>OX637391.1:28844700-33644700 GCA_951799425.1 Ilex aquifolium
AAATTTTGAGGACAAAAAACTGTTTTGCAGACGCAAACCAAACATGGCCCTAATTTCTCTATTCCTTGATGACGACGGAATGGACAAAATTAAGCACAAAGAGAGAGCCTCTGCCGCTCATCGTTCAGTCTACGTCTCTTCTTAATGGCCCCGAGAAATGCTTTTCAGTCCTTAACTAAAATCCCTCCTCTTATACACACCTAAAAGCAAAGATTTTGTTTTATAGACAACATTCTTTACATTGCCCATTCGCATTGCGAGAGCCGGAGCGCTCTTTTTATTTCTGGTTCTTCACTCTCTGTGTAAGTGTCGCAAATTTTCAAGTTGTCAATTGTATCAATTCCGATTCCAATTTTAGGCTTTCCTTTGTGTTTTTCCGTTGATTTCTATGGTTTTTGTGAGTAGTTATATCGGGTAAGTTGTTGATCTGTTGTTATTTGTAAAAATTTGATCTCTGGCCATGTGAATTTAGTGTTTAGTAATTTTTTAAGATTTATTTCTGGCAATTTTTATTTATTTTGTTTCTATGTTGGAACTTCAGTATGTACATGTAGAAACATGAAAATACGTAAGGGGTTGGTTATTTGTGTTCAGTTTTACCTTGCTCGATTGCCCTCCGTTTGTTTTGTGGATCTTGTTAAGTTAATGGAGGGAAATGGAAAAGTTGAAGCGAAAGATAAATGCCATTTGCCTAGTTAGATTAAATTTGTTGTTTTGAAGTTTGGTTGCACCAGGAAATTTTGTTTGCTAGCTCATAAAGTCTATTGGTATTCCTTATTGAGGCATAACATTTTCTTTCTTGGAAACTAGATAGTAGTGCCCTGTTGGTGATTTGGTTGCAATAGACAAAAATGTCTCCATCGAGTAAGGCCAAAAAGAAGGCGTCTCTTGATACAGCTGCATGGATGTTCAATGTTGTCACTTCTGTGGGAATTATTATGGCCAATAAGGCCTTAATGGCAACATATGGTTTCAGTTTTGGTACGTTCCTATTGGCAATTCAATGGCCAATATATGGGCTTAAGTTCTCTGCTTTTTCTTTGTTTGTTTCTTTGTTCATGTTTATTTGTTCATGTTTATTTGCAAATTACTAAAGTAAAAAATGAAGGAATGATATTACCTGTTATTTTTTGTTTGAGTTTTTGTTGCACATCTCCCAAGTACGAGTATGAGTTAAGTTTTTGGTCATGCTTCTCGTATCTTGTTTTGGTTGTCCTTTTTTCATTAATATTTTGCTTTTGTTTGGGGAGGGAAGTTGCTTCTTAATTCATTATCTTTATTATAGAGAAACACCTTTAATGTAAGAAAAATGATTAGGGTTCTGAAAGTGAATGATAAAAAAAGGCATCCCCAACAATGCTGATGAGTTGTTTCAACACTATAGATTCTAAAAATTCATTATAAAATGAAGGGCAAATTTTTCATTTTATCATTTGTGATTGGACCCTTTGTAGAACAGAACTTACCTTTAAAATTTATTATATAACCCTCTCCTAGTTTGTGAAAAAAAATTCACAATTAGACTTTCCACCCTATTTAACTGTCTGTGTAACCGACATGCCTTAAGTGAGAGTTTGTATAGAGATTATTTGAGAAAGACAAAAATGCTCTCACTATCTCTTTCTCCCTCCTTTTGCATTTGTCTCTACCGCCAATGTGCCAATATCAGATAGCCTCACCCACCATTGTCATCATCAACGACCTCCCATCCCTTGTCGGGGACTACATTTTCCACCAAAACCTAGTTTTCCCTCGATGATGAGTTAAGTCTCATCTGAATAGAGACACTAAGAGAGACCCAAGACTCATCCTAACTCCATGTTGGAGTGCATTAGAAATGATGCCAAATATTTGAGAGTTTTATGTGTTAAGGAATCATATGATAAATGCAGTGGAATTTAAAAAAAAAAAAAAATTGATTTTTCATTCCAAGATCTATTCATGTTTAATACAAACCGAAACCCTAGATCTATAGAGGAGATTAAGAGTTACCTCTTGAAGCATGCTTTTATTGATTTGCAGGCTTTCTCAAACAATTTTGAATTTTCAAATCTGAATTTGATCTTTATCCCAAGACTCACAATTGTTTGGCCTCTATTGGTATCCACACAATTGATAAACTTTAAGGATCTACCTCAATCATTGATTAACTAGTAGAAAGAGAGAACGATGGGTGAATTTTCTTGTGCTAATAAGGGAGTTGTTATCTATATATCCACCTCCTATATAAATGTATTTATAGAGCCTTAGAAGACTTTAATCTTAGTTTGGGTCTATATGTAATTATTTCATAATTACATATATTCCCTTTATTAACCATTAATTGTAATAAAGTCCCTAATTAATTCTTAATTATGTTTTCATCAGAATTAAATTTTAATTGGTTTTATCTCTTTTATCCTTTAGTTTCTAATTAATTCTATTGTGTGACTCTAGGTTTAAGCATACTCGATTGTAGGCATTCTATACTAACTATAAGTAACATCTCGAATTAGAACTCTTTTTAATTTAGCTTGAATTAGAACTCTTCTAATTCTCTCTTTATGAAGAATAATTAATATATTTATATTAATTTCATTATTTGGGCTTTTACGAATCACTCATTACAACTGACAGCATATCATGATCAACCTCCCGATAGCACGAAGTAGGTAAATAACCAATTAGGTCTATAGTTGTCATGTAATTCAATCTTTCTATCATACAATACCCCAATTGAATTACTAGGGTATGAAATTATTGCCAAACCCCTAACTGAATCTTATGTGTTCGATCTTAAGACTATGACTCCTAATGATCAATTAGAAACTCTTTTTCTAATTGTCATTCTGCCTTGGCCAAGAACTCCTTGAGTCATATCTCAGAAGATCACATGGAACATTCTCCCTTTATTTACTAAGGGTGATAGATTTTATGTTGTACACTCATAAGTCTCCATTCATATCTAATTATGTTCAACAATACATATCCAAGTTATATGGTTAGTATATGAATATGTTGTATAGTTAAAGTATATAATTCCATACATAAGACAACCATGGTGTCTAAAGTCTAAGGATCAGTTGCATAACTGTAACTTTTGGATTTAACATTAACAGATATGTAAATCTTTATATGAAAAATCCTACGTTAGTGAATGGTCACGTTCAGTGTACTTATTCTTTAACAAACACCCGACTAAGAACATTTAAGAGTTAATTACTAAGAAGTATAAGTCTCATCTTCTCAACACCTTGAAAAACTATCTTGTTAACTTTTACTTTATAGACTATATCATGCATGTTAAATTGAAATTAGCCAGTAACATGATAAATTAACTTGTCCTTATATTTATTTAATAAATAAATGTTGTTAGTACAACCCTAATATCATCTGTGCGATTGATCTTCGGGTATATTGCTAACAATCTCCCACTTGCACTAAGACTAATCGACCATGTACCGAATACCCATCTTCTCAAGATGTCAGTCTAGCTGTTGTTTTCTTAGTGCCTTCGTAAGTGGTCCGCTATATTATCTAATGATGCAATTTTCTAGATACACACATCACCTCTTCTATTGATCTCTCAGATCGTGACTTCTGATGAGACTTTGGTTCTTTGGCTTGAGCTATTGCCCCATTGTTGTCACTATACAATAGCATATGTGATTCAATGGTAGGAACTAATATAAGTTCATTAATCAACTTCTTAATCCAAACGATTTTTTTGGCATCTTTTGAGGTGGCAACATACTCGGCCTAAGTAGTGGAATTCATTGTAATATCTTATTTACAGCTCCTCCAACTCACTACTCCATCATTTAAGATGGACACAAATCCAGAAGTAAATTTTCTTTTATCTACATTATACTAAAAGTTTAAGTCTATATATCCATCCACACGTAGCTCTCATTCTCCATAGACAAGAAATGCATCCTTAATCCTTCTCAAGTATTAAGAATGTTTTGACTACATTCCAATGTTCTAAACATGGAATTTGACTACATTCCAATGTTCTAAACATGGAATTTGACTAATATCTGCTTGGAACACTTATAGCTTATTTGATATTAGGTTTTTGTACATAGTATAACATACATGAGGCTACTTATTGCTAAAGCATAAGGAATCTTGCTCATGTTAGTTCCCTCTTTTGATGTTGTAGGACTTATGTCGTTAGAGAGATGAATACCTTATCTGAAAGGTAAACTTTTATTGGAATTTCGCATTTTAAATCTCGTTAACACCGTGTCTATGTACAAGGATTGGGATACCCGAATCAATCATCTAGATTTATCTCTATAGACCTTTATACCAGCTTAAAAAGTCTTCTTTTTTTTTCTTTCTCTTCATTCGAACCATTGAGTTTCACTGTAACATCGCCAGGGAAAGCCTTACGGCTTGGTGGTCGGCGTAACAATAATGGCATTTGTCGATATATGTCGGATGCTTCTCCCAAATCCTTGAAAACTATAGTTTGACTGATGAGAGCATCCCAACATCATTTACAATGAGTAGGATGTCATCTACATAAAGTACTAAAAATGTCATAGAACTCTCACTAGCCCTTTTGTACATACATGGTTCATCCATGTATAAGAGGAAACCAAACGATTTGATTACATCATCAACTGGATGTTCCAACTTCGGGATGCTTGCTTTTAATCCCTAAATGGATCCCTATAACTTGCACACATTATGGCCTTCGCCATTGGATACAAAACTTTCTGGTTGCTCCATATAAATATCTTCCTCAATGTTTCTATCAAGGAAGATGGTTTTGACATCCATTTGTCATATCTATAGTGTGCAATTATGGCAAGCATAATCCTGATGGATTTTAGCATGACTATTGGCGAGAAAGTTTCTTCGTAGTAAACTGCTTGTCTTTGTTTGAGACCTTTAGCCCATAGCCTAGCTTTATAGGTTTCTACCAGCCCATCTAAGCTTATCTTCCTTTTCAAAACCTATTTACAGCTTGTAGGTACAATACCTTAAGGTGGGTATACAAAAGTTTAGGCTTGGTTGGAGTATATAAAATCCATCATTGATTTTATGACACTTTGTCATTTTTCCGGGTTGACGTTTGACATCGTCTCTGTGTAATTTATAGGGTCACTTTAATTGTCATTATAACTAATAAAGAATTTCTCATCACCTTGATGGAGATACCAATATCTCTAAGGTGGTGTGGTATCCTAGCAGATTTACACAAAACTTGTGTAGTATTAGGATTTATATCAATAGGGTATTTAGGCTGATCGGTGACTGTTTATGGTTATGAGGACGTTTCCTTAAGTTCTATCTTTCTTTTTATGCTTTTATCTTGAATAATCTTTTTCAAGAAAGTATCAAAATAGCTAACAAGCACTTTTTTCGCTATGAAGATAAAAATAATATCCTAAAGATTTTTCTTGGAGATATCCCACAAATCTACATCTTTCAGTCATAGCTTTCAAATTATCCTTATCCTGTTTTTTAACATGTGACGAATAACCCCAAATCTTATCATGTTTAAAACTTTACTTCTTCCCATGCTATATCTCATACTGTGTTTTAGGGATAGGTTTGGAAGTTATCCTATTTAGTATGTATGTGGCAGTCTCTAGGGCAAATCCCTAAAAAGAGATAAATAAGTCAGCGTAACTCATCGTTGATTGAACCCTATCTAATAGTGTTCAATTTCTCATTTTAGAAACTTTATTAAGTTATAGTATTCAAGAAGGAGTCCACTGTGATAGAATATCATTTTTTGGGAGATAATGCAAAAATTCAGCATTTAAGTATTCATCTTCTTGATCTGATCAAAGAGTTTTAATACTTTTGCTAGGTTGTTTTTCTACTTTATAGCTGAATTCGTTGAACTTTTCAAGGGTTTTAGATTTTCACTTCATTAAGTGTACTTACCCTAATCACGAATGATTATCAGTGAAGGCTATGTAGTACAAATAACAACTTATGTCTACTAAACTCAGTAGTCCAGATACATCACTATGTATTAATTCTAAAATATATGCAGCTCTTTCAACATATCCTACAAATAGTGTTTTGTTCATATTACCCATGAGATAAGATTTAAATAGGATTCTTATGCCAAAATCAATCAAATTAGAATTTAAAGTAAAAGAACAAATATTTTTCTTTAAAAACGTATATATAACCACCTTTATCCAGTGATGAAATAAATATATGTTCTTTATCATATTATGCATAAATAAACAGTTCCTAAAATCTAAAACAACTCCAAATGGCAATGACAAGTAGCATTTGCCCACAGTTAATGCAACAACACTTATTTTGTTTTCCATTCGAAGGGACACTTCAGGATACTTCTCCTCTACTTACCTTTTTAATTTCTCTTAGTTCATACAATCAATTATATATGTAAGAACTAGAGACGGTATCTAATACCTAAATTAAAGCACAACCAACTGACAAATCAGTTTCAATAAAGAACATATCAAACATATTTTTTGAAGGCATGTCCTTAATAGAAGTGAGATATTCTTGATTGTTTCTCTTACAATACCCATCTTTGCCGCAGTGAAAATATTTTTCATTAGTATTTTCTTTCTTTTCAGAAATGAGAACAATTCTCAAGTTCTGTTTCCAATCTAGCAAGTTAAAAGTTAGTCAAACGGTAGAAAATAGTAATTCTGGATAAGGGTTTGAAACTGGCCATGATGATCAAATAAAACGTCTAGAATTAGCGATTTCATTTAAACCATTAGATTGAGTCTTTAAATCATAATGGTACCTCCCACTATTTCTCAAATCCCATACATCCTCTTATGGAATTAGGGAATTTTTTATTCCTAGTTGGGATTGGGGTCCCACCTTAATATAATCTCACATAATAGCATCTTGGTTACACTAATCCTTAATGAGTAGGTAACTCTTACCTAATGCATTTTATGCAAATTCTAATCATCCTTTGGTCTCTAGCATAAATGAACCTTACATAATAGCATCTTAGTCCATTTACCCTAGTTCAGTCACAACCATCATTTGTACAATTGTAGGCGTTTATGACCAATAAGCTCTTCAAATAATAGTATATTGGGACTTACTGGCATCCTACCTCATGACATTATATACTTGAATAAGCTATAAAAGATTCCAAAAAATGAATAGTTCCCACATATCTGTAGTCGACTAACCATGCTAAAAAACCCTTAATATACTTATAACGACAGAAGACCACGATAAGACATTCATAATGTCTCTTCATTACAACTTAATATCTTGTGGAGGAATTTTCGGAGTCTAATTGTCTCATTATACATACATGCATCTCATACACATAAAAAAAAAATTAACTCTTTCCATTTATCGTTATTAGTTCAACTAATATATTATACTCCCACTAACCCATTTAAGAAAAGTAATTTTAACATTTAAAATTATGGTGGTGAGAATATCAATATATTAAATTGAATAATCACAAAATATGATTCCATACATCAATTTAAAATATTTTTAAATAAAATATAGACATATAACTATCTATGGCAATTTGGGCCTTTTTGATCATGAACTTTTAGTTTGATTCAATTCAAGCCAATTAATTGAATCTAGGTCTGTGTGGGTGATGATAAAATTTGAAAAATTGTATCATCTCATTATACTGATCATCTAGGTGTGTCATTTCAAAGAATTTGCATCTGGGCTCGACCATGCTTCCATCTTGTTTTCATCTTTCTTTTCAATCCTATTGAACTATTCTATTATAATACATTACCTTAATGAGAAGAAACCTTGATCAAGATCAAGGGGTGGTACAATAGGAGGTGAGAGAAAAAATTACATATAAAAGGAGAAAGGATGCAGTCAAGCCTCAAGCCTCATTTTTCTAAAATTACATACCCATAGAACAAAATACAATCACATTGCATTCAAATCAATCACATAGCTCAATTATTTGGTCCAAGTCCATGATCATTCTGTTAGACCACAAGTGCGTTTCACCTATCTAGGCGCAGGGGTAATTCCGAAAATCTAGATCATAGCTGACGTGTAAGAATTGGTTGGAGAGAAGGGGAGCTGATATGCAATTCTGTTATGCATTTCTGTTAGGGAGTAAGTTTTGGCATTCTGTTAGTATTTGCTGGTTTTCTGTTTTTGCTAAGGGGGTGAGGAGAATATAGGGGGGAGGGTTAGTTAGTGGAGGGATCATGAAAATATTTGATTTGTAGTGAGCTTGCTCATTTTGGAGAGTTCCCAAGCCTCTCGAATGCTTGGAAAATCTGGGATATTCTTCAAACAGTAAATAAAAGTTTCTCTCATCCATTCTCTGCCTTTACCTGTGTTAAGTCTATTTTCAGCCCAGTGTGTATCAAATTGGTATCAGAGCAAACGTACCTGGGAGATGGCAGCCAAAAATGTTGCTCAGCGGATGGATTCCATGGAGGAAGTGGTTGGTGCCGTGCAAGAAGAGTTCCAACGAGAAGTGGGAACGTTGAAGGAGGAAATACAGAATATGAACAAACGATTTGAACAGTTCCTCAAATTGCAAGAATATATGGCTCGAGGCGGTTCGTTTTCGTACAAGGGGGAAAAGTTAGTCGGTCCGTTCATGGGGGAATCTCATGGTTTAGACGGCGGCTCGAACTCAAACGGATTTCGCCATGAATTCCGATCCCGGAGACTGGAGATGCCACTGTTCGATGGCTCGAATCCGGATGGATGGATTTTGAAGGCAGAACAATATTTCACCCTTACTCGGTTGACCAATGAAGAGAAGCTTGAGGCGGCGAATATGGCGTTTGAAGGAGATGTCCAGTTATGGTATCAATGGGAAAATAGGAAGCGATCCATTGTTCTTTGGGAAGAGATGAAGATGCTTCTCTTGAAGCAGTTCCGAACAACCCAAGTTGGCTCACTCCATGAACAGTGGTTGGCTCTTGTTCAAGTCGGCAGCGTGCAGGAGTATCGCCGGAAGTTCATCGAGTTGTCGGCGCCATTTGAGAATGTCTCCGATGAAGTAGCTCTGGGTAACTTCATCAATGGGTTGAAGCCAGAGATCAAAGTTGAGGTCCAGATCTTGGAACCCAGCAACTTGGGCTGGGCTATGGACTTGGCCCAAAAGATAGAAGAAAAGTTGTGGGTGACCAAAGCCCAAAAACTAGCCAGTGGGTTTCATCGAGCAGGGGGGTCAACGCAGGGTACAAGCTTCCACTCTGAAGCTTCTCGATCAACTTTTGGGGTAAATTGCTCTACAGGAAAATTTTTCGGAGAGGTGCGAAGGCTTTCCGATTTGGAACTTAAGGGGAAACGAGAAAAAGGGCTGTGTTATCGGTGCGATGAAAAATGGGCACATGGGCCCATCTGCAAGAAGAAGGAATTGAATGTCCTTCTGACCCATGATGTGGAAGAAGGAGAGCAGGGTGAGGACAAAGAGTCGGAAGAGGCGGAGCCCGAACGGGAGGCGTCTGAGCTTAATCAAATGGCGGAAGTCTCGCTCAATTCGGTGGTGGGTTTGACTAATCCAAAGACGATGAAATTGAAGGGGATGATCGGTGAACAGGAGGTTGTGGTATTGATTGACCCAGGTGCAACCCACAATTTCATTTCCTTAGAATTGGTTAATAGAATTCAGATACCTGTTGTTAAAACTGAGGTTTATGGAGTGGCTATGGGAACTGGTAACGCTGTACGTGGAGAAGGCTTATGTCGAGGTGTAACACTTCAACTGCAAGGGATTGATATTGTGGAAGAATTCTTGCCTCTTGGGTTGGGGAGTTCTGATGTAATTCTGGGAATTCAGTGGCTCGAGACTCTGGGGATGACTCATACAAACTGGAAGACACAAGTGATGAAATTTAGGCTCGGTAATGAGTCCGTCACTCTGCGGGGGGATCCCTCTCTTGGGAAGACCTTGGTTTCTCTGAAAGCTATGATGCAAACCATTAAACACGAGGGAGCTGGAATTTTGGTGGAGCTTAATCAATTGGAGGGTTTGAGGGAAGTGAGACCCGAGGTGCCGCAATTTATTCACCAAGTTTTGGCAAATTATGAAATTGTCTTCGACATGCCTTCGGGATTACCACCTATTAGGGGACATGAACATTCTATTGTGCTAAAAAAAGGCAGCCAACCGGTTAGTGTCCGACCATATCGCTATCCTCACGCCCAAAAGGATGAGATTGAGATATTGATCAAGGAAATGCTTGCTGCTGGAATAATTCAAGTCAGCAGTAGTCCCTTCTCGAGTCCGGTTTTGCTGGTTAAGAAGAAGGATGGTTCCTGGCGTTTTTGTGTGGATTATAGGGCTCTAAACAAGGTTACCGTACCAGATAAGTATCCCATTCCTGTCATTGATGAGCTCCTTGATGAGCTACAGGGTGCGAATTTTTTTTCTAAGTTAGACTTGAAGTCTGGTTATCACCAAATCAGGGTCAGCAGTCAGGATGTCCATAAAACTGCCTTTCGAACTCACAATGGACACTACGAGTTCCTTGTCATGCCCTTCGGACTTACGAATGCCCCCGCTACCTTCCAATCCTTGATGAATGATGTCTTTCGGCCTTTCCTTCGGAAGTTTGTACTAGTGTTCTTTGACGATAGTTTGATCTATAGCCCCTCAGAGGAGACCCATCAGCAGCATCTAGCACAAGTCTTGGAAATCTTGCAGGCCAATAGTCTCTATGCCAATCGAAAGAATTGTGAGTTTGGTAGGACTCAAGTGGCCTATTTAGGTCATATCATTTCCGGGCAGGGAGTAGCAGCAGATCCAAGCAAAATTCAAGCCATGATTTCTTGGCCAACGCCCACTAATTTGAAGGCATTAAGGGGATTTCTGGGTTTGACAGGATATTACCGAAAGTTTGTGGCTGGTTATGCTCGAATTGCGTTTCCATTGACTGATCAGCTAAAAAAAGATAAGTTTGGGTGGAATCCGAGCATCAGCTTTTGAAGAACTTAAGCATGCTATGTCCTCGGTCCCTGTTTTGGCAATGCCCGATTTCACTAAGCCCTTCATTATCGAGACGGATGCTTCTGGGTTTGGGTGAGGAGCTGTTCTTATCCAGGGACAGCAACTAGTGGCTTATTATAGCCAAGTACCGGGTCCCTGAGCTCGCCTTAAGTCCATATATGAGAAGGAATTATTGGCAATCGTGTTTGCAGTGTTGAAATGGCGACCTTATTTGCTTGGAAGGCGTTTCATTGTGCGGACAGATCAGCAGAGTTTGAACTTTCTTTTGGAACAGCGGATTGTTGGAGCTGAATATCAGAAATGGATTACTAAAATCATGGGGTATGATTTCGATATTCAATACCGTAGTGGGGCAAGTAATCGAGTAGCGGATGCACTTTCTCGTTTAACAGATCAAGTGGAGTGCTCAACCTTGGCTATACCACAGTGGCAGTATTGGGACTCTTTAAAGGTGGAATTGGCGGATGATACTTTTCTAAAAAAACTAAGGGAGGACATTATTTCAGGTACACAATCTCATGTTGGGTTTACAGTGGAACAAGGGATACTACTCTATAAGAATCGTCTCGTTATTCCACGGTCCTCTAAGCTTCTTTCTACTCTAATTGGAGAGTTTCATGCCACTCCGGTTGGGGGACATTCGGGAGAAACAAAGACTTATCAATGCCTGGCAGCTGAGTTATATTGGATAGGCATGTGCAAGGATGTAGCCAAATTTGTACGGGAGTGCACAGTCTGCCAACGGAATAAGTACCTGGCCACTACTCCAGCTGGATTACTGCAACGCATTCCACTTTCGGCGCAAGTTTGGGATGAAGTCACTCTTGATTTCATTGAGGGGCTGCCCCGTTCCGAGGGCTGGGATGCTATCTTGGTAGTGGTGGACCGATTAAGTAAGTATGTTCATTTTATTGGTTTGAAACATCCTTTTACTGCTGTTTCGGTTGCTTGCATTTTTATTCGCGAGATTGTGAGGCTTCATGGTATTCCCCAATCAATTATTTCGGATCGGGATAGAGTGTTCTTAAGTCATTTTTGGAGTGAGCTGTTTAAGCTGCAGGGAATTACTCTAAAACGGAGCACTGCCTATCATCCTCAATCTGATGGGCAGACTGAGGTTGTCAATCGGTGCTTGGAAACTTATCTGCGCTGTTTTGCTTCTGGAAAGCCTATAAGTTGGGCTCGCTGGTTGGCCTGGGCAGAATATTGGTACAACACTCCTTTTCATTCCTCCACTCGTTGTACCCCTTTTCGTGCTCTCTATGGTCGGGATCCACCTCCTCTTATTCGATATGAGCGAGGAGCTGCTT
This sequence comes from Ilex aquifolium, assembly GCA_951799425.1. Lineage (NCBI taxonomy): Eukaryota > Viridiplantae > Streptophyta > Magnoliopsida > Aquifoliales > Aquifoliaceae > Ilex > Ilex aquifolium. Next base: position 28,856,926 of record OX637391.1, read on the forward strand.
CGGTGTCTTTGGTAGGTCAGTTGTTGGAGGATCGTGATGCTATTTTGGATGACCTGAGGATGCATTTGCTGCAAGCCCAGCAGCAGATGAAGCTGCAAGCTGACCTCAAGCGCCGCCATGAAGAGTTCAATGAAGGTGACTTGGTATTCTTGAAATTGAGACCATACCGGCAACGCTCTCTTGCTCAACGTAAATTTGAGAAACTAGCCGCTCGTTACTACGGCCCATTCAAGGTTCTTCAGCGGATCGGGAAGGTGGCCTACAAGCTGGAGCTTCCTCAGACAGTGGCAATTCACCCTGTTTTCCATGTTTCTCAGTTGAGGCCAGCACGTGGGATTTCCTCTTCTTCTTCAGTATTACCAATCCAGTTAACTCCGGAGCTTGAACTCGTGTTGGAACCGGAAGAAATGCTGGGAGTACGTCCTAAAGCTCAAGGTCAATCGGGTGAAGTTGAAGTGTTGCTGAAATGGAAGTCCCTGCCTGAGTATGAGGCGACCTGGGAGGATTTTCACTTGATTCAACAGCAATTTCCTGATTTTCACCTTGAGGACAAGGTGAATGTTTGGGTGGGGGGTAATGTTAGACCACAAGTGCATTTCACCTATTCTAGGCGCAGGGGTAATTCCGGAAATTTAGATCATAGCTGACTTGTAAGAATTGGTTGGAGAGAAGGGGAGCTGATATGCAATTCTGTTATGCATTTCTGTTAGGGAGTAAGTTTTGGCATTCTGTTAGTATTTGCTGGTTTTCTGTTTTGGCTAAGGGGGTGAGGAGAATATAGGGGGGAGGGTTAGTTAGTGGAGGGATCATGAAAATATTTGATTTGTAGTGAGCTTGCTCATTTTGGAGAGTTCCCAAGCCTCTCGAATGCTTGGAAAGTCTGGGATATTCTTCAAACAGTAAATAAAAGTTTCTCTCATCCATTCTCTGCCTTTACCTGTGTTGTTAAGTCTATTTTCAGCCCAGTGTGTATCACATTCCCACATCCATCCAATCACATTGCATGAATAAAATAAAACATGTAATTATTCTAATTATAGCATAAATATCTTGGGATTGTAATTTCCTTCTCTATTAAGGAATACTTTAATTTTAATCAAAGTAAAATTAATGATTTCAAAATTAATCAATTAATATTATAGAGTCTTAATCCTATTTAGGATTCTATAAATTTCGGTTGATTTCTTTAATTGGGATAAAATTCCTAATTTGATTTCAAATAAAAGTCCTAATCCTATTAGGATTTTAGTTTGAGTGTAATACCATTAAGAATTAAATTCTTAATTTTTGTCTAGATAGAAGTCTTAATCTCATTAGGAGTCGTTAATCCAAAACCTAATCAAAATAGGGTTCTAATTTGGGTGGTGTATGGTTGAAAATCAAATTCCTATTTTTGAGTCTAATTAAGAGTTCTAATCTCATCAGGATTCTTTGATTCTAATCCTAGTTAAAATAGGATCTTAGTTTCAGTGGTGTTTTATTAAGAATCAAATTCTTATTTTATTAGAATATAATATTCTAATTTAATTAGGAGACAATTTCCTAATTTAATTAGGAGACAATCTACGCAAGTCATTAAAAAACAATCTCCTAATTTAGTTATAAGACAATATTTTAATTTAAGTAAAGGACAATCTCTTAATTTGATTAGTTTAGTTGGAAGACAATCTTCTAATTTAAGTAAAGAACAATTGCTTAATTAATTTGATTAGGAGACAATCTCCTAGTTTATTAGAACACAATCTCCCAATTTAGTTAGAAAATAATCTTTTAATTTAATTAAAAGACAATATCTTAATTTAATTAGAATACTATCTCCTTAAGTAATTATGAGACAATCTCCTAATTTTTAGGGAAGTAGATAAAAATTAAATAGGAGACCTAATTGTATCCAACTTGAACAAGCCAAGAGTCCTTATTATAATTAAGTCTTGAGACTTCACAAATCTAATTTTTGTCCAATCCAATTTTATAAAATTATTAAAGTTAATTTCAATATTTCATAAACAAAATTAAAAATAATGTTGAACAAAAATTTAGATTAAATCAAAGTAAGATTTGAAGAACTTTACAAGAACATTATGAGCTAGTGTTTTAAGTTCTACTTCAAGACCATCCTTTGTCATCCACCATGAAAGGTAGTCATGACTGCCCGTAAGCCATGGTTGGATGAAAAACCTTTATCCTAGCTACTTTTCGACCAAAGATCTAACTCATTCCACTCTTGGTTCAATCTCAAACCCGAAACGAATGAAATATACTTTTAAGGAAAAACTGTTACTACTTTTTGAAACTAATTTTCTTCAATTTTAAAATTTGAATTTCAAACAATTTTAAACCCATGGATTCATTAATATCTCATATTAAACATGTGAAAAATAAATTAGAATTTATTTTGAAGAAAATCCTCACATATAATATGTTTTATGCGAGTAATGCAATCCCTAATATTTCTCAGTTAATACCTATTGACATGCCATAATAATAATCACATTGAGTTTGTATTAAATCATGAATAATGGCTTTGATACCACTGTTAAGGAATCATATAATAAACACAGCGGAATTTAAAAAAAAAAATAAAACTGATTCCTCATTCCAAGATCTATTCATATTTAATGCAAACTGAAACCTTAGATTTATGGAGAACATTAAGTGTTATTTCTTGAAGCGTGCTTTTAATGATTTTCAGGCTTTCTCAGACAATTTTGAATCTTCAAATCTGAATTTGATATTTACCCCAAGGTTCACAATTGTTTGGCCTCTATCGGTATCCACACGAATTGATAAATTTGGAGGATCTACCTCAACCATTGATTAACTAGTAGAAAGAGAGAATGATTTGTGGATTTTCTTGTGCTAATAAGAGAGTTGTTATTTCATATATCCACCTCCTATATAAAGGTATTTATAAAGCCCTAATTTGGGTCTAGCTGTAATTATCTCATAATTACATATAACTCTTTTATTAACCATTAATTGTAATAAAGTCCCTAATTAACCCTTAATTAGGTTTTCACCCCAATTGACTCTTAATTGATTTTTTGTCTTTTATCCTTTACTTTTCAATCAATTCTATTGTGTGTGACCCTATAGGTTCAAACATACCCAATTGTAGGCAATCGATACTAACTATAAGTAGCATTTCAAATTAGAATTCTTTCTAATGTAGCTTGAATTCGAATTTTTCTAATTCTCTTTATGAAGAACAATTAATATATTTATATTAATTTTGTTCTTCGACTTGTACGAATCATCAGTGTCACATAGCATCATATCATGAACAACCTTCGAATAGTACGAAGTAGGTAAAAAAACTCATTTAGTCTACACTTGCCATGTAATTTAATCCTTCTATCACACAATGTCCCAATTGAATTATTAGAGTATGAAATTACTGTCAACCTCCTAACTCAATCTTATGTGTTTGATCTGAGGACTATGACTTCTAATGATCAATTAACAACTATTTTTCTAATTGTCATTCTGCCTTGGCCAATGACTCTTTGAGTGATATCCCAGAAGATCACATATGACATTCTCCCTTTATTTACTAAGGGTGATAGATTCCATGTTGTACACTTATAAGTCTATGAATACACTCATATGTATTGTCTAACTATGTCCAACAATGCATATCCAAGTTATATGGTTAGTATATGAATATGTTGTATAGTTAAAACATAGAATTTTATGCACAAGACAACCATGGTGTCTCAAGTCTAAGGATCAATTGCATAACTGCAACTTTAGGATTTAACATTGACAGATATGTAAAACTTCGTATGAAAAATCCTACATTAATCAATGGTCACATTCAGTGTACTTGTTCTCTAACAAGCACCCATACACCTGCTTCAGTGTCCCTATATTAGTGGCTTAAACGAGTCACCTTATATCAAATATGAACAAGCCAGTAACATGACAAATTACCTTGCCCTTATATTTAATTAATAAATAAATGTTGTTAGTATAACTCTAATATCATCTGTGCGATTGATCTTTAGGAATATTGCTAACAGTATGGACACATAATATGACAACATAGATGCATAGGTGATTCACATGCTTATATACATGGTTATGTTGGAGGACTAATATTTTTAAGGACATTGCAAGACGATAGTGTGGAGTACAAGAGAAAACATAATTGTAAGATGAAAACCTTGACTTGGCATGTGTCAAAATTAAAAGGAGTGGGCCCCAAAATTTGAGAAATGGGATGGTAATGAGAAGTGAGTCCGGCCTAGTTGATAGGATTGGATTTTCTTCCTAATTAATCTGAGTGAGGCTTAAGATTCTAACATTGGTACCCCTAAAATGACAACAGTACTTGACAGAATTCTTGAAGCCAAGACCATCTTGCTATGAGTAACTTTGATGGTACCTTAATCCCCCCCCCCCCCCCCCCCCCCCAAAACAACCCACATAAAGAAAGAAAATAAGAAACTTAAGAACAATTAATCACAAATGTTACTTTTCCCATGGCTGGAGAACTTATTGACGGCTTATATTCTATTTTTGTTCACCAAAACTTGTCAAATAAATTGCCCAAATTTTTCCTCCATTTGAAAAAAACCCCTAAGACTTGGAGTTGGGATCAACCAAGTGTTTCATCTTGGAGAGAACCCTACTTGTTGGGACTGTTTGCAACTTAGTAGAAACTTGGGTTCAAGATAGTTAACAACAAACAACTGAGCTTAAAATTTTGTTTTCACAATCTTTATAGATCCATATGAATACTCAAGCAGGTAGGTGTTAATGATTGTTTCTTATTACCTTGGGAGAAGATTTTCCTTACTACCGTTGGTGTCATTTATACTCAGTTTGGTTTCTGATTCTGGAGGATATCATGCTGTGGTGGACATACAAACAAATCTTTTCAATACCTGTTTGTCATGTGAAAATTTGAACTACGCCTCTCTAGTTCTAGCTGTCAATCATGTTAGGGGAATAAACTGATGCATATGCTTCCCAGTATCATAATTGATTTACATGACATGCTCGGTAATTTTATGTTCACTGTTTCCACCATTTATGCTTAATTCTATTGAGATCTAATCAATACAATAAATAGCTATCAATTGAATCTATAAAGATCATATCTAGCATAGTTTGTTTTTTGATTGTGTGGTTCAACTCAATTGTTGTGTCAGTAACCTTGCAAAGCACTATTTTTTTTAAGTTGATGATGTGGTACCATAGTGCATGGTGGTTGTGGATATGGGGTTTTAGTCGAAGCAACTTACAGGATTAAAATAATAGGTTGGATCCATGAAGAGGTGCATTGGAATTTAAAGAATTTGTGATAATTTGGACCTGGACAAGGTATATGAGATTAAGTGTAGTAAGTTTAGGATAAGTTAGGACAATGAAAAAGTTGATGGCCATAGTGATTCTGTAATCTTGTTCAATATCCTAGAGGGGAGAGACCGAAGAGGATGCTGCGCTGAGACCAAACCATTTTGGTGAATTCATTTATTTAAAGCAACCGAAGATGCTGAAATTGATCTGACAAGAATCCAATTTTATAATGCCTTCATTGTACCCATATATTGATGATTAAAATTGCTTTTTGAAGCTGCAAATAGCGAGGTTATTTTTGCCCCTTCTGGTTGTTAGAATTAAGCTATTATAGTATGGGTGGTGACCAGGGAAGCTACTGTTTGGAAAAAATAAACTGTTGACATGCTGTTAGCAATCATATGGCCTAATTAATGCTGGGTGTTCTCAAACACAATATAGGCATGCATGTGTTGTAATTTATTCTTGTCTTTCTTTTTTGCTGTTGACTAAGGTCTCAGACTGGTTTTTTGTTGGACATTTTTCCTTCCTTAGAAATACATTAATCAGATAGATGCATATGGTGACACTGTGTTCACTGTTCTATGTTAATCGGCAGCTACAACGCTAACTGGTCTACATTTTGCCACGACCACGTTCATGACCGTTGTTCTTAGGTGGTTGGGATATATCCAGGCTTCCCATATACCATTGTCTGAGCTTCTGAAATTCGTTTTGTTTGCAAACTTCTCCATTGTGGGAATGAATGTGAGTTTAATGTGGAACTCTGTGGGATTCTATCAGGTCAGTTTTGGCAACTCTCTGGATTTTTGTTCTCTTTAAGTTAACGTATATTTAATCCTCTTAAATTTGTTCTCAGATTGCGAAGCTAAGTATGATCCCAGTATCTTGTTTTCTCGAAATTTTCTTAGACAATGTGAGATATTCAAGGGACACCAAGCTTAGCATAGTGTTAGTTCTTTTGGGTGTTGCAGTCTGCACTGTTACCGATGTGAGTGTCAATGCCAAGGGTTTTGTTGCTGCCTTCGTAGCAGTTTGGGGCACTTCTCTACAGCAATATGTAAGTCTGAATCAATGATCTTAGACAGTGATATCTTGTTGAACTAATAATGGCGATGTGGTCAATTATTAGATAATAATGTCTTTGACATTTTGAGATTAGTCTGGCATTTCTAGAATTAGAATTTTGGGGGGTGATACTACTATATTGATTTGTGTTTGGGGCAGTTGTATTACACTAGTTAAGTTTTATTCTTATTTTTCTTGGGTATAAAATTTTGCAAGTCATACTTATCAAACAAGTTGCTCTGTCTTCTTCCTGTTGCCTGTTGGAATTGATTGCAAGCTAGGTTTCTTGGGTTCTCAGTATCTGAAATTGTAACCCTTATTGAGTGTTCTTATTCCTAAGAAGCTGAGCAACCTCCTCTGTAAAGTTTTGTTGCTAACTTGGAATTTTAGATAGTCTCTCACTCTCCTGATACTGGCATTATATGATTTAGTTTTTCCTTCATATTTCACATCTGCAGTATGTACATTTTCTTCAAAGGAAGTATTCGCTGGGATCCTTCAATCTATTAGGGCATACTGCACCAGCACAGGCTGCATCTCTGCTCTTACTAGGGCCCTTTTTGGACTATTGGCTGACAAAGAAAAGGGTTGACACCTATCCATATAGTTTCTCATCTGTGGTAAGTACATCATATTTTTGGCAATTGAATTCTAAACAAACAAGACAAAAGTACATTTCTCTCTGTCGGTGCAGCATGGGAAAGTTTAACCTGGCAGGCTGGCACATATCTGCTGTCTACATGGCACATTTCAATTTTTTACTTTGTTGGTCTATTTATTCATATTCTTATAGATTGCACATCAATTTGTTTCATGCATTGTTGCATGTGTTTTAACCTCCTAGTCATATATATGCAAATGATTTTATCTCCCTTGGAAGTTTTGCAATTGATGAGTTTGATACGGTCCGATACAACATCTGGTGCTCTATAATAATTCTCATTGTTCGAGTATTATGTAAGATGGGATATGTAAGGAGCTTGCCTTATGTTTAGGTTTTCTTCTTATATATTTGGTTTTTGTGACCTTTTTGATTGGTCTTTTTTTGCGATAAAATTATCATTAGATAGTCTAATCCCAGTTTCGGAATCAGCCACGCTTGAACTCCCTCTTGCCATTTTGCTCTATCTGGTGCCAATTTCTGCATTTGCTTAAACTCTTTCTTCTTTTCCAGCAACCATGAGAAAAAGGCATACATATATAGTTTGATTATTGCATTAGTCTCACCCTGGTTCTAATTAAATTGAATTTTGAAATTCATAAGTTTTAGAGATCAGGTTTTGACAGCGCTTGGATTTTTTTATATCTTATTCTTCCATGTCACTGGTAGGTCCTAACCTCCTAGGTGACACAGCCAAGTGCCTCACTCATGAGGCTTGAAATAATTGTTTATGTAAGATGCCTGAAACCATTCAGAGTGAAAAATGTCTTGAACAGTGTTCAATTTTCTCAAACAAGATTTCACTTAAAAAGCTGTTACAGGGAGTGGAAGGATAAAGGCAGGGGGGACTCCTTATGACTGTGAGGGTTATGTTACTTTTACTAGGTTTCATCTTGTACAAGGGAATTTTGAAACCTTGGTCAACTCCTTCCACCCCTAGATCCTTCATTGGGTGCATGTTAGACTAGTTAGGGACCATATAGGATTGTATCCCTAAATTATTAGCTTGCATCATACATTTTCATTGTGTTTTTGAATCAATACTAGATAGTTTCAGATTTGTATGCAAATTGGTGTTGGGTATAAATGTACAAACTGAAGGTTACATGACGGAACTATTTTTGCTTCTGTCTGTAAAAAAAAATAAAATCTTAATAACTTGGCTATAACTCCAACAACTAACAATGTGGTCATTGACTGGTATATGTTTCGGATATACACAATTAATCTTTGCCCATATTTTAATGTAAGACTACTAAAAGGATAGTCCTCTGGAGTTTTTTTGGCTGAGCATGTATATGCATGCATCTCCTGACATCCTTGTTTTTTGTTGACTACTGAGGATAATTTGGGCTTCTCAATGTTCTATGCAGTTTTTCATAGTCCTGTCATGTACCATTGCGATAGGAACCAATCTCAGCCAATTCATCTGCATTGGTAGATTCACAGCAGTGTCATTCCAAGTGCTTGGCCACATGAAAACTATTTTAGTCCTGATCTTAGGATTCTTCTTCTTTGGGAAAGAGGGCCTCAATCTACATGTAATTCTAGGGATGATCATTGCAGTGGCGGGAATGGTTTGGTATGGCAATGCCTCATCTAAGCCTGGAGGAAAAGAGCGGAGAAACTCTACACCAAGCAGCAAACCTGAAAAAGAAAATGGGTTATCTCAATCCGGTGAGCCTGACGAGAAGGTCTAGAGTTCACTAAATTGAAGAAAAATAGTGCAAGTTCATCATGTAGGTCAGCTGATTTTCTGACTCCTCTACATCCAAAAGGTATGATTTATTATGTCGTCAAAGTCAAATTTAAAAAAAGAAAAATTCCTCATAGTTCGTTGATGATGCAAGGGATGAATACTGTCAAATAGGGGTGAAATTTACCCTTGAAATTTGTCATTCACGGTCATTTTTCATAATAATTTATCAGAGGCTATGTCTATCTCCACTTTCCATCTTCCCATTCTCCCTGTTCTTATACTCATTGCTGTTGAGAATGGAATTACAAACATCTCAAGTTTTATCGATGATCATATATGGATGGATTGTATACTTTAGTAGCATCTGTGTATTGTATAAATGCTCTTTGTTGCTTGGATCTTGAGATTCAGTACATGAATCTATGCTCTTAAATACATGCTAATATTTGGGAGTATTTGCACATGAGGTCTAATTTATGAATCGAAGAATTCCATGGTTTATGTAAGACTTCCACAAAGCATTAGAGATGAACTCTCCTTCATTTCATTTTATTTGACAGGGCGGAGAATTCTCATAGATTTCTCGATCTCAGAATGAAGAGTTAAGTAGTTGGGGATGTCAACTGCATGATTAAGTTGGCCAAAGCTGGTTGGTGCCAGCATTACTACCTAGGTGGTTGGGTTGTAACCACCATTGTATAGCTTTATATACACATGTTGGGGTCTGCAGTAACCCAAGAGAGTTTGGGCCCATTTTCGTAAGAAGACCCTTAGACAAAAATCCTTTAAGCTTATTGAGAAGAAAAGGGTGGGGTCGTTTGACTTGTAATCTCGTGTGCCTTTGTGTGTTTGATTCTTGTCCATATTCTGTTCAATAGATTGTTTCTGTGAGTGATTGTATGAGTTTGATTGAGACCGAGTGTTGGATCTCAGTGCTAACACAAGACAAAAATTCGAGTTAAATTTGACCTTGTGACAGTTGTTGTAGGAGCTTCTTATATTTGCACATTTGTGGCCCTATAACGTGCCTTTCTGCGATTGGAACATTTCATAAACTTTTAAAGCCAAACTGTTGAAAATATCATCTGGAGACATGGGGAATTATGCATTCATGCAGACACCAATCTTGTGGTTATTGCTGACGTTAATGTAATCTGATACCTATTGCACGTGTGCACTGCTCCACAATTGAGACCCTCTAATTGTGGGCTTCTTCACATGTTCAGTTCTATATGAGTAAATTCATAGGCGGCTCCTAAATTCTACCATTAGTCTCCATTAAGCCCTCAAACTGAATTTTATCCCCATTCAGTGCTCCAACTTTTTAGTTTGATTCAGTTTTAACCTGCCCAATTCCTTCAAAAATTTTAATTGAAGTGACCCACATGCGACTCGTGGATACTCAAGCTCAATTTCGCATGCCAAATATGCTGTTTTGGGAGGGGATTTGGTTGTGTATATGAGATTTGTTACCTTAATCATATGAAATGCACGAGGCCCACTTGCACTGAAATTTGACAAAGTTCAATGGAATGTGGGCATTGATTCAAGGTAAGACGTTGGATGGCCCAACTGAGACAAATTTTATGCTAAGTACTTAAATAACACGGCATAGTTTAAGGGCCATTTAGATAATTAACTCATTATTTGTTCTGTGTTTTCAACTGTATGCATTGATTTAGTCTTCATTCGGATGCTTATTGGATATGGAGAGAACTTCAAAGAAGACTGACATTTTCACTTCGGAAATTTAGTAATTTAGAAAGGAACTAGTTGTGCACTTCTTTAGTTTTTTGAGTTGCAGCATGAATGTGGAATTCACCTGCCCCAGAAGATTTCAGTCGAAGTGAAAATGATATTTGAAGTTCGTTTTAGTGGAAGTTCGTTTCCCTTTCAGAACTTACATTGACTTCCTTGGAGTATGATATTTGAATCAAATATTTTGGTTTCCGATCATCTGCAGCTGACAACAGTTTTACAACGAAAATATAACGACCAGGATTTGGACATCTCATCATGCGAAGGCTCTTGTTAAGCGCATTGGTGAGGTGGTTGAATTTGACTCTGCGATTTCATTGGGTGGGGGTTGTCGGCTGAATTTTACCAATGGAAGTTTCAACCCAACTCTATCGAAACCTCAATATTTTGCAGATGTTATTTTGTAGATGTCCTTTTTCGGCTTTCTTTCTTTGCCATTTTCCTTTTAGTTTTTTTACTAGAAAACTATCTTGGAAAATGGACATGTTTGAATTGCTTCTCAAAAAATATTATCGAAAACAATTTTTTAGAAGAGTTTTAAAAAAGTGTTTTTTGATATTTTTACATTACAAAGCCTGTTTGGTTATATGTATTTGAAATTAGTTTTAAAGAACAGAAAAAAATAAAATCTGTTTGGACAATGATTTATGCAACCAATTTTATTTATCACTCCTACTTCTCTCTCTAGTCCTGTCTAGAGAGTCTTTCCCTTCTCTCTCTCTATTATCTTTTCACAAAACAAATACACACACACCCACCCACACAGCAAACACGCACCCACACATACAACAAACAAACACACACACACACAGCCATCACACACAACAAACACATACCCCCCCCCACACATACATCACACAATATATATATATATATATATATATATATATATATATATATACACACACACATAGGGGCGGAGCCAGAATTTTTTTTTAGGGTGGGCACACTAGCATGTTTTAATTTTTTTTTAATAAACCGTAAAAGTTCATAAATTTATATTTAATACTTTTAAAACATAAAGATTAAAAATCGATATACTCATAAACAAAAAAAATAATAATTAAAACTTTTTATCGAAAATGCGACTAATTATTATTACTTACTTGACCCTGATATGTTTTTATTATTTGAAAGTGTTACAAATTAATTTTATTAATAATATTTCTTTTATATATAAAATCGCGGTAACAATATTTCATTTATGATCCTATAATTTACTACATAATGATACACATTTTTATATAATAACGAAATAATCCTATAATTTAAAAAAATTATAAAATAACATCCATATGTTCAAAACATATTCGGACATGTCTAAAGTTAACAATTATATTAGTTGTACCTAATTTGAGATTTAATTGATGGAGACCCAATGGTTTGTGACCATTGGATATACCATAGAGTTTATTAAATATTAAGACTCACTATTATACTTAATATCGCAATGTATTAGGTCCTAAAATTAGGTTTCAATAACATTGTTCAAAAAGTTAACAATCATTTAGGTAGGAGTCTATTTAAATTAATATCACCAAAACACAATATTATGGTAGACACAATTAAATATGGTAGGCCAAAAGTTTTGTTTTTAAAGTTTTAATGGTGGGCCAATAGTTTTGTTTTTAATGTTGGGCCAAAAATTTTATTTTTTTAACAGGCTTGGGTGGATTGTGATAGGTCAGATATTTGATTTTTTAATAAGTTTGGGTAGATAGTGATTGACTCAAATTTTTTTGTTTTAAATGAGCTTAATTTTTTAAGTGAAAATTGAAAGTGAGTCCCCCTAGATGTACTTGTTTGGAGATAAGTTATGCAAGAAAACTTATAAGAGGCTAAATCCATGTTTAAATTATATGTAATGACTTAAGTCAATTTTTTTTCTTTTTTTTTTATCTCAAAAATACCATTCCTTGAAAGGAAGTTAAATTAATTTCCTATTTTGGAAATTGTTATCCGTTAATTCAATGTCAATTAAAATATGCCAATAAAAAGGAGTGGAGTAAAAAGGAGCTATCGGAGTGGAACTTGAATGAGTTTTTGTGTGGTGGTGATGGTGGTGAGCGTTGTTGTGAAGGTGATGACAACGTGATAGTTGACGTTACTCGGGAGGTGACGATGGTGCGATGGTGGCAGTGCTATTGTGAGGAAAGTGGTAGCCAATATATATATATATATATATATATATATATATATATATATATATATATATATATCTATATATATATATATATCTATATATTCAAATTCATGTTTACCTAACCTATATATTCAAATTCATGTTACTATTTTTTTTTATTATGTTACTGTTCATATTACTATTATTTTGAGTATGTTACTGTTTTTGTTGAACATGTTACAACTATTATTTTACTAAATATTAATATTCAATATTACTATTTTTTTTTTTTTGTTTTTGAATATTACTATTTTTTGTGTTTGAATGGTTCTATTTTTTGCGTTTGAATTTGAGAGAAATAATTATTGTTAAGTATGTTATAGTTTTTGATAAGCATGTTATTATTTTTGTTGAATATGTTAATATTTTTGTTGAACATGTTACTGTTGTTATTTTTTAAAAATATTAATATTGAATATTTCAATTTTTTTATTTTTAAATGTTACTATTTTTTTGTGTTTAAATGTATTATTTTTTGTGTCCAAATGATAACTTTTTTTTTGTATTTGAATGTTACTATATATATAAGAGGGAAAATTTAAATGTTAGTCAAACTCTTAACCTATATATGTATATAGATAGATATGAGAGAAAAAAGATTTTAATGTTAGTCAAACTCCTAAGATTTATGAGTTTTTAATTTTTAATTTTATTTCACTTCTAAAGGGAAATGATAGTATGGTAAAATTGACAAAAAACGGACTTCATAACAAATAAGTTTCCTTGACAACTTAAGTCCAAACAAGTCCATATAGAGGGACCGGCCTCCAAATTTCCCATTTTTTAATTCTTTTGGATAAATAATGTGGGTCTAACATTTTTATCTTGACTTTTGGGTGGACACAAATAATATATTATACAAATATATAATATATATACATAACTAATAAAATAAAAATTTGAGGGGGGGCACTTGCCCACCCTAGCCCATGCCTCCCTCTGCCCCTGCGCGCGCGCACACACACACACACAGATCTGTGTATAGATACAGATTTGTACATATATAGTTCTGTGTATTGTGGGTTTTAGATCTGTGTATTAGAGAGAGAGAGAGAGAGGGCGACAGACGTTCGTCGTCGACCTTTGGCCTTCGTCGGTGCTCGTCGTCGACCTAAGTGGGAGGAGGAGGAGGAGGAGAAGAAGAAGAAGACGATAGAGTTTGATGATTTGGGGAGGAGGAATTTTGGGGGTTTTAGGCTTTATATAGTAAGGGCATATTTTGTAACCAATGGGATTCGCTGGTGGGATCTCATTAATTGGGTATTTATTTCTCGTGATTTCACTTTTCCTAACAACTTGATCCCAAATTCAGCCAAAACACCCCCCAATTGTTCTCTAAAAATTCATCTAAATTTCCACTTTTTTTTCTAAAAATTAGAGATTGCAAAAACCTAACCAAACAGGTTTTCCTTGTTTTTAGAGTTTTGAAAACAAAAAACTGTTTTCTAAACACAAACCCAGCAGGTGTTTTTGAAAGAGTTTAGACAAGTGTTTTTTTTAGTAATTTTTGGTTTGCAAAACACATTTTGGCTACATTAGTTCGAGAATAGTTTTCTGCAGTGGCGGAGTCACGTTGATGGCTGTGGGTTGCCCCCACTGATTTTTGATTACCCTCCCCACATATAGGTTTACAAAGATCAGATTTTCTTAAAATTAATATGTTGCCCCCTTAATCTTTTTGGAAATTAATACGGTGGCCATAGTTCTTTTTAGTTATTTGGTGTTCCCCTTATAAGAATACTTAGCCTGATCTTTAGTTTATGCGATATCTATCAGAATCTTTAGCTTATGCGATATCTATCAGATCAACTACTGATAGATATAAGATAGAGTTCTTGGTTACCAAGTTTTCTATTTAAATTGTTTATCTTTGTTTTTGTATTTCAAATAGATTGTTATCCTTTTGGATTATGTTTTGGATATTGTAAATAATAGATGCTTTGGACTCTCTAGATATGAAATCCAATGCTTTAAATAGATTACTCTGTTTTAATTCATCATCATGGTATCAGAGCATTTTTCTTGACAAACGTCTTCTTTAACAAAATTTGATTTTTTTTTTCAGTAGCCCCATGGCTCTTTCCTCCAATCTCCAATTTCTGCTATCCAACATCCACTCTCTTGTCACAGTCAAACTCGACTCTAACAACTATTGCACATGGAAAATTCAACTTCACCATGTTCTTCGTGCCCATGATTTTTGGGTTATGTTAATGGTGAACTCTTTGTCCAGCAGATGCTATAGACGATTCCGATAAAAAAACTCCGAATCCAGAATTCATTGAGAGGTCTCAAGTTGATCAACATCTTGTTAGTGCCATCAATGCTACTCTCACTCCTTTGTTACTGCCCTATGTCCTGCACTGCACCAACTCTTCTGATATATTCTCGACTCTTGAACGTCGACTTAATTCATCATCTCGGTCTCACATTATGCAGATGAAAGTTGATCTACAGAATTTAAAAAAAGGAACCATGTCCATAAAGGACTATCTTGACAAAGTTTAGTATCTTGTTAATGATCTTGCGGTGATTTCAACCCCAATTGATGAGGAAGATGTTGTTCTTTTCACATTAAACGGTATTCCTTGTCACTTTAAACGGTATTTGCACTCGCCTCTCTCCTATGTCTACTGGTGCCTCTTTAGTCTCCTATCAAGTGAAAAACTCAATCTTGCACTTGAAAATCCTACCTCCACTATTACTGAGATCACTGCAGCTTTTCAGGACACTAAAAGTGGCCCTAATGATCGTTTCAAGAGTAATTTTTCTGCTGGTCGTGATAATCATCACGGAGGTCGTCAATCCTTCTCCTCAAATATGCAGCATGGTTGCCATGGCCGAGGCCATGGCCAATCTGGACGTGGTGGTGCTCCTTGGCATCAATCACATCCCTCTTATTTTCACCTTTTTTGTCAAATTTGTGGCAAACCAAATCACACAGCAATGAAATGTTGGTATCGTCTCAACCCTTCTTACCAACATCCTGCTCAGTCCCAATCTCAGGCCTACCTTGCTACACATACAAAACCCCTGACTTAAATTGGTACATTGACTCTGGTGCATCCAAACATATTACTTCCGATTTGTCTAACCTCTCTCTTCATTCCTCTTACTTTGGCCAAGACTATCACTGTCTATAATGGTACCATGCTACCCATTCATCACACTGGCAATGGTTTGCTCCCTACACCCAATAAAATTTTTCTCCTAAAAAATGTTATTCACGTGCCTAACATTTCCTCTAATCTATTGTCCATTCATAGGTTTGCTAATGACAACAATTGTATTGTTTCATTTAACTCACGTGGTTTGTGGTTCATGACAAGTTAACCAAGAAAATTCTGCTCCAGGGGGACAGTAAACATGGCCTTTACCTACTACCCTCTTTCCGCTCAGCTTCCCATACTTCGTCTTCTTCTGCTTTGCACTCCTCCAGACAATCAAGCAAAATTTGGCACAATAGGCTTGGTCATCTTTCAATCTCCACATTACGCAAATTACTTTTTCATCATCAAATTCCTATTTCTGATTGTATTTCTTTTGATTGTGAACATTGTAATATTAGCAAGAGCCATAAACTGTCATTTACAATGTCTACTTCAAATGTTAATGCACTATTAGTTTTGATTAATGCGGATATTTGGGGACCTTCCCCTTTGCCTTCCATTGGTTGGTTTCGTTATTATGTCATTTTTATAGATCATTTCTCACGATTTTGTTGGCTTTATCCCATGAAAACAAAATCTGAACTTTTTCAGAAATTTATTCACTTCAAAAATGTGGTTGAAAACCAATTTTCCACCACTCTTAAAAATTTTCGAAGTGATGGTGGTGGTGAATTTGTTAATAATCCCATGCGTGATCTATTTAACTCTTCTGACATCATTCATCAACAGTCTTATCCACACACTCTTGAACATAATAGAATTGCCAAAAGAAATATTGACATCTCATTGAAACCACCATTACACTACTTCATACCACTTCCATGCCTACACTTTATTTGCTTGACGCCTTATGCATTGTTGTGTTTCTCATTAATCGGAGACATTTGGTTGTTGTTGTTACCCGTGGTTGCGACCCTACAATCGACATAAACTTCAACCCCAGTCTCGCAAATGTTGTTTTATTGGGTATCATTCTAATACTAAAGGTTATCGATGCTTGGATACTCAAGGTCAAGTGTTCATTTCTCGACATGTCAAGTTTGTGGAACATATTTTTCCTTTTTCATCACAAGCCCCATCTTCTTCTCAGGAAACATTTACTTTGTCACATGACACGCCTGTCTCATGCACCAGTAGCTACATCTCACCAGCTCCCTTTATAGGTTCCCTATACTTCCTTTGTTTCCCCACCACATTACCAAGCTCCTTTGCCTACCCCACTACTGTCCCATTCTTCTAATACTCCTTGCCCAAAAGTCCATCCCAACCCTTTCCCAGCTAACTTTCCCACTACTGTCACTCAAAATTCCTCCCCCTCTTCACTGGCCCATCCGTTAACCATTATCCTATGGTTACTCTATCCAAAGTCGTCACTGTAAAACGCAAACCCAACATTTCTCTTGTTGCCCAATGTGTTCCTCACTTCATTCCCTTTGAGCCTACCTCCTACACTCAGGCCAACAAGCATAAAGTTTGGCGAGCTACCATGTCCTTTGAATTTAATGCTCTTCTCACTCAAGGCACATGGACTCAAGTCCCAGCACCCTCTTATCGCCAAATTATTCGGTGCAAGTGGATACAAACTCAAGACTGATGCTAATGGTTCCATGGCTCGCCACAAAGCCCGCCTTGTTGCTCAATGGTTTAATCAAGAATATGGTATTGATTAAACCAAAATTTTTGTCCCTATTGTTAAGCAACCCACCATTCGGGTAGTTCTTTCTATTGCATTACACTTCGACTGGCCAATTCATCAACTCGATGTCTCTAATGCCTTTTTACATGGTTACTTGGAAGACAAAGTTTACATGATCCAGCCCAAAAGCTTTGTTGATTGATTAACCCTAATTAGTGCATAATTGAATTGGATTACTAGGTTAATTGTGTTAGTTAAATGAGTTAAAAGAGTCAAAGTAGTTGAAATTAGGGTTAGTGCGTAAATTAGGGTTAATGCGTTAAATGTTGTATTTTTCAGGGTTTTGTGCGCAAATGCTACAAAGCTAAAGGGAGCCAACTGTCAAAGCTTAAAACAGAAGGGGATCAAAGTGTAAAATCAACATCAAAGCAACCAAGGAACCAGCATGCAAAAAATAGTGGATTGCGACCATCCGGACGGTGGTGGTGGAGTTCGGACGGTTAACAAACCGCCTCAAGTCCCTAGTCTTCTCCCATTGGTCAGCAGCTACAGTAGGAGGATCCTATTGGCCAGCCCTTGCTTAACCGCCTTAGCCTACCCCTCCAGTGCCTATAAATAGGCCTTGTCAATTTCATTTCCATGGTTCCGTCAGAGAGAAATCCAGAAAGAGTGAAGGGAAGTCTGGAGAGTCAGGGATATTCAGAAAAGAGTCAGATACAGTCAGTGAGTGAGAGGGAGTCAGAAACAGTGAAGCGGAGCCCTGCCGAACCACTTCCAGCTAGCTTTCCAGCCGAAGCTTTTCTTTCTTCTATGTTTATGTTATTCCTTTCTACTTGGAGGGTTTAACCTTTCCCACTTTTGTGCCCTAACCGGTATTAAGAGTGGTTGTGTTTCAACTATTCCTTGGGAAAAGAGTGTCTGTGTTTTATTTTGTATTGTAATGGAACTGTCTCGCATATCTTGCTCGTCTTTAGCATTGGGGCGTGAGTAGTCCACTTTTGCCCTTCGGTGAAGTGTGAACATATGTAAGATATTGTTTAAGTTATGGAAATGCTGATGTTATAACTATGCTTTATTGTTATATATACCTCCCATATTGATGGATGGTTACATTTATAATTATGAATACCGAGCGGTACCTAATGCTATATACCATACTATCTACTAGTTATGTACTTCATCCATGATACAGTGATGTACGTGATTGGGTTTTACGTAATAGTCGATTGATTGGTTATAGACGGGTTAAGTCTCGGCATAGCCAATGCTTTTGATTCAATGCGTAAACCGGAATCTCGTCATCAATGAATCATCAACCTGCCGGTCGAATAACTGTAGTATTCTAATGGCTTGCCTTCTGGTTTACTAAAGTTATTTAACTGTTGTATGGTACATATATGCCGATTGAGTAATTGAAATATTCCTCTTGAATG
Source organism: Ilex aquifolium (assembly GCA_951799425.1). Taxonomy (NCBI): domain Eukaryota; kingdom Viridiplantae; phylum Streptophyta; class Magnoliopsida; order Aquifoliales; family Aquifoliaceae; genus Ilex; species Ilex aquifolium. Next base: position 28,875,837 of record OX637391.1, read on the forward strand.
GCTTGCCTTCTGGTTTACTTGGATTATTTGATTGTGCATGAGAATATATCTGCCAACTAACCTAATCAGTTGTTGGATATGGTTCAATATACATCATACCTACCGGTTGACTTTCCAGTAACATGGGGGTTAATTGCTGTAAGGTGACATTTCTAGTACTTAGTCAAGATAATGCATATGGAATCCCCGAACTACAGGGTATCTTTTAATTATCACATTTCATATCTTTTAATTATCGCATCTCCACAATTTTAATTAAAGTTTGTTTTAATTGTTCTAAGCTCGCACCACAAGCTATTTCTGTTACAATTTGTATCTGTAACAACTTCACCGTTTTGTTTTTGATTTCCAATATTAGCTCCCTCTGGGTTTGACCTCGGACTTAAACTGAGTATTATATTGTAATTTGACCACTTATACTTGGGTGTATACCACTATTCAGGCTGAATGTGAGTCAAGATTTCTGGCCCCATTGCCGGGGAGTTACGGTTATTTCAAAATCGAACAGGGAAGTTATTTAGTTTGTATTATATGTATATATACTGTCTGTTTCATTTTCATAGTTTATGTCTGTTAAGTCATCAGTAGAGTCTGTAAATCAGTCTAGTTCTTCATCTCCATCATCTTCATCTTCGTCACAAGCATCATTTGAATTATACATGACACACAATAATCAATGAGAACAAGAGGTAGTCCAGAATGTCCGACCATTAAGAGAATATCTGCATCCTGCATGCACTAGTGTTCCGTCATGTTTTGCTTTTCCCACAAATGCTCCAAATTTTAACATAAAGGCAGAGACAATGCAGTTGTTACCATAGTTTCATGGTCTGGAATCTGAAAACCCATATCTGCATGTTAAAGAATTTGAAGAAGTCTGTGGAGCCTTGCAAGATAATTCTGAAATAGCCCGATTGAAACTTTTTCCTTTATATTTGAAGGACAAAGCTAAACAGTGGCTAAATTCTTTAAAAGCTCACTCTATTCCGAGTTGGCAAGTGTTGCAAACTGAGTTTTTTAAAAAAAAATTTCTTGTGCATCGCACTAATGCATTGAGACGTCAAATCATGAATTTTTCTGTAAAAGAAGGGAAAACTTTTTATCAATGTTGGGCGAGATTCAAGCATCTTCTCTAAGCTTTCCCGAATCATGCATTTGAGAGTTGGACTATCGTAGGTTTTTTCTATGACGCCCTCCCGTCTGCATTGCGTCAGTTTGTTGAAATGATGACCGAGAGAGAGTTTATGAGTAAAAGTCCCAATGAGGCGTTTGAGTTATTTGATACCATTTTTGAGAGTTCCCAAATGTAGGACTTGGCCTCTCCAAACATTGTTGAGTCCAAGCTATCTACATCCCAAGGAGGGAAATATCTATTAAAAGAGGATGATGACATAAGGGCCAGAATGGCTACCTTGTTCCAAAAGTTAGAAGCATTAGAAATGAAAAAAATGAAGGAAGTGTCTGTGGTGTCTACCACTGAGCAATCATGTGAAATATGTTCATTGTCAGGACATCCCACGGGGGAATATCTGATTAGCACAAAATATTGCATATATTTTATTTTGTTATGCCTTTTTATACTTGCTTTTGTTGTGAATTTGGGGAGAAATGCGTTTAATCTTATCTTTAATGGAGTTTTGTGTAAATGCAGGTAAAATGATGTAAATGGTTTGAGTTAGGCCCCCATTGAAGTGGTTGAAGTCAATGAAGATGAGAGGATAGCTTAAAGGAAGGATTGGAGGGTGAAGAAACCAAGAAAAATGTTGTTTGGCTAAAAACCTTCCGGAAGGTTTACACTTGGTTTGCTTATTCACTGCAAAACCTTCCGCAAGGTTTTGTCTACTGGAATGAACCTTCCGAAAGGTTTGCAAAATCTTCCGGAAGGTTTTGCCTACTGGTTTGCTGATCCAACTGTCCTTGCACAAACCTTTCGGAAGGTTTTGCCCAGAATGCCTAGACAACCTGCAACTCAAGCTTTGCCATTTGTGGGTCCCACCTACACTTCTCTCACTTGTCCCCTGACATCCCTTACACATCTACATGCCTCCCAACACCCTTGCTTGGACTTTGGAGGCAATGACATTAATGAGGAGGAGAGAGAAGAGGCAATGCAGGGAGATGCAGGCTAGGCCTGTCCTAGCCTGCCCAATGCCATCCAATCAGCCTCCTATGGATGGGAAGCCTGTCTCACACCTAGAGGAAGCTCCATGGATGTTTTTGGATGATTCCTTACATTATTATCAAGCTTTGTAGAGATATAGAGAGAGACGCTCCAAGGAAGAAGACATAGTTTAGAGAGAGAAAACTTAGATTTTTACATTTCTTCCATCCATTTCACTCGTAATCTTTCTTAAGACTCTTGTAAGCTTCATTTACTGTCTTTAATGTCATTTAATTCAAGTAAATTACAAGTTTAGTTGAGTATCTTAGTTTCTACCATTGTTGCATTTAAGTTTTCATCTCAAGTTCTTCAAATGGGTATTAAATGCACTTTTCTGTAGATTATGTTTTCTTGCATTCATTTAAGTTCCATTCTTCATTTCTTTACAATGTCTCTTCACTTCATTAATGTTCTTGCATTAAATATGAGTAGCTAAGCCTTAAGTTGACTAATCCAAGGGAGAACTCCTCTTGGGTATGCTAAATCAACTCTTTTTCTTTACCCCTCTTAGTGTACGTTGATTTGGTTTGACTAGGTTGAGTGTGGACATGGTTGTGAGTTCTTGATACACCGTAGACTTGTCACGGTGTATGCTTGAATCCTCACCTCCATTTAGTCCCACACTTCCTATGAATCAATCAAACATCTAGACACCATTGGAGGAAGGTGATTAATACAAAATATTGTATATTTTATGTGCATTTATATCCCTTTTACATTTGATTTTGCGGTTAAAATGAGTGAAATTGTACTGTCCGGACTTATAATGGTGTTTTGATGTGTTTACAGGAAAAGGGGTTCAAATGATGCTTATTAGGCCCTATCATGATGCTTGAGTTGATTGGAGATGAGGTGGAGGCTTGATGTTTGCTTGAAAGGTGGAGAAACCAAGAATTTTGCAAAACAAGGAAAAACCTGTCGGTAGGTTTTAGCTATCGGACCTGCACCTACTGCAAACCTACCGATAGGTTTTGCTCACTAGAGTGAAACCTACCGGTAGATTTCCATCGACCTACCGGTAGGTTTTACTGAGACAGGACAGGACAGGACAGATTCTACATCTCAAGCTTTGCAACTTTGGGGGTCCCACCAAGCACTCTCCCATTCATTCCTGACATGCCTTACACACAGACATCCCCTCATAAACTCATTGCTTGGACTTTTGGAGTGTTGGACATTAATGAGGAGAGATGAGTGAGAAGATGCTGGGTGTGCAGGCTATGCCTGCACTAGCCTGTCCAACCCATCCCTTGGCAGCCCCCTATTATTGGGATCACATCACACAAGCTAGGGGAGGCTCCATGGATGTTTTTTGGCAAGCTCATTCACTATTATTCATTATTAGATAGAGATATATTGGAATATAGAGAGAGAGAGTCCAAGGAAGAAGATGAATAGTGCTAGAGAGAGAAGTGAATATTTTTGCATTTTCTTCCATACATTGCCTTGTAATCTATTATAAGACTTGTTCAAGCTTTGTTTAGTGTCTTTAAAGTCATTTATTACAAGCACATTTTAAGTTTAGTCTTGTACTTTGGATTTCACCATTAATGCATTCAAGTTCTTCATTTTCAAGCTTAAAGATGGGTCTTAAATGCATTTTCGTGTAGTGTACTTTGCTTGTATTAACTTAGCTCAAATCTTCATTCCTCTACAATGTTCTTCCATTACATTATTGTCCTAGCTTTAAGTATGAGTAACTAAGTTTTTAAGTTTGTTAATCCAAGGGAGACCTCCTCTTGGGTATGCCATTTCAACTCATTTTCTTTCCTCCTCGCAGTGTACGTTGGTTCGGTTTGACTGGGTTGAGTGTGGACGTGGTAGTGAGTTCTTGATATACCGTAGGCATTGTCATGGGGTATGCTTGAATCCTCACCCCCACATTAGTCCCGAGCTTCCCACGAATCAATCGAACATCTAAACACCATTGGGGGATGGTCTCGAGTTGAGTTGGCATTCCCATTGGAATGAACCCTTCGGATTAACCAACGCTTTTACCATTTCATTTTTATCAAGATACAATCACAAACTAAACTTCAAACAACAAAATATTTGTACACTTTACCCTTTTTACCAAAATCACCTTCTACACGATTCACCTCCCTCCCTGAGGAGACGACCTTGGACTACGATTTCCAAGAAAAACATGACACTCAAAAGACTCCCTGCGTTTGGGGAGAACTTTTGTTCACACACATAGTATATTTCATTCATCCATCATTCCGTTGCCCTTGCTTTTGACATCATTCTGAAGGAGAGTGACACTCCCCTTTACATATATGCCATACACACATTGAGGGTGATGTCCGGAGCTTAGGGTATATTACAACGGAAACAATCAAGCAGAAGGTCTTGAGTTGATTTGGCATTTCCATTGGAATGGCCTCTTCGGATTAGCCAACACTTGTTTTCATTTCATTTTCTATCACAAACTTCACTTACCAAAACACAAACTCAAAGATTTTTACACTTTTACTTTTTCACTAAAATCACCTTCAACACGATTCACCTCTTTCCCTGAGGAGACAACCATGGAATACGATTTCCAAGTAAAACACGACACTCGAAAGTCTCCCTGCGCTTGGGGAGCACTTTTGTTTACCCCATTTCTTGCATCATTCCGAGGGAGAGTGACACTCCCCTATCCGTATAAGCCATACACCTACTACGGGATGACGTGCGGAGATTAGGGCATATGACGGAAAATATCAAGCATTTTTGGCGCCATTGCCGGGGAAGGCAAAGTGTTGAATTGAGAAGGTGATTTTCGGACAACGGAGGTAGGTCTCGTGAATTCTCATCACGGGTTGAGGTACGTTTCTCCTTGTATATACTTTTATTTACCTATTTTTCATGTGTAGATAGTGTTTTGTATGTGGGGACGGGACGACCAAAATCGATTGGTTAGACAACCCTTAGGCCCTAACATGAATATTGACCAAGACCCACCCGAGGATGTCGGTGATAACTTTGAGAACGAGGGGGCTAATGTCCAAAGGGGCGAGGGAATGTAAAACCCCAGGATGCCAAACCCTAGAATGCATTTCCCTCCTAGGAATGAAGGGAACAATATCCCCATTGATCCACCGGCAAGGTCAATGCGGGATTTTCTCCAACCCACACGTGGCGCCACTCCCTCATGCATTCTCTTACCGGTCCAAGCTCATGCCTTCCTAGTTAAGCTGGGAATGTTGCAACTACTTCCTACATTCCACGGAATTGAAAAGGAAAATCCTTATTTGCATATTAAGGAATTTGAGGATATAGTTGCAACCTTCCTCACTAATCCCGCTATGGAAGACATAGCTCTCTTGAAATTGTTTCCCTTTTCCCTTAAGGACAAAGCCAAAACATGGTTGAACTCCTTGCGGCCTCGATCCATAACCTCTTGGGCACAAATGCTTTTCGAGTTTTTGAACAAATTTTTTCCGGTGCCTAGAACCACCGCTCCTAAAAAACAAATCCAAAACTTCTCGGAAAAGCCCAATGAGCAATTTTACCATTGTTGGGATCGCTGCAAGGAATTGCTCCAATCCATACCACACCATGGTTTTGAATCATAGCAATTGGTGAGTTTCTTCTATGAAGGGATCACACCGGGCCATAGAAAATTCATCGACATGATGTGTAATGGCGAGTTCTTAAACAAGGACCCTGATGAGGCCCTAGACTACTTTAGTACATTGGCACAAAATGCCCAATCTTGGGATATCACAGATCCCACCGATGTACCGAGGTCTTCTCCGGGTAGTAATCAAGCACATGGGGGAGGGATGTATGATTTGAGAGATTGGGAAGATTTGCTGTCAAAAATTGCCAAGTTGTCACGGAAGGTGGAAAGTTTAGAAGTTAATAAGAGACACGAGGTGTCGAATATTTCAAGGACCGAGGAGGGTTGCTCAATTTGTGAGAGTGTGGAGCATTCAATATCGGATTGCCCCAACATTCTAGCACTTAAGGAAGTGTACCACGAGCAAGTCAATGCCTTTAACCAAACAAGGCAATCATTCTCCCCACACTCTAATACATACAATGCGGGTTGGAGCAATCACCCAAACTTTAGTTGGAGAAATGAGAATCCCACTCCTCATGGGTTTAATGCATATACACCTCCTATGCCTCCCAAGCAGAGTCAATTCCAAGGTCAAAGGCAAGTGTCTAGCCCTTAATACTCCCGGTCTAATCCGCAAGGGTATTCACAAAACCCACTTCCACAAAATTTCTCCCAAGGTCCACCTCCACAAAATTTTAATCAACAAGGACCATCCAACCCATCCACGTACCAACCTCCTTACAAAAGGAGTTTGGAGGATGTGGTTCATTCCTTCATTCAAAGCCAGACTACCATCAACAACCAAAATACCGCAGCTTTTAATGACATTCGGGCGCCCAACTCACAAAGTTGACAAATTCCATGGGGACATCACAACAAGAGAAGGGAAAATTTTTCGCTCAACCCTAAGAAAACCCTAGAGGCTAACATGTCATTGAGTTGTCCAAACCCTCTAATGAGAGTTGTGAGCAACTCAAAGCGGTCACCACCCTTCGAAGTGGCAAACAAATTTATAAGACCATTGTGCCAAAAGTCTCATCCAAGGCCACATTGCCAATAGAGAAAGAGACTAAGGATGATTCCGAGGGGGGTGAGGTGAGTGAAAAATAAAAAAAATTGTTGATGAAAGTGTGCATGCATCTCCCATTCCGGCCCCTTTTCCAAATCGTTTGAAGCCACCGGTCAAGGTGGCTAACTATTCTGATATAATTGAGATGTTCAAGCAGGTCAAAATCAACATTTCACTCCTCGATGCCATAAAGCAAATCCCTTCATGTGCCAAGATTTTGAAGGATTTATGTACCGTGAAGAGGAGGTTAAATGTGCACAAGAAGGCATTCCTCACCGAGCAAGTGAGCTCAATCTTGAGGACCAACACCCCACCAAAGTTCAAGGACCCCGGATGCCCTACCATTGCTATCACAATAGGGAATTGCTGGGTGGAACAAGCTCTCCTTGACTTGGGGGCAAGTGTCAACCTCTTACCATACTCGATGTATCAACAACTCCAACTTGAAGAGTTGAAGTCAACTCCAATCACTCTTCAGTTGGCAGATCGTAGTGTCAGAACACCAAGGGGAGTAGTTGAGGATGTTTTAGTTCATGTTGATAAATTTTACTTCCCTGTTGATTTTATTGTGCTTGACACTCACCCAGTTGCAAATCTTAGCTCCCAAATTCTTGTCATACTTGGTAAACCTTTTCTTGCTATATCTAATGCTGTGATTAATTGCAGGAATGATTTTATGAAGCTTGCATTTGGGAACATGATTATGGACCTCAATGTTTTCAACTTGTCCAAACAACCGGGGGATGATGAAAAGGCACATGAGATCAACTGGATCGACACATTGGTGGAGGATCACTTGGAACTAATGAGCACCTTGAAATTGGAGAAGGACGAGAATGTTGATATAGAGGGGGTTGATGAGGAAGAGGAGTTGGCGAGCTTGAACGGGGTAGAAAAAGGGACCCCTACATTTGAGAAGCTTCTACATCAAGACAAGAAGATCTTTCCATTGAATGAGCAAAAACCCACTTTGGAGTTGAAGCCATTACCATCCCACCTCAAGTATGCATACCTAGGGGATGACAAAACTTTTCTGGTGGTGATTAGCTCAACTTTGGAGGCGAAGCAAGAAGAGGAGCTTTTGAAAGTGTTGAGGAGATATAAGGGAGCAATTGGGTGGACAATTGCCGACATCAAGGGGATAAGCCCCCTCATTTGCACACACCGCATCTACCTTGAAGAGGACTCCAAGCCATCTCGACAACCACAAAGAATGTTGAATCCAATCATGAAGGATGTGGTGAGAGACGAGGTATTAAAGCTACTTGACGTGGACATCATTTTTTTGATTGCCGATAGTAAGTGGGTTAGCCCCACGCAAGTAGTATCCAAGAAGTCGGGGGTCACGGTTGTTGCAAATGAGGAGAATGAGCTTATTCCAACAAGGGTAATCACCAGATGGAGAGTGTGCATTGATTACCGAAAGCTCAACTTGTGCACGAGAAAAAACCACTTCCCATTGCCATTCCTCGACCAAGTGTTGGAAAGAGTAGTTGGGCATCTATTTTACTGCTTCTTGGATGGCTACTCCGGGTACAACCAGATTGAGATCGCTTTGGAGGATCAAGAAAAGATCACCTTCACTTGCCCCTACGATACTTTTGCTTGCCGACACATGCCTTTTGGGTTGTGTAATGCCCTAGAGACTTTTCGACGTTGCATGATGGGGATTTTTAGTGATATGGTGGAGAAGATTGTGGAAGTGTTTATGGATGAATTTCCAGTGTTTGGGGATTCATTCGATGGGTGTTTGGAGAACTTAGAGAAAGTTCTTGAAAGATATGAGGAGAAAAACTTGGTGCTCAATTGGGAGAAGTGCCACTTCATGGTGATACAAGAAATTGTGCTCGGGCACATTGTCTCGGCAAAGGGGATTGAAGTGGACAAATCAAAGGTGGATGCCATTTCCAACCTTCCTACGCCAAAGGTCATCAAAGATATTAGGTCGTTTCTTGGCCATGCCGGCTTTTATCGTCATTTTATTAAAGACTTTAGTGCATTGGCTCGACCTTTGACCAATTTATTTGCAAAAGATGTCCCATTTTTTTGGTCGGATGATTGTGAGGCATCCTTTCAAAAATTAAAGAACATGTTCATCTCACCTCCAATCATGCGACCACCCAAGTGGGGCTCACCATTTGAGCTTATGTGCGACGTGAGTGACTACGTAGTCGGCGCTGTGCTCGGTCAAAGGGAAGACAAGAGACCCTATGTAATATACTATTCTAGTAAGACTCTTAATGAAACACAAATGAATTACACCACTACTAAAAAAGAGTTGATAGCTGTAGTATTTGCATTGGATAAATTCCGGTCTTACATCATTGGTTCACCTATAGTAGTCTATATCGATCACTCTGCTTTGAAGTATTTTTTGTCTAAGCAGGATGCCAAACCGAGACTCATTAGGTGGATACTCCTCCTACAAGAATTCAACTTGACAATCAAAGATAAAAAGGGAGTTGAGAACGTAGTGGCGGACCATTTATCCCGACTTGTGGTGTAAGATGCTGATGAGCACATTCCTATCCCTGACTCTTTTCCTGACGAGTATTTACTTTTGATTCGTTATGTTTGTTCCTGGTATGCTGAAATTTGTAATTATCTTGCAACAGGACAAATACCATCGCATTAGAGCCTGGAGGATAGACATGGATTCATGGCAGATGTGAATTACTTTTACTTTGAAAACCTGTACCTGTTCAAGTACTGCCCTGACCAAGTCATGCAAAGATGCATACCAGAAAATGAACAACGGTAAGTCCTTGCATTTTGCCATTCGGAGGCGTACGGTGGCCATTTCTCTTCAAAGAAGACTTCGACAAAGAATCTACAATCAGGTTTTTATTGGCCCTCTTTGATAAAATATTGTATCTCTTTCTGTAAAGAATGTGATAGGTGCCAACGTTTGGGTAGTGTGACCTGAAGGAACATGATGCCCCTCTCCCCTGTACTTGTTATCAAGATATTTGATTGTTGGGGCATCGAATTCATGGGTCCCTTCCCAGTGTCATTTGGTTACCTATACATTCTGCTGGCAGTGGACTATGTGTCCAAATAGGTGGAGGCTATCCCAACCAAGACCAATGACCACTGGGTCGTGGTCAAGTTTCTCAAGGAGAACATATTTTCGAGGTTCGGGATGCCTCGTGCAATGATAAGCGATGGTGGGTCGCATTTCTGTAATAGGCCATTTGCATCTTTGATGCATAAGTATGGCGTCACACACAAGGTGTCCACCGCATATCACCCACAAACCAATGGCCAAGCCGAGTTGGCCAATAGGGAGATAAAAAATATCCTAGAGAAAACAGTGAATCCCAATAGGAAGGATTGGTCATTTAGATTGATCAATGCCCTTTAGGCTTACCGCCCAGCTTATAAGACAGTTCTAGGCATGTCTCCCTATCGTCTCGTCTATGGAAAGACTTGCCAGTTGCTGGTTGAAATGAAACATAAGGCCTATAGGGCCATAAAGACCTTGAACTTCAACATGAGAATGGACAGATAAAATAGGAAGCTTGAAATGAATGAATTGGAAGAGATTCGAAGAGATGCATATGAGAGCTCTAAAATTTCAAAAGAGAGGGCTAAGATCTTTCATGATAAATCCATTGTAAGGAAATCATTTGAGCCCAGATAAAAAAGTGCTCTTATACAATTCTCGTCTCTCGATCTTTCAAGGTAAATTCCGATCCCGTTGGGATGGCCCCTATCTTGTCAGGGTGGCCTACCCCAAAATGGAGCTATGAAAGTCACAAACCCCAAGGATGGCAGGACATTCAAGGTCAATGGCCAAAGACTTAAGCCATTCTTCGAGGGTTTTGAAGGAAAAGGAGTGGAGGAGGATTTGATGGATCCGGTCTACCCGGAATTGTTAGAGGAGTAATTGCTCTTATGCATTTTAGTGTACAATCATTTTTATTTACTTTAACTGTTCATATTACTTTATCTTTTCGTATAGTTTTGTTTTTCTTAGTTGCAGATATTAGTATTTTTGTCAAAAGTTCCAGTGTGAGGTGTTCTCTAACCCTACTCATCTTTTTACAGTCCTTCATTGCATATCATATATTTTTTGTTGCATTGAGGACAATGCATGAGTCAAGTTGGGGGTGAGGTGCACCATTTGTATGATACACCAATGTTGCTGGAAATTTTTGTTGATAATATAAATTTTTGTGGTGAAAAATTCACCTTTCACATATCATACAGATTTTTGTTCACAATAGTTACAAATTATGTGAAAATTTTGAAATTTTTTGAGAAAATATCTGAATGCTGATATGTATTCCTTTATTAAAGGTGCTATGGGTTGTTGATATGTTGATCTTTGTGTTGAATTGTGAATATATGAGCACATTATAGAAGTTCATCCTATGCTTGAGTATCACATATGTGTTTGTTTTTGAACTCACCAATATGTACACCTTGAATGTGTAATTTCGTCAATATACGGATTAATTTCACATTTTAGAGATTGACATGAATAGTAGAGATGAGTAAGTACCCATGAGCTTTAGTGTCAATCCTTGTTGGAGGGAACTTACATTTACTCAAAGAATAATTCTTCAAATTTCAAATTTTTTCAATAATCTCATCATGCTTGTTTTGGTTAGGTGCATTTGTGTAGTTGATTGACTTGTCTTGAAATGCATAATTGCTCCCCCATGCTTATCTAGAGGTGATCTTAGGCCATCTTTGATTTATCTTTAGCCTTAGCTTTTTTTCTTGGTAAAATTTTTATCCCTAGTGCCGTGATTGAGCCTTAATTGTAAATTCGTTTCCATACCACATATTTGACCAAGCCAGTGAAAAATGATAAAAATCTACCTCACCTTGGTTGTTCCTAGAGCTGAAAATCAGTGATCATAAAAGAGAAGGAAGTATGGTGTGGAAACTCAAACAAGAGGGATGAACGATGTTGAAACTCGAAGAGTTGAATGGAAAAAGAATGAAAATCCAAGAAAAGGAGGAAAATGGAGTGAAAAGAAGAAAAGAATGACAAAAGAAAAGGAAAATGTTAAGGAAAAGAAAGAAAACAAACAAAGAAGTGTGGTGATGGGTTTGGATTGAAAATCCCATGGAAAGGGAGATGTTTTTGAAATAAAAGTCTTTCACTCGGAACAACCCTCTTCGTTATCGTATATTCTTCGTTTCTTTTGCCTCAATATCACCCCAAGGCCTCAATATAACCCTTGAAGTCCTAAATGATCTAGAGAAGCATGAGAGATGCATACTTTTAAAGAAAAAGAGAAGTTGGTTTGCTATATAGTGCCCTGGCATTCCTTTCATGAGATTATGCCAATATTTCATTTTGTGCGCAAGATTCTATCTCACATATACACATGGAGAGCATGCCAAGATAACTAGAGTGTGATTCATTGTTGAGAGACACCCTTGGTAAGGTTGCATCGAAGCTTAATTTGGATAGCCAAAGTGAATGTGAATTTCATTGTGTAAATGCTTAAATTACATATCCATTGCACACACACACACACACGAGTTTGAAAAGGAATGTGTAGGTGCATACTCTAGACTAGCATTTAAAGCCATATTGTTGCTCATGTGTGCTTGGTTCGGGCATTTGAACAACGTGTTAGGTAGCCCTATGCTTAAAGGATAAGGGAATATTGCTCAACTTTCGATATTTGATAAGATTTAGGAATGCCTTTGCTATTTGAATCTATGTTATACATTTTGGGTATTCATTTTGGTAGTTTAAAATAGAAATCCATGACTTGTGCTTTAAAAACATCAAAATCATAAATCATGTTGCAATTTTGGAAATGACTTTGGGCATGATCAACCAATTGTGGTTCATATGTGTGGTTCAAGTTTTTGGTAGGTTAGATGTCATAGATAGGGTGTTAAAATGTTTTGGAGTTGAGAAAAGTTGGATTGGATGTGAATTTTTGAACAAAGGAATGGTTTTGCAGCAAAGGCAAAACCTTCTGGAAGGTTTGTTTATAAACCTTTCGGAAGGTTCTGTCCATTGAGCAAACCTTCCGGAAGGTTGTCATCGACCTTCCGGAAGGTTTTCCTTACTGGACAGTAGTGCCCCAGTAGTGAACAAAACCTTCTGGAAGGTTTTGCCTACTGGAATTTTTGCCTCAAGCATTAAGCAAAACCTTCCAGAAGGTTTTGCCCAGAAGCCTAAAAACGAGGGTTTTAAGTTCGTATTTTTTTCAGAAACCCTTCACATTTCCCCCAAATCTCAAGCTTCCAATCTCTCTCCTCTCCCTCAAACTTCCTCCAAGATCAAACACACTTCACCAAAGCCCTAGGTTCTCATCTCTTCTCTTGATTAAAGTTGATTTTGGGTGGTTATTGTTGAAAATATTGGGTGTTCTCCACAAACCCTAGGTGCTCACTTTCCCCCCAATTTCTCAAGTCCTTTTTGATTCCCTGAAAATTTCTAAACTCCTTTGCTATGGCTCGATTGGGAAAGGCCTCTCTTGACATGGTTGAGCCCTTCGAATGGGCTATGATGTGGATTTGACCATCTTCGGTCTTGGGGCACTGTTGTCCCTCATAGCCCGCACAAAGAGGACGGGCCAAGACTCCCCACCACCTACGGGCACGAGCTCCCAAAAGAGGACCGGGGAGGGCTCTAGTGGCCAAGAAAGAGAGGAGAGGAGGATAAAGGCGAGGCATGATGCCCGGAGATAGGGAATAGAGGACAAGAATGTCACGTGCGAGTGGTACATGGATAAAGTCTTCCTCGGGCCCAATGATGAAGTTGTGAGGGTGATTGAGGCACGCGGGTTGCATGTTTGGTTTCATGAAGTTAAGGGCTATAATATGGGTTTGTGCTGCGAATTTTACACCAAGTTGTAAGTATTCGGAGATATGGGGAGTAGGTTGAGGACCAATGTGCAGGGGAAGACCTTCGAGGTGACCCCCAACATGATTGCTACAGTAATAGGATACGAGAGGCCTCCCCCGACTACCCCGGTCTACCCACACAACGTGGACGGGGGTAGGACTCTCACGGATTATGTGGCTCTTTGTAACACCCCGAATTTTTTTTTATATATTTATAGAGATATATATATAGTAAATAATATTTGTAAAGATGTAGATATATGTAGTGACATAAGAATAAACCGTAGGAATAAATGCTATGGAGACAATTTGATTGAGAAGTTACGTGTCGAAGATGTTTAAAGTTGGAAAGGGTGATTAGACAAGCTTCTAAAAGTTTGTAGGTCAAAATAATGATTCCATTGAATCCGGAAGGTCGAAAAACATTGGGAGTGGTAATATGGATGTATTGGAAGTTAGGAAGTGTCTCGGAGTTAAAATACACTTTAGCGAGAATTTGGGTAAAAATGGGTATTGAACACTACTTAGTGTTTTGGCCATAACTTTTTATCCTTAATTCCAATTGATCTGATATTTTTACAGTAGATAGTAGACATTTAGGGCTACAAAAGTATGTCTCATGAAAATTTTCCAATTCGACCTCTAAATGGGTCAAAACTGCATTGGAAGTTGAAATAAAAATCTGGAAGTCAAACCGGACCGGTACGCTGAACTCCAGAAGCTAAATCGTACCGGTACGCTGGACTCTAGAAGCTCAACCGTACCGGTACGCCCGACAAAATCCAGCCCGATCCGACTGCGGGTCTTTCTCCATTTCTTCCACTATAAATACATTTTGTCACCTCCTTAGCCTTCATTACACCACTCCAAACCCTAGAAAACATAAGAGAGGAAGAGAGAAAGAGAGAAACACAAGATCAAGAGAAAACAAGAGATTGAAGGGTTGATTCAAGATCAAAGCCCTAATTTTTCCAAGAACATTAAGGTAGGGGATTTCTTCCTATTCTCTTATATTGAGGCTAGGATTAAATTATATGTATTCTTTTGGTTCAAAATCATATATACTTGCTATTATTGACTTGATTCTTGATCCTCTTGCATTTATTGCCATGTTTTAAACATTGTGGTAGTTGGGTAACCATTGAAGGTCCATTTTTCATTCTCAAACCCTAGTTTTAAGAAAAATGAATCTTTCCTCTTTACATTTTCTTTGTTCTCACCATCACAACCTTAGTGTTTGATATTGTATAACAAAATAATGTTTATGGTGATCTCTTGCTCTTTTTCTTCCATTTTGCTATGGTACAAATTGTGAAATTTGGGGATTTGTGGAGTATTGTGTTAATTGAGGAAATTGTGGATATCGTATGTCTTGTTTGGTTGCTTGGAGGAACAAGGGTGAGAGGTTCCTTGTAAGGATGCTTGAGAAATAAGGCTTTAAGGGAGAATTGGGGACTTGTGAAATTGTTGGTTATGTGAAATATTTATTGGTATTTTATTTATTACGTGGTTGTACGATACGAATATGGATTACTATTGACCGGGTATCATGTAGTGGGTATACGTCTTTATATGCCACGCGGGTATGAACTTTTCCTACCACATGGAGTGGGTAGACGCCTTTGTACGCCGTGTGGGTATAAACTTTTCATATCGCTAATGATCACGGTTTAGTAACGTGGGTTGTATCGGGCACACCGTGTGGGTCATCGTGCATTGTACCAAATACGATTTCTGCAAGAGTTTTGGGGTAGTATGGGATGCCACAAGAACTTGTGGAAATGGTGTATGGTGGGATGGATTATGTTTTGGGAATTGATTCTTATTGGTATCTTGTGTTCATTTATTCTTTTAATTACCGTGGTTCCTTAAACTTGAGATCCATTTAAAATGTCCTGCTTTTCCTTCAAAATGTTATATATGCTATTTGTGAATGAGACCAACCGTTTTATATGCTTTCCTAAACCTTGTTTGAGTTTGGGAAGATTTTGCTACAGAGCTTCGTGCTCATCCCCTAAAATTAACATTTTTCAGATTATGCTATAGAGGAGGAGCTTGGCGCTAATGAGCAGGGTCTTGGGGAAGCCTCATTAGAGGGGTACCTGGATCCCGAGTGGGACATTTAGAGATGCCCTTTTACTTTTGTACTAGACTAGGAACCAATATGTACAAACATTGTAAAGTCTAGTTTCTTTTTCTATTTCTGCTGTGCTACTTTAAGTAATTTTTGAGATGTAAATGCCATGGTTGGGCATATTCTTTTGGATAATGATGTAAATATTTTATGGATGATGAATGAAGTTTAATTTATTTATGGATGATATTAGTGCTCTCATGATGTGAATGTTTTAGAATGTAATGCCGTCCAGGGTGGTATTTGGGGCGTTACAGATTTGGTATCAGAGCTTAGGCTTTAGGTCTTACATGGGAGCTGTAGGTTATGGATTACCACTAGAGATGTAGGTTTAGGGTGAAGGAAATTGTAAGTTAGATTTTGTATATGCCTTGTGCTTAATTCAAGACATCATACATATCACTTTAGTTTATATCTTGCACATCAAGGGAACTAAATTATGGATTGATGTGCAGGATGGACGGTACACGAGGACGCGGACGTGGGCGTGGCCGTGGAGGTCAAGCAAATCCACCACCACCACCACCTCCCGATGCCATGCAAGGCATATATCAATGCTTGAGGGAACTCACCACTCTGGTGCAAAACCAGAATGGAAACAACAACAACCACAACCACAACGGGGGAGCTCATCCCTTAGCCCAAGTACCGGGCAATGGGGATGATAACCGGAGGATGGTAACCCTTCGGGAATTTCTGAGGCAACACCCGCCTACTTTCCAAGGGAGCTCCAATCCTTTGGATGCGGATAAATGGATCCGTCGGGTAAAGAAGATTTGTGACGGCATGGGGGTTGCCGAAGACTTGAGGGTTGGCTTGGCTACCTATTTGCTCGAGGGGGAGGCCGACCATTGGTGGGAATTCGTAAAGAGAAGGAGGAACACCGATACACTCATTTGGGAGGAGTTCGACCAAGTCTTCCAAGACAAGTATTTTCCGGAATCAGTTAGGGACCGGATGAAGACAGACTTTCTGGCTCTACGGCAGGGTAGCATGACGGTGGCTGAATACGAGAGGAGGTTTGACGAGCTATCCCGCTATGCCACCGAGTTCATATCCACTGAGGCCGGCAGGGCCAAGCGATTTGAGCAGGGCTTGAGGCCGACTTTCAGGGAGAAGTTGGTGGCTCTCAAGATCCGGGAGTATGGGGATTTGGTTGATAGAGCCGCACTTGTGGAGAGAGACATGGAGGATACTCAGCGGCGACAGAGCCTTATGAGAGGAAGTCCGATCAGGACGGGTGCTAGCGGCAGTGGAACACAGAGGCCGACACCATATCGTCGCCCAGACCAGGCAGGGGGACATAGACCGCCAGTAGCTCGAGGAGCAGGAGGTGTACCGGAGAGGACAGCCACAGACCCCCGTCACTGCTTTGCATGTGGAGAGGTTGGGCACTACAAAAGTCAATGCCCATCGTTTCCACCAAGGACCAATCAAGCAACCGGACCATTACACACAAACAAGCCACCTCTACAAAGGCCAACACCGTAGCGACCGATACAAGCTCACGCCCCCGGCGGCGCCAACCAAGGGCGAGTATTTGCTTTGACTCAGCCGGAGGAGGACATTGCCAACGCCGTTGTGGAAGGTATCGTCCTTATTTATAATTCTTGGGCCCGCATATTATTTGACCCCGGTGCAACACACTCATTTGTACGCACGACGTACGCACTTGATTTGGGATTGAGTTTCGCGAAGTTAAAGCATGTCATGAATATTAGCTTGCCCACGGGAGAACGGTTAGACTCTAGCCGAGTCTGCAAGGATTGCGTGCTGCGCATTGGGGAGCACGAATTGACTGTGGATTTGATTGCATTAGAGATAAAGGGGTATGATGTGATTTTTGGGATGAATTTGTTGTCCGCTTTCCGTGCGGTGATGGATTGTTTTCGCAAGCGGATCTCATTCCAATTACCGGGAGGGGTCGTCTTTACTTTCATGAATGATCGTAATTCTTCCCATCCATTTCCTACTACGGGTAGTAAATTCTTGAAAGCGAAGGCGGGAAGTCAGTTGAGTTTCTTAGCCAGCTTAATGGGAGATGATCGGGATAAATCCCATGCGGACGTAGTGTTGATAGTATCGGATTTTTCGGATGTCTTCCCTGACGAATTACCTGGGTTACCTCCACAAAGGGAGATTGAGTTCAAGATTGATCTCTATCTAGGAACTGAACCCATATCCATTGCCCCTTATCGAATGGCACCTTTGGAGTTGAAGGAGCTAAGGAAGCAATTGGATCATTTGTTGGCGATTGGGTTTATCCGTCTCAGCACTTCACCCTGGGGAGCCCCGGTCCTCTTTGTGAAGAAAACGGATGAGACTCTACGGTTGTGCACGGATTATCGGAGGTTGAATAGGGTTACCGTGAAGAATAAGTATCCGTTGCCGAGAATTGATGACTTATTTGATCAGTTGAAGGGGTCGAAGTATTACTCCAAGATTGATCTTCGCACGGGGTATCATCAGCTGCGGATTAAGGAGGAGGATATTCCTAAGACTGCTTTCCGTACCCGGTATGGTCACTTCGAGTATACGGTGATGCCGTTCGGATTGACTAATGCCCCCGCAGCCTTCATGGATTTGATGCATAGAGTCTTTCGGCCTTACCTCGATCAATTTGTCATTGTGTTTATTGATGACATATTGATTTACTCACAGACTCAGGAGGAACATGCTCGTCATCTCTCTATTGTGCTACAAACATTGAGAGAACATAAGTTATATGCGAAGATGAGCAAGTGTGAGTTTTGGATGAAGGAAGTGAAGTTCCTTGGCCATGTTGTGTCCGAGAAAGGAGTAGCCGTTGATCCCGCAAAGATTGAGGCTGTGATGAAATGGGAACCACCGAAGAATGTGACCGAGATACGTAGCTTCTTGGGTTTAGCAGGTTACTATCGGAGGTTCGTAGAAGGGTTCTCAAAGCTTGCGATGCCGATGACTCGCCTTACAAAGAAGGGAGAAAAATTCATGTGGACTCAAGCGTGTGAGCTAGCCTTTCGCACCTTGAAGGAGAAGTTGACGACGGCTCCTGTCCTCATTATTTCGTGTAGTGGGGAAGGATACGATGTGTACACCGATGCTTTGCTACGAGGCTTGGGATGTGTGTTGATGCAAGGAGGGAAGGTGGTCGCTTATGGCTCGAGGCAACTTAAGGTTCATGAACAGAATTATCCCACCCATGACTTAGAGCTCGCCGCTGTGGTTTTTGCTCTTAAGTTGTGGAGGTGTTACTTGTACGGAGAGAAATTCCAAGTATTCTCTGATCATAAGAGCCTCAAGTATATCTTTACACAGAAAGACTTGAATCTCCGGCAAAGAAGGTGGATTGAGTACCTAGAAGACTACGATTTCACACTCAACTACCATCCGGGGAAGGCGAATGTAGTTGCCGACGCACTTAGCAGGAAGTCTTGGGGTGAACTCAACGTTTCCATAGGTGAATGGAAGTTGAAAGATGCCCTTGGAGATTTTGATCTATGGGTTGGAGAAGATGGATCCCGACCATGTTTGTTCAACCTTGTGGCTCAACCTACTCTCCAACGTAGGGTTGTGGAATTGCAAGGCTTGGATCCTGAATTAACGTCGATGCGATCTAAATTGGAGAATGGAGAAACTATGGAGGGTTGGTCTTTGAGAAATGGAGAATTGAGATATGGGGAGAAGCTATGCGTTCCCGACGATTCGTCTCTAAAAGAGGAGATACTTGGAGAGTGTCATCGCTCTAAGTTTGCTATCCACCCCGGTAGCACAAAAATGTATAGGGACATGAAGCGCCAATATTGGTGGAAGGGAATGAAGAAGGATGTGGCAAGGTTCATAGCACGATGTGCGGTGTGCCAGCAGGTGAAGATTGAACATCAAAAGCCAGGAGGATTACTACAGTCTTTGCCTATCCCAGAGTGGAAGTGGGATCACATCACCATGGACTTCGTATCTGGCTTTCCACGGACTTCACGAGGGCATAATGCCGTATGGGTCATTGTTGATAGACTCACCAAGTCCGCTCACTTCTTGAGTATGAAGACCACTGACACGTTAGAGACCCTGAGCAAGCTCTATATTCGCGTGATAGTGAGGTTGCATGGAGTTCCGCTATCCATTGTGTCGGATCGTGATTCTCGTTTCGTAGCGCAATTTTGGCAAAGTCTTCAAAGAGCTATGGGGACAGAGTTGCACTTCAGCACCGCCTTTCATCCCCAAATGGATGGCCAATCCGAGAGGGTGAACCAGATTCTAGAAGACATGTTGCGTGCTTGTGTGTTGGATTTCAAGGGAGGTTGGAGCGACCATTTGCCGTTGGTGGAATTTGCATACAACAACAGCTATCAAGCAAGCATCGGAATGGCGCCTTATGAAGCATTGTATGGAAGACCATGTAGATCTCCTACTTGTTGGTTGGAAGCCGGAGAAAGTAGCTTGTTCGGGCCGGACATTGTTCGAGAGACTACGGAGAAGATCCAACTAATCCGAGAGAGGCTACGGACGGCGCAAAGTAGACAGAAGAGCTATGCGGATCACCGACGAAGACCCTTAGAATTTAAGGTGGGAGATTATGTATTTCTCAAAGTGTCACCCAAGAAGGGCGTGTTTCGATTCGGCAAGAAAGGGAAGTTAGCGCCAAGATATACCGGACCATTTGAAGTGATCAAGGTTGTGGGCAAAGCGGCGTATCAGTTGCGGTTACCAGCTCAGTTGTCTGGGGTACATGACGTGTTCCACGTGTCGATGTTGAGGAAGTGTCAATCGGATGCAACTCCAGTCCTGGATTTGGAGGATATTGAAATTCAGGATGGAGCAACATATGAAGAACAACCGGTGGAGATTCTTGATGCCAAGGAAAAGGTGCTCCGCAACAAAGTCATCCGACTAGTGAAGGTTTTGTGGCAACACCATGGAGTGGAAGAAGCTACTTGGGAACTGGAGCAAGAAATGCTTGAGAAGTATCCACATTTATTCGCTACTTGAGGTAAGTTTCGAGGACGAAACTTTCTTTAAGGGGAGTGGATTGTAACACCCCGAATTTTCTTTTATATATTTATAGAGATATATATATAGTAAATAATATTTGTAAAGATGTAGATATATGTAGTGACATAAGAATAAACCGTAGGAATAAATGCTATGGAGACAATTTGATTGGGAAGTTACGTGTCGAAGATGTTTAAACTTGGAAAGGGTGATTAGACAAGTTTCTAAAAGTTTGTAGGTCAAAATAATGATTCCATTGAATCCGGAAGGTCGAAAAACATTGGGAGTGGTAATATGGATGTATTGGAAGTTAGGAAGTGTCTCGGAGTTAAAATACACTTTAGCGAGAATTTGGGTAAAAATGGGTATTGAACACTACTTAGTGTTTTGACCATAACTTTTTATCCTTAATTCCAATTGATCTGAAATTTTTACAGTAGATAGTAGACATCTAGTGCTACAAAAGTATGTCTCATGAAAATTTTCCAATTCGACCTCTAAATGGGTCAAAACTGCATTGGAAGTTGAAACAAAAATCTGGAAGTCAAACCGTACCAGTACGCTGAACTCCAGAAGCTAAATCGTACCGGTACGCTGGATTCCAGAAGCTCAACCGTACCGGTACGCCCGACAAAATCCAGCCCGATCCGACTGCGGGTCTTTCTCCATTTCTTCCACTATAAATACATTTTGTCACCTCCTTAGCCTTCATTACACCACTCCAAACCCTAGAAAACATAAGAGAGGAAGAGAGAAAGAGAGAAACACAAGATCAAGAGAAAACAAGAGATTGAAGGGTTGATTCAAGATCAAAGCCCTAATTTTTCCAAGAACATTAAGGTAGGGGATTTCTTCCTATTCTCTTACATTGAGGCTAGGATTAAATTATATGTATTCTTTTGGTTCAAAATCATATATACTTGCTATTATTGACTTGATTCTTGATCCTCTTGCATTTATTGCCATGTTTTAAACATTGTGGTAGTTGGGTAACCATTGAAGGTCCATTTTTCATTCTCAAACCCTAGTTTTAAGAAAAATGAATCTTTCCTCTTTACATTTTCTTTGTTCTCACCATCACAACCTTAGTGTTTGATATTGTATAACAAAATAATGTTTATGGTGATCTCTTGCTCTTTTTCTTCCATTTTGCTATGGTACAAATTGTGAAATTTGGGGATTTGTGGAGTATTGTGTTAATTGAGGAAATTGTGGATATCGTATGTCTTGTTTGGTTGCTTGGAGGAACAAGGGTGAGAGGTTCCTTGTAAGGATGCTTGAGAAATAAGGCTTTAAGGGAGAATTGGGGACTTGTGAAATTGTTGGTTATGTGAAATATTTATTGGTATTTTATTTATTACGTGGTTGTACGATACGAACATGGATTACTATGGACCGGGTATCATGTAGTGGGTATACGTCTTTATATGCCACGCGGGTATGAACTTTTCCTACCACATGGAGTGGGTAGACGCCTTTGTACGCCGTGTGGGTATAAACTTTTCATATCGCTAATGATCACGGTTTAGTAACGTGGGTTGTATCGGGCACACCGTGTGGGTCATCGTGCATTGTACCAAATACGATTTCTGCAAGAGTTTTGGGGTAGTATGGGATGCCACAAGAACTTGTGGAAATGGTGTATGGTGGGATGGATTATGTTTTGGGAATTGATTCTTATTGGTATCTTGTGTTCATTTATTCTTTTAATTACCGTGGTTCCTTAAACTTGAGATCCATTTAAAATGTCCTGCTTTTCCTTCAAAATGTTATATATGCTATTTGTGAAAATGAGACCAACCGTTTTATATGCTTTCCTAAACCTTGTTTGAGTTTGGGAAGATTTTGCTACAGAGCTTCGTGCTCATCCCCTACAATTAACATTTTTCAGATTATGCTATAGAGGAGGAGCTTGGCGCTAATGAGCAGGGTCTTGGGGAAGCCTCATTAGAGGGGTACCTGGATCCCGAGTGGGACATTTAGAGATGCCCTTTTACTTTTGTACTAGACTAGGAACCAATATGTACAAACATTGTAAAGTCTAGTTTCTTTTGCTATTTCCGCTGTGCTACTTTAAGTAATTTTTGAGATGTAAATGCCATGGTTGGGCATATTCTTTTGGATAATGATGTAAATATTTTATGGATGATGAATGAAGTTTAATTTATTTATGGATGATATTAGTGCTCTCATGATGTGAATGTTTTAGAATGTAATGCCGTCCAGGGTGGTATTTGGGGCGTTACACTCTTGCTTGACTTATTCCGTCGTTGCTAATTTCCGAACATGAATGCTCAATGTGTGTATGAATTATGTGTGTGGGTGAGTGTCACTCTCACTCGGGTTCGATGCAACAAATGGGAAAACGGGTGTGTGAATGAAATGTGTGTGTGTGTGTACAAAAGTGCTCCCCTAGCGCATAGAGACTTTCGAGTGTCGTGTTTTACTTGGAATTGGTATTCCAAGGTCGTCTGCTCAGGGAAGAAAATGTCAAGTTGTGGTGAAAGTGATTTTGCAAAAAATGAAAAAGTGTAAAATCTTTTGAGTTTGAGTTTTGGTGATTGTGATTTTGGTGATTGTGTTCTTGGTGAAAATGAAATGGAAACAAGTGTTGGCTAATCTAAAGAGGTCATTCCAATGGGAATGCCAACTCAACTCAATACATTCTTCCAATGGTGCATAAACGTTCGATTGATTCGTAGGAAGTGCGGGACTAAAATGGAGGTGAGGATTCAAGCATACCCCATGACAAGTCTACGGTGTATCAAGAACTCACAACCATGTCCACACTCAACCTAGTCAAATCAAACTGTCGTACACTACGAGGAGGAATGAAAAAGAGTTAATTTAGCATACCCAAGAGGAGTTCTCCCTTGGATTAGCCAACTTAAAGCTTAACTACTCATAATAAAAGGAAAGACATGCATAATGTAAAGAGACATAATAAAGAAATGAAGATTGGAACTTGAATCAATGGAAGAAAAGTTAAACTATGAAGAAGTGCATTTACTATCCATTTTAAAAGCTTGAAGTGAAAAAACTCATACAAAAATGGTAGAATCTTGAATGCATAGCTAAACTTGAAATATACTTGCAATAAATGAGATTGAAGTGCAAGAAGTAAAGATTACAAGTGATTAAAGCTTACTACAACTGAAATAGAGAAGAAAATGCAAAAATATAAATTTCTCTCTCTAGAACTTCATCTTCTTCATTGGAACTTATCTCTCTAAAAACTACTCCTAAGCTTAGGTAGCCTCCTTCCCCCCTTCAAAGCTTGTGTGAACTCTGAATATATGCTGTAGAGCCCTTGCATTTTCATGCATGAGACTCCCCATAGCCTGTGTGCAGGCCTCGCATCAATGGGAGGTGAGTTGATTGGCTTTGGACAGGCTAAGACAAGCCTAGCCTGCACCCACCATGCCTCCATCCTTCTCTCTCCTCCTTTCCCATCCTCCATCTTCCAAGGCTGACTTGGGGGTGTAGGAGACATATATGTATGTGGAATATGTTAGGGGACAAGTGAGAGAATCATAAGTGGGACCCCCAAGTGAAAGAAATTGAGTTGTAGGGTGTTTTGGCGGTTCTGGGCCAAACCTTCTGGAAGGTCGAAGTAAACCTTCCGGAAGGTTTTTTCCAGTAGGCAAAACCTTTTGGAAGGTTTTCTGGAAGGTGCCAGCTCAGGACCAGGTTTTGGTAAAATAGTCATAACTTTTGATTCAAGCGTCCGATTAAGCTAAAATTTTAACACAATACAGAGGACATCCAGATCTATAACTTTCATGTTTTTCACTTTTTCAGATTCGAAGTGGATCATGGTAAAAAATTGGGAAAACATAGGTACTGATACCAATTCCAATGGGCTAAACCTTCCGAAAGGATTGTGACCCAACCTTCCGGAAGGTTTTCATCCAAATTGCCTTTTTCTTGATTTCTTCACCTTCCAAGCCTCCCAATCCTCATGTAATGTGTCCATCTCTTCACCACTCATCCACACTTAGTTGCAGGGTTCCAAAAGTCATCATTTACGCTATGATTACCTGCAACATCAAAATTTCAACATTATTCACAAATTCGGCTAACTCTAAGTAATTCAATGCAAAGTTAAGTTAAAATACATGTAATGAGGCCGTTAAGTATGCAATATTACACACTCATCAGTGCTTGATGGATTCCGTTGTAGTCCCTAATCTCCGGACATCATCCCTCAATATGTGTATGGCTTATAGGGATGGGGGAGTGTCACTCTCACTCGGAATGATGTGAGAAATGGGGAAACAGAATAATGGTGGGTAAATGAAATTATGTGTGTGTGTGTATGTGAACAGAAGTTCTCCCCAAGCAAAGAGAGATTTCCTAATGTCGTGATTTACTTGGAAGAGTATTCCAAGGTCGTCTCCTCACGGAAGGAAGTGAATCGTGTTGAAGGTGATTTTGATAAAAAGCGAAAAGCGTAAAATTCTTTTGGTGTTTGAAGTTTGGTTTGTGATTGTGTTTTTGATGAAAATAGAATGGAACAAGTGTTGGCTAATCCGAAGGGTTCATTCTAATGGAAATGCCAACTCAACTCGAAACCTTCCCCCAATGGTGTCTAGATGTTCGATTGATTCACGGGAAGTGAGGGACTAAGATGGAGGTGACGATCCGAGCATACCCCGTGACAATGCCTATGGTGTATCAAAGACACACAACCATGTCCACACTCAACCCAGTCAAACCCAACCAACGTACACTACGAGGGGGAATGAAAATGAGTTGAAATGGCATACCCAAGAGGAGTTCTCCCTTGGATTAGCCAACTTAAGATTTAACTACTCATATTTAAAACAAGAACAATAATGTAATGAAAAAACATTGCAATGAAATGAAGATTGGAATTTAATGTAATGCAAGAAAATGTAAACTATCAAGTGAAATATGCAATACCCAATTTAAAACTTGAAAATGAAGAACTTGAATGCATTAATGGTGGATTCCAAAATGTAAGGCTAAAATTGCAAAGTGCTTGTAATAAATGACATTCAATAAAGCTTAGAAAAGTCTTACAAGGAATTACGAGACAATGTATGGAAGAAAATGTAAAAATATCAACTTCTCCCTCTAGCACTATTCATCTTCTTCCTAAGAGCTTCTCTCTCTATCTTACAATGTGTATCCCTGCCATGCTGAGTGGGAGCCTTCAAAAAAGGTCCATGGAGTCCCCTCAGCCTGTGTGATGTGATCCCTATCAAAAGGAGGCTGAAAAGGATGGGTTGGGCAGGCTAGTGCAGGCCTAGCCTGCACACCCAACTTCCTCCTTTCTTTCTCCCCTCATTTATGTCCAAACATCCAAAAGTCCAAGCTAGGGTAAAAAGGGGTTGTCTTGTGTGTAAGAAGTTTCAGGGACGAGTGGGAGACCCAATGGTGGGACCCCCAAAGTTGCAGAGCTTGAGATGCAGAATCTGTCCTATTTCAGTAAAACCTACTGGTAGATCGCGTAAAACCTACCGGTAGGTTTTACACCAGTAGGCAAAAAATACTGATAGCTTTGCGGTAGTTGGAGAACCAGTGGCCAAAACCTACCGGTATGGCCTACCGGTAGGTTTTCCCTTGTTTTGTTGATTTCTTGGTTCCTTCACCTTCTGAGCTCTCATCAAGCCTCATTCTCAACTCCATTCATCTTGAGCACCATGAGAGGGCTTAACTAGCATCATTTAACCCCTTTTATCTGCAACCATACCGAAACTCCATTAATAGCACAAACATTAAGCATAAGCATAAAACTACTTTTATAACAAGCAAGAGATGTTGGATTAAAGCCAAACTAATCTCTAAGATAAAGACTTCATACAAGGAAAATAAGCTAAATCTACAATGTGAGTGGGAGTCTAAGCCTCCATCAACTTTTTTACTTGGCTCCGTTAGCTCTCCAACAAGGGGAGTATTTATAGGCAAGAGGAGGAGACAAGAGGAGGTGAAGGAATAGTGTTTGCCGCCCAAGTCCAAGTGAAAAGCCAACCACTCTGCTGCCATTCTGTGGAGAACGTTTGAACGTGAGTTGGCGTTCGAACGTTGTTTCTGTTTTTGCACTAAGGGCGTTCGAACGTTGACTGCCATTCGAACGTTTCTTCTGTTTTTGTACTAAGGGCGTTCGAACGTTCTGGCTGTGCTCCAAGCTTCTCCAATTTTGGGCTCTAATGTGCTGGTGTTGCATCCAAGTGTGGTACTTGTTGTTCTTGGGTCCTTGTTCAGTTTAGGGCCTGAAATGACATCACTTAAACTCCATCAAAGTACAATTAGTCTTAAAACGGCATAGTAATATGCTAATTTTAAGTGCTAATCACACTCCCCAACCTAAATATTGCTAGTCTCTAGTAATATAAAAAAAGAAAAATCTACTCCTAATGTCATTTTCGTAGGTCATCCGGTTGCATTTAGCTTATGCAACAAGCCGTTGAACCACTAGGTTTACCCTAGCGGACGAGTGTTGTCTCGTGAGGGTTTCCAGGGAAGCTACCCACAAACTTCAGTCGAACAGATGTGCATAGGAGAGTGCTGATTAAAGTAAATTAGCATCATGGTCGTTGGGACACCAGATTCTCATTTTTGACTTATATCTCACACGTCCTTATTTCACAGGTATTCATTCTATGCAAAAATTATCATTTGTTACATTGGTATTTGAAATTCTCAATGCAGTAGGAATGATCATTCAAGCAACAGGAATTGTTATATAACAAATACTCCCTTTTACCACCTTCCTTGGATAGTTTCGATTTCACAAACCTCACGTAGTATACCCTCAGCAAAAATTCACTCTGATTATAGTGACTTGTTTCTCATAGATCATGTGATCAGAAGATGGCCAATCGAAAGATCACATGTACAATTAGAAAGGGAGCGCTAGTTTAAGGAAGCAATAAATCATGTTTGGCATAATCTCATGAAAGGATATTGACGCAATAGACAGTAATACCATTTACCATACCTAGTTTTGATTGACGACATATGCATGCAACAGGCTTGAGATCAATTAGGGCTTTTCATAGGTTGTAATGAGGCCAGAGGTCAGTGGCTAACGAAATGACGTCAAAAGTGTTCAAGAGCTATCCTCTATTTATGTAGTGTAGCACACCTCTTTCTAGCTTTTTTAATATTTTTGCCCCGATATTATGTCTTTCTTTCATTTTTTTTTCTCATTTTTCTTCTTTCTTGGCATTGTCTTGCCTTTCTGCCTCTGTTTTGTTTCAATTGTTCTAATCAACTCTTCTTGGATGATAATCTCGAATGCTTCTTTTTCTTTTCCTTTTTCTGTATCATATTACAAAGAGGATGTAAGAAAATTAGATAGCCAAGGTATGTCAAGTATGTTTTCCTGTGGATTGGTAATCATATAGGTTTATCAAAGAAAAATTCATACATTGATGGCTCAAACATGGCTAACAAGGGATAAATTTTGTCAAAGAAAGGTCTAAGGCTCAATATTATATCAAAGATGGCCTAAGATCATTTCTCAAGCATGTGCACATGTATGTGTCGTATGCGATGGTTCCTTGTGGGATATGTCAATAGATCACTTTTAAGTGCGTCAACCAAAGCAAGGTTAATGAGATCATTCAAAAATTGAGAGTGAAAAGAATTTACTTGAGTAAACATCGATCGTCTCTCGAAAGCATCGTTAGGTTCGAAACTCACTCTGGTGTTCTTTGTTATCTCCACTGTGTATGTCGGGTTTTCCAGGGGGTATTGGTTATATACCAATTCCATTTTCGAGTCAGATCTTCCTGTACCTTTAAAATAACAAATATCGATGCACATATGACAATTTAAGTATAGAGAGAATACCAATTTTTTCAAGAAATGTGGTTTTAAGTCTCGGTTGATAAATTGAGGTGTCAAACCGATCATATGCATGTTTACTCTAGCATGCGTTCTTAACATCCACATTTGTTCCATCACATTTTAATTTTATGTTAAATCTACAAAAACAAATAAAAGTGAGGAGTTGAACCATTCATATCTCAAGATATCATTGCTTAGCATCAACCTTAATGATTCAATTCATCCACAATCACAATCACAAAAACTTACAATATATTTAACAACTACCAAAGAAGAAACTTATAAAAAGACGAAATAAACACACAAAAACTATCACTAAGAACATAAATCCCTCTCTTTCTCACTCTTCTGCATGTCCACCCTGTCCACCATGTCCACCATGTCCACCCCTCATAAGCCTAAGGATCTCATCCTGCTTAGCTTCAATGCTAAGCATGATGTCCCGTAAGGAGCGTCGGGTGCTGGTGCTGGTGCTAGGGCCTGCCTCTGGTGGCTGATCTCTCTCTACCTCCATCTCTCTCTCCTCCATCTCATCAAGCTCCTCTTGTACCTCATCCACTCCATGGGTAGGGGGTATCTCCTGTCTGACCGCTGGGCCGCCACTATGACCTTGGCTCCTCCTGAAGGATGCCTTGTTCAGTGGCCCCATTGGCTTTTGGATTTCCATCTCGGGCCTCACCTTGATCCCATTTTTTGTGCACATTTCAGTCACCAAAGTAGCAAAAGGGAGTGCACTCCTCTTTACATCACATCCCTTCTTCATTTTATTCAGGATGAGAGAGGGGAGGTCGATGCTATGTTCTTTGCCAATTGCATAAAGTAGACGGGCCATGTCGGGTAAAACTTCATTTTTTCTTCCTATTGGAGCAAAATTTTACACCGCAATCAAGTTTAACATTTTGTATTTGTCACTTAGCTCCCCTTGTTTTAAAAAATTTCTTCCTAGTCCACGAAAAATTGGGTACTCCAGTCAGTTCCTTCCCCACTTCATTCATCGCCACATTCTTCCTTGGGGGATAAGCGGGATTTGGAACCCGAGGCACTTCTTGCCTTACCCCCCAAATATAATTTTTATCAACGTCCACATGGACTCCCCTTACATATGTTCGAATTTCCCCGTCGATGATCTCGGTGTTAGAGTAAAACTCCCGCACCAAGTCGACTACGGCCTCACCGCCGTTCCTCAAATAAAACAACCAACCCCTCCTCTCCATCTCCACAAAGATCCCCAACTCCGCAAAATCAGCCAAAATCACATCTCTTTCACAAACAATGGCTTTGTTTTGGTAGAAATTTTCATACCTGTCAGCTTTCAGAGCTGTGGGGAATCGATTCTTGTCGTATCTCCTTGTGAGTGGTGGCATTCCTTCTCTCACCTCCACCACTTCTTCGACAAAATTAGGCTCTTTGGTGTTTGGGTTCCTCTTGGCAGGAAGCTTGACTCTTGACATTTTTCGGTTTTTGAGTTGGAGGGTTTTGAAATCTTTGATTTCTTTGTGAAAATGGATCTTCTTGAAGTGGCAAATGTCTTGGGAGGGTTGATTTTTGGTGAAAATGGAGAATGGTTGGGGTTTTGGGGTTTGGGTAGTGAAGAGTCTCCAAGGGTTTTTCGGGTTTTCAGAGGTTTTGGAGGGTTTTGAAATGAAGAAGACGAACTAGGCTTTTATAGCCTGAGTCGTAACGTTCGAACGTTGGTAACGTTCGAACGTGTCTAGAAGGATTTAAACAAATCGTTCGAATGTGATTTTGCGTTCGAACGTGGTGAGCTCTCAGTACTTTTGAGTTTTTGTTAGAGGCTAAAGTACTGTAAGCATCTAACGTTCGAACGTTCTTTTGGCGTTCGAACGTTAATCTCGTTTGAACGGTCTAGTGGCGTTCGAATGGATAGAGATCCCAGTACTTTTACGTTTCATCAGAGGCTGAGTACTGTAAGCAGCTGACGTTCGAACGTAAAATGGCGTTCGAACGTTGAATCAAAAAAATCAAAAATTTTCTTCACTACACTGTACATAATCTAAGAAGGCTAAACACATAATTTTAAATCAAAAACCTATGTGATCTCAGGATAAGCCCCTACCCACGCTTCAGGTTGGTATTATGGGGCATCCCTTACTCGGCCCATATTTTCATTTCAGTCAAAAGAATTTATACAAAAAGATTTTTACACTTTTTACACAAATTCGGACCTTTGACTTTCACTCCCCCAACAAAAGTACACATTTCCTACAGAAAATTATCTAATCCGAGTCTCCCTCTGTGTCTGTGTAGAATGGACAACCAGTAACTCTCCCAACTTCCTCTCTCACAAACCGGTTAAGCAAAGTACCGTAATAACATGGCGTATCAGGGTAATCCTTACTCAGCCCATTCACTATCCAGTCTAATCGATCAAGTGCGCGACCGAAAATTGGTTTATAACACTGGTTGTACCTTTTTTCGTGAAAGACTCTGCCACACTGTTTACAGGCACCAAGCCTTTTGGCACGACGGCGTTTGGCAAAGCTGCTACTGCCACAGAGGGGTTTCGCTTGTTTTTCTTGGATTTCAGCCTTCCTTACTAATCTTGCTTTTCTCATGATCATAGTATGTACATCAGATGGAAAAGTACGTAGAACTCCTAGGCTAAACCAAAAAAGTTTTACATCCATGATTGCTAAGTTTTAAGACTCACTATCTGGTTCTTTAACGTCTGCCAGTCACAAAGACGATTGAAGCTGATTCATAAGCATAATCATCAATTTATACAATCAATGTTCAAACATGATCAACAACGACAATATAAAAAATTTTAAAAATTTACGAAAATATGAACTAATGAACTGATGAACTGATCATACCCCCCAACCTAAACTGAACATTGTCCCCAATGTTTCGAATTTACCGGTTCATGGATTGTGGAGACGAAGTTGAATGGTAGAGATCTGTTCACCCGCTGAGACCTACAAATAAAAACACAAAAATTACTCATCTGTGCACAGATCTGGATTTCAGGTAGGCTGAAAATCCTTATGTGTGAGTGCGAATAAAAGAAGAACACCCATGAGCAAATATAAGATTAAAATGAAAAACATGAAGCAAAATATCGTGTTTGTGGAGTGTGTGGTCATGGGTGGTTTCTCGGATAACAGAGAACTCGAAGACGAACAGAAGGAAAAAGAAGAAAAGAAAAAGAAGAAGAAGAAGAAGAAGAAGAAGAAGAAGAAGAAGAGGAAGAAATTGGGGGGGGGGGGCAACTGCGGCGGCTGGGAGAAAAAGTGGGTGCCTTATAAAGGCGCCCTAGTGGGTCGGGTTGGAGTAGATTTTTCCTGACCCGATCCACTAGAGTGTCGGCAGGCGCGGATTTCGGTGAAGTACTCTGGTTCCATTAAAAGAATGGTTTCCACATTTTTAACAACATCCTCCAAAAATAGTTTTAACCGCTGACCATTAACAGTAAAACTATTACCGTTTGCTGGGTTTTCCACTTCAACTGCTCCATGTTCAAACACCTTTTTGACAATGTAAGGCCCAGTCCATCTTGATTTCAACTTACCAGGAAAGAGGCGGAGTCTTGAATTAAATAGCAAGACTTTTTGAGACGGCTCAAAAGATTTCCGCACAATGTGTTTGTCATGAAGAATTTTCATCCTGGTTTTAGCAATCTTAGCATTTTCATATGCTTCATTTCTCAATTCCTCCAATTCATTTATCTGAAGTTTCTTTGCTAGCCCAGCCTTGTCCAAGTCAAAATTCATTGCTTTAATGGCCCAGTATGCCATATGTTCCAATTCCACAGGCAAGTGACATGGCTTTCCATAGACTAATCGATAAGGAGACATGCCTAAAATTGTTTTAAAAGCAGTACGGTATGCCCAGAGCGCATCAGTTAGTCTTAATGACCAATCTTTGCGATCTGGATTCACTGTTTTTTCCAAAATTAATTTGATCTCCCGATTAGCTAACTCAGCTTGTCCACTGGTCTGTGGGTGATAAGGGGTTGCAATTTTGTGAAAAATCAAGTATTTTTTCATTAAATTCCAGAAAGGAAAATTGCAAAAATGAGCACCCCCATCGCTTATGATTGATTTCGGAATTCCAAACCGGGACAAAATATTTTCTTTCAAAAATTTGATCACTGTTTTGTGATCATTGTTTCGGCATGGAATTGCTTCAACCCATTTGGATACATAGTCTACAACCACTAAAATGTACAGATAGCCAAAGGAAGGGGGAAATGGTCCCATAAAATCGATGCCCCAACAATCAAAAATTTCAATTACTAGAATGGGGTTTAAGGGCATCATATTTCTTTTAGAAATGTTTCCCAACCTTTGACACCTATCACAAGTTAAACAAAAGGCATGAACATCTTTGAAAAGTGTGGGCCAGTAAAATCCACACTGCAATATTTTTGCAGCTGTTTTTCTTGATGAAAAGTGGCCACCGCATGCTTCAGAATGACAAAATGTTATTACTTGGCTACTTTCATGAGCAGGGATGCAACGTCTTATGATTTGATCTTTAAAGTACTTGAATACGTAAGGATCCTCCCAAAAGAAGTTACGAACCTCCCTCAGAAATTTCTTTTTGTCCAACATGGTAAAGGATGGAGGGAGTGTACCAGTAGCAAGAAAGTTAGCAATGTCTGCATACCATGGTGTCCTATCAATCATGAACAGTTGTTCATCGGGGAATTTCTCATTGATTGGCAGTCCATCCTCATGAAATTCATAGGTTAGTCTGGACAGATGATCTGCCACCACATTCTCGACACCTTTCTTGTCCTTGATGACAAGATCAAACTCTTGGAGCAAAAGTATCCATCTCAAGAGTCTTGGTTTGGCGTCCTTCTTTGTGAGCAAAAAATTTAGGGCTGCATGGTCAGTGAATGCAGTAACAGCAGAACCAACAAGATAAGAACGGAATTTTTCCAGTGCAAAAACTACAGCAAGCAATTCTTTCTCAGTTGTCGAATAATTCATTTGAGCATCATTCAAAGTTTTGCTTGCATAGTAAATCACATGGGGTTTCTTATCTTTTCTTTGTCCCAATACAACACCTACAGCAAAATCACTTGCATCACACATTAGTTCAAAGGGAAGATTCCAGTCAGGGGGTTGCATTATTGGTGCAGAAATTAACTTGTCTTTTAGCTTGTCAAAGGCTTTTTGGCATGCTTTATTCCAATCAAAGATTACATCCTGACTTAGGATGTGACACATGGGTTTTGCTATGGTACTAAAATCTTTTATGAATCTCCTGTAGAAACCTGCATGTCCTAGGAATGATCGAACATCCTTTACAGTCTTAGGGGCAGGAAAATTTCCAATCAGATCTATTTTTGCCTTGTCAACTTTCATGCCTTCAGACGACACAATGTGACCAAGGACAATGCCATGTGTTACCATAAAATGACATTTTTCCCAATTGAGCACTAGGTTGGCTTCCTTACATCTGATCAGTACTTTCTCCAGATTGGTTAAACACAAATCGAAGGAATCACCATAGACAGAGAAGTCATCCATGAATACTTCCAAAAAATTTTCAACCATATCGCTGAACAAGCTTAGCATACATCTTTGGAATGTTGCAGGAGCATTACAAAGTCCAAATGACATCCTTTTGAATGCAAAGGTGCCAAAGGGGCATGTGAAGGTCATTTTCTCCTGATCATCTAGGGCTATCTCAATTTGGTTATACCCTGAATACCCATCTAAAAAACAGTAAAATGCATGGCCTGCAATTCTCTCTAGGACTTGGTCAAGAAATGGGAGAGGAAAATGATCTTTTCTAGTGACCAAATTGAGTTTTCGATAATCAATGCACATTCGCCATCCTGTGACGACTCGAGTTGGTACTAGTTCATTTGCATCATTTTTGACCACTGTGACCCCTGATTTTTTTGGCACAACTTGGGTTGGACTAACCCATTTACTATCTGAGATAGGGAAGATTATCCCTGCATCTAAGAGTTTGAGTACCTCAATTCTCACAACTTCCTTCATGTGAGGGTTTAGTCGTCGTTGCATTTGACGAGAGGGTTTTGAATCCTCTTCAAGGTATATGGCATGATTGCAGATTAACGGGCTTATACCTTTCAAGTCAGCGATGGTCCATCCAATGGTGCTTTTATGACTTCGAAGAACTTCAATCAGTTTAGACTCTTGTAAGTCTGTGAGTTTAGATGAAATTACCACTGGGTATGACTCATTCTCTCCTAAAAATGCATATTTGAGGTCAGATGAGAGAGGTTTCAATTCAGGCTTTGGTGGGCTAACACTTGATGAGACTGGCTTTGTGCCACTTGGTAAAATTTCTTCGAATTTGGGTGCCCATGTCTCAACAGTATGAGTAGGGCCACTTGGTGGATTTGGGTCATCATCTGTTGTTTCTGATGAGATGAGTTCTAACAGAGATGATTCAGTAGGATCCTCACAGAATGTATCATCCAGATGTTCCTGTATCAAAGATTCTATGGAGTTTACCTCCCTTTCTTCCTTTTCTTCTTCTGGATATTTAGCAATATTAAAAATGTTCAGTTCGAGAGTCATATTCCCAAAAGTTAATTTCATGACTCCATTCCTGCAATTGATTAAGGCATTGGAAGTTGCTAGGAATGGCCGACCAAGAATGACGGGAATTTGGTTCTCCGAATTTATTGCTGGTTGAGTATCCAGAACAATGAAGTCAACAGAGAAGAAAAAACTATCTACTTGGACAAGCACATCTTCAACAATCCCTCTTGGGGTTTTGACAGATATGTCGGCCAACTGGAGTGTGACACAAGTGGGTTTAAGTTCACCCAAACCCAACTGCTGATAGACAGAGTAGGGTAACAAATTAACGCTGGCTCCAAGGTCTAACAAAGCTTGTTCAATCCTGAAGTTCCCAATGATACATGAGATAGTCAGACACCCTGGGTCTTTGTATTTTGGAAGGGTTTTATGTTGAAGAAGAGCACTAGCTTGTTCCGTTAGGAAAGCTCTCTTTTGGACATTCTGGCTTCTCTTGATTGTGCACAAGTCTTTTAGAAACTTGGCATAAGACGGAACTTGTTTGATTGCATCCAGAAGTGGGATGTTGATATTTACTTGCTTAAAAAGCTCATAAATTTCAGGCTGATCTTTCACTTTCTGTTTGGTTTTGAGTCGATGAGGAAACGGAGCCGGAATGGGATACGAATGTTCCCTTTTCTCAGAAGGTTCTGGCTCTTGTTCAATCA
The DNA here is from genome assembly GCA_951799425.1 of Ilex aquifolium. Classification (NCBI taxonomy): domain Eukaryota; kingdom Viridiplantae; phylum Streptophyta; class Magnoliopsida; order Aquifoliales; family Aquifoliaceae; genus Ilex; species Ilex aquifolium. Next base: position 28,911,572 of record OX637391.1, read on the forward strand.
CAGGCTCAGGGTCTTTCTCAAGTTCAGTTTCAATTGGTTCAGGTTCAGATGATGGATTGGCTGGGCTTGACTCAGGTCTTTGCTTGGGAATGAGTATGTCTCTGATTGTCTTGTTAATCACCTTGCCACTTCTTAGTTTCGTGACAACTTGGGCTTGGTCTTGGGTGTTTCCTGTTGTTGAAGGGTTCCCTACATGGAATTGGCCTTGTGGTTGCTTTGGTTGGGCAGGAAACTTGCCCTTTTCGTGTATGACCATGGATTGAGTCAACTTTTGGATGTGGCATTTAAGATCCTCAAAAGATTGAGTGGTCTGGGTTTTGAAATCAGTGAAAGCCTGTGTGGAATTATTGTTATAATTCATTTAGCTTTGCATGAACTGATTCATTGTGTCCTCAAGGTTTCTCTTTTGTGGTGGTTGATATGGTTGATATGCAGGAGGTCCTTGGGGTGGTGGGTATGGCCCTTGTTGTTGGTTCATGGGTATTGGTTGTGTGTTCTTCCAACTGAAGTTAGGGTGGTTTCGCCACCCTGGATTGTATGTTTCAGAATATGGGTTGGAGTAGGGCTTGTTGAAGTTGGAAACTACATGTGTTTGTTCCAACAAGACTTCTTTGAATGCTGGGATGGTGGGACACTCCCCAGTAGGGTGTCCTGTTAACGCACAGATTCCACACACTTGCTCGATGGAAGGGCTAACATCAACTTGATGGACTTTCTTCATCTCTAAAGCTTCAAGCTTTCGAGACAATGTGGACATTTTTGCTCTCAAGTCATCATTCTCTCTCAAGACATATTTTCCTCCTTGGGAAGTAGATGGTCTGGCTTCTACAGTGGTAGGGGAGGCTGAGTCCCACATCTGAGAACTGTCAGATATGGTGTCGAAAAAATTGAATGCCTCCTCCGGACTTTTTCCAATGAATTCTCCTTGGGCCATCATTTCGACAAACTGACGTAGTCTAGAGGGTAAGAAGTCATAGAAAAATCCTACCAAAGTCCAATTATCAAAAGCATGATGTGGGCAAGATTGGAACAGATCTTTGAATCTCTCCCAACTTTGATAAAAAGTTTCTCCTTCTTTAACCACAAAATTCATGATTTTCTTTTTTAGTGCATTTGTGCAGTGTAGAGGAAAAAACTTTCTAAAAAATTCATTTTGTAATGCTTGCCAGTTGGGTATTGAAAAAGCTTTTAAAGAATTTAACCATTGTTTGGCTCTATCCCTCAAGGAGAAAGAAAACAGTTTCATCTTGGCCAATTCAGAATTGTCTTGAAATGTTCCACACACTTCCTCAAAATCTTTTATATGCAGATATGGATTTTCTGCATCCAATCCATGAAACACGGGTAATAACTGCACTGTCCCCGGCTTTACAGTAAAGAGGGGAGCATTTTCAGGAAAAATAAAACAAGAGGGGACACTGTTTCTTGTGGGATTTAAGTAATCCTGCAAAGTTCGGATGTTAGGGACCTCCTCCTCTCTCATAGGGACTTCTCAATTTCTTTCATTATTTGCCATACTACCCTCACAAGAGTCTGCTACTGATCTAGGTGAATTTGGTTCAGGCTGATTCACGGACTCACACGATTCTGCCGGCAAATTTTGAAAGCGAGGAGTGCCCTCAGTCATAAAGAAAATAAAACAAAGTTATTTACAGTAAACCAAAGAATATACACAACGTTGAAGGTCTTTTTACCTTTCACCTTAAGACACCTTTTAAAGGTTCCCCGACAACGGCGCCAAAAAACTTGTTCTTGATCCGAAATGTGTACACCCAAGTGCAGGCGGTCAAGCTGTAGTAATAATCCGGTTTGAGTCCGGAGTCGAATCCACAGGGAACTTTTGTTGATATTTCTGAGGTAAGCAGTGGTAGAGACCTATTGATTGTAACCCTTGAGATTTGCTGTGAGATATGAGTTTTCCTGGACATAATATAAGATTCTTTCTAAGAGGATTTTCTTAATAAAACAGGAGATAAGTGCTAATTAAAAAGAGTCACTCTTTAGTTCAAGGATCTGGACATGTAGTTAGTTATCCGGTTAGTCATAATTGTGCTTGATAACTCAATTAACTTCCGTGTCAACAGCAAGTTAATCGGAAGATAAAGATGGATTGTGAGAATTAAGAACATGATTCCGATGTCTTTCTAGAAGTTTACAAGAATTGCCTGTGCCAAGACTTAACCCGTCTACAAACAAGCAAGTGTTTCTACAAGACATCCAATCATGATATTAATATTCCATTCTTTAAATGAAGTACAATAAGGGGGAGGATTGAAGGGTAGTCATGAGGATCTAGCCGGGGTACTTGCCTTGAACTGATGAGTCTTTCTATGCAAGAGTCATCCGTGTCATAGAAAAAGCCCACAGTTATACAAAGTACCTTAGCTTTGCTAGATGCAATCAATCATCCAATAACAAGAAGAAATAAACGTTAAGCATAAAAACAATGCACAAATATGATTCTCGGATAACTTATACATGCCCTTCTCCTCTTACTAAAGAGTGAATGAGAAACTATTCACTCTTCATGGCTTGGGTAAAGCTAGAAAAGTGAGTGATGCTCATCCCTCCAAGTAGAGAACTTAAAAGATAAAGTAACAACAAACACGGAGCCAATCTTTAACAAAGAATGGGTGAATCACGTTCCACCCTTCACGGCTTTGGTAAAGCTCTAGAAAAGTGGAAGAGTTTCACTCTTCTAAGAAAGAAAGAAGCTCAAGCAATGGAAGTGAAATGCATGAACAATAAAAGTAGAAGAAAGCTAGTCACATTTGGAGGGTGGCTTCCTCAACCAAGAATTGGAGGGTTGCTTCCTAAACCAAAAGATGAACTATCTCTCTTCTATGCATGTAAAATGAAAGCATAAGCATAAAACTACTTTTATAACAAGCAAGAGATGTTGGACTAAAGCCAAACTAATCTCTAAGATAAAGACTTCATACAAGGAAAATAAGCTAAATCTACAATGTGAGTGGGAGTCTAAGCCTCCATCAACTTTTCTACTTGGCTCCGTTAGCTCTCCAACAAGGGGAGTATTTATAGGCAAGAGGAGGAGACAAGAGGAGGTGAAGGAATAGTGTTTGCCGCCCAAGTCCAAGTGAAAAGCCAACCACTCTGCTGCCAGTCTGTGGAGAACGTTTGAACGTGAGTTGGCGTTCGAACGTTGTTTCTGTTTTTGCACTAAAGGCGTTCGAACGTTGACTGCCGTTCGAACGTTTCGTCTGTTTTTGTACTAAGGGCATTCAAACGTTCTGGCTGTGCTCCAAGCTTCTCCAATTTTGGGCTCTAATGTGCTGGTGTTGCATCCAAGTGTGGTACTTGTTGTTCTTGGGTCCTTGTTCAGTTTAGGGCCTGAAATGACATCACTTAAACTCCATCAAAGTACAATTAGTCTTAAAATGGCATAGTAATATGCTAATTTTAAGTGCTAATCATTAGGGTCTATAATTTAGGGAAACAATGAAGAGTTACCCCGAAAAAATTCGATTAAAAGCCCTAATTTTGGCATTCTGGGCAAAACCTACCGGTAGGTTTTACACCAGTAGGCAAAAAATACCATTAGTTTTGCGGTAGGTGCAGAACCAGTGGCCAAAACCTACCGGTAGGTTTTCCCTTGTTTTGCAAAATACCTCTCTGCTGTCCAAATCATTCCCTCTCCACTTCATTTCCATTCCTATACATTCTAACACCCTATAAATGACCTCTCCTCCACCCACATCATGTGCTACACTTATACACCACAATTTGAACCATCATGCCCAATTCATTACCTAAATTGTAATGTGATTTAAATTTTTGATGCATTCAACACACAAGGCATGGATTTTTACATTTAACTACCAAGTTGAACACCCAAAATGCAAGACACATATGTAAAAACAAAGGCATTTCAAATTCATTAACATATCAAAAACTTGAGCAATATTCCCATATCCTTCAAGCATAGGACTACAAAACACGTTGTTCAAACGCCCGAATCAAGCACACATGAGCATTATTATAGTCTCAAATACTAGTCTAGAGTATGCACCTACACATTCATTTTGAAACTCTCGTGTGTGTGAATTGGACAAGTAATTTGAGCATTTACACAACAGAATTCATATTCGATTGGCTAGCCAAATTCAGCTTAATGCAAAACTCACCACAAGTCTCTCTTAACAATAAATCACACTTTAGTTGTACTGGCATGCACTCCATGTGTACATGTGAGATAAAATCTTGTACACAAAACAAAGTATGCTCACATGTAATACAAAAATGAAGTTCATGCTGAAAACGAAACGACCTTGGCATAATCTCATGAATGGAATGCTATGGCATTAGGTAGCAAAACTAACTCCTCTTTTTTTAAAAAAAAAAAATATGCATCCCCCATGCTTCTCTAAATCATTCAGGACTTTCACGGGTTATAATGGGGCCTTGGGGTGATATTTAGGCAGATGAAATGAAGGATATAGGATAACAAAAAGGGTTGTTCCAAGTGAGTGACTTTTTATTTCAAAAACATCTCCCTTTTCATGGGATTTTCAGTCCGACACCATCACCACACTCTTAGTTTCTTTTCTTCCTTTTCCTTAACATTCTCTTTTTCTTGGATTTTCATTCTTTTTTTCTTCTCACCCTTTTTTCTCATTTTCTTCGATTTCCATTCTTTTCCCTTCAGTTCTTTTGAGTTTCAGCTTCATTCATCCCTTTTGTTTGATTTTTCACACCATACTTCCTCTCTTTTATGATCACTCATATTCGGCTCTAGGAACAACCAATGTGAGGTATATTTTTATCATTTTGCACTGGCTTGGTCAAATGTGTGGTACGAAAACGAATTTACAATTAAAGCTCAATCACGACACTAGGGATAAATTTTCACAAGAAGAAGACAAAGGCTCAAAGTAAATCAAAGATGGTCTAAGATCATTTCTAGATAAGCATGAGAGAGCATTTTTCATTTCAAGACAAGTCAATCAACTACACAGATGCACCTAGCCAAAACAAGCATGATGAGATTATTGAACAAATTTGAAATTTGAAGAATTGTTCTTTGAGTAAACGTAAGTTCCCTCCAACAAGGATTGGCACTAAAGCTCTCATGGGTTCTTACTCATCTCCATTATTCATGTCAAGCCTAAAATATGAATCCAATCTGTAAATTGCCAAAATTACACATTCAAGGAGCACATAAGGTTGAGTTCAAAAGCAGATACATATGTGATACTTATGCCTAGGATTAACTTCTATAATATGCTCATGTGCTCAAAGTTCAAAACAAAGATCAACATATCATCCAACCCAAGCACTCTTAATAAGGGAATACCAATCAACATTCGGATATTTTTTCACAAAAATATTTTCAAAATTTTCACATAATTTGCACTAATGTAAACACAAATTTGTATGATATGTGAAAGGTGAATTTTCACCCCAAAAATTGGTATTATCCACAAAAATTCCCACAACATTGGTGTAACATGCAAATGGTGCACCTCACCCCCCAACTTGATTCATGCATTGTCCTCAATGCAATAAAAAAGATATAATATGCAATGAAATACGGTAAAAAGATAAGTAGGGTTAGAGAACACCTCGCATTTGAGCTTTTGACAAAATACCAACATCTGCAACTAGGAAAAACAAAACTATACGACAAAAGAAAGTAAGTAACATGAAATAAAAGTAAAGTAAGTAAATAAAAATGATTGTACACTAAAAAGCATAAAACCAATTACTCCTCCACCAATTCCGGATATACCGGATCCGTCAAATCCTCCTCTACTCCTTGTCCTTCAAAACCCTTAAAAAATGGCTTGAGTCTTTGGCCATTGACCTTGAATGTCCTGCCATCCTCAGGGTTTATGACTTTCATGGCTCCATTGGGGTAGGCCACCTTGACAAGATAGGGTCCATCCCAACGGGATCGGAGTTTTCCTTGAAAAATTGAGAGACGAGAGTTGTATAAGAGCACTTTTTGGTCGGGCCCAAATGATTTCCTCACTATGGATTTGTCATGAAAGATCTTAGGCCTCTCTTTTGAAATTTTAGAGCTCTCATACACATCTCTTCTAATCTCTTCCAATTCATTCGACTCTAACTTCCTATGCTCTCTGGCCATTCTCAAATTGAAGTTTAGAGTCTTTATGGCCCAATAGGACTTGTGTTCCATTTCAACTGGAAAATGGCAAGCCTTTCCATAGACAAGCCGGTAGGGAGACATGTCTAAGACTGTCTTATAGGCAGTTCGGTAGGCCCATAGGGCATCAATCAGTCTCAATGACCAATCTTTCCTATTTTGGGTTCACCATTTTCTCTAAGATATTTTTGATCTCCCTATTGGCTAGCTCAGCTTGGCCATTGGTCTGTGGGTGATATGCGGTGGATACCTTATGTGTGACGCCATATTTACACATCAAAGATGCAAATGGTCTATTACAAAAATGTGACCCACCATCGCTTATCATTGCACGAGGCATCCCACACCTCAAAAAAATGTTTTCTTTCAGAAATTTGACCATGACCCGGTGGTCATTGGTCTTGGTTGGGATAGACTCCACCCATTTGGACACGTAGTCCACTGCCAGTAGAATGTATAGATAGCTAAACGACATAGGGAAGGGACCCATGAAATCGATGCCCCAACAATCAAATATTCAAGGTGTACATATTGGTGAGTTAAAAAACAAACACATATGTGATACTCAAGCATAGGATGAACTTCTATAATGTGCTCATATATTCACAATTCAACACAAAGATCAACATATCAACAACCCATAGCACCTTTAATAAATGAATACAGATCAGCATTAAGATATTTTCTAAAAAAATTTCAAAATTTTCACATAATTTGCAACTATTATGAACAAAAATATGTATGATATGTGAAAGGTTAATTTTTCACCACAAAAATTTGTATTATCAACAAAAATTTCCAGCAACATTGGTGTATCATACAAATGGTGCACCTCACCCCCCAACTTGACTCATGCATTATCCTCAATGCAACAAAAAAGATATGATATGCAATGAAGGACTGTAAAAAGATGAGTAGGGTTAGACAACACCTCGCACTGGAGCTTTTGACAAAAATACTAATATCTGCAACTAAGAAAAACAACACTATACGAAAAGATAAAGTAACATGAACAGTTAAAGTAAATAAAAATGACTGTACACTAAAAAGCATAAGAGCAATTACTCCTCCAACAAGTTCGGATAGACCGGATCCATCAAATCCTCCTCCACTCCTTGTCCTTCAAAACCCTCGAAGAATGGCTAAAGTCTTTTGTGATTGACCTTGAATGTCCTGCCATCCTTGGGGTTTGTGACTTCCACAGCTCCATTGGGGTAGGCCACCTTGACAAGATAGGGGTCATCCCAACGGGATCGGAATTTACCTTGAAAGATCGAGAGACGAGAATTATTTAAGAGCACTTTTCATCCGGGCTCAAATGATTTCCTTACAATGGATTTATCATGAAAGATCTTAGCCCTCTCTTTTGAAATTTTAGAGCTCTCATACGCATCTCTTCGAATCTCTTCCGATTCATTCATTTCAAGCTTCCTATTTTATCCGGCCATTCTCATGTTGAAGTTCAAGGTCTTTATGGCCCAATAGGCCTTATGTTTCATTTCAATCGGCAAATGGCAAGTCTTTCCATAGACGAGCCGATAGGGAGACATGCCTAGAACTATCTTATAAGTTGGGCGGTAAGCCCAAAGGGCATTGATCAATCTAAATGACCAATCCTTCCTATTGGGATTCACCATTTTCTCTAGGATATTTTTTATCTCCCTATTAGCCAACTCGGCTTGGCCATTGGTTTGTGGGTGATATGCGGTGGACACCTTGTGTGTGACGCCATACTTATGCATCAAAGATGCAAATGACCTATTACAGAAATGCGACCCACCATCGCTTATCATTGCACGAGGCATCCTGAACCTCGAAAATATGTTCTCCTTGAGAAACTTGACCACGACTCTATGGTCATTGGTCTTGGTCGGGATAGCCTCCACCCATTTGGACACATAGTCCACTGCCAGCAGAATGTATAGGTAGCCAAATGACACGGGGAAGGGACCCATGAAGTTGATGCCCTAACAATCAAATATCTTGATAACAAGTACAAGGGAGAAGGGCATCATGTTCCTTCGGGTCACACTACCCAAAATTTGGCATCTATCGCATTCTCTACAAAATGAAATACAGTCTTTTATCAAAGAGGGCCAGTAAAAACCTGACTGTAGAATTTTTGCTGAAGTCTTATTCGCAGAGAAATGGCCACCGCATGTCTCTAAATGGAAGAATGCAAGGACATCCCGCTATTCATTTTTTGGTACACATCTCCACATGACTTGGTCAGGGCAATACTTGAACAGGTACGTGTTTTCGAAGTAGAAGTACTTCACATCAGCCATAAATCTTCTTCGGTCCTCCAGGCTCCAATGCGGTGATATTTGTCCTGTTGCAAGATAGTTACATATGTGAGCATACCATGGACAAATAGAATGAATTGAAAGTAATTGTTCATCAGGGAAGAAATCAGGGATAGGAATGTGCTCATCGGTCTCTTGCACCACCAGCCGGGGTAAATGATCTGCCACCACGTTCTCAACTCCTTTCTTGTCCTTGATCGTCAAGTTGAATTCTTGTAGGAGGAGTATCCACCTAATGAGTCTCGGTTTTGCATCCTGCTTAGACAACAAATACTTCAAAGCAGAGTGATCGGTATAGACTACTATAGGTGAACCAATAATGTAGGACCAAAATTTATCCAATGCAAATACTACAGCTAGCAACTCTTTTTCAGTAATGGTGTAATTCATTTGTGCTTCGTTAAGAGTGTTACTAGCATAGTATATTACATAGGGTCTCTTATCTTCCTTTTGACCGAGCACTGCGCCGACTGCGTAATCACTCGCGTCGCACATAAGCTCAAAAGGTAAATCCCACTTGGGTGGTCGCATAATCGGAGGTGTGGTAAGCATGCTTTTGAGTTTTGTAAAAGATGCCTCACAATTATCCGACCACTCGAATGGGACATCATTAGACAGTAAATTGGTCAAAGGTCGGGTCAATGCACTAAATTCTTTAATAAAACGACGATAAAAGCCGGCATGGCCAAGAAACGACCTGATATCCTTGATGACCTTTGGCGTAGGGAGGTTGAAAATGGCCTCAACCTTTGATTTTTCCACTTTGATCCCCTTCGCCGAGACGATATGCCCAAGAATAATTCCTTGCATCACCATGAAGTGACACTTCTCCCAATTCAAGACTAAACTCTTATCTTCGTATCTCTCAAGAACTTTCTCCTAATTCTCCAAGCATCCACTGAAAGAATCCCCAAAGACCGAGAAGTCATCCATAAACACCTCTACAACCTTCTCCACCATATCACTAAAGATTCCCATCATGCAACGTTGAAAGGTTCTAGGGGCATTACATAACCCGAAAGGCATGCGACGGTAGGCAAAAGTACCGTAGGGACAAGTGAACATATATAATCTTTGAAGTAAAACAAGGACATTTTACAATGGATCTCAAGTTTAAGTAGCAATAGTACTAGCAATGAACAATAACAACAAATTCTAATAAACATCCATTTTCAAAATATAAACCATTTTCCACACATGATATAATATTGTCCTCCATGGCATGAGCATCCTTACAAGGAACCTCTCACCCTCAAAGTTTGGTTTCTCGAGCATCCTTACAAGGAACCTCTTGAGAAAATCACATACTGTCCTCTTTTGGCATGAACATCCTTACAAGGAACCTCTCACCCTCAAGGTTTGGTTTCTCAAGCATCCTTACAAGGAACCTCTTGAGAAAATCACATACTGTCCTCTTTTGGCATGAGCATCCTTACAAGGAACCTCTCACCCTCAAGGTTTGGTTTCTCAAGCATCCTTACAAGGAACCTCTTGAGAAAATCACATACTGTCCTCTTTTGGCATGAGCATCCTTACAAGGAACTTCTCATCCTCAAGGTTTAGTTTCGTTGATATGAGCATCCTTACAAGGAACCTCTCACCCATGTTCGTCCAACAACCATACAATAAATACAATACCAACTATTCTCTCAAATACCCAACAATTACACAAGTCCCGAATTTACAAGCAATTTCCAAGAAAAATCCCCAATTCTCACAAGTGATATCTCCAACGGACCAAATTCAAGAAAAAACATCCTTACAAGGAACCTCCTGAGAAGGAATGAGCATCCTTATAAGGAACCTCTCACCCATGTTTCTCCAAACAACCATACAAGAAATACGATATCCACAATTTCCTCAATTAACAAACAATTTCATAAACCCCCAATTTTCACAAGTAGTTGTACAAAGAGCAATATAAGAAAATGTACAAGAGATTATCATAAATACCATTTTGTTGTTCAATATGAAACACTAAAGTTTTGAAATCAAGAACATGGGAGAAATCAAAAGAAAAACCCCTTTCTCTTGAAACCTAGGGTTTGAAGATGAGAAAAAGGGATTTAATGGTTATTTCACCATAGATTTGTTTAAAACATGATAATCTTTGCAAGAATGTCAAGAATCAAGTATTTCATACCATATATATATAAGAATGAGAGTGAAAACATACATATATTTATGCCCTAACCTCAATGGACAAGAATGGAAGAAAACCCCTACCTTGAAATCAAGAATTTCAAACCAAAGCCCAAGCTTTAGAGACTCTCTTTCTCCCTTTTCTTCTTCCCTTTATCTTCTCCTAGGGATCTAAGAGGTTTTTAGTGAGAGTGGAATGGAAGAATGGGACAAATGGGGCTTAAAATGGTGTTTTAAAACACAAAAATCCCGATTTTTTTTTTTACTGTTTCGGCAAACACTTTTTCTGCTCCAGACCAGTCTACGTAGAATGCGCATAGCTCTCTCATCCGAGATCCGATTGAGATGATTCAAGATACTATGGAATTATAAGAAAGAGATCTACAACTTTCATGTTTTGAGTTTTGAGAGATATTGAGTGCATCAAGGTGGAAATCGCGCTTGAAGTTGCAGCCAGTGCACTGTTCACAGCCTGTTTCATTCCTTTTTTCCATTTCCAATCCATTCCTAAGCCAACCAAATTCATCCCAAAACTCTCCAACACATATTTCTACACCAAACCTATTTAATACAAGTTCTAGGACCTAAAATTTCCTATTTTCACTTATTAAAAACCAAATTTCAACTATTATTTCCACTAACATTTTAAATATCTACTTTTCCAATCTACCAAATTCAAACACACATCACTACACATATCCACATTTTTAGAACAATTATTTACTATATATCTATATACATATATATAAGAAAATGCGGGGTGTTACAATCCACCCCCCTTAAAGAAAGTTTCGTCCTCGAAACTTACCTCAAGTAGCGAACAAATATGGATACTTCTCCCGCATTTCTTGCTCCGGTTCCCATGTAGCTTCCTCCACTCCATGGTGTTGCCACAAAACCTTCACCAATCTGATAACTTTGTTGCGAAGCCCTTTTTCCTTGGCGTCGAGAATTTCTACCGGTTGCTCTTCGTAGGTTGCTCCGTCTTGAATTTCAATCTCCTCCAGTTTCACGACTGGAGTTGCATCCGAGTGACACCTTCTTAACATGGACACGTGGAACACGTCATGTACTCCGGATAGCTGGGCTGGTAGTCGAAGTTGATACGCCGCATTGCCTACCGCTTTGATCACTTCAAACAGTCCAGTATATCTTGGCGCTAACTTCTCCTTCTTGCCGAATCGAAACACGCCCTTCTTGTGTGACACCTTGGGAAACATGTAATCTCCCACTTTGAATTCCAAGGATCTTCGTCTGTGGTCCGCATAGCTCTTCTGTCTACTTTGCGCCGTGCGTAACCTCTCTCAGATGAGTTGAATCTTCTCCGTAGTTTCCCCATTGTAGTCCTTACTCCGTTAGTTCGCTGCGCACTCTGATATAAATTACAATCCACCAAAGGTTACAGTTGAAACCTAACCAGACTTGTCCTCCCATTTTAGCTTCCAAATCCATATACATTTTTTTTCAACGAAATAATTTAAGAAAAATTAACATAATATCATCGAAAATACCATTTTAGTGGTCACTACCAATCACTAGAGTTTTGAATTCATGAGCAAATAAATAATCAAGCTTTGGAATCAAGAATAAATGGCTATCAAGCTTGGAAATCAAGAACAAAGTAACAATCGAATCTTGGAGTCAATAACAAAGACATATCAAACTTTGTAATCAGGAACTAATAAGTCTCAAGTTTCGAACTCAAAAACAAAGAGTAATCAAGTATTGAAATCAATAACAAACGAATATCAAATTTAGATACCAAGAACAAATGGATCATTAAGTTAGGAAATTAAGGACAAGGAAACAATCAAGTCTCGAGATCAATAACAACGGATATGAAGCTTGGAATCAGAGATAAAGTAACAATCATATATTGGAATCAATAACAAACGACTATCAAGGTTTGAAATCAATGACAAAGGCAAGATAAAGAGAAAACACCTCTCCCTTGAAAACTAGGATTTCAAGGGCATACCAAAAGGATTTGGTGGTCACCCACCCATAACATAGCTTAGAACAAATAATATTTAAGTTCGGGAATCAAGAGCAAAGGAGAAATCAAGAGAAAAACACATCTCCTTTGTAAACTAGGGTTTGAAGGCATAAGAAAAGATTTAGGGTTTACCCAACCATAATATATTTTGGAACAAGGTAGTATTATCCAGAATGGCAAGACATGATGATTCCCTAGCAAGTAGATATAAATTAGAGTCAAAGATTACATATAAATAAACCCTAATGGTATCCCCTTGTTTTCCCGTAGGCAAGTTAACATATACCGTAAGTTCTATTTCCTCGAAACCCAATCCCAATTCCACAGCGTACACATTACGTAGAAAATAATAAGTGGCATAGGAATCCAATATAATTCGGGCCCAAAAATTGTAGAGAAGAACAATACCTTCCACCACGGCGTTGGAGGCATCTTCCTCCGGTTGAGTCAAAGCAAAAACCCTTCCTTGATTGGCGCCGCCGGGGGCTTGAGCTTGTAACCGTCTCTGTGGTGGTAGTGGCTGTCGTAGCGATGGCCTGTTTGCATTCACTCGCCCAGTTGCTTGGTTGGTCTTGGTAGAAAGCAATGGACAATTATCTATGAAGTGCCCAACACCTCCACATGCAAAACATCGGCGTGCATCCGTGCCTATTCTCTCTGGTACGCCTCCCGCTCCTCGAGCTATCTGAGGTCTCTGCTGTGCTGGCCTTTGTAGAGGTGGCTTGTTTGCTGGTACTTGCTCGGTTGCTTGCTTGGTCATTGGGGGAAACGAGGGGCATCTATGTTTGAAGTGCCCATACTCTCCGCATGCAAAGCATTGGCGCGAGTCCATGCCTGCTCTCGTTTGAGTAACTCCATCTTCTCCAACTGTCTGAAGTCTTTGTTCAACCGCGTCCACGTCCACATACACGTCCACGTACACGTCCACGTCCACGTCCACGTCCACGTTCACGAGATCTTGTATTCTCGAATTCAGAGTGTAACCAGCTTCTCGCGGATGGAAGGCCTCAAATCTTGTTCAAAGCGTTTAGCCCTCCTTACCTAAGTGACCACAAACTTGATTGCGTAGCGAGACAACTCATCGAATTCGAACAAATAATTAACCCTTAACCTAAATATACAATGAATCTAACCTATCTGATAAACACATAACTTCAAACAAATGCAAGCCTACGGTTCCTTCAACCTAGTCCTACCTTTCTAGTGGTAATCCATAACCTACAACTCTCATGTAAGACCTAAAGCCTAAGCTCTGATACCAACTTTGTAACGCCCTAAATACCACCCTGGACGGCATTACATTCTAAAACCATTTATACCATAAGAGCAACTAATAAAAATCCATAAATAACCGGGGGTCCTTAATTTAACGAAATTCGGGCAGAGTCTCCTTTGTTCAGAGAGCTCTACCCAAAACACAACCTGTGCAATTATGCTACATTGACCACACCGGGTCTATTGATTCATAAAAATACTTACAACATTATCCAAAAAAAATATGCCAAACAATGGCATCTACATCCCAAAAGAATTAAATTACACTTGGCAGCGGAAACATAAAAATAATGTTAGACTTTACATTGCTTCAAAAGGAACTTCCTAGTTTATCACAAAAGAAAATAGAACACTAAGCGTCTCCCTCGGGATCTACGTTCCCTTCTATGGGAGCTTCCCAATGTCCCGGCTCGTCAGTTCCGAGCTCCTCCTCTAGACAAAGACCTGAAATATGTTGTTTGTAGGGGGTGAGCACTAAGCTCTGTAGCAACATTCCTCCCAAACTCGAACAAGGTTTATAAAAGCATATAAAATGGTCGGTCTCATTTCACAAATAACATATATAATCTTTGAAGTAAAACAAGGACATTTTACAATGGATCTCAAGTTTAAGTAGCAATAGTACTAGAAATGAACAATAACAACCAATTTTAATAAACATCCATTTTCTAAATATAAACCATTTCCCACACATGATATAATATTGTCCTCCATGGCATGATCATCCTTACAAGGAACCTCTCACCCTCAAAGTTTGGTTTCTCGAGCATCCTTACAAGGAACCTCTTGAGAAAATCACATACTGTCCTAGGGCTGTCCATGGGCCAGGCCGGGCTTGGCCCGTGAAATTTTTTTTCGGGCCGGGCTTGGGTAGTGTAGGCCCAAGCCCGTACTCGGGCGAGTGGCGGGCCGGGCTCGGGTAAGGATAAGCTACCCGCAGCCCAGCCCGTCACCTATTGGGCGGGCTTTGCGGGCGGGCCTGTTTGGGCGGGCTTTGTTGGGCCTTTTGGAAGCGAACTATTTAAGTTATGGTGGTCATTTAATTATAAAAATTGGTTGAGCAAATTTAAAAAGTTAAGTTGTAATAAGTAATTTAATGTAATATTGAACATATTCGTAGCATTGATAATTGATACAAATAAAATGGCTTCTAGTGTTACCAATAAACAAAACTAAAGAGGATTTATTAAAACTAAAACATAGAAGAAAACAAAATGAAAAATAAGGGTTTGATAATATTATCCAAATTATATTGAAATAAATCTTATATTAAATAAAACTCTAGTGCATTTATGCAATTTCATTTGAAAATTCAGAAACTTGTCATCAATTAATGAAACTTGTCATCAATTAATGAAAATAGTTTGAAATAAATAATAATAAATTTAATTATTTTAACAATTCATTTTTATCTTTTAAAAGAAAGAATATGAAAGGCTTGACTATGTGTAATATTAATGAAGTTTTATTAATATAAATTCCATATTAATAATGTTAGTATTGTGACTTGTGTTAGTCAAGTTGTCCAATTAAAAGTTTAACATCAATCTAATCTTATTAATATGAGTTCTAAATTAAATAAGACTAGTATTGTCTTTATATATTGTTTTAGAGTTAAAGTAGTCAATCAAAAGTTTTTCTTAATAGTGTACTTTTATTATTAGTATGGTATGTGGGCTTCGGGCTTCGGGTATGTGGGCGGGCTATTGGGCCGGGCTTCGGGCCGGGTAGTGGGTTTAGGGGTAAACCCAAGCCCTTTTTTAAAGGATATTGGTCTCGGGCTCGGACGGGCCAACTATCGGGCCTATCGGGCTTCAGACCTATTTTTTTCGGGCCGGGTAACGGGACCCGTGGGTAACCCGGCCCATGGACACCCCTATACTATCCTCTTTTGGCATGAGCATCCTTACAAGGAACCTCTCACCCTCAAGGTTTGGTTTCTCAAGCATCCTTACAAGGAACCTCTTGAGAAAATCACATACTGTCCTCTTTTGGCATGATCATCCTTACAAGGAACTTCTCATCCTCAATGTTTAGTTTCGTTGATATGAGCATCCTTACAAGGAACCTCTCACCCATGTTCGTCCAACAACCATACAATAAATACAATACCAACTATTCTCTCAAATACCCAACAATTACACAAGTCCCGAATTTACAAGCAATTTCCAAGAAAAATCCCCAATTCTCACAAGTGATATCTCCAACGGACCAAATTCAAGAAAAAATATCCTTACAAGGAACCTCTCACCCATGTTCCTCCAAACAACCATACAAGAAATACGATATTCACAATTTCCTCAATTAACAAACAATTCCATAAACCCCCAATTTTCTCAAGTAGTTGTACAAAGAGCAATATAAGAAAATGTACAAGAGATCATCATAAATACCATTTTGTTGTTCAATATGAAACGCTAAAGTTTTGAAATCAAGAACATGGGAGAAATCAAAAGAAAAACCCCTTTCTCTTGAAACCTAGGGTTTGAAGATGAGAAAAAGGGAATTAATGGTTATTCCACCATAGATTTGTTTAAAACATGATAATCTTTGCAAGAATGTCAAGAATTAAGTATTTCATACCATATATATATATAAGAATGAGAGTGAAAACATACATATATTTATGTCCTAACTTCAATGGACAAGAATGGAAGAAAACCCCTACCTTGAAATCAAGAATTTCAAACCAAAGCCCAAGCTTTAGAGACTCTCTTTCTCCCTTTTCTTCTTCCCTTTATCTTCTCCTAGGGCTCTAAGAGGTTTATGGTGAGAGTGGAATGGAATAATGGGACAAATGGGGCTTAAAATGGTGTTTTAAAACACAAAAATCCCGATTTTTTTTTTTACTGTTTTGGCAAACACTTTTTCTGCTCCAGACCAGTCTTCGTAGAATGGGCATAACTCTCTCATCCGAGCTCCGATTGAGATGATTCAAGATGCTATTGAATTATAAGAAAGAGCTCTACAACTTTCATGTTTTGAGTTTTGAGAAATATTGACTGAATCAAGGTCGAAATCGCGCTTAAAGTTGCAGCCAGTGCACTGTTCACGTGCACTGTTCACAGCCTGTTTCATTCTTTTTTTCCATTTCCAATCCATTCCTAAGCCAACCAAATCCATCCCAAACCTCTCCAACACATATTTCTACACCAAACCTATTTAATACAAGTTCTAGGACCTAAAATTTCCTATTTTCACTTATTAAAAACCAAATTTCAACTATTATTTCCACTAACATTTTAAATATCTACTTTTCCAATCTACCAAATTCAAACACACATCACTACACATATCCACATTTTTACAACAATTATTTAATATATATCTATATACATATATAAAAGAAAATGCGGGGTGTTACAATCAGACCTACCGATTGACTTTCCAGTGACTTGGAAGTTAGTTGCTGTAAGGTGGCATTTCCAGTATTTAACCAATATAAAACATATGTGATCCTTAAGCTGAAGGGTACCTTTAAAATTATTGTCTATTAACAATCTATCTACGCACTTTATTTAATTAGACTAGTTATCAATCTAAGCTCACACCTCAAGTTATCTTATATCTGCTACCTTAACAACAACTTTACTGTTTTTTATTTTATTTCCTAATTATTAAAACTCTTTGTGGGATCGATCTTGGACTTAAACCGAGAAAAATACAATTCGACCACTTATACGTGGGTGTATAATATAAATCAGATCACGAATTAGGACAAATCAAGTTTTTGGCACCGTTGCCGGGGAGTTAAAATAATTTGAAATTAAATATAATAGGAAAGTTGTTTACTTGTATTAAATATTTATAAATATATATAGATTGTTTGTTCTTTTTTTTTTTTAATTTTTTATATATGTTCATTCATCAGTAGGGTCTGTAAATCAGTCATCTCCTTCGTCTTCATCATCTTCATCTACACAAGCATCATTTGAATTAAGTATGGCTCAAAACGTACCTAGGGGGCAAGAACAAGAGCAAGAAGTAGTTCAAAATATCCGACCATTAAGAGAATATTTACATCCTACACGAACTAATGTCCCGTCATGTTTTGCTTTTCCAACAGACGCTCCAAATCTAAATATTAAGCCATGAACAATACAGTTATTACCACAGTTTCATGGTTGAGAAACTGAAAATCCTTATGTGCATATGAAAGAATTTGAAGAAGTCTGTGGAACTTTACAAGATAATTCTGAAATGGTCAAATTAAAACTCTTTTCTTTTTCTTTAAAAGATAAAGCGAAACAATGACTTAACTCTTTAAGAGCTAATTCTATCACAAATTGGCAAGCTTTACAAACTGAGTTCTTTAAAAAGTTTTTTTCCTGTGCATCTACTAATACATTAAGACAAAAAATAATGAACTTTTTTGTAAAAGAAGGTGAAACTTTTTATCAATGTTGGAAAAAATTTAAAGATCTTCTCCAAGCTTGTCCACATCTTGCATTTGAAAACTGGACTTTAGTTGGTTTTTTTTATGATGCCCTTCCATCAGCAATGCGACAGTTTGTTGAAATGATGGGCCAAGGGGAATTTATGAATAAAAATCCTGAAGAAGCATTTCAATTTTTTGATACTATTTCTGAGAGTTCCCAGATATGGGACTCGACTTCTTCAAATATAGTCGAAACTAAGTGATCTACATCCGAAAGAGGAAAATATGTATTAAAGGAAGATGACGATTTAAGAGCTAAAATGACTAATTTATCTCGAAAACTAGAAGCCTTAGAAATGAAAAAAATTAAACAAGTATCTGTTGTGTCTACTACTGATCAAATATGTGAAATTTGTGCGTTGTTAGGACATCCTACAGTAGAATGTCCAACTATACTAGCATTCAAAGAAGTTTTGATTGAACAATCTAATGCTGTTCTAACTTATAATAAGCCTTATTCAAATCCATATTCTGAAACATACAATCTAGGATGGAGGAATCATCCGAATTTTAGTTGGAGAAATACACAACCTACAAATCAAACACAAGGTCCACTACAACCACAGAATCAACAACAATATCAACCATATCAACCTCCACACAAAAGAACTTTGGAAGATACTATGAATCAATTTATTCAAAGTCAAATGAGTTTTAATAATCAAACAACTCAAACTTTTAATGAATTTAAAACTCAAACTTCACAAAGTATTGAAGATATCAAAAGTCATCTAGCTAAGTTGACTCAGTCCCTCAGTATATCAGAAAAGGGAAAATTCCCATCTCAACCAAAACCTCTGCAAAGTCAGAGTCATCTAGCAAAATCTATCGGTAGGTTTGCGGTAGGTGTAGGTCCAGTAGCCAAAACCTACCGGTAGGGCCTACGAGTAGGTTTTTCCTTGTTTTGCTAAATTCTTGGTTCCTCCACCTTTCAAGCAAACATAAAGCCTCCACCTCATCTCCAATGAACTCAAGCATCATGATAGGGCCTAGCAAGCACCATTTGAATCCTTTTTCACCAAAAATTGTTCAAAATTTTCAAAATTCACATTTCCCATTATTCTATACAAAAAGTGGTGAAAAATGTAAATGGTGCTCCTCACCCCCCAACTTGAACCATGCATTGTCCTCAATGCACAAGGAATCATGCAGTGAGAAAAATGAAAGTAACATGGAAAATGAGATACTCCCTTTTTTTTTCTTTTTTTTTTTTCTCTTTTTTTTTAGACATATTAAAGGGAAAATGAAACACAAAAAAGCTTATTTACACCCCCAAACTTAAACTCGCACATGATATTGAATACGATTTGTTACGATGATGCTCAAAATAAATTGAGTCCAAATTAGGGAGAGGTAAACAACTTAATGCTAAAATCTATACTACAACATTATGAAAAGGAAAATATAACAATAAAATAAGTTTGACTACTATGTACATGAAAACAAAACAACAAGGGCTCATGTCAATCCGGCTTCAATTCGGATATGAGCTTGCGCCCATTGATTTTTTTGATTTTAAAATTTTTTGTTGTATAAATGCCCTTCCTAACCAATCTATCCAACAATACAAAGGATAATGATTCAAAAATCTCAACCAACCAGAGGTGTATGCAAGTTTATGCAATTCCAACAATGGAGTATACAATTTTTCTTTATAGTTTTCTACACTTAACTCCATTTCAATGCCCTCCCAAGTTGAAAGTTGTGAACCTCAACACCACTCTTAGATGGAAAAATGACCTTGGGCTCATTAGCCTCATGTGAGATAATATCTTCATCAAATTTTTCACAATCTAGAGTGATGGGAGATTCAACATCAATATGCATTCCATTGGGATGATCATCCTCAATACATTGACTATGCTCAAGATGTTGTTCTTCATGCATAGAAATTATAGCATTAGTCAATGTATTAAGTTCATCTCTAATTTCAGAAAATTGTTGGGCTACTTGGGCATTTACTTTCATTTGGTATTGCATAAATTCCATTTAGCATTGCATAAACTCGTAAAACGTATTTTTCCATTCTTGTTCGGTTGAGTCCTCATATGTTGGATAGTGGCAAAATTCATTTGGTGGTGTGAGATCGGATGAAAAATTATAAGGTTCATTCTCCCAATCATAACTCGGATAACTCGGTGTAACATAGTGGTCGGGGTAAAAGTTTTCTGAGGCCAATATTGAATTTGAACCTTCGCATGCAAAGTCTTGAACCGGATAATTTATTGGACACTCACTAGTGATGTGCCCATTGTAAACCCCCACATGTTTATATTAATATAGTAATGTACTTGTTTAGTGATTCTCATATATGTAATGGCGTAAGAATAAACCATATATATATTGAAACCGTAAGAATAAATACTAGGGAGGCAAATTGATTGTGAAATTTAATTTTTTTGGAGGTGTTTAAGGTTGATAAGGGTAACTAAGTAAAAATATTAATTTTTTTAGGTCAAAATAATATTATCATTGAACCTGGGAGATCCGAAAGACTTGGAATAGCCGTTTAGCACATATAGCGGTTCGGAGGAATAAAATAGTAATTTTAGTATTTCGAGTGCAAATTTATTTTAGTTTGAGATAAATCACAAAAATAAATTTTTTTAGGTTAAAATAACATTAAAAATGAATCCGGAACGTCGAAAAACCTTAGGATAGTCATATGGATCAAATTGGAGATTCTTAGTGGCAAAATCGTAATTTTGGAGAACACCAAAACAGCCTGTGAACAGTACTTCGGGACTGCTGTGTTTAAAAAGATAGATTTCAGCCCCTTTACTCCCATTTCTTTCACTCCACTCTCACTCCACACCTCTTGGAACCTTAGAGGAAGATTAAGGGAGGAAGAAAAGGGAAGAAGGAGGTCTATAGGGCTTGGGCTTTCACTTGGAATCTTTGATTCAAGGTAGGGGTTTCTCTCACTCTTGTTCATTGAGGTTAGAGCTATATATATATATATATATATATATATATATATATATATATATATATGTTTATGACTCTAAATCTTAGATATGTGTTTGGACATCTTTGATTTTTGATATTCTTGCAAATATTATCATGTTTAAAACAAGACTATGGTTAGATTGCCATGAAACCTCTATTTCTTGTTTTGAAAACCCTTGTTCTCATGAGAGGTGAAATTTTCTCTCAATATTCATTTGTTCTTGATTTCTAAAACTTTAGTGCTTTGTGTTGAGTAATAAATGATGTTGTTGTGATCTCTTGTATTTTTCCTTAATTGGTCATTGGAATTGTTACATGATAAATTTGGGGATTTTTGAGATATGCTTGTAAAATGAGAAATTGTGGATTTTGTATTTATTTGGAATTGTTGGTGAATTGAGAATATTTTGGTTTCCTCATTTGTATGGTTGTTGTGATGGACTTGGATTGCCATCGAGAGATACCGTAGATTGTCATTTGGTAATGCGACCACTATCGTTCACGGGAGTTCGAACAAGGGATGATATACTTTCCCTGGGAAGGGACTCGTCACTGCCATTGGGATGGTAGACGCCCTTTCCTAAAGTGTTTGTGATTGTGATGGTGATTGGTGGACTAGGTATAATCGTTGGGTAGATTCATGAGAAGCAATCAACATACATGGTACGTGGATGAACCAATATACATGGGATGATGAGTTGGATCGTCTTGGCCGGTGCATTGGTATGGGACAATGCATCGGAAAGCGCCCTTCCTAAATGGCTTAAAGTTGGAAATTGTATATATTTTTGAAATTTACCTTAACCTTTGACTTGATTATTTTTACGGCTTAAACTTGAGATCTATTTAAAATGTAATGTTTTTCCTTCAAAATTGATATATGTTATTTACGAAATAAGACCGACTGGTTCTTATCTGTTTTCTAAACCTTGTTCGAGTTTGTGGATGATTTTTCTACAGAGCTTCATGCTCACCCCCTACAGTTAAATATTTTACAGATTATGGGCCGGAGGAGGAGCTCGGTGCTAACGACCGCGCCATGGAGAAGCTTCATTAGAGGGGTACTTGGATCCCGAGTGGGACATCTAGAGATGTCGTTTATTTTTGTGCTAGACTAGGAACGATTATGTACAATCATGTAAAGTCTAGTATTTTGTTTATTTCGCTGTTAAGTTCAAATGTAATTCTTTTGATGTAGTAGCCATGGTTTGGGCTTATTCTTTTGGATAATGTTGTAAATATTTTATGGATCAATGGACCCCGTGTGGTCAATGTAGTATAATTGCACAGGTTGTGTTTTGGGTAGAGCTCCCCGAACAAAGGAGACTCTGCCCGAATTTTGTTAAATTAAGGAATCCCGGTTATTTATGGATTTTATTAGTTGCTCTCATGGTATGAATGATGTTAGAAGGTAATGCCTTCCAAGGTGGTTTTTGGGGCGTTACACCCATACCCATCACAAATCTCACACACAATTTCTAAAATTTGGGGCATTTAACACATTATCATAAAAATTAGGAAACATAACACAAAACACAAACTAAAACCAACTACTTACAAATGAGACGACATACCTTGGCCCATGATGAAAATCGTGAGACTTACCTATGCCGTCCAAAAATCACCTTCGAACTCAACGCTTAACCTTCCCCGGCAATGGTGCCAAAAATGCTTGATGGTTTCTGATTAGCAAAAAAAGTGACATATTTTGTATGCTAATATGCCTCTTATACTTGCTTTTGTCATGAAATTGGGGAGAAATGCGTTTAATCTTCGTTCTTATGGAGTTTTGTGTGAATGCAGGTAAAATGATGTAAATGGTATGAGTTAAACCTCCATGGAAGTGTTTGAAGTCAATGAAGAGGAAGGTGTGAAGAGGAAGGTTTGAAGGGAGAAGAAACCAAGAAAATTCAAATTGGTTTAAAACCTTCTGGAGGGTTTGGGTAAAAACCTTCCGGAAGGTTTTGCCTTAGATTTCTTTTTCACTTCCAAAACCTTTCGGAAGGTTTTATCTACTGGAATGAACCTTCCGGAAGGTTTTGCCTACTGGAGTGAAACCTTCTGGAAGGTTTTGTCTACTGGATTGGACCTTCCGGAAGGTTTTGCTCGTTGACTTCTTCGTTTAACTGTTCCTCCACAAACCTTTCGGAAGGTTTTTGTCGACCTTCCGGAAGGTTTTGCCCAGACAACCTGCAACTCAAGCTCTGCCATTTGGGGGTCCCACTTACACTTCTCCAGTAGATCCCCTGACATCCCCTGCACGTCTAGGAGCCTCCCCTCCCCTCTACTTGGACTTGGATGGCTTTTGCATTAATGAGGAAGAGAGAGAAGAGGCATGGCAAGAGAGAAAGGCTAGACTTGTCCTAGCCTACACCATCCCATCCCTCTCAGCCCCCATGATGGGAATCACATCACACAGCATTGGGGAGGGCTCTATGGACATTTTTGGCAAGCTTCTCCACCATTATGGAGAGGGAGCTAAGATACATTGTAATATATAGAGAGAGAGTCTAGGAAGAAGATGAATAGTGTTAGAGAGAAAAGTTGAGATTTTTGCATTTTCTTCCACACATTGTCTTGTAATTTCATGTCAGATCTTTCTAAGTGTTGTTTGAAGTCTTTAATGCTAGTTATTTCAAGTTGCTTTTAAGTTTAATCGTCTATTCAAGCTTTTACCATTAATGCATTCATGTTCTTCATTTTCTTAGCTTAAAATGGGTAGTAGATGCATTCTCTTTTAGTTTATGTTTCTTCCATTAACTTAGCTACAAACTTCATCTCTTTATAATGTCTTCTTATTATATTGTTGTCTTTACCTTAAGCATGAGTAGCTAAAATTTTTAGTTGGCTAATCCAAGGGAGACCTCCACTTGGGTATGCCTATACAACCCATTTTCTTTCCTGCTCTCAAAGTACGATGGCTCGTTTTGACTGGGTGAGAGTGGATGCTGTTGTGAGTCTTTGATATCACGTAGGCCTGGTCACTGGTTATGCTTGGATCCTCACTTCGATCTCATCCCTAGCTTCCCACAAATCAATCGTACATTTATGCTCTATTGGAGGAAGGATTCGAGTTGTCTTGACATCCCCATCGGAGTGAACCCTTCGGATTAGCCAACACTTATTTTCCCATCTTAATTTCATTACAACTCAAATCACAAACTAATTCCAAACAACAAAAGATTTTACACTTTTCTATAACCAAAATCACCTTCTACATGATTCACATCCTTCCCTGAGAAGACGACCTTGGAGTACTCTCCAAGTAAAACATGACATACAAAAGTCTTCTTGCGCTTGTGAAGCATTTTTGTTCACTCGCACATTTCATTTTCCTCCATTCCCTTGCCCTTTCTTTTGACATCATTCCAAGGGAGAGTGACACTCCCCCCTTTTTTTACACATATATCATACATACCTTGAGAGAGTGATGTCCGGAGCTTAGGAATAACAAGGAAATAACTCAAGCATTTTTGGCGCCGTTGTCGGGGAAGGCAAGCGTTGAATTGAGAAGGTGATTTCCGGACAACGGAGGTAAGTCCCATGATATTCATCATGGGCTGAGGTACGTTGATCCTTGTACATACTTTTGTTGTTTACATTTTCATTTGTAGATAGTTTTGTTATATGTAGGGTCGGGACGAACAAAACCGACTAGTTAGACAACCCTTGGACCCCAACATAAACATTAACCAAGACCCACCCGAGGATGCGGGTGATAACTTTGAGAATGTAGGCACCAACCCAAACATACAATGGGGTGTGGGATTGCCAGAACCTAGAATACCCAATCCACGAATGCAATTTCCCCCTTCCAGAATTGAAGGGAACAATATCCCAGTTGATCCTTCGGCGAGGTCAATGCGGGAATTTCTTCAACCAACCCGCAACACCACACCCTTATGCATCTTCTTACCGGTCCAAGCTCAGCTCTTCCAAGTTAAGCTCGGGATGTTGCAACTACTTCCTACATTCCACGGAATTGAAAAGGAAAACCCTTATTTGCACATAAAGGAATTCGAGGATGTAGTTGCAACCTTCAATGCTAATTATGCTATGGAGGACATAGCTCGATTAAAAATTTTTCCCTTCTCCCTCAGAGATAAAGCCAAATCATGGTTGTATTCCTTGCGACCTCGATCCATTACCTCTTGGGCTCAAATGCTTTCGGAATTTTTGAATAAATTTTTTCCAGTTCATAGTACCATTGCTTTAAAAAAGGAAATTCAAAACTTTTCAGAGAGGCCCAATGAGCAATTCTACCAATGTTGGGATCGATACAAGGAATTACTACAATCTATTCCACATCATGGCTTTGAATCGTGGCAATTGGTAAGTTTCTTCTATGAAGGAATCACACCGAGTCATAGACAATTCATTGACATGATGTGTAATGGCGAGTTCTTAAACAAAGACCCCGATGAGGCCCTTGACTAATTTAGCACGTTGGCCCAAAATGCACAATCTTGGGACATTAGGGATCCAAATGATGTACCTAGGACGTCTCCGGGTAGTAGTCAATCACAAGGGGGAAGGATGTATGACTTGAGAGACTGGGAAGAATTGCTTTCCAAAATTTCCAAATTGTCTAGGAAGGTTGAAAGTCTTGAAGTCAATAGGAGGCACGAGGTGTCAAATGTTTCAAAGATTGAGGAGGGATGCTCAATTTGTGAGAGTGTGGAGCATTCCATATCGGAGTGCCCCAACATTCCGGCGCTTAAGGAAGTGTATCACGAGCAAGTTAATGCCTTTAACCAAACGAGGCAATCATTTTCTCCACATTCAAACCCTACAATCCGGGTTGGAGCAATCACCTGAACTTTAGTTGGAGAAATGAGAACTCCACTCCTCATGGTTCTAATGCATACACAACCCCCGTGCCCCCTAGGCAAAATCAATTTCAGTCCCAAGGTCAAACATCTA
This sequence comes from Ilex aquifolium, assembly GCA_951799425.1. Lineage (NCBI taxonomy): Eukaryota > Viridiplantae > Streptophyta > Magnoliopsida > Aquifoliales > Aquifoliaceae > Ilex > Ilex aquifolium. Next base: position 28,937,728 of record OX637391.1, read on the forward strand.
GCTCCCAATACCCCCGGTCCAATCCGCAAGGGCATTCGTCAGACCCATCACCACAAAATTTTTCACCAAGTCCACCTCCACAAGGCTTCTCCCAAGGGCTATCCAATCCTCCCACCTACCAACCTCCCCATAAGAGGAACTTGGAGGATGTGCTTTACAATTTCATCCAAAGCCAAACCACCTTTAACAACAACATTTCGGCTCAACTCACAAAAATTACCAATCACATAGGGTTATCACAACAAGATAAATGGAAATTCCCAACTCAACCCCAAGAGAACCCCAAGAGTCAAAATGTGATTGAGTCGTCCGAGCCCATCAAAGAGAGTTGTGAGCAACTCAAGGCTGTCACCACCCTTCGAAGTGGCAAGAAAATTGATAAGACCATTGTGCCAAAGGTCGCACCCAAGGCCACATTGCCAATAGAAAAAGAGACCAAAGGTGACGTCGAGGGTGGTGAGGTGAGTGATGAGACTTGAGTGATGGAAATGTGCATGCCTCCCCTATTCCTGCTCCTTTTCCTAATCGTTTGAAGCCACCTGTGAAGGTGGCTAATTATGCTGATATACTTGAAATGTTTGAGCAGGTAAAGATCAACATTCCACTCCTTAATGCCATTAAGCAAATTCTATCTTGTGCTAAGATTTTGAAGGATTTGTGCACCGTGAAGAGGAGGCTCAATGACCACAAGAAGGAATTCCTCACCGAGCAAGTGAGCTCAATCTTGAGGACTAACACCCTACCCAAGTTCAAAGACCCCGGATGTCCTACCATTGCCATAACCATCAGAAATTACCGGGTGGAGCAATCGCTCCTCGATTTGGGGGCTAGTGTGAATATCCTTCCATACTCGGTGCACCAACAACTTCATCTTGAGGAGTTAAAGCCTACTTCAATCACACTTCAACTGCCGAACCGTAGTGTCTGAACACCGAGGGGAGTAGTTGAGGATATTTTAGTGCAAGTTGATAAATTTTACTTTCGGGTTGATTTTATTGTGCTTGACACCCACCCTGTTGCAAATCTTAGCTCCCAAATCCTTGTAATCCTTGGTAGACCTTTCCTTGCTACATCTAATGCTGTGATTAATTGCAGGAACGGTCTCATGAAGCTTGCATTTGGAAACATGACTATGGACCTCAACGTGTTCAACTTGTCCAAGCAACCGGGGGATGATGAGGAGGTGCATGAAGTAAATAGGATTGACACTTTGGCGGAAGAACACTTGGAACTTTTGGGCATGTTAAAGTTGAAAGAAGAAGAGAATGTTGATCTAGAGGGAGTTGATGAGCGAGAGGACTTAGAGAGTTTGAAAGGGATAGAGAAATTGTAACACCCCGCATTTTCTTTTATATATGCATATAGATATATAGATATAGCAAATAATGGTTGTAAAGATGTGGATAGGGGTATTGAAGTGTGTTTGAACTTTGTAAATTTGAAAAGTAAAGATTTAAAATGTTAATGAAAATCATAGTTGAAATTTTGTTTTAGTGAGTGAAAATATAAAATGTTAGGTCCTATAACTTGTATTAGATAGGTTTGGTGTATAAATATGTGTTGGAGAGGTTTGTGATGGATTTGGTTAGTTTTGGAATGGATTGGAAATGGAAAACAAAAGAAATAGGCAAAACTGGGTAAATGATACCGGTACTAGGTACCAGTACTGAATGGTACCGGTACTGAGTACCGGTACCCCGATTCCAGAAGGTTTCTTGTACCGGTACTACCGAAACCAGACTGTTTATTTTAAAGTCGCGAATTTCGGTCTCTCTCTCTCTCCCTATAAATACTTAAGGCCGACTATTTGAGCCCCATTTTAGCCTTCTAAACCCTAGGCACCTTTAGAGAGAAAGAGAGGGAGAGAAGAACATCAAAGATAAGGAGAGATACACCATTTTAGAAGATTAAAACCCTAGATTTCTAAGATTTCACTTCTCTACTCATTCTCTTTTCTTCCATTCTTCACCCACTCTCACCCAAATCTTTTGAAAACCCTAGGGAGAGGAGATTAAAAGGAAAAGAAAGGAAAGCAAGAAGGTCTTGAAGCTTGGGTATTGGGCTAAAACTCTTGAGCGTTGAGGTAGGGGATTTCTTCCTATGTTCTTACATTGAGGCTAGGGCTACATTATATGTATTCTTTTGGTTTAAAATCATATGTACTTGCTATTAAATACATGATTCTTGTTCCTCTTGAAATAAATGCCATGTTTTGAACATTGTGATGGTTGGGTAACTATTAAATTTCTCTTTTTCATCTTCAAACCTTGGTTCTAAAGAGAAATGGACTTTTCCCTCTATTTTTCCTTGGTATTGCTTTCAAAACTTTAGTGTTTGATATTGTACACCAAAATGTTACTTATGATGATCTCTTGCTCATTTTCTTCCATCATATTATGAAACATTATATTAGAAATTATGGAATTTGGTAATTCCTTGAAATGTTGATGAATTGAGAATATTTTGGTTTCCTCAATTGTATGGTTGTTGTGAGGGACTTGGATTGCCTTCGAGAGATGTCGTAGAGTGTTAGAGGTTAGTCTACCCCAGTGGGGGTGAGATGGTTTCCTAGCACTTGTAGTGGGTGGTTATTTGGTAATAACCACCACTATTGTTCACTGGAGTTCGAACGAGGGGTGGTATACCTTTCCTGGGAAGGGACTCGTCACTGCCATTGGGATGGTAGACGCCTCTTCCTAAAGTACTTGTGATTGTGATGGTGATTGGTGAACTAGGTATAAGTCGTTGGGTAGATTCATGAGAAGCAATCAACATACATGGTACGGGGATGAACCAATATACATGGGATGATGAGTTGGAACGTCTTGGCTGGTGCATTGGTATGGGACAATGCATCAGAAGACGCCCTTCCGAATTGGCCTAACTTTGGACACGGTGTATTGTTGTTCAATTTAATTTATTCTTTTACTTGATTGTTGTTATGGCTTAAACTTGAGATCTCTTTAAACTGTCCTGTTTTTCCTTCAAAAATTGATATATATTATTTTCGAAATGTGACCGACCCGTTTTATATTTTTATAAACCTTGTTTGAGTTGGGAAGATTTTGCTACAGAGCTTCGTGCTCATCCCCTACAAATTACATTTTTCAGATTTGGTGCTAGAGGAGGATCTCGGCATCGACGAGTCAGGGCATTGGGAGGCTCCACTCGAGGGGAACCTAGATCCCGAGGTGGATATGTAGAGATGTAGCTTCTTTTGTACTAGACTAGGTTATTCTTTTGGACACTGTAAGGTCTAGTTTCTTTTGCTATTCCGCTGTGTTACTTTAGTTAATTTTTGAGATGTAAATGCCATGGTTGGGCATATTCTTTTGGATAATGATGTAAATATTTTATGGATGATGAATGAAGTTTAATTTATTTATGGATGATATTAGTGCTCTCATGATGTGAATGGTTTTAGTATGTAATGCCGTCCAGGGTGTGTTTTGGGGCGTTACAGAATGGTATCAGAGCTTAGGCTTTAGGTCTTACATGGGAGCTGTAGGTTATGGATTACCACCGGAAAGGTAGGACTAGGTTGAAGGAACCGTAGGCTTGTATTGGTTTGAAGCTATGTGTTTATTAGATAGGTTAGATTCATTTTATATTTAGTGTAAGGGTTAATTATTTGTTCGAATTCGATGAGTTGTCTCGCTACGCAATCAAGTTTGTGGTCACTGAGGCAAGGAGAGCTAAACGCTTTGAACAAGATTTGAGGCCTTCCATCCGCGAGAAGCTGGTTACACTCTTAATTCGAGAATACAAGATCTCGTGAACGTGGACGTGTACGTGGACATGGACGCGGTTGAACAAAGACTTCAGACAGTTGGAGAAGATGGAGTTACTCAGACAAGAGTAGGCATGGACCCGCGCCCAAGCTTTGCATGCGGAGAGTATGGGAACTTCAAACATTGATGCCCCTCGTTTCCCCCAAGGACCAAACAAGCAACCGAGCAAGTACCAGCAAACAAGCCACCTCTACAAAGGCCAGCACAAAAGATACCTCAGATAGCTCGAGGAGCGGGAGGCGTACCAGAGAGAGTAGGCATGGATGCACGTCGATGTTTTGCCTGTGGAGGTGTTGGGCACTTCAAAGATAATTGTCCATTGCTTTCCACCAAGACCAACCAAGCAACGGGGCGAGTGAATGCAAACAGGCCACCGCTACAACAGCCATTACCACCACAGAGACCGTTACAAGCTCATGCCCCCGACGGCGCCAATCAAGGAAGAGTTTTTGCTATGACTCAACCGGAGGAAAATGCCTCCAACGCCATCGTGGAAGGTATCGTTCTTTTCTACGATTCTTGGGCCCGAATGTTATTGGATTCCTATGCGACTCATTCTGTCGTACGTACTGCATATGCTGTGAAATTTGGATTGGGTTTCGAGGAAATAGAACGTACGGTATATGTTAATTTGCCTACGGGAGAACAAGGGGATACCAGTAGGGTTATTATATATATGTAATCTTTGACTCTAAATTATATCTACTTGCTAGGAAATCATCATGTCTTGTCATTCTTGTTAATATTACCTTGTTCTAAAATATATTATGGTTGGGTAAACTCTAAATCTTATCTTATGCCTTCACAACCCTGGTTTACACAGGAGATGTGTTTTTCTCTTGATTTCTCATTTGTTCTTGATTCCAAACCTTAAATCTTACCTTGTTTTAACTATGTTATGCTTGGGTAACCACTAATTCTCGTTGTATGCCTTCGAAACCTTAATTTTCAAGGAAAAGTGGGTTTTCTCTTGATTCCTTCCTTGTTCTTGAGATCTAAACTTGATATTCATTTGTCATTGAATTCTAACCTTGATATTCAATTGTCCTTGAGATCAAAACTTGTTATTCATTGGTTATTGAATTCAAACCTTAATCTTCAATGGTTCTTGAGATCAAAACTTGTTATTCATTTGTTATTGAATTCTAACCTTAATATTCAATTGTTCTTGAGATCTAAGCTAGATAACCATTTATTCTTGATTCCTGAGCTTAATATTCCTTTGTTATTAATTTCAACCCTTGCTTATTTATTTATTCTTGATTTCCAAGCTTAATATTCATTTGTTCTTCATGGCCAGATTTGATATTCATTTGATTGATCCTAACCCTTGCGATTCATGTATTCTTGATATTTAATACTTGACATTCATTGGTTCTTGATTTCAAGACTTGGTTGTTCCTTTGTTTTAATTTCCCCAGGCTTGATGATCCATTGGTTCTTGATAGCCAAATTTAATATTCATTTGTTATTGATTCTAACCCTTGTGATTCATTTATTCTTGATATTCAATACTTGATATTCATTGGTTCTTGATTTCAAGACTTGACATTCAATTGCTCTTGATTTCAATACTTGATTTCTCCTTGTCCTTGAGTTCAAAACTCGATACTCTTTAGTTCTTGGTTACAAAGCTTGATTATTTATTTGTTCCTTAATTCAAAATTCTAAAGATTGGTATTGACCAATAAAATGGTATTTTCGATGATATTATGTTAATTTTTCTTAAATTATTTCGTTGGAAAAATGTATATGGATTTGGAAGCTAAGAGGGGAGGACAAGTCTGGTTAAGGTTCAACTGTAACCTTTGGTGGATTGTAATGTATATCAGAGTGCGCAGCGAACTAACGGAGTAAGGACTACAATGGGGAAACTACGGAAAAGATTCAACTCATCCGGGAGAGGCTACGCACGGCGCGAAGTAGACAGAAGAGCTACGCGGACCACAGACGAAGATCATTGGAATTAAAAGTGGGAGATTACATGTTTTCCAAGGTGTCACACAAGAAGGGCGTGTTTCGATTCGGCAAGAAGGAGAAGTTAGCGCCAAGATATACCGGACCGTTTGAAGTGATCAAAGCAGTAGGCAATGCGGCGTATCAACTTCGACTACTAGCCCAGATATCCAGAGTACATGGCGTGTTTCACGTTTCGATGTTGAGGACGTGTCACTCGGATGCAACTCCAGTCGTGAACTTGGAAGAGATGAAAATTTAAGACGGAGCAACCTATGAAGAACAACCGTTGAAGATTCTCGATGCCAAAGAGAAGGTGCTCCGTAACAAAGTCATCCGACTAGTGAAGGTTTTGTGGCAACACCATGGAGTGGAAGAAGCTACTTGGGAACCGGAGCAAGAAATGTGGGAGAAGTATCCACATTTATTCGCTACTTGAGGTAAGTTTCGAGGACGAAACTTTCTTTAAGGGGGGTGGATTGTAACACCCCGCATTTTCTTTTATATATGCATATAGATATATAGATATAGCAAATAATAGTTGTAAAGATGTGGATAGGGGTATTGAAGTGTGTTTGAACTTTGTAAATTTGAAAAGTAAAGATTTAAAATGTTAATGAAAATCATACTTGAAATTTTGTTTTAGTGAGTGAAAATATAAAATGTTAGGTCCTATAACTTGTATTAGATAGGTTTGGTGTATAAATATGTGTTGGAGAGGTTTGTGATGGATTTGGTTAGTTTTGGAATGGATTGGAAATGGAAAACAAAAGAAATAGGCAAAACTGGGTAAATGGTACCGGTACTGAATGGTACCGGTACTGAGTACCGGTACCCCGATTCCAGAAGGTTTCTTGTACCGGTACTACCGAAACCAGACTGTTTATTTTAAAGTCGCGAATTTCGGTCTCTCTCTCTCTCCCTATAAATACTTAAGGCCGACTATTTGAGCCCCATTTCAGCCTTCTAAACCCTAGGCACCTTTAGAGAGAAAGAGAGGGAGAGAAGAACATCAAAGATAAGGAGAGATACACCATTTTAGAAGATTAAAACCCTAGATTTCTAAGATTTCACTTCTCTACTCATTCTATTTTCTTCCATTCTTCACCCACTCTCACCCAAATCTTTTGAAAACCCTAGGGAGAGGAGATTAAAAGGAAAAGAAAGGAAAGCAAGAAGGTCTTGAAGCTTGGGTATTGGGCTAAAACTCTTGAGCGTTGAGGTAGGGGATTTCTTCCTATGTTCTTACATTGAGGCTAGGGCTACATTATATGTATTCTTTTGGTTTAAAATCATATGTACTTGCTATTAAATACATGATTCTTGTTCCTCTTGAAATAAATGCCATGTTTTGAACATTGTGATGGTTGGGTAACTATTAAATTTCTCTTTTTCATCTTCAAACCTTGGTTCTAAAGAGAAATGGACTTTTCCCTCTATTTTTCCTTGGTATTGCTTTCAAAACTTTAGTGTTTGATATTGTACACCAAAATGTTACTTATGATGATCTCTTGCTCATTTTCTTCCATCATATTATGAAACATTATATTAGAAATTATGGAATTTGGTAATTCCTTGAAATGTTGATGAATTGAGAATATTTTGGTTTCCTCAATTGTATGGTTGTTGTGAGGAAATTGGATTGCCTTCGAGAGATGTCGTAGAGTGTTAGAGGTTAGTCTACCCCAGTGGGGGTGAGATGGTTTCCTAGCACTTGTAGTGGGTGGTTATTTGGTAATAACCACCACTATTGTTCACTGGAGTTCGAACGAGGGGTGGTATACCTTTCCTGGGAAGGGACTCGTCACTGCCATTGGGATGGTAGACGCCTCTTCCTAAAGTACTTGTGATTGTGATGGTGATTGGTGAACTAGGTATAAGTCGTTGGGTAGATTCATGAGAAGCAATCAACATACATGGTACGGGGATGAACCAATATACATGGGATGATGAGTTGGAACGTCTTGGCTGGTGCATTGGTATGGGACAATGCATCAGAAGACGCCTTTCCGAATTGGCCTAACTTTGGACACGGTGTATTGTTGTTCAATTTAATTTATTCTTTTACTTGATTGTTGTTATGGCTTAAACTTGAAATCTCTTTAAACTGTCATGTTTTTCCTTCAAAAATTGATATATATTATTTTCGAAATGTGACCGACCCGTTTTATATTTTTATAAACCTTGTTTGAGTTGGGAAGATTTTGCTACAGAGCTTCGTGCTCATCCCCTACAAATTACATTTTTCAGATTTGGTGCTAGAGGAGGATCTCGGCATCGACGAGTCAGGGCATTGGGAGGCTCCACTCGAGGGGAACCTAGATCCCGAGGTGGATATGTAGAGATGTAGCTTCTTTTGTACTAGACTAGGTTATTCTTTTGGACACTGTAAGGTCTAGTTTCTTTTGCTATTCCGCTGTGCTACTTTAATTAATTTTTGAGATGTAAATGCCATGGTTGGGCATATTCTTTTGGATAATGATGTAAATATTTTATGGATGATGAATGAAGTTTAATTTATTTATGGATGATATTAGTGCTCTCATGATGTGAATGGTTTTAGTATGTAATGTCGTCCAGGGTGTGTTTTGGGGCGTTACAGAAATGGATCCCGACATTTGAGAAGCTTCCATAGCAAGAAAATAAGATCTTTCCATCAGATGTACAAAAGCCCAATTTGGAGTTGAAACCACTACCATCCCATCTGAAGTATGCATATCTTGGGGAAGATGAGACATTTTCCATGGTAATTAGCTCAACGTTGGATGCAAAGCAAGAAGAAGAGTTTTAGGAGGTGTTGAGGAGGCACAAAGGGGCAATTGGTTGGACCATTGCCAACATCAAAGGGATAAGCCCCATCATTTGCACACATCGGATCTATCTTGAGGAGGAAGCCAAACCGTCTCGACAACCACAAAGAAGGTTGAACCCAATCATGAAAGATGTGGTGAGGGATGAGGTGTTGAAACTACTTGACGTGGGCATCATTTTTTCGATTGCTGATAGTAAGTGGGTTAGCCCCACACAAGTAGTACCCAAGAAGTCGGGAGTCACTGTTGTGGAGAATGAAGAGAATGAGCTTATTCCAACAAGAGTGATCACCGGGTGGAGAGTGTGCATTGATTACCGGAAGCTCAACCTGTGCACAAGAAAAGACCACTTCCCAATGCCATTCCTCGACCAAGTGTTGGAACGAGTAGCGGGACATCTATTCTATTACTTCTTAGATGGATACTCCGGCTACAACCAAATTGAGATTGCATTGGAGGACCAAGAGAAGACTACCTTCACCTGTCCCTATGGCACTTTTGCCTACCGTCGTATGCCGTTTGGGCTATGTAATACCTCTGGAACCTTTCAACGTTGCATGATGGGAATCTTTAGTGACATGGTGGAGAAGATTGTAGAGGTATTTATGGATGACTTCTCGGTCTTTGGGGATTCTTTCAGTGGGTGTTTGAAAAATTTGGAGAAAGTCCTTGAGAGATGTGAAGAGAAGAACTTAGTTTTGAATTGGGAGAAGTGTCACTTCATGGTGACACAATGAATTGTTCTCGGCCATATAGTTTCGGCAAAAGGTATTGAAGTTGACAAATCAAAGGTGGAGGCCATACCTCCACCTCCCTACGCCGAGAGTCGTTAAGGATATCAGGTCGTTTCTGGGCCATGCTGGGTTTTAATGTCGTTTCATAAATTTTTTTAGTGCATTGGCCCGCCCTTTGACCAACTTGCTGTGTAAGGATGTCCCATTCGAGTGGTCGAATGATTGTGAGACATCTTTTACAAAACTCAAAAGCATGCTTGTCACACCTCCAATTATGCGACCACCCAAGTGGGATTTACCTTTTGAGCTTATGTGCGACTGCTTGACAAAAAACATTGTTGTTTCCTACCCTCTAAAAACCATCCCTTAACATATGTAGTGTATGGATAATGGGGAGTGTCACTCTCCCTTAGGATAGTGTCAAAAGAAAGGGCAAGGAGAAAATAAAATAAGATGGTGGAAATGTGAAATGTGAATACACAAAAGTTGTGTGTGTGTGTGTACAAAAGTGCTCCCCAAGCGCAAGGAGACTTTCGCGGGTCGTGTTTTACTTGGTGGTATTCCAAGGTCGTTTCCACGGGGAAAGAAGTAAACCAAGGGGAAGGTGATTTTGAGTAAAAGAAAGTGTAAAATCTTTTGTTTGTTGAAAGTTGTTTGGTGATGAGTGCTTTGGTAAAATTGAAATGAGAACAAATGTTGGCAGCCCAAGAGGTTACTCCAATAGGAATGCCATCTCAACTCGAATCCCTCCTCAAATAGAGCATGAATGAACGATTGATTCGTAGGAAGCCAGGGATAAGAAGGGTGAGTATCTAAGCATAAACCATGACTAGGCCTACGGAATATCAAAGACTCACCAATTTATCCACCCTCAACCCAGTCAAACCGAACCATTGATCTCAGAAAAAGGGAGGGGAATGAGTTGAAATGGCATACCCAAGTGGAGGTTCCCCTTGGTTTTGCCAACTAAAAGATTTAGCTACTCATGCTTGAATTGAAATCAACAATGTAATGAGATGGCATTGTAAAGAGATGAAGTTCTTGAGTACATAAATGCTAGAAGACATAAGCTAGAAGAGAATGGATTTAAAACCCATTTTACAGTTAAGAAAATGAAGAGCTTTGTTGCATTAATGGTAGAAGTTTACAAGAGCATTAAACTAGCAATGAACTTGATGGGGAATAACATTAATGCTATTAAATGAGGTTCTAAAGATTCATACAAGGGATTACAAGACAATGTATTGAAAGAAATGCAACAATCTCACTTTATCTCTCTAGAACACTATTCATCATCATCTCCAGACTCTTCCTCTCTATATCTATCTATTTTTGTCTAATGGCTGAATGCTCATGCTGGAGATCCCTTTCCCTCCAAAAACGTGCTTGGAGAGGTGCCCTAGTCTTCAGAATTGACCTTCATCTGTAGGGGTGCAGGAGGGATGGCTGGACAGAGGGGTTGCAGAGCTTGTCTGCACACCCAACTCCTCTTCTCTTCTCTCTCCTCATTAATCACCTAGACTCTAAAACTTGCAATCAAGGGTGTGATAAGGATAAATAGTGTTGTGGGTGTGTCAGGGGAGCATGGGAGGTATGTTGGTGGGACCCTCAAAGCAGCAGACATGAGTTGTAGAGCAGTTGGGCATATCAGGCAAAGCGTACCGGTACGGCGAACTCCAATGGCTTCTACGTTCCGGTACGCATACCGGAACGATTAACTCCAGTAGCCTTAACGTATCGGTACGCGTACCGGTACTGTTTGGCTGACTTCTTGATTTTCTGAGATTAGCTCCAGTGGCCTTAGCGTATCGGTACGGTTTGGCTGAGTTCTTGATTTTCTGATTTCCTCCTCTCCTGAGCTATCCCCAAGCTACCTTTTTATCCTCATTTGTCTCAAATGGTTTGGGAAGGCCTTAAGAAGCCTCATTTAGCACCTGTTAACTGCAAACACCAAATATCATCGTTAAGAACTCAATTAACCTAACTCCCATCATTTAATCTCCAACAGCAATTAAAATAACATGATTTGGCACATAAAAATATACAAAGTTTTGTGCTAATCGACGACGCGAGTGATTACGCGGTCGGTGCAGTGCTCGGTCAAAGGGAGGATAATAGACCTTATGTAATATACTATGCTAGCAAGACGCTTAATGAAGCCCAAATGAATTACACTACCACAGAAAAGGAGCTGCTGGCGGTAGTATTTGCATTAGATAAATTCCGTTCCTACATCATTGGTTCATAGATAGTAGTTTATACTGATCACTCTGCTTTGAAGTATTTGTTTTCTAAGCAGGATGTCAAACCGAGACTCATTAGGTGGATCCTCCTACTCCAAGAGTTCAATTTGACAATCAAAGACAAGAAGGGAGTGGAGAACGTGGTGGCGGATCATTTATCTCAACTGGTGGTGCACGAGGCCGATGAGCACATTCCTATCCCAGATTTCTTCCCTGATGAACATTTACTTTCAATTCATTCTGTGTGTCCTTGGTATGATGACATATGTAATTACCTTGCAATAGGACAAATACCACCGCAGTGGAGCCCGGAGGATCGAAGGAGATTTATGGCAGATGTGAAGTACTTCTACTTCGACAACCCATATCTATTCAAGTACTGCCCTGACCAAGTCATGCGGAGATGCGTACCGGAGAATGAACAGAGGGATGTCCTTGCATTCTGCCGTTCAGAGGCATGCGGTGGCCACTTTTCTGCCAAGAAAACTTCAGCAAAAATTCTACAGTCAGGTTTCTACTGGCCCTCTCTGATAAAAGATTGTTTTTCATTTTGTAAGAAATGTGATAGTTGTCAACGTTTGGGTAGTGTGACTCGAAGGAATATGATGCCACTCTACCCTATACTTGTTATAGAAATATTTGATTGTTGGGGCATCGACTTCATGAGTCCCTTCCTTATGTCGTTTGGCTATCTATACATTCTACTGGCAGTGGATTATGTGTCCAAGTGGGTGGAGGCTATCCCAACCAAGACAAATGACCACTGGGTCGTGGTCAAGTTTCTCAAGGAGAACATTTTTTCGAGGTTTGGGATGCCTCGTGCAATGATAAGTGACGGTGGATCACATTTCTGCAACAGACCATTCCCGTCTTTGATGCACAAATGTGGTGTCACACATAAGGTATCCACCGCATACCATCCACAGACCATTGGTCAAGCCGAGTTGGTCAATAGGGAGATCAAGAATATCTTAGAGAAGACGATTAACCCAAATAGGAAAGATTGGTCAGGCAGACTGATTGATGCCCTATGGGCTTACCGCACCGCCTACAAGACTGTTTTAGGCATGTCTGCCTATCGGCTCGTCTATGGAAAGGCTTGCCATTTGCCAGTTGAGATGGAACACAAGGCCTATTGGGCTATAAAGACCTTGAACTACAATTTGAGAATGGCCAGAGAGCATAGGAAGTTAGAATTGAATGAATTGGAAGAGATTCGAAGAGATGCGTATGAGAGCTCCAAAATTTCAAAAGAGTGGACTAAGATCTTTCATGAAAAATCCATTGTACGGAAGTCATTTGAGCTCGGCCAAAAAGTGCTCTTGTACAACTCTCGTCTCTCTATTTTCCAGGGCAAACTCCGATCCCATTGGGATGGCCCCTATCTTGTCAAGGTGGCTTACCCTAATGGAGCTATAGAAGTCACAAACTCCGAGAATGGCTAGACTTTCAAGGTCAATGGCCAAAAAGACTTAATCCATTTTTCGAGGGCTTTGAGGGACAAGGAGTGGAGGAGGATTTGACGGATCCGGTGTATCCAGACTTGGTGGAAGAGTAAAAGTTTTTATGCTTCTTAGTGTACAGTTGCTTTTATTTACTAACTTCACTTTTATTTCATGTTACTCATTTCTTTGTCATATAGTGTTGTTGATTTCTTAGTTTCAGATATTGGTGTTTTTGGCAAAAGCTCAACTGCGAGGTGTTCTCTAACCCTACTCATCATTTTATAGTCTTTCATTGCATTTCATATCTTTTTGTTGCATTGAAGACAATGCATGAAACAAGTTGGGGGGGGGGGGGTGAGGTGCACCATTTGTATGATACACCAATGTTTGGAATTTTTTGTGGATAATACCAATTTTTGTGGTGAACATTCACCTTTCACATACATACAATTTTTTGTTCACAATAGTGCAAATTATGTGGAAATTTTAAAAATTTTTGTGGAAAATATCTGAATGTTGATATGTATTCCCTTATTAAGAGTGCTTGGGTTAGTTGATAGGTTGTTTGTTGTTTTGAACCCTGAGCACATGAGCATATTATAGAAGTTAATCCTATGCGTGAGTATCACATATATATCTGCTTTTGAACTCAACCGTATGTGCTCCTTGAATGTGTAATTTTAGCAATTTATGGATTGGATTCATATTTTAGGCTTGACATAAATAGTGGAGATGAGTAAGAACCCATGAGAGCTTTAGTGCCAATCCTTTTTTGAGGAAACTTACAATTCCTCAAGGAACAATTCTTAAATTTCAAATTTGTTCAATAGTCTCATTGTGCTTGTTTCGGTTAGGTGCATTTATGTAATTGATTGACTTGTCTTGAATGCGCAATGCTTTCCTATGCTTACCTAGAAGTGATCTTAGGCAATTTTTGAAATTTCGAGCCGTAGCCTTTTTCTTGTGAAAATATTATCCCTAGTGCCGTGATTGAGCCTAATTGAAATTCGTTTCTATGCCACGTATTTGACCAAGCCAATGAAAATAAGAATATCTACCTTACCTTGGTTGTTCCTTGAGCTGAATATGAGTGATCGCAAAAGTGAAGGAAGTGTGGTGTGGAAATTCAAGCAAGGGATAATTGTTGTTGAAACTCAAAGAACCAAACGAAAAAAAAAGAGAATGAAAATTCAAGAAAAGGAAGAAAAGGGGTGGGAATAAGAAAAGAATGATCAAAAGGAAAAGAAAGAAAAGAAACAAAGAGTGTGGTGATACTCTAAGAATGAAAACCCCATGAAAAGGGAGGTGTTTTTGACATAATAGCCTTTCACTCGGAACAACCCTCTTTGTTATCCTATATCCTTCGTTTCTTTTGCCTCAATATCACCCCAAGGCCTCATTATAACCTTCGAAGTCCTAAGTGATCTAGAGAAGCATGGGAGATGCATAATTTTAAAGAAAATGATGAGTTAGCCTTGCTACCCAATGCCCTAGCATTCTTTTCATGAGATTATGCCAAAGTCGCTTCATTTTCATACATGAACTTCATTTTTGGATTACATGTGGGCACACTTTGTTTTGTACACAAGATTCTATCTCACATGTACACACGAAGTGCATGTCAGGATAACTAGAGTGTGTTTCATTGTTAAGAGTGACCTTTGGTGATATTTGCATTGAAGCTGAATTTGGCTAGCCATTCCAATGTGAATTCTGTTGCGTAAAGGCCCAAATTACTTGTCCAATCCACACACACACGAGTTTGAAAATGAATGTGTAGGTGCATACTTTAGACTAGTATTTTAAGGCTATAATGATGTTCATGTGTGCTTGGTTCGGGCAGTTGAACGACGTGTTAGGTAGCCCTATGCTTTAAGGATGGGGGAATATTGCTCAACTTTCGATATTTGATAAGAATTAGGAATACTTGTGTTGTTTGAATTCATGTTTTACAAGTTGAGTATTCATTTTGGTAGTTTAAATTAGAAATCGATGCTTTGTACTTTGAAAACATCAAAATCTTAAATCATGTTGCAATTTCGAAAATGGCCTTGGGCATGATCATTCAATTGTGGTTCATAGGTGTGATTCAAGTTTTTGATAGGTTAGATGTCTTAGGAAGGTGTTACAATGTTTTGGAGTGAGGAGATTTGGATTGGATGAGAATTTTTGAACAAATGATTGGTTTTGCAGCAAAGGCAAAACCTTCCGGAAGGTTTTGCACATAAAACCAAAAACGAGGTCTTCAAGTTAGAAAATTTCGAAAAACCCTTCGCATTTCCAATCCATTTCTTACTTCCAGAACCTCTCCTCTCCTCTCCTCCTATTTTCTTTAAACTTTCAAATCACTCCTCCCTACTCTCAATTTTCTTGATCTCTCTTGTTTAGGGTTGAATCTTTGAGCATTTTAACCAAAAACCTCAAGGGTGTTCCACAAAAACCCTAGGTTGTCATCTTCCCCAAACTTGTGTAGTTTCTCTGAACTTTTTCAACCATACTAGACCCCATTGAAATGGCTAGGATTAATGGAATGTTTTTGGAAGTTTTTGAGCCGTTGGAGAGCATATGGCGGATGTTTTTGATGTTTCTAGGTGTAGGGGCACTGTTGATGCTCATGGCCCCAACCAAGAACGCCTACACCGGGCCTCCTCCACCCCCTCTGGCTCTACTTCCAGGAAAAGGACCGGGGAGGGTCCTAGCTCCCAAGATAGGACGGAGCGGAGGACAAAAGCGAGACACGACGCCCGCAGGCAACGTATTGAGGAGAAATGAGTAACTTGTGAGCGATGGGTTGATAAAACTTCTCTCGGGGCTACACATGAGGTAGTGAAAATTATTGAAGAACGAGGTTTGAAGTCGTGGTTTGAGGAGGTCAAGGGGTATCACTTGGGGTGGTGTCGCGAGTTTTACCAGAAGCTGGTGGTTTTTGGAGAAAATGGGAGTAAGTTAAGAACGAATGTGAGGGGCATAACATTTGATGTAACCCCCACTACGATTACCACAGCGATGGGGTATGAGAGGCCTACCCCGACCACCCCGGTTTACTCACACAATGTAGAAGGGGGTAGGACTCTTAGAGATTACGTGGCCCTCACCTACGAGGACCCGACCACGTTTACGGGAACGACATTGGTCAGGGGCCTCAAGCATGCATATGGGGTCATGAATAAGGTCCTCCATTATAACTTGATGCCCCGAGGTTCGGAGAAGAACCCAAACATTGAGAAGTTGGCATTACTGCATGCCTTCATGACTGGGGTTGCCATTGACGTGACATATTTGATTTGGTTGGAGATGTGGGAGTTTGCCCAGGCTGCAAAGACAAAGGCAAACCTCCCCTTTGGTAGCCTTGTCACCAAGCTCTGCGATCATACCAAGATGAAAATGTATGCACATGACGCACTTCTACCCCCAGAGACTGGAGCTATAGGGAAGTCCAACAGCCAGAAAAGGGCTACTAGGACTGGGGGTGAGAGAGCTAGGGCTCCGAGGCCACAGCCGTCAGATGTTGGGACATCTTCTTCAGCACCTACACCAGCCCCGACCCGTACCACTCCTCAGCGCTTAGATGCATTGGAGTCCACCATGCATAGCCTGACGGTCATGGTTACGAGGCTTTTTGACCATACTTTCCCGGGTGAGCCTGTCCCCGGAGGACCACCACCACCACCTCCACAGCCTTCAGCTGGGCCTGCTACTGCTGCCTATGTTCCTTCCATGACTATGGAGGTAGGAGATGATGATGATGATGACGAGGAGGAGTTAGAGTTCGAGTCCAAGACTGAGGACGAGGATGCCTTTGATGTGGAGGAGGACTGAGGATTCTTGTCTTTTTTTTTTTGTATTGAATTTTGGTTGTACACAGCTAGGGCTCCTAGTGTCAGCCAGTAGAAGTGTCATTAGGTTTTGGTCGTTTTGTTTTGAAACTTGAATCACTGTAAAGAACTTTTTGTAATGATTAAAGGAAATACCACAGTCGTTGCATTTATATCATTGCCCAAGCTATTTCTATAATTGCATTATGATTTTTGGATTTTGGTTGTTTTGACATTACTAGTATTAATGAATGTTTAATGTAGTTTATAGCTGTGGTTTGAAATAATGTTGCTAGGGACTAGCAAAACTCAAGTTGGGGGTGTGATTAGCACAAAAATATGACATATTTTGTATGCTAATATGCCTCTTATTCTTGCTTTTGTCATGAAATTGGGGAGAAATGCGTTTAATCTTCGTTCTTATGGAGTTTTGTGTGAATGCAGGTAAAATGATGTAAATGGTATGAGTTAAACCCCCATGGAAGTGTTTGAAGTCAATGAAGAGGAAGGGGTAGCTTAGAGGAAGGTTTGAAGGGAGAAGAAACTAAGAAAATTCAAGTTGGTTGAAAACCTTTCGGAAGGTTTTGCCTTGGATTTCTTTTTCACTGCCAAAACCTTCCGGAAGGTTTTGTCTACTGGAATGAACCTTTCGGAAGGTTTTGCCTACTGGAGTGAAACCTTTCGCAAGGTTTTGTCTACTGGAATGAACCCTCCGGAAGGTTTTGCCTACTAGAGTGAAACCTTCCAGAAGGTTTTGTCTACTAGACTGGACCTTCCAGAAGGTTTTGCCTGTTGACTTCTTCACTTAACTATTCCTGTACAAACCTTCCGGAAGGTTTCTGTCGAACTTCCAGCAGGTTTTGCCCAGACAGCCTACAACTCAAGCTCTACCATTTGGGGGTCCCACTTACACTTCTCCAGCAGATCCCCTGATATCCCCTGCACATCTAGGAGCCTCCCCTCACCTCTACTTGGACTTGGATGGATTTTGCATTAATGAGGAAGAGAGAGAAGAGGCATGGCAAGACAGAAAGGCTAGACTTGTCCTAGCCTGCACCATCCCATCCCTCTCTGCCCCCATGATGGGAATCACATCACACAACATTGGGGAGGGCTCCATGGACGTTTTTGGCAAGCTTCTCCACCATTATAGAGAGAGAGCGAAGATACATTGTAATATAGAGAGAGAGAGTCTAGGAAGAAGATGAATAGTGTTAGAGAGAGAAGTTGAGATTTTTGCATTTTCTTCCACACATTGTCTTGTAATTTCATGTAAGATCTTTCTAAGCGTTGTTTGAAGTCTTTAATGCTAGTTATTTCAAGTTGTTTTTAAGTTTAATCGTCTATTCAAGCTTTTACCATTAATGCATTCATGTTCTTCATTTTCTTAGCTTAAAATGGGTAGTAGATGCATTCTCTTTTAGTTTATGTTTCTTCCATTAACTTGGCTACAAAATTCATCTCTTTATAATGTCTTTTTATTATATTGTTGTCTTTACCTTAAGCATGAGTAGCTAAGCTTTTGAGTTGGCTAATCCAAGGGAGACCTCCACTTGGGTATGCCTGTACAAGTCATTTTCTTTCCTCCTCTCAGAGTACGATGACTCGGTTTGATTGGGTTGAGAGTGGATGCAGTTGTGAGTCTTTGATATCCCATAGGCCTGGTCACGGGTTATGCTTGGATCCTCATTTCCATCTCATCCCTAGCTTCCCACGAATCAATCATACATCTATGCTCTATTAGAGGAAGGACTCGAGTTTTCTTGGCATCCCCCATCAGAGTGAACCCTTCGGATTAGCCAACACTTATTTTCCCTTCTTAATTTCATTACAACTCAAATCACAAACCAATTCCAAACAACAAAAGATTTTACACTTTTCTTTCACCAAAATCACCTTCTACACGATTCATATCCTTCCCCGAGGAGACGACCTTGGAGTACTCTCCAAGTAAAACACGACATAAAAAAGTCTTCTTGCGCTTGGGAAGCATTTTTGTTCACTCGCACATTTCATTTTCCTCCATTCCCTTGCCCTTTCTTTTGACATCATTCCAAGGGAGAGTGACACTCCCCCCTTTTTTTACACATATATCATACATACCTTGAGAGAGTGATGTCCGGAGCTTAGGAACAACAAGGAAATAACTCAAGCACCTTCTCCTGGGGATATTCTCTCTCTTCCTCCAACTCTCTCTCCTCCTCTTAATCAAGTACATCTTGCACCTCGTCCACTCCTCGGGCAGGGGGCACCTCTTGTCTTGTCGTCGGGCCGCCACTATGACCTTGGCTCCTCCTGAAGGAGGCCTTGTTCAGTAGCCCCATTGGCTTTTTGATTGTCATCTCAGGCCTCACCCTAATCCCATGGTCTTTGCACATCTCCATGACTAGGGTGCCAAACGGGAGTGAGTTTCGCTTCACATCGCAGCCTTTCTTCATTTCTGTCAAAATTAGGGAGGGGAGGTCGATGTTTTGGCCCTTCCCAAATGCGTAAAGCAACCGGGCCATGTCGGGGAGGATTTCATTTTTTCTTCCTATCGGAGCAAAATTCGACACTGCAATCAAATTTAACGTTTTTGTATTTATCAGTGAGCTCCCCTTGTCTAAAAAATCTCTTCCATGGCCAAGAAAAGTTAGGCACTCCCGTTAGCTCCACTCCAACCACATTCATAGCCACATTCTTCTTCGGGGGGTAGGTAGGCTTGGGTACCCGAGGTACCTCTTGTCTCATTTCCCGAATATAGTTCTCATCAACATCAACATGAACTCCCATTACATAACTCTTTAGTGCCCCATTGACTATTTCGGTGTTGGAGTAAAATTCCCGCACCAAGTCAATTACGACCTCTCCGCCATTTCGTAAATACAATACCCAACCTCTCATCTCCATATCCGCCAATATACCCAACTCAGTAAAATCAGTCAATACCCCGTCTCGCTCACAAACAACAGCGTAGTTTTGACAGAAATTATTGTACCTATCAGCTTTTAAAGCCGTGGGGAATCGGGTCTTGTCATATCTTCGCATAATGGGTGGCCTCCCCTCTCTCACTTCGATGATTTCCTCCACCATATTGGGCTCCTGGTTTATTGGGTTGCGCCTTGCAGGCAGTTTGACTCTTGGAGGCATGGTGTTTCATTTTTGAGGTTGTGAGGGCTTTGAAAGTCTTGATTTTCTTGTGAAAATGACGGTTTTTGACGTGGGAATGACTTTGGGGTGGTTGATTTTAGGTAGAAATGGAGAATGGGTGGTGTTTTGAGGTCTGGGTAATGAAAAAGGACTCTAGGGTTTGGAGGTTTTTGAAGGGTTTTGGGGGTTTAGGAATGGGGAAGATGATCCAGGCTTTTATAGCCTGAGAAATGACGTTCGAACGTATGTAGTAGAATTTTAAAAAGAATGTTCGAACGTTAAAGACGTTCAAATGTGGTGAGCTCCCAGTACTTTTGAGTTCTGTTAGAGACCAAAGTACTGTAAGCTCTTCTTGTTCGAATGTGCTATTGGCGTTCTAACGTTAACTCTCGTTCAAACTTTCTATTGGCGTTCGAACGGGCTGAGCTCCCAGTACTTTTTGTTTCCATCAGAGACTTCATCAGAGGCTGAGTACTGCAAGCAGGTGACGTTCGAACGTCACTTGGCGTTCAAACATCAAAGGAAAAATTAAAAATTTTCTATGTACATTAATATTCATAATCAAAGAGGTTTATACACAAAAGGTTGAATCAAAAATTCATGGCGTCTCAGGATAATTCCATACCCACGCTTTAGGTTGGTATTTTTGGACATTTCTTACTCAACCCATATTTTCATTTCAGTCAAAAGAGTTTGTACAAGAAGATTTTTGCACTTTTTACGAAAATTCGGACCTTTGGCTTTCATCCCCAAAACACATTTTCCACAGTTTTGTTAGAAAGCAGTCTAATCCGAGTCATCCTCTGTCTCTGTGTCATTTGATGAGTGCAAAATATTGTATATTTGACGGCCTCATTTCATACATTTTAACTTAACTTTGCATTTAATTACTTAGAGTTAGCCAAAGTTATGAATAATGTTGAATTTTTTATGTTGCAAGTAATTATAGCTTAAATGATGGATT
The DNA here is from genome assembly GCA_951799425.1 of Ilex aquifolium. NCBI lineage: Eukaryota > Viridiplantae > Streptophyta > Magnoliopsida > Aquifoliales > Aquifoliaceae > Ilex > Ilex aquifolium. The sequence goes on from OX637391.1 coordinate 28,958,615, forward strand.
TTAGAACCTTGCAACTAAGTGTGGATGTGTGGTGAAGGCATGGACACATTACTTGAGGATTTGGAGGCTTAAAAGTGAAAGAAATCAAGGAGGTATTGGTGTTTGGTAACAAAGGCACCAGCATCCACACCATTTGGTTGTAGTACCTCGGTTTTCCTCCATTTTTACCATGATCTACTTTGAATCTGAAAAAGTACAAAACATGGAAGTTGTAGATCTAGATGTCCTGTGTATTGTGTCAAAATTTCATCTCAATCGGACGGTTGGATCAAAAGTTATGACAATTATACGAAAACTGGTCCGGAGGAGAAGAGTACCGGTATGCTGTACCGGTACGATTTACCTACTGGAGTTCGACGTGCCGGTATGCCATACCGGTACGCTCTTCTGAAACAGCCTAAAATGCCCAGAATGCCTGCAAGTCTTCTCCCACTTTCTTGGGGGTTCCACCTACACTTCTCCCACTTGTCCCCTGACTTTCCTTACATATTTACATGCCTCCCATCATCCATGCTTGGACTTTGGAGACATTGGTTATAATGGGGATGGGAGAGAAGGGGGCTGCCAGGGGAGTTGCTGGGTAGGCTGCTCCTAGCCTGTCCAAGCCATCATCGAACCTCCCATTGATGGGAGGCCTGCACACAGGCTAGGGGGACCACCATGGACGAAATTGCAACGCTCTCACTCCATATATTCAACATTCACAAGCATTTCAAGGGTGGCTACCTAAGCTTAGGAGTAGTCCAAGGAAGAAGATGATGAATAGTAGATAGAAAACTTAGATTTTTGTATTTTTTTCACTCATTTCATGTCAATAAGTTGTAGTTTTCTTGTAATCTTCACTCATTTTGTTCACCACACACACATTTTGTACATTCCATTTCATACATTTCATTACCACCATTTTGTTTCCCTATTTTCCACATCATTCCGAGGGAGAGTGACATTCCCTTCGCACTTACATCATATACACATTGAGGGATGATATTAGGAGGTTAGGAACAACAACGGTTTTTGATCAAGCATCATTCGAACCATCAGTGACTCTTCTAATTTCCTGTCGCACAGACCGGTTAAGCAAAGTACCAGAATAGGATGGCGTCTCAGGGTAATCCTTACTCAGCCCATTCACTATCCAGTCTAATCAATCGAGTCCACGACCGGAAATTGGTTCAGAACACTGATTATATCTTTTCTCGTGAAAGACTCGACCACATTGTTTATAGGCACCAAGCCTTTTGGCACGTCGGCGTTTAGCAAAAGTGCTTCTGCCACATAGGGGTTTCGCTTGTTCTTCTCGGATTTCGGCTTTCCTTATCAGTCTTGCTTTTCTTATGATCACAGTATGCACATCAGATGAAAAAGTGCGTAGAACTCCTGGACTAAACCAAAAATTTTTAACATCCATGATTTCTAAGCTTTAAGACTCATTATCTAGTTCTTTAACATCTGCCAATCACAAAGAAGATTGGAACTGACTCACATACATAATCATCAATTTATACAAAACACAAGGCAAGATACACAATATGATCAGAAACAGCAATTACAAGAACAAAAACAAAAAAATTTACGGGCATAAAATATGAACTGTTGTTCTCACCCCCTAACCTAAACTGAACATTTCGTGTTGTAGAAAACAGCGAATAACAAAGAAGAAGAAGAAGAGAAAAAAAGGGGGGGGGGGGGGAGCCAATAGCGGCGGATGGGAAAAAGGGACAAAAAGGATGGAGGCTTTATAAATGCGGCTTCTAGGGTCGGGTGTGGTTGGATTTCTCCTCACCCGATCCATTTGAGTGTCGGTATGCTCGAATCTCGGAAGAATATTCTGGATCCATTAAAAGAATGGTCTCCACATTTTTCACAAAGTCCTCCAAAAATGGTTTCAACCGCTGACCATTAACAGTAAAGATATTACCGTTTGATGGGTTTTCCACTTCTATTGCTCCATGTCCAAACACCTTTTTGACAATGTAAGGCTCAGTCCATCTTGATTTCAACTTACCAGGAAAGAGGCGGAGTCTTGAATTAAATAATAGGACTTTTTGAGAAGGTTCAAAAGATTTCCGCACAATGTTCTTGTCATGAAAAATTTTCATCCTGGTTTTAGCAATCTTAGCATTCTCATATGCTTCATTTCTCAATTTCTCCAATTCATTTATCTGAAGTTTCCTTGCTAGTCCGGCCTTGTCCAGATCAAAGTTCATTGTTTTAATGGCCCAGTATGCCCTATGTTCCAATTCCACAGGTAGGTGACACGGTTTTCCATAGACTAATCGATAAGGAGACATGCCCAAAATTGTTTAAAAGCAGTGCGATATGCCTAGAGTGCATCAGTTAGTCTTGACGACCAATCTTTGCGGTTTGGATTTAGCTTTTTTTTTTTAAAATTAATTTGATCTCTCGATTAGCTAATTCAGCCTGTCCACTAGTCTGTGGGTGATAAGGAGTTGCAATTTTGTGAAAGATCAAGTATTTTCTCATCAAATTCCAGAAGGGACGATTGCAAAAATGAGCACCCCCATCACTTATGATTGACTTCGGAATTTCAAACCGGGACAAAATATTTTCTTTTAAAAACTTGATCACTGTGCAGTGATCATTGTTTCGGCATGGAATTGTTTCAACCCATTTGTATACATAGTCTACGACCACTAAAATGTATAGATAGCCAAAGGAAGGGGGAAACGGTCTCATAAAATTGATACCCCAACAGTCAAAAATTTCAATCACCAGAATGGGGTTTAAGGGCATCATGTTTCTTTTAGAAATGCTTCCCAACCTTTGGCATCTATCGTAAGTTAAACAAAAGGCATGGACATTTTTGAAAAGTGTGGGCAAGTAAAATCCATATTGCAAGATTTTTGCAGCAGTTTTTCTTGATGAAAAATGGCCACCGCATGCTTCAGAATGACAAAATATTATTACCTGGCTGCTTTCATGAGCGGGGAATTAACGCCTTATGATTTGATCCTTACAGTACTTAAATACGTAGGGATCCTCCCAAAAGAAGTTACGAACCTCTCTCAGAAATTGCTTTTTGTCCATCATGGTAAATGACGGAGGGAGCGTACCAGTAGCAAGAAAGTTAGCAATATCAGCGTATCATGGTGTCTCATCAATCGTGAACAATTGTTCATCGGGAAATTTCTCATTGATTGGCAATCCATTTTCATGAAATTGATACGTTAATCTGGACAAATGATCTGCCACCACATTCTCAACACCCTTTTTGTCTTTAATGATCAGATCAAACTCTTAGAGCAAGAGTATCCATCTTAAGAGCCTTGGCTTCGCATCCTTCTTTGTGAGCAAGAATTTAAGGGTTGCATGGTTAGTGAATACAGTAACAGAAGAACCAACATGATAGGAACGGAATTTTTGCAAAGCAAAAACTACAGTGAGCAATTCTTTTTCAGTTGTTGAATAATTCATTTGAGCATCATTCAAAGTTTTGTTTGCATAGTAAATCACATGTGGTTTCTTATCATTTCTTTGTCCCAACACAGCACCTACAACATAATCATTTGCATCACACATTAGTTTAAAGGGTAGAGTCCAGTCAGGGGGTTGCATTATTGGAGCAGAAATTAATATACCCTTAAGTTTTTCAAAAGCTTTCTGGCATGGTTCATTCCACACAAAAATTACGTCATAACTCAGAAGATGACACATGGGTTTAGCTATGGTACTGAAATCTTTTATGAATCTCCTGTAAAACCCTGCATGTCCTAGGAATGATCGGACATCCTTTACAGTCTTGGGGGCGGGCAAATTTGCAATCAGATCTATTTTTGCCTTGTCAACTTTCATGCCCTCAGACGACACAATGTGACCTAAGACAATGCCTTGTGTTACCATGAAATGGCATTTTTCCCAATTGAACACTAGATTGGCCAGACATAAATCAAATGAGTCACCATAGACAGAGAAGTCATCCATGAATACTTCCAAAAATTTCTCAACCATGTCACTGAACAAGCGTATCATGCATCTTTGGAATGTTGCAGGAGCGTTACAAAGTCCAAATGACATCCTTTTGAATGCAAAGGTGCCAAAGGGGCAGGTGAATATGGTTTTCTCCTGATCATTTAATGCTATCTCAATTTGATTGTACTCGGAATACCCATCCAGGAAACAGTAAAATTCATGGCCTGTAATTCTCTCTTGAACCTGATCAAGAAAGGGAAGAGGGAAATGGTCTTTCCTAGTTACCAAATTGAGTTTTTGGTAGTCGATACACATCTACCATCCTGTGACGACTCGAGTTGGTACTAGTTCATCTGCATCATTTTTGACTACCTTGACCCAGGACTTCTTGGGAACAACTTGGGTTGGACTAACCCACTTGCTATCAGAGATCGAAAGATTATACCTGCATCTAATAGCTTAAGCACCCCAGTTCTCACGACTTCCTTCAGGTGAGGGTTCAGTCATCGCTGTATTTGACGAAAGGGTTTTGAATCCTCTTCAAGGTATATAGCATGATTACAGATTAACGGGCTTATGTCTTTCAAGTCAGCGATGGTCCACCCAATGGTGCTTTTATGGCTTTTAAGAACTTCAATCAATTTAGACTCTTGCAAGTCTGTGAGCTTAGATGAAATTACCACTGGGCATGACTCGTCCTCTCCTAAGAATGCATATTTGAGGTCAGATGGGAGAGGTTTCAATTCAGGCTTTGGTGGCATGACACTTGATGAGAGTAGCTTTGTGCCACTTGGTGAAATCTCTTCGAATTTGGGGGCCCATGTCCCAACAGTATGAATGGGGCATGTCTTTGAGTTTAGGTCATCGTCTATTGTCTCAGATGAGATAGACTCTAGCAGAGAAGATTCAGTAGGGTTCTCACAAAAAGTGTTATTCAGATGTTCATGTATCAAAGATTCAATGGAGTTTATTTCCCTTTCTTCCTTGTCCTCTCCTGGGTGTTTTGCAATATTGAAAATATTCAGCTCGAGAGTCATATTCCCAAAAGTTAATTTCATGACTCAATTGCTGCAATTGATTAGTGCATTGGAAGTTGCTAGGAAGGGTCGACCAACAATGATGGAAATTTGGTTCTCCGAATGTATTGCTGGCTGAGTATCCAGAACAATGAAGTCAATAGGGAAGACAAAGTTGTCCACTTGGACAAGTACATCTTCAACAGTGCCCCTAGGGATTTTGTAACACCCCGAATTTTCTTTTATATATTTATAGAGATATATATATAGTAAATAATATTTGTAAAGAAGTAGATATATGTAGTGACATAAGAATAAACCGTAGGAATAAATGCTATGGAGACAAGTTGATTGGGAAGTTACGTGTCGAAGATGTTTAAACTTGGAAAGGGTGATTAGACAAGTTTCTAAAAGTTTGTAGGTCAAAATAATGATTCCATTGAACCCGGAAGGTCGAAAAATATTGGGAGTGGTAATATGGATGTATTGGAAGTTAGGAAGTGTCTCGGAGTTAAAATACACTTTAGCGAGAAATTGGGTAAAAATGGGTTTTGAACACTACTTAGTGTTTTGGCCATAAATTTTTATCCCTAAGTCCAATTGATCTGAAATTTGTACAGTAGATAGTAGACATCTAGGGCTACAAAAGTATGTCTCATGAAAATTTTCCAATTCGACCTCTAAATGGGTCAAAACTGCATTGGAAGTTGAAACAAAAATCTGGCAGTCAAATCGTACCGGTACGCATACCGGTACGCTGAACTCCAGAAGCTAAATTGTACCAGTACGCGTACCGGTACGCTGGACTCCAGAAGCTCAACCGTACCGGTACGCCCGATAAATCCAGCCGATCCGACTGCGGGTCTTTCTCCATTTCCTCCACTATAAATACATTTTGTCACCTCCTTAGCCTTCATTACACCACTCCAAACCCTAGAAAACATAAGAGAGGAAGAGAGAAAGAGAGAAACACAAGATCAAGAGAAAACAAGAGATTAAAGGGTTGATTCAAGATCAAAGCCCTAATTTCTTCAAGAACATCAAGGTAGGGGTTTTCTCTCACTCACTTACATTGAGGCTAGGGTATCTATATATGTATGTTTTTGCTATCAATGGTATATATATGCTATAGAATCATCATCTCTTAGGCTTTTTGCAAAGATTACATTGTTAGGGTTTAATACCCATTAAATCTCTTTTCTAGCTTTAAAACCCTAGTTTTTGGGAGAGTGGTGTATTTCTTCTTAAATGCTTCTTTATTATGAACTTCGAAAACCGTAGTTGTTTATGTTGGGTAGAAAAATGATGTTATTGTGATCTCATGTATTTTCCTTGTTGGTTGGGGAATTGTTACATAATATATCTTGGGGATTTTGGAGAGATGCTTGTAAAATGATATAAATATTGGAATGGTATGCTTGGTTGGGTTGTTTGTGATGCCTTGTGGGTGAGAGGTTCCTTATAAGGATGCTCATGCCAAGAGAGGAGAGTATGTGATTTCCCTCAAGAGGTTCCTTATAAGGATGCTTGAGTTTGTGATGTCTTGAGGGTGAGAGGTTCCTTATAAGGATGCTCATGCCAAGAGAGGAGAGTATGTGATTTCCCTCAAGAGGTTCCTTATAAGGATGCTTGAGTTTGTGATGCCTTGAGGGTGAGAGGTTCCTTATAAGGATGCTCATGCCAAGAGAGGAGAGTATGTGATTTCCCTCAAGAGGTTCCTTATAAGGATGCTTGAGTTTGTGATGCCTTGAGGGTGAGAGGTTCCTTATAAGGATGCTCATGCCAAGAGAGGAGAGTATGTGATTTCCCTCAAGAGGTTCCTTATAAGGATGCTTGAGTCTGTGATGCCTTGAGGGTGAGAGGTTCCTTATAAGGATGCTCATGACAAAAGAGGACAATATTATATAATGTGTGGGAATGGTTTATATTTTGAAAATGGATGTTTGTTAAAATGGGTTATTATTGTTCATTTCTAGTCCGATTGCTATCTAAACTTGAGACCCTTGTTGAAATGTCACTGCCTTATTTCAAATTATGTATCTATGTTATGTTAAAAATGAGACCGGCCATTTTAAATACGTTTCTAAACCTTGTTTGGGTTTGAGAGAATTTTTCTACAGAGCTTCGTGCTCACCCCCTACCGCTAACCTTTTTCAGATTACCCTCTCGAGGAAGAGCTGGGAGTCGAGGAGCCCGCACACTGGGAGACTCCGATAGACGGGAGCGTGGATCCCGAGGTGGACGCCTAGAGCGACACTTCCTTTTGTTCTAGACTAGGATATTCATTTTGAACCTTGTAAAGTCTAGTTTTATTTTATTATTTCCGCTGCGCTACATTAGTTAATTTTTGAGATGTAAATGCCATGGTTGGGCATATTCTTTTGGATAATGATGTAAATATTTTATGGATGATGAATGAAGTTTAATTTATTTATGGATGATATTAGTGCTCTCATGATGAAAAGGGTTTTAGTATGTAATGTCGTCCAGGGTGTGTTTTGGGGCGTTACAAACTTGGTATCAGAGCCTAGGCTTTAGATCTTACATGAGAGCTGTAGGTTATGGATTACCACTAGAGATGTAGGGTTAGGGTGAAGGAAATTGTTAAGTTAAATTTTGTATATGCCTTGTATTTAAATTAAGACATCCTACATAGCACTTTAGTTATATCTTGCACATCAAGGAAACTAAGTTGTAAATTGATGTGTAGGATGAGCGGCGAACAAGGACGGGGACGCGGACGTGGGCGTGGCCGTGGAGGTCAAGCCAATCCACCACCACCACCACCTCCGGATGCCATGCAAGGCATTTACCAATGCTTGAGGGAGCTCACCACTTTGGTACAAGGCCAAAATGGTAACAACAACCACAATGGTGGAGCTCATCCTCTCGCTCAAGTACCGGGCAATGAGAACGGAGACCGAAGGATGATAGCTCTTCGGGAATTCTTACGACAACGACCACCCAACTTCCAAGGGAGCTCCAATCCTTTGGAGGCGGATAGATGGATCCGCCGAGTTAAGAAGATCTGTGACGGCATGCGAGTTGCCGAGGAGTTGAGAGTGGGTTTGGCGACCTACCTGTTTGAGGGGGAGGCCGACTATTGGTGGGATGCCATAAAGAGGAGAAGGGACACCGACACACTCACTTGGGAAGAATTCGATCAACTCTTCCAAGATAAATACTTCCCTGAATCGGTCAGAGACCGAATGAAGGCGGACTTTCTTGCACTACGACAGGGTAGTATGACCGTGGCTGAGTATGAGAGGCGGTTCGACGAGCTCTCCCGTTATGCTTCGGGATTTATATCTACTGAGGCCGACAGGGCAAAGCGCTTCGAGCAGGGTCTGAGGCCGATCATTAGGGAGAAGTTGGTAGCTCTCAGGATCCGTGATTTAGGGGACCTGGTGGACAGAGCGGCACTGGTAGAGAAAGACATAGAGGATAGCCAGCGACGCCAGGGCTTCTCGAGAGGAGGTCCGATCCGGACGGGTGCTAGCACTAGTGGGGCACAGAGACCGACACCATACCGTCGCCCAGACCAGACAGGGGGATAGCGACCTTTGACAGCCTGAGGAGAGGGAGACACTCAGACGAGAGCCGATTTTATCCCACGATCCTGCTTTGCATGCGGAGGTGTGGGACATCTTCGGATGCATTGCCCAGTCTATCCACCTCAGGGGCCGATCCAGACCGCCAGACAGGTACCAGCAGCCCAACCACCACCACCGAGGCCCGCACTGCAGCGACCGATACAAGCTCACGCCCCCGGCGGTGCCAACCAAGGGCGAGTATTTGCTTTGACTCAGCCGGAGGAGGACATTGCCAACGCCGTTGTGGAAGGTATCGTCCTTATTTATAATTCTTGGGCCCGCATATTATTTGACCCCGGTGCAACACACTCATTTGTACGCACGACATACGCACTTGATTTGGGATTGAGTTTCGCGAAGTTAGAGCATGTTATGAACATTAGCTTGCCCACGGGAGAACGGTTAGATACTAGCCGAGTCTGCAAGGATTGCGTGCTTCGCATTGGGGAGCACGAATTGATTGTGGATTTGATTGCTTTAGAGATAAAGGGGTATGATGTGATTTTCGGGATGAACTTGTTGTCCGCTTTCCGGGCGGTAATGGATTGTTTCCGCAAACGGATTACATTTCAGTTACCGGGAGGAGTCGTTTTTAGTTTTGTAAATAACCGAGATTCTTTCCATCCATTTCCTACTACGGGTAGTAGATTTTTAAAAGCGAAAGCGGGAAGTCAATTGAATTTCTTAGCCAGCTTGATGGGAGATGACAGGGATAAACTCCATACGGATGTGGTTTTAATTGTATCGGAGTTTTCAGATGTTTTTCCCGAGGAATTACCCGGATTACCGCCCCATAGGGAAATTGAGTTCAAGATCGATCTCTATCCGGGAACCGAACCCATATCCATTGCTCTCTACCGGATGGCACCTTTGGAGTTGAAGGAGCTAAGGAAGCAGTTGGATCATTTGTTGGCGATTGGGTTTATCCGTCTAAGCACTTCACCCTGGGGAGCCCCGGTCCTCTTTGTGAAGAAAACGGATGAGACTCTACGGTTGTGCACGGATTACCGGAGGTTGAATCGGGTTACCGTGAAGAATAAGTATCCGTTGCCGAGGATTGATGACTTATTTGATCAGTTGAAGGGTTCAAAGTATTACTCCAAGATTGATCTTCGCACGGGATATCATCAGCTGCGGATTAGGGAGGAGGATATTCCTAAGACTGCTTTCCGTACCCGGTATGGTCACTTCGAGTATACGGTGATGCCGTTCGGATTGACTAATGCCCCCGCAGCCTTCATGGATTTGATGCACAGAGTCTTCCGGCCTTACCTCGATCAATTCGTCATTGTGTTTATTGATGACATATTGATTTACTCCCAGACTCAGGAGGAACATGCTCGTCATCTCTCTAAGGTGCTACAAACATTGAGAGAACATAAGTTATATGCGAAGATGAGCAAGTGTGAGTTTTGGATGAAGGAAGTGAAGTTCCTTGGCCATGTTGTGTCCGAGCAAGGAGTAGCGGTTGATCCCGCAAAGATTGAGGCCGTGATGAAATGGGAACCATCGAAGAATGTGACAGAAGTACGGAGTTTCTTGGGGTTAGCCGGCTATTATCGTAGGTTTATGGAAGGATTCTCCAAGCTTGCGATGCCGATGACTCGCCTTACAAAGAAGGGAGAAAAATTCATGTGGACTCAAACGTGTGAGCTAGCCTTTCGCACCTTGAAGGAGAAGTTGACGACGGCTCCTGTCCTCATTATTCCGAGTAGTGGGGAAGGATACGATGTGTACACCGATGCTTCGCTACGAGGCTTGGGATGTGTGTTGATGCAAGGAGGGAAGGTGGTCGCTTATGGCTCGAGGCAACTTAAGGTTCATGAACAGAATTATCCCACCCATGACTTAGAGCTCGCCGCTGTGGTTTTTGCTCTTAAGTTGTGGAGGTGTTACTTGTACGGAGAGAAATTCCAAGTGTTCTCGGACCATAAAAGCCTCAAGTATATCTTCACACAGAAAGACTTGAATCTCCGGCAGAGAAGGTGGATTGAGTACTTGGAAGATTATGAGTTCACGCTCAACTACCATCCGGGGAAGGCCAATGTAGTTGCCGACGCTCTTAGCAGGAAGTCTCGGGGTGAAATCAATTCTCTTGCGGTAAATAGGTGGAAAATGATTGATGCATTGGAGGAGTACGATCTATGGGTGGATGGACCGGAATATCAACCCTCTATATTCAACCTTATAGCTCAACCGACGCTTCTGCAACGAGTGGTGGAGTTGCAATGCCTAGATTCGGAACTCGATTTGATAAGAGCCCGATTAGAGAATGGAGAAGTGATGGAAGGATGGTCTTGGAAGAATGGAGAGTTGAGATATGGGGAGAAGCTATGTGTTCCCAATGATTCATCCCTAAAGGAGGAAATACTTGGAGAGTGTCATCACTCCAAGTTTGCTATCCACCCCGGTAGCACGAAGATGTATAGGGACATGAAGCGTCAATACTGGTGGAGGGGAATGAAGCGAGATGTGGCCAAGTATGTGGCAAAATGTGCGGTGTGCCAGCAAGTGAAGATTGAACATCAAAGGCCAGGAGGAGTCCTACAGTCTTTGCCTATTCCAGAGTGGAAGTGGGATCACATCACCATGGACTTCGTGTCGGGTTTACCACGGACGTCGCGTGGGCATAATGCAGTGTGGGTCATTGTGGATAGACTCACCAAGTCCGCTCACTTTTTGGATATGAAGACCATGGATACATTCGAGACCTTGAGCCAGCTGTATATCCGTGAGATAGTGAGATTACACGGCGTTCCGCTCTCGATCGTTTCGGATCGTGACTCTAGGTTTGTGGCGAGATTCTGGCAGAGTCTACAACAAGCGATGGGGACGGAGTTACATTTCAGTACGGCTTTTCATCCCCAAACGGATGGCCAATCCGAGAGGGTGATCCAGATTGTGGAGGATATGTTACGCACTTGCGCATTGGACTTCAAGGGGAGTTGGAGCGATCACTTACCGCTGGTGGAATTTGCGTACAACAACAGCTACCAAGCGAGTATCGGGATGGCACCGTATGAAGCTTTGTATGGAAGACCATGTAGATCCCCGACGTGTTGGTTGGAAGCCGGAGAGAGTAGTATGTTTGGGCCCGAGATTGTGCGGGAGACAACAGAGAAGATTCAGCTTATTCGGGAGAGATTACGCACAGCACAGAGTCGACAAAAGAGCTATGCGGATAGGAGAAGAAGGCATTTGGAATTTAAGGAGGGAGACTTTGTATTTCTCAAAGTGTCACCCAAGAAGGGCGTACTTAATTCGGCAAGAAAGGAAAACTCGCTCCAAGGTATATCGGTCCATTTGAAGTGATCAAGACAGTGGGCAAAGTAGCATACCAACTTCGGCTACCAGCACCGTTGTCAGGAGTTCATGACGTGTTCCACATTTCGATGTTGAGGAAGTGTCAACCAGATACGTCACATGTCGTGGATTTGGAGGATATTGAAGTGCAAGATGGAGTCACCTATGAAGAGCAGCCGGTGAAGATTCTTGATATCAAGGAGAAAGTGCTTCGCAACAAGGTAATCCAGCTGGTGAAAGTCCTGTGGCAACACCATGGTGTGGAAGAAGCTACTTGGGAACCGGAGCAAGAAATGCGGGAGAAGTATCCATATTTGTTCGCTACTTGAGGTAAGTTTCGAGGACGAAACTTTCTTTAAGGGGGGTGGATTGTAACACCCCGAATTTTCTTTTATATATTTATAGAGATATATATATAGTAAATAATATTTGTAAAGAAGTAGATATATGTAGTGACATAAGAATAAACCGTAGGAATAAATGCTATGGAGACAAGTTGATTGGGAAGTTACGTGTCGAAGATGTTTAAACTTGGAAAGGGTGATTAGACAAGTTTCTAAAAGTTTGTAGGTCAAAATAATGATTCCATTGAACCCGGAAGGTCGAAAAATATTGGGAGTGGTAATATGGATGTATTGGAAGTTAGGAAGTGTCTCGGAGTTAAAATACACTTTAGCGAGAAATTGGGTAAAAATGGGTTTTGAACACTACTTAGTGTTTTGGCCATAACTTTTTATCCCTAAGTCCAATTGATCTGAAATTTTTACAGCAGATAGTAGACATCTAGGGCTACAAAAGTATGTCTCATGAAAATTTTCCAATTCGACCTCTAAATGGGTCAAAACTGCATTGGAAGTTGAAACAAAAATCTGGCAGTCAAATCGTACCGGTACACGTACCGGTACGCTGAACTCCAGAAGCTAAATTGTACCGGTACGCGTACCGGTACGCTGTACTCCAGAAGCTCAACCGTACCGGTACGCGTACCGGTACGCCCGATAAATCCAGCCGATCCGATTGCGGGTCTTTCTCCATTTCCTCCACTATAAATACATTTTGTCACCTCCTTAGCCTTCATTACACCACTCCAAACCCTAGAAAACATAAGAGAGGAAGAGAGAAAGAGAGAAACACAAGATCAAGAGAAAACAAGAGATTAAAGGGTTGATTCAAGATCAAAGCCCTAATTTCTTCAAGAACATCAAGGTAGGGGTTTTCTCTCACTCACTTACATTGAGGCTAGGGTATCTATATATGTATGTTTTTGCTATCAATGGTATATATATGCTATAGAATCATCATCTCTTAGGCTTTTTGCAAAGATTACATTGTTAGGGTTTAATACCCATTAAATCTCTTTTCTAGCTTTAAAACCCTAGTTTTTGGGAGAGTGATGTATTTCTTCGTAAATGCTTCTTTATTATGAACTTCGAAAACCGTAGTTGTTTGTGTTGGGTAGAAAAATGATGTTATTGTGATCTCATGTATTTTCCTTGTTGGTTGGGGAATTGTTACATAATATATATCTTGGGGATTTTGGAGAGATGCTTGTAAAATGATATAAATATTGGAATGGTATGCTTGGTTGGGTTGTTTGTGATGCCTTGTGGGTGAGAGGTTCCTTATAAGGATGCTCATGCCAAGAGAGGAGAGTATGTGATTTCCCTCAAGAGGTTCCTTATAAGGATGCTTGAGTTTGTGATGCCTTGAGGGTGAGAGGTTCCTTATAAGGATGCTCATGCCAAGAGAGGAGAGTATGTGATTTCCCTCAAGAGGTTCCTTATAAGGATGCTTGAGTTTGTGATGCCTTGAGGGTGAGAGGTTCCTTATAAGGATGTTCATGCCAAGAGAGGAGAGTATGTGATTTCCCTCAAGAGGTTCCTTATAAGGATGCTTGAGTTTGTGATGCCTTGAGGGTGAGAGGTTCCTTATAAGGATGCTCATGCCAAGAGAGGAGAGTATGTGATTTCCCTCAAGAGGTTCCTTATAAGGATGCTTGAGTTTGTGATGCCTTGAGGGTGAGAGGTTCCTTATAAGGATGCTCATGCCAAGAGAGGAGAGTATGTGATTTCCCTCAAGAGGTTCCTTATAAGGATGCTCATGCCAAGAGAGGAGAGTATGTGATTTCCCTCAAGAGGTTCCTTATAAGGATGCTTGAGTCTGTGATGCCTTGAGGGTGAGAGGTTCCTTATAAGGATGCTCATGCCAAAAGAGGACAATATTATATAATGTGTGGGAATGGTTTATATTTTGAAAATGGATGTTTGTTAAAATGGGTTATTATTGTTCATTTCTAGTCCGATTGCTATCTAAACTTGAGACCCTTGTTGAAATGTCACTGCCTTATTTCAAATTATGTATCTATGTTATGTTAAAAATGAGACCGGCCATTTTAAATACGTTTCTAAACCTTGTTTGGGTTTGAGAGAATTTTTCTACAGAGCTTCGTGCTCACCCCCTACCGCTAACCTTTTTCAGATTACCCTCTCGAGGAAGAGCTGGGAGTCGAGGAGCCCGCACATTGGGAGACTCCGATAGACGGGAGCGTGGATCCCGAGGTGGACGCCTAGAGCGACACTTCCTTTTGTTCTAGACTAGGATATTCATTTTGAACCTTGTAAAGTCTAGTTTTATTTTATTATTTCCGATGCGCTACATTAGTTAATTTTTGAGATTTAAATGTCATGGTTGGGCATATTCTTTTGGATAATGATGTAAATATTTTATGGATGATGAATGAAGTTTAATTTATTTATGGATGATATTAGTGCTCTCATGATGAAAAAGGTTTAGTATGTAATGCCGTCCAGGGTGTGTTTTGGGGCGTTACAGATTTTGACAGATCTGTCGGCCAACTGGAGTGTGACACAAATGGGTTTGAGTTCACCTAGACCCAACTGCTAGTAGACATAGTATGGTAGCAAATTAACACTGGCTCCAAGGTCTAACAGTGCTTGTTCTATTATGAAGTTTTCAATGACACATGACATAGTCGGACACCCCGGATCCTTGTATTTTGGAGGGTTTTTGTGTTGAAGCAGGGCACTGGCTTGTTCTGTCAGGAAGGCTCTTTTTTGGACATTCTGGCTTCTCTTGACTGTGCACAAGTCTTTTAGAAACTTGGCATAAGACGGAACTTGTTTGATTACATCCATAAGTGGGATGTTGATCTTTACTTGCTTAAAAAGCTCATAAATTCAGGCTGATTATTCAACTTCTGTATGGTTTTAAGTCTATGAGGAAAAGGAGTAGGATTGGAACACGAAGGTTCTCTTTCCTTAGAAGGTTCTGGGTCTTGTTCAATCATAGGCTCTTGTTCTTCTTCAATTACAAGTTCAGGCTCAAATGATGAGTTGACTGGGATTGACTCAGGTTTTGGTTTTGGAATTAGCATGTCTCTGATGGTCTTGTCAATCACCTTGCCACTTCTCAGTGAAGTTACAACTTGGGCTTGGTCTTGCGGGGTTTCCATGATTGAAGGATTTCCCACATGAAATTGGCCATGTGGAGGTTTTGGTTGGGCAGGGAACTTGCCCTTCTCATGTGTGGCCATGGATTGGGTCAACTTTTGGATGTGACTTTTAACATCCTCGAAAGATTGAGTGGTCTGGGTTTTGAAATTAGTGAAAGCCTGTGTGAAATTATTGTTGTAGTTCATTTGGCTTTGCATGAACTGATTCAGTGTGTCCTCAAGGCTCCTCTTTTGTGGTGGTTGGTATGGTTGATATGTGGGGGGCCCTTGAGGTGGTGGGTGTGAACCTTGTTGTTGGTTCATGGGAGTCGATTGTGTGTTCCTCCAACTAAAATTCGGGTGGTTCCGCCACCCTGGATTGTATGTTTCAGAATAGGGGTTGGAGTAAGGCTTGTTGAAGTTGAAAATTGTATTCGTCTGTTCCAACAAGACCTCTTTGAACGGCGAAATGGTAGGACACTCCCCAGTAGGGTGTCATGTTAGCGCACAGATTTCACACACTTGTTCTGTGGAAGGGCTAACATCAACTTGAAGGACCTTTTTCATCTCTAAAGCTTCAAGCTTTCGAGACAAAGTAGACATTTTTGCTCTTAGGTCATCATCATCTCTTAAGACATACTTACCTCCTTGGGAAGTAGATGGTCTGACTTCTACAGTGGTAGGAGAGGCTGAGTCCCACATCTGAGAACTATCAGAGATGGTGTCAAAAAAATTGAATGCCTCATCTGGACCTTTTTTCCATAAACTCTCATTGGGCCATCATTTCGACAAACTGATGTAGTCTAGTGGACAAGGAGTCATAGAAAAATCCTACTAAAGTCTAATTCTCAAAAGCATGGTGTGGGTAGGATTGGAGAAGATCTTTGAATCTCTCCCAACTTTGGTAGAAAGTTTCTCCTTCTTTAACCGAAAAATTCATGATTTGCCTTTTAAGTGCATTCGTGCGGTGTAGAGGAAAAAACTTTCTGAAAAATTCATTTTGTAATGCCTGCCAGTTAGGTATTGAAAGAGCTTTTAAAGAATTTAGTCATTGTTTAGCTTTGTCCCTTAAAGAGAAAGGAAAAAGTTTCATCTTGGCTAGTTCAGAATTGTCTTGAAATGTTCCACACACTTCCTCAAAATCTTTTATATGTAGATATGAATTTTCTGCATACAATCCATGAAAAACAGGTAATAGCTGTACTGTCCCCGGATTTACAGTAAAGAGGGGAGCATTTTCAGGGAATACAAAACAAGAGGGGACACTATTTCTTGTGGGATTTAAGCAATCTCGCAAATTTCGAAAGTTAGGCACTTCCTGATTAACCCTAAATTGTGTGTAAATTAAAATGATAAGTACTCACTTTTGTAAAAATGAAACAACTAAATATTATGAATTATGTTTTGGGTGTGAATTAAAGTTTTTAATAAATTATGTTAAACATTGCAGGGTCAAATGCAGAAATACTGGAAAGTACAAGACAATTTTGCAAAGCTGGAAATGACGAATGACTAAAGCGCAATAAAGAAACTTGGACCAATGGGAGCATGACACTTGGACCAATAAGGAAAAGACATGTGTACCAATGGAAGCAAGACAAGTGGCAGCTCCGGACGGCGACACCTAACCCTACTGCAAGACATAACCTTCCTAAAGGGTTGATGACCTTCCTAAAGCCCCCCCCCCTTGCCGTGCACCTCCCCCTCTATAAATAGGGGCTGAATTCTTACATTTCCTTTACACACCAACACCAAAGAGAAAAGCCTTCACACCTTACCTCCATTCTCTAGCCTTTCCACACCAAGTCTTCCTTTGTTCTTTTTTTCTACATACAGTTACTTCCAACCTACAAAATCAGCCCCTTATTCATACAAGACCAGCCGGCCTCCAAGCTCCAAAGGAAGAACACCTTAGAGAAAGATAGAGAGAAAAGAGAAAGAAATAACCGGTGTGTGACACCCTTTCCGTATTTCTACATTTCTGTTGTAATCTTTCTATTCGGACAGTTGAAATGCCGCCACTTTTGTGTCTTGAATGATAATAAAGGTGGTTGTGTTTCAAGTGTTCTTTGTGAAAGAAGTTATATTTTAATTTCTGTTGTAATGAATACTACCCGCACTTCTTGCTTTTCTATAGTAATGGAGTGTGAGTAGTCGTTTATACCCTTCAAACTAGGGTAAACATATGTATAATATTGCTTGAGTTCTGGAAATGTTGATGTTTTATTTATATGTTTATATAGATATATATATAAATTATATAAATAGACTGACAGTCTAACAACCACGGCGTTCCTATTGGTATGGCTCTGCTTCCACTGGAATACTGATGATGTTTAACTGGCGGTTATGTAACCAGCTTTCCTAAGAAGTTGCTAGGTTATGCTATATGTTTATATATATATCTAAATTATATAAATAGACTGACAATCTAACAACCATGGTGTTCCTATTGGTATGGCTCTGCTTCCACTGGAATACTGAGGATGTTTAACTGGCGGTTATGTAACCAGCTTTCCTAAGAAGTTGTTGGGTTATGCTATACTACCACCAGTTCGCTTAAGACGCGGATGTGTTATGGTTTATTATATAAACAAGTAACAATCATAACATCAAGGGAATAACTCAAGTATTCTTCATGAATGGCTTGTCCTTCTGGTTTGCTTGGGTTAATCAATTGAAGGGGATATAACCAGCTTTCCTAAGAAGTTGCTGAGTTACTATTTATACCACCAGCTAGCCTGAGAAGCTGCTGTGTTATGATTTATATACATCAGACCTGCCGATTGACTTACCAGTAACATGGGAGTTAATTGTTGTGAGGTAACATTTCCATTAACTTAAGCAATACAAAGCATATGGATCCCTAAACTGAAGGGTATATTTTATATTCCTGTCATCACTCTGCTTTATTTACGCACTTTATTTAATTCGTCTTTATCAAGCTAAGCTCACATCACAAGCTATCGAACGATATTCTGCTTCAAACAACACCTTTAATATTTTTATTTTATTTTAAGTTTTAAATTACTAAACAACTCTCTGTGGGATCGATACTTGGACTTAAAACCGAGAAAACTACAATTTGACCACTTATACTTGGGTGTAAAATAATAATATAATTCAGACACACTAAAAAGTGCGAATCACTTCCCCTCTCTCATAGGGACTTCTTCATTTCTCTCATTATTTGCCATATTACTCTCACAAGAGTCTGCTACTGATCTAGGTGAATTTGATTCAGGCTGATTCACAGACTCACAAGATTCTGCCGGCAAATTTTGATAGCGAGGAGTGCCTTCAGATATAAAAATAAAGAAAATTTATCAAAAAAAAATTATTCACAGTAAACCAAAGAATATATACAAAAAGAAAGGTCATTTTACCTTTTACCTTAAAACACTTTTTATGGTTCCCCGGTAACGACACCAAAAATTTGACTTGATCCGAAATGTGTACACCCAAGTGTAGGCGGTCAAGCTGTAGTAATAATCCGGTTTAAGTCCGGAGTCGAATCCACAGAGAACTATTGTTGGTGTTTCAAAGTAAGCAGTGGTGGAGACCTAGTGATTGTAACCCCTGAGATTTGAAGTTGTGTGATGTATGGGATATCCTGGACATAATATAAGATTCTTTCCAAGAAGGTTTTTTAGACAGAGTATAAGATAAGCACAAATGTAAAAAGGTCACTCTTTAGTTCGAGGATCTGGACATGTAGTTAATCATCCGGTTTAGTATATTTGTGCATGATAACTCAATTAACCCCCGTGTCAACAGTAGGTTAATCGGAAGATAAAGGTGGATTGTGAGAATTAAGAACATGATTTTGATGTCTTTTTAGAAGTTTACAAGAATTGTCTGTGCCGAGACTCAACTCGTCTACAAACAAACAAGTGTTTCTACAAGACATCCAATCATGACATTAATGTTCCATTTCCATTCTTTAATTGAAGCACAATAATGGTGAAGATAGAAGGGTAGTCAAGAAGATCTAGCCGGGGTACTTGCCTTGAACCGATGAGTCTTTCTTTGCAAGAGTTATCTATGTTATAGAAAGAACTCCTCATTATACAAAGTACCTTAGCTTTGCTAGGTTCAATCAATCATTCAATAAGCATGGGGAATATAAAGCATTAAGCATAATCAAAATTGCACAGATATAACTTCTGGATAATTTATACATGTCCATCACCTCTTACTAAAGAGTGAATGAGAAACTACTCACTCTTCATGGCTTTGGTGAAGCTAAAAAAGTGAGTGATGCTCATTCCTCCAAGTAGAGGGTTCACAAGGTAAAGCACAATAAACAAGGAGTCGATCTTCGAAGAAGAATGAGTGAATCATGTTCCACCCTTTACGGCTTTGGCGAAACTCTAGAAAAGTGGAAGAGTTTCACTCCTCTAAGGGAAGAAAGAAGCTCAAGCAATGGAAGTGAATGAAACATATATTGAAAGTAGAAGAAAGCTAGTCATTTTTGGAGGGTGATCCGCAACCAAAAGATGAACTATCTCCCTTGATACAAGTAAATATAAGACAATTCTACAACTATATGAGTGGGAGTCTAAGCCTCCATCAAGCTCTCTACAAGTCCCCTTACTCTCCCAAAAATGGGAGTATTTATAGGCAAGGTGGAGGAGACAAGAGGGGGTGAAGGAATAGTGCATGGCTGCCCAAATCCAAGTGAAAGCTAACCACTTTGTAGCCAGTCTGCAGACAACGTTACGTTGTCTGGCGTTCGAACATTGTTTCTGTCTTTACTTGATAGGCGTTCGAACGCCAGATGAGGTCTGACCTTCCCACTCAAGTGGCATGTGGTCTTCTGTGAAGTTCATTTCCACACTCCATGCAGCATCATGGTCCTCAAATAATTCCAGGGGACGTTCGAACGTTGATTGGCGTTCGAACGTGGTACTCAAGTACCTCAGGGTCTTCCTTCTTGGCTGCAACACGCCATGTCTCAGCAGTCTGGTTTTCACATGATTGAAGGTAACGTTCGAACGTTGATTGGTGTTCGAACGTTCTTGCCTTGGTCCAAGCTTTTCCAATTTTGCTCCAGAATATGCTGGTGTTGCATGAAAGTCTGATATCCATCGCCTTTGGTCCCTTGTACAATTTATGCCTTGAAATTTCATCATTTAAACTTCATCAAAGTATAATTAGTCTTAAAAGGGCATAGTAATATGCTAATTTTAACTACTAATCAGGTACACCCAAGTGCAGGTGGTCAAGAAGTAATAATTTCTCGATAAGTCCGAGGCCAAACCATAGAGATTAAAGGGAATGTAGAGGTAAAGGTAAAGGAAGAACAAGAATTTTTGAGAAGGTTGAATTTAGTTGAAGAATAAGTGCAAGTAAAATTTAAAGGAAATATTATATTGAAAAAACGACCCTTTATCTTCAAGATCTGGATATGTTCATGTTCATCAGATAATTATATTTATGCAATTTAAAATAACTCAGTTAATTTCCAATGTCAATGTAGTCAACTGAAAAATATGGATTGGAAAACAATAATTTGATTGATTTGAAAAAAAAAAGATTTGAAGAACTAGTTTTATAAAACTTGCAGGGAATCATAAACATCGAATATACCAAGAACTCAGTCTGGTTAATAGATAATCAAACAATTATATAGAGTATAAAACTTTGCTAATAACATTCAATCAATCTTGGAAAAATAAAGATTTAATATTAAGAATAAAATAAAAATTGCATGAATATAATATCCAAAAGAAGAATCACAAATCCATACCCTAGGCTAAAGAGTACAAAGAGAACTGCTCACAAGACATTGTAGATCTCCCAAAAGCTAAGAAAAATATAATGTAGAAGGTTAAGAGAAGGGATCCAAGATATCAACATAATAGAGGTCCTATATATATATATATATATATATACTATAAGGTCTAGGGTTGGTTTGAGAGCAACCTCTTTCTGAAAAAGGAGTACTTTTTGCCCAAAATATGCATATTAAGAGGTGCTCCTCGATGATCAAAACATATTCGGACAGTCAAAACTTACTGGACCAAACCTCATAGGTGTGTCCAGAAGGTAAAATTGCATCTAGATAGTCAAAACTATCTGGATACATCTTGATACGAGCATCCAGATGGTGGATGGTGCATCTGGATGCAAGTACCAATTTTTGCCAAACTTAGAGCTTGGTGTTCACCTAGTTAGAGGTCGATTCATGAAATTTTCATAAAATGATTTTGAAGCTCTTGAAGTCTACTTTTCAATGCTGCCAAAAGTCAGGTCAATTGAACATCGATGTAAAAAGTTATGACAAAAATACCAAAGTAGTGTCAAAATCTTTCCTCTCACCAATGTGTATTTATGCTCCGGAATGCCTCCTAACTTATTTCACTTCCCCCATATCAATTGAATATTTCCTCCATTGTTTGCTCAACTTTGATCACTTTATTACCATCATAAATCATTTGAATTATCTAAAAAATTAGACAAACAACTAGAACAAGTATCAAACTAGAAAATTTAGGAATCTGACGTACATAATCTCAAATAATATGAAATTAATCCATCCTTAAAAATAATAAAACAACACTTTTGATGATTAATCACACCCCAAACCTAAATATTACTAGTCCCTAGTAATACATGGGTCCCAAAAACTAAAAACTAAAAACAAAACAATGTAATAAAATAAAACATAAATCCACTTTTGTTGGACTCACGATTGCATTTAACATATGCAGCCTTTAAACTCCTAGTGTAAAACCCGGGAAAATTTGAACTTTTATGAAAAAGAGAAAACTATAATTAGCCATTGCGGTACGGGTTGAAAACCCAATTTTTTTTAGAACTCGGATGATGAAATGGACCTCACCGTTGGATTCATCTTGTGAAATCTAGTTACCAAGTCAATTTTCTTTGAATTCTAAGACAGTTGGATTTTTTGAGAGGCGATTGGGTGTCGCGTGACCAAAATAAACGTGATTGGGTTTTATTTTCGAAACACAAAAAATAATTTAAATTTAGTTCAAATAAAATATGTGAACACAACACGAAACGAGATTTAATTGATTCAGGATAAAATCGGATCAGAAAAAGACAGGATGTGTGGCGTGTTGTGGGCCAAGTATCTAAGGAGTATAAATAGGGAGAAAATTCAGATTTTCTCCCCATTTACCCAGCAAATTTCGGAATAGAGACAGAGATTGGAAGAAGAGAGAGAAATTCAAGGGTTCTACCATATTCTTCTTGCGATCTAGGGCCAACCGTTAGTCAAAATGCTTCGAGCCAAGAACAAAATTTGATCTACGCGACGAGAGCTACGTCTACATACCAAAAATTGAGGATGTTTCCGAAGTCTCAAGGATGAGATTTTGAAAATCGAGATTTGAAGCTTGATTTTTGTTTTTGGGAGTTTCTACCACTTGTATTACGCTTCAAGAGGTAGGGTCTTCTCCTAGCTAGGTTTATTTTCAGCCTAGGGTTTCGTATGAAATGGGTAGCATGATTTGAGGTGAAATCTCTTGTCTAAATGTATTTCTAGTGTAACTTGAGTATGAGAAATAATATGAGAATGAATAAAACTAATTTTGCATGAATTGGGTTTGTTGAGAATTGCTCATTGGGTGATAAGTTGGGCATGATTATGTGTTTACATGATTTTGTGTCCTTTGGGTGTTTGATAAAATGCCTATGATTGATTAAGTTTGTTATTGAATGAAATTGATATATCATGCTTTGTGATGATGTTGGAATGTAATTATATGTTTTATGATATAAGTTACATTGAGGATTTGGAATTGTTCATGTGGTGCTCATGACATGTTGAACATGATGTTGAAATTACAATTGAAAACGTGGTTGCATAATGATATGAAATGCAATGGTTCATTACATTTCCATTTGCATGGGACACATCGCATTCGTGGGCATTTGACATGAGTGTGGGTGCGTGTGCATATTTTTGGACCAAACACCATTCTTGGTGGTTGAGGCGTGGACTCAGGAAGGTTGGACATAGGTCCAACTGAATTGCACAAGTTGCATGAAAAACTTGTGTTGAGTATAGCAAGAAGGGCTAGATTCTCCCTCGAGTGCAAGACCCAGTTTCTAGTCTATACACTTCCAACGGTGAAAGTCCGAAAAAGTATATTGGTGTACTCGAAACCGGATGTGGGATACCAAAATCCGTGTCGGTGTGGTGGATCATTGGTGCAAGTCCCGGAAATCACCTACCCAAGAAAGACACATAGTTGATTTTATAAAATATTAATTGGATGTGTAACATCAATGGCGGGGGCTTGGAATGCCCGGATACATATGCATAGCATTGCATGTGTTATGGGAGCCGGTGGATGGCTCGGGTTGTATTGCATGTGTGAGCCTCGTCTCATAAAATGGCATAGCATTGTGACATTCATTGCTTGAAGTTGTATGTTCTTGGATGAATGCTTATTTCATTGTTGAATTGCATAAGAACATTTCATATGCATCTGAGTTGGGATGTAGCCTCTTTAGAAGATAACCTATTAAGCGTGGCTCACCCTTTATGAAAATAATATTTCAGATTCAAGACAAGCGCCGGTGGACGGCTCTCACTTGGGCCCTTGTTGATGAAGAAAGTCGAGTTGTGGCTTTAAATTACATTTTTGTAAAACAATTGTGTAATTGGTTTTAGGCTTGTGATGTTGTATAAAGGATTGTATAATGAACTCACATGAACTATATTTTGTGTAAATTAGATGCTATGTGAGTTTGGGTAAATGTTGTATGAAATTTGGTGACTTGAAATTAAAAAATGATTGAATTGAGGAAAAACTGGGTTCGGCTACCGGTAGCATGTTGATTAGCTACCGGTAGCACGATTGCAGTGGGCAGCTACTGGTAGCTTGGTTCATAGCTACTAGTAGCTTGCGGGCAGTGAGCTCAGCTACTGGTACCTCGATTCACAGCTACTGGTAGCTCGCTGGCAAAGGGCTCAGCTACCGATAGCAAGTACACGTGCTACCGGTAGCTCCCCCAAAATTATCAAAAATTTAAAATAACTTTGCCAAGCCTTAGGGATTTGAGCCCTTTTGTTCAAAGGACTTAAATGGAGTAATATTGATGGGTATTTGACCTTGTAATGGTCGTGTGATGACATGGTGTCAGGTTATGCAGCATGCACGGGTACTTCCGCGGGTTGGTGGGTGATCAACAGGTTTAGAAAGGACCCCCGGATTTAGGGGCATCACACCTATGTTCAACCTAGTGGACGAGTTTAGTTTCATAAGGGTTTCCAAATATGTTACCCACAAATATCAACCTGTTATTGAATACTATCATTACAATCTCATCTCATGAATTAATAAAACAATTCAAAAGTTTTAAACCACAAGCATTAAATTATATTAAATCAAGTAACTCACCTTTATAAATATCAACTATCCGTCTCAATGCCGAATCTCACCGGATAATACTCTCATGAAGAACTCTCAGATTTTATTGACTACTCCCTCAAGTTTACACATGTGAGAAGAATGTATTTAAATTAAAACAAAATAATGCTCACTTGTTCCTGTTGAAACAACTACTATCCAAAAGAAGAGGACTTGGCATAGTCTCATGAAAGGAAATCAGCACATAATAAAGCAAACAATCACTACTCCCCTCCTTATTTACACAAGTCATGCATCAACCAATACATTTTTTAGACTAGATAAGTCTTTTTCTAAGGTTGTAATGGCGCCACGGGATTGGAATTTTGAAACCAACGATATTCAGGATTTCAAAACCTTATCCGGAAAGAATAATACATTACACAACCAAATTTCTTTGACAGCCTTTCACTCATCACCCTTTAGAAGAACAATTTACAACTCTTGCTCATAAAAAAATTTCTTCTTTTCAGCTTCTCTTTTTTTTTTTTCAACTGCACACACACACTTAGATATTCATTCAGCTAGTCATCACATGTAGATATTCACAAGTATGCAGAAATTTACCTTCCTCTTAATAGTTCTTAGCCAAATTACTCTCATTCACATAAGCAATAACAGCTCAATTTCAGGATAACTAAGGGTAAATTATATTATATTATATTCTTGTCTTGGTTAAAATATGTGTGGTCTAAGAATCAAACTTTTATTTAGAAAGGCTCAAACATTGCTTCTAAGGATAAAATTATACAAAGAATAAGGTTAAGGTTCAAATTATATCAAAAATAGTCTAAAATCATATCTTAAGTTCTTGGTACATTCACTATGCAAAATAATTCAGAGTCAAGTTATCATTCACAAAATCAGCAATGACCAAGGCAAAAATAATTAGACTATTCAAGGAGATTAGTTGAATAAAAAAATTCTTTATTGAGTAAATGTAGATAACTCTCCAAAAAGAAACTAGATCAAAACTCAACAGGCTTGCTATGCATCTCCACTATATGTTTCAAATTTTTAAGGCAAAATTTACGTAACAAACTCTAAATTTTTACAAGTCAATAAGTGAACAAAATGTTTGTTTCTGTGGCAACATAACACAAAATACCAGAAATATAAAGTAAAATTCCTTGCCTTACTTAAACAGTTGTAAATCATAGCTAAGCTAATTGCTTCTAAATTCTAATATCAATTCATAATTGAGAATTTATTTTAAATATTTAAAAATTAATATAATACATAAATTTTTTTAAGTAGAAATTGTCATAATACTAAACACACCCGTACCCCCTAACCTAAATTCAACATTGTCCCTAATGTTAAAATAGATACCTTAATGCTCAATAAAAAAAATGAACAAAGATCAAATGGTTAGGAATACCTGATGCCGTAGCAACTCTAAAACCTAAAAATAAAAGACTTAACAAAAAAATATAAACAAATAGAAAACAATAAAATAAAAATAAAACAAAAAACTAATTACTAATGTACACAAAATACATGTGGTGAATCAATCTGGCTTCAATCTGAACTGTTTCCCTTACCAACTTTTGGCAATAACCTATCCTGATCCAGTGGTAGCACTCTCTCATACTCTATTCTCCATCCATCCACTACTAAGCCCTACATCCACTACTAAGCCCTACAAAGAATTTAGAACACTAACAAAGTATACATAATCGAGATTCTTACTACTTCCTAAAAATTGAGATGCATCAAACTATTCTTGCACAATAGAATCAATCAGGTCCACTTCATGGATTTCACTCCCATCATTATCACCTAGCCGCTTTACATTGTTAAAAATATTCAATTCCACTGTCATGTTATCAAAAGAAAGCTTCATCACCCATTCCTAAAATTAATTAATGTGTTACAGATAGCAAAGAATGTTCAACCTAGTATGATAGGAATTTGAGTGCCAGTATGCAACATCGGTTGTGTGTCCAATACTATGAAGTCTATAGGGAAGTAAATTTTTTCCATTTGGACAAGGACATCTTCAACCACTCCTCTAGGAATTTTAATAGATCGATCTACCAACTACAATGTAATATATTTGGGTTTAGGCTCACCGAAACCTAACTCTAGGTAGACTGATAGGAGTAAGTTAACACTAGCTCCAAGATCAAGCAAAGCTTGCTCAACCTTGAAGTTCCCTATAATGCATGAAATTATTGGACAACCTGGATCTTTGTATTTTGGTGGGTCATATGCTGAATAATGGCACTAGCTTGCTCTGTAAGGAATGTCCTCTTTTGCACATTGATATTTCTCTTGATAGTGCATAAATCCTTTAGGAACTTGACATAAGAGAGGACCTATTTGATGGCATCGAGCAATTGAATATTTATCTTGACTTGTTTGAACAATTCAAAGATCTCAGCATGGTGATTTATCTTTGGTGGTTTCTTTAACCTTTGGGGAAAAAGGAGCTGGTATGGGACATGGTGAATCATCTTTCTCCTCAATTGCAGTCTTATCATCATGGGAAAATTGTATAGACTTGATTGTGGAATTAGACTCTTGGGAAGCTATCGACTTGTCTACAACCTTTCCATTCGTAAGGGTGGTGATGGACTGTGTACACTTAAGTGGTGCTTTAGAAGTGGAAGAGACACCTATTTGAAATTGACCATGGGGTGTCTTTCGTTGGGCAGAAAAATTATCCTCTTTAGTGGAACTCAATGATTGGGTTAACTTTGCTAGGTGACTCTTGATATCAATTACAGATTGTGAAGTTTGAGCCTTAACCTCATTAATAGCCTGAGTGGTTTGAGTGTTAAATTTTGTCTGGCTCTACATGAATTGATTTAAAGTGTCCTCTAGACTCCTTTTTGGTGGTGGCTAGTATGATTGGTATTGAGGTGTTAGGGAATTAATTGCTGGCTGTGCTTTTTGATTTGTTCCTCAAACTAAAGTTCGGGTGGTCATGCCACCCTTGATTGAAGTCTCAAAGTATGGGTTGAAATAAGTCCTATTCAAACCATAGATCGTATTAGATTGCTCTAATAGGACCTCCTTGAAGGTTGGAATAGTAGGGCACTCCCTGCTTGATCAAAACCGTTGTAGTTCCTAACCTCCTAATATCATCCCTTAATGTGTGTATGACTTATAGGGATAAGGGAGTGTCACTCTCCCTCGGAATGATGAGAAAAAGGGCAACGGAATAGTGGTAATGAAAATGGAATGAAATGTACAAAATGTGTGTGTGGTGAACAAAAGTGCTCCCCAAGCGCAAGGAGTCTTTTGCGTGTCGTGTTTTACTTGGAAAAGTATTCCAAGGTCATCTCCTCAGGCAAGGAAGAGAATTGTGTGAAGGTGATTTTGTAAAAAGGGAAAAGTGTAAAATCTTTTGTTTGAGTTTTGGTGTTTGAAGTTTGTGAATGAAAATACAATAAAAACAAGTGTTGGCTAATCCGAAGAGGTCATTCCAATAGGAATACCAAATCAACACAAGCCTTCCTCCAATAGAGCCTAGATGTACGATTGATTCGTGGGAAGCTCGGGACTAAAATGGGGGTGAGGATTCAAGCATACCCCGTGACGATGCCTAGGGTGCATCAAGAACTCACAACCATGTCCTCACCCCAACCCAGTCAAACTGAGCCATCGTACTCTGAGAGGAGGAATGAAAATGAGTTGAAGTGGCACACCCAAGAGGAGTTCTCCCTTGGATTAACCAACTTAAAATCTAACTACTCATGAAAGCAAGAAAGAAATGCATAATGTAAAGAGACATAATGAAGAAATGAAGATTGAAACTTAACTTAAAGCAAGAAATCTTAAGCTATGAAGAAAAATATACAATACCCAATTTAAAACTTAAAATGAAGAAAGCTTGAAAGCATTAATGGTGAATTGAAGAACATGTAATTAAACTTGCAATATTCTTGAAATAAAGGAGATTACAATGCAGTAAATAAAGATTACAAGAGGTCTACAACTTACTGCAATGAAATGGGTGAAGAAAATGCAAAAACATACTATTCATCATCTTCCTCACTAAAACTACTCCTAAGCTTAGGTAGCCACCCCTTGAAATGCTTGGGGAATGCTGAATATATGGAGTGTGAGAGCCTTGCAATTTCGTCCATGGTGGTCCCTAGCATGTGTGTGCAGGCCTCCCATCAATGGGAGGTGAGTTGATGGCCTTGGACAGGCTAGCCTGCAACCCCCAATGGCAGCCCCCTTCTCTCCTATCCCCATTAATGCCAATGTCTCCAATGTCCAAGCATGGGTGATGGGAGACATGTCAATGTGTAAGGGAAGTCAGGGAACAAGTGGGAGAAGTGTAGGTGGGACCCCCAAGTAAGTGGGAGAAGACTTGCAGGCATTCTGGGCATTTTGGGCTGTTTCAGAAGAGCATACCGGTACGGCGTACCGGTACGTTGAACTCCAGTAGCCTCAGCGTACCGGTACGGCCTTCCGGTACGGTTTCTACTCCAGACCAGTTTTCGTAGAATTGTCATAAGTTTTGATCCAACCGTCCGATTGAGCTGAAATTTGGACACAATACAGAAGACATCCAGATATACAACTTTCATGTTTAAAATTTTTCAGATTCGAAGTGGATCATGGTAAAAAATGAGGAAAACTGAGGTACTGCAACCAAATGGTGTGGGTGCTGGTGCCTTTGTTACCAAGCACCAATAACTCCTTGATTTCTTTCACTTTTAAGCCTCCAAATCACACCCCCAACTTGAGTTTTTCTAGTCCCTAGCAAACATTCACTTTAAACCACAAGATATAAACTACAACAACATCCATCCAAACAAGTAAATATCCAAACACTCAAAATGCAAAAATCACATTACAATTAAAGAAAAGACTTGGGCAATGATAAAATGAAACAGTTGTGGTATTTTTCATTAATCATTCACAAAAGTTCATTACACTAGGTTAGAGTTTCATAACAAAACGGCCCAAAACCTAAAGACACTTCTACAAGACCGACAAACTAACACTAACTCTATACAATCTGAACTCAAAAGAAACAAAACACACAAGTCATTCTAATCACCCCCTCCATCACTGTCATCATCAAAGGCGTCCTCCTCCTCAGTCTCACCCTCAGACTCTGTCTCCTCATCATCATCATCCTCATTGGTCTCTCCCACCTCAACAGTCGTGGAAGATATAGGAGCTGAAGTCAACGCTCTGGCTGGGGGCTCTGGAGGTCCACCGGGGATGGGCTCGCCCGAGAATTTATGCTGGAATAGCTGCATCACCATAATTGAAAGCCCTTACATTGTCGACTCCACGACATCCATACACTGCGATATGGTGCGGGCGGGGACAGGTGCAGGAGGTGCTGAGGTGGATGGCCCTGCAGCAGATGGCTCTGGCCCCAAGGCTCTGGGTCTCTCTCCCCTAGTCCTGGAAGCCCTCTTGCTGCTGCTCGACTTTCCAATGGCTCAAGTCTCCAGGGGAATAAGAGTATTGTAAGTGTAGTGCTTCACCTTGGCTTGGTCGCATAGACTGGTGACAAGACTCCCGAAGGGGAGATTCGCCTTCGGATTTGCAGCCTTGGCAAGCTCCCTCATCTCCTCCCAAATCATCAGTGCAACATCAATTTCCTTCCCCGTCATAAATGTGTGGAGGAGGGCAAGCTTCTCAATGTTCAAGCTCTTCTCCGAACCCCGGGGCATCATATTGTAATGAAGCACCTTGTTCATCACCCCGTTAGAGTGCTTGAGGCCCCCAACCAAAGTTGTTCCTTTGAAGGTGGTCGGGTCCTCGTAGGTGAGCCCCACATAGTCTATGAGAGTCCTAACCCCTTCAACGTTGTGTGGGTAGACCGGGGTGGTTGGGGGAGGCCTCTCATAACCCATTACTGTGGCAATCGTGTCGGGGGTCACCTCGAAGGTCTTCCCCTGCACGTTGGTCCTTAACTTACTCCCATCCTCACCAAACACAGAAAACTTCATGTAAAATTCTCTACACATCCCCAAATTATATCCCTTCACCTCAGCAAACCAAATATTCAGCCTACGTGCCTCGATCACCCTCACAACTTCATCATTTGGCCCAAGTGAGACATTATCCATGTACCTCTCGCACGTGACATTCTTTTCCTCTATTCTTTGTCTACGTGCGTCGTTCTTTGCCTTAGTCCTTCTCTCTTCCCGATCTTGGCTACTAGGGCCCTCTCCGGTCCTCTTGCGTGAGCTAGTGCCCGCAGGTGGTGGGGTCTCAGGGCCCATCCTCTTGGTGCGGGCCATGAGGGACAACAGTGCGCCAACACCAAGGATAGTCAAAATCCACATCACCAACCATTCGAAGGGCTCAAACATGTCAAGAGATGCCTTTCCCAAATGAGCCATGGAAAGGGAATGTAGAGAGTTGAAGAAGATCACAAAGAACTTTGAGGATTTGGAAGACTTTGGAGACCTAGGGTTTTTTAGAGAACACCCTAAATTTTGGCCACAATCCAATCAAAACTCAACCCTAATCAAGAGAAAAGTGAGAAATTGGAGCTTGGGTGAAGTGTTTTTAAGATTGGAAGAGAGTAGAAGGAGAGGAGAGAGCTTGGGAGCTTGAGATTTGGGGGAAATGTGAAGGGTTTCTAAAAAAATCTAACTTAAAACTCTCGTTTTTAGGCTTCTGGGCAAGACCTTCTGGAAGGTCGATCAAAACCTTCCAGAAGGTTTTGCTCACTGCTTGAGGCAAAAATGTCCAGTAGGAAAAATCTTCCTGAAGGTCGATGACAACCTTCCGAAAGGTTTTGCTTACTGTTGGGGCACCACTGTCCAGTAATGAAAACCTTCCAGAAGGTCGATGACAAACTTCCGGAAGGTTTTGCCTTTGCTGCAAAACCATTCATTTGCTCCAAAACTCAAATCCAAACCAGCTTTGCTCAACTCCAAAACATTTAACACCCTATCTATGACATCTAACTTACCAAAAACTTGAAATACACATATAAACCACAATTGATTGATCATGCCCAAAGTCATTTCCGAAATTGCAACATGATTTAAGATTTTGATGTTTTCAAAGTACAAGACATGGATTTCTAACTTTAACTACCAAAATGCATACCCAAAATGTGAAACATAGATTCAAATAACAAGGGCATTACTAAATCTTATCAAATATCGAAAGTTGAGCAATATTCCCCTATCCTTTAAGCATAGGGCTACCTAGCACGTCGTTCAAATGCCCGAACCAAGTACACATGAGCTTCACTATGGCTTTAAATGCTAGTCTAGAGTATACACCTACACATTCATTTTCAAACTCGTGTGTGTGTGCAATGGGCATGTAATTTAAGCATTTACAACGGAATTCACATTCACTTTGGCTATCCAGATTAAGCTTCGATGCAACCTTACCAAGGATGTCTCTCAACAATGAATCACACTCTAGTTATCCTGGCATGCTTTCCATGTGTATATGTGAGATGAAAACTTGTGCACAAAACAAAGTATGCTCACATATAATCCAAAAATGAAGTTCATGCATGAAAGTGAAACAACCTTAGCATAATCTCATGAAAGGAATGCTAGGGCATTAGCTATCAAACCAAGTTCTCTTTTTCTTTAAATGTATGCATCTTCCATGCTTCTCTAGATCATGTAAGACTTTCACGGGTTATAATGGGGCCTTGGGGTGATATTGAGGCAAATGAAATGAATGATATAGGATAACAAAGAGGGTTGTTCCGAATGAATGACGTAGGATTTTGTCCATGAAAACTTGAGCTATGTCCATAGCGGAGTATGGGTGACTTAAGGGCAAAAAATGGACATATTTGCTAAGAGGGTCCACCACAACAAATATGACTTCTTTAACATGAGATTTAGTGGCTGAAGCAGCCCCAGTGTAGCCATGTTTTTCGACTTATTCCTTTGACTAGTATCATATTCTGCAATATAGGAACACACATCCTTACACATTCCTTTCCAAGCAAAAGCTCGCTTGATCTGATGGAATGTCTTTTGGACCCCAGAATGGCCACCATTTGGCCGACCATGTGCTTCTTATAAAATACGACGCATTAAGTTGGAATTTGGGCCTAGCCATAATCGACCCTTATATAGCAACTGCCCGCGTTCCCAAGAGAACTTCGGCTTAGTCTAGATCAGCTTGAATTGTTTGTATGAGTTGTTGAATGCTTGGGAATGATTCCCATTCATGTTGGAGTTCTGTCATCCACTGTGCAACAGGCATAGATAGAGCCACAAAATCAGAAAGTGCATCAACTACCACATTTTCGTGCCCTTTTCGATAAGAGATCTCAAAATCAAACCCAAGTAGCTTAGTCATCCACTTGTGTTGCATTGGGGTGGTGATTCTTTGTTCTAAGAGGTACTTAAGACTGAAATGCAGTCTTATTCTTGAAATGCCTACCCAGCAGATAAGGTCTCCATTTAAGCACGGTGAATACGATTGCAAGCATTTCTTTTTCATAGGTGGAAAGTCCAAGATTCTTTGGTGATAAGGCTTTGCTTGCATAAGCGATAGGCCTTCCTTATTGCATAAGAACTGCACCCAAACCTATATCGGATGTGTCGCACTCCACAATGAAGGTCTTGTCGAAATTCAGCATCGCTAGAACTGGAGTGGTACTAATGGCCTCTTTGAGTTTAACAAAGGCTATATTGGCTGCACCATTCCAAATGAAACTATCTTTTTTTCAAAAAATTTGTAAGGGGATAATATATATTACCTTAATCATTAACAAATTGCCCATAATAACTGGTGAGCCCAAGAAAACCCCGCAATGACTTGAGCAAAGTGGGTTTTGGCCATTGGACCATGCTCTCAATCTTGGATGGGTCAGTTGTTACTCCTTCATTTTAGATTAAATGACCAAGATACTCGAGTTGATGCTGCCCAAATAGGCATTTGGAATGCTTAACATAAAGATGATTTTGCTGCAACACTTCCAAATGTTATAATTGCTCCTTCGAAGTGCAGCTATATACCAATATATCATAAAAGAAAACAAGTACGAATTTTTGCAAGAAGGGCTTCAATACCTCATTCATTAGGCTTTGGAAGGTAGAAGGAGCATTGGTTAACCCAAAGGGCATGAATAGAAACTCATAGTGACACTTATGGGTTCGAAATGCTGTTTTGTGAACATCATCCAGGGTGGACTTGAATTTGATGATAACTAGCCCGTAGATCGAGCTTGGAGAAAAATTGAGCCCCATCAAGTTCATCAAGCAACTCATCAATCATAGGAATCAAATACTTGTCTATGATCATGTCACGATTTAAAGCGCAATAGTCCACACACATCCTCCACATATTGTCTTTCTTTTTGACAAGTATGACCGGTGATGAAAAAGGACTCACACTGGGTTGGATGGTCCCCATCTCCAACAGTTTTTGCACGATTTTTTCGATCTCATTTTTTTGTACATACGAATATCTGTATGGGCAAACATTAGTAGGAGAGCTCCCTGGCTTGAGAGGAATCCCGTGGTCATGTTTCCAAGTAGGCGGCAATCCTTTTGGTTTTGTAAAAACTTTCTCAAATTGGTTTAATAAGTCCAATAGCTCGAAAGGTATTTCTTGCTCTTGTTAGCACTCAAGCTGGATTTTGTATACTTGGGCCTCATCTACAATGGAAAACACATAAGCTACAGATGCTTGGTTGGACAGCTATAGAGTTTTACCCATTTTTTCTGTGACAATGAGCTTAATACGTCCAGTTGTACCACCTCGCAGGAGATGTTTTTTGCCATTGATGGTGAACTCGATCCTCAGATTTTTGAAATCCCATATGATGGGTCCAAGGTTAGCTAGCCATTGGACTCCCAATACCATATCACAGCCACCCAAAGGAAGGAGGCACATATCTGTCTCAAACATGGTACCGTGCATAATCCATTGAAGTTGTTTGCACATAGTAGAACTAGTGATTCGGGTGCCATCCGCTACTGCAACAGAGAGGGGGTTGGTATGATGGATTGTGGAGCCTGTTCTTTTAGCAACCAAAGGATCTAGGAAATTTTGGGTGCTGCCTGGATCTATGAGAAAGGTGACAAGTTTGTTCTTGATAAAACCTCACATTGTGTGATATGAGGTGGAACTGGCTATGGCATGCACAGAGATTATGGGTTCTTCTTTAGCCTCTTTCGTTGGGTCAATATCATCTCCTTCAACCAGTTCACCAAAGTTATCTATCTCTTCACCTTCCAAGAGAAACATTGATGCCTTTTGCACCGATGTCCAAATACGTACGATTCATCACAATAATAATAAAGACCTTTTGCTTGACTTGTGTCCATTTCCTCATGAGATATGCGGCGAATGGGAGGGAGAGTCTCTTGAGCAATAGATTTTTGAGAGGCAGATTTATAAGTTGTTGAACCCACTAGTGTGTTAGCCCTAAGAGAGGCTTTGGTTTCTTTGATCACAGCTTCCATGGTTTCCTCTTGCAAGCGAGCAAGAACTATTGCTTGTGCAAGAGTAGTAGGTTCAAATATGGTTACACCATTTTTAATAGAATCTTTTTAAGCCACTTATGAAACAACTACGAAAAATTCCTCAGTTAGGCCTTTAGTGTGCCCCATTATGGATTCAAATTGATCCTAGTAATCTTTAATTGAACCAGTCTGCCTGATTTTAGTGAGTTGTCCCACCACATTATCATACTTGTCGGGGCCAAATCGATTAGTGACATCATTGGAAAAAAAATTTCAAGTGACAATGTCGGTGGAGCTACAAAAAATTTTGTCGTTTCATAGCTTTGACACCATTCGAGGGCCTTCCCTTCAAGGTAGACTGAAGAAAAATAAACTTTATCATCTTCCTTAACACCGTTATAATTAAATAAGCGTTCTCACCTATAAATCCATCTGCTTGGGTTGTTTCCATCAAAGTGAGGGAAGTCAAACCTAGCATCTTTGGTCCAAATCGTCCCACATAGGCCTTGGCAGCATAGAGCTTGACTAATCAGTGCCATCTAGGATAAATGACTGTGAAATTAATTTTATTTGAGATTCATAGCAGTCACAAGCTTAGTCAAATCGGTGATTTCCGCAGCTTGTTTGTCAAGAGTGATGAGCCCAAAATCGACTGGGCCAGGCCCAATAAATCGACTAAGCCCAAGTCAACTAAAAGGCAGCTCAGGCCCACTTTGTCAATCCGACCCAGTCCAGGATCCAAGGAGCCCGGGAAGATTGGAGCACGTGGGAGAGAGACTATCGGGATGTGCATTCATGAAGATCAATCCTACCTTAATTGTACTTACCAAAGAAGTGGTGCCTTCTCACTCACGTCACCGCCTCACCAAACCTATATATTGTAAGCCCTTTCCACATGAGAGGACACATCTTGAGATCTCTCAACACACCTCTCTACACCTACACACATAGTTTCTCTCTCCTAACTAGTGTAACTCTCCCAGAGCATACTCTCCCGGAGCTCTCTCCCGGTTACTTATTCATCAATAAAGACCTCCGACAACCGCTGTCGTTTTTCGAGAGTGGAGTAGGTTACCCGGACCGAACCACTATATATTTGTGTGTTTGCTCATATTTACTATTTTGCCATTGATTGCTTTATTTATTGTCCATTAATTGCACCCCTTCACATACTCGACTGTTAATCTTGCACGAGACCAATTTGTGCATCATCAGTTTGGCGCTGTCTATGGGAATCGACTAAGTTTTTTGCCACCTTGCTACTCTATGGCAATCACGAACAGGTCGATGAGTCAACAATCGGGAGACAATAACCCGGCCCACCAGGAGGAGGCTCCGCCTCCCCTCGCACCCTCAGAACCATCTGCTACGGCGACTCCTTTCGTCGGGTAACAGTTCTTACAAACCATGCAACTGCTGGTAAACTAGAACCAGCAGATCATTCAATTGATGCTCGCCTAGGGAGGCATTGCCCTTCAGCCCGTAGGAGGAGCCTCACTCCTTTAACAGGAGAGGCGCAGTAGCCTGTCCCCTCTAGGCGCCAGGCAGCCTCCCACCACGGGGCCCCTCGCCAGAACGCCTCGGGGACACGCCCGGGTGCCCCTCGCCCAATAGTCCCTCCTCAGCGCGTAGGGAGATCACACGTTCCCCCTCCTCATGTACCTGCGCAGGAGGACGAGGGAGAAAGCCAATATGCCAATCATGGAAGCCAATACCACAATAACCCGGTGGAGGATGTCCCCAACCAATGGGACGAGAAGATCAGAGAGGT
Organism: Ilex aquifolium; assembly: GCA_951799425.1. Classification (NCBI taxonomy): domain Eukaryota; kingdom Viridiplantae; phylum Streptophyta; class Magnoliopsida; order Aquifoliales; family Aquifoliaceae; genus Ilex; species Ilex aquifolium. Next base: position 28,995,453 of record OX637391.1, read on the forward strand.
CCAAAACCAGCTCGGTGATGCCATCAACGCCATCAAGGCACAGGCGCCCCAGACAGTGTACTACTTGGTAAGGCGCACTGATACCCCGTTTGTTGTAGATATTGTCAATTACCCTCTACCCTTGAAGTTCAAGATGCCTGCCATCGAGATCTTCGACGATACCAAAGACCCCCTGGATCACCTTGATACCTACAAATCTCTCATGCAACTCCACAAAGTGCCTGATGAGATCATGGGTAGAGCCTTCCCCACCACCTTAAATGGATCTGCTCGTCAATGGTTCGCCAAAATCAAAACCTCCTCTATCCATTTTTTCGCAGAGTTAAGCAGGTCTTTCGTCTCCCACTTCATTGGGGGACACCAACATCAGAAGCATGTTACCCACCTGCTCACCATCAAGAAGGATAGGGATGAAAGCCTTAGAAACTACCTCGCTCATTTCAAAGAGAAGGCTCTCCAGATCAATGAGCCAGACGATAAGGTAGCCCTGGCCGCCTTTATTGTTGGTTTATGCTCCTCCAGCTTTATGTTCTCCGTCCTCAAGAAGCCACTCTCCAGCATGCCCGAGCTGCTGTCGAGGGCACATAAATACATGAACGCCAAGGACGTCACTAAGGCCCATCGAGGTGAGTCCTCCCAAGGAGGGGAAAAAGGAAGGAAACCCGCGAAGACAAGCGGGGGGCGGAGAATAAGAGAAAGAGAACTGAGAAAGTCTCTGTCAAAGACCGTCTCGGTGCCGCACCCCCGAGAGAGCGACAGCCTTTCACGCCACTTAACGCTTCAATGGAGCACATCCTATTCCAGATAAAAGATGACCCTACGCTCCTCTGGCCCGAAAAGATGAAGTCTGACCCAAATCGCCGAAATCCCAGCAAGTACTGTCGCTTCCACCGCGATCACGGTCACGACACAGACGACTGCTTCCAGTTAAAGAGACAGATCGAGGAGCTTATTCAGCGTGGCTAGTTGAGGCAGTACGTTGCTGGCCGAGGACCAGCTCCACCGCACTAGGACCTAGAGCGCCAGCAGCCCCTCGGAGAGATCCAGACTATCGCCAGAGAGTTAGGAGGAGGAGGTGACTCTACCTCTGCCCGAAAGGCACACGCCTGGAAAGCCAGACAGGCAGAGTCACATGACTCTCGCCCAAAGAAGACACCCCGACATGGGGAGGAGGAGGTCATCACCTTCTCAGACAGGGACCTCGAGGGGATCCAAGTCTCTATGATGACCCTCTGGTCCTGACCCTGATTGTGGCTAACTACCAGGTTAGGAGGATCCTGGTCGACAGCGACAGCTCTGCCGATATTCTGTTTGCGACAACCTACGACAGCCTTCATCTGGGTAGGGAGAGACTGCAGCCCGTTAGGACTCCCCTTGTTGGTTTCTCGAGAGAACCCCTTGAGTTTCATTACACTACTAGTTACAGCATCGAGGAGCTCTACTATCATGATAAATTTTATCGTACTTGACTGTCCTTCTGCTTATAATATAATCCTTGGATGCCCTGCCCTCAACACCTTAAGGGCAGTACCGTTTACCTACCATATTCTCATCCATTTTCCAACAACCGGTGGGATTGGAGAGATCAGAGGAGACCAGGTCTCCGCCCGAGAGTGCTATGTGGCTCTATGAGGGCTAGAAGGCCACACGAGACTCTTCAAGTCGAAGTGCTTGACCCTAGGGATGACAGCACCTTGGAGAGAGGGGAACCAGCAGAAGATCTTCGACCAGGAGTTTACATAGGCTCCTCGCTTTCCCAAGAACAGGCATCCGCCTTGATAGACTTCCTCAGGCGGAACATGGATGTCTTTACCTGGTCCCATGAAGACCTGGAGGGCATTGACCCTGAGGTCGCCTCCCATTGAGACTCAACGTTGACCCCAGGTACAAGCATGTCCGCCAGAAATTAAGGAGTATAAGTTCTGAGAGGGGACAGGCCATGGAGAATGAGGTAGATAAGCTACTGAAAAATGGGTCAGTAAGGGAGATAGCCTACCCAGACTGGCTATCCAACGTAGTGATGGTTACAAAGGCTAACGAGAAGTGGCGCCTCTGTGTGGACTTCACGGAGCTCAACAAAGTCTATCCCAAAGACAGCTACCCACTCCCACGTATCGATAGCCTCATTGATGCCACCGCTGGACACGAGCTCCTGAGTTTTCTGGATGCCTACTCCAGATACAACCACATCAGCATGTTCCCTCCAGACTAGGAGAAAACTTCGTTCATCACCCCGAAGGGCACCTATTACTACAGGGTGATGCCTTTCAAACTTAAGAACGCTGGAGCAACATATCAGCGCCTCGTGAACAAAATGTTCGAGGCCCAGATCGAGAAGACCATGGAAGTCTATGTAGACGACATGTTGGTAAAGAGCATAGCAGCGGCAGACCATGTGACACACCTCCACTAAACCTTTGACGTACTAAGAGCCTACAAGATGAAGCTGAATCTTAAAAAGTGCACCTTTGGCGTCAGTTCGGGAAAATTCTTAGGCTTCATGGTTAATAAAAGGGGAATTGAAGCCAACCCCGACAAGATCAGAGCCATCTTGGAAACTAAGTCCCCAGCCTCAATAAAGGAGGTCCAGCACCTTAACGGGAGGATAGCAACCCTCAATAGGTTTGTCTCTAAATCAGCAAATAAATGTCTGCCATTCTTTAAAATTCTCCGTAGGACTTTCTAGTGGGGCCCAGATGCAGAGGAGGCCTTCCAGAAGCTAAAGGCCTATCTTGCCACACCACTTTTGCTCTCCCATGCTATATCAGGAGAGACCCTATACCTCTACCTTTCCTCTTCACCCTCTGCCATGAGCTCTGTCCTCATTAGGGAGGATGGGGGCATCCAGAAACCTGTGTACTATATAAGCAAGGCATACCGAGGAGCAGCGGTAAGGTACTCAGAGCATGAAAAGTTGGCTCTTGCGCTTGTCACTGCAGCCAGGCGTCTACGCCACTACTTTCAGAGCCACACCATCATGGTTGTCACAGATCAGCCACTCAAAATAATTTTGGGAAAGCTTAATGTATCCGGCTAACTACTAAAGTGGGCCGTCGAGTTAAGCGAGTTCGATGTGTAGTATCAGCCAAGGGCACCTATCAAAGCACAAGCACTTGCAAATTTCCTGGCCAAGTCTACACCACAACAGGAGTCCCAGAAGGAAATACCAAGCACCCCTAAACCCAACTACTCAATGCACACCGCCTCTACCCACCATGAGGCTAGCTCAGACGCTACCCCGAGAGGATCTAACGCCCCGAAGACGAACCCACAGCCTGGATAGCCCTCTATGGCAGCATCAGCAATACCCTCCGAACCTCGAAAGGCAACCTCCTCAATCTCTGCACGGGTCACAAATCCCCAAAGCCGCTCTCTGGCCAGTCTCACATCCTGTAGCATGGATACTGATGTGCTGCTTGAAGCAGGACCGTTAGGCGGAGCCTCTGCCCTAGTAGGATACCGCACTAAGGCCTGAGTACCCACAACAGTGCTTGGACAGTCTCTAGGCGGTGGAGGAATAGCAACCGGGGAAGAACGAAGGGCAGCATCAGGCTCCGCCTCTAGAGGACTAGCCTGGCCGATGGACGTCAGCTTAGAAACACCGGGGGCATCAGACTTCGACCTCTTCGTAGAGGGAGGAGAAGATGCCACTCTAGAAGAATAGATTGCCTCCATCACAGCTCTGCCAATTGAGGCACCTTCAGAATCGGTGTAAGATAAAAAGGCCTACGAAGTTAAAAAGTTCATCGGAGAGCCCAAATACCTTTCCTCTTCGGCTTGGGAAAAGCCTTGGAGTGACCAGACGTGGACATAATCCCTGAAAACTCCTTATAGGGATGATTGCGTACCATCTGGAGTCTACCATGTTGTTCCGCGGACAATGTCGGTGGAGCTACAAAGAAACCAGTCAGACAGTAAGAGCAGGTATGTGACAACTAGAAGTAAATCAAAAGTGGAGTCCTTACCTAGCTTGGTCCTGGGAACAGTGTCCCACCTCAAAGGCACCAAGTCACGATCCCTCTCGGTGGCCCACTCGCCTACAACGAAGAAGAACTTAGTATTCCAACTATAAAGATTCGAAGGAAGCCCAGTGATGAATTTACCCGACCTCAGGGCAAAACGCTACCACCCTAATTAGGGATGGGGTTCTCTAGGAGCACGTATATGGCCAAGAATTCCTCAAATGGAGGAGGGATATCAGCACTGTGAATCAGCCGCCATAATGAAAAGAATCCTAGTAACACCCTCCACCCGTTAGGAGTCAATCTCCCGAGAGTCAACGACAGGTGCCCAAGAACTCGACATATGGGTTCAGGTATCGGAGACCTCAAGTTCGCATCCAAGATGTCCTCATAAAGGACTATCTCGCCAGAGGAGTTGCAACATGCTGACTTATCCCCTTCAGCACGGCGGCACATCACAGAAGGAGGAATGCGATACGAGGATACTATACCTGCAATGTCCTCGTCAGAATCAAGAGAGCCAAATATAGAGACTACCTTTGAGCCATTATCTCCATCAGTCCCCATGCCTCGCTCGGAGTCCCGAGAAGTCTCCCGCTCGCCCGAAAGAACACCTATCAAAACAAAGGCAAGCCAGTGCTAAAAAATACCCATGCTAACAAAGGAGTAAATATGAGCACCAGATAACATACCTCGAGAGCTCATTTTATTCAGTTCATTGCTTGAACGCTTCCTCGCACTGCCCAATCACCCAAAGATGACACTGGACTTACCCGCTGCCCAACCATCCAATGCCTCCCTGATCTTTGACGTACTTGAAAACAAACAGGGAAAAACAGCAGTCACCTACAGGTATTCAAAAGTAGGATGTGAGGGAGAGAAGTCAGGTCGAAACCTAAGAAGAATGCAGGACATACCAAAGCAAAGCCCTCCATGGCAGCATCAACAATACGCTCTGGACTTCGAGAGGCAACCTCCTCAATCTCTGCAAGGGTCACAAATCCCCAAAGCCGCTCTCTGGCCAGTCTCACGTCCTGCAGCATGGATACTGAAGTGCTGCCTGAAGTAGGACGGCTAGGCGGAACCTCTACCCTAGTAGGATACGGCACCGAGGCCTGAATACCCACATTAGTGCTTGGACAGTCTCTAGGCGGTGGAGGAATGGCAACCAGGGAAGAACGAATGGCAGCATCAGGCTCCACCTCTCGGGGACTAGCCTGGCCGATGGACCTCGGCTGGGAAACACCGGGGGCATCAGACTTCGACCTCTTCGAAGAGGGAGGAGAAGATGCCACTCTAGAAGAATAGACTGCCTCCACCACAGCTCTGTCAATGTAGGCACCTGCAAAATCGGTGTAAGATAAAAAGGCCTACAAAGTTAAAAAGATCATCGAAGAGCTCAAATACCTTTCCTCTTCGGCCTGGGAGAAGCCTTGGTATGACTAGACGCGGACATAATCCCTGAAAACTCCTTATATGGATGATCGCGTACCATCTGGAGTCTACCATCTTGTTCCGTGGACAATGTCGGTGGAGCTACAAAGAAACCAGTCAAACAGTAAGAGCAGGTATGTGACAGCTAGAAGTAAAATCAAAAGTGGAGTCCTTACCTAGCTTGGTCCTAGGAATAGTGTCCCACCTCGAACGCACCAGGTCACGATCGCTCTCGGTGGCCCACTCGCCTCCAACGAAGAAGAACTTAGTCTTCCAACTATGAAGATTCGAAGAAAGCCCAGTGATGAATTTACCCGACCTCAGAGCAAAACGGTACCACCCCTGATTAGGGATGGGGTTCTCCAGAAACACGTATATGGCCAAGAATTCCTCGAATGGAGGGATATCAGCATTGTGAATCAGCCACCATAATGAAAAGAATTCCAGTAACACCCTCCACCCGTTAGGAGTTAATCTCCCGAGAGTCAGTGACAGTTGCCCCAGAACCCGACATATGGGTCCAGGTATTGGAAACCTCAAGCCCGCATCCAAGATGTCCTCATAAAGGGCAATCTCGCAAGAGGAGTCGCAGCATGATGACTCATCCCCCTCAGCACGGTGGCATATCACAGAAGTAGGAATGCGATACGAGGATACTATACCTGCAATGTCCTCGTCAAAATCAAGAGAGCCAAATATAGAGACTACCTTTGAGCCATTATTTCCATTAGTCCCCATGCTTCGCTCGGAGTCCCGAGCAGTCTCCCGCTCGCCCGAAAGAACACCTGTCAAAACAAAGGCAAGCCAGTGCTAAAAAATACCCATGCCAACAAAGGAGAACACATTTTATTCAGGTCATTGCCTCACCGCTTCCTCGCACTACCCAAGCACCCAAAGGTGCCACTGGAATTGCCCGCTGCCAGACCATCCAGTGCCTCCCTGATCTTCAATGTACTTGAAAACAAACCGGGGAAAGCAGCAGTCACCTACAGGTATTCAAAAGTAGGATGCGAGGGAGAGAAGTCGTATACGAAACCTAAGAAGAATGCAGGACATACCAAAGCAAAGCCATCCATGGCAGCATCAACAATACCCTCCAGACCTCGAGAGGCAACTTCCTCAATCTCTGCACGGGTCACAAATCCCTAAAGCCGCTCTCTGGCTAGTCTCACGTCCTGTAGCATGGATAATGAAGTGCTGCTTGAAGCAGGACAGCTAGGCGGAGCCTCTACCCTAGTAGGATACCGCACTGAGGCCTAAGTAATCCACAACAGTGCTTGGACAGTCTCTAGGCGGTGGAGGAATAGCAACCGGGGAAGAACGAAGGGCAACATCAGGCTCTGCCTCTAGGGGACTAGCTTGGCCGATGGACGTCAGTTGAGAAACATTAGGGGCATCAGACTTCGACCTCTTCGAAGAAGGAGGAGAAGGTGCCACTCTAGAAGAATAGACTGCCTCCACCACAGCTCTGTCAATGGAGGTACCTGCAGAATCGGTGTAAGATAAGAAGGCCTAGGAAGTTAAAAAGTTCATCGGAGAGCTCAAATACCTTTCCTCTTTGGCTTGGGAAAAGCCTTGGAGTGACTAGACGTGGACATAATCCCTGAAAACTCCTTATAGGGATGATTGCGTACCATCTGGAGTCTACCATCTTGTTCCGCGGACAATGTGAGTGGAGCTACAAAGAAACCAGTTAGACAGTAAGAGCTGATATGTGACAGCTAGAAGTAAAATCAAAAGTGGAGTCCTTACCTAGCTTGGTCATGGGAACAGTGTCCCACCTCGAAGGCACCAGGTCACGATCGCTCTCGGTGGGCCACTCGCCTCCAACGAAGAAGAACTTAGTCTTCCAACTATGAAGATTCGAAGGAAGCCCAATGATGAATTTACCCGACCTCGGGGAAAAACGGTACCACCCCTGATTAGGGATGAGGTTCTCCAGAAGCACGTATATGGCCAAGAATTCCTCGAATAGAGGAGGGATATCAGCATTGTGAATCAGCCACCATAATGAAAAGAATCCCAGTAACACCCTCCACCCGTTAGGAGTCAATCTCCCGAGAGTCAGCGACAAGTGCCCCAGAACCTGACATATGGGTCTAGGTATCGGAAACCTCAAGCCTGCATCCAAGATGTCCTCATAAAGGACTATCTCGCAAGAGGAGTCGCAGCATGCTGACTCATCCCCCTTAGCACGGTGGCACATCACAGAAGGAGGAATGCGATACGAGGATACTATACCTGCAATGTCCTCGTTAGAATCAAGGGAGCTAAATATAGAGACTATCTTTGAGCCATTATCTCCATCAGTCCCCATGCCTCGCTCGGACTCCCGAGCAGTCTCCCGCTCGCCCGAAAGAACACCTGTCAAAACAAAGGCAAGCCAGTGCTAAAAAATACCCATGCCAACAAAAGAGTAAATATGAGCACCAGATAACGTACCTCGATAGCTTATTTTATTCAGGTCATTGCTTGACCACTTCCTCGCACTACCCAAGCACCCAAAGGTGCCATTGGACTTGCCCGCTGCCAGACCATCCAGTGCCTCCCTGATCTTCAACATACTTGAAAACAAACAGGGGAAAGCAGCAGTCACCTACAGGTATTCAAAAGTAGGATGCGAGGGAGAGAAGTCAGGTACGAAACCTAAGAAGAATGCAGGACATACCAAAGCAAAGCCCTCCATGGCAGCATCAACAATACCCTCCGGACCTCGAGAGGCAACTTCCTCAATCTCTGCACGGGTCACAAATCCCCAAAGTCGTACTCTGGGCAACCTCACGTCCTGCAGCATGGATACTAAAGTGCTGCCTGAAGCAGGATAGCTAGGCGGAGCCTCTGCCCTAGTAGGATACCACACTGAGGCCTGAGTACCTACAACAGTGCTTGGACAGTCTCTGGGCGGTGGAGGAATAGCAACCGGGGAAGAACAAAGGGCAGCATTAGGCTCTGCTTCTAGGGGACTAACCTGGCTGATGGACGTCGGCTGAGAAACACCGGGGGCATCAGACTTCGACCTCTTCGAAGAGGGAGGAGAAGATGCCACTCTAGAAGAATAGACAGCCTCCACCACAACTCTATCAATGGAGGCACCTGCAGAATCGGTGTAAGATAAAAAGGCCTACGAAGTAAAAAAGTTCATCAGAGAGCTCAGATACCTTTCCTCTTCGGCCAGGGAGAAGCCTTCGAGTGACCAAACGAGGATATAATCCCTGAAAAACTCCTTATACGGATGATCGCGTACCATATGGAGTCTACCATCTTATTCCGCAGACAATTTCGGTGGAGCTACAAAGAAACGAGTCAGACAGTGAGAGCAGGTATGTGACAACTAGAAGTAAAATCAAAAGTGGAGTCCTTACCTAGCTTGGTCCTGGGAACAGTGTCCCACCTCGAAGGCACCAGGTCACGATCGCTCTCGGTGGCCCACTCGCCTCCAATGAAGAAGAACTTAGTCTTCCAACTGTGAAGATTCGAAAGAAGCCCAATGATGAATTTACCCGACCTTGGGGGAAAACGATACCATCCCTAATTAGGGATGGGGTTCTCCAGGAGCATGTATATGGCCAAGAATTCCTCGAATGGAGGAGGGATATCAGCACTGTGAATCAGCCGCCATAATGAAAAGAATCCAGTAACACCCTTCACCCGTTTGGAGTCAATGTCCCGGGAGTCAGCGACAGGTGCCCCAGAACCCGACATATGGGTCCAGGTATCAGAAACCTCAAGCCCGCATCCAAGATGTCCTCATAAAGGACTATCTCACCAAAGGAGTCACAACATGCTGACTCATTCCCCTCAGCACGGCGGCACATCACAGAAGGAGGAATGCAATACGAGGATACTATACTTGCAATGTCCTCATCAGAATCAAGGGAGCTAAATATAGAGACTACCCTTGAGCAATTATCTCCATCAGTCCCCATGCCTCACTCGGAGTCTCGAGCAGTCTTCCGCTCACCCGAAAGAACACCTGTCAAAACAAAGGCAAGCCAGCGCTAAAAAATACCCATGCCAACAAAGGAGTAAATATGAGCACCTGATAACATACCTCGAGAACTCGTTGTATTCAGGTCATTGCTTGACCGCTTCCTCGCACTACCCAAGCACCCAAAGGTGCCATTGGACTTGCCCGCTGCCAGACCATCCAGTGCCTCCCTGATCTTCAACATACTTGAAAACAAACAGGGGAAAGCAGCAGTCACCTACAGGTATTCAAAAGTAGGATGCGAGGGAGAGAAGTCAGGTACGAAACCTAAGAAGAATGCAGGACATACCAAAGCAAAGCCCTCCATGGCAGCATCAACAATACCCTCCGGACCTCGAGAGGCAACTTCCTCAATCTCTGCACGGGTCACAAATCCCCAAAGTCGTACTCTGGGCAACCTCACGTCCTGCAGCATGGATACTAAAGTGCTGCCTGAAGCAGGATAGCTAGGCGGAGCCTCTGCCCTAGTAGGATACCACACTGAGGCCTGAGTACCTACAACAGTGCTTGGACAGTCTCTGGGCGGTGGAGGAATAGCAACCGGGGAAGAACAAAGGGCAGCATTAGGCTCTGCTTCTAGGGGACTAACCTGGCTGATGGACGTCGGCTGAGAAACACCGGGGGCATCAGACTTCGACCTCTTCGAAGAGGGAGGAGAAGATGCCACTCTAGAAGAATAGACAGCCTCCACCACAACTCTATCAATGGAGGCACCTGCAGAATCGGTGTAAGATAAAAAGGCCTACGAAGTAAAAAAGTTCATCAGAGAGCTCAGATACCTTTCCTCTTCGGCCAGGGAGAAGCCTTCGAGTGACCAAACGAGGATATAATCCCTGAAAAACTCCTTATACGGATGATCGCGTACCATATGGAGTCTACCATCTTATTCCGCAGACAATTTCGGTGGAGCTACAAAGAAACGAGTCAGACAGTGAGAGCAGGTATGTGACAACTAGAAGTAAAATCAAAAGTGGAGTCCTTACCTAGCTTGGTCCTGGGAACAGTGTCCCACCTCGAAGGCACCAGGTCACGATCGCTCTCGGTGGCCCACTCGCCTCCAATGAAGAAGAACTTAGTCTTCCAACTGTGAAGATTCGAAAGAAGCCCAATGATGAATTTACCCGACCTTGGGGGAAAACGATACCATCCCTAATTAGGGATGGGGTTCTCCAGGAGCATGTATATGGCCAAGAATTCCTCGAATGGAGGAGGGATATCAGCACTGTGAATCAGCCGCCATAATGAAAAGAATCCAGTAACACCCTTCACCCGTTTGGAGTCAATGTCCCGGGAGTCAGCGACAGGTGCCCCAGAACCCGACATATGGGTCCAGGTATCAGAAACCTCAAGCCCGCATCCAAGATGTCCTCATAAAGGACTATCTCACCAAAGGAGTCACAACATGCTGACTCATTCCCCTCAGCACGGCGGCACATCACAGAAGGAGGAATGCAATACGAGGATACTATACTTGCAATGTCCTCATCAGAATCAAGGGAGCTAAATATAGAGACTACCCTTGAGCAATTATCTCCATCAGTCCCCATGCCTCACTCGGAGTCTCGAGCAGTCTTCCGCTCACCCGAAAGAACACCTGTCAAAACAAAGGCAAGCCAGCGCTAAAAAATACCCATGCCAACAAAGGAGTAAATATGAGCACCTGATAACATACCTCGAGAACTCGTTGTATTCAGGTCATTGCTTGACCGCTTCCTCGCACTACCCAAGCACCCAAAGGTGCCTCTAGACTTGCCCGCGTTCTCCCTGGAATTGCCCATCACACCCAAGTCCCCACTGCTGGAGCCGAAGCCATCTGTACTGTGCCTCACATTGCATTGGAGTAGCCTAGCGTCGCCTATAGGGGACCTGGCGCCGCCCATGGCAGGCTCCCTGGCATCGCGCATGGGAGGCCAGGTGATGAGTGGGTTTTATACCTACGAATTGAGTACTTTCGGCTTGAGGAATTTGCAAGTTTTCAATTATTTTATGTTCTTTTTTATTTTTTTTGTGTGTTTTGATGTTATTTGATAGGAATCATCATTTGGAAGCAAACAATATCATTTGGAAGGAAATAAGGTCAATTTGGAGCCTAAAAGTTGAATTTTTGAAGGCTGAGCAACAAAGGGAGCTGAAGAAAAAAAAGGGCCAGCGCTGTTTCAGCGCCCCTATGCCCACTTACTGACCATTAAGCGCTGTCCCAGCACTGTCCTAGCGCAGCTGCGCTTGTGACGGAAGTTGGACGCGAATTAGGACTTGTTTTGACCCGAAATTAGACTCTAATGCCTCATATATGCTAGGGTTTGAGGGGGATATATATAGACTGACTTTGGGGGCTGGAAAGAGAGGAAAAAGACCAAGGATTGATAGAAAATTGAAGGCAAGAATCGAAGGAACCGACACGAAGAAAATCGGACTAGAAGGCTAGAGAGGAGTTGAAGATTGCAACTAAGTTTTCATTATTTTCTTTTACTTTTATTTCTTGATTTTATAAGATGTTGTTTAATTTGAGAAGGATGTTTTTCAATTACATTATGAACTAAATTTTTATTAAGATTGCAACGGAACCTAATGTCTAGTTAAATTGATCTACTCTCGTTTCTAGTTCTTGTTGATCATATATAAGTTGTTTGTCATATTTTGTGCTTAATATATAATTGTGTGGCCAAAAATTAATTTGATAACCTAAATGAAATTGGAAGATGAATTCTAGGTTTAGATCTGAATATGATGACATGCGTCTGGTTAATTCTTCTTAGGATTGAATTGTTGGGTTTGTGTATAGGATAGGAATATACATATACGCTGTGTGTAACTTTTATGAGAGTTTGAACTTAATGAATCTATTGCAACTTATTTTGCATAGGAATATAGCAATTTAATTGGGAAAGATATGCTTATCTAACTATCAGAAGAGGTTTGATAAATAATTTTGAAGTCTCAGTTAACAACTTATTTTGATCAATTAACTGGAAAGAGGGTGGAAAGATTTATACGAAGCATTAGGAAAAGTTGTAATCTTAAATTCTTCTATCCGTTAAATTCAATCTTTGATTATTAAATTTAGGTTTAGTCTTAAATTAGTAAATTCATAGTTTAATTCCTATTGTTTAAATAAAATCGAATTGATATAAAGTTAGTACTTGAAAGTTATTAGCAATAATTCTCCGTGGGAACGATACTCTACTTATCACTTTATTACTTGTTGATCGTGTATACTTGCACGTAAATTGTCAATACCAAATTCGGACAACAAGTTTTTGGCGCCATTGCTGGGGACTTATTCTAGTAATTATTTCAATATTAATTTCAATCAATTTGATCTTAGTTTAAACTTATTTAATTTTCTGTTTTAATTGTTTTCGCAAGCATTTTTAAATTTTGTATGCAAACACGATCTACAGGTCAGGAGCTACTGTCGTACGAACCAAAAATCGAAAGAAGGCTCCGAAACTTGAGAAAACAACCAAGAAGCTATGGTTGAAGAGAAACAAAAATCGTTAAGGGATTATGCTATGCCGCTTGTGACGAAAATACAATCGAGCATTCGAAGGCCTGCAATTCAAGCAAACAATTTCGAGATCAAGCCGGGTACCATTCAAATGATTCAGAATTCAGTGCAGTTTGGGGGTTTGCCTACCGATGATCCAAACGATCATTTGATGAGTTTTCTGGAGATACGCGACACATTCCGATACAATGGGGTTTCTGAAGATGCAATTAGACTCTGACTTTTCCCTTTCTCACTTCGTGATAAGGCGAAGAATTGGTTGCATTCTTTGTCGCCGGATTCTATTACTACGTGGTCAGATTTAGCTCAAAAATTCTTAGCTAAATTCTTTCCACCAGCTAAAACTGCAAGGATGAGGAACGACATCACGTCATTTGCACAGCATGATTCTGAGACTCTCTATGAAGCTTGGGAGCGATTCAAAGACTTACTCCGAAAATGTCCTCACCATGGTATTCCTAATTGGTTGCAAGTTCAAACGTTCTACAATTGGTTGTTTAGTGCTACCCGAACCAGTATCGATGCAGCTGCAGGTGGGGCATTAATGGGAAAATTTTTTGATGAAGCATACGAGTTATTAGAGATGATGGCTACAAACAATTATCAGTGGCCTTCTACAAGGATCAATCAGCCAAAGGTAGCAGGGATTTATGAAGTTGATGCAGTTACTGCATTGGCTGCACAGGTTGCTACGTTGCCAAATAAGATTGATGCTGTAGGAGTGCAACCTATTCAGAGTGTGGCGTTGTCTGTGAATTATGTGTAGGGAACCATCCAAGTGATCAATGTGCAATTAATCCGGAGTCAGTACAATATATTGGTAACCACAACAGGCAGCAATATAGTAACAATTCCAACAATTATAACCCTGGTTGGAGGAATCATCCGGGCTTTTCTTGGAACAATAATCAACCCAAACCTCTGCTCCAAGACAATCATACCCACCAGGCTTTCAAAATCAAGCTCCACCACAGCAGGAAAAGAAGTCAAATTTGGAGGAGTTGCTTTCCAAGTATATAGCACAAAATGAGACCAGGATGAACAGTCAGGAAGTATCAATTCGGAACCTGGAAAATTAAATGGGTTAGCTTGCTAATGCCATTAACAACCGACCTCAAGGAACTTTACCTAGTGATACAGAGATCAATCCTAAGAGAGAAGGAAAGGAGCACTGCAAGGCTATTTCATTACGAAGTGGAAAAGAGCTATCTGAAGTTGTTGGTGGAATTCCAAAACAATCACTTGGAGATGATAATAGGGATGAAGATAGAGATAGCAAGAATGTGGAACATGCAAAGAAGGAAGAAGAGTCAGTGGTAAATTCTGATGAAGCCAAGCAGAGTCTTATTGTGCCTCCCATGTCGTTTCCACAACATTTGCAGAAAAAGAAGTTAGATAAGCAGTTCTCAAAATTTTTGGAAGTATTCATGAAGCTCCAAATTAATATCCCTTTCGCAGATGCATTGGAGCAGATGCCTAGCTATGTGAAATTTATGAAGGAAATTTTGTCAAGGAAGAGAAAACTAGGTGATTTTGAGACAGTGGCACTCACTGAGGAGTGCAGTGTTATCCTTCAAAAGAAGCTACCACCAAAGCTCAAAGATCCGGGAAGCTTTACAATTCCATGCACAATAGGCATCCAGTTTTTCAAGAAAGCATTGTGTGACTTGGGAGCTAGTATTAACTTAATGCCGCTCTCAATTTATCAGCAATTGGGTTTGAATGAAGCAAAGCCTACCAATGTTACATTGCAATTAGCAGACAGATCACTCACTTATCCAAGGGGCATAGTTGAAGATGTTCTAGTTAAAGTGGATAAGTTCATTTTTTCAGTTGATTTCATAGTTTTGGATTGTGAGGAAGATAGGGAAGTCCCTATAATTCTTGGGCGACCATTTTTAGCGACGGGGAGAACACTTATTGATGTACAGAAAGGTGAGCTAACTATGCGAGTCCAAGATCAAGAGGTGACGTTTAATGTATTTTCAGCTATGAAATTTCCTAAGGAAGCAGAAGAATGTTTTCGGGTTGATTTGGTGGAAGATGCAATAACTGAGATATTCGTAGAAAGCTGTCTTTCAGATCCCCTTAAGACATCACTGGTTAGTCCCACTACTGCGGATTACCCGGCTCCTCTAGAGTATGTACAGTGGTTGAATGCTTCCCCACGGGTTATCAAGTTTAGACAACAGTTTGAGACTTTGGATCACTCAGGAAGCTCTACTCGTGCAAAGTCATCTTTGGAAGAACCACCTATATTGGAGCTTAAACCTCTTCCAAATCATCTACGGTATGCGTATTTGGGTGACTCTTTTACTTTACCTGTTATTATTTCTGCTTCACTTGATGAATTTCAGGAAAGTAAGCTGTTGCGAGTCCTTCGTGAGTACAAAACGGCTTTAGGATGGTCTATTGCAGATATTAAGGGCATTAGTCCCTCAATTTGTATGCACAAAATTCTGCTTGAAGATGATGCTAAGCCCATGATTGAGCAACAACGCCGATTAAATCCTATCATGAAGGAGGTAGTTAAGAAAGAAATCATCAAGTGGTTGGATGCCGGAATCGTATACCCTATCTCAGACAGTTCATGGGTTAGTCCAATTCAATGTGTTCCGAAGAAAAGAGGCATGATGGTAGTGTCCAATGAGAACAACGAGTTAATCCCAACAAGAATAGTGACTTGGTGGAGAGTATGTATGGATTATCGTAAACTCAACAAGGCAACTCGAAAAGATCACTTCCCTCTACCATTCATTGATCAGATGCTTGACAGATTAGCTGAGCATGTATTTTATTGTCTATTGGATGGGTATTCCGGCTATAATCAGATCGCAATAGCACCCGAGGATCAGAAGAAGACTACGTTTACCTGCCCCTATGGAACCTTTGCATTCCGGAGGATGCCTTTTGGGTTATGCAACGCACCTGCAACGTTTCGACGATGCATGATGGCAATATTCTCCGACATGGTCGAGCAAAATCTTGAGGTATTTATGGATGATTTTTCGGTATTTGGAGATAGCTTTGACCTCTGTTTAGAGAACCTAACTCTTGTGCTGAAAAGATGTGTGGAAACAAACTTGGTGTTAAACTGGGAAAAGTGTCACTTCATGGTTCAAGAAGGTATTATTTTGGGGTACAAAGTTTCTGCTAATGGCATAGAGGTGGATAGGGCAAAAATATAGACTATTGAGAAATTACCACCACCAACATCAGTCAAGGGAATTCGGAGTTTCTTGGGCCATGCAGGATTTTATAGGCGATTCATAAAGGATTTTTCCAAGATCACAAAGCCTTTGTGTAACCTTTTAGAGAAAGATGTGCCATTTAAGTTTGATAAGGCTTGCCTAGAGGCCTTCGAGGTGTTGAAACATAAGCTCATAACTGCCCCTGTGATAGTTGCACCAAATTGGGATTTGCCGTTTGAGCTGATATGTGATGCTAGTGACTTTGCAGTTGGCGCAGTTCTAGGTCAACGGAAAGAAAAGATGTTTCATGCTATCTATTATGCTAGCAAGACATTATCGGACGCACAGCTCAACTACACAACCACTGAGAAAGAACTACTGGCAGTTGTTTTTGCTTTCAACAAATTCCGATCTTATCTCATTGGTACAAAGGTGATAGTGTTCACAGATCATTCGGCCATTAAGTATTTAATTTCAAAAAAGGACGCCAAGCCACGCTTGATTCGATGGGTCCTTTTGCTTCAAGAGTTTGATCTAGAGATTCGGGACAGAAAGGGGACAGAGAACCAAGTGGCGGACCATCTCTCTAGACTTGAGAATACTGGACAACAAAAGGGTGAGGGAGTAATGATCAATGAATCCTTTCCGGATGAGCAACTCTTTTGTGTTGGAGGGGAAGCATCATGGTATGCAGATTATGTGAACTATATAGTGAGTCACGTGTTTCCTCCTGAATTGAGCAACTAACAAAGGAAGAAGTTCTTGCATGAGGTGAAGCATTATATCTGGGATGAGCCATTCTTATTCAAACAATGTGCGGATAAAATGTTAAGAAGAAGTGTACCCAGGGAAGAGATCGAAGGAATCTTGCAGCATTGTCACTCATCAGATTATGGAGGACATTATGGGGGAGAGAGAACAGCAGCAAAAGTCCTTCAATCAGGTTTCTATTGGCCAACTCTCTTTAAGGATGCCCATATTTTCGCATTAAAGTGCGACAGATGTCAACAGACTGGAAATATTTCAAAGCGACATGAAATGCCCTTAAACAGTATTTTGGAGGTTGAGATCTTTGATGTCTGGGGTATAGACTTCATGGGCCCGTTTCCATCATCTTACAATAACCTTTACATACTAGTTGCGGTGGATTACGTCTCGAAGTGGGTTGAAGCAGCTGCTTTGCCTACCAATGATGCAAAGGTGGTGTTAAATTTCCTCCGGAAAAACATCTTCACGAGGTTTGGTACGCCGAGAGCAATCAATAGCGATAAAGGTATGCATTTTTGTAATAAATATTTTGCAGCCCTTCTTGCTAAATATGGAGTCACCCATAAGATTGCCACAGCTGATCACCCCCAGACCAGTGGCCAAGTTGAAGTTGCGAATAGAGAAGTGAAGCTGATTCTGGAGAAAATTGTTAATCCAACCCGAAAGGACTGGTCGAAGAAGCTAGATGATACCTTGTGGGCCTATTGAACAGCGTACAAAACGCCAATTGGAATGTCTCCATATCGGCTCGTGTATGGAAAAGCTTGTCATCTACCAGTGGAATTGGAGCATAGTGCATATTGGGCTATTCGGAAACTTAACTTTGACTTGCATGCAGCGGGTGAGAAGCGTCTCTTGCAGTTGAATGAGATGGATGAATTCCTTCTCCAAGCATACGAAAATGCCAAGCTTTATAAAGAGAAGATAAAAAGGTGGCATGATAAGAAAATCATTGAGGGAAAGTTTGAGCCGGGACAAGCTGTACTCTTCAATTCGCGGTTAAAACTTTTCCCGGGTAAACTCAAATCAAGGTGGTTAGGGCCATTTATTGTTACTAAAGTGTTCCCACATGGAGCAGTTGAAGTCGAAGATTCCCACTCCAAGAGATATTTTAAAGTGAATGGGCAAAGACTGAAGCACTATTGGGGTGGCGACATTGATCGCCAAAAGACTTCAATTCTCTCGCCAATCCGGAATAAAAATAGGGAGTAGTCAAGCTGATGACTATAAAACAAGCGCTAATTGGAAGGCAACCCAAATTTTAGTCTCTAAGTTTTATTTCATTTTATTTTAATTTAGTTTTTTTTTAAGAAATAATATTTTTAGATTATTAGTGCATTTTAATTAGTGTGTCCATTGCTTGTAGGTACCGCGAATTGAACAAGGTAAGAGAAGATAAAAAAAAATCTGCGCTGTTCCAGCGCCCCAGCGCTTGCCCACTGCCAAATCTGCACTGTTCCAGCGCCCTAGCGCTTGCCCACTGCCGAATCTGCGCTGTTCCAGCACTGTTCCAGCTGTCCAAACAGCTTCCACATACATAAAAATCAGCCTTATAAACGCCCAAATACCCCCAAACTCAGAATTTCAGCCTTCTAAACACTCCACACTACTCCAAACTCAGAATTTCAGCATCATAAACAACAAAAAAACTGCTCTACATACAAGAACAACAAGCCATCCAAATCAACTCCTACCACTCCCAAAAATGTCAAACTTCTAAAAAAAATACATACATCCCAACTCTCAACTAGCACCAAGGATTTCTTCATTCTCCACGGGCAACATAAGGTATCAAGTTCACTCATTTTTTATGGGTAAAGTTTAAAATTATTTGGTTACATGCTTGTGGGAGATGGTGTTGTGATTTATTTGGGTTGATATTACATTCTTGGGATGGTGTGGTAGTGCAAAGTTTGGCATTGCACACAAGGTGTTTGTTAAATTGCCAAAGTGACAACCAAGCTTAGTTAGCTAGTTTTTTTACTTGGTTTTTGGTGTTGTGGAGCTTCTTACTTAAATTTTCATCATGTCGTCGAAACGCCAAAGAGGGGAAAGCTCTAAATCTTCCAAGCTATACGACAAAAAGAGATTTGTTAGCGAAGCGGCGTTCACCTAGATAAGACGCATGATGGGTGTGTACATGACATGATTGAGGAGCATGGGTGGTTGGATTTCACAGCACAGCCGGAGGCAGCCGTAATCCCTATTGTAAAAGAATTTTATGCCAATGCCAAGGAAGTCGACAACCCTGTGGTTCAAGTTCGGGGTAAAACAGTGTCGTTTGACAAGGCAAGCATCAATGCTTATTACAATATAGTAGATATGTCAGACGATGATGAGTATACGACATACATAATCGAAGAACTCGACTTGGATGAGGTGATCAAGTGTCTATGTAAGCCGGGTGCTAAGTGGACATTAAAGGAGGCAGAGAAGGTTCACTTTTCACACAGTGAGCTAAGCCGGTTTGGGAAGGCATGGTACTATTTTCTATGTGCTAAGCTCATGCCTACAACCCACATTAGTGATATACTCCGTGATAGGGCGATATTGCTTTATTGCATAGTTACAGGAAAAATTATTAATGTGGGTCAAGTTATTCAAGACTCAATCACAAAGGCTATCAAGGGAGGTTCAACTAGCGGATTGTCTCACCCATCATTAATTTGCGAACTATGTAAGAAGGCCAAAGTCACATGGAGTGTCGATGAAGTGGTTTAACAACCGCAAGTGCTAATTGATCATCAAATCATTAGCCGTTTTAAGGTGTGGAAGGGTGGTTTCTCTGATCATAGGGGTGTTGGATATGTTATGGTGGATATGCCTCAGGATTCGGGTGGACCATCAGAGCCTCCTCAACCTGCCGCTGCTACATCCCAGTCACCTATGGAGAGTCTAGTTGATGAGATGCATGGATTGTGTCGAGAAACACAGGAGTTACACAGAGAGACACAAGAGTTACATAGGGAATCTCGACGAAAGTCTAGACGCAATGATCAACTTGCTCATCGTTTGGACTCATTCATGGAGTACTCAACGGAATTCAATTCCGCACTAGTCCAGATGTTCCCCAACTGTGGTTTCAACTCAGGAACATCTCCAGTACAGTTTCCGAGTCCACCTATGTTTCCCGAATACAATCCCGACTCAGCTGACGATGATGCGAACTAGCGAAGTTTCAGGGAAGTCCTCTGTCTTAATTTTTTCTACTTTATACATTGAGGACAATGTTTAGTTTAAGTTTGGGGGTGTTTTCTTATTTGCATTTGCATTATTAGGAATGCTTTTAGATAGTATGTTTTGCATTTAGGTTGCATGTTTTATTACGACTTGAGCAATGAGTTGATTGAATTTGATTATGGCCAATGATGAATGGGATTAATTGTTAATTCAAGGGAAATTGATGAATATGTTGAGTTTGTAGTTTAACATACTAGTTGGCTTTACACTGGTTATGATCTTTTCATGCATAAGCACGTATCCATCTGTTTGGTTAGTTATCATCTAGAGAATTTATTTGGCTAAGTGCTTGTAGGAGATATCAGTGAAACTCTAGAAAATTTATTTAAGCATCATTCAAAGCAAGTTTAGGCATTCATATAAGTTTGGGGGAAATATTGGTTATGATGGGATAGTATATAAAAAAAAAAAAAGGAGTTTTTGAAAAATTATTTTGATTTGATCCGTCATGAGTTAGAAAGAAAAAAAGAATAGGAAGACAAGAAACAAGAAAGGGGCATGTGGTGAGTAGAGATGGAGCGTAAAACGCACTCACTCATAAACACATGTTGAGAACAAGATGGAGCGTAAAACGCACTCGTTCAAGAAAAGACGAGATGGAGCGTAAAACGCACTCGCTCAATAGGAGGTGAGATGGAGCATAAAATGCACTCACCAAATGAATGAAAAAGAAGAAAAGAGAGAGAGAGAGAGACGAAAAATAAAAAAATAAAAATAAAAATCTTTGTACCTTCTAATTATATGTTTTGCCTTTATTAGCAAAGGTTGATGTGAAACGTAAGTTCATAGAGTTGATATTGAGTATCGCTTATGGAGCGCTTAACTACGTAAATTTATCTGGGTGATGGCTAGTTTAAATAGTTAGAATATGCACATGTATTTAAAAGGTCATGAGCGGAGGTAAAATTAAGGAGTATGTTGAATTGATAGACTTTGCATTGTTTTGAAGTTTCCCGTGAATTATTATTTGTAGTAACTTTTGGGGCCATTATTCAAATTCATATTGATCCATTGTTTGAGTAGTTGGTTGATTAATCTTTATAGTTTTTGTTTTTAGTATTTTGCTTGAGGACAAGCAAAGACCAGGCGTCGCCCATGGCTGCGCTGGCATCGTCTCTTCGCTCCTCTGCTCCTCTGCCCCAGACCAAAGCATCATCACCATCGAAGGAGTCCCCATCACTGGCACCACCATCTGCCCCTCGCCCGAAGGCGCCGCCTCCTCTTCGCCCAAGGGCGCCGCCCATGTTCTGGGGCCTCGCCAAGGCATCGTCTGGGGTCTCGCCAGGTGTTGCCTGGAGTCTCGCCGAGGCGTCATCCATGGCTTCGCATCTCCCTTCCCCACCATCGGCGCCGCCCTTCTCTCTCTGCACCAAGGCTCTACCACCTCCAACCAAGGACCAGACGCCATGGGCGCCGCCTCCAAGGCTTTCCCTATGGGCGCCGCCTCCGTCCTTGGCCTCTCCAGCTGCTGTCTCCCTCAAGATCCTAGCCTCGTTCGAGTTCATAGCTGTCAGTATCTTGTTTTGATTTGGAAAAGAAAAGACTAAGGAAGAATGGCTTCTAGGGGAAACCTTTAAATATAAGAGGATGGCTTCTTGGAGAAGCCTTTGAAGAAAAAAGGACAGCTTCTAGGAGAAGCCTCATAGGAAATGGATGGGAAAATGAGGTGGGGAAGACTAAAGGCCTTGATATATAGGCACGATTTTTCAAGACCCAGCCAAAAAATGCAAAAAATACCTAGTGTCAGTAGACTGAACGGAGTCCCTGAAAATGAAAAGATGTCATGGGGAACAAGAAAACTCTTGCTCACCCAGGTGAAGAAGAAGCTCATGCCCTCAACCCCCTCCTCTCGCAAACGGTCGAAGGCTTGGGGCATGGGGCAAATGATGAGCCCAAAACCGACTGGGCCAGGCCCAATAAATCAACTAAGCCCAAGTCAGCTAAAAGGCAACCCATACCCACGTGGGAGAGAGACTATCGGGATATACATTCATGAAGATCAATCCTACCTTAATTGTACTTACCAAAGAAGTGATGCCCTCTCACTCACGTCACCGCCTCACGTCACCACCTCACCAAACCTATATATTGTAAGCCCTCTCCATATGAGACGACACATCTTGAGATCTCTAAACACACCACTCTACACCTACACACATAGTTTCTCTCTGCTAACTAGTGTAACTCTCTCGGAGCATACTCTCTCGGAGCTCTCTCCCGGTTACTTTATTCATCAATAAAGACCTCCAGCCACCGCTGCCATTTTTCGAGAGTGGAGTAGGTCACCCGGACCGAACCACTATATATCTATGTGTTTGCTCATATTTACTGTTTTGTCATTGATTGCTTATTTATTGTCCATTAATTACACCACTTCACTTAATCGACTGTTGATCTTGCACGAGACTAATTTTGTGCAGCATCAAAGAGCAATAGCATGCTTGTCGGAACTATCCCTCAATTGATGGACAGTATCTTCCAAGCGTTTAGCTTCTTGACCCCTAGTTCCATCTGTCATGATCGTTGGTGCACAGGGCAGAATCGTGCTATAATACCATATATATAACCATAAAGATAACGAAAAACTTAAGCCAATTCCCACTTCTAGGGGAAACCTTCAAAGGAGATTTGACTATTCAACGTTATAATGCCCAAACCCATTCTATAGCTCCCCTTATAAGTTCAAAGGAGCTTCATGAATTCGTATATTCATGATAACTATTGTTGACTTATTAGGGTTATTTTCACATAAACTCCTCATAGTTTTAACTATTGTACTAAGTCCCCTCAACTTAAAAATGAAGTGTAAAAATGGACGGACTGTACTAATTTAACGGAGAGTGTGAATCACGCGCTCAAAATTGCACATGATGATAAATTGTGTCAAAATTATAATGTACAATTCCTAAAATACTATAAACCCCTATGTGTTTATAATTATATAAATAATAAGTTGTATCTGTCACATGTATAAATCGTTAGTTAGGAAGAGAATAATTAGGTGTTGAAGTGATAAGGTCCCAAGAGACACAAAAGTGTGTTTCATAAGGAGTTCGTGAATCGACTTCTAATTAGGTCAAAACGAGGTTGGGAGTGAAGCAAGAAAATGGATGCATATTCAAACGCCAAACTTCCATTCAAGTGCCAATTAGTCCCATTAATTTATGTTTGATAGAAATCCTAACAGAAAACGAGATACTGGGAGTAAGCTACATTCGAACACCAAAGCTACGTTCAAGTGCCACTTGGTTATTGTACTAAGGCTTCTAATAGAAACTTTGATAAAAATCGAGATACTGTTAGTAAGTCACATTCGAACGCGACGACAGTTACAACAACGATCAGACTTGTGTAAACTGATAAGATCTTGAACCCATAAATACTTAAGGACGCCTCCCCGCCATAATTTGTCAGTTCTAGAACCTAGAATACCCTCGAGAGTGAAAGAGAAGGAGAAAACAACAGGAATTCAAAGGCGAGTACACAGCAAGTGTAGAAATTTCACCTTTAAACATTGGATTGAGGTAAGAGTTCTTCCTAAACTTGTTTATTGACGCTAGAATGATTATATATATATATAATTTTTTTTTTTTTTTTGAACTCTAAATCGTAGATGGATGTTAGACAATCACCGTATGTTTGTTTTCTTGCAAATTTATGGAATGTTTTGGATAAGCTACATGTTTTGTATTCAAAGAATTTCTGACATCGCTATTAAAACCCTAGTTTTCAAAAGATATAGAATTTTCACATCTGATAATCTTATTTTTAATTCCAAAGCTCTAGTAGTTGGTTTGACAATGAAATTATACTTCTTGAGGATCTCTTGCATATTTTCTTGGTACTTGTGAAAGTATGGTTCTTGAATTACTCGTTCTTTGGTGAATTGGTGTGGAATATGAGTATCTCTTGTATGGGTGGTTTGATGAATATGGGAGACTGTGACTGGGCATCGTAGAGTGGGTAGATGCGTTTTTTAACCTGAGTGAGTTTGAGGGTTCCCTACCACTCGTAGTGGGGTTGGTGCCTTGCGAGGACAAAATCACTATTCTTGGGTTGGATTCGTCATTATCGATGCGTCGATATACTTCATTCCTGAAGTTGTGTATCCTTGTGAGAATTGGGGCGTATGAGTGTGGGCCAGGATAATTTCATTGTATTTTTCTTACTAATTCTTATTGCGTACCTAAGATACAAGTCAAAAATGATATATTGTTTAAAGTTGATTTTACTCTGTATTACTCTATTGCTCCTTGCATAAACTTGAGATCTTGTAAATGTCATGTTTTACTTTAAAGGCTATATATTTATTTTTTAAATGGGGACTGAACCATTTTTTATATTTTGAAACCTTGTCGAGTTTGAGAAGATGTTGTTACGGAGCTTAGTACTCACTCTCTACTGTTATCACTTTATAGATTACGGACCAGAGGAAGAACTCGGATTGGATGAGTAGGTAGATTGGGAAGCCCGAAGTGATGGGGACGTGGCTCCCAAAAGGGATATTTAGTTTGAAAGGTTGTTTTTGAGACAATGTTTAAGAGGTTGTTTGGTTCATTCCGCTATGAGATTTATATTTGGTTTTTTGGAATGTAATAGAATTTTTTTTTTTTTTTTGGATTGTTTGAGGTTTGGTTGTAATTTTGCTTTACTATGCATCTTGGTCGTGGTTATGAATTACTCATTATGGATTATGCTAGGAATTTTCAATTATTTAAGGATATTAGTAGTTGCTTCCGTGGTTTTGATGTATATAAATAGTAACGCCTTTTAGGGGGGATTTTGAGGTGTTACAAATTGGTATCAAAGCCCATGAACTGGGTCTTACATGGGAACTGTAAGTTTGGGTTACACACTAGGTTTATAAGTAGGAGAGAGACAAACAATAGGTACATCTTTTGGGTATATATGTTTATGAGTTGGGTTTGTATGGATACTTTAATAGGAAACTAAAATGTGCCTTGTTATGCAAAAGATGAGAACGTGGAGGTTTGGCGAACCCACCACCACCACCTCCTCCAGATGCTATAAATGGCATCGACCAATGTCTACGGAAGTTGATCACCCTGGTACAAAACCATAATGGAAATTATGAGAACCATAATTAGAATGGGGCTGCACAACCATTGGCGGTGGAACAAGGAGATGTCAATGAAAACCGCAAGATGACAGTGTTGAGAGAATTACTTAGACAGTGCCCGCACACTTTTCCACAAAGTTCTAATCCCATGGACGCGGATAGGTGGATCCGTAGAGTGAAAAAGATGTGCAATAGCATGGGAATAGTGGAAGATCTCCGAGTTAGGTTGGCTATCTACTAGAGGGTGAAGCATACCACTAGTGGGATTCAATTAAATGGACGACGGATATTGATGCAATGACTTGGGTGGAGTTTGACCAAGTGTTTCAGTTTAAGAACTTCCCTAAATGACTGAGGGACAAAATGAGTACGGATTTTTTGATTCAACGATAGAGCAATATGACTATAGCTGAGTATGAGCGAAAGTGTGACAAGTTTTCACGCTATGCCACTGAGTTCATATCCATCGAGGCCAGGAAGACTAAATGGTTTTAGCAGGACTTGAGGCCTGTGATCAGAGAGAAGCTAGTGGCCCACAAGATTCGAGAATACGGAGATTTAGTGGACCGAGCCAGACTGGTGGAGAGGGACACAGAGGAAC
Organism: Ilex aquifolium; assembly: GCA_951799425.1. Lineage (NCBI taxonomy): Eukaryota > Viridiplantae > Streptophyta > Magnoliopsida > Aquifoliales > Aquifoliaceae > Ilex > Ilex aquifolium. The sequence goes on from OX637391.1 coordinate 29,021,225, forward strand.
TCAGGAGGCGGCAAGCCTTGACGAAAGAAGGTCCAATCTGAGCAGGCAATGTTAGTGGCGGAGTATAGAGGGTGGCTCCCTATTGTTGGCCAGAGTAGGTTGTTGGATAGAGATCGTAGCCAGTTAGAGGAGTTAGGGGCTTACCGGAGAAGATGAGAGCAGATCCTCAAGCCTACTTTGCACGTGGAGGTTTAGGGCAAATTCGAAATCATTATTCCATCTTTCCTCCTCAAGAGAATACCTAGATTGTAGGACAGTTATATACAAACAAGCCCCCACTATAGAAGCCACCGCAGCAGAAAACTGCGAGAACTACAACACCAAGCGGTACCAATTAGGGACAGGTGTTTGCTTCGACCCAAATGGGTTGGATTTTTGGCTGATCCCATAATGCGTCTAACAACCAGGTCCCCTAGGATAAAAGCGTGAGGGTGGACCTTCTTGTTGTAGGCCCAAGACATCTGTTGTTGGTTAGATGATATCCGAACTGCTACTGCCTCCTTCTTTTCTTCAAGCAGGTCTAACTCTCGGCCAATTACAGTTTCATTGTCCCCTTTAATTACTAGGTCAGTTCAAAGTTTTGGCAATCCAATTTCCAATGGTATCACAGCCTCCATGCCGTAAGCGAGTGCAAATGGAGTTTCCACCGTTGCGTGTTGCGGTGGGTTCGGTACATCCACAGAATGTTGGGAAACTCTTCCACCCATTTACCTTTTGCATTCTCCAACCTTTTCTTAATCCCTTCTAGGACGGTTTTGTTTGAGATTTTAGCCTGCACATTACTCTGTGGGTAAGTTGGAGTGGAGTAGTGGTTCCGAATCCCATATTGCTGACAAAAGGCTTTCAAGGGACCGCTTTCAAATTGGGTTCTATTGTCGGATATGAGGGCGGTTGGTATACCAAATCTTTAGATAATGTTCTTCCACATGAATTTTCTTGTGTTTGTGTCCCGTATGTTTGCTAAAGACTCGACTTCTACCCATTTCATGAAATAGTCAGTTACAACAAGCAAGAATCTTTTATTTCTGAGAGCTTGAGGCATTGGCCCTACTGTGTCCAGTCCCCAGTGTGCAAAAGGCCATGGACTGGTTAATGGAAGCAAATCCTGGGGGGGCTTCCTTGCTATCGAAGAAAAGATCTGGCATTTCTCACAACACCTAACAAACTACTGAGCGCCTTTTTGCATGTATGGCCACCAAAATCCCTAGGAAAGTACTCAGTCCTCAGTGGGCCAATGACCTTCCCATGGTGTGCGTGTCGCATCTTCCCTCATTGATCTTAGACAAGAAATCTTGGACCATTTCTATATAAACGCATTTTATGTATGGTCCATCGAATGAACACCAGTAGAGCACTTCTTTAGGGGAGAGCCAGCACCTAGCTGTCTTTAGTCGTAACTTATGCGCCTCCTTCTTATCTTCAGACATGTTTCCTTTTTTTAGATGACCAATGATTGCATCCATCTAGCCTATTTTTACCTCATTGGAGAGTAATTCATCTAATAATGGTGATGCAACTCAACTTTCCATTGTACTCGACTGTGATAGTCCTTCTTATTCTTTTGTCTATGACCGATGCTAGGGATACTAGTGCGTCTGCGTGCATATTTTTTGCTCGGCCTACTTGCTTAATAGAGTACTCTAGGATCCAGATGAGCTCTTTCTTAGATAAATCGTAGTAGGCAACCATCATCTCGTCTTTTGTCATGTAATTCCCAAGTATCTAATTCACCACCAACTGTGAATTGAAAAATATCTGAAGCTTCATAACGCTTATATCAGTTGCAAGCCTTACTCCTGCTAGTAAGGTCTCATATTCTGCCTCATTGTTTGAGGCTTGAAAATCAAGCCTTACGGCTTTCTCTAGTATATCCCCTTCTGGACTCTCAAGTATGGTTCCTATTCCTGCTCCTTTCTGATTGACGATCAGTCAATGAACAAGCTCCAACATCTTCTGGTGCCAAACCCAGTATCCACATCTGTTTTTGGATCTAGGGATGAATTTTCAATGGAATTATGCTTTGGGGAGAACTCGGCGATGAATTCAGCCACCACCTAGCCCTTGATCGATGCTATAGGATTGAACATAATATCATATTCACCGAGCTCAACTGCCTATCTGGATATTCGCCTAGATAGGTCGGCCTTACGAAAAAAAGCTTTAAGTGGCTAGTCAGTGAGTATTGTAATCATGTATGCTTGGAAGTAATGACGCAACTTCCGAGTTGAGCTCACAAGGGAAAGTGCCAACCTTTCCAATTGCAAATACATCGTCTCCATGTCAAGGTGCATCTTGCTGATATAGTAGATCGGACTCAAGCCCTTTTGAGAATTTCTCAGTAGGGCCCCACTAACCGCGTGTTCTAACACGACTAGGTACAATAATAGACGCTTCTCTAGGAACGGTGTGGTGAGGAGTGGCGGAGTGGCTAAGTAGGTTTTCAACTTGCTAAAGGCCTCATCACATTCATGATCCCAAATTGTGACCTCATTTCCTATGATGGACTAGAAGAACAGTCTGCATTTATCGAACGCTCGGGATATAATGTTGTGAAGTGCGGTTCTTCTTTAACAGTTCTCGATGGTTTCAATTGTGTCAACGCCTTAACCTGATCGAGATTTGCTTCGACTCCTCGAAGGGTCACCAAGAAACCTAAAAATTTTCTAAAACCAACACCATGCACATTTTGAAGCATTCAGCTTCATCTGATACCTGAGGAGGACATCAAAAGTTCTACTTAAATATGAGAGGTGGTTATTAGCCTTTCAAATTTTGACCACCATATCGTCACTGTAAACTACCATGGTGTCACCCAACATATGCAAAAACATTTTTGTCACCAGCCTCTAGTAGGTTGCACCTGCATTTTTTAGCCCGAAAGGCATTATTTTGTAGCAGTAAGTTCCTTCAGGAGTTATAAACGAGGTCTTCTCCCAAACTTGCTCGGCAAGCGAAATCTGGTGGTATCCTCTATGTAAAATCCGGGCAAATTTGAACTTTTTCTGAAAAAGGGCAAAATGATAATTTCCCACCCTAATGCGTATTTAAAATATTCATGTTCTAGAGCTCGGATGACAAAACGGAGTTCGCCGTTGGATTCATCTCGCGAAACCGATTCACCCTGTCAAATTTCGCCGAATTCTGAGATAGTTGGATTTTTCACGTTTTTCGAGGTGACTGGTGTCCAGTGACCCCCAAAAACGAATTTTTTATTAAAATTATAAAATTTCCTTAGAATTTGATGAAAGTTCAAATAAAATTAATTTGAACTTAAACTGGAACGAAATTAATCGTTTAGAGGCGAAAATGGACCCGAACAAGTGGGGGCCGTGTGGCTCGATGTGAGCCAAGTTTTAAAAATTATAAATAGGGGCTAACTATCTGAAAAATCAGGGGCGTGTTTGGTTTGTGTTTCGAAAACTGTTTTTTGTTCTCAAAATTTCAAAAACACCCAAAACCTGTTTGTTTAGCTTTTTTGTTCTCCAAATTTTAGAAAATTTTGAGAATTGAGTCAAAGAAACAGAAAACAAGTCTAGCTTGTTTTCGGAGTTTTCTTTGAAAATTTTGAAAACAAGAAGAACAATTTTGGACTTTAATGAGGTCTGCCCTTCGAGTCTCCTTAGGAGCAAATTTCTTCATTCTTTTTTTTTTTTACTTCTTCCTCTCTCTCATAATATATAATATATATATATAATAGATATTATAATATAATATATTATATAATATTCTATTATATTATATAATATTATAATATAATATATAAATATTATATTATATAATATTATTAAAATTCGTATATAAATATAAATATATATATATATATATTCGTATATAAATATATATATATATATATATATATATATATATATATATATATATATATATATATATATATATATATAAGAATTTATATGTATATTATATATATACGTATATATATATCTACGAATTTATATATAAGAATTTATATGTATATTATATATATATATAAATTGGTATATATATGTATATATATATCTACGAATTTATATATATATTATAAATTTATAAATATATATATAATATATTATATTTTAAAGTTTGGTTTATTGAATTTTTTTTTTATGAAATTATCAATCTAAAAATAACTTTCTTATATTTTTTTATTAATGTTTGAATTAATGTTCAAACATATATTTAGGCTGTCCAAACAGGTTTTACTATTTTCTGTTCTGTAAAATTGTTTTTGAAATCATCTAACCAAACAAGTTTTTTATCTCCAAAAATATCAAAACCATTTTCTTAAAACTCTTCTCAAAAACTGTTTTCGGATATCTGTTTTTGAAACGCAAACCAAACAGGCCCCAGATATTTCCTTCTCCAAATCTGCTGGTTCCAACGTGTGAGAGAAAGAGAAGAGAAAAGTGGGAAATCAAGCTTTCTTCCACCGATCTTCGAAGTTCCGTCGCTCGGATTAACTCGGACCAAGATTTAAAGTCGATCACCGCGACGAGGGCTATGTCTACATACCAAGAAAAGTGGATTTCACCAAAGGTCCAAGGAAAATATTTTGGAGAAATCAAGTTCTTGGGCTATTTTTGGGGTTCTTGACGTCTCTACACTTCAATCTACGCTACAAGAGGTAGGGTTCTTCATACCTTGGTTTTATTCTTACCTTAAGTGGGCCTTTTAATGGCTGAAATGGGACTGCTTATAGGCTGTCCAAATGGACAGTTTTTGGACTGTTTAGGTGGCTGAAATGGGGCTGCATGTTAGGCCAATTCATGGACTGTTTTTAGGCCAATTCATGGACTGATTTTAGGCCATTTCATGGACTGTTTTTAGGGCCCTTTCATGGACTGTTTTTAGGCCATTCATGGACTGTTTCTAGGGCCATTTTATGGACTGTTTTATGGCCTGTTATGAACTGTTTTTATGGCCTGTTTAGGGACTGTTTTGAGGCCTATGTAGGGGCTGTTTTTGTGCTCCGATTAGGGGCTATTTTTGTGGATTGTTTTTGGCCTGTTAAGTGGGTTGTTATGTGGGCTAATACATGGGCGGTTATGTGTTAAATTGTGCCTTTGTGATTAAGTGTGTTATTGGCATAAAAATTGTGATAACATGCTTGGAATTGTTTTATGAAAATTGTCAATGTATATATATGCTTGTGTTATATTGACATTATGGAGAATTATAGAATTATATGCTTATGATATAATTCTGCCATGGGATATGTGAAATGTATTGAGATTGTTCATATGTCATTCATAGCATATTGAACATTGTATCGTTGTGCATAGAGGCATCACATTCATGGGCATACGTCATGAGTGTGGGTGTGTGAGATGCATAGTTGATCAAACACCTTGTTTGGTGGTTGGTATGTGGGCTCGGGAAAAAGTGGATCGAAGATCCCCTTTGAGTCGCATGGTTGCATGGAAAAAAACTTGTGTCGGGTATAACAAGTAGGGCTAGACTCTCCCTCGGGTGCAAAACCCGGTCACATGGTTCAGGCACTTCCCAGCGGTGAAATTCCAGAAAAGTGCTGGTGTTTACGGAACCGGTGGTTGAGATACCAAAATCTGTTGCCCAACAAGATACAAGATTTTGGTTTATAAAAGTACTCATCCAATGAGTAACACTCATCAATGATTTGGTTTTATAATGAAACAACTTTTATTTCAAACGATCATTGGATGGATTTTTCGTCAAATGACGGTTCATTTCACAAGTGCATTGCATGGTGTTGTGAGAATCGGTGAGGACTCGGGTTGAAGTTGCATAAGTGAGTCTCATCTCATTTCATGGCATGATATAGAATTCCTATAATTGGATGCATATTATTGATAGCAATGCTTGAATGGATAAATGTGTTGATTGTTGCATATACACATTGCATATGCATTTAAGGTGGGGAGTAGCATTTGTAGGATATACTCTACTGGGCGTTGGCTCACCCTATACGGGAAACATTTCAGGTGCTGGTTATGCGCCGACGGACGGCTCACAATCGGGGCCACATGGTTGAAGAAAAGCCGACTTGTGGCTTTTAATCCTTTTTGTTTGTAAAATTTGGCATGTAATGTATGTAAAGAATTGTAATTGGACTTTTATGGACTAATTTTAATATAGTCTTGCATGTTTATATGAGTGTGGATAGATGGACCCGGTGTGGTCTATATTTACTCATAAATGGACCCGGTGTGGTCATTGTTGAATATTAGACCTCAGATGGGTCTTGTTATTTTGTGATGCACAGGTTGTGTTTTGGGTAAAGCTCCCCGTACAAAGGAGACTCTGCCCAATTTTGTTAAATTATGGACCCCGGTAAATGGGGCATAACGTTGTGATATCGAGTTACTCGGTATCCACGGGCATTCCGCGGGTTGATGGGTAATCAACGGACCCCCGGATTTTGGGGCGTCACAGCTTGGTATCAGAGCCTAGGTATACGATTTACCTAGGGATCGATTGGGCGTGGGTCTAGACCATGACATTCATTGTGCATTTCATGTTATGTGTTTTAGTTGACACATGTTATGTGCTTTAGTTGACACATGTTATGTGCTATGTGTTATGTGATGTATATGCATGATAGAAATGTATATAGAAAAGAGGAACACTAGGGTTAGAAAACATAACCTTGGGAGTTCGAAAAAACAGAATGAACGGGATAGTTCAAGGGTTAAAGGTCTATTAGTATGTGACACATGTTCTACTAGGGGGACAATGAGAGAATTCTCAACGTTTGTGTTTGATCCCTAACTTTGGGAGTTGTTGGTCTGTTGCTTTCTCATGTGTGTGTAGATGGCAACTAGAGGAAGGGGACGTCGGGGTGGACGGAACAACAACCAACCACCACCAGCCTTTGACCAACAAGCCTTCATGGAGGCTATTGGTACTGCGGCTACTACTATTGCACAGGCCAGTGCTACAGCGGCTACCATTGCACAGGCTAGTGCAAGTGGGGGCCAAGGAGGCTCAAGTCATCTCCAGAAGTTCAAGGCACATCAGCCTCCGATCTTCATGGGAGGGGCGGACCCGATGGTAGCTAATCATTGGTTCCGGCAAGTAGACAAGGTCATAGGGGCAATGGAGATCACCTCCGATGCTACGAAGATAACCCTAGCTACTTTTCAGCTAGAGGGAGAATCCCAAGTGTGGTGGGATTGGATCAAGACCTCAAAGAACTTGAGGACAATGACTTGGGTAGAGTTCAAGGAACTCTTCATGGGTAAGTACTTCTCGGCAGCTGCTCGACACGCAAAGGCCCGGGAGTTCTTAGACTTGAGGCAAGGAACGATGTCGGTGATGGAATACGTGGCTAAGTTCACTGAATTAGCCCGTTTCGCCGACGATTATGTGGCTACAGACATGGCTAAAGTACGTAAGTTTGAGGAGGGCTTGAAGTTGTCCATCCGGGGCAAAATTGTGGGTCTTCTTCTACAAGACTTGGACACGATGGTCACGACAGCTATGGCCATTGAGAGAGAGATTGATAATGCAAGGAACATCCGGGAAGGGGGTGGTAAAGGCAAGAAGAAGGAGGGTTAATCCTCTTCTTCTAGTGCGGGGAAGAGGCAGAGAACTTCTGCTCCGCAGGGGCATCAAGGGCAGGGCCGCGGCTATCAAGGCCAAGGTCAAGGTCAGTCCTCCCGAGGCAGGAGAAATCAGAGGCCTCCTTTTCAGGCAGGCCAATGGACTTGCTATCATTGCCACCAACCGGGGCATATGAAGCGGGATTGTCCTTAGAGGCAGGGATCCCAGGGTTAGGGGGCGTCTCAGTCCCAGCCATCAGTAGGATATTCACAGTATCACTACACTCCTTCCTACCCCACTATGGGCCAGGGAAGCCAATATCCGTTCCAAGGTGTTGCACAGGCTCCTACCACTTCACGAGCGGGAACTCCGCAAGTAGGCCAGATGGGCCAGGGTATGGGCCGAGGCTGAGGGCAGGGCTCACAAGCCGGAACTTCGGGGACCCAGGGTCGTGTCTACGCCATGATACCTCAGACTGAGCCGGCAAACCAGTCAGTGGTACAGGGTACATTTCTTCTCTCTCGCTTATGGGCTAGAGTATTATTTGATTCTAGTGCATCACATTCATTTATTGTTGCATCTTGTGTGAAAGACTTGGGCTTAGAGGTTGAGACCTTAGAAGAGCCATTGCATGTGAGTTCTCCCCTAGGTGCTAGGGCAAGGGTTGATCAGATATATCGGGGGTATGAGTTAGAGATCTCAGGAATTCTACTCACCGTGGACCTTCGGGTCATGGACATGTCGGAGTTCGATGTAATCCTGGGAATGGATTGGTTGGCGGCACACTGAGTCGTCATTGATTGTGATCGGAAGTGGGTCACTGCTTATACGCCTGATGGTGTTTTTTTCAAATTTCAGGGGGCAAAGCACGATGCTTTACCTCAAGCCGTGTACGACTCTAGATGGCACGGGCAGTTGATGGGTTGGCTAGCAAGCCTTACCCTAGAGGACGAGGCGAGACAGGAGTTGGGTCTACCTCAGGTTGTGTGTGATTATGAGGATGTTTTTCCGGATGAACTACCGGGATTACCTCCACATAGGGATGTAGACTTCACTATTGAGTTGCACCCCGGTACTTCGCCCATTTCTATGACTCCACCTAGGATGGCGTCTGCTGAGTTGCAAGAACTCAAAGTCCAATTGCAGGAATTGTTGGACAGGGGGTTCATTAGACCGAGTACCTCACCTTGGGGCGTTCCGGTGCTATTTACAAAGAAGAAGGACAAAACCCTTCGACTATGCATAGATTACCGGCAGTTGAATAGGGTTACTATCAAGAATAGGTACCCTTTGCCGAGGATTGATGACTTGTTTGATCAGCTGAGAGGGGCACGGGTCTACTCCAAGATAGACCTCCGCACTGGTTACCATCAGTTGAGGGTTAGGGAGGCAGATATCCCTAAGACGACGTTTCGGACGCGGTATGGGCATTTTGAGTTCACAGTGATGCCATTCGGATTGACGAATGCTCCAGCGGCATTCATGGATCTCATGCAAAGGGTGTTCCAACCCTACCTAGATCAGTTCGTTGTGGTTTTCGTTGACGATATCTTGATCTACTCCAAGTCTGAGGAGGAGCATGAGGGTCACTTGAGGATTGTTCTTCAGGCCTTGAGAGACCATCAGTTGTGTGCCAAATTTAGTAAGTGTGAATTTTGGCTTACTGAGGTGAAATTCTTGGGGCATATAGTGTCAGCTTCGGGTGTATCCATGGACCCGGAAAAGGTCAAGGCAGTTATGAATTGGGAGAGGCCGAAGTCAGTCTTCGAGATACGCAGTTTCTTGGGATTGGCAGGGTACTACAGGAGGTTCATTGAGGACTTCTCTCGATTAGCTGCACCTATGACGAGGTTGACCCGAAAAGAGGTCAAGTTTGAGTGGAATGACTCGTGTGAGAGGGCATTCCAGGAGTTGAAGAGGAGGCTTACTTCAACTCCTATTCTAATAGTACCGGAAAGGGGACAAAGGTACACAGTGTATTGTGATGCCTCTAAGGACGGACTTGGATGTGTTTTGATGCAGTCTGGGAGGGTAGTGGCTTATGGTTCTCGGCAGTTAAAGAACCACGAGCAGAATTACCCCACACATGACATGGAGTTGGCGGCCATTGTCTTTGCCTTGAAGGCTTGGCGCCACTATCTGTACTGTGAGCAGTTCGAGGTGTTTTCAGACCACAAAAGTCTGAAGTACATCTTTACACAGCGGGACCTCAACATGAGACAACACAGGTGGATGGAGTACCTCGAAGATTATGACTTCACTTTGCATTACCATCCCGGTAAAGCAAATGTGGTGGCTGATGCACTCAGCCGAAAGTCACAGGGAGTTATGGATAGTGTGGCTTCTCGAGAGTGGCAGATGCTCGAGACTCTGGGACAGTTCGGGCTGTGTTATATGGGTCAGACTCAGGGTACTTTGGGGAGTTTGGTGGCTACGCCTTCTCTACTGAGTAGGGTGATTGAGTCCCAGAGTCAGGACACGAAGCTATTGTCCATCCGGGACCGTGTACAGGCAGGTACAGGTGACGAGGGCTGGGCTATTCACTCGGATGGTAGTCTTTAGTATCGAGGAAGGGTTGTGGTTCCTTAGTTGGTGGATCTAAGAGAGGAGATCCTTAGGGAATTTCACTACTCCCGTTTTAGGGTTCATCCAGGGGGCATGAAGATGTATTATGATCTTCGTCGCCAGTATTACTGGAGTAGAATGAAGAGGCAAGTTGGCGACTTTGTCAATCGATGTCTCACGTGTCAGCAGGTTAAGGCTGAACACCAGAGACCAGCAGGTTTGCTCCAGCCCTTGGAGGTAGCTGAGTGGAAGTGGGAGCATGTCACGATGGATTTTGTGACCCACTTGCCACGGACATCGCGGGGACATGACGCGGTATGGGTGGTAGTGGACCGGCTTACTAAGTCGGCACACTTTTTGGCGGTGCGGATGACCTTCACATTGGAGGAATTCTGCAAGTTATATATACTGGAGATTGTCCGGTTGCATGGGGTACCCGTATCTATAGTATCGGATCGGGATCCCAGGTTTACGGCTCATTTTTTGGGAGAGTTTCCAGCGAGCCATGGGGACACAATTGATGATGAGTACTGCTTTTCATCCCCAGACGGACGGTCAGTCGGAGAGGACCATCCAGACCTTAGAGGACATGCTACGGGCATGCATCCTAGATCTCAAGGGTAGTTGGGAAGAACACTTATCCTTGGTGGAGTTCGCCTACAACAACAGTTATCAGGCGAGCATACAGATGGCACCCTATGAGGCACTATATGGGAGGCCTTTTCGATCTCCGGTTTGTTGGACGGAGGTGGGAGAAAGAACCGCTACGGGGCCGGAATTGGTTAGGGACACCTCGAAAAAGGTAGACTTGATACGAAAGCGTCTTCTCACGGCCCAGAGCCGACAGAAGAGCTACGCTGACAAGCGGCGACGACCTCTAGAGTTTGAGGTGGGAGATCATGTCTTCTTGAAGGTAATGCCTAAGAGATGAGTGGTCAGGTTCGGCAAGCGGGGAAAGCTGTCGCCGAGGTATATCGGGCCCTTCGAGATACTCGAGAGGGTAGGTATAGTTGCTTACTGGTTGGCGTTACTGCCAAATCTATCGGGCGTTCATGCAGTATTCCATGTCTCCATGCTCCGAAAGTATACTCTAGATCCGACACATGTGGTGGATTGGGATGAATTGATTGTTGATGCGGATGGGACCTTCGAGGAGGGACCGGTACGTATCATGGATAGCCGGGAACAGATTTTGCGAGGCAAGACCGTGAGGCTAGTGAAGATGCTATGGCAGCACCGAGGAGTGGAGGAGGCGACATGGAAACGTGAGGACAATATACGTACCAATTATCCTTTCCTATTTGAGGATGGAGGTACATTCTTGTTGTCATTATGTATTATATGACTGTTGCATACGCATGTGATTGCATGTATATGTGTGTGAATTTCGGGGACGAAATTCTTTTAAGGGGGGAAGAATGTAAAATCCGGGCAAATTTGAACTTTTTCTGAAAAAGGGTAAAATGGTAATTTGCCACCCTAATAGGTATTTAAAATATTCATGTTCTAGAGCTCAGATGAAGAAATGGAGTTCGCCGTTGGATTCGTCTCGCGAAACCGAGTCACCCTGTCAAATTTTGCCGAATTCCGAGATAGTTGGGTTTTTCACGTTTTTCGAGGTGACTGGTGTCCAGTGACCCCCAAAAATAAATTTTTTATTAAAATTACAAAATTTCCTTAGAATTTGATGAAAGTTCAAATTAATTTAATTTGACCTTAAACCAGGACGAAATTAATCGTTTCGGGGCGAAAATGGACCCGAACAAGTGGGGGCCGTGTGGCTCGATGTGAGCCAAGTTTTAAAAATTATAAATAGGGGCTAAATATCTGAAAAATCAGATATTTCCTTCCCCAAATCTGCTGGTTCCAACGTGTGAGAGAAAGAGAAGAGAAAAGTGGGAAATCAAGCTTTCTTCCACCGATCTTCGAAGTTCCGTCGCTCGGATTAACTCGGACAAAGAGTTAAAGTCGATCACCGCAACGAGGGCTACGTCTACGTACCAAGAAAAGTGGATTTCACCAAAGGTCCAAGGAAAAGATTTTGGAGAAATCAAGTTCTTGGGCTATTTTTGAGGTTCTTGACGTCTCTACACTTCAATCTACGCTACAAGAGGTAGGGTTCTTCCTACCTTGGTTTTATTCTTACCTTAAGTGGGCCTTTTAATAATGGCTGAAATGGGATTGCATATAGGTTGTCCAAATGGACAGTTTTTGGACTGTTTAGGTGGCTGAAATGGGGCTGCATGTTAGGCCAATTCATGGACTGTTTTTAGGCCAATTCATGGACCGATTTTAGGCCATTTCATGGACTGTTTTTAGGGCCCTTTCATGGACTGTTTTTAGGCCATTCATGGACTGTTTCTAGGGCCATTTTATGGACTGTTTTATGGCCTGTTATGAACTGTTTTTATGGCCTGTTTAGGGACTGTTTTGAGGCCTATGTAGGGGCTGTTTTTGTGCTCCGATTAGGGGCTGTTTTGTGGATTGTTTTTTGCCCGTTAAGTGAATTGTTATGTGGGCTAATACATGGGCGGTTATGTGTTAAATTGTACCTTTGTGATTAAGTGTGTTATTGGCATAAAAATTGTGATAACATGCTTGCAATTGTTTTATGAAAATTGTCAATGTATATATATGCTTGTGTTATATTGACATTATGGAGAATTATAGAATTATATGCTTATGATATAATTCTGCCATGGGATATGTGAAATGTATTGAGATTGTTCATATGTCATTCATAGCATATTGAACATTGTATCGTTGTGCATAGAGGCATCACATTCATTGACATACGTCATGAGTGTGGGTGTGTGAGATGCATGGTTGATCAAACACCTTGTTTGGTGGTTGGTATGTGGGCTCGGGAAAAAGTGGATCGAAGATCCCCTTTGAGTCGCATGGTTGCATGGAAGTAAACTTGTGTCGAGTATAACAAGTAGGCCTAGACTCTCCCTCGGGTGCAAAATCCGGTCACATGGTTGATTGATTGGTAATTACGTCGTTCCTAACCTCGTAACATCACCCTCACCCTCAATGATGGTAAAATGACCTTGGGCTCATTAGCCTCATATGAGATAATAACTTCATTAAATGTTTCACAATCTAGAGTGGTGGGATATTCAACATCAATATGCATTTCATTGGGGGGATCATTCTCAATACATTGACTATGCTCAAGGTGTTGTTCTTCATGCATAGGAATTATAGCATTAGTCAATATATCAAGATGATCTCCAATTTCAGAAATTTGTTGGGCTATTTGGGCATTGAATTCCATTTGGCATTGCATAAACTCATAAAAAGTATTTTCCAATGCTTGTACGGTTGGGTCCTCACATGTTGGATAGTGGGAGAATTCATTTGGTGGTGTGAGATTGGATGAAAATTTGTAAGGTTAATTCTCCCAACCATAACTCGGATAACTCGGTGTAACATAATGGTTGGGGTAAAAATTTTCGGAGGCCAAAAATGAATTTGGACCTTCGCATGCAAAGTCTTGAACCGGATAATTTATTGGGCATTCACTAGTGAGGTGTCCATTCTCACCACAAATTTCGCAAACGTATTCAAAATAAGGGGCATTTATTGGGCACTCACTAGTGATGTGTCCATACTCACCACAAATCTTGCATACGTTTTCAAAATAAGAGGCCATTCTTGGGCACTCACTAGTAACATGCCCATACTCCTCACAAATCTCACACACATTTTGAAAATGTGGGGCACTATATACATTTTTATAAAAATTATAAGACATAATACAAAACACAAACTAAAACAAAAATATTTACAAGTTAGACGACATACCTTGGCCCGTGATGAAAATCACAAGACTTACCTTATGCCGTCCCAAAATCACCTCTTTGAACTCAACGCTTTACCTTCCCCGGCAACGGCGCCAAAATGATTGATTGGTAATTACGTCGTTCCTAACCTCGTAACATCACCCTCACCCTCAATGTGTGTATGTGGCGTATAGTGATGGGGGAGTGTCACTCTCCCTCCGGATGATGCAAGAAGATAGGAAACAACAACAAAATGGATGTGAATGGAAATGTTATGAACAAAATAGATGGAATGAAATGCGTGTGTGGTGAACAAAAGTGCTCCCCAATCGCAAGGAGTCTTTCGTTGTCGGTGTTTTACTTGGAAGAGTATTCCAAGGTCGTCTCCTCAGGGAAGGAAAAGGAGTTTTGTGAAAGTGATTTTGCAAAAGTGAAAAGAAAATGTAAAATCTTTTGTTTGAGTTTTGTGTTTGGTTTGTAAAGGAAAATGCAAATAAAGCAAGTGTTGGCTAATCCAAAGGGTTCATTCCAATGGGAATACCAAATCAACTCAAAGCCTTCCTCCGATTGAGCATGAATGAACAATTGATTTGGGGGAAGCTAGGGACGAGATTGGTGAGTATCTAAGCATAAACCGTGACTAGGCCTACGGAATATCAAAGGCTCACCAACTCATCCACTCTCAACCCCGTCAAACCGAACCATTTGACTCTAAAGGGAGGAATGAAAAAGAGTTGAAAATGGTATTCCCAAGAGGAATTTTTCCTTGGATTAACTAACTTAAATCCTAGCTACTCATATTAAAAATGCATAAAGGAAAGACAAGCATAATGTAAATGAAAGACATTGTACAGAAATGAAGCTTTAAAGCATGAAACTAAACTTGAAGCAAGAAATCTAAAGCTATGAACAAAAACATTCAATACCCATTTTAAGCTAAAAATAAAGAACTTGAAAGCATAAATGGTGAAATGAAGAACATGTAATTAACTTGCAATATACTTGAAATAAAGGAGATTACAATGTAAGAAATGAAGATTACAAGAGGAATGTAGCTTACAGCAATGACATGGATGAAGAAAATGCAAAAACGAAATTAATATTCATCATCTTCAACCTTGGAGCTTTCTACATCTACTCCTAAGCTTAGGTAGCCAACTTCTATATAAGCTTGTAATGTTCATGTTGAATATATTGAGTGTGGAGACTTGCCAAAACGTCCAAGAGGCTCCCCCCTAGCTGTGTGAACGAGCTCCCATCAAGAGAGGGCTGAATGGATGGCTTTGACAGGCTAGGAGATCATAGCCTGGGCAGGCCACTTCCCCCCATTCCTCCTTTAATGCATTGGCCTTTAAAGTCTTCCACTTGAGTGTAGGAGGCCTGTAAATGTGTAAGGAAATGTTGGGATAGGCGTGGGAGAAGTGTAGGTGGGACCCCCAAGCCTCAAAGTTGAGTTACAGGCTGTTTTCGCGACCAGAAGGTCCGGAGTACCGGTACTGTTTTTCTGCACTGGACCACCTTCGGTAGAATCGGCATAAATCTTGATCTAACCATTGAATTGGGCTGAAATGTTGACACCAAACAGAAGACACACATATCTACAACTTTCATGTTTTCAACTTTTCCAAATTCTGTGTAGATCATGGCAAAAATGGAGGAATTCCGAGGCAGTGCTTCCAATTGTTGCTGCAGCTGGTGCCCTTGTTCCCAAGCACCAATGCCTTCTTGATTTCTTCACTTTTAAGCCTCCAATTCTTCATGTATTGTGTCCATGCCTTCACCACACATCCAACATAGTTGCAATGTCCTAAAATACATGATTTAAGCAATAAAAACTTGCAACATCAAAATATCAACATTATTCATAATTTCGGCTAACTCTAAGTACTTAAATGCAAAAGTTGAGTTAAAATGTATGTAATGAGCCCTTCAAATATGCAATATTATGTGCTCATCACACCCCCCAACTTAAGCTTTGCTAGTCCCTAGCAAACAAAATGTAAAAAGCAAGAAAACAAAAAACAAAACTATACTAATTCCGATATTGCATTTAGCACATGCAACAAGCCTTTAAACCCCTAGGTGATCCCTAGTGGACGAGTTTTGTCTCGTGAAGGTTTCCAGTGAAGGTACCTACAAACTTCTTTTCATAGTATCCAATATTTAAAATATATTCCCATATCTTAATTAGCAATGGGATACTAAAAACAACTTGGTTCAAACACCCGAACAAATCACACATGAGACATATTATAGCCGTAAATGCTATTCTAGAGTATCCACATACACATTTCCTTTCAAAACTCGTGTGCGTGTGAAATGAACATGTAATTTAAACATTTACACGATGGAGTTCACATTTACTTTGGCCATCCACATTAAGCTTCAATGCAAAAACTCACCAAGGGTGTTCTCTCAAAATGAATAACACTATGATTATCCGGGCATGCTCTCCATGTGTATATGTGAGATGGAATCTTGTGCACAAAACAAAGTATGCTCACATATAATCCAAAAATGAAGTATGCATAAAAATGAAACAACCTTGGCATAATCTCATGAAAGGAATGCTAGGGCATTAGATAGCAAAATCAACTTCTCTTGCTCTTTTAAACGTATGCATCCCCCATGCTTCTCTAGATCTTTTAGGACTTTCATGGGTTGTAATGAGGCCTTGGGGTGATGTTGTGGTAAGGGAAACGAAGGATATATGATAACAAAGAGGGTTGATCCGGGTGAATGACCTTAATCTTAGAAAAACACTTTCCTTTTATGGGATTTTGATTTTCACACCATCACCACACCCTTTGTTTCTTTTCTTTCTTTTCCTTTACATTTTTCCCTTTTCTTTTTCTCATTCTTTTTCTCCTTTTCTTGGATTTTCATTCTTTTTCCATTGAACTCTTTTGAGTTTCAACATCCTTCATCCCTTTTGTTTGAGTTTCCACACCATACTTCCTTTTCTTTTACGATCAAATCATATCCCGCTCTAGGAACAACCAAGGTAAGGTAGATATTTATCATTTTCATTGGCTTGGTCAAATGTGTGGCATAGAAACGAATTCAATTAAGGCTCAATCATGGCACTAGGGATAAAATTTCACAAGAAAAAGGCTAAGGCTCAAAGCATCAAAGATGGCCTAAGATCATTTCTAGATAGGCATGGGAGAGCATTGTACAATCAAGACAAAGTCAATCAACTACCCAAATACACCTAACCAAAACAAGCATAATGAGATTATTGAACAAATTTGGAATTTGAAAAATTGTTCCTTGAGTAAATGTAAGTTCCTTCCAACAAGAATTGGCACTAAAGCTCACACGGGTACTTAATCATCTCCACTATTCATGTCAAGCACTCAAATGTGAACTCAATCCGTAAATTGTCCAAATTACACATTCAAGGTGCACAATGGTTGAGTTTGAAAGAAAACACATATGTGATACTCAAGCATAGGATAAACTTCTATAATGTGCTCATGTATTCAAAGTTCAAAATGAAGATCAAGCAATTCACAAATCCCATAACAATTAGGATAGAGGAATATAGTTCAATATTGACTATTTTTCACAAAAATTGTCCAAAATTTTTCAAAATTTTCACATTTCCAACTTATTCTATACACAAAGTGGTGGAACATGTGAATGGTGCACCTCACCCCCCAACTTAAACTATGCATTGTCCTCAATGCACAAGGAATCATGCAATGAAAACAATGAAGGTAAAATGGGAAATGAGATACCCCTTTTATATATATATATATATATATATATATATATAAACATAAAAGAGAAAATGAAACACACAAAGCTCATTTACACCCCCCAACTTAGACTAGAACATGGGGGAGAAATGCTGGTGATGCCCTCAAAGCAGGTGGAGCAGCATTGCAGAGATTGGGTCTGTCAGGCAAACAGTACCGGTACTGGGTACCGGTACCTGCGATTCCAGTAGACTTTTAGTACCGGTACTGGGTACCGGTACTGTTTTGCTTTGTCTGCCAAACTACTCCCGCTGAAACATGCTTCATGTTAAAATCTAAACTACAATGATACTCACCATTATACTACAATGACATGAAAAATAAAAATATAACAATAAAAGAGATATAACTACTATGTACATGGAAACAAAACAACAAGGGCTCATGTCAATCCGGCTTCAATTCGGATATGACCCTACACCCATGGATTTTTTTGATTTTAAAATTTTTTTGTTGTATAAATGTCCTTTCTATCCAATCTATCCAACCATACAAGGGATAATAATTCAAAAATCTCAACCGAACCAAGATGTATGCGAGTTTATGCAATGCAACAAATAGAATATACAATTTCTCATTAAGAACACTTGACTCCATTTCAATGTCCTCCCCAAGTTGAGAAATGTGAATCTCAACACCACTCAAAGATGGTAAAATGACCTTGGGCTCATTAGCCTCATATGAGATAATAACTTCATTAAATGTTTCACAATCTAGAGTGGTGGGAGATTCAACATCAATATGCATTTCATTGGGGGGATCATTCTCAATACATTGACTATGCTCAAGGTGTTGTTCTTCATGCATAGGAATTATAGCATTAGTCAATATATCAAGATGATCTCCAATTTCAGAAATTTGTTGGGCTATTTGGGCATTGAATTCCATTTGGCATTGCATAAACTCATAAAAAGTATTTTCCAATGCTTGTACGGTTGGGTCCTCACATGTTGGATAGTGGGAGAATTCATTTGGTGGTGTGAGATTGGATGAAAATTTGTAAGGTTAATTCTCCCAACCATAACTCGGATAACTCGGTGTAACATAATGGTTGGGGTAAAAATTTTCGGAGGCCAAAAATGAATTTGAACCTTCGCATGCAAAGTCTTGAACCGGATAATTTATTGGGCATTCACTAGTGAGATGTCCATTCTCACCACAAATTTCGCAAACGTATTCAAAATAAGGGGCATTTATTGGGCACTCACTAGTGATGTGTCCATAATCACCACAAATCTTGCATACGTTTTCAAAATAAGAGGCCATTCTTGGGCACTCACTAGTAACATGCCCATACTCATCACAAAGCTCACACACATTTTGAAAATGTGGGGCACTATATACATTTTTATAAAAATTATAAGACATAATACAAAACACAAACTAAAACAAAAATATTTACAAGTTATACGACATACCTTGGCCCGTGATGAAAATCACAAGACTTACCTTATGCCATCCCAAAATCACCTCTTTGAACTCAACGCTTTACCTTCCCCGGCAACGGCGCCAAAATGATTGATTGGTAATTACGTCGTTCCTAACCTCGTAACATCACCCTCACCCTCAATGATGGTAAAATGACCTTGGGCTCATTAGCCTCATATGAGATAATAACTTCATTAAATTTTTCACAATCTAGAGTGGTGGGATATTCAACATCAATATGCATTTCATTGGGGGGATCATTCTCAATACATTGACTATGCTCAAGGTGTTGTTCTTCATGCATAGGAATTATAGCATTAGTCAATATATCAAGATGATCTCCAATTTCAGAAATTTGTTGGGCTATTTGGGCATTGAATTCCATTTGGCATTGCATAAACTCATAAAAAGTATTTTCCAATGCTTGTACGGTTGGGTCCTCACATGTTGGATAGTGGGAGAATTCATTTGGTGGTGTGAGATTGGATGAAAATTTGTAAGGTTAATTCTCCCAACCATAACTCGGATAAATCGGTGTAACATAATGGTTGGGGTAAAAATTTTCGGAGGCCAAAAATGAATTTGGACCTTCGCATGCAAAGTCTTGAACCGGATAATTTATTGGGCATTCACTAGTGAGGTGTCCATTCTCACCACAAATTTCGCAAACGTATTCAATATAAGGGGCATTTATTGGGCACTCACTAGTGATGTGTCCATACTCACCACAAATCTTGCATACATTTTCAAAATAAGAGGCCATTCTTGGGCACTCACTAGTAACATGCCCATACTCCTCACAAATCTCACACACATTTTGAAAATGTGGGGCACTATATACATTTTTATAAAAATTATAAGACATAATACAAAACACAAACTAAAACAAAAATATTTACAAGTTAGACGACATACCTTGGCCCGTGATGAAAATCACAAGACTTACCTTATGCCGTCCCAAAATCACCTCTTTGAACTCAACGCTTTACCTTCCCCGGCAACGGCGCCAAAATGATTGATTGGTAATTACGTCGTTCCTAACCTCGTAACATCACCCTCACCCTCAATGTGTGTATGTGGCGTATAGTGATGGGGGAGTGTCACTCTCCCTCCGGATGATGCAAGAAGATAGGAAACAACAACAAAATGGATGTGAATGGAAATGTTATGAACAAAATAGATGGAATGAAATGCGTGTGTGGTGAACAAAAGTGCTCCCCAATCGCAAGGAGTCTTTCGTTGTCGGTGTTTTACTTGGAAGAGTATTCCAAGGTCGTCTCCTCAGGGAAGGAAAAGGAGTTTTGTGAAAGTGATTTTGCAAAAGTGAAAAGAAAACGTAAAATCTTTTGTTTGAGTTTTGTGTTTGGTTTGTAAAGGAAAATGCAAATAAAGCAAGTGTTGGCTAATCCAAAGGGTTCATTCCAATGGGAATACCAAATCAACTCAAAGCCTTCCTCCGATTGAGCATGAATGAACAATTGATTCGGGGGAAGCTAGGGACGAGATTGGTGAGTATCTAAGCATAAACCGTGACTAGGCCTACGGAATATCAAAGGCTCACCAACTCATCCACTCTCAACCCCGTCAAACCGAACCATTTGACTCTAAAGGGAGGAATGAAAAAGAGTTGAAAATGGTATTCCCAAGAGGAATTTTTCCTTGGATTAACCAACTTAAATCCTAGCTACTCATATTAAAAATGCATAAAGGAAACACAAGCATAATGTAAATGAAAGACATTGTACAGAAATGAAGCTTTAAAGCATGAAACTAAACTTGAAGCAAGAAATCTAAAGCTATGAACAAAAACATTCAATACCCATTTTAAGCTAAAAATAAAGAACTTGAAAGCATAAATGGTGAAATGAAGAACATGTAATTAACTTGCAATATACTTGAAATAAAGGAAATTATAATGTAAGAAATGAAGATTACAAGAGGAATGTAGCTTACAGCAATGACATGGATGAAGAAAATGCAAAAACGAAATTACTATTCATCATCTTCAACCTTGGAGCTTTCTACATCTACTCCTAAGCTTAGGTAGCCAACTTCTATATAAGCTTGTAATGTTCATGTTGAATATATTGAGTGTGGAGACTTGCCAAAACGTCCAAGAGGCTCCCCCCTAGCTGTGTGAACGAGCTCCCATCAAGAGAGGGCTGAATGGATGGCTTTGACAGGCTAGGAGATCATAGCCTGGGCAGCCCACTTCCCCCCATTCCTCCTTTAATGCATTGGCCTTTAAAGTCTTCCACTTGAGTGTAGGAGGCCTGTAAATGTGTAAGGAAATGTTGGGATAGGCGTGGGAGAAGTGTAGGTGGGACCCCCAAGCCTCAAAGTTGAGTTACAGGCTGTTTTCGCGACCAGAAGGTCCGGAGTACCGGTACCATTTGGTACCGGTACCGAGTACCGGTACTGTTTTTCTGCACTGGACCACCTTCGGTCGAATCGGCATAACTCTTGATCTAACCGTTGGATTGGGTTGAAATTTTGAAACCAAACAGAAGACACCCATATCTACAACTTTCAGGTTTTGAAATTTTCCAAATTCTGAGTAGATCATGGTCAAAATGGAGGAATTCCGAGGCAGTGCTTCCAATTGTTGCTGCAGCTGGTGCCCTTGTTCCCAAGCACCAATGTCTTCTTGATTTCTTCACTTTTAAGCCTCCAATTCTTCATGTATTGTGTCCATGCCTTCACCACACATCCAACATAGTTGCAATGTCCTAAAATACATGATTTAAGCAATAAAAACTTGCAACATCAAAATATCAACATTATTCATAATTTCGGCTAACTCTAAGTACTTAAATGCAAAAGTTGAGTTAAAATGTATTTAATGAGCCCTTCAAATATGCAATATTATGTGCTCATCAATGGTTCAGGCACTTCCCGGCGGTGAAATTCCAGAAAAGTGCTGGTGTTTACGGAACCGGTGGTTAAGATACCAAAATCCGTTGCCCAACAAGATACAAGATTTTGGTTTATAAAATTTCCCATCCAATGAGTAACACCCATCAATGATTTTGTTTTATAATGAAACAACTTTTATTTCAAACGATCATTGGATGGATTTTTCGTCAAATGACGGTTCATTTCACAAGTGCATTGCATTGTTGTGAGAATCGGTGAGGACTCGGGTTGAAGTTGCATAAGTGAGTCTCATCTCATTTCATGGCATGATATAGAATTCCTATAATTGGATGCATATTCTTGATAGCAATGCTTGAATGGATAAATGTGTTGATTGTCGCATATACACATTGCATATGCATTTAAGGTGGGGAGTAGCTTTTGTAGGATATACTCTACTGGGCGTTGGCTCACCCTATACGGGAAACATTTCAGGTGCGGGTTATGCGCCGGCGGACGGCTCAAATCGGGGCCACATGGTTGAAGAAAAGCCGACTTGTGGCTTTTAATCCTTTTTGTTTGTAAAATTTGGCATGTAATGTATGTAAATAATTGTAATTGGACTTTTATGGACTAATTTTAATATAGCCTTGCATGTTTATATGAGTGTGGATAGATGGACCCGGTGTGGTCTATATTTACTCATAAATGGACCCGGTGTGGTCATTGTTGAATATTGGACCTCAGATGGATTTTGTTATTTTGTGATGCACAGGTTGTGTTTTGGGTAGAGCTCCCCGTACAAAGGAGACTCTGCCCAATTTTGTTAAATTATGGACCCCGGTAAATGGGGCATAACGTTGTGATATCGAGTTACTCGATATCCACGGGCATTCCGCGGGTTGATGGGTAATAAACGGACCCCCGGATTTTGGGGCGTCACACTCTATATGCATCTAGAAAACTCATATGTTCATGCCTAACGGTTGCATCGACTAACTGGTCATTTTTTTTGCAATGGGAAGTTGTCCTTCAGGACGCCTTATTTTGATTGGTGAAATCAACGCATACCCTCCGTTTCCCTATTTTTTTTCTTGGCAACAGGTCCGGTACTTAACCTCCTTCACGGTTTGTGATTATAACAACCTTGCTACTTCTTCCTTCACTGCC
Source organism: Ilex aquifolium (assembly GCA_951799425.1). Lineage (NCBI taxonomy): Eukaryota > Viridiplantae > Streptophyta > Magnoliopsida > Aquifoliales > Aquifoliaceae > Ilex > Ilex aquifolium. The sequence goes on from OX637391.1 coordinate 29,044,314, forward strand.
TCCTTATGCTGTGGTGCCGACCTTCTTTTCTTTTGCTTTACTAGTTTAAAGTTTGGGTCAACATTCAAGTGATGGCAGGCAATCTTAAGGGGGTCACTCGGCATCTCGTAGGTGGTCCATGCGAACACATAAGCATACTCTTTGAGGAGCGAGACAAGTCTCTCTCGTTCCTCGGCTCCCAATGAAGAGTCTAGGAGGAAAGTTCGTGCGCTCACTTGGTCCCCTCAAATGTTGATTATCCCATCTGCCAAGGGGAATCTGAGAACTTGGTGATATGTTGACAGGACTGCCTTCATCTTATGCAACCAGGTGCGCCCCATGATAACATTGTATACTGATTATGTATCCACCACTAGGAACTCTATGATAGTTCCAACCAGTCCCATATGGACAAGAAGTGTGATCTTTCCTTTCGAAATAATTGTTTTCCCACTGAACTCCACTAGGGGTGTGTTAACTGGTTTGAGATCCTCCTCCTTGAGGCCTAGCTTATGAAAAAGACCCATATACATGATCTTAGAGTAACTCCCTTGATCAATCAGCAGCCGTTTAACATCAAAGTTTGCAATTCATAGGGTGATCACGAGCGCGTCGTTATGGGGCTGGTGAACTCCGATCAAATCTTGTTCGGAGAAGCTTCTCATTTCTGCCAATTCATCCATTTTTAGTTTCTTGCTTTTGAATTCGGGTGATAGCCTCAACTGATAGACCTCCCTGGCCTGAGCGGCCTTCTGGATACGTGCCCTTGCTGAGTTGTTGGTTGTCATGTGTGGATTTGTCACCGTGTGAATCACGTCAATGATGTCGGCTATTGCTGGTCGATCGCCCAAGATGCCGACTATACCTTCTTCAGCGTTCTTGCCTCCTTCATTCTCCACAAACTACGAGAGATGCCCTGCTTGGACCAATTCTTCAAGGTGATGTTTTAAAGATTAGTAATTCTCGGTCATATACCCCATATCCCGGTGATACGAACATCTAAAATTCGGATTTCTTTTGGATGGATCCCGTCCCAGCTTGTTTGGCCATTTGAAGTAAGGTTTTCCCTTGATTTGAGATAGAATTATATAAATAGGTTCCTTAAACACTGGGTTATCTCTAACAAACGGGAATTTGCAATGAAACCCCTCCTCTTCTTTCTCTTGCTCCCATCTCGGCCTTTTTCTACCAATTTTTCCTTGCCGAACTAATTTTTATTGGCTGTTCTCGGCCAATGTCCCTTTCAAGATCATCATCAACTTTGGCATAATTTTCGACTCTAGTCGTTAGCTCTTCCATGTCTATTTCCAGTCTCCTTGTCAGTGATTGGTACAACGAGTTATCCTTTGGCAACCCTATTTTGAAGGATGCTACCGCAATCTCTGGGTTGCATGCTTCTACTTCATTCATTGTTTTCCAATAGTGATGAGCATACTCCCATAACATTTCACCATTATTCTTTTTTAACATTAGTAGCACCCCGATGTCCTTGAGCTGACGACTACTAGTGATGAACTTAGTCGTAAATTGTTCAACAAATTAACCCTAACCATCCACTGAGATTTTGGCTAGGTTGTCAAACCATTTCATGGCTGATTCACTGAGGCTGGTAGGGAATATAGTGCATAGTAGAGGCTCGTTCTTCATGTGGATTGTCGTCAGTTGCCTATAATGACGGATGTCCAAAGTCGAATCCGTTTTGCCGTCATATTTGAAGTTCGGGACAATAAACTTACTTACGATCCTTTGTCGCTCGATTCATCTGGTAAAAGGCAAAGCCTCTGTTCCTCCCACGTACTCACATGTGGCTTAACTAACTTTGCAAGGTGAAGCGGTCTTGTAGGGACTGGACTAACTTTGAAATAGCTGGGTTATCCCCCTCGGCACAGAGGGATTCATCCCATATAGGATTGTGCTGGTTTTCGTGATCGGCGGGTTTGGAGCTCGCCGATGACAACTTGTCATTGTCGTACTATTTGTCTTGGATTTTGTACATGTGCACCTTCATATCACTACCAGAGGGGAACGCAACGCAATAATCGAGATCAGAATCTTGCTGAGCACTAGGGCTTGCTAGTGATCCAATAGTGCTCTTTAATCTTGACATTCTTTTTCGTTCGAAGTGATTTTTCCCATAGACGATGCCAAATTGTAAGCGATGAAAATGGATTCTCGTCTCACGTGGGTTGATGAGTATGATTCCTGTATCCTGCCTTCTCTTTCCTGCAAAACAAACAAACTTCCTAGGACTGAGGTGCTTCAATCGAAGGCACTACGATGCTTAAGTCAGTAAGTGTATGAAATGAATGTGTATGCAGAGAAGGTTGTGCGTACCTTTTACTAAGCATTCTCAACCTTTTATATAGTCTCTCTCTCCCCGTTAGGGTTCCCTTAAATGATGATGCAAGGTGGCACACCTCCTGTTAATCTGGGATATTTGTTAGGAATTGCTAAAATCTCTCCAAATGCTCCCTCTGTTGACTAGCTCTTCTCAAGCCGAAGATTACACTTATTCGTTATACCTAAATCTCCTGATTATAGGCATTCACTTAGTTTGAGGTTGTTCTAAATGGAGTTCGGTCTTATCAAAACTAAGCTCTTGCTTCTTCTACCGAGCTCTTGATGACTTGGCTAGGCATCATAAACTAAGTCTTCATTGTTTGATTTGGCTTCTATTGCACTATTCTCCCACGTGATCTGTCTCATCATTCTCACGTGAGTGCATTAACTGCTCCTTACACGTGGCACAATTTTATGGCTCTTCAGGTACCTTAGGGAAGTTTATCATTTTTTGGATCAAAATATATTTTTTAGTGGTCAATTTTCGCTTGTTACTTACGAGAAAGGCTTTGTTACCGCCAATCTAAATGTAGGTACCATATCTATACTATTAATAAAAGGAAGTTAATGAGAAAACTTTTGATTTCCTATTGTACCCCTACTTAATCATATAACGACAATGATATCCTATTTACCACTTTAACTCTTACCCCATTTCCTTTCTAAGAATATATATTTGTAATTACATGTGCAATGAATACATAGTATTACTTAGAAGAAGACATTTTATATTCATAACATTGAAAAAAATAAAAATATATATATAATAATAACATGTTCTTCTTTCAAACCCATACTTTCCAAATAGTAGAGAAATCTTCTTTCTTTAAATAATAGAAGCTATTGGTATTTTTGTTCTTCTCTATAACTTTCATAGCTCTCTCCATTTATGAATATTGCTTTTATTTTTTTCCTTTGCAAGTTATCATGAATCTTATGAAAGTAGGACTTATAAATGATATTGAAGATGATGAGTTCAAAGTGCAATAATTTTTGGTTGTTTATGTGAATCTTTTTTTGTATCAGTGTTTAGTTTCATTTGATGTTATCTTACTATCAACTACTGCTTTGATGATCTAATCTAAGTGTAATCTAGGACTTTAAGATAATGTGATGTGTCTTTTTCGCTGGTTAAATTCAATTTTTATTTATTTATTTACTTCTCCATTTTAATTTAGAAATTTGATTTGCCATGGTCTTGAAACCTGAGATTATTTTTTGCAACTATACGTAAATTCTACTTGTTAATTATATTTTTATTCACTTCTATTGAGTTTTAATCCATTTTTTAGTCTTCAATTGTCAAAAATTTACTGTAAGATTGTAATTTTTTCCAATCCAAAGACAATTTGGGGTGACAAACTCTATATTCTAGGAATTATGGTACCACAACCATGGTAAAGCAAAATTTTTAAAATATAAATATTGTAAATAACCAATAAGTAATCAAATCAACGACGTGATGTCTTACTTTTACATTTTGCTTCTTTTATTTTCTAACTTCACACTTATTTTATGCATACATAAAATTACAAATATGGGGATAATGTGCCTAAAAAGTAGAAACTAAAATTATAATTCACAATGGTCCACGTACAACGTACATGGGCACCAACAAGCACTATAAAATGTACCTTAACATGAATTTTTTTAATTTTCTATTTTAATCATATAGAATACTATAAAGGCTATTATGTCTTTCTGTACTTAACTATCTTGATTGTTGTTGTGTCTTTCATTATTTAATATCCAAATTATGAATTTAGACCACTTCATCTTTCGTATTCTGGCTTCCTCATCTTCCATATTCAATGGGAATTATATATATATATATATATACTAGTTGATGTACATGTGCGTTGCACATGCATCATTTTTACTTTTATTTGAATATTACTTCATCTATGTAATTAAGGTATCTTCATACATAATTAAACTCAATAAACATGTAAAAAAAAATAGTTAAACAAAAATAACATTATAGTATTAAGAAATTCTGGAAAAAATAGAAGAAATGTTACACCTACTCATCAAATCAGTTAGAAATCTTCATGTATGTATCATTCTATTTAAATGTTTATTTATTAGAATTTGAAATAATCAAATGTACAATGCACGAAACTGATAGATACAATTTCTTAGCTTTGGTCTCTTTTGGCTTATAAAAATTGATAAAATTCAATCATTATATAGAACTTAAAAAGAGTTAGAAACTGAGTGTCTTTAGTCACTCCACTTATATATGCCTTTGTTTGTTTTTATATAAAAAACAAGAATTTTTTAATCAATTAAATTGTACAATACTAACAATAGTAAATGAAACATGGATGACAGATGGAAGATCAAATTGACCTCAAGAATCAATTGTAGTTGATACGCACTAAAACTTTGTGCTTATGACATGGGGAGAGTTTCTTAATGCTTACTTTTTGAAAGAATAGTATTAGATACTATGAAAATTCATGGACATTGTCACCATGAATTTTCAACGGGCCAAAAACAGGAAAGGAACTTCTGATTGAGGATGCAGTAGATCACTAATTCCCAACATAAGTAAAACTTTTCATACCAACTCGAAAAGAAAAATTGGATGACACTGCAACCAAATGATTTGATAACTTAAAATTTATACATGTTTGGTGTGGCTTTAGCATATTGAAGGGATCATAGGAAAATTTTCTACCACATTTGCTCAAAGTTTGTATTTGGTTTTTAATTAAATGTCATCATAAGTTGCCAAAAAATAACTATTGCAATCTCAGCATTGATTCCATAATTTTTTCTAAGATGGAAAAGAGAGAACAATATTTTATGTACTCACTCGATCGAGAGAAATGACCAAGAGATATAAGATCAAGAGAATTTGGAGAGTCTCTGTCCAAAAATAATCCTACTATCTTTGCCCTTCCAAGATAGCACAACACCACAAAGCAATTAATTTTCATGTAGGGACAATTGACATAAAACTCAATAGTTTAAGTCATTATATCATTTTGCAAACTAATAATTGTGGAAAATAATTTGCTTATCTAGAATTCTTTGGGGTCCGTAGCATCAAGAGTAGCGTTTGGGAAACGGTTTATGAATTTGGAAGGTATGATTGGTGAACAAAGAGAGGAATTCAACGGTATTATTTCTGTAGGCCCTCAAAGATATATTATCAAGCACACGAGAATCACAAAAGAATTGATCAAGATCAAAGAAAGAAATGAAACAAAGTCACAAGAAAACGTAAAAGTTAAGAATGCAATAAATTGAAACACACAAATGATTCCAAAGAGGTCTACAATAAAAGAAAACAAAACTCTTGTATTAACGAAGATGATCTATGACTACAGCAACGAGAAGGCCGAGAAGTCTTCAACACTTAAAAGAATAAAATAATCCCACTGCTAATAAAATACTACTAAGCAGTTAGAAATAAACTTTTAATTCTAACACTATTAAAAGATTTGAAAAACAATAACAAATCGAATAAATAATATTGTGGGACAAATAGACTTGGTTTAATCCCAAGAGCTTCAAATGGAATATAGATCAATGCAAAACTTTCCATGGCAGAGCATATCTCATGGCTTCGTCGAATGTTTTCATAGTTGAGAACCATGCACTTTCCAAGCATGCAGCATGTCGGGATTGACTCACAAGAATTATCAATGAAGACCATATTCTTGCCATCAACTTGTTCACGAGAGTGAACCACCTCCAGGTGCTATGCAAGAAGACATTGAACCCGAAGGTCTCTGTTTTGAGATTGTCGAATGGTATGTGGAGTTAAATATATGGTGTTAGAATTTGTAATAGTAGGCCAACCCAACAGCCACATAAACTGTCATCATTACGGAAATTCCATGTGAATTTATTATTTATTAACTAAAAAAGATAGTGCTTCCATTATTTATTTGCTAAGGCAACCCAACAGCCACATAACTGTGGCCATTATAGACAATATTATGAATTTATTATTAACTAAAAGAGATAGTGCTGTCATTATTCATTTTGTTAAGGGTAATTTTGTCGTTAAAAAGTTTTTCAGCTATAGGGACATTTAGAAGTGGGATAACTAAAAGAGATAGTGCTGTCATTATTCATTTTGTTAAGGGTAATTTTGTCGTTAAAAAGTTTTTCAGCTATAGGGACATTTAGAAGTGGGATAGATAGATATAGAGACATTTAGAAGTAGGATAGATATAGGGACATTTAGAAGTAGGATAGATATATATCAGTTATAGGGACATTTAGAAGTAGTATAGATAGATATAGATATAGATATATAAGAAGCCGAACCATTTTATCATATGTACTTGAAAATTTGTATGCTTTAAATATATGAGTTTTTTTTTTTTTTTTTTGCTCTTTAATATATGAATTACATAATAGAAGTTAAACCACTGATGCCCCCGGACAACAGCTTTTATTTTGTGATTCTGTCTCTTCATAGTCTCCTAGAATAAAACGCTGGTTGGCTTCTTAGTTCTTAGGCAACCTCTACCTCTCTCTCGGGTTTCGGGTAACATCCATTTTATGGCGATCCATCTCTCCCTCTTTTTCTATCTCTTGATTGTTTTGGGATTTACTCCTCCGCACAGTTACGAGACATAAAGAAATTACAGAACTCAATTGCGGGTGTTGGTGGAGGTAGAAAATTATTGTCCAAGGTCACTCTAACTTCCGATTTGAAGCTTCCCTTCAAAGAAAAATCCTGCTGGCCATTAATTTTTTTGAGCTATTTCTATCATTTTTATTACAATTTGATCTTAGAATATCTATTACTTATGCTTTAATTTCTGTGAATTTTTCAAGATTAGCATTCCACGGGTAGCTCCATTTTAAAGTCCCTCCCAAGACCAGCGTTGCCATCTCTAATGGTACCCACATTTACCCTTTCTTTCTTTCTTTTTTTTTACTTTATTTCTTGTTTTATTGCTTGTTCTTGTCCCATGGTGATATTAGAAGAAGAACGAAATATTTCGATGATGGATAAAGTTCATAAATAAGCATATAGGCAATTGAGCACTCATCACTTAATTGATGTGTAATGAGTGTGTAATATATTGAAATCTGGATTTAAATGAAACCAGATGATTTGGTTGTTGTGTTGTATCTCTCGGCAAATAGGAAAGATTTTCAAGAATGCTATAATTTATATGCATGTAATGATTTTCAAGAATTCTTGCCCATGGCTTATATTTGCTATAATGTCCATCATGGATGTCACATTCTTTTTTATATCTTTTTGATATTGTAACATATTGTTCTGAATTACGTTGGTGCATGTTTTTCCATCCGAACACCTATAAATTGAACCAATTGATTTAAGTTTGTGCATATTTTTGTTGTTATGAAGATTACAATAAATCTTTTTGTTTTATGTGTCCTCTTTTTGATTAATTTTCTATTAACCATTATATTTATACTATTTCCTTAATAGCTTTGGAATTGTTAAGTGTTTGAAGTTTTGCTTAAGTGAACCCGCTGTTGTAGCGGCGTCCATAAAATAAGGTAAAGGGTCATTCAAATTTGGATTGTCAATTTTACCCATTGACACGAACCCGACTCGATACAAAACCCACACAACCAATTGACATGAATGATGAATGAGTCAAAATAAAGTTAGAAACGAAATTTTGCTAAAATTTATGTTTGCCTTTTGGCTGTTTAAACTTCTATTAAAATTTATCTCAGTGTCCCTGTTTTTCAAAAAGCAAGAAAATTGTTAGTGTCACATGCAGCTTTTTTAGTGGCAAATGGGTCCCTACTGTTGAGCTTGTTAACCACCATGAAACAATCCAAATCATGAACTATTGACATGAACAACACCATGATGTCTTTTTTAGTTCATTTTAAATTATTTAGGTTTCTAACCAATTCTCAATCTAAATATCTACTTCATAAACTCTAAGTTAAAAGACATATATCTTCTTTATATTATTTGGTTGGTTCATGTTGGTTCTGGTTTCACGTATGCATATTTAAACCTTTTGTTATCTCTTGATTATTAGGAAACATTAATTATGAAAAACAAAAATTATCATTCAAAATAGTTCACGTGCATTACACGTGTGTATCAATTAGTCATAATAAACGTAATAATTTTACCTATGACAGTAATAATTTTGTCTCTAAATGTAATAGTATTATGGGTTAATTACACTAGAGGTCTCTAAAGTATGGAGTTTGTCTCATTTTGGTCCCCAATGTTTCAATTGCATCATTTTGGTCCCTGAAGTATTGAATATGTTTTTATATGATACCCCAAGCAGACAGTGTCCAGATTGCTAACGATTTTTTATCATAAACTTGTCAAATTATACTTAAATATGGACAAAAAAAATAATTTGGATTACTCTTGACCAAATTTTTATTCAAATTTTGGTTAAATACCTATTTAAATTACACAGTTTTGATCATAAGCTATCCAAATTTTGGTCAAAAGCTACCAATATTACACATTTTTTGGTCAATAGCTACCCAAATTTTGTTTAAGAGCTATCAAAATTATTTTTGTCCATATTTAGCTATTACGTGACAAGTTTATGATAAAAAATCGTTAGCAATCTGGATGTTGTATGTTTGAAGGACCATATAGAAACATATTCAATATTCCAGGGACTAAAATGATGCAATTGAAACATTGAAGACCAAAATGAGACAGACCCCATACTTTGGGGACCTCTAGTGCAATTAACCCTAGTGTTATCTTAAAGGGTTGTAAACTCACCTCAAAAGATTGTAATCTTAAATCACTTCTAGATGTGGTAACTTTACCTTTATAGACTATAACTTAACCACAAATGGTTGTAACCTTACCTCTAAGGTAGTAACTTTACTTTAAAAGGTGATAACCTTACCTCAAGAGGTTATAACTTTGTTTTCGAGAGTAGTAATCTTACCTTAAAGGGTGTAACTTCAGCTTAATAGTTATGATTGATCATGATTATCTGAGATTGATCTCAATGCCTCTAATGGATTCAAATATTCTATGAAACCATTTTTTTTTTTTTGGGTCATTCCACTCAATTATGATCGATCATAACTATCTAGGATCGATCTTAATGCATTTGATGGTTCAAAAATTCTTCGAAATAAAATTTATGGAGGTTCTAATTAGATAGGATCGATCATTACTAGCCGATCCTATTATTTTTTGAGCTAGTCTCAATCCTATATTCAGTTACATCAATTAAAATCAAATTGTACAAAATTAACTTTTAATTTCATCCAACTAACATTCAAATCATCAAAATAACATTAAATTGACCTTCAATTTAATTATTTTTTGGGGAGGGGGAGGGGGAGGGGGAGAAGGACTTGAACCCATAACTTCAAGAAGGCAAAACCTTTACAAGACAAGGAGTACCATAGGACCAAGGGCCAATTGATCAACTTTATTAAATTAATATTCAAAATTATTGTAACACCCCGCATTTTCTTTTATATATGTATATAGATACATAGTAAACAAATGTTGTAAAAATGGGGATATGCGTAATGATGTGTGTTTGAATTTGGTAGATTGAAAAAGTAGCAATAAAAATTTTAGGCGGTGGGTATGTATTAGAAGTTAGGAAGATTTTCGGAATGAAAGCACATTTAAGAGAAAACTTGGGTAGAAAGGATTTTGGACACTTCCTAGTATTTTGATCATAACTTTTTATTCTAATGTCCGTTGGCTCTGAAATTTTGAAAGTAGATAGAATACTTCCAGGGCTACAAAAGAGTATTTCACGAAAATTTTCCAAATCAATCTCTAAATAGGCCAAAACTTCACTGGAAGTTTCAGCAGAAACTGGGATGACGTTCGAACGTGAATCGACGTTCGAACGTGAGGGAGTCCCAGTACTTTGGTGTCTGCAGAGCTCTGATGGAAATGCAAAAGTACTGGGAGCAACCAACGTTCGAACGCCAAAGTGACGTTCGAACGTAAATCAAAATTTTGCACTATTGGCGTTCGAACGCCAATGACGTTCGAACGTGAGTTACGAATTCTGAACTTCATAATCGCGCACAGGAGGCCATTTCTTTCACTATAAATACATAAGGACGCCTCTCTTTGCCTCATTTCAACATTTCTAACCCTAGATAATCTTAGAAAGGAAGAAAGAAGGGGAAAACACAAGATCAAGAGAGGATTTACACATTGAAGAGGATCAAAACTTCAAGTTCCTCAAAGAACACTAAGGAAGAAGAAGGTAGGGGTTTCCTTCCATTCTTGTTCATTGAGGTTAGGGTATTGATATATATATATACATGTTTTTCCTATAAATGTGATATATATGAAATGAAATCATCATCTCTTAGTCTTTTTGTAAAGATTACATGATTTAAACAAAGTGAATGTTGAATACCCATGAAATCTCTTTGCTTGCTTTAAAACCCTAGTTTTGGAGAGTGATGAATTTTCTTCTAAAATTCTTCTTTTATTATTGATTTTGAAACTATAGTGCTTTGTGTTGAGTGATAAAATGATGTGGAATGATCTCTTGTATTTTTCTTAAAATGGGTTATTGAAATTGTCACATTATAAATTTGGGAATTTTTTAGATATGCTTGTAAAATGAGAAATTTTGGATTTTGTATTTATTTGGAATTGTTGGTGAATTGTGAATATTTTGGTTTCCTCATGTGTATGGTTGTTATGATGGACTTGGATTGCCTTCGAAAGATGTCGTAGAGTGTTAGAGGTTAGTCTATCCCAGTGGGGGTGAGATAGTTTCCTAACACTTGTAGTGGATTTTCATTTGGTAATGCGACCACTATCGTTCACTGGAGTTCGAACAAGGGATGATATACTTTTCCTGGGAAAGGACTCGTCACTGCTATTGGGATGGTAGACGCCCTTTTCTAAAGTGTTTGTGATTGTGATGGGGATTGGTGGACTAGGTATAATCGTTGGGTAGATTCATGAGAAGCAATCAACATACATGGTACAGGGATGAATCAATATACATGGGATGATGGGTTGGATCATCTTGGCCGGTGCATTGGTATGGGACAATGCATCGGAAGGCGCCATTCCTAAATGGCTTAAAGTTGAAAATGGTATATTGTTATGAAAGTTACCTTAACCTTTCACTTGATTATTGTTATGGTTTAAACTTGAGATTTGTTTAAATGTCCTCGTTTTACTTCAAATATTATATATGTTATTTGTGAAATGAGACCTACCGTTTTATATACTTTTCTAAACCTTGTTTGGGTTTGGGAGGATTTTTCTACAGAGCTTCGTGCTCACCCCCTACAGTTGAATATTTTTCAGATTTGGTGCGAGATGATGAGCTCGGTGCTAATGAGCCGGGCCATGGAGAGGCTTCACTAGAGGGATACTTGGATCCCGAGTGGGACATCTAGAGATGTCGCTTACTTTTGTTCTAGACTAGGATATTCATTTTGAACCTTGTGAAGTCTAGTTTTCTTTTGTTATTTCCGCTGCGCTACATTAGTTGATTTTTGAAATGTAAAGGCCAAAGATGGCATATTCTTTTGGGATAATGATGTAAGTGTTATGATTGATTTTTATGAAGTCTTATTTATGAAGGGTTTATTTTAGTGCTCTCATGATGTAAATGGTTTTAGTATGTAATGCCGTCCAGGGTGGTTTTGGGGGCGTTACAAAGTTGCTATCAAAGCCCAAGCTTTAGGTCTTACATGGGAGCTGTAGGTTATGGATTCTTACTAGAGAAGTATTACTAGGTCGGACGAAACTTTTGATCTAGATTTTACACGAGTTGTATACTTGGGATTAAATTGACTATTAGGATGTCTTGTACATCAATGAAACTAAATTGTAAATTGATGTGCAGGATGGACGGTGGACGTGTACGTGGACGAGGGCGTGGTCGTGGTCGTGGAGGTCAAATAAACCCACCACCGCCACCACCTCCTGATGCAATTAATGGCATCTATCAGTGTTTGAGGGAGCTCACCACTCTGGTACAACACCAGAATGGGAACAACCATAACGGTGGGGCTCATCCACTTGCCCAAGTACCGGGCAACGGAGAGGAGAATAGGAGAATGGTAGTTCTCCGAGAGTTTCTGAGGCAACACCCACCTACTTTCCAAGGGAGCTCTAACCCCTTGGATGCGGATAAATGGATCCGCCGAGTGAAGAAGATATGTGATGGCATGGGGATAGCCGAGGATCTTCGGGTCGGCTTGGCGACTTATCTATTCGAGGGGGAGGCCGACCATTGGTGGGATTCAGTGAAAAGAAGGAGGACCACAGATGTACTCACTTGGGAGGAATTTGACCAAATTTTCCAAGACAAGTACTTTCCGGAATCAGTAAGAGACAGAATGAAGGCCGATTTCCTTGCTCTCCGATAGGGCAGCATGATGGTGACCGAGTACGAGAGGAGTTTCGATGAGCTATCCCGTTATGCTACAAAGTTTATATCTACTGAGGCCAGCAGGGCCAAACGTTTTGAGCAGGGCTTAAGGCCTGCTATCCAGGAGAAGCTGGTGGCTCTCAAGATCCGGGAGTATGGAGATATTGTCGACAGAGCTACACTTGTGGAGAGAGATATAGAGGACAGCCAGCGACGACAGAGCCTCGCGAGAGGAGGTCCGATCAGGACGGGCACTAGCACCAGTGGAGTGCAGCGAGCGGCACCCTACCGTCGCCCAGATCAGGCAGGGGGACAGAGACCTCAGATAGCTCGAGGAGCAGGAGGCGCACCAGGGAGGACAGCCACAGACCCCCGTCAGTGTTTCGCATATGGAGGAGTGGGGCACTTCAAACACAATTGCCCATCGCTTCCACCGAGGGACAACCAAGCGACAGGACAAGTGGCTGCAAACAAGCTACTACAACAGCAGAGACTGTTACAAGCTCAAGCCCCCGGCAGCGCTAATCAAGGAAGGGTTTTTGCCTTGACTCATCCGGAGGAAGACACTTCCAATGCCGTAGTGGAAGGTACCGTGCTTCTTTATAATTCTGGGGCCCGAATTTTATTTGACCCCGGTGCTACACATTCATTCATACGCACGAAATATGCACTTAATCTGGGTTTGGATTTTGGGAAACTTGAACATGTTTTGAGTATTGATATGCCGACGGGAGAACGATTGGATACAACTAGGGTGTGTAGAGGATGTGTGCTTCGCATTGGGGAGCAAGAGTTGATTGTAGATTTGGTTGTGTTAGACATGAAGGGGTATGACGTTATATTTGGGATGAATTTGTTGTCCGCTTTCCGTGCGGTGATGGATTGTTTTCGCAAGCGAATCTCATTCCAATTACCGGGAGGGGTAGTCTTTACTTTCATGAATGATCGTAATTCTTCCCATCCATTTCCTACTACGGGTAGTAGATTCTTGAAAGCGAAGGCGGGGAGCCAGTTGAGTTTCTTAGCCAGCTTAATGGGAGATGATCGGGATAAATCCCATGCGGACGTAGTGTTGATAGTATCGGATTTTTCGGATGTCTTCCCTGACGAATTACCTGGGTTACCTCCACAAAGGGAGATTGAGTTCAAGATTGATCTTTATCCGGGAACTGAACCCATATCCATTGCTTCTTATCGGATGACACCTTTGGAGTTGAAGGAGCTAAGGAAGCAGTTGGATCACTTGTTGGCGATTGGGTTTATCCGTCTAAGCACTTCCCCTTGGGGAGCCCCAGTCCTCTTTGTGAGGAAAACGGATGAGACTCTACGGTTGTGCACGAATTACCGGAGGTTGAATCGGGTTACCGTGAAGAATAAGTACCCGTTGCCGAGAATTGATGACTTATTTGATCAGTTGAAGGGTTCGAAGTATTACTCCAAGATTGATCTTCGCACGGGGTATCATCAGCTGCAGATTAAGGAGGAGGATATTCCTAAGACTGCTTTTCGTACCCGGTATGGTCATTTCGAGTATACGGTAATGCCGTTCGGATTGACTAATACCCCCGCAGCCTTCATGGATTTGATGCACAGAGTCGTCCGGCCTTACCTCGATCAATTTGTCATTGTGTTTATTGATGACATATTGATTTACTCACAGACTCAGGAGGAACATGCTCGTCATCTCTCTATTGTGCTACAAACATTGAGAGAACATAAGTTATATGCGAAGATGAGCAAGTGTGAGTTTTGGATGAAGGAAGTGAAGTTCCTTGGCCATGTTGTGTCCGAGCAGGGAGTAGCGGTTGATCCCGCAAAGATTGAGGCCGTGATGAAATGGGAACCATCGAAGAACGTAACGGAAGTACGGAGTTTCTTGGGGTTAGCCGGCTATTATCGTAGGTTTGTGGAAGGGTTCTCCAAACTTGCGATGCCGATGACTCGCCTTACAAAGAAGGGGGATAAATTTTTGTGGACTCAAGCATGTGAACTAGCTTTTCGCACCTTGAAGGAGAAGTTGACGACGGCACCTATCCTCATTATTCCGAGCAGTGGGGAAGGCTATGATGTATACACCAATGCTTCACTACGAGGCTTGGGATGCGTTTTAATGCGAGGAGGGAAGGTAGTAGCTTATGGCTCGAGGCAACTCAAGGTGCATGAGCAGAATTATCCCACCCATAACTTAGAGCTTGCAGCGGTGGTCTTTGCTCTTAAGTTATGGAGGTGTTATTTGTATGGAGAGAAATTCAAAGTGTTCTCTGATCATAAGAGCCTCAAGTATATCTTCACACAGAAAGACTTGAATCTCCGGCAAAGAAGGTGGATTGAGTACCTAGAAGACTACGATTTCACACTCAACTACCATCCGGGGAAGGCGAATGTAGTTGCCGATGCACTTAGCAGGAAGTCTTGGGGTAAACTCAATGTTTCCATAGGTGAATGGAAGTTGAAAGATGCCCTTGGAGATTTTGATCTATGGGTTGGAGAAGATGGATCCCGACCATGTTTGTTCAACCTTGTGGCTCAACCTACTCTCCAACGTAGGGTTGTGGAATTGCAAAGTTTGGATCCTAAATTAGCGTTGATGCGAGCTAAATTGGAGAATGGAGAAACTATGGAGGGTTGGTCTTTGAGAAACAGAGAATTGAGATATGGGGAGAAGCTATGCGTTCCCGACGATTCGTCCCTAAAGGAGGAGATACTTGGAGAGTGTCATCCCTCTAATTTTGTTATCCACCCCGGTAGCACAAAAATGTATAGGGACATGAAGCGCCAATATTGGTGGAAGGGAGTGAAGAAGGATGTGGCAAGGTTCATAGCTCGGTGTGCGGTGTGCCAGCAGGTGAAGATTGAGCATCAAAGGCCAGGAGGAGTCCTACAGTCTCTGCCTATTCCAGAGTGGAAATGGGATCACATCACCATGGACTTCGTGTCGGGTTTACCACGGACGTCGCGCGGGCATAATGCAGTGTGGGTCATTGTAGACAGACTCACCAAGGCTGCTCACTTTTTGGGTATGAAAACCACGGATACATTCGAGACTTTGAGCCAGCTGTATATCCGTGAGATAGTGAGGTTGAACGGCGTTCCGCTCGCGATTGTGTCGGATCGTGACTCTAGGTTTGTGGCGAGATTCTGGCAGAATCTACAACAAGCGATGGGGACGGAGTTACACCTCAGTACAACTTTTCATCCCTAAACGGATGGCCAATCCGAGAGGGTGATACAGATTGTGGAGGATATGTTACGCGCTTGTGCGTTGGACTTCAAGGGGAGTTGGAGCGACCACTTACCGTTGGTGGAGTTTGCTTACAACAGCAGCTATCAGGAAAGTATTGGGATGACACCGTATGAAGCATTGTACGGAAGACCATGCCGATCACCGACGTGTTAGTTAGAAGCCGGCGAGAGTAGTTTGTTCGGGCCGGACATTGTTCGAGAGACTACGGAGAAGATCCAACTAATCCGGGAGAGACTACGCACGGCGCAGAGTAGACAGAAAAGCTATGCGGATCGACGACGAAGACCATTGGAATTTAAAAAGGGGGATTATGTATTTCTCAAAGTGTCACCCAAAAATGGAGTGTTTAGATTCGGCAAGAAGGGAAAGTTAGCACCAAGATATACTGGGCCATTTGAAGTGATCAAAGTTGTGGGCAAAGCAGCGTATCAGTTGCGGTTACCAGCCCAGTTGTCTGGGGTACATGACGTGTTTCACGTGTCGATGTTGAGAAAGTGTCAATCTGATACAACGCCGGTCGTAGACTTGGAAGATATTGAAATTCAAGATGGAGCAACCTATGAAGAACAACCGGTGAAGATTCTCGACGCCAAAGAGAAGGTGCTCCGTAACAAAGTCATCCGAATAGTGAAGGTGTTGTGGCAACACCATGGAGTGGAGGAAGCTACATGGGAACCGGAGCAAGAAATGCGGGAGAAGTATCCATATCTGTTCGCTACTTGAGGTAAGTTTCGAGGACGAAACTTTCTTTAAGAGGGGTGGATTGTAACACCCCGCATTTTCTTTTATATATGTATATAGATATATAGTAAACAAATGTTGTAAAAATGGGGATATGCCTAGTGATGTGTGTTTGAATTTGGTAGATTGGACAAATAGCAATAAAAATGTTAGGCGGTGTAATAGGGTATGTATTAGAAGCTAGGAAGATTTTCGGAATGAAAGCACATTTAAGAGAAAACTTGGGTAGAAAGGATTTTGGACACTTCCTAGTATTTTCATCATAACTTTTTATTCTAATGTCCGTTGGCTCTGAAATTTTGAAAGTAGATAGAATACTTCCAGGGCTACAAAAGAGTATTTCACGAAAATTTTCCAAATCAATCTCTAAATAGGCCAAAACTTCACTGGAAGTTTCAGCAGAAACTGGGATGACGTTCGAACGTGAATCGACGTTCGAACGTGAGGGAGTCCCAGTACTTTGGTGTCTGCAGAGCTCTGATGGAAATGCAAA
This sequence comes from Ilex aquifolium, assembly GCA_951799425.1. Lineage (NCBI taxonomy): Eukaryota > Viridiplantae > Streptophyta > Magnoliopsida > Aquifoliales > Aquifoliaceae > Ilex > Ilex aquifolium. Next base: position 29,061,442 of record OX637391.1, read on the forward strand.
AGTACTGGGAACAACCAACGTTCGAACGCCAAAGTGACGTTCGAACGTAAATCAAAATTTTGCACTATTGGCGTTCGAACGCCAATGACGTTCGAATGTGAGTTACGAATTCTGAACTTCAGAATCGCGCACAGGAGGCCATTTCTTTCACTATAAATACATAATGACGCCTCTCTTCGCCTCATTTCAACATTTCTAACCCTAGATAATCTTAGAGAGGAAGAAAGAAGGGGAAAACACAAGATCAAGAGAGGATTTACACATTGAAGAGGATCAAAACTTCAAGTTCCTCAAAGAACACTAAGGAAGAAGAAGGTAGGGGTTTCCTTCCATTCTTGTTCATTGAGGTTAGTGTATTGATATATATATATACATGTTTTTCCTATAAATGTGATATATATGAAATGAAATCATCATCTCTTAGTCTTTTTGTAAAGATTACATGATTTAAACAAAGTGAGGGTTGAATACCCATGAAATCTCTTTGCTTGTTTTAAAACCCTAGTTTTGGAGAGTGATGAATTTTCTTCTAAAATTCTTCTTTTATTATTGATTTTGAAACTATAGTGCTTTGTGTTGAGTGATAAAATGATGTGGAATGATCTCTTGTATTTTTCTTAAAATGGGTTATTGAAATTGTCACATTATAAATTTGGGGATTTTTGAGATATGCTTGTAAAATGAGAAATTTTGGATTTTGTATTTATTTGGAATTGTTGGTGAATTGAGAATATTTTGGTTTCCTCATGTGTATGGTTGTTGTGATGGACTTGGATTGCCTTCGAAAGATGTCATAGAGTGTTAGAGGTTAGTCTATCCCAGTGGGGGTGAGATGGTTTCCTAACACTTGTAGTGGATTGTCAGTTGGTAATGCGACCACTATCGTTCACTGGAGTTCGAACAAGGGATGGTATACTTTTCCTAGGAAGTGACTCGTCACTGCCATTGGGATGGTAGACGCCCTTTTCTAAAGTGTTTGTGATTGTGATGGGGATTGGTGAACTAGGTATAATCGTTGGGTAGATTCATGAGAAGCAATCAACATATATGGTACGGGGATGAACCAATATACATGGGATGATGGGTTGGATCGTCTTGGCCGGTGCATTGGTATGAGACAATGCATCGGAAGACGCCCTTCCTAAATGGCTTAAAGTTGAAAATGGTATATTGTTATGAAAGTTACCTTAACCTTTTACTTGATTATTGTTACGGCTTAAACTTGAGATTTGTTTAAATGTCCTCGTTTTACTTCAAATATTATATATGTTATTTTTGAAATGAGACCTACCGTTTTATATACTTTTCTAAACCTTGTTTGGGTTTGGGAGGATTTTTCTACAGAGCTTCGTGCTCACCCCCTACAGTTGAACATTTTTCAGATTTGGTGCGAGATGATGAGCTCGGTGCTAATGAGCCGGGCCATGGAGAGGCTTCACTAGAGGGATACTTGGATCCCGAGTGGGACATCTAGAGATGTCGCTTACTTTTGTTCTAGACTAGGATATTCATTTTGAACCTTGTGAAGTCTAGTTTTCTTTTGTTATTTCCGCTGCGCTACATTAGTTGATTTTTGAAATGTAAAGGCCAAAGATGGCATATTCTTTTGGGATAATGATGTAAGTGTTATGATTGATTTTTATGAAGTCTTATTTATGAAGGGTTTATTTTAGTGCTCTCATGATGTAAATGGTTTTAGTATGTAATGCCGTCCAGGGTGATTTTGGGGGCGTTACAATTATAAACTTAAAATCCATCAAATTAACAACAAATGGACATTCAATTTTATTTATTAAGATTCAATATTCTCATTTCATTCAATTACATCAATTTAATTTAGATTTATAAAATTAACATTGAATTGAACCTTAAATTTCATCAAATTAACATGTGAATCCATCAATTTAATATTTATTTTCATCCAACTAAGACCAAATTGACATCTAATTTCACCAAAATAAAATTAGATTTCCTAAATTAATATTTAATTTTATCTCATTTAAAATGTAACTATTTTGTATACTTAATGTTTAATTTTACTAAATTAAAAAATAATATTAAATTTTGTTAGATTAATACTCAATTAATTTAACATTATATTTCAATTCTATCAAACAAATTTTATCAAATAACCATTTTTACAGATGATGTTATAACCATATGAAATCATTTTATAACTGTTGAGGTAAAATTATCATATCTACAACTAAGGTAACAACCATGTTAGGAAATGTTACAATTTATTTAACTAAAACTTCTCACCTATTCTCCTCTCCACGTGAACAAGCATTCATTCTTTAGCAATACTGTACCCATAAAGAGCAATCCTATCAGACTCTTGGGGGTTAGATTATAGTACATAAAATTAACTTTTTAATACCATCCCTATATTATGTCTAATCACAAAATCACACCTGCTGATTTTTATTATTATATTATTTCACTTTAACTTTTTATTTTTAATAAATAAATAAAGATCAACAACTAACAATCAATTTTTTGATATAATATCAAAAAATTAAAATATGATATCGTAGCCATATCCTTCACTTGTTCTTAAAAGTCAAATGAAAATGGTCGGATATATGATTTCATGCTTGAAAAATATAAAGTGTTTTTGTGGTGCTTCCATTGGACAATATAACATTTCAGCTATCCATTTTGGTTTGACATTTTGACCAGCACCAAGCAAGTTAAGCTCAGCTACTGGTCTATGTTTCCAGCACTGAATCATTCATGATTTTTCTTCTGACTTGATTATCCTCTCGGGCTTCTTTCAGATCCTCCATGATTGGAGTTGGCACATTTGTGGCAAATTATAAGCTGTGTGTCAACTTTAATGCGCCTGCATCATCATGGCACCAGGGAAAGAAGTCCTCACATGAAAGAGTACTAAGAGTACTAAGGGTACCAAACAGTTGAATCTGCTTTTAAAAAATAATTCAATTTTTGAAACACCCGCAAACATATATTAATACAATAAAATATGCACACACATAAATACACCAACACATACACACATAAAAATACACCAAATCACACACTAATACACCAAATGCACGCACAAAAGAAGACTAATCTATATTTATATCTATCTCTATCTATACTATTTCTAAATGTACACATATTGAAAAAAAATTTGTTTTACTCTTTTACCCTCTAGCAATTCTTAAATATCTAAAATACCATGTACCTAAATAAGTGTTCATTATAGGATACATTCATTTGTTGAGTGACCTTTCATGTCTCTCGCATCATACCCTATGTATATTCCTAATCACTGCTGATGACCCATTTTAGTACGTTGTGGCGGTGCAATTGGGATATTACTACACAACCAAAAGTTTGTGGAAGATAAATATTTAGGGGTTGACCAAGCACGAGTTGTAAAGGTGAAATGGATGATAAGCACTTGGTTAGATGCGAACTAAGGTAGCCACATGTAAAATGGCATGTCCCCAAGCACGATAGATAACTTTGTCCTAATAAGTAAAAGTAGAGTAATCAATTGAAGTGTTTTGTAAAAGAGTTAGTTAGACCATTTTGGGTGTGAGTATGAGCAACTGGATGTTCAACATCAATCCCAGCAGACATGCAATAGTCATTAAATGTGTGGAATGTAAATTCATCGGCATTATCAAGACAAATTGTCTTGATCGGATAATTTGAGAATTGTGCTTGCAACTGATAACTAGAGTATGTAACCGAGCAAAAGTGACGTTACAAGTGGATAATACGTGGATCAAAATGATGCATTCCAACAAAGTTCATGTCGATCTTTAGGCAAAAAAATTTCTTCGACTAATGACGAAAATGTGTCTAATTGAAATGATAATCAGGAAATCTTGCTATAAAAATATCACTTGTCAAAGTTTCAAGATATCTAATAATAGAAGGTGAATCATACCCTATGTATATTCCTACTTGACGTTGAGGACCCATTTTAGTACGGTGTGGAGGCGCAATTGCGATATATACAACACAACCAAAAGTTTAAAGATGAAAAAATATTTGGGGGTTAACCAAACACAAATTGTAAAGGTGAATATGGACGGTAAGGACTTGGTCAGATGCGAACTAAGGCGGCCGCATGTGAAATGGCATGTCCCTAAGCACAAATGGGTGACTTTGTCATAGTTTTAAAATCCGGTTCGAACATCAACTCGGCAAAGAGACTAGGTCAATGGGTCACTGGTTCAACCGTTAGGTCACTAGTTGGATCGGTCATATAATAAAAATTAGTTATAAATAATAATAAATAGGCTAAAAAATAACAATAATTATAAAAATAGCTTCAAACATGTAAAGTAGAGAAAAATCCTCAAACATATATTCAATGCTTTCAATTTCCAATACAAGTTGTAAAGTTAAGTAGAGAAAATTACCTCTATTTAAGTTCAACTATTCAAAACTCCAAGTCCAAGTCTCCGACTATGCATCAATCCAAGCATAATCCATGTAATTTGCACTGTTCAAAGTTCGAACTCAAACTATAGTCAGCAAGACACATGAAAACAAAATGAAGCACATGAGGCCATGAGCATAGCATAAGGACTCAAATAAACAAAACCAAAAATAAATTACCCAACAAACAAGTCATAAGTTCACAATCTTTAATAAACATAAAACACACAAATGAATACCACAATTCATAAGTTACAAAGTACAAATCCCAAATATGAAATAACAATGATCATAAATTTAAAAGCCTGTCATAGAAGTGATGCAATAGACGTATCTATTCATTCTCATTTTCCCAGTGAGCGCTCCTACTCCATGAACTCCAATCCCGATCCGTGCCAAACATAGGATTCTCAACTCTAGAAAAATTGAAATTTTCAGCATTAGTTGCATTATCAACACCTCTCCCACTACCCTCCTCATTTCAAGGGTCCACAAGATCATCATCATCATCGTCCAACTCAAAATCCAAAGTTTTGTCTACATTATATCAAAACAAGCATTATTTATTGACTAATCAAAAACTGATTTGAAATGAATAGTTATGTAGGGATAAAATACCATTATTGAGGTTGTTTGGATATTGCACGCAACTAGTTCGTGACGAAAAGTTTCCACTTAATCCATTGTTAAAATTGAAGGCTCGTCCTCTAAAATTCATGGGGCATTAGTTGTGAAATCTTCAAAGTCAATAGGATCATAATTTCTACCCCTCGAATAATTCATGCACATCAACATTTACAAGGTGAAGTTATATACATAAATAAACTAACCATAATTGTAGTAAAATACTAAAATGCTAATAAAAATTATGTACCTTTGTTGCAATCTGTAATTGTAATGAACATAAACAAGGTCATTAAGCCATTGATGCTCCAACCTATTTCTTTTCTTAGAATGGATGTGCTCAAATACACTCCAATTTCATTCGCAACCAGAAGAACTGCATGTTTGGCTTAAGACACAGATGGCTAATTTTTGTAAATTTGGTGCGCTACTTACATAACACAACCATCACTCATCTGCATTTTGATGATATAATGCATCACAATGAAATGTTAACAAAAAAAAGTGAAGTATATAACTTGAAGTAGTTTAAAAATTTTAAATACCAGGAAGCGTTGTACCTCGATTGCTTATCGTAGTTACCCACCCAAAATCTCCTTCTGCATTTCTGAACAATTTCATCTCATTTGTCAACTTACTACTCAAACTGAGATTTCCATAAGCATACCTCTCGATGACATCCAAGAGCCCTGAAATAGTTTGTCGATGATTTTCCATTTCATCTGTCTTATATAGATTACTTAGGTTCAACTAATAACCAGCAGTATGAAGATTTTTATGAAGTTGACTATCTCAATGAGCATCGATGATTCTCAAGTAAACATCTACTCTTTTTTTCATTCTTTGAAATCTTTTCAGCGACTCCTCCCTAGCTTTATGCATAGCCATATACAAGTACCCCATTGAAGGTCTATCATCACTACCAAAAAGGCATAGCACATGAAGCCTTCATCATGTCTAGCTTCAAAATAACATTTCCTCCCTCCACTTTTCTATCCCGCTCACTCACCATCAACTGAGCCATAGTAATACTGTCTTCTATACTTTTCCCTTTCACAAAGCCATGTTGCTCCACTGAAATTACCTTAGGGAATATCTCACTCAGTCTAGAAGTCAGTAGTTTAGTAAAGATTTTATACAAAAAGCTGCAGAGGCTTATTGGCGTAAAGTCAGAAAAACTAGCTGGGTTCTCATTTTTGGGGATAAAAGACAATAAAGTAGAATTAACTCACCTAGGCACCAATCCCCCTTGAAGAAAAAAATTTGTTGCAGACAATAAATTTTGCTTGATAATATCCTATGAAATTTGGAAAAACTTGCCTGAGAAGCCATCAGCTCCTGGAGAGCTATAGTGAAGTAAGCCAGAGATTATCTTTTGCTGTCACAAGAGGAGGAATCACTTGGAAAAGATCCTCTTCCAATGAGTGTGATTCGGATGTATATAATGTGGAGAAGAAACCCTCTGCACAATCAGCAATTTCTTTATCATCCTCCAACCATACCCCCTCTGAATTCTTGATTCTACTAATTCTATTCCTAGTAGCTTTCCCTTTGGCAATAGCATTATATAGCTTAGTATTTCTTTCACCCTCCATGGTCCACCTCATATTAGCCTTTTGCCTCCAGAAGGTTTCCTCCCTCTACAGTACCTCCTCTAACTCCTTCTTGGCTCTCCCCAAAGCTTGGACAGTAAGAGCAGAATCATTTCATTCAACATCCAACTCAACTTGCAGTAGCTGCTACTTAATCTGTCTAATGTTTTCAAAAATAGTTCCCAAAACTTCTTTATTCCATTTCTTCAATTGAGCCTTAAGATACTTGAGCTTTAAGAAGACATTTTCAATGGGATTGGATGAATATTGACTAGTCCAGTTACTTGCAATTAGGTGTAAGAAGCCAAGATGCTTAGTCCACATGTCTTGGAATTTGAAGTAAGTTGATCTTCTTGGTCCAGCCAATTATGAGAGTTGACAAATCAGAGGGTAGTGATCAAATTACCCTTTACCAGCATGCTGAATTTGTGTGCTAGAAAATCTATCTCCCCAATTAACATTAGCAAGTGCTCTGTCAATTTTGCCACATTTGACTCCTACCCTGACGATTGTTGCACCATGTGTAGGCAGTACCAAAGTAACCACAATCCATCAAACCATTAGAATTAATAAAGGTAACAAATTCATGCATAACAGTAAGACTAGGAGTTGCTCCTCCTTTTCTTTCTACTGATGAAACAATGGTATTAAAATCACCAACTAATATCCATGGCAAAGAAACGGTTTGCAAATCAGCTAAGTGTGCCCATAGTGGTCTCCTCAGTATATGATCACATTTAGCATAAATAAATGAAACTAGGAAAGACATTGAGCCCATAAAAGAAAGCTCCACTGTGAATGCTTGTTCATGCATAGCAAAAACCTCTATCTTTAATCTTTGATCCCAGAGAAGCCGTATATGTTTCTCTGCTAATGGATTGGCTAAAAAAGATGAGCAAACCAGGTTGTCACAAAGACTTTGAAGCTTGGAAGGCTTGAGTTTTGGTTCAAGGATCTAGGTTATGATACCTGAAGATGCTAAATCATTAACTTGCAAAGAAGGCTCATAACCCTCATCGTCTGAACTTTGTATATCAATCTCAGTGCATTCTCTACTTGCTGATTGCCCATCATCAGAATGAAAGCCCTTGTCTGGTGGCTCCCTTACACATCTTAGTCCTCTATCATCATCTAATGAAGCAACACCACCCTTATAACAAACATAGTGGTGATCAACCAGAAAAGTAGAATCATAGTCAATAGTTAATTGTCTGTGTAATTTACACTGGCCCTTATCAATTCCTGTGATTGATAATTGGTTCTTGTTGTGATCAATTTGAGTCATATCCTTCATAACCTGTGGTACTTCATTGATCTTATAGGGCTCAGATGGAACCCTCATCTCCATTACTATATCTAATTCCTCATTCCCCAAGCCATATGCCTCCTTGATACTTGCATAATTTTCTATCTGAGCATTAACAGTTTGACCTGCAAATTAGTATCCTGAATTTCTGATGGAGTATAAGCATTTAATTGGCTTGATTCTTGCTGAATTTTGCCTTTCCCAGAATGTTCTCCTCTCTCAAATTGCTTGGGCTGATCCGGTCTTACCATTGTACTATTATGTTGAGCATCCAAAGTCAAGGCTCCAGATGTTGTCAAATATTCATCCACTAATTCACCCATACTCAATCCCTTATTTTGCTGGATCCAAATTCCTTTACTTTGCTGAACATTATCCACTTGCCTAATTTGATCAAAATTCCTTTAAGCTTTTTGACTTACCTTATTTGAATTATTAGTATTATTGTGTTGCTGGGATTGTTTGCCTTTATCTTTCCTTATATAATTGCTGTCAATCTTAGACTCCTTAATTTTTGGATCCTTGCCATGTGAGTCTCCTTGCAAAGAAGGAAACTTATTCTTTCGACAACCCTCTTCACCATGGTCTTGTTTCCTACAAGTTTTGCAGAATTGATTATTCTTCTCATAAACAATTATTTGCCATCTAGCTCCTTCATTACCCATGTCTATCCAAATCCTAGATGGATTTCTAGCTAGCAAATTGACTTCTACACATACCCTTGCTACCCCATGTCTAGCTAGAGAAAGTGTGGCTTGATCATAAGCCAAGACCTTGCCAATAGGTTTAACAAGTAGTTCTAAAAATAGCTTCTTGAAGAAATTCAAAGGAAGGCCTGGTAGAGACACCCACATAGGCAGTATGGATGGTTCTATCCTAGAAACAAAACTTGAAAACCATTTGAAGAATCTAAATAGGTAGTCCTCTATCAACTTTGCATCTTTCAACCAAAACTTCACATAGTCCTCCTACAACTGTAGTCTCAACAATACATGCCTTGGATCAATGGATCCAACCTCAAAAGATTCCTCGAGACTCATTTTGACCTAATCACCTCCTTGATCACCCCCAATGATGGCCTACCATAGGCACATTTACCTATCAGTTCATACTGCAGGGAATGGCATGAAGCTAAGACTTCTTCACTTGTAAAGTAAAAAGAAGGTTCCCCTTCATAAAAGAATATTGGTTTCACAATCTTTGTGATTGGTTCCACCTCTGCAACACGTTGTTCAAGATTCATGAAGAGTGAAGCATATATTTGCTGGTTTTGTGGATGTAAATCTGGTGGTTTTTGTGGTATTTGAGAATGGTTTTGTGACAAACTCATAAAGAGAGAATTTTAGAGAGAAGTCAGAGCTTCTCTCTCTAGATTGGTGGGGGACCAAAATTCTTCTCCCTTCAATGAAGCTTTCGTATCTTAAATCTTAATAACTTCATGACCATGCAATAGGATTTGAAACGGACTCCACAAAATTAGCCAATTGCAAATACATATCTAACAATTTTATTTATCTTAGGAGAACACTTAAGATGATATTATCCTTATTTAATTATAGTATGGGGTCTCACAATCCAACCTCCTAAAAGAAAGTTTCATCCTCAATAGATAATCATCAAATTAGTCTTTTAAATTCCAATTGGCTACAATTTCTGGAAAAAAAAAATTCCAATTGGCCACAAGATCTCATTGCCTATTCATCCTTTAAGCATCAAATCTAAGATAAGAATACATTTCACATATTCAAAATTTTAAATACATCCCTTCGACTTGCATCTAATTCACTATTATTATAAGATTAATATTCAATCACAATTATCATGATCCAATGCTAATCTAATAATCAAACAGAATTAAAGCAATCAACTTCAACGAAAAATAAATCGAACCCACGCAAGAAAAATAAAAATCATCAACTAACAAAATCTTATACAAAAAATGAATGGATCCCCATCAATTTCTAGCAAATTTTCATGTACTTCTAATGAACACGTGCTTGAATGGTTTTCCCTAATCTCCAAACATGAGCTCGGATTGTGTGTATATGGCTTATACGAGTTGGTGAGTGTCACTCTCCCTCTGGTTCAATGCAAGAATTGGGGAAAATTATGTGTGGATGAACAAAAACGTGTGTGTGCAAAATTGCTCCCCAAGCCTAGAGAGACTTGCAATGTCATGTTTTACTTGGAATGAGTATTCCAAGGTCATCTCCTCAGGGAAGGAAATGTCAAGTGTTTTCAAAAGTGATTTGTGAAAGGAAAAAATGAAAATTATTGTGATTTGAAGTTTGGTGATTTGTGTTTTGAGAAATATGCAAGTAAAAAGAGGGTTTGCTAATCCATAGAGTTCATTCCAATGGGTATGTCAAATCAACTCATTTCATTCAACCAATGGTGTCTCGGTGTTTAATTGATTCGTAGGAAGTGAGGGCCTAATATGGTTGTGTTGCGCAAAAGCATACCCCGTGACAAGTCTACAGTGTATCAAGAGCCCACAACCACATCTGTACTCATCCTAGTCAAACCAAACACTTTACACTACGAGGGAAAATGAAAGAGAGTCGATTTCACATACCCAAGAGGAAATCCCTCTTGGATTAGCCAACTAAAGGTTTAGCTATGCATGGTAAAGGCAAGAACAAACATGAAAGAGAAAAACATGGTAATGAAATCAAACATGAACTTGCATTAATGTAAGGAGAAGTTCAAACTACAAAAGAAATAACATTCATACACAAAATGTAAAGCTTAAAGAGAAAATACCCAAATACAAGCAATAGAAATAGTAAACCCTAGCTAAACTCAATACAACTTGAAATAAATGAGATTAAAGTGCTAGAAAGAAAGATTACATGTAGATTGAAGCTTACAAGAATGAAAATGGTGAAGGAAAAGCAAGAACCCTAGCTTTCTCTCTCTACACTACTCCTATCCTTAGGTAGCTTCCTTCTCTTTCTAAAAGCTTGATCTATGAAAATATATGTAGGTAGACTTATATTTTCATCCATCCCCCTCGCTTTACCCTTGAGTGTGCTGAGATAGGTTGCTTGTGGGCAGAGGTTGTCCAAAAAAACTTCCAAAGTCAGTCAAAAGGCATGAACCCTTTCCTTTTCCAACCATTCACTCTCTCTTCCTTGGCCACCCACTCTCTCATGCTTCAAATCTGAATATAAGGGTTAGGAGATCATCATGGAGTGTTAAATATGTTAGGGTATGGTTTGGATGACAAGAGGTGGCCTCCCGGAGTAAGTGGAGTCGTGTGAAAAGGCATCTAGCAAAACTGGGCAAAACCTACCGGTAGAGCGTAAGAAAACCTACCGGTAGGTTTTTTCCAGAAAGATTTTCTACTGGTAGGTTTCTGGCATGGCTGAGGTAGAATAATTTCGGTGGCATTTTCTACCGGTAGATTTTGCATCTTCTACCTGTAGGTTTTGTCATGCTGCTTTATCTCCTTGGTTCCTTGAGGTCCCGCGCCATCCATTAAGCATTCTCTTCTTCCCCATTGCCTTTTAACACTTGATGGGAGGCTTGATACATGACCTTACCCGCTCTATACCTGCAATCACACGAATCTCCATTAATTGTGAGTTTGAGAGCATTTCCCCCAGTTTTCACCACAAAACAAGTAAAATGGATGCAAATGAGATACATGACATGCAATATTATATACTCATCACACCCCCCAACTTGAGTTTTGCTATTCCCTAGCAAACTTCATTTTCAAACTACATTACATAAAAAAAAAAAAAAACAACAATCCATTCACATTAAACAATTCACCAATCAACAAAATACTCAAATCATAATACAATTATATAAATGAACTAGGGGAAAATTAAAACAAATGAAATGTGGTTCTTTCATTCATAACTCCATAAGGTTCAGTACAGAGTTCTTGAAACAAAAACGACATTTGATCCTAGTGACTCTTCTACTAGGCCGACTACCACTAAACCACTTATGTGCAATCTACCAAAAACAACAAAACAAAAGTGGTCTCTCTCTTCTCCTCTGCATCATCACCCGACCCCTCATCATCGTACCCCTCCTCGTAGTCCCCCTCCTCGTCACCAGACTCCTCATCATCGGACTCCTCCACCTCTAAGACAATCGAGCCCGTGGGGGTAGAAGTGGATGGTCCGAAGATGGAGGGTGGTGGCACTATGGGGAGAGGCTCTCCTAGGAAAGTCCTCTTGAAGATCTTAGAGACCATCAGCGTCAGTAGCTACATAGTCCTGCCAAAGTCATCGAATCATCCCTCTATCGTGCTAAGGAGCTGGGAGACCATCTGAGGTGGGGCAGCAGTGGGTGGCACTTAGGTAGAAGGTTCAGTTGTGGATGGCTCAGCTCTTGGTGGTCTTGCCCTCTCTTCCCTCTGGTATTATTTTTTAGCAAAAATACATCTTCATCCACCACCTTTAACTTTTGGTAGAACTCCCTACACATGGGAAGGACATAACCCCCTAAGGGCTCGAACCACACATCAATGCCATGGCCCTCTATCACTCGGATCACTTCATCGTTTGGCCCAAGGGTGGGCTTATCCACATCCGCTCGCATGTCACATTTTTCTCCTCTATGCTCTTCGTGCAAGCATCATTCTTTTGTTTTTTTTGGCTTTTCCCACCACTGGGGCCTGCCCCCCGTAGTCCTCTTACGGGATCCCATTCCCGCGGGTGGTGGAGAACTGGGGCCCGTTTGTTTGGTTCGTGCCATAACAATCAAAAATACCCCTAGGGCAACAACCAACTCCATAGTTCATAAAAAAGATCAATTGAAACGCGAGAAGACTTACCCAATCGAGCCATTGCGTTGAATTCCAAGCTTTGGGTGAGAATTTAGGGCTTTGATGGATTTGGGAAGCTTTGTAGAGGAAAAGAGGGTTTTTGTGGGAAAAAATCAAGAAGGTGAGAAGTAATCACTATGAATCACAACTTTGAGGAAGACAATCAGGAGATTTGATGAGTGCCAAGAAGTTCTTAGAGTATTTGAAAGGTATTGAAGGAGAGGGGAAGGTTTTTAAGGATGAGATGAGTAAAGAATGTGAAGGGTTTCCCCGAAAATTCTGTTTTAAAACCCTCATTTTTGAATTTCTGGGGGCAAAACCTACCGATAGAACGTCAAAAACCTACTGATAGAACAGTGCACTGGAAAAAATCTACCGGTAGGTTTCAACTTTTTCAAAAAAAAAAAATTATGTGCTCCATTCCTCACCTCCAATCCATAACTCGGATAACTCATTGGAACATAATGGTTGGGGTAAAAAATTTCGGGGGCCAATATTGAAATTGATTCTTTGCATGCAAAGTCTTGAACCGTATAATTTAATGGACACTCACTAGTGATGTGATCATACTCATCACAAATCTCGCACACATTTTCAAAATTTGGGGCATTTAACACATTATCATAAACATTAGGAAACATAACATAAAACACAAACTACAACAAACTATTTACAATCGATATGACATACCTTGGCCCGTGAAGAAAATCATGAGACTTACCTATGCCGTCCCAAATCACATTTGAAACTTGACACTTAGCCTTCCCCGACAATGGCGCCAAAAATGCTTGAATGATTTTTCCTAATCTCCAAACATGAGCCCAGATTGTGTGTATCTGGCTTATACAAGTTGGTGAGTGGCACTCTCCCTTGGGTTCAATGCAAGAAATGGAAAAAATTATGTGTGGATGAAAAAAAATGTGTGTGTGCAAAATTGCTCCCCAAGCGTAGAGAGACTTGCAATGTCATGTTTTACTTGGAATGAGTATTCCAAGGTCGTCTTCTCAGGGAAGGAAAGGTCAAGTATTTTCCAAAGTGATTTGTAAAAGGAAAAAATGAAAACTATTGTGATTTAAAGTTTGGTGATTTGTGTTTTGAGAAATATGCAAGTAAAAAGAGGGTTGGCTAATCCATAGAGTTCATTCCAATGGGTATGCCAAATCGACTCATTTCATTCAACCAATGGTGTCTCGGTATTTGATTGATTCGTAGGAAGTGAGAGACTAATGTGGTTGTGTTGGGCAAAAGCATATCTCGTGACAAGTCTACGTTGTAACAAGAGCCCACAACCATGTCCGCACTCAACCTAGTCAAACCAAACACTTTACACTACGAGGGAAAATGAAAGAGAGTCGATTTCATATACCCAAGAGGAAATTCCTCTTGGATTAGCCAACTAAAGGTTTAGCTATGCATGGTAAAGGCAATAAAAAACATGAAAGAGAAAAACATGGTAATGAAATCAAACATGAACTTGCATTAATGTAAGGAGAAGTTCAAACTACAAAAGAAATAGCATTCATACACAAAATGTAAAGCTTAAAGAGAAAATACCCAAATACAAGCAATAGAACTAGTAAACCCTAGCTAAACTCAATACAACTTGAAATAAATGAGATTAAAGTGCTAGAAAGAAAGATTACATGTAGATTGAAGCTTACAAGAATGAAAATGGTGAAGAAAAATCAAGAACCCTAGCATGTAATATTGCATATTTAACGGCCTCATTACATGCATTTTGACTCAACATTTTATTTAATTACTTGGAGTTAGTCGAATTTATGAATAATGTGAAAATTTTGATGTTGCAGGTAATCGTAGGGTAAATAATGGTTTTCGAAACCCTGCAACTAATTGTGGATGAGTGGTGAAGAGATGGGCACATTATAAGTATTTGGAGGATTCAAAAGTGAAAGAAATTAAGGAGGTATGGGTATCTCGTATCATAGGTACCGATACCTGAGCCTACTGGAATATTGGTATCGGTACCCTACTATTTGGTACTGATACCCCGGTATTTACCATTTTTTATTATGATCGACTTCGAATCTGAAAAAGTGAAAAACATGAAAATTTTATATCAGTGTCCTCTATCTTGTGTCAAAATTTTAGCTCAATCAGACAGTGAGATCAATAGTTATGACAAATCTACAAAAATTGGTCTGGGTTATCATTAAAGTTCACTGCCATCGAGGTACCAGTACCTCATCACTAGGTATCAGTACTAAAGTTAAAAAAATCAAACAAACTTGGGTCAAAGTCGGGACTTGACTGAGAATAACTCACACTTTCCACTAGATCAATATATATCTCTCTTTTAAGAGTTTTTTGGAGGAAGTAAGTTTAGAGAGGGAGGCTACCTAAGTTTAGGAGTAGTGTAGAGAAAACTAGGGTTCTTGCTTTTTCTTCACCATTTTCATTCTTGTTAGCTTCAATCTACATGTAATCTTGCTTTCTATCACTTTAATCTCATTTATTTCAAGTTATATTAAGTTTAGCTAGGGTTTACTAATTCTATTGCTTGTATTTGTATTTTCTCTTTAAGTTTTACATTTTGTATATGAATGCTATTAATTTCTTTTGTAGTTTAAACTTCTTCTTACATTAATACAAGTCTTTGTTTGATATCATTACCATATTTTTCTCTTTCATGTTTGTTCATATATTTATTATGAGTAGCTAAATCTTTAGTTGGCCAATCTAAGAGGAATTTTCTCTTGGGTATGTGGAATCAATTCTCTTTCATTCTTCCTTGTAGTGTAAAGTGTTTGCTTTGACTAGGTTGAGTACAGATGAATGTGGATGTAGGATTTTAATACACCATAGACTTGTGATAGGGTATGCTCTTGTCCAAGCAACTATATTTATCTCTCGTTTCCTACGAATCAATAGATTAGCCAACCCTCTTTTTACTTATATATTTCTCAAAACAAAAACCAGCAAACTTCAAATCACAATATTTTTCATTTTTTCTTTTCACAAATCACTTTCGAAAATACTTGACCTTTCCTTCTCTGAGAAGACGACCTCAAAACTTTTTTCGAGTTAAAACACGACATTATAAGCTTCTTAACGCTTAGGGAGCATTTTTGCATATTCACGCATGTTTTTGTTCATCCACACACAATTTCCCTGCTTCTTGCACGAGATTTCCCGCCTAAAAATTTTCCTTAACTGCTCCCCTTTTTCAAGTTAGACTTACTGCCTTCTTTCCTTAACCGTGAACTACTCCCACAAATGGTTACTCCTCACCCATAAAATCTTCTTTCCTTACAAAATCACTATCCTTCTTTCCATATGCCTCACCCAGAAAATCTTCATCGAGCCTAAACTGATGGATCATTCAATGTTTACAATTTGGTTATACATTTAGTATAATTCCACAATGATTTGCTAGCTTTTTTCTTTATCAATTGAGGTGTTGAAAACTTTTATAATTTGTATATGAGTGTATGAGAAAATGTGCATGCTCAAATTGAGAAAGAAAAAAAAAAGTACCTCCCAAAGGAAAAAAAAATGAGATGCTAAAATCCAATTTATTTACATGAAAGAGTATGAGAGAAAGCGAAAATATAAGAGAATGAACACAAATAAATACATAGATAAGAGGCAGAACAACGAAATAGATGAAAGGTGAAATGCTAAGTAGTGAAAGAAAAAGAGTTTACAAAAAAGATGCTAAACCAAATGCCCTTAACTGTTTTTGGACCTTCGGAATGCACTTCTAGATCCACCAAAAGGTGAAAATGTTTTTTGTCAAATAGGCTAATCTACCGCCTTTACAACACAATACTCTTTGTTCAGTCTAGCTATAAAGACATTCTATTAAGCTAACAAATATACCTTTTTCAAATGCTCAGCATTCCATGAGTGTGGTAGCTTAGCTCCTTCCAAAGTTTCTAGGTGATAGGTTCCTGGTTTCAGGACTTTTATGACTCTGTAGGGTCCTTCCTAACTTGGCCCCTACTTCCCATCTTTGGGATCCCTAGTTATTGGGATCACTTTCTTCAACACTAATTCATTCGGCAAAAATTCTCTAGGCTTTACCCTTGAGTAATAGTATTTTGTCATCTTGTTCTTGTTTGTTACAGCTCTTATCTGTGATTCCTCTCTCTTTTCTTCCAGCCAGTCCAAGTTGTTGGCCAGCTGTTGATCATTTTTCGTATGGTTGAACTCCTTAGTTCGATAGGTAAATAAATCGATTTCTACTAGAATAACTGCTTCTGTGTTGAACGCTAGAGAGTAGGAAGTCTCCCAAGTAGAGGTCCTAGCAGTAGTCTTGTACACCCAAAGGATACTTGACATTTTCTCTACCCATAACCCCTTGGGGATGGTGTTGAGTAATGTTCAAATTATGTTCTATGCTTTGCCCATTTTTTTGTGGGTGTCTAGGTAAGGAGTAATGATTAAGTATACCGAGCTCGGAATAGAACCTCCTAAACTTTTCGTTATCGAACTGTTTCCTATTGTTGCTAATTATAACAACAGGTATGATAAAACTACAAACAATGCACCTCCAAGCAAAACCTTGGTCTTCTGTTCTATAATTATTGCGAGGGGCTCAGCCTCCGGCCATTTGGTGAAGTAGTCTATAGCAACCACAATGAACTTGTTCTGGTCTTTTCCCATCGGCAGTGGTCCCATAATGTCAATTCCACACTAGGCGAACGACCACGGGCTTGAAACGAGGACAAACACTCGAGGAGGATGATTCGAGATGGTATCATACCTTTTAAATTTCTCAAACTTCTATGCATAGCACTAAGCATCATTTTTCATGGTTGTCTAGAAGTACGCCTGCCTCAAGGCTTTATTAGCCAAAGCCTATATTTCTTCATGCATTTCCACAAATTCCTTCATGTATTTCTTCTAGCACATATGCTATCTCACCAGGGGCTAGGCACTATAAGTATTGGAGGGAATATTCCCTCTTGTAGAGCACTTGGTTGAGTATGGTACACCTGGATGTCCTCTATCATAGCTTCTTGGCTTCTTCTCCCTCAGGGAGAATGTCGTGTTCGAGGTATACGAAAATATCATCCATCTATCTCGGCCCTTGGGACACTGGTTGGCGTCGAAGTCTAGGGTGCTAGAATTTGGTAAGAACTCAATAGAGATAGTCTTGGCTAGGTCATTAGTCAAAGTTGACACTAGCCTCACTAAGGAGTCTACATGGGAGTTGTAACCAACTACAAATCACTAAATACATTCAAATGTTTTTGCTTTGAGCGCCTCGACAAACCCTAAGCTTGCAATTAGTGCTTCATACTCGGCCTCATTGTTCAAGGCCTTGAACCCAAAGCATAAAGAATATTCAATTATTTCCTCAGCTGGTGATACGAGTCTTAATACAGCTCCTTCTCCAGACGAGTTAGAAGACCCATATACGTACATCACCCATGGAGTTGACTGGAGGTCTTCTTTGTAGGCACTAGGGAGCTCAGTTCCTTCAGTCACAAAATTTGTTATTAAATCTGCTACCCCTTGCCCTTTAACTGAGGTTCATGGTACATATTTTATGTCAAATTCTCCTAGCACAATAAACCATTTGGCTAGGCATGCAGAGATATCTGGCTTCTGGAGGACTTGATGTAGGGTAACATCAATAAAGAGCACAATAGTATGTTCTTGAAAATAGGGCCTAAATTTTCTCGAGGTTGTAACCAATGCCAGGGTTGCCTTCTCCATAGCATGATACATATCCTCTGCCCATCTCAACGTTCGGCTAACACAGTAAATTGGGCTTTGAATCATTTCTCTTTCGCTACCTAGGAGTGGATTGGTAGCTTCTCCTGATACTAAAATGTACAAATATAACTTTTCCTTGTCCTCTAGTCTCACCAAGAGTGAAGGCTTGCTGATGTAATCCTTCAAGGATTTAAAGGCCTTTTCACACTCTGAGCTCCACTCGAATGGTTTTCTCAAGGTCTTAAAGGAAAGAAGACACTTTTCAATGGCTTTGAAAATGAACCTGTTCAAGGCTACTATTCTTCTAGTGAGAACCTGAACTTTTTTAGTGCTCATTGGGGACCTTATATGAAGAAGTGCTTGAATCTTCTCAGGGTTGGCTTTTATGCCCTTATGTGTGACTACAAAGCCCAAGAACTTCCCTGAGGAGACCCCGAATGCACACTTGGCAAGGTTGAGCTTCATGTTATATCTCTTCAGTATCTTGAAGGCCTTCTTCAAGTGGTTAATGTGCTCATAGACTTGGAGGATTTTAACGAGCATGTCAACCACATATACTTCCATTGTGCTTCCTATGAGGTTCTTAAACATCAGGTTAACTAGCCTTTGGTTGGTTGCCATGGCATTCTTCAGACCAAAAAGCATCACTTTATAGCTTTAAGTTCCTCCTTTAGTGATGAAGGAGGTTTTTTCTTGATCAGGCTCGTACATCGTGACCTAGTTATAACTAGAAAAGGCATCCATGAAGGTGAGTAAATCATAGTCTACTGTGGCATCAACTAGGACATCGATTATGGGCAATGGGAATCAGTCTTTTGGGCACGCCTTGCATCAACGCACTAACGCCACTTCCTGTTGGTTTTCCTTACTAGTACGACGTTCGTGAGCCACTCCATATACTGCACCTAGCATAGCAAGGCCGACATGTTCCTGGATAATCTCGTTTAGTTGGTCTTTGTTCATGACCACGTGGGGCGCCGCTGGAAGAACAATCAGTGGTTGCCTTCTTTGCACCCAAACTCTGGGTTAGGGGCTATGTCCTCCTGAAAAAAGAGGATTGTTATTACGCCTCTAACCATTCCTGGCCTGTTGTGCCCTTTGAGGTTGCACATATAGAGGGAGCACTGGTTGTGGTGCTTCCACTGGGACTGCTTGTGTAGGGGGAAACAATGGTTGTCTCATGCCCTTGGATGACTCAGATTGTCTGCTAGCCGCTCCAATGCTTGTCTGGTACAACCGGAGTCTTCTATGATCAAATCCCCCAAGCCTTGAATAAAATTGGAGACTTGCTAAGAAACTTCATGCGATATGGACTTGATAAAGGCCTCTAGCTCTAAGTCGGATTCGTGGTTCTCTTGCCCCCTGAGTGGAGACAATTCTTCATATAGGTTGGGGATGTCATGCTTGTTTTCTTCCACAACTTTGTGTGCTTGGAGCACTTCAGATGAGCGAATCTTGGCTTTACCTCGAGT
This sequence comes from Ilex aquifolium, assembly GCA_951799425.1. Lineage (NCBI taxonomy): Eukaryota > Viridiplantae > Streptophyta > Magnoliopsida > Aquifoliales > Aquifoliaceae > Ilex > Ilex aquifolium. The sequence continues at coordinate 29,081,314 of OX637391.1, forward strand.
GTTAGCCATGTTGTCTCTCTAATGCTCCCACTGGGCGTGCCAAAAAATCTATTTGGTGCATTTTTGGATTGCGGGCATGCCAAAGTTCAAGTGGACTTCAAATTCAAACAGTTACGACCTTACCTACTTGAACCGATGTGGGGCTCTAAAATCGTGACTGTTCTGACAACTGTAGCAAGGCACAACATTACCTCTAGGTTCTTTTCTATACCTTGGAGCTTTTAAATAATTTCACAAGATAGTGACTTATAAACGAAAGCTACAAAAATTAGGCCATTTTGTGACAATTTTTTTTGGCAGCTGTATTCACATCCACAAAAAAATGCCTTTTTGAAAAAAAATGTTTTGTGGCGGTAGTGTTGTCACAAAAGATTTATTTGTTATCTCAAATACTATTTGAGACGGCTTATTGCTAACACAAATGTTTTTTGAGACCCCACTTATTATGGCGGTCATTGATAATTGGGGTCTCAAAAAGTATTTGTGGCGGTAACAAGCCATCTCAAATAGTATTTAAGACAACAAATAAACCTTTGTGACAACACTACTACCATGAGAAACTTTGTTTCTTCAAAACATGATTTTTTATGACGGTGGACATAGCTGCCATAAAAACCTGTCATAAAAGGCCCTTATTCTTGTGGTATACATTTTAAAATAAATAGCAGGAATGCAAAGTAACAAGCAACTTAAATTCGAATTTGTAAGAAGAAACAAATACAGAACTTGATATTAAACGAAAGCAGTAAAAGATCACTAGGGTAATGTATTACAAGAAAAATAAAATTGCTTGGAAACAAGAAACAAGTAAAAAGGTAGGCTGAATCTATGAAGAGTCTTTTGTGTTTTGATTGTGGAATCCTCATTCAATGGTCTGGCCTCTACTATTTATGGAGATGACTCTCAACTATCAATTCATCTTTTCCAACCATCAGTTGTGATCATGATTCTATTCCTTGGGATACGTGAATGTGTGTTGAACCGTTTTTAACTTGTGGCTCATGATGTCACATTTTTTTATTTCTCGGGATTCTAAGAGTCTTACTTTTCTAACCGTTCTGTCAATTGTGGACTCTCCTGCACTCCTTTGTGACCGTTGGATCCTTTCCACATGTCACGTTTTGATCTTGATACTTTTGGGTGTAAATAGTATCATATATCAATATCGAATCGGGCATGGCCGAGACGGATTCGACTCGCCGAGTCGTATAGGTCTCAACTGGTACTTTGAACCGTGCTTCTTGCAACCGATGTTAAACTCAAAGAAAAATATCAAATACAAATTAAACAAGAAAAAAAAAAATAAAGGCAGGCTACTAGAACAATATTTAAAAAGCAAACAGGTTCTATTCCACGCATTTCGTGGATGGATCTGTCGGTTGGTTGGTGTAAGATTAATTTTGATGGGGCTATCTTTCCTTCTTCTGGTTGATCAGGTGTGGGAGTGGTTCTAAGGAATAATGGCAGACTATTTGTAGCTGCCTACAGTTAAAAATATGTTGGGCAGTTAAATGCTATAAATGTAGAGGTCTTGGCAGCGTTCACAGCAGTGCAACTGGGGTTTGATCTTGGGTACGATAAGATTATTTTAGAGGCGATTCCAAGGTGGTAATAGATGTTATTTAGAGGAAGCAAATGAATTTATCAGAAATAGGCAATTTTCTAGACCAAACTCAAGCTCTCGATGCCAAGTTTGTTTCCTTTTCATCTTCATGGGTCCGCAGACAAGAGAATGAAGTTGCTAATTATCTTGCTAAGTTTGTGATAAATTGTAATGTCCCAACTTTGTGGAAGGAGAAGTTACCTTCATTCTTGGTTCCCCTCCTCCATCAAGATATAGTGCTTTTGAATTAATGAAATAAGTATCGTGTTTCCTATTAAAAAAAAAAAAAAGCAAAAAAGATAAAAAGAGCTTAAAAATGCTATCACATGACACCTAAGATATTTTATACATCACTTTTATAAAATAGTAATTAAATATGTTATATTGTTGTTGCATTTTTTAATTAAATCGAATTATTTAAAGCTAATGTTACCAAACAATAAAGTAAGACATATTTTGAATGAAAATTTAAATTATTGCAAAAATAATAATTCCTAATTTACATCAACTAGAAAAACCGTTGAGATCTCTGGCCCTTATGCCCATTTGGGTCACATGGCTGAACTGTTTCCTTGCGCAAACGCCTAGAAACATCGACAGATAAAGACAAGTCCGTCATTGCCCAAATTGCGGCTCCCGAGCAAAACACCGTAGACTCACCCAACAGTAAAAAAATGACGCATGTAAATTGGAAATAAGAGCACTGGACACGCACGGTCAAGCAACAAACACGTTGCGGTGGTAGTACCTGTTGGACTTCAAAAAAGTCCACCAGTAAAGACCACCCACTCTCTTTGATTACAGTACACTCAGACCCTATTGTTGTTCTCGTTTCTCTTTCTTTCTCTTCTCTTATTTTCTGGCCTCTGAACTGAGATAGATTTTGAACGAATAGTGGAAAAATACTAATACCCTTGAAGAGAAACAGACTTTGGTAATGGGGAATTGCTTGGGATTTAATCCTAATGATTCCAACCCTAGCATCAGTTGTCCCAGCACCACCACTAAACCTTCCTCTCTAGGTATTACAATTACCTCGAATTTCTATCTGCTTACTCTGTTTTTTTGTCATTTCTACATATATACTCATGTCTAAATACTTTTAATGTATTTTCTCATTTTTTTATGAGAAAAGGATGAAAGCTTCTTTACCCATTATTTGACTGTGTGTACTGATTGTCTACTTGTATTCTAAATTTTATGTTAAGTCCTCACATGGGTCCTTATTGCTTTTCTTAGGTTTGTACCATTTCTGGCTGTAGTTTTGTCAAAATAAATCGTTTGTTCTTTTTTTTTACGTATACCAGTGCAAACCCATGTTCAACGTTGAAGTTGTTTACTTAATTGACTACCTAGTCTGACGAATTTATCATCTAATCTACGTATTTTTTAGGGACACCTAACAATTACAGTAATGATGACGAATATTCGTTGACAAGCAGCAGCCTCGGCCGAAGCCGGTTTTCCGCTGCAGCAAGTGAGGGGACCAGTTCTGATGGAGAAATATTGCCAACACCTAACTTGAAGATATATAGCTTTGCGGATTTGAAGAGTGCCACTAGGAATTTTAAGTCTGATACTGTGTTGGGTGTGGGAGGTTTTGGGACAGTATTTAAAGGATGGGTTGATGAGAAGACGTATGCGCCTTCTAAGTTTGGTACCGGAATGATTGTTGCTATCAAGAAATTGAACTCCGAGAGTGTGCAAGGCTTTGAAGAATGGCAGGTACTACAACTTTATTCGTTGGTTCCAACTGTTTCATGTCAGAAAATGGTTTAGCATTTATTTAAGGGCGATTTTTGTGGTGTTTTGGAGGAAAAAATCTTTGTCCTGGATTATAATCTAGGGTGTGGTTAATGTGGCCTGCCACTAATGAACAGAGAGGATGAGACTGGGAAAATTTAATAGTTGAACAAAATTAAAATACTCTTTTTTCCTAAAGAAAACAATGAGAGAATACTGTTATCTACCAATGTTGAAAAGTTGAACCAACTTGTTATGGCTAATATTAAGCGAAGATGAAGTAATTGTATCAAACAACCACCCCACCCCACCCCCCAAAAAAAAAAAAAAAATTGACAATTATATGGGAAATGAATTGATTGAAGTCGCAGTAAAATAGTTCCTTTTCAGGGATCTGTTAGTGTTACACAGCCTTGTAGCACACGAGTTCACTAAATGTGACAATGATTAACATTTATACGCATCGAACAAAATATTCTGAGTGAGACCAAATTCTTTGTGTGTGCTTGCTCTTTCCTTGTTATTGTTATCAGTAGTTTCTATGGGCATACCTTTGTAGCGAGAAGAGATGTACTCAGGTTGAGGTCACTTTATTACGAAGGCATTTCTACATCTTTACCCTTTTATTAATACAGGGATCAAAAACAGCATTGCTCTGCTGTTGTTCTTTTATAATATGTTAGTAGGTTTTCTTTGAATCAATGGAACTCACTGTCTGTCTTCCATATACATCAACATAAAAAACTTTTTGTTAATGCCAATGGTTTGTTTGTTTCTTTATTTTGTAATGCAGTCGGAAGTGAATTTTTTAGGACGACTTTCTCATCCTAACTTGGTCAAGCTGTTAGGATACTGTTGGGAGGAAAAAGAACTCCTACTGGTGTACGAATTTATGCAGAAAGGAAGCTTGGAAAACCATCTGTTTAGAAGTAAGAACTGGGAGGGAAGATGGAAAACAAAAATTATTTGCATATCCATGACAAAGTGCATTAATTGCTTGTTTGATTGGTTGTGTAGGGAGTTCTGCCATTGAACCAATGTCTTGGGATACACGGCTCAAAGTAGCCATAGGTGCCGCACGTGGCCTTGCTTTCTTGCACACTTCAGAGAAGAAAGTCATTTACAGAGACTTTAAGGCCTCTAATATACTCCTTGATGGGGTGAGATTTCATAAATATCTTGTTATATAGAGCAAAATTTGTTTTTATAGTTGCACTTAAGAAGCCTTGAGAATACAGGATTAGCAGAAGCCACAGAGGAAAACATGAGAAGAAGAGGATGGAGAGAAGCAACTTGGAGATATCAAGTTCACCATTGTATTGTATTGTAATGGTTGTAGTAAGAACCCAAAGTATCCCTCCATTTCCCCCGTTTTAAAGTGAAGAAACAGATGGATCATAATCAAAAGATTGATCATTAAGGAGAAAAGAAATGAAAACTTAGAATCTCACTGTAGCCTGGGTTAGGGTATCGGTTTTAAGTTTCCACATCTTTTACCTTCATTGTTGGCTATGCCCCTTTTGGCAATTTACCAAAGTATAACTGAAAACTGAACATGAGAAATTGGTTCTAGAGATTTATTTTCTATGTGACTGCAACACTAAAACATTGATCTTTTGTTAATAACACAATACTGTAATTCTCTATGATCTCTTGTATCAGAATCATTTGTCTACCTTTTTATGCAAATACCTGAATAACATGATATACCAACATGGCATTATGAAGAAAATATCTTGCCTACTAAAATTGACAATCCTCCTACTTTCCACTAAAAGGCATAGTCCGACTACAATAGCTTGTTCAGCAAAAAAAAAAAAGACTACAACAGCATGTAATTATGTACTTATGCAAGGTCCTGGTGGTTAAACCCTTCTCTTTCCTATTTTCCTTTGTAGAATTACAATGCAAAAATATCAGATTTTGGATTGGCAAAATTGGGCCCCTCAGGTGGAGACTCACATGTGACAACCCGAATTATGGGCACACATGGTTATGCTGCTCCTGAATACGTTGCAACAGGTGAGACCTTATTTAAAGTTTATATTGTATCTGGAAGTGACTCCAAGCAATAGAAGTAGAGTTCCATTTATGTTCTTCCAATCATACCCCATAAGTTATACCCAAAAGACATGTTAGCTATCGAGTGCAGGAGAGGCATGAAATTTTGGCTTCTAGTTTTTTGTGATTTGTTTTTAAAACTAGAAACTTGAAAATGAAGCAATATGCCATCCATCACCAACTGGAAATGAAGTCGGTGATGGATGACTATTGAGATATATGAAACAACAGAAGACTTTCTAATATGCCATTTAAATTAAGTACTAAGAATGCCAGCCAAATTTCAAAACTTCCCCTCTACCTCTCATACCCTTTTCCTTCATCTTGTGATGAAAGATATAACATCTAAAGAATGTTCAATTTCATAGGTTTGAACCATCTCCGTTGTAGAAATAATTATTGACCCCGACCTTAGATCGGAAAGAGCCTTCTAAACCACCCCCATTCATCCAAAAGAGAAGGGAATGGGCCTATGTATTTGCATGATCCCTGCAGAAAGAAATCTAGTTCATTTCTCACTACCATTGTCAACAGGTCATCTCTATGTGAAGAGCGACGTGTATGGCTTTGGTGTTGTGATGCTCGAGATGTTGACAGGTTTACGGGCACTTGATACCAAACGCCCTAGTGGGCAGCATAATTTGGTTGATTGGGCAAAGCCTTTCCTCTCTCATAAAAGGAAGTTGAAGTCCATTATGGATGTGCGGATGGAAGGCCAATATTCTTCTAAGGCAGCGTTAAAGTCTGCTCACGTTACCATAAGATGCTTGGAACGGGAACCTAAAAAGCGTCCCTCGATGCAGGAAGTTGTGGAGGTGTTGGAACAGATAGAAGCTATGGATAAAAAGCCAAAAAGAATCACGTAGCTGTTCCATGCAGTCTGCAGCTCATTGCCACTGCCCTAGTCATCATCATTCCTAAATGGCATATAATTGGATTAAACGTGTATGTTCTAACAAAAATTTCTGTACCCACTTCTGGTAATTCTTTTTTGTTTTTCCTGCAAGTTCACTTCTTGTGATTCATTAATATCAATCATTTATTTTTAGTTATTTTTTATTTTTCTCTCATTCAACTACTTTTTTATTGGCACTGGCCATCTAGATTCGCTTTTTTCCTATTTCGACCTCAGAAGCTAGATCATTAATTAGAGTCGGCTCTTCAATCCAGTTAGTTTCAACAGAAGTCTTTTGTATTTGCATCGGATGATTGTGTTGTAAGCCAGAAACTATGATTTCTCTAACAGAATTTGGAAATTCCAGCTGTTGCTTTTGACTAGCATTTGGTGATTTGTGTTGCAATAACTGTTGGAAAATTTAGTTATCATAGTGCTTATTGAATTTAGTTTCTTCCACCTAGAGAATTTAGATATGCAACATTTATATATACTAGTTAATGCACACGAACACGAACGTCGCACGTTAACTATTTTAAGTACGAAAAATTGTATGTTAAAGTTGAGAACAACTTTTGCTTAAATTCATAACCTAAATAAATAGTAACAGTTCAGTAATGATTGATTAATCAATTATATGATTCACATCAACAGCAAACCAGCTCTTGTCAGTCCATTGAATGGCTGTCATAGAATATGCAACTTGAGTATATACTGTGTTTGCAATACAATGACGCTTCACAAATCCCTATGTCAAACTCTTGCATGTCATAAACTAATTCAACTAACCTCAGCTCACATTTGATTTTTAATACAAACATTTTAAATTACTCACAAGCACACTTTGAATACTGCCTTTTTTTTTTTTTTGATATACAACATGCTTTATAACTATAAGGGTAAATTATATTCACACCCCCTGATATTTAGTTTTATTACACGGACACTCCCTCACATTTTAAAAATAACACTGAGACCCCAATTGTTAGATGGAGTTAAATATCTTAATAAAAAGACTATTTTGCCCTTCACTTTAACACAAACTCAAACCCAAACTCTAAGCCCTATCCCTAACCCTAACCTCACCTTTGGTGTCCTTTGCACCCAGCGCTCCCATTGCTCTCTCTCTCTCTATCTCTCTCTTGCTCTCTCTAACTCTCTCTCTCAAGGCAAAGAACTAGCCTGAAATCATCCGTCGTCTCTCTCCACCACTGTAGAAGAACCAGTTAGCCCAAAATACCCGAGAATCAGCTCAAAATCACAGAAGAAATCAAAAGGGTTGAAAGCTTAAAAAATCTGAGATATCGAAAGGACAACAATGATTTTTGAAACCCTAAGTCCCCTCTCTTCGTCTCTCATATCTGAGACGATGGTGGGTGATTTTGAAACCCTAATTGCCTCTCTTTATCTTGCAATTCTGAGGCATTTTTTTGGTGGTTGTGGTTATGGACGTTTCTGTTGTGGTGGTGATGGGCATTTCAGTTGTGGTGGTGGTGGTGATTGTTGGTGCATGTTACTGAGTTGGCGGCGATGCATTAGTGGCGATGTTGTGGACGAGAAGGGTCATGTATAGAGATGGTTGATAATGGGTTTGGTCTAGGTGGTGGGGTGGAGGCAAAGGTGGTTTTCAATTGGTTGTGGTTTCTCTCTCTCTCACTCTTTCTCTCTTTGTGTGTTGGTGGTGTTTAGATGTGTTAGGTGGCAGATGCACTACTACGGTAGTTAGGTTTAGGCGGTGGTGATGATGGTGGAACTGGTGGTGATGGTGGTGGAACTGGTGGTGATGATGGCAAGAGTAAAAATTTATGTAATTTGATAAATAATAAACAAAAATAAATTTAATATGGGATAATTGGATTAGGTAATTATTAAGGTTTTAAAAAAATAATTACTCTTTAAATTGTACTAATAGTACCAAATATTATTTAATAAACAATGGGAATCTTGCACCATCTTTTAGGCTCTCTTTAAACTCATGTGTTTGGTGCGTGGTATTAGATGTTAGGAATGAAATGGGTATTCCATGGTAATGATCATTCTAATGTTTGGTTAGTAGGATTAAAAATTCATTCCCATTCCCAAGAAATACCTAATTCCACAAATCATGAGCAGTAATGCTACGCTAACCAAATTTTGTGACCAAATTAAGAGCCCAAATGACATGGCACCATATTATTTGGAGTTTTTATTGGGGCCCAAATGACATGGCACCAATAAAGAAGCTCAAGTCAGCTGACATGTCATTTGGGCTCTTAATTTGGTCCCAAAATTTGTTCAGTATAACATTACTAAATCATCATATTAGGCATTATCAAATCTACCATGATATTCCTCATTCCCAACCCACATGGTAATATCCCAAATCCAAAAATCTGATCATTGCTCTCTCAACTTCTCATATCTTTGGCTTCCACATGATTGTTGATCTTGTAACATCCCAAAATCCACCACGAAAGGCATTACTATCTACCAACCATCCAAATTATGAAAGCAACTAAAAATAACAATTTAAATAATAAATTATTCATCCATCCATTAAATACCAAGTAATAAAGACAATAAAATATTGTAATTTCTCCAAACTTACAATTCAAAACCAAACAATGAAAAAAAGTAGCAGCGGAATAATTAAATCTAACAAAGACATTGTCTCTCTCAAACTCAAAACCAGTAAATAAACAACTCTACTCCTCTAAGATGGGGTCTACATCCTGATTCTCTACCGCCTCGTTATCAATCTGCTCATCTATCTCAACATCATACTCCATGCTGAAATCTGTAAATGGGTTATTGTAGGGGGTGAGCAAAAGTCCGTAGAAAATCCTCTCAAATCCAGATAAGGTTTTAAAACATGTAAAGAAGGCAAAAAAACATTTAAAGATCAGAGTAATCAACGAATAATTTAATAACAACATCTCAACTTTTCCCATGTATCTCATGTATGTTGGTTACTTCTTAGGAATCTACACAATAATCCTACCTCATTCACCCAACCATCTCAATCATTCCCCGCAAGACCACAACACAAACCACTTTAGGAAGAGCATATAACGTCTCTCACTGAATTGAAAAATCATTTGCAGGAAAGGTATATCATCCCTCAGCCTCGAACTTACGTGAATAATAGTGGTTGATCTCACAAGCAACAACCTACTACAAGTGTTAGACAACAATCTCACCCCTATTAGAATAGACTAATCTCTAACATTCTATGGTAGTTCTCGAAGGTAATCCAAGTCTATCACACCCAAACTATACAGAGATGAAAACCACACTTTATCCAAAAACTATGTACTTAACCAACCACAAGTTCCATCAAAATCCAAGTAACATAATTACACAATTCTCAAGGTACAATAATAATAAAGGAAGTAAAATATGCAAAAGATCATGTAAAAACATGTTTATAATTTCGATATCACAATTCTAGAGTTTTGCAAAAAGTCACAATTTCTTGGAACAAGAATAACATTTATTTGAAACATAATCTAGTCAAGAATATGATTTTAGAAATCAAGAATCAATAGGTCTTTCATCATAAAACAAGTATTTAGGAAAACCAGAGTATTTGGTTGTAATGGTATTCCATATTCAAACTAGATATTCTTCTTAGCAGATTTAGCCACAAATGTTGGGAAAATGAACTCCCATTTGATGCAAAGAGAAGAGGCCATGAAGAATAGCAGAGTTCTTGTGGACAGATGGGTTCTTTTCATTAGAAAATAATACTAAATGCAATGCAACATTTGTGACATCACTTTTAATAAGGTATTTTTCTTTTTTGTATTTCTTTCTTACCGTGTTGCCAAAAATTCGTTGGCATAGAGCTTACTTATAGACATTCCTTATCATAGGTATTCTTAACTTGGTTGGATTGGATTTTGGAATATAACATTTTTTCAGTTGGTAGTTTGAACAGCCACAGCCACATGACAGCCAGCAGCTACCCAGGTATCTCATCGCATATCTCTCACACATCTCATCTCCCTTTTTTCTCTTTCTCTCTGTCACCCGAAAGCCCCTCTTGCTGTTCCTCCCACAGTGCACATGAGATGCTCGACAGATTGCCTAGCCGAGATTTTTTGGTTAAACATCTACCGAAATCCACCAAAATCATGTGCAATCCACCGAAATCATGTAAAAAAAAAAGAGTTTTGAATTTCATGTAATAAATTGGGTTTTGAATAAGCAAAAAAAAAAAAATTAGTTTGGGTGGAGGCGTGAGGCACTATTTTTAAATGACAGTGCAATATGCTGTGCCTCACTTGGTTTCAATTCATCCCTTGTGATGATCACTTGTGCATGTTTGCCACCCATAAAATTCTATTTTTTGAATCTCCTCAATCACGGCATATCTTTCTATCCGTTTATTATTCTCTTCCTTAAACTCCTCTACTAGCCCCTCCCTTCCATACTCGGACTACCTCCTCCAAATCTAATCCTAAACTCCCATACCCATATCTCCCCCAAAAATCTTTCTCCCTCACTCTTCTCTCACGTTGGTTTTCTCTCATCCCTCCCCACTGACGCCTTTAATCCTGAAAAAATATTCCATCATGTTCCTACCCCATCTCTGCTACCTCATATACCCTCCCCATCTCTCTGTTTTTCTTTGTTTCCTCCACTCTCTTCACATCCCTCCCCATCAACAAACACACACACCACTCCCATCCCCATCAACGCCACCACTGAACACCACCCCACAGACCCACAACAGACACGCACACAGATTTGGTTCCATTTGGTTGACTTTTCTAATTTTATATTTTTTTATCTTTAGTTCAATGTGGGACTTTTGGTTTTATTATTTTTTGGTTGAAGAACTTTTTAATTATTTTCTACTCTTTTGTTCGTTTTTGCAGATTATAATTTGATGCTTAATAATTGAGGATGATGTTGCATCGGACTCGAATCCTCTAGAACACAACCACTTGGACGATGATAAAATTCCGACCCCTACGGCGTGGAAATCTGTGTGACCGCAGTAGTTATTGATCAATACTTGATCACATGGATATGAATATTCTAAGAACAAGAACAATTTTCTGGTTGTTTATAATGATCACTAATCAATAATTCATTTTTTATACTAAAGGTCTCACAAAATTTGTGATGAAGTGAGTCATTGATTTTTTTTCGTTAATTGGTTTGATAGGATGGGTGGAATTTTGAGTTTTTTTCGTGTATTTTGCTGGATTGTTAAGGGTATTTTTTTTTACTCTTTTGGTTTGGCTTTTGACTAACTAGCTTTATTTTTGTGATATAACTGGTGTTATCTTCAATATTGGTGAGTTATTGCCTTGGTTTATTAACTAGCTTTAAATGTGTTTATGCATATAACTGAAGATTGTTTAATCTATATTATTATTGAGGTTGATTTAGTCTTAGTTAGGTTCTTTTTTTGTCTATTAATTTCTGATATCTCCTTCGTGGTTTTGATTTACATGGATAAATTCCGTTTCTTTTTTAGGCTGTTTACACTTTGTGAGAATTTGGGTTATCTACATATAAGTCCAGTGTAGCGTATATTTTAGAGGAGTTTAGCAATAGATGGAATGGATGGCAAAGGTGATGAGCCCGAAATTAACTAGGTCAGGCCCAACGAGTCAAGAAGGTCCAACTAATCAAGAAGACTCAAGTCAAGTGACCCAGACCCAAAGAGAGACCAAGGAGGACACCCCAAGGGCGCCGCCCAAGGCAGGATACCCCAAGGGTGCCGCCCAAGGGGACCTGCTCTCCTTCGTTCCATGCTCCACCTCTTCTTCAGCACCGCCTAGGTGGTATCTCTCCCCACCTTCCCACTCCAACTCGAAGTCCGACCCAGCTCAGGATCCTCCTCCGACGGAATAGGAGCACGAGGGAGAGAATATCGGGATACGCACGGAGATCTAGTCCTACCATGATTATACTTACCAAAGTGGTAGAGTCCTACCTTAATTGTACTTACCAAAATAGTGGTGACCGCCTCAACTCACCGCCTCACCCAACCTATATAATGTAAGCCCTCTCCACATAGAGGGCATGTCCGAGGATCTTGAGACCTCTACACCTTGAGATCCCTATACACACTACACCTTCCTACACACATTGCTTCTCTCTACTAAAGCACTGTAATACTTCGGTGTATATTCTCCCGGTTACTCATCAATAAAGATCTCTGGCCAGCGTCACTGTTCCCGAGAGTGGAGTAGGTCACCCGGACCGAACCACTATAAATCTTCGTGTTGACTCTATATTTACTATTTTGCCATTGATTGCTTGCTAATTGCTCATTAATCACACTCGTTCATATTCTTGACTGTTGATCTTGCACGAAGACCAATTTGTGCATCATCAAAAGGATTTAGCCAAAATTTGAATAATGAGTAATGACAAAGATGATTAGAGTTGAGGAGAAGTAGGCAAGATAATCAATTTTTGGGAGAGGATGGCGGAGTTGTCTGTTCAGATTTTGCAGTCTCCCCAAAATCTATTTTGATGGTGTGTTTTCAGGCCACATATCTTGCTGCGTTTGTCATGTCTAGCTTTGGCTTTTTATCTTTTCTTGAGCATGATTGTTTTTTGGTGACATATTTGAGTGCTTGATTCAAAATAGGAGTGATATCACATATTTATAGTCAATCAAAAAGTTTTATAGAAACTATATTTATATATAGAGAATAGATAATTAAAAGATATGCGATAGATAATGACGGTGTTATTTCACGTGAATGAGCAGTGAGTTCGAGTGCAATGGTAAGGAACATATCTGAGCTACAAGGCTCGTGAATTGGTAGGTGAATGCCCTAGTTGCTTGAGGTGTGGTGTGTGAAACAAAGTGGAATTATAGTGGTTCACCGGCTGATGAGCTCGGCTAGTCCACTCTACAATGGAGGCTCTTGCTCCTAAGGTGTATATTCATTCAAAAGGTGTTTACAGATTGCTCTTTTGATGCCATTAAGGTCCCCCCTTTGGTTGGGGCAATGTACAATACTTATAATGTCATTCCTAACTCTAGGAGATCTCTACCGAGATCTTTGCCCTTCATCCATGGGATCTCCCTTAATTCTGGAAGAGGATCTTGGTCAGTTGAGTGTTTTACGCCTGGGATACTGCTTGGTTATTGTTTCGGAGGTGCAAAAAGTTGTCATCCAGCTACTTCCTTATCATTTCGGCTATTTTTTCGCTTGGGAGGAGCTTGAGTTCTGGTCTTCTGAGCTCTGGAGCTCCGAACTGACCTCCCGAACTGATCTCCTAGGCTGAGCTCATACTTGGGATTAATTCTTGGTACCATCAGTTGCCCCCCAGCCCTAAGTCCAAGTGAACTTGGGTAGGGGCTGAGCTGAGGTTCAGTTAAGGCAGACCTCCACTTGTCGACCTCGGTTTACGTGCGAACAAATTTTTTACGGTTACAGGTAATCATTTACCTTCCTCGTTTTCCACGCACGTTCTCCACTTTGTACAGTTAGCTTTAAATGCCTTTGAGTTGATGGAAACGGCTCCCGTTTCTTCCCTTTTGAATTTTCTTCCTTCAAGCCCTTCATCTTCTTCCTCTTAGCAGATTTCTGACTTCCCCAATTTTCTGGCGAATCTAGGGTTTTGCTGAATCTCGTCTCCCTTCGAATTGGTGTGTGGGACTTGCTCGCTTCAAACTTTGGCTTGCTATTCGCCTTTGATTAGGTACGTTCTTGGCCCCTTACATGCTCTTTCGTTCTGGATCCCTCGAGTCTGAGGTGGTTTCTCCATTTCTGGACTTTTCGATTCTGTTATTTTAGGAACCGAGGCCTTTCCTTGTCTCGTCTTCCCCTCTTTTTGGACCCTTATTCCACCGCTAGAATTTTCATTATCGGGCACAGTTGTGTCGACCCCAGAGTTCTCAAGGAGTATTTTTCAGAGGTCCCACCCCTCTATAGGTCTTTTAAACTTCCCTTTTCTTGCCCAGCTATGTCTGCTTCCTCCGGAGCTACCCCTTCCTCCGTTTCTCTTATGGGGGATAGGTCTGCTGATGAAAATATCGATTTAGGTGCTGTGGGTGAGGAGATTGACAATTTTCCAGGCGTTGATTCTGTCGATGCTCAGGTACATACCGAGGAGCCTCCCTCAACTTCCTCCCATGTGGTCAAAAACCCCGACAAAGGTAAAAGCAAGGTGAGTGGCGTAGGTGTCTCGGCTCCGGGCGTAGGATCTGCTTTTAGAAATGCAGAGTTCGTGGGCCCTAGTGAGGTCACTCCTTCTCTTATGAAAGTTTTTAGTGCTTGTTATGGTTTCCCTCCAGGGGTTCAGTGCAGGTGTCCAGACGAATTCACCCCATACGTCTCCCAAGTTCATAAGAAGGTTTGCTTCTTCGTGGCTGCCTTTGAGAATGGTATGCGCTTTCCCTTACACCCTTTTATAAAGAGTGTTCTTCAGCGTTGATTCTGTCGATGCTCAGGTACATACCGAGGAGCCTCCCTCAACTTCCTCCCATGTGGTCAAAAACCCCGACAAAGGTAAAAGCAAGGTGAGTGGCGTAGGTGTCTCGGCTCCGGGCGTAGGATCTGCTTTTAGAAATGCAGAGTTCGTGGGCCCTAGTGAGGTCACTCCTTCTCTTATGAAAGTTTTTAGTGCTTGTTATGGTTTCCCTCCAGGGGTTCAGTGCAGGTGTCCAGACGAATTCACCCCATACGTCTCCCAAGTTCATAAGAAGGTTTGCTTCTTCGTGACTGCCTTTGAGAATGGTATGCGCTTTCCCTTACACCCTTTTATAAAGAGTGTTCTTCAGCGTTTCAATATTTGTCCTGCTAAGCTCTCTCCTAATTTCTGGGGGGTCCTGGTGGGTCTCCTCGTTTTCTTTAAGATTCACAAGCTTGGGGTTCCCACTGTTTCCTTGCTCATGAATCTTTTCAACTTTAAGCATACTGCCTCCGAGGGTTTTTTATATATCTCCAAATGAACAAAGGCTAGATTAATTATCTCTGATCTCCCGAGCTCCCATAAGAACTGGAAAAAACAATTCTTCTACGTAGGGGGCTCACAATGGGAGTACAACTCTGCAGATAAAATAGACACTCTTTCAATCCTTAGAGTCTGGTCAACCCCCGATAACCTGGGTAAGTCCTTACCCAAACTAACTGAGATCAGATTTGGTGGCTCTCTCTGACTCTACTTTGTTAATATTGTTTCCCAAGTGAACGCCCTGAGCTCAGTGCAGAGGATGAACGGGTGCTGTTGAGGTTAGAGAAGTGTGCTTCAGAAAAATATTTTGAACTCATCAAACCTTGGGTCCTTGTAGAGCAAGGGTTCAGCCCCCCAGGGGTGATAATAGAATCCCTGACTTGATCCGAAATGTGTACACCCAAGTGCAGGCGGTCAAGCTGTAGTAATAATCCGGTTTGAGTCCGGAGTCGAATCCACAGGGAACTTTTGTTGGTATTTTTGAGATAAGCAGTGGTGGAGACCTATTGTTTATAACCTTTGAGATTTGTTGAGAGATGTGAGATTTCCTGGACAGAATATAAGATTCTTTCCAAGAGAATTTTCCTAACAAAATAGGAGATAAATGCTAATGAAAAAGGGTCACTCTTTAGTTTAAGGATCTGGACATGTAGTTAATTATCCGGTTTATTATACTTGTGCTTGATAACTCAATTAACTCCCGTGTCAACAGCAAGTTAATCGGAAGATAAAGATGGACTGTGAGAATTAAGAACATGATTCCGATGTCTTTCTAGAAGTGTAGAAGAATTGTCTGTGCCGAGACTTAACCCGTCTACAAACAAGCAAGTGTTTCTACAAGACATCCAATCATGACATTAATATTCCATTCTTTAAATGAAGCACAATAAGGGGGAGGATTGAAGGGTAGTCCTGAAGATCTAGCCGGGGTACTTGCCTTGAACCGATGAGTCTTTCTATGCAAGAGTCATCCGTGTCATAGAAAGAACCCACGATTATACAAAGTACCTTAGCTTTGCTAGATGCAATCAATCATCCAATAAATAAGGAAAAATAAACGTTAAGTATTAGAACAGAGTACAAATATAATTCCCGGATAACTTATACATGCCCTTCTCCTCTTATTAAAGAGTGAATGAGAAACTACTCACTCTTCATGGCTTTGGTAAAGCTAGAAAAGTGGGTGAAGCTCATCCCTCCAAGTAGAAGACTTAAAAGATAAAATAACAATAAACAAGGAGCCAAACTTTAACAAAGATTGAGTGAATCACGTTCCACCCTTCACGGCTTTGGTAAAGCTCTAGAAAAGTAGAAGAGTTTCACTCCTCTAAGAAAGAAAGAAGCTCAAGCAATGGAAGTGAAGTACATAAACAATAAAAGTTGAAGAAAGCTAGTCACATTTGGAGGGTGACTTCCTCAACCAAGAAATGGAGGGTTGCTTCCTCAACCAAAAGATGAACTAACTCCCTTCTATGCATGTAAATGAAAGCATAAACATAAAACTACTCTTATAACAAACAAGGAGATGTTGGACTAAAGCCAAACTAATCTCTAAAATAAAAACTTCATACAAAGAAAACATAAGCTTAAATCTACAATGTGAGTGAGAGTCTAAGCCTCCATCAACCCTTCTACTTGGCTCCCTTAGCTCTCCAACAATGGGAGTATTTATAGGCAAGAGGAGGAGATAGAGGGGGTGAAGGAAT
This sequence comes from Ilex aquifolium, assembly GCA_951799425.1. Classification (NCBI taxonomy): domain Eukaryota; kingdom Viridiplantae; phylum Streptophyta; class Magnoliopsida; order Aquifoliales; family Aquifoliaceae; genus Ilex; species Ilex aquifolium. Next base: position 29,098,235 of record OX637391.1, read on the forward strand.
AGTGTATGCCGCCCAAGTCCAAGTGAAAAATCAACTACTCTGCTGCTAATCTGTGGAGAACGTTCGAACGTGAGTTGGCGTTCGAACGTTCTGGCTGTTTTTGCTTTATGGTCGTTCGAACGTTGACTGTCGTTCAAACGTTTCTTCTGTTTTTGTACTAAGGGCGTTCGAACGCCAGATGTGTTCTGACCCTCTCACTTGAGTGATCTGTTGGTTTTCTGTGAAGTTCAGTTACAACTCTATGCAGTAGTCTGGTCTTCAATCAACTCAAGTGCACGTTCGAATGTGAGTTGGTGTTCGAACGTGACACTCAAGTGCCTTAGAGCTCCACAATTTTCTTTCCTAACTGCAACACGCCTTCTCTTAGCAGTTGAGTCTGCTACAGTTCAATGTGGTCGTTCGAACGTGAGTTGGCGTTCGAATGTTCTGGCTGTGCTCCAAGCTTTTCCAATTTTGTGCTCTAATGTGCTGGTGTTGCCTTCAAGTGTGGTACTTGTTGTTCTTGAGTCCTTGTTCAGTTTAGGGCCTGAAATGACATCACTTAAACACCATCAAAGTACAATTAGTCTTAAAATGGCATAGTAATATGCTAATTTTAAGTGCTAATCACACTCCCCAACCTAAATATTGCTAGTCTCTAGTAATATAAAAACAAATCTACTCCTAATGCCATTTTCGTAGGTCATCCGGTTGCATTTAGCTTATGCAACAAGCCATTGAACCACTAGGTTTACCCTAGCGGACGAGTGTTGTCTCGTGAGGGTTTCCAGTGAAGTTACCCACAAACTTCAGTCGAACAGATGTGTATGTGAGATTGCTGATTAAAGTAAATTAGCATCATGGTCGTTGAGGCACCCAACTCTCAATTTCGTCTTATATCCCGCATGTCCCTCTTTCATAGGTATTTATTCTATACAAAAATTAACATCTGTTACATTGGCATTTGGAATTCCCAGTGTAGTAGGAATGATCATTCACGCCACAGGAATTGTTACATAACAAACACTCCCTTTTTCCACCTTCCATGGATAGTTTCGATTCCACAAACCTCTCGTAGAATGCTCTCAGCAAAAGTTCGCTCTGATTATAGTGACTTGTTTCTCACATATCATGTGATCAGAAGGTGGCCAATCGAAAAATCACATGCACAATTAGGAAGGGAGGGAAATTTTAAGGAAGCAACTACTTATGTTTGGCATAATCTCATGAAAGAATATTGGCGCAATTTAAAGAAATGTTATTTATCATATCCCAATTTTGATTAACAACACATGCATGTAACAGACTTGAGATCAATTAGGGTTTTTCATAGGTTGTAGCATGGCCAGAGGTCAGTGGCTAATGAAATGACGTCAGAAGTATTCAAAAACTATCTTCTGTTTATGTAGTGTAGCACACATTTTTCTAACTTTTCGATTTTTTGCCCAGAGATGATATTTCTTTCTTTCATTTTTCTCATTTTTCACTTTCTTGGTAATTTCTTGCCTTTTTGCTTCTTTTCTGTTTCAATTGTTCCCATTGATTCTTCTTGTCATCGAAAAGTAGCCTCCACAGTCTTCCCCATTTCCTTGCATTTCTGTGTCATATTGATTTTCAAGAGGGTGCAAGAAAATTAGATAGCAATGGTGTGTCAAGTATGTTTTCTTGTGGCTTGGTAATCATACGAGTTTATTGAATAAGAAATCATACATTGAGGGCTCAAGCATAGCTGACTAGGGAAATACTTTCTTAAAAGAAATGGCTAAGGCTCACTATTAAATCAAAGATGGCCTAAAATCATTTCTCAAGTATGTGCACATGTATGTGTAGTATGTGAATGTTTCATGTGGGATATGTCAATAGATCGCTTTTAATTGCGTCAATCAAAGCAAGATTAATGAGATTATTCAAAAATTGAGAGTGAAAGACTTTACTTGAGTAAACATCGATTGTCTCTCGAAAGCATCATAAGGTTCGAAGCTCGCCATGGTATTCTTTGTTATCTCCACTAGTTATGTCGGGTTTTCCAGGGGATGTCGGTTATATACCGATTCCATTTTCGAGTCAAATCATCATGTACCTTGAAAATAACAGATATCGACGCACATTTGACAATTTAAGCATAGAAATAATACCAATTATCCAAGAGACGTGGTTTTAAGTTTCGGTTGATAAGTTGAGGTGTCAAACCGATCATGTGCGTAGTTACTCTAACAAGCATTCTTAACATCCACATTCGTTCCATCATATTTTAATTTTAAGCTAAATCTACATATGCATTAGAACAAATAAAAGTGATAAATGGAACCATTCATTTCTCAAACTATCATCGTTTAACATCAACATCAATGATTCAATTCATCCACAATCACACAAAAATTTACAACTATCAAAGAAGAAATTCATAAAAAGAAGCACTTAAACAAACATAAACAAGAACAAGAACAGGGATCTCTATCTCTCACTCTCCTCCTTGTGCACCATCTCCACCAGGTCCACCCCTCAGAAGCCTAAGAATCTCATCCTGCTTAGCTTCAATGCTAAGCATGATGTCTCGTAAGGAGCATCGGGTGCTGGTGCTAGGTCCTAACTCCTGTGGCTAATCTTTCTCTCCCTCCATCTCTCTCTCCTCCATCTCATCAAGCCCATCTTGCACCTCATCCGCTCCATGGGCAGGGGGCTCTTCTTGTCTTGCCACTGGGCCGCCACTATGACTTTGGCTTCTCCGGAAGGAAGCCTTGTTCAGTGGCCCCATTGGCTTTTGAATTTCCATCTCCGGCTTCACCCTCACCCCGTGATCCTTGCATATCTCAGTCACTAGGGTGCCGAAGGGAAGTGAATTCCGCTTCACGTCACACCCTTTCTTCATCTCAGTCAACACTAGGGAGGGGAGGTCAATACTTTGCCCTTTTCCAATAACATACAAAAGTCGGGCCATGTCGGGCAGAATTTCATTTTTCCTTCCAATTGGGGCAAAGTTTGACACCGCAATCAAGTTTAACATTTTGTATTTGTCAGTTAGCTCCCCTTGTCTAAAAAATTTCTTCCCAGTCCACGAAAAATTGGGTACTCCAGTCAGTTCCTTCCCCACTTCATTCATTGCCACGTTCTTCCTTGGGGGATAGGCGGGACTTGGTACCCGAGGCACCTCTTGTCTTACCCCCCAAATATAATCTTTATCAACGTCCACATGGACTCCCCTTACATATGTTCGAATTTCCCCGTCGATGATCTCGGCGTTGGAGTAAAACTCCCGCACCAAGTCGACCACGACCTCCCCGCCGTTCCTCAAATAAAACAACCAGCCCCTCCTCTCCATCTCCGCAAAGATCCCCAACTCCGAAAAATCAGCCAAAATCACATCTCTTTCACAAACAATGGCTTTATTTTGGTAGAAATTTTCATACCTGTCAGCTTTTAGAGCTGTGGGAAATCGAGTTTTGTCGTATCTTCACGTGAGTGGTGGCATTCCTTCTCGTACTTCCACCACCTCCTCGACGAAGTTGGGCTCCTGGGTGTTTGGGTTGCGCCTGGCAGGAAGCTTGACTCTTGGCATGGTGGTTTCGATTTTTGAGTTTTGAGGGTTTTGAAATCTTGAATTCCTTCGTGAAAATGGAGGTTCTTGATATGGGAATGGTCTTGGGAGGGTTGATTTTAGGTAAAAATGGAGAATGGGAGGTGTTTTGGGGTCTGGGTAGTGAAGCGTCACCAAGGTTTTTTCAGTTTCTCAAGGGTTTTGGAGGGTTTTGAAATGAAGAAGACGAACCAGGCTTTTATAGCCTGAGTCGTGACGTTCGAACTTTGTTAACGTTCGAACGTGTCTAGAAGTATTTTAAACAGACCGTTCGAACGTGGTTTGACGTTCGAACGTGGTGAGCTCTCAGTACTTTTGAGTTCTGTCAGAGGCCAAAGTACTATAGGTTCTCTTCGTTCGAACGTTCTATTGGCGTTCGAACGTTAATCTCGTTCGAACGGTCTATTGGCGTTCGAACGGACTGAACTCCCAATACTTTGAAATTTCATCAGAAGCTTCATCAGAGGCTGAGTACTGTAAGCAGCTGACGTTCGAACGTCACCTGGCGTTCGAACGTTGAATCAAAAATCAAAAAATTTCTCCACTACACTATACACATTAAAGAGGGCCTAAACACACAATTTTAAATCAAAAACTTATGGCGTCTCAGGATAAGCCCCTACCCACGCTTCAGGTTGGTATTTTGGGACATTCCTTACTTGGCCCATATTTTCATTCTAGTCAAAAAGAGTTTATACAAAAAGATTTTTACACTTTTTACAAGAAAATTCGGACCTTTGGCTTTCACCCCCAACAAAAGTACACATTTCCTACAGAAAATTATCTAATCCGAGTCTCCCTCTATGTCTGTGTAGAACGGACAACCAGTGACTCTCCCAACTTCCTCTCGCACAAACCGATTAAGCAAAGTACCGGAATAGCATGGCGTATCCGGGTAATCCTTACTCAGCCCATTCACTATCCAGTCTAATCGATCAAGTGCGTGACCGGAGATTGGTTCAGAACACTGGTTGTATCTTTTCTCGTGAAAGACTCTGCCACACTGTTTACAAGCACCAAGTCTTTTGGCATGACGGCGTTTGGCAAAACTGTTTCTGCCACAGAGGGGTTTTGCTTGTTTTTCTTGGATTTCGGCCTTCCTTACCAGTCTTGCTTTTCTCATGATTACAGTATGCACATCAGATGGAAAAGTGCGTAGAAATCCTAGACTAAACCAAAAAAGTTTAACATCCATGATTTCTAAGCTTTAAGACTCACTATCTGGTTCTTTAACGTCTGCCAGTCACAAAGACGATTGAAACTGACTCACAAACATAATCATCAATTTATACAAGACAAGGTACATAAAATGATTAGAACAACAACAACAACAACAACAGTAAAACATTTTAAAAATTTACGGGCAAATATGAACTGTATTCTCACACCCCCCAACCTAAACTGAACATTGTCCTCAATGTTTCAAATTTACCAGTTCACGGATCTTAGAGATGAGGTTGAATGGTAGAGATATGTTCATCTGCTGAGACCTACAAATAAAAATACACAAATTACTCGTCTGTGCGCAGATCTGGGTTTCGTGTAGGCTGAAAATCCTTGTGTGTGAGTGCGAACAAGAGAAGGATACCCATGAGCAAATATAAGATTAAAATGCAAAACATGAAGCAAAAGATTGTGTTTGTGGAGTGTGTGGTCATGGGTTGTGTAAAAAAAAACAGAGAAAACGAAGAAGAAGAACAGAAACAGAAGAAGAGAAGAAGAAGAAGAAGAAAATGGGGGGGAAGGGATCAACAGCGGCGGCTGGGAGAAAAAGTGGGTGCCTTATAAAGGCGGCCCAGTGGGTTGGGTTGGGTTAGATTTTTCCTGACCCGATCCACTTAAGTGTCGGCAGGCACGATTCTCGGAGGAGTATTCTGGTTCCATTAAAAGAATGGTTTCCACATTTTTAACAAAATCCTCCAAAAATGGTTTCAACCGCTGACCATTAACAGTAAAGATATTACTGTTTGATGGATTTTTCACTTCAACTGCTCCATGTCCAAACACATTTTTGACAATGTAAGGCCCAGTCCATCTTGACTTCAATTTACCAGGAAAGAGGCGGAGTCTTGAATTAAATAACAAGACTTTTTGAGAAAGCTCACAAGATTTCCGCACAATATTTTTTTCATGAAAAATTTTCATCCTGGTTTTAGCAATCTTAGCATTTTCATATGCTTCATTTCTCAATTCCTCCAATTCATTTATCTGAAGTTTCCTTGCTAGTCCAGCTTTGTCCAAGTCAAAATTCATTACTTTAATGGCCCAATATGCCCTATGTTCCAATTCCACAGGCAAGTGACATGGCTTTCCATAGACTAATCGATAAGGAGACATGCCTAAAATTGTTTTAAAAGCAGTACGGTACGCTCATAGTGCATCAGTTAGTCTTAACGACCAATCTTTGCGGTCTGGATTCACCATTTTTTTCAAAATTAATTTGATCTCCCGATTAGCTAACTCAGTTTGTCCACTGGTCTGTGGATGATAAGGGTTGCAATTTTGTGAAAAATCAAGTATTTTTTCATCAAATTCTAGAAGGGACGATTGCAAAAATGAGCACCCCCATCACTTATGATTGATTTCGGAATTCCAAACCGGGACAAAATATTTTCTTTCAAAAATTTGATCACTGCTTGGTGATCATTGTTTCGGCATGGAATTGCTTCAACCCATTTGGATACATAGTCTACAGCCACTAAAATGTATAGATAGCCAAAGGAAGGGGGAAATGGTCCCATAAAATCGATGCCCCAACAGTCAAAAATTTCAATTACCAGAATGGGGTTTAAGGGCATCACATTTCTTTTAGAAATGTTTCCCAACCTTTGACATATATCACAAGTTAAACAAAAGGCATGGACATTTTTGAAAAGTGTGGGCCAGTAAAATCCACACTGCAATATTTTTGCAGCGGTTTTTCTTGATGAAAAATGGCCACCGCATGCTTCAGAATGACAAAATGTTATTACCTGGCTACTTTCATGAGCGTGGATGCAACGTCTTATAATTTGATCCTTACAGTACTTAAATACGTAGGGATCCTCCCAAAAGAAGTTACGAACCTCCCTCAGAAATTTCTTTTTGTCCATCATGGTAAAGGATGGAGGGAAGGTACCAGTAGCAAGATAGTTAGCAATATCTGCGTACCATGGTGTCTTATCAATCATGAACAGTTATTCATCGGGGAATTTTTCATTGATTGGCAGTCCATCCTCACAAAATTCATATGTTAATCTGGACAGATGGTCTGCCACCACATTCTCGACACCTTTCTTGTCCTTGATGACAAGATCAAACTCTTGGAGCAAGAGTATCCATCTCAAGAGTCTTGACTTGGCGTCCTTCTTTGTGAGCAAGAATTTTAAGGCTGCATGGTCAGTGAATACAATAACAAAAGAACCAACAAGATAAGAACGGAATTTTTCCAGTGCAAAAACTACAGCAAGCAATTCTTTTTCAGTTGTTGAATAATTCATTTGAGCATCATTCAAAGTTTTGCTTGCATAGTAAATCACATGGGGTCTCTTATCTTTTCTTTGTCCCAATACGGCACCTACAGTATAATCACTTGCGTCGCACATTAGTTCAAAGGGTAGATTCCAGTCAGGGGGTTGCATTATTGGGGCAGAAATTAACATGTCTTTTAGCTTGTCAAAGGCTTTCTAGCATGCTTCATTCCAATCAAAGATTACATCCTGACTTAGAAGGTGACACATGAGTTTTGCTATGGTGCTGAAATCTTTTATGAATCTCCTGTAGAAACCTGCATGCCCTAGGAATGATCGGACATCCTTTACAGTCTTAGGGGCAGGCAAATTTCCAATCAGATCTATTTTTGCCTTGTCAACTTTCATGCCTTCAGACGACACAATGTGACCAAGGACAATTCCTTGTGTTACCATAAAATGACATTTTTCCCAATTGAGCACTAGATTGGCTTCCTTACATCTGGTTAGCACTTTCTCCAGATTGGTCATACACAAATCAAAGGAATCACCATATACAGAGAAATCATCCATGAATACTTCCAAAAATTTTTCAACCATATCACTGAACAAGCTTAGCATACATCTTTGGAATGTTGCAGGAGCGTTACAAAGTCCAAATGGCATCCTTTTGAATGCAAAGGTGTCAAAGGGGCATGTGAAGGTTGTTTTCTCCTGATCATCTAGTGCTATCTCAATTTGATTATACCCTCAATACCCATCTAGGAAATAGTAAAATGCATGACCTGCAATTCTCTCCAGGACTTGGCCAAGAAATGAAAGAGGAAAATGATCTTTTCTAGTGACCAAATTGAGTTTTCGATAATCAATGCACATTCGCCATCTTATGACGACTCGAGTTGGTACTAGTTCATTTGCATCATTTTTTACCACTGTGACCCCAGATTTTTTTGGCACAACTTGGGTTGGACTAACCCACTTGCTATCAGAGATGGGGAAGATTATCCCCGCATTTGACGAGAGGGTTTTGAATCCTCTTCAAGGTATATAGCATGATTGCAGATTAACGGGCTTATACCTTTCAAGTCAGCGATGGTTCATCCAATGGTGCTTTTATGGCTTTGAAGAACTTCAATCAATTTAGATTCTTGCAAGTCTGTGAGCTTAGATGAAATTACCACTGGGTATGATTCATCCTTTCCTAAGAATGCATATTTGAGGTCAGATGGGAGATGTTTCAATTCAGGCTTTGGTGGCCTATCACTTGATGAGATTGACTTTGTGCCACTTGGTGAAATCTCTTCGAATTTGGGGGCCCATGTCTCAACAGCATGAGCAGGGCAACTTGGTGGATTTGGGTCATCATCTGTTGTTTCAGATGAGATGAGCTCTAGCTGAGAAGATTCAGTATGGTCCTCACAGAATGTGTCATTCAGATGTTCCTGTATCAAAGATTCAATGGAGTTTATTTCCCTTTCTTCCTTTTCTTCTTCTGGATGCTTAGCAATATTGAAAATGTTCAATTCGAGAGTCATATTCCCAAAAGTTAATTTCATGACTCCATTCCTGCAATTGATTAGTGCATTGGAAGTTGCTAGGAAAGGTCGACCAAGAATGACGGGAATTTGGTTCTCCGAATGTATTGCTGGCTGAGTATCCAGAACAATGAAGTCAACAGAGAAGACAAAATTGTCCACTTGGACAAGCACATCTTCAACAATGCCTCTAGGGGTTTTGACAGATCTGTCGGCCAACTGAAGTGTGACACAAGTGAGTTTGAGTTCACCCAGACCCAACTGTTGATAGACAGAGTAAGGTAACAAATTAACACTGGCTCCAAGGTCTAACAGTGCTTGTTCAATCCTGAAGTTTCCAATGATACATGACACAGTCGAACACCCTGGGTCTTTGTATTTTGGAAAGGTTTTACGTTGAAGAAAGGCACTGGCTTGTTCTGTTAGGAAGACTCTTTTTTGAACATTCTGACCTCTCTTGACGGTGCACAAGTCTTTTAGAAACTTGGCATAAGATAGGACTTGTTTGATTGCGTCCAGAAGTGGGATGTTGATATTTACTTGCTTAAAAAGCTCGTAAATTTCAGGTTGATTTCAAGTTCAGTCTCAATTGGTTCAGGCTCAGATGATGGGTTGACTGGGATTGACTCAGGCCTTGGCTTTGGAATGAGTATGTCTCTGATGGTCTTGTTAATCACCTTGCCACTTCTGAGTGTAGTGACAACTTGGGCTTGGTCTTGTGTGTTTCCTGTTGTTGAAGGGTTCCCTACATGGAATTGGCCTTGTGGTTGCTTTGGTTGGGCAGGAAACTTGCCCTTTTCGTGTGTAACCATGGATTGGGTCAACTTTTGGATGTGGCTTTTAAGATCTTCAAAAGATTGAGTGGTCTGTGTTTTGAAATCAGTGAAAGCCTGTGTGGAATTATTGTTATAGTTCATTTGGCTTTGCATGAACTGATTCAGTGTGTCCTCAAGGCTCCTCTTTTGTGGTGGTTGGTATGGTTGATATGCGGGAGGTCCTTGAGGTGGTGGGTATGAGTCTTGTTGTTGGTTCATGGGTATTGGTTGTGTGTTCTTCCAACTGAAGTTAGGGTGGTTTCGCCACCCTGGATTTTATGTTTCAGGATATGGGTTGGAGTAAGGTTTGTTGAAGTTGGAAACTGCATGTGTCTATTCCAACAAGACCTCTTTGAACGCTGGGATAGTGGGACACTCCCCAGTAGGGTGTCCTGTTAGCGCACAGATTCCACACACTTGTTCTGTGGAAGAGCTAACATCAACTTGATGGACTTTCTTCATCTCTAAATCTTCAAGCTTTCGATACAACGTAGACATTTTTGCTCTCAAGTCATCATCCTCTCTCAAGACATATTTACCTCATTGGGAAGTAGATGGTCTGGCTTCTACAGTGGTAGGAGAGGTTGAGTCCCACATCTGAGAGCTGTCAGATATGGTGTCAAAGAAATTGAATGCCTCCTCCGCACTTTTTCCCATAAATTCTCCTTGGGCCATCATTTCGACAAACTGACGTAGTCTAGAGGGTAAGGAGTCATAGAAAAATCCTACCAAAGTCCAATTCTCAAAAGCGTGATGTGGGCGGGATTGGAGCAGATATTTGAATCTCTCCCAACTTTGATAAAAAGTTTCTTTGTCTTTAACCGCAAAATTCATGATTTGCTTTTTTAATGCATTTGTGCAGTGCAGAGGAAAAAAATTTCTAAAAAATTCATTTTGCAATGCCTGCCAGTTAGTTATCGAAAAAGCTTTCAAAGAATTTAGCCATTGTTTGGCTCTATCCCTTAAAGAGAAAGAAAACAGTTTCATTTTGGCTAGTTCAGAATTGTCTTGAAAAGTTCCACACACTTCCTCAAAATCTTTTATATGCAGATATGGATCTTCTGCATCTAATCCATGAAACACGAGTAATAACTGCACTGTCCCCAACTTTACAGTAAAGGGGGGAGCATTTTCAGGAAATATAAAACAAGAGGGGACACTGTTTCTTGTGGGATTTAAGTAATCCCGCAAAGTTCGATTGTTAGGCACTTCCTCTTCTCTCATAGGGACTTCTCCATTTCTTTCATTATTTTCCATATTACTCTCACAAGAGTCTGCTACTGATCTATGTGAATTTGGTTCAGGCTGATTCACAGACTCATAAGATTCTGCCGGCAAATTTTGATAGTGAGGAGTGTCCTCAGTCATAAAGAAAATAAAACAAAGTTATTTACAGTAAACCAAAGAATTTATACAAAGATGAAGGTCTTTTTACCTTTTATCTTAAAACACCTTTCAAAGGTTCCCCGGCAACGGCACCAAAAACTTGACTTGATCCGAAATGTGTACACCCAAGTGCAGGCGGTCATGCTGTAGTAATAATCCGGTTTGAGTCTGGAGTCGAATCCACAAGGAACTTTTGTTGGTATTTTTGAGATAAGCAGTGGTGGAGACCTATTGTTTGTAACCTTTGAGATTTGTTGAGAGATGGGAGATTTCCTGGACAGAATATAAGATTCTTTCCAAGAGAATTTTCTTAACAAAACAGGAGATAAATGCTAATGAAAAAGGTTTACTCTTTAGTTTAAGGATCTGGACATGTAGTTAATTATCCGGTTTATTATACTTGTGCTTGATAACCCAATTAACTATCGTGTCAACAGCAAGTTAATCGGAAGATAAAGATGGACTGTGAGAATTAAGAACATGATTCCGATGTCTTTCTAGAAGTTTACAAGAATTGTCTGTGCCGAGACTTAACCCGTCTACAAACAAGCAAGTGTTTCTACAAGACATCCAATCATGACATTAATATTTCATTCTTTAAATGAAGCACAATAAGGGGGAGGATTGAAGGGTAGTACTGAAGATCTAGCCGGGGTACTTGCCTTGAACCGATGAGTCTTTCTATGCAAGAGTCATCCGTGTCATAGAAAGAACCCACGATTATACAAAGTACCTTAGCTTTGCTAGATGCAATCAATCATCCAATAAACAAGGAAAAATAAACGTTAAGCATTAGAACAGAGCACAAATATAATTCCCGGATAACTTATACATGCCCTTCTCCTCTTACTAAAGAGTGAATGAGAAACTACTCACTCTTCATGGCTTTGGTAAAGCTAGAAAAGTGGTTGAAGCTCATCCCTCCAAGTAGAAGACTTAAAAGATAAAATAACAATGAACAAGGAGCCAATCTTTAACAAAGATTGAGTGAATCACGTTCCACCCTTCACGGCTTTGGTAAAGCTCTAGAAAAGTGGAAGAGTTTCACTCCTCTAAGAAAGAAAGAAGCTCAAGCAATGGAAGTGAAGTACATAAACAATAAAAGTAGAAGAAAGCTAGTCACATTTGGAGGGTGGCTTCCTCAACCAAAAAATAGAGGGTTGCTTCCTCAACCAAAAGATGAACTAACTCCCTTCTATGCATGTAAATGAAAGCATAAACATAAAACTACTCTTATAACAAACAAGGAGATGTTGGACTAAAGCCAAACTAATCTCTAAAATAAAAACTTCATACAAAGAAAACATAAGCTTAAATCTACAATGTGAGTGGGAGTCTAAGCCTCCATAAACCCTTCTCCTTGGCTCCCTTAGCTCTCCAACAATGGGAGTATTTATAGGCAAGAAGAGGAGACAAGAGGGGGTGAAGGAATAGTGTATGCCGCCCAAGTCCAAGTGAAAAACCAACTACTGTGCTGCCAATCTATGGAGAACATTTGAACGTGAGTTGGCGTTCGAACATTCTGGCTGTTTTTGCTTTATGGTCGTTCGAACGTTGACTGTCGTTCGAACGTTTCTTCTGTTTTTGCACTAAGGGAGTTCGAACGCCAAATGTGTTCTGACCCTCTCACTCGAGTGATCTGTTGGTCTTCTGTGAAGTTCAGTTCCAACTCTATGCAGCAGTCTGGTCTTCAATCAACTCAAGTGCACGTTCGAACGTGAGTTGGCGTTCGAACGTGATACTCAAGTGCCTCAGAGCTCCACAGTCTTCTTTCCTAACTGCAACACGCCTTCTCTTAGCAGTTGAGTCTGCTACAGTTCAGTGTGGCCGTTCGAACGTGAGTTGGCGTTTGAACGTTCTGGCTGTGCTCCAATCTTTTCCAATTTTGTGCTCTAATGTGCTGGTGTTGACTTCAAGTGTGGTATTTGTTGTTCTTGAGTCTTTGTTCAGTTTAGGGCCTGAAATGACATCACTTAAACACCATCAAAGTACAATTAGTCTTAAAATGACATAGTAATATGCTAATTTTAAGTGCTAATCAATCCCCCACTCCTCTTTCTATCGAAGCTCTCATTCCTCTTTCAGTTGTTACGGCTGAAGAGGTGGCAGGTAGCAGTTCTTTTCTTTGACCTCCTGGTTTTTAGCTCTTCCTCCCTTTTTTTTTTTTTTTTAACCTGCACATTTCGAGTTTCCAGGTTCTTCTTCAATGGAACCCACCCCAGAAGAATTCCGGGCTAAGGTCAACCAGTTAAAGAAAAACAGAAGTGGTGGCAAGCGCAAGGCTGAGGTCGGTTCTGGTAGCAGTCCCACCACCCGAGCTAAGGCGCAAAGGACTGGAGTGGCCTCCTCTACTCCTCGTTCTACTCGAGGAGCACTCACTCCCTTGCTGAACACCCAGCAAGTCACAGAGAGCTCTACCCCCTAAGGGGTTCAATCTTCTGCTGACAAGGATTTTGAGCAAGGCCTAGCCTCTCCATCTTCACTTGAAGTGGAGGGGGCCTTGGGAGTGATTTCTCGAATCTCATCTATTCCTACTGCTCAGGGGCCACTGGAGAAGATTTCCCAGTTTCCCTTGACAAGCTCCAAGGTTGAGAAAGGGGATCACCTAAAGGTGGAGAAGACTGAAGGCTCCTTTTTTGACAATGTTGAGCTTGCAGCTGGGGCTATTACTTTCATCATCCCTGATTCCGATGTCCATAAATCTGCCACTATGCCCCTTGAAAGCTCCATCAGCTCAGCACTTCATGGAGCTGCTGTTGTAAGTTTCTATTCTTGTCGTGCCACCGATTTACTTTGTGGTGTCTTTCTATGTTGACTCTCGTTTCTAATCACATATTCCTGTAGCTGGCCATACATGTGAAAGGCTTGACGAGCTGTATCTGATCTCTAGAGAACTCTTCCAAAGCGACCAAGGCCTTTGAGTGTAAAGTTGCAGAGCTGGCCTTTGCCAATAGTGACCTTCAAGCTCAAGTCCAAGACCTCCAAGAACAAGTGGAGAGGCAAGCTTCTACCATCAAGGTCTTGGAGGTGGAGAAAAAAAGAGCTGAGGGTGAAGGTGAAAAGACCAAGGTAGAACTTAAGAGGGTCTCCGAAGAGCTCAAGCTTAAGACAAAAGTCTGGGTCAAGGCCAGCCAGGAGACCTTTGAGGCCTTAGGTTCTTATAATGACATGAAAAGAGAATACGGTGTATTGGCAGAGGCGTACGATGCCACTCTAGTTGAGCTTGAGGTGCAGAAAATAGCTGTTAAAGAGAAGGATGATCTGATTGCTAAGCTGAAGGATGATGTTATTTCCAGGTGGGCTAAAGGGTGGATTGCTTTTCAGGATATAGCCGAAGAAACATACCCTGATCTGGACTTCAACTTTGAGATTCCAGCTAAGGGGGAAGTAGAGGTTCCAGCTGAAAAGGAGGCAGAGGTGCCTAGTTCAGTAGGTGAGGATGGTGCCTTGGCCTCTCTTGCCTCTGAGACTGCTCCCACGGGTTCTGAGGTGCTTACCCCAACGGTAGAGGTCCCGGTTCAGAATGTTCCTATTCTAGTAGCCACCTCTGAATCCATTGCTACCGTGGCCATTTCTGAGGCTTCTTTAATTCCTGTTCCTACTGACCTTCCTGCTGCTGTCCCTTTTTCTGCTGACCTAGTAACAAGGGCTTTGACTGAAGTTGAGGTCTCTGCACAATTAACTATTCCAGAGATTTTGACTGCTATTTTGCCGGAAGCTTCAGATGTTGCCCTATCAGAGACTTCGTTTGCTACTCCATCAAGCACACCGACTGCTGAGCTGCCAGACTCTCTTCCCCTTGCCTCTTCAGGGTCCTAGGAGTCCTAAACTTAGGGTAGATCTGTGCTATCTTTTTGAGATATTGATGTAAATGCTGAACACACTTTATTTTTGTTTTTGAAGCTGTTCAATACAGTCTATTCTGTTCTTCAATGCAGTCTACTCTGTCATTGTCACTGTTTGTTTTTGAAGCTGTTCAATACAGTCTATTTTGTTCTTCAATGTAGTCTACTATCTCATTGTCACTGTTACGTTCATATTGTTTTGCATGTATTCCCCTTGCCCCTTTGCTTGGAGGAGTACCTTAGTTCTCCTTTTCAAGCAAGATTATCAAACTTGAATGAACAGACGAGCTGATGGCACGTCAAGTCTGGGGTCATTTTGTAAGGACTTAGCCCTCAAGACTAATGGAGAACCAAAGCATGGACTTGACTGATGAGGTTTGATCCTTGGGGAGCTCATTGTTGTGCTCTGGATTCCCCTTGTCCCTTTTTGAGGATACCTTTAGATCTCCTTGAAGCAAATGTTCAACTGAGTTTGGCAAAAACCTCACCAAGGACTGCTGAGCTAAGAGAGCTGTTGGGACCGTGAGGCTTTACTTCTTGAAAAGCTTCTCCCTGGATAGATCTAGTCAACCTATGGACTTGAAGTTGGCCTCACAACTTATGCTGCAGCTTATTGTGCTGGACTTCTTTTAGCTCGCTGAGTTCAGAAGATGGTTGAGGAGTATCAGTGGAATGTTGAGGCTACTGGGGAGGATTTCTCTGTCAAACCCTCTGAAAGCAGGAGGCCTTTAAGAGCTCCCTTGGATGTGAATCTAGTGTGACACTGGTAATCACATTTTTGGTTCCCTCCAGGGGGCATTGGGTAGTGGACTTGGCATTCCTCACGGCGACAAGAGGTTTGTTGTATTTGGCGAAGAGAGCAAACAACTTGATGCTTGAGTTCTTCCAGATGTAGATCTGTTGAGCTTATGTTGCTACATACATGAGAACTTTGATGAAAGATGAGCCTGAGAAATAACAGTCCATTTTATCCAGGATATGAACATGGTTCTTTGGGGCTGATGGTCTCGAAGGGATGTGCTGGAAAGGCTAGGTAGCCATTCGAGCTGACCTCAAACCAAAGAAATCTGAGGTGAGTTTTGTTCAGGTTGGGTCGAGCTTATACTTGCTCCCAATTACTTTGATCGTATTAGGGGGTCACCCTGTGCTGATTCATCTTTTTCTGCATTTATTCAACTGCTTTCCAAAACCGTAACTGCCATCATTAATTAGGAAACCAAAAGGATCGCCGACTCTGCTTTCTGTGAGGTTCTTGGTTCCTTAAGAACTCATGATTTTCTTTAAAGCTTCCAATATCTCTTGGATTTCTTTCTCCTTTGCCGAAAGATTTCAGAGTCTTTTCTTGAATCTTGGAGATTACATTCTTGCCTCATTGTAGTCCTGATGGCTACCCCTGTTTCTTCTCAATTTAAAGAACGCACTTCCTTTGGAATTGACTGGAAGTGGCATTCTCATTACTTAACCCCTTCAACGATGAAGCCTTTAGACTTGGAAGACATCAAAAAGCGATTTTTCCCTGAACTGGACTTGTCCCTATGAGTCCCGACCTCTGATGATCCTTGTAACTACCTTCCTCGAGGGGAAGTTTGCTTCTTCGAGGGTGCTATGGACATGGGTCTTCATCTTCCTATTCATCCTTCCATCAGGTGGGTCCTTGCGTATTATGGCTTGTGTCCTTCTCGTCTCTCGCCCCGAGGTTGGGCTGCTATGGTCAGCTTTTTTCTCTTCTGGCGTCTGCACGACAACAGTGGGTTCCCTACTATTGCTGAGTTCCTTTATTTCTATGAGATTGAAGAGGATGAACTCCCCTGCTTCAGTTTCTTTCGGTGGAGGCACTTCAACTTGCCCCCCCCCTTGTTTCTTGACCTTCCTCATCTTCCTGAAGGGTGGTCTCAACGCTTCTTTTTTGCATCCGGGAATTCTTGGAGGTCTACCGAGCAGCGCTGCTCTAGGACTAGAATTCCACGCTCCTGGGGGAGCTTCTCTCGTATAGGTATGTTCAGGCAAAGCTATCTTTACTAAATCCTGTAAAAAAATCCGTTCTCATTATGTTTTCGTTGTATAGGTGCCCCTGACCTGGATTTGCTGGAGATGATGAACATCGATCAGTTGTTGCTCGTAAATCCCATACCTTTTTCGAATTTCATGACGCCTGAGAACCTCTATTTACTTGGCGCTGAGGCGACTGCTCTGGAGTTTTCTTTCTTCCCAGATTCTCCTTGGACCTCTCCCTCTGATTCTAACGAGGAAGAGGATGTTGGGGTGTCCTCAAAGAAGCGCAGGAGGGATGGTTCCTCTTCGCCTGATTCTTCTTTTAGCACTGTCTTATTTTTCTCGGTAGGAGAGAAGCTTCTCAAATTGCTCTCGGAAACTGAAAAGGAAAAGGACGAGCTAAGAGAGGAGAATGCCTGCCTCAAGGGAGAGGTTGCTGAGCTGAAGCAGCAGCTTAGAAAAAGCTAGGAGCTTCTCTTTCTTGTACCCTGTTTTGTTCAATGAACTACCAGGCTTTATGTAACTTTTGCATCTTTCCTTTGTATGTTTGTATTTGTTTTTATTGTTTTTTGCACTTCCATGGGCTGAAGTTCTCTCTGCTAGTCTATTTAGCTGAGGAGCTCGTTAGGCATGTATGAGCTTAGGGGCTCTTCTTAGCTTCATGAGCCAAAGAGCTCATCTTATATCTTATGAGCTGAAGGGCTGAAGGGCTCATCTTATATTCTATGAGCTGAAGAGCTCATATGATATTTTATGAGCTGAAGAGCTCATCTTAGATTTTATGAGCTGAAGAGCTCATCTTGAGTTGTAGAGCTTATTTTTTTATGAGCTGAGGAGCTCATCTTGAGCTGTAGAGCTCATTTTTTGTTTTATGAGCTGAAAAGCTCATCGTTAGCTCTTTAGCTATTTTTGGAAGACATGCAAGGATAAATCAAGAATTTGCTATTTTTATTACGAATAATTCAATTACAGGGAAAACCTACTGAAAGAACTTCTTAAGATGCTCAGTGATGGCTTGATCCAAATGTATACACCCAAGTGCAGGCGGTCAAGCTGTAGTAATAATCCGGTTTGAGTCCGGAGTCGAATCCACATGGAACTTTTGTTGATATTTCTAAGGCAAACAGTGGTAGAGACCTTTTGATTGTAACCTTTTTGATTTGCTGCGAGATATGGGTTTTGCTGGACAGAATATAAGATTCTTTCCAGAAAGATTTTCTTAACAAAATAGGAGATGAATGCTAATTAAAAAGAGTCACCCTTTAGTGCAAGGATCTGGACATGTAGTTAGTTATCCGGTTTGTCATAATTGTGCTTGATAACTCAATTAACTCCCGTGTCAACAGCAAGTTAATCGGAAGATAAAGATGGATTGTGAGAATTAAGAACATGATTCTGATGGCTTTCTAGAAGTTTACAAGAATTGCCTGTGCCGAGACTTAACCCGTCTACAAACAAGCAAGTGTTTCTACAAGACATCCAATCATGATATTAATAGTTCATTCTTTAAATGAAGTACATTAAGGGGAGAGATTGAAGGGTAGTCATGAGGATCTAGCCAGGGTACTTGCCTTGAACTGATGAGTCTTTCTATGAAGGAGTCATCCATGTCATAGAAAGAGCTCACAATTATACAAAGTACCTTAGTTTTGCTAGATGCAATCAATCATCCGATAACAAGAAGAAATAAACGTTAAGCATAAAAGAACATTGCACAAATATGATTCTCGGATAACTTGTACATGCCTTTCTCCTCTCACTAAAGAGTGAATGAGAAACTACTCACTCTTCATGGCTTGGGTAAAGCTAGAAAAGTGAGTGATGCTCATCCCTCCAAGTTGAGAACTTTAAAAGATAAAGTAACAACAAACGCGGAGCGAATCTTCCACAAAGAATGAGTGAATCACGTTCCACCCTTCACGGCTTTAATCAAGCTCTAGAAAAGTGGAAGAGTTTCACTCTTCTAAGAAAGAAGGAAGCTCAAGCAATGGAAGTGAAATGCATGAACAATAAAAGTAGAAGAAAGCTAGTCACATTTGGAGGGTGGCTTCCTCAACCAAAGATTGGAGGGTTGCTTCCTCAACCAAGATGGGAGCTATTTCTCTTCTATGCATGAGAAATGAAAGCATAAACATAAGCATAAGCATAAAACTATTGTTATAACAAGCAAGAGATGTTGGGCTAAAGCCAAACTAATCTCTAAAATAAAGACTTCATAAGGAAAATGAACTAACTACAATGAGAGTGGGAGTCTAAGCCTCCATCACTATCTACTTCCTACTATGCCCTCTCTTTAGCTCTCCAACAAGGGGAGTATTTATAGGCAAGAGGAGGAGGCAGGGGGGGTGAAAGAATAGTGTTTGCCGCCCAAGTCCAAGTGAACAGTCAGCAACTCTGCTGCCAGTCTGTGGATAACGTTCGAACGTGAGTTGGCGTTCGAACGTTCTTTCTGTTTTTGCACTGAGGCCGTTCGAACGTTGACTGCCGTTCGAACGTTTCTTCTTGTTTTTGCACTAAGGGCGTTCGAACGCCAGATTGCTCTGACCCCTTTCACTCGAGTGATCTGTGGTCTTCTGTGAAGTTCAGTTCCAACTCTCTGCAGTGGTCTGGTCTTCCATCAACTCAAGTGCACGTTCGAACGTGAGTTGGCGTTCGAACGTGCACTCAAGTACTTCAGAGCTCCAGTCTTCTTTCCTAACTGCAACACGCCTTCTCTTCAGCAGTTGAGTCTGCTACAGTGTATTGTGGACGTTCGAACGTTCTGGCTGTGCTCCAAGCTTCTCCAATTTTGGGCTCTAATGTACTGGTGCTGCATCCAAGTGTGGTACTTGTTGTTCTTGGGTCCTTGTTCAGTTTAGGGCCTGAAATGACATCACTTAAACTCCATTAAAGTACCATTAGACTTAAAATGTCATAATAATATGTCAACTTTAAGTACTAATCACTCAGCATTCCAAGAATGAGGTAGGACATTTCCTTCTTCTGTTTGTAACTCATAGTTCCCAGGTCTAATTATTTTTGAAACGATGTAGGGGCCTTCCCAATTTGGCCCCAATTTCCCGTGCGTGGGATCCCTTCTTGCAAGCAAAAGCTTTCTAAGCACCAGATCTCCTACCTTGAAGCTCCTGTGTCTGACCTTCCTGTCATAGTACCTTGCGGTCTTTCTCTGATAACCCTGAATGTGTTGCAAAGCTCTTTCTCTCTTTTCATCTAGGAGATCAAGGTTTAGCAGAAGGGATTCATCGTTTTGCTCAGACTCTGCGAACTCAGTTATGGGGGATGGGAATCCTATCTCCACTGGTGATACTGCTTCGGTTCCGAAAGCCAAAGCGAACGGTGTTTCTTGAGTTGCTGTCCTGGGGGTTGTTCTGTATGCCCACAACACCTCTAGAATACATTCTACCCATTTTCCCTTCAAAGACTCAAGCTTGGTCTTCAAGGCTGCTTTAATCGTTCTGATTGTCACCTCCGCTTGTCCATTAGACTGTGGATGGGCTAGGGCTGAGAAATAATTTTTTATCCCTAGCTCTGCACAAAACTTTCTAAACTTAGGGTTGTCAAACTGCTTCCAATTGTTAGAAACAATTGCTCTAGGTACCCCAAATCTACAGACTATAGACTTCCATGTGAAATTTTGAATCTTCTGCTCTGTGATTGTTGCCAGAGGTTCCACCTCTGTCCATTTAGTGAAATAATCCACCCCAATAATAGCGAACTTACACTGCCCTACGCTGGTGGGAAGAGGGCCAAGAATGTCCAGACCCCATTGTTGGAAGGGCCAAGGGCTTACCACCGATGTTAGGAGCTCTGGTGGACAATGAGAGACATTGGCATGTATCTGACACACCTTACACATTCTAACCAGATCGTTGGCATCCTTTAGCATAGTGGGCCAATAATATCCCTGCCTCAAGACTTTTCCTGCCAGCGCTCGAGCTCCGATATGATTCCCACAAATTCTTTCATGGATCTCCCTAAGTATGTAATTAGCATCCCCATCTCCTACACATTTGAGGAGAGGCATCGAGAATCCTCGCTTATATAAGTTTCCCTGCAAAATGGAGAATCTGGCTAACCTTACCCTTACCTTTGCGGCCTCCTTAGGGTCTGTTGCCAAGGCTCCGTTCTGAAGATATTCCCTGATGGAGTCCATCCAGCTTGGTGGGGAAAGAACTGGGAACACTTCTTCCTTCTCAACTCTTACTGATGGCTCCGCCAAATGCTCTACTGGTATCAACCTATCCAAGTTCTCCTGTGAAGCAGTTGCTAGTCTCGCCAGCGCATCTGCTCGAGAATTCTCTGATCTAGGGACATGTATAATCTTGACTTGCATAAACTTCCTGATCAATTCCTGTACCTTTCTGAGATAAATGATCATTTTCTCGCCCTTAGCCTCATAAGACCCCTCTATCTACTTTACCACGAGCTGGGAGTCACTGCAGATCTCCAGCTGCTCTGCCTCCATTGAGTGAGCAAGACTGAGCCCTGTTATAACTGCCTCATACTCCGCCTCATTATTTGAGGCCTTAAACCCAAACCTAAGTGCATATTCAACATCTATTTCGTCTGGGGAGGTCAAAATTAAGCCAGCACCGCTGCCTTGGGCGTTGGCTGCTCCATCTACTGAAAGTTTCCATGTGGGGAGGTCAGGTACCAGCTGCGTGGCCCCCATGGGTGTTCCTGTTGTGAATTCTGCAATGAAATCTGCCAGTATTTGTCATTTGATGGCTGTTCTTGGCTTGTACCTAATATCGAACTCACTGAGCTTGATTACCCATTTAACCAGCCTTCTCGAAGTCTCTGGTTTACGTAATACTTGCTTCATCGGCTGATCTGTAAGGATCTCGATAGTATGAGCTTGGAAATATGGCCTAAGCCTCATGACAGTCGTAACTAAGGCTAAAACAAGATTCTCCATCTTTGGGTATCTCTCATCTGCCCCCCTCAGAGTTCTGCTACAGTAATAAACTGGTTGCTGAGCTCTGTCGCTCCCTTACTAACACTGCACTTGTTGAGAAATCTGAGACAGCTAAGTAGAGAGTAAGGACCTTGCTTTCCAATGGGCTTACCAAAATGGGTGGGGAGCTCAGGTAATCTTTCAACGCTTTGAACGCTTCCTCACACTGGGTATCCCACTAGAAGGCCTTCTTTAGGACTTGAAAGAAGGGTTGACACTTGTCGCTTGATCTGGACACAAAACGACTTAAGGCAGTTATTCTTCCTGTCAGACGTTGTACCTCCCTTGCGTTGGATGGCGGTTGCATATCCAGTACTGCCTTTACTTTTTCTGGGTTAGCCTCTATTCCTCTGCTGTTAACTATGAAACCTAGAAATTTTCCAGCGGAAACTCCAAAGGCACACTTGGCGGGATTGAGCTTCATTTTGTATTCCTTTAGGACCTGGAAAGATTCTGCCAAGTGCTTGATGTGGAGCTCTGCTTTCAGTGATTTGACCAACATATCATCAATGTAAACCTCCATGGTCGTCCCAATCTACTTTTGGAACATTTTATTCACCAAGCGTTGATAAGTGGCTCCAGCATTCTTTAATCCGAAGGGCATTACCTGGTAACAGTACGTCCTTTGCTCAGTTATAAAGGAGGTCTTCTCCTGGTCATTAAGATCCATCCTAATCTGATTATACCCAGAAAAGGCGTCCATGAAGCTGAGGAGCTCGTGTCCAGCGGTGGCATCCACAATCAAATCTATCTGAGGTAAGGGGAAGCTGTCCTTGGGGCAAGCCCGATTAAGGTCAGTAAAGTCAATGCAGAGGTGCCACTTGCCGTTGGTCTTCTTAACGAGGACGACATTGGCTAGCCACATTGGGTAATCCACCTCCCTAATGGCTCTAGCATGGAGAAGTTTGTTGACCTCTTCATTGATGGCTTTCTGACATTCTGGGGTGAAACTCCTCCTCTTTTGTTTGATGGGTTTGCAGGTAGGATTCATACTGAGCTTATATGTGATGACTGAGGAGTCGATACCCTCCATGTCTTCTTGTTTCCAGGCGAACACTTCCATATTTTTCTTCATAAATTAGATGAGAAGGTCTTTAATCTCTCTGCTCAGCTTGGACCCTACATAAACAAGATTTTCTGGCTCCTTGTCGAGCTGTATAGGCTCCAGTTCTTCAGACGGGATTGGTCTGGTTTCCAGATCATCCCTCATATCAAGTTCATCCAGTTGGATGTTCTCAACCTCTTTCCTCTTCACCAATGCCATGTAGCACTCCCTCGCTACACGCTGGTCTCCTCGGACCACTCCAACTCCATTCTCTGTTGGAAATTTGACAACCAGGTGGTAGGCAAAAGGGATAGCCCTCATCGAATTGAGGGAAGGTCTTCCAAGTAGAATATTGTACACAGAAGGTGCTTCAACCACTAGGAACCTTACGGTTGTAGTGGCTTGACAAGGCAGGTCACCTAGGTTGGCACAAGCTGAATTGACCCTAAGGGAAGCACCATTTCTCCTGAGAAACCCAGTAAGTGAGCACTCACAGGCTCGATTTTTTCCCGTCCTATGTCCATTTTATCGAATGCAGACGCGAAAATGATGTCTGCCGAACTGTCATTATCAATCAGGACTCGATGAACAGTTCTGTTGGCTACCACAGCTCTTACCACCAAGGGATCATCATGGGGATACTGACACCCTTCCAAGTCTGAATTTGAAAAAGTGATAGATGTGTCTAGACGCAGTGCTTTGGACACAGTATGCACTTCGAGAGCTTCTCTGGCTCTGATCCTTCGGAGGTGAGCCTTTCTGGCTGAGCTGGATTCCCCTCCTCCTGAAAATCCTCCAGATATTACTCTGATCTCCCCTAGTGGTTGTTGACGTGGTGCAGGTGCTGGCTGTTGAGGTGGCGGAGGTGGAAGAGCTCGATTTTGATTATCATGGGCCACAAAGCGACGCAACTGCCCCCGTTGGATTAAAAACTTGATCTCCTTCTTTAGCTGAATGTAATCATCGGTGTGGTGACTCTGGTCTCTGTGGTAGTCACAATATTTTGTGGGGTCTCTCTTTGCTGGGTCTGCCTTCATCCGAGGTGGCCACCTCAGGAATTTTTCGTTCTGGACCTCATATAGGACCTGGGACACTATGGCAGTGAGCGGGGTGAATTGCTGGGGTGCGTACCTCAGGTTGCGGAGGGCCTAAGCGGTCTCTAACATTTCCTCTTCTCTTTGGGGAGCGATCTCTGTCCCTCCCTGGGGACCTTTCTCGTTCTCTTTCTTTCCTGGGACTTCGGTCCCACCTTGGAAATGAGTGCTTCCTCTCCGTTTATATATTTCTCTGCTTTGGCTAACACCTCAGCCATGCTAACTTGAGAATTCTTTGATATAGATAACATCAAGTCCTTTGACTGCACTCCTAAACCTGCAATGAAAGCAGTGATGGCAAACTTTTCGTCTGGGACATCTACCTTCAGAGATTCTGAATTGAATCTATGTACATAAGATCGCAGGTTCTCATCAGGTCTTTGCTTTACATTCAATAAATGATAGCTCAGCTTCCTGTAGATCCGAGCTCCTATGAAGTGAGATACGAAAGAAATGGAGAGTTCTTTGAAGGAAGAGATCAAAGCTGGGGGGGAGCCTATTGAACCATGCTAAGGCTGACCCCTTCAAAGTGATGGCAAAAGCCCTACACCGCACTGGATCCTGGTATCCATGCAGCTTCATTTGGTTTTTATAGGTGTTGAGGTGGTCTACAGGGTCCTTTGTCCCATCGAAAGCCTCTATCTGGGGCATTCTAAACTTTGGAGGGAGAGGAAAATACAACACCCCAGCAGTGAATGGGGATTCCGTTTATTGCACTAAGGCATCCATCGTTACTGGATTCTTAACCCTCACTGCCTCCCTCATGTGGCTGAGCTCTTGTTGGATGTCCTTAAAGCGTTGTTCCCAATATTGCTCCATCATTTCCTCCTGGAAAGGGAGAAAATCATTTTTCTCGACCCCTTCGTCTTGGCTCTGCACTTCTTCATTGTCACCGTTCCTAGGTGGCGGATGGGGTGCCTGGCTATTCTCCCCTCCTTTGTTTACCAAACGAAGGGCGTCTAATTCATTGTTGGTAGGGGGATCCACCGCAGGAGGATTATCTCCGGTAGTGGGCTCGAAATCATGAAGGTTTTCTGGATGTCTCCCACTAGTGACCTCTTGTTGGTTCTGCATCCTTGGAGGATTCATCTGACTTTTGCTCATATTGCATGTAGAGACCATCAATTACTGAAGGATCAGTATACTTGTAACAGGAACAGTCGTTCCCACAGACGGCGTCAAATTGACAGTGTTATTTCACGTGAATGAGCAGTGGGTTCGAGTGCAATGGTAAGAAACAGATCTGAGCTACAAGACTCGTGAATTGGTAGGTGAATGCCCTAGTTGCTTGAGGTGTGGTGTGTGAAACAAAGTGGAATTATAGTGGTTCACCGGTTGATGAGCTCGGCTAGTCCACTCTACAATGGAGGTTCTTGCTCCTAAGGTGTATATTCATTCAAAAGGTGTTTACAGATTGCTCTTTGATGCCATTAGGGTCCCCCCATTTGGTTGGGGCAATGTACAGTACTTATAATGCCATTCTTAACTCTATGAGATCTCTACCGAGATCTTTGCCCTTCATCCATGGGATCTCCCTTAATTCTGGGAGAGGATCTTGGTCATTTGAGTGTTTTACGCCTGGGATGCTGCTTGGCTATTGTTTCGGAGGTGCCTGCTGTCATCCAGCTACTTCCTTATCATTTCGGCTATTATTTCGCTTGGGAGGAGCTCGAGTTCTGGTCTTCTGAGCTCTGGAGCTCCGAACTGACCTCCCGAATTGATCTCCTAGGCTGAGCTCATACTTAGGATTAATTCTTGGTACCATCAGATAATTTGGAGATTTAAATACATAAGAATATGATGGTAATTTAGATATTTAATTGTGAAATGATAGAGTGGTCTTTGCAATCTTTTATAAGGTTAAAATAGATATTTAAATTTTTTTCATATTAAGGTACTTTTATAAGTAGTATAAATATAGATATAGATAAACAAGCATCTGTGGTCCTAATTATTTGATATGAAATACAACCTTTTTTAACACTCTCTCGAGTGGGACCCAGGGTTTCATGTGGGTCAACAAACAACCAACTGTGCATACTGTTTTACACTCAAATAATAAAAAGATCTAGGGGTGACACGTGGTAAGGGTCAACAGCCAAGATTAAATCAGTAAAGATTCAAAGGAGAAAAGATAATTAAGAGAAGAAAAGTCTTAATGGTTTTAGATAATAAATAGCTGTGACATCCTAAACTGATAGTTCCAGACGATGCAAGGCACGATAAATAATTTTGGAAATAAATGTCATTATTACTGGTCTCGTGGTCAAAAAAGATGTATCGGACGGTTAATAGTCACCGCCTACAAATATAGAGGCTTAAGCTATAAAGAAGAGGTCCCTCGATCACAGATACACACGTAGTATACCAAAGCTTTCCCCAAAAACTATTTTGCTTAGTTTAGTTTCTTTGCATTGTTATGGTCCTTCGCTGACCTCTTTTCCGTTTAATTTTGAAATATAGTTGATGGCGTTAAATTATCGAAGATGAGCAGAGTGTGTGTGTGTTCAAATATGATGTCTGAGCTGCAAGGCTCGTGCTAAGATGCTGATAAATAAATAGGGAAACTGGGGAAAAGATGATGAACACAACGTAATTACAGTGGTTCACCGGCCTAAGAGCTTGGCTAATCCACTCTTAAATGGGGACTCTTGCTCCTTTTTTTCTCTTATTGATTGTTCTGGGTGCGTTACAATGCAATCTAGAGGAAATCAGGGTTCTTCGCGGCTCTATAGCCTCAATTAGTATTCCTGACTCCCGGACTCTCTAGGTTGTGTCTAGGGTTCTCACTCTCTCCCTCATTGGGGGCTTACCTTGCCTATATAGCCTCTTGCTTACCTCTAACCCGGGTTCTCTTCCTATAATTATGGGATCTCCCTCCTTTCTCTCCCAATGAAGGAGTTTCCTAATCTTCATAGGGACAATTATGTGGATCTCGTCCCGAGATCTTTGCCTTTCACTCGTAGGATCCTCCTTAAACTTTGAGGAGGATCTCGGTTGGTTAGGAATGCTGAACCTCGGATTCAGCTCAGATGTCGCTTTGGTAATATACGTGATTGACTTAGCTGGGGGAGCTCTGGACCCGGATCTCTGATCTCTGCCCCTCTTAATCGACCTTTCGAGCTGACCTGCTTTCCTGGGCCCATTTCTGGTGTTTATTTGAGGTATCATCAATAGTAATTCATCCATCAGTTCCTCTTTTTTATTTCCATTACTATATTTTTCCAATTTATCTTTAAATTCCTAGTTCAATTGCTCGCTATTAAGGAAATTGTCTAAGTCTTTGATATCCAAGGCAAATAAAAGAATTTAGAAATAACCTTACTCTTCATTTCAGTGTCTTGAACAATCACAATTTTAGAACCTCAGATCGGTTCAAATGGATAAGGTCGTAGATATTTGGAATCTAAGTCTATTTGGACTTTGGTACACCCGCAATCCAAAATACGCCAAATAATATCGAAAAATTCAAATGGGTAAGAGACTTGGACAACTTATCACCCAAGGCCCGATTCTAGTACCATATTAGAGCATCCAATCCAAAACCAATTGACAATGATTGAAATAACCTCTCAAGTATATAAACCAACATTGGTGGTCATACTTATTTGATATGAGCCTACAATTCAAAGTATACCAAATAATACCGAAAAATTCAAATGGGTAAGAGACTTGGACAACTGACCACCCAAGACCCGATTTTGGTATCATATTAGAATATCTAACTCAAAATCAATTGGTAATGAGTGGAATAACTCCTCAAGTATATAAACCAACCTTGATTGTTGGTCCTAAGACCATCTCTAATGAAAACCCAAATTCTTACCTAAATTTGAATAAATAAATAAATAAATAAAAGTAAAAAACTTGATTTGGTATAGACCTCTTTAATGGAAAAACTCAAATTTAAAGGATGATAGAATATGACCATTATATCTTTAAAGAAAAATAAAATCTAACCAGTGGTGATTTGAGTAAATGTTTGAATCTCCCTTAATTTGGTGTGAGTTTAAATCTAACATTGGAGAAGATTTTTAAGAGTTTTTTTACCCATATTTAAATTTGGATTTAAAAAATGATAAGAATTTTTTATCCAAATTTAATTTAAAAATACTCTAATTATTCGATATGAGATACAAACTCTCCAATTCAATTCCACCTCCTCTTAGTTGCATTTATCACAGGTTTATCTGGCTCAGAGAGAGAGAGAGATTATCTCTCATATCATTACAGTTTGCGAATATTGAAGCTCTTAGTTCACATTTGGAGTGCCAATTCGATTTAGACTCGTTTTCCTGTGAGTTATTTACTGGAGTGCAACTCTTTTCAAAATAAATATACCAAAATACGACATTTTTGAACTTATTTACCAAACTACCTCACTTTTTAAATGACTCCGCTTTATTTAAAAAACAGAGTCAATACCTCAATTTTTGTTACAAAAAAAAAGGGGTTAACAACCCCAATTTTTAAATAAATAAAAAGTGGACAGTGGAAAAAAAAAATTTACGCCGTTTCTAAAAAGCGTATTTAGTAAGCATGCTTTTCACACAAAACTGGGCAAGTCACTGGTTCAAAAACTAGAGAAAAATAGAACTTGGTTGTGTCAAACTGGGTAATTTTATGTTTTTCCTTTGCACCATTGGGATTCTGAGAATCAGAGAGTCCATGTGAGTCCATTGACAGAGAGGTCAAGGTGATGAAGACAGTCAGAAATGGCATTGGAGAGTCCAAAATCACCAAATGCATTTGTGAATTTGGAGACGACGGAGATGACTTGTCGAAGTTCATCAATGGTGGACCTCACCGAACTTACGAACTCCGAAGCTGGAACCCTCAAACAATTGGGCAGAACGTAATCGGAACCAGAGCTAACGAAGGTAAAGGAAGAGAAAGATATTGAAAGGGTAGATACTAACCACGCTTTTTAGTGATGTTAAAAAAAAATTATATTTAAAAGCGAGTTTATTAACCCGTTGTTATTGACTTCTGATTAATACTTAAAATTGACATGTTATTATGACATTTTAAGACTAATTGTACTTTAATGGAGTTTAAGTGATGTCATTTCAGGCCCTAAATTGAACAAGGACCCAAGAACAATAAGTACCACACTTGGATGCAGCACCAGCACATTAGGGCCAAAATTGGAAAAGCTTGGAGCACAGCCATAACGTTCGAACGCCAAATCACGTTCGAACGTCCACATTGCACTGTAGCAGACTCAACTGCTGAAGAGAAGGCGTGTTGCAGTTAGGAAAGAAGACTGGAGCTCTGAAGCACTTGAGTGTCACGTTCGAACGCCAACTCACGTTCGAACGTACACTTGAGTTGATGGAAGACCAGACCACTGCAAAGAGTTGGAACTGAACCTCACAGAAGACCACCAGACTACTCGAGTGATAGGGTCAAAGCAAATCTGGCGTTCGAACGCCCTCAGTGAAAAAACAGAAGAAACGTTCGAACGGCAGTAAACGTTCGAACGCCCTTAGTGCAAAAACAGAAAGAACGTTCGAACGCCAACTCACGTTCGAACGTTATTCACAGACTGGCAGCAGAGTTGTTGACTGTTCACTTGGACTTGGGCGGCAAACACTATTCCTTCACCCCCCCCCCCCCCTTGTCTCCTCCTCTTGCCTATAAATACTCCCCTTGTTGGAGAGTTATGGGAGCCAAGTAGGAAGTAGGAAAGTTGATGGAAGCTTAGACTCCCACTCTTATTGTAGATTTAGCTCATTTCCCTTGTATGAAGTCTTTATTTTAGAGATTAGTTTGGCTTTAGTCCAACATCTCTTGCTTGTTATAACAGTAGTTTTATGTTTATGCTTATGTTTATGCTTTCATTTTTCATGCATAGAAGAGAGATAGCTCACCTTTTGGTTGAGGAAGCAACCCTCCAATTCTTGGTTGAGGAAGCCACCCTCCAAATGTGACTAGCTTTCTTCTACTTTTATTGTTCATACATTTCACTTCCATTGCTTGCGCTTCTTTCTTTCTTAGAAGAGTGAAACTCTTCCACTTTTCTAGAGCTTTACCAAAGCCGTGAAGGGTGGAATGTGATTCACCCATTCTTTGTTAAAGATTGGCTACGCATTTGTTGTTACTTTATCTTATAAGTTCTCTACTTGGAGGGATGAGCATCACTCACTTTTCTAGCTTTACCCAAGACATGAAGAGTGAGTAGTTTCTCATTCACTCTTTAGTAAGAGGAGAAGGGCATGTATAAGTTATACGGGAATCATATTTGTGCAATGTTTCTATGCTTAACGCTTATTTCTTCTTGTTATTGGATGATTGATTGCATCTAGCAAAGCTAGGGTACTTTGTATAATTGTGGGTTCTTTCTATGACACGGATGACTCTTGCATAGAAAGACTCATCAGTTCAAGGCAAGTACCCTGGCTAGATCCTCATGACTACCCCTCAATCTTCCCCCTTATTGTACTTCATTTAAAGAATGGAATATTAATATCATGATTGGATGTCTTGTAGAAACACTTGCTTGTTTGTAGACGGGTTAAGTCTCGGCACAGACAATTCTTGTAAACTTCTAGAAAGACATCGGAATCATGTTCTTAATTCTCACAATCCATCTTTATCTTCCGATTAACTTGTTGTTGACACGGGATTTAATTGAGTTATCAAGCACAATTATGAAAAACCGGATAACTAGCTACATGTCCAGATCCTTGCACTAAAGAGTGACTTTTTTTTATTAGCACCTATTTTGTTAAGAAAATCTTCCTGGAAAGAATCTTATATTATGTCCAGAAAAACTCATATCTCACAGCAAATCTCAAAGGTTACAATCAATAGGTCTCTACCACTGCTCACCTCAGAAATATCAACAAAAGTTCCCTGTGGTTTCGACTCCGGACTCAAACCGGACTATTACTACAGCTTGACCGCCTACACTTGGGTGTACACATTTCGGATCAAGCATCAAGTTTTTGGCGCCGTTGCCGGGGAACCTTTAAAAGGTATTTTAAGGTGAAAGGTAAAAAGACCTTCAACATTGTGTATATTTTGGTTTACTGTAAATAATTTTGTTTTATTTTCTTTATGACTGAGAGCACTCATCACTTCCAAAATTTTCCGGCAGAATCGTGTGAGTCCGTGAATTAGCCTGAACCTAATTCACCTAGATCAGTAGCAGACTCTTGTGAGGGTAGTATGGCAAATAATGAAAGAAATGGAGAAGTCCCTATGAGAGAGGAGGAGGTCCCTAACATCCGAACTTTGCGGGATTACTTAAATCCCACAAGAAATAGTGTCCCCTCTTGTTTTATTTTTCCTGAAAATGCTCCCCTCTTTACTGTAAAGCCGGGGACAGTGCAGTTATTACCCGTGTTTCATGGATTGGATGCAGAAAATTCATATCTGCATATAAAAGATTTTGAGGAAGTGTGTGGAACATTCCAAGACAATTCTGAATTTGCCAAAATGAAACTGTTTTCTTTTTCCTTGAGGGATAGAGTCAAACAATGGTTAAATTCTTTAAAGGCTTTTTCAATACCCAATTGGCAAGCATTACAAAATGAATTTTTTAGAAAGTTTTTTCCTTTACACCGCACAAATGCACTAAAAAGGCAAATCATGAATTTTGCGGTCAAAGAAGGAGAAACTTTTTATCAAAGTTGGGAGAGATTCAAAGATCTGCTCCAATCCTGCTCACATCATGCTTTTGAAAATTGGACTTTGGTAGGATTTTTCTATGACTCCTTACCCTCTAGACTACGTCAGTTTGTCGAAATGATGGCCCAAGGAGAATTCATGGGAAAAAGTCCGGAGGAGGCATTCAATTTTTTCGACACCATATCTGACAGTTCTCAGATGTGGGACTCAGCCTCCCCTACCACTGTAGAAGTCAGACCATCTAATTTCCAAGGAGGAAAATATGTCTTGAGAGAGGATGATGACTTGAGAGCAAAAATGTCCACACTATCTCGAAAGCTTGAAGCTTTAGAGATGAAGAAAGTCCATCAAGTTGATGTTAGCCCTTCCACCGAGCAAATGTGTGGAATTTGTGCGCTAACAGGACACCCTACTGGGGAGTGTCCCACCATCCCAGCATTCAAAGAAGTCTTGTTGGAACAAACACATGCAGTTTCCAACTTCAACAAGCCCTACTCCAACCCATATTCTGAAATATACAATCCAGGGTGGCGAAACCACCCTAACTTCAGTTGGAAGAACACACAACCAATACCCATGAACCAACAACAAGGACTATACCCACCACCTCAAGGACCTCCTACATATCAACCATACCAACCACCACAAAAGAGGAACCTTGAGGACACACTGAATCAGTTCATGCAAAGCCAAATGAATTATAACAATAATTCCACACAGACTTTCACTGATTTCAAAACCCAGACCACTCAATCTTTTGAGGATCTTAAAAACCACATCCAAAAGTTGACTCAATCCATGGTCACACACGAAAAGAGAAAGTTTCCTGCTCAACCAAAGCAACCATAAGGCCAATTCCATGTAGGGAACCCTTCAACAACAGGAAACACCCAAGACCAAGCCCAAGCTGTCACGACATTAAGAAGTGGCAAAGTGATTGACAAAACAATCAGAGACATACTCATTCCCAAGCCAAGGTCTGAGTCAAGCCCAGCCAATCCATCATCTGAACATGAACCAATTGAGATTGAACTTGAGAAAGACCCTGAGCCTGTGATTGAACAAGAGCCAGAACCTTCTGAGAAAAGGCAACCTTCATATCCCATTCCAGCTCCGTTTCCTCATCGACTCAAAACCAAACAGAAGGAGAAAAATCAGCCTAAAATTTACGAGCTTTTTAAGCAAGTAAATATCAACATCCCACTTCTGGATGCAATCAAACAAGTTCCGTCTTATGCCAAGTTTCTAAAAGACTTGTGCACAATCAAGAGAAGCCAGAATGTCCAAAAGAGAGCTTTCCTAACGGAACAAGCTAGTGCTCTTCTCCAACATAAAACCCTTCCAAAATACAAAGACCCAGGATGTCCGACTGTGTCATGTATCATTGGGAAATTCAGGATTGAACAAGCCTTGTTAGACCTTGGAGCCAGCGTTAATCTGCTACCCTACTCTGTCTATCAGCAGTTGGGTCTGGGTGAACTTAAACCCACTTGTATCACACTCCAGTTGGCTGACAGATCTGTCAAAACCCCCAGAGGGATTGTTGAAGATGTGCTTGTCCAAGTAGATAGTTTTGTCTTCCCTGTTGATTTCATTGTTCTGGATACTCAACCAGCAATAAATTCGGAGAACCAAATTCCCGTCATTCTTGGTCGCCCATTCCTAGCAACTTCCAATGCTTTAATCAATTGTAGGAATGGAGTCATGAAATTAACTTTTGGAAATATGACTCTCGAACTGAACATTTTCAATATTGTCAAACATCCAGAAGAAGAAAAGGAAGAAAGGGAAGTAAATTCCATAGAATCTTTGATACAGGAACATCTGGATGATACATTCTGTGAGGATCCTAATGAATCATCTCTGTTAGAACTCATCTCATCAGAAATAACAGATGATGACCCAAATCCACCAAGTGGCCCTACTCATACTGTTGAGACATGGGCACCCAAATTCGAAGAAATTTCACCGAGTGGCACAAAGCCAGTCTCATCAAGTGTTAGCCCACCAAGGCCTGAATTGAAACCTCTCCCATCTGACCTCAAATATGCATTTTTAGGAGAGAATGAGTCCTACCCAGTGGTAATTTCATCTAAACTCACAGACTTGCAAGAGTCTAAATTGCTTGAAGTTCTTCGAAGTCATAAAAGTACCATTGGATGGACCATCGCTGACTTGAAAGGTATAAGCCCGTTAATCTGCAATCATGTCATATACCTTGAAGAGGATTCAAAACCCTCTCGTCAAATGCAGCGACGACTGAACCCTCACATGAAGGAAGTTGTGAGAATCGAGGTACTCAAACTCTTAGATGCAGGGATAATCTTCCCTATCTCAGGTTGTAAATGGGTCAGTCCAACCCAAGTTGTGCCAAAAAAATCTGGGGTCACAGTGGTAAAAAATGATGCAAATGAACTAGTACCAACTCGAGTCGTCACAGGATGGCGAATGTGCATTGATTATCGAAAACTCAATTTGGTCACTAGAAAAGATCATTTTCCCCTCCCATTTCTTGACCAAGTTCTGGAGAGAATTGCAGGCCATGCATTTTACTGTTTCTTAGATGGGTATTCAGGGTATAACCAAATTGAGATAGCCTTAGATGATCAGGAGAAAACAACCTTCACATGCCCCTTTGGCACCTTTGCATTCAAAAGGATGCCATTTGGACTTTGTAACGCTCCTGCAACATTCCAAAGATGTATGCTAAGCCTGTTCAGTGATATGGTTGAAAAAATTTTGGAAGTATTTATGGATGACTTCTCTGTCTATGGTGATTCCTTCGATTTGTGTTTAACCAATCTAAAGAAAGTACTGATCAGAAGTAAGGAAGCCAACCTAGTGCTCAATTGGGAAAAATGCCATTTTATGGTAACACAGGGCATTGTTCTTGGTCACATTGTGTCGTCTGAAGGTATGAAAGTTGACAAGACAAAAATTGATTTGATTGGAAATTTGCCTGCCCCTAAGACTGTAAAGGATGTTCGATCATTCCTAGGACATGCAGGGTTCTACAGGAGATTCATAAAAGATTTCAGTACCATAGCAAAACCAATGTGTCACCTCCTAAGTCAGGATGTAATATTTGATTGGAATGAAGCATGCCAAAAAGCCTTTGACAAGCTAAAAGACATGTTAATTTCTGCACCAATAATGCAACCCCCTGACTGGAATCTTCCCTTTGAACTGATGTGTGATGCAAGTGATTTTGCTGTAGGTGCTGTATTGGGACAAAGAAAAGATAAGAAACCCCATGTGATTTACTATGCAAGCAAAACTTTGAATGATGCCCAAATGAATTATTCAACAACTGAGAAAGAATTGATTGCTGTAGTTTTTGCACTGGAAAAATTTCGTTCTTATCTTGTTGGTTCTTCTGTTACTGTATTCACTGACCATGCAGCCCTAAAATTTTTGCTCACAAAGAAGGATGCCAAACCAAGACTCTTGATATGGATACTTTTGCTCCAAGAGTTTGATCTTGTCATCAAGGACAAGAAAGGTGTCGAGAATGTGGTGGCAGATCATCTGTCCAGATTAACATATGAATTTTGTGAGGATGGACTGCCAATCAATGAGAAATTCCCCGATGAATAACTGTTCATGATTGATAGGACACCATGGTATGCAGACATTGCTAACTTTCTTGCTACTGGTACACTCCATCCATCCTTTACCATGTTGGACAAAAAGAAATTTTTGAGGGAAGTTCGTAACTTCTTTTGGGAAGATCCTTACGTATTCAAGTACTGTAAAGATCAAATCATAAGACGTTGCATCCCTGCTCATGAAAGTAGCCAGGTAATAACATTTTGTCATTCTGAAGCATGCGGTGGCCACTTTTCATCAAGAAAAACAGCTGCAAAAATATTGCAGTGTGGATTTTACTAGCCCACACTTTTCAAAGATGTCCATGACTTTTGTTCAACTTGTGATAGGTGTCAAAGGTTGGGAAACATTTCTAAAAGAAATATGATGCCCTTAAACCCCATTCTGGTAATTGAAATTTTTGACTGTTGGGGCATCGATTTTATGGGACCATTTCCCCCTTCCTTTGGCTATCTATACATTTTAGTGGCTGTAGACTATGTATCCAAATGGGTTGAAGCAATTCCATGCCGAAACAATGATCACAAAACAGTGATCAAATTTTTGAAAAAAAATATTTTGTCCCGATTTGGAATTCCGAAATCAATCATAAGTGATGGAGGTGCTCATTTTTGCAATCGTCCCTTCTGCAACTTAATGAAAAAATACTTAATTTTTTACAAAATTGCAACACCTTATCACCCACAGACCAGTGGACAAGCTGAGTTAGCTAATCGGGAGATCAAATTAATTTTGGAAAAAACGGTGAATCCAGATTGCAAAGATTGGTCATTAAGACTAACTGATGCGCTCTGGGCATACCGTACTGCTTTTAAAACAATTTTAGGCATGTCTCCTTATCGATTAGTCTATGGAAAGCCATGTCACTTGCCTGTGGAATTGGAACATAGGGCATACTGGGCTATTAAAGCAATGAATGTTGACTTGGACAAGGCTGGGCTAACAAGGAAACTTCAGATAAATGAATTGGAGGAATTGAGAAATGAAGCATATGAAAATGCTAAGATTGCTAAAATCAGGATGAAAATTTTTCATGACAAACACATTGTGCGAAAATCTTTTGAGCCGTCTCAAAAAGTCTTGCTATTTAATTCAAGACTCCGCCTCTTTCCTGGTAAGTTGAAATCAAGATGGACTGGGCCTTACATTGTCAAAAAGGTGTTTGAACATGGAGCAGTTGAAGTGGAAAACCCAGCAAACGGTAATAATTTTACTGTTAATGGTCAGAGGTTAAAACCATTTTTGGAGGACTGTGTTAGAAATGTGGAAACCATTCTTTTAATGGAACCAGAGTACTCTTCTGAAATGCGCGCCTGCCGACACTCCAGTGGATCAGGTCAGGAAATATCTACTCCAACCCGACCCACCGGGGCGCCTTTATAAGGCACCCATTCCCCCACTCTTCTTCTTCTTCTTCCTTCTGTTCGTCTTCAAGTCTCTGTTACCCGAAAAATCACCCATGACCACACACTCCACAAACACGATATTTTGCTTCATGTTTTGCATTTTAATCTTATATTTGCTCATGGGTGTTCTTCTCTTGTTCGCACTCACACATAAGGATTTTCAGCGTACCCGAAACCCAGATTTGCGCACAGATGAGTAATTTTTGTGTTTTTGTTTGTAGGTCTCAGCGGTGAACAGATCTCTACCATTCAACCTCGTCTGCACACTCCATGAACCGGTAAATTCGAAACATTGGGGACAATGTTCAGTTTAGGTTGGGGGGTATGATCAGTTCATCAGTTCTTTTTCGTTCATAATTTTCGTAAATTTTTAAATTTTTATTGTCGCTGTTAATCATGTTTGAACATTGATTGTATAAATTGATGATTATGCTTATGAATCAGCTTCAATCGTCTTTGTGACTGGCAGACGTTAAAGAACCAGATAGTGAGTCTTAAAATTTAGCAATCATGGATGTAAATCTTTTTTGGTTTAGCCTAGGAGTTCTACGTACTTTTCCATCTGATGTACATATTATGATCATGAGAAAAGCAAGATTAGTAAGGAAGACTGAAATCAAAGAAAAATAAGCGAAACCCCTCTGTGGCAGAAGCAGCTTTGCCAAACACCGTCGTGCAAAAAGGCTTGGTGCCTGTAAACAGTGTGGCAGATTCTTTCACGAAAAAAGGTACAACCAGTGTTCTGAACCAATTTCCGGTCGCGCACTTGATCGATTAGACTGGATAGTGAATGGGCTGAGTAAGGATTACCCTGATACGCCATGCTATTCCGGTACTGTGCTTAACCAATTTGTGAGAGAGGAAGTTGGGAGAGTTACTGGTTGTCCATTTTACACAGACACAGAGGGAGACTCGGATTAGATAATTTTCTGTAGGAAATTTGTACTTTTGTTGGGGGAGTGAATGCCAAAGGTCCAAATTTGTTGTAAAAAGTGTAAAAATCTTTTTGTATAAATTCTTTTGACTGAAATGAAAATATGGGCCGAGTAAGGAATGCCCCAAAATACCAACCTGAAGCGTGGGTAGGGGTTCATCCTGAGACGCCTTAGTTTTTCTTGATTTAAATTTGTGTGTTTTGTTTTCTTTGATTGTATATAGTGTAGTAGAGAAAAACTTTAATTTTGGTTCAACGTTCGAACGCTAGGTAACGTTCGAACGTTGACTGCTTACAGTACTCAGCCTCTGATGAAGCTTCTGCTGGAACTTAAAAGTACTGGGAGCTCAGTCCGTTCGAACGCCAATAGACCGTTCGAACAAGATTAACGTTCGAACGCCAATAGAACGTTCGAACGAAGAGAACTTACAGTACTTTGGCCTCTGACATAACACAAAAGTACTGGGAGCTCACCACGTTCGAACACCATACCACGTTCGAACGGTCTGTTTAAAATCCTTCTACCAACGTTCGAACGTCACCAACGTTCGAACGATACAACTCAGGCTATAAAAGCCTGGTTCGTCGTTTTCAGCCAAAATCCCCAAATTCTTTCAAAACCCTAGAACTCATTTTTACTCCACAGACCTCAACTCGCCTTCATTCCCCAAGAATACCCAAATTCGACCCTCCCTAACTCCTCTCCACATCAAAATCATCAATCCCAGACCAAGAACCCTAAGTTTCCAGCACTTTTCAGCACCCTCTCAAACCAAAACCCACGTTCGAACGCCATGCCAAGGATGAAACTCCCTGCCAGGCGTGCTCCACCAGTGAACCAAGATCCAAACATTGTAGAAGAGGTGATAGAGGAAAGGGAAGGAAGGCAAAGGACAAAGAGATATGATAGGACCAGGTTTCCCAATGCCTTAAAGGCTGAAAGGTATGAAAATTTTTACCATAAGCATGCAATTGTTTGTGAGAGAGATGTTGTAATTGATGACTTTGCTGGGATTGGAATAAGGCAAGAAATGGAGAGGAGGGAGTGGGTCTGGTATTTGAGGAATGGTGGCGACGCCGTTGTTGACTTGGTGCGGGAGTTTTACTCCAACGCTGAGATCATCAACGGCGCAATCCGGACATATGTTAGCGGTACCCACATTGACGTGGATGAAGCATACATCATTGAAATAAGAGAGGAAATACCTCGAGTGCAAAACCCTACCTACCCCCCAAAGAAGGACATAGCAATGAATGTGGTGGGAAAGGAATTGACGGGGGTAGCTGACTTTTCATGGGCAGGGAGGAGATTTTTTAGGCAAGGGGAGCTCACCGACAAATATAAAATGATGAATTTGATTGCGGTGTCCAACTTCGCTCCCGTAGGAAGAAAGAATGAGATTTTACCCGACATGGCCCGACTTTTGTATGCCATTGGAAAAGGACATAGCATCGACCTCCCCTCTCTCATCCTGAATGAAATGAAGAAGGGGTGTGATGTAAAGAGGAGTGCACTCCCTTTTGCTACTTTGGTGACTGAAATGTGCACAGAACATGGGGTAAGGGTGAAGCCCAAGATGGAAATCCAAAAGCCAATGGGGCCACTGAACAAGGCTTCCTTCCGGAGAAGCCAAAGTCATAGTGGCGGCCCAGCGGCAAGGCAAGAAAAGCCCCCGGCCCACGGAGTGGATGAGGTACAAGAGGAGCTTGATGAGATGGAGAGAGAGATGGAGAGAGAGAGAGATCAGCCAGCAGAGGCGGGACCTAGCACCAGCACCCGACGCTCCTTATTGGACGTCATGCTTAGCATTGAAGCTAAGCAGGATGAGATCCTTAGGCTTTTGAGGGGTGGACATGGTGGACATGGAGGAGATGGTGCACAAGGAGGATAGTGAGAGAGAGGATTTCTGTTCTTGTTCTTGTTCTTGTTTTTATGTTTGTTTAAAGTACTTCTTTTTATGAATTTCTTCTTTGATAGTTGTAAGTTTTTGTGCAATTGTGAATGAATCGAACCGTTGATATTAAAAGATGATATTTTGAAATGAATGGTTTCATTTATCACTTTTATTTGTTTTAATGCATTTGTAGATTTAGCATAAAAATTAAAAGGTGATGGAACAAATGTGGATATTAAGAATGCTCGTTAGAGTAAATTTGCACATGATCGGTTTGACACCTCCATTTATCAACCGAGACTTAAAACCACATTTCTTGAAAAAAAAATTGGTATTCTCTCTATACTTAAATTGTCATATGTACATCGATATTTGTTATTTTAAAGGTACAGGAGGATCTGACTCGAAAATGGAATTGGTATATAACCAATACCCCCTGGAAAACCCGACATACACAGTGGAGATAACAAAGAACACCAGGGTGAGTTTCGAACCTAACGATGCTTTTGAGAGACAATCAATGTTTACTCAAGTAAATTCTGTTCACTCTCAATTTTTGAATGATCTCATTAACCTTACTTTGATTGACGCACTTAAAAGTGATCTATTGACATATCCCACAAGGAACCATCGTATACGACACATACATGTGCACATGCTTGAGAAATGATCTTAGGCCATCTTTGATATAATATTGAGCCTTAGACCTTTCTTTGACAAAATTTATCCCTCGTTAGCCATGTTTGAGTCATCAATGTATAAATTTTTCTTTGATAAACCTATATGATTACCAATCCACAGGAAAACATACTTGACATACCTTGGCTATCTAATTTTCTTACATCCTCTTTGTAAGATGATACAGAAAAAGGAAAAGAAAAAGGAGCATTTGAGATTATCATCCAAGAAGAGTTGATTGGAACAATTGAAACAAAACAGAAGCAAAAAGGCAAGAACTTGCCAAGAAAGTGAAAAATGAGAAAAATGAAAGAAAGAAATGTCATCTCTCAGCAAAATATCAAGAAGTTAGAAAAATGTGTGCTACAATACGTAAACAGAAGATAGCTTTTGAAAATCTCTGACGTCGTTTCGTTAGCCACTGACCTCTGGCCACGCTACAACCTATGAAAAGCCCTATTTGATCTCAAGTCTGTTACATGCATGTGTTGATAATCACAATTGGGATATGGTAAATAGCATTCCTTTTAATTGCGTTAATATTCTTTCATGAGGTTATGCCAAACATAAGTAGTTGTTTCTTAAAAATTTCACTCCTTTCCTAAATTGTGCATGTGATTTTTCGATTGGCCATCTTCTGATCACATGATCTGTGAGAAACAAGTCACTATAATCAGAGTGAACTTTTGCTGAGGGTATACTATGTGAGGTTTGTGAAATCGAAACTATCCATGGAAGGTGATAAAAGGGAGTATTTGTTACACAACAATTCTTGTTGCTTGAATGATCATTCCTACTGCATTAAGAATTTCAAATACCAATGTAACAAATGATAATTTTTGCATAGAATGAATACCTGTGAAATAAGGACGTGTGAGACATAAGTCAAAATTGAGAATCTGGTGTCCCAACGACCATGATGCTAATTTACTTTAGTCAGCACTCTCCTATGCACATCTGTTCGACTGAAGTTTGTGGGTAGCTTCCCTGGAAACCCTCACGAGACAACACTCGTCCGCTAGGGTAAACCTAGTGGTTCAACGGCTTGTTGCATAAGCTAAATGCAACCGGATGACCTACGAAAATGGCATTAGGAGTAGATTTTTCTTTTTCGTATTACTAGAGACTAGCAATATTTAGGTTAGGGAGTGTGATTAGTACTTAAAATTGACATGTTATTATTACATTTTAAGACTAATTGTACTTTAATGGAGTTTAAGTGATGTCATTTCAGGCCCTAAATTGAACAAGGACCCAAGAACAACAGGTACCACACTTGGATGCAGCACCAGCACATTAGGGCCAAAATTGGAAAAGCTTGGAGCACAGCCATAACGTTCGAACGCCAAATCACGTTCGAACGTCCACATTGCACTGTAGCAGACTCAACTGCTGAAGAGAAGGCGTGTTGCAGTTAGGAAAGAAGACTGGAGCTCTGAAGCACTTGAGTGTCACGTTCGAACGCCAACTCACGTTCGAACGTACACTTGAGTTGATGGAAGACCAGACCACTGCAAAGAGTTGGAACTGAACCTCACAGAAGACCACCAGACTACTCGAGTGATAGGGTCAAAGCAAATCTGGCGTTCGAACGCCCTCAGTGCAAAAACAGAAGAAACGTTCGAACGGCAGTAAACGTTCGAACGCCCTTAGTGCAAAAACAGAAAGAACGTTCGAACGCCAACTCACGTTCGAACGTTATTCACAGACTGGCAGCAGAGTTGTTGACTGTTCACTTGGACTTGGGCGGCAAACACTATTCCTTCACCCCCCCCCCCCCCCCCCTTGTCTCCTCCTCTTGCCTATAAATACTCCCCTTGTTGGAGAGTTATGGGAGCCAAGTAGGAAGTAGGAAGTAGGAAAGTTGATGGAAGCTTAGACTCCCACTCTCATTGTAGATTTAGCTCATTTCCCTTGTATGAAGTCTTTATTTTAGAGATTAGTTTGGCTTTAGTCCAACATCTCTTGCTTGTTATAACAGTAGTTTTATGTTTATGATTATGTTTATGCTTTCATTTTTCATGCATAGAAGAGAGATAGCTCACCTTTTGGTTGAGGAAGCAACCCTCCAATTCTTGGTTGAGGAAGCCACCCTCCAAATGTGACTAGCTTTCTTCTACTTTTATTGTTCATACATTTCACTTCCATTGCTTGCACTTCTTTCTTTCTTAGAAGAGTGAAACTCTTCCACTTTTTTAGAGCTTTACCAAAGCCGTGAAGGGTGGAATGTGATTCACCCATTCTTTGTTAAAGATTGGCTACGCATTTGTTGTTACTTTATCTTATAAGTTCTCTACTTGGAGGGATGAGCATCACTCACTTTTCTAGCTTTACCCAAGCCATGAAGAGTGAGTAGTTTCTCATTCACTCTTTAGTAAGAGGAGAAGGGCATGTATAAGTTATCCGGGAATCATATTTGTGCAATGTTTCTATGCTTAACGCTTATTTCTTCTTGTTATTGGATGATTGATTGCATCTAGCAAAACTAGGGTACTTTGTATAATTGTGGGTTCTTTCTATGACACGGATGCTTCTTGCATAGAAAGTCTCATCAGTTCAAGGCAAGTACCCCGGCTAGATCCTCATGACTACCCCTCAATCTTCCCCCTTATTGTACTTCATTTAAAGAATGGAATATTAATATCATGATTGAATGTCTTGTAGAAACACTTGCTTGTTTGTAGACGGGTTAAGTCTCGGCACAGGCAATTCTTGTAAACTTCTAGAAAGACATCGGAATCATGTTCTTAATTCTCACAATCCATCTTTATCTTCCGATTAACTTGCTGTTGACACGGGAGTTAATTGAGTTATCAAGCACAATTATGACAAACCGGATAACTAGCTACATGTCCAGATCCTTGCACTAAAGAGTGACTTTTTTTTATTAGCACATATTTTGTTAAGAAAATCTTCCTGGAAAGAATCTTATATTATGTCCAGAAAAACTCATATCTCACAGCAAATCTCAAAGGTTACAATCAATAGGTCTCTACCACTGCTCACCTCAGAAATATCAACAAAAGTTCCCTGTGGATTCGACTCCGGACTCAAACCGGATTATTACTACAGCTTGACCGCCTGCACTTGGGTGTACACATTTCGGATCAAGCATCAACTTCGCTTTTAAAAAATGTCGTAATTTGGTAAATAAGTTTAAACATACTATATTTTGGTAATTTTGTTTATAAATTGCTGTATTTTAGTGATTAACTTCCTTTTGCTTCCAGCAAGCTTGCCCAATGACCTCCTTCAGACAGTAAGAAGAGCCGTCCACTTCAAGCTGCATAAATCAAAGAATATCACTGGGGTTAGCCTATTTCATTACTAATGTTGACGAAAACTAGAACTCTTGATTTATAAAACTTACTAATCGAGGTGGTGGCAGTTGTCAGTGAATAAAAACTTAAAGCAGGAATCTACCAAATTTAATTCCACAGTATTACTTATGACTTTTAGTAAATTGGAAGAAGAAATCATCTTGCCCACGGAAGATGATGGTCCACGACGAGGTCGAAACAGTGTCCATCGATGACAAATACACATTTCTCTCAAGTTCATATCCGGCAATCCAAGAAACCGGTTAATAGTGTATTCCTTAGGCCCATCATATATAATCTCTCAGTTAAAATAATTTGGAGATCTTCGTCAAAATATGGTGCGGGCATTGGACCCGAAGTGTATAAAGGTTTGTGTCTTGAGTTCCACCTCAAATGTGTTTCTCAATTTGAAGAAGGATGTGGCTCTTAGTCTATATCCCTTTCTGCATAGGATGATATGTAAGTAACCTTTGCTAAGTTTAAGTGGTGCATTGAATCTTGGCCTATTTATTTACAGTATCATGTTTTACATCGCATGAGAGTTTATACAATAACGTTGTGTTTGGTATATGATATTGAAAATTTGGAATGGACCGATCATTCCTTGGTAATGCCTATTCCTTTGTTTGGTTTTGTGGGAATAAAAATTCATTTCTATTCCCAAGGAATAGCTAATCCCACAAATGATGGGATTAGCCATTACCAAATAAATCATGGTATTACCCATTCCTAAATAAGTCGGTAATGAGCCTAACTTCACTTTGATCAAAACCCGATCGTTCTAAGGCCTCTCTCCGTCTTCTCTCTTCTCTTTTCACCCCTGTTCAATTTCTGCTCGTCTTCCCCTGATTCTTCTTCTCTCCTCTCATCTGCTCTCCTGTCCTCTCCTATATCCTCAACTCACTTCTATGATCCTTCCTTCCTCCGTGAGAACCAGGACAATCCATCCCTCCCCAACCACTGTTTATCTATTCCTCATCTCTTTGTGATGCAAGGGATCAAATTAATGACTAGACGAGA
This sequence comes from Ilex aquifolium, assembly GCA_951799425.1. Lineage (NCBI taxonomy): Eukaryota > Viridiplantae > Streptophyta > Magnoliopsida > Aquifoliales > Aquifoliaceae > Ilex > Ilex aquifolium. Next base: position 29,142,403 of record OX637391.1, read on the forward strand.
TATGAAATTGCCACCAATGTCAGGTAATTCCTCACTCAAGTTAGTCAACAATCTCAAATCCATTTTTGGAGTTTTGTGTGGAGGATTAAGATATTTGCTTTCGTTTCTGTTTGCTAAATCAATGGAAGTTGTTGTTTGAGAATATACAAAACTGGGGATTTAGATCCCCTCCATTACCCTTCCCTTCAATTTCTCTCAATACAATACTAGATAAGTGACATGTGTAAGATTTTGAATTTCAATGGATAAGATGTTTCCTCATTCATTTTGTTGTTGGTAGAGTGTTAACCATTTCACGAGGAAAAAAATCTTATCCATTAAATTCAGAATCTTACACATGTCACTCATCTAGCACTGTATTGAGAAAAATTGAAAGAAAGAGGTAATGGAGGAGATCCGAATCCTAACTAGTATGTTAGAAAATCAGTTGGAGCCAAGACACTGGTTCTCCTTTATTTTTGTTATATTTGTTGTTTCTCTATTTCATATTTAGATTGTCATGCCTGCCAACTATATGCTAAAAGTACTGTTAGAAAGGAGAGAAAATAAAAATAGGATTTCATAGATGATACCATGAATAATACATATAGAATTCGAATAAGTGGTTGACTTCACTTGTAACACTTTGTCAAATCCCCCCTTTTGCTGCTAGAAACTTCTTTTTTCACTTTGAAGTGGGATACTTGTGAGCAGAATAAAAAATTACAAAATGTTGGACAACATCTTTGGCAAGGGCAGTTATAGAGACCAATCATCCCAACCGAACATGGTGCATTGCTTTATCTATTCAAGTCTTATTTTTGCCTCCAGTTCCTCTTAATTTTCCATGTTTGGCATGACAAGGAATCGTGGCATCATACTACTTAGTCACCACAACTAAGTAGTTTGATTATTGTTCAAAATATATTTCCTTGTATATTATTTTCTACCTTGTCAATATTGTCTATGACCAACAATTGATATTAAAAGAGCCTAAAACGTTTGCACCTAATTAATGCCTAGGAAAATTTTAAGGATTGGCAAAGTGACATGTAGTGATAGGTTAAGTTAGTGCCTTCACAATAGTAGGACAAGAAACCACCTTTTTTGCCTTTTGTCTTCAAAGATACCCACTTTGAGGAGCTCTGCTTTTTGGGTCCTCATTATAGGAATATACTAGACCTATTTGTCATGCAAGGCTGCGATTTTATCTTGTTAAATGGTAGGGAAGACCAATCTCAATTATTAGTTTTGTGTTCATTTGTTGTTTAGGTTGAACTCGGGCAATGTTATTGGACAAGGAACACAGGTTTCCCTAGTTTTGTGTTCATTCGTTGTTTTCCCTTAAGCTAGTGGTGCTTCCCGTTTATCTTGATGTTGGAATCATATTCAGCTATAATGATTTCCATTTCGTTTTTGGGTTTGTTCTTTAGTGTTTTTTTTTTTAGGATTAATCTTTTGGTTTTCCATCTTTAATCAACAACCATCTCAGAATCATTTTTCCCAATCTGCATCATCATGACAAAATGCTTTCAAAACAGCTAGTTGAGTTTTGAATTTCACATCTTTTTTCTATCTGTTCGCTTGCTCTTCTAATGACCAATTTGAATAACATCTAGGCCGGTATATATTTCGGGATTGATTTACATTTTGATACAATTTAATTGAATGTGTAGGGTTTGATTTGAGCATATGATAAAAGGTTTTGAAAATAATTGTTTATGATGGCATGGATTGGGTTTGTGTGCTTTTCCCTTTCTGCCTTATTTAGTGGATTAATGTACTTCAACTGGAATATTAATTCATGTACATATTCTATTCTAACATTCTCAGCCAGTTAAATTTTCACCATTCCTTCTTGTGCTTCGATTGTTTGATTGGTTTAAGGAACGTTTCTGGGATTGTGTTGATTTTCTCCTAAATTCTTTTATTTGTAATGTGACAATTATGGTTGAGAGTGGGTCAGTTTTTTTGTCCTTGTACATTTAAATGCTTGCTTCATACTAAATGGATTTATCAGTAGTTGTTAACTGGGCCAAATGAATGAGGCACTCATATTTTTTTGACATCTATTTTTTGAAAAAAAAGTCATGACAAATGCAGTGAAGGTTAATGAGTGATGCATCTCTCATGAGTGTGAAGATTAAGGAGGCAACAACTATATTTGCCGGTTCAATTGGTGTTGATGTTGCACTTTGCGACCTAAAGAAACAGATTTATGAAGAGTTGATGAAGCTATCTAACTAATCCATGAGTGAGAGACATAAAGCCTCGTATGCGATGGCTCATAACTCAGACCTTACTTTTTTTGTTTGGCATCCCTGAGGTCAAGAAGGCTATATGTTTATTTAGATAGAGAATTTATTAGTATTATGTTGGAAGATCTATTGTGATAGGCGTGTCTTTGTTTGGATTATATATGACATTAAACATTATGCATTTCTACATTTTTTTTGTTTCTTATGTCTATTATTGATTGTAATTAGTTTTTTAGTGAATTTGTTCATATGTGATTGTGCATTTATTCTAATTTCTCATCTTTTAAAATTAATGGGAGTACTCATTTGTAAGGGAGTATATTAAATTAAGTCAGAAATTTTATGACAATTTTTTTTTAATTAAATTTCATTCCATTCCAAAGAAAGAATTATTTTATCCAAACATAAGAATGAAATGTGCATTCTATTCTAGCCCTTAATCCTAAACAGATGTCAAACATTGGAATAGTAATGCTTTTTCAATTCCATTCTCAAGCTCATTCTATTTCTAAACTCATTCCATTCCTGTTGAAAAACATTACCGCATACCAAAAACAGCATAACTCCTTTGAACCTCGCAAACAATCTATGGTTGCGAGGGAGGTATTGTGGTCAGGGGATGATCCCATATCTAAGACACCAAAACTGATCAAGGATAATTGTTGCAATGGTCTTCCAGGAGAATCCTTTCAGAGCAACCTTAAGTGCCTTTTGATGTCATTCCACTGTTCCATCGCCTATAACATTGAACTAACCTCGAATTCATCTCAAACTCAACATAAGAAGTTACAGAAAGCCATTTATGATTGATCTAAGAAGAATGTTAGTAATCCATGAAGTATTTTTGCCATCCTTGTGATTTTCTCTGAAAAGTGAACACTAATATTCTATCCATGTAAAAATTAAATTTCAAGCATATTACTCTACAAGTCGGTCACAAAAATAGGAACTTACCCAAGAGAGCAACATACGATTCTGCAGCATCTGCAGGCATTTCTCAAGATGGAAATCATGTAATTGAAGCTAAAGAGAGCAGTACATGTGAGATGGAGGCACCTGCAAGCATTTCAAGCAGTATGTAAGTGAAGATCAGGATGAGCTTGATGGAGTTGCGTCAACAACTCATCACATGATATCCTCAGTCCTTTAGAAGTGTCTTGTGGAAAACTGGGTAAAAACTTTATCACATCGAGATCTCCCGAGATATCACAGAGACATATCAAGATAGTCGAAGTAATTTCCAAGTCAAGGGCAACACCTTTAGCAGCCATTTGATGAAGCAAATTAATAATTTTGTCCATTTCTCCACTTGAACTAAAGCCCTTTAGTAAAGAATCATATACAAGGGTGTCTGCCGTGAAGCCACAAGCAACCATTCTATCAAATATGCTTTTAGCTTCCTCCATTTGTCCTAGTTTTGAAAACCTGTTTATTAATATGGAAAAGGTGAAAGCATCCGGCATCAAACCCTTCTGAAGCATATCTGTCAATAGTTCTTTGGCATACTGAATATTCCCTGCTTTGAGAGTTGCATTGATTATGGTATTAAACGACGTGACATCTGGTTCACATTTAGCATTTCTCATTTCCTGAAACAATCTCATTGCTTGCTCCAAACAACCCTCAGAACACAAATTTGCCATCAATGCATTGTAGTCGAACAATGAAGGACGGAGCCCATGAGTTCTCATTTGACAAAAAAACCCTTTCGCAATATTAGCCATATTCAATTTGCAAAATCCATTGACTAGGACACTATAAGAAAATGAATCTGGGACTAATCCTGATGCAAGTAACTGCTTCCAAAGTCCCATAGCCTTTTCAACATTGCCCGCCTTAAGATAAGCCCCTATCAACGCTCCATAAGTGACAACATTGCCCGATATCTTACTATCAACCATCTTATGATGCATCTGTGCTGCTTCACCCAGACGGTCCGCTTTGCACAGCCCTTGAATTAACAGATTAAATGTAATGACATCCGGTTCAACATAGCTCTTATCCTTCAGCATCAAATTTAAAAGTTTCATTGCATCGTCAACCTTCCTATTTTCACAAAATCCCCTAACCAACGTGTTGTAAGTAACCACGTTTGGTTTCTTCCCCTTCTCAACCATGGTTGCCAAAACTTTAATAGCATCAGCAATCAACCCTTCCTTACATAGTCCATTAATGAGGACATTATACGTTACGATACTAGGCTCGGCACCCTTTTCTAGCATCAAGTTGTATAGCTCCACGGCTTTAGCTGCTCTCCCATCTTTGCAGAGCCCATCAATTAAACTCGTATAACTAACAACATCAGGATGAATCCCACTTTCAGTCATTGCATTTAACACTGCTGTGGCTTCCTTCCATTTCCCTATGTTACAAAGGCCATGCATCAAGCATGTATATGTTACTACATTGGGCGAAATTCCCTTTTGCATCATCTCATTTAAAAGTTCTTCCCCTCTATCGGTGTCTCCTTTATCACAAAGACCAGTTACAAGCGTACTATATACAACAACATCCACATCCAAACCTTTGAACCTCATATCATCCAACAGACCCATTGCCTCTTCCACTCTACCCTCCTTACAAAGACCATCCATTAAAATGCCATAAGTAATTGAATTGAGGCAACAATTTCCCGCCTCTATCTCAACTAACAGACCTAGGGCTTCATCCAATCTCCTTACCTTGCAAAGTCCCTTTATAACCGTGTTATAACTAACTATATCAGGTGAAACAAAGTTTCTACTCAATTCACGAAAAAGCTCAACGGACTTAACCACCTCATCATTTTGGCATAAACCCTTCAATATAAGATTCACTAGGTACACATTAACACTAAAACCGCGCTTTAGTATCAACCCAAGTACCGAAATTGCTAATTCAGGCTTACGGGTATGAACAAAACACTCAACTAATGCACCCAATGACAGAAAACTCGGTAAAATTTCAACATGAATCATCCTATTATATACTTTATAGGCCAATTTGTACTGGTTGTTCTTTGCAAGGACTTCAACCAAAAAATTACACATAAACCCAGAAGGTATTCGACCCATTTCAACAAGAAAATCGAAAATCAAAACCGCTTCTTTGAATTTGAAGTTCGGTTTTTCACATAAGGATCTTATTTGGATTTCTAACTTGCGTACATCACGGGTGAAAGTAAAATTGTCACCCAAATTGATAGGTGTATCTGACGTGAAGAATCTAATAAAGCCAAGATTACGCAAGCGAGCGCGAAGGTAAAGACTAATCTGTGGACTAAAGAGATATTTTAGCATCATCGGTTCGAACTGTATACTGTATTGTGTTGAATTTTGGGTGTGTAAGATAATGGGGAAAAAAAAAAGGAAGTGGGTATGAAAATTAAAGCTGAGAGGACAAAAAAAAACAAAGGACAAAGTTGATATGAAGAAGGACGAGGCTACCTGCCGTCGTTGAAGGGGGAGAAGAAGCGGCGCCTGCGAAGGTGATGGTGGTGCACTGGCCATACAGACGGGATGGCGGGGTTGGGGGAATAAACACCTACCTGCTATAAAAATATTCGTCCACCCCGATCTATCGTTATTAATGGAGAAAATTTTATCCCTGTGGATAAATTCTGAACCCGTCCCACCACCTCTGTCGGTAACAATTAATTTTTAAAAAATTTTAAAAAATAATAATAAAATCTCACAAATAATTCTACAAGAAGAAAGAAACTCTATTAGATCAAAAAAAAAAAAAAAGAGAAATTATTTATTTTTATTTTTGGTAAAGAGAAGAGTATGTGGGTGGGTGGAATTTGTATTTTTGTGATATTTTAATATATCTATATAATAAAGTAGAGTTAAGTTTGAATTTTGGAGATAAAGAGAAGTCCAGATCGTTTTGAGACAAAACATAAACACATCTAACGGACAACGTAATCCTAACATAAAAGACGGTTCAGATCATCTCAAAAATTTTGATCTAACGGTCTATAGTGAATACTAAATTTTTTTTTCCCGCCTAACAATATTTCTTTTTTTAAGACTTCTATCTCTTATTTAACTCTATTTTTCTAACTAATACAAAGAGTTCTATCTCACGTCTAATTTTATCTCCCTACCTCCCAGCAACCCAAATTCTTTCCCCTATCACTTGCTACCTCACCCGGCACCTCTCTCTCCCTCCCTCTCTCTCTTCATTATCTCTCATCTAACTACCCAAGACTCATCTCTCCTCTAACTCTCTCTCTCATTTTTAAAAACACTCACCCGACACCTCTCTCTCTCTCTCTTTCCCAATCACGCCCCAATTCAGCGATATCTCTCTCCCAAATTCACGCAGCGATCTCTTCTTTCCTTATCAGAATGTGATCTCTGTGATTTCCTTTCATACCCAAAAAGAATCTCATGCCTCTCCCAGTCTCTCCCCACAAATCTCAACTTTTACACACACACACATTCTCTCTCTCCACCAGTTTTTCCAAATTCAAATTCGACAGTTGTCGTTGCCCATCCATAGTCTTTGCCAGTTACCGCTGCCAAGTAAATTCAGACCTTCACTTAATTTTGCCTCTCTCTCTCTGTGCTTCGTTTCTCTTCGCTGCTCATTCTACACTCACAACATACACATCGCACAATGCCTATAAGATGTTCGATCAAATGCCATAGAGGTGATGACCAACTCTCTGCACACACTCAACGCATACACACAACACAACACACACACACACGCACTTACACACGCCACACAGCCCATACACACACACCACACGCATACACTTAGTGCACACCTATAGCATGCTCATTCTTTTGGTTTCTTTATTAATGGTTTAAACATTGTTTTTGAAAACTAATATTACGTTGTGTTATTGGTTATTTTTTAATGGTTTATAACTACGCCAAAGCTCGAGGTTAAGACCCGAATCACCTCACTGGGCTTGGTTAGGAACTACATCAGCTATACCATCAGTCTCCTAAAGTTACCATGTTCTAATCTTTCAATCCTAGGCTTTATTTTTCATTTTTTGTTGATTGATATGATTTTTCATGGGTATAATGGCTTGAATTTTTTGTTTACTACCTTTACTTTAGGCATGAACATAAGGTGTTTGACAAAATGTTTGTGAGAAAAAGCACTTAGCTTGATATGAAACAATTTTACAGTCTCTGAGGGTCAAGGCTGCGAGTGCATTTCTGCTTGGAGTAAAGTAGGTTGCATAAGTAGGGAGGTTTGTATCATGGTGTCATCTAAGAGTTGCCCTTGATGCTCTTCTACTGGGGTTTTATTTATGATCTTTTTTTTGTTCAAGTTTGGTTTTGGGTAAAATTTGTTTTGTTTTGATAGGCAATTTTGAGTAGGCTTTTAAAGTTCTTAATTTTGTCTACTGTAGTTGGAATAGTGCCTCTTGAAGCTTCAAGCATGTCGTGCCATCTATGGGGATTGCCAAATGAGCATAAGAGGGTCATGAGGTTTGGATTTAATGGTTGTTATACGTATTTTCTACAAACTTGGTTGTTGGTTGGTATTTTGGTAATTGAGAGGTTCGTTAAAAAAAAAAAAGTTAAGTAGTTTGGGGTGCTGTCATTTTCTTTTGAAACTTGAGTTGGGTACATTTGGCATGTCTACTCTTTTTTGTAATGTGATGCCTATACTTTGCTTACTCATCATAATGGCTTCAATTTTTTTTGAAATGAAGGGTTTTTTTGCATTAGCATCGGGCAAAAAAATGAGTTCCAATGCTCAATAGCGCAATTTTGCATCCATTAACTTTAATCTGAATGTTGGTAAATGAAAGCATTGTGCTGAGGATTACAGGCATACTATAAGAGTAAAGATGGATTCAAATCTTTCTTACAGATTGATAAATTGTGTTTCCTTTGGCATTGAAGTGCCAAATCGATTCAAGGTGTGCCCCCCTTCTTCTCTTATTTTCTCTTATAATTTATAGGAATTTTGTCTCTATTTTTTTGTGGGTTTGTTTGTTTCACTTTAGTTTCTTTTAATTATGTGTTTTCGCTAATTTGCATTGCATTGATCAATGGGTTTTGTTGCAAGTTTTAGTGCAATGATTGGTGGGTTTTACTGTAATAGTTTAACTAAATGCAAAGTTTTGGGGGTTCATTTCAAATATTTGAGGTTAGTCTCTCTCTCTCACACTCATGATCTGCGGGATTATTATTAATTTTTTTTTTTGTATCTGTTTTTATATTGTGTGAGTTTTGATGCATTTTAGTTGTTTGAAGTTTGTTTTCACGCTCTCAATTCAAAAAACAAATGTTTTCATGCTCACTAGCACTGCATAATAATTAGAATTCCCATTAGCTTTATACTTTCTTTATTCATTGGGGTTTGCTAGGGAATTGCTTGCTTTATTTATTGATTGATTTGATTTGATTTGGTATCAATTAATTGGTTAAAGTGGAGTAGTGCGAGTTTGATTGGATTTGTTGATATGATATAAGCAAATTTTATACCATCCTTGGAGGGATGTGGGTTTGCTTGGATTAGTTGTTGTGATTCAAGCATATTGTATGCCCTTTCTAGAAATAGCATAATTGTTGTTGGTATGTGGTAAAAATCCTTCTAAGTGGTCACCTGTGGTGAGATAGGATGACTATTCCTACATATGCATCTCAGTTTGTTGTTTGAGTTCTGAGTTCCAAAACAAATGTCACAATTTACAATAATATTCATTACTGTTACTTTTTGTGGGCAACTGTGTCTATTATCGTAAGTTCCTATATTGGTAGTCATTTTTCCTTATTGTCTCCCGTTGTTCCATTTGACTCTTTTGAGGTTGGTTTGAATAAATCTAAATGTTATTTTGTGATGTTATAGTGTTTTTTTTTACTCTTTGTCTATATATATAAATGCACATCTCTCCTTCTACATAAGAGTATTTTAAAATAGTATTTATTCTAATGACAATTTTTTTGTGTTACGCAAGTGCTTTCAGGCACGGGTATTAACTAGTATATATATGTTGATCAGATGAAGATCAATTAGAATAAGATAAAGTTTGTTTATCACACTATACAACACAAACTAATTATTATAAAGTCATTTTAGATATGAATAGATTAAGTATAAATACTTTAACTAAGTCACAAACATTAATTTTTGATCTTATAGATCAAATTCAAGATCCAGTATCTAAAAGAAAAGCTATTGAACAATATCTGAAAATAACTCCAGAAGAGAAGAAACTTTCTCTATCTCAACCTTATTCTTTAAAAGAAGTCCTTAATAGATTGAAGATTACGGTAATTAAAGAAAATGAATCTTCGTTGCAAGACCTTAAAGGAGAAATTAACCAACTTAAAATTGAAATAAAAATAATAAAACAAAGACTTATGGCACTAGAAAAAATGTCAATTATTAAAGAAGATGATGAAGATTCAAAAGAGTTGAACTCTTCTAATGAATACTTAAACGTATTAGAAAAAATAACTTTTCAAAAATGTTTTGTTAAAATCATACTTGTAATTAATCAAGAACTAACTGTTGAAACAATTGTATTAATTGATAGTGGAGCAGACATGAACTGTATTAAAGAAGGATTAATTCCTACAAAATATTTTGAGAAAACAACTCAATCATTAAGTACGACTGATGTTTCAAAATTAAACATAAGATTTAAACTTTCGAATGTTTACATTTGTAATCAAGGAATTTGTATTCCTACCATGTTCATGCTTATAGCAAATTTAAATCAATTAGTAATTTTGGGAACACCATTCTTATCTATGATTGAACTCATAGAAAGAATAGATTCCAGAGGAATTCTAACTACTTTAAAAGGGCAGCAAATATTATTTGAATTCATAACTCCATCACGAATAAAAATGATAAATCAAATAAAAGAAAATCTGATTCAGAAAGAAAATCAATTAAATTTTTTAAAAGAAGAAGTTAAAATTATAAGTATATCTGATAAACTTAGCACCCATGAATTTAAGAACAAATTCAAAGAAATTGAAAATAAAATAACTAAAGAAATATGTGATACTATTCCTACTACTTTTTGGAATAGGAAAAAACATATAGTAACTCTTCCTTATATCAAAAAATTTAATGAAAAAGATATTCCAACTAAGGCAAGGCCAACGCAAATGAATAAAGAATATTTAGAGCTCTATAAAAAAGAGATTGACTCATTAATAGAGAAATCATTAATTCATAAAAGCTACTCTCCTTGGAGTTGTGCAACATTTTATGTTAACAATAATGCAGAAAAGGAACGAGGAGTTCCTAGATTGGTAATTAATTACAAAATTTTAAATAAGGTGTTGCAATGGATTAGATATCCTATTCCTAATAAGAAGAATTTATTATTTCGATTATATAACGCTAAGATTTTTTCTAAGCTTGATTTAAAATCAGGATATTGGCAAATTCAAATCATTCAGGAATAAAGGTATAAAACTGATTTCACAGTACCTTTTGGTCATTATGAATGGAATGTTATGCCTTTCGGGCTTAAAAATGCCCCATCAGAATTTTAAAATATAATGAATGACATATTTAATCCTTATTATGGATTTTGTATTGTTTATATTGATGATATACTAATCTTTTCTGATTCTATTGATTAATATTTTAAACACTTAAAATATGAGTGGATTTGCATCGTTTGTGCTATTTATGGAATTTCGATATGTTTGCAGATATATGGTGATAAAATGATGCTTGCTAAGCCTTCCCATGGTGTTTGAGATGAATAAGGGTAATGGGATGGCTTGAGGATAGCTCAGGAGGAGAGAAAACCAAGAAACCAGCAAAACAAGGGAAAACCTACCGGTAGGCCATACCGGTAGGTTTTAGCTACTGGACCTCAACCTACCGCCAGATATACCGGTATTTGAAGCCTACTGGAGTGAAACCTACCGGTAGGTTTCCATCGACCTACTTGTAGGTTGTACTAAAACAGCCCAGATTCTGCATATCAGGCTCTGCCACTTTGAGGGTCCCATCAGACATTCTTCTACCTGTTCCTGACACTCCCTTACACAATGAACATCTCCCATACACCTCTTCTTGGACTTTTGGAGGCTTGATCATAAATAAGGGGAGAGGAGACAGATGATGCTGGGTGTGGAGACAAGGCCTGCACCACCCTATCCAGCCCACTCTTTGGCAGCCCTATGGAGGGAGAGGACATCTCACAGCTATAGGGGGGACTCCATGGACGTTTTTGAAGCTTCAAGAGAAGAATATACACCATTATGTAGGATAGAGATTGTAATATAGATAGAGAGTCTAGGAAGAAGATGAATAGTGTTAGAGAGAAGTTGAGATTTTTGCATTTTCTTCCACACATTGTCTTGTAATTTCATGTAAGATATTTCTAAGCTTTGTTTGAAGTCTTTAATGCTAGTTATTTCAAGTTTCTTTTAAGTTTAATCGTCTATTCAAACTTTTACCATTAATGCATTCATGTTCTTCAATTTCTTAGCTTTAAATGGGTATTAAATGCATTCTATTTTAGTTTATGTTTTCTTGCATTATCTTAGCTACAATCTTCATTTCCTTAGAATGTCTTGCATTTACATTGTTGTCTTTCCTTTAACCATGAGTAGCTAAATCTTTAAGTTGGCTAATCCAATGGAGACCTCCCCTTGGGTATGCCATTTCAACTCATATTCTTTCCTCCCCTCGGTGTACGATGGTTCGGTTTGACTGGGTTGAGCGTGGACATGGTTGTGAGCCTTTGATATTCCGTAGACTTATCACAGTTTATGCTTAGATCCTCACTCCCATCTCGTCACGAGCTTCCGACGAATCAATCGTTCATCTATGCATCATTGGAGGAAGGCTTTGAGTTGAATTGGCATCCCCATTGGAGTGAACCTTTTGGATTAGCCAACACTTGTTTCCCATTCAATTTCATCACAACATAAATCACAAACCAATTTCAAACCTCAAAAGATTTTTCACTTTGTTTTCACAAAAATCACTTTCAACACGATTCGACATCCTTCCCCGAGGAGAAGACCTTGGAATACCTCCAAGTAAAACACGTTACGCAAAAGTCTTCTTGCGCTTGGGAAGCATTTTTGCACACACATTTTGTACACAATTCATTTCCCACTATTCCCTTGCCCTTTCTTTTGACATCATTCCAAGGGAGAGTGACACTTCCCCTTTCACACATATATCATACATAATTTGAGAGAGTGATGTCCGGAGCTTAGGAACAACAAGGAAAGACATCAAGCATTTTTGGCGCCATTGCCGGGGAAGGCAAGCGTTGAATCAAGAAGGTGATTTCCGGACAACGGAGGTAAGTCCCGTGATGTTCGTGATAGGCTGAGGTACGTTGATCCTTGTATATACTTTTATTGTTTACATTTTCATTTGTAAATAGTTTTGTTATATGTGGGGTCGGGACGAACAAAATCAACTAGTTAGACAACCCTTGGGCCCCAACATGAACATTGACCAAGACCCACCCGAGGATGCGGGTGATAACTTTGAGAATGTAGGTGCCAACCCAAACATGCAACGTGGTGGGGGAGTGCCAGAACCTAGAATACCCAATCCACGAATACAATTTCCCTCTCCCGCATCACCACACCCTCATGCATCCTCTTACCGGTCCAAGCTCATCTCTTCCAGGTTAAGCCCGGGATGTTGCAACTACTTCCTACATTCCACGGAATTGAAAAGGAAAACCCTTATTTGCACATAAAGGAATTCGAGGGTATAGTTGCAACCTTCAATGCTAATTATGCTATGGAGGACATAGCTCGCTTAAAATTGTTTCCCTTCTCCCTCAAAGATAAGGCCAAATCATGGTTGTATTCCTTGTGACCTCGATCCATTACCTCTTGGGCTCAAATGCTTTCGGAGTTTTTGAATAAATTTTTTCCAGTTCATAGGACCACTGCTTTAAAAAAAGAAATTCAAAACTTTTCGGAGAAGCCCAATGAGCAATTCTACCAATGTTGGGAGCGGTACAAGGAGTTGTTGCAATCCATTCCACATCATGGCTTTGAATCATGGCAAGTGGTTAGTTTCTTCTATGAAGGAATCACACTGAGCCATAGAAAATTCATTGACATGATGTGCAATGGCGAGTTTTTGAACAAAGACCCCGACGAGGATTTAGACTACTTTGATACGTTGGTACAAAATGCACAATCATGGAACATTACGGATCCCACCGACGTACCAAGGTCTTCTCCTCAAAGGAGTAGTCAAACTCAAGGGGGAGGGATTTATGATTTGAGAGACTGGGTATTCGTCAAACCCACCACCACATAATTTTTCACCAAGTCCACCTCCACAAAGCTTCTCCCAACAAGGACCATCCAATCCTCCCACATACCAACCTCCTCACAAAAGGAATTTGGAGGATATGGTTCATGCTTTCATCCAAAGTCAGACTACTTTCAACCAAAATCAAACTGCCATCAACAATCAAAATGCCATAGCTTTTAATGACCTTAGGACCCAACTCACGAAGTTGACAAACTCCATGGGGGCATCACAACAAGAGAAAGGGAAATTTCCCGCTCAACCCCAAGAAAACCCTAGAGGTCAACATTGCATTGAGTCATCCGAATCCTCTAATACGAGTTGTGAGCAACTCAAAGCGGTTACCACCCTTCGTAGTGGCAAGCAAATTTATAAAATCATTGTCCCAAAGTCCTCAAGGGTATTCACAGAACCCGCCTCCACAAAATTTCTCCCAAGGTTCACCTCCAAAAAATTTTGGTCAACAAGGATCATCCAACCCATCCACATACCAACCTCCCTATAAGAGAAATTTGGAAGATGTGGTTCATTCATTCATCCAAATCCAAACCACCATCAACACCCAAACCGCCACAGCTTTCAATGACTTTCGGACCCAAATCACTAAATTGACAAATGTCATAGGGACATCACAACAAGAGAAGGGGAAATTCTCTGCTCAACCCCAAGAAAACCCTAGAGGCCAACATGTCATTGAGTCGTCTGAACCCACCAAAGAGAGTTGTGAGCATCTCGAGGCGGTCACCACCCTTCGGAGTGGCAAACAAATAGACAAAATCATTGTGCCAAAAGTCTCATCCAAAGCCACATTGCCAAAAGAGAAAGAGACTAAGGGTGACTTCAAGGGGGGTGAGATGAGTGAAAAAGGAAAAAATGTTGATGATTTGAATGTGCATGCATGTCTCAATCCGGCCCCTTTTCCCAATCGTTTGAAGCCACCATGAAGGTGGCTAACTATTCTGATATCATTGAGATGTTCAAGTAGGTTAAGATCAACATCCCACTACTTGATGCCATAAAGCAAATCCCATCATGTGCCAAGATCTTGAAGGACTTGTGCACAGTGAAGAGGAAATTGAATGTTCATAAGAAGACATTCCTCACCGAGCAAGTGAGCTCAATCTTGAGGACAAACACACCACCAAAGTTCAAAGACCTCGGCTGCCTTACCATTTCCATTACAATAGGGAATTTTCGGGTGGAGCAAACACTTCTCGATTTGGGAGCAAGTGTCAACCTCCTACCCTACTCGGTGTACCAACAACTCTAACTTGAAGAGTTGAAGCCAATCTCAATCACTCTTCAATTGACAGACCAAAGCATTAGAACACCAAGGGGAGTAGTTGAGGATTTTTTAGTCCAAGTTGTTAATTTCTATTTCTCTGTTGATTTTATTGTGCTTGAAACTCATCCGGTTGCTAATCCTAGCTCACAAATTCCTGTCATATTTGGTAGGCCATTCCTTGCTACTTCTAATGTCATGATTAATTGCAGGAATGGACTTATGAAGCTTACTTTCGGGAATATGACAATGGACTTCAATATTTTCAACTTGTGCAAGCAACCGGGAGATGATGAAGAGGTACATGAGATTAATCAGATCGACACATTGGTGGAGGGTCACTTGGAGCTAATGAGCACCTTAAAGTTGGAATGGGCATAAGTAGGGATGGCAGTGGACTGAAGCGGAGGCGGGGGGTGTAGTCTCCATCCTCGTACCCGCTTAAAAAAACTTCATCCATCCCTGGTCCACCTCCATTAACGGATATAGTTTTCATTTCCATCCCCGTTCGCGGGTAAATTTGTAATCCTTGCCCCATCCCCCGCCTTCACCTTTGCCCCCACCCCCATTCACCTTACCCACCCAAGCCCAAGCCCAAGCCCAAGCCAACATAATCCAAAATTGTAAATAAATCTAACATTCTAAATAATCTAACATAATTATAGAATATCATAACATAATTAAAAACTTTTCATTTACAACATAATATAATTAAAACATTGTCTACAGCATAATATAATTAAAAGTTTGTCTCCCTTGTAAATCCAACACAATATCATGCAACACAACATAATGTAATATAACATAATCTAACATAAACAAATATAAAAACACAAAGATCTACACTTTTATAAGCCAAAACCATGAAAAAAAAATAAAATAATAAAATAATTTTCAAAAGAAAAAATCATTCAATAATATGTAGATTTGTATTCACAGTAACATGTATATAATAATAATAATAATAATAACAACGGGTAAAGCGAGAGGGGGAGGGGGAGGGGGAGGGGGAGGGACAGAGCGGAGGCGGGGCAGGGGTAAGTATCAGTCCATCCCCGCCTTCATCCCGCATGGGTTTATGCGGGTATCCCCGTATACGTCCACCGTCTAATACGTATGGTCCATCTCCGGTCCAAACGAGATGGGTTTGGACGAATACCCATTTTTACCCGGTCCACTGCCATCCCTAGGCACAAGTGAGACATTACATAATATATATACACACAGTATGGGTAACCCGTGCCTGAAGGCACGATGCAACGTAAACCAACCAGTTAATTGTGAAGATCCCAGAGAGAGTGAATGAAGAGTGAGGAGAGGAAGGTAAAATTTAATGTGAATAGTTTT
Organism: Ilex aquifolium; assembly: GCA_951799425.1. NCBI lineage: Eukaryota > Viridiplantae > Streptophyta > Magnoliopsida > Aquifoliales > Aquifoliaceae > Ilex > Ilex aquifolium. The sequence continues at coordinate 29,158,495 of OX637391.1, forward strand.
GAGAGTGATATTGGTAACCGTTGGATGAGTCTATTTGAAACTATCGGATGGGCTTATTGAAGTATGCCATGTTTATAGATTATAGATATATACCTAGGTAATAAAAAAAATCACATTGGGAAATTGCCCCCTAGACCATGAATAGCTCCGCCCCTAACTGTAACCAACTCATACTAATTGTTAGTGATTTTAATGTAATTAACCTTGACAAGCATTGATACTTAAAGCTTGGAGAGAAAGAGGGAGAGAGAGAGAGAAGAGAACATGAAATTCGTCAAGAGGAATGCCAAAAGGCTACGAATGGTTAACTCCCTCTTGATAATGCCTCGAAGGTGCTTGGCATATTCGCTTATAGAGTCAACTCTTGTTGGAGTGAGCAATGTGGTTGATACCTTTGTAAGCCATATTTACAGGTAGCTTTGTCTCATATTCTCTTTTGACTCTGGCAAAGTCAAACCTCCATTCTTGGTGAAAAATTCAAACGAATACAGTGTCGAGGAAGTAAGATGAAGTCATCTGCAGAAATTTGTATTTTTTTTCTATAAAAATATGTTTGGATTTCACCTTAATATAATACTCCTCTAATTTTGGCCTTATCACTGTAACTGTGTTAGTCGATCAACATTTAGCAAATGCAATCAAAGTCAAATTTGCCAATGCATATAATATAAACTTTTGATGTTTTCTCTTTCTCTTCTTCTTCAATTTAAAATTTTGAAAACATTTTGCAAACCAAAAATTAGAGCACTTACATCTATAGATTCATGTGCAGAGTTGAAGATACCTTAGCACTCATCACTTGTGGTGAAAAGATGGTAAGGCCAACAGTGTTCTATGATTAGAAATAACAGTTTATTTTCCATTAAAAATTCCAAACACAGAAAAAGTATCTTGTAAGTCATAACACAAAACCAACTTCAAGAAGTTCTAAAGTATAGTTGCAGAGAGAAAACACGCCTCATTAATTTCATCCATAGTCATATTTTTCAAGTAAAACCATAAATTCTTCATAGGAGAATCCGATGTACTCACAGGACCTAAGCATTAATTCTAGTCTAGAGAAGATTGCTCGAGGACTAGATGATCTATTGCAGTGGAGAATCCAAGTGAAGCTATCCATAACGTCGAAGAGGGAGTTTTGGTAAAGAGGTTTATTGAAGAAAAGGAGCATCTAACCATGGTATTAGTTGAGGTATAAGTCTCGAGTACTTGTAAACTGACTTTGGGATAGTGGATTAGGCTTTGGTGAACCCTAGATAGGTTTCCCGTGGTTTTTCCTGGGGAGGGTTTCCGTGTCAACAAATTGCTTGTATTCTTTATTGTTTTTACATATACACTTGCAATTTGATCACACACGTGTACTATGTGTTTGATAATTTGATTGATTGATTATTCACATCATCCATAGTTGTTTGATTGGGTTGTTTGCCATTGGGTTGGGATCCCCGTGAGAGATTGAGTGTTGAGTGTTGAGTGTTTAATTGATAAAATTAATACACTAATTTTCTTGGGTTTAAAGAGTTGTGGTGATTAAAAGGGTTCTCACATTAAATTGCGATATCATTGTAAGAAGAGGTAATTGTGGTAGAATTAGGTTAAAATTGGTGTTTGTTGAATTATAATTTTAATTAACTTATTCACCCCACCTCTAGGTAAGTGTCTAGCAACTCACGTGTTTCATCATGAGGGAAGATCCACATAATCTCTCCCTCAACATAAAGTTAATAACATTCAACTTTGTCATAAACCAAATGAAGTAATTAGATAAGTAGAATTTTAAGCCTCGAGAACTAGATCCTCAACTTCATCCATCTCAAACTCCACTTCCACATGCTCACCTATAGTGGTATACCATACCAAAATCTAAATGATATAAGGAAAGGGTGAGCAAACAAGCTCAGTAGAGAAACTTTCCCAAAACTAGACAAGGTTTATAAAATTGGTAAAAAAAATATGTATTTCTTAATTTTAACAAAATAACATATATAGCTTTGAAGTAAAACTAGTGACATTTAAAGATCTCAGGTGTATGATACATGAACAATAAATCCATAGCAGAATTGAATTATTTCATAAAATATCAGCCCTTAAAAAAGAATATATCAAGTAAACAAAAGATCATCACAAACATATCTTATGTACGTAAGTTGATTAACTGGAATTCCCACATCGATTATATTTGGTCCACACTCACATCCAAATCATCAAATTAATTTCCCACGGGGCCACAACACTTTAGGAAGTGTGTATATCGACGCATTGGCATTGATGAAACCTTCCCAGGACCAGTATACTAATCCCTACCTCAATCACCGTGAGCGAATAGTGTGAATTCTTGGAACCTCACAACGAATCAAATAACTCCACTACGAGTAATAGGGAACCTTCAAACATCTAGAGGTAAGAAACTCAACCAAACACTCTGCAATATACATTCGAGTGTATCCCACGTTCATCATACCCAACTATACAAGAGATAAAATACAATTTTTTAATAACATCTACATATCCCACAATTTGAAATTCCAAAATTCTCAAAATAGAAGAGTAATCCAATCAAAACATGCAAGAGATCGTAAAAAAAAAGATATATCTAAGTTGACTATAATCAAGATCTAGGGTTTTTCATCAAGCACATGTAATTTTGTATGTAACCCATGTAATTTTTTCAAGAAATTAAGAATGTGAAATCATTGTATATCTATCATATATATTAGACTAGGAATCATAAAGATATGTATACATGCCCCTAATCCTCAATGAATAGATTTGAGAAAGAAGCCCTACCTTAATCTGTCGATAATAGATCCTAACATGTTTTGGTACCATTACCACGCGTTAATCCTTTAAGATCTAGCCCGTTTCTCCTCTTTTCCTTCTCTTCAAACTCTCCTTAGGGTTGCAAAACCATATCTAAGACCCCTAAAATGCGGCCATAGGGTATTTATAGTTAAAAAAATGGAGAAAATCCTAAAAACTGATTGGGATTGTTTTTAACGAGGCATGCAGACGGTTCTGGGGGCATTTGGACGGTTCCAACTTACTTTTTCTCCTTTATTCTAATAAGACGCATAGTTTTATTTTTTGGACTAGCGTCCAAACAGTTATGGGGTGTCCAGATCTAGATCATATGATTCGTCTGTTACCCTCAACGAACTAACGCTGCGAACGCCAATCCACGAATTTAAAGCGAATTCGGCACAAATTCGCGGATTCAAAAAATCGAATCCGCGAATTTCATATTGATAGTTTGCATATTGGACACTTAGGGAGTGAACTCCACAAACTCTAAAATTTTGGACTAATTATTGGGTTGGAACCCAACCCAATAAACATTCAATAACCATCAAATGAACAATGGCCCAACTTGAGCCCAGTTGCTTTCCAAAATACCCAGTTGCTTTCCAAAATACCCTACAATTTTCCTATTTATTATTGTCTTCCCAAAGAATTTGTTGATACGTAAGGGACATGGGATCAAACATTTTTTCTTACTTTTCAATACAACCTACATCTATCCTCTTCTTAGCCTTCTTTCCACATAACTTTTTGTCGACGTGGGATCTCAAAATTGTTCTAAAATGCCTATTTTTCTTTCCTTATTTCTTTGACATTCTTTTTTTTTGATGTGTATCACAATGCCATATGTATACATTTGACGCTCTCAGTGATGCTCCTACTCACTTTTTTTTTTGGAATTTCTCACTCTGGTGTAGGGGTTTTAATCAAGTCGTGCTTTGCGAACTTGAGCCCAAGCTTGGTGAGCTTTTTTTTTTTAACGAGCCTAAAATACTGTTCAATATCGGCTCATTTAAAACTCGAGCCGAGCCTGAGAAAAACATGAGTCAAGCCCGAGTAGCTCAAATATTTTACATATAAATGAGCTGATTTTTGCGAACTTAAGCCGAGCCTTTTAAAAAATTGTTCAAACTCAGCTCGTTTAGAACACGAGTCGAGCTTGAGCCGAGTTTTATCTAAGTCATGCCCGAGCCGAGCCCGAGTAGCTCGTCTCGATTAACACCCCTACTCTGGTGCTTTCGCTCTCGCTCCTGCTTTATGTGATTTAGGTCTGGATGCTGATGACTTTTTGTCCCAAACTTTCGGCTCAATTTTGACCTAGTTAGATTCCGATGCACGAAAATCCCATGAAATACAATTTTTGTATCTCTTGAAGTCTACGTTCTAATGCCATAAGAATTAGGTCAATCAGACACCAGGATAAAAATTTATGACCAAAATATCGAGTTAGTATCGAATTCCTTCTTTCCCTAATTTTATCTTAAATGCGTTTTAACCCCAGAACACCTCCAAACTTCTATTACACTCATATCATGTATCCTAAGGTTTTTTGACCTTACTGATTCAATGGTAACATTATTTTGACCTAAAAACATTTAGAAACTTACCTAGCTACCCGTCTCAAGCTTAAGTGTTGAAACTGAATTTGACCCAAAAGTCAATACGCGTGAAACTCAATTTTATGATCAATATTTCAACAGTGATTCAAATTTTTCTACCATTATTTTATTTATCTTAGGATAACTCTTAAGATAATATTATCCTTATTTAATTATCGTAGGAGGTCTTACAATCAAACCTATTCCTCATCCTCCAATGCAAAAACAAACATGGACAGTGTGTGTGTGTGTTGTGTATGTGCATACGTGTGTAAAAAAAGAAAGGGAGAGAGATGAAGACAAAAAGAAGGAGATTACCTAGACAGTGGAGCTTATGGTGTCGTCAGTGATGAGTGGATCCATGGTATAGGAGAGGTAAAGGTAGGAGGGAGAAGAGAGGTTCTTGGGTGAAAATTCTCAATTTCATGCAAGTTCAACTATGAAACTTTGAAATTTCATAAACAAATTTTAAAATTTCAAACCCTAACTATGGGTTGTGTGTAGAGAGGGGGTGTATGTTGTGTGTGTGCTCTATCTTCGTTCGACAGTGCGTTCGTATCGAATACAACAAAATTCTTTAAAACCCTACAAGGCGAAATTAGGGTTTACCTTCGAGATCGTTTTGGATTGATCTCGTCTCAGCACGAACGTAGAAAACAAAAGACAGACACAGAAAGTAGCTCGCTGAACCTCACGATCTTCTATCGTATATCCCCCAACGTCAAAAATCTGGATGTAGTGTGGGCTTTAAGAACCTCTGAAATTCTGCTCTCTCTCAGCCTCTCTCATAACGTGAGTAATGAATTGATCCCAATTTAGAGAGCCTTAACGTCTATATATAAGTTACAATAGAAACACTAAGGAGAAATAAGGGTCGGACTTCCAATGGGCCTAGGATTCATATGTTTAACCCAGAACAAACATCCTACAGTCCATTAATAATAATTCAGTCCACTAAAAACTTATTATTGATTTTCTGAGCCTTATCTCAAAATTACGTTTCCAGCTACTTATTTTTATATGCTTAATAATCTCACCATGTTTAAGATTACAGATGTTTATCAATTAAATAAATTACTAATAATTATATTTAATTGACTTCTTTTATTCCTTGAGACCTTACCACTCAACTTATTTGTCATGTTGGATAATTAAATCTACCTGCAGGGTTTGACATGGACAAAAATTATGAGCTTCCTCAAGATGACATCATCAATTAATACTAAGGCGTGGCTTCCTTTAATAATTAATTTTCACCATACAAATAATATCGTCACCCAATTCACCGAGCTTATTGACTCAATATGAATCTAACTCTTTGATGAATTAAGGTGACAATCATTATATGCACGTGGCAATTAAATATCTCGGGATTAAGAGCATAAGCAATGATAATAATCATGAGGTATTTATTATCTTATTGAATCAGTAAAAGATAATAACCTCAAAATGTGTCTGTTCAATACAAAAAGTATACAGCGCATTAATCCGAGACATCAAACAGTCTCCTACAGTCAAGACAGACTATGCCAGAATATTACACAACAATCATACTGATGGTGTGTCCAATTCCATCTATGATTGTGAACATATATTTATATTATACAAGGATTCGATAATCTGATCTTCTGTGCATAAGCCGAACTCTATACACCAGATTATCTACAATGTAAAATATAAGACACACATGCATACTATATATCAAATATAATACAAATATTTTGCCCACATAGATTATCAATAAAATAGAAAGAACAAACTTCTATTAATTAATAAAATAAGTTTCACTATAAAAAATAAAATTTTAGTATACAACTCTATCAGTGTATATTGTGTGTGTGCCCTGTCTTCTCTCTGTGTGTATTGATGTGTGTGCGTGAAAGTGTCGTGTTGTGTGCGTGCGTGAGACAGATAGAGAAAGAGGGAGTATGAGAGGGGATATGGGATGTGGATATGAGTTGTGCTGACCTATATATGTATGTGAGACAGACACAGAGGGGAGAGAGAGAGAGAGAGAGAAAGAGATATGGGATTACTATTAGTTGGTTGGTGATAGGTTGTCTGTTAGCGGTGGGTGGCTCTATGGCATGCGTGGGACAGATAGAAAAGGGACATGATGGAGGGGTCTCTAAGAGAGAATTACCGGAGAGAGAGAAAGAGAGAGAGAGAGAGAGAGAAGTGGTACGGTCGGTGGAATAAGTCAAAGAGAGAAAATAGAGGGGGAGGGGAGTGAATTTTGAGATTTGGCGTTGATTTAGAGCGCGAGTTTTGAATCCCAAAACTTATCTCAAGCTTTTCGCGGTCCAGATTAATTTTGAATTAAAAAAAGGTTAAATCCCACGGACAGTGACAGAACCAGAAATTTTGTCTAGCCTGGGCACTTAACTCAAAAACTTTAATTTTTTTTCTCCCAATCAATAAATATAAAATAAAATTTTTAAATTTATGGCATTGTATTTGATACTTTAAGATTCATAAAATATAAAAATTATCAAACGTTGATAAATATAGCTTATACAAATAAAAAACAAAAAAAAAGAAGCAAATTAGAACCCTTCATAACAACTGAAACTAACCGCATAAAAGATACTATAGTCTTTCTCTATATAATCAATCAAGTTATTAGTCATTGATCACTCATTAAGTTATTTAACCTAATTTTCATAATATCTACAGCTTTAAAAATGAGTCCGACATATCGAAGATTTATCTAGATATATCCATAAAGTGTTCAAAATGTATTCAAAAGTTCATAATTATTTAGTTATATGACTATACTAATTGATAAAACAAAAAATAATATAATGGACACACTTAAGTATACTTATAATAATTTTAAATATACATAATTAATATTTTTTTTTTTAAATCAGGGTGGGCCCGTGCCCCATGGTCCTCATGTGGCTCCGCAACTGCTTGCAGACTATGTTATCTTGAGCTTTTCACGGTTAAGATCACTTCAAAATTATTGATCCGACAGATCATATTTACTTTCAAATATTATTTTGCCGCAAAAAATAGTTTCCATTGTTTACTCCTCTAGTCACGAGCTTTGACTTCCTCCAATTCATGCATTACTAATCTCTTGCTAAATTTTTCAAATGTATTTCACTCACTCTGTGTATAAATTTCTGAAAAAAAAGATGATAAATGTTTTGTTTTGCCGGTAGGGCACCACTATTCATGCACCATTTGCCGGTAGGACACTACATATGCATCATTTAGGCATAAGTCATGTTTAGGAGCATAATTTGAGTATGTCATAGAAGAGAAACATGCTTAAAATGGTAAAATACACCTCCTGTGTAAATTTGAGCCTAAACGAAAATAGTTTCAAAAATTAGACCAAAAGGGCATCTCGGGTGGCCTAGGTGGGCCCGGCCAAACCCGGCCACAAGCGAAAATATATTTTTTTGAAAATTTTCATTTAAAATAATTTTAAGAACTTTAGTTAAAATAAAATGTCGAATTGAGGCGTTTCGGGACGGGTTGTAGTGTAACGGGGTCCCGAATTCATCAAGGACAAAAGGGTCATTTTGCACCTTTGCCCCTCCACTATAAGTACAGCCCCCTTAGTGTAAAAATATCAGTTTTTGGTCTGGGAAGGGGCCATTCACGTTCATGGATGAAAAATGAAGAAAAACCCTAGGTTCTTCAAGCTTCAAGCCACCAAAACTCGCTCATAGGCCAAGATTCTTGCAAAACTTCCTTCTAGGAAGTTGTTCCTCTCAACAAGGGCTATATTCTCACCGATCATTTCGGCTGTACAGCAAACAAAACTCCCTTGGTTTGAGAAAAACCATTTTAGGTATGATATTTTGCTAAGTTAGGGATGGATTTAAGTTTTCTTGTCTTTCTATGTGTTGATTGAATGATTTAGGTGTTTATTTGATGTTATAAAATCACTTAGGTGGTAGTAGCTTTGAAAACTTAGAGTTAGTAGTTTAAGTACTCTTGTGTTCTTTGAGTTTCTTGACAATTTGTTACTATGATAAATGTGTACCTTGCTTATGTGTTGGATTATTATATTCTAGCTTATGTTCATGTAGAGAAACTCTTGTGGTTTCATGAGTTGGTAGTTTATGTATTTGTATTTTCTTTGAGAAATTGTGAAAGTAATAAACATGAAACTTGATCATATGTTTAATTCATTGAATTGTGTCTCACATTCGTGCAGATAAAGTGTTGTGAATTTGAAGTTATGTTTTACATTATGAATTAGGCATATTTTAAGTTATACTCCATATGTTGATGAAATTTTTCATAGAATTTACATTGAGAAAAATCAAGGCATCTTGGCATACATAAATCCTTGGAAACATAGCGTGGGTTTAGCACTTGGTGCTATGCATTATGAGGGTGTAGATCCTGTAGTGAAAAAACCCAAAATCTGGCCAATGACAGTACTCGTGGGCTGACGGGGGCGGACCGTGAAGCGAGACATGGGCGGCACAGAGTTGCATGTGTGTGTCATGCATATTGACATTGTATAGCATTGAGAGATTACGGGGTTGTAGCTTTTAAAATGTACACTTATGCCACGCCTTAAATTTGTTCCTATCATTAGCATTTTGTCATACCAACAATTGAGCTGACCCATTCGTGGGATATCATATTATAGATGAGACTCCCGGTACTTGAGACCTGAGGAAGTCTTAAAGGAAGGATAGGAAAGGGACTTGAATGGATATTTGGCCCTTGGGGCATATTTTGTATGTATGGGCATAAGCCCAAATGACTTGTATTTTAGTTTGGAAAAGTAATGGATTATAGACCTTCGACCATTTTAAAGTGTAAGAGTGTAAACCCAATTGATGTGTGGGATATCGTTATCTAATGAGTATCATATGTGTATATTGAGACAACTAGATGTGTATGTTGAAAACAAGGGATGTATGTTTAATTTACATGGATTGTGGCCACCGAGTGAGGGTGGGTTATGATATACTTATACATGTGAAGTATTGTGAATATTAGATGGGAAAAAGGCTTGGAAAACAAATGAAGTTATGTCGAAATTTTATGAAAAATTGAAAGAATTTTTAAGTGTGTAAAACACCTTTTAAATAGGTCGGAAGGATGTCAAAAGGGGGGGGGTTAGAAACCTTGAAGAAATAGGCTAAAAATGGAAGGAAAATGGCTTGAAAAACTTTGGGAAAAAAATGGGAAAATGTGGGAAATGAATGAAAAATCAGTTTATCCAACCTAATGACCTTTCATTTACTTTTCTTCTTTCTTTTCACTCACTCCCCGGGTTTGTGGAAATTCGGGGCGTGACAACTTGGTATCATAGCTTAGAGATTAGATCTTACATAGGAGTTGTAAGGAAATGGGTACACCAATATTGTAGATAGTTAGGAGACGTGTAATGACAAAAGAATTATTTTTACGTCATGAGTTTTGGATGTCATAGAGAGTATTAGTGTATTTTGGCTGAGAATGTATGAAAGTAAAAAGGCTTCGAGGTATGATGATTTATGATGTTATAACTTTTTTAGGTTATGTCAATTTTCAGTATTTTGCCTGGCCCTTAATTGCTTTAATTTGTGAAGTCAAAAATGTGTGGTAATTCAATTTTGTTGCTTGGAGATAAGGTCAACTGTGGCGTCCTTTATATAATTTTGGTTAGGTGAAGTTATTGGAATTGATAGAGATGTTAAGAATTGCAGAAAGATTAAAAATTTTGATTTTATGGTGAAAACTTTGAGTTGGATGTGTCTTCCATTAGGGTGACTAAGAGACTATAAAATGGTACAATGTTCAAATACAATCAATTGGAGGGGCATGGTAAAATGAATAAGTATTTGTGTCGATTTTGGAATAAGAGTACAAATTGTGATTTTGCTTCTGAGTGGATTGGAGGTTGTTATATGACCATTTATTTGAGGTTATTAATAGTGGTCTGGAATTAGCATGAATAGTTGGCTAGTGTTGCTTTGGGTAGTGTTGCTTTGGGTAAAACAAAAATTAAATGTTAAGTGATGACTTAAATTTTATACAATTGGGTTTTAAGAATTATTCAGAAAGAATATGATTGGAAGATCGTGGTGCAATAATTGATGAATATATTAGATGAATTTGCTTGAATATTGATTTAGAATGACATGGTAAGCCTTTAAAGGGAAAGAAATATGGAGTAAGAAAATTACTCATTACATGAAAGGATAAGCAGGGCCAGACTACTCAGGGTCTTCTTTATACAGTGGCCACACTAGAGGCCAGTGGAAGTATTGGACTCGAGGGACCAGGTTTTGCGGAGCAAGACCATCCCTTTGGTCAAGGTTCTTTGGAACCATCATGGAGTCGAGGAGGTTACTTGGGAGCGTAAGGTTGAAGTCCGCGCTAGGTATTCAGAGTTGTTTATTCATGGAGGTACATTTCTAAATTTCGGGACGAAATTTCTTTAAGGGGGAAAGGATATAAATATCTGGAAAAAAAATGAGGATAAATTTTTTGTTTTGCCGGTATGGCACTATTCATGCACCATTTGCTGGTAAGACACTACATTTACAGCATTTAGGCATAATTCATGTTTAGGAGCATAATTTGAGTATGTCATAGAAGAGAAACATACTTAGAATGTTAAAATACATATATTGTGTGAATTTGAGCCTAAACGGAAATAATTTCAAAAATTGGACCAAAATGGCATCCCGGGTGGCCCAGGTGGGCCCGGAAAAATCCGGCCACAAGCGAGAATCTATTTTTTTGAAAATTTTCTTTTAAAATAATTTTAATAACTTTGGTTAAAATAAAATGTCGAATTGAGGCATTTCGGGACGAGTTGTAGTGTAACGGGGTCCCGGATTCATCAAGGGCAAAAGGGTTATTTTGCACCTTTGCCCCTTCACTATAAATACAGCCCCCTTAGTGTAAAAATATTAGTTTTTGGTCTGGGAAGGGGCAGTACACATTCATGGAGGAAAAATGAAGAAAAACTCTAGGTTCTTCAAGTTTCAAGCCACCAAAACTCACTCCTAGGCCAAGATTCTTGCAAGACTTCCTTCTAGGAAGTTATTCCTCTCAACAAGGGCTATATTCTCACTGATCGGTTCGGATGTACAGCGAACACAACTCCCTTGGTTTGAGAAAAACCATTTTAGGTATGATATTTTGCTAAGTTAGGAATAGATTTAAGTTTTCTTACCTTTCTATGTGTTGATTGAATGATTTAGGTGTTTACTTGATGTTAGAAAATCACTTAGGTGGTAGTTGCTTTGAAAACTTAGAGTTAGTAGTTTAAGTACTCTTGTGTTCTTTGAGTTTCTTGATAATTTGTTACTATGATAAAGGTGTACCTTGCTTATGTGTTGGATTATTATATTCTAGCTTATGTTCCTGTAGAGAAACTCATGTGGTTAAGAAAGTGGAGAAGCTGCTCTATGGTGGGCCAATAACCTCACCGCCGATACCACCTTCGATGTTGCCAAAAAGCTCATCAATGCTGGTAGAGAAAGAGTCGGCGCTGCGTTGGCATGAATTGTAGAAGCTTCGCCCGGAGGGACAGGCACAGCATCAGCAGAGACAGGAACAACCTCGACTGCAGCATCGGTGGAGGCAGGAGCAGGAGTAGAGTTGGCAGAGACAAGAGCAACTTCGTCCTGAGGGTCAGAGTTGGGATCGCATTCTCAGCTGGTGGAGCTAGATTTGGAACTTGAGGCGCCCTAGCATCTTCAGTCGCAACCTCGGCTGTAGCTTGCACCATTTCCTTGGAGGTTATGTACTCATGCTCCTTGAAGACTTGGCAGGGACCCCGGCTGCCCGAAGTGCCTCATCCCACCAAATCTTGAAGTACTCCCTCTTAGTCTCTTCGAAGGCCACCAAAATGTCGTCGACGCATCGATTGACGATCTCCTACTCTGACATTTTGTTGGCCTCCAACTCAGACCTCAACTTGTCCAACTCTTGAGTGAGAGAGGCACAAGTCTGCTCTAACTTGCCAACCCTCACCTCGAGCGCAGACACCTACTTCGCCGCCTCAGTTATTCTCTTTTCGGCATCGGCAAGCAGAACCTTGTTCTTATCAACTTCTACCTTGGTGCTCTGGCTTTCTTTGAAGAGCTCGGCGATCTGGACCCCCTAAGTGAATAGGGTCTTGTCTCGGGTGACCACCTCCTCCTTGGCCACGGCGAGAGCCCCGCAGGCTTTCTCAAGGTCAGCTTGGAGTTTTTCACACTCCTGGACCTTGTCCCAATGGGCATGGAAGCGTTCAACAATGACAGAAACCTATTGAGCCGCCTGGAAGACAAAAAAGAGGAAAGTTACGCCGGAAGACGCTAAAGCAAAAAGAAGAAGAAAAAAATTCACTAGTGTTGGAACCTTATCACCAATGAATTCTGGATAAGGGAGCAGAACAAGTGATTGATCCCACGCCCCCAGTGGATTACCATGTCGGCGTCAAAGTGGATTGCCTCACTCACATCGCAGGCAGTGTGAGGAGAGGCAATGAGAGATTCGGTCACCCGGATCGACTGGTTGTCACGATACCGGGCCCTACCACGCCACTCTAAAGGAGCTGGGGTCGGCGTAGATGTGGGCGTTGGGTTCGGCGTTGGAGTTGATGTTGGTGTCGGTGTGGGAGTGCCTCGGCCGCTGCCGGCACTATCATGCCTTTACTTTATTCTTCTATCCTCGATTTCAGGATCCCAGTCGTGGACTCGGCTGGGTCCTAGCGGTGTTGGGTTAGCAGGGGCAACGGAAGTTGGGGGTGCTGGAGGCATCGCCTTCGGGATCACCATCCCAAAAGGACGAGTCCATTCCTGGTTGGAAGGAGTGGCTCCAGAACCCGAGTCATGCCTCCGTCCGGCGGTGAGTGCAACGCAGTCCTTAATTAGGTTAAGGGAAATGCGAGGTGGGTTTGACATGGCAACCTCCAAGGCATCTTCTTCCTCAAGACTGTGAAGAATGTCAAAGTCAGGGCAGACGTCCCTGCCTGAAATGTTCACCTCGGCCTGGATGGTGGTGGATGGAGCCCTTGCTCCCTTGGCGTCGGCAGTTGTGCCTTCGGCAGCCTCTACCTCAACTTCAATGGCTCTGTCTGGGTCTTCTTCTAAGTTTTCACCTAACAACGCCAACCACCTTGCTCGATCAAACTGTCGGGGAGTTTGGGAGAAGTTTATGTACCCCGGAGTGTAGTCTAGCAACACGTGCACAGCTCGACCAAACCCATTGCCCACATATCCCCAGGCTGTAATGATGAGGAGGGGCAGCAAATTCGGCTTCAGAGATCCCTATAGAAAACAAAAAAGATAAATGATTAAAAGCAAGTACAGAAACGCCGAGGGACTATAAGCCGAAAAGAGAGAGAGAAAAGCCGACGTACTTGTAGTCCGCCACTACTTGGGGCACCACAAGTCAACGTATTGGGGGCCGACTCCCCTCTTCCGTTGGCCACCAAAGACGAGTAGGTCATCCTTGTACCCTTGTCGGAGTCTGGAATGTGGGTCACAAGATACATGGTAGGGTCTCAGGCCTTGAGATAGAACTTTTACTGAGGCATCACTCTCACCAAAGCATAGCAGAAAAAAATTTCCTCCAAGCCAAGGTTCAATTGCAGACGCTCATTTAAAGCGACCACCCACATGATTATCCTAAAGGTGTTCAAGCAACACTGTCCTGGGAAGAGACAAAACTAGGACAGGAAGTGAATAAGAAGGGGGTAGAAGGGAAACCTAACACCATCTTCCATGATGGCTTTGGTATAGAAAGGCATGGCCTCCTTGGTGCCGACAATGGCACTGTGGAGACCAGACATGAATTCATTTACAGTAACCCCGAGGGGAATGGAGTAGTGAGTCTTAAAGTTGGTGATTTGTTGGTGACCTTTGACCGTATATTTCCTCGGCCTCGAGGGGCCAGCCTCATCGGCCCCAGTGTTCGTATTCTGCCAGCATCTCGTCATGGAATAGGCAAAGAGAAAACTCAAAAAAGGGGTTCCTAAAGATGGGGCCCTAAGAGAAGGCTGATGGGAACAGAGAGGCAGAACAGTGTAACTACTAGGAAAGAAAAGAGAAGGAACAGAAGAAGAATGGACACTACTAAGAGAGAAAGAAGGGTAGTTACTCACCAACGAGCACGATTCTGATACAGATGAGGGGTTGGTGGCTTCTTCCTCCAGTGCATTCTGAAGGATTAATGGCTTTCAGACGAACTGAGGCTTCTTTGCTGGAACTTTGGCGAAGGGCTCTTCAAGTTGCAGGGTTAGCAAAAGTAGAAGAAGGAGGTAAGGGCTCTGTTTAAATAGGGCCAGGGCCCATCATTGCTCACGAGGGACGAAGGGAGTCCATTAAATGAGGCGCGAACCCCAAATGCGGGAAAACAGCTGCACACGGAAGCAGAAGTCAAGCCCTTTCATCTTCCTTCACCACGTCGCCTGGTCCGTACCAAGATCAAGGGCTGGGGGCAATTGATGGGACATATTTACAGATTGATGAAAAAGTTAACGCGTATCCTCGGCATGAAAATCTTGGATCCACCATGGGGTGACTAGTCTCCTCGGCATGGATGCTCTCGGAGTTGTTTGTGACTGACACGTGTCCTCGGCATGCATGGCCTTGGGGCGTTGAATGTTCGACACGTTTCCTCAGCGTCAAGGTCCCTCGGAGCACCCTCTGTTTGACACGTATCCTCGGCACCAAGGTCCCTCAAAGCACCAGACCCTCGACACGTGTCCTCGGCTTCATGGTCACACCGAGGGGCTCTCTACCTAAAACGTGTCCTCGGCGGCAAGTCTCCACTTCACTGAGGTGTTGACGATCGTCCTGGCGCTTGGCCTATGCCAAATGGCTAAGTTCTTAAAGGAATAAGGAATGACATCACCACATTAGAGGTAGGATTGGCTATTAATCATCAATTCCTCTTCCCAAGACAGTCAGAGTGGCAGGGAAGACAGTTTGATAACCAATGGTGAGAGTGTACGAAGTACAAAGTCCATATGACGTGACCTCTTGGAGGCAATAGACGAAAGTGCCCCTGCGTATGCGCAGGCACAATGGGGAATATTAAATGATCCCTCAAAAGGATTGGACATATTTATTGCTCGACGAACCCAGAAAGGCAAGCATTAAATGCTCGGGGATCCGAGCATTAAATGCATAAACTTCTTCCACTTGAAAAGGAATACACTCTGCTCAAGGACTGTGCACCACAGGTTGCCTTCCAAATAGGCCAATGGGGAGTCTCCTCTCCGAGGGACCCAGCTATCCGCAATGATTAACTCCAAGGAGGTATAAATAGCTTTCATAAACTCAAGCCCAAGGTACACAAAAATCCAACCCAAGCAATAGAACTGTATTTTTCCACCCCACTCTCATACTGACTTGATCGTCGAAGGGGTCATGCCGGAAAACACTCCAACGCCCTTCTAACCTTCCTTTTTGAGTGACAGGATTTTGTTCGAAAGCCTACGAGTGAGCAGATCATTTGGAAAGAGCTTTGTTACCATTCATCATCATTTCTTAGAACCCATCTGCTACGGAACCCTCGATTTTCTAGGCAAACTCGAATTCATCAGGGGAGAGATCTGTCAATTTGTTTATTGTGCCAGAATCATCGCGCACAATGAGCTTTGTTAGATTATGAATATTTTTTGATGGGTCAAGCCCAAAAGGCCCAAAACCATACTGAAACCCAGTTGTAATTAAAGGCTTAAACTTATGGAGACCCAGCAGGCCCAATGAGATCCAAGCCCAACTAAATTCATCATGGAACTACCTCAGCTTGGCTACAAGATCCAGAAGGCACTCAGGACCCCTTACCTTCTCTACCACCTTGGAAGCAGTCAACGTAGACCGGGTCTTATGGGAAGCTCCTCAACGGCCACACCCGTTGAGGAGAATCCGCAAATCCCACCGGAATAGCTGAGTAATTGCCACTTAGTAGCTCCACTCTGTTGAGGACTGACTATTAAATGTAAGCCCCACCAACACTTGGGGGGCATCACACCCTACAGAGCATAAAACTCCTCTTCCTCTCCAATCTGTAACTCTCCGTTCTCATTACTCACCGGAATCAATAAAATACCGACAACCCTTTGCCATTCCAAAGTGGACGTAGGTCATATTGACCGAACCACTATAAATTCTCTCTCTTGTTACTTTAATTGCTACCTTAATTTTCAAATTACTTGACTAGTGATGTGCAAAGTCAATTTTGTGCATCATCAGTTTGGCGCCGTCTGTGGGAATCGACAAAATTCTCATTTTTAAACACTGTGAATCAATGGCGATCACTACCCGATCGATGAACCAACATGAAGACAATCCCCCGCGAGAGGAGGAGGTTGCTCCTCCACCGGCCAACCCTGTCCCAAGTGCACAACAGATGTTGGAGACCATGCAGGAGCTTGTGGCCCAGAACCAACAGATCCTCCAATTAATGTTTGTTGCGCAGGGAGGAGCACAACCTGAACCTCAAGTGAGAGGAGCTCCACGCCTTGGGCGTCAAGAGGCTCCCTACATGGAGGCACCCCATCATGGCGCCACTTTTGGAGCTCATTTGGGCGCCCAGCCTATGGGAGCTCCTTTGGGCGCCCAGCATGGGGGACCTCCCCATGAGGGACTCCAACCTCCTCCTCCTCCTCCAGCTCCTGCTCCTCATGGTGGAGACCCTCCTCTCCATGAGGATGAGGGTGAAAATCAAAGCATGGGGCATGGGAGCCATTTTCACGACAATTCAAGAGGAGCTCCCAATCATTGGGACGAGAAAATTAAAGAGGTACAAAATCAACTAGGTGACGTCTTCAATGCCATGAAGGCGCAAGGACCTGAGACTGTGGACTATCTTGTTAGGCGAACTGACACGCCTTTCAAGCCAGACGTGGCAAACTACCCCCTCCCTCAGAAGTTTAAAATGCCATCAGTGGAGACCTTTGACGGGAAGAAGGATCCACTGGACCATCTGGAGACTTACAAAACTCTAATGTAGCTGTACAGTGTCCCCGATGAAATCATGTGCAGAGCATTCCCAACCACCTTGAAGGGATCCGCTCGACAGTGGTTTGCCAAGCTTGCTCCAGCCTCCATTGCCTCCTTTGCTGAGTTGAGTAGGTCCTTCGTGTCACACTTCATTGGAGGGCGCCGCCACCAGAAGCCCGTTACTCACCTGCTCAGCATAAAGCAAGACAAGGACGAAAGCCTGATAAGCTACCTCACTCGTTTTAACGAGGAGGTCCTTCAGGTAGAAAAGTCCGATGACAAGGTATCCATGACTGCCTTCTTGGGAGGCCTCCGCTCGTCAAGCTTCCTATTCTCGGTGATGAAGCGACCACCAAGGAGCATGCCGGAGCTACTAGCCAAAGCCCAAAAGTACATGAACGCAGAGGACATCACGAGGGCTAGACGAGGTGAGTCGTCCAGAACAGGGGAGAAGAGAAAGGAAAGAGACAGAGATGACAAGAAGGAGACCAACAATAAGCATAGCCGGACAAAGAGGGTACCCGTCAAGGACCGGCTTGGTCCTGCTCCTCAGAGGGACCGATAAGCCTTCACTCCCCTCAACGCCGCTGTCGGGCACATCCTACTCCAGATCCAGGATGACCCCGCAGTAAAGTGGCCTGGGAGGATGAAGTCTCCTCCAAATCGCAGGAACCCAAGCAAGTACTGTCGCTTTCATCGCGACCATGGTCATGACACCGACGACTGTTATGACCTCAAAAGGCAAATTGAGGACCTCATTCAACGTGGACACCTTCGCCAGTATGTTGCCGGAAGGGGACAGGCGCTGCCGCCACCTCACAATCAAGAAGATCCACATCCCATTGGAGAGATTCACACCATCTCTGGAGGACTTGCAGGAGGAGGAGAGTCCCTCTCTGCCATGAAGGCTCATGCCAGGAAAGCTAGGCACCTTGATGATGAGCGCCCACCCAAGGCGCCCAAGCATGGCAACAACGAAGTCATTTCCTTCTCAGACAAGGACTTAGAGGGAATCCAACACCCCCATGATGACCCTCTGGTACTCACTATGACCATTGCCAACTTCCAGGTATGAAGGATCCTAGTGGACAGTGGCAGCTCTGCAGACATCCTATTTGCAGAAGCCTATGACAAGCTCAACCTGGGCAGGGAGAGACTCCAGCCTATAAGATCACCCCTCATTGGGTTCTCAGGGGAGAAGGTGTATCCCCTAGGGTCCATAACCCGACCAGTCACTGTCGGCGCTGCACCCCGAGCTCTACGGTCATGGTCAATTTTTTGGTAATCGACTGTCCATCTGCCTACAACATCATACTGGAGCGACCTGCTCTCAATACACTAAGAGTTGTGCCCTCCACCTATCACCTCATCCTCCGTTTTCCAACCCCTAATGGAGTCGGAGAGGTCAGAGGAGATCAGGTAACAGCAAGGGAATGTTATGTCTCCTCAATGAAGACCAGGAAGCCACATGAGGCATTGCAAGTAGAGGTATTCGACCCCAGGGATGACGCCGCCACAAAAAGAGGAGAACCAGTCGAAGAGCTCACCTCGGTGGTCTTAGACGAGGAGCATCCAAACAGGAAGGTGTATATTGACTCTTCTCTCTCTGAAGATCTGGTTCACTAGCTAATAGATTTTCTGAAATGCAACATGGATATTTTTGCATGGTCGCATGCAGACCTTGAAGGAATAGATCCTGAGGTGGCCACCCACCGCCTCAATGTCGACCCTCGCTATAAGCCTTTACGCCAGAAGCTAAGGGGCGCCTCCACTGAAAGGGCCCAATTAATGGATAAGGAGGTGGGGAAGCTAATAGGAAAAGGGGTGGTCAGGGAAGTGGCATACCCGGATTGGCTCTCAAATGTGGTGATGGTGACCAAGGCCAATGGAAAGTGGCGCCTCTGCGTGGACTTCACCGAGCTCAACAAGGCGTGCCCGAAAGATAGCTATCCGCTACCACGGATCAACCTCCTCATCGATGCCACAGCAGGGCATGAACTACTCACCTTCCTGGATGCGTATTCTGGATACAACCAGATCAGCATGCATCCCCCAGACCAGGAGAAGACATCCTTTATCACTCCGAAGGGGACCTACTGCTACAGGGTGATGCCCTTTGGGCTAAAGAATGCAGGGGCAACCTACCAGCGGCTGGTGAACAAAATGTTCTAGTCCCAGATCGGGCGAACGATGGAGGTCTACGTTGACGACATGTTGGTGAAGAGTCTTGCCGCAACAGACCACGTTGACCATCTCCAAGAGACCTTCAACGTCCTACGGTCATACCACATGAAGCTGAATCCTGATAAATGCGCCTTCGGCATAGGGTCAGGGAAGTTCTTAGGTTTTATGGTCAACCAGAGGGGAATTGAGGCGAACCCTGACAAGATCAAGGCAATCCTCAACATGAAGTCACCATCCTCAACCAAGGAGCTCCAGCGCCTCAACGGAAGAATTGCAGCACTTAACAGGTTCGTTTCCAAGTCTGCAGACAAGTGTCTGCCTTTCTTTAAAGTTCTCCGAAAGGCCTTCGAATGGGGACCTGAAGCAGAGGAAGCCTTCCAGAGGCTCAAGGCCTATTTAGCTACGCCTCCTCTTCTTTCACATGCCGCTCCAGGAGAAACTCTGTATTTATACCTGTCTGCCTCCTCATCGGCAGTAAGCTCAGTCCTTGTCAGAAACAGTGAGGGGGTGCAAAGACCTATCTACTACGTGAGCAGAGCATATAGGGGAGCAGAGGTGAGGTATTCAGAGCTAGAAAAGCTAGCACTTGCCTTGATCTCAACAGCAAGACGCCTACGACATTACTTTCAGAGCCATGGCATCGTTGTTGTCACAGACCAACCTCTGAAAAGAGTTTTGGGAAAACCCGATGTATCCGGCAGACTACTTAAGTGGGTAGTAGAACTCGGGGAGTTTGATATCCAGTATCAACCAAGGGCAGCCATCAAAGCACAAGCATTGGCGGATTTCATTGTCGAGCTTACACCAACAAAGGAGTGGACTCCTTTTGGCGCCAAGAATGGCGCCCAGCCAACCTCTTCAGGCGCCCAGCGCCCTTTTGGCGCCCAACCAGCCTCCTTGGGCACCCAGCACCTCTCTGGCGCTCAGAATGGCGCCCAGTCAGCCTCTTTGGGCGCCCAGCACCCCTCTGGCGCCCAACCACCTCCTTCAGGCGCCCAGCACCCTTCTGGCGCCCAGCCAACTCCCTTGGGTACCCAAACCTCCCCTGGCGCCCAGAATGGCGTTCAGCCAGCCTCCTTGGGCGCCCCGACCCCCTCAGGCGCCCAGACTAGCGCCCATTCTGGTACCCAGGCAGCCCAGCCTTCATCAGAGACCCCCTAGCAGTCTTCTATGCCACTCTGAAAACTCTACGTTGACGGTTCCTCAACCAACGAAGGAGGTGGAGCAGGCCTCATTCTGATGAGTCCCGATGGTACCTCAATCAAGTATGCAGTGAAGCTTCACTTCATAGCTTCCAACAATAAGGCAGAATATGAGGCTCTTCTCTCTGGCCTAAGGTTGGCAGCTGAGATGGGAGCCCAACATCTTATTTCATATAGTGACTCTCTGTTAATAGTCAACCAAGTGAAGGGCGAGTTTGAAACAAAGTGCACCAAGATGCAGGAGCATCTCGCCCTAGTGAAGGATTTGGTCACTAAGTTCCAACATTTCGAAATCCACCACATCCCAAGGGAAGACAACATGGCGGCAGATGCACTTGCTAGGCTCGCCTCATCTTCCCAAGACCTCTCAGGACCAGCATTCATCGGCCATCAATTTGAACCAAGCAGGTTAGACATGGGAGCCGCGACAGTCAACTGTGCTTCTACCGAATCAAATTGGATGACCCCCATAAGGGCATACCTCCAGGAGGGTACATTACCAGACAATCCCCTCGAGGCCAGGAAGCTTAGGATGAGAGCTTCCAAATTCACTATCTTACAAGACACCCTCTACAAGAAAGGCTATTCCTTGCCATTGTTGCGGTGCCTTTCACCCGAGGAAGCTGACTATACATTACGGGAGATCCATGAAGGAATCTGTGGGAATCACTCTGGGGGTCGCTCTCTTGCCCACAAGGCACTCCGACAGGGCTACTTTTGGCCTAGTATGGTGAGGGACGCCCAAGGGTTTGCTAAGAAGTGTGACAAATGTCAGCGCTTCGCTACTGTGTCTAGGCTGCCTCCAGAAGAACTCACGGTCATCACAAGTCCGTGGCCTTTCTCCAAGTGGGGCATCGACATCTTAGGCCCCTTACCTCTCAGCAAATGACAGTGCAAGTTTGTGGTGGTGACAGTCGACTATTTCACCAAGTGGGCAGAAGCCGAACCATTGGCCAAAATAACAGATGCAAAGGTGAAAGACTTCATCTGGAAGAACCTGGTATGCCGCTTCGGGATACCCCATGCCATTGTTAGTGACAATGTCAAGCAGTTCGACAACAAGCTCCTCAACTCTTTCTGCTCCGATCTTCAGATAAAGCAACCTCACTCTAGCCTAGTACATCCGCAAGCAAATGGGCAAGTAGAAGTCATGGTGAGAACAGTCCTACGTAACCTGAAGACAAGGCTCGAAAGAGCGAAGGGTATTTGGGTTGACGAGCTCCCAGGTGTCCTATGGGCTTACAGAACCACGCCGAGAGCCCCAACCGGAGAGACCCCCTTCTCTCTTGCCTTTGGAACTGAAGCCGTCCTCTCTGTGGAAATCGGGGTTCATTCTCTAAGGGTCCAGCACCACGACCCCATCACCAACGAGGAAGGACTCCGCCTCAACCTCGACTTGGTAGAGGAGGCAAGGAAAATGGTTGTAGTCCGCAACGCCGAGTACAAGCGCCGCATGGCAAAGTTCTACAACTCGATGGTGAAGCATCGTTCCTTCCAACCAGGTGACTTGGTGCTCAAAAAGGTGATCCTCGCCACAAAGGACTCACGCGAAGGGAAGCTCGGACCAAATTGGGAAGGACCCTACCTCGTAACAGAAATAGTGAGGCCAGGCACATACAAGATCCAGAATTATGAGGGGAAGGTCTTACTCTATCCATGGAACGCTGAGCACTTGAAGAGGTACTACCAATGACACCTGAGAGAGTCAAAGTAATAAACGTTGGGGACTTGGTTTTATTTTCTACCTTTTTTGGGATTATTACCCAGTATTCAGTGTACTTTTTTGGGGCTATTACCCGAGATTGCTTGATATAAGCAAGGGATGAATAAAATTCTCTACATTTTACTCCAAAATGATTTTTGCATTTTCATTCAATTTCAGAGGAGTATCAATACAAAAGTAAGACTATGAACCGTCTTTTTTCTAAAAAAAAAACAGAGAGAAAAAGAAAAGGAAAAATCAAAAGTCCCCAATACTCTAGCTACTCTCATGGTCGTCCTCCTCCACCTCGTCACCTTCCTCATCATCCTCAGCCTGGTCAGAGCCTCCATCACCATTATCAGGCGCCTCAGTTGGCATGAAGCCAGAGACATCAATATCAGGATGGGCAGCTGAGATCTTCCCTCTGAGCTCATCATAACCGTCAATGAAGGCATCTGCAAGACCATTCATCAAATCTCTCTCAGCTGTGACAGCCCTCTCCTCAGCCTGCAGAGCTCTCTCATGAGCTGCCTTCACCTCTGCCTCCGCGGCAGCCTCTCTGAGCATGGCCCTCTCATGGGTCTTTGCAAGCTCAACCTCACTAAGTGTGGCCCTCTCACGGGCCTTCATAAGCTCAGCCTCTCTGAGCGCGTCCCTCCCATGGGTCGCCAAAAGCTCAGACTCAAGATTGGTGATCTTCTCACAAGTTTCCTTAAGCTCAGCCTCGAACCTGTCTGCCTTCTCATGGGACTCCAAAAGATCTGTCTCCCTCAACGCGGCCCTCTCACGGGTCACCACAATCTCAGCCTGAGAAGCCCTGCTAGCAGCTTCTAACTCAGCAACCCTCACTCGAGCCGCAAGGAGCTCATTCTGCATAGCATCATGATCTTGCTTCATCTGGTGATGACTATAAGTCCTTGAAAGTAAGCACATGGATGCAGTAGAAGCCTGAAGAAAGATAAAAGTCAGAGGAAGCTTAAGAAAGAACTGGAGAAAGGGATGCAACTAACCCTTACCTGACCCAGGCCTTCCAAAAAATTGCGGACAATCCCTTCGGTACCCAGGGCATTAATCCCGATATCATCCTCGGAAAACACAAACCGCCCAAGTCGATTCCTTATGATTGATACATCACCCAACATGGAGCTGATCAACGGTGCACCTCTTGGAATTTCCACAGGAGGAATTAAGGAACCTGGAGCAGAAGGTGTAGTCAAAGCGGTCTCCGGAGTAACGGGTACAGATGAAGGAGTCGTCGCCCGAGGAGGCGCTTGATGGGGGCACACTCGAGGAGCCACTGGAGAGGTTGCTTGAGGAGAGTTCACCTCGGTCGACTCATTGGGAGAAGTCACTTGGGGGGCATCTCCTTTCTTCGCCACCTTGGAATGAGGAGGGCTCCTACTAGAAAGGCGAGATCCAATCACCCCCCTATACATCTCTGCAGAAGTAATAAAGTGTTGTAGATGAAAAATACCGAACAGAGGTAAAAAGTACAAAACAATTATCGTACCTTTCCTCTTCAAAGAGGAACCGCCCGCTTAGAAGATGGAGCATTAGCCTTAGAAGGAATAGATCCTGAAACACCGACTCCTCCATCTTTGAGCACGAGAGCTCCAAAATTCCGTATGGGATGAGCTCGTACAGCCTCAAGCTTCCACTCCTGACCCTGGGAGAGTGTAAGGGAACCTGCATGGAATATGGTGAGCACACAGCTTACGAGGAATATGGTGAGGAAAGCGTAAAAATATGGGACGTACCGACTTTCTTGGGAGCAACCCATCGTGATGGTACCAGTGCCCTATCAACATCTGAAACCCACTCTCCACCGATAAATATGAAATGAGATTTCCAACTATGGCAGTTGGAAGCCAATCCAGTAATCAGTTTGCCTCCCCTCGGATTAAAGTAGAACCAACCTCGGTTGGGAGCCAGAGTCTCACTCAAGTAATAGGCTCATGGAACTCAATAGGAGAGACATCCTCATGATGCACCTTTCTCCACAATTCCAAAAAGGCTAGTAAAACCCTCCAACCATTGGGTGTCAGCCGCCCGGGCGTCAATGAAAAATAGTTCAAAATGCCACAAACGGGAGAAGGAATGGGAAGCCTGAGGCCAACCTCAAGCATCTCCTCATAAATGACAATGTCACCAGAGGAGTCATCGCTAGTGGGCTCGCCCTTTTCTGCTCGGCGGCACAATACAGTCGGAGGAATGCGGTATGTGGAAATAATCCGCGAAATATCGGCGTCTGAAATTAAAGTTCTAGTTAGGGTACTTACTTTGGACCCATCGTCGTCACAAACAACTTTGCCTTTGTGTTTTTTGCTGCGGAGACGTGAAGGATTACCCAAGCTATTGCCAGGATCCTTGCCATGAAAAGTGCCCGGAGTGCTCACCTCCTGCGTTGTGTACACCGTACCACCCAGTCCAGCACCTAGAAAGATGCCTGACCCTCTCTGATCGCCTGAGGAGAGATGCCCAGCACCTGGAGAGATGTATGACCCTCTCTGATCGCCTAATGGAGGAAGCCCAACGCCAGGCAAGGTGCCCGACTCCCTCTGCTCGCCCAAAATGGCGCCTAGAGGGGCGTCTGGCATGGTCTGCTCGCCCAAAATGGCGCCCAGAGGGTCGCCTGCCTTGTTCATCTCACCCAAAGTGGCGCCCAGAGGGTCCCCTGGCATGGTTTTCTCGCCCAAAGTGGCGCCCAGAGGGCCTGCCTTGTTCATCTCGCCCAAAGTGGCGCCCAGAGGGTCCCCTGTCCTGCTCTTCTCGCCCAAATCAGCAAGAGCAGCGCCTGGAAGCGCGCTGTCCAGCTCGCCCAGCTCAGCGCCCATGGCGCCCAAGCATTCTGCTCGCCCACCTCCTCCTAGATCAGCACCTATGGCGCCCAGGCTGCTGCCCGAGCCAGCACCTATGGCGCCCAAGCAGTCCTCGCGCCCACTTCCGCCTAGATCAGCGCCTATGGCGCCCAGACTGCTACCCGAGCCAGCGCCTATGGCGCCCAAGTAGTCCACTCGCCCACCATGGCTCACCTCTTCAATATTTTCTTGATCCATGAAAACCCAAAGGAAGCTTGCTCGCAAAGGAGATTCGGCTATGGCTTCTCAGAAAAAACAATATGGGTTTCTTCTCTTTTGCTCAAACTCAAGAATCCCAAAGCACAAAGTTTTCAAGGTTGTCAAGGAAGCATTTTTGAAGGAGTTGAAGAAGGTGGGTAATGTTCAAACCCAAGAATCTCTAGTCTTGGGTCTTCAAATCTCAAGAAAAGTTTTCACCTCTCTCACTCCAAGAAAGGCTCTACGAGGAAATGGACAAATGAAGAAGAAAAGTACATATTTATAGCCTAGGGTTTTCAAAAGAGGGAAAAACCCCAAATTGAAAATCAAGGGCTATCTTAAAAATCCAAGCAAAAATGCAAAGACTTGAGGTGTTCAGTGAAACAAAAATAATATCTTGGAAGGGAAGAGTTATCTAGCGGAGGAAGTCTACACCACCAAGAACTCAAGATTCAAGTAAATGCCCCCTTCTCCAAGTTTCCTAGGACACGGGGCATTGGGAGGCAAATGATGGGTCAAGCCCAAAAGGCCCAAAACCATACTGAAGCCCAGTTGCAATTAAAGGCTTAAACTTATGGAGACCCAGCAGGCCCAATGAGATCCAAGCCCAACTAAATTCATCATGGAACTACCTCAGCTTGGCTACAAGATCCAGAAGGCACTCAGGACCCCTTACCTTCTCTACCACCTTGGAAGCAGTCAACATAGACCGGGTCTTGTGGGAAGCTCCTCAACGGCCACACCCGTTGAGGAGAATCCGCAAATCCCACCGGAATAGCTGAGTAATTGCCACTTAGTAGCTCCACTCTGTTGAGGACTGACTATTAAATGTAAGTCCCACCAACACTTGGGGGGCATCACACCCTACAGAGCATAAAACTCCTCTTCCTCTCCAATATGTAACTCTCCGTTCTCATTACTCACCGGAATCAATAAAATACCGGCAACCCTTTGCCATTCCAAAGTGGACGTAGGTCATATTGACCGAACCACTATAAATTCTCTCTCTTGTTACTTTAATTGCTACCTTAATTTCCAAATTGCTTGACTAGTGGTGTGCAAAGTCAATTTTGTGCATCATCAATTTTTTCTCTTCAAACTGCCGTTCAATTTGTGTGCTTCCATTACAGATGGGAATATGTTATTTTTTTTGGTTGAACATTTTAGGTTTAGATCCAAGTCTATGCGGTAGCTATTTTTAGGGATACTCCATATATAATGCCCATGTGTTTGTTGCTTTCAATTAAAAAAACACAATCTAGAGACCCGGTTACAATGTATAACAATTGAGTTAGGGAATTCTTGGAAACAGTAGAGAATTATTGGATTGGGTCTGATGTCTAAGTACATTTTCTTTCTGCAGATTGCAATCATGTGAAGATAGTGAAAATTTTTCAAGAAGAAATGCCTAATTCAAAGATTCCCATTCGCAATTTTCAGTAAGTTTTCGTGATATTTAGGTTTGGTAATCATTTGCAATTGATTTCTCAAATATACTTATAAGGAAAAAAAAAAGTTACTCGGCAAAAGGTAAACATCCACTGTGCTATGTGTTCTTTTTCATCAGCACTTACATATTTTATTTCTTTGGTTGTCTTTATGCACTTGCTAATTTTGTATTTTCTCACTCTTCAGTTCTACCTCTAGCAAGATAATGGCAACTTCTGCTAATTCACAAGATCGAGCACTACCCGAGGTTAATTTCATTTGCAAAATTTATGAGTGTATTGATTTCTTTGTCCTTTGAGATATTTATGTTGAGATTGATGTTCAAATGCAAGGGTGTGCACATAATATTTGTTGTTCTGTATTGGTATTGTTTTCTGGGACCATTTATTATAATAGACATGTTTTCTGTCTTTTCTTATTTCTTCCTTCACGAAGTTGTTCATCTTACTTTTGGCATACATTTTCAGGTTAGATGTCTGCAAATTAGATGTCTGACGAACTCTCAAGAAGCTGAAATTTTGACACAACATTCACAGTCCTATTGAATCTGGACAGAGCGAGATTAACAACTCTTTTTCAGATGTAATATTTCAATTAAGTAGTTACCCAAGATCGACCCTTAAGATGGATATGATTTATAATACAACGTCTTTAGTCACGGGCATAAGCTAGTATGTAATATATACTAGTAATTGTCCGTGTCTAAAGACACTACGTTACTCGTAAAAAAATATAAATATTTGTTCATATATAAAGACAATGTATAATACAATTTCAACAACAAAATAATTAAATTGACATTGTTCAATATGTATGCAGAACATATATAATCAAACATTTATATAACGAAAGTCACGCTATAACTACTGCAACATATTAATTCAAACATCTGAGAAAATATAATTATTATTGATCAAACATCTACGATTTCAATATTTTAAATAAATTTTATCTCAAATTTCAAAAAATTATAAGTATTATTTTTCTGCAAGTTTCTACCTAAAGTTTATAACATTATCACTACACTATTTTTCCAATGTGAGTTCGTATAACTTTTGTAAGGAAATCATCCAAAAATTTCACGCGAATTCTTGTAAATGTAAAAAAAATTGTTGAGAAAATAAGATCAATTTTCATTTAAGTTCAACTTGAATATTCGTAAAATTCAATTTTATTTAAGTTTAAGCAAGAATTTACTCATTTATACTCAACAGTTAAATTCAGTTTAATTTGAGTTTTAATCATAATCATGTCAAACTGAGAATTGAACTTAAGTTTGACTCAATTAACACTTCTATCTTAACCCTACAAACTAATTCTTATCTATTCCTATTCACAGTGACACCATAATTTTTTTAATTTAGTTATTTTTTATTATTTTTACAATCATTCAATTTGACTTCAATTTAAATACTCGTAACATTTAAGCAAAGTAAAGTTTAAGAAAGAATATATATTTTATATTCGACAATCAAATTCAGCTCAATTCGAATACTAATCATAATCACTTCGAACTGATAATCAAGTAAAATGAAAAGATTCTTCTAATTTTTGGGTGGGAAAATTTTTTGGAGGAGTTTTGATAATAATCTTAAAATAATCTAAGCCGCGAAAAGCTCAAGACAAATAATGCTAGCTCCCTTATTATATAGATATATCACAAATTACATATATATTATTCGCCTATTATACCATTCGAATATTACAGTATTTTTATTTCAATACAAAATATGACCTATATTGTAATCATTCGACTCATTTTCATGCAAAGAATTTGTATTTAAGGTCCATTTTATTATTTGAAATTTATATTCCTTAATTTTATAGAATCATAATTAACAAGATAGTTATTGTGTCAGCGGTTAATTTTTATATTGGTCGTCACAGTATGTGAGAGGGAGGGAGAAAGAGGTGACTGAGAGAGACATGTGAGTTACATGAGCATTAAATACTATGAGATAGAGATAGAGAGAGAGAGAGAGAAAGCTATAAGATAGATAGGAGTCTTAAAATTGTGGAAGGAGTAAAAGTTTTGTTTAAAAAATTGGGGAGAAAATTTCGCATTAGGATCGTCGGATTAATAATCTCCTCAAAACGATTTGAGCCGCGAAAAGCCCAAGACAAACAATCTAGCTACTTTATTATATAGACTAGTAATTTTCCTTACTTAAAGGCACTGCGTTATTCGTAAAAAATTACAAATATTTGTTCATAAATAAAGGTAATGTATAATAAAATTTTCAACAATACAACAATCAAATTAACATTGTTCAACTTGTATGCAAAACATATATAATAAAAAATATATATGTAATTTGGTAATGTATAACGAAAGTCATGCTATAACTAGTGAAACATATTAATTCAAACATCTAAGAAAATATAATTATTATTACTCAAACATACACGATTTTAACATTTTTAATAAATTTTATCTCAAATTTCAAAAAAATATAACTATTTATTTTTCTATAGGTTTTTACCTAAAGTTAATAACATTATCTCGGTACCATTTTTTCAATATGAGTTTGTGTAACTTTGTGAGGAAATCATTCAAAAATTTCACGGGAATTCTCGTAAATGTAAAAAATTTTATTAAGAAATTAAGATCAGTTTTCATTTGAATTCAACTTGAATATTTGTAAAATTCAATCGAATTTAAGTCTAAGCATGAATTTATACTCGACAATCAAATTCAGCTTAATTCGAGTCTTAATCATAATCACGTCAAACCGAGAATTGAATTTAAGTTCAACTCAATTAACACTTCTATTTTAAACCTATAAACTAATTCTCATTTATTCTCGTTCATAGTGACACCTTAATTTTTTTTTAATTTAATTATTTTTTATTATTTTTACAATCAATTTCAATTTGACTTCAACTTTAGTACTTGTAAAATTCAAGCAAAGTAAAATTTAAGCAAGAATAAATATTTTATACTCGACAATCAAATTTAGCTTAATTCGTATCCTAATCATAATTACCTCGAATCGATAATCGAGTAAAATGAAAGGATTTTTGTAATGTTTTGGAGGGGAAAAAAATTTGGAGGAGGAGTTTCAATCATTTGATCAATAATCTTAAAATAATCTAAGCTACGAAAAGCTTAAGATAAACAATGTTAGGTCTCTTATTATATAAACCAGCAATTGCCCGTGCTTAAAGGCACTACTTTACTCGTAAAAAAAAATTGTAAATATTTGTTCATAAATGAAGGTAATGTATAATACAATTTCAACAATACAATGATCAAATTGACATTATTCAATCTATATGCAGAACATATATAATCAAACTTTTATATAAAGAAAGTCACGTTATAACTACTGCAACATATTAATTCAAACATCTAAGAAAATATAATTATTATTGATCAAACATCCATGATTTCAACCATTTTAATAAATTTTATCTCAAATTTCAAAAAAATATAACTATTTATTTTTCTGCAAGTTTCTACCTAAAGTTCATGTGTAACTTTTGTGAAAAAATCATCCAAAATTTCACACGAATTCTCATAAATGTAAAAAATTTTGTTGAGAAATTAAGATCAGTTTCCATCAACTTGAATATTCGTAAAATTCAATCGAATTTAAGTTTAACTAATAATTTATATTTTATACTAAATAGTCAAATTTAGCTCAATTCGAATCTTAATCATAATCACGTCAAACCGAGAATTGAATTTAAGTTCGACTCAATTAAAACTTCTATCTTAAACATACAAACTAATTCTTATATATTCTCGTTCATAGTGACACCATACTTTTTTTTTTAATTTAATTATTCTTTATTATTTTTACAATAAATTTCAATTTGAATACTCATAACATTCAAACAAAGTTAAGTTTAAGCAAGAATATATACTTTATACGCGACAATCAAATTTAGCTCAATTTGAATCATAATCATAATCAATTCAAACAGATAATCGAGTAAAATGAAAGGATTATTGTAATTTTTGAGCAGGAAAAAAATTTGTAGGAAGAGTTTCGATCGTTTGATTAATAATCTTAAAATAATCTAAGCTGCAAAAAGTTCAAGATAAATAATGCTAGCTCCCTTATTATATATACTAGCAATACACCACGTGCGTTGCACGTGAATTTTTTTGTTAAAACATTTAATAAAACACATAAAAAAATCTAATAATGTAGCAAAATTAGATATTATCTCATATTTATTATGCTTAATTTTTTTGTATTCTCTTCATAACTATAAACATCCATTGAACTCATTTTCTGTATTTTTTCATTTGAACTACCAATTAGTAAATGTTATAGATTTTTCTTTTGTCGAATTTTTTTTTGTCTTTCTTGTTTTTATTTTGCGCCTCAATAGTTTTTTACTAAATTCTTTTGATTGTGAATGAAGAGAAAAACTATATATATTCATTTTTGGGCATTGTAGATAATATTGTATCAATGGAATTATAGACGTGTATTAATATATTAATATTGGAGTTTTGGACAAAAAGAATAATATTTTTTTATATAGCATGTTAAGTATAACATGACAATTCAAAAGTTTTACAAAGATAGAGAGATTTACATGATTTAGAGATTAATTTGTTATTTAAATACATAAAGATATAATGGTAATTTGTATATTTAAATATAAAAAGGACATGTTAGCCTTTATAATTTTTTATAAGGACAAAATAGTGAATCAAAATTTTTTCATGCTAAAGTACTTTTATTAGTAGTATAGATATAGATATATCACAAATTACATATATATTATTCGCCTATTATACCATTTGAATATTATAATATTTTTATTTCACTATTAAATATGACTTATATTATAGTCATTCGACTCATTTTCACGCAAATAATCTATATTTAAGGTCCATTTGTTTATTTGAAATTTTTAAAAATAATCCTTAATTATATAGAATTATAATTAACGACCTAATTAATGTGTTAGAGATTAAATTGTATACTGGTCGTCACAGTATGTGAGAGGGAGAGAGAGCTGACTGAGAGAAACGTTTATATCGATATATCACAAATTACATATATATTATTCGCCTATTATACTATTCGAATATTATAATATTTTTATTTCAATACGAAATATAACATATATTATAGTTATTCGACTCATTTTCACGCAAAACATCTGTATTTAAGATCCATTTGTTTATTTGATATTTTTAAAAATAATCCTTAATTATATAGAATTATAATTAACGACCTAATTAATGTGTTAGCGAATAATTTTTATACTGGTCATCACAGTATGTTGAGATGGAGAGAGAGCTGACTAAGAGAGATGTGTGAGTTGTATGAGTATCAGATAATATTAGATAGAGAGAGAGAATTATAAGAGAGATAAGAGTTTTAGAATTGTGAAAGGAATGAAAGTCTTGTTTAAAAAATTGGAGGGGAAAATTTTCAAATTAAGACCGTCGGATCAATAATCTCCTTAAACGATCTGAGCCGCGAAAAGTTGAAGACAAATAATCTAACAACTTTATTATATAAATATTTGAGAGAAAGATAGTTTAAATTTAGAATCTTCTAAAATGAAGGGGATTTTGAATTTGTTTAAATTTTAAAATGAGTAATTTTTGTGTAAATAATTAAAGTGTCTAGTTTTTTTAAAGTTTGGGTAAATAAGATATTGTCTTTTTGACCCAAAAAAATATATGTTTGGAACTATTAACTAATTCTATAATATAAAATATGACAGATTTTAATAAGTTTATCCGACGGTCTTAAATAAACTCATTCAACAGTTATTAATATTCCTCTCAAAATTATTTATATTACACCGTATTTTCAAACACCAAACACCTCTAAAATCATCAAAAGGGACCGATCACCAAATTTTTTATTTTTTATTTTGGCGCAAGGAGGTACGGCGCTGAGTCCGCTGACTATTGATATTGAAAGAATCAGGTCACCCTTACGTGCCTGGGACACACCTCCAGACTCATCATCCACATGGCCGTAAATGATTGGTTTTCATTTGTCTAACAGTAACGAAGGTACATGAGATTCGAATTTTATTTGAGAAAACCCTATAATTTGGTTTTCAAATTTAAGGCGGCCATACTCTCCATCCGAATCATTCCCGCCACCGTCTATCTCTCCAAACCGAAAAATCACGAGCATTGTAGATTGGGAATCCACAGCGTTGATATAGTCCTCGATATGGTACGCAAAGGTTTCTGTTGATATATGCCTGCCAGGGTACATTCATGTTGTGATTTGGATTTTTTGAATTTTAACTGGGATTTTATGATTGGAATTAGATAGTCGATTGATTGTGGATTCCGACAGTATCGTTCTGATTTTGTGTGATTTCTTGTTCTGTTGACACGGATTGAATTTTAATTCCGAAACATAATCAGTATTTATCTGTTCATGTGATGTTTGGGTTATTGATTTTCACATTATAATTGTCTAGGAGGTGGTAATTGTACTCCTTGACGAGGTTTTGGAGTCGGATGTGAATCAGAATTATGAAAAATGGGGTTTTTGAGGTCGTTTATAAGTTTTTCAATCAAAAGAATGAACTCTCTTGAGACTTTGCTCAGTAACAATTTGTAGTACACCCTTTCCCCATGGGAAAAAAATATTAAAACTACAAAGTATATGCCATTTTGCCTAAGGGGAACAAATAATGAAGACAGACTACGTATGATGGCTAATTTTTCAAAGCAAGTTTGATTGTAAAGTTATTTTCTGCTCAGTCTATCCATTTTTGTTGTTCACAGATAACTTTCACATTAAATGGACATGTATGCGATTCTGTGGGTCAGCCTACCCAGTTGTCCACCACCCTCACTCTTGTGGCCACCCCCAACCATTTCTCCAGAATCCCTTCCCCTGCCACCCTAGACCCCTGCAAAACCCGTTCCCCCACTACTAAAACCTGCCCCTTACTATCGACACCACACATCTGTTTTGCTCTTTCTATCTATCTATTTCTCTATTATTTTTTCTTGATATTTATCACCTGATTGGAAAAAACAGAGATCTGAGAGAAAACTAAAGATACTTGTATATTATTTTTGTGTGTTTTCTGGGGTCATCTCTCATATCTGCACAGTCATGTTGATCAAGGGATCATGTTTCCATATGACCGAATAGAAGCCAGCCATTATCATTTGCATTCGGCAAATTTGATGGTCCTTGAATTCAAATATTAAACGTTAGGTTGAATTGATTGGCTTCCTGAAGTGAAAGTAGAACAGGAAACCTGATAACTGATCTGATTTGCAGCAAAGCTGAACTAATATGAAATCTACTAGACAACGAAAAGGGAATCTAGGTGATGCTCCCAGAAAGCAAAAGGAACATGCAGGTTCTGCTGGAGTCTGGAAATCAACATGTAAAACTGGTAGACGACATCAGAAAGTAATAGGTAAGGCATCTCAATCAAAGTTGTGTAGTTGCATTGCTGTCAGTTTTATTTATGTCCTTTTGGTAGTAAAATTGTTATATTCACCCACACCTCCACACCCCCCTGTGCATGCGTGCCTAATGGATATTCCTTATTTTTACATGTCATTCACAAGGTTTCTTCGGTTTCGTATATAATGAATTCAAATTGTTGTTTCTTAAAGGGTTGTGTCTTGTTCACTTGTATGGTTCAAAAGATAGATTAGAACACATATGAAAACAACACTCAGTCTCAAACTTAGTTGTCTTCAGTTCCATACTTAAATCTGTGAACTTATTGTTTTCTGGGTTATGCAAATATTTGTCTGCTCAAGAAGATCCAGGTGTTTTAGCTTGCAGTGTCTCTCAAGTGTCGGGTCAGCAGCCTCCAGCCATTGGTAAATCTTTTCGAGAAACAACAAAAATATCTAAATTGGAGCTTAAAACTGAGAAACTGCATTCTTCTGCAAAGATTAAGCTGCAGCTTTTCCCAATAGACGAAGGCACTCGCATAGTATTGGAGAAGGTGAGGTTGTGAACCTAGAAGCCTGAAGACAAAACAGAATTCTTCTTAAGATAGATTTCTAATTGGGAGTTTATAAAGGTAACAGTAGCATTTCTTGTAGGATGGTCACAATCCATTCCTGGAGCTCACTCTAAGTTCTCGGAAGAAGATATCATCTGTTCTCAAGCACCTTAATGTCAAATGGAGCAGTTCAAGTGTAGCGCGAGGGGAACTCATTCTTTTTCCATACAATACAAGGTTGGAAAACCTAGCCACCAAGAGAAGATGGACTTCGACTGACAGTGGCATTATTGCGGGAGATGTCTGCAAAGCCATAGGGAGTCCTGCCATTTTCCGCCTAAGGTTTGAGGCTTCATGACTTTCCTCATCATGGGCATCAAGTAGTTAACTTTACTTCTTACTTGATCTCCCTTCTTAGGTATGGATGGTTTGTTAATCTTCAACCACAAACCTCAGGGCTACCTTCAACATCTACTCCCTCTGAAAATTCATCAGAAGTTGAAGGCATCCAGAAAGGCTGCTATACTGTCTCAGGAACTACAACTGATGATATGGGAAAAACTGAGGCGGCAAGTGAAGGGTTCAGAAAATCTATCAATATAAAGAAAGCAGCTGATGCAGTTGTGACTGAGCAGGTGTCTTTGAATGTAACAATTGACCTTGTGGTAACTTTTGACTGTCTTGCTCCCCATATGCTTATTTCTTAATGTTTTTTTTTGAAGTATGAAGTTTGAGTTTGAGCCCAAACCTGCATATGCACAATATTTATGGTACATGTGTCTTCATGAGTGTGTTTATAATGGGCTCTGCCAAGGATGTTACATTACATGATAATAAATCTAGGGTTAATGACACTAATCTCCCTTGAGTTGTAGGAGTAATAATGTGGTACCCTTGTTTTTTTTCCCAAAAATTACAATGACCTCCCTTGTTGTAGACGGCTAGTGGATGCAATTAGTGGACTCAATAAATGACTATTTAACCCCTAATATTTAAGAGTTAAGAACTTCTGACTATTTAACATTTTTTTGAAGCCACTTTTGAATCGAGATTTCTGCCTTCTAGATTCTCATATATGTGTGTATATATGCACGCTATATATATGTATATACATGTTCTCTCTTGTTTAAAACTCTTCCTCTGCATATGTAGAAACCCTCTGCTTTTGTAACCAATGACCCTGCTGCGTCATGCAGCCCTACAAGCTCAAAAACCAAGGACTGACAAGGCAGTGGGATGTAGCATTGAAAAACACGGAAAACACGGGACAAGGAGATTTTGTACTCAGTATTGGTGGAATAATCTAGTGGGGGTGAGATTTACACTCTTAAAAAGGAGATGAGGGACTGTTCTAGCTTAACCAAGGTCTCGGGTTCGAGTCTTGGGAACGCTGTTGTGTTCGGTAGGGAGAGCTTTGCCGCCCTTGTGGTCCCATCCGGCTCGAATCCGGATTAGTCGGAGCCCAATGTGGCTTTTGGATACCGGATGGTCTGACCATTAAAAAAAAAAAGGAGATGATGTGGCAAGATATGATTGGATGTTAAATGTTGATGTGATAGTGTATTTTTACATAACAAGGACTTAAATTCCATAGGATCATTTACGTCAAAACAATGAAACTGACATTAAAGTAGTAAATTTGACAATGACATCTTTTTGTTTTTTTGTTGAACATGACTAGTAGATGTTGTATGGAAGGGTTGTGTCTGTTACAAAGATCAGACCCAATGGGCATCCTGTATATGTCTAATACGGAAGGGTATAGCATGTAACATTTTTGAAACTCAACGGAGGTCAAGGTAATTGAAGTGAGCAGAGAGTATTTGATTTCTTACTTTGTCATCAGTTTTATTTACTCTGAAAAATTATTAGAAACATTGTTGGATGAGGTTTGCAGAAGGGGTGGTTCCCTATCATTCTCTATGGTCAGTTATGCATATGCTATCTTTTGACTTGGTTTAGATACAATTACGAAGAGCATATGCTTCTGTCAAAAGGCTTAATTGCATTCTATTTTCAATATAAATTTTAATTTCTAAAACATGTGCCCTTTTTTCTTATTAGGATGGCGGAGTGAAGAATGATGATGGCCCTGTTCATTCAATGGTACCATGGGATGAAAGTTTGACTAATTTAAGTATTGGAGGTCTGCTGTCTGAAGCATCCTTGCAGGGCATGATCGGGAACTGCGACATGAAATGTGAGAGCAAATCAGGCTTGCAGCCAATTCAATTATTTTCCGGTATAAGCGTTGGAGCTTTGCTGTCTGAAGCATCTTTACTAGACAAGGTCAATAATTGTGATTCAATATCAAGCAAGAGCAAATCAGGCTTGCAGCCACCTACAGAGAAGGGGTTTGCTCAATCGTTATATCCTTGGGATGATAGTCTAACTACCCTAAGCATTGGAGGCCTTCTGTCTGAAGCATCCTTGCAGGGCAAGATCAATAATTGTGATTCAAAACCAAACGGGAGCAAATCAGGCTTGCAAAATACTCTATCCACATTTGATTCATTTGATGCTTTTATAGCTGCCCAAGTAAATGCAAAGCCTCAAGTGTCCAAGCCATTTTCACAATACTCACATTCATCAATATTAGATGCGGAAGAGACATGCCATGAATTCCCCTTTCGGAACTTTTCTTCAGCGGGCAAAGATTCTGTGGCTACTAGTGGAAGAGCTTGTTCTGGGGGCTGCAGCAATGATACCCGTTCAAAGCAATTCAGATTCCCTAATCTATCTGAGGTTTGCTCTATCTTTTTTCTCGTATTTACTACTATTATTGCAATCTGGGAATAGAAAGTATTTTCATCTTTTTTTTATGAAAAATTACTAGCTTTCACAATTTGGCAGCTTTGAATGCCATCAACCCATCAGTGATGCGTTGGAATGAAAATCTGAGCAATGGAGTCATGGACATGCTGCTTTGCGCATTCTAATATAATGATGGGGTTGATAGTCAGCAAAAAACATATTAGAATCCTGGCATACAAATATACATGGTGTATAAGATTTCTTTATATTAGCACTCATTCTGTTCATAATGTGTTTGAATCCTAGGATACAAATTTACATCGCATATTAGATTTCTTTAGCTTAGCACTCCATTCTGTTCATAATGTGTTTGAATCCTAGCATACAAATATATATCACCTATAGGATTTCTTTATCTTAGCACTCCTTTCTGTTCATAATGTGGTTGCTTTCTTTTAGCTTTTGTTTTTCAAAAACTGGAGATTAGACCTGGGAAAAAGTTAGGTACCTCAGAACTGAAATTTATGTGAAGGTTTTGGATCTAAATGACATGTTTTAATTCAGTAGTCATACTTGTGGACCGGTTTCTGTTGTTCTTATTCATCATTGTTGTTGACTTTTTTCAAGTAAAAATAAGGAGGTCAGTTTTTCAAGCTGTAATGCGCCTTAAAAGTGTACCGTTTGAGGATACGGCCATATTTGCAGTCCATTGTTTCTTGGAGATTTTTCAGGTGTAGTGGATATTGTCTTGCTTTGTTTATGTAGATCAACAGTCAAGGAGGATTGGCACAAGATCCGCCTCATCAGGAATCCAAGACAAATCTTTTGCATCATTCGCGAGGAGGGCATATTGAAGACAGCAGTCTTGCGCTAACCGGCGCTAAATGGGTATGTTTTTGGGACTTCTTCCCCTTAGGGTGAAGTTCCTCTATTACTTCAAGCAGCTAATCTGATAATAATTAATATTTTTCTTATGGCTGGGTACAGAATGACTCTTTGGGACGCTTTGACCTCGGCCTATCTACCCCGCAGAAGGTTGCCAGTGAAGATAATATTAGCATCAGCCAATTTGTGAGGTAGCAGTTTTATTCATTTGAATGCTGCCGAGTTCCTCCACTCGAGGACAGAAAATCTGGAAACTAGGAAAGTTGGAAAAATTGGATTAGCTGGCACTGCAAGTGCAAACCCTCTGATTGCAGCGTTAGCTACATATTTGGGTCAGTGCATAGCTTAATTGCTATACAACTGATTTTTGTTGCTGAAGCACACTTTTCTGTTTGACAATGATGATTTTTGAACTTACAAAGCGGCTACACTGATTTAAGCTTAGCATTGTCCCGGACCTTTAAAAAAAAGGCGTTGCATTGTGAAGGAAGCTTTTATAATCTGTTGCATGTTTGTGATTACGTGTGCCTTTGGAATGCCTTTGGAATGTTCATTCAGAAAGATTTGTGTATCTGATCTTTTGGTTTAGTTGCTGCGCTTTGATACCTTGGTCGGCTAATATCATGTTGTAATGATGATGTGCATGCCTGACTTGGAATGATTGCGATTGTTCAATATGTTCATTATGGGTCTGATTAGCGTTACTGTGATCCTCAAGATAGAGTAATATAAAAGACACGAGGAAGGGGTATGTGGTGACTGGAAACCAAATGTTTTAGGCTTGTATTTGAGTTTGTGCTTTCTATTTGCTGGGATTTTGGTTTAAATTGAGATTCATATGAAATTTGTTTAAGCTCATGTGTCCTATAACTACTGCAGTAGGTAGTTTCAGTTAATGCTTCTTTGGAATTTTGCAAGTGATAGCCTCTTTGTAAGTGGGTAAGTGCTTGACTAAATTTTTTAACAGGTTAACCTCAACTCGGGATTTACAATCCTTCAGCTTCAGTTTGAAACCCTGGCTTAGCTTCTTTGTCTAATTTATCTATGGCCTGTGTTACGTTTTTTATTTTTTTTATTAGTTGAACAGATGAGGAGGTTGCTGGCTGAAGATGAGGAGGTTGCTGAGATCGAGGTTTTTACCTCTACATTATGAGCAGGTCCTGTTTCTGCAATATCAAGATTGCATCGAATCCCAGAAAATTGCTCAGTTTATGTGGGGGGGGGGGGGGGGGGGGGGGTTGCATTTTTCCATTCAAGACATAGTTTCTTTACAAGCTCTATTTTCTTTAACATAAGTCATTCACTTAGCCACGAAAGTAGAGACCCAGTTGGACAGGGCTAAGTCCCAAGTACAAAAATCAGAGTTCTTTGATTCATCACGTCCTATGGTGAATCAAGAAAAGCAAATTATGGGTACTCCAAACCCTTCGCCTGTCCCAGGACGAGAATCCAGCAACAGTGGGGTACCTGCAAGGGTAACAGCCTCGGGTTTAGGTTCCGCTCCAATAGTCAATGAAGCACCAAAAAATCCCTATGCCATTTGGTTTATTTAATGCCCTACTTTCATGAGGGTTATGAACTAGGTGTTCAAGTCTTTCATTGGGAAGTTTGTGGTTGTTTACTTTGATGATATATTGATTTATAGTCGTTACAAGATTGACCACTTGTAGCACTTGAGAGTAGTTTTGCCAGCTTTACAAGAAAACAACCTATTTGTGAACTTCAAGGAGTGCAGCTTCATGATCAATAGTCTGGTGTTCTTAGACTATGTGGTGAGTGCTATAGGGATCTTAGTTGATGATGAGATGGTTCGAGCAATTTAGGAGTGGCACACACCACGGACTATTAGTGAGGTTCGCATCTTTCATGGCCTTGCAACCTTCTACTAGAGGTTTGTGAGAAATTTTAGTACCATTGCAGCATCTCTTACTAATTTCTTGAAGAATCAATTGCAATGGACTGATGAGGCAGCAAGGAGTTTCCAGTTGCTTAAGGAGAAACTTACCATAGCTCGTGTGTGCTCTGCCTAGTTTCAAGAAGTTGTTTGAGATACATTGTGATGCCTCTTGTACTAGCATTGGAGTCGTTTTGTCCTATGAGAGTAAACCAGTAGTATTCTTCACTGAAAAGTTTAGTGAGGTGAGGCGAGGCAGAAGTGGTCTACTTATGTAAAACTTGGGAAAATTAAAATTTTATTAAAAATGACAAAAAGGTAATTAGTCATTACGGTACGGGTTAAAAATTCAAAATTTTCTAGAATTCGGATGACGAAATAGACCTTACTGTTGGATTCATCTTGCGAAATCTAGTACCCACTTAATTTCCTTCGAATTCCGAGACAGTTGAATTTTTCGCGTTTTGACGATGCGATCGGGTGTTGTGCGACTAAAATAAACACGATTAGATTTTATTCATGGAACCCGAAAAATAATTTAAAGTTAGTTCAAAAAAATTTACAAAACTTAGCATGTGACGAGATTTAATTGGTTCAGGATAAAATTGAATCAATCGAAGAGGGATGTGTGACACATTGTAAGCCAAGTATTTAAGAGGTATTTAAAGGGGAAAAAATCAGATTTTTCCCCCATTTCTACACTTGCAATTCTGGAAGAGAGAGAGAGATAGAGAGATAAAAGATAGAAATTCAAAGTTCTCTTTATCTTCTTCCTTTAATCTACGACGATCCAACTGTTGGATTGCTTTGGGCCAAGAATAAAAGTCGTTTTACGCGACGAGAGTTATGAAACCATGTCAAAGATCGTGTTTTTCTCCAAAATCTCAAAGACAAAAATTTCGGGATAGAGTTTTAAAAGCTTAATTTGGGGTCTTTGGGACTTTTACTACGTGAGTATACGTTACAAGAGGTAAAGTTCCATCCTAAATAAGTTTATTTTCAACCTAGGGTTGTATATGAAATGAGTAGGGTGATTAGAGATGAATTCTCATGTTTACTACACGCCTAGTGTAGCTAGAATATGAAAAATGGGTATGAGAGTGTGTTTAAACCAATTCTTGAATGATTTGGGTTTGATGAAATTTCTTGGTTTGGATTTCACGAGAAATGTGTTGTTTGGACATGCTATATATTTACATATTTTTGCCTACCTAGTGTTTGATAAAATGCTTAGGAATCCAAATATGTTATTTGGATTGAAAATGCTATAATATGTTTAGTGATGTTATGAAATGCTATTATATGCTTCGTGATATAATTGACATTTGAGGAATTTGAGAATGTTTGTGAAAAAATGGATATGTTCATTACATGCCTTATGATATGATGAGCATGTAATGTATGTTATAATTATACAATTTGATTGCATAATGATATGAGATGCAAATGTACATTACATTGCATACGCACGGGTTGCACAACATTCATGGGCATTAGCATGAGTGTGAGTGTGTGGGTGCATGGGCTGGTCAATCATCACATGGTGAATTGATGCGTGGATTCGGGAAGTTTAGATCAAGGTCCAATTGAGTCGCACCTAACATTGCATAGAAAACTTGTGTCGGGTATAGCAAGAAAAGATAGATTCTACCTCGGATGCAAGACCTGGTTACTTGGTTCACTCACTTGACCAACAGTACAATTCCAAAAAAGCGTGTCAGCGTACTCGGAGCCAGATGTGTAATGCCCTCAAATGTCGTGCCGGTTTGGTAAACCATTGGTGTGATGTCCAAAAATTACCTACCCAACAAAGACACAAAGTTGATGAATGGCCATTGGATACATAACATTAATGGCAAGGGATTGGAATGCTCGGTTCATGTCATGGTATAATATCATGTGTTGCGTATGGGAACCCGGGAGAGGGTTCGGAGTTTGAACATGCATTCATGAGAAATCATTCATGATTGGTATGCTTGGCATCATGCTTAGGATATGGTTGATGTGATGACTTACATGTGACATTTCATGTGCATCTGGATTGGGGAGTAGCCTCCTTAGAAGATACCCTATTGAGCGTGACTCACCCTTTATGAGAATACATTTCAGGTGTTGGACAAGTTTCAGCGAACGGCCCTCATTTGGGCCCATGTTGATGACAAAGTCGAGTTGTGGCTTTTAAATTACATTTTGTAATCTCATGTTGTGTAAATTATTTACAAAGCTTGTATTTTAACAAAGGCATATAATGTGACATTTTTCTTTTGTAAAACAAATGAATGTAATAGGTGTTGAATGAGTTTATCGGGTAAAAGTTGGATTATGGGGAGTTTGGAGAAAATCTGGGCTCTAGGTACCGGTTTCTTACAGGTACCTGGCATCCAAAGACTGCCCTGTAATCTGTTGGCGCCTATATGGCTTCGGCTTGCTAAGCATTGTTATGATTCTATTGAGGGGCTGGTCTGGTGGTCTTGCTGCAGCTTGTGGCCTTGCCTACTGAGTTGCCTGTTGAGGTCTACCTATAAGTCCCCTTGAGTTGGGAGATTGAAATGCAACCAAACCCCTAGAGCCTGAATAAGAGGTTGACTCAGGTACCGG
This sequence comes from Ilex aquifolium, assembly GCA_951799425.1. Taxonomy (NCBI): domain Eukaryota; kingdom Viridiplantae; phylum Streptophyta; class Magnoliopsida; order Aquifoliales; family Aquifoliaceae; genus Ilex; species Ilex aquifolium. The sequence goes on from OX637391.1 coordinate 29,201,453, forward strand.
TACCTAGGCTCACAGGTACCGATACCACGCTGTTGTGACCTCAGGTACCAGTACCAAGTCTTTTAGGTACCAGTATCTGGCTTCCAGAATGCACAGGTACCGGTACTCCTTACCTAGGTACCGACACCTCTTCTCAAAATTTAAAATTTTAACTGTAACATCGCTAAAACTTCACATCTTGAGCTATTTTCCTTGGATGATATACATGGTTAAACTTTAAGTCCTAGATTTGAGATTTGAACATTGGAATGACCATATGATTAATATGTGAACATTTTATGTCTTGGGTAGTGCTCCCGTGCAAAGGAGATTCTGCCCGAGTTTTTGTTTTGTTATGATCCTGGTGAATGGGGTCAAACGACGTGGTGTCGAGTTAAATGGTATTAACGAGAATTTCGCGGGTTGATGGGTGATCAATGAGTTGAAACAGGAACCCTGGATTTTGGAGTGTCACAACTTGGTATGAGAGCATAACATTAGGTTTTATATGGACCTTGTGGAAAGTGAATTTATCATCTTCCGTTATAAAGCGTGAAAAAGTTTAAAGTCGATGGTGTAGTTAAGCCTCTGATAACTGTCACAGCTTATCAGAGCTTAGGTTCCCGATTACCTTGAGGCTTGAGGGTAGATTGGGTTAAGCCATTGCATTCATTATGCATTGCATGTTATGTGCATTAAATGTTACGTGTTATGTGATATGAGATATATACATGATTAAATGTGTATGGGAATGAGACACTAGGGTTAAAAACATAACCTTGGGGTCGAAAAAAGGAACGAATGGGAAAGTTACGGTTTGGGCATCTACTGGCAGGTGATATACCTCCTACTAGTGAGACAAGAGGAAAATCTCCAACGTTTTAACTTTTGATCCCTAACTTTGGGATACTAAGTTAGTGGTTTATTGTTATCTTATGTGTGTATAGATGACAACTAGAAGGAGAGGATGCGGGCGTCGGGATGGCAGGAACGACCAACCACCACTACCGGCTTTTGATCATCAAGTCTTCATAGAGACTATGGGTACTATGGCTGCAAATCTAGAGCAGGAAAGTGCCAATATGAGCCAAGGGGCTCAAGCCATCTACAAGAGCTTAAGTCCCATGGGCCATCAACGTTCATGGAAGAAGTAGAGGACATCCAACTCACAGGGATCGCAAGGGTAGGGCAGAGGTATTCTAGACTAGGGCCAAGGTCAATCCTCCCAAGGAGGGAGAAATGTTAGGAATACTTATCAGGCGGGGCAAAAGACGTGTTACAAATGTCGACAGCCGGGCCACCTGAGGAAGAATTGTCCACTGAAAAATAACTCACAGAGTTCTGAGGCATCTCAGTTCCAGTCATCAGTAGGACTCCCACAAGCATTATTTGTTCCTCTCTATCCCACCATGGGCCAGGGAAATTAGTTCCAGCTTCAGGGTGATACCCAAGCCCCTAGTACTTCACATGCGCAGACTCCGCAATCAGGACAAATGGGCCAAGATGTGGGCCAAGGCCAGGGACAAGACTTTTAGGCAGAAACTTCAGGGACCCAAGAAACGGTCTTCGTCGTCACACTACAGATTGAGTCGATGGATTAGTTGGCGATTCAGGGTACATTCCTTACTTTCTTGTTTATGGGCACGAGTGTTATTTGATTTGAGTACATTACATGCCTTCATTTTTACATCTTTTGTGCATGGTTTAGGTTTAGAAAAATGAAATCCTAGAAAAACCCTCATAGGTGAATTCTCCCATAGGATTTAGGGTTTGCCTTAGTAAGATATGTCAGGGTTGTGAGTTAGAGATCTTGGGGACTCAACTCACGGTGGACCTCAGGGTCATGGGCATGTCAGAGTTTGACGTCATCCTCAGGATGGATTGGTGAATGGCACATCGATTCGTCATTGATTGTGATCGGAAGAGAGTCACTGCTTATACACCAGATGGTGTCTGTTTCAAGTTTTAGGGAGAAAAACAAAATGTTTTATCCCAAGGCGTATATGACTCCCATTGGCATGGATAGTTGATGGGTTGACTTGCAAGCCTTACACTTGAGGACAAGACGAGACAAGAGTTGGGTCTACCTCAGGTAGTTTACAAGTATGTGGATGTTTTCCTAGACGAGTTACTAGGATTGCCTGCACATCGAGATTCAGACTTTACCATGGAGCTACAACCTGGTGCATCCCCTATTTCTATGACATCACATATGATGGCACCTGCGGAGTTGCAAGAACTCAAGGTCTAGTTGCAAGAATTGTTAGACAAGGGTTTTATTAGGTCGAGTACTTCATCTTGGGGTACTCCGGTACTGTTAGCCAAGAAGAAGGACATGACCCTTAGACTTTGTATAGACTATCAGCAGTTGAACCAATCTCTCACAAGGAGGCTGGTGCTGGAAATGGAGGAGCTAATGGATCGAGTCGAGAAGTATGCTAAAGTAGATGATGATCTTAGAAGAGATGCTGGTAGGGAGCAGTTCGGTAGGAAACAGTATGGCAAGGAAAAGTCAACCGAACAGAGGTAAAAAGAAGGAGAAGGAGGGATTCCCCTCCAAATCTCCATTTGGTGGAGTAAACACAGTATTTAAGGAACCTATTTATAGGATTCTAACTCATATTAAAGGAAAAATCATACTTCAAATGGCCCAGCAAGTTGGCAGGTGACCCGTCTAAAAGAAATCCAAATTTCAGATGTTTGTACCATCGGGACGTGGGACACATGACTGAAAACTACCAGTCATTGAAACAACACCTAGAGGAGTTAGTTCAAGCGGGGCATCTTTCCCGGTTTGTGGAAGTGAGGGGAGCAAGGGTATCGAAGGAGGAGCCGAACTCCAAGGGGACTGAACTGCAACAGCCGGTGTCATCGACGTAATTCACGCGGTGACAAATCCTTAGATGGCAACCAATAACTAGAAGGGCCTATATCCAGAAAGTAGCCTAAGAAAGAGAGGTCTATCAATTGAGGCTGTCACCCGAAATCGAAAATAAGAAGTTGAAATTAGATGAGTCGGCAGGGATGATCAGCTTCTCCAAGCAGGACCTAATCAGAATCCACCAGCCGCATAATGACGCGCTCGTGGTCACACTTCGAATTGCAAATTTCGACGTAAGCTAGGTGCTAATCAACCAAGGGAGTTTTTCTGAGATCATGTACATGGATCTCTTTCAGAAGCTAGGTCTCAAGCAGGAAGATCTCAAGTCCGCTAACATCCCTCGGGTCGAATTCAGCGAAAAAATAGTCCTTCCAAAAGGTAGGGTCACACTTCCTGTTCGGATAGGGCCTGTCAAAATTATGACTGAGTTCCTGGTAGTTGACATAGTATCAATGTAAAATGCCATCATGGGGCGCACCTGGCTGTATGAGATGAAAGTAGTTCCATTGACATATCACTAGGTGCTCAAGTTTCCCTCGGCATAGGGGATAGTCAACATTCAGGGGGACCAGGTGAGTTCAAGAACTTGCCTATTAGCATCAGTAAAAGGAAAGGGAAGCAGCGATGCACGTGATGAAGGCTCAATTGAAAGGGCAATGAAATAACAACCAAAGTTCGATAGAACGGCTGTCGAAGACCATGTCACTGACCTGACTAACCGAACTATCGAAGACCTATCTAGAGTACCTCTAGACGGGAATGGAGAAAGATATTTTCTCCTAGGCTCATCATTGGAAGCCGAGGAGTGCGAGCGCCTTGTCTCGCTCCTAAAAGAGTATGCCAATGTGTTCGCATGGACCACGTATGAGATGCTCGACATTCCCCCAGAAATCGTTTGTCATCGATTGAACGTTGACTCAAGTTTCAAGTTGGTAAAGCAGAAACAAAGGAGATCAGCACCACAGTATCGGGAGGCAGTAAAGGAAGAGGTAACAAGGTTGTTGGAGTCACGGACCATTAAGGAGGTTCAGTACCCGACTTGGCTGTCCAACACGATAGTTGTCAAGAAGAAGACTGGGAAATGGAGGGTATGCATCGACTTCACCAACCTTAACAAGGCGTGCCCAAAAGATAGCTTCCCTATGCCAAAAGTCGACCAGCTAGTTGATACAATTGCCAGTCACGAACGGATGAGCTTTTTAAACGAGTATAGAGGATACCACTAGGTTCCACTTGCTGAGTAAGATTAAGAGAAAACTTCGTTTATAACCCCCGAGGGGACATATTGCTACAAGGTGATGCCTTTTGGGCTAAAAATGCAGGTGCAACCTATCAGAGACTAGTAACAAAGATGTTTTCGCACATGTTGGGTGACACTATGGAAGTCTACATTAATGATATGGTGGTGAAGAGTCGTAAGGCTAGCAACCATCTCTCCGACTTGAGAAGGACTTTTGATGTCCTTCGAAAATACCAATTGAAGCTTAACGCCTCAAAATGTGCATTCGGGGTTATCTCTGAAAAATTCCTCGGCTTTTTGGTAACTCACTAAGGAGTGGAGGTAAATCTCGATCAGGTAAAGGCGTTGACAGAGTTGAAATCACCAAAAAATTTCAAGGAAGTTCAGAGGCTAATGGGAATGACAGTTGCATTGGGTAGATTCATATCCCGAGCCTCGGATAAATGCAAGCTATTCTTCTAGTCCATTAAGGGAAAAGGAGGCGCGCTCTAGGATCAAGAATGTGAAGAGGCCTTTATTAAGTTAAAGACCTACCTAGCCTCTCCGCCAATCCTAATGACACCTTTGTCCGAGGGGCGTCTGCTACTATACCTAGCTGTGTCAGAGCACCTGGTTAGTGGGACCCCAATGAGGAGCAATCAGAGAGGTTTGAGTCTCATATATTATGTTAGTAAAATGCTCATAGACGCCGAGACATGATACTTACCGTTGGAAAAGTTCGTGTTAGCCCTGGTGAGCTCGGCTAGGAAGTTGTGTCATTACTTCCAAGCGGTCAAAATCGTTGTGCTCACGGATCAACCATTAAAAGCCTGTTTTTCACAAAGCCGACTTGTCAGGGTGCATATCAAAATGGGCAGTTGTGCTCAGCGAATATGACATCATGTTCGAGCCAAGAACGACGATCAACGGGCAAGTTGTGGCCGAGTTCATCACCGAATTCTCCCCCAAACACGTTGTTGATGAAAGACCAATCCCAAGTGCAGAGTCAGATGCTAATACCGGACGAGGTTCTATGGGGGGGTTGGAGCCTGTTTGTCGATGGATCGTCAAACCAAAAAGGGGTAAGGATAGGGATCATATTAGAAAGCCCAGAGGGAGACATATTGGAAAAAGCCGTGAGACTCGGCTTCTAAGCCTCGAACAATGAGGCAGAATTCGAGGCCCTATTAGCAGGAGTCAGGCTTGTAGTTAACTTAGGAATAGTAAAGCTTCAGATATTTTATAACTCACAGTTAGTGGTGAATCAGGTATTGGGTGATTACGCGGCAAAAGATGAAAGAATGGTTGCTTACCACGCTTTGGCTGAAAATGAGCTAAGCTGTATCCCAGAGTACTCCATTCAGCAGGTGGGCCGAGCCCGAAACCCCCATGCTGATGCGTTGACGTCCTTAGCCTCGGCTATTGATGAAAAGAATGGAAGAACTATCACAGTTGAATACAAATCCAAGTCAAGTATTATAGCGGCATTATCAGAAGAAGTCCTCTCTAGTGATTTGTAACCGAGTTGGATGGATGCAATTATCACCTATCTGAAAGATGAGGACTTACCTGGAGATAGGAAGGAAGCTCATAAATTATGACTGAAGGCGGCTAGGTTATGGCTATCCCCAAAAGGACAGCTTTACTGACGCTCATTTGGTGGACCATACTTGAGATGCGTTCATCCGGGTTTAGTTCAAAGTTTTTTATCCAAAATTCACGAGGAAAGCTACGGCGCACACACTAGAGGGAGGTCGCTAGCCCACCGAGCTCTCTCCCAGGGTTTTGGTGGCCATATATGCAAAAAGACGCCCAACAATTCATTAGGCATTGCGAAAAATGTCAGGTATTTTCTCTAATACCTAGGAAGCTTGCCCAGGATTTGCTTCCACTATCCAATCCATGGTCGTTCGCACAATGGGGATTGGACATAGTGGGACCGATGCCGCAGGCCCCTGGAAACTAGCGGTTTCTTCTCATGGCGACTGATTACTTCACAAAATGGGTGGACGCCGAACCCCTAGCAAACATACGGGACATAGAGGAATGACGAGTATAAAGCTCCGAAGACTGGGTTACACTTGCAGCAATCAGGGCAGCAAGCCATCCTTTGGTAAAATACGCCTTCTCCAAAGTAGGAATCTGCAGAGCCAAGTCATTTTTCGCCTTCACCATCCCTTGTTCGAAGGCTGAATCTTCCAGATCCTTAGCTTCAGAGTTGAACCACTCAAACTCTTCCAAAATATTGGAGTGATCAAGTTGGGTTTGGGACAGCTCAACGTTGGCTGCACTTTTGGATGCTTTTAAATCTTCTACTATGCTACAAGCTTCTTATTCTCGTCAGTCAGGCTTAGAATTTGAGCTTGAAGAACCAACATCTCCTCACAAAGATTTGCGTACTCCTCATCAGCAAATTCCTTCTTCGCTAAGGCAGACATGCGATTATGAACAACGTCCTTCATGGCCTTGTTCTTCCTTGCGATCCTCGCCATAACTTCATGAACCTTTTGAAGTCCCTACAGACCACAAGGAAAGGCATGTCAAGGGAATTTCTAAAAAAAAAACTTCACTTTTCAAAGGGAAAGAAGCAGAGGAAGTAGGAAAATACTAGAACCATCTGTTGGATAGCCTGTCGAGTGATCTCATCATTAGAAAACACCTCGTTTGTAGCTAATTCGCGAGGAAGAATCACCTCTCTAGCAATTTCCACTGCCACATTAAAGTCTTCAGCAGCAGAGTCTCGGCTAATGATTTTCCTCTTTTTTAGCCCTCAAAACTAGTCTAAAAAGGGGGATAACAAGCTCTGAAGGAAGAAAGGCATTAGGTTCTAGAACCTTACGCTTCTGGGGGGCAAGTTCGTCAGATAATACAAGGATGGATTCTGGAACCTGATCTACCTTGGCATGAACATAGGACTCAAATTGGCATCCATTGAGACCCGAGTTGAATCGTCTAAAGGCTCCTCCAAAGGAACTGCATAATCCACCTCGACGGGGTTGACCGAAGCAGGATCTTCGGGTTCGGCAGGATTTTGCACCAGAACATAAGAAGTTTCAGCTGAAGAAAGAAAGTCGAGAGAATTCGTCAATGACATGTCTCTCCTAGAGGGGCCAATTGAGGTTTTCTTACAAGAGCGAGGAGTTTGATCCCGAGCAATCTGGATAGCTTGACGTTCGTCGGCGAGAGCAACGTTGGGACGGAGAGGAACAACGATAAAAGACATGTAAGTTGGAGTATACCCGAGCAGGGTATGGGCAGTTTAAAAGAGTTTGGGTCAAACTCCAACACGGGTAATCTGTAGATCCACTAAGAGAGCATGAGAGAGAGAGAGAGAGAGAGAGAGAGAGAGAGAGAGATGTAACAACAGTAGGGTAGAAGAATTTAGGTTTAAATATGAATATAATTGTAAAGGATAAGAATGCAATACTTTCACTATTGGAGGGTACAAATGAAAAAAAAAAAAAAAAATTAGGTATACTGATATTTTAAGGTGGTATGATTAGTTAGATTGTAATTTTTTATTTTTGTTAATGATGGTGATAATCTATCGAAGATGAGCAGAGGGCATGGATGTGTGTGAAATCAAGCGTGGTGTCTGAGCTACAAGGCTCGTGCAAAAATGCTGGTAAATGCTTTGGGAAATTGAGGAAAGGGAGACGAACACAATGAAATTACAGTGGTTCACCGGCCTGGGAGCTCAGCTAGTCCACTCTTCAATGGAGACTCTTCCTCCTATTTTCTTATTGATTGCGTTGGGTGCGTTACAATACAGTGTGGAGAAAATTAGGGTTCTCCTTGTCTCTATCGTCTATCCCTCTAATTGGAGGCGTACCCTGCTTTTATAGCCTCTTGCTTACATCTAACCCGGATTTTATTTCCTATAATCAAGGGATCCTTCCCCCTTACTCTCCCCAATGGAGGAGTTACCTAATCTCCATAGGACTGATTTAGTGGACTTTGTCCCGAGATCTTTACCTTCCATCTGTGGGATCCTCCTTAATCCTTGGAGAGGATCTCGGTTGGTTAAGGGTTTTATGCCTTGAATTCAGCTTGACTATTACTTGGGAGGTGTTTTGCTATCATCTTGCTGTCCCCTCATCGCTTCCCATATCATCTCGCTTGGGGGGGAGCTCTAACTATGGCTGGATGAGCTCTACGTGTCTTACCTGACCTCCCGAGCTGGGTTCATTTCCTGAGCTCGTGTTTAAGGTTTATTTTAGGTATCATCAGTTGCCCCCCAGCCCCTGCCTCAAGCGAGCTTGGGCAAGGGCTGAGCTGTTTTTAAGCCTAGCTAGACCTGCGCGTGGCTGACCCAGGTTTGCACGTGATTGAAGCCTTTTGACGGTTTGTAGCAATCATGACTTTCCTCGATTCCCACGCACGTTTCAGCCCACGTTTCTTAGGCTTTAAATTTCCAAACGGCTACCTGAACCGTCTCTTCTCACTGTTCGACTTCTTTCCTTTTGATTCCAGATTTCCCAGCTTGAAGCTTTCTGATTCTCGCTCAAAATCGAGTCTTTGTGTTCGACTTGAGGATCTGCGGTGCTCCCTTCCTTCAATTTCGCTCTGGATTGTTGCTCGTTTCTTTTTCCTAGCTAGGTACGCTTTCCCTGTTCCCTGTTCCTTTTTCATCTTTTCTCGTTCTGGATCCTTTGAGTTCGAGGTGGTTGTTGCGTTTCTGGGCTCATAGGTTCTTTTACTTTTGGTCCTGTGATTGTTGCTTGTCTCCTCTTCTCCATTTCATGGATTGGAGTTCTATTGTGCACATACTCGCTGTTGGAAGCTATTGTGCTGACCCTAGGGTTATTAGAGAGTGTTTGACTGGTGTTCCTCCTCTCTATCGTTCCTTTGATCTTCCTTTTTCCTGCCCAAACATGCATGCCTCTTCTGGAGCCACTCGCTTCTCTGTTTCTCTCTTATAAGGTAGGTCTGTCGAGGAGGAGACCGAATTAGGGGAAGTGGGTGATGAAATCGATAATTTCCCTGGTGTTGATGCTGTTGAGTCCGGAGTCAATACCGAGGAGCTTCCCTCATCGTCTTCTCCTATGCCCCCCAAGCTTGACAAAGGCAAGGACAAAGTCAGTGGGGTTGGGGTTTCTGGTGGTACATCATACCTAGGAGCTGCCTTAGATCATGCCGAGCTTGTGGGCCCTAGCAAGGTCGACCCTTCCTTTGTGAAGATTTTCACTGCCCGCTATGGGTTTCCTGCTGGTGTCCAGTCCTGGTGTCCAGACAACTCCACCATTTATGTTGCCAAAGTTCATAAGAGGGTCTGCTTCTTTGAGGTAGCATTCGAGAATGGACTTCGCTTTCCTCTGCACCCATTCATCAAGAACGTTCTGCAATATTTCAATGTTTGTCCCTCTCAGCTTTCCCCTAACTTCTAGGGGGTTCTGGTGGGTCTTCTGGTCTTCTTTAAGGACCACAAGCTCGGGGTTCCCAGCATTTCCCTACTCTTGGATTTTTTTATCGTCAAGCTGGCCTCTTCTGAGGGCTTCTTGTATATCTCCAAGCGAGCCAACGCTAGGCAGATCATCTCTCATATTCCATCCTCCCATAAACATTGGAAAGAACGTTTCTTCTTCGTTGGGGGTACCAACTAGGAATACAGCCCTGCTGATAGAACGGATACTCTTGGTATCCCTAAGGTCTGGACTGTTCCAGAGAACTTGCGTGAGTCCTTGCTCGAGTTGACTGAGTTTTGCTTTGAGAATCATAAGTTTTTGACTCTGTTCTGCTTGCGTTGTGTCTAGGTACCCGACCTGAGCTCAGCGCTGAGGACAATGAAGTAAAGTTGAAATTGGTCAAGTGTGACCCACGAAGGTACTCCGAGCTTATCCAGCCCTGGGTTCTGGTTGAGAGAGGATTTAGTCCTCCTGGGATAGCGATAGAAGCCCCGCCTCCCACTTATGTTGTCAGACCTGAAGAAGTAGCATGTAATTCCTTTTTTCAATAAGTTGTGCTGCCTCCCTTCCTATTTCCTCATATATACGTAACTGGTTTGGCTTAGATCTTCCAGGGTCTTCCATAATGAAACCCTCTTCTGAAGAACTCCAGGCCAAGATCGACCAGTTATCAAAGAGTGGGAAAGGTAGCAAACGGAAAGCTGTGGTCAGCTCTAGACGTAGCCCCGTTACTCGGGCTAAGGTTCAAAAATTGGGGGTGCCTTCTTCTTCTCCAGCTTCGACTTCGTCAAAGCAGGTTCAATCGTTGAACCCCCCACCAGTCGTTGAGGTCTGCCTGCCATCAGGGACTCAACCCACTTCAAGTCAAACTAATGAGCCAGGTGAGGCTTCTCCTTCCTCAACTGAGGTCCAAGAAGCCTTGAGGTTGGTCCCTGGTCTTCAACCTGGTAATTTCTCCTATAGTCCTTCAGGGAAGATTATTGAATCCTTTCCGAAGGAATCTGGGTGTGACGAAGGGAAGCGCCCCAAGGTGGAGGAGAATGAGGATTCCTTTTTTGAGAACAGTGAGCTTGCTGTCGGGGCCATTTCTTCTGTTCTTACCGATTTTGACGTTCAAAAGGCTTCTTCCCTGCCTCTTGAGGAGACCATCAGCTCAGCTCTTCAGGAAATAGCTGTTGTAAGCTCTAGCATCCTTATACATCCATTTATCTTTTATGTCGTAACCTTAAGCTTATCTTTTCTTGCTTTCTCTCCTGTCCTTAGCTGGCTCTCCACGTAAAAGGTTTGGTGAATAGGATCCAATCCTCTAAGAGCTCTGTCAAAGCTTTAAAAGCATATGAGTTTAAGGTTACCGAACTCACATTCGACAATGACGACCTCCGAACTTAGGTGGCAGGCTTTAAGGAGGAATTGGAGAACCAGGCTTCTTCCCTTCAGGGCTTACAAATGGCCAAAGATGTTGCTGAAGAAAGAGAGAGGAAAACCAGGGATGAGCTGAGAATAGTCAGGGAAGAGCTGAAGCTTAAATCTGAGGCTTGGGCTAAGGCCAGTCAAGAAGCCTTTGAAGCCCAGAGCTCTTTGCAGAGCATAAAGAAGGATTATCTTGCTGTTACTGAGGCAAATGCTGCACTCTGCACTGAGCTCGAGGCACAGAAGACTATTGTCAAGGAAAAAGACGATCTCATTGCTGAGCTGAGGGATGACGTTACCACCCAGTGGGCCACAGGATGGCTTGCCTTCAAACGCCGAGCTACAAAGACCTACCAGACCTTGACTTCAACTTTTCTATTCCTACCGAGGAGGAGTTGGAGGAGACTGATACAGATGGTGAGGGGGACAGCTTGGCTTCTCCGGACTTTACCTCAGAAGGTGTTGAGGTGCCCATCCCTCATGCTGAGCCTTCTGAAGCTCTTTCTGTTGGGACAGGCTCTGTTGCTGCAATTCCCGAGCTCCCACCTGTAACTTCTACTGTTTCTACCACTGTACCGTCCTCAGCTGACCTAGTGAATGAGGCCCTTGCTCAGAATTCGGAATCAATAGGAGCAGAGACCCGTGCAACTGGTACACCTGGAGCTCTCTTCTTTTGCCTGCCGCCGAGGGCTCATCCGCTGAATTGCAGAGTCCTTCAATTACGCCTTCCCTAGACTCTTAGAGCTCTCCTCGTGTTCATGTGATTTTAATTTCATTTTTCATGTACTTCGAACTCGTGTTCTGGAATACAAACTTTAAAAAGCAATCTTTGTTCTGAACTCTTGCTTTGAAATGTGATGTGACTTCTGTTCTGAGACATAATTCCTTTGCCAATTTTGTTTTCCTTTGCCTTATGTTCCCCTTGCCCCCATTGCTTCGAGAAGTACTTCAGTGCTTCTTAAAGCAAAATTATTGACTTTATGAGCTGCCAGGTTTTTTTTATGAACTAAGGAACTCATCAGGAACTCATCATCATGATGTGAGCATGGTTCTTGGAACTGGAGGTCTCAAAAACTTGCTATGGAGATGCCCGGCTGCCGACCGAGCTGAGCTCAACTCAAAGAAGTATGAGGAATATTCTGTTTAGGTGGGGTCAGACTTATCTCCAATTGTATTGAATGCGTTGGGAGGGGTTATCTTGTGCTGATTCTCCTTCCCGCATTTACCCAACTGTTTTCCAAAACCGTAACTACCTTTATTAATTAGGAAACCAAAATGACCGCCGACTCTGCCTTCCGTGTGGTTCTTGGTTTCTTAAAAGCTTACGATTTTCCTCAAGGCTCCTAATATCTCCTGTGTTTCTTTCTCTTTTGCCAAAATATTTCTGAGTCTCTTCTTGAATCTTCGTGGTTACTTTCTGTCCTCACCGTAGTCCTGATGGCTGCCCCCGTTTCTTCTCTATTCAAGGAACACACTTCTTTCAGAATCGACTGGAAGTGGCATTGTCGCTACTTGTCTCCTTCAACACTAGAGCCTTCCGATTTGGTAGTCATCAAAAAGTGATTCTTCCCTGAGCTTGATTTGCCTCTGCGATTTCCTACCCTTGACGAGCCTTGCAATTATCTTTCTCGAGGGGAAGTTTGTTTTTTTGAGGGTGCATTGGACATGGGACTTCGCCTTCCCATTCATCCTTCTATTGGGCGAGTTCTTGCCCATTATGGCATGTGCCCCTCTCGCCTTTCCCCTCGAGGATGGGCTGCTATGGTCAGCTTTTTCCTCTTCTGGCGCCTGTATGGCAATGGTAGGTTCCCTTCTGTTGTCGAGTTCCTTTAATTTTTTGAGATCGAGGAAGACGATGTCCCCTGCTTCAGTTTCTTTCGTTGGAGGCACTTTGATTCACCTCTTTTGGTTTTGGACCTTCCTTCAAATCCTGAAGGGTGGTCTCAGCGCTTCTTTTTTGCTTCTGGGAAGTCTTGGCGGTCTCCCGAGTTGCGCTGTCCTCGTACTAGGATTCCACGGTCCTGGAAGAGCTTTTCTCGCATCGGTATGCTCAAGCTGAGACCTCTTGAACTTTTCCCGTGGAGATTTATTCTTATTATATTCTTGTTGTGCAGGTCCTCCTGATCTGGATTTGCCAGAGAAGATGAATATTGATGAGCTGCTGCTCGTAGAGCCTAGGACTTTTTCGGAGTTGATGACAAATGAGAACCTTTATCTGCTTGGGGCTGAGGCTACTGCATATGAGTTTTCCTCCATTCCAGATTCTCCTTGGACCTCTCCCTCTGAGTCTGACGAGAAGGACATAGGTGAGGAAGAGGACTCTGATGAGGAGGGGGATACTGGCGCGACTTCAAAGAAGCGTAAGAGGGACGACTCCTTCTCACCCGACTCTCTTGTCACTGTCTTTCTTACCCCAGCAGGCGAGAAGCTTCTCAACTCGCTCTATAAGGCTGAACAAGAAAGGGATGAGCTGAAGGAGGAAAATGCACGCCTGAAGGAAGAAGTAGCCGAGCTGAAGTCACATCTTAAGAAGAATTATGAGTTCTATCTCGTTGTATTCCCTTCCCTTTCTGATTAATGAAAATGCCAAACTTCGTTTCACTTTTACATCTTTCCGAATGCTTGTATCCGCGAATTCTTGAATATCAGATCTTTCTTTTTGAAAATGTATGTGCATATATGAGCTGAGGGACTCGTTTCTCCTTTCTATGAGCTGAAGAGCTCATCTCTTATCAGATGAGCTAAGGAGTTCATTCTGAATTCTATAAGCTTAGAAGCTTATCGTTTGTTTATGAGCTGAGAAGCTCATCTTTTTATAAGCTTAGAAGCTTATCGTTTGTCTATGAGCTGAGAAGCTCATCTTGAATTTTATAAGCTTAGAGGCTTATCGTTTGTTTATGAGCTGAGAAGCTCATCTTGAATTTTATAAGCTTAGAGGCTTATCGTTCGTCTATGAGCTGAGAAACTCATCTTGAATTTTATAAGTTTAGAAGCTTATCATTTGTCTATGAGCTGAGAAGCTCATCTTGAATTTTATAAGCTTAGAAGCTTATTGTTTGTCTATGAGCTGAGAAGCTCATCTTGAATTTTATAAGCTTAGAGGCTTATCGTTTGTTTATGAGCTGAGAAGCTCATCTGGAGCTGTAGAGCTCGTTTTGTACTTCATGAGCTGAGGAGCCCATCGCCCTTTTTTTTTTATATACATAAGCTGAAGAGCTTATCCTGAGCTGTAGAGCTCGTGTCATTTTGTATAAGCTGAATAGCTTATCTTGAGCTGTAGAACTCATTTCGTTCTTTATAAGCTGAATAGCTTATCTTGCGCTGTAAAGCTCGTCTCATATACATTTATTTTTTGTGTGTTCTTTTTTTTTTTTTTGGAAACCATATGAGGATGAATATAAAAACTTGCTCATTTTTATTGAAAATAACTCTATTACAAGGAAAACTTACTGAAAGAACTTCTTAAGATGCTCGGCATTCCAAGAGTGAGGTAGGATCTTTCCTTCTTCTGTTTGTAACTCATAGTTCCCCGGCCTAATCACTCTTGAAACAACGTAGGGGCCTTCCCAGTTTGGCCCCAACTTCCCGTGCGTGGGGTCTTTTCTCGCAAGCAAAAGCCTCCTAAGCACCAAGTCTCCAACCTTGAAGCTTCTGTGCTTTACCTTCCTGTCGTAGTATCTTGCGGTTTTTCTCTGATAACTCTGAATGTGCTGCAGAGCTCTCTCTCTTCTTTCTTCTAAGAGGTCAAGGTTCAGCAGGAGGGATTCATCATTATGCTTTGGATCCGCGAGCTCGGTTCTAGGGGATGGTATCCTTATCTCTACAGGCGACACTGCTTCAGTTCCGAACGCCAAAGCAAACAGTGTTTCCTGAGTTGCTGTCCTCGGGGTTGTTCTGTATGGCCACAACACTTCTGGGATATACTCAACCCATTTTCCCTTCAAAGACTCGAGCTTGGTCTTCAAGGCTGCTTTGATTGTCCTGATTGTCACCTCTGCTTGTCCATTTGATTGTGGATGGGCTGGGGCCGAGAAATAATTCTTTATCCCCAGCTCTGCAAAAAACTTCTTGAACTTCGGGTTGTCAAATTTTTTCCCATTATCAGAGACGATTGCTCTAGGTACCCCAAATCTGCAGACTATAGACTTCCAAGTGAAATTCTGTACCTTTGCTCCGTGATTGTGGCCAGAGGCTCCACCTCAGCCCATTTAGTGAAATAGTCCACTCCAATTATGGCGAATTTACACTGTCCTATGCTGGTGGCAAGAGGGCCAAGAATGTCCAATCCCCATTGCTGAAAGGGCCAAGGGCTTACCACCGAGGTTAGGAATTTTGGTGGGCAATGAGAGATGTTGGCATGTATCTGACACGCCTTACACTTCTTAACCAGGTCGGTGGCATCCTTTAGCATGGTGGGCCAGTAATATCCCTGCCTCAAGGTTTTTCCCGTCAGTGTTCGAGCTCCGATATGGTTACCGCAAATTCCTTCATGAATCTCCCTAAGAATGTAATCGACATCCTTATCTCCTACACATCTGAGGAGAGGCATCGAAAATCCTCGTTTGTATAAGTTTCCTTGTACAATAGAAAATCTGGCTGACCTTACCCTTATCTTTGCAGCCTCCTTGGGGTCTGTTGGCAAAGTTCCGTTCTGAAGATATTCCCTAATTGAGTCCATCCAAACAGGTAGGGAAAGGACTGGGAAAACTTCCTCCTTATCAACTCCTACTGATGGCTCCGCCAACTGCTCTACTGGTATCAACCTATCTAAATTCTCCTGCGAAGCAGTTGCTAACCTTGCCATCGCATCTGCTCAAGCGTTCTCTGATCTGGGGACATGTATAATCTTGACTTGCACAAATTTCCTGATCAATTCCTGTACCTTTCTGAGGTAAAGGATCATTTTCTCGCCCTTGGCCTCGTAGGACCCCTCTATCTGTTTCACAATGAGTAGAGAGTCACTGTAGATCTCCAGCTGTTCTGCTTCCATCGACTGAGCAAGGTTTAAACCTGCTATGACAGCCTCATATTCTGCCTCGTTGTTCGAGGCCTTAAACCCAAACCTTAATGCATATTCAACATCTATTGCATCAGGGGAGGTCAAAATTAAGCCAGCTCCGCTACCCTGGGCGTTGGCAGCTCCATCTACAGAGAGCTTCCACGTGGGGAGGTCAGGTACCAGCTGCGTGGCCCCCGTGGGTGTTCCCGCTGTGAATTCTGCAATGAAGTCAGCCAGCACTTGCCCTTTGATGGCTGTTCTCGGTTTATACCTGATATCGAACTCGCTGAGCTCAATGGCCCACTTAACCATCCTACCCGAAGTCTCTGGTTTACTTAATACTTGCTTCATTGGTTGATCTGTTGGGATCTCGATAGTGTGGGCTTGGAAATATGGCCTGAGCCTTCTAGCGGTCGTGACTAAGGCTAAAACGAGCTTCTCCATCTTTGAGTATCTCTCATCTGCCCCCCCTCAGAGATTTGCTACAGTAATATACTGGTTGCTGAGCTCTGTCGCGGTCCCTTACTAGCGCTGCGCTTGTTGAGAAATCTGACACAGCTAGATAGAGGGTAAGGACCTCACCTTCCACCGGGCTCACCAAAGTAGGTGGGGAGCTCAGATAATTTTTCAGTGCTCTGAACGCTTCATCACACTGGGCATTGTTCTTGATCCGAAATGTGTACACCCAAGTGCAGGCGGTCAAGCTGTAGTAATAATCCGGTTTGAGTCCGGAGTCGAATCCACAGGGAACTTTTGTTGATATTTCTGAGGTAAGCAGTGGTAGAGACCTATTGATTGTAACCCTTGAGATTTGCTGTGAGATATGAGTTTTCCTGGACAGAATATAAGATTCTTTCCAAGAGGATTTTCTTAACAAAACAGAAGATAAGTGCTAATTAAAAAGAGTCACTCTTTAGTGCAAGGATCTGGACATGTAGTCAGTTATCCGGTTTGTCATAATTGTGCTTGATAACTCAATTAACTCCCGTGTCAACAGCAAGTTAATCGGAAGATAAAGATGGATTATGAGAATTAAGAACATGATTCCGATGTCTTTCTAAAAGTTTACAAGAATTGCATGTGCCGAGACTTAACCCATCTACAAACAAGCAAGTGTTTCTACAAGACATTCAATCATGATATTAATATTCCATTCTTTAAATGAAGTACAATAAGGGGGAGGATTGAAGGGTAGTCATGAGGATCTAGCCGGGGTACTTGCCTTGAACTGATGAGTCTTTCTATGCAAGAGTCATCCGTGTCATAGAAAGAGCCCACAGTTATACAAAGTACCTTAGCTTTGCTAAATGCAATCAATCATCCACTAACAAGAAGAAATAAACGTTAAGCATAAAAATAATGCACAAATATGATTCCCGGATAACTTATACATGCCCTTCTCCTCTTACTAAAGAGTGAATGAGAAACTACTCACTCTTCATGGCTTGGGTAAAGCTAGAAAAGTGAGTGATGCTCATCCCTCCAAGTAGAGAACTTAAAAGATAAAGTAACAACAAACACGGAGCCAATCTTTAACAAAGAATGGGTGAATCACGTTCCACCATTCACGGCTTTGGTAAAGCTCTAGAAAAGTGGAAGAGTTTCACTCTTCTAAGAAAGAAAGAAGCTCAAGCAATGGAAGTGAAATGCATGAACAATAAAAGTAGAAGAAAGCTAGTCACATTTGGAGGGTGGCTTCCTCAACCAAGAATTGGAGGGTTACTTCCTCAACCAAAAGATGAACTATCTCTCTTCTATGCATGTAAAATGAAAGCATAAGCATAAGCATAAGCATAAAACTACTTTTATAACAAGCAAGAGATGTTGGACTAAAGCCAAACTAATCTCTAAGATAAAGACTTCATACAAGGAAAATAAGCTAAATCTACAATGTGAGTGGGAGTCTAAGCCTCCATCAACTTTTCTACTTGGCTCCCTTAGCTCTCCAACAAGGGGAGTATTTATAGGCAAGAGGAGGAGACAAGAGGAGGTGAAGGAATAGTGTTTGCCGCCCAAAGTCCAAGTGAAAAGCCAACCACTCTGCTGCCAGTCTGTGGAGAACGTTCGAACGTGAGTTGGCGTTCGAACGTTGTTTCTGTTTTTGCACTAAGGGCGTTCGAACGTTGACTGCCGTTCGAACGTTTCTTCTGTTTTTGCACTAAGGGCGTTCGAACGCCAGATGTGTTCTGACCATTTCACTCGAGTGGTCTGTTGGTCTTCTGTGAAGTTCAGTTCCAACTCTATGCAGTAGTCTGGTCTTCAATCAACTCAAGTGCACGTTCGAACGTGAGTTGGCGTTCGAACGTGACACTCAAGTGCTTCAGAGTTTCAGTCTTCTTTCCTAACTGCAACACGCCTTCTCTTAGCAGTTGAGTCTGCTACAGTGTAATGTGGACGTTCAAACGTGAGTTGGCGTTCGAACGTTCTGGCTGTGCTCCAAGCTTCTCCAATTTTGGGCTTTAATGTACTAGTGTTGCATCCAAGTGTGGTACTTGTTGTTCTTGGATCCTTGTTCAGTTTAGGGCCTAAAATGACATCACTTAAACTCCATCAAAGTACAATTAGTCTTAAAACGGCATAGTAATATGCTAATTTTAAGTGCTAATCACACTCCCCAACCTAAATATTGCTAGTCTCTAGTAATATAAAAAAGAGAAAAATCTACTCCTAATGCCATTTTCGTAGGTCATCCGGTTGCATTTAGCTTATGCAACAATCCGTTGAACCACTAGGTTTACCCTAGCGGACGAGTGTTGTCTCGTGAGGATTTCCAGGGAAGCTACCCACAAACTTCAGCGAACAGATGTGCATAGGAGAGTGCTGATTAAAGTAAATTAGCATCATGGTCGTTGGGACACCAGATTCTCAATTTTGACTTATATCTCACACGTCCTTATTTCACAGGTATTCATTCTATGCAAAAATTATCATTTGTTACATTGATATTTGAAATTCTCAATGCAGTAGGAATGATCATTCAAGCAACATGAATTGTTATATAACAAATACTCCCTTTTACCACCTTCCATGGATAGTTTCGATTTCACAAACCTCACGTAGTATACCCTCAGCAAAAGTTCACTCTGATTATAGTGACTTGTTTCTCACAGATCATGTGATCAGAAGATGGCCAATCGAAAGATCACATGTACAATTAGAAAGGGAGCGCTAGTTTAAGGAAGCAATAAATCATGTTTGGCATAATCTCATGAAAGGATATTGACGCAATAGACAGTAATACCATTTACCATACCCAGTTTTGATTGACGACATATGCATGCAACATGCTTGAGATCAATTAGGGCTTTTCATAGGTTGTAATGAGGCCAGAGGTCAGTGGCTAACGAAATGACGTCAAAAGTGTTCAAGAGCTATCCTCTATTTATGTAGTGTAGCACACCTCTTTCTAGTTTTTTAATATTTTTTCCCTGAGATTATGTCTTTCTTTCATTTTTTTTTTCTCATTTTTCTTCTTTCTTGGCATTGTCTTTCCTTTCTGCCTCTGTTTTGTTTCAATTGTTCAAATCAACTCTTCTTGGATGATAATCTCGAATGCTTCTTTTTCTTTTCCTTTTTCTGTATCATATTACAAAGAGGATGTAAGAAAATTAGATTGCCAAGGTATGTCAAGTATGTTTTCCTGTGGATTGGTAATCATATAGGTTTATCAAAGAAAAATTCATACATTGATGGCTCAAACATGGCTAACAAGGGATAAATTTTGTCAAAGAAAGGTCTAAGGCTCAATATTATATCAAAGATGGCCTAAGATCATTTCTCAAGCATGTGCACATGTATGTGTCGTATGCGATGGTTCCTTGTAGGATATGTC
This sequence comes from Ilex aquifolium, assembly GCA_951799425.1. Classification (NCBI taxonomy): domain Eukaryota; kingdom Viridiplantae; phylum Streptophyta; class Magnoliopsida; order Aquifoliales; family Aquifoliaceae; genus Ilex; species Ilex aquifolium. The sequence goes on from OX637391.1 coordinate 29,221,178, forward strand.
AATAGATCACTTTTAAGTGCGTCAACCAAAGCAAGGTTAATGAGATCATTCAAAAATTGAGAGTGAAAAGAATTTACTTGAGTAAACATCGATTGTCTCTCGAAAGCATCGTTAGGTTCGAAACTCACCCTGGTGTTCTTTGTTATCTCCACTATGTATGTCGGGTTTTCCAGGGGGTATTGGTTATATATCAATTCCATTTTCGAGTCAGATCTTCCTGTACCTTTAAAATAACAAATATCGATGCACATATGACAATTTAAGTATAGAGAGAATACCAATTTTTTCAAGAAATGTGATTTTAAGTCTCGGTTGATAAATTGAGGTGTCAAACCGATCATGTGCATATTTACTCTAGCATGCATTCTTAACATCCACATTTGTTCCATCACATTTTAATTTTATGCTAAATCTACAAAAACAAATAAAAGTGAGGAGTTAAACCATTCATATCTAAAGATATCATTGCTTAGCATCAACCTTAATGATTCAATTCATCCACAATCACAATCACAAAAACTTACAATATCTTTAACAACTACCAAAGAAGAAACTTATAAAAAGACGCAATAAACACACAAAAACTATCACTAAGAACAGAAATCCCTCTCTTTCTCACTCTTCTGCATGTCCACCCTGTCCACCATGTCCACCCCTCATAAACCTAAGGATCTCATCCTGCTTAGCTTCAATGCTAAGCATGATGTCCCGTAAGGAGTGTCGGGTGCTGGTGCTGGTGCTAGGGCCTGCCTCTGGTGGCTGATCTCTCTCTCCTCCTCTGCATCAAGTTCCTCTTGTACCTCATCTACTCCCTGGGTGGGTGGCATCTCCTGTCTGACTGCCGGGCCGCCACTATGACTTTGGCTCCTCCGAAAGGAAGCCTTGTTCAGTGGTCCCATCGGCTTTTGAATTTCCATTTCTGGCTTCACCCTCACCCCATGGTCTTTGCACAGTTCTGTCACTAGGGTGTCGAAGGGAAGCGAATTCCTCTTCACATCACACCCCTTTTTCATTTCTGTCAAAATTAGGGAGGGGAGATCAATGCTTTGCCCTTTTCCAATCGCATACAACAACCGAGCCATGTCAGGTAAAACTTCATTTTTTCTTCCTATTGGAGCAAAATTTGACACCGCAATCAAGTTTAACATTTTGTATTTGTCACTTAGCTCCCCTTGTCTAAAAAATTTCTTCCCAGTCCACGAAAAATTGGGTACTCCAGTCAGTTCCTCCCCCACTTTATTCATCGCCACATTCTTCCTTGGGGGATAAGCGGGATTTGGAACCCGAGGCACTTCTTGCCTAATCTCCCTTATGTAATCCTCATCCACCTCGATGTGGATCCTCCTCACATAACTTCTCAATGCTCCATTGATTAATTCGGCGTTGGAGTAAAAATCCCTCACCAAATCAATCACGGCTTCTCCGCCGTTTCTCAAAAACAAAACCCACTCCTTTCCATCTCCGCCATTATCCCCAATTTAACAAAGTCAGTCAACACCACATCCCTTTCACATACCACAACCTTTTTTTGGAAAAAGTTTTCGTACCTGTCAGCTTTCAGAGCTGTGGGGAATTGATTCTTGTCGTATCTCCTTGTGAGTGGTGGCATTCCTTCTCTCACCTCCACCACTTCTTCGAACAAAATTAGGCTCTTGGGTGTTTGGGTTCCTCTTGGCAGGAAGCTTGACTCTTGGCATTTTTCGGTTTTTGAGTTGGAGGGTTTTGAAATCTTTGATTTCTTTGTGAAAATGGATCTTCTTGAAGTGGCAAATGTCTTGGGAGGGTTGATTTTTGGTGAAAATGGAGAATGGTTGGGGTTTTGGGGTCTGGGTAGTGAAGAGTCTCCAAGGGTTTTTCGGGTTTTTAGAGGTTTTGGAGGGTTTTGAAATGAAGAAGACGAACCAGGCTTTTATAGCCTGAGTCGTAACGTTCGAACGTTGGTAACGTTCAAACGTGTCTAGAAGGATTTAAACAAATCGTTCGAACGTGATTTGGCGTTCGAACGTGGTGAGCTCTCAGTACTTTTGAGTTTCTGTTAGAGGCCAAAGTACTGTAAGCATCTAACGTTCGAACGTTCTATTGGCGTTCGAACGTTAATCTCGTTTGAACGGTCTATTGGCGTTCGAACGGATAGAGATCCCAGTACTTTTACGTTTCATCAGAAGCTTCATCAGAGGCTGAGTACTGTAAGCAGCTGACGTTCGAACATAAAATGGTGTTCGAACGTTGAATCAAAAAAATCAAAAATTTTCTTCACTACACTGTACACAATCTAAGAAGGCTAAACACATAATTTTAAATCAAAAACCTATGTCGTCTCAGGATAAGCCCCTACCTACGCTTCAGGTTGGTATTCTGGGGCATTCCTTACTCGGCCCATATTTTCATTTCAGTCAAAAGAATTTATACAAAAAGATTTTTACACTTTTTACAACAAATTCGGACCTTTGGCTTTCACTCCCCCAACAAAAGTACACATTTCCTACAGAAAATTATCTAATCCGAGTCTCCCTCTGTGTCTGTGTAGAATGGACAACCAGTAACTCTCCCAACTTCCTATCTCACAAACCGGTTAAGCAAAGTACCGGAATAGCATGGCATATCAGGGTAATCCTTACTCAGCCCATTCACTATCCAGTCTAATCGATCAAGTGCGCGATCGAAAATTGGTTCAGAACACTGGTTGTACCTTTTTTCATGAAAGACTCTGCCACACTGTTTACAGGCACCAAGCCTTTTGGCACGACTACGTTTGGCAAAGCTGCTTCTGCCACAGAGGAGTTTCGCTTGTTTTTCTTGGATTTCAGCCTTCCTTACTAATCTTGCTTTTCTCATGATCATAGTATGTACATCAGATGGAAAAGTACGTAGAACTCCTAGGCTAAACCAAAAAAATTTTACATCCATGATTGCTAAGTTTTAAGACTCACTATTTGGTTCTTTAACGTCTGCCAGTCACAAAGACGATTGAAGCTGATTCATAAGCATAATCATCAATTTATACAATCAATGGTCAAACATGATAAACAACGACAATATAAAAAATTTTAAAAATTTACGAAAATATGAACTAATGAACTGATTTAACCAACATATCATCAATGTAGACTTCCATGGTTGTTCCGATCTGCTTCTGGAACATTTTATTCACCAAGCGCTGATAAGTGGCTCTAGCATTCTTCAACCCGAAAGGCATAACCTGGTAACAATACGTCCCTTGCTCGGTTATGAAAGAGGTCTTCTCCTGGTCATTAGGGTCCATTCTGATCTGATTATACCCGGAGAAAGCGTCCATGAAGCTGAGGAGCTCATGACCAGCGGTGGCATCCACAATCAAGTCTATTCGAGGTAAGGGGAAACTATCCTTGGGGCAGGCCCTATTGAGGTCAGTGAAGTCAATGCAGAGGCGCCACTTGCCATTGGTCTTCTTAACGAGGACAACATTAGCTAGCCATGCTAGGTAATCCACATCCCTAATGGCTTTGGCATGTAGAAGTTTGTTGACCTCTTCGTTAATGGCTTTTTGACGTTCCGGGGCGAAACTCCTCCTTTTTTGTTTGATGGGTTTGCAGCTCGGATTCACACTGAGCTTATGCATGATAACTGAAGATTCAATACCTTCCATGTTTTCTTGTTTCTAGGCAAACACCTCCATGTTTTGCCTCAAAAACTGGATGAGAAGTTCCTTAATCTCTCTGCTCAGCTTTGATCCTACATAAACAAGGTGCTCGGGCTTTTCATCTAGCTGTATAGGTTCTCGCTCTTCCGACGGGATTGGTCTGGTTTCCAGCTCATCTCTCATGTCGAGTTCATCCAATTGGATGTTCTCAACCTCTTTCATCTTCACAGACGCCATGTAGCATTCTCTTGCTACACGCTGGTCTCCCCGGACCACTCCGATTCCATTTTCTGTTAGAAATTTGACGACCAAGTGATAGGCAGATGGGATTGCCCTCATAGAATTAAGGGAAAACCTTTCAAGCAGGATGTTGTATGCAGAAGGTGCATCAACCACTAGGAATTTTACGGTCGTGGTGGCTTGGCAAGGCGGGTCACCTAGGGTGAGCACAAGTTGGATTGAGCCCAGGGGGAACACCCTTTCTCATGAGAAACCTAGCAAGTGAGTACTTACAGGTTCGAGTTTTTCCCTTCCAATAACCATTTTGTTGAATGCAGGCGCAAAGATGATGTCTGCCGAGCTCCCGTTATCGATCAGAACTCGATGAACGGTTTTGTTAGCTACCACGACTCTTACCACCAATGGATCATCATGGGGGTATTGGCATCCCTCCAAATCAGAATCTGAAAAAGTGATAGCTGTGTCTAAGCGTGGTGCTTTGGATACAGTATGCACTTCGAGAGCTTCTTCGGCTCTGATTCGTCGGAGGTGTGCTTTCCTGGCTGAGCTGGATTCTCCGCCTCCCGCAAATCCTCCAGATATTACTCTGATCTCACCTAGAGGCTGCTGATGTGGTGCAGGTGCTTGCTGTTGAGGTGGCGGCGGTGGAGGAGCTCGATTCTGGTTGTCATGGGCCACAAAGCGACGCAACTGTCCTCGCTGAATTAAGAATTCGATCTCCTTCTTTAATTGAATGCAGTCATCGGTATGGTGACCATAATCCCTGTGGTAGTCACAGTACTTTGTGGGGTCTCTCTTTGCTGGATCTGCCTTCATCCGAGGTGGCCACCTTAGGAACTTCTCGTTTTGGACCTCATACAGAACTTGGGATACAACGGCGTTAACGGGGTGAATCGCTGAGGTCCGTATCTAGGCTATAGCTCAGGCTGCATGGGGCCCAAGCAGTCTCTAACATTTCCTCTTCTCTTTGGGGAGCGATCTCTATCCCTCCTTGGAGACCTTTCTCGCCCTTTTTCTTTCCTGGGACTTCGGTCCCTTTTCTTCTCTTCGTTTTCCTTCTCCTTCCGTGAGGATGCACTCCCCACCTTGGAAAGGAGCGCTTCTTAACCGTTTATGTACTTTTCTGCCTTGGCTAACACCTCAGCCATGCTTGCTTGAGGGTTCTTTGATATAGAGAACATTAAATCCTTTGACTGCACTCATAATCCTGCAATGAAAGCAGTAATGGCAAACTTTTCATCCGGGATATCTACCTTCAGAGATTCTGAATTGAACCTCTGTACATAAGATCGCAGGTTCTCATCAGGCCTCTGCTTTATATTTAATAAATAATAGCTCGGCTTCCTGTAGATCCGAGCTCCGATGAAGTGAGACACAAAGGAAATGGAGAGTTCTTTGAAAGAAGAGATCGAAGCTGGGGGGAGCCTATTGAACCATGCTAAGGCTGACCCCTTCAGGGTGATGGCGAAGGCCCTACACCGCACAGGATCCTGGTACCCGTGCAGCTCCATTTGGTTTTTGTAGGTGTTGAGGTGATCCACGGGATCTTTTGTCCCATCGAAAACCTCTATCTGAGGTACTCTGAACTTCGGAGGAAGGGGGAAATGCAATACCCCGGGAGTGAATGGGGATTCAGTTTGTTGCACCAAGGCATCCATTGTTACTGGAGTTTTGACCTTCACTGCCTCTCTCATGTGGCTGAGCTCTTGCTGGATTTCCTTGAAGCGGTGCTCCCAGTATTGCTCCATTCTCTCCTGTTGGAAAGGAAGGAAATCATTCCTCTCCAACCCTTCGTTATGGCTTTGTGCTTCTTCATTGATTCCCTTCCTAGGTGGCTGATGGGGTGCTTGACTGCTTTCCCCTCCTTCGTTCGCTTCCCTGAGGGGATCAAGGCATTGTCGTTCCCTAAGAGGAAGATCATTCGGGCCTCGCCGGGCTGGCTGCGTCTTCTGAGGACCTTGTAAGAGCTTCAAGAGCTCCTCATTTTGTTGAAGTAAACGTTGATTGATCAGGCGAAGGGCGTCTAGTTCATTGTTAGCGGGGGGTTCCACCGTAGGTGTGTCGTCTTCAGCGGTGGGGACGAAATCATGAAGGTTTTTCGGTTGCCTCCCACTGGTGAGCTCCTGGGGATTCTACATTCTTGGGGGATTCATCTGACTTTTACTCATGTTTCGTGTAGAGACCATCAATCACTGAAAAATCAGTATATTTGTAACAAGAACTGTCGTTCCCACAGACGGCGCCAAACTGATGGTGATAATCTATCGAAGATGAGCAGAGGGCATGGATGTGTGTGAAATCAAGCGTGGTGTCTGAGCTACAAGGCTCGTGCAAAAATGCTGGTAAATGCTTTGGGAAATTGAGGAAAGGGAGATGAACACAATGAAATTACAGTGGTTCACTGGCCTGGGAGCTCGGCTAGTCCACTCTTCAATGGAGACTCTTGCTCATATTTTCTTATTGATTGCGTTGGGTGCGTTACAATGCAGTTTGGAGAAAATTAGGGTTCTCCTTGGCTCTATCGTCCATCCCTCTAATTGGAGGCGTACCTTGCTTTTATAGCCTCTTGCTTACATCTAACCCGAATTTTATTTCCTATAATCAAGGGATCATTCCCCCTTACTCTCCCCAATGGAGGAGTTACCTAATCTCCATAGGACTGATTTAGTGGACTTTGTCCCGAGATCTTTACCTTCCATCCATGGGATCCTCCTTAATCCTTGGAGAGGATCTCGGTTGGTTAAGGGTTTTATGCCTTGAATTCAGTTTGGCTATTACTTGGGAGGTGTTTTGCTATCATCTTGCTGTCCCCTCATCGCTTCCCATATCATCTCGCTTGGGGGGGAGCTCTAACTATGGCTGGATGAGCTCTACATGTCTTACCTGACCTCCCGAGCTGGGTTCATTTCCTGAGCTCGTACTTAAGGTTTATTTTAGGTATCATCAGTTAATTTTCGTGTAATTAGGAATTTTGTTTTCATTATAGGAACGATTAGAGTTTTGACTGTTTATACATACATATATATATATACAATAATTTTCAGAGTTATTATCTTTTTTTTTTTTTTGGTGGATTGTAAGTGTGTTTTATACACTTATAGCGATGATCTCTTTATGTTCATTCGTTACCACTGCGTAAAGAACACCTGAAGAACAACTGATATTTATAAACTTGGTATTTCACACCACCATGTTGGCAAATAATAGTCGATTAGGTGCAAATCCTAATCTAGCCCTCCCAAACCTCGATAATAGCAGCTAAAATGAGTGTTATTTTATACGTTGATTAATGTAGTTTACAACTGTAATTACTAATCCACAATGCACCACTTTGCCAACATGAAAATTCCCTCAATCATGTTCGTTCGATTAACCATGGATGAGAAACCTTCTACGTTGCGATTGCCAAAGTGTCATTTGTTAATTTTTTTAAGTATTTCTTGCTTTTTATTTTGTTTTTGAGTAGTGTTTTCCTTGCATCAAAGTATACTTTTAAAAGGAAAATAGTAAAAAAATCTTTATTTTTCCTAAAAAAAATTGTACGTACGGAATTTTATTATTTTTATTTGCTTCTTTTCCCAAGCTTGATCGCATATATGTGTGTTTAGATTATTACTTATATATCAAGATGCACATATATTATTTTCAGAAAAATTGCCATCAAATATATGTTTGATTTTTTATTTTGCCTTTGCTTTTAAGAAAATAGCAAAAAATTGATAAAAACACTTTTTTGCTTATGAAAAGTATTTTAAAAATATCACCACACACGCCTAAAATTTACGCCACCCATGGTAAAAAAAAAAACTTCTTCCACTTACTTTAGCAATATTAACATTTAGCAATAAACCTTTTAGCTAAATATATCCCCAATATGGCATTCACCAGCATAGTTTGTGATGATACCTAAAATAAACCCTAAGCACGAGTTCAGAAAATAAGCTCAGTTCAGGAGGTCAGGTAAGATAGGCAGAGCTCATCCAGCCATAGGCAGAGCTCATCCGGCCATAGTTGAAGCTCTCCCCAAATTAAATGATATGGGAAGCGATGAGGAGACAGCAAGATGATAGAGAACACTTTCGAAATAATAGCCAAGCTAGAATCAAGGCATAAAACTCTTAGCCAACCAAGATCCTCTCCAAAGTTAAAGGAGGATCCCATGGTAGAAGGCGAAGATATCGGGATACAGTCCGTTAAGCCAGCCATATGGAGTTTAGGTAACTCTGGGATTGGGGAGAGAAAGGGGTAAAGATCCCTCCATTGTAGGAAGTAAAATCGGATTAGAGGTAAGCAAGAGGCTATAAGAGTAGGGCAAGCCTCCAGTGAGAAAAAGAGGCGATAGAGCCAAGAGGAACCCTAATTTCCTCCACATTTGTATTGTAACACATTCGACACAGTCAATAAGAAAACAGGAGCAAGAGTCTCCATTGAAGAGTGGACTAGCCAAGCTCCCAGGCCGGTGAACCACTGCAATTTCATTGTCATCACTTCCCCTTCCTCAATTTTCCTCAGCATTTACTAACATTCCTGTCACGAGCCTTGTAGCTCAGACATCATATTTGAACACATACACACACTCTGCTCATCTTCGATAATTTAACACCATCAGTTTGGCGTCGTCTGTGGGAACGACTGTTCCTATTACAAATAAGCTGATCTTTCAGTGACTGATGGTCTCAACTCGCAACATGAGCAGAAGTCAAATAAATCCACCACGAGTGACAGATCAACATGACGCCGCCGACGACGGACAGCCTGAGAACGTTCAGGAGACGAATCCTCCCATGGGAGTTCCCCCCACCAACAATGAGTTGGCAGCCCTTCGCCAAGCCAACGTGCGCTTGATACAACAGAATGAGGAACTCTTGAAACTCTTGCACTGCCCACAGGAGGCACAACTGGCCCAAGAAGGCCAGAATAACCCCCCACACAGGGAGCAGCAACAGCTCAACCCCCTCAGAGAAGCCAACGAAAGGGGGGAAAATAGCCAGACCGTGGGGGAAGTCCCTCATCAACCCCTTAGGAACGGCCACAACGAAGAGGTACAAAGTCAGAATGCTGGGGGCGAGAGGGACGATTTTTTTCCTTACCAGCAGGACAGGAGAGAACAGCACTGGGAGCAACGCTTCAAGGATATCCAGCAAGAGCTCAGCCACATGAAGGAGGTTGTAAAGAGCAAGGCTCCGCTTACAATGGATGCCCTAGTACAACAGACTGAGTCCCCATTCACCACTGGAGTGCTGCACTTTCCTCTCCCACCAAAGTTCAGGATGCCTCAGGTAGAGGTCTTTGACGGAACGAAAGATCCCGTAGATCATCTCAACACTTACAAGAACCATATGGAGCTGCATGGATACTAGGATCCTGTACGTTGCAGATCTTTTGCCATCACTTTAAAAGGCTATGCCCTGGCCTGGTTTCACACGCTCTCACCAGCTTCGATCTCATCCTTTAAAGAGCTCTCCATAGCTTTTGTTTCTCACTTTATAGGAGCTCGGATATACAGAAAACCGAGCTACCACCTGCTTAATGTGAAACAGGGACCTCAAGAGAACCTGAGGTCTTATGTCCAAAGGTTCAACTCGGAGTCACTAAAAGTAGACGTCTCAGACGAGAAGTTTGCCATAACTGCCTTCATAGTTGAATTGGGAGTGCAATCTAAGGACTTGATGTTTTCCATTTCAAAAAACCCGCAAGCAAGCATGGCAAAGATGCTCGCAAAGGCAGAAAAATACATCAATGGCGAGGAAGCCTTTTTCTCTAAGATGGGGAGCTCGTCCGCGCAAAAGGAAAAAGGGAAAGAAGAGAAAAAGAGGGACCGAAGTCCCAGAAGGGAAAGAGGACATGATAGGTCTCCAAGAAGAGACAAAGATCCCTCCCCAAAAAGGAGAGGTAACGTCAGGGATCGTTTAGGCCCACCACAGCCAAAGCTACAGCCAAGGTATCCACCTCGGCAGCTCACTCCTCTAACTGCTACGGTGTCCCAAATCCTATATGAGGTACAGAATGAGAAGTTCTTAAACTGGCCACCCCGAATGAAGGCAGACCCAACAAAGAGGGATCCCACCAAGTACTGCGAGTTCCACAGAGATCATGGTCATCACACTGACAGTTGCATCCAGTTGAAGAAGGAGATAGAATACCTGATTCAACGAGGGCATTTGCGCCGCTATGTTGCTCAAGACAATCAGAACCAAGCTCTTCCACCTCCACCACCTCAACAGCAAGCCCCTGCTCAACATCAACAGCCCCTGGGGGAAATCAGGGTGATATCCGGAGGATTTGCTGGAGGTGGGGAATCCAGCTCTGCTAGAAAGGCCCACCTACGAAGAATCAGGGCTGGGGAAGCATTGGAGGTTCACACTGTATCCAAGGCACCCGGTTAAGCACCACTATAACCTTCTCCAACTCAGACATGGAAGGTTGCCAGCATCCCCACGATGATCCACTGGTAGTAAGAGCTGTAGTGGCAAACAGAACAATTCATCGAGTCTTAATCAACAACGGGAGCTCGGCAGACATCATTTTTGCCTCTGCCTTTGATAAAATGGACATAGGAAGGGAGAAGCTAGACCCGATGAGTGCTCACCTGTTGGGATTCTCCGGGGAGAGAGTATTACCACTAGGATCCATCCAGCTTGTGCTCACCATGGGAGACCCTCCGTGTCAATCCACCACAACTGTGAAGTTCCTGGTGGTGGATGCCCCTTCTGCATACAACATGCTACTGGGAAGACCTTCTCTTAATGCCATGAAGGCCATCCCCTCTGCCTATCACCTAGTGGTAAAATTCCCTACAGAAAATGGGGTAGGAGTAGTCCGAGGAGACCAGCGTATAGCCAGGGAATGCTACACAGCTTCGATGAAACAGAAAGAGGTTGAGAGCATCCATGTGGATGAGCTCAACATGAGGGACGAGCTAGACACAAGACCAATGCCGTCAGAAGAGCTGAAACCTGTTCAGCTTGACGAAGAACCAGAACACCTCGTTTACATCGGATCCAAACTGAGCAGAGAAATTAAGGACCTACTCATTCGTTTTCTGAAAGAAAACATCGGGGTGTTTGCTTGGAAGCAAGAAGATATGGAAGGTATTGACCCCTCGGTTATTACCCACAAGCTAAGCGTGAACCCAACTTGCAAGCCCATTAAATAGAAGAGAATGAGTTTTGCCTCAGAGAGACAAAAGACAATCAACGAGGAGGTCAGCAAACTCCTACACGCCAAGGCAATCAGGGAAGTAGACTATCCCGTCTGGTTAGCAAATGTAGTTCTTGTCAAGAAGACCAATGGCAAGTGGCGGCTCTGTATTGACTTCACTGATCTCAACCGCGCATGCCCCAAGGACAGCTTCCCCCTACCTCGGATAGACCTCATAGTGGATGCCACAGCAGGCCACGAGCTCCTTAGCTTCATGGATGCCTTTTCAGGCTATAATCAGATCAGAATGGACTCCAACGACCAGGAGAAGACCTCTTTTGTCACTGAGCAAGGGACATATTGCTACCAAGTCATGCCTTTCGGGTTGAAAAACGCTGGAGTCACTTACCAGCGGTTGGTGAATAAGATGTTCCAAAAGCAAATAAGAGCATCCATGGAAGTCTACATCGACGACATGCTAGTAAAGTCACTGAAGGCAGAACTCCACATCGAGCACCTAGCCGAATCGTTCCGGATCTTAAAGGAGTACAAGATGAAGCTCAACCCTGCGAAGTGTGCGTTCGGGGTCTCGGCAGGAAAGTTTCTGAGTTTTATAGTTAGCAGCCGAGGAATTGAAGCCAACCCAGAGAAGGTTAAGGCGGTGTTAGATATGCAGTCACCATCCAACACAAGGGAGATACAATGCTTGACAGGTAGGATAGCTGCCTTGAGCCGTTTTGTATCCAGATCAAGCGATAAGTGTCAGTCATTCTTTCAAATCTTGAAGAAGGTATTTCAGTGGAATACCGAGTGTGAAGAAACGTTCAGAGCCCTGAAAAATGATATGAGCTCCCTCCTGTTTTGGTGAGCCCTTTAGAAGGGGAAGTCTTTACTCTCTACCTGGCAGTTTCAGATTTTTCAACTAGTGTAGCGCCGGTTAGGGAGCGAGACAGAGCTCAGCAACCAGTCTACTACTGCAGCAGAGCTCTGAGGGGGGCGGAGGAGAGATATCCAAAGATGGAGAAACTCGTTTTAGCTTTGGTTACAACAGCTAGGAGACTTAGGCCCTATTTCCAGGCTCATACTATCGAGGTTCCAACAGACTAGCCGATGAAGCAAGTGCTACATAAGCCGGAATCTTCTGGAAGGTTGGTCAAATGGGCCATAGAGCTCAGTGAGTTTGATATCAGATATAAGCCAAGAACTGCCATAAAAGGGCAAATTTTGGCGGATTTCATCGCAGAATTCACAGCAGCAGCACCAATGGAGATAACAGAGTTAGTACCCAACCTCCCCATATGGAGGCTTTTAGTGGATGGAGCTGCCAATGCTCAAGGAAGCGGTGCGGGTTTAATCCTGACTTCTCCAGATGGAATAGATGTCGAGTATGCCCTTAGGTTTGGGTTTAAGGCTTCAAATAACGAGGCTGAGTATGAAGCTGTCATCGCCGGGCTCAATCTTGCTCATTCTATGGAAGCAGAACAGCTGGAGATCTGCAGTGACTCTCAACTAGTGGTGAAACAGATAGATGAGTCCTACGAAGCGAGGAGCGAAAAAATGATCCTTTACCTCAGAAAGGTACGAGAACTAATCAGGAAGTTTGTGCAGGTTAAGGTCAGGCACGTTCCCAGGTCAGAAAATTCACGAGCAGATGCGTTGGCAAGATTGGCAACTGCCTCGCAAGAGAACTTGGATAGGTTAATACCAGTGGAACACCTAGCAGAACCTTCAGTGAGCATCGAGGAGGAAGAAGTGCTCCCAGTCTCAGCTGAGCTGAGCTGGATGGACGCCATCATAGAGTACTTGCAGAATGGAGTCTTGCCAAATGACCCCAGGGAAGCCTCCAAACTGAAAGCCAGGTCAGCTAGATTCTCTCTGTTACAGGGAAATCTGTACAAACGAGGTTTTTCAGCACCTCTTCTTAAGTGCGTAAGGGACGAAGGTGCCAACTATATACTCAGAGAAGTGCATGAGGGAATCTGCGGCAATCACATCGGGGCCCGGGCCTTAGCAGGAAAAGCACTGAGCAAGGGTACTACTGGCCCACCATGCTTAAGGATGCCACTGAGTTGGTCAAGAGGTGCCAGACCTGCCAGAAGCACGCCAACATCTCCCACTGTCCGTCCGAGCCACTAAGCTCGGTGGTGAGCCCATGGCCTTTCCAGCAATGGGGTTTGGATATACTTGGACCACTTCCCACCAGGGTGGGACAATGCAAGTTTGCTGTTGTAGGGGTAGATTATTTCACCAAATGGGCAGAGGTCGAAGCTTTGGCAACTATCACCGAGCAAAAGGTGCAAAACTTTGTTTGGAAATCTATAATTTGCAGGTTTGGAGTTCCCAGAGCAATCGTATCTGATAATGGAAAGCAGTTTGACAACGCAAAGTTCAAGAGATTTTGTGCTGAGCTCGGAATAAAGAACTATTTTTCAGCTCCGGCACACCCTCAATCCAACGGGCAAGCTGAGGTCACCATCAGAACCATAAAGGCAGCTCTGAAGACCAAGCTAGAAAACCTGAAAGGAAAATGGGTGGAGTACATCCCGGAAGTACTGTGGGCCTACAGGACCACCGCCAGATCTGCAACTCAGGAAACCCCGTTTGCTTTGGCTTTTGGAACCGAAGCAGTGGCACCAGTCGATGTAGGGCTCCTATCACCTAGGGTTGAGTTTGCAGACGCTGAGCATAACGATGAATCTCTCCTGCTGAACCTCGATCTCCTGAATGAAAAGAGAGACACAGCTCTGCATCGCATCCAAAGTTACCAAAGAAAAACCGCGAGGTATTATGACAAAAGGGTCAGGCACAAAGGCTTTAAAGCGGGGGACTTAGTGCTCAAGAAGCTTCTACTTGCGAGAAAGGATCCCACTCATGGGAAGCTGGGACCTAATTAGGAAGGGCCCTACATCATTTCGAGGGTGATCAGACCTGGAAATTACGAACTACAAATAGAGGAAGGAAAGATCCTACTTCACTCATGGAATGCAGAACACCTTAAAAAAAAAATTCAGTAAGTCTCCTTTGTAAGCAAAAAGTTTTTCAATAAAAGTATCAAAAAAACTCCTCCATTCCTTATATGAGCCATGTAGCTCGCAATGAACTCATCAGTCCATGATATGAGGCACGTAGCTCACGTTGAACTGCTTGATTCATAATACGAGCCACGAAGCTCAGGCAGAACTTTTCAGTTCATCTCACGAGCTACGTAGCTCAGTACGGATTCAAATGTTCATAAAATAAAAGAGAGCCACGTAGCTCACGCTGAACTACTTGATTCCTAATACGAGCCACGAAGCTCAGGCAGAACTTTTCAGTTCATCTCACGAGCCATGTAGCTCAGTACGGATTCAAATGTTCATAAAATAAAAGAGAGCCACGTAGCTCAGCATGAACTCAGTTAGCGAAGGAGAGCCACGCAGCTCCATACGAACTCAAACGGAAGAAATATTCAAAGAGCCAAGTAGCTCACGATGGAGCTTAATAGCTCAATAAAAGAGCAAAGTAGCTCATAACGAAGCACAGAAGCTCAGCAAATTGAGCCCTGCAGCTCAGGAAGGACCCTTGAGGTCACGAAGTAAGTCAGGAAAAGTCTGACGAGCCGAGCAGCTTACCGACACATATACCAAAGGAAGAGGTGAATTTAGTGGTCAGAAACACAAACAAACATGCAAGAAAGAGATCTAGAATCTATTACATCAAAGTCAATTAGGACAGAGGAGAAAAGCCACTAGTTTTTCCCAAGCTGCCTCCTAAGCTCCACCACTTCTTCCTTTAGACTCCTTTGAAACTGAAGAAGATAAAAGAGGTCGGGGATCTGGCGACAAACGAACGAGGGAGGGGTCGTTAGATTCCTCCTCCATGTCTAATCCTCTCTTTGCACTGTCTTCTCTTCTTCTAAGGAGGTTAAATTTCTTAATAGGATCTCTGAGGTAGAGAAGGAGAGAAATGGGCAAAGACATAATTTGTGAGGCTAACTTCAAGCCCCGAAGCAAAGAAGACCGCAATTGAGCTCTGTTCACCCAGTTCAGCTGACTGAGGTCAGCTCTGACATGAGGTCAGCTCGCATGATTGCATGAACATTTTGGCACACCACAGAGTAGACTGCATTGAAGAAGGAATAAATCACATTGGAACTGTAATAAGCCTCTCTCAGCTCTACAGCTCTGGGGGAGGGGCCTTCCTTAAGGAGCCACACCTGAACCGTCGGTTAAAGTCAATTATTGTCCTTTAAGAGGAACTAAAGTGCCTCTTAAAGCGGGGGGAGCAAGGGAAGTACCAGGAGAAGGAAATGCAAGTCAAAGTCAGAACACGAACCATGTGAGTTATGTCTCAGATCAAAGTCAGAAACACCACATTTCAAAAACAAGTGTTGTATTTCAGAAACAAGGATTAAAGGTACATCAAATACAAGTCTACAGTTGCAAAAAAAAAAAAAACACTAAGTCTCTGAAGGTGGATCTTGAAGTTCAATAGAGGAAGCCTCAGGTGCAGGAGTAAAGCTCGGAAGATCTGCAAGCAAGGACTCAGGGGTCAGAGGAGTAGTAATCTCAGGGATGCTGGCCCCAGGAACCTCCACTCCATCATCTAGCAATTCTTGATTAAGGGCCCTGGACACGAGGTCAGCAGAGAAGGAATTGGTACGTGGAATAGCCTGAGAAGCAGGCACACCCTGGTTCAAGGCTTCAGCTGGAGGAACTGAGGTGTCTTCCTCATTATCAGAGTTAGATTCTTCCGCTTCTTCCTCGGTAGGGATAGAGAAGTTGAAGTCCAGGTCTGGAAAAGCCTTGATAGCCTTACGCCTAAAGGCAAGCCACCCAGTAGCCCACAAGGTGGTGGCCTCATCCTTCAGCTCTGCCACCTCGTTATCCCTCTGTCTGACCAGGTCTTTCTGCGCCTCAAGCTCCTCGCAGAGCTTGCCGTTTGCCTCGTTGAGGGTGAGGTAATCCTGTTTTGCCAGGCTGAGCTCTTTCTTAGCATCAAAGGCCTCTTGACTAGCCTTGGTCCAGGCCTCAGACTTGAGCTTCAGATCCTCCTTGGTTATCCATAGCTCATCTCGAGCTTTCTTTTCCCCTTCCTCAGCTCTAACCTTGACGGTTATGGTGTGTTTGAGGTCGGAGGCTTGCTTCTTTGCTTGCTCCTTAAGATCCTGCACCTGAGTCCTGAGATCCTTGTTCTCAAAGGACAATTCAGCAACCTTGATCTCATACGCCTTCAGAGCCTTAACAGAGCGCTCAGAAGACCGAACCCGGTGCAATAGACCCTTCACATGGAGGGCCGTCTGAGGACACAAAGGAAGTTCAACAAGTCACGTGAGACAATGATATAAGGGTAAGTAAAGATGAAAAAGTACCAGCACTTACAGCAGCTGCTCCCTGAAGAGCTGAAGCAATGGATTCCTCGAGGGGCACAGAAGCAGCCTTCAGGACGTCAGACTCAGAAAAAATAGAAGAAACAGCTCCCACAGCGAGATCCATGTTATCGAAGAAAGAATCTTCATCTTCCTCTTCGGGTTTTCTCCCTCTCCCCACAGTCTTCCCAGAAGCACTATACGTGACAGAGCTGGGTTGGAGATAAGAGATCTGTCCCAAAGCTCTCTCGACCTCAGAAGAGGAAGGGGAAGTCTGACCTCCCACTTGAGCTTGTACCAACGCAAGCTGAGCCTCTGAGGGGGAAGAGGTGGCTGCCACTTGAGGAGTGTCGGATGAGGAAGCCAGTGCCTTGGTGGGAGCCTGTTCCATGGCGGATGAAGAGGGTGAAGACGTCTCCAACCTTGGAATTTTAGCCCGAGTAATAGGGCCGCTTCCAGAACCGGCCTGGGCCTTGCGCTTGCCAAACTTACCACTCTTCATTAACTCCTCAACCTTAGCCTGAAGCTCTTCAGGGGTAGACTTCATGGTGGAGGGTCCTGGAAGGTCTAGGTTGAATTAAAAAAAAAAAAAAAAGGAGGAGAAGGAAATATTGGAATAGCTAGTGGTGTTACCTTCCTCAGCACCTGCAACAGATATTGGAATAGCTAAGGTCACCGGGGGAGGGCTTAGACCTAACTCCACCAGGTATCGAGGCTCGATGAGATCAGCGTATCTCTCTGGCTTGAGTTTTCCCAGTTTCAATAGCACCCTTTTATCTTCAGGGCTGAGCTCGGGTCGAGAACCTACAAAAAAAAAACATGCAAGTAAGAGCAAAACTAAAGGCTCATAAGTTCCAGATCAAAGCTCGGTCAGCCTGAATAAAGACTCACCCAAGTTCTCTGGCTTAGACCAGGCCGTAGGGATACCAAGAGTGTCAGTTTTATCAGCAGGGTTATACTCCCAGTTGGTACCCCCAACAAAAAAGAAATGATTTTTCCACCTTTTATGAGAAGATGGCAGGTCGGTAATAACCTTCCTAGCGGCATTACGCTTGGAGACGTACAGAAAGCCCTCAGAAGAGGTCGGCTTGACATTGAAAAGCTCCATAAGCAGAGAAATGCTAGGGACCCCAAGTTTATGCTTCCTAAAGAAGACTAAAAGGCATACCAAAACGCCATAGAAATTGGGAGAAAGCTGAGAAGGGCAGACATTGAAGTGTTGCAGAACACCCTTGATAAATGGGTGCATGGGAAAACGAAGGTCGTTCTCAAAAGCAGCAAGGAAGAAACAGACCCTCTTACGCACCTGCTCTACATAATAGATGGACTTGTCCGGGCACCAGGGTTCGACTCCAGGAGGAAAATCGTAACGAGCTTTATAAGTTCTCATCAATGCAGGGACCTCCCTACTGTGCCCCACGAGCTCGGCATGCCTAAAGGCAGCACCCAGGTATGAAGACCTATCAGTAACCCCCACTCCACTCACCTTGCCCTTACCTTTGTCAAACTTCGGGGGCACGGGAGAAGACGTGGAAGGGGGCTCCTCGGTGCTGACCTCCTCAACACCAGGAAAATTGTCTATTTCCTCACCCACATCCCTTACATCGGTGTCCTCCTCGACAGACCGATTGTCTGGGAGGGAAACAGAGGAACGGGTTGCACCAGAAGAGGCAGAAAGGGGGTACCTAGTTGGAAGAGAGCAACGAACAACAACCCAGGGCCAAATCAAGAGAGGGAAGCGCTGTGAGTCCTCGAATCGAACACAGGAAAACCGATTTTGAGCAAGAATCAGAAAGCTTTGAGACAGAAAGCTAAGAATTCACAAAGGCAAGAAGATCGAAGGACAGAGAAGAAGCTGAACAGTGGGAAGAGGCGGTTCAGATAGTCGTTTGGATATTTAAAGCTTGAGGGACGTGGGCTAAAACGTGCGCAGGAATCGAGGAAAGCCATGATTACTACAAACCGTCAAAGGGCTTCAGTCACGTGCAAGACAGGGTCAGCCACGCGCAAGTCTAGCTCGGTTTAAAGACAGTTCAGCCCTTGCCCAAGCTCGCTTGAGGCAGGGGCTGGGGGGCAACTGATGATACCTAAAATAAACCCTAAGCACGAGTTCAGAAAATAAGCTCAGTTCAGGAGGTCAGGTAAGATAAGCAGAGCTCATCCAGCCATAGGCAGAGCTCATCCAGCCATAGTCAGAGCTCATTCGTCCATAGCTGAAGCTCTCCCCAAATTAAATGATATGGGAAGCGGTGAGGAGACAACAAGATAATAGAGAACACTTTCGAAATAATAGCCAAGCTAGAATCAAGGCATAAAACTCTTAGCCAACCAAGATCCTCTCCAAAGTTAAAGGAGGATCTCATGGTAGAAGACGAAGATATCGGGATACAGTCCGTTAAACCAGCCATATGGAGTTTAGGTAACTCCGGGATTGGGGAGATAAAGGGGGAAAGATCCCTCCATTGTAGGAAGTAAAATCGGATTAGAGGTAAGCAAGAGGCTATAAGAGCAGGACAAGCCTCCAGTGAGAAAAAGAGGTGATAGAGCCAAGAGGAACCCTAATTTCCTCCACATTTGTATTGTAACACATTCGACACAGTCAATAAGAAAACAGGAGCAAAAGTCTCCATTGAAGAGTGGACTAGCCGAGCTCCCAGGCCGGTGAACCACTGCAATTTCATTGTCATCACTTCCCCTTCCTCAATTTTCCTCAGCATTTACCAACATTCCTGTCACGAGCCTTGTAGCTCAGACATCATATTTGAACATATACACACACTTTACTCATCTTCGATAATTTAACACCATCAGTTTGCATTGCATTGCATATGGATTATTATGTCCCTAGTTGTGTTTTTCCTAGGGAAACTTTCAAAGAACTTGCTTTTGTGCGAGTGGAATATAAAACTGCATATGCATATAATTATTCGTGAATAATGTTATGCTTATCAAGTTTTCTATTTCAAGTGATGTGACACATTGTTGATTATATACAAGTGCTTTCAAAGTTATTTTGGTTGCATATTCAGCAATGGGGGTTAAATTAGACCATCCAAAGTAATTTTTGTATAGATGAATATCAAATAAAATTACATAAGGGACAAAAATATTATACATTCTAATTTTGCATCTCACAAGATATTAGACTAAGAATTGGACAAGAGCCGGCCAATAGTTTGCTCCAAAGGGGGATATATGATGATTTTAATTTTTTTTAATTAAACTATCATATTTTCAAACTTAATTACATTATTGTTATTTAACTTATTTTTATGAAGACGTGCTTCTAACACACAATTTCAACTAAAAGCATGTTTTAGAAATAGTTGTTCAGCTCTTTTTACATTCAGAAATACGCTTTTAGTGTAAAGTCGTGCTTTAAAAATATGTTTTTTATAAAAATAATGATAATTTAGTAAATAAATTTAAAAATACAATATTAGTGTGTGTTGAGGCAAAAGGGCACAACTTTCCGTTTTTCTTTTACCGCCAAAACTATGGAGGTAACTACGAATTAAAATCTCTGCACATAACAACAACACTGACTTCCTTGAGAAAACAGTCCAATTCATCGATAATGGATACCTTGTTCAATCTTTTCTTCTTCCTTTGGGCGGAGAAACCGGGGATACTGAAAATGACCCTCCAATACCAAGCCGGCCAAAGGATAATGGAATCAATCACGTCTCTTTGTTGTTCTTCTGTTCCCTCTTTATCTTCATCAAAAATAAATTCAACATCAATCATCCTGTCATCTTATTTTCTCAACAATTCCGTGTCAACTTGCTGTTATGGACACTTAGATTCCCCGAAAAACGTCAAGAGTAGTCAGAGATTCACCGCTGTGAAACAATGGGTTGTGTTCAGGGCAAGGGGATCAGTTATACGCCGCCAAGGGGCCTTGAAAAGTTGAAACTCGATAATGGATATGTTAAAGGCGGCATGGGAGGCAGATCCATTGCTCAGAAGCAGCAATTGAAGGATCCAAACAATATACCTCGGCGTGAGGGGGATAATAAGAATATGGGTGTTGTTGTTGATGGCAATGGTGGAGGAGGAGAGAGGAAGGTTAGTAGAGAAGGAGAGAGAGGAATTAATGGCGGTGGTAATGTTTCACAGAGGATTACAGTTAAGAAGATTGATGAAGATGAGCTGATTGATGGTTGGCCTAAGTGGCTTGTCGATAACATTCCTGAAGATGCTTTGGCTGGTTTGGTTCGAAAAAGTGCTGATTCATATGACAAGCTTGCTAAGGTTTGTGTGAAAAATAAATGATTGTATTTCCTCCCTTGAAAAAGCATTAATAGGAAAATTATTTCAGAATTGACCAATACAATGTTTTTCAGAACATGCCACTTTCTTTGGGGCGATACCATCCTGTTGAGTGAAATTTGATTGTCTTAAAATTTGGCTTTAGTGAAGACTCGGGATTCTAGAGAGAAGCATGTTCCTCCCTGTAGAACCCACTCTTTGATTTTGACAAAACTATCTGAATATCTGACATTATCTTACTTCTTATGAGTGAGGTGATGCTCAATAACAGATTGGGGGATGGAGGGGGGAAGCCTATATAATTCGAAAACATTCATAGTTAATAGTGATATTTCAAACCTTAGAGGGGACAATCATCCCTCCTAGGCTAAATTTCTGGATTCGTCCATAGTTCAGTTGATATTTTTCAGTGTTTTTAATAGATGAATTGCTCTAAGCCGAAAACATATGGTGAAAATTGAAATTGGTCTTTTATTTTTTCAGGTAGGCCAGGGAACATATAGCAATGTGTATAAAGCTCGAGACAGGGAAACTGGGAAGATTGTTGCCCTGAAGAAAGTAAGGTTTGACACTTCAGAACCTGAAAGTGTAAAATTTATGGCTAGGGAGATCATCATACTACAGAAGTTAGACCATCCCAATATCATCAAGCTTGAAGGACTAGCCACCTCAAGAATGCAGTACAGTCTCTATTTGGTTTTTGATTTTATGCAGTCAGACTTAACCAGAGTTATCTCCCGTCCAGAGGGAAAGCTAACTGAGCCTCAGGTCAATTCTATACTTTCAGCACTTTTAAGTTATGAAGATGTTGTGTGATATTAACCAATTGGGAAAGCCATAATTTCCAAGAAAATTTGGGATTACAAAAAATTGCAAGTAGGGGGTAAAGTCTAAAAAACGATCAAAGTTTAAAGGCATTGCAACTTAAAAACTGCGTATAAAAAAGAAGCATTCATTGCCATTTCTCAATTAGGAGGAAATTTGGATATGATATTGACAATTTGGATACGATATTGACAATTTGGATACAATATTGACCTTTTTTGGATAGAGAGGGTGTTAATAATGCTTGCTGTTTTGTACATGATTTGTGGTGACTAAATGCAGGTCAAGTGCTATATGCAGCAGCTGCTTTCAGGTCTTCAGCATTGCCATAAGAGAGGAATTTTACATAGGGACATAAAAGGATCTAACTTGTTGATAGACAAAAGCGGGATGCTGAAAATTGCAGATTTTGGGCTTGCAAATTTTTACCAACCTAAACAGAAGCGCCCCCTAACTAGTCGAGTTGTGACACTCTGGTATAGAGCTCCAGAGCTACTTTTAGGCTCCACAGATTATGGAGTTGGTATTGATCTTTGGAGCGCAGGTTGCCTTTTGGCAGAGATGTTTGAAGGAAGGCCCATTATGCCTGGTAGGACAGAGGTAAAATTCCTTTAGTACTAGAAACATTCACAATTGTTCAGATGGAACATAAGAAAGAAATTGTTTTATTTCATTGCTAATTCTATTTGATGTAGTAAAAAGGTAGTACACCACTCTAAATTATGTGTTCAAGGACTCAAATGCTACCAAAGAAAAATGTAATGATTGCCCTTTCTTGTGTTTTCACAAATTTTTCCCTAGATTTCATTAGGATATGCAAGCAATGATCTTCTATTGGAAGCTGATTCACTTTCTTGAGATTTTGTGCATTCAGGTTGAGCAACTTCATAGGATTTTCAAGCTTTGTGGTGCACCGCCAGAAGATTATTGGAAGAAAATGAAACCACCTACAACCTTCCGACCACCACAACCGTACAAACCCAGTTTTCAGGAAGCCTTGACAAATTTTCCCAACTCTGCATTTCGTCTTTTGACCTCACTTCTAGCTTTGGATCCAGCATATCGTGGCACTGCTGCTTCTGCTCTTCAAAGTGAAGTGAGTTGAAATGGCATAGCACTTCCGCTAAATGATTGTTATGTTCTGCCATTAAAGGATGAAATCGAAAATTAGTGGTTTCCAGATCAGTTAATGACTATTAATAATATGCTTTTAGTGAATTCAAATGGTTTCCTTTAAGACTGAATTTAGTTAGGTTTTCCCTTTTGAAGAAATGTTAGCACTCCATAGAGTGTTCTGAGGCAAAGATTAGAAGAGAGGAAATTGAATTAATTTGATGGTGGAAGCATAGTGAAATTTTTTGCACCACATAAAATATCTATATTCCTATTAAAATACAGGTCAAACCAAATTCTTGCCATTGTATGTTTTTTACTCTTCCCTAGATTTGTCTAATGCACAGGCACAGGTAACTTTGGGTGGTTGATTTTCTATTCTTGGTAGAAGTGATATTAACATTGATAAAATAGTAAGTATAACAAACGACAAAAAGTATAATAACTAATATCCCTCTCATGCAGATCAGGAGCTTTAACTGGAGCTCGACATCAGCATAAATCTCTAATTTGTTCCATTAGTTAATCACAAAGCAGTCTGTACAGAATTCCAAAGACAACTGTATATCCAAACCTATCTGTATCCCATACCAGTATCAAACTCTCCAGGTGGTATCTGTTCAACCTATTAGGATCAGTGGCAGCAAGAGCTTTCCTGATATTCTTCTGCATTAACATCACCATGCCTGTTTTGATAGCCTTGACTCATGCCGGAGTGAAGTAGGTATTTAGAATAAGCAGAAACCCAAAGGATCTGCTCGTCCTTAATGATAATTACTTCCTTTGAAACGTCATTCCACTTGCTTCACATATTGAACAGAAGTATTCCAAGGATAAAAATTGTCTACTCTGCTAAGTCGTCCACCTTTTAGACTGCAAATCTAAGAACAGCATCCACCAAATCCTCCTCAGAACAGTCTTTGGCATAGGGGAATAATTTCTTTTGTTATTCCTCTCCAACCGCACATGACACACAGAGACTTCAGAACAAGCTTCCTTAAAGGAGCATGGAAGATCATATCCTTGATCTCCAAGGCTCCAAAGAATTACCACAAACCAACCTAACCACTCCATAACCCATGAACAGAAAGTTGATTCAGAATTGGGAAAAACTTCTCTCCGAATTCTTCAGAATTCTGACAGAAGCGTACATCTAGAATGTTGACGAATTCCTATTCAAGTAGAGATTGAGTTTACAGCTGTCCCTCCAGGGCAAGCCTTGCGATCTTAAAGTGCTTACACTTTTAGGACCAATTTATATCAATGCACCTCATCTCCATGGCTGCTAAGTAACACACCTCAAATCTATTTCAATATCAAATCATGTCCTGTAGTACTGCATGTCATCCAAATGTTCCCAGTATTCCTAATTGTCTGCTGCAAAAGATTCGGTGATCACATCTGATACCATAGGCGAAAGAGCATTTTCAGGCATATCAAAATCTTCGATTAATTTCGCCAGCATGATCAGAGGGAATTAAGTCACGGTTGTGAGCACAACAAGAACTTGGCCAACTTGTTCTGAGTTATCTTTTGTATGTCTTTGTACCTTACCTTTCAGTGAAGGGAAATCTATGACACACTATGATTATGTGTTTACTTCACCTAAGGTTTCAACCAATACTTTATGAATGGATGTAAAACTCGATTTTTCAAATTTGCAAAGCAAATTCATGGGCATAGAAAGTAACATTTGGTACGGCATTATAAAAATATTTTCTTCTATTTCCTTTTCTTTATCTTGCTGACTTGCTATTCATCATGATATTAAATGACCTGGAAAAGGTTTCTTGTGTTGTACTCTTAAGTTTTGTTTCCTACTTACAGTTTTTTATTTCAAGTCCATTAGCATGCGATCTCTTGGGTCTACCTGTGATGAGCAAAGAGGAGGATGAGCCAGCACAACTCAATGATAGGAGGAGGTATGTTGTCTCTTTAGAATCTTAAGTAGCATTCCTAATTACACAGCAATTTCATCTGTTTAATTGACTTACAAGTTTTATCTAGGAAAATTGCAATATACAGTATTTCGTTTTTCCTAACAAATACAAATACAAAATATAAATCAATAAAAATTTGTTTGCCTTGTGTTATCAGTTATCAGCAAATATTTGCCAAACAATTTTGAAATGTGAAGAATTCAATGAGTAAATTCCCCATATTTTCTGATTTGGTAATGCATAATTCTTTTAGACCAACATGACAATATGTTAATGGAAACAGATCACTAGGGGTGTTCAAATTTTTGGTTACCCGCAAATTCGGACCCTATCCTACTCTTCCCAACCTTACTGATCGGCTGCCCGAAAGAATCGGGTGGGCCAACGGAAGATCTTTTGGTATTCTGCAAAAAAATCGGATAGGAATGCATAATACCTACAAAATTTCTATATTCCTACTCTACCCTACCTGCATATATACATATATATATATAATAATACACATAGCAACTTGAATTTTTATTCTCTATATATTTTTCTCCCTAAAAATATCACATCACTCATTTCTATCATATGTTCAATTATTTAATATATGATTAATTTGTATTTTAACATAATTTTTATTTCAAACATTATCTAATAATATACACATGTTGAAAAAATTTAATATAGTGGGATCGATTTTTTGGGTGTTCGAATTTTATATTTTATCGTGCCTTCAGACACGGGTTATGACTAGTATATATATATGTTAACATTTTTTATATATATATATATTAATCCCTAAAAATTAAAATCCAAAAATCTAGAAACTCTAATGTTTTATTGATGTTTATGACTTTCTTGTTGTGTTTTATTGTAATTGTTCATGTATTATCGAATTTATTGTGTTTTATTTAGTATTTATTGGTTTATTGTGTTAGTTACTTGGTGCAGGTTATTTAATTAAATTGTTAAAATGATCCAAAAATTAATAATTAAAAAATATGTGTTCACCCGATTTCCTATCCGATTGTTTTGAACGGAATTCGAGTAGGAATAATACACTTGATTGGGTAGGGTAGGTCAAGAAAAAATTCTTCCACAAAGTATCGGGTAGGAAGATGGAATACCATAATTCCTACCCGTAAGGTAAAGTGAACACCCCTACAGATCACGACATAAGATCATTTAGGAGTTATGATACCTGAAAGCAGAAACAACGTTTAATTCAGCAACATCGTTTAATGTAAACATGATGCCCCAATATTTTGGAAACTTGAGTTGGTCGGTTGATATGCATATAGGTCTTGAAGGCAAATCTTACATGCTTGGAGCTATATCCAGCAAAAATGACAGTGAAAAAGAATGGAGTATAGTGTCATGTATTCTAAGAGTGTGTATGCCCGTTGATGTTAAAAGTTAAATAACAAAATGTACTCATTTAAATGCCACTGCAAACATGATGGGCAGATTTCTGTGATCTGTGAACACAATGGGTAGAATGTTTTGGTGGATGTCCAAATGCATCATAAGTAAACTGGTTCCCTATTCTTTCCGTATTACAGGAACAGCATCTTGAAAACAAAGCAAAGGTCTCGAAGGAACCGTGAAGGTCATAGAAGAAAGGACTCAATTTCTGGACAAGCCAAAGAATTTTCTGGATCTTCTAAAGAGGTAAAATCTAACTTTATATTTAGTCAGTTCTACAAAACTGACATTTCAGTTGAGTAGCACAATGAAATTTTATAGAATAATTTGGTTTCAGTTGACGAGCTGAGAAATTCATGCAGTTCACAAGCATCTTTGTGTGAAAATGAACATTATGGTGGAGAAGAAAACATCGTTTCAAATTAATTCATTCGCTTCATATCCAATGTTACAAAACACTCCCACTTTCTATTAAAAATATCTGACCTTGCAATTAATTTTACAAACTACAGCAGGTTGGACAGTTCCAGACAGTCTAACTACTAGAAATCTCTGGTGGGATTGAGAGTTCTTTTTATTACATTAATGTTGAGCTTCTAGATCATGCTCCAAGCTGTAGGTCAACATGCTACATTGACATTGTATTCCCAGACTTCATTATTTCTTGTCTTTTGCTTGGTTAGATGGCCAAAGGACTAGGAAATGAATTCCATTATACTTCCAAACATGCCCTTTACCCAAACAAAAGGAAAGGTTGACACTTCCTCTAACTGAACAAAATTCGGAATGGAGCTACTTTTTTTTTTCTTGGTTTCTTTGTTTCTTCTTCTTTTCCTGGATTCTTTGGGGTAGAATTTGAAGCATCGACACCATTCTTCCCTTAAATGCCCAGTTAGCGAATGCTACAACTCCTTTGGTGAGGATTACTTTTCTTTTAGTCTGATTATTTGTATCTTCTTGTTATATGCTGTATAGTGACTGATTTGGCTCGTTACAATTCCTATTGGTTTTTTCTTTTCGCAGGGAAAGCATGCAGAGGCAAACTTACAAAGCCAAGAGATAATTAACAGTGCTAGCAGCACTTCTTCTGGTAGAAAACCAAGCACAATTCACGGAAGCCCGCCTCCTTCACCTTCTCCATCTTTTCATTCTCAACGTAACCGATCTGCTAAAACTGAGGCACATCCTAATGCTCTAAAGAATGTGAAGAACTTCCCCCTCTTACTAGCCTCTATGACAGAGACAGCCAAACACCTTGAAGAAAATAGATTGGGACTCAATCGCAGGTCCATATCTACTGTTGATTTCAGGACTCTTGATTTAGAGAAGATATCAAAACTCTTTGGCTTGCCAGATAATTAGGCTAGATGATGCTGCTGGGCTCAAACATTTCATGGTACACACATTACTTTGCCTTGTATTACCTTCTATTTAGTTTACCTGAGCTATGAATAAATAAATACAGTTTTGTGACTATTTTATGTCAGTTATTGCTTGAGTTGATATGTTGAGTTTGTTCATGGCCAATTCCATGAAGCAACGATCTGATAGTTTTGTGGAGTTTCATATTAATCTTTTATATGGATAAATTAGTTTTGGTGTAGCTAACTACATACAATGGCACAAAGTCAATAGTTTGGTATTTCTTATAGTTTCAAACTAAACCAAAATTTTAACATTGCCATTTTTCATAAGTCGTTGCTGGACATGACTGCATGATACTTTGATTGAGCGCAAGCATGCATGTTTTTGTGTGCATGTAATAAGTTCTACCTTGCAGCAAAAAGAGCTTAGTTTAAAGATTTATACTAAGCCTATTCGTAAAATCTATGGTGCTTCTTTTAAGCAATTTAACATGCCACTATCTCTCACAAAAAAAAAAAAAAAATGCCACTATCAGAGCAGGATCCCTCAAGTCGTATTTAGTTTGTCACGATTTAAAAGTACCATTGCATTTTGTTGATTCTTTGTTTGGTTCCTGGGGGAGGGGTATGTGAAGAAAAAAATGGTACACAAGATCAAAATCAGCTTCTAATCAACAAACCACTTTAAATTTGGATACCTATGTACATAAATAACCATTTGTTATAGGACTCGTATTATAGAAGAAATGCAGTTCTGGTTCCCCCCTCCTCCCCTCACCCCCACCCTGGCGAATGCCTCAGGTGTAAAATCTTGATTATATCTGCACATACATTAATTTCTGTGACCTGGTCAGCCTAGTATTACAATTAACCATCATACATAATGCAGACGAGGTCCATCGATACTCAGTAAAGATGAATAGGAAAAAAAATAAAAGGAAACCCATTATAGCATATTCCGATTCATAATTGATACACAAAATTTCAATACACACACACTGACATGTTTGATGATGGAGAAACTTCCCCTTGATAATATAACAGCAGGGAGCTGAAAGGTGAAGGGGAGCACTTGCTATCGGTATACAGTTCATGAATCATTGAAGTTATCTGTGACTGTGAACTTGCTCTTGATCCACTTGAAGCTGTTCCTCAATGAGGATTTGAGCTTACCTTCCATGGTGTACAGGTTATAGGATGCAACCCTTTTTCTCCTCTTCACCTCTGGATTATTTCCGGGTCCGTTGAAGCTATATGACTTGGTTCTGTCTTCAAACCCAAACCTGGCTTCTATGTATGAAGGTGAGTAATCTGGAAATGATTTACTTTTCTCCATTATCACTGGCTGGAGCTGGAAGCGAAAGCCAGGCCTTTATATATTCGAAGGAAATCTCAATATGTGGTGTTAAGTTTCAACACGATGCAAATGACAAGATTAACATGAATAATAAATAAGTCAGATTAGTGTCAAAGACGAGCAATTCGTCAATTTGTATTACGTGAATGAAATGTCAGTTTTGTAATTGTTCGTCTCACTTTTGATCTTGTATTATAGAATTATTGCAGAATTAAATGATTGTTAATTTTGGTTTTGTTAGTATATGGATCAAGTAAATTGTTAATTTAAAGGTATGTGTGGTAGATTTGGTTGAGTCGATTGATAGATGCAACTATGACATGACACAGACTCGACTCGATTGACATTATTACAAAAATATTATGTGCATTAGTGCAATCTGAATGGGCCATGAAAATGACTCGATTAGATGATTGAATATTTGCATTAAGATTCCTTTATATAGCCAGAAATGAGGTTCAAATGATTGTGTATAGAATTTATATGGTACAGTTAGCATGTTGGGAATATTCAAATCAGTGGAGGGTACCACATCCCACCAAACTTGATTATTATTGTAGGACATGAATAAGTATATTCCACAATGTTAGTTGAGTTGGTTACAGACCAGTCTCATGAAATGGGAGGCCTTCAGCCTTCAAGTGATTCACTCCATGAATTCACATCCTCTCAGTTCGAAGATTTCTCTATTTTCCCCCAACTCGAATCACTCAACATTAAACCATTGGAATGGATCCCACTTAAGGGGCCCACTTGTGGGTCCCATCGTTAACGGCAATGTGAGCCCTCCGGTTGATGTATATCCTATGTTTGTCTAATTAGATCGAGTGAAGATAGGAGTGTTAAATTATTAATCACAAACACGATGCGAACTTGATTCAATACGAAATTGAATATGACTCGACCCAATTAACGCAAAGAATAAATGGGCTAGATTAAAGTTGAACACGAACAACAAAATTAACTAGTGTATAAGTAGAAAATATATGTATTTTTTAATTTATACATCCTATTATATAAGTTATTTTTAGAATTACATAATTTTTTTTGACACAATATGAAACGAATCGAAATGAAACGACTTAAAAATGACACGACACGACATGAAATAACAAAGTATATCATGTTGTTCATGAATTTGATCCTCCAAATTGGAAAATGATTTTTCCAATTTGAATCATTAGGTCCTATTCATGGGGTCCATGACTCCAACCATTAACGGTGGGATTAATCATACTAGGAGCCAAAAAAAAAAGGGGAATATTTTAAATTAAGGGGATCTTGATATGGAGTTGATATGATTTGTCTCACTAAAAAATTAAAAGAAAAATAGGACAATAAAGTAAGAGAAAAAAAACAAGGCATCTAGCAAAATATATACACAGTGTAGCATGGTAGTGTTGGCTCTGGTGATCTAGTACTTTTTTTTTTTCCTCTTCAAAAACATGGAATGAAGAGTCATGGGACTGTGATAGGTTTTTTTTTTTGGAAGGAAATGATATAGCGTTGAACCAGTTGGTGGGATGAGATAATGCCATGACTGGTTGAAGGATGGTGGTGGTCCTGCTGGAGCCCACTAGAGTTAAGGCTTTAGTAGTGGGACTCAGCAGAGTTAAGTTTTTTAAGTGGTGGGGTCCAATTGGATATATGAATAGCAAACAATGTGCAAGTGGTAGCTCCACGTTATGCAAAGGCAATGAAGATGTTAGAGTGTTTTCTCCATTAAATTGTGGTGGGCCTATTTTGTCTCCTAACTCTCTCGGTTCAAAAAAAAAAAAAAAGGTTCTAAACCTCTAGCTTAAGTGCTAGAACATATACATATGCCGAGCAACTTCCTTAAATTACACTTTGCTTTCTCAATTATGCCTCTATCTGATTTTAGTCCCTTAAATATTACATTTTTTTTGTTGCATCTCACAATACCCCTTGCAATTATCATATTTCTAACATTTCACTTCCAACTATGATTATTAGTTTTATATTATCATAATTTTAGACATGCAAAATGAGTTTTTAGTATAGATGTCACCGTTTTCTCTCAAAAGCATGACAAACCATTGATTTTGAGACATTGTGAAATGAATTCATATAGTTGAGGGGAAAATTGAGAAATTCAATAATTGAGGGGACAAAGTAAAACCAAAGTCATACTTGAAAGGATCAAAGTGTAATTTTTCCTCTTTTTAAATCTCCTTTTCTTCCTTTTTGTGGGTGTTTGGAAGTAACAAGAAACCAGGAAAAATAAAAAAGAGAGGAGAAACCTATCCTTTGTATTATCCTTCAAGGGCAGATAGAACACCTAAGCACACGCTTGTACATGAACAAAAATGTGGAAAGAAAAAATAAAGCATAAGAGATATGATTAATAAGATTAGCATTCACTCTAATACTTTTTTGACTATCCTCTTAATTCTATCAATGCTAGATTAAATAGTATCTATTAATAAGGAACGCACTTAAATATAATAGATTTCACTAGAATTTGTGCCTAGTCCTAACTACATTATTTTAGATCCCCGTTTTTCTCCATTTATTCATCATTTGAATCAAAACCTGCTACAAAGATAAACATTTTCTTGTTTCTAGAAGGTCATGGTAGGGCAATTGTAGAGAGAGAGAGAGGAGTTCAAGTGTCCATAACCTCATGCCGGAGCCACAGCCCATTAAGCACAGGAAATATCAATTAAATGGTTGGCTGTTGTTTTAGTAGTACAAATTGATGGGACTGCATTGCATTTTAAGTTGTCTGTGACAACTGAAACTAAATCACAAGCAGTAGGCATCCAACTCAGCAGCCACCAGCAATTTTTTTTTTTCTTCAGAAAAAAAGGCAGAGAAAAAAGAAAAGAAAAACTATTATGCTTAAAGCTCTAACATGTGCAGCTCAGCTGATTGCTTCCACTAGGTTTATGACTACATCTGCAATGCATCTAAGTCTGCAGAGGCACTACTCATAAACACCATTATTCAAAATTGTTAGTCATACCCTGGTTATAGGTTCTCATCTATAGCAGACTCTGAAGCAGTAATTGCTCAACAACATTACCATATTTATGCGAGGTTGATTCCTGGACTCGAACAATAATGCGTTGCTAGGGTGAATAAACACTTGTTCAGTCAAATCCATCAAGATGTATAGAATAGGTCACAGTTACAAAGCAATTCGAGAGAGTGGGTTCCAGAACCTATTCACTCCAAACATTTTCTCATAGTGAACCACCATAAACAATGAGCTCAATTGTGAGCATAGCACATACACACCTCTTTTACATCCACTTGGAGGCAATTCCCAATATTTACAATTCAGAGTTTATTCAGTCAGATTGATCGGCTGAAGAAATCAGCTCCTTCCTCAACATCATCAGTTTTGATGCTTCCGCATTGAGCCATTAATATTCTGTACACTCTCTTGGAACAAACCTCACCTAATCTTCTATCCTCTCCAAGTAACCCTTCTGTTGTCAAATCCTTGAGCAGAAATTCCTTCTCATGCACCTATCATTTTATATAAAATGTCCAAGTTAGATCAAGATTTCATTAGTGCTCCCCTCAAAAAGCAAGAAGACAACCAAAGAAAGGAAATGCAGAAGGTGATCTTTTTACTGCTGAACATATGGAAGTTTGAAAAAAGAAATCAATTGATGGTCTTAATAGATCCAAGTAGAAAAGTATTGTAGCCGACAACACATAGCATTTCAATTGTCAGCAGTGTGGATTTGCCACTCCTTGGGTACAAACATAAGCATCAAAACATACAGTAATTTCTGGAGAATCATTGCTGATATCTAAGTTTACTAAAGCTTCAGAAAACTATGAAGATACACATCTAGGGCTCAAACATATCACGGAACTACTAAGTTCTGTCAAATGGAAAAAAATGAAATTCTGAAACTGAATTCTTTTGTAACTTTACAAGTGGTAACAACAAAATTTATAAGAGAGAATTTAAGAAATATGTTGCAAATATTAAATCTCCCTGAGTGTTAAAAATTTATACCATTCACCACGACGCATGCCATAAAACTTCATCTGAAGATTGAGCTGGCAATGTAACTGATTCAATTTTTCCAGTTCCGCTGCTATGAATTTGATTTATAATGAAAACACAATAGTTTTGTTTATATTACGGATTTATAGTCTTTTAGAACAACCTTTTGATCCCAAGATATCCAGTCCCTTACTTTCATATTTCTGAATATCACAATTAAATATCACTACCCAAGTCGGCCATGTGGAAAAGGGAGCAACAACTAAAAAGGCTCAAAGAATCGGCCGACTGTTCAGATATTGTTCCAAGTTCCGTGTAAGTCACGAGTCTCACTTGACTCATGGTTGACGAAGTCTCAATCAACTCAGCGAATCATCATCATTAGCTCGCAGCGTACCAACCGATACTATTTCACGATGCCACAAAAAGGTTGAATATCTCATCATGTCCGATTTCCTTTCTATCTGTCATGTCATCTCATACGTACTGCTATAATACTGTTTCTTGACGCCAGGATCAATGTGTCTCAGTGCCTTCTGAGTAGATGACCGATACAACAACCTTGAACCATGTTACCTAGTGATAAATCATAGTCACCTTGGCCTGCCAGCCATCATTCTCAGATTTTTCACAATACTATAAATATTATTTCTTTGGTAGAAATAGTACTTGGAAGGGCTAAGCTAAGAATTGTATCAAACTGCAATATCATAATACATGAGCAAGTAGGGGCATTATGGTCTGCAAAACACTTGGACAGCCATGGCATTCTCGTAAGTTAGAGGACCAAGATGGTCCACACCATGGGAAATTCAAGCTAGACTTGGGCAGCAAAAACCCACAATGACCTTAATTTAGTTTCAATAATAGGTATTTTACAATCCACAACTCCCGATTCATCAATAGTATCAGGCTTCTACTATATAAGTTGGGATTTACAGTCCGAGAACCAATAGAGTTTTCCTATTAATGATGATCCATGGTTATGATCAGCAGGCTGAGGAAAAGATAAACTCTAAGGGGCTATTATCTTGAACCCCAAAGATCCAACAAGTGAGTATGCAATTCGTTGAACCACGTGAAAATATAAAAGCCTAACTATTAAAAAGGAAATTTCAAGCAATAGTAGGGAAAAAGAAGACTCCTTTTGGTTTGAGTCTTAAAAAATAGTATCCGAAAACTGTTTTTAGGAAGAGTTTTAGAAAACTGTTTTTGGTGTTTTTTGTGTTACAAAACTTGTTTGGTTATATGATCCAAAATCAGTTTTAAGGAATACAAAATAATAAATTTATTTGGATAGTAACCCAAAAAATAATGAAAACAAAAATGTGATGGTAGTGAAGGGTGGTGGGAGTGTGGTGGAAAGGTGGTGGGAGTGTGGTGGACATCATGGTGGTGGTGGAAGTGTGGTGGACGTCGTGGTAATGGTGGAAGTGTGGTGAACGTCGTGGTGGTGGTGGTATGGTGATGGTATTTTCTAAATTCTGAAAATGTTGTTTTCTAAAACACACAAAATAACTCTAACTTGTTCTTTAAATTTACCCAGTTTTTTTTCTCAGTTTTCAAAACACAAAAACAAAAAAACCTGGTCAAACAGTTTTTCTCCCAGAAACTGTTTCGAAAAACAGAAAACAGTTTCTGAAATTCAAACCAAACAGGACCTTAGTATTTTGCTCAAATGGCCCATGGCCCTGGGTCCATGTGGTCAATGCTAAGGTGAGGTTGGGATAAGTCTTTATGTATATTCCCTTCATTACAATTCACGCAAACTCGGAACACCCGCCCCTAACCCCTGGTTGCATATTTTTTTGGATTAGGAGAAAAGGTCTGCTGTTGTTTGAGAATTGGAAATGGTTTGGTGACGCAAAAAAGGACAGTGAATTGTGGTTTAAAGCTTCAAATTTCTTCCATTGATCTCCACCTTTTTATTTTGCAATTCTTTTTCTTTTGTATCTTCAAATTTTCCAATACTGAGTGAGAAAAAGCACATCTGCTAAAAGAAATCAATAAACCTCATTTCTTGTCATAAGCTTATCCATCAAGCCCATTCCAATCAAACTGGGTCTGCCCATAGCACAATAAGTTTCAACAAAATAAAGAAATGTAGTTAAAAAATAACATGGATACTTATACCAGGAAGGCAGTGGTGAGGTAGTCAACAAAATTAATAAGAAAAATCAACTGAAAATTATGGAATTAAATTAGAATTTAGAAGAAAACATACTAGGTAACTTAGATATAACGTATACGAAAGATTAGAAAAGTAGAACAATAAACTAAGTGTAAAAACTTAAATAATAATCAAAGACTTCCCCTCTAAAAAGCTATCTATAATCAAAAATAAGAATATATAGGGGTATAGGATAATAGGGGAAGCATGTCTTACTAGATTTCTCCAATGTTCCACAATCAACTTTGGAAAGATTCCCTTAAAGTTCTTAATGGAGTTCAAACATTTCCTAGTTGTGCAAAATTTCAAGTCAAGTGTTGTCCTAATTCCACAACTCACTTTCAAGTAAAACCGGTCAACCCTCTCAAACCAACTTTAAGAAGAACATAAGCAATGTTCTTTTTAACCCCCCCAAAAGCAAAAGGCCAAAGCTCATTCTTATTTCCCATAATTGGAACCCCTGAGAGGGCCGACCATCACCTTTAAGCAAAAAGGTCCGCTTCCCCACAACCCTACAAGGTTTTAAAATGACCACTATTTCGCTATTTTAGAGAGTAATCAGTTTCTAATTCCTAAGCCTTGGAGAATTTCCTAGCAAACTGTCCTGTCAATATGACTTTTGGAATATGCAAAAGTTGGCTTAGAAGTTTAATGGTGTACTGTTATGTTATGTAACCCTTAAGGATATTATGTGGTTATATATATATATATATATATATATATATATATATATATATATAGGTGTGTAACCCTAATACACTACCATTCAAATAAGATTTCTCTTCTCTTTCTCCTCTAAACTTTTCTCTATTTGGCCACTATTTGGCTTCTCGTTGGCTGGTTTGCTGCTTGCTATTGTTGGAGGTGTTTTTTTGGTCATTTCTAACTCTTGGGTTTTGACATCCTGTAAGTGCTTTCCGTTTTACATTAATCCTATTGTGTGGACATGTTGGAAGGTAGTGTGACTTCTACCAGTACCACAGGAAGTGGGTTAAGCCGTTTCGATGCTTTGGCAAATAACCCTCCTCTCCAAATTAGCCCTCAAAAGTTGGATGGAAGAAATTATTTTGCATGGTCATTTTCTAACTCTTGAGTTTTGATATCCTATGACTGCTTTCCGTTTTACATTAATCCTATTGTGTGGACATGTCGGAATGTAGTGTGACTTCTACCAGTACCGTAGGAAGTGGGTTAATCCGTTTCGATGCTTTGGCAAATAACCCTTCTCTCTCCAAATTAGCCTTTAAAAATTGAATGGAAGAAATTATTTGGCATGGTCACAAGCTTGTTTGTTATTGATTCAAGCTATTTCTTTGAATGGGTATTTGACCGGGGAGACTAAGAAACCTACCGAGTCTAGTTCTTCCTTGAAACAGTGGACATTTGAAAATGCCTTAATTATGCCTTAATTCAATGCATGCCTTTATCAACTGCGATTTTCTGTTGCTAGATATATCACATAAGATTTAGACTGCAATGTCTCATACATATTCTCAACGAGGCAATGATGTTAAGGCATATGATCTTCAAAAGAAAGTTCGAGAGGTTAATCAGAAAGATAAAACTCTGGCAATTTATTATGCGGAGTTAATTCAGCAGATTGTGCTAATGATGTTGCTAAATTTCAACAGATGGTAGAAAAGGAACAAGTGTATGACTTTCTTATTGGTTTTAATATTGAATATGATCAGATTTGGGTTCAAATTTTAAGTCGTACTCCATTTCCCACTTTACAAGAAGCCTATGCCCCATAGTTATCAAAATCGTACGATTCGCGATTTGATTTGTACGATTCGGTTTGATACAAGCACAAAATGATTTGTATCTTATATGAGAATCATTTTTAGAGTTGAATTGCATTTGAATCGTATGATTCATACAATTTGATTCGTATCGCACGATTCAGTCACCTTTTTTAAAATCTAATTTTTTGGCAAAACAACGTCATTTTGTCATCCTAAACAGTAGACGTCATTTTGTTTGTTGAGGAATTCACGCCCTAATAAAAACTCAACCTCTTTGTTTGTTCTCTCTCTCGCGTCATCTAAAGCTCGCCTCACGTTGTCTGAAGCTGAAGGTGATGGCTAAAGCTCTTGCGTCATCGGTTGAAGGTATGCCTCCTACTCCTCTTCTTCTTATTATTCTTCTTCTTAACAGCAAGCAAGCCCTAGCATACCTTTTTTTTTTTTTTTTACATTAGATTTTTCTATCTCTTGTCACCATATTTTAGAATAAACTTTGATTTTTACTCTTAATTCTTTCATAAATAATTTGTTAAGTTCTAATTTTTTGTTTCAAAATATTGACCTGTATGTTTTCTCCCAATTAAATTTTTTATTTGTTCTTTTGTCATTCATGTTTATAACCTAATTTGTACTGGGAGTCACTGTTTTGGTTCTGGAATAGTCATGGTTCTTTAATGAATTTTTTTTTCAAGTCGTTGAATTTGAAAACCTGTTAAACAAAAGATGAAAATGAAGCAAAAAACTAGCGTCTTTCCATTTAGACGATGTGATTATGCAACTATGCTATACCCATGTTCAACAGTCAGAAGATTGCTATAGTTTATGCTCTTACTCAAGGAACAGTTTGCACTGACTGCGATACCTCAACATGACATGAGTTGGGCCCAAGTCTACTAAGATGATTAACATTGTTGCTAAGGATACCTTAAAGTATGACTATTATGGAAAAACCAGACATACTAGAGAGTTTTGCTGGAAGTTGATTGAACGTCCTACACATGGCCGAGGGGGATAATGTATGATACCATGCACAGTATGAATCTGCAGAGCCTCCATCTCAGTCTGGTAACTCTAATTTCTCCCAAGATGAGATCCAAACTCTTAGGCGTTTGATGGCTCAACTTGATGTTTGTTCTACTGTAGTCTACAGTTCCTCACTGTTAGGGCCGATAATCAAACGAGCCCGAACGAGCTCGAGCCGAGCCTGTCGAGTTTATTTTTTTTAAGCAAACCTAAAAAATTATTCAAATTCGACTCGTGAGCCTGAACGAACCCAAAACAAGCCGAATCCGAGCCGAACCCAAGTATTTATACATAAATGAGTCAAGCCTGTCAAGTTCGTTTTCTAAACGAGCCTAAAAAAGTGTTCAAGTTCGGTTCATTTAAAAAATGAGTTGAAGTCTAAATGAGCCCGAATAGCTCGGTTCGATTATCAGCCCTACTCACCATACCTCTTCTTCCAACTTTGCTCATACAAGTATGTCAAGGGTAATGAAACTTCTGAAAACAACTTCAAAACGAAGGAGATCAACACAGAAATTGGGGATTTTTTTGTAAGAAATGGGGATGATGGGGAGTGGAGAGTGAACAGGAGAGGTATGGAGGAGGAAATGAAAAATTCCACTAGTCCGAAGATATGTCTTGCTATTGCAGCTTAGTCTAATGCTCAGCCTTGCACTAATCCATTGCATTGCAATTCTTCTGAGTCATCACATGGGAAGATTCTTCTGGGGAAAGGTTGTGAGTTTTCTGTTTCTGGGATGGGTTATGAGTGTTCTGTTTCTGGGAAGGGTATTGGTCTTGGGAGGGTAGTGGATGGGCATATTGGGAGCTCTAGTTTTGTGCCTAAGGGATTGACGTCTATGGGCAAAAATATAGTTCCTCAGTTAGGTCCGTTGGAGGGATTGTTGGCTATGATTGTCGTGGTTTGTGTATTAATAATCAGAGTAATATAGGTAATTTTGCAATTGTTAGCTCCAAGGTCATTGTCCCTATAGCTACTGACTGCATTCAAATGGATAGAGACATTCTAGTACCTAAGATATGGAATGAAAAAGATGAGTTTCAAGAGGGGGAGAATGATAAGTTTTGCTTTTCTGATGATGAAAAATGATCAATTTTGAAGAAGTTTCTCGAGAAGATAGATCTATCCTTAGTATACAACTGGCAGAAGAAAGGTAGAAAGGTGGAGGGAAAAGTTGGAGAAAACCAAATGGGATGCGGGAACTTAGGAATTTAGAATCGGGAATTAATTATGATGGAGTGCTAGGTAGAAAGGCTGATAAGAGTAATGATAGTGTTTGATGAAGATCATTAGTTGGAATGTTCGAGGATTGGGATCAAAAAAGAAAAAAAAAATTCCACAAAGGATATGCTTGTGAAGGAGAATTTGGATGTGATGATTTTACAAGAGTCTAAAAAGGAGGTGGTAGATAGGAGATTGGTGAATAGTGTATGGGGTTCTAGGTTTAGGAATTGGGTCTATTTGCCTTCAATAGGGAAATCAAAGGGCATAGTTTTAATGTGGGATGAGCGGTCCATTACAGTGGAGGAATCTATTGCAGGTGAATTTTAAATTTCAGTGAGAATTAAAGGAATAGATGGAAATGAGTGGTGGTTAACAGGGGTTTATGGTCCTAATTGTCCTCGGGAAAGGAAGAGGTTATTGGAGGAGTTAGCGGCATTGTGTGGCCTTTGTAATCCTCGTTGGTGTTTGGGTGGTGATTTCAATGTGGTTAGGTATACTTCTGAGAAACTTAATGGGAGTAAAGTGACAAGGAGCATGAGGGATTTTGATCCTTTTATAAGGGAAACTAGTTTTGAGAGATCCTCCTTTGAATAATGACTCTTTTACTTGATCAAACTTTATAAAAAAATCTAGTGTGTAATAGATTGGATAGGTTTCTTTTTTCTGCTAAGTGGGAGGACTATTTTATGGGACTTAGGTAAAATATTCTTCCTAGAGTAGGTTCGGACCATTGTCTTATTATTTTGTATACTTCTTTAGCTAGATGGGGTCCTGGTCCTTTCAAGTCTGAAAATATGTGGTTACATCATCATGACTTCAGAGGTAAGTTTAGGGAGTGGTGGAGGAAGGAGTTCCTCAAGGATGGGAGGGCTTTAAATTTATGAAAAAGTTGGAGACGATAAAACAAAAGGTCAAAATGTGGAATAAGGAGATTTATGGTGATCTTAGAATAATGAAGGGATTAATTGTAACCAGAATTGGAGAGATTGATAAGATGGAAGAGGAAGAGGATTAGATGAGAGTTTGAGAAAAGAAAGGTGGGATTTGAGAAATAGATTTGAGGAGGTAGTGTTTAAAGAAGAGGTGAGTTGGAGGCAAAAAGTAAGGGTGAAGTGGATAAAAGAGGGTGATAATAATTCAACCCTTTCACAGAGTGGCAAATGGACAAAGGAAAAAGAAGTTCATTGACAAATTAGAAATTGAAAATGGGGTAATTGTTCAAGAGGAAGGAGCAATAGAGAGTAAGATTGTAGACATTTCTACTAAGTTATATGCAGCTGAGGAGCTTGATAGGCCTAGTTTGGAGGGGTTATAGTGCGACCCTATTGATGAGGACAAAGCTAGATGATTGGAGAGGCCTTTTGAAGAGGAAGAGGTGAGGCATGCTGTTTTTATTTTTGAGTGTGGAAGGGATAAGGCCCCTGCACCGGATGGTTTTACTATGGTGGTGTTTCAATATTGTTGGGAGGAGATGAAGGAGGATTTATTAAAAGTGTTTGTTGATTTCTTCTAAAGTGGTGTGGTAAATGCAATCACAAATGCTACTTCTATTTGCCTTATTCCAAAAAAGGACAAGTGCATGCGAATGAAGGATATTAGACCCATTAGTCTTGTGTCTAGCCTTTATAAAATCATTGTAAATGTGTTATCATTGAGATTGAGGGAGGTCCATAATGAGACAATTTCGGATAGTCAAGATGCTTTTATCAAAGGAAGGCAAATTTTAGATGTAACATTGGTGGCTAATAAGGTGGTGGAGGATTATAGGACTAAGGGCCAAGAGGGTATTGTTTTTAAAATAGACTTTGAAAAGGCGTATGATCATGTGCATTAGAGTTTTTTGAAGCAAATGTTGGAGATGAAAGGATTTGGTAGGAGGTGGAGAGGGTGGATTAATGGATGCTTGCAATCAGTGAATTTTTCTGATATGATTAATGGAAGACCTAGGGGAGATTTAAAGCAACTAGAGGTTTGGGATAAGGTGATCTTTTATTGCCTATTTTTTTTTTACTTTAGTAGTTGATGGGTTGAGTAGGTTAGTAAGGATAGCAGAAACTTTTGATCTTGTGGAAGGTTTTATTATTGAGAGGGATGAAAGTATATCGGATTTACAATTTACTGATGATACTATCTTTTTCTTAGGAGCATGCAGAAAAAGTTAATAATTTAAAAAAGACAGTGTAGGTATTTGGAATGGTGTCAGGATTAAGGGTTAATATGGAGAAAAGTATGATTGTGGGCATTAATTCTTCACAAGATAAATTTGATAGATTTGCCAAAATGTTGGGATGTGGAGTACGGGGGTGACCTTTAAAGTATTTAGGACTTCCATTGGGAAGAATCATTTATCTTTAGCATTTTGGGATCCTGTTGTGGAGAGAGTGGAGAAAAGGTTGGATAGGTGGAAGAGAGCATATATTTCTAGAGGGGGTAGATTAACATTGGTACAATCAGTCTTGACTTATATACCTACGTATTTTCTATCTCTCTTTAAAATGCCAAAAAAGATTGTAATGAAAATTGAGAAAATAATGAGAGATTTTGTGGAAAGGAAAAGGAAAAAAAAGATAATTTGGGGAAGTGAAGGTTACATCAAGGACTAAAGTTAACGGTGGCCTTGCAGTGAAAAATTTGAAGGCAAGAAACGTGGCATTAGTTGGTAAATCGCTCTGGAGATTTCCATTGGAGCAAAATTTTCTATTGTATTAGATTATTAAGAGCAAATATGGATTATATGCCAATGTGCTAAAAGGGTTGTCAGGGAACTTATCGATGCCCATGGAAGTTTATTTCTCAGGGACTTTCACAATTTTCTCGATGTGTTACATCCATGGTGGGCAATGGTGAGAGAATTCGCTTTTGAGAGAATGTTTGGGTGGAATCATCATCTTTTTCATGTATGTTTCTACGACTTTATCATTTATCTCAGTTTCATGGGTCTTCTATTACTTCGATGTGTCCTTATTCTAATCAATCAATTTTTTTGGATTTTGGATTTCGTAGAAATCTTAATGTTAGAGTCTACGAAATTAGAGTCATTACTATCCTTGATTAATGCGTTAAGGTTGTGTCATAAGTTAACTGATAAAATAAAGTGATTTCGTGAGTCTTTGGGATTGTTCTCGTATAAGTCATTTTTTGACAAACTGGTTGATAATCCTTCACACTCCGTGCTTTATCCCTATGATGATTTGAAAAACTAAGGTGCCTATCAAGGTGCAAGTTTGTGCATGTACTGTAGCTCATGATAGGATAAATACAAAATATGTGCTTCGAAGAAAAAGACCGTTTCTTTGCATTTCTCCATAGTGGTGTGCCATGTGTGCAGGTGCAAGTGAGACTATTGATCATTTGTTTTTGCATTGCCCTGTTGTTTTGTTCTTATGGTCCAAACTATTTCAAGTAGTTGGTCTGTCCTAGGTGATTCCTTGGACATTTTCAACAATGCTAGTCGCTGGAGGAGGAATTTGAAGGGTTAGGGCGGCATAAAAGAGCGATAACTTTATGGCATTGTGGTTTTCTCGCTATCGTATTGGTAATATGGTTGGAAAGGAACTTTGGAATTTTTGAAAATAGAGGAGACTGGAAGGAAGATTTATGAGATCGCATATATTTGTTGGCATCAATGTGGGATAATTTTACAATTTAAGAATTGTATTTTTCATTTCACGGTAGGACATTTTGTCCATCCATAGTGCTTTTAGATGTATCAATTTTTATTATTTTAAATCAATAAAATTGTTATGCTTCCTATCAAAAAATGCTAAAGATAGGATCACAACCATAAGAGGGCAAACTTTGACATCTGTCATGAATACACAAGCATATTTACTATAGAAACAAAAGACTGGCAATTTTATCAATACTCACTGATTTACTTGGATCCATGTAAACATTTAATAGAGATTTCATTGTGGGGTATTTCCTGCTTATAGCAATAGCAAATCGTGGTTGTACCTTCGGGATAGCTACCAATGCTTTTAACCTGAACAAAAAAGGCAAAATCAGGGGAGCAATAAAGACACACTACCCAGATAGGTATCAATTTCAGGCATTAAAATGATCTCGAAATCATGACCTAAGTGACACTGCATATGGAAGAGGATCACTCAATGCGATATTACTACTGTTCAACTTTCCAAAAGAGATACTATGACTGTTTCTACTCTGAAGTGACTATATAAAATAATCAGGTTTGACATCCTTTACTAGGTGAACAAGACAGAAAAGCTAAAGCTAACACAATTTCCCCAATCAATAACATCTGCAATGGCCCATTTAAAAATAAACGAGTATCAAATGACCGAGTGAGAGTCAAGCAGAAAATCTCACATGTATAGTCAATAAGGTTAAGAAACAGACCTGGACTGTCCAAGTTGGAAGTAAAATACAGAGTAATAAATTAAAAATAGACACTATAAACTAAATGTTTCAATAGCTGAGCCAAACGTTCTATACAATTTATATGATTCACAGTGCATAGCTCAACTACAATGTGCACACCAAGCAAAATATCCCACTCCATGAAGCTCCCGTATGGTTACCAAGAATATGGAGGAAAAAAAATTATAAAAGAAAAATTGCAAGGAAAGAGTACAACTATTAGCAGCCACATTCCAATTTCTTGTTTACTTTCCTGGAAAAGGAGGGGGAGGATGTGGTGGGTGGGGAATTTCCTTCATAGGCACAGCAATCAAATGAAGCATAAGGGCTGAACTTCTTTACTAAACAGTTGCTTCAAATTCCCTGTCAAACTCCAATTTCACATCCAGAATTGACATGCTAAACATAGAAGCAATTTGGAATTCAAAAGTGCTCTCTTTCTCTTAACCAACATATCAAGTATAAATTAATGTAAACATATTAAATTTATCAAAAGAGAATCAATTTAAGTGGTTTAGACATGTTTATAAAAGATCTATCATTGCACCAGTGATTTGGCGTTAAATTGGAAGCTATTATTTTTGTACTATGTCAAAATTACTTTTGGTCTGTC
The DNA here is from genome assembly GCA_951799425.1 of Ilex aquifolium. NCBI lineage: Eukaryota > Viridiplantae > Streptophyta > Magnoliopsida > Aquifoliales > Aquifoliaceae > Ilex > Ilex aquifolium. The sequence goes on from OX637391.1 coordinate 29,264,952, forward strand.
GTTACCTCGTCTTATCATTGATAGGTATCACATCACTCTTCAAACATGGCTCTTACTTGATAGAGCACAATACGGGAACAGGATTCATTTAGCTGACCAAACAGTTGGGATAAGACTTTATTGAGTTAAATTGAGCTGTGATGTGTGAACACCAGATATAATAGCTAAAAAAATTCCTCACCATTCACCCCCTAAGACATTAGTCCATGTGTTTGAGCTCTTTATTTAGTCTCCGCTATGTACACTTTATTGTCTCATGGATGTAATATTGAACAAACTTTTTCACTTTCACAACCCATCTTCGCACTTGTAGTCCGTCAAAAAAAAAAAAAAGGAAAAATAAAATCAAAAGCATAAGCTTTTGGTCTTACCTATCCTGTTTGAAAGAGAAAAGGTCATTTAAACTACATGTGGTATCAAAGTCATGCCCTTGACTATTGAAACAGAAGTTTCAGCAAGGAATATGTCTAGTTAAATAGTCCATAACACTTTGTACTTGCACCGTGAGGTTTACCTGATGTGTGTAAACGGCCAACTATAGACTCAAATCTTCGTTCTCTTTAACTATTCATTAAAGCACTGAATTTCAAAGTTTCTTGGGAGCTGATATCAATAAATATAGGGAGCCAATTCCCCTTATGGAAGAACTTATACATTAGCTTTCATCACTAGAAGTAATTTTTATGGAGGAGAAGGTGAAAATTACTATTCTGATAGGTTATGGATTAACCTTGCAACTGAAATAGACATTGAAAAACATAAAAAGGTATCACACTCAGCAGCAGGAAACCAATTTACTAAATCCAGAGGATCTCAACATCTAAATGCTTTACACAATACAGAAACTTAGTTCATGATGATAAATTTCAAGCACTATTGTCATTCAAACAACGTATAAAGATCATGTAAAGTTGTAAACTAGGAAATATCATACACATGTCCACATAGAACATGAATACGAGTATCCCACAGAGAAAAAGTAAACTAAAAATGAGGCTATCTGAACAATCCTATAGATACAAGGGCACTTTAAAATTAATGGATGATGTCGTCATCTTGCACAGCAATAAAGGCAGAGATGATGAACTCACAACTTTTTCGTAAGGTTGTTTGTTCGTATGGCAATACTCTTTATTATGAAAACTACACAAACATAGTCACAAAAACAAATAGAGCCATACTTTGATGTCTAATACTACCATATATAATAACTTACCACAAGCTCTTTTTTACTAAACTCTTGTCAACACAGTCCTTGGGGATAAGAGATCCATTAGCATTTACAGATAGTCGTGTTAATTTCTTTCTGCAATTTAAAAAGGAAAAACAGAAGGATAAAAGTGAAGCATCAGTACAGTATGAATAAGCATGCAAGTTTATTTTCAATATGGTTGATTGGTTTATATAAGACCAACAGCAAGTGTCTTCATTCAAGGGCATTGACCTGGTGATCATACGTCAACTAAAAAGGCAACAGATTAATGGAAGCACTTAAAATAACCAGACTCTAGTTTTTGGACATTATCAGACTCTAGGGTTCCCCGAAAGAATTGCTTGCATTGGCATGATACAAAAGCCGAAAGAAAAGGAAACAAGGAAAGAAACAATTGTTCCTTTAGGAAATTATAAAGTATAGTATGGTAATTTGAAAACAAAAATTGAAGCATATCATAAGTATCATAATTCAAGCCATAGCCTATAATTTTTACCATCAAGGAGTTTCCTCAATCATAACAATACTTGCTAACAGGAACAACTTTCCTTTAATTGGAAGTGGTTCTCAAAGTATGAGTGCACACAGGAATCAATAGCATGTCATACATCACATATACAGACGCTTAGCTACAACTAAATAACTGGCTTGTGTGGATGATTCCTTCAAACAGAACATTTGCACAATATGAAAGGCTTTCCTGCTTCCAGCTAGCCTAGAACAAAGGAGCATCTTATCAATTGGCACATCACTTCCAAAATATATAAATAAAAAGGAGAATAAGCCACAAAATAACTTTCGATACAAGATGATTCCATGACATAATGCATTAGGTGTTATGTTAAGAAACCTACTGAAATGTGATAATATGAGCCATATTATTCCAAACACCGGGTTCTACATACTCTTGACAAGTCCATCTATCCATCTAAATCGCTTAAACAGCAAGTATTTCCCAATATGCATAGTGTACCAACTATATTTTAAACCTTGAATGGTGCTTTAATTAGACACTGATACATGACCACACTGTACCTAAATTGGGAAGTGGCAAGGCTGCAAGTCAAACCAACAACATGTTCAGCTAATTCAGCTTCATCTATACACTGTCTTGAATGGACCTTAACAAAATGAGTTGTTAATTTTGACAGCACCTGTAACAAGAAGACAAATTTTGGATATCATTACAAAAATGAGTGTTTATGTTTTGAGATCTTCTCTTAAAGTCTAGCAAGCAGAACTCCAAAGCTGATATGCATTGAAATTTGATGTCCAACAACCTCCTCAACAGGTGGACGTCTCCACCCACTATAATTGTTGGGGTTCTTGTAATTTCCTTGCTCCCTAACACAGTAACAAAAATGGATATTCATATCCTTGTTGTAGTGCATAAAGACTACCTTCAAAGTTAAAGATAAAGCTCCAATAACAGTACAATAATCAAGTTCAATGAAAGATAAACACAATAATGTCTTCATGGATATATGTGTAAATTTCAATATCCAAGATAAGATACAAACTAGAACTCCAACAAGCAGGATCTAAAATGCAAACAGACAAGGTACAACATTTATTGATGGGCAAATTTAAAGACCACTTTACTATCTTGTATACATGGCGAAAGTTTGTGCATTTAAAAATTGTCAGTGCAATTCTTTTTGATAAGAACAGAGGTTAACCACAGCATAAAAGACAGGCAACTAAGTATGTGAAAGAGGCAAAAACAAAAGAACTTGGTGACGTAAGAAAAGCAAGATAAATTCATCAAGCTTGACGGGGTGTCTCTGTGGTGCAAGCCAGAAGCTCATAGGAAACACCCAACACATCCAGGCACAAGCTTCATTACAGGGCCACAATTGGAAACTTCCATTGATGGGGTATTGGTATCTTAGATAAATATTTTACGCAAACAGGTGCATACGATTTGCATCAATATTGGATCAATAACAAAAAGAAGGAGCATGATTAGGTGCAATCTATGAAGCACAGATACTTCGTCAACGTCGACGTAACCATATCAGATACGATTCTCGTTAGATACTTGAGGATACGTATCGGAAACGCATCATATGTATCCGATAATTAATAAAATATAGGAATACTTCACGGATACTTCTATACATGGAGCAAGATGTACAATTTTGAATTTTAATCTATAACTATTCCTTTCGAGTTTACATACAAAACAAAAATATAAACAAAATTCAATTTGATTTTGAAAACGCGAGCATTTTTTAAGTATTAACTACTATAACATGTCAAAAGAGTATAAAAAATGAGTTATTTATACTATAACCTTTTAAACAAATACTTGTAAGTAAATCAACTAGTTAAATGTTAGTTCTAATTCATTTAACCGGTGATGTTCACTTTATGGACGATATTACACATTTTTAAAGATAAAAATTTCTAATTTTGTTTACTAGTTAAAGAATTACTAAAAATTATAATTTTTAAATTGTTCAATAATGGTAAAATATAAAATTTACTTTATTATAATCGTATCACGACTGTACCCATATCTTGTTTTTTTAGGTTTTATTGTATCGCTATATCCATATCGTATTGTATCCGTGCTTCCCCTAACCTTTAAATGTTGCTAAAACAACACAACAACCCTAGATATTTGCAAAATGACACAATGACCCCCTAGTTATAAAAAATAGTAATTGGTATATCCCCTTCATCATTAAAAAAAAATTATGCCAACAAAAATAATGTCCAAAATCCCAACACTACCCATTTGATTCCTTGTTGGAACAAAATTGTTTTGTTTGCAAACGTACTTAGCATTAGCATGAAATTAGTTTTCTTTCCTTCTTCTCCACTATTTCTCTACTTCCCTTCCTCCCCCCCCCCCCCCCCCCCCAAAAAAAAAAAATATACACACATCCAACCATACACCTCAATCACCCCATCACCAGCCTCGTCTGAATGAAACCACAAATTCAACCACAAAGAATAAACCACAAAATATTCTTTATGAATGAAACAACATACTCAAAAACCAAAACTCCCCAAAAAAATATCAAGCAAAACTACAACGCACAATTACCAAATTTCATGGTGTTGGCACGATGATAGATGACATAGGGGAGAGGCAGATAAAGGTGTTAGGAGATTGGATTCCTCTGTTGGGGGATTGGGTTCTGCAATGGGGGTTGGGAGGAAAGGGTTAAAGGGGAGATGCAAGGGTTTCGTTGGAGGGGAAGGTGTGTTTTGGGGTATGTGTTGAGCAAAAAGGGAGAATGACCTAGGAGATGGGAAGAGGGCACCGAGTGGTGAGGTGGGTCATTAGAGGGGGTGATCCTTGGGGTAGATATTTGAAGGGGGAAGTGGTCAATGGAAGGGAGGGTTTACCGACGAAGGGGAGGAGTTGCCGACGATGGGTTTGGTAACCTTTCTTTCTCTTTCTTTTGGTATTTTCCCTTAATTTGTTTGATTTTTAATTTGGTTATGATTTTGACTGAATTTTTTCACTAAAACCTCCGAATGGGTTCCAATGTCAATGTAATTTTGTTGATTTGACATAACTCTGGCGTGTCAATGTAATTTACACAATAGCCAAAATTCAAACAGCTTTAAGATCCTAGTTTCAAATTTCCGAATCCACATTCCCATTGCCATCTGCAGCATCTCATTGTTTATTTAAATCAAAATCTAACACAGTTGCAATCCTTGCCAATGGATAACCATGATTTTTTTGCAAATATCATGTCCATCGGTGCAACTGCAATTCATCATTTCTGTCACAAGAGCCAATATGCAAGGGAACCAACAGTTATAAAACTTGAACCAAGGTGTAATACACCAATTCAGTGGGCTTGACTAGCACTATCTCAAACTTTATATTGTCTCTTTAGACAAATATTTAACATACTTGCAAGCCTTGTCATCTAGAAGCCATGACCTTTTGATTTTGGTCACCATGTTGACAAAACTATCTGAATCTAAAATGCTTTCAAACCAAAAATAAAGTAGCCCAGAGTGTGGACTATGGAATTTGACACCGAGGGTGTGTTTGACAAAGGTTTTGGCTAATTTAATCAACCAAATTTATTGGGGATTACATCCATTTAGGTTTCAACTGATAGCTTAATTTACCAGAAGAGTGATTACTTTATAATCACTTGAACGAAGAAGTGATTCTATCATAATCAGGTTTCAAGCTGATTAACTTTGAAATGATAGATTAATTTGCCACAAGAAGCATGTCAGTGAGGATCACACTAGAGTGCCTTCTATTTCTAATAGGCCTGAACTAGATCAAAATCATTCCCACCAAGTCCAGAAAACTGATTATAGTTATACGATAATCAAGTTTGAAACTGATTAAATTTTAAGATCCAACTGAGAGCTCAGAACCTCAATATTCAAGACAAGGTGATTATGTATTGGCCTAAATTAATATTTTCAATTTATATGAATCTTGCCAACTATTTAATGATCAACCATTGATTATCATAATCCCAAATTAAGATTCAGATTAAGGTAGAAAACTTGCAAAAATCAGATGTGTTAGGAATCTGATATTTCAGTAATATAGGCTCATGTTTCTCATAAGCTATAGGGTTCTAAAATGGATCCTAAGGAAAACATACAAAAAAAGATATAGAAGATAAAAGATCTCAAAGTCATACTTCATATTTCACTGAAAGCTAGCATATTATTATATAAGGGTGGTATGATTAACTTGCCCTAAAGGAACATCAATCCCAAGTACTTTCCCTTAGCTAGTAATTGCTTCATCCCAGTAACTTCACTCCTGATGACAAAAGGAAAAGTAGCTTACCCCTCAAGTTATCCTAAGATAGTACCCCAAGCCTAACAGAAATAATAACAGACCTGAACAGTTGTAGACTTAACCCTTGAAATACGCCAACCCTTAAAGAAAGCTTATAGCTTTTTTTTTTCAAGTGAAATCAGCCACACTTAAAACCAAAAAGAACCTAGATCCTGATTGCACACCATCTATCAGTGAAATAGAAAGCACTCGCTTAACAATATATTTCCTTCTTTCTCAGCAACAATGCTACCAGGTGTACTTTCTAAACATATTAGAATATTTCACCCAAGAAGCTTTCCAGAATAATAGAAAATGGATGACAATTGAAATTTCATTCATCAGCACTGAAATTCCATTCTTTTCCTTGCGACACTGTTATCTTGTCAACTGTTAACTTCCAAAATTTTATACTATATTCAAGAAGAAAAGCACGTTTCAAACAGCTGCAAGATTCTCAATACAGTATTAGTGGTGCTACCACTACATGATCATTCTCATAACTGTCGTCATTGGAGATTAAACGGGGCTGAAAAATCCAAGAAAAGCCATCCGCGTGACATTATGAATATAAATGAAGCAGAAGCAAAAAGTCAAGAATAATATTTATTACTAACAATGGTCACTTACCTTGACAAACTTTCGACTGACCAATATACCCTTATTAAAATTTTTAATGACAATATTATGGCATTATCCTTTAATAATTCAAAAAGACACAAATATCCCTTCCTTCTTATAAAGTTCCTTAAGAGCACTTTGATTAACCCTAATTAATGCATAATTTAATTAAGATAATAGATCAATTGTGTCAATAAAATAAAGTTAAACTAGTCAAAGTAAGTCAAATTAGAGTTAGTGTGTGAATTAGGAATAATGCATTAATTGTTGTTCTTTTCAGGGTTTTGTGCGTCAAAATTACTGGAGAGCCAATTGTGTCAAAGCTACAAATTACTGGGCAGCCAATTATTAAAGCAAAACAAAGGGGGATCAAAGTGTAATTAAAAGACATCTTCTTGGGGCTCTAAATGGCATCTTTTGGGACTTGTAAAGATCATCTTTTGGGACTTGTAAATGACATCTTTTGATTGCCTATAAATACCACCACTTGGGGCTTGTAAGATGGAGATCTCTTTAGTTGTGGAAAACCCTCCAAAAGTAATTGTTGTTTTCTTGTATTGTTGCTTTCTTCTAATTGAAGTATTGCCTTCTTTTATTGTAGTTTGTCTCTTTTAATTTCATGTCTAGAAGAAATATAGATTACTTTTGATTGTGGATCACCCTCCAAAAGTGACTACTTTTCTTCTACTTTTAATTTGTGTTTCATTCACTTCCATTGCTTGAGCTTCTTTCTTCCCTTAGAGGAGTGAAACTCTTCCACTTTTCTAGAGCTTCGCCAAAGTCGTGAAGGGTAGAACGTGATTCACTCATTCTTTGTCGAAGATCGGCTCCCTGTTTAGTGTGCTTTGCTTTGTGATCCCTTTACTTGGAGGAATGAGCATCACTCAATTTTCTAGGTTTACTAAAGTCATGAAGAGTGAGTAGTTTCTCATTCACTCTTTAGTAAGAGGAGAAGGGCATGTATAAATTATCCGGATGTTATATTTGTGCAAATTCGATTATGCTTAATGTTTTATATTCCCCATGTTTATTGAAAGATTGATTGCATCTAGCAAAGCTAAAGTACTTTGTATAACCAAGAGTTATTTCTATAACATAGAAAACTCTTGTATAGAAAGACTCGTTGGTTCAAGGCAAGTACCCCGGCTAGATCTTCATGACTACCCTTCAATCTTCACCATTATTGTGCTTAAATTAAAGAATGGAAATGGAACATTAATGTCATGATTGGATATCTTGTAGAAACACTTGCTTGTTTGTAGACAGGTTAAGTCTCGGCACAGACAATTCTTGTAAACTTCTAGAAAGACATCGAAATCATGTACTTAATTCTCATAATCCACATTTATCTTCCGATTAACCTGCTGTTGACACGGGGGTTAATTGAGTTATCACGCACAAGTATAACAAACCGGATAATTAACTACATGTCCAGATCCTTGAACTAAAGAGTGGCTCTTTTATATTAAAGTCTATCTCACATTTTGTTTAGAAAACTCTATTGGAAAGAATCTTATATTCTGTCCAGAAAGAATCCTGAACACCACAATTTCAAATCTCAAAGGATACAACCAACTGGTCTCCACCACTGCTTACTTTGAAACACTAACAACAGCTCCCTGTAGATTCGACTCCGGACTCAAACCAGATTATTACTACAGCTTGACCGCCTGCACTTGGGTGTACACATTTCGGATCAAGTCACACTTCTACCATTTACAAATTCAAATGTCATTAATATCCCTTCACTCATTCCTCTATGTGTGTGTGTGTGTGTATATAAACATATATATTGAAAATGAAAACTAATAAATAATTAATAGATTAAAGTTTATAGATGCCACAATGATTAATAAGCTTTTGAATCATTATAATACAGTTAACAGATACCATATATAACCTTTTTAAATTATATAACATGGTATTCATGTACAAATTATGAATTTGAAAAAAATATTAGGTATTTATTTTTTCTTTTGATAGGCAACAAATATATCACTAAAAAAATAACAAAAATTACAAAAGCATATCGATGGTGAACAAGTAGTCCAAACCAAAGACAAGACAAAGAAAGATACGCTGAAAAAGGAAAGAAGGCGGAACAAGCTACATTCCACATGAAGCTGTCCAACTCGACGCAATGCAAAAAACGGAATATTCTGAAACTCCTTTGACACGGAGGCCCAAAAAGAAGCCAAAAAATAAAGCATCTCCCAAAAACTGTCAATCTCCTCGCGTTTATCCTCAAAAATCCCCGCATTCCTTTCAATCCAAATAACCCGAACGGTAGCCAAAAAAAAACACAAGCCCAAAGAGTCCTCCACCTCTTATTGCTTCCCTCACCCATAACCTCCAAGCATATCATAGATATCATATTTCTCGGTGCCACCCAACAAATTCCCACTTTATTAAACAACATATTCCATAGTGACAACATTATGGAGCAATGTAAAGAATAAATGACTGAAACTTTCTCTATCTCTTTGCACATAACACACTATTGTGGTTGAAGACAAACTAGAGTCTCTTTCTTTGAAGCACATCATAGTGTTAATGTTGTCCTGAGCAATTATCCACACACAAATTTGCACCTTAAGAGGCACTCTAGCTTCCCAAATCACCCACGATGGAGGAAATAGGGGAACATATGGTTCATCTATTAATGACTCAAAGAAAGATTTACGCGAAAAAACACCAATAGAATCAATAGTTCAACATCTTCTATATAAACAATTTTGAGACAATGAAACATCATTAAGCAAAGAAAGAAGCTCCACCAAATCCAAACATTTCCTATCAGTAAGATTCCTACAAAAACCAAAATCCCAAGACAGAAAATGAATAGAATTGAACAAAAGAATCAATCTTTTAATCATAGACCCTAGAGGTTCGATAAAGACAAGGAAAAAGACTCGAAAAGGAAGACTCACCAACCCAAATATCCTCTCAAACGAACCTTAGCTCCATCAATCACAATGAACTTAAGCCTCTAAGAAAAGGGAGGTAACCCCTGAGTAATAAACTTCCACGAACTTCAAAAACTATCCCTTCGAACCCCATTAGCATCCCACCGGTTAACTTGTCACCTATATTTGCTCTTAATAACACAACCCCACAATGAGTCTTATTCTAAGGGAACCTTCAAAGGCATTTCTCAACCAAAGCTACATTCTTTTTTAATAAATTCAAAATCGAAAGACCACCCTTGGCTTAGATCTAGACACCACGTCTCAAGAAACCAAGTGATCTTTCTTACCCTCCCCACTCCCTCCCCATAAAAAATCCCTCTTCATTCTTTCAATTCTTCTAGCTACCAAAAGTATCTTAAAAATAGAAATGAAATAAATAGAAATAGTAGCTAGGACAGACTAAACAAGAGTTAACCTACCTCCCCTAGAAACAAAACCTTTCTTCCACCCGTCTAATCTCTTTCCAACCTTTTCAATAACTAAATCCCAAAAGACCTAGACATCGGGTTACCCCCTAAAGGAAGTCCTAATACTTTAAAGGCTAATCACCCATAGAACATCCCAACTCAAGAGCCAACATATGAATCTTATCTTGACTAGTATTGATACCCACAATAGTAATCTTTTCGATGTTCAATTTAAGCCCTCAAATAATCTCAAAACCATCAACAATCTTGTTCAAATTGTTTATTTTCTCCTTATCACCCAATGAGAAAAAAATAATATCATCGACAAATTGCAAGTCAGAAATCAACTCTATCTCTTCCAATTATCTCTGTGCCCTTTCCATTAATATACTCAATCCATCCACCACTAATGTAAACAAAAAGATAGATCACCCTGTCTCAACCCCCTAGAAGCCCTAAAATTTACCCCTTGGCCTCCCATTTATCATAACTGAGAAATTCACTGATTCCAAGCATCCCCTCATCCATATCCTCCACCTTTCTCCAAACCCTTTACCCTGTAAAACGAAATCAAGAAAATTACAATCCAAATAATCATAAGCTTTCTCAAACTCAATTTTCAACACAATGGCCTCCTCGCCTCTAACTAGAGATGTTAATCGAGCTGAGCCTTCCGAGCTTGGGTATGCTCAGGCTCGGCTTGAGTTGTTGAAATGTTATTCAAACTCAGCTAGAGTTCGGACACCAAGCCTAGATTTTTGTTCAAGATCGGCTTAGTACAAGCTCAAGTTGACCTCAAGCCAAAATCAAGCTTTGAGACTAAACTTCAAATCCACAAATCTCAAATCCATAAGTTCCAAAACACAAATCTATAACTCCAAATTCAAAAATTTCATAAATCTCAAATCAAAACTCATAAATTTTGCATGAAATTTATACAAATCTAAATTGAAAATAAAACTTAGAAGTAAAATACACCATATCAATATCGATATCCACTTGCACACACTAGAAAATGTTTGATGAATTGGTGATTTACCCCAGCTTTTGATATCAAGTCGTTAAGACCATATGGGGAAGAAAGAAGAGTCTCCAGAATATGAAACTATATAAAGGAAAAAGGAAATAGAAAAAGAGAGACAAGTTCTGGGAGGAAAGGGAGAGATAGACGTTGGGCAGGTCGGAGGAAAGTTGGTCATGGATGGGAACAAAAGGGCCCACGGCTCGAGAAAGAGTGTGTGTGAGAGAGAAAAGGTGTTAGCCATCACTGATCAACTAGTGAAGGGTTTTAAGAGAGAGACAGAAAGTAAGAAAAGAAGCCCATGTGAAAGTCTATAAGTGGCAGACCTTTGTGATGGATTGATAAAGACTTGACCAAATGAATTGTTTAAAATGAATGATATTTTTGTTATTCTTACCAAAATGACCTTGATGTTTCACATAATTTATAAATATATTTTGTGTAGATAAGAAAAACGAGTCGGCTCGTGAGGCTTAGCTCGAATACAAAACAAAGCTAAAAATTTGTTCGGATTCAGCTCGTTTTGTAATATGAGCGACTAAAAGTGAACCGCATCCGAGCTACTCGGTTCGCCTAACAGTCTTACCTCTAACTCTATAATCATCCACAATTTGATTAGCAATAAGAGTCACATCCAAAATATGTCTACCTTTCACAAAAGCCCCACATAAGCACTCCCTAAGCCTCATTGAAAGAACCTTAGCAATTATCTTGTGCAAACTAATAACAAGGCTTATAGGTCTAAAGTCCTTCACCTTCAAAGAGTTAATTTTTTTTGGGATAAGACAAATAAAGGATGCATTAGTAATTGCATTCGCCACCCCATAAAAAATAATTTGACAAAGACACTCGTCAAATCATCCTTCACCTCTTCCCAACAATCTTGAAAAAGAGTCACAGTAAAACCATCACGTCCGAAACTTTATCTAAACTACATTCAAAAATCATTCTCCTAACTCCTTCCACCTCAAAAGGTTGTTCCAACCACCTGGCCTTATTCCCACCAATTGGATACCAATCCAACCCTATCAAGGTGGGTCTAGGACTATCATGAGCTTTATAAAGATTCGCGAAGAAATGCACAATCTTCCTTTCAATTAATATCTCATCCTCCACTATCACACCACTTTCAAGCTCTTAGTTATCAATGACTTTCCTAACCCTATTACCACTAGCCGCCCCATGAAAGACTTCAAATTATTGTCTACCTTTTTCACCCATTTCACCCTTGACTTTTGTCTTAACCTAACTTCTTCTTTCTGCACAACCTCCTCAAATCTATTCCTAAGATCCATCATTTCCTTCCTTAAGATGTCATCCCTTCTCCCTTCAACTTTTGCTTAATAAATTCAAGTTTCTTCATGAACTTAAAACCTTCCAATTCATGGCCTCCACCTTCATGCCACCATCTTCTTCTAAAATCCCTATACTTCACCCGCATATTCTTAAACCTAAATGGTCAAGGACCCTATCTAGACTTAGAATAATAGGACAATGGTTGGAAAGAATTATAGACAAAGCCTCCTGTCTCACCCCTGTAAAGTAATCCTCCCATGCTACAAAGAATGAGAACCTATCCAAACACTTAATACCACCTTATTCTGGAAATTTGACCAACTAAAAGCACTATTAGCTAACGGAGGATCCCTAAACTCAGTTTTTCAAATAAAAGTATCAAAATTAGGTGGAATCCCCTCCAATGCACCATCAAGGACCACATATTCCAAAGTAGTTACTAGAATTCACTAAACCCCGACAACTCACGATCTGGATACATCGATCCTAAACACGGTGGGTTCATAATTTAGATCACCAAAATGTATGGCCTCAAATTATAATACTAACTCTAAATCGATTCACTTTGGAAGATGTAGCATAAACATGAAATACATATTAATTGACTATGTGCATATAGATTTATAATTATATATTATTTTAGATAATAGAAAATCATGCACAAATGTACGATAAATGGTAATTGATTTAGTATTTATAAATGTTCTATGATATATAATATATAATAATGAAAATGATTTGGATAAATATTCCAAAACAAATTACAACCCAAAACACTGTACCAGTTAAGCCTACCCCATTGTACATATAAAAATGTCGTTCCGCGTATCTATACCTGTACCACGCACCAAAGCGACCCACGATCTAGGTAACATTCAAACAATCCCCGTAACTCATTCCACAAACGTGCTTTATACCTAGGTTTATTTGGTCCATACACCCTAATAAACCACGAATCAAAACCATCCCTATTCCTAATCTGCACAGAAATAGTATATTTCGCCCTCACTAGATCCCCAAACACTCTTAATAATCCTCTTATCTATCACTTCCATTTTAGTTTCTAGCAAGACCACAATATCCAACCAACTCTAACCAAAAAATTATTTATCTCACTTCTTTTCCTCAACGATCCTAATATTCTTACATTTCAACAAACAGTCTTCATCAAGAAATCAAAGCTCCCTCATTATACTTTCTAAAGTTCCCACCCTCATAATTAACCCCTAAATGTAAATTCTTCAATTCTTTAATCCCCTTGATTTTCCTCTCATTTCACCCACCTCCCGGTTTAATAACTTTTTTTTGGATGGAACAAATGAAAAATTCATTTTTTCAAGAAAATTTCTCAGATCACCCACTTTTCTTTATCAGACATAAAATAGTCATTCACCTCACTTTCATCCCCTCCCATCTCTATCTAGTCTCCCTTTCCCTCTCCACTAATGACATACAGTAGCCATGGTAGTAACAACTTCTAAATTCCCAGGAAAGAGATTAACTATGGGTGACCTATTATTAGGACCCAAACTTAGACTACTATAACCAACTAAAGGGACTTCTAATGGGGTAGAAACTAGTGCGTCCAATAAAAACTTGGAGTCTATTTGCTCATGGATAACCAACTCCTTCCCAGTATACACAAGCTCATCAGAGGATTTAGGCTCTAAGGTTCTCCTCTCATTACAAACAACTCCCCTCCTAGGATTTGATGCCTCAACCCCAGGAACTCTCTCCCCATTACCCGAGATGTCAAAACCAGAAAACTCATTCCCCTTGGAACATCATAAACAGAAGAAAGTGACATCCCCCGGAGTATACGCAAAAACCAAAGGTGAGCTTGAAAGGGGACAACTATATGCCTCAGGGCAAAAAAGAACAAGAGAGTTCTGTTTACGGACCTTACTTATCTTATGATATGCTTCAAAGCGGTTCCTAGGGTTATCCTCATTTTTAAAAAGAGTAATGGCATCCCCTAGTATGTCCTCAGAATTCAGCCTAAATTCACATCCCAAATCAAACTTGAGAAGTGAATCTTCTGAGCAACAATTGCCCTCCTCACTGTCTTCCACCTCCATAGATATATCTTGAAGATCAAAGTCATCTACCTCAATCTCCAAAACCTTAATCTTCATTTCTTCTTCATTTGCCTCAATATTTCCAACTATTTTTTCTCTGAAAATGGATTTTCCATCACTTCAATTGCTTACAAGTAGCCGTCATTTCCTTTCAGTAACCTCTCTTTTCCCATTTCTTGATGACGAATTCAAACCCGAAGCCTCCACATAAAGTATTTCAGATCGACTTCATACCCATCAGACTCGGCACCAAAACAAACGCACAAGACTACTCTAGGACATAATTGTTAGTATCGTACGATACGTTACGATACGGGGGAACAACGATACAAATCGTAGTTTTGTATCGTTTTTGCATTGTATCGTCCGATACACGATACGTTTTTACAATACGCGCACGGGCTTTTTAATTTATTTTTTTTCCCCCTGGAACGCCGTCGTTTTGTGTTAAAGGAGGCTGATTTTTTTATCCCTATAACCACTGAAACGACGTCGTTTCAGTGGCTAGGGTTTAAAAAAAAAAAATATCTTCATTTTCTCCATTCTTCGATGTGTTCTGGCTATTCTTCACAACGACAACGAAACACAGCAGCCCCAACTCTATCTTTTTTCTCTGTTCTTCACAGCGATGAACCCTAGCCCCTCTCTCTTCTCTATGTTCTTGACGATGACGAAGCAAATACACACATCCATTCTCCATCTTCTCTGTGCTTCAAGACGACGAAGCAAACCCTAGCCCTCTGTGCTTCAAGACGACAAGTCTGGTCTCCGTCTTCTCTCTTCTTCATCGACGAATCTCACTGTGTCTCTCTTCTCTCTGTTCTTCATCGACGAAGCCATTGAAGCAGCCAAGCCAGTCGCTGCCTTTGGATCTAGATCTGCAGCTGCAGCTACCTTCTTCTTCCTTCTCCAGCGACTCCAGCAAAACTTGTGCAGTGTAAGAAATGATGTTAATTTATTTAAAATGCCAAATATTTTTTGGTTGTTTTTTTGTATCAAAATTTCTGAATCTTGATTAATGTTAATTTTTTGAAGCAATGACATCACCAGCATCTTGGGTGTTTGAATTGAAATTGAAGATTGAGTTCAAAATGGATGTTAGAAGTTTGGATTAGAAGTCTCTTGGGTGTTTAAAGTTTGAATTAGTGAACTATGGTGGAAACTTTGCATTATAATATTAGTGAACTATGTTTATGACTTGAATAGTTAGTGGAGTATTAATGAAATACTATGTTTTTATGAGTCTATGATTTTTTTTCAAAGGTATATATATATTTTTTATTATTCATTTAAAATTGCGCCGTATCTTACGATACACGATACAACACAATACACTATTTTTAAAAAACGATACGCCTTCCGATACACGATTTGATAACTATGCTCTAGGATCTCCTTTCATCGACTTAAAAGCATAGTTGTCAAATCGCGATTCATATTGTGAATCGGAATCTTAAATATGAAAATTGTGAATCATATTGAATTGTGAATCAGAAAATTCGAAATAAAATTTGAACAAAAATAAAAAATAATATCTACTTATTTAAAATAGGCAAGATATTGAATATTGAATATTATTGCATTCTAAAAATAATCAATTAACATAATCACGTCGTCTAAATGGAAAGACGCTAGCCTTTTACTTCATTTTCATCTTTTCCTAACCCATTTTCAAATTTAACAACTTGAAAAAAAATATTCATTAAAGAACCATAGCTATTAAAGAACCAAAATAGTGACACCGAGTACAAATTAAGTTACAATTATGAATGGAAAAAGAATAAATGAGAAAATTAATTGGTAGAAAACATACATGCCAATATTTTGAGACAAAAAAATAGAAACTAACAAATTACCCATGAAAGAATTGAGAGCAAAAATCAAAGTTTATTCTAAAATATGGTGGCAAGAGATAGAAAAATCCAATGTAAAAAAAAAAAAAAAAAAAAAAAAAAGGGGCAACTGGCATACCTTCAACCGATGATGCAAGAGCTTTAGCCGTGACCTTTAACTTTAAACAATGCAAGACGAGCTTTAGACGACGTGAGAGAGAGTGAGAGAACAAGCAAAGAGACTGAGTTTTTATTAGGGTGTGGGTTCCTCAACAAACAAAACAATGTCATTTTACTGTTTAGTGAACAAAACAACGTCGTTTGGCCAAAAATCTAGATTTTAAAAAAAAAAAAAAAATAACCGAATCGTGCAATACAAATCGAATTGTATGATTTAGGTGTGATTCAACTCTTAAAAGGATTCTCATATAAGATACAAGTCATTTTTGTCTGTATGACTGTATCAAACCGAATCGTATGATTCAAATCGCAAATCGTACAGATTTTGATAACTACGCTTAAAAGAAAGAGCTTGGGCCTTTAGTTGGATGGGCCGCAATATTCCTTTAAAAGGCTAAACATTTTTAAACTTTGTCTCCAAATTCCACTTAACCCATTGGAAATACTTGGCTCAACTACTTTGACTTCATCAATTTTATGGAAGCCCACCTTCTTAGAGCCCATATTCTTGCAGCTATTACCCAGCCCATTATCCAGCTGTAAAACCTATTTAAAATTCAAATTACCACTCAAACCCCAATTATCTTGGTAATTAACATATTTAAACGTCATTAACAGTCTGTTTTAGCACATTCCCAATAGTCATATATTTGCTATTGTTATCCTTATTTCCACCTAACTTATGTACACCCATACCTATATTTCAACCACGTTCTTCTATCCCTCTTTTCATCGTCTTCAACCTCGCGAGCAATGTACCCAATGTGGCGAAACCTTCCCCAAACATCTTCATCTGTTCCTCACGACTAAAGTTTACAATCTAAGAAGCACAAACACAGATACAACACAACTCGAGCACGCCGACACGAAATTTTTCAAAAAAAGTAGGACACGAACACGTTAAATAATATGTATATGTATATATATATGTATATGTATATGTATATGTGTGTGTGTGTGTGTATATATATAATCATGTGATAAAACAAAAATATTATCATAATAATCTTTCAATTCATCATTCCCCTAATTCTAAAAATTCATATCAATATAAGATATACCGATACACATTCAACATTAACATCTTTTAAGAGTATTATTATAATTTTATTAGGGTTTACACTTGGTGTAATATATATACCTCACAGAATATTAGGGATATTGGACAACTCCTTCTAAATCATTCTCCATGGGTGAAATAAACTTTCCTGGATACAAACCACAACAAATGTCCATTTCTCGAACTCTCTAGAGATAACTGCATTTCCTTCGATAGTACTAGAGTCCTTGTGACAAAAATAGAATGTGCTTTCATTCCTCCTTCATAATTCTCCCCAGTAAGAATTCTATTCCCCAGGTAAAAATCCGAATTACCTTTTCAAACAATCTCTGAAAAGATTTTCATCCTCTTCCTTCAACACCCTTTGGAATGATCAAATTCATCCTCTTGCCATTATTCAACAACTTAGTAACTCAAACTAAATCTCCAAATGTTTCTCAAAAGCATCTCCTTTCTATTCCATCGCATAGCATAAACCCATTGATTCCTTCAACCATGTTAATCTTCCTCTATTGAATCTGCAAGCAAAAAATCCAAAACAATTCAACTCTGTAATACGAATCAACTCTCCAGACGACCCTTCAAAATCCACAAAAATGTTTTTGCTCAATAGAAATCTCTCCTAAATGCCCCATATTTCAATTATTCATCTGTCTTTCTCAAGTCAATGTACCCCTCTTGTTTATGAGGGCATAGCAGACTCCACTTCTACACGGGTGGATTATTATAATATTGGGTGTTGTTTAGCTTAATTACACATATGCTTTATGGTTTCTAGAGATTTAATAAAAAAATTTACTACCAAAATGTGCTCATGTACAGTGCGGTGCATTGCTAATAAAAACAAAAGGACAATAACTGGGGCCACAAACCTTTTATTGATATATGCCATGAGCCGATTAGTAAGGCAGCAAATTGTATGAGTTGGATAATGACTTCGAACACAGGAAACATGAGTCATAAGGGATTCATTCATGACAAGGTTGCAGAACTCTTCGGCTTCATATACAAGTAACACATATTGAATTTCGATCCTCTCAGACGAGAGCTGCGATACAAAGATGACATCAACATCTCTCAAAACGCAAGCAAAAAGTATACTTTTTAGAATTTGGAATCCCAACAACAAATTACTTTTACTAAGACAACAGTAGCCCATGTCGATACAAAACGGATAAGGAACTTAAAGAGTCTAGGCAGGTCCCAAAATATGAACAGTCATTCTTAAGAAGATATTGTGGATGGCAAAATTGAGACCTGCGGGTCAAATCCAAATTGTACAAAACAACAGAGAGATCTTAATAAATAAAGGACAGTAAACGCATAGACCAAAATACATTGAAAAACTAATGGAAATGGTACAAACTGAGTATGACACTTCCTCAAACAGTTTGTACATAAATATGTAGAATACAATAAGACAACCAGCACAAAAGACAGCCCTTGATCACAATCAACAAAGATCCTTTTCCTCTATTTGATCTTTGAATTGAAGTAGATACAACATTATCAAATTCTCTATATCATGCATATTCAATTTTCTGTGATGCTCTCTTTGGTGAAGGGTTCAAAATCCACCCCTACTATATAAATTCATTAGCTCCACTTCACTTATTCACAAAATGAAATTTTGTAATTTGGACAGAAGGTGCAATGGTGCAGAACAAAAGGAAAATGGTGCTCAAAGATCGCAGGCATACAGAAATTTTCATTAAATTATGCCCATTTATGACCTGTGAAATTTGTTCTGGAACAGCCATTGTCCACACAATAGATCGTTCAATTGGGTTTGACGTTATACGATATGTAAGACCTTTTTCTGCAAACCTTGTAAGCAGATGTCCTGAATTACGAAAGCAAAGGAAGGGTCAGCACATTACCAGACATAGATATTGAATTGCAGAAATTAATATAGGCAGCGTATAGAAAGGCCGTGCCTCCAACTGAACCCAGTTCAACTATTTTAGGGTCAATTTCAGCCACAATTGATTTTAAAGCAAACTTTCCCTTTTCCCACTTTTGCCTTTCTTTTTGTAGTTTTTTCATCTCCACAGCTTCGGCCCTCAGAGCTTCTTTTTGCAACTTTTCTTGCTGTATTGTGCATATCAATCAGGTCATATATCTACAAGGCATATTTTAAGCCAAACTAAATACTAACAGGATAAAGACTTACTTCCTTATGTTGTTTTTTTTCTTCCTTTAAACGGACTCTTTCTTCCTTAGATATCCTCCTTTTTCCTATTGCTTCATCCATGTTCCTTTTCTTATATGCATTATCTTTACATTTACCTTTCGGTCTCAAGACATTATCTATCAGCTCCAGCCTGTCAATTTCTTGCTCCGGACGAGAAGATACCTGCAAAGGACTTCATCAAACCATTGCAACACATATAATAAAGGACAAATTATACAACTTCTTCTGCACAGTTGTTGGCATTGACATTGTTGGTGTTGCTCTTATGGTTGTAAGCCTTTTTATTAGCAACACAACCATTTCATCGTCATGAATACCTTGATTTTCAGAGAAGGATCACAATTGTCATCAGGAACATAGCTCACTTAGAGAGACAGAAGGCAGAAGGGAAGGGAGGGAGGGTGCACGATTTTCACAAGAGATGAAAAAATACACTTCTTTTTGGAGAGAGCATTCAAAAGCAAAATAAAGATTCTTGGTAGATTGAATATAACACCCCAGTGGAGACCTAGAGAATCATCTCCAGCCAGCTCTTGCTTCATGACTTCATCTAATCAATAAGTTTTTTTACTTCAATTAATTCTTGTGGATGACCATTATTTGTCAATATGTTGATTTTAAAATTTTTCAAAGGAGAAACAATCAAACAAAAACAAAACACCTGATATAAACTATATTTGTTTTGTTGGTAAAATAGTGTTCCTTTTACGTTTTTCTAATCCAAAATACAACCAGTGTGATGGTATTGAGTGTGTGTGCGTGTTTTGCATGCCTGAGATACACTTCTCTGTCTTGCTCACACTCCAGACAAGTGCTGCACAAGCCTATGCAACTCAAGCAGGTTGGGTGGGTTGAAGGCTCAAACCAAGTAATAAAATCCGCAAACCGAGCCTAACCCAACCCAACTGTCAACTTGAGCACCTTCAACCCAAGCTCAACCCATAATTAGATATTTGAACTCGGGTTGAGTTTAAGGTTTCCCATCAAGTAAAACCAAATTTAAGCCAAAATAGAATTTTGCATTCAAACCCAAAATTGAACCTAAAGTTTATATATAGTTTTCACACCACTCGCAACTAAATTAAAAACCAAAATGAAAAAATTTTAACTATACAATAGGGTCAAACTTTAATATCCATTTCTCCTCCAAAATGTCTCAACACAACAATCAATGTACCAAAGAACATAATGAGACAAAGTGTGAAAGAGAATAACCTTGTGATAGGAGGCAATGGCAAAGAGCATTTCAATAGTGAGGAAGTTAACACCAACCACCAAAAGCTTGAAGTCCTTAAATTACTCGGAAACCAACTACAAGGTCTCATTAGCCACCACTAGTGTCTTGAGAGTTGAGCGTAATCTCCTCCAACCACTGGTACACCCTAGTCATAGGCATCCCTTTCATCAACAGGTCCAAGATCTGGTTTGGACCAAGACATGATGATTGATAATGGATGAGTGGACGGTGGTGTGCTGGTGCAACATGAAAGAAAGGGAGAGAGAGAGAGAGAGATAATGCGAGGATTGAGTTTGAGAAAGGGAAAAAAGAAGGTTTGAGTCTTTGAGAATGAATAAGTAACAATGGTGTAGCACAACACCCTAACATCGCATGTATAGCAATAATTCTTTGTTTTCTAGTCCAATTTTGGGTTGAAATCGGGTCGATTTTATCATTTCAATCTGGGTTCAGGTTGGACCCGATCAACCTGAAGCCTCAACCCAAATATTGCCCAAGTTCAAACCGAGTTGAGATCTTTTTGCCCAAGCCCAAACCAAGAATTGAAACCCTATGCCAAAGTACTGAATTTTTTGGGTAGAGTTCGGATTAGCCCACCAAACTTGCACCCCTGCAGTGCAAGCTAGAGCACATGACTACAAGAGACAAAGTTCAACTACAAAGAAAAGAGAAACAAAACAAGTTCTCCCAAGACATTTGCTTCAGGGAAAAAAAGTCAAAACATTATGACATTTCATCTCACTTCTCAGGTTTACAAAAAATGAAAAGGAAGAGTGATCTTCATTCCATATTTTCTATAGGGAAAAATTCACTCCCTTTATTAGAATTAGCCACCTACACACTATCTTTCACACTCACACACACATAAGTAAATAATTTATTAGTAAGTTGCCCTGCCAAATATAAATTATTTCTATTAAGCATGTGTGTATATGTGTTTCTTTGGATGCTTTCTCTAAAATCCCAATTATTGAGGGTGTGTTTGGCGGCACATCCAGACAGACTTTTGAGTTCTAGAAGTCCATTCAATAAGAGTTTGAAAAGTTATTTTTACCGGAAGCCCATCTTCTAAATTCCCATTTCAAGGAAGTCATCTTTCTTGGCTTCTCAAAATGGTCCTAAAATGACTTCCCACGAAGGTGTTCTTTCCCTTTTAAACGATTAAATAAAATTCCAACATTAACCCTTGCTAAAGCTAACTTAATGTCTATCTTACCCTACATAGGGACTCCACCACCATTCCCATCAATGGAGCTTCTCAAAATTGTGTCTCCTCCTCGGCTACCACCACCACCACAATCAGCCATCTATTTCCCAATTGCCATCATACCCAAGGAGCTTCCTTGGGAAAATCAATTGATTCACACACACGCCTTGGTGTCGAGGATTCATCAGCCATGGATATGGCAACAAAATTGGGATGAGACTATTGTGGATGATTCATTAGCCATTTTGGGTTCTGGGGAGAGGGATAAAAATCTTTGTTGTCAAAGATGAAGGAGAAGAGGGTTCCTGAACAACCATAATTGGTCGCTTCACTGTGTTTGACTCAAAATGAGTAGAGAGCCTTTTTGATACAATCTCGAACCATATTGAGGAATGATGACACAACTTTGCTATGGTTAAGTGGGTGTAAATGTACCTTTTAAGAGAGAAAGGGGGGGGGGGATGAGCTCATAGTTTCACTTTTTCTTATATTTACGTCAAAGTGTAGATTAAGATCTTTAATTACTTTGGAGTGTGATACCAAAGTGGATTGATACTCAACATTTGTTATATGATACCGGTCATTAGTTGGAATTGATGAAGTAATCCATTATTTTGTTTTTGTGGTAATCCATTATTTTGTATAGTTTTTTTAGTCAATTATATCTTTTAGTTTCCATCCAAACAACATGTGAAACCCGAGAACAATTTAAATTTTTAATTAAAGGGATAAAACGGTAATTAGTTGTTAAAGCACGGTTGAAAAGTAAGTTTTACCGAACGGCTATAAGAATAGCAATGTTGTATGGGACAGAATGTTGGACAACTAGGAAACAACATAGTGACAAAATGAGTGTGGCAGAAATGATAATGTTAAGGCGGATGTGTGAAAAAACTACAAATTAAAGAATAAGAAATGACCGTATTAGATATTAGAGAAATGGTAGGAGTAGCTTCAATTGAGGATAAATTAAGAGAAAATATATCAAGATAGTTTGCTCATGTTCAACGGAGGCCGACAGAGGCACCAGTTCAAAAAAGTGAGAGAATTTCTCTTAATGGTACTAGAAGTAGGGATAGATCTAAATTAACATTGAATGAAATAATAAGAAAAGATATAAAAATATTTAATTTAAATGAGCGTATAGCGTATGATCGAAATGAATGGCGAAGACGGACTCATATAGCCGACCCCAAATGATTGGGACATAAGGCTTGGTTTAGTTTGATTTGGTTTTAATATAAATTATAAGCCCAATACTGGCCCACCCCAATATTTTATTTCCCCTCTCTCACACACTCTCAGTCGACATTCTTCTCTCCCAATCGATGTTCTCTCTCTTCTTTCAGTCGACGTTCATTCTCTCGCTTCTTTCGGTCGATGATGATGAGTGCTTGCTCTCTCATATAGGCTCCCTCCGATTGAATCACAGTCAACTCAACGCTCCTCCGATTGAACCACAGTTGACATCTCACAAATCTGAGCTCAGATCTCAACGAAGAACTCAACAACAATGGCCTTCAGATAATAAATCTCTCTTTCTCTTATATACTAATCATAACTCGTGCCTCATGGCACGATGAAACGTAAAATTCGAACGCCCAAAAAATCAATCTCATTATATTAAATAATAATTTTTCTTTCCTTCCTTTCTTTGATTACATCATTTAAAATTAATTTTACGCATTGTTTTCTTAAAAAAATCGACAAAATTTTCTCAAAATATGTAATCTAACAAAATTTTCTTAACATGTATGAACAATGTCAGCAAAAAAAATTGTGTTAAATTATAAATTAACCAAATATTAAATGATTGAACATGTGGTAGAAATGGGTGATGTGATTTTTTTGGGGGAAAAATATGTAGGAAATAAAAATTCAAGTTGCTAGGTGTTTTTTTAGATAATATAACCCTAAATCACCCATACACATATTTGGTTTTAGATTTCTTTTTTTGTCTTGTGTTTTTGGTGAAATTTTTATTTCTTTTCTGTTTTTTGTTTTGATTTTTCAACTAAATTTTTTTTTTTTTGGCTTCGATCCACTTTCGCTCTGCCTCCGACATGCAGAGTCGGAGACGGAATTATAGTTGGTCGGAGTCGGAGGGAAAAATGAACTCTAACTATAGTCGGAGTCGGAGTTCGGATGTATGTTTTCCGACTCCATCGGAGTTAGTGCCCATCCCTAGCGCCAAACGCAACCTACACTTCCCTACTCTTTTCTCATACATATCTGACATAACTAACGAAAGCTACAAACACAAAAATTATAAATTTTACATTAAATATAATTCTTGACACAAACTTATTCCAGCGTCAGCATAAACGAGTCATAAAAAACTGATTATCACCAGGAGACAAACTTAGATATAAAAGTGGGTACACATATATACGACAAGTCTCATATTTACGACACTGATCCAGTGAAAAAAGGAAATCAAGAAAAGCTCGCCAACTGCTTCTAAAGAACAAATAATAGCAGTAACAAATGTCAATATCATTATGCATCAAGAGGTAGTACCTGAACAATATCATCTTCAGATGAATTTGGATGTGAAAAACTGTACCCGGACACTTGCGCTACATGAACATTCCCCGTTAAAATTTCTTGCGTAACTTCCCTAAAGACATCTGGAGGTCAATTCCATATAATGAATAGTTTATTTCAGTTTTTTCTACTTTCATAACTCATGATTGCACTCAGACATCACCACAACATTCATAGAATCAGTAGATAGGACAGGAACTTACCAGATGGCAATCCGGACTCGATATATCTAGAGCTCAAATTGGAATCCTTTGCAACTTCAGAAGCAATAATCAAAATTAGACCTTTCACTTTTCCTTTTTCACTTTCTTAATTCATGACTGCATTCGGAGATCACCGCCACAAACAAAGAATTCACTAGATATAACATCAACGTACCAAGGGGAATTGTCGATTCTATGGAATTCAACATTGTTTCATTCTGCTTCCACGTTTCATTCATAGAACCATTTTCAGAGTCATTATCAGACTCCAAGCATATCAATCCATTGATACCTAAGAAGAAAAAAATTACAACTACATTAGTCATTAGAATCACACTCCAAATCAAATTTAACAAAAATTCTTCAAACAAAAATTATGTGTAATCCCTATTTGACTACTAATTCATGAAAACCTTTGCTTAGTATCTTTACAAGTTTTTTCAACCATATTCTAAATCGACATTAAAGAGGTCAGATCTGGAGCAAAGCAAATTCTGATCCGCTCGAGTGATGCACTGTAGGTTCGAGTCCGGAGTTAGACTCTCCAAAATGGTTTGAGGTTGCTTACCACTTACGTTCTTAGATCTCACCATAGATGGCAGCCTTGAACAATGGGTACAACCTTACAATCTTTTAATTTTGAATCATCACTAACCATAAAAAACGCGTGTACTCAAAATTAACCATTTCGACAAAACTAACCATTAATTCGATGACATAATCAAACCGGTGAGAGATAACACCAGCAACGATAAATGCATAGAATCCAGTAACAACCAACTCCCAATAATATTATGCATAATTTAGATAATAACAACATCGATAGATGCATAAACACGGATGATGGAACAAGGTTGATAAAAGTTCAGACCCACTTTGAAAGCTTCAAACATCCAAACCTAAGACCAGCCATCTCGGTATCAGAGCAACATTCTATGCCAGAATGTTCGAAGATTATTTGCCATATAAACTTTCAAGGTAAACAACTTCCATACAAATATTGAACGGATTCCAAAATACTAGTTTCACCACCATATTAAAACCATTTGAATTTGCACTGTGAAGAATCTTACATTGAGGGTGGACGTGTCCACAATCATTCCTAATATTTCCTTATGCTTTCACCAATAATAATCTGAGGATGAGGGAAAAGTTTTTCCTGAGTAGAGTTGAATGTGCAAAGTTACAACAGAGATTGTCAACCCACCAACTCTAACAGAGTTCAGACCAAGAGAGTCATGGGCTCTGTTTATCATGGTTTGGCATTTGTTGGGTGGTGCCTAGATCAGTGTTGAATCTTTTAGAGTGTGGAAGTGTCGAACAATTAGAGGGAGGGATGTTTCATGAAGACAGGGTTAGAGGGGTGGGAAGCAACTCCTTTTTGCCTATCGTGGAATGTGTGGCTAGGGCATAATGGATACCACTTTGAAAGTATGGAGGCATCTATTGTGGACATGAAGACCATGTTTTCATGCTCCTTTACTTTTGGTTACCGGAAGAAAATTTGTTTTTGTTAGGTACTTCGTTGATGTTTCCAAGAGACCAAGGATTGTAATTGTATTTTCCAATTTCAATCTTTGGCCTTCCTTATACAGTTTTTTTTTTTTGTGTGTGTTTGCTCCTTTTATATATACATCTTCTGTACAGGGTGTGTGCCCCCTTGGTAAATTATAGCTTGGCTATTTTATTTATGTATCGGAAAAATAAATCCTTCTCACCAATATATACAGGAGAATGGCCTTGGCTGCCAATAACATTGATTCAGGTTTCAAAGCTGAATTGACACCACTACCACTAATGTAAGACACCACCTCAGCCACACTTATCTTTGTGACATCTTTTATATTGGCTTTTACTTCCACAAGGATGACTTGTCACTCTTAATGAGGCTTGTCAATGGTCAAATTAATGTCTCCTAACTAAATGATCATTAATTTGGACAATTAAGTGGTTCATAATACCAGCTCCACTAGGTAATATGAAGTTCACACATTTTGGAGTCCAAATTGGAAGCACTTATGGCAGCAGACTTACTGTAGTATTAGAATTAACAAGATGAACACCCTTGGATTCCAAGGTTATGCGGGAGCATCCAAGAGGCTTTTCGAGACCAGACGGAGATACTAATAAGCTTAGCTTAAGCCTTTAGTTAGCAGATTTTTTAGTTATCTTTTTACTTTTTGCAATATTTTATATTTTATTTGAGTCTTATAGATGGTATATATGGTCCTAGTCCTTTTAAAAAGTCATGTGACTGTCATGTGAGTTTTCAATTATCTTGGAGGGCTAAGATTAAAGAGTTATTATGGTGACAAATGGGCTAGGATGCTAGGGCTTCTATAACCCTAGTATAAATACCTCTTTATGAGTTTTTGTAGGAGTTTTTTCTTATTCTTATTCCAGAATATTCATTATTTCAGTGTTTCTTGGGTCTCCTGCCCTAGAAATTCATATATTCTTGTTCCGTTTTTTATTCTAATGCTTTTTCTTATTATCTTGTTGCTGGAAATTCATCAAAAGGTGTTAATTCTTGCTTTAAATAGTAATTTACAGCAGATTTGAGATTTGTGTTGCATCAATTTGGTATCAGAGCACAAGAGCTCTAGATTTACATCATGGTCGGACTTGTAGAAATCGTGGTGGAAGAGGAAATCAGTTCCAACAAACTGAGATGGTTGAGATGAGGATTATGACTGAAGATTTGTCACGAGCAGTACAAACACGACAACAATGAGGACAAACAGATGCCCGAATGGAGATTCTAAAAGGCAGCCGCGACCCATAGTATACCGAAAGGTAGTCTGCTGATGATGATGAAGTAGAAGATGAGAATGCCTTCCATGAAATTGAGCACGTAGACAATTTGAATCGAGGTGGATTGGAAGAGAGATTGGTACGTATCCTTGATTTGAATGGCGGAAGAATTAAGATCGAAGTTGTTGATTTTTTCGGAAAGATGCATGTTGAAGACTATTTGGACTGAGAAGCTAGTTTGGAGACCTATTTTGAGTGAAAATCCAAGGCAGATGAGAGAAATGTGCTGTTTGTGAAGCTTAAATTAAAGGATACTGCACTTCAATGGTGGAAGTGAGTTGAAGAGCAACGGTCTCGACAATGCAAGCGAAAAATCTGCACATGGAAACATACGAAGGTGAAGATGCAAAAGCAATTTTTGCCAATCGATTATGGAATGGAGTTGTATGAAAGATTTCACTCCTTCAAACAAAGGGGTATTACGGTAGAGGAGTATGCATCTGAGTTCAATAATCTTTCTATTCGGATTGGTTTAAACGAGTAATGAACAAATAACTTCTCATTTATCATTCAGGCTTGAACCACTCAATTAGGGATGAGATGGGAGTGGTTTATATGTTCAACATAGAAGATGCTCGACAAAATACCTTAATGGTTGAAAAGAGAGTTTGGCGTTATGGTGCGAGAAGACCATTATTTGGAAGGGTTTATGGTACAACACAGAGAAACACATTCTTTCCCGAGGTATTTGGAGTGAACAAATGGCCTCAAAACTTGATCGTGAGGCTACTACAACAAATCAACTAGGTGGTGGAAGCAATGAGGTGACTGATAGAAGTGAGTAAGGAAACGCAATTGCAAGGTTTGACGGAGAATATGTTGCTGATGCAAATAGTTCAAAGACAGGAATTACTTCACAGTTTCATTATTTCACTTGTGGAGCAAAAAGGGGCACACATATTATGCATGTCCACAAAGAAGAGTTAACTCATAGAGCTTGGGGATGAAGAAGAGGAAGTAGTGAAACCTATCTATGATAAATATGTAAATGATGAGGAAGACGCTGAAATTCTTCCGGTACAAGGGGGAGTCCTTAGTGGTACGAAGAGTGATAAGAGGATTGGAGGAAACACAATATTTTTGTACAAAAGTTTTTTGCAGTTGTAAAGGTTGTAATATTCTTGATGGGGGTGTCGGTGCAAACATCATTTCAAAGGAGGCTACAGAGAAGTTGAAATTACCAACCGAAAAGCACCCTAATCCTTATAAGGTTGCTTGGTTCCGAAGAAGAAATGAGGTACTGGTCACTTGTCGTTGCTAGGTTAAATTTACTAGGGACAATACGACTGATGACGAAGTTTGGTGTGATGTGATATCCATGGATGCATGTCATATTCTTTTAAGGCGGTCATGGTTGTATAATAAGGACATAATCCATTATACAAAAGCCAATACTTATTCCTTCAAAAAAGGTAGTAAGAACCTAACTTTGTAACCTCTAAAGGAAAAAGCTACAGTTTTTCCTAATACTAGAAAGGTTAGCCCAAAACTTTGAAGTGCAGAGTAGAGAATTGGGAATTATCTATGCACCAGTAGATAGTTACTAGGAGTGTAATGGAGGCCCAGCAGATTGAATTTCAGGATTATCCACTCGAAATTCAACAACTACTAAAAATTTTCAGGAGCTTGTCAGTGATGAGTTACTGTGAGGTTTGCCACCAATGAGGAGCATTCAACATGCCATTGATCTACTACAAGGTGCAGCTTTACCCAATCTATTGACTTACAGAATGCCACCTGCACACAAGGCTGAAATGCAAAAACAAGTTGAAGGGTTACTTAACAATGGTTTGGGGTGTGAAAGTAAAAGTCCTAGTGTTGTCCTAGCTTGACTTACGCCCAAAAAGGATAGTTCATGGAGAATGTATGTGGATAGTCGTACCATAAACAAGATTATAGGGAAGTATCGCTTTCTAATTCCTTGCTTGAAAGACATTCTTGACATGCTCGCTAAATGCAAGGTGTATTCCTAGATAGATTTGAGAAGTGAAAATCATCAAATTTGAATGTAGAGTGGTAATGAATGGAAGACCACTTTCAAAACACCTAATGGACTCTTTGAGTGGTTAGTGATGACATTCGGACTCTCTAATGCTCTAAGTACATTTAAGTAAGTTATGATGAAGAAAAAATAAGAGCTATCAAAGAGTGGCCAACACCGCAATGTATGGGTGAAGTTCACAGTTTCCATGGATTGGATGATTTTCTAATCACCATAAAAAGAGGATCACAATTCTGCAACATATCTATTTGTTGGTTAAAATCATGCATCTTTCATCGTGACAATTTTAAAAAAATGATTTATTATGCATTAAGAAAGAAGTAACAGGGTACAAACTCAAATGTAGTTTTACAAAGATTTATAAAGGCTAGCATCTTTTCATTTAGACGACGTGGTCATGTCAATACTAGTTAATTGATTATTTTAAAATACAATAATATTCAATATTTAATATATTGCCTATTTTAAATTTGTACATGTTATTTTTTTTTATCATTGTTCGAATTTTGTGTCGAATTTTACGATTTCCGATTTGATATAATTTTCGATTCTCAAATCTAGAATTTTGATTCCCAATACGAATCTCGATTTGATAACTATAGTCTTCACAAATATGACTGGACAATTGGTGTCAACGGACGCACTAATAGACTTGGCGTAAGCCTTAGTTAGCAAATTTTTTAATTATCTTTTTATTTTCTGCAATATTTTATATTTTATACGAGTTTTATAGATGGTACTTATGGTCCTACTCTTTTTAAAAAGTCATGTGACTATCATGTGAGTTTTTAGTTATCTTGAAGGGCTAGGACTAAAGAGTTATTAAGGTGATGCTGAGACTTCCCTAGTACAAATACCTCTTTATGAATTTTTGTAGCAGTTTTTTCTTATTCTTATTCTAGAGAATTCAAAATTTTAGTCTTTTTGTGGTCTCTTGCCCTAGAAATTCATATATTCTTGTTCTGTTTTTTATTCTAATCGTGAAAATTCATTAAAAAGTGTTACTTATTGTTGTAAATAGTAATTTACAACAAATTTGAGATTTTTGCTGCATCACAAGGGTTTAAACCTTGGAGAAGACATGCCATATTCACAAATCACTAGTCAATGGTTTGTAAAATTTTGATTTCTCTCTCAAAGCAATGCCACAAGATCACATATATTATATGTACAAAACTCTCGTTAAAGGCCGAAAATTGTGAAAGCCAAAGCAATCACTTTGACCTAACCTACATAAATTTGTAAGCAAGCCATAAATTGGCAGGCCCCTGCCCAAATTCCAAAATAACATCATCATAAATACCCATACATGAATCTTGGATAAACTATATGTTCCATGCCAAATCTAACAATAAAAATTCTTTTCATTTAAGAAACACAAAAATGTTAAGAAAAAAGATACCTACATCACTGGATTTATCACACTCTGAAATATATCAGTCAACAAAACAATGTCATAAAGAATGTTTCAAATATATGCAAGGGAAGTAGAATCAACTTATAAATTTTGGGAGGCTTAAAAACAGATGAAGTGATTCAATTGGTGCAGTCTCATCCCACGTCAGAAATCATTCATGCAACTATACTCGTTTCTCATCCATGATTCCCTACCTTACAGACATCCTCTACAATCCTATATAGTTTCTTCTCGCATTGTAAGTGACATTTTTTTTATTTTTTCTGGGCACGAGAAAGTGTATCATTTTGTAGCTTTTCCTCGCTAAGCTATCAAGAGTAAGGAGAGAAGCACTTAAAACCCTACGCGTGACTGTCTAGTAAGTCTGATATACAATAGTTCTTTATCTTCTCAGAGTGTCGAATTCCGTGAAAGACTACTCAGTCCTGGTTCTCAGTCCCATTATTGGCCAAATTTCTGTAATTATTATTGATATGATTTTATATTGAAAACAACAAAATAAAGGCCAAGACCTATCAAACCCAGTTAATAGCGCAAAAAAAATCCAATAATCACGTAAACTAGTAAATTGTACGACTAGCAACAAAAATAATACCGCTAATTTAGATGAACCGCATCTAACCATAAATCTATCACTGAAAACGGTATCGTTAATTTGAATTCATTTCTCATTAGTAACTCAACAACCAAAAAACCAATAAAAAATCAAATTAAATCAGCGTAATACCGTAAACTAGGACAGTAAAAAAAACAAAAATCCACAAATTCAGGTTTTTAAAAGAACACTTTCCACATATAAAGCAATGAAGCTTACCAGAAGTTTTATGATCAGACATAGAACAAGGCCTAAACTGGGTATTCAAAACACCTTCGGTATAGCATTTGACGACTGAAACTTCCGATTTCGACGACTCGGAAGTCGGGGTTTCGGCGACAAACGACGGGGTGGAGGTAGGACCCACCGAATGTTTCCGAGGAGTTGGGTCATCGTCGATGACGAAGATAGGAGGGCTTTGTGGATGGGAATTCGAGTTTGTTCTTTGTTTCTTGAATTGTTTTGGGAGCGGAGTCGACGCGACGTCGATGCTTGTGTCCTGATCATCGTCGTCGGAGATAATGTCCACTGCTATTGGTTGTGACATTTCAGAAGAAAAGAACTGTGTGTGTGGTGGTGAGAGAGAGAGAGATAGATTGTTAGGGTTTTGTCTTTGAAATGTTGAGTTAGCGCGGGATGAAAAGAGGTGTACTTTGGCCCGCTTGGTTATGGTTACCGGGTTCGGCTAAACTGATGGATGATATCCACATTCTCTGAGTGGCGTAAATTTATATTTATATTACTTTTAAATGTTAATAAAAAATAAAAAAAATATATGTTTAACTAAAATAACCTTAACAAAATAAATAATCTCAACCCTATCTTTTCTATGTAATTCTCACAATTATGTTGACTATTGAGTTGCTAGTTATTGGTTGCTATTTTAATTTTAATTCCTAAATATAAGTGAATTACTAAAGCTCAAACACATATTAATATACCACTAAAATGCTATTGATAAACCCACTTTTTCATCTATCTTTCTCTCTCCTCCTTTATTGGTAACTTTAATCGGTATTTCATTCCTTCTTTATCTCTCTCTGTCACACACACAAACACAATTCAATAAGCAGTCGGCGGAGGATGTCCTCCTTCGAGGGCAACGTTTGTGCTACATTCTGCATTTAAGAAACCAGTTACAGAGTCTCAAAATTGGTTGTTTCTTGCTTCCTTTATGCTCACTATACTTCTCTTTGTGGCTCTATAGATTCTTGGAATTAATGTGTGGAGCTGCAATGATTATATCATTTACAAATCCGAAAGTTAACAATTTAAGTCCTTCAATTTTCCCCCCTCATATGCTGCCTTGTAATTGAACTCAGACATTCTTCCTACCTCTCTTTCTCTGTAAGATGCACACATCCCACATCCCCGTCTTTCTTGCCATTGTGGAACCAGCGACACACTGCTTCAACAGGTACTGTCTTTTTCTCTGTCCTATCTTAATTGAGGTTGGTGAATGATGCTCCACTATGAGATTAGGAAAAGCATGAGAAAAATCTATTTCATTTTGTCAAGAAAACATGATTCTGGAGCAAGGTTGTTTGATTCATTACTTTTGTATATTGGTGCCTTTTTTCAGCTTTAAATTTAAGTGAAAATTATTAGATTAACAAAATCATAAAACAATCACCCACCACTAATAAAAATTCATAGGGTGTAGTTTCAGGAAATTTATAGTCCACTTTAGTATTTCACCCAAATCAATTGTTTCTTTGCTAAAATGATTTTTATGGTTGCT
The DNA here is from genome assembly GCA_951799425.1 of Ilex aquifolium. Taxonomy (NCBI): domain Eukaryota; kingdom Viridiplantae; phylum Streptophyta; class Magnoliopsida; order Aquifoliales; family Aquifoliaceae; genus Ilex; species Ilex aquifolium. Next base: position 29,298,369 of record OX637391.1, read on the forward strand.
TTTGGTTGTGTTGAGGGTCATTTATTGTTGATGGCTTATTTTTCTTGGTTGTAGTTTTGTGTTAATGGCAATGGATGTTCGTGAAGGTTCTAATTTTGTTTTGTGCAATAAATACATGGAAACAACTACTTTAGTCTATTTTCTTAACAATTGTCAAGTAGTGTAATGCTAAAGTCTTTCGTTTTTTGGTCAAATTTTGTTGTCTTTTTTGTTTGAGTCACAAAATTTTGTTTATTGCTGAAAATACTTCATTTTTCACTTGCAACTGAGCAAAGAGTTATTTGATGATTCCAAAAATATTAGCTTATTCTTTTTTTTAATTTATTATTATAATTATTTTTGTAATTTCCTAAATTTTTGAAGTGCCCTAACCTACCCAGAGGGGGTCATAGTAAAATCACCTAGATTGTTCTCTATTTTCTTCTACTTCAAATTCATACTGTAGAGTCGAATTCTTGGGTTTTAGTTTGTGACTTAGAAAGTTGAATGAGAGGATTAGAGATTCTATTATCATCATTGATAGATTTTCATGGGCTTTGATATGTTTAAACGTTAGACTATTGCTTTTTGTAAAATTCAAGTATAGTCAAATTTAAGAGTATTTGGAAATGGGTTATATTGAATTTTAACAAAACTGAGGATTGCTGCTGTGCATTATTATTTATGAAATTGAGAAGAGTATATAATTTTGAACATAACCTAGGTATGCTAGGAATAAAGCATTTTATAAAGTATGTTGTGGTAGAGATGATTGTTCTTCATGAAGTTGTGACTTATTACTCTCACAGTGCGTTACTTTAAGAATATGCAAATAAAATTGTGCATATTCTTGTATATGTAGAATATTGGAAGCTGAATTTATTCCAAATAAAATTGTATCGATTCATAGCTTCATCATTGATGCATTCTATGTTGATGTTTTTTAGATATTTAGTAATCCAGTCAGTTAGTTGAATAGGCTTGCAACTTATTGTATTCGTTGTTTTTATTCTACTCCTATCAAGGATCAAAATATCATTTCGAAACGATCGAAACATCCGAAACGTTTCTGTTTTCAAGGAGACCGAAACGAATCAATGATGGAATCAAAATTCTAATACTTCGAGGGTTCCATAATGTTTCAAAATGCTTTGTTATATTTCACCGCATTTGCATAATTATTTTGGAATGTTTCAAGGTATTTCAATATATTTTGATATATTTCAATCAATGTTTTAAAAAAATAATTCTTAATTTTTTTTATTTTTTTCATTCTGTTATAGAAACGGGTCGAAACGTTTCTGAAATACATCGAAACGTTTCCATTTCCTAGGTGATCGAAACAATGCACCGAAATAAAATTTTGATCCTTGACTCCTATATTGCCTATTTTCTTCATGTTCCATTCATCAATGGATAATCGAAGCAAGAATTTCACTTGCATTATTGTCCTAAGAATGCACAAAGCTTCAACTATAGAAGCTTAGTAACTGAATGCATCCCATTATTACATTGCTCTAATAGGTGCAATCCTCTTTGTAGGAAATAAATATTGAGATAAATAAGGTAAGGTCTACATTAAGAAGTAATATGTTCCTCTCTCTTGGTAGAATCATAAATTGTAGCTTTGCTCTTCTTTGCTTTGTTATGCTCTCTTTCACCATAATATGTGCTTTGATCTCTACAGTCACTCTTTTGAGGTTGAAGTTGAACAACCTCTTGATTCATTGGCCTAATTATCTGTATGTACTGCATTTTAAGATGTACGCGATTCGAAAACAAATATGACAACGTCATAACTCGATCGTAGCAGTGCTTCTTATACAAACAGGACCTCAATCGTTTTTACCTATATATTAATAGTCTACCTTAAGATTAACGTGAGATGCTCAAGCCTAGACGTACTATGAATATCTAATATGACCTGATGTAAATGAGAAGAATGTTGTATAGACAAAACATGATGATCATCAAAGGTATGTAGAGTCTATTGTGTCAACAAAAAAAAGGGGTATATATAAGGTCAAATATATTGGTTTGTCTTACTTACAGGTAAAGTCTTTAGTACAAGTGAAGGGATAACCACAAGGAAGTCGATTAATGGGCGACATCAAATGGAGAAGTAGGTTGGCTTCGAATAAGATATATAGAATTGGGCAATAAGTGTGTTGATGAGAGCAAAAATAAAGATAAAAAAACATATAAAAAAAAGAGTGGTGTTGGGTGCAGTATGTATAACTAAAGGGTGCAATATGTATAGCCAAAAGGGATGCAGATACCTTTGTTGGCTTTGAAGGCTAATTTTGCTACATGTTTTGCTTTTTTTTTTTGAAAATGTTGAGATGATTTATTCATTTTTCTCATGAATTAGAAAGTTTTTTTCAACATTCATATGTGAGTTATGAAAGCAGATTTTGATAAAAAAAAAAAAATGAAAGCAGATTTTGATAAAAAAAAAAATGAAAGCAGATTTTGAGATACTATTTTTTGCTTTGTTTTGGTTGTACTTTTTGTCCTCGGTAAGGGTTGTTGCTTCTTTATACCCAACAGATAACTTGGAAAAAGATTTCATTCTACAGTTAATATACAATTTTATACGATTTAATTGAGAGATTTTAAGTAGGCATCTTGTATCTACAACTATGAATGTGCTTGATTACAAATTGTGTGCTTGTGCATGATCGTGTTTTAAAACATATTTGTTTTAAATCTATTTTTCTTTTTTTTTTTCTTTTTCAGATCTAGTTTGGTTGCTGAGAGTACCAAACTACACATAACTATATGAAATGTTAATCTTTATGCACTGTGATGGATACAAGTGGCAACACTCCATAGAGCAACACAAATCTTGGAAGGGATTTCTCAGTTATATGTTGTGTTTGATATTCATATTTCTACATGAAAAGAGTTGGTCAAATTAATTTTTTTATTTACATTTTGATCTACTTGAGTTTGTATTGAGCAAAATTACATGATACATAATGTCTAATTATCGACAAAAATAATGTAATGCTTGGATTCATCTAATGTTGGGATTTATCATTATATTTGTTAATATGGTTGTTTGATTATTACAAAAATTGGTCCACGTGCAACGCACGTGTCCACCAACAAGTATAATAAATGTCATTTAAATTTATCTCAATTTAATTATTCACTAAATTTATTTGAGATTAAATTTACCATGAATGCCCTTTCAATTAATCTCTGATCTTATTTTCCATCTGATGATTCCTCGGAAATCAATCTCTCAGGCCCGAGTTAATTAGGCTCTTCTTGAATTTTATAAGATGGGTTTCAGAGAAATTGAAGTTAAGCGATGATAGACAAGCAAATGTGAGTGGTTCACCCTAGCCGAAAGACTTGGGCTACGTCCACTGTAATGGAGGCTCTTGCTCCTGGGTTGTGTATATTGATTTCAACTGATTACAAGAAAATTATTGGCTCTGGGCCACAGACGATGCTCTCTATTGAGGTTGTCCTAGGGATCTTGGCGAAAATACCGGCTAGAAGATGGGGAAGAAGGCCCAGGAATTCGATCCCCTTTCCTCCTTTTACTGTCCTATTTATATGGTGTCTGCTCCTAGGGTTTTGTTATCCCTGCTCTTCCTTTCCTTGATCTTGTGGGGACCGTTCGTCCTTTCTCTGCGAGCCACTCTGACCGCTGGCGATTCTGTGCCCACGATCGCCTGGGTTCGTTCGACACCATCCCTCTGTTTTTGCAGGGAGTAACTCTGAGACATCAGAGCCGGTTTTCCTTGTCCTTGGAGCGCGTGGTGCAACAGGCTCCAACTTGGGCCGTGGGCTGAGGATCGAACTCTGACCGGTTGGGGTCATTCCCTTTTGGGCTTCGGAGTCTTTATTCAGCCTTTGGGCTAGGTCTACCCTCATCAGTTGCCCCCCAGCCCCTGGTCACGAGAATGACGTCTTCTCTGACCTGGGGGTAATAAATGCCTTTTCTGAGGTCTTTACGGTCCCCATACGTGGCGTAATGTGTGGTCAGGCGGCTTTACGCTGTTCAGGGCTGATTCGGTAATTTGCCGGCTGTGATGGGATGTTTTTTTTTTTTTTTTTACATGTGTCACCATGGGGTGACTCCAGTCGGTACGGTTCTGGAGACGCGTCCTGACGCCTCATTTTTCCTGACATTGAATGCCTTGTATAAAGGCGGGGGAACCCCCTCGCCAGAGTTGCTTTTTGAATCTTTTGAATCTCTTCTTGCTTGCCTCACCCCCCTTGGGCTTTCGGAGCGCTTCATTTCAGACTTTCAGGCGGTCTTTAGGGTTTCCGAGTTCCCGGTTCTCTTCTGCTTCTAGCGCCTTGTCTAGGTACGTCTTTCCTTTTTTCTTTACTCTTTGTTTGACCTGGATCCCTTCAACCCTCCTTGGTGGGGTTTTGGGTTTCGCTTCTTGATATGGAGGTTTAGCTATTTTAGGAATTGTTCCGATGACCTTTCTCCCCTGACGTGTTTCGTGGACCATCCTACCTCGCTTAGGGTGTCATTCCTTCGAGGTTGGTGTCTGAGACCTCTCTTTTTGACGGACTGCGCTTTACATTTGCCTTCCCTCCATTCTGGCTTAAGGTCTAGTCCTTCGATAGGGAAATGGGTCGTTTCCTCTTCTGAATCGAATTCTGAGGACCAAGTGGGTGAAGAGGTCGAGGCAAGTATCTCAGGTTCTCATAGTGGCAGTTCCGCTGATAGGGCCGTGTCTGGGTCTGCCCTTGGGGTTTCTGCCTCCGGGTCCGTCCTTATAGAAGAAGCTTGTCCTTTATCGTCATTCCCTCCTGTTTCTTTCGCTGCGCCAAAAACTAAGAAATCCAAACCGGCTCCCCCTCCAACTCCTAGAAAAAGGGTTTGTCGGGATCAAGCCGACCTAACATGCTGTGCGGCGTCGACTCCCAGTTGTCTTAGTGATGAGGATTTAGACGAATTGAGGCGGGAATATTGTTTTCCTGACTCCGTTCTTTTGCACTCCCCTGACGTGCATGAGAGGTGCAATTCTTCTATCCCCGGCCTGGTTTGTTTCTACGAGTCGGCTTTCCGCGCTGGTTTGCGGTTCCCTGTTCATCCTTTCATCCGGATTGTCCTTGCTTTTTATAACATATACCCTGCCCGGCTTTCTCCAAACGGATGGGGTCTCCTGATCGGATTTCTTGTCCATTGGTTGAAGAGTGGGAACGACTCTCAGCCCTCCATTAATGAATTTGCCTCCCTTTTTCAACTTAAGTCCTCTCCTTCTGCTGGTTTCCTTTATTTTTCGAAAAGGGTCAGGGCGAGGAATCTGATCACCGGGCTTCCTTCTTCCAACAAAGGGTGGAAACCCAAGTTCTTCTTTGTTAGAGGTGATTCTTGGGAGCTTTCCGGGAAACCAGGGGACGTCCCTCTCATTCCCAGGTCTTGGGGGGCCCCAAGGAATATAAGTAAGACCCTTCAATTTAGCTGCATCTTTTTCTTTCCCTATTCTTCTTTTTCTGACTCAACTTCTGATTTGCAGGTTACCGTCCTGTCCTTGGGGTCGAGGAAGCGGCAAGGGTTGCTAGAGCCGAGGATTCGGGGTCGCAGTCCTTCTTCGATTTGGTGACGGATGAGAATTTAGCCCTCTACGAACTCGGGCCTCCAGTTGAGCAACCCTCAGTGCCTTCGTCACCCCCTGCTCCCCCAACTGCCCCTATGAAGAAAGATTTGATAATGGCGGTATTCACAGATGCCGAGAAGTCGAGGAAGAAAAGGAAGGTGGTGAAGGATTCCCAGCCGTTATCTACTGGTGCGTCGGTATCCGACCCCCCACCTGCTACTTCTGAGCAGAAGGAAGAGATCCTCCTTCCCCGCGAGGATGCGCCTCCCCCCCTGCTCCCTGTTGAGGCTCCTAAGGGCAAATCATCGACCGAGGGAGGTTCAGACAAAGGACGCGAGGTTCCAGTAGTTCTTCCTCACTCTGCCCCTCAGGAAGGTGGGAAGATGGGCCTCGCTCGACCTCCGTCTAAGGATCAAGGGGATGGTTTCCTGCGTGACCCTGAGGTCGCAGTTGCTGCCTTGTCCGACCTTGTTTCAACTTCAGATCCCAGGGCAGCCATGCGGGTTCCTTTCGACAAGAAGGTCGATCGCGCTATCCGGGGCATGGCAGAGGTACTTTCTATCCTTGTCTCTTGTATTTCTTTATACCGAGGTCTCCAGGGATTTTTTGTTTGACCCCTTTTTCTTCTCAGACGCTCGCTTGCGTAAAGATGCTAGGATTCCATTACAACAAGGAGCTTTCGAAGGCAAAGGATTCCAGGGCCGCCCTGTTAGTGAGCAAGGAGGCTGCCGAGGAGAAGGTGAAGATTTTGACCTCAGAGGCCGCTGAATTGAAGAGGATTAACGACGAGATGGATGCTCGCCTTCAGGATTTTGTCAAGGTCATGGATTCCAAGGAGAACAAACTCAAGGCCGCCGAGGCTGACCTGGTCGCCAAGGATTCCGAGCTGTTGTCTTTGCGGTCTCGTGTTTCGCAGCTCGAGAAAGACTGCGCCGCCGGCTTTGTGAAGGGTTTTCTAAACCTTAAGGATCAACTTGAGGAGGCTCATCCTGACCTGGACTTGGACCCTTTCGTGCCAGTGCTGGACTCCGAGGAGGCCGCCGTGGTGGCTGAGGAGGCCGGAACCTCTGATCTCCCTGAGGGTGTGGCTCCTGATGCGGAGAAGGTGTCTGGACCTGTGGTGGCAGCGGCGGAGGGACCATGTGTGCCAGCAGGGGCATCTGGTGAGGGGGCAGGTGATGAAGAGATTGCTTCTTGATGTCGATTTGAGGCCTTCCTGCTGTTTCCAACTTCCTTGTGACTCTTCAAGTAGTTTCTCTGTGGAATGCTCAATTGTAACTTCTTTAAATGCTAAAATGAGAACTCTTGTAGCTTTCTCTTTTTTATGATTGTTGCGTGATGCCTTGCTACAACTTCTTTGACTTGTGGTTGCGTTGTATTTTCCGTAGGCGCTGACTTCTGCTTTTTTACTTGTGGCCGAGCTCCTTTGAATCGAGCCGACCTTCACGCTTTCCCCTTGGGTCCCTTGAACTTCTTTAGGGCTATTTTGGTCTTTTCCCTCTGTTTTACTCGTAGTGGTAGTCCGACGGTTTCGTTCGTTTGAGAACGTGCGTCGTCAGAGGGCTTAGTGATCCCTCGATCATGGCGTCCAAAAAGCCCCCACGACGCCACGTGTCCCCTTCATTAATGGCAAGGGACGTGCATTAACTGCCTTCGGCGACAGTGACAAGGCTTGTCTTGTGGCACCTATAAATAGGCCTTCAGGGAATGATTGTCTTTTACTGAGCGAACAAGTAGTTCTTAGTTTTCAGCTGTTATACGCTTTTCTTTCCCTGTTGCTCCTAGGAGATCTCTTTTCGATTCTTGCACTCATGGCTACTCCTTCTTCTCAATTCGATGTTATGGAGCGAGTTTTCGGCTGCGTTGAAGCCAGCGAAATTGATGGGGACGAGGCTCAGCTCCTTGCTATGCGCTTCAACTTTCCCCCTGGCGTGATCATGCGCTCTGCGGGCTTGCGCAGATTCCACAGCTCGATTACTGGTGAAGCTTGCTTCTTCGAGGGCCCCTTCTCGCTAGGGCTTCGATTTCCCCTGTCTAGTTTGATACGAGAGGTGCTCCACTTTTTCAGTTTCTGTCCTGCCATGCTCCTCCCATCTGGCTGGGCGGTGTTATTGACCTTCATTGCGGCGTGGGGAAGGATGTTTCCTCAAGCTAGGGCTAACTTGAGAGAGTTTCTTAACTTTTTCCGCCCCGAGGAGGTATCCGAGTTTTACCACTTCGTCCCTAGGCGAGGGGGAGAAATTCCCATCCGGGATCTCCCGCCGAACCCTGAGGGGTGGATAAGGAGATATTTCTTCATCTCTGGAGATAACTGGGAGTTTGGTTCCCAATTTCCGGGGTCCGTCAGAGTTCCTACCGCCTGGGGGAGCCGCAGGAATTTAAGTAAGCTTTTTACCTTAATTTTTGTGGATGCTTGTCCTTGTGCATTAACTGTGTCACCGGTTCCTAATGCAGGAGAGCTTCCGCCCCTCGACTCTTCAAAGCTGGCCCGAGTAGACCAAGCGCGTGCTCGCCTCCCCTTTTCTTATGTTGAGCTGATGCACCCCGGGGCTCCCTCGGGGTTAGGTGATGGCGCATAAACAATGTCTTTTGTTTCTCTGTCTCTTCTTTTCGGACCCTCGCTAAGTTTTTGGTCTTGTTTATGTAGTTCCTTCCTACTTGGTGACTCAGCGCCACATGATCATGGAGCGCGTAGATGAAAGGAGGCGGGATAGGGCCGTAGGACCTCCGGCGAAGAGGACGAGGTTGGAAGAGGGCGACCCTTCTGGCGGGGTCCCCCTATTGGCCGCCGAGGCTCCTGTTGTAGCGGTCGAGGCCCCTGCTCCTGTATCCAGTGCTCCTGTTCCTTCATCCGAGGCCCCGAGGTTGACATCGGAGTTGGTTACCAGTGCAGCCACTGCGGGTACCGTGACGATTGATCCCGTTGGAGGGCCCGTTCGACGAGGCACTGCTTTATCTGCTGCAGCTGGTTCCAGCTCGGCTCGTGCCCCCCAGGCCTCTATTGCTGACCCTGAGGCCGGCCTACTTCGGGACGTGAGTTTGAGCAGCCGGGCTTTGATGGAGTTGATTCCCCGAGCTGACCTTCGCCGCTCTGTGGATCTTCCCTTTCAAGTCCGAAGCTGTGATGCTCTTCATGCCCTGCTCGAGGTATACCTTGGTGTTTTTTCCTCTGTTTCAAACTTCTCGGTATCTTACATTGTCCCTTATGTTTTCAGTCGGCGACGCATGTCTACGCTCTTGGGAGGGAAATCTATATGCTGAGGAGCGATGTTCAGAGGAGAAGTGCCGAGGTTCTTGACGCCCGTCGGCAAGGCACCGAGCTGTTGGACTGGGGCTTGTCCACTGAGAGGGAATTGGAGCAGGTCCTCGAACAGCGGGCTCATATTTTCAGACAACTGATTGCCAGTACATCTGCTGAGGTTTCGCTAAGGGACGAACTGGCTTGTTTAAAGGAAGAGCGGGAGGCTGAGGAGGAGGAAATGCTAAACGCGGCTGTTGCTCGTACTCTTATGGGAGATGAGCTGAAAGAGTCCCGGGCTGAGGCTGCCGAGCTGAATAGATCTTTAGCTGCCGAACGCCAGCTTGTAGAGGATCAACGAAAAGAGCTTGAGAAGGCGAGGCTGGAGGCAGCCAGGGCTTTTGTCGACGGGTTCTTTAATTTTGCCGACCAGGCGATGGAGAGATATCCCGACCTAGACCTTGAGCAATTTCAGCCAAGGTTTGATGCTTCTTCAAGTGGCGGGGCTCCTGACGTTACTCCTGCTTCCGACGCTACTCTTCCTGCAGATCGGTCTTGACCACCAGGGTTTTCATAGCTGATTTTTTTTTGACGCAATTTTGTAGTGGAACTTCCCCTTTGAAATGAAAAAGAAATTTTGTGGTGCTGTACTTGTGTTGTGCTATACTAGGTGCTGTACTCGTTGCTGCTTACTGTGTGTTGCTGTACTCCCCTGCCCCCTCTACTCCGAAGAGGCCTTGGCCTGTTGGGAGTAGTGTCACTGCTTGGAATCTGGGCTTCCTTACATTGGATCTGCTGCGTGTATCATCCATACATATATATGTATATATATATATATATATATATATATATATATATATATATACTTTTTGCAATACACGATGTAGATTTAAGGAAGTTCCTTGGTGGTTTACCAACCTCGTCATAAGTTGAGCCAGCATTCAATGCTATTTTGATTGCGAGATTCCAACAGTCACCCTTGGGTATTATTTATACCCGTTTGCCTCATTGCTTTTCATCAAGCCCCTCCTTTTCTTTTTAACTCTTCGTATCCTACTTGAACTCGAGGCTATGGATTCTTCTCCAGTCTTTAAGCATCGAGTCCGTGAATCGCTGAAGGGCGATTGGTGTTCTATCTTTCTTCTTCCCTCCCGGATGACAGCGGCGGATGCTGTCGCGATGAAGAGTCGATACGACCTTCCAGCGGATCTGAGGGTGAGGGCTCCCACTCCTGACGAGCCTTGCAGTATGTCCATTCCAGGGGAGGTTTCCTTTTTCGAGGGCGCATTTGAGTACGGCTTTCGACTCCCTCTTCATCCAGATTTCGCTCGGATTCTCTCACACCATGGTCTGTGTCCTTCTCGCCTTTCCCCCGAGGGGTGGGCTACTATGGTTGGCTTCTTCATTTTCTGGCGTATGCAAGGTTTTGAGACCTTTCCTTCTGTTTCGGAGTTTTTCTACTTCATTGACCTCTCTTTCGACTTTCCCCCGTTCTTCAGTTCTCTCTCTTTTAAGTGGTATTTCCACCCTCCATTGGTTGCCGATATTCCCTCTTCCCCCGAGGGATGGACTCAGCGCTTCTTTTTTGTATCTGGGGACTCGTGGGAATCCGCTGTGGGGGAGGACCAGCATGTTTGGGTCCCTCGCTCCTAGACGAGCTTTCGGGAGAGAGGTAAACACTTCATCCTTTCAAGGCTACCTGACCTTTTGTTCACAGCTAATTTACTGAACTTGTTTGTGCTGATGTTGTATTGTGCAGGTATTCCCGCTCTGACTCCCAACGAGGCTTTCCGTGTCCAGAGGGTCGAGAGGGCTTCTTTTTTGTATCTGGGGACTCGTGGGAATCCGCTGTGGGGGAGGACCAGCATGTTTGGGTCCCTCGCTCCTAGACGAGCTTTCGGGAGAGAGGTAAACACTTCATCCTTTCAAGGCTACCTGACCTTTTGTTCACAGCTAATTTACTGAACTTGTTTGTGCTGATGTTGTATTGTGCAGGTATTCCCGCTCTGACTCCCAACGAGGCTTTCCGTGTCCAGAGGGTCGAGAGGGCTTCCCCTCGTCCTTACTCTGCTCTTGTAACCCCTCAGAACCTTGTCCGTTATGGGATAGGGGGAGGTTCAACCAGGATCCAGCGTACGCTCTCCTTTGCTAACGAGCCAGAGGGAGTTGTCTTGGAAGACCCCGAGGTGGAGGTGCTGAAGCAGAAGTTGGCAGAGGTGGAGAGAGAGAGAGATGCTCTGAAGGAGGAGAATGCCAGGCTCAAGGCGGATGCCGCTGGGGGGGAGAAAGTAGAGAAGGAATTTCTGAAGGAAGGGAAAGCGGAGGAGGTCTCGGTGGGGGAGGGTGGCCAGGACTAGGGGCCCTGTTTCTTTTTTTTTTTTTATAACTTCTATGTACCAGTTGGTGGTTGCTCCTTTTGAGCTGTTGACTTCTATCCATAATGCAATGAAATCCCTGTCTTTCGTCTTCCATTTATTTTCTTTTTGATGAGAATGTGGTTGTTTGTTGAATGTGGTCCCTGAGCTTACGAGCTCTTAGACTGAAAAGTCTATAGTTCCTGAGCTTACGAGCTCCTGAGCTTACGAGCTCTTAGACTGAAAAGTCTGTAGTTCCTGGGCTTACGAGCTATTGAGCTTACGAGCCCTTAGACTGAAAAGTCTGTAGTTCCTGAGCTTACGAGCTCCTAGACTGAAAAGTCTGTAGTTCCTGAGCTTACGAGCTCTTAGACTGAAAAGTCTGTAGTTCCTGAGCTTACGAGCTCTTGAGCTTACGAGCTCTTAGACTGAAAAGTCCGTAGTTCCTGAGCTTACGAGCTCGTAGACTGAAAAGTCTGTAGTTCCTGAGCTTACGAGCTCTTGAGCTTACGAGCTCTTAGACTGAAAAGTCTGTAGTTCCTGAGCTTACGAGCTCTTGAGCTTCCGAGCTCTTAGACTGAAGAGTCTGTAGTTCCTGGGCTTACGAGCTCTTGAGCTTACGAGCTCTTAGACTGAACAGTCTGTAGTTCCTGAGCTTACGAGCTCTTGAGCTTCCGAGCTCTTAGACTGAAAAGTCTGTAGTTCCTGAGCTTACGAGCTCTTGAGCTCTTAGACTGAAGAGTCTGTAGTTCCTGGGCTTACGAGCTCTTGAGCTTACGAGCTCTTAGACTGAAAAGTTTGTAGTTCCTGAGCTTACGAGCTCTTGAGCTTCCGAGCTCTTAGCCTGAAGAGTCTGTAGTTCCTGAGCAGGGCGATCTTTTTCAGGAAACTTTGTATCTTTCATTGATAAAAATCTGATCTTTTTACAATAACCCTCCGCTCCTCGCAAAAGAAAAATCCGATCTATTGGTAGTAACGCTTCAGGTGGTCTGCGTTCCATGAGTGGTGTAGGTCTCTGCCCTCCTCCGTTTGCAGCTCGTAATTTCCAGGTCGGACAATCTTCTTTACCACGTATGGTCCTTCCCAGTTTGGTCCCAACTTGCCATGGGCGGGGTCCTTCCTGGCTGGGAGCAATTTCTTCAATACCAGGTCTCCTGGCTTAAAGCCTCTGCTCCTTACTCGCTTGTTATAGTATCTTGTTGTACTCCTCTGGTAAGAGGATATTCGTTGTAGGGCCTCGTCTCTTTTTTCGTCCAGGAGGTCGAGGTTGACCAGTAATGACCTTTCGTTCTGTGCTGGGTTGAACAGTTCGGTTCTCGCAGTGGAAACTCCTATTTCAACAGGAGCCATGGCCTCCGTTCCGTATACTAGGCTGAAAGGCGTTTCCCCGGTTGCAGTCCGAGTGGTTGTCCGGTATGCCCATAACACCGCGGGGAGGTAGTCTACCCATTGGGACTTGGATGCCTTGAGCCTGGTTTTGAGCGCCAGTTTGATAGTCCGGATGGTCACCTCTGCTTGCCCGTTAGACTGCGGGTGGGCTGGAGCTGAGAAGAAGTTTTTGATTCCCAATCCGCTACAGAAGTCTGTGAACATCGGATTGTCGAACTGCTTCCCATTGTCGGAGACCACTGCTCTGGGGACGCCGAAGCGGCAAATTATAGACTTCCAGACGAAGTTTTTGACTTTTTGCGCTGTGATCTTTGCCAGGGGTTCGGCTTCTGCCCACTTGGTGAAGTAGTCGACTGCGACCACAAGGAATTTGCATTGTCCAACCCCTATTGGTAGGGGTCCTAAGATGTCCAACCCCCACTGTTGGAAGGGCCAAGGACTGACCACCGGGGTGAGGAGTTCAGGCGGGCAGTGTGGCAGATTCCCATGAACCTGGCAAGCTTGGCATCTCTTCACTATCTCTTTGGCGTCTTTGGACATCGTTGGCCAGAAGTAGCCTTGCCGGAGGGCCTTGCTGGCTAATGTCTTGGCCCCGATGTGATTGCCGCACATGCCTTCGTGGATTTCCCTTAGGATGTAGTTTGCCTCCGTTCCTGTCACACATTTCATTAAGGGAAAGGAAAAACCTCTTTTATATAGGTTACCTTGGATCAGTGTGAACCTCGCCGCCCTGGTTCTAAGTTTTGATGCGCCCTTCGGGTCATCTGGCAATACTCCGTCTTGCAAGAAAGATATGATGGGGTCCATCCATGAAGCCTCTTCTTCTTCTTCGACTGGCATAGCCTGAGTTTCTGCGGCTGGCTCGTCGTCAAGTTGTATGCTGGGCCGTGTTAGGACTTCGATGGGTGTTCGCCCTGGTAGGTCTTGACCGCCAATAGTGGCCAGTTTGGCCAGGGCGTCTGCCCGCTGATTAGTTTCTCGCGGAATTTGGATTAGCTCGGTCGAGATGAACTTCCTCAGTAGCCTTTGGACCTCTGTTAGGTATAAGGCCATCTTTTCGTCTCGGGCGGCGTATTCTTCTTCGACTTGCCTGACTACCAGTTGCGAGTCGCTATACACCACGATCTGTTGAGCTTCCATCGAAAGGGCCAGGTTCAAACCGGCTATGAGAGTTTCGTACTCGGCCTCGCTGTTGGATGCCTGAAAGTCAAACCTCAAGGCATACTCTAGGTCATACCCTTCTGGTGATGTCAAGATGAGTCCGGCTCCGCTTCCCTGCACATTCGAAGCCCCATCTACGAACAGTTTCCAGGTTGGAACGTCGGGGACACAGTCTTGGTTTTCCTCGTTTTCTTGGGGTGGGGAGGTGAACTCGGCAAGAAAATCTGCCAGGACTTGTCCTTTGATGGCGGTTCTGGGCTTGAATTTGATATCAAACTCGCTAAGCTCCATTGCCCACTTTATCAATCTACCCGAGGCTTCAGGTTTGTGCAGGACCTGCCTCATCGGTTGGTCGGTTGGGACTTCGATGGTGTGCGCTTGAAAATATGGTCTCAACCTCCGAGCGGCGACGAGCAGGGCCAGCACGAGCTTTTCCATCTTCGGGTATCTTTCATCGGCGCCTCGGAGGGCCTTACTGCAGAAGTAGACTGGCAGTTGGACCCGTTCTTTGTCTCTGACCAGTGCGGCGCTGACCGAGAAGTCCGAAATCGCCAGGTAAAGCGTCAGCACTTCTCCCTCTTGGGGGCTTACCAGCACGGGTGTGGATGCCAGGTAAGCCTTTAGGGCTTGGAAAGCCTCTTCGCACTTTTCGTCCCACTGAAAGGCTGCCTTAAGGACCTTGAAGAACGGTTGGCATTTATCGCTGGAGCGCGATACAAAGCGGTTGAGCGCCGCTATCCTCCCGGTTAGGCGCTGGATTTCTCTTGTGGTGGTAGGGGGCTTCATTTCGAGGACTGCTTTAACCTTTTCTGGGTTTGCCTCAATGCCCCGGCTGTTGACTATGAAGCCTAAGAATTTTCCAGCTGACACCCCGAAGGCGCACTTTGCGGGGTTTAGCTTCATTCGGTACCTCCTCATAATCTCGAATGACTCCCTGAGGTGCTGAATGTGGGTCTCGGCCTTGAGCGACTTTACCAGCATATCATCTATATACACCTCCATGGTCGAGCCTAGCTTCTCTTTGAACATCCGGTTAACCAACCTCTGGTAGGTGGCTCCCGCGTTCTTCAGTCCGAACGACATCACTTGGTAGCAAAAGATGCCCTGCTCCGTGACGAACGAGGTCTTTTCTTGATCGTTTGGGTCCATCCGGATTTTGTTGTATCCTGAGAAGGCGTCCATGAAGCTCAGGAGCTCATGCCCGGCCGTCGCGTCGACTATGAGGTCGATCCGTGGCAACGGGAAACTGTCCTTTGGGCACGCTCGATTGAGATCGGTAAAATCGATGCAGAGTCGCCACTTGCCGTTTACTTTCTTTACCAGAACGACGTTAGCTAACCAGGTCGGGTATTCGACCTCTCTGATGGCTTTGGCGCGCGAAAGCTTGGCTACCTCTTCATTGATCGCCTTTTGTCGATCTGGCGCGAAGCTTCTCCTCTTCTGCCTTATCGGCTTGCAGTTAGGATCTACACTGAGTCGGTGTACAATCACAGCGGGGTCTATTCCTTCCATGTCTTCTTGCTTCCAGGCGAAGACGTCGGCATTTTCCTTTAGGAAGGAGATGAGCTTTTCCTTGAGGACTGGTAACAACATGGAGCCTACAAAGACTACGCGCTCCGGGTCTTCATCCAGCTGCACCGGCTCTAACTGTTCCGAGGGGGAAGGTCGGGCTTCCATATCATCCCTCATATCCAAATCCTCCAGCTGGACCGACTCTACCTCTTTATGTCTCATGGACGCCACGTAACATTCCCTGGCGAGGCGTTGGTTCCCCCTTACTACGCCGACTCCACTCTTAGTTGGAAATTTCATCATCAAATGGTATGCAGAGGGTATCGCCTTAATGGAGTTGAGGGATGGCCTCCCCAGCAAGACGTTGTAGGCAGAGGGTGCGTCTACCACCAGGAACCGGGCGGTGGTGGTGACCTGGCAGGGCGGATCACCCACGGTGAGTACAAGCGGAATAGAACCGACCGGCAAGACTCTTTCTCCCGAAAATCCTAGGAGATGGGTTTTCACGGGCTCTAGTCTCGATCTCTCTATTCCGAGCTTCTCGAAGGCGGCTAAGAAAATGATGTCTGCCGAGCTCCCGTTGTCGACAAGCACCCGGTGTATGGTTTTATTTGCTATGATTGCTTTTATAACCAGAGGGTCGTCATGGGGGTGCTGGCATTCTTCTAAATCCGCATCTGAAAAGGTGATCTCCATGTCTCGGCGGGGCATTTTGTTGACGGTCTGGACTGTGAGGAAGTCTTCCGACCGGGCCCTTCGGGCATGAGCTTTCCGAGCCGAGCTTGTTTCGCCTCCGCCAGCGAAACCCCCGGAGATGACTCGGATTTCTCCGATGGCTTGTTGGTGTAGTGGTTGTTCGGCGGCATCTCGGGCTTCTCGCCCTTGATTGTTCTGAGCTCTCTGTTCCCCTGCGATGTAGCGGCGCAGATGGCCTCTCTGAATTAGGTATTCGATCTCCTTCTTCAACTGGATGCAGTCGTTTGTTTCGTGGCCTGTGTCTTTGTGATAATCGCAGTATTTGGTGGCATCCCGCCTGCTTGGATCAGACTTCATCCGGGGAGGCCACCTGACGAACCTCTCGTTCTGCACCTCGTGAAGGACCTGGGCTATCGAGGTGATGAGGGGTGGGAGCCGTGCTGGCACATACCGCTGTTGCAGCTCCTGGGGGGGCGGTCCTAGGCGATCTCGAACGTTCCCCCTCCTCTTGGGAGAAGGCTCTCTCCCCCTTCTTGGGGAGCGGTCTCTCCTCGGAGATCGGTCTCGCCTTTTCTCCTTTTTCGGACTCTGATCCCTTTTCTTCTTTTCTCCGTCTATGATCGTCGTGCTTCCCTTCAGGCGTAGAGCCTCCTCGCCGTTTATGTACTTCTCGGCTTTCGCCAATACCTCGGCCATGGTGGCTTGAGGATTCTTTGCGATCGAAAAGAGGAGATCCTTGGACTGAACCCCGAGTCCGGACATGAAGGTGGTCAGCGCGAACTTATCGTCCACGCTTTCTACCTTCAAACACTCTTGGTTGAAGCGCTGTACATAACCCCGGAGGGATTCGTTGGGCCCCTGCCTGACGCTCAGTAAATGGTAGGACGGCTTCCTATAAGTCCTTGCCCCGATGAAGTGGGATACGAACTGTATGGAAAGTTCTCGGAAGGATGAGATCGACGCCGGTCGTATCTGGTTAAACCAGGCTATAGCCGATCCTTTAAGGGTGATCGCGAAAGCCCGGCAGCGGATGGGGTCTGGATATCCTTGGAGTTCCATTTGATTTTTGTACAAGTTTAGGTGATCGACGGGGTCTCTGGTGCCGTCGAACGCCTCTATTGAAGGGGTCCGGAACTTCTGGGGGAGGGGGAAGTGGAGGACTTCTGGGGTGAATGGTGATTCCGTTTGCTGAACCAAGGCGTCCATGGTGTCGGGGGTTCGCCCCTTAACCACTTTCTTCATATTGCCTAGCTCCCGCTGGAGCTCACGGATTTCTTGTCCCAGGCGTGGTCATTCGCGTTCTGGGGGTAGGGCCTATCCTCTTGGCAGGCGACCCTAGCCCTACTGTGAGCTTCATCGTCGAGTTCTTCGGGAAGTCTTCTCCGGTGGTTTTCGCCAGAATGGCTACGCTCATGGAGCTCAGTCACCCCCGTTGGGCGGGGCTTGGCGCTCTTGGTGTGGGGGAGCGACATCGTGCTCATCTTGGGGGGGAGGAGGCTCTTGTCGAGCCGGGGGAAATCGGGGAAGGGGGAGCTGATGAGACTGTATCCAATCCATCAGCTCCTGGTTCTGTTTCATCAGCTGTATTGTAGTCCTATGGTAGGTTTCCAGTTCGTTTAGCGGAGGGATGTTCGCCGCTGGGGGATGACCCTCAACGTCCTCCATGTGCGCCGGAAAGATTTCCGGCAAGTTTTGGTGGCCTTGGGGATTGGCAGGAGCTTTACTCATATTCCGAGTAGAGACCATCAAGTATATAAGATTCTCAGGAGAACGATGAAAACCGTTCCCACAGACGGCGCCAACTGATGATTCCTCGGAAATCAATCTCCCAGGCCCGAGTTAATTAGGCTCTTCTTGAATTTTATAAGATGGGTTTCAGAGAAATTGAAGTTAAGCGATGATAGACAAGCAAATGTGAGTGGTTCACCCTAGCCGAAAGACTTGGGCTATGTCCACTGTAATGGAGGCTCTTGCTCCTGGGTTGTGTATATTGATTTCAACTGATTACAAGAAAATTATTGGCTTTGGGCCATAGACGATGCTCTCTATTGAGGCTGTCCTAGGGATCTTGGCGAAAATACCGGCTAGAAGATGGGGAAGAAGGCCCAGGAATTCGATCCCCTTTCCTCCTTTTACTGTCCTATTTATATGGTGTCTGCTCCTAGGGTTTTGTTATCCCTGCTCTTCCTTTCCTTGATCTTGTGGGGACCGTTCGTCCTTTCTCTGCGAGCCACTCTGACCGCCGGCGATTCTGTGCCCACGATCGCCTGGGTTCATTCGACACCATCCCTCTGTTTTTGCAGGGAGTAACTCTGAGACATTAGAGCCGGTTTTCCTTGTCCTTGGAGCGCGTGGTGCAACAGGCTCCAACTTGGGCCGTGGGCTGAGGATCGAACTCTGACCGGTTGGGGTCATTCCCTTTTGGGCTTCGGAGTCTTTATTCAGCCTTTGGGCTAGGTCTACCCTCATCACCATCAAAATTGACAGACAAAACCACACACATGTCAAGTGAACTTTGATCGAGGTTAATTCATTTCCCCTTCTTCCATCTCCATAATCTCTCTCGCTAAAGTCTTCTTCTTTTATGTCTCCCCATGTAACAACACAAACACATACTGTCCTTTTGATCTCCTCTCTCACCTCTCTCTCTCTCTCCCCCCTCTCTCTCCCTTACACCGCACGCATAACCTATGATTTGGAGGCTATTGATATATTTCTTAGAGATTTCTTTTTTAGTTGGACATCGAATTATAGGGGAAGTGTACTTGGATTTTTCCGTTACAATTACAAATATGGAACTACACTAGCACGCATTGGTTCTCCTGGAATCAGATTTCTTTGCCTAAGAAGGAGGGGGGTCTGGGCATTAGGAATTTTGAAGAGGTGCAGATGGCTTTTAGTGTGACACCCCTAAAATCGGGGGTCCTTTATTAACCTGTTGATCACCTATCAACCCGCGAAAGTACTCGTGCATGCTGCATAACGTGACACCAGGACATAAAATCCCCATTGCCGGGGTCACAAACGACACAATGTTTGGGTAAAGTCTTCCTTGTACCGATGTAACGCCCCAAAGACCGAGGGTCCTTAATTTAACAAAAATTCGGGCAGAGTCTCTTTTGTATGGAGAGCTCTACCCAAAACACAACCTGTGCAATTATACTACATTGACCACACCAGGTCTATTTATGAATAAATATTGACCACACCCGGTCCATTTATAAGTAAACATTGACCACACCGGGCCCATTTATCCATACTCATATAGCCACATGCAATTTTTCTTTTACATTAAAACAGTCCATATGAGTTCGATTTGTAACGCCCCAAAATCCCCATTGGACGACATTACTATCTAAAACCATTCACATCATGAGAGCAACTAAATGAACTTCATAACAAAAGAGAATTTCATTCATCATCCACAGTATATACAACATCATCCAAAATGATATGTCCAACTATGGCAATTACATCCAAAAACAGATCAACTATTATCTTGTAGCGGAATAACGAAAATATTAGACTTCACATTGTCTCAAAATGAATTTTCTAGTCTAGAACATAAAAAGAACAGTTATAGACATCCCCCTCCGGGTCCACATGCCCATCAATCAAGTTGAGCTTCCCAAGCTACCTGCTCGTCAACTCTGAGCGCCTCCTCTAAACCAAAATCTGAAAAGAATGTTGTTTGTAGGGGGTGAGCACTAAGCTCTGTAGGAAAATCCTCTTAAACCCGAACAAGGTTTCAAAAACATATAAAATAGTCGGTCTCATTTTACAAATATTATATATAGTTTTTGAAGGAAAACAGAGACATTTCAATGGATCTCAAGTTTACACAATAGCAATAATTAAATGAAAAATAAAACCAATTCCCAAAAAATAATAATTCCAACCAGTTACCATTCTCACAATGAACCAATTCCACCATAAACTCCTTTCCACAATAAATCATAACCAACCGTTTGCAAAATAAATAATAGCTCACAATGTATCTCAGGTATGATGTAAGATATCGCATGAATAAACACATCGAGAATATCCTGGCCCATACCCACACACCCAATCCTCGTAAGGATACACAACTTTAGGAAGGGCGTATACCGACGCATCGGCCGGGACGATCCAACCCAGGAATAATATACTAACTCTCAGCCTCGATACCATGTGAGCGAATAGTGGTTTGGTTCTCGCAAGACACCAACCCCACTACGAGTGGTAGGGAACCTTCAAACCCACACGGGGTAAGAAACGCATCTACCCACTCTACGATACCCGGTCAATGGCCGCCCATGTTCATCCAAACATCCACACAAGAGATACAATACTAACCAACTTCCCAAATCACAAGTAAATCAAAAACCCCCAATTCCATAGGTATTTTTCTAACGGAGCAATTTCAAGAACAATATGTAAGAGATCATCAAACATATATTTTTATTGTTCAAACAAAGCACTAGAGTTTTGAAATCAAGAATAAGGAATATCAAGAAGAAAAATCTCTATTTCTTGAAAGAAACAAGGGTTTTGAGTTTACAAGGATTTCATGGCTATCAAACCATAACTTCATTCAAAACATGATAGGATTTGCAAGGACATCAAGAAGCAATGATTTCATAACATATATCTAAGATTTAGAGTCAAACATATATATATATACACACACATATATATAAGCCCTAGCCTCAATGAACAAGAGTGAGAAGAAACCCTTACCTAGAAATCAAGAATTCCAAGCAAAACCCAAGCTTTAGAAACTTCCTTCTTCCCTTTTCTTTTTCCCTTTATCTTCTCCTAGGGTTCTAAGAAGTTTGGGGTGAGAGTGGAATGAAAGAATGGAAGAAAATGGGCTGAAATCTGTGTTTTAAACACAACAGTCCTCGAAAGTTACTGTTCACAGGCTGATTTTTGGGTTTTCTCCAAAATTACGGTTTTGCCACTAAAAATCTCTAATTTGATCCATATGACTACCCCAAGGTTTTTCGACGTTCCAGATTCATTTTTAATGTTATTTTAACTTAAAAACATTTAGTTTTATGATTTATCTCAAAACTAAAGTAAATTTACACTCGAAACACTAAAATTACTATTTTATTCATCCGAACCGCTATATGTGCGAAAATGCTATTCCAAGTTTTTCGGATCTCCCAGGTTCAATAATAATATTATTTTGACCTAAAAAAATTAATATTTTTACTTGATTACCCTTATCAACCTTAAACACCTCCAAAAATTAAATTTCACAATCAATTTGCCTCCCTAGTATTTATTCCTACTATTATAATCTGTAGGGTTCATGCATACCTCATCACCTATATTAGTATTTCAAAAATAATTACTTGTTATATAAAGATAAGAGTGTGGGGGTTTACAACCGGGCACTCCCAAACGCATAACCTGTGCACATTCAATCATTGACCAATCCATGGTCCAATATACATCAATTTATGCTCATTATTACCCCATCTACCTCCTTTGAGCAAAAAGAGCCGATGCCCGGAGGTTTAGCAAAAGAATTTTAAATTTTTGAAATTTGAAGAAGACCTACCGGTGGAAGAGCTATGATTCCCACCGGTAGAAGGGTTCACTGGACTTAAATTTTCGTAAACTAAGGGGAACCTACCAGTAGAAAAAGTCTATATTCTACCGGTAGAAAAACCTTCTGGAATTCTTCTACCGGTAGGAAATCAACGTTCTACTGGTAAGAGAACTTACTGGAAGTGTTCTACCGGCTAAAACTCGACGTTCTACAGGTAGAAGTGCCTACTGGAAATGTTCTACTGGTAGATAACCAACGTTCTATCGGTAGATCTCTCCAGTTTTTCTCCGATTCCATCCTTTTTTTATTCCAACCTCATACATCATCAACCCAACTCATACAACATGGAATTTTACACAAAATGTGATTTTCATGAGTTCGCTTTACAATCCTTTACATACAATTACATTTCTAAGACTAATTTACATAATTGTTTTACAAAACATGATTTTAAAGTCACATCTCGGCTTTTTTCATCAATGAGGGCCCGAGTGAGAGCCGTCCACCGGCGCACGTCCCGCACTTTAAATATTATCCCCATAAAGGGTGAGCCACGCTCAATAGGATATCTCCTAAAGAGGCTACTCCCCAACCTAGATGCATATGAAATGTTCACATGCAATTCAACAAGCAACAAATAATCCATTCAAGAATATGCAATTCATAATGGATCATCTATGTCATGCCATGTTATGAGATGAGACTCACTGCTTGATTGTTTCCGTTGTATTCCCTAATCTTCGAACATCATCCCTAAATATGTGTATGGTTTATCGGGATAGGGGAGTGTCACTCTCCATCGGAATGATGCAAGAAATGGAGAAACAGAATAATGGTGTGTGTGGAATGAAAATGTGTGTGTGTGTGTGTGAACAAAAGTGCTCTCCAAGCGCAGAGAGACTTTTGAGTGTCGTGTTTTACTTGGAAAAATATTTCAAGGTCGTCTCCTCAGGGAATGAGGTGAATTGTGTTGAAGGTAATTTTGGTGTAAAGGGGTAAAGTGTAAAAATCTTTTGTTGTTCGAGTTTGGTTTGTGATTGTGATAGAAAATGAAATGGAACAAGTGTTGGCTAATCCGAAGGGGTCATTCCAATAGGGATGTCAACTCAACTCGAGACCTTCCCCCAATGGTGTCTAGATTTTCGATTGATTCGTGAGAAATGAGGGACTAGGATGGAGGTGAGGATCCAAGTATACCTCGTGACAATGCCTACGGTGTATCAAAGACTCACAACCATGTCCACACTCAACCTAGTCAAACCGAATCAACGTACACTACGAGGAGGAATGGAAATGAGTTGAAATGGCATACCCAAGAGGAGTTCTCCCTTGAATTAGTCAACTTAAGGTTTAGTTACTCATATTTAAAACAAGAACAATAATGTAATGAGAAAACATTGTAATGAAATGAAGATTGGAATTTAATGTAATGCAAGAAAATGTAAACTATGAAGTGAAATATGTAATGTCCAATTTAAAACTTGAACATGAAGAACTTGAATGCATTAATGGTGGATTCCAAAATGTAAAGCTAAACTTGCAAAGTGCTTGTAATAAATGATATTTAAGACATTCAATAAAGCTTAGAAATGTCTTACAAGGAAATACAAGACAATGTATGGAAGAAAATGCAAAAATATCAACTTCTCTCTCTAGCACTATTCATCTTCTTCCTAAGAGCTTCTCTCTCTATATTACAATCTATATCCATAATGCTGAATTCATCCCCCTTCAAAAAACGTCCATGGAGCCTCCTTAGCCTGTGTGATATGATCCCAATCAATAGGGGGCTGAAAAGGATGGGTTGGGCAGGCTAGTGCAGGCCTAGCCTGCACACCCAGCTTCACCCATTCTCTCTTTCCTCATTTATGTCCAAGCATCCAAAAGTCCAAGCTAGGGTGAAAAGGGGATGTCTTGTGTGTAAGAAGTGTCAGGGACGAGTGGGAGATTGGTGGGACTCCCAAAGTTGTAGAGCTTGAGATGCAGAATCTGTCATGTTTCAGTAAAACATACCGGTAGGTCGACGGAAACCTACCGGTAGGTTTCACTCCAGTGAGCAAAAGATAACGGTAGTTTTGCGGTAGGCGCAGAACCAGTGGCCAAAACCTACCGGTATGGCGTATCAGTAGGTTTTCCCTTGTTTTTCTGATTTCTTGGTTCCTTCACCTTCTGAGCTCTCATCAAGCCTCATTCGTAACTCCATTCATCTTCAGCACCATGAGAGGGCATAACCTGCACCATTTGACCCCTTTTATCTGCAAACATACCGAAACTCCATTAATAGCACAAACATTGCACTTTTGCTCATTTTAACGGCAAAAGCAAGTATAAAAGGGATGTAAAAGTACATAAGATATACAATATTTTGTGCTAATCACACCCCCCAACTTGAGCTTTGCTAGTCCCTAGCAAAGTTTATTTTCAAACCACTAAGTATGAAATTAAAACAATCCATTTACACAAGTGATTCATCAACAATCAAAATACAAAAATCACAATGCAATTAACGAAATGAACTTGGTAAAGATGGAACAAAAACGGTGGTATTTCATTAATGTCTTTCAAAAGTTGGGTACATGGAGTTAGCATTCAAAAAGAAAGACAAACGACCTCTAATTCCTAAAGACTCTTCTACTGGGCTGATAACTCCACTCCAAGCTATGTACAACCCTACTCCAAAAGAACAAAAGAAACAATAACACCCCTACTCCTCATCTCCGTCACCACCCTTATCACTCCCCTCAGCATCTTCCTCAGAGTCTTCCTCTTCTTCATCATCGTCCTCCTCTTAGTCCCCCACCTCAACTACAGTGGAAGCTGAGGGGGCAGAGGCAGAGGGTCCAGCAGCTGGAGGTGGTGGTCCACCTGGGATCGGCTCGCTGGGGAAAGTGTGTTGAAATAGTCTCGTCATCATGGCAGAGACCCCATGCACTGTCACCTCGAGTGCATCGAGGCGTTGAGATACTGAGTGCTCCGGTGCCGAAGTGGATGAGCATAAAACAGATGGCCCAGTAGATGGCTGAGCAGATGAAGGTCCTACACCAGAAGACTCTGGTCTCGCAACCCTAGTATGCTTTGCCCGGGTCATAGCAGACCTCTTTTGGCTACTGGCCTTTCCTATGACCCCGGTCTCAGGTGGAGTGATCTTGTTAAAGGCATACACCTTAACCTTGAAGTGCTGGCACATCCGAGTGACCATGTTACCAAAAGGGAGGTTTGCCTTTGGCTTTTGAGTCTCGGCGAAGTCCTTCATTACCTCCCATATAAAAAGCGCAAAGTCAATAACTTTCCCCGACATCATTGCATCCAAAAGGGCAAGCTTTTCAATGTTGGGGGTTTTCTCAGTGCCCCTTGGAAGCAGGTTGTTATGTAAAAGCTTATTCATCATTCCATAAGTATGTTTGAGGCCCCCGACTTGGACCGTTCCCTTAAACTGAGTCGGGTCCTCGCACATCAAAGCCACAAACTCGGGTATGGTCTTAACCTTGGCAATGTTAGGTGGCTACACCGGGGTGGAGGGAGGTGGTCTCTCATAATGTAAAAGGGTGGCAATCATTGCAGGAGTCACATCAAACGTCTTACCCCTCACGTTTGTTCTTAACACCTCAACTTCGTCCACCACTTTGAGTTTTTGGTAAAACTTACAGCATAAAGACAAATTGTACCCATCCACGGGCTCCAACCAAAACCCGATCACATGAGCCACAATGATCTTAACCACTTCATTGTTTGGGCCCAGGGAAAACAGATCAATGTATTTCTCATAAGTAACGTTTTTCTCCTGGATGCTTTGGTTCCTAGCATCATTCCTTGCCTTCTTTCATTGCTCAGAACGGTCTCCACTAGACCCTTCGCCACCCCTTTTACGAGCACTCGCACCATCAGGCTGTGGAGAGTCAGGCCCGGTTCGCTTTGTGCAGGCCATGCATAGCAATAGTGCCCCAAACATGAGTAACGACAAAAAAAAGCCACAATAAACCCCTCAACCGGGTCCACAATATCTCGGGGGATCCTCCCTTGACGAGCCATTGCAAGAATCTTGGAGGTTTTGAGAAGATCAAAAGAGATTTGAGATTATGGAATTTTCAGCAAAACTAGGGTTTCTAAAGAGGAAAACTTCAAATCTTCACACAAAATCACTAAATTGACACACTTGGCAGTGAGAATTGAAGGAATAATGGAGTAGGAGAGGGATTTAGTAGGTTAGAGATGCTTTGGGTGAGAGGGAAATGCCTTAGGGTTTGAAAATGAGGGAGACAATGAATAGTCACCCCGAAAAAATTCGATTAAAAGCCCTAATTTTGGCATTCTGGACAAAACCTACCGGTAGGTTTGCGGTAGGTGCAGGACCAGTGACCAAAACCTACCAGTATGGCCTACCGGTAGGTTTTGCCTTATTTGCAAAATAGACCTCTGCTATCCAACACACCTCCAATCTTCTTCATTTCAAGACCTACACATTCCAACACTCTATTTATGACCTCTACTCCCTCCAAAACATGTGCTAGACTTAAAAATCACAATTTTAACCATCATGCCCAAATCATTACCGAAATTGCAATGTGATTTAAAATTTTGATGCTTTCAAAACGCATAGTATGGATTTCTACATTAATCTACCAAAATGAACATCCGCAATGTAAGACACATATACAAATAACAAAGGCATTATTAATTCATTCAAATATCAAAAACTTGAGCAATATTCCCCCATCCCTAAAGCATAGAGCTACAAAACACGTCGTTCAAGTGCCCGAATCAAGCACACATGAGCATCACTATAGCCTTAAATACTAGTCTAAAGTATGCACCTACACATTCATTTTCAAACTCGTGTGTGTGTGAATTGGACAAGTAATTTAAGCATTTACACAACAGAATTCACATTTGAATGGCTAGGCAAATTCAGCTTCAATGTAAAACTCACCAAAGGTCTCTCTTAACAATAAATCACACTTTAGTTGTACTGGCATGCACTCCATGTGTACATGTGAGATAGAATCATGTGCACAAAACAAGGTATGCTCACATGTAATCCAAAAATGAAGTTCATGCTGAAAATGAAACGATCTTGGCATAATCTCATGAATGGAATACTATGGCATTAGGTAGCCAAAATGACTCATCTTTTTTATTTAAAAGTATGCATCTCCCATGCTTTCGTAGATCATTTAGGACTTCAAGGGCTATAATGGGGCCAATAGGGTGATACATAGGCAAAAGAAACAAAGGATATAGAATAACAAAGAGGATTGTTCTGAGTGAAAGACTTTTATTTCACAAACATCTCCTTTTTCATGGGATTTTTAGTCCAAACCCATCACCACGCTCTTTATTTCTTTTTCTTCTTTTACTTAACATTTTCCTTTTCTTTTGATCATTCTTTCTTCTTCTCACCCCTTTTCTCTTTTTCTTGGATTTTCATTCTTTTCCCATTCAACTCTTTGAGTTTCAACATTATTCACCCCTTTTGTTTAAGTTTCTACACCATACTTCCTTCTCTTTTACAATCACTCATATTCAACTCTAGGAACAACCAATGTGAGGTAGATTTTTGTCATTTTACACTGGCTTGGTCAAATGTGTGGTATAGAAACGAATTTACAATTAAGGCTCAATCACGACACTAGGGATAAAATTTCACAAGAAAAATGCTAAGGCTCCAAATAGATCAAAGATGGCCTAAGGTCATTTTTAGATAAGTATGGGGAGAAGCATTGTACATCTCAAGACAAAGTCAATTTACTACCTAAATACACCTAGCCAAGACAAACATAATGAGATTATTGTACAAATTTGGAATTTAAAAAATTGTTCCTTGAGTAAATGTAAGTTCCCTCCAAAAAGGATTGACACTAAAGCTTTCGTGGGTACTTAATCATCTCCACTATTTATGTCAAGCATAAAATATGAATCCAATCCGTAAATTGCCAAAATTACACATTCAAGGAGCACATACAGTTGAGTTCAAACGTAGATACATATGTGATACTCACGCATAGGATTAACTTCTATAATATGCTCATGTGCTCAAGGTTCAAACAAAGATCAACATATCATCCAACCCATAACATTCTAAATAAGGGAATACATATCAACATTCAGATATTTTTTCACAAAAATTTTCAAATTTTTTACATAATTTGCTACAATTGAAAATAAAAATCCGTGGGATATGTGAAAGGTGAATTTTCACCCCAAAAATTTGTATTATCCACAAAAATTCCCACAACATTGGTGTAACATGCAAATGGTGCACCTCAGCCCCCAACTTGATTCATGCATTGTCCTCAATGCAACAAAAAAGATATGATATGCAATGGAAGACTGTAAAAAGATGAGTAGGGTTAGAGAACACCTCGCATTTGAGCTTTTGACAAAATACCAACATCTGCAACTAGGAAAAACGAAACTATGCGACAAAAGAAAGTAAGTAACATGAAATAAAAGTAAAGTAAGTAAATAAAAACGATTGTACAATAAAAAGCATAAAAACCAGTTATTCTTCCGACAAGTCCGGATATACCGGATCCATCAAATCCTCCTCCACTCCTTGTCCTTCAAAACACTTAACAATGGCTTGAGTCTTTGGCCATTGACCTTGAATGTCTTGCCATCCTCAGGGTATGTGACTTCCACAGCTCCATTGGGGTAGACTACCTTGACAAGATAGGGGCCATCCCAACGGGATCGGAGTTTCCCTTGAAAGATCGAGAGGCGAGAGTTGTATAAGAGCACTTTTTGGTCGGGCTCGAATGAGTTTCTCACAATGGATTTGTCATGAAAGATCTTAGCCCTCTCTTTTGAAATTTTAGAGCTCTCATACGCATCTCTTCTAATCTCTTCCAATTCATTCAACTCTAGCTTCCTATGCTCTCCGACCATTCTTAAATTGAAGTTTAGAGTCTTTATGGCCCAATAGGCCTTGTGTCCCATTTTAACTGGCAAATGACAAACCTTTCCATAGACAAGCCGGTAGGGAGACATACCTAAGACAGTCTTGTAGGCAGTGCGGTACGCCCATAGGGCATCAATTAGTCTCAATGACCAATCTTTCCTATTTGGGTTCACCATTTTCTCTAAGATATTTTTGATCTCCCAATTGGCTAGCTTAGCTTGGCCATTGGTCTGTGGGTGATATGCGGTGGATACCTTATGTGTGACGCCATATTTATACATCAAAGACGCAAATGGTCTATTACAGAAATGCGATCCACCATCGCTTATCATTGCACGAGGTATCCCGAACCTCGAAAAAATATTTTCTTTCAAGAATTTGACCACGATCCGGTGGTCATTGGTCTTGGTTGGGATAGCCTCCAACCATTTGGACACATAGTCCACTGCTAGTAAAATGTATAGGAAGCCAAACAACACGGGGAAAGGACCCATAAAGTCAATGCTCCAACAATCAAATATTTCAATGACAAGTACAGGGAAAATGGGCATCATATTCCTTCGGGTCACACTACCTAGTCTTTGGCATCTTTCACATTCTTTACAAAATAAAATACAATCCTTTATCAGAGAGGGTCAATAAAAACCTGACTGTAAAATTTTTGCCGAAGTCTTTTTCGCAGAAAAATGGCCACCGCATACCTCTGAATGGCAGAATGCAAGGACTTTCCACTGTTCATTTTTTGGTACGCATCTCCGCATGACTTGGTCAGGGCAGTTGTTGTCGAAGTAAAAGTACTTCACATCCGCCATGAATCTTCTTCGATCCTCTAGGCTCCAATGCGGTGGTATTTATCCTGTTGCAAGATAGTTACATATGTCAGCATACCATGGACAAATAGAATGAATTAAAAGTAAATGTTCATGAGGGAAGAAATCAGGGATAAGAATGTGCTCATCGGCCTCTTGTACCACCAGTCGGGATAAATGATCCGCCACCACGTTCTCAACTCCTTTCTTGTCCTTGATCGTCAAGTTGAATTCTTGTAGGAGGAGTATCCACCTAATGAGTCTCGATTTTGCATCCTGCTTAGGCAACAAATACTTCAAAATAGAGTAATCGGTATAGACTACTATAGGTGAACCAATAATGTAGAACCGAAATTTATCCAATGCAAATACTACAGCTAGTAACTCTTTTTCAGTAGTGGTGTAATTCATTTGTGCTTCGTTAAGAGTCTTACTAGCATAGTATATTACTTAAGGTCTCTTATCTTCCCTTTGACTGAGCACCGCGTCGACCGCGTAATCACTTGCGTCGCACATAAACTCAAAAGGTAATTCTCACTTGGGTGGTCGCATAATCGGAGGTGTGGTAAGCATACTTTTGAGTTTTGTAAAAGATGACTCACAATTATCCGACCACTCGAATGGGACATCCTTAGACAGTAAATTGGTCAAAGGTCGGGCCAATGCACTAAAGTCTTTAATAATACGACGATAAAAGCTGGCATGACCAAGAAACGACCTGATATCCTTGATGACCTTTGGTGTAGGAAGGTTGGAAATTGCCTTAACCTTTGATTTGTCCACTTCGATCCCCTTTGCTGAGACAATATGCCCAAGAACAATTCCTTGTGTCACCATGAAGTGACACTTCTCCCAATTCAAGACTAAGCTCTTATCTTCGCATCTCTCAAGAACTCTCTCCAAATTCTTCAAGCATCCACTGAAACAATCCCCAAAGACTGAGAAGTCATCCATAAACACCTCTACAATCTTCTCCACCATATCACTAAAGATTCCCATCATGCAACGTTGAAAGGTTCCAGGGGCATTACATAACCCGAAAGGCATGCGACGGTAAGCAAAAGTACCGTAGGGACAAGTGAAAGTGGTCTTCTCCTGATCTTCCAATGCAATCTCGATTTGATTGTAACCGGAGTATCCATCTAAGAAGCAATAGAATAGATGTCCCGCTACTCGTTCCAACACTTGGTTGATGAATGGCAATGGGAAGTGGTCATTTCTTGTGCATAA
This sequence comes from Ilex aquifolium, assembly GCA_951799425.1. Lineage (NCBI taxonomy): Eukaryota > Viridiplantae > Streptophyta > Magnoliopsida > Aquifoliales > Aquifoliaceae > Ilex > Ilex aquifolium. The sequence goes on from OX637391.1 coordinate 29,328,753, forward strand.
GTTGAGCATTCGGTAATCAATGCACACTCTCCATCCGGTGATCACCCTTGTTGGAATAAGCTCATTATCCTCATTTTCCACCACGGTGACTCCTGATTTCTTAGGTATTACTTGCGTGGGGCTAACCCACTTACTATCAACAATCAGAAAAATGATGCCCACGTCAAGTAGTTTTAGCACCTCGTCCCTTACCACATCCTTCATAATTGGATTCAACCTTCTTTGTGGTTGTCGGGACGGTTTGAAGTCATCCTCAAGGTAGATACGGTGAGTGCAAATGAGGGGGTTTATCCCCTTAATGTCGGCAATTGTCCAACCAATCGCTCCCTTATGCCTCCTCAACATTTCCAAGAGCTCTTCTTCTTGCTTTGCCTCCAATGTTGAGCTAATCACCACCGAAAATGTCTTGTCATGAAGTGGAAGTTTCTCAAATGTAGGAGTCCATTTCTCTACCCCTTTCAAGATTTTCAACTCCTCTTGCTCATCAATCTCCTCTATATCAACATTCTCCTCCTCTCCAAACTTGAAGGTGCTCATTAGTTTCAAGTGTTCCTCCACCAAAGTTTCAATCCGGTTGATCTCATGTGCCTCTTCATCATCCCCTGGCTGTTTGTTCAAATTGAACACATTGAAGTCCATAGTCATGCTTCCGAAAGTAAGCTTTATGAGACCATTCCTGTAATTAATGGCAGCATTAGAGGTCGCAAGTAACGGTCTACCTAATATAACAGGGATTTGGGAGCAAGGGTTAGAAACAGGGTGAGTCTCAAGCACAATAAAATCAACAGGAAAATAAAAGTTATCCACTTGAACCAAAACATCTTCAACTACTCCTTTCGGTGTTCGAATGTTCCGATCTGCCAACTGAAGAGTGATTGAAGTTGGCTTCAACTCTTCAAGTTGGAGTTGCTTGAACACCGAGTAAGGTAGGAGGTTGACACTAGCCCCCAAATCAAGCAATTCTTGCTCCACCCGGCATTTCCCTATTGTGATGGCAATGGTAGGGCAGCGGAGGTCTTTAAACTTTGGTGGGGTGTTCGTCCTCAAGATTGAGCTCACTTGCTCAGTGAGGAATGTTTTCTTGTGAACATTGAGTTTTCTCTTCATTGTGCACAAGTTCTTCAAGATCTTTGCACAAGATGGAATTTGCTTTATCGCATCGAGGAGTGGGATGTTGATTTTCACCTGCTTGAACATCTCAATTATATCAGAATAGTCAGCCACCTTGACGGGTGGCTTCAAACGATTAGGAAAAGGAATAGGTGTGGGGGAAACAAGCACACTTTCATCAATCAATTTTTCTTTCTCACCCACCTCATCACTCACCTCACCCCCCTCGGTGTCACCCTTGGTCTCTTTTTCTTTTGGCAATGTGGCATTGGGTGAGACCTTTGGCACACCTGTCTTATCAATTTGTTTGCCACTACGAAGGGTGGTGACCGCCTTGAGTTGCTCACAACTCTCTCTTAGGGGCTTCGATGACTCAACGACATGTTGACCTCTAGGGTTTTCTTGGGGTTGAGCAGAGAATTTCCCCTTCTCTTGTTGTGATGCCCCCTAGAGTTTGTCAACTTCGTGAGTTGGGTCCTAATGTCAAAAGCTGTGGCATTTTGGTTGTTGATGGCGGTTTGACTTTGAATGAAATTATACAACACCTCCTCCAAATTTCTCTTGTGGGGAGGTTGGTAAGTGGAATGATTGGTTGGTCCTTGGGAAAAGTTTTGTGGAGGTGGACTTTGGGATAAATTTTGTGTGGGTGGATTCGGCGAATACCCTTGCGGATTGGACCGGGGGTATTGGGAGCTAGACGCTTGCCCTTGGTGTAAACCCCCACATTTGTATTTTTATATAGTAATATGATTATGTTTTTAGATGCTAATATATGTAATGACGTATGCATGAACTATGAATATTGTAAGAGTAGAAATAAAAATGTTAGTTGAGGTAATAGGGTATGTTGTAGAAGTTTGGAAGTATTTCGGAGTGAAAGCACACTTTGGAGAGAATTGAGTAGGAAGGATTTTTGATACAGACATAGTGTTTGGATCATAACTTTTTATTTTGATATCCGTTTGATCTGAAATTTTTACAGTAGATACTAGACTTCCAGAACTACAAAAGTGTATTTCCCGAAAAATTTTCAAATCGACCCCTAAATGGGCCAAAACTTCATTGGGAGTTTCAAAAAAAACTGGGAGTCCGTTCGAACGTGAATGGACGTTTGAACGACGGTTAGTCGCAGTAATTTTGTGTCTGATAGAGCTCTGATGAAAAGTAAAAGTACTGGGAGCAACTAACATTCGAACGTGAATCAATAATTTTGTCTACTGACGTTCGAATGCCAGATGACGTTCGAACGTGAGTTACGAATTATGACTTTCAGATTTGCGCACATGGGACCATTTTGCCTCCTATAAATACTTAAGGACACCTCCATTAGCCCCATTTCAACATTTCTAACCCTAGAAAGGCTTAGATAGGAAGAAAGAAGGGAAAAACAAGAGATTTAAAGTGTTGATTCAAGTTGGGAAAAATCAAATCTTCAAGTTCTTCACACAAAACTAAGGAAAAAGGTAGGGGTTTCTTCTCACTCTTGTTCATTGAGGCTAGGGTTTATATATATGTATGTTTTGACTCTAAATCATAGATATTTGTTATAGAATCCATGTTTCTTGATGTTCTTGCAAACCTTGCCATGTTTTGAAGGATGTGATGGTTTGATAGCCATAAAATCCTTGTCTTTGATCTCAAAACCCTTGTTTTCAAGAAATATGGATTTTTCTTCTTTATATTCCTTTGTTCTTGATTTCAAAACTCTAGTGCTTTGTAGTGAACAATAAAATGATATTTTTGATAATCTCTTGCATATTTTCTTAAATTGTTTTATTGGAATGATACATGTGAAATTTGGGGATTTTTGATTTACTTGTGATTTGAGAAATTGATTGGTATTGTATCTCTTGTGTGGATGTGTGGATGAACATGGGTGGCCGTTGACCGGGTATCATAGAGTGGGTAGATGCGTTTCTTACTCTGTGCAGGTTTGAATTTTTCCTGCCACTCGTAGTAGGGTTGGTGTTTTGTGAGGACCAAACTACTATTCGCTCACGTGGTACCGAGGCAAAAGGTTAATATACTATTCATGGATTGGATTTTTCACTATCAATGCGTTGGTATACGCCATTCCTAAAGTTGTATATCTTTGCGAGGATTGGGTGTGCGTGTGTGGGCTAGGATATTCTCGATGTGTTTATTCATGCGATATCATACATCATACTTGAGATACAAAGATACATTGTGGGTATTGGTACAAACTGTGGGTAATTGTATATTGTGGTATACAGATACAAGTTGTGGTTTGAGATACATTGTAGGAAATGGTACAAATGGTGGGTTATTGTTTATTGTTGGAAAGATACAATTGTTGCAAATGGTTTATTGTTGGGAATTGGTTTTATTTCTTCTTTTAAATTATTGTTATTGCTTACACTTGAGATCAGATGAATTGTCACTATTTTCTTTCAAAAGTTATATATTATATTTGTAAAATGAGACATACTTGTTTTATATGTTTTCTAAACCTTGTTTGAGTTTGGGAGGATTTTCCTACAGAGCTTAGTGCTCATCCCCTACAAATAATATTTATTTTCAGAGTTCGGTTTAGAGGAAGAACTCGGGGTTGATGAGTAGGTAGCTTGGGAAGCTCAATTGGATGGAAGTGTGGATCCCGAGGGGGATGTCTAGAGTTGATCTCTCTATGTTCTAGACTAGGAGATTCATTTTGAGATAATGTTCATGTTAACATTTTCCTTATTCCGCTGCGAGATAATAGTTTGACACATTCTTTTGGGCGTAATTGCCATAGTTTGACATATTCTTTTGGATGATGTTGTAGATATTATGGATGATGAATGAAATTTTTTTTATTTATGGATCTTATTAGTTGCTCTCATGATGTGAATATTTTTTAAATAGTAATGTCGTCCAAGGGGGATTTTGGGGCGTTACACTTGGCCTTGATATTGATTTTGCTTAGGAGGCACGGGAGGTGAATATGCATTTGAACCATGAGGAGTGGGATTTTCATTTCTCCAACTAAAATTCGGGTGATTGCTCCAACCCGGATTGTAAGTGTTTGAGTGGGGAGAGAATGATTGCCTCGTTTGGTTAAAGACATTGACTTGCTCGTGATACACTTCCTTAAGTGCCGGAATGTTAAGGCACTCCGATATGGAATGATCTACACTCTCACAAATTGAGCATCCCTCCTCAGTCTTTGAAACATTAGACACCTCGTGTCTCCTATTGACCTCAAGACTCTCAACTTTGCTAGACAACTTGACAATTTTGGAAAGCAAGTCTTCCCGGTCTCTCAAATCATACATCCTTACCCCTTGTGGTTGATTACTACCCAGGGACGACCTAGGTACATCAGTGGGATCTGTAATGTCACATGATTGTGCATTTTGGGCCAATGTACTAAAGTAGTCTAGGGCCTCATCGGGGTCTTTGTTCAAGAACTCGCCATTACACATCATGTAAATGAATTGTCTATGGCCTGGTGTGATTCCTTCATAGAAGAAACTTACCAATTGCCACGATTCAAAACCATGGTGGTACGGATTGGAGTAATTCCTTGTAACGATCCCAACAATTATAAAATTGCTCATTGGGCTTTTTCGAAAATTTTTGAATTTGCTTTTTTATAGTGGTGGTTCTATGCACCGGAAAAAAATTATTCAAAAACTCAGAAAGCATTTGAGCCCAAGAGGTGATGGATCGAGGCCGCAAGGAATTCAACCATGTTTTGGCTTTGTCCTTGAGGGAAAAGGGAAACAATTTTAAACGAGCTATGTCTTCCATAGCATAGTTAGCATTGAAGGTTGCAATTATATCCTCAAATTCTTTGATGTGCAAATAAGAGTTCTCCTTTTCAATTCTGTGAAATGTAGGAAGTAGTTGCAACATCCCCGGCTTAACTAGGAAGAGTTGAGCTTGGACCGGTAAGAGAATGCATGAGGGTGTGGTGCTATGGGTTGGTTGAAGGAAATCCCTCATTGACCTCGCCGAAGGATCAATTTGGATGTTGTTCCCTTCTTTCATAGGAGGGGGAATTGCACTCTTGGATTAGGCATTCTAGGTTCTTGCACTTCCCACCCCCTTTGCATCTTTGGATTGGCACCTACATTCTCAAAATTATCACCCGCATCCTCGGGTGGGTCTTGGTCAATGTTCATGTTAGGGCCTAAGGGTTGTCTAACCAATCGGTTTTGTTCATCCCGTCCCCACATACAACAAACTATCTACAAATAAAAATGTAAACAAACAAAAGTATATACAAGGAGCAACGTACCTCAGCCCATGATGAACATCACGGGACTTACCTCCGTTGTTTGAAAACCACCTTCTCAATTCAACAATTGCCTTCCCTGGCAACGGCACAAAAAATGCTTGATTTTTTCCGTTCTACTCCCTAATCTCCGAGCATCATCCCTAAATATGTGTATGGTTTATCGGGATAGAGGAGTGTCACTCTCCCTCAGAATGATGCAAGAAATGGAGAAACGGAATAATGGTGTGTGTGGAATGAAAATGTGTGTGTGTGTGAACAAAAGTGCTCTCCAAGCGCAGAGAGACTTTTGAGTGTCGTGTTTTTATTGGAAAAGTATTCCAAGGTCGTCTCCTCAGGGGGGTGAATCGTGTTGAAGGTGATTTTGGTGTAAAGGGGTAAAGTGTAAAAATCTTTTGTTGTTTGAGTTTGGTTTGTGATTGTGATAGAAAATGAAATGGAACAAGTGTTGGCTAATCCGAAGGGGTCATTCCAATAGGGATGCCAAATCAACTCGAGACCTTCCCCTAATGGTGTCTAGATGTTTGATTGATTCGTGAGAAGTGAGGGACTAGGATGGAGGTGAGGATCCAAGCATACCCCGTGACAATGCCTACGGTGTATCAAAGACTCACAACCATGTCCACACTCAACCTAGTCAAACCGAATCAAGGTACACTACGAGGAGGAATGGAAATGAGTTGAAATGGCATACACAAGAGGAGTTCTCCCTTGAATTAGCCAACTTAAGGTATAGTTAAATATTGTAATGAGAAAACATTGTAATGAAATGAAGATTGGAATTTAATGTAATGCAAGAAAATGTAAACTATGAAGTGAAATATGTAATACCCAATTTAAAACTTGAACATGAAGAACTTGAATGCATTAATGGTGGATTCCAAAATGTAAAGCTAAACTTGCAAAGTGCTTGTAATAAATGACATTTAAGACATTCAATAAAGCTTAGAAATGTCTTACAAGGAAATACAAGACAATGTATGGAAGAAAATGCAAAAATATCAACTTCTCTCTCTAGCACTATTCATCTTCTTCCTAAGAGCTTCTCTCTTTATATTACAATCTATATCCATAATGCTGAATTCGTCCCCTTTCAAAAAACGTCCATGGAGCCTCCTTAGCCTGTGTGATGTGATCCCAATCAATAGGGGGCTGAAAAGGATGGGTTGGGCAGGCTAGGGCAGGCCTAGCCTATACACCCAGCTTCACCCATTCTCTCTCTCCTCATTTATGTCCAAGCATCCAAAAGTCCAAGCTAGGGTGAAAAAGGGATGTCTTGTGTGTAAGAAGTGTCAGGGACGAGTGGGAGACCCAATGGTGAGACCCCCAAAGTTGTAGAGCTTGAGATGCAGAATATGTCATGTTTCAGTAAAATATACTGGTAGGTCGATGGAAACCTACTGGTAGGTTTCACTCTAGTGAGCAAAAGATACCGGTAGTTTTGCGGTAGGTGCAGAACCAGTGGCCAAAACCTACCGGTATGGCCTACCGGTAGGTTTTCCCTTATTTTGCTAATTTCTTGGTTCCTTCACCTTCTGAGCTCTCATCAAGCCTCATTCTCAACTCCATTCATCTTCAGCACCATGAGAGGGCCTAACCATCATCATTTGACCCCTTTTATCTGCAAACATACCAAAACTCCATTAATAGCACAAACATTGCAATTCTGCTCATTTTAACTGCAAAAGCAAGTATAAAAGAGATGTAAAAGTACATAAGATATGCAATGTTTTGTGCTAATCACTCACACATGCAACTCACCCCTAGCCTTCACCGGCTCCTTCAATACATGCAATGTCATGCGTATGAATCCGGGCATTCCAAGCCCTCGTCATTGATGTTACACATCCAATGACCATTTTATAAAATAAACATGTGTCTTTCTTGGGTACACGGATTTTGGTGTCTGACTATCGATTCCGCACACCGATACACTTTTTTGGACTTGCACCGTTGGAATTGTATAAACCAGTAACCGAGTCTTGCACCCGAGGGAGAATCTAGCCCTTCTTACTATACCCGACACAAGTTTTTCATGCAACTGTGTAACTCAGCCGAACCTAGGTCCAACCTTCCCAGGTCCACGCCTCAACCACCAAGAATGGTGTTTGATCCAAAAACATGCACACACACACACACCCACACTCATGTCAAATACCCACGAATGCAATGCTTTCCGTGCATATGCAAATATAATGTACAATTGCAATTCCATCATCATGTTCAACATGCCATGAGCACAATATAAACAACTTAAATATCCATCAACCTTTTTTTATGGTAAATTACATCATAAGCATATAACCATCATAAACAACCTCAATGTCAATATATCATATGCATATACCAACATCAACTCCCAAGCATATTATAACACAATCAATGCAAATAACACTCTTATTCCATATAGGCATTTCATCAAACACCTTCAAGGCATAAAAGTAAACACGTAGCATGCCCAATCAATACATTTTTCAAGAAATCACAAACAAGTAATTTCTATGTATCCAATTCATGCTAGAATTGATTTTAACCATTTTCAATACTCATTTTCCACATTTCAAATGCCATAGGTATGTGTTATGTATGAGATTACATCTCTAAAACCCTACCCATTCCATATATCAACCCTAGGTTGGAAATAAACTTAATTAGGAAAAGGAACCTTATCTCTTGAAGAGGAAAACAAGTGGTAGAAGTCTTCAAGAACCCAAAGCAAGTCTTAGCCCTTGATTTTCCCAAATGCCATCTTTTGAACTTCATCAAAATCCGTGATTTTTGGTACGTAGGTGTAGCCTTCGTCGCGTAGATGAACTTTAGTTCTTGGCCCAAGTCGATTCGACCTATGGTTTGCTCTAGATCGTAGAGAGAAGTTGAAGATCTTGTTTTTTTTCTCCTTTTTCTCTCCCTCCTCTCTATTTTTTGAAATCTGATGGGTATGGGGAGAAAATCTGATTTTTCTCCCCTATTTATACCCTTTAGATGCTTGGTCCACGTTGTGCCACACGTCATCCTTTCCAGGTTCAATTAAATTTCGTCCTGAATTAATTAAATTTCATCTCGGTTCAAGTTCAAAATATTTTTATTTAAAATAAATTTAAATTATTTTCTAATTTTTACAATTTAATTTCCGGTCTCATTTATTTAGGTCACGCGACACCCAATCGCCTCATAAAATGCGAAAAATTTGACCGTCTCGAAATTCAACAAAAATTGACTGGGTAACTAGATTTCACGAGACGAATCCAACGGCAAGGTTCATTTCATCATCTGAATTCTAAAAAAATTCAAGTTTTCAACTCGTACCGTAGCGGTTAATTACCGTTTTCCCCTTTTTCATTAAAATTTAAATTTACCTGGGTTTTACATTTAGAATGAAACAAGTGTGGCAATTATGGTGGGCTCTTCTTTGTGGGCAAATGTTTATATTGCTAAGTTCTTGAAGGTCAAGCATGTGATGAGGTGTGTAGGAAGGAGTAATTTCAAATGGCTAGAGATTTTAAGGCCTTATTTTAACAAGGTAGTCTGTGTCATTCAAGGGTTTTAGTAGGTAATGGTGAACTGATTGTTTTTTAGTGTGATAGCTGGCTAGAGAATGGGCCTTTGATAGACAGAATTGAAGGATCTCCTAGTACATTTTCCTAGACTATTAGAGTTAATTATAGGATCTCAGTGGCAGTTGGATGAGGTGGTAAGTTTTTTAAGTGTCTAGTTGAGAGAGGAGATTGTTAATTCTGGTTTGGTTTTGGTTGGAAATTCTGATAGGCTTGTATGACAAAAGTCTAGTTCTGGAGATTTTTATGTTAAATCTTCTTGGCATGTGGTGAGGCAGCAAGGGGTTATGAATGATACTGTTGTTGCTATCTAGGAAATGAGTACAACTCTTTAAGGTTTGGGGGTGCAAGACACATGTACTTATTCCTAAGCCTCTTAGGGTTAAGTTAGGAACAAAGACTTGTGAATGCAAGTTCATAGGATATGTTGAGAATGAAAGTGAATATAGATTCTTCCATCTGGATAAAGGATTGATTGAAAGCAGGGATTCTTTTTTTATTGAGTCTACCAATCATATAACTCCCATTGATCAGGTCAAATTGTTAGATGATGTTATGAGTCCTATTGTTAACATCATTGATCTAGATGAAAACATAATGTTAGAAGATGATCCTAAGAACTTTACGGGGGCAATCAATAGCAGTGATGCAAATCAATAGCTTCAAGCTGTGAAAGAAGAGCTTGATTCAATTAATAAAAATGGTGTTTGGGATTTAGTTGATCTTCCCTAAGACAGGAAAGTCATTGGTTGCAAATGGGTCCTTAAAAAGAAATTGGAAGTAGATGGGTCTCTAGATTAGTACAAGACAAGATTGGTGGCTAAAGAATTTACTCAAAAACCTGTAATAAACTTTGTAGATACATATTCTCTTGTTGCCAAGTTTCCTTCAATCAAGATACTCATGTCAATTATAGCTAAGATTGATCTTGGGATACATTAGTTAGATGTGAAGATGACCTTCCTTAATGGAGAGTTAAAAGAAGACATCAATATGGTACAACCTGATGATTTTCAAGTTAAAGGACATAAAGATAAAGTCTGTAAATTGAAAAGGTCTCTGTACGAACTAAAAAAAATCCTCTAGACAATGGTATTTAAAGTTCCACCAGGCAAGCCTTGAAATAGGATTTGAAGTAAGTGTTTTGGACCATTGTGTATATATTTGGGCATGCCGTGATAAATTAACAATTTTGTCAATCTATGTATATGATATTTTATTGGCAGCGAATTGTCCAAATATGATAAAAGAAACCAAAGCATACTTAGGATCCAAATTTGAAATAAAGGATATGGGTAAGGCTAATTATGTCATGGGAATCAGAATCTCTAGAGATAGAAATTCTAGACTCTTATATTTGGATCAAGAAAAGTATCTGGAAAAGGTACTCAAGAGATTTTGTATGACTAGTAATAAGTCATTGAGCACTCTTGTCTACATGAGTCAAAGTCTAAATAAAGGTATGTGCCCTAGTTCAGATGAAGAAATATTTGAAATGTGTAAGGTCCCCTACGCCCAAGCTGTGGGTAGCCTCATGTATGCTATGACAAGTACATGGCCCGGCATTTTGTCATGCGGTAGGATTAGTAAGTAGATATCAGTCTAATCCAGGAAGGGCACATTGGCAGACTGTGAAGAGAATATTTAGATACTTGAGGGGCACGACAAGTATGAAACTATGCTTTGGATTAAATAATCTAAAAATTATTGGCTATACAGATGCATACTTTGCAGGTGATGTAGATGATATAGAATTTATAAGTTGCCATATATTCTTATTTGGTAGAATGACTGTTTCTTAGTTAAGTAAGAAGTAGGGTTGTGTTGCAAAGTACACAGTGGAGGCCGAATAGATAGTGTGTAGTACAGCGGTAAGTAGTGTTGTTTGGATTTAATGCTTTGTTGATAGTTTAAAGTTGGTTATACCTAATAGGTCAATCAATGTGTTTTGTGACAATAAGTTTGCTGTCTCTTTAATAAAAAGTGGAGCTAATAGCTCTAAAAGAAAACATATTGATGTAAATTACCAGAATATTCAAGAATAGTGGAGAGGGGTCAAATAAAAGTTTACTAAATTCCCTCGGAAGAGATGGTGGCTAACCCTATGACCAAGGGGTTGACTCTGAAAAAATTCAGAGAGCATATAACTACAATGGGTTTAAGAATCACCTAGGTGCTGCAGTATTACATGGTGAAGAACATCTTTAGAGAAATTTTAGGGACGCCTGAAATTTATAGGAAGATGTGACTTTACTTGATTAGGGATAAGAATTGGTCGGATAAAAAGTAGAGGACACTAACAGGCATACCAGGGCTATCGCATGCTTATCAATGTAAAGTCCATTTTTATGGCACCATGAGATCTCTTCATAGTTACCTAAGGTGCATGGTGTATTAATTCATCGATAAGGTGAGTCGAGGAAAGCCTTTGTATGGACCTTAGAGGAAGTACTTGATTGAAATTTTGAGCACAGGTTGACACATTGGTTAAATTTGTGTTTGGCTAAAGTCGTTAATGATATTGAAGGTGAGGACCTTATGATCCCTAGCATAGAGCATTGATGCTGATCACTTGATTATAGAGTGAATCAAAGTCACTTAGAGTGTGCTATCGGTAAGGATAACCTATGGAGAAGGGTGCTGTCAGATTTGATGGCAAAAGCTTGCGCACGTAGGTCTATTGCCATGTTCTAGTGTCAATTTGTAAATGGTTACAGATAAGAAGTTGGTGAGGACAAAAGTTTGGTACCAAAGGTAAACACTAACTTAGAAAAACCTTACGTCATGTCCAGTTAATGGGAGCTATAAATCAGTGAACTATGGACATGGATGACGGTTAATTTCCCATATATCAGGAGGTTAGGAGATAGATAGATAGATAGATAGAGAGAGAGAGAGAGAGAGAGAGAGAGAGAGAGAGAGAGAGAGAGAGAGGAATTCAAACCTTGTCGGTTATTCGGCAAAGGGAACATAGGTTTGGGAAGAGATAACTGTTACCAACGGTTATGTGATTTGAATGTTTGTCTTATGCTTCTTCATCTCTATAAATATAGGACTTAAGAGGTTGAAGATGATTCATTCAAATGCACACCAAAACTCTTTCATTTTTCTGTTCTTACATCATCAATTTTCTCGGTTTCAACCTTCGGGTGCATGTGATAAACAGTCTAACGATATTGCCGTCGACAACGTTTTATCCCGTTGGGACCTTAACTAGTAAATTTTCTGATCGTACCCAATAGGGATTAGTGACTTACCCATATGGACTTCATCCTAATAACTAGAACTCATAATATGGTTGTGAGAGGCTGGCACCGATGTCCTTGGAAATTCATTTCATAGGTTTGAGATGGTTTTTGAGGTTTATAAAACTGGGAGTGAGGAATGGTGAGAGAATTTGTTTTATGCCCATCTTATTAGGTTGTAAAGGTCTCATTAGGCTTCCATTGCTAGTATGTATTGTGTCTATTCATCTCATGAGGGGTGAAACTTTAATTTCTTTACGGCCTTAAATGAAAGGGAGGTGTCAGAATCGTTATCTTTCTTTTCTACTTTTTCATTATGTTTGTTTATTGTTAGGGGTTTAGGATAGTATACGGTGGATTCTTGATTCTTCTATTGCCTTTTCTTGCAAATCTTATTTTCTTGATTTGTTGATTTGTTGATTTGAAAGGGTAAAGTGTCCACTAAGGTACATGTTTTTGCTTGGACAGTGATTCTTGCAGTGCCGGCCCAACCTTTAGGCCACTTAGGCCATTGTCTAGGGCACTCAAATTAGAAGAAAAATTTGGGGCTCCATAATAAAATAAATAATGATATATAATTAAATTTTTAGAATATAATTTAAATACTCAATATATTTTAATCATTGAATTAATAGTGATTGCTAACTTTAAACAAAATTTACTATTTATCTAATGTACTTGGTTCTCAAATTAAGTGCAATTAGTAATATTGTAAAAAATTTAGAATCCCTTTCAAAAAAATTTAGGGCCCTAAAGTTCAACTTATTTTTTTATGTCACCCGATATTTATATTATATATATTATCACTTTGCAGTCTTATTATTAAAATCAATTGTCTATCGTATAATAGATACGAATATTAATTTTGCATTTGTATAAATTAAATTTGAGGTCATTTTTTAATAACTTTGTTTGCAAGATGACTATAAAATAGATTAAGTAGAAATAGTGCACTAACTATCTTTTTTATTTAAAAATAACTCTTTTTCTCTAAGATATCTAACAACTAGGGGTAACCCGTGCCTGCAGGCACGATGTAACGTAAGTGAGAAATGATGGATTTATGAAGAAAAATTCAATTTGAATAGTTTTGAGAGAGATGTTGTTGACCATTAGATAAGTCTATTTGAGATCGTCGGATGAGCTTAACCTGCCCTGTTTTATTTTATAGATGTCTCAATTATTTTAGGACTACTCAACTTGTATAAATTCCTATTTTTATATACATTTAGAAAAAAAATTATTTTACTAGTCAAACTAATTTTCAATTATGTTTCTCTTTTATTTTAAACAAATAGTATATATCATTGTATTTAATTTCCGTATTTGACTTCGATTAACACAATTTTTATTTATAAAATTTAAATTTAAAATTTGAATTAGCCTGTTATATCTCAAAAGACAAAACAAATAATTTGTAAATAAACATATTTTAATAAATATTTAATATTACTATTATTATTGAATAAATATTTATAAAACCTCATATAACATTTTCGTGTAGGGCCCCAAACTAGGTTGGGCCGCCCCTTGATTCTTGGAAAGATTAATAATTGTGATTTATTGCAAAGGAGAAAACAAATCTTAACTTTGTCCTCAATGGTGCATTATGTGGTGGAGAAGTAGCAGAAGTGTGGATCATCTCTTTCTCAACCACCTGGTAGCGATGAAATTAAGGTTTAGAGCTTTGGCTAAATTTGGCTTTAGTTGGGTGGTCTTGAGAGCATGTGTTTTTGGAAGCAAATTATGATGTGTTCGGGAAAGGATGTAGAACATTTATATTGTGGGAATGTATGATTATGAAAATTTTGTGGGTGGTACTGGTATGGTTGGAAAGAAATAATAGAATTTTTTAAGGAAATGAAGAAATTGTGGAAGTTTCTTAAGGATGGAGCAATTTTTGACCTCCCTTTGGGCTTCAACTATGCAAATGAGTTTAAGGATGTATGTTTTGACTTGTTAGTATTGATTGGATACCTGCATGTAACTAGTGGACTTTCATGCTTTATAATAATGTAATGTTTTTTTCTTTGATGGTTTTTTCCTCTATTCGGATCATCATAGTATGGATTTCTTGCCCACCTCTACTGTACACCGTATTTTACTGCGTAAAAGTATTATTTTCTATCCAAAAATAATAATAATAAAATTCCTTCTTTGATTCAATAGCATTTATGTCTTCACCTTGTTTTATTGGCTTTCTACTTCTGCTTCAAGCATATTCATTTTGTACAAAAGTACAAGATACTAAATATTAGAAGCAGCAGCACAACACCCACATAAGATATTCGAAGTGAACATACATGCCAAGTTTTTTTGATATTATACATAACAAGTTAAATAAAAGAAACACCTCTTATTTAAAGCCACTTTATTTCAACATGCGTGACGATTTAATTACTGTAGATAGTCACTATTATTGGATCGCAGTTCACATTAGCTTTTTTTTTTTGGACCTCCTGCTTGATGTCATAGATAGTCACTATTATTGGATTTAATTACGTGACAATCTTAATTACCGTAGATAGTTATTGGATGGCAGTTCACATTAGCTTTTTTTCCTCAACCTCTTGGTTGATGTCGTAGCAAGCGATGCCAGTGAAAACTCCATCATCCATGTTGCGGATAGCACGCTTCCCATTACTGAGAAGTTCAGTCTGAGTGTACGAGAAGGGAACGTCGAATGAAGCCACTGTCGCTAGCACAGTCGCTGTAACCTTGGTCATTGGCCCCACTTTATTCGTATACTTAAACTCTAATGCTTCTGTGGTTTCCTTAGTTTCTCCCCACTGTTTTGTTCCCATTATCTCAGTCGAAATGTTGATCCTTCCATCTACGAGTACTGGAATCCCTGCCTCGATGGTGGTGCTGATGCCCAACTTCAATGAAACGCTAGTATTCCAAGTCTTGCTCTCCTTCTTGGCGTACCCGACCTTTAGTTCTATAGAGCTGGCTTCTTGGGTCTTGTTACAGGCACTTGCTTTGGCCATCGTGACGACTTGCTGGCCGTAGGTCCTGGCGTCCATTAGGCGATATTGGATATTAGAGATTGTCCTTGACAAAAGAAGCTCTTCCACCACCAGACGTCCCTCGCTTGTAATTCTGTCCTCTGCGGCATTGAGACAGTCATCCTTGAAGTCCGTGGTGAGTCTCTTGCAAAATTTGTTGTTACCCAAGTTAAGAAGAGCGATCGTGTTGTTGTCGACTTTGATAGGCCAAAAAAATGTGTCCGAGTCTTTGCAGGAGGTATCATCTGAGTCAGCCCAAATCCAACAAGGGCTGAGCCTCCAGAATTTGTTGGCAGAAGTGGACTTTATGCGGACACTTCCATCGCCAGTGGGGATGATCTCGTTCGCCACCGTTGGATGTTCAATGTCACTGCATGAGAACTGCAAGTATGGGTGTTTCTCGATCCACTGGAGGCTGAGGTACTTGCCATTATCACCCTTGAACGCGACTCGTTTGAGGCCTTTGGGCAGTATCACCAGCGATTCCCAATCAATGATTGTAAAAGCATCACAGTATTGCTGGGTTTTAGGCGCTTCGGATCCTGCAAATAAGCAGGAATTGAACTCGTCGCCAGCCACCCATAAGCGGGCATAGTGCCCGAGGTGGACATGGCGAAATTGGGCCTTCTCATCAACCACTATGGGCTCGAACAACGTACATGACGAGTTGGACTTGACTTCATCTGGTTTGTCAGCCCCCGCAACAATCCACCCCGGGTTTTCTGGGGACGCTACCCAGTATTTGTTGTTGTAACAGCATCCAGCCCCTGCCCACTCTTTGCGCTTTCCACTTCATACTTTACGTAGGGGCTATCAACTTCCTCTCCGGAGAATTGAAGAAACCTATGTTTCGGCCCATCTTCCTTTGTGTAGCGCAAGTACTTGTCATTGTTGTTTGATTTGAGAACGACAAACGTTGGCAATGCCATTTTCTCTCTTCTCTCCTACCACTTTTATCAGTTCTCGTGATCTTTGCTCTTGTGCTAATTACCCTGACTCCAACTCCCTATTTATAAGAAAATTTTAATACTAAAAGTTGTCGAGTCATCTAGGCTAGTTGACACGACGAGTACATTACCCAGTATTGGTTGTTGTAATAACCTTGATATTGGAGCTTTTACCCTAATCCATGCTTTTTTTTAAACTTATGCAAAAAAAAGAGTCGTTTTTAAACTATTTTTCAAATTCAAACACTTTTAAAAACGTCAATTAGAATGACGTTTTTATACCAAAAATCCGTCACTTTCGACCAACGTTTTTAGGCTTGACCAAAAAAATAAAAACCATAAAGTTTGTACGTGCGTAACACTTAGATCATTGCTGTAAATATATCCGTTAATAAATTATATCTAGACCCCATAAAGTTTGTACGTATATAATACTTAGATCCCTTAAGTTTAAAATGTTATTTTTTTTAAAAAAAATATATATATAAATTTTATAGATTGAACCAAAGAATTACAAGAAGCAAAAAAAATTATAAGAATCAATCAATGCAACTCTTCCAATATACACATTATGGCTTTAATCCTTCAAAATGCTTAGATATTGACATGAAAGTAGCATCCCAAATGACCAAAATAAAAAAAAAAAAAAAAAAGAAGAAGGAAGTTGCAAGAGCAATGGCCGAACAAAACCCTTTCTATTGGATAATGTCGTGGGGCATTAAATGGGCACGTTCAAATGCAGATGGAACCAGGTTTCTCAAGTCTCACAATTTGACCCTAGCTAGTTTGTTGAGACAAATGAAAATTTCCCAAGTGGCCTAGAAGTTTTTTAAAAAAAATAAAAATTCAATTTACGAGGTGGCGGTAGAGGTGGTAATGGTGGTGTTTTGGGGGTGGTGGCATCATCTGAGTTGATGAGGTGGCGGTGAAGAGGTGATGGTTAGGTTGATGCAATCCATAAGATGCTCAAGGAAACACAAATTCGAAGATATGAAAGATAATGGAATTGGCTCCTTGAGCATCTTATGGATTGCATCATAGGTGGTGGTGGGTGGGGAGAGTAGTCTTAAAGATGGATTATGAATAACAAATTTGAGGTTATATTAGTTAATACGAAAAATCTTATAAATTTCTATTTCAATGGTGTAAATAAGTAAATAGCCTACTACTTAACATTTTAGTCACTTTCTAAAAGATATAAAACTTTGAAGTAATGTGGATTTTGGTTATCGAATGAATTTATTTAAAAAAATGCATAATATTTTCAATTTGAAGCGGACAAATTGGGTTATCAAACACCACCCAAGTATTGGGACATTATGATGCCTTGGCCTAATCAATTTTATCTTCCCTGTTTCTATTTTGTACTACTTTACAAATGTGCACATTCTGTTTCCATACAAAAACTAGATCCGCTGTAATTAACTCCAGTTTAGATCTGAACCCAATTACCATAGAACCATATCTCTCTCTATATATACACACCTATATGATCACCTTATATAACTACCTTAAGTCAGATCCTAGTCACATGCATGTTCATATTACAGCTGATCTGTTGGAAGTTGAAAGGTAAGGTCAGGTGCAACGATAAGGATAGAAAGACTAATTACTGGGGTCAGGGGTGGGGTCCCAGTTAACCCTTAACAGGTTGATAAGGAAAGGAATGACTACATTATTCTGATGAAAATATTATGTATTATGATATTATAGTGTTTATTTGTGAGAAAAATATCTATTTTCAATTGAGTGACAAGAGTCATGTTATTCCACAGTCTTGGTCTAGTATTGTTTTTTCATTATAGAATTCATGTGATAAAATTATTGTCAAACGTGAATTATTTGAAGCGGTCCCATCAAATAGTAGAAAGATTTTTTCTCGAAATTATTTAATAGAACAAGATTGGAAATTTGACGATAAGATTATAATTATGTGTTAAAAATAGGTGTTGCATGCCCATCCCCATTTAGCAGTGGCGGTTGGCAATGCAATTTTCTCTCTTCCCTCTAACCACTTTTATCATTTCTCAATGTTCTTCGCTCTTATGCTAATTCGCCTAATTCCAACTGCCTATTTATAAGGAAAGTGTAATAAACGTCGTCGAGTCAACTAGGAACTCAGCCGAGTTAACTCAACTCGATTAGCTAAGAGTCCACACCATAATGGCAGATGATAGACATTGTCTCTTGAATTCTACTATTTGATGGGGACCCTTGGTGGGGACTAATTCATTTATCTGGTTTCTTCAAATGGAGTTGGGTAAACTACACCCACCTCTTTTGAGGTTCACCCAAACAATAATAAACCACCCTCAAGTATGACAAATAGCATTGGTCTTTCCTATCAGTGATGATCCTCAATCTTATTACTTTTCTAATTGAAATAGCAAAATGAGTATAATCCCATCAATATTTGCTTTTGCAGCATCCAATCAAAGAACTGTCTTGTAATGTCATTATGAACAAAAAAGAAAATTTATATTCTTAAAATAAATTACAAACTGTTGCGTAACAAAAAAATTACATACATTTATTTTTAATATTTATTCTGAAATTCCCTAACAAGCTCTTACCATAATTAGAATTATATATAGATATTGAGGAAGACCCTAACCTTTTTGTATTTTTTTATTTTAATTTTTTTTTCTTTCCCACTATTCAAAAATAAATGGAATTCAATTTTCACTTAGCCAAATGGATCGTATGTTCACATTAGAAGAAAAGAGCCTTGTGAATAGGTCCCATGAAATTGACTTCCCTGATCATTCTCCAATTAAATTGCACTTTGTAGCATCCTAACTAGCATAGAACCTTATCTCTTCATCTATATATGTTCACAATATAATTAAGCTGTCAACTTTATTCATTAACACAAATTCGACCTAATGTAAAACTCGAAAATAAAACGATTAATTGACACAAATAATATATGAGTCAAATTAAGGTTAGACATGAATAATACGATTAACGGATATTGTATGCAGAAAATAAATATTTAATATTTTTTAAACTTTTTAAAATAGTATCATATGAATTGTTGCAGAACTAAATAATTTTTTATGGACACGAATATTAACACGAACACAACACACACTGAAAATGACGTAACAAAAAAATTACACAACACGACATGATTGGTACTCCTAATTATAACTACCTTAAATCAGATCATTGGCATGTGCATCTCCACATTACATTGAGCAATACCATAGCACCTAATTTTGGAATCTAATCAGGGACCTAATTCAATGTAAACACTGAATTAGTTATGAGTTCTAATATTAGGTGAAACTTACTTTTAATCAAATAGTTATAATTGATTAGGTTCCCAAATTAAGTTCAAATAAATTTTTTTTTTTTTTACAATTGATCTATTAAGGTTGAAATTTCAGGTCAGGTGTTATGGTAACGATAGGAAGACTAATTAATGGGGTGGAGTCCCACTTAGGCCCCAATAGGTTGAAAACAAGGGAAGGAAGGAGAGACTATGTGAGATGGAAGATCTTGGGTGGACATTGTTTCTTACCAGCTTATTCTTTGTATTATGATATTTCAGTGTTTATTTATGAGGACAATATCTACTTTCAATTAAATGACGAGTTATTTATTGCGCACGATTTTGGATCATGTTTTATTATATCCAAACAAGAAAGGAAGGGACGGGGTGGGATAGGATATGATTCAAATACTATAATTATATACTAAATGGTTAAATTATGGTCAATTGTACTATTTAATGAGGTTATAGTAGAAGGATTTTTCGTAAAATTATCTAATAGAACAGGGTTAGAAATTTGATAACAAAGTTACAAACATATCAGTTGGTGTTGTTGATCTCCCATTCTACTTTCTACTTTCTTTGTAATTGCAAGTAGATCATTACTTTTTTTCTTAAGATTTTTTCATTGCAGGATTTAGTTGAAGGTATTATAGGTGTTAGCAATAATTAACAAGATATTTATTATTGGTCAGGTGGGAGTAGTAGGCGTTTCATTTGCCGAATAACCCTATCCAAAAACAAAGGAACATAGATTTTAATTTTGACACTTTATTCATCCATACAATATTCAATCTATCTCTAATCAATCAATAACTTATTCAATCTATTGGATACTACTATTTGATGTGGACTCTTCGTCTCTTTTGAGGTTTGCACAACAATAAATAACCCTTTAAGTATGACAAATATTATTGTTCTCACTAATTAGTGATGTCAATCACTCTTTGTTCTTAGAAATAACAAAACGACTATAATCTCATCCATATCTAAAATCGCATTCGATGTCATTGCAACATTCAATGAGAGAATGCCACGTTATGTCATTATAACTAAAAAAGCTGCCTAAAATAAAATGCAAATTTACCCCAAAGAAATGACTCTTGTATAATTGATATATACATTAATTTTTAACATTTATTTTAAAAAAATTTATGGGCTCTTACCAGAATTAGAATTGTAGACGAATACAGAACAAGACCATAAATAAAATTTAATTTTTACTTGGCCAAATGGATGTGTAGCTCCCACGAAATTGACTTGGCTCATCAATCTACAATTAAATTGCACAAAAGTAACATCCCTACAACCATAGAACCTTGTTTGTGTCTCCAATTATATGTTCATTATAACATCCTTATACCGAGAAAGACCCTACCCCTTCTGTATCTTACTCCATCAATTTCCAATTAAATTGCACCAAAGTAGCATCCAAACAACCCTAGAACCTTACTTGTCTCTCTATATACCATCAATGCACGACATGCATTGCACGTGAACATATTTAAATAATAAATAATATATTTTTTTTAAAAAAAATCAACTTATATTTGTAATTAAATTGAACAATAAATTATATGCTAAATAGTTCATTCTTATTTTAATTATGGTTAAATTTAATTATTGATTTATTCTACTCCTCTTCGAGTACTTAATCTGTCATTTTTTAAATATCTCTCCGACCTCTTTAGAAATTTTATTTCTTGTTTATAGTGGAGCTTAAAAATTGTCATTATTGAGTTTTTGCACATCAAAATTATTATCGATTTATTATAATTGATTAACAAAGATATTGATTACATTGTAATACTATTATTTGTATTAATATTATGATATTGTTGAATATCCAAAAATCAAGTATCAAATATATTTGAGCCTAATTTGGTAATTTTATGCTAATAAAATTATGGATCATGCTATTTATGTAGCTGTATTATACAATCATTGGAGTGCTCAAAGTTATAATTGTAATTAAAGATTTAACTTTATAGAATAAGTGAATAGTTAGAGATGCTTATCTTATAAGAAGAGTTGTAGTTCAAATGAAATTTGACGGCTAATAGGATATGAAAGGAAAAATAATGACATTAATAAGAACATGTTTGGGGAGGGGGGGGGAGGGTATAATTGACTATATAGTAATAATTAGGGATAAAATAGAAAATTAAATGTTTTTTTTACAGATGCCGACATTTATAAGTAGTATAGATATATATATGTTCAATATAACATCTTTATACCGAAGAAGACCTATCCTTTTTTTAGTTTTGCTTTTTTTTTTTTTCTCTCAATTCAAAAATTAATTAAATTTAATTTTTACTTGGTCAAATGGACATATGTTTAGCTTTAGAAGAAAAGGTCTTGTGTATAGGTCCCACAAAAATTGACTTACCCCCTCAATCTCCATTTAAATTACACAAAAATAGCATCCCAACAACCATAGTAACACCCCGTATTTTCTTTTATATAAGTATATATATATATATAGTAAATAATTGTTGTAAAAATGTGGATATGTGTAGTGATGTGTGTTTGAATTTGGTAGATTGGAAAAGTAGAGATTTAAAATGTTAGTGGAAATAATAGTTGAAATTTGGTTTTTAATAAGAATAAATAGGAAATTTTAGGTCCTAGAACTTGTATTAAATAGGTTTGGCGTAGAAATATGTGTTGGAGAGGTTTGGGATGGATTTGGTTGGCTTAGGAATGGATTGGAAATGAAAAAAAAAAAAAAAAAAGGAATGAAACAGTTTGTGAACAGTGCACGTGAATAGTGCACTGGCTTCAACTTCAAGCGCGATTTCAACGTTGATGCAGTCAATATCTCTCAAAACTCAAAACATGAAAGTTGTATAACTCTTTCTTAGCATTCCATAGCATCTTGAATCATCTCAATCGGAGCTCGGATGAGAGATTTATGCCCCGATAACGAAGTGATGTCGAAACAGCCCATAAACAGTAAAAAAAAAAAACGGGACTACTGTGTTTAAAAACACAGATTTCAGCCCTTTACTCTCATTTCTCTCATTCCACTCTCAACCCACTTCTCTTAGGACTCTAGAGGAAGATCAAGAAGGGAGAAAAGGGAAGGAGGAGATCACAAGAACTTGAGTTCTAAGTTTAAAGTCTTGATTTAAGGTAGGAGATTTTCTCTCAATCTCTCACATTGAGGCTAGGTATATATATATATATATATATATATATGTATGTATGTATATATGTTCCTTCACTCTCCTTCTCATATATATAATATGAAATACATGATTCTTGTTCTATTTGTAATAAATGCCATGTTTTGAACAATATGAAGGGTGGGTAACCACTAAAGTTCTATTTTTTTTTATCTTCAAAACCCTAGTTTTCAAGAAAAGGGGATTTTCTCCTAATTTCTTCTTTGTCTTTGATTTCAAAACTTTAATGTTGAATATTGTATAACAAAATGATATAGATTACGATCTCTTGCATATTTTCTTGGATTATTCGATTATATGACAAATGTGAAAAATTGGGGATTTTTACTATATTTGGGAAATTGTTGTGAATTGTGAATATTCTTGGTTTCCTCATTGTATGGTTGTTGTGATGGACTTGGATTACCTTCGAGAGATGCCGTAGAGTGTTAGAGGTTAGTCTATTCCAGTGGGGGTGAGATGGCTGCCTAATGCTCGTAGTGGATCGTTGTTGTGACCGCGATCACTATTGTTCACATATATATCGAGGAAAAGGGTTAGTATACTAGACACCTTGGGAGGATTTCATCAATGCCGTAGGAGACGGTACACGCCATTCCTAAAGAGATTTGTGATTGTTGGTTGGAATTGGTGGACTAGGTATGATCGTTGGGTAGATTCACGGGAAGCAATCAATATACATGATACGGGGATGAACCAAAAATACATGGAATCAGGAGTTGGGTCGTTCTTGCCAATGCATTGGTATGGGACAATGCATGGGGAGAAGTCCTTCTTAAATAGCTTAAATTGGAATTTTGTTTATCGATGCTAAACTCACTTTATTCTTTTAATTGATTATTGCTACTGTTTAAATTTGAGATCTCTTTTAAAATGTCACTGTTTTCATTCCAAATCTATATATATGTTAGTTGTGAAATGAGACCGACCGTTTTCTATGTTTTCCAAACCTTGTTTGAGTTGAGAGGATTTTGCTACAGAGCTTCGTGCTCACCCCCTACAAATAACATTTTCAGATTTCACACTTGAGGAGGAGCTAGGAGTCCGCCCATTGGGAGACTCCGCTGGACGGGAGTGTGGATCCCGAGGTGGATGCTTAGAGCGACACTTTTATTTTGTTCTAGACTAGATTATGCTTAGAATACCCTTTTGAAGTCTAGTTCATTTTTGTTATTTCCGCTGCGTTATATTATTACATTTTGGAGATGTAAAGGCCAAGATTGGGCCTATTCTTTTGGGATGATAGTGTAGATATGATATATGGTGAATGGAAGTTTATTTTATGATGGATAAATGGACTCGGTGTGGTCAATAGTTATGCATATGTGGACCCGGTGTGGTCAATTGTAATATAATTGTACAGGTTGTGTTTTGGGTAGAGCTCCCCGTACAAAGGAGACTCTGCCCAAATTTTGTTAAAATATGAATGGTTGATGAATGAAACTTTCGTCGTGATGGATTTACTTAGTGCTCTCATGCGGTGAATGGTTTTAGAATGTAATGTCATCCAAGGGGGTTTTTGGGGCGTTACAAAGTTGGTATCAGAGCTTAGGAATTAGGTCTTACATGGGAGCTGTAGGTTGTGAACTATCACTGGATTATTAGGTTAGGTTAAAAAAAAAAAAAAACTCTAGACTTGAAGTCATTTGAGGTGATATGTTGATAAGATAAGTGTGATGGGTTTTTTAGTTAGGTTATGAATTAATTATTCGTTCAAATTCATGGATTAGCTAGATTAGAAGAATTGAAGAAAATTGTGATGGATATGCTTGTTCTATATCATGTCGTTATGGATGATTCTAGAAGAAGGATGTTAATTTGGTTTTGGTTAATGAATAATGCTAGGCATAAATATTTATGCAAGTGATATTAACTATATTGAAGATAGGTATGAGATAGGATTTGTGACAAAAGACACCCAAACTCGAGTTAGACAAGCATAGAAGAACCAAGTAGTCCGGCAGACTACCTTTCACTAATTCGATCATAACTCTTTGTAGGAAAGTCCAAATGGTGCACCGTCATTTTTGTTGGAATCCTAACTCGTATATCTTCCCAAGCATATAGGCCACATATGCTAGAAATACCTGAGTCAAATCAGTTTATTCTTTGAAATGGGTCAAAAATCTGTTCTGTGGTATTCCTGGGATAGCCAAAATGTCATGCTTTTCTTCTTAGACTCTGAAGGACTTATCCTTGCAAAAAATTCCTCTCTATTTAGGCTTTGATTTAGAGACACCCCCATGTTGATTGAATTATTTTGATGGATAACGATATAAAATTTGATTACGATTTGGTGTCTTGTCAACTCTAAGTATTCTCTTCTAATATTAGTATTGCTTATATTTTTGGAAGTCAAGGAGATGTTATAACCCAATTTGGATGTGTGGAGGTAAGGTTCACTTAGATGTTTTTAAGATGAGCAAGTGTGAGTTTTGGATGAAGGAAGTGAAGTTCCTTGGCCATGTTGTGTCCGAGCAAGGAGTAGCAGTTGATCCCGCCAAGATTGAGGCCGTGATGAAATGGGAACCACCGAAGAACGTAACGGAAGTACGGAGTTTCTTGGGGTTAGCCGGCTATTATCGTAGGTTTGTGGAAGGGTTCTCCAAGCTTGCGATGCCGATGACTTGCCTTACAAAGAAGGGGGAGAAATTTTTGTGGACTCAAGCGTGTGAACTAGCTTTTCGCACCTTGAAGGAGAAGTTGACGACGGCTCCTGTCCTCATTATTCCGAACAATGGGGAAGGATACGATGTTTACACCGATGCTTCACTACGAGGCTTGGGATGCGTGTTAATGCAAGGGGGCAAGGTAGTTGCATATGGCTCAAGGCAACTCAAGATCCATGAACAGAACTATCCCACCCATGACTTAGAGCTTGCCGCGGTGGTCTTTGCTCTTAAGTTGTGGAGGTGTTATTTGTATGGAGAGAAATTCAAAGTGTTCTCTGATCATAAGAGCCTCAAGTATATCTTCACACAGAAAGACTTGAATCTCCGACAAAGAAGGTGGATTGAGTACCTAGAAGACTACGATTTCACACTCAACTACCATCCGGGGAAGGCGAATGTAGTTGCCGATGCACTTAGCAGGAAGTCTTGGGGTGAACTCAATGTTTCCATAGATGAATGGAAGTTGAAAGATGCCCTTGGAGATTTTGATCTATGGGTTGGAGAAGATGGATCCCGACCATGTTTCTTCAACCTTGTGGCTCAACCTACTCTCCAACGTAGGGTTATGGAATTGCAATGCTTGGATCCTGAATTAGCATCGATGCGAGCTAAATTGGAAAATGGAGAAACTATAGAGGGTTGGTCTTTAACAAACGGAGAATTGAGATATAGAGGACAGCCAGCGGCGACAAAGCTTCGCGAGAGGAGGTCCGATCAGGACGGACCCTAGCACCAGTGGAGTGCAGCGAGCAGCACCATACCGAAGTCCAGACCAGGTAGGTGGACAGAGACTTCTGACAGCTCGAGGAGATGAAGTGACTCAGACTAGAACAAGCACTGACCCGCGCCAATGCTTTGCATGCGGAGAGTATGGGCACTTCAAACATAGATGCCCCTCGTTTCCCCCAAGGACCAAACAAGCAACCGAGCAAGTACCAGCAAACAAGCCACCTCTACAAAGGCCAGCACAGCAGAGACCTCAGATAGCTCGAGGAGCGGGAGGCGTACTAGAGAGAGTAGGCACGGATGCACGCCGATGCTTTGCCTGTGGAGGTGTTGGGCACTTCAAAGATAATTATTCATTGCTTTCCACCAAGACCAACCAAGCAACTGGGCAAGTGAATGCAAACAGGCCACCGCTACGACAACCATTACCACCATAGAGACCGTTACAAGCTCATGCCCCCGGCGGCGCCAATCAAGGAAGGGTTTTTGCTTTGACTCAACCGGAGGAATATGCCTCCAAAGCCGTTGTGGAAGGTATTGTTCTTCTCTACCATTCTTGGGCCCGAATTTTATTGGATTCCTATGCAACTCATTCTTTTATACGTACTGCGGACGCTGTGGAATTGGGATTGGGTTCCGAGGAGCTAGAACATGCTTTATATGTTGACTTGCCTACGGGAGAACATGGGGATACCAGGCTGGTCTGTAAGGGTTACGTGCTAGCGGATTACATTTCAATTACCTGTAGGTTTACTTATATGTATTTCTTTGACTCTAAATGTTATATGTATGCTATTCAATCCTTGATTCTTGCTATTCTTGAAATTAATGCCATGTGGAAAATAATGTGATGGTTGGGTAACCCTTAAATCGCCTTGTTTGCTACCAAAGCCTAGTTTTCAAGGGAAATGTGTTTTTCTCTTGATTGCTCATTTGTTCTTGATTTCCACCCTTGATATTTGTTTGTTATTGATTTTAATACCTGATTGTTCCTTATTTTTAATTCTAAGCTTGATATTCGTTGTTATGGATTTCAAGAAGTGATTGTTCTTTTGTTTTTGATTTCCAAGCTTAATATTCATTTGTTCTTGATATCTAAATTTGATATGCACTTGGTAGTGACTATAACCCTTGTGATTCAATTATTCTCAATATTCAATACTTGATATTCTTTATTCTTGGTTCCAAGACTTGAGTGTTATTTTGGTCTTGATTTCTAAGCTTCATAATCCTTTGTTCTTGATTTCACACCTTGATAGTCGTTTGTTATTGATTTCCATACATGATTGTTCCGTTAAAACTTAATTTCTCCTTTGTTCATGACTTTCAAGCTTGATACGCCTTTATTCTTGATTTTTAAGCTTAATATTCATTTGCTCTTGATAGCCAAATTTGATATTCATTTGATTGATTCTAACTATTGTAATTCATGTATTCTTGATATTCAATACTTGACATCCTTTGGTTCTTGATTTCAAGACTTGGTTGTTCCTTTGTTTTTAATTTCCCCAGGCTTGATGATCCATTGGTTCTTGATAGCCAAATTTAATATTCATTTGTTATTGATTCTAACCCTTGTGATTCATTTATTCTTGATATTCAATACTTGATATTCATTGGTTCTTGATTTCAAGACTTGACATTCAATTGCTCTTGATTTCAATACTTGATTTCTCCTTGTCCTTGAGTTCAAAACTTGATACTCTTTAGTTCTTGGTTACAAAGCTTGATTATTTATTTGTTCCTTAATTCAAAATTCTAACAATTGGTATTGACCAATAAAATGGTATTTTCGATGATATTATGTTAATTTTTCTTAAATTATTTCGTTGGAAAAATGTATGTGGATTTGGGTCGCCTAAGAAAGGAGTGTTTAGATTCAGCAAGAAGGGCAAGTTAGCGCCAAGATATACCAGACCGTTTGAGGTAATCAAAGCGGTAGGCAAGGCGGCATATCAACTTCGACTACCAGCCCAGCTATCCGGAGTACATGACGTGTTCCACGTGCCCATGTTGAGAAGGTGTCACTCGGATGCAAATCCAGTCGTGAACTTGGAGGAGATTGAAATTCAAGACGGAGCAACCTACGCAGAACAACTGGTAGAAATTCTCGACGCCCAGGAAAAAGTGTTTCGCAACAAAGTTATCAGATTGGTGAAGGTTTTGTGGCAACACCATGGAGTGGAGGAAGCTACATGGGAACCGGAGCAAAAAATGCAGGAGAAGTATCCATATTTGTTCGCTACTTGAGGTAAGTTTCGAGGACGAAACTTTCTTGAAGGGGGGTGGATTGTAACACCCCGCATTTTCTTTTATATAAGTATATAGATATATAGTAAATAATTGTTGTAAAAATGTGGATATGTGTAGTGATGTGTGTTTGAATTTGGTAGATTGGAAAAGTAGAGATTTAAAATGTTAGTGGAAATAATAGTTGAAATTTAGTTTTTAATAAGTGAAAATAGGAAATTTTAGGTCCTAGAACTTGTATTAAATAGGTTTGACGTAGAAATATGTGTTGGAGAGGTTTGAGATGGATTTGGTTGGCTTAGGAATGGATTGGAAATGAAAAAAAAAAAAAAAAAAAGAATGAAACAGTACACGTGAACAGTGCACATGAATAGTGCACTGGCTGCAACTTCAAGCGCGATTTCAACCTTGATGCAGTCAATATCTCTCAAAACTCAAAACATGAAAGTTGTAGAACTCTTTCTTATCATTCCATAGCATCTTGAATCATCTCAATCGGAGCTCAGATGAGAGATTTATGCCCCGATAACGAAGTGATGTCGAAACAGCCCATAAACAGTAAAAAAAAAAAACGGGACTACTGTGTTTAAAAACACAGATTTCAGCCCTTTACTCTCATTTCTCTCATTCCACTCTCAACCCACTTCTCTTAGGACTCTAGAGGAAGATCAAGAAGGGAGAAAAGGGAAGGAGGAGATCACAAGAACTTGGGTTCTAAGTTTAAAGTCTTGATTTAAGGTAGGGGATTTTCTCTCAATCTCTCACATTGAGGCTAGGTATATATATATATATATATATGTATGTATGTATATATGTTCCTTCACTCTCCTTCTCATATATATAATATGAAATACATGATTCTTGTTCTATTTGTAATAAATGCCATGTTTTGAACAATATGAAGGGTGGGTAACCACTAAAGTTCTATTTTTTTTTATCTTCAAAACCCTAGTTTTCAAGAAAAGGGGATTTTCTCATAATTTCTTCTTTGTCTTTGATTTCAAAACTTTAATGTTGAATATTGTATAACAAAATGATATAGATTACGATCTCTTGCATATTTTCTTGGATTATTCGATTATATGACAAATGTGAAAAATTGGGGATTTTTACTATATTTGGGAAATTGTTGTGAATTGTGAATATTCTTGGTTTCCTCATTGTATGGTTGTTGTGATGGACTTGGATTACCTTCGAGAGATGTCGTAGAGTGTTAGAGGTTAGTCTATTCCAGTGGGAGTGAGATGGTTGTCTAATGCTCGTAGTGGATCGTTGTTGTGACCGCGATCACTATTGTTCACATATATATCGAGGAAAAGGGTTAGTATACTAGACACCTTGGGAGGATTTCATCAATGCCGTAGGAGACGGTACACGCCATTCCTAAAGAGATTTGTGATTGTTGGTTGGAATTGGTGGACTAGGTATGATCGTTGGGTAGATTCACGGGAAGCAATCAACATACATGATACGGGGATGAACCAAAAATACATGGAATCAGGAGTTGGGTCGTTCTTGCCAATGCATTGGTATGGGACAATGCATGGGGAGAAATCCTTCTTAAATAGCTTAAATTGGAATTTTGTTTATCGATGCTAAACTCACTTTATTCTTTTAATTGATTATTGCTACTGTTTAAACTTAAGAACTCTTTTAAAATGTCACTGTTTTCATTCCAAATCTATATATATGTTAGTTGTGAAATGAGACCGACCGTTTTCTATGTTTTCCAAACCTTGTTTGAGTTGAGAGGATTTTGCTACAGAGCTTCGTGCTCACCCCCTACAAATAACATTTTCAGATTTCACACTTGAGGAGGAGCTAGGAGTCCGCCCATTGGGAGACTCCGCTGGACGGGAGTGTGGATCCCGAGGTGGACGCTTAGAGTGACACTTTTATTTTGTTCTAGACTAGATTATGCTTAGAATACCCTTTTGAAGTCTAGTTCATTTTTGTTATTTCCGCTGCGTTATATTATTACATTTTGGAGATGTAAAGGCCAAGATTGAGCCTATTCTTTTGGGATGATAGTGTAGATATGACATATGGTGAATGAAAGTTTATTTTATGATGGATAAATGGACCCGGTGTGGTCAATAGTTATGCATATGTGGACCCGGTGTGGTCAATTGTAATATAATTGTACAGGTTGTGTTTTGGGTAGAGCTCCCCGTACAAAGGAGACTTTGCCCAAATTTTGTTAAAATATGAATGGTTGATGAATGAAACTTTCGTCGTGATGGATTTACTTAGTGCTCCCATGCGGTGAATGGTTTTAGAATGTAATGTCACCCAAGGGGGTTTTTGGGGCGTTACAGTTTTAGTTCAAACGAAATTTGTAGGCTAATTGGATATGAAAGGAAAAAAGAATGACATTAATAAGAACATGGGTGGGGGGGGGGGGGTATAATTGACTTTATAGTAATAATTAGGGATAAAATAAAAAATTAAAATTTTACAGACGCCGACATTTATAAGTAGTATAGATATAGATATAGATATGTTCAATATAACATCTTTATACTGAAGAAGACCCTAACCCTTTTTTAGTTTTGGCTTTTTTTTTCTCTCAATTCAAAAATTAATTAAATTTAATTTTTGCTTGGCCAAATAGACAGATGTTTAGCTTTAGAAGAAAAAGCCTTGTGTATAGGTCCCACAAAAATTGACTTACCCCATCAATCTCCATTTAAATTACAAAAAAATAGCATCCCAACAACCATAGATCCTCACTTTCCTGTCCATATATATGTTCAACATAACGTCCTTATACCGAGTAAGACCCTTCCCCATCTTTATCTTTAGGAGAAAGAACCTTATGTATTGGTCCCACGAAATTGTCTTACTCCATCAATCTCCAATTAAATTGCACCAAAGTAGAATCCAAACAACCCTAGAACCTTACTTGTCTCTCTATATATATGTTCAATACAACATCTTTATATCGAAGAAGACCTAATCCCTTTTTTAGTTTTCATTTATTTTTTTTCTCTCAATTCAAAAATTAATATAATTTAATTTTTACTTGGTCAAATGGATAGATGTTTAGCTTTAGAAGAAAAAGCCTTGTGCATAGGTCCCACAAAAATTGACTTACCCCATCAATCTACATTTAAATTACACAAAAAGTAGCATCTCAACAACCATAGAACCTTACTGCCTCTCAATATATATGTTCATTATAACATCCTTATACCGAGTAAGACCCTACCCCTTCTTTATTTTTGATTTGTTTTTTTTTTCTTTCTCTCAATTCAGAAAGAAATAAAATTCATTTTTTGCTTAGCCAAATGGATGGGTGTCTAGTTGTAGGAGAAAAAACCTTGTGTCTAGGTCCCACAAAATTGACTTACCCCATCAATCTCCAATTTGATTGCACCAAAGTAGCATCCCAACAACCACAAAACCTTACTTTTCTGTCCATATATATGTTCAATATAACATCCTCACATCGAAGAAGACCCTACCCCTTCTTTATTTTTGATTTATTCTTTTTATTTTTCTCAATTCCAAAATAAATAAAATTCAATTTTTACTTGGCCAAATCGATGGGTGTTTAGCTTTTGGAGAAAAAACTTTATTTTTGAACCATCTTCAGTGAACTTTTTGGGTCTTGCACCCTAGGGTCTCATCATCATTTTTGCTTTTCGGGGGGGATGTGTGGGGCACAACTTGCGATGCCACACAGACTGTCACCGAAAGCACTACCATCACCAATCCCCCCTAGGACTAGTAGCCGTCTTGGTAACCCCCCCCCCCCCCCCCCCCCTCAAGGGCCCCAACCGTCTACTAACCCTCAGCCTGTTGATACCGAACATACAAGTTTCAAATCATAATTTTATGATTTCCTTCCATTCCCAACACCAACCACAACTTCGACACTTTTAAAAAAAATACATAATTTTACAAAATCTCATATTTCTATTTCCAACATAACACATTTTCAAAATAACTCACATACACACAAAAAATACAATTTGTACCATTTTATAGCAAATTTCGTAAATTAATTGATTGAAAAGTTGTATAGATCAACACCACCATTTTCATACTTTAAAATAACTCAACAATACCCCAAATCATGGTAAAATATATTCAATCATATCATGAAAATCAACACCACTTTTCACTATTTATCATTTCAATACTTATAGTCCCTTTGACATTTAATCAAACACATGATAGACATAAAATCTCCAAATACACATTTACAAAAGAACATACTCATTCTTAAGAGACAAATCAAATACATTATATACAAAATCACATATATTCTAAAGAATCCAAAATCTTAAGTTCAATCAAACACCCATAACAAAAATCAAGTTAGGGTTTAAAACCCATAATGCCTAAATTCATTTAATGCATGTAGGTTTACAAATTCATAGTAAACTCATCATTTAATTAAGACCCATAGCATGTATTTAGCTCATACTAAACAAATAGATGTAGAACATACATGAGATGCATCAATGTATATACAGGAGAAAGGAAAACCCTACCTAAGAATCAATAATTTCAAGTTTAATCTCCAAGATTCTCAAGTAAAGCCCAAGCCCTAGAGCCTTTCTTCTATCTTCTTCTCTCTTTCTCTCTCTCTCTCTAGTTCTAAGGTGGGTGGAGGAGTTTTGGTTGAGAGATATGAGAAAAATTAGAGAAATAGGCTGAATTTGGGGTTTTAAACCCAGCAATTCTCGTCAGAAAATATTGTTCATGCAAAAAAATGCATTTTGTGCAAAATTATAATTTTGTCCCTAAACGTCTCCAATTTGATCTCTATGACTACCTTAAGGCTTTTCGACGTTCCGAATTCATTTTTAATGTTATTTTAACCTAAAAACATTTGTTTTTATGATTTATCTCAAAACCAAAGTCAATTTACACCCCAAATACTGAAATTACTATTTTACCCCTCCAAATCCCTACATAAGATAAACGTCTGTCTCAATGTTTTTTGACCTCCAAGATTCAATGGTAATGTTATTTTGAACTAAAAAAATTAATAATTTTACTTAGTTACCCTTATCAACCTTAAACATCTCAAAAATTAAATTTACAAGTTAATATAAATTCAATACGCCTGTAACTCAAACTTACGCGACTATACATTTAACAACGATCCAAAGTTGTTTTCATCATTTTAATCATTTTGAAAATACTAACAAGTTAATATAATTTATATTTATATGAAACACGGGATCTCACAATCCACCCCCCTTAAAATAAGTTTCGTCCTCGATACTTAGGCTCCCTAGTCTAAGTCTTAGTTGTTAACCACCAACCCAAACGAGTGAACTCCATTCACTTGCACAAGAATATATTTCTAAGTTTCTTTTATGAATTCACTACCTTCAGTATGACACATTTATATAGGCTAATAATCAACCAATCCACCAATCTCAAACTATGAGTATTACGGTTAATTAAAATATTTCCAAGTCTATTCATGTCATCACATTTCTTCCCTTCAGTTTCGTTCTTTTAATGTTGCTTCATGTCCCAATATAACATTTCAGATTTTCCAGTGTTTGCCACATCGTCACAGTTATCATAAGTCCCCAAATTCACATTATTCTTAAGTTATCAAACTTTCCAATAACCATGTGCGACTACCAAAACTAATTTATCACCACGATTCACTACTAAGTCACCGACTTCATTGTTTACTCGTCACCTATGGTAATCATTGAATTCTCGATATTATAGTCATTCAAGGTACCATGACACTCTTGCCCCATGCTCCCATCCACCATTTTTCTATCCACATTAGTCCATAGTGCACAAATCAAGACATGGCACGGCTCATGACATGGCGCGGCCCACGACGTGCGTGACCCTATCTTCCCTAGTTCTCAACCACACTTCATATCTTTCTCATATGTGATCAAATACTATGATCAACCTTTAGCGAATTTCCATGCACATTCAATATTATTGTCACAATATTTTAATGTTTCAACATCACCACTAAAGAATCATACAACAAGTTTTGGAAAGCTCTGATTTTCATTTTTGTATAATATATCCTTTATTAGACTCCCCTCAGTACCACATAATCTAATGGAAAACTAAGTCTTTGTGACTCAATGAACACCACTAGATTCCAAATAGTGATAATTTTCAAACTAGACACCTAGTTATCCAAGAAATTGATTTTTTTACTTCTCAATTATACATTTCACCTTCATCCATGTAATCATAACCAAATAGTTAACCCCAATAATATAAATAACTAAATGTTTTCACTGCACACTCTGATACTAATTATAATTTTCCAACTCATTTTTATCATCCATTATATTCAAAACTAACAATCGATAAAAATTCTCATGGGTTCTCGATTAATACTTTAGAACTATCATAATATTTCCACATTTTCACCAATTCGATCTACCCTATATATTTCTTCGAATTCCCTATAAGATTTATTGCTAAATATTGTATTCGAGTGTTGGGTCGTTGCCTAATGCCTATTTCAATTTAAAAATCATTATTGTGTCCCAAGAGTTAGATGTCCAATGTCATTATGATAACAAGAAAGCTCCTCAAGTAATAACCCCTAGCGAAATGTTATAGCTTCCTTTCGTCCAAGATTACAACAACACATTTTACGGAACTTTGAAGTCCTCATGATTCAATCCAGCACCTTAATATTTCTTGAACTATAAAATATAACCAATATAAAGTTAAATTCCTAAGGGTCCAAATCATTCTTCAATTCCATGCCACTAATCACCATAACCTTAAAAATTTCTCATAATTCACGAGATGATAACCATTCCCAGCTAATAGAGTAATCTCGTACTTTAATCGAAACTTAATTAATCATTCGTCTGTTAATATCAAAACCACCATATGTAATTTTCTACATCGATCTACCATATTAAATCCTTTTAACATCACAACCAACTGCAAAGATTTCTTTACAAAAATCTATGATGTTCAATACCAACAATTCTCAACTCCGGCCTATCAAACCTAATGGTGGATTGAAAAGATCTATAGATAAACTTCCATATTTCTACAACATTTAACTTCCAAAGACATTAAAATATCTCAAACCACGATAAGAGTTTATTTCGAATATTTAACATCATCATTGTTCTATTAGTTACTTAATATAAATGATCTCAAAATTTTGAACATCAATGCTCCACAGTCCAATAATATTAAGGACCAAAAATTTATTAAACTTTGTAGGTTTCCATGGCACGGGACTTCAAAATTTTAGTCCATACCCTTGATCTCCATTTTTATTTAAAGTCCATGAGTACAACTTAACTATCAATCCCACACTCGACCAAGGGATTCCCGATTATCACTAACTTTAGATGGTCTAAATGTTGTGAACTACAAATACCACAAAATACAATCACATAAGAACCGAACTAGTTCATGCTCTGCTCCCAAAGATAACACCTTCCATGTACTTTAAAGAGTTATTGTCATATAACGCTCACACTTAGTCAAATCCCTTCTACCATTTCATGTAATTACTAATTTTCTTACTCCATACTTCTTTCCCTTCAAAGGCTTACCATGTCATTCTCAATCAATCTTCAAGCAAAGTCATCTATTATAACTCATCAATTATTAAACTACGATCCTCCAATCATACTATTCCTGAATAATTCTTATAACCCAATTGTTCAAAAATTAAGTAATCACTTAAAATTTAATTCTACCCAAAATTAATACTAGCCAACTATTCATATTACTTCTGTAACACCCCACCCTCCACATGACATAATATTGTCCGCTTTGGGCCCACTGGCCCTCACGATTTTGTTCCTCCCAGTACCCCTGGGAAAATGCCTTATACCATGTAAGACGAGGAGCTTACTTATAAGCCCAGCAACTTTCCCCTCCCTAACCGATGTGGGACACCAGGATCTCATAATCCACCCCCCTTAGGGCTACACGTCCCCGTGCAGCAGCTCGCCAGCTACCTGCCCGCCCACTACACGCGAGCACGACAGGGGCCCACACTCGATCCAGGCAAGAGTCGGCTCTGATACCAACTTGTAACACCCCACCCTTCACATGACATAATATTTTCCGCTTTGGGCCCACTGGCCCTCACGGTTTTGTTCCTCCCAGTACCCCTGGGAAAAGGCCTTATACCATGTAAGACGAGGGGCTTACTTATAAGCCCAGCAACTTTCCCCTCCCTAACCGATGTGGGACACCAGGATCTCACAACTTCCAAACCACTATCGATAATCAAATACATGATCATAAAACAACCTCCAATCCACTCAAAATCAAAATCATAATTTTTACTCGTATTTTAAAACCAACATCAATCCTTAGTTATTTTTATCATACTCCTCCAATTGGTTGTATTTGAGCATTGTATTATTTTATAGTCTCTTAGTCACATTCATGGAGGATATATCCATGTCAAAGTTTTTACCATAAAACCAAAATTTCCAATCTTTCTTCAATTCTTAACCTCGCTATCAATTCCAATAACTTCACGTAACAAAAATTATATAAATGATGTCATAGTTGACCTTATCTCCAAGCAACAAAACTAAATTACCACACATCCTTGACTTCACAAAGTAAAGCAACTAAGGGTCAGGTAAAATAATGAAAATTGACATAACCTAAAAAAAGTTATAACATCATAAATCGTCATACCTTGAAGCCTTTTACTTTCATACATTCTCAGCCAAAATACACTAATACTCCCTATGACATCCAAAACTCATGACGCAAAAATAATTTTTTATCACCACACATGTCTTCTAACTATCTCCAATAGTGGCACACTCATTTCCCTACAGCTCTCATATAAGACATAATCCCTAAACTTTGATACCAATCTGTAACGCCCCAAATTTCACAAAAGCGTGATTAAAAAAAATGACTTTGTTTATTCCAAAAACACAAGCCAGTTTGTTGTAAAAACATCAAGAAAAATATCTCTTTAGTTTAAATAAATCATTTTTTTAGAAAATTTCAGCAAAGTTTCCTTTGAAAATCGGGCATCTAGATAATTTGTGAGAGCTACCTGGGAGAGCATTAAACATAATAATTATACCTTATTTGTCATTCGCATCATATCAATCTTATACATCCATTCTCATGATATCTACAAATAAGTCATTACCGTTCAATACCGGGGTGGCAAATAAAGGCCCACGAAGTCCTGCCAAACCCGGGTTATAATCTAATTATCCAAAAAATTTCGTCATGAACATAATATACAGAATATCTAAAATCTTTATAAGTAAACCATTTAAAAGGTCTCAATCTATACATATTCCCTCAAATTAACCAAGATATAAATCACTTACAAATCCTCAATAATATACATCATTGTCCATTGTTCTTTACGTACTCTAACTAAATATATAAAAAACATAATAACTATCTTCTGCCTCGATACTCACACTATGCAGTCCGCCAACATATGCCTATAACTGAAAATGTTAAATGATAGGGGTGAAGAACAACACGCTCAATAGGATAATCATTTTCTCAAGCATATACAAGGTTTTAAATACTAACAGTTCACAATCATAATGATAGATAATTAAATAATTTATCAATAAGTCTAGGTACACGATAAGTAGTAAACATTTTTGAAAGTACACTACGTACTATCATTTGAAATACATAAGTGAAACATCAAGGAATTTACCACATCGAAATCAAATCTCAAAATAACACTATAAAACCTCTCTTCTTAAAACATAATGCAACACCATTGATTTTATAAAGTACAAGTGAGAAATCTTTATACAAGTATATGTATAATAAATCTGGTAAGTAATCATTTCTTATTTTGAACACAATTTTATAAACTTGTTGTTTCCAGACTATTTTTCAAAAATATTAACTTCACGTAC
The DNA here is from genome assembly GCA_951799425.1 of Ilex aquifolium. Lineage (NCBI taxonomy): Eukaryota > Viridiplantae > Streptophyta > Magnoliopsida > Aquifoliales > Aquifoliaceae > Ilex > Ilex aquifolium. The sequence continues at coordinate 29,366,833 of OX637391.1, forward strand.
TTTTGCCTCAACCTCACCTTGCCTCACCCCACTCAAGAGGTTTGTTGGAATGTTGGTCTATTGGTTTCTTGACACCCAAAATCCATGTATGTTACCTATACGGACAAATATCATCAAACCAACGCCGATTCACTAATGAATCTTCCCTGGGGAATCTTTTGGGTCTTGCACCCTAGGGTCTCATCGCCCTTCTTGCTTTTTAGGGGGGATGTGTAAGCCACAACTTGTGATGCCACACAAACTGTTACCGAAAATCACTACCATCACCAATCTCCCCTAGGACTAGTAGTCGTCTTGTTAACCCCCCCTCAATGGCCCCAACCGTCTACTAACCCTCTGTCCGTCGGTACCGAACATACAAATTTCAAACCATAATTTCATGATCGCCTTCCATTCCCAACACCAACCACAACTTCTACACTTTTAAAAAAATACATAGTTTTACAAAATCTTACATTTCTATTTTCAACATAGCACACTTGCAAAATAACTAACATACACACCAAAAATACAATTTGTACCCTTTTATATATAACTCAACAATACCCCAAATCATGGTAAAATATACTCAATCATATCATGAAAATCAACACCACTTTCCACAATTTATCATTTCAATACTTATAGTCACTTTGACATTTTATCAAACACATGATAGACATAAAATCTTCAAATACACATTTACAAAAGAACATACTCATTCTTAAGAGACAAATCAAATACATTATATAAAAAATCACATATATTTTAAAGAATCCAAAATCTTGAGTTCAATCAAACACCCATAACAAAAATCAAGTTAGGGTTTCAAACCCACAATACCCAAATTCATTTAATGCATGTAGGTTTACAAATTCATAGTAAACTCATCATTTAATTAAGATCCATATCATTTATTTAGCTCAAACTAAACAAATGGATATAGAACATATATGAGATGCATCAACGTATATGCAAGAGAAAGGAAAACGCTACCTAAGAATCAAGAATTCCAAACTTAATCTCCAAGATTCTCAAGCCAAGTCCAAGCCCTAGAGCCTTTCTTCTATCTTATTCTCTTTTTCTCTCTCTAGCTCTAAGGTGGGTGGAGGAGTTTTGGTTGAGAGATATGAGAAAAATGAGAGAAATAGGCTGAATTTGTGGTTTTAAACACAGCAATTCCCGTAAAAAACACTGTTCATGCAAAAAAATGTATTTTGTCTAAAATTACAATTTTGTCCCTAAACATCTCCAATTCGATCCATATGACTACCTTAAGGTTTTTCGACGTTTCGAATTCATTTTTAATTTTTTTTTAAATTAAAAATATTTATTTTTATGATTTATCTCAAAATCAAAGTCAATGTACACTCGAAACACCAAAATTACTATTTTACCTATCCGAATCCCTATATGAGGTAAATGTATATCTCAATGTTTATTGACCTCCAAGATTCAGTGGTAATGTTATTTTGAACTAAAAAAATTAATAATTTTACTTAGTTACCCTTATCAACCTTAAACATCTTAAAAATTAAATTTGACCCGAAAGTCAATATGCCCGTAACTTAAAGTTACGCGACTATACCTTTAACAACGATTTAAAGTAGCTTTTATCATTTTAATCATTTTGAAAATACTAACAGGTTAATATAATTTATATTTGTATGAAACACGGGATCTCATAATCCACCTCACTCAAAATAAGTTTCGTCCCCGAAACATAGGCTCCCTAGTCTAAGTCTTAGTTGTTAACCACCAACCGAACCAAGTGAACTCCATTCACTAGCACAAAAATATATGTCTAAGTTTCTTTTATGAACTCACTACCTTCAGTATGACACATTTATATAGGCAAATAATCAACCAATCCACCAATCTCAAACTATGAGTATTACGGTTCATTAAAATATTTCCAAGTCTATTCATGCCATCACATTTCTTCCCTTCAGTTTCATTCTTATAATGTTGCTTCATGTCCCAATATAACACCTCAGATTTTTCCGTGTTTGCCCCATCGTCACAGTTATCATAAGTCCCCAAATTCACATTATTTTTAAGTTATCAAACTTTTCCAATAACCGTGTGCGACTACCAGAACTAATTTCTCACCACGATTCACTACTAAGTCGCCGACTTCATTGTTTACTCGTCACCTATGGTAATCATTGAGTTCTCGATATTATAGTCATTCAAGGTACCATGACACTCTTGCCCCCATGCTCCCATCCACCATATTCCTACCCACATTACTCCATAGTGATTAGTGCACGAATCAAGACATGGCACGACTCATGACATGGCGCGGCCCAAGACGTGTGTGACCCTATCTTCCCTAGTTCTCAACCACACTTATTTCATACCTTTCTCATATGTGATCAAATACTATGATCAACCTTTAGCGAATTTTCACGCACATTCAATATTATTGTCACAATATTTTTAATGTTTCAACGTCACCACTAAAGAATCATACAGCAAGTTTTGGAAAGCTCTGATTTTCATTTTTTTATAATATATCCTTTATTAGACTCCCCTCAATACCACATAATCTAATGGAAAACTACAAGTCTTTGTGACTCAGTGAACACCACTAGATTCCAAATAGTGATAATTTTCAAACTAGACACCTAGTTATCCAAGAAATTGATTTTTTTACTTCTCAATTATACTTTTCACCTTCATCCATGTAATCATAACCAAATGGTTAAACCCAAAAATATAAATAACCAAATGTTTTCACTGCACACTCTGATACTAATTATAATTTTTTAATTCACTTTTTCAATCCATTATATTCAAAACTAACAACCGATAAAAATTCTCATGGGTTCTCTCTCATAAGTATAAGATGCATGCAGAACCCTCGATTAATAATTTAGAACTATCATAATATCTCCACATTTTTTAACCAATTCGATCTAACCTATATCTTTCTTCGACTTCCCAATAAGATTTATTGTCAAACATTGTCTTCGAGTGTTGGGCCGTCGCCTAATGCCTATTTCAATTTAAAAGTCATTATTGTCTCCCAAGAGTTAGATGTCCAATGCCATTATGATAACAACAAAGCGCCTCAAGTAATAACCCGTAGCGAAATGTTATAGCTTCCTTTCATCCTAGACTACAACAACACATTTTACGGAACTCTTAAGTCCCCATGATTCAATCCAGCACCTTAATATTTCTTGAACTATAAAATATTACCAATATAAAGTTAAATTCATAAGGTTCCAAATCATTCTTCAATTCCACACCACTAATCACCATAACCTTAAAAATTTCTCATGATTCACGAGATAATAACCATTCGCCGGCTAATAGAGTAATCTCGTATTTTATTCGAAACTTAATTAATCATTTGTCTGTTAATATCAAAACCACCATGTGTAATTTTCTACATCGATCTACCATATTAAATCTTTTTAACATCACAACCAACTACAAAGATTTCTTTTCAAAAAACTATGATCTTCAATACCAACAATTCTCAACTTCGGCCTATCAAACCTAATTATGGATTGAAAAGATTTAGAGATAAACTTTCATATTTCTACAATATTGAACTTCCAAAGACATTAAAAGATCTCAAACCACGATAAGAGTTTATATCGAATATTGAACATCATCATTGTTTTATTAGTTACTTACTATAAATGATCTCAAAATTTTGAACATCTATGCTCCACAGTCCAACAATATTAAGGACCAAAAATTTATTAAACTTTGTAGGTTTCTATGGCACGGGACTTCAAAATTTTAGTCCATACCCTTGATCTCCATTTTCATTTAAAGTCCATGAGTACAACTTAACTATCAACCCACACTCAACCAAGGGATTCCCGATTATCACTAACCAATGGCTGGTTTCAGTCCCCTATGTTTTCCAGCAACCCTAGATCGTTTTGGACTTTCACAAAAAACAAAAGGTGTGATATATATAGTGGCAAAAGGTTGAGGACATTTTAGTATATTTACATAAGGAAGGGTAGTTTTGAATTCAGTGCAACAATACCAACAAAAAATAGAGACAAAAAATTACAGACAGAGAACACCAAAAATAGCATTCAAACCCATCAATGTAGAAGGAAAAACCCACCATAAAACACAATTAAAATGCAACAAAGTGTAACATTGGGTTATAGGGTTTTGCCAAGAGGTCTAACCTATTTTTTCGTGATTTATGCTGAAACATAAATTTAGTTGGTCACTACAGAGAGAGAGAGAAGCGGCTAAATTAGAATGTATTAGAGAGAGAGTGAGAGACATCGACGTATGAAAGATAAAAGAAGTCTAGAGTCCTGTGATGAGAGGAAGAATTTGAATTGTTAGCTATAGGGATGAGGAGAGAGAGAGAGAGAAAGTTATATGAGAGATAAAATGAGTTTTGAGTCCTATGATGAGAGGCATGATTTGAATTGCTAGCTATGGGGATGAAGAGAGAGACATAGACGTATGAGAGATAAAAGGAGTGTAGAGTCCTGTTATGAAAGGCTTGTTCATTGGGGGGAAAAGAAATTCAGCGATGAATTAGGATCATTGAATCAATAATCTTAAAGCAATCTTAGCCGCGAAAAGCTAAATACAAACAAAGGATTTGAATTATTAGACGGAATAAATGTATGAAAGATGGGAGTATGATAAAGAGAGAAAGAGAGAGTTATATGAGGGATGAGAGAGTGTGTGTTTAAATTTTAAAACCTATGAGAGATAGGAGTATGAGATAGAGAGAGAATGAGTACAAGATATGTATATAGAGAGAGAGTTATATATGTATGAGAGAGAGTTATATGAGAAATATGAGTCTTATAGTTGTAAAAGGAATAAAAGTCCAATTAGGATCTTTGGATCAATAATCCTCAAACAATCTGAGCCGCAAAAAGCTCAAGAAAATAATGATAGAGAGAGTTATATGAGAGATGAGAATCTTAGAGTTATAAAATGAATGAAAGTACAATTAGGATCATCGGATCAATAATCTTCAAACGATCTGAGCTGCGAGAAAATCAAGACAAACAATTTAGCTCTCTTATTATATAGATATATATCACTTGAACAAAATTCACGTCGTTATCCCAGGACAGTGATAATGCCACTGTCACTGACTTGGGATGGTGAAAAATACACAGTGACAGTGCCACTAGCCCTAAAACAACAAGAACTCTCCCATGAGGACTTACCTTCTTCGTCTTTGGATCCTTGAAGATGATTGAAGGACCACATTGGACTCCATCCTAAGCACATACTCAAATGCATCGTGAATGGAGTTAAACCCTTTCAGAGTAGAAGTAATAAAATTAGGAAAACCCCTAATTCTAAAAAAATTAAATTAAATTTCCACAACAAATGTACAAATGAAAACTTTAATTTACTACATAAAGGGATATGTAAATATTAGTTATTGTCCTGATTGAAAGAAGCACAGAGTACTGAACAAAAAAAATTGAATATTGCAACCATACCAATGATGAGTAGAAGTAGAAAGCTACACTAATGATGATCCCACTCCCTTTGATTTGTTTCATCTCCTTGTAAGTTTGGTTAATGAGCAGAACAAAAATTGAAAGAGTGGGAGAGGGAAAATAAAAGGCTAGTAATTGAAGTGGAGAACCTGAGGTTTAACGCAATTGTTGGTTAGAATTCTTCAATAAATAGAAAGACTTGAAGGCAGAATCATTTTTTTCGTTTTCCATGACTTTGTGAAGCCATTTTTAAAATCAAATTTTATTCTACGCAAAGAGAGATAGAGAGATTATTAAGTTGAAGGGAGGAAAGAAGGGAACTAAAGGAAAGGAGAGGGTATAGAAAGAGTGAGATGGAAGAGAGATAAGAGAGAATGAGTGGGATGGAAGAGAGAGGAGAAATCATGAGTGAGAGAAAGAGAGAAATTTAAGGAATATAGAGGAGAGAGAAAATTGAATGAAGAGAGAGGAGAGATAAATTGAATGGGACAGAAGAGATAAAGGAGAGAGAGAATATGTAACACCCCGTATTTTCTTTTATATATGTATATAGATATATAGTAAATAATTGTTGTAAAAATGTGGATATGTGTAATGATGTAAGAATGAACTATATAGATTGTAATAGTAGGAGAAATGCTAGAGATGCATATTGATTGAGAAGTTTGAATTTCAAAGACGTTTAAACTTGGAAATGGTGATTAGATGAATTTCTAAATATTTTTAGGTCAAAATAAGGTGTCCATTGAATCCGGAAGATCGAACAACCTTGGGAGAGGTAATATGAGGTGTATTGGAAGTTAGGAAGTATTTTGGAGTAAAGACACATTTAGAGAGAGAGTTGGGTAAAAATGGATCTTGGACACTGCTTAGTATTTTGGCCATAACTTTTTATCCTTATGTCCAATTGATCTGAAAATTTTACAGTAGATAGTAGACATCTAGGGATACAAAAGTGTATATCATGAAAATTTTCCAATTCAACCTCTAAATGATTCAAAACTGCCCTGTAAGTCGAAGTAGCCGAAGTGTACCGGAACACAGTACCGGTACGCCCGAAGTTTGGCACAGTAAAAGTCGGGATTTTGGTGTTTTAAAACACCCTTTTAAGCCTCATTTGACCCATTATTCCATCCCACTCTCACCCCAAACATCTTAGAGCCCTAAGAGAAGAGAAAATGAGAGAAAAATACAAAGATCTTGAGAGAGTTACCCCTTATAGAGATCAAAACCGAAATTCCTCAAGAACACCATTCTTCTACTCTCTTCTTCTACGCTTTCACTACACCCTTACCCACACCTCTTGGAATCCTAGAGAGAGTCTTAGAAAAGAATAAAGAAGGAGAAAACACAAGATCAAAAGGGAAAAACAAAGGATTTAAGAGTGATTCAAGATCAAACCCTAGATTTTCAAGAACATCAAGGTAAGGGTTTTCTCTCACTCACTTACATTGAGGCTAGGGTATTTATATATGTATGCTTTGACTATCAAGAGTATATATATGCTATGGAATCATCATCTCTTAGGCTTTTTGGCAAAGATTACATGTTTTGAACAAAGTTAGGGTTTAATACCCATGAGATCTCTTCTCTAGTTTTAAAACCCTCATTTTTGGAGAGTGATGTATTTCCTTCTTAAATGCTTTCTTTATTATGGATTTTTGAAACCTTAGTGCTTTGTGTTGGGTAGAAAAATGATGTAATTGTGATCTCATGTATTTTCTTTGTTGGTTGTGGAATTGTTACATGATACATTTTGGGGATTTTGGATAGATGCTTGTAAATTGACATAAATATTGGAATGGTATGCTTGGTTGGGTTGTGGTGATGTACATGAGTGAGAGGTTCCTTGTAAGGATGCTCATTCCTTCTCAAGAGGTTCCTTGTAAGGATGCTTGAGAAACCAAGCCTTGAGGGTGAGAGGTTCCTCGTAAGGATGCTCATGCCAAAAGAGGACAGTATGTGATTTCCTCAAGAGTTTCCTTGTAAGGATGCTTGTGAAACAATGTAGTGATTGGTGGGAGGTTCCTTGTAAGGATGCTCACCCATTCTCAAGAGGTTCCCGGTAAGGATGCTTGAGAATCAAAGAGGACCAAAAAGGGGGGTGGAGGTTACCCTAAAGTATGCCACCTACCGAAGGAAACAATATAGTGATTGGTGGGAGGTTCCTTGTAAGGATGCTTGGGAAACAATGTAGTGCTTGGTGGGAGGTTCCTTGTAAGGATGCTCACCCATTCTCAAGAGGTTCCCGGTAAGGATGCTTGAGAATCAAAGATGACCTAAAGGGGGGTGGAGGTTACCCTAAAGTATGCCACCTACCGAAAGAATCAAAGATGACCTAAAGGGGGGTGGAAATTACCCTAAAGTATGCCACCTACCGAAAGAATCAGAGATGACCTAAAGGGTGGGGTGGAGGTTCCCACAAAGTATGCCATCTACTGAAAGAATTATTGGGAATTGTTTATGGCCATTAATGATTATTTGTATGTGGTGCTCGTTTATTCATTAAGTACTGTTTTTACATAAACTTGAGATCCTTTTTAAATGTCACTGCTTTCGTTCAAATTATGTATCTATGTTATGTTAAAAATGAGACCGACCGTTTTAAATGTTTTTCTAAACCTTGTATGGGTTTGAGAGAATTTTTCTACAGAGCTTTGTGCTCACCCCCTACCGCTAACATTTTTCAGATTACCTGCTTGAGGAGGACGTAAGGGTCGAGGAGCCCGCTACTTGGGAGACTCCACTTGACGGGAGTGTGGATCCCGAGGTGGACGCATAGAACAACCTCATTTCCTTTTGTACTAGACTAGGACATTCTTTTGGAACATTGTGTCGTCTAGTTTCTTTTGTTTATTCTGCTGTGCTACTTTAATTAATTTTTGAGATGTAATAGCCATAATTTGGGCTTATTCTTTTGGATCACTTTGTAAATATTGTGGATGACAAATGGAGTCTCATTTCTTAAGGAATTATATTAGTGCCCCCATGATATGAATGTTTTAGAATGTAATGCCGTCCAGGGTGTGTTTTGGGGTGTTACAGAATATTGGAAGAAAGAGAAAGATAAATGAGGTAATAAAGATAAGGGTATTCTTGTTATTAAAAATATTCAAATTGGCAATTCTGGACCTCATACCTCATATATTTTAATTATATGTCGTTAATTACTTAAAAGATTTGTACTTGTCCTTATTACCAAAAAAATTGGTCTATTATACCCCCTTTCAATTTTCACAAAAAAAAAAAAAAAAATAATAATAATAAGGCTAGGCCCAAAAAATTAATCAAGTCCATTTGATTCAAAAAAAAATGTGAATAATCATCACTTTACCTCTTGTGTTTTAAAATAATCAATACTATTGCATCAAGTCTAGCATAATAATGTCATGAACATGCTTGATGTGTCCTAATGACATTATTATAATTGCAATTGTAAGATTTTTTTTTACTCGAATAGCATCCCATACTACATTACTATGTCAGAGTATTAGGTTAAATTTTAGAATCTCAATAGTATTATTTATTTGCTAAAAAGATATCTGTTTTTCATGTAAAACTATACGAACTGAAAACAATCATCAACCCATTTCTTTCTCTCTCTATTTTGAACATTTAATATATTTTTCAATTGCATTACTGAATTATATTTGTATATTATTGTTTTCATATTCATGCATTATTTACAATATATTATTGACACAAAATTTAACAGTTATTGGTACAAAAAAAATATTAAAAAACATTACCTAAGATTGACTATGATACAATAAGAATTAAGAAGATCAATCATATCTATCTATTTATCTCTATGTAACAAAATAATTTTGGGAGAGAGGGCTTGAGAAGCCTTCTCTCCCATTTTTATTAATTTTTAAAATTTTCATTTAATTAATTATAAAGTTAGGTGTTCTCCAATCACCAATCGATACTTGGCCAAGATAAACCACCTTTAAACTATATTACCAATTAACCACTCCCCATTCAAATTTTTTTTAAGAAAAAATTAATTTCAATCTCCTTTAAACTTTAATAATGCTTGAATTACCCTTGTTATGTGATGGAGAAAAGAGGAATGCTTGAAGGATGAAAAGGAACAAGTCGTAACAAGGCGGATTATAAATTTCGTGCATCGTACAAGGTCGCTCCCTAGTTTACCCATAGATAAAATAAATATTTTTTGGGTGAGAGGGCTTGAGAAGCCTTCCCTCTCCGAATGATTATTTTATAGATTTTTGAAATATTTAATTATCTAATTCCAATCAAATTATTTTATTTACTCTCTATTTTTTTGTAACTACTCCCTCTATCTTTTTAAACTATTTTAAATTTATATTTTCACTCATCTTTCTTCATTTTTTAACATTTAATAAAAATTATTTTACTCATTAATGAGTAATTTTTCAATAATATGAGGGTTAGAAAAGGTGGAATAGGATGATGATTGGGGAGACAAATTTCGTACCCATAATCTCTCATCTATCGATTTTAGAAATGCTCTCATGCGAGCTATCCAATACACAAAATTAGACCCCTAGAAAAGAGGTGGTCGTATAATTGAACCACCTTCTTTTTGAGACTCCATTTGATACTAACTAGTAGTTATCAATAGATCTCTAGGAAGTAAACAAAGTAGGTAAGTAAGCAAATTACAAAATATGTCTACAATATGTCTACGTGTCACTCAGGGCAGTCACGCTCTGATACCAATTTTAGTTCCGAGAGGGGGAAATCTATGTGGATCTTCCCTCACAATTACACACGTGGAGTGCACGACATTACTTAGAAAGGGCTAAATAGGTTTTTAAATTTTAAGCTTAGTCAATCACAATTGAAAACATATTACTATCACACTTACCTCTTCTCATAACTATTTAACCATTAACAGTGAGAACTTTTTTTCAGCCACAATGACCCCATAAACCCATGAAGATTAATGTATTGATTTTACCAATTAAACACTCAACACTCAATCTTATGAGGAACCCAAACCCATTGATCCAAACCCTTGAATGCACAACTATGGATGATATAGATATTCAAAGAAAAATTCAATCAAACACATATTGCACATGTGCATCAAATCACAAGTGTATATGAAATACAATAAATGACAAGTGATTTGTTGACGTGAAATGTGACACCCCAAAATCCGGGGGTCCGTTGATTACCCATCAACCCGCGGAATACTAGTGGATACCGAGTAACTCGATATCACACCGTCATGCCCCATTTACCGGGGTCCTTAATTTTACCGAAATTCGGGCAGAGTCTCCTTTGTACGGGGAGCTCTACCCAAAACACAACCTGTGCAGTATATATTAACATGGCCCATCCGAGGCCCAATATAACACAATGACCACACAGGGTCCATTTATAAGTAAAACTTGACCGCACCGGGTCCATTTATCAATACTTATATCAAACATGAAAGGCTAATCTAACAATAGTCTTTATAAGTTCTATTACAATTATTTTACGCATTACATGCCCCAAAATATAGTTTCTAACATGTAATTACACAAAACATTAAGTAAAGCCACATGCGGCTTTCTTCAAGCATGAGGGTCCAAAATGGAGCCATCCGCCGGTGTATCTCTCCCACCTGAAATGTGTTCCCGTATAGGGTGAGCCAACGCCCAGTAGAGTGTTTCCTACAGAGGCTACTCCTCAACCTATATGCATATGAAAATGTTCACATGCACAACCACAATTCCCATAACCATTCCATCAAATAATATACAATTAAATGATGTAATGCTATAATGTCATGCCATGAATGAGGTGAGACCCACCCATGTGCACTCAACCCGTGTGACGCCCCAATCTCCGGGGGTCCTATATTAACCGTTGACCACCCGTCAACCCGCGGAAATAACCATGGATATCACTCAACCTAACACCACGGTAGTAGCATCCCCTTAACCGGGATCTTAATTCACCATTGTTAACCGGATTCGATTATTCATTTGGGTTCAACCAATATTCGATATACCATGATTTATACTCCATTTACATCATTGGAGGGAAAGGAAACGTAGATTGAAAATAGGGCGAAGCAGTGTGAAAATCTGAAAATTTTGAAGAGAGTACCGGTACTCAGTACCGGTACCCGGTACCGGTACTATCAACCCACTGGAAAGGGGGTACCGGTATCCAGTACCGGTACCATTCTGTAACGCCCCAAATACCACCCTGGACGGCATTACACTATGCAACCATTCATGTCATGAGAGCAACTAAATATATATCCATCAAATAAGAAACATTCTTAATTTTAACAAAATTTGGGCAGAATCTCCTTTGTACAGGAAGCTCCACCCAAAAATCACAACCTGTGCAATTATATTAACTTGACCACACAGGGTCCATTTAACCATCCAATAACAAAGTATTTCATTCACCATATATACTATCCACAACGATCATCCCAAAAGAATAAGCCAAACTAAGGCCATTACAATCCAAAAGAATTACATGAATATATTGCAGCGGAATTTCAAAAGAAACTAGACTTTACAATGTTTGTACATATTGGTTCCTAGTCTAGTACAAAATAAAAGGGGCATCTCTAAGTGTCCCACTCGGGATCCAGGTACCCCTCCAAAGAAGCTTCCCCAAGGCCCGGCTTATTCACACCGAGCTCCTCCTCTAAAGTCAAATCTGAAAAATATTAAGTGTAGGGGATGAGCACGAAGCTCTGTAGCACAATCTTCCCAAACTCAAACAAGGTTTAGAAAAGCACATAAAACGGTTGGTCTCATTTTCACAAATAGCATATATAACATTTTAAAGGAAAAGCAGGATACTTTTAAATAGATCTCAAGTTTAAATATTTCGCAATAATTTAAATGAACCGTAAAACTCAGTCACAATTATCACCATAACCATTTCCAACAGGTTCTTGTGGAGTCCCATACCTCCACAAGCACTTGTTGGAAACCATTCCGTAACAATAATAATAATCTCATGTTCTCATGTATATTGGTTCATCCCCGTACCATGTATGTTGATTGCTTCTCATGAATCTACCCAACGATTATACCTAGTCCACCTATTTACATCATAATCACAAGCACTATAGGAAAGGGCGTCTACCATCCCAATGGCAGTGACGAGTCCCTTCCTAGGAAAAGTATACTATCCCTTGTTCGAACTCCAGTGAACGATAGTGGTTTCATTACCAAATGACAACCCACTACAAGTGCTAGGAAACCATCTCCCCCCACTGGGGTAGACTAACCTCTAACACTCTACGGCATCTCTCGAAGGCAATCCAAGTCCCTCACAACAACCATACAATTAAGGAAACCAAAATATTCTCAGTTCATCAACCTTTCAAGGAATTACCAAATTCCACAATGTCTAATATAATGTTTCATAATATGATGGAAGAAAATGAGCAAGAGATCATTATAAGTAACATTTTGGTGTACAATATCAAACACTAAAGTTTTGAAAGCAATACCAAGGAAAATAGAGGGAAAAGTCCATTTCTCTTTAAAACCAAGGTTTGAAAATGAAAAAGAGAAATTTAATAGTTACCCAACCATCACAATGTTCAAAACATGGCATTTATTTCAAGGGGAACAAGAGTCATGTATTTCTTATCATGTATATAAGGATGAGAGTGAAAAAGATAGCTTTAATAGTTACCCAACTACCAAAATGTAAGAAGAAAAGGAAATAAATGCAAGGAGACAAAGAATCAAGTATTTAATAGCAAGTACATATGATTTTAAACCAAAAGAATACATATAATTTAGCCCTAGCCTCAATGTAAGAGAATAGGAAGAAATCCCCTACCTTATGCTCTTGAAGAAACCTAGGGTTTGAATCTTGAATCACCTTGTGAACCCTTTGTCTTTCCTTTTAATCTTGAGTTTTATCTTTCTCTCTTTCTCTCTAAGGGTTTCTAGGAGGGTTAGGGTAAGAGGAAGATGAAGAAATGGGGCAAATGGGATGTGGGATGGGTTCTTATAACACAAAATCCCGTCTTTTAACTGTTTAGAGGCGTCAGAAGGATGGTACCGGTACCCAGTACCGGTACCCAGAACTTTCTAGAGTCGCAGTACCGGTACTCGGTACCGGTACCCTTTTTCTGCTGCAACTTCCAGGGCAGTTTTGACCCATTTAGAGGTCGAATTGGAAAATTTCCAAGAGATACACTTTTGTAGCCCTAGATGTCTACTATCTACTGTCAAAATTTCAGATCAATTGGATATAAGGATAAAAAGTTATGACCAAAATACTAGAAGGTGTCCAAGATACTTTTTATCCAATTTCACTCTAAAGTGGGTTTTAACTCCAAAATACTTCCTAACTTCCAATACACCTCATATTACCTCTCCCAAGGTTGTTCGACCTTCCGGATTCAATGGAAGCATTATTTTGACCTAAAAACCTTTAGAAACTTGTCTATTCACCCTTTCCAAGTTTACACACCTTCGAAACTCAAACTTCTCAATACAATTGTCTCCCTAATATTTATTCCTACTATTACTACACATAACTCCATTTTACTACAATTGTTTACTATATATCTATGTACATATATAAAATAAAAAATGCGGGGTGTTACAATCCACCCCCCTTAAAGAAAGTTTCGTCCTCGAAACTTACCTCAAGTAGCGAATAAAAATGGGTACTTCTCCCGCATTTCTTGCTCTGGTTCCCATGTAGCTTCCTCCACTCCATGGTGCTGCCACAGAACCTTCACCAGTTGGATGACTTTGTTGCGAAGCTCTTTCTCCTTTGTATCGAGAATTCTCACCGGTTGCTCTTCATATGTTGCTCCATCTTCAACTTCAATATCTTCCAAGTCTACGACATGTGTTGCATCCGACTGACACTTCCTCAACATGGACACGTGAAATACGTCATGCACCCCCGACAACTGAGCGGGTAGCCGCAACTGATATGCTGCTTTACCCACGACTTTGATCACTTCAAATGGCCCGGTATATCTTGGCGCTAACTTTCCCTTCTTGCCGAATCGAAACACGCCTTTCTTGGGTGACACCTTGAGAAATACGTAGTCTCCCACCTTGAATTCTAAGGGTCTTCGTCTATGGTCCGCATAGCTCTTCTGTCTACTTTGCGCCGTCTGTAACCTCTCTCGGATGAGTTGAATCTTCTCCGTAGTTTCTCGAACAATGTCCGGTCCCAACAAACTACTCTCTCCTGCTTCTAACCAACACGTCGGTGATCGGCATGGTCTTCCATATAATGCTTCATACGGGGCCATCCCAATACTTTCCTGATAGCTGTTGTTGTAAGAAAACTCCACCAACGGTAAGTGATCGCTCCAACTCCCCTTGAAGTCTAACGCGCAAGCGCGTAACATATCCTCCACAATCTGTATCACCCTCTCGGATTGGCCATCCGTTTGGGGATGAAAAGTCGTACTGAAGTGTAACTCCGTCCCCATCGCTTGTTGTAGACTCTGCCAGAATCTCGCAACAAACCGAGAATCACGATCCGACACAATAGAAAGTGGAACTCCATGTAATCGCACAATCTCACGGATATACAGCTGACTCAACGTCTCTAATGTATCCGTGGTCTTCATACCCAAGAAATGAGCAGACTTGGTGAGTCTATCAACAATGACCCATACGGCATTATGCCCTCGTGAAGTCCGTGGAAAACCAGATACGAAGTCCATGGTGATGTGATCCCACTTCCACTCTGGGATAGGCAAAGACTGTAGGACTCCCCCTGGCCTTTGGTGCTCAATCTTCACCTGTTGGCACACCGCACATTTTGCCACATACTTGGCCACATCTCGCTTCATTCCTCTCCACCAGTATTGACGCTTCATGTCCCTATACATCTTTGTGCTACCGGGGTGGATAGCAAACTTGGAGCGATGACACTCTCCAAGTATTTCCTCCTTTAGGGACGAATCATTGGGGACACAAAGCTTCTCCCCATATCTCAACTCTCCATTCTTCCAAGACCATCCTTCCATCGTTTCTCCATTCTCCAATCGGGCTCTTATCAAATCGAGTTCCGAATCCAGGCATTGCAACTCCACCACCCGTTGCAGAAGCGTCGGTTGAGCTACAAGGTTGAATAGATATGGTTGATATTCCGGTCCATCCACCCATAGCTCGTATTCTTCCAATGCATCAATCATTTTCCACCGATTTACCGCAAGAGAATTGATTTCACCCCGAGACTTCCTGCTAAGAGCGTCGGCAACTACATTGGCCTTCCCCGGATGGTAGTTGAGCGTAAACTCATAATCTTCCAAGTACTCAATCCACCTTCTCTGCCGGAGATTCAAGTCTTTCTGTGTGAAGATATACTTGAGGCTTTTATGGTCCGAGAACACTTGAAATTTCTCCCCGTATAAATAACATCTCCACAACTTAAGAGCAAACACCACCGCAGCTAGCTCCAAGTCGTGTGTGGGATAATTCTGCTCATGTACCTTGAGTTGTCTCGAGCCATAAGCTACTACCTTCCCTCCTTGCATCAGAACGCATCCCAAGCCTCGTAGTGAAGCATCGGTGTAGACATCGTAGCCTTCCCCACTACTCGGAATAATGAGGATAGGTGCCGTCGTCAACTTCTCCTTCAAGGTGCGAAAAGCTAGTTCACACGCTTGAGTCCATAAAAATTTTTCCCCCTTCTTTGTGAGGCGAGTCATCGGCATCGCAAGCTTGGAGAACCCTTCCACAAACCTACGATAATAGCCGGCTAACCCCAAGAAACTCCGGACTTCCGTTACGTTCTTCGGGGGTTCCCATTTCATCACGGCCTCAATCTTTGCGGGATCCACCGCTACTCCTTGCTCGGACACAACATGACCAAGGAACTTCACTTCCTTCATCCAGAACTCACACTTGCTCATCTTCGCATATAACTTATGTTCTCTCAATGTTTGTAGCACCATAGAGAGATGACGAGCATGTTCCTCCCGAGTCTGTGAGTAAACCAATATGTCATCAATAAACACAATGACAAATCGGTCGAGGTAAGGCCGGAAGACTCTGTGCATCAAATCCATGAAGGCTGCCGGGGCATTCGTCAATCCGAACAGCATCACCGTATACTCGAAGTGACCATACCGGGTACGGAAAACAGTCTTAGGAATATCCTCCTCCTTAATCCGCAGCTGATGATACCCCGTGCGAAGATCAATCTTGGAGTAATACTTCGACCCCTTCAACTGATCAAATAAGTCATCAATTCTCGGCAACGGATACTTATTCTTCACGGTAACCTTATTCAACCTCCGATAATCCGTGCACAACCGTAGAGTTTCATCCGTTTTCTTCACAAAGAGGACCGGGGCTCCCCAGGGTGAAGTGCTGAGACGGATAAACCCAATCGCCAACAAATGATCTAATTGCTTCCTTAGCTCCTTCAACTCCAAAGGTGCCATCCGGTAGGGAGCAATAGATATGGGTTCGGTTCTCGGGTAGAGATCGATCTTGAATTCAATCTCCCTTTGTGGAGGTAACCCAGGTAATTCGTCAGGGAAGATATCCGGAAAATCCGATACTATCAACACCACGTCCGCATGGGAGTTATCCCGATCATCTCCCATTAAGCTAGCTAAGAAGCTCAAATGGCTCCCCGCCTTAGCTTTCAAGAATTTGCTACCCGTAGTTGGAAATGGATGGGAAGAACTCCGGTCATTGATAAAACTGAAAACTACCCCTCCTGGTAACTGAAATGTAATCCGCTTGCGGAAACAATCCATTACTGCCCGGAAAGCGGACAACAAGTCCATCCCGAGTATAACGTCATACCCCATCATATTTAGAGCAACCAAATCCACAATCAATTCGTGCTCCCCAATCCGAAGCACGCAACCCTTGCAAACCCGACTAGTACCCAACTGTTCTCCCGTAGGCAAGTCAACATTCAATGCATGTTCTAGTTTCTCGAAACCCAACCCCAATTTCGTAGCATACACAGTACTTATAAAAGAATGAGTTGCCCCGGGATCGAATAAAATTCGGGCCCAAGAATTGTAAAGAAGAACGATACCTTCCACAACGGCATTGGAGGCATCTTCCTCCGCTTGGGTCAAAGCAAATACTCTCCCCTGTGTGGCACCGCCTGGGGCTAGAGCTCCCAACGGCCTCTGCTGCTGTAGTGGCTTGTTTGCAGCCACTTGTCCGGTCGCTTGGTTGCCCCTCGGTGGAAGCGATGGGCAATTGTGTCTGAAGTGTCCCACACCTCCACATGCGAAGCACTGACGAGGGTCTGTGGCTGTCCTCCCCGGAACACCTCCTGCTCCTCGAGCTATCTGGGGTCTCTGTCCCCCTGCCTGATCTGGGCGCCGGTAAGGTGCCGCTCTCTGCACTCCACTGCCGATAGCACCAGTCCGTATAGGACCTCCTCTCGCAAAGCTCTGTCGCCTCAGATTATCCTCTGTGTCTCTCTCCACTAGGGCTGCTCTATCCACAAGATCTCCATATTCCCGAATCTTGTGTGCCACAAGCTTCTCCCGGATGGCAGGCCTCAATCCCTGCTCAAAGCGCTTGGCCCTCATGGCCTCAGTGGATATGAACTCGGTGGCATAGCGGGATAGCTCGTCAAACCTCCTCTCGTATTCAGCCACCGTCATGCTACCCTACCGTAGAGCCAAAAAGTCTGTCTTCATCCGGTCCCTAACTGATTCCGGAAAATACTTGTCTTGGAAGACTTGGTCGAATTCCTCCCAAGTAAGTGCCTCGGTGTTCCTCCTTCTTTTCACGGAGTCCCACCAATGGTCGGCCTCCCCCTCGAGCAAATAGGTAGCCAAGCCAACCCTCAAGTCTTCGGCAACCCCCATGCCGTCACAAATCTTCCTTACCCGACGGATCCATTTATCCGCATCCAAAGGATTGGAGCTCCCTTGGAAGTTGGGGGGTCGTTGTCTTAAGAATTCCCGAAGGGCTAGCATCCTTCTGTCCCCGTTCCCATTGCCCGGTACTTGAGCAAGAGGATGTGCTCCACCATTGTGGTTGTTGTTACCGTTTTGGCTTTGTACCAAAGTGGTAAGCTCCCTCAGGCATTGGTAAATGCCTTGCATGGCATCCGGAGGTGGTGGTGGTGGTGGATTTGCTTGACCCCCACGGCCACGACCACGTCCTCGTCCCCTTGTACCGTCCATCCTGCACATCAATCCACAATTTTAGTTTCCTTGATGTGCAAGATACAAACTAAAGTGATATGTAGGATGTCTTGATTTAAGCACAAGGCATATACAAAATTTAACTAAACAATTTCCTTCACTCTAAACCTACATCTCTAGTGGTAATCCATAACCTACAGCTCCCATGTAAGACCTAAAGCCTAGGCTCTGATACCAACTTTGTAACGCCCCAAATACCACCCTGGACGGCATTACACTATGCAACCATTCATGTCATGAGAGCAACTAAATATATATCCATCAAATAAGAAACATTCTTAATTTTAACAAAATTTGGGCAGAGTCTCCTTTGTACAGGAAGCTCCACCCAAAAATCACAACCTGTGCAATTATATTAACTTGACCACACAGGGTCCATTTAACCATCCAATAACAAAGTATTTCATTCACCATATATACTATCCACAACGATCATCCCAAAAGAATAAGCCAAACTAAGGCCATTACAATCCAAAAGAATTACATGAATATATTGCAGCGGAATTTCAAAAGAAACTAGACTTTACAATGTTTGTACATATTGGTTCCTAGTCTAGTACAAAATAAAAGGGGCATCTCTAAGTGTCCCACTCGGGATCCAGGTACCCCTCCAAAGAAGCTTCCCCAAGGCCCGGCTTATTCACACCGAGCTCCTCCTCTAAAGTCAAATCTGAAAAATATTAAGTGTAGGGGATGAGCACGAAGCTCTGTAGCACAATCTTCCCAAACTCAAACAAGGTTTAGAAAAGCACATAAAACGGTTGGTCTCATTTTCACAAATAGCATATATAACATTTTAAAGGAATAGCAGGATATTTTTAAATAGATCTCAAGTTTAAATATTTCGCAATAATTTAAATGAACCGTAAAACTCAGTCACAATTATCACCATAACCATTTCCAACAGGTTCTTGTGGAGTCCCATACCTCCACAAGCACTTGTTGGAAACCATTCCGTAACAATAATAATAATCTCATGTTCTCATGTATATTGGTTCATCCCCGTACCATGTATGTTGATTGCTTCTCATGAATCTACCCAACGATTATACCTAGTCCACCTATTTACATCATAATCACAAGCACTATAGGAAAGGGCGTCTACCATCCCAATGGCAGTGACGAGTCCCTTCCTAGGAAAAGTATACTATCCCTTGTTCGAACTCCAGTGAACGATAGTGGTTTCATTACCAAATGACAACCCACTACAAGTGCTAGGAAACCATCTCCCCCCACTGGGGTAGACTAACCTCTAACACTCTACGGCATCTCTCGAAGGCAATCCAAGTCCCTCACAACAACCATACAATTAAGGAAACCAAAATATTCTCAGTTCATCAACCTTTCAAGGAATTACCAAATTCCACAATGTCTAATATAATGTTTCATAATATGATAGAAGAAAATGAGCAAGAGATCATTATAAGTAACATTTTGGTGTACAATATCAAACACTAAAGTTTTGAAAGCAATACCAAGGAAAATAGAGGGAAAAGTCCATTTCTCTTTAAAACCAAGGTTTGAAAATGAAAAAGAGAAATTTAATAGTTACCCAACCATCACAATGTTCAAAACATGGCATTTATTTCAAGGGGAACAAGAGTCATGTATTTCTTATCATGTATATAAGGATGAGAGTGAAAAAGATAGCTTTAATAGTTACCCAACTACCAAAATGTAAGAAGAAAAGGAAATAAATGCAAGGAGACAAAGAATCAAGTATTTAATAGCAAGTACATATGATTTTAAACCAAAAGAATACATATAATTTAGCCCTAGCCTCAATGTAAGAGAATAGGAAGAAATCCCCTACCTTATGCTCTTGAAGAAACCTAGGGTTTGAATCTTGAATCACCTTGTGAACCCTTTGTCTTTCCTTTTAATCTTGAGTTTTATCTTTCTCTCTTTCTCTCTAAGGGTTTCTAGGAGGGTTAGGGTAAGAGGAAGATGAAGAAATGGGGCAAATGGGATGTGGGATGGGTTCTTATAACACAAAATCCCGTCTTTTAACTGTTTAGAGGCGTCAGAAGGATGGTACCGGTACCCAGTACCGGTACCCAGAACTTTCTGGAGTCGCAGTACCGGTACTCGGTACCGGTACTGAATGGTACCGGTACCCTTTTTCTGCTGCAACTTCCAGGGCAGTTTTGACCCATTTAGAGGTCGAATTGGAAAATTTCCAAGAGATACACTTTTGTAGCCCTAGATGTCTACTATCTACTGTCAAAATTTCAGATCAATTGGATATAAGGATAAAAAGTTATGACCAAAATACTAGAAGGTGTCCAAGATACTTTTTATCCAATTTCACTCTAAAGTGGGTTTTAACTCCAAAATACTTCCTAACTTCCAATACACCTCATATTACCTCTCCCAAGGTTGTTCGACCTTCCGGATTCAATGGAAGCATTATTTTGACCTAAAAACCTTTAGAAACTTGTCTATTCACCCTTTCCAAGTTTACACACCTTCGAAACTCAAACTTCTCAATACAATTGTCTCCCTAATATTTATTCCTACTATTACTACACATAACTCCATTTTACTACAATTGTTTACTATATATCTATGTACATATATAAAATAAAAAATGCGGGGTGTTACACATTCAGTACCGGTACCCGGTACCGGTACTGTCAACCCACTGGAAAGAGGGTACCGGTGTCCAGTACCGGTACCATTCCGTACCGGTACCCGGTACCGGTACTATCAACCCACTGGAAAGAGGGTACCGGTGTCCAGTACCGGTACCATTCAGTACCGGTACCCAGTACCGGTACTCTCTGCCCAGTTTTGCCATTTTCAACCATTTTTCCTTTCCAATCCATTCAAAACCCTTCCCAACTCATCAAATACATGTTTGACAAGGATTTCCATATAAAACATGGTTTATACAAGTTCTATTACAATTGATTCCATACATTTACATATGAAAATGGAATTCTTTTCAAAAGCTTTTACAAAACAACAATAAAAGCCACAAGTCGGCTTTCTTCAACCTTGGGGCTCGAAATGGGAGCCGTCCACCGGTGTGAACCCCGCACCTGAAATGTTTTTCCCACAAAGGGTGAGCCACGCTCAATAGGGTATTTCCTAATGAGGCTACTCCCCAACCTATATGCATATGAAATGTTCACATGCCACAAAACCACAATTCATAACATTCCAAGCAAGGAAATATATTCAATGATGGAAATTGCAATGTCATGCTATGGAATGAGGTGAGACTCACTCATGCATATCAACCGAGCCCTTCCCGGCTCCTCTACACATGCAAGTGCCAATGTGTACTAATCTGTCATTGATGTTGCACATCAAATGATTTTTCATTCTAGGGTCTTTCTTGGGGTGGATATTTATGGACTTACACCAACGGCACCCAACCGACACGGAATTCATGGACTTCCACCAACGGTTCCGCGTACACCGACACACTTTATGGACTCTTATACCAACGGAGTGCGTATCCAATCACCGGGTCTCTCACCCGAGGGATAGTCTAGCCCTTCTTGCTACCCCAACCCTAACAACCATGCAAACCGTGCGACTCGACTAGGTCATCGACCCGTCTTACTCGAGCCCACTTGTCATCCACCAAGCGTGGTGAAGACAACCACCATGCACACACACCCACTAAGTGCAATGCTCCCGTGCATATGAAATGTGATGTCTCATTTCAACAATATTATCATGTTCAATATGCTATGAGTAACACTTGAACATTCTAATCATATTTCACATATTTCATGGCAATTTATATCATAAGCATATAATTCCCATCATTCCCTACAATGTCAATATATTACAAATACGTATATATATATCAACCTTTTACCTTGGACAACACCCAAACATGTCATCACATAATCAAGTAATAACATACTTCAAGTCTCATGGCATAATGTAAGCACATAGCATGCCCACAATTCACATAATCCAAGAATCACATTGGAACAATTTCATATACCCAATTCTTTTTACCCAAATCAAACAAAAGGGGCAAGAGATACACAACCAATCATCCTACCCATTTCATT
Source organism: Ilex aquifolium (assembly GCA_951799425.1). Lineage (NCBI taxonomy): Eukaryota > Viridiplantae > Streptophyta > Magnoliopsida > Aquifoliales > Aquifoliaceae > Ilex > Ilex aquifolium. The sequence goes on from OX637391.1 coordinate 29,389,449, forward strand.
AAAACATTCTAGGTTTGGAATGAACCTTAGTAGGAGGAAACCCTACCTCTTGTAGCGTGTAGAATAACCGTAGGAAGCCTCCAAAACCCGATCCTATCCCAAAGCCCTAGCCTCCAAAAATCCCGTCCTTGGATTCTCTCCAAAACCCGACCTCCTTGGTATGGTTTTGTAGCCCTTGGCGAGGAGAACGACTTTTGTTCTTGGCCCGAGTGGATTTGAGCTCTCAATGGGTGTAGATCGTAGAGAGAAGGTGGAGAAGACTTGCTCTTTCCCTCTCTTCCTCTCACGTTAAAACCGGTTGAGCAAATGGGGAGAGAAATCTGATTTTCTCCCCTTTAAATACTCTTTAAATGCTTGGCCCACAATGCGCCACACGGCCCTTATTTCCCGGGTCCGTTTTAACCCCGAAACGATTAAATTTCGCTCCGGTTCAAGTTCAAAATATTTTTATTTTAACTTGCCGTCATTTATTTCCCAAAATTTAAAATTTTAAATCAGAATCTCGTTTTTGGGTCTCCCGAGGCTCGACCGCCTCGAAAAACGCGAAAAATCCGACTAACTCGGAATTTAATGAAATTTGACAGGGTAACTAGTTTTCGCGAGACGAATCCAACGGTGAGGTTCATTTCGTCATCCAATTTCTAGAAAATTTCAGGTTTACAACCTGTACCATAGTGGCAATTTACCATTTTGCCTTTTTTCACAACAGTTCAAATTTTCTCGGGTTTTACATTCTTCCCCCCTTAAAAGAATTTCGTCCCCGAAATTCACACACTCATGCACAACTACCACATGCATATGCCACAGTCATATAACACTAAATGACTATAAGAATATACCTCCATCCTCGAACAAGAAAGGATAATTGGCACGTATGGTGTCCTCTCGCTCCCATGTTGCCTCTTCCACCCCTCGGTGTCGCCACAACACCTTCACAAGCCTCACGGTCTTGCCTCGCAAAACCTGCTCCCGGCTATCCATGACACGCACCGGTCCCTCCTCAAAGGTCCCATCTGCATCAACAACGAGTTCTCCCCAATCCACAACATGCGTCGGATCTGGAGTATACTTCCGGAGCATAGAGACATGGAATACAGCATGAACACCCGATAAACCTGGCGGCAACGCCAACCTATAGGCCACAGTGCCAACTCTCTCAAGTATCTCGAAGGGCCCAATATATCTCGGCGACAGCTTTCCTCGCTTGCCGAATCTGACCACTCCTCTCTTGGGCATCACCTTTAAGAAGACATGATCTCCCACCTCAAACTCCAGAGGTCGCCGCCTTCTATCGGCGTAACTCTTCTGCCGGCTTTGAGCCGTGAGAAGACGTTTCTTTATTAGGTCCACCTTCTCCGAGGTGTCTCTTATTAATTCTGGGCCAGTAGAGGGTCTTTCTCCAACCTCAGTCCAACAAACCGGAGAACAACAAGGCCTCCCATAAAGCGCCTCATAGGGTGCCATCCGTATGCTCGCCTGATAGCTGTTATTATAGGCGAATTCCACTAAGGGTAAATGCTCTTCCCAACTACCCTTGAGGTCTAGGAAACATGCTCGTAGCATGTCCTCTAACGTCTGAATGGTCCTCTCTGACTGACCATCTGTCTGGGGATGAAAGGATGTGCTCATCCTCAACTGAGTCCCCATGGCTCGCTGGAAACTCTCCCAAAAGTGAGCCGTAAACCTGGGATCCCGATCCGATACTATAGATACGGGTACCCCATGCAACCGGACTATCTCCCTTATGTACAACCTGCAGAATTCCTCCAGAGTGAAGGTCATCCGCACCGCCAAAAAGTGTGCCGACTTCGTAAGTCGGTCCACTATCACCCACACCGCATCATGTCCCCGCGATGTCCGTGGCAAGTGGGTCACAAAGTCCATTGTGACGTGCTCCCACTTCCACTCAGCCACTTCCAAGGGCTGGAGCAACCCTGCTGGTCTCTGGTGCTCGGCTTTAATCTGTTGACATGTGAGGCATCTACTGACAAAGTCGCCAATTTGCCTCTTCATTCCGCTCCAATAATACTGGCGACGAAGATCATGATACATCTTCGTGCCGCCTGGGTGCACCGCAAAACGAGAGCAATGGAACTCCCTGAGGATCTCCTCTCTCAGCTCCGCCGACTGGGGAACCACAACCCTTCCCCTAAACCGAAGACTGTCATCCGAGTGAATGGCCCAGCCCTCGTCACCAGTACCCGCCTGCACTCGGTCCCTGATGGATGATAACTCTGAGTCCTGTCTCTGTGACTCAATCACTCTGCTCAGTAGGGAAGGCGTAGCCACCAAACTCCCTAAAACACCCTGAGTCCGACCCCGATAATGCAGCCCAAATTGGCCCACGGCCTCAAGCATCCGCCACTCCCGGGAAGCCACACTAGCTAAGACACCCCGTGACTTTCGACTAAGTGCGTCAGCCACCACATTTGCCTTACCAGGGTGGTAATGCAAAGTGAAGTCATAGTCTTCTAGGTACTCCATCCACCTACGCTGCCTCATGTTGAGGTCCCGCTGAGTGAAGATGTACTTCAGACTTTTGTGGTCCGAAAACACTTCAAATCGTTCACCATACAAATAGTGGCGCCAAGCCTTCAAGGCAAAGACTATGGCCGCCAATTCCATGTCATGCGTGGGGTAATTCTGCTCGTGATTCTTCAACTGTCGAGAACTATAAGCCACCACTCTCCCGGACTGCATCAAGACACAACCCAGTCCGTCTTTGGAGGCATCGCAATATACCGTGTAGTTTTGTCCCCTTTCTGGAACAATCAAGATAGGAGCTGAAGTGAGTCTCCTCTTTAGTTCTTGGAATGCCTTCTCACACGAATCATTCCACTCGAACTTGACCTCCTTCCGGGTCAATCTAGTCATAGGTGCGGCTAGTCGGGAGAAGTCCTCGATGAACCTCCGGTAATACCCTGCCAATCCCAAGAAACTACGTATCTCGAAGACTGACTTTGGCCTCTCCCAACTCATAACTGCCTCAACCTTCTCCGGGTCAACTGACACCCCCGAGGCTGACACCACGTGTCCCAAGAATTTCACCTCCGTGAGCCAAAATTCACACTTGCTGAACTTGGCGTACAATTGATGGTCCCTCAAGGTCTGGAGAACAATCCTCAAGTGACCCTCATGCTCCTCCTCTGTCTTGGAGTAGATCAGGATGTCATCAACAAACACTACGACAAACTGATCTAAATAGGGCTGGAACACCCTATGCATGAGATCCATGAATGCCGCTGGGGCATTCGTCAACCCAAATGGCATCACCGTGAACTCGAAATGCCCGTACCGCGTTCTGAACGCCGTCTTAGGGATATCTGACTCCCTAATCCTCAACTGATGGTAGCCCGTGCGGAGATCTATCTTTGAATAGACCCGCGCTCCCCTCAGCTGATCAAACAGATCATCGATCCTCGGCAAAGGGTACCTATTCTTGATGGTGACCCGGTTTAACTGCCGATAGTCTATACACAATCGAAGGGTCTTATCCTTCTTCTTGGCAAACAGCACCGGAGCGCCCCAAGGTGAGGTACTCGGTCTAATAAAGCCCTTGTCCAATAATTCTTGTAATTGGACCTTGAGTTCTTGCAACTCAGCTGGCGTCATCCTATGTGGAGTCATAGAAATGGGCGAAGTACCCGGATGCAACTCAATGCTAAAGTCCACATCCCTATGGGGAGGTAATCCCGGTAACTCGTTCGGAAAGACGTCCTCATACTCGCACACCACCCGAGGTAGACCCAATTCTTGTCTTGCCTCGTCCTCCAGGGTAAGGCTCGCAAGCCAACCCATTAATTTCCCATGCCATCGCGAATCATACACGACTTGAGGCAAAGCATCATGCTTTTCCCCCTGAAACTTGAAACAAACACCGTCTGGTGTATAGGCGGTGACCCTCTTCCTGTCACAATCAATAACGACCCGATACGCCGCCAACCAGTCCATCCCAAGGATGACATCGAATTCCGACATGTCCATAACCCTAAGGTCCACGGTGAGTAGAATCCCCGAGATCTCTAGCTCACAACCCCGACATATCTGATTCACACACACCCTAGCTCCTAGGGGTGAATTCACATACAACGGCTCTTCCAATGCATCAACCTCTAAGCCCAAATCCCTCACACATGATGCAGAAATGAATGAATGTGATGCACCAGAGTCAAATAATACTTTAGCCCATAAACGAGAAAGTAGAAATGTACCCTGAATGACCGACTGGTCCACTGGCTCAGCCTGAGGTGTAATGGCGTAGACACGCCCCTGGGTCCCCGAAGTCCCGGCCTGCATGCCCTGTCCTCGGCCTCGACCCATGCCTTGGCCCATCTGGCCCGACTGCGGAGTCCCCGCTCGAAAGGTGGTAGGGGCCTGAGTAGTGCCCTGGAACTGATACTGATTTCCCTGGCCCATGGTGGGGTAGGGAGGAACAAGGTGTGTCTGTGATTGTCCCACTGATGACTGGGACTGAGGTGTCCCATAGCTCTGGGATCCTTGCCTCTGCGGACAATCCCGCTTCATATGCCCCGGTTGGTGGCAATGGAAACATGTCTTCTGGCCTGCCTGGTGGGTAGTCCTGTAGTTTCTCCCGCCCTGGGAAAATTGACCTTGGCCTTGGCCTTGATAGCCACGGCCCTGTCCTTGTTGTCCTTGTGGAGTAGAAGTTCTCTGCTTCTTCCCCGAACTAGAAGAAGAGGATTGGCCCTCCTTCTTCTTATCCTTAGCACCCGCCTCACGGATGCTTCGAGCATCGTCAACCTCCCTCTCAATGGCCATAGCTGTCTCGACCATAGAGTCCAAGTCTTGCAGGCGGAGGCCCACAATCTTTCCCCGGATGGATAGCTTCAACCCATCCTCGAACCTTCTTACCTTGGCCATATCCGTGGCCACGTAATCATCAGCAAATCGGGCTAATTCGGTGAACTTAGCCACATACTCCATCACCGTCATTGACCCTTGCTTCAAATCTAGAAAGTCTCGGGCCTTTGCATGTCGAACGGCCGTTGGGAAATATTTACCCATGAAGAGCTCCTTGAACTCTCCCCATGTCATGGCCTCTAGGTTCTTCGAGGCCGTCACCCAATCCCACCACAATTGGGCTTCTCCCTCTAGCTGGAATGCAACTAGTCTTATCTTAGTAGCGTCTGAGGTGACCTCCATCGCCCCTAAGATCTTGTTGACTTGCCGGAACCAATGGTCGGCCACCATCGGGTTCGCCCCTCCCATGAAGACTGGAGGTTTGTGTGCTTTAAACTGTTGGAGGTTACTCGTGCCTCCATGTCCGGCATTTGCACTAGCTTGTGCAACAGTAGCCGCCATCATGCCCATGGTTTCCGTAAACGCTTGTTGATCGAAGACCGGTGGTGGTTGGTTATTGTTCCGCCCACCGCCTCGACGTCCTCTTCTTCCACTTGCCATCTACACACACGTCAAATGGCAATGGCACACTAACTTAGTATCCCGAAGTAGGGACCAAAGTTAAAACATTTAAATCTTTCTCATTGTCTCACTAGTAGAGCGTATGCCTCCAATAGTGGACCCTTACGCTTTGAACTTTCCCGTTCATTTGCTTTCCCACTCCCAAGGTTAAGTTCTCTAACCCTAGTGTGTCCATTTCCATACACATTTTTTTTTTTTTTTTTTTTTTTACCATGCATATAATACACATATCACATATCACATAACATGTAGCAATTTAAGCAAATAACATGAAATGTACAATGAATGCTATGGTCTAGACCCATGCCCCATCAAGCCCTAGGTAAATCGTATACCTATGCTCTGATACCAAGCTATGACGCCCCAATCTCCGGGGGTCCTATATTAACCGTTGACCACCCGTCAACCCGCGGAAATAACCATGGATGTCACTCAACCTAACACCACGGTAGTAGCATCCCCTTAACCGGGATCTTAATTCACCATTGTTAACCGGATTCGATTATTCATTTGGGTTCAACCAATATTCGATATACCATGATTTATACTCCATTTACATCATTGGAGGGAAAGGAAACGTAGATTGAAAATAGGGCGAAGCAGTGTGAAAATCTGAAAATTTTGAAGAGAGTACCGGTACCCAGTACCGGTACCATTCAGTACCGGTACCCGGTACCGGTACTATCAACCCACTGGAAAGGGGGTACCGGTATCCAGTACCGGTACCATTCAGTACCGGTACCCGGTACCGGTACTGTCAACCCACTGGAAAGAGGGTACCGGTGTCCAGTACCGGTACCATTCCGTACCGGTACCCGGTACCGGTACTATCAACCCACTGGAAAGAGGGTACCGGTGTCCAGTACCGGTACCATTCCGTACCGGTACCCAGTACCGGTACCATTCAGTACCGGTACCCAGTACCGGTACTCTCTGCCCAGTTTTGCCATTTTCAACCATTTTTCCTTTCCAATCCATTCAAAACCCTTCCCAACTCATCAAATACATGTTTGACAAGGATTTCCATATAAAACATGGTTTATACAAGTTCTATTACAATTGATTCCATACATTTACATATCAAAATGGAATTCTTTTCAAAAGCTTTTACAAAACAACAATAAAAGCCACAAGTCGGCTTTCTTCAACCTTGGGGCTCGAAATGGGAGCCGTCCACCGGTGTGAACCCCGCACCTGAAATGTTTTTCCCACAAAGGGTGAGCCACGCTCAATAGGGTATTTCCTAATGAGGCTACTCCCCAACCTATATGCATATGAAATGTTCACATGCCACAAAACCACAATTCATAACATTCCAAGCAAGGAAATATATTCAATGATGGAAATTGCAATGTCATGCTATGGAATGAGGTGAGACTCACTCATGCATATCAACCGAGCCCTTCCCGGCTCCTCTACACATGCAAGTGCCAATGTGTACTAATCTGTCATTGATGTTGCACATCAAATGATTTTTCATTCTAGGGTCTTTCTTGGGGTGGATATTTATGGACTTACACCAACGGCACCCAACCGACACGGAATTCATGGACTTCCACCAACGGTTCCGCGTACACCGACACACTTTATGGACTCTTATACCAACGGAGTGCGTATCCAATCACCGGGTCTCTCACCCGAGGGATAGTCTAGCCCTTCTTGCTACCCCAACCCTAACAACCATGCAAACCGTGCGACTCGACTAGGTCATCGACCCGTCTTACTCGAGCCCACTTGTCATCCACCAAGCGTGGTGAAGACAACCACCATGCACACACACCCACTAAGTGCAATGCTCCCGTGCATATGAAATGTGATGTCTCATTTCAACAATATTATCATGTTCAATATGCTATGAGTAACACTTGAACATTCTAATCATATTTCACATATTTCATGGCAATTTATATCATAAGCATATAATTCCCATCATTCCCTACAATGTCAATATATTACAAATACGTATATATATATCAACCTTTTACCTTGGACAACACCCAAACATGTCATCACATAATCAAGTAATAACATACTTCAAGTCTCATGGCATAATGTAAGCACATAGCATGCCCACAATTCACATAATCCAAGAATCACATTGGAACAATTTCATATACCCAATTCTTTTTACCCAAATCAAACAAAAGGGGCAAGAGATACACAACCAATCATCCTACCCATTTCATTAAAACATTCTAGGTTTGGAATGAACCTTAGTAGGAGGAAACCCTACCTCTTGTAGCGTGTAGAATAACCGTAGGAAGCCTCCAAAACCCGATCCTATCCCAAAGCCCTAGCCTCCAAAAATCCCGTCCTTGGATTCTCTCCAAAACCCGACCTCCTTGGTATGGTTTTGTAGCCCTTGGCGAGGAGAACGACTTTTGTTCTTGGCCCGAGTGGATTTGAGCTCTCAATGGGTGTAGATCGTAGAGAGAAGGTGGAGAAGACTTGCTCTTTCCCTCTCTTCCTCTCACGTTAAAACCGGTTGAGCAAATGGGGAGAGAAATCTGATTTTCTCCCCTTTAAATACTCTTTAAATGCTTGGCCCACAATGCGCCACACGGCCCTTATTTCCCGGGTCCGTTTTAACCCCGAAACGATTAAATTTCGCTCCGGTTCAAGTTCAAAATATTTTTATTTTAACTTGCCGTCATTTATTTCCCAAAATTTAAAATTTTAAATCAGAATCTTGTTTTTGGGTCTCCCGAGGCTCGACCGCCTCGTAAAACGCGAAAAATCCGACTAACTCGGAATTTAATGAAATTTGACAGGGTAACTAGTTTTCGCGAGACGAATCCAACGGTGAGGTTCATTTCGTCATCCAATTTCTAGAAAATTTCAGGTTTACAACCTGTACCATAGTGGCAATTTACCATTTTGCCTTTTTTCACAACAGTTCAAATTTTCTCGGGTTTTACAACCCGAGTCCACCACGACTCCCTTTACATGCTATTGCCATGTATGCAAAACCGGGCTACCTAAGCCCCATGAATGAGATGTAACTCATGTACTCAACCCGAGCCCTCCCTGGCTCCTCAACACAATGCTAATGCCAACGTGTTTGATGTATCATGAAATGAGATGTGACTCATTTATGCACTCACCCCGAGCCCTTCCCGGCTCGACAACACAATGTAAATGCCAATGTGTACGACATGCCATGAGTGAGATGAGACTCAATCATGTAACACACCCCGAGCCTCCCCGGCTCCCACACACACAATGAAATGTCAATGTGTCGTAAAATTCGCCGTTGATGTTATCCACTCAACGACCATTGATAAATCAAAACCCTTGTGTCTTTGTTGGGCAACGGATTTTGGTATCTCAACCGCCGGTTCCGTAAACCATGGCACTTTTCTGGAATTTCACCGCCGGACAAATGCCTGAACCATGTAACCGGGTCTTGCACCCGAGGGGGGATCTATCCCTTCTTGCTATACCCAGACACAAGTTTTTCCTTTATGCATGTAACCGGGCAACTCAAATGAATGTTCAATCTATCTTTCCCGAGCCCACCATCAAACACCTAGTATGGTGTTGATTAATGCAAACATACCACCACACTCATGAATGACTCCCATGAATGTGACACAACATTATGCCCAATATGCTATGACCGCCAATGAGCAACTCTTTTCATGTCCATATGCATTTACTACCACATAGATTGTGGTACAATACCCATGCACAAACACACCCACACCCATGCTAACATCCCATGAATGTGATGCCCATGTCCACATACATTTAATACCACATAGATTGTGGTATAAACACCCATGCACAACATCCCTATGACACAATGTCCATGTATGCGATGTTCCCGTGCATATGCAATGCAATGGACAATTGTCACTTGTATATCATGTTCATATATAATGAATGTCATATGAACTAATCTCACACAATCTATTCCATTCCATGTCAATTTACATCATAACCATATAAATTACATACTTCATCTCAACTTTGATACATCAAAACCATATATCAATAATTCATAATTTCAACATAAATCATATCGTACACATATGATTTTCATTCTCCACCTAAGGCATAACATGTTATTTATCATATAACAATTTCAATCTATTTAGGTATTTTGTCAAACACCTTCAAGGCAAACAACATGGTAACACATATCATGCCCAATTTCCACATAATTCAAGAAATTCCAATAGGCAATTTCTACATATCCATTTAGGATAAAATTATTTTACCTAAATTCCACCAATAGGCAAGTGTAATTTTCTAACAACCTACCCACCATCTTCATTATTCCATAACCATATACATATAAATATATGTATACATAGGTCAATATATATATATATATATATCCAGCCCATTTATCATAGGCATTTCTAGGTAAGAAATCAACCCAAGTAGGAGAACCCCTACCTCTTGTAGCGTGAGAATCCCGTAGGAAGCTCCCAAGACCCGAAAACCTAACTCGAAGCTTGATTTTCCCAACTCCCGAAATTTCACCTTCGGTGAAATTCGTTGTTTTTGGTACCCACGCGTAGCCTTCGTCGACGTGATCACTTCTCCCTTCTAGCTCGACGGAATCCGAGCAAAGAAATACAACTCGAATCTTGATTTTCGTACACCCCCACCCGTTCACCTTCGGTGAAACTTGTTGTTTTTGGTACCCACGCGTAGCCCTCGTCGCGTAGATGAACTTTGCCTTTTGAATCGACGAATTCCGACGGACGGAACTCCCGGAATCAGAGCGGGAAGCTTGGAGATCAAAATTTTTCTCCTCTCTCCCTTCAACGTCTGAACACAGCCAGCTAAAGGGGCTGAAAAATCTGATTTTTCAGATATTTGGCCCCTATTTATACTTTTAATTGCGCGGTCCACATTGCACCGCATATTTTCGACTTTCGGGTCCGTTTTTCGTCCCGAAACGATTCATTATACCTCGGATTAAGTTCAAATTAATTTTATTTGAACTTTAATTCAATTATTAGAAAATTTTATAATTTTAATAAAAAATTCGTTTTTGGGGTCATCCGAGACCCGACTGTCTCGTAAAACGTGAAAAATCCGACTATTTCAGAATTTGATGAAATTTTACATGGTCACTAGATTTCGCGAGACGAATTCAACGGCGAAGTCCGTTTCGTCATCCGAGCTCTAGAAAAATTCAGGTTCGCAACCCGTTCATAGTGGCAAGTTATTGTTTTGCCCCTTTGTGAGTAGTTCAAATTTTCCGGGGTTTCACATGAAAACCCTCCTCGGGAAAAACCGCGGTGAACCTTCTCAATTCACCAAAACATAGTCCACTATCCAAAAATTAGCTTTCAAGTAATAGATTCTTATATTCAACCAATACTATGATTAGATGCTCCCTTCCTTCAGTAAGCTACTCCGTCAAAACTCTGTCTTTAACGTTATGTGTAGCTTCACTTGGATTCACCTCCGTAAGGATCCTCTAGGCCTCGAGCGAACTTGGGTGCACCAACTATCCTCAGAATGCACACATCAATGGGTTTGGCCTTCATCCAATCAAGATCTTCAACACCAAGAGGTGAGGTTGGCTAGAATCTCTAAAAGGTAACCTTGGATTTAGGGATCTAGGGTTGTGGTAAAAGCTCTTTAGGTCTAAAATAGATTTATCTCTTCAAAAAGTTGGCTAAAGGCTTACTCTAGTAGTACGGAATGCACTACCTATTTATATGCTCGAAATAAGGGCAATCTTGGAACTCAAATTTATTAACAATCGCTAGATCGGTGAGAAGGCGGTCATAGGGCGATGGTCTCTGGAATTAAAAACAAGTTTCAAACCAATCTAGGAAGATTAGATCACTCGAGCAACCTTGAAACCACTTGAACAACCTCTAAGACCTCTCGAGCGGCCTCAAGGGCGGTCCTTGTTCCTCATTTACTTGGTCTTTTCTCCATTTCTTGCCCAATTCATAAAGAGACTGCACTAGCGAAGGTTAGTGAGCATAGGATGGTCCCTACCATTTTTTAAGCCTCAAACCAAGCAAAAAACTTGTCCACTTAAGCAATGGCGTTGCTCAAGAGGGGTCCGCTAATAGTTCAAACTATGTTTTCAAAATACGAAACGGTTTAGAAAACATATGTGTTGAAAAACACATAGGAGCCATACACGGATTAATCCTGATTCCATTTTAACTCTAACCTCCTAAGTCTATTAAGATAATGGATCATCTTAAATATCTAGGTCATTACCTTTTTCCTAAGCTTGAAGTTGCACTCGAAGTGCAAATGATATAGCTTTAACTCTTGATCTCCTCTCTTTAATGATGCTTTTGGATCTTCAACCGTTGTTGCATCATGACCATGTAATAAGTTGAAATTTATAATAAACTTCACGAAATTAGCCAATTACAAATATATGATCTAACAATGATTGAGGAAGGGATAAACTTTAAAGAGGTAATTTCTTCTATCCCTGCAAACTTCATCAATTAAAGGTGGACATAGTTATTTAAGGCCCCATAGCTTTCGAATGATGATATAGTGAGATAGTTTTACACACATTCGAAATCCATGTGCTCTTGTTGATAGTTTTGTCACATATATTTGATGGATTGAGTTCACATTCTCTGCATCTCTTATAGCCACCACTCTTGGCCTACTTAGGGTAAAGAACGATGCCTTTAGTGCGAGACCAATTGACCAGTTACCTCATCTCTTAGTTGTGGCTATTGAGCTTTATAGGATACAATATCCTGATCATTGGGTTACAATAAAATCTTAAAAAAAATTTTGATCCGAGATTATGTTGGAACGAAAATCCCAAGAATCATTGACAATGCGTATGTATCAAATATAAAAAAAAATTTGTTAAAACTCTGCAAAGCAAAACTAGGGTTTGTCTTTGAGATCGCTCTGGATTGATCTCGTCTCAGCACGAACACATAATCTAACGACAAACGTGGAAGATAGCTCGATGAACATCATGATCTTCTGTAGTATATCCCCAACATCAAAATTTGGATGTAGTGTGGGCTGCAAAGACCTCCGAATTTCTGCTCTCTCTCTCTCAACCTCTCTCAAAACATGAGTAATCAAGGTGATGTTGATTTAGAGAGCCTAGATGTCTATATATATGTTACAACAAAAACCCTAAGGAGAAATAAGGGTCGGGCTTTCAATGGGCCTAGGATTCATATGTTAAACCCAGAACAAACATCCTGTAGTCCATTAATAATAAGTTAGTCTACTAAAAAATTATTATTGATCTCCTGAACCTTATCTCAAAATTATGTTTCGAGTTCCTTATTATTATATGCTTAACAATCTCAACACTTTGAAATTACAGATATCTATCAATTAAATAAATTACTAAAAATTATATTTAATTGACTTATTTTATTCCTTGAGACTTTACTACTCAACTTATTTGTCATGTCGGATAATTAAATCCACCTGTAGGGTTTGACATGAACAAAATTTATGAGCTTCCTCAAGAGGACATCATCAACTCTTTTAAATGCCAGAAAGTGGTTTTCTTTAATAATTAATTTTCACCATATAAAAAATATCGTCTCTCAATTCACCAAACTTATTGACTCAATATGAATCTCACTCTTTGATAAATTAAAGTGACAATCATTATATGCACGTGGCGATTAAATATCTCGAGATTAAGAGTATAAGCAATCATAATAATCATGAGGTATTTATCATCTTATTCAATCAGTAAAAGATAATAACCTCAACATGAGTCTGTTCAATATAGAAAACATACTAGTGCAATAATCCGAGACATCAAACAGTCTCCTATAGTCAAGATAGGCTATACCAGAATATTACACTACAATCATACTGATGGTGTGTCCAATTCCATCTAGGATTGTGAACTATACTCATATTATACAAGGATCTAATAATCTGGTCTCTTGTGCATAAGCCAAACTCTACATACCAGATTATCTACAATATAAAATATAAGACACACGTGTATACCATATATCAAATTATTCATATCCAAACTCACACCTTGGAGAAAAAGAACTTGCTTGGCTCTACCAAACCCAGTTGTTGAATATGCATACTAAGGATTTTGATGGAGAAGATTGCTCGAGGCCTAAATGAACCGTGTGGCGATTAGTTCAAGTGAAGCTATCCATAATATTGAAGAGGGAGTTTCGACGAAGAGATATATTGAAGGAAATGAGTGTCTAACAATGATATTTGTTAGATCACATTTTATAATTGGTTAATTTCATAGAGTCCATTGTAAATCTCAACATTTTCTATGGTCATGATGCTATCAAGTTGAAGATTTAAAAGCGTTATTAAGGGGAGGAGATCAAGCATCAAAGCAACATCATTCAGACTCAGTATGCACCTTCATACTTAGGACAAAGATAATGACCTAAACATCTGAGATGAACCCTTAGTTATTTTAATTTAGTATGGTTAGGATTAAAATAGAATTGGAAGCAATCCGAGTATGGCTCCTAGGTGTTTGAAAACATAGATTAAGCCAATATCAGACCCTCTTGAGCAACACCCTTTAGTGCTCAAGAGGACAAGTTTTTTACTTAGTTTAGGCTTTAAAAACCGATAGAGACAGATCTATGTTTGTTAGCCTTCACTAGAGTAGTCTCTTTATGACTTATGAAATAAAATGAGAAAGGCCAGGAAGGAGTACAGAGCTCTCTCGATCAGTCAGTGCTCTTGGTCAAGATTGAAATGTAATTTTCATTCTAGCGACAACCACCCTATGACTATTCTATAACCGCCCTCCCATCGATCGAGCAGATCCCTAAACCTAAGGCTACCCCTAGAGATTCTACCCAATCTCACTAATTGGAGTTGAAGATCTTGATGGTTTGACATACCCATTGGTGTGTGCATACCGAGAATCATTGGTATGCCTATGATTGCTCGAGGTCTAGATGAATCATGCGACGGGGAGTCCAAGTGAAGTTAGCTATAACGTCGAAGGAGTGCCTTTGACGGAGAGATCTACTAAAGAAAAAGAGCATCTAGCCATGTGGATTGATTAAGGTATAATTCTCAAGTACTTGTAGATTGATACTAGATTTAGTGAATTAGGCTTTGGTGAACCGAGAAGGTTCCCTACAGTTTTTCCCGAGAAGGGTTTCCGCATCAACAAATTACTTGTGTTATTTATTCCTTTTAAATATACACTTGTGATTTGATGCACACTTGGGCACCATGGGTTTGATGAATTGATTTTTTGATATATTACTTGATTAGGTTTGGGTTACCTTGGTTGGGATCTTCGTGTGAGATTAAGTGTTAATCAACAAATTGCTAAAAATAATACACTAATCTACATAGGTGTTTTGGGTTGTGGTGTTTAAAAAGGGGTTCTCACACTTAATCTTCACATTATTACATGACAAGGTAATTGTGGTAGATTTAGGTTAAAATTAGTTGTCATCCGAGCTTAAATTTTAATTAACCTATTCACCCCCTCTAGGTTTAGCATACGATTCCTTGTGTAGAATTTATTGGAAAGATCATACACGTGAAGTATTGTATTTTTCTCCACAATTGATATCAAAGTTAGGTTTTCCTTGAATTACACTTCGTGTAGGCACTCATTGCATATTTGATCTAGTTTTTTGTGATTTGAGGTTCATTATAAATCCAGTTGGTTATTAATGGAATTTCAAAAGTAAGGAGGTTCAATAGCACAATCGCTTCTCTTTGATGGTACAAACTATGCATATTGGAAAGCTCGGATGAGGGCGTTTCTAAAATTGATTGATGAGCGTATTTTGATGTATGTGCTAGAAGGTTGGAGCCCTCCAATGACCACCACATCAGTTGAAGGTGGTGAAGCCATTGTTGAACCAAAATCCCTAAAGACTTGGTCTAAAACCGAGTACGAGTCTGCGGGGTGGAACTCGAAAGGCTTCAATGCAATATTCAATGTCATGACACTTGAAGAGTTCTGGAGGATCTCCAATTGTGAGGCTTCCAAAGAGGCATGGGACATATTACAAGTTTCTCAGAAAGGAACACCTTTAGTGAAGATGTTTCATCTTCAAAGGTACACCTCTTAGTTCAAGACTTTGAGGATGAAGATGATAAAAAATTTTGCGATTTCTAGGCTAGATTGTGTGATATTTTAAATTCATCATTCGAATTGGGTACCAAGTATGATGACTCCACGATTAAATGAAAAATATTGAGATCTTTATCGAAGATGTTTCATACTAAGGTGACGGCCTTGGAAACTGGAGTCAATTTGGAGATGTTGTATATAGAAGAACTAGTTTGGTCTATTTTGGCTTTTGAGATGAATCTCCAACCACCAAAGAAACTGAGGGGCATGATATTAAGCTCAATAATGAGAATATGGAGATGAATCCAAGTCACATATTTGGGAAAAGAGGACCTAGCCGACTTTGTGAGAAAGGTTAGGAAGTATAATAAAGGGGAAAGAACCTCAATGCTACAAGTGTCAATGGTTTGGACACATGGCTTGGGAATTTCCTTATCATAAGAAGAAGGATATGTCCATAGAGAGGAGAAAAAGTGAGCCCGAGTTGACAACGAATGAGGATACTTCCTCTCAAGAAGATGAGGAAGAGTTCATGGCTTTAGTAAGCTCACACTCCTCTCTCCCCCCCCCCCCCCCCGGAGAGAAACTTTAAAGATGCTCATCGTCTCTACCAAGTTGGATGTCCCGAGTGCTTCCAATAAGGTCATGGTACCTACAAATAGAATTTTGATATCAAGTTTGACACTAATTTTAAGGATTTATATTAATTTCTTTATTTTTTTTTCTCTTTCCTTGTTTATTGCACGTTTACGCATGTTTTTCTTGTATATGTTTATTTGAAAAGATTTCTTTTGTTTATTTTTCTGTGTTGTTGATCATGGTAATTCACAGTTTGGTTTGCTTTATCATTATTTCATCCTTAAATCAAAGTTGAAATCTACATTGTTATGAGTCATATTAAGGAATTGAGAACATAGGGGTATAAATCTTATTGCATAATTAATGAGCCAATGTCTCTTTCATCCTAACGTGCTTGGATAATGTTTATCTTTGAAAAATTCATAAACCAAGTACAAGCCAACCATTCACCTTCATACTTAGAAGTCTTGTTAGTTTAATTGATTAATAACTTCACGTGACTCTAAGTGTTGGTGATAGGTAAACACATGACTAAAAATTAGTTAAACCCCAATTCCTTAAAAGGTGTCAAAGGTCCATTGTGAGCAAAGAGTCCAATGTGGCCAACCATTAAAAGGTGAGGCATAATTAAATTGCTAAAAATAATTGCACTTGAATTATTGAGAGTACTTATGCTTAATTCAAATTGTTCATTTGTAATGCTCATAGAGCTCATGCTAAACATGTTTAGAAGCTTATTGATAAAGTACATAATTCACAATCGTGCTAATTGAAGACATAAGTGAAGAAGGGATAAAAGAAAGAGGGAGTTTTCTAAAAACAAAAATGATTAGGACATTCACTAACCAGTCATGTATTCACTTAGATGATACATTGTGATTTAACGTAAAGCTTATTAATGATTTGAACAAAACGGAATCCTAATTGTGTCGGAGTTTGGTTTCACACACGTTGCACTTGAATTGGTCAAAGTTGAACAAAATTTAAACACGTGTGAGTGAAATTGAATAAACTAAGGAAACATTGCCCTAAGATACATGAAATTGATTTCTATATTTCTTGAATATGCCTTAGGCTAATGTGATGAGATGATGAAATTTGGATGGAACCATTATAATGTAAATTTGTGTAATTTTCATGATTTTATGCATTAGATTTTTATTATTTAATTGAGAATTGCTTTAAATGAGATCTAATTTCATCTATGTATGTGCATTGTAGTTGTATATAGGTTGTACATACACCTATGCATAGTTTGAGTCTTTGAAAGTAGTTGAAAGCCATTGGGAACCCGTGATTGAATCCCTTAGGTCATCTAGTCACTATAGTTCTAAGGAGTCTGAGTCACCCCGATTTGGGCTTTTGGATCGCGCTTACAACCATTAAAGCTGTTTTAGTGACTTTTAGTGTAGGTCATATGAGAGTTTGAGTATTTATTATTCATTCATGTTTTGTACTAAAGTACTCTATTTATTTGTTGACTTTTATTTGTTTTGACTATTTTTGTTTGTTGTGACGCTCTTTTACTCCTAATCTTGATGTTATTATCATATTTGACTTTAAGTTATATGTTTTGTTTGTCCCTTGCTTACTTTATGTGCATGATTTAGTTAGTTGATTTGCATTCATACCTTCTTGGTATATCTCGTGTATGTTGTCATTTGGTTGACATTTATAGCAAATAAGGAAAGAATATGTTGGGTAACTTGATTATGTACCATGCTTGTGGCATGTTGTCATTTGGTTGGCATTTATGACAAAAAATGGGAGAATATTTTAGGTACATATAAGAGGAATCGAGAAGATTTACTCTTAACTAGACTAGATATGTTGCATGTGAAAATAGAAAGAGGGAGTTTGTTCAAATACTCAGAGAGAGTAAATTTACAAACTTGGTATGAAATCACTTATTTTACATTTGTTTAATTTTACACTTGTTAATTTACTTGTGGCCATTGGCCACCAACTAAGGGGGAGAACTTGAAGTGATTTAAATTGATAAATCAATAGGTTCTCAAGCATAATGGGTGAATTAGTTCTTAATATGTTACATATTTGTACTTGCATGATGTATACATGAATATGCCCTATGCTTAACTTGGTGTTTTCCAAACTTGTGATTAGGTTATGTATTTATCTAACATATGATGCTTTTTACAAGAATTTAATTTGAGTGGTGATGTACATGACTATGATCTTTAAGCTTCATCTAAAGAAGTAAATGTTGTACTTAGATAGAGATTTAGGAAGTGTGCATTAGTGTTGAGATTATGTTTACAATTCATTTTAATCTTAATTTCTTATGTGTATTTCATCATGAAATTGTCAAAGGGAGAGATTGTTAGATCATATTCTATAATTGGCTAATTTCGTGGAGTTCATTGTAAATCTCAATCTTTTTCATAGTCATGATGTTATCAAGTTGAAGATCTGAAAGCATCATTGTAACGCCTCAAAATCCCCATTCGACGGCATTACTATCTAAAACCATTCACATCATGAGAGCAACTAAATGTTTCATAACTAAAGAGAATTTCATTCATCATCCACAATATATACAACATCATCCAAAAGAATATGCCCAACTATGGCAATTACACCCCAAAAATTCAACTATTATCTTGCAGTGGAATAACGAAAATATTAGACATCACATTGTCTCAAAATGAATTTCCTAATCTAGAACATAAGAGAATATAGCTCTAAACATCCACCTCAGGATCCACGTTCCCATCTATTGGAGCTTCCCAATGTACCGGCTCATCAACTCCGAGCTCCTCCTTTAGACCATAATCTGAAAAAGATATTATTTGTAGGGGGTGAGCACTAAGCTCTGTAGGAAAATCCTCTCAAACTCGAACAAGGTTTCGAAAGTATATAAAACAGTCAGTCTCATTTTACAAATATCATATATAGCTTTTGAAGGAAAACATGGACATTTCAGTGGATCTCAAGTTTACACAGTAGCAATAATTAAATGAAAAAGTAAAACTAATTCCCAAAAATAACCATTCCAACAAGTTACCATTTCCACCATAACCATTTCCACAATAAACTCATTTCCACAATAAACCATAACCAACCATTTGCACAATAAACAATAGCCCACAATGTATCTCAACCCACAACTTGTATCTCAGGTATGATGTATGACATCTCATGAATAAACACATCGAGAATATCCTGACCCACACACACACACCCAATCCTCGCAAGGATATACAACTTTAGGAAGGGCGTATACCGACGCATCAGCAATGACGAATCCAACTCAAGAATAATATACTAACCCTCAGCCACGGTACCACGTGAGCAAATAGTAGTTTGGTCCTCGCAAGGCACCAACCCCACTACGAGTGGTAGGAAAAATTCAAACCCACACGGAGTAAGAAAAGCATCTACCCACTCTACGATACCCGGTCAACGGCCACCCATGGTCATCCAAACATCCACAAGAGATACAATACCAACCCATTTCCTCAACTCACAAGCAAATCCAAAAATCCTCAAATTTCACATGTATTATTCCAATAGAACAATTTAAGAAAATATGCAAGAGATCATCAAAAATATCATTTTATTGTTCAATACAAAGCACTAGAGTTTTGAAATCAAGAACAAAGAAATATCAAGAAGAAAAATTCATATTTCTCAAAAACTAGAGTTTTGACATCAAGCACATGAATTTTTATGGCTATCAAACCATAACTTCACTCAAAACATGGTAAGATTTGCAAGAACATCAAGAAACAAGGATTCCATAACAAATATCTAAGATTTAGAGTCAAAACATATATATATATATGCCCTAGCCTCAATGAACAAGAGTAAGAAGAAACCACTATATATATATATATATATATATATATATGCCCTAGCCTCAATGAACAAGAGTAAGAAGAAACCACTACCTTGCTTCCTTAGCTTTTGTGTGAGAACAAGAAGATTTGATCTTTCCCCACTTGAATCTCTTGTTTTTCCCCTTCTTTCCTTCCTCTCTAAGCCTCTCTATGGTTAGCATTGATGAAATGGGGTGAGAATTGGAGAAACCACCTAAAATAGATCTAGGACGTGAAGCCCCCGGTTTGGTGCGTCCGAACGCGTATTTCTTTGTGTCCGGACACGTGTTTCTTCGCCCAACTTTATGCGACACGCGTCCGGACGCGTGTCTATTCCCGTCCGGACGTGGGTGACAGTATACTCTTACCTTTCAGATCGATTTTGACCTATTTAGAAGCCGATTTAGAAAATTTTCGTGAAATACACTTTTGTAGACCTTTAAATTTAGTTTCTACTATCCAAAAATCAGATCAATCAGAATTAGGAGTAAAAAGTTATGGCCAAAATACAAAGGTAGTGGCAAATTCCTTTCTACCCAAATCCTCTCCAAAATAGGTTTTAACTCCAAAATACGTCATAATTTTTAACACACCCCATATTACCTCTCCCAATGTTTTTCGACCTTCCGGATTCAATGGAGGCATTATTTTGACCTAAAAACATTTAAAAACTTACTTAATCACCCTTCTTAAGGTTACACACCTTTAAAACTAAGTTTGACCCGAAAGTCAATTTGTTCGAACTCAAACTTCATGATCAATCTTTCAATAATGATTGTAAGTTTCTTCCATCATTATATTCATATTAGGAGTACTCTTAAGATAATCTTATCCTTGTTTAATTTTTAATACGGGGTCTTACAATCATTGAAGAGAGGAGATCAAGAATTAAAATAACATCATTCAAACTCCATATACACCTTTATGCTTAGAACAAATGTAATGATCTAAACACCTAAGAAGAACCCTTAGTTATTTTAACTTAAGATGATTAGGATTAAAATGAAATTGCAAGTAATCTGAGTATGACTCCTAGGTATTTTGAAAACAAAAATTTTTCTAAACAATTTTGTGTTTTGAAAACATAAATTGAACCATTATCAGATCCCTCATGAGGAACACCCTTTACTGCTCAAGATGACAAGATTTTTGTTTGATTTTATAATTTAAAAATCGGTAGGGACCAATCTATGCTCGCTAGCCTTCGCTAGAGCAATCTATTTATGACTTAGGAAATAAAATGGGAAAAGGTCACGGAGAAATACAGAGCTCGCTCAAGTGATCCTTCATGGTTGCTCGGGTGGTCAGTGCTCATGGTCAGGATTGAAACATGATTTTCATCCTAGGGACAAACACCCTATGACTGCCCTTCCACCAATCGAGCGGTCATTTATGAATCTGAGTTATCGTATTTACCAAGGCTACCCTTATTCCGGACTTATAAATAGGGAGAACCTTTCCCATAATTAGATTAAGTCTCTTGTGAGAATTTTAAGTAAGAAAAACTAATTTCTACCTTGAGAGCTTTCAACACTAACTTAGATCCCTAAACCTAAGTCTACCACTAGAGATTCTATCCAACCTCACAAATTGGATTTGAAGATCTTGATGGTTTTGACAAACCCATTGGTGTGTGCACACCAAAAATCGTTGGAATGCCCATGATTGTTCGAGGCCTAGATGAACCGTGTGATAGGTTTGACAAGGAGATCTACTGAAGGGAAGGAGCATCCATTAATGTGGATTGGTTGAGGTATAAGTCTCAAGTACTTGTAGATGACATTGGATTTCGTAAATTGGGCTTTTGGTGAATCGAGAAGGTTCCCCGCAATTTTTTCTGAGAAAGCTTACGACGTCAATAAATCACATGTGTTATTTATTTCTTTTACATATACACTTGTGACTTGATGCACACACAAGCACCATATGTTTAATGAATTGATTGTTTGAATTCATATATCATAAATAGTTGCTTGATTGGGTTTGGGTTGCCTTGGTTGAGATCGTCGTATGAGATTGAGTGTTAATCAACAAAATGCTAAAATCAATACTCTAATCTACATGAGTGATTTGGATTGTGGTGTTTGAAAAGGGGTTCTCACACTTAATCTTCATATTATTGTGTAACGAAATAATTGTGATAGATTTAGGTTAAAATTGGTGATCATCCGAGCTTAAATTTTAATTAACATATTTACCTCCTCTAGGTCTAAGATGTGATTCCTCGTGTATAATCGAGTTGAAGAATCCTATACGTGAAGTATTGTATTTTTCTCCACCGTATTAGTTGAGGTATAACACTCAAGTACTTGTAGATTGACATTGGGATAATGGATTAGGCTTTGGTGGACCCTAGAGTGGTTCCCCGCGATTTTTTCCGAGAAGAGTTTTTGCATTAACAAATTGCTTGTGTCTTTTATGATTTTATGCTTGTACACTTAAAATTTGAGTACACACGCGCCCTAGATGTTTAATGTTATGATTGATTAACCATTCATTGCATTCATAGTGGTTTGCTAGTGGGTTTGTTGCTTTGGTAGTATTGCCTTGAGAGATTTAAAGTTAATCGATAAAATTGACAAATTCATTGCACCAATCTTGATGGGTTCCATGGGTTTGTTCTTGTTAAAGGGTTCTCATACTTAATTTCTTGATTAATTTGAGAAAAGAAGTAATTGAGGTGGACATAGTTAAAAATTAGTGATTGTAAAAGCGGAATTTTAATAAACCTATTCACCCCCTAGATAGTGTTTAGCATCCCACGCATTTCATTGTGAAGGAAGATCTATAGTATCTCTCCCCCAACATCGTTAATTTATCAAAACTCAACATAATCATAATAATCTATCATAAATTAAAATAAGTACATGGGCTCTTACATTTTTGCTTTCAATGGGCAGGACACACGCCACATACACATGCCTAATTGCAAGAAAGAGCCCCGAATGATATTACATATGGAAAAAATAAAAAAGACATCAAATACAATAGCACAAACTTCTAACAGAGCTCCGAATTGAGGATAATTTGATCATTCATAGGTTCAATCAACAGTGTATATTGAGATATAATAATTAATTTATTTACCATTGCCACATTAATTCTATGCAAGGTAGTCTTCTTCTTAGAAACTAGAAGGAGAGCCTATATTTCTTTAGCTATCCCACTTGTCAGCTCAATGTACTGGGGTTGTGACCTTTCACCAAGCAATCTAAGCTCCAGTGCAGAACAATTACCTATCAACAAAACACTGAAAGAATCAATTATGTTTTCTTCACTCAACAATCCAAGAGAACAAGACAGTAAAGAGTAGGCTTTTACTAGACTAGCAATGCACCACGTGTGCTGCACATTAATAGTTTTTGTACATAAAAATTAATAACTCATCTCAAATTTACCAAACTTAATTTTTCATTGCTCATATTCTATTATAAGATTGTGAAAATTTTGTATGTTTCCAAAATTCTCTAACTATTAAAAAAATGATTAAAAAAATAAATAGTTGAAGTTCAATTTTTTTTGGAATTTTGTGATTGAAATTGATTTTTTTAGTGATGTTTGAGAAATTAAATTTTTTGAAATTCATTTAATTAGGATCCCACTTATAATTCCTTGAATAAAATAAAAGTAATTGTCAATATACTAATCACATTGGAACCTTACTATAATTAGAAATTAGTTACGTCAATTAGGATAAGATTTAATATACTAACAATGCACGATGTGCGTTGCACGTGAATAATTTAAATAATATTTTCTTGTTGAATATATGAAAATATAAATTTTATGTGCAATTAAATTAAATGATAAATTTGGGGTCAAAAAATTAATCAATATTTTATTTCTTTGTCCAACCTAATTATTGAAAAAAAAATTAAATATAACATACATTTGATCTTAGAATCCAATTTGATGACTATATGCATATAACAATATAATATAGATTCATCTTTACTTCTTCATATAGATATAAACATAGATATAAAAAAATTTATGTAAGTGTACTACTTATAAAGGAGTCTAAAAGAATTTAAAAATCAAATACTACTTATAAAAGAATTCAAAAGAAATTAAAAATCAAATTACGTATAAAAATAAAAATTATATGAAGGTAAAAGGATATAATTAGTTTTATAAAAATTAGCCTGGTAATATACGACGTGTGAACACGTTTAAATAGTATTTTTTTTGTTCTTATAAAAAAATATCGATTATATGTGTAAGTGAATTGAATAAATAAATTATGTGTTGGAAAATTAATTCTTATTTTTATTTTTTCTAAACCTAGTTATTAATCTATACATATATTATAAAGTAATTTGCGTTATTAGAATTACTATTGTAATTAAAGATCTAAAGCTATAAAAATAAATAGAAAGAATGGCTAAAGACTTAATACTATATGATAACAAGAATTTTGATAGGACATGGAAGGAAAAATAATGACATAAATAAAAATATGTGGGGTATGCTTGACTTAACATTATTAAATAGGTATGAAATAGAAAATCAAAAGTTTTTTAAAATTTTTTGTTACTTAGAGCAAAACTGTCTAATACGAGATCATTGTTCATAACTTTCTACACTGCATGACAAAAGAAAATGGTCCACCACAGAGACGAAAGTATAGTAAATGATGTGTAACACCCCGAATTTTCTTTTATATATTTATAGAGATATATATATATATATATATATATATATAGTAAATAATATTTGTAAAGATGTAGATATATGTAGTGACATAAGAATAAACCGTAGGAATAAATGCTATGGAGACAATTTGATTGGGAAGTTACGTGTCGAAGATGTTTAAACTTGGAAAGGGTGATTAGACAAGTTTCTAAAAGTTTGTAGGTCAAAATAATGATTCCATTGAATCCGGAAGGTCGAAAAACATTGGGAGTGGTAATATGGATGTATTGGAAGTTAGGAAGTGTCCCGGAGTTAAAATACACTTTAGCGAGAATTTGGGTAAAAATGGGTATTGAATACTTCTTAGTATTTTGGACATAACTTTTTATTCTTAATTCCAAATGACCTGAAATTTTGACAGTAGATAGTAGACATCTAGGGCTACACAAGTGTATCTCATGAAAATTTTCCAATTCGACCTCTAAATGGGTCAAAAATGCACTGGAAGTGGAAGTAGAAAAATCTGGATAGTGACTACTGGTAGTCACTATCAGCTACCGGTAGTCAATGGTCCAGTGTGTCCGAGCTACCGGTAGTCAACAGGTAGTCGAGTGTCCAGTGTACCCGAGCTACCGGTAGTCAAAATCAGCTACCGGTAGTCACTGTAAAAATCTGAGATTTTAAGTCGCGAACAAGCCTATTTTTCCTCCACTATAAATACATTTTTGTCACCTCCTTAGCCTTCATTACACCACTCCAAACCCTAGAAAACATAAGAGAGAAAGAGAGAAAGAGAGAAACACAAGAACAAGAGAAAACAAGAGATTGAAGGGTTGATTCAAGATCAAAGCCCTAATTTTTTTCAAGAACACCAAGGTAGAGGATTTCTTCCTATTCTCTTACATTGATGTTAAGGTTAACTTATATGTATTCTTGTGGTTTGAAATCATATATACTTGCTATTAATTACTTGATTCTTGGTCTTCTTGCATTTATTGCCATGTTTTAAACATTGTGATGGTTGGGTAGCCATTAAAGCTCTCTTTTACTTCTTCAAACCCTAGTTTTAAGAAAAATGAATTTTTCTTCTTTACATTTCCTTTGTTCTCACCATCAAAACCTTAGTGCTTGATATTGTACAACCAAATGATGTTTATGGTGATCTCTTGTTCTTTTTCTTCAATTATGCTATGGTACAAATGGTGAAAATTGGGGATTTCTTGTGAATTGAGAAATGTTTGTAATGATATCTCTTGTATGATTGTTGTGATGAACTTGAATTGCCTTCGAGAGATGCCGTAGAGTGTTAGAGGTTAGTCTATCCCAGTGGGGGTGATGGTTTCCTAACACTTGTAGTGGGTTGTCATGTGGTAATGCGACCACTATCGTTCACTGGAGTTCGAACAAGGGATGATATACCTTTCCTGGGAAGGGACTCGTTCCTGCCATTGGGATGGTAGACGCCTCTTCCTAAAGTACTTGTGATTGTGATGGTGATTGGTGAACTAGGTATAAGTCGTTGGGTAGATTCATGGGAAGCAATCAATATACATGAGAACATGAGATTATTATTATTGTTACGGAATGGTTTCCAACAAGTGCTTGTGGAGGTATGGGACTCCACAAGAACCTGTTGGAAATGGTTATGGTGATAATGGTGACTGAGTTTTACGGTTCATTTAAATTATTGCGAACATTTAAACTTGAGATCTATTTAAAATGTCCTGCTTTTCTTCAAAATGGTATATATGCTATTTGTGAAAATGAGACCAACCGTTTTATATGTTTTTCTAAACCTTGTTTGAGTTTGGGAAGATTTTGTTACAGAGCTTCGTGCTCATCCCCTACAATTAACATTTTTCAGATTTGGCTTTAAAGGAGGAGCCCGGTGTGAATGAGCCGGGCCTTGGGGAAGCTTCCTTGGAGGGGTACCTAGATCCTGAATGGGACATCTAGAGATATAGCTTATTTTGCTCTAGACTAGGAGATTTATTTCTGAACAATGTAAAGTCTAGATTCTTTTGAAACTCCGCTGCGATATATTCATGTAATTCTTTTGGGGAATGTAATTGCCATATCTGGCCTATTCTTTTGGGATAATGTTAAGGATAGTATAGATGGTAAATAGAAATTTTATTGTTATGAGATGGTTAAATGGACCCTGTGTGGTCAAGTTAATAGAATTGCACAGGTTGTGATTTTTGGGTGGAGCTTCCTGTACAAAGGAGACTCTGCCCAAATTTTGTTAAAAATTAAGAATGTTTCTTATTTGATGGATATATATTTAGTGCTCTCATGATGTGAATGTTTTAGAATGTAATGCCGTCCAAGGTGGTATTTGGGGTGTTACAAAGTTGGTATCAGAGTCTAGGCTTTAGGTCTTACATGGGAGCTGTAGGTTATGGATTACCACTAGAGATGTAGGTTTAGGGTGAAGGAAATTGTTAAGTTAAATTTTGTATATGTCTTGTGCTTAAATCAAGACATCCTACATATCACTTTAGTTTATATCTTGCACATCAAGGAAACTAAGTTGTGAATTGATGTGCAGGATGAGCGGCGAACAAGGACGGGGACGCGGACGTGGGCGTGGCCGTGGAGGTCAAGCGAATCCACCACCACCACCACCTCCGGATGCCATGCAAGGCATTTACCAATGCTTGAGGGAGCTCACCACTTTGGTACAAAGCCAAAATGGTAACAACAACCACAATGGTGGAGCTCATCCTCTCGCTCAAGTACCGGGCAACGGAGAGGAGAATAGGAGAATGGTAGTTCTCCGAGAGTTTCTGAGGCAACACCCGCCTACTTTCCAAGGGAGCTCTAACCCCTTGGATTCGGATAGATGGATCCGCCGTGTGAAGAAGATTTGTGACGGCATGGGAGTTGCCGAGGACTTGCGGGTGGGCTTAGCTATCTACCTGTTCGAGGGGGAGGCCGACCATTGGTGGGAATCCGTAAAGAGAAGGCGGAACACCGATGCACTCATTTGGGAGGAGTTCGACCAAATCTTCCAAGACAAGTACTTCCCCGAATCAGTCAGAGATAGAATGAAGGCCGATTTTCTTGCTCTACGACAGAACAGCATGACGGTGGCAGAGTATGAGAGGAGGTTTGACGAGCTATCCCGTTATGCTACGGGGTTTATATCTACTGAGGCCGATAGGGCCAAGCGCTTTGAGCAGGGACTGAGGCCGGTCATCCGGGAGAAGTTAGTGGCTCTCAAGATCAGGGAGTATGGGGATCTGGTTGATAGAGCCGCACTTGTGGAGAGGGACATGGAGGATACTCAGCGGCGACAGAGCCTTATGGGAGGAGGTCCGATCAGGACGGGCCCTAGCACCAGTGGAGTGCAGCGAGCGGCACCTTACCGGCACCCAGATCAGGCAGGGGGACAGAGACCTCAGGTAGCTAGAGGAGCAGGAGGTGTACTGGGGAGGACAGCCACAGACCCTCGTCAGTGTTTCGCATGTGGAGGAGTGGGGCACTTCAGACACAATTGCCCATCGCTTCCACCGAGGGACAACCAAGCGACAAGACAAGTGGCTGCAAACAAGCCACTACAGCAGCAGAGGCCGTTGGGAGCTCTAGCCCTAGGCGGCGCCACTCAGGGGAGGGTATTTGCTTTGACCCAAGCGGAGGAAGATGCCTCCAATGCCGTTGTGGAAGGTATCGTTCTTCTTTACAATTCTTGGGCCCGAATTTTATTCGATCCCGAGGCAACTCATTCTTTTATAAGTATTGTGTATGCTACTAAATTGGGGTTGGGTTTCGAGAAACTAGAACATGCATTGAATGTTGACTTACCTACGGGAGAACAGTTGGGTACTAGTCGGGTTTGCAAGGGTTGCGTGCTTCGGATTGGGGAGCACGAATTGATTGTGGATTTGGTTGCTCTAAATATGAAGGGGTATGACGTTATATTCGGGATGGACTTGTTGTTCGCTTTCCGGGCGGTAATGGATTGTTTCCGCAAGCGGATTACATTTCAGTTACCAGGAGGGGTAGTTTTCAGTTTTATCAATGACCGAAGTTCTTCCCATCCATTTCCAACTACGGGTAGTAAATTCTTGAAAGCTAAGGCGGGGAGCCATTTGAGTTTCTTAGCTAGCTTAATGGGAGATGATCGAGACAAACTTCCTACTGAAGTAGTGTTGATAGTATCAGACTTTCTAGATGTCTTCCCAGATGAATTACCAGGGTTACCCCCACAAAGGGAGATTGAGTTCAGGATTGATCTCTACCCAGGAACCGAACCTATATCCATTGCTCCTTATCGGATGGCACCTTTGGAGTTGAAGGAGCTGAGGAAGCCATTAGATCATTTGTTGGCAATTGGGTCTATCCGTTTAAGTACTTCACCTTGGGGAGCCCCAGTCCTCTTTGTGAAGAAAACGGATGAGACTCTACGGTTGTGCACGGATTACCGGAAGTTGAATCGGGTTACCGTGAAGAATAAGTATCCGTTGCCGAGAATTGATGACTTATTTGATCAGTTGAAGGGTTCGAAATATTACTCCAAGATTGATCTTCGCACGGGGTATCATCAGTTGCGGATTAAGGAGGAGGATATTCCTAAGACTGCTTTTCGTACCCGGTATGGTCATTTTGAGTATACGGTGATGCCGTTCGGACTGACTAATGCACCAGCAGCCTTCATGGATTTGATGCATAGGGTATTCCGGCCATACCTCGATCAATTTGTTATTGTTTTTATTGATGACATATTGATCTATTCCCAGACCCGAGAGGAACATGCACGTCATCTCTTGACAGTGTTACAAACATTAAGAGAGCATAAGTTGTATGCCAAGATGAGCAAGTGCGAGTTTTGGATGAGGGAAGTGAAATTCCTTGGCCATGTTGTGTCGGAACAAGGGGTAGCCGTTGACCACGCAAAGATTGAGGCTGTGATGAAATGGGAACTACCGAAGAATGTGACGGAAGTACGCAGTTTTCTGGGTTTAGCAGGCTATTATCGGAGGTTTGTCGAAGGGTTTTCAAAGCTCGCAATGCCGATGACTCGCCTCACAAAGAAGGGAGAAAAATTCATGTGGACTCAAGCGTGTGAGCTAGCCTTTCGCACCTTGAAGGAGAAGTTGACAACGGCGCCTATCCTCATTATTCCGAGTAGTGGGGAAGGATACGATGTGTACACCGATGCTTCGCTACGAGGCTTGGGATGTGTGTTGATGCAAGGAGGGAAGGTGGTCGCTTATGGCTCGAGGCAACTTAAGGTTCATGAACAGAATTATCCCACCCATGACTTAGAGCTCGCCGCTGTGGTTTTTGCTCTTAAGTTGTGGAGGTGTTACTTGTACGGAGAGAAATTCCAAGTATTCTCGGATCATAAAAGCCTCAAGTACATATTCACACAGAGAGACTTGAACCTTCGGCAAAGGAGGTGGGTTGAGTATTTAGAAGACTATGATTTCACACTCAACTACCATCCGGGAAAGGCGAATGTAGTTGCCGACGCTCTTAGCAGGAAGTCTCGAGGTGAAATCAATTTTCTTGCGGTAAATAGGTGGAAAATGATTGATGCATTGGAGGAGTACGATCTATGGGTGGATGGACCGGAGTATCAACCATACCTATTCAATCTTGTAGCTCAACCGACGCTTCAGCGACGGGTAGTAGAGTTGCAATGCCTGGACTCGGCACTCGATTTGATTAGAGCCCGATTGGAGAATGGAGAAGCGATTGAGGGATGGTCTTGGAAGAAGGGAGAGTTGAGATATGAGAAGAGGCTATGTGTTCCCGATGATTCGTCGCTAAAAGAGGAGATACTTGGAGAGTGTCATCGCTCTAAGTTTGCTATCCACCCCGGTAGCACAAAAATGTATAGGGACATGAAGCGCCAATATTGGTGGAAGGGAATGAAGAAGGATGTGGCAAGGTTCATAGCACGATGTGCGGTGTGCCAGCAGGTGAAGATTGAACATCAAAAGCCAGGAGGATTACTACGGTCTTTGCCTATCCCAAAGTGGAAGTGAGATCACATCACTATGGATTTCGTGTCGGGTTTACCACGGACGTCGCGCGGGCATAACGCAGTATGGGTTATTGTGGATAGACTCACCAAGTCCGCTCATTTCTTGGGTATGAAGACCACGGATACATTCGAGACTTTGAGCCAGCTGTATATCCGTGAGATTGTGCGATTACATGGAGTTCCATTTTCTATCGTGTCGGATCGTGATTCTCGGTTTGTGGCGAGATTCTGGTAAAGTCTACAACAAGCGATGGGGACAGAGTTACACTTAGTACGGCTTTTCATCCCCAAACGGATGGCCAATCCGAGAGGGTGATACAGATTGTGGAAGACATGTTACGTGCTTGCACGTTGGACTTCAAAGGAAGCTGGAGTAATCACTTGCCATTGGTAGAATTTGCATACAACAATAGCTATCAGGCAAGCATTGGGATGGCACCGTATGAAGCCTTGTATGGAAGACCATGCAGATCACCGACGTGTTGGTTAGAAGCCGGCGAGAGTAGTTTGTTTGGACCGGACATTGTTCGAGAAACTACGGAGAAGATTCAACTCATCCGAGAGAGGCTACGGACGACGCAAAGTAGACAGAAGAGCTATGCGGACCACCGACGAAGACCCTTAGAATTTAAGGTGGGAGACTATGTATTTCTCAAAGTGTCACCCAAGAAGGGCGTGTTTCGATTCGGCAAGAAAGGGAAGTTAGCGCCAAGATATACCGGACCATTTGAAGTGATCAAGGTTGTGGGCAAAGCGGCGTATCAGTTGCGGTTACCAGCTCAGTTGTCTGGGGTACATGACGTGTTCCACGTGTCGATGTTGAGGAAGTGTCAATCGGATGCAACTCCAGTCGTGGATTTAGAGGATATTGAAATTCAAGATGGAGCAACATATGAAGAACAACCGGTGGAGATTCTTGATGCCAAGGAAAAGGTGCTCCGCAACAAAGTCATCCGACTCGTGAAGGTTTTGTGGCGACATCATGGCGTGGAAGAAGCTACATGGGAACCGGAGCAAGAAATACGGGAGAAGTATCCATATTTGTTCGCTACTTGAGGTAAGTTTCGAGGCCGAAACTTTCTTTAAGGGGGGTGGATTGTAACACCCCGAATTTTCTTTTATATATTTATAGAGATATATATATATATATAGTAAATAATATTTGTAAAGATGTAGATATATGTAGTGACATAAGAATAAACCGTAGGAATAAATGCTATGGAGACAATTTGATTGGGAAGTTACGTGTCGAAGATGTTTAAACTTGGAAAGGGTGATTAGACAAGTTTCTAAAATTTTGTAGGTCAAAATAATGATTCCATTGAATTCGGAAGGTTGAAAAACATTGGGAGTGGTAATATGGATGTATTGGAAGTTAGGAAGTGTCCCGGAGTTAAAATACACTTTAGCGAGAATTTGGGTAAAAATGGGTATTGAATACTTCTTAGTATTTTGGACAGAACTTTTTATTCTTAATTCCAAATGACCTGAAATTTTGACAGTAGATATTAGACATCTAGGGCTACAAAAGTGTATCTCATGAAAATTTTTCAATTCGACCTCTAAATGGGTCAAAAATTCACTGGAAGTGGAAGTAGAAAAATCTGGATAGTGACTACCGGTAGTCACTATCAGCTACCGGTAGTCAATGGTCCAGTGTGTCCGAGCTACCGGTAGTCAACAGGTAGTCGAGTGTCCAGTGTACCCGAGCTACCGGTAGTCAAAATCAGCTACTGGTAGTCACTGTAAAAATCTGAGATTTTAAGTCGCGAACAAGCCTATTTTTCCTCCACTATAAATACATTTTTGTCACCTCCTTAGCCTTCATTACACCACTCCAAACCCTAGAAAACATAAGAGAGAAAGAGAGAAAGAGAGAAACACAAGAACAAGAGAAAACAAGAGATTGAAGGGTTGATTCAAGATCAAAGCCCTAATTTTTTTCAAAAACACCAAGGTAGGGGATTTCTTCCTATTCTCTTACATTGATGTTAGGGTTAACTTATATGTATTCTTGTGGTTTGAAATCATATATACTTGCTATTAATTACTTGATTCTTGGTCTTCTTGCATTTATTGCCATGTTTTAAACATTGTGATGGTTGGGTAGCCATTAAAGCTCTCTTTTACTTCTTCAAACCCTAGTTTTAAGAAAAATGAATTTTTATTCTTTACATTTCCTTTGTTCTCACCATCAAAACCTTAGTGCTTGATATTGTACAACCAAATGATGTTTATGGTGATCTCTTGTTCTTTTTCTTCAATTATGTTATGGTACAAATGGTGAAAATTGGGGATTTCTTGTGAATTGAGAAATGTTTGTAATGATATCTCTTGTATGATTGTTGTGATGAACTTGAATTGCCTTCGAGAGATGCCGTAGAGTGTTAGAGGTTAGTCTATCCCAGTGGGGGTGATGGTTTCCTAACACTTGTAGTGGGTTGTCATGTGGTAATGCGACCACTATCGTTCACTGGAGTTCGAACAAGGGATGGTATACCTTTCCTGGGAAGGGACTCGTTCCTGCCATTGGGATGGTAGACGCCTCTTCCTAAAGTACTTGTGATTGTGATGGTGATTGGTGAACTAGGTATAAGTCGTTGGGTAGATTCATGGGAAGCAATCAATATACATGAGAACATGAGATTATTATTATTGTTACGGAATGGTTTCCAACAAGTGCTTGTGGAGGTATGGGACTCCACAAGAACCTGTTGGAAATGGTTATGGTGATAATGGTGACTGAGTTTTACGGTTCATTTAAATTATTGCGAACATTTAAACTTGAGATCTATTTAAAATGTCCTGCTTTTCTTTCAAAATGGTATATATGCTATTTGTGAAAATGAGACCAACCGTTTTATATGCTTTTCTAAACCTTGTTTGAGTTTGGGAAGATTTTGTTACAGAGCTTCGTGCTCATCCCCTACAATTAACATTTTTCAGATTTGGCTTTAGAGGAGGAGCCCGGTGTGAATGAGCCGGGCCTTGGGGATGCTTCCTTGGAGGGGTACCTAGATCCCGAATGGGACATCTAGAGATATAACTTATTTTTCTATAGACTAGGAGATTTATTTCTGAACAATGTAAAGTCTAGATTCTTTTGAAACTCCGCTGCGATATATTCATGTAATTCTTTTGGGGAATGTAATTGCCATATCTGGCCTATTCTTTTGGGATAATGTTAAGGATAGTATAGATGGTAAATAGAAATTTTATTGTTATGGGATGGTTAAATGGACCCTGTGTGGTCAAGTTAATAGAATTGCACAGGTTGTGATTTTTGGGTGGAGCTTCCTGTACAAAGGAGACTCTGCCCAAATTTTGTTAAAAATTAAGAATGTTTCTTATTTGATGGATATATATTTAGTGCTCTCATGATGTGAATGTTTTAGAATGTAATGTCGTCCAGGGTGGTATTTGGGGTGTTACATGATGACAAGCTTACATGCATCTTATGGAACACAAAATGATTCATTGATTTCATTCCAGCCAAAAATTTTAGTCAACATAAGGAAATACCAAGTCAAAATTTGAGAAACATAACCCTTCCAGAAGCACAATAGTTAAGTTGGACTACCTTCAAGTATCCATGTCTTGTTGGAGCAGTATAAGCTACAGTGATTCCTATAGTGTAGTTAAATACATGATTATATTTGATTTTTTTTAGATCCAATGATTTTATAATTTTAAGTTGTGACTCTTAATTTCATTATAAACCTATAAAATTACCCTATAATTTATTTTCATAATGATCCTAATTTTTATAAAATATCAAAAAAAATTCATAATTTTTGCTGAAAATAATAAAATAACCTCGATATATCCAAAATTTATTTAAATACCCTAACCATGCTTGTACCAAACTAAAACCATGGATCCATACCCCACATAAGCATACATGCATGCATATCTATTCACAAAATCATGTAGATAGCAGTTCAATTCTAACTTGCAAATCGTTGAAGTGACCATGCACTGTTTTGGCAATAATATGAAGCTTCAGCGAGCAAAAAAATGGAAAAATATAAAGCTGGGCAAGTATAGGTACTTTCGTATATGGTTGTTATTTATCATCTAAAAATTAACAATTCTTTTTTCATGTGGTATTAGAATTCTAGTTGAGTTTGCCAAATCGAATGAAAAAGGAAGAATGTAGGCAAGTCATAGAGATAAAGTCTATCTAGTTATACTTCTAATAAAGTAGTTCAAAATATTTTGGAAGTCCAATAGGTATGAAAGACAAAAGAAATATGTGGGAGATAGAAAAATATGTGGGTATAATTGACTTTATAGTGATAATTAGGGGTGGAAAAAGGAA
The DNA here is from genome assembly GCA_951799425.1 of Ilex aquifolium. Lineage (NCBI taxonomy): Eukaryota > Viridiplantae > Streptophyta > Magnoliopsida > Aquifoliales > Aquifoliaceae > Ilex > Ilex aquifolium. The sequence continues at coordinate 29,424,287 of OX637391.1, forward strand.
GAATATACTGGCAAGTCATAGAGATAAAGTCTATCTAGGTATACTTCTAATAAAGGAGTTCAAAATGTTTTGGAAGTCCAATAGGTATGAATGACAGAAAAATATGTGAGTATAATTGACTTTATAGTGATAATTAGAGGTAAAATAGGAAATTAAAAGTTTTTCACAAATGCTGATATTTTTATCTCAAAAAATTTATGAAACTTAATTTTTCATTGCTCATATTCTATTATAAGATTGTGAAAACTTTGTATGCTCTCAAAATTCTCTAACTATTAAAAAAAAGATAAAAAAAAAAAAATAGTTAAATTTCATTTTTTTTTGGAATTTTGTGATTGATATTGATTTTTTTAGTGATGTTGAAGAAATTAAATTTTTTGAAATTTATTTTATTAGGATCCCACTTATAATTTCGTGAATAAAATGGAAGTAATTATCAATATACTAATCACATTAGAACCTTACTATAATTAAGAATTAGTTAGGTCAATTGAGATAAGATTTAATATACTACTTTATAACATATATTATCAAGCATATTAAAATTTTAAAAAATTCAAGTTTTACTTAAAAATATACTACAATATCTATTTTTACATAAATTCTTCATACAATTTAGAAAGTTTATTGTGATTAAAGAATTATACTGATATAACATAACATTGATTTTAAAAAAACTATATGTACAATTATTTTTTATCTTAGAAATGAAAGGGTTAAACTTTTTAATGAAAAAGAAAATACATATATATAGACACAATGTTATCTTTGCATATAAAATGAGTAATATTAGATTGATGGGGTTTTTGAAATTTTTGAAATACTTTATTAAAATATAATAATACATATTTTTTAAGGGTAATATAGTCAATCATAGAAACTGATATTTATACATAGAGAATAGATAATTAAAAGAGATGTTATAGATAATTTGGAAATTTAAATACATAAGAATATGATAGTAATTTAAATATTTAATTGTGAAAGGATAGAGTGGTCTTTGCAATCCTTTATAAGGGTAATATAGACATTCCAAAAAATTTCATCTTAAGATAGATTTATTAGTAATATAAAAGTATAGATATAGATATAGATAAATATAGATAATTGCTTCATTGTTTGCATACTGTAACACCCCGCATTTTCTTTTATATATGTATATAGATATATAGTAAATAATTGTTGTAAAAATGTGGATATGTGTAATGATGTAAGAATGAACTATATAAATTGTAATAGTAGGAGAAATGCTAGAGATGCATATTGATTGGGAAGTTTGAGTTTCAAAGACGTTTAAACTTGGAAAGGGTGATTGGATGAATTTCTAAATATTTTTTGTGACGCCCCAAAATCCGGGGGTCCCTTATTAACCGTTGACAACCCGTCAACCTGCGGAAATACCCGTGGATGTCGCTTAACCCGACACCACGTCGTTAACATTCCCCAAAGTCGGAATTATTGTCCATAGTTGTGATCTATGTTTCTTTAATCATTTAATTCAATCAAGGTCCAATGTACCCCAATCTACCTCAATTTTGGTTCATTTGTGTCATTGGAACTAAAGAAAACAAGGTCCAAAAGCTTGGTGAAATAATTTCAAATTTTCAGATTTTTGGACTAACTACCGGTAGCTGTTTATTGACTACCGGTAGCTGGAACCTTCTGGACCAACGACTACCTGTTGACTACCGGTAGTTGTTGCCCACTGGACCTTCGACTACCCGTTGACTACCGGTAGTTCGGGTACACTGGACGACGACTACCTATTGACTACCGGTAGTTCAACCCAGATTTTTGCCCATTTCAATAGTTTCTCATTTCCAATCCATTTCAAACCACTTCAAAATCATCCAAAACTTATACAATGAAGTTTCTAACATAAAACATTGTTTGTACAAGTTCTATTACAACCCAATACATATATTTACATGTCAATATCAAATTTCCTTAAAAAGTTTTACAAAAATTCAAAACAAAGCCGCATCCGGCTTTCTTCGTCCTTGAAGCCCGTATGAGGGTCTTCCACCCATGCATATCCCACACCTGAAAATGTTGTCCCACGAAGGGTGAGCCACGCTCAATAGGATATCCTCCTACAGAGGCTACTCCCCAACCTAAGTGCATATGAAATGCGCACATGCAACAATCAACAAGCATCAACCAATCCAACAAGAGTATACACTTCAATGTTAGAAAGCTACCATGCTATGCTATGTCATGCCATGATATGAGATGGAACTCACTCATGAACCTTAACCCGAGTCTTCCCCGACTCACACAACACAATGCAAAAGCCAATGTGTATGAACCCGTCTATTGACGGAAAAACCCTCTCAATGATCGTTTGAATTAAAAGTTATGTCTTTATAAAAAATCAAATCATTGTTGGAGGCTACCCATTGAATGGGTGTTTTTATACAACAAAATCTTGTGTCTTCCTGGGCAACGGATTTCGGAATCGCACCGCCGGCTCCGTGGGCATGCCACTTTTCTGGAATTTCACCGCCGGACAAGTGGCTGAACCAAGTGGTTCCGGGTTTTTTCACCCGAGGGAGTGTCTAGCCCTACTTGCTTTACCCGACACAAGTTTTCCTTATGCAATGCAATCGTGCAACTCAGTCGGATCTTAGATCCCGACTTTCCCGAGCTCACATACCAATCACCAAGATTTGATGTTTGATCCACAACACATGCACCCACCCACACCCATGTGTATTACCCATGAATGTGATGTCAACTCACCCACACACACTCATGTCTTATAACCATGAATGTGATGTACCCATGAGAATGCAATGTAATGTACCCTTGCATCTTCTCCACATGTTCAATATGTATGAATGCCATATGAACAACTCAACAATAAATCCACATATCCATGGTACTTCATATCATAAGCATATGCATATAAATACCATAATTCAACACTTTGTCAACACCTCGTAAGCATGTGTATATCAACATTTTCCTTAATCACAATATCTAAGCATGTTATACATAGTTCATGCAAAACATACTTCACATTTTCATCAAAGCATTTACTCAACACCTTCAAGGCATCCAAGATCATGTAATCACATAATATACTCAAATTCATCATAAAGCTCAAGAAATCATATTAATTGATTTCTACACAATTATACCAAGATAGAATTCATTCTACCCATAACATAACCTCATATGTCATAATTTCTCAAGAAATTATCAACAACCATTCCTAAATGTCCATTTCATTTAGGAATTCACTTTACCCAATTTCCCATATCAATTTTCCATACTTCAAGTTCCTTTAACTTTTTATTAAATTTACCCATCAAGTAAATTTATATACCCATTTCATACCAACCTTGCTTAGCACATTTGATACTCATTTCCCACACATGAAATGCATTAGTGGTACATTAAACTAGAGAATGTGATTTAAATCATGCTACTCATTCTCAATACCCATTTCACCCAAATAACCACAATAGGCAAGTGATATATATATATATACACCTACCCATTCCATATAACCTTCCTAGGTTGGAAATAAACCTAAGTAGGAAGAAAACCCTACCTCTTGTAGCGTGTAGAATCGCCGTGGGAAGCTCCTAGAACTCAAAGCAAGCTTGAATCCTCCACTTCCAACTTTTCGGCCTCCCAACGTTCGGTGAAAGCCGTCGTTTTTGGTACCCACGCGTAGCCCTCGACGCGTAGAGCAACTCTTGTTCTTGGCCCGAGTCGATTTGAGCGCTAGAACGGAGTAGATCGTAGAGAGAAGGTGGAGTGTTTCTCTCTTTTCCCTCTCTTCTCAATCGGCTGAACAATCGGCTGAAACAATGGGGAAAAATCTAATTTTTTCCCCTATTTATATTTTAGAATACTTGGCCCACAATTGGCCACACGTCCTATTTAATTTCGGGTCCGTTTTAATCCCAAAACGACTAAATTTCGCTCCGGTTCAAGTTCGAATTATTTTTATTTCAACTTGCCTCTAATATTTCCCCAAACTTTAAAATTTTATAAAAATTTCGTGTACGGGGTCACCCGAGGCCCGTTCGTCTCGTAAAACGCGAAAAATCCGACTATCTCGGAATTCAACGAAATTTGACGTGGTAACTAGATTTCGCGAGACGAATCCAACGGTGAAATCCGTTTCGTCATCCAAGATCTAGAAAAATTCAGTTTTTCAACTAGTACCGAAATGGCAATTCATCTATTGCCCTTGTTCGTCAAAGTTTAAATTTTTCGGGGTTTCACATTTTTAGGTCAAAATAAGGTGTCCATTGAATCCGGAAGGTCGAACAACCTTGGGAGAGGTAATATGAGGTGTATTGGAAGTTAGGAAGTATTTTGGAGTAAAGACACATTTAGAGAGAGTTGGGTAGAAATGGATCTTGGACACTGCTTAATATTTTGGCCATAAATTTTTATCCTTATGTCCAATTGATCTGAAAATTTTACAGTAGATAGTAGACATCTAGGGCTACAAAAGTGTATCTAATGAAAATTTTCCAATTCAACCTCTAAATGGGTCAAAACTATCTTGGAAGTCGGAGTAGCCGAAGTGTACCGGAACACAGTACCGGTACGGTACCGTACCGGTACGCCCGAACCAGTAGCTAAACCGTACCGGTACAGCGTACCGGTACGCCCGAAGTTTGGCACAGTAAAAGTCGGGATTTTGTTGTTTTAAAACACCCTTTTAAGCCTCATTTGACCCATTCTTCCATCCCACTCTCACCCAAAACATCTTAGAGCCCTAAGAGAAGAGAAAAGGAGAGAAAACCACAAAGATCTTGAGAGAGTTACCCCTTATAGAGATCAAAACCGAAATTCCTCAAGAACACCATTCTTCTACTCTCTTCTTCTACACTTTCACTACACCCTTACCCACAACTCTTGGAATCCTAGAGAGAGTCTTAGAAAAGAATAAAGAAGGAGAAAACACAAGATCAAAAGGGAAAAACAAAGGATTTAAGAGTGATTCAAGATCAAACCCTAGATTTTCAAGAACATCAAGGTAGGGGTTTTCTCTCACTCACTTACATTGAGTCTAGGGTATTTATATATGTATGCTTTGGCTATCAATGGTATATATATGCTATGGAATCATCATCTCTTAGGCTTTTTGGCAAAGATTACATGTTTTGAACAAAGTTAGGGTTTAATACCCATGAAATCTCTTCTCTAGTTTTAAAACCCTCATTTTTGGAGAGTGATGTATTTCCTTCTTAAATGCTTTCTTTATTATGGATTTTCGAAACCTTAGTGCTTTGTGTTGGGTAGAAAAATGATGTTATTGTGATCTCATGTATTTTTCTTTGTTGGTTGTGGAATTGTTACATGATATATTTTGGAGATTTTGGATAGATGCTTGTAAATTGAGATAAATGTTGGAATTGTATGCTTGGTTGGGTTGTGGTGATGCACATACGTGAGAGGTTCCTTGTAAGGATGCTCACCCTTTCTCAAGAGGTTCCCGGTAAGGATGCTTGAGAAATAAGTCCGTTATAGTGAGAGGTTCCTTGTAAGGATGTTCACCCCTTCTCAAGAGGTTCCCGGTAAGGATGCTTGAGAAATAAGTTCGTTATAGTGAGAGGTTCCTTGTAAGGATGCTCACCCCTACCCAAGAGGTTCCCGGTAGGGATGCTTGGGAAACAATGTAGAGATTGGTGAGAGGTTCCATGTAAGGATGCTCATCCATTCTCAAGAGGTTCCCGGTAAGGATGCTTGAGAATCAAATGAGACCTAAAGGGGGGTGGAGGTTACCACAAAGTATGTCACCTACCGAAAGAATTGTTGGAGATTGTTTATGGAAATTAATGGTGATTATTTGTATGTGGTGCTCGTTTATTCATTTAAGTAATGTTTTTACATAAACTTGAGATCCTTTTTAAATGTCACTGCTTTATTTCAAATTATGTATCTATGTTATGTTAAAAATGAGACCGACCGTTTTAAATGCTTTTCTAAACCTTGTATGGGTTTGAGAGAATTTTTCTACAGAGCTTCGTGCTCACCCCCTACCGCTAACATTTTTCAGATTACCCGCTTGAAGATGACGTAAGGGTCGAGGAGCCCGCTACTTGGGAGACTCCACTTGACGGGAGTGTGGATCCCGAGGTGGACGCATAGAGCGACCTCCTTTCCTTTTGTACTAGACTAGGACATTCTTTTAGAACATTGTGTAGTCTAGTTTCTTTTGTTTATTCCGCTGTGCTATTTTAATTAATTTTTGAGATGTAATAGCCATAATTTGGGCTTATTCTTTTGGATCACTTTGTAAATATTTGTGGATGACAAATGGAGTCTCGTTTCTTAATGAATTATATTAGTGCTCTCATGATATGAATGTTTTAGAATGTAATGTCGTCCAAGGTGTGTTTTGGGGTGTTACACTTACAATTATTAGTAATTAATTTTTGATTACTTCTTTGACTGTTGTAATGTAAATTTGGCCTTTTTTTTTTTTTTTCTTTTCTTTTCTTATGAACTGAAAAACAGTACAAAATTTTGAACCCCAGTCGGCATATGGAGAATATCTTTTCGGATGTCTTTGTAACCCTTTTTATGTTACTAGTTGGTGCATACGTGCGTTGCACGTGAATTCTTTTGAGTGTCAATTATCGTATATTAGTACTCTCTAGATTATAAAATGACTACTTCTCTAGCTTATAAAATGGCATCACCTCTAGGTACAAGGAAGAGATGTTATTAAATGGATAATGTCATATTTTTGTATGCAAAAGGATAATGTCGTCAAAAGGATATTATCAATGGCATCAACCAAATAGTACATAAAAGAAATGGTTGAAAATTTCATCCCAATCATCAAGACATTTAATCTTACTAGTTAATGCCCAAGTGCATTGCACGTGAATTATTTCGAGTATAAACTATTAAATATAATTATTATAAAACTTGTCAAATAATTCTTTATTTGGAAGTTTGGGGACATAGTTGAATGAAAATTTCAATATGTTGCTTGAATTTGATTATTGGAAATTAAGAAACAATCACTGTCCTCCCTTGTCTTCTTTCCTCCATTTTCCTATTGTTTTGTTGGAAGAATCATGAATATTAGATAAAACTAATAGAAAATAGTTTCCCAAAGAAGAATTGTGTACCACGACTATCATGAGAAATATACACCTTTATTCTTCACCATTGATAAACGTTTATAGAATCTGACATTCTCGGTGGAATTCAGTGGAATTCTTTCCTATCCCAATAGATCTTACACCATTCTCTCTATATGTATCCATCTAATATATCCATTTCTAGTGCAACTTCTATTTCGTTTGCTTTTCATCTACCATCACCATCGCCCTAGAGTTCAATTTTAGGGGAGGAAATTAAACATTTTAGATTTACATTAACAAGTGCATTCTTTTTTGAATACATAGATCCAAATTGTGTCACATAACAATCCATTGGATAGAAGATGGCTAAGAAGTGTAGTTCTCAAATATAAGTCAGTCTATCTTAGGCATTTGGCATGACACCCACTAATCAAATTGATATTTATAAAAAAAAATTGAAGGTATGAATTCATACATTCAGAAATATGCTTAGAAAAGTATGCAATCCAAGAAATAATGGGGAAGTGTTTACCACATTTTCATCATTTGGAGAAGCCCAATTGATTAATGTTTCAAGGTCTCTTGAAACTAATTACAAAAACTACAAAAATGTACTTGTCATTAATTTTCTTTTCTAGTTTTTCAATATTATTGCACTTTTTTTTCTCTCAAAATAATACATATGTTTTTCGATAAATATTTCTCCTGAGGTAAGGTATTGATATTTTAGCTTAGCTTCCGATTTCTCAATAGCACATATAGGATTTATTGATATTGTAGAAGTTTTCTAAAAATATTCTAGATTCAAAATTTCGATCATCTTTGTTTTATGCTATCAACTATGTTTAAACTTGCTCAAGACTTAAAACAGACAATATTTTTTTCTCAAAGAGAAGTATTCAGTAGCTGCTATTAGCAAATTAACTTTGAATATACAATACCAGGATTCCAATTTCAAAAGTTTTTGAAATACGAGAGACAGAAGAACTTTCCTAGCAAGTCATGACCAAAATTTGTCTAATACGATTTTATTGCATGAAATTAATTAAGGAACGTTATTGGTATACATTTGAGAGTGAAAAACTCAGCCCAACATGCAGCCTTTTGGATTAAATTATTATATATTTTCAAATATATAGCCCATGTAGTTCTTTTATGTAGAAGAAATATGGAATATATACCACCAAAACATGTAAAGATTTATCTTGTAGTACCACATCACTGTCATAAATTATTCATGCATGCTTCTCTATAACTTTAATGGGAATGATAATGACTTTTGATCCTATAGAATGAAATAATGTACTCATTGCCTTCTTGATGTCAAGGGTTCAAATCCCCCTACCCCTCCCAAAAAAAAATTTGATAAAAAAAGAAAAAGAAACAATGTTGGAGATGCTAATAACACAAATTTAGAGCTTTAGGTAAGGAACTTTTCAATATTGCTAGCTTGATTTCTCATTCAAAGAACAAGATAGTACTGTCATACTGAGGCTACTGTGAAGCCCTCTCCTGGAAAGCAAGTCACAAGACTTGCTGATGAAACACACCACAAATAATTTGCCTTCTTTACAATAAAACTCTCAACACAATATATGATGCGTTGTATCTCATGATGTCTAAAATATATTAGCATAGTTCACAATATAACTTTTGATTATAGCTTTAGATTACTTGTTTGTTCACTATATGTAGAGAATGAGAGATGAGACTCTCTAGTAACTAAATGGGTTACTTTAGTAGTGATTGAAAAATGGGAGAGTAAATTCTCATATTAAAAATAATAATAATGACAACAATGTTAGTGGGTCTTTTATTAGTTTCTTGTTCTCTAGGTATTGTAGAGGAGATAAGAGTCTCTTTAGTTTCTCAATAAGAGGATATATTGTGGATATTACTACGCCATTACTAATAATAATAATGGAAATATAATTTAATGGGAATGTTAAAGGGTGGATGGTAATGTTATTATGCATTTTTTGAGAAAGATAATTTAGCTATTCAAAAGTTTTTCTTAGATATTGATATTTAGAAATATAGATATAGATGTAACTGCAAAGATGAAATCATCTCTGTGATCATACTCACGACATGAGTTATCATGGTCAAGAGGTGTTGAATATAGAGTTGAGTTTCGGTGTGAGATTTTCTACCTCCTATTTTTTTGGATGGCTGGCTTCACTCTTCTTTTTGTTTGGCGTGCATACTATATATAACATTATTGAAAATACAATAGTAGCTCAATAAGTCACCTTCAATACTTTTAGTGTTTTTATTAAATTGAAAAAGACAATATGGACATTAGTGAATTTATCAAGGTTATTTTAGTTAAACAAAAGTTTTTCACTTTTATTGACATTTTATAGTAGTACAGATATAGATAGATTACAAGTTATGCAAACCAACAAGAAAATCCAATGCTCTATAATTATATAAAAGACATTTTATAATAGTATAGATTTTAATCTCTATAGTTTTCTTCTAAATTGTTTCATGGAACAATATTTTTCCACAACTCCTTTCTTCACCCTTATTTGGTAACATTAAAAAGAAATTGATCGTGATTTGGTGGACTTAAGGAATCGGGTTGGGGAGATTGGAATAAGTAACCTTCTGTCATGCACATTTAGTCCTTTGGTCATATTTGAGCAAATTCAAGTAATACATGTTTTTTTTCCTCTAATTATCCCTTCTAAATAAATGTTTTTTTAAAGATTTAGAATTTTAATTTATTTTTCTCAAAATAATTTATGTACAATTTACGTATAGACTAATTAGTAAATAGACTATAAATGATGGTTGTACAAGTAACACATGCAAAAATTGTCACATTCCTCACCAGATATCTAACAAGTGGAAGAGAGGAAGAAAATAGACTAGGCGTAATAGCAACAGTAATAGCCAGGGATTGTCAACCAAGTCAAGTAAGCTTTTAAATTAGAATTTAATTGGTTGGTTGATCATTTTTCAATATTTTTTTTATGAATTTGCAATTTTTACTTCTAGACGAAAGCAAAAAAAAAAAAAAAAAAATTGTCGTAAAAAGAAATTTTTTAATTCTATTTGGCAATTTAGGTAAGTGAAGTAGTTTTCTTTTTAACTTCTCTCCTTTCCTTGAAATTTTTTCATCCTAAACACATATGCATGAAAATAGTTTTTCTTTTCTTTCATTTTACATTCTATTACTTTCATTTTTTCATCATCGTTTTCCTTAAATCCAGACGGGGCCTTTCTATCTCTATTCATTTGTTCTTCTTACTAAACAAATGAAACTAATTTTATCTTCCTTTATATACACTATTTGCATGACCAAATCACATTATCTTATGTTGAATTTTTTACATTATTCTCTCAATTACTTGAATTATTTCACATTTTAAAATCAAGCATCCGCGATTTTTTTGGATGAAAATTGTTAATGTGTGAGGACAAAGTAAAAAAAAAAATTGCATAGTTTGGGGGCAAAATAAATTTTTTTGTCAAATTTATAGCAGATTTTAATAATTGGGGTGATGTGAAAATAATTAAAGTAATAATGTGAAAAAGTCATAGCCAAAGGGGTCAAAGTGTAATTTACCCTCATAAAATTAACTAAGAGGATATCACTGCCATGTAAACTTTACATAGGAGAGAGAAATATTTTTGCCTGACCATTATTTGCAATTATTTGGAAATAACAATCATTAAATAAGTTTGTAAAAGGGCATGAAAGTAATTTTGACAGACAACCCCTCTGTTAGGCGAAGAATCCCCGCCCTATTGCTTTTTATTTGATAACTCCAAGGAGACTGAGGTCTATTTTGCTAATTGCTATTTTCAACAATTATCTTCTATCTCTCCTAGGGTTTCTTGTGAGACAGTGAAGATCCTGCAATCACCAGAATTTTCACGTTCGATAGAAATTCTTCGTAAATCCTCAGCCCGAAGCTCCGCTTTCAAGTCGAAGATGGTAAACATTTGTACAATTTTGCGATTTTTTTTTTTCGTTTCAGATCTCAGAGTTCATCATTAGACTACTGATAAACAAACTCTCTGCGCATTTGGTGGTTTGAATTTGATCTTTCAGGATGGAGGAGCTAATCTGGATGCGCAAATAGAGGTGCTGTTGAATGTGGAGAAGCAGATGAGACTCAACGGCGATGTGGCCGGCACCAGGAAGGCCGTTACAGAAATTCTTCAACTTTGCTTTGAAGCTCGTGCTTGGAAAGCCCTCAATGACCAGATTGTCTTGTTATCCAAGCGACGTGGTCAATTGAAGCAGGTGTGTGCGTGTGTGTGTGTAAAGACTGCAGAGATAGTTTGTTATACCTTCATTTCACTAACGTAAAGTAGATTTTTTTTTTTTAATGTAATGTTGGTTTTGCTATTATGCTGCTAATTGTTTGGTAAAACATTGAAGCAGTGTAGAGTTAGCTTCCTAGAATGTGGTTGGGGTAGTGATTGATGATTCGGTTGTTAGGAACGAATTATGTTGAATACGGAAGTTTAACTCATGGGTTCTGGTGATTTTATTCTGTTGACTGTACTAATTATGCAAAGGGGTAAAACAACATGAGTAAAGGGGAGAAATTGGGTTCGGATATTAGCATTATAAGGAGATTGTAGATATTGATATGTTGAGTTATTTTGGTTTAATTTTGTTGTAAGATAAGTATCTGCAGTGGATATGTATATTTAAGTGATGATTCGTGGTGAATTGCAGATATTGATGCTACCTGTAATGCAAACTTTTAGTCGTGCTTTCACTTACATAATTATGTGTATTTGTCTTAGTTCGTTACAGAATGACCCATTAACCCAGATCAAAATATTGTTTCTTTTAATTATGTTTAGGTTGTGTGGAAGTGATAGTTGTCGTTTAGTAGTATGTTAAACTAGTAAAGTCTACAGGGTTTGTTCCATTGGACATGCAATTGTTGGGATTGATTACTTGTTATTGGAGACTTAGACTAAGTATACATTTATGATCAATAGATGGCCGCACTAGTTTTGTTGTAGTATGTTACCCAGTGTTATTTAAGGCGTAAAATGCACTGAAGCACTCAGGTCTTCTAAGGCCCAGGCGAGAAGCGAAGAGTATTTTAGTTTTAGTTACTATTAAATATCAAGTTCCAACTTCTCAGATACGAAATACGAAATACGAAATATTCAAATGCAACGAAAATCATAAACATTTAAATTGAAACAAGCACAAATAATATCCAAGTCTATATGACAATTAAAAGCATAAGCATTTAAATTCAAAAAACACTAGTAACATCTCAAATCTTAACTCCAATAAAAACATAAACATATAAAAAACCACCAAAAATATCCCAAATCATAACATTTGAAGCAAAAAAATCAAAACCAAATATCAGAAGAGGGGCAAAAACTTGAAGCAATTCAGAGCTCCAAACAACAGTGAATCATTGAGCCAGCAAGAGTAGAGGTCCAGCAAAAGCAGCGCTTCAGCTAAAAGAAAAAGAAGAAGAGGAGAAGAAGTACATGCACCTGGTCTTTGTAGTGAATTGGTTTTTGGAAGAGAAGAAAAAGAAGCTATTCTAGTGACTACAAGTAGTAGTAAATCGTTTGTCTCAAAAGAAGCGACTGTTTTTTTAGAAGCGGCACTAAATCTTTTGTCATAAAAGAAGAATAAGAAAGAAAGGAGGAGGAGGAGCGACCTTTTTTATGGAAGCATCAGTAAATTGTTTGTTATAGAATAAGAAAGAAAAAAAGAAAGAAAGAATGAAGAAAAAGAAGAAGAAGAAGAAGAAATTAGGTGAATATGGTCCTCGTGTCGCAACTTCGCCCTCACATTATTCTTCTCTATAGCTTGGGCTCGATTCGATTTTGGCTCTTTCGGGCTCTCATTTTGTAAAATGAGTCGAATCTGAACTAATTTTATGCTCATTTTTAAATCGAACCCGAGATATTCGTGAGTTTGAGTAGGTATTGTATTTTTTCCCTAACTGATATACTCTTCTAGAAGACTATTCCCTTGGAATTTAGCAATTCCCATTTTTTGTAATTCTTTTTTTTCCCTAAAATAACTACAGCCACAACTCACTTCACTCATTCAAAACTTATCTTAGGCCCCCCAAAAATCAAATCCCTAAGTCCTCTCTCTCTCTCTGTTACAGACCTCGTTGTTTTCGCCCTCTACAAACCCTCTCCAATCACGCACCTCACCCACTGGACACTATTGTCGGCTCTTCCCACAACCCCACTTGGCCACTCCACACTAGTCCACCACTAGAACGACATAACCCTCTCTAGTCTCCTTCCTCACTAACTTGAGTAGCTCTCTCTCTCTCTCTCACACACACACACACATATTTTGCGAAACCCTACCCTTTATCTATCGCTGACTCCTCCCACAATCCCACCTCCAGAGGGAGGGTGCTTTACTTTTTGTAAGTGTGGTTTTAGTGTATGTTTATTTTGATTGGATTAGAACTTTGTGGGATTGTAGTTGTTTGTAGTATGCTTGGGATGTCGTGAATGTGTTCTTTGTTAATTTTGGTGGAATGGTAATTAGCTTTGTTTGTTTATTTTGGTTGGATATTGGAATGGTAGAATGGTGGATTTTGTGTTTATTGTTTAGCATTAATAGTTACATGAGACTAAACTCAAATTCGAGCTCGTTTGAAAAATCAATCCCAAACTAGCCGAGCTTGAGCATGCCATTTTCTTAGCTAGCTGTGCTTGAGCTTAAAATAGGGCTCAAGGTTCGAGCCCGAGCCGAATTTGACCAACTTCCCAAATACGCGACCCAAGTCTGAGAACAATCAAGCTTGTTGGGCTCGGCTTGAGTATCACCTCTATTAGCTGCCCCTAATTCTCAATTAGTATTGTTGAAGAAATTTTAGGGTTAGACATATGTGGATCAAGTGGCAATTTGTTGTTATGGTGTATCTACTTTTTGGTCCATTTGATCAAATCTAACCCATAATAGATCCAGAAAGTAAACTAAAAAATTTACTAAAATGTTTGCTTCTTCGGAATCCGTCGAGCCAAGAGTTAAAGTCGATCCTCTCGACGAGGGCTACGCAACCACACCAAGAACGAGGGATTTCACCGAAGATCCAAAAGAGGAGATTTGGGGAAAATCTAGTCTTGGGCTTGGAAAGTGTCCTTGAAGCTTCCTTCGGGTGATTTACGCTTCAAGAGGTAGGATTCTTCCTACCTTGGATTATTCTTGTCCTTAGACGTTGATAGTCTAAGGGATTGATATATGTATATGTGGACCCATGTTATATATATATAGATGTGGAAATGAGGAAACAAGTCTAGAAACAAACTAAATCAAATACTAGCTTGATTTTGGTATATGGAAGTTACATGTGATTGTTCTTGTAACCGGAGAAAATTTGAGGCATGCTTTGTGATTTATAAGTTGTGCCTTGAAGGTGTTTGATAAAATGTCTTGCTTGATTTATATGGTTGTTTTCATTGAAATGAAATAACATGCTTAAGTTTTAACTTGTGGAATCATATGCTTATGATATGATTTGTAATTGGATGTGCATGTTGAATTTGTGCATGTGTTGTTCTTGACATATTGAACATCATGTTGTATGCAATGGAACATAGCATTGTTTGTGCATGGAAGCATCTCATTACATGGGTGTGTGCAGTGTTAGTCAACACCACACTTGGTGATTGACGGTATGGCTTGGGAAAAGTTTGGTTGATGACCAAACTAAGCCGATTGATTGGATGATAAATTGGGTTGGGATTAGCAAGAAGAGGCATGACGACCTCTCGGGTGCAAGGCCCGGTGATTTGGGAAGTGCACTCCATTGGTGTAAGAGTCCATAAAGTGTACGGGTATGGAAGACCCTTGGTGTAAGTCCAAGAAATGTCCAATTCCAAGAAAGACCCTAGTTTTGAAAACGTCATTTGATGTAAACGTAAATGATGAAATGAAACACTTTGGCATTGCATCGTGTAGTAGGAGTCGGTGAGGACTCGGGTTGAAATGCATGAGTGAGTGACATCTCATTTCATGGCATAGTATTGTTGCATATCCTTGTAATGATTGATTGTTTAAATGTTGCATGAGCATGAGCATCTAGGGGGGGGAGTAGCCTTTGTAGGATCTACTCTATTGGGCGTTGGCTCACCCTATACGGGAAATATTTCAGGTGTGGGACTTGCACCGGTGGATGGCTCACTTGGAGAGCATCAAGCATGAAGGGGGCCGACTTGTGGCCTTAGTTGAGTTTTTGTAAAAGAGTTATTTTGAGTTTTGTAAAGCTTTTATCAAAATTCCATTTTGATGTGTAAATTATGGAATTAATTGTAATGGAACTTGTATAAGTTATGTCTTCTATAGAAAATCTCATTAAACATGTGTTGGATGAGTTTTGGGAGGTTTGGAATGGATTAAAAACGAGAAACGGTTGAAAAAGACAATACTGGGCAGACAGTACCGGTACGCCATTTCCAGTAGGTTAACTGTACCGGTATTGTGTACCGGTACGGTAGGGTACCGGTACTGTGTACCGGTACGCACTTTCCTTAAGCGAGGAGCACTTGCCTTAGATGCTTAATCTTCGCTTTGCCCGGGCCACTCTAGGTGATTTGGGCTTGCTTCTTGCCTAGGAGATCACCTAGTTGCGCTTTTAATAACATTGATGCTACCTATTTGTAAAAAATTGTAGTTAACAATGTAAATCAAGAGAAAATGGGGTTAAACTCTGAAAAAAGATTGGGATGGCATAATGCCTACATGTATGCCTGCAGTGAGGTGCCTGCTTATATGTATGTGTTTCGGTATCTTTGTGTGCATACAAGGTATATACACCAGTATGTAAACCTAGATGGATAGGAAGAGATGTGCACACACATTTGAATTTAAGCAGTGACACAATCACTTATTTAAACTTCGTTTAGTTATATCTGGTTGTTGCTGCTGGGTATGCCATTCATCATACGTGTTTTGTTGTTTTCCATTTTTTTTTAAAGCACTGTCACAGTTTTTTTTTTTGGCATTTCCATTCAACTTATGCTTTGAAATGGGTTTCTACTTTCTACCTTTGTAACAAAGGAACCTGATTTTTTTTTGTTGGTATTTTTTTACTGGTAAATTGGTTGTAATTGGCTTGCTGATTTTTTTCATGGGGTTCCTGATTTCATTCAGGCCGTAACTGTGATGGTCCAGCAGGCAATGCAATACATTGATGAGACACCGGATCTGGAAACTAAGATAGAGCTCATTAAAACCCTTAACAGTGTTTCTGCTGGGAAGGTGAACATATACTTATCATGATATGCTGTATGTTGCCGTACACATATAATGCCCACTCTTTTTCTTTTTGTTCTTTTCTCAATTGGTCCAGTTATTTTGTAGATATATGTGGAGATTGAGAGGGCTCGTTTGATCAAGAGACTTGCAAAGATCAAGGAAGAACAAGGGCTTATAGCTGAGGCTGCTGATTTGATGCAAGAAATTGCGGTCGGTTTGTGATGAGTTACATCATCTTCTTATTTCTGTT
This sequence comes from Ilex aquifolium, assembly GCA_951799425.1. Lineage (NCBI taxonomy): Eukaryota > Viridiplantae > Streptophyta > Magnoliopsida > Aquifoliales > Aquifoliaceae > Ilex > Ilex aquifolium. The sequence continues at coordinate 29,440,836 of OX637391.1, forward strand.
TTGGCGTTGTTGTAATCAAATTGTGCGTGGAGCTGTTATTTCCCTCTTGTAACCCCTTTTCTTATTGATATGGATTTACAGGTCGAAACATTTGGTGCAATGGCAAAAACCGAAAAAATAGCTTTCATTCTTGAACAAGTATGGGGCCTCACTTTTCTCTTTTATGTTATCCGACTTTCCAATTAACATGCAGGATCTTTGTGTTAAAAATGTGATACCATGAAATCTAAACTTTCAGGTTCGTCTGTGTTTAGACCGCCAAGATTATGTGCGTGCTCAAATACTCTCAAGAAAAGTCAGTCCTAGAGTTTTTGATGCTGATACTAAAGAAAAGAAAAAACCCAAAGAAGGGGAAAATATTGTAGAAGAGGCTCCTGCTGATATACCATCCTTGTTGGAGTTGAAGCGGATCTACTATGAATTAATGATACGGTATGTAGGTATTGTTTTTGGAAACCAACCACATTTGAACACCTTATGTAATGGCAACATAGGCATACTGTATATCTACTACTGAGTTAATTAGAAAAGTTCTATATTAAAGTACATGGCGTTGGAATTTTCAAATATAGTATCTATTTAAATACGCTCAAATGACTCGCTCAAATGACTCATTCTCATAATGGGAATGCATATAACCCTATTCCTGTCTACTCCAGTATGCAATGAACTTGTAATCACCTTACCTAGCCATCCAATGCACTAGAATTAATTGGAATTGACTGAAGCTTGTCAACAGAGTCATAATTAGTGGGTCAAATACTTATTTCATTAGATATTTTATTACAAGTTTCATCATTAATTGGCATGATCTAAGAATTTTCAAATATATCATCCAAAGCTACAAATCTGAATGAGGAATTGAGGATTGCTAATTAAGTGTTGAGGATTTTTAGTTTTGATTATGGAAGAATCACATTACATGGCCTAGTGCTTCAAAAAAGAAATTACCTGGCCCACCCAATATCTTCATACTAGCAAAAATACATGAGGTAACAGAACTTAAAAATTAAGTAGATAATGCTTAATATGCTCGACGTCATGATATGTAACAACACTTCATTTACAAATTAAACTTCCAGATAATTAGCTTCACTCGATGATAGTTGTTGATGGTATATAAAATTATTGAGTTCGTAATCTTGCTCTATGAGCAAATTGATCTATTATGTTCACTTGTTTTCTTGAATAATAATGAAATTCACCTTTAGCTTAAAGCAAAAGTTTTTGCCCATATTTTTCTACCTCCTATATGTGTGTACATGATTTTGTTATGGTCTCATGACTTTCATTGCTAGAACAATTTGGATAGGATCAAAATAGATTTTTAATGCCCCCTTTCCAAAAAAAAAAACCAGAAGAAACAACAAGTAAAATGAGAAAGACATGCATACAAATAAGCACATATTATGTAAGCGCTTTAGGAATAAATATATTAGCACTTTTTTCCCACCCCCCCGGGGTTTTATTTTTTTTTTTTGGGGGGGGGGGGGGCTAGGTTTTCGAAATCCTTCTTTGACCCAAGGTTTTTAGTGTGCTTTTCAAGTAAACCTTTTATGTGTATTCTTATGCTTTGCAACCCCCCCCCCCCCCCCCCCCCCCCCAACCAAAAAAAAAAAAAAAAAAAACACTAAAGAAGGATTTCGAAAACCTAAATATTATGTAAGCGCTTTTGGAATAAATATTAGCACTTTTTTGCCACCTCCGGGGGGATTTTTTTTTGTTTTGGGGGGGGGGGGGGGGGGGGGGGGGGGGGGGGGGGGGGGGGGGGGGGGGGGGGGGGTGGGGTTGCAAAGTATAAGAATACACATAAAAGGTTCACTTGAAAAGCACACTAAAAACCTTGGGTCAAAGAACGATTTTGAAAAACTAGCCCCCGCCCCCAAAAAAAAAAAGAAAAAAGGAAAGGTGTTCGGCTTATTGCAACTCATGTTAGTTCATGTAATAAATTCAACTGTCACCTTTATACAATAACCATCGCGTACCTTAATAATCGAGCGTCAACATTAGGCAAAACATCTCTGCATTTTTGGTGGTTGCATTACAGTAAGGCCCCTAATTGAAAATGTTTCTCCCTTGCAAGGATCAAAATTTTGTTTCAGACCAATTGAGACATCCAAAACGTTTCTGTTTTGAAGGAGACCAAAACGAATATTTAATTTAATCGAAATACCAATGCTTCAAGGTTTTGGAATGTTATAAGGTGTTTCGAGATGTTTCAACAAGTTTCTAACAATATTTCAGAATGTTTTTAGGTGTTTCAAAATGTTCCTATATATTTCGGCCGATGTTTCTCAAATTGTTTATTTGTTTTCTATTCTATTTCTGAAACATCTTCTAAATGTTTTTTGTTTCCCCATGTGATCGAATACACCAAACGAAATTTTGATCATTGCGCTATTTGGGCCTTGCTGGTTGTGTTATGGTGTTCATTCATATCTATGCTTAATTTGGAAATTATTTTGATGAAATTGAACTTTCAAAAAGAAAATCATTGATGTTGTGTCTTTTTACATAAATTTAATGTTCTTTGTGAATCAATCCTGTTTATGGTTTTTGGGGCCTATGAGGTGTGGTTGATATTATTAGTTTGCGAGCTTCTCGTGCCATTCAATGGCATCATGCCTAATTTGGCCCCAAGATTTAAAGTTTTTCTTGATGGAAAATATCTTCCTGTATCCATGTTATTGTTTAGTACCATGAACTGGGCTATGCAAATGAAATTGGAAACTATGTATTTTCTATTGTTACTCTAAAGACCTCAATCATGCTGCCAAACGCAACAAAAATATCAGATTAAGATTTATGTGTAAATCCAAATGAAAGTTAAAAGATTTAGTCTGATATGAAGAGGGTCTTAAACACTTGTGAATCTGGCTAGGCCCAGATTTATGCAATTGGGTTGATAATTTTTGATTGTTGCTTCCTCTTTTTCCCAAGTTCCGCGTTTTACCTTATGGGTGAGCAACAGCCGGGAAAAGTAATGCAAGATTGTCATTAATATAGATTACTGCTACATCTAGTAGTAATAGCAATAATACATTGGATTATATGTACTTTGGTTTTCTTTTTTGCCTATATTTCTATTAAGAAAACTTTTCCAGTAGTATGATTCTTTTCAAAAAGACTTGTGTAGCTGCAGCAATAGTGATCTGTAAAGCTGTCTGTGCAGATTGACATGACTTCCTTAAGACCCAATATGTTAAGCTTGCGTTCAACCTTTGCTTTTATATGAGTTACTTACTGGAGTTTGAACTCTAAATCTTTGATCATTAAAAATGCAAGTCTTTGTGGAGGTTCGCATACAGAATAGCAGGGACTTTTTGTTAAGTATTATAAACATGTTGGCAATTGTTTTTTATTTTTGGAGTTTTTTTTTATTGTTTTTTTTTTTTTTGGGGGGGGGGGGGGGGGTTGATTTGGGGAAAGGGCACAACCCCAGTGCCCAGTGTAAGAGAGCAATTATAAAGAAAGGGTAAGATTTACGTAGATGTTATCTGCCCAAAATTTTTTAATTTACCTATAAAATAAGTAAGTGGATACATCTTCCTCAACAACCATTTGAGGGACTTTTGCCCAGGTAACTTACTCAGCAGCTAATGCTAAACCAGGACCAATCATGAACATGCTGTGTGAAGTTGTTGTGAAATGATCCCCCCCCCCCCCCCCCCCCCCAAAAAAAAAAAAAAACCCACTCCCCACACACACAACAAAGAAAACTAGACTGATAATGGTCCATACCGAGCATCCCAATGTAGATATGTTGAAAGTCTTACAAATGAAAGCATTGAAAAAGGTATCCTTGTACTTGAACTATTGTTTATACTATGTTTGTCAGATACTTGCCAAATTCATGTGTTTTATTCATATCTTTGTAGATTCTACTCACACAGCAATGATTACCTTGAAATTTGTCGTTGTTACAAGGCAATATATGAGACCCCTTACGTGAAGGAAGACCCAGCTCAGTGGATACCAGTAAAAAATCTCCTTCATCTACGCGTTCATAAACCTATGGTCACATTTGAAATAGCATACCAATATATGAGGATGCCTTCCTCAATCCTGCTGAACTTCTTTCCATTCTTTCATACAGGTCCTTAGGAAAATATGCTGGTACTTGGTTTTGTCACCACATGATCCTATGCAATCAAGCCTTCTGAACTCTACCTTGGAGGATAAGAATCTGTCAGAAATTCCTCATTTTAGGTTTTATTTTGTTCCCTTTTTGGTTGCCTTTTATAATATTTGGTGTCCCTTTCTTGTTTCTGTCTGCAATGGGGTTGTTTAACCATAGCTATTAAGTGTATGCCATTAATTCCTTTGAGGTTGCTTTTCTTCAGGCTGCTGTTAAAGCAGTTAATTACCATGGAGGTCATTCAGTGGACACTTTTGTGGAATACATTCAAGGACGAGTTTGAGAATGAAAAGAACATGCTTGGTGGTGCTATAGGTGAAAAAGCAGCAGAAGATCTTAGAGAAAGAGTGATAGAACATGTAATCTTCCTTTACACGTGCTATTAATATTGTTGTTTTTACGTTTTGAGTTAATTGGCAATCATTCATTCATGAAACATCCTTGTTTGCAGAACATCCTCGTCATCTCGAAGTATTACTCACGGATTACCTTGAATAGACTTGCGGATCTGCTGTGTCTCAGTATTCAGGTTTGCTAATGATGTGTCATTTATAATATGATTCAATAAGATGATATCGTCTGGTAACTTCTTGCGAAAAGTACTTGTTGGGCATTGTGCCATCTTATTTTGATGAACCAATTGAAATTGGTGTTTTTAGTTACACATCTTAATTAAAATTTTAACACGTATTTCTTACTGATTTACTGAAATTTGAAACTGGTTTCATTTGCATTAGAATCTAGACTGTTGTGCAAAGATGCTTGGCTTGTTTGATAAGAAAAGATCAAAAGAAGCTGTATTTCTCTTTCAATGCATAGTATTGTTTCTTCACAATATGTCTAGGAGTAGAGGAGGAAAAAAGGGGGGGGGGGGGGGGGGATAGGGGGTAATAGAGAGAATATGACTGATCCACATGAATATCCAAGGGATATGTTTGTTTGTGATGTATAAAGCTCACTAATATACCAGAGAGGAGGACATTTTATGAGACCTGAGATGTGTGAGTCAGGTTATTTATATTTCTAGACTTCACCTTTGGGGATCACCCTTTGATTGTGTGCCAGCCTGTTGCCGAGATGTATGACTCTCCTGCACCCAAGTAAGCATGTGTTTAAGTGAACTTAAATCTATCATTTTTTGATAGGAAAGTAAACTTAAATCTGTCGTCCAACTATTCACTCTAATCATGGAGTTACATGGTTGTGTGGGAGTCAAATAAACCCACTGAATTTTGAGAAGAGTATATACGCGTTAGCTGGACTCCTGATCCGCGTAGACCAAGGGCGAACACTCATCGTTTACGGCATGGACTACCAAGGTATCTAATCCTGTTCGCTCCCCTTGCTTTCGCATCCCAGCGTCAATAGGGACCCAGAGAGCTGCCTTTGCTTTTGGCATTCCTTCCTAGATCTCCGGATTTGACCCCTACACACGAAATTCCACTCTCCCCTGTCTCACTCAAGTGAATTGGTTTCGAGAGCATTCCGCCAGTTTTTGGCGACTTTCACTTTCAACCCGATTCACCGCCTACGTGCCTTGGCCTATCATGTACTTTACTAAATCTATTGATTATCATATCTATGACCCCACTGATGCATGTGAATTTTCAATGGAAGGATAAATATCTTATAGCAAAATATTATGATGAAACAACTATAGAAGTTAAAAAAAAAAGATCTCAAAGGCATTGTTTACTAGCGCTTTTCAATGCTTAGCTCATGTATATTGTATGTAAAAGGTATGCTCTCATGTTCAAAGAATCAACTGTTCGGTTGTTATTTATGCTGGACTAAATTTTTTAGGTCAGATTCTTATTTCCAATTTTTTCTTTGTACTCATTGTCATTAGTGTTTCTGTAATTGACCAATTATTGTTTTCGTAAAATTTTACATCTTTAATGCACTTTCCCATCTCAGGAAGCTGAAAAGCATCTTTCAGATATGGTTGTATCCAAAGCACTGGTGGCAAAGATTGACAGGCCAATGGGTATTATCTGTTTCCAGAGTGCAAAGGACAGTAATGATATTTTAAACTCATGGGCCATGAACTTGGAGAAGCTGCTTGACCTTGTGGAGAAGAGCTGCCACCAAATTCACAAGGAAATGATGGTTCACAAAGCTGCCTTGAAAGTTTAAAATGCTGATGTGACCAACTGCAGGTAGAATTGGACTATCCACAACTTGTGTCTTATTAGCACAAACACATTAACTCAAATGCAAAAAATCTATAATAACGATCTAGTTGTACATAATATCTGTTGGCCTCATTTGTACAGTGCATGTGTACATGGGGCGCATTCTTTTTTCCTGTTCATTAACGAAGTTTTATCTGAAAATTTTAATGAACTGAAATTAAATTTTGTTCAGATGACAACTGGTGCCCTTTATCAATCTTTTGCAGGTTGGCCTGTGTTTTGCTCGTTTCGAGCACCAACTGCTGGAACCAAAATGGGCTTTTCTTGTAACAGAGGAAGAGATTATGTACTTTGCTTGCTTCTTCCATCCTTAGATCTCTTACATTCACATGGTTTCTGCCTTTAGTCTTTTGTGACTTCTATATGATTTTCATGATTCATTCATTGTGAACAATATACCTATGTTGTGACATGGACTCATCAGGTCTATTTTGCTTGTGTGTATTCAGACACGGACACAACAATTGTTTATGAATCAGGATATGGATTATATTTTGCTTTCAAAATGTCGTGCTTTGAAAAGTTGGTGACTTTTAATGTGCAATAGCACCCTTAGTCCAAATGTAGGTATTGGGTTTAAAGGCTGATCATGAGTTTGGTCTGCAATGTTTTAGTTTTTAGTCACAAATTAGAAATTTTTAGTAGTGATGTTCAGCTGGCTGAAATATAGACTTACCCGGCTCGTGGGAATGGCAATGGAAAGAACAGGGAATTGCATCCTGACAGTAGCACAAGTATATCTCAGGAGAGTATTACCCAGCATTGCAAGTAGTGCTTGTTGGGCACTTGAAGAATCATGGCAAAATGCATGATATTATTTCTATCAGCTTTACCTTCCTCAAACGTCTTTCAGTGATTCTACTCCTGATTATAGTTTTGACTAGTATTTTGATGTGTGCCAACACTTTCAACTGAATACATGTCAGCAACATGAGCATGCGTTGATAGATTTTCCCTAACCTGATCGGTACCCTTGTTTTTCCCCAGTTTTTCTGTTTAATAATACTAAAAAAAAATTGTTTGAATTTTGGAAGTCGTAACACATGCGTTTTTTAGTGGTCGAGTGTAGTGTTGCTTTTCGGTTTTCAGCAAAAACTAGTTTTTACCTGTAGGGTTGCAACTCATGGCATTATGACAGTTTGAAACTTCTAAATGTTGCCATTATGACGGTAAGAAACTTCAAAGTGAAGGGTCAAATGGAAAATACGAGTAAAAAACATTTAAGAGTTTTGGGGGAAAAAATAAAAGTTACATAAAATTTCCGTGACAAAGGTTCGGTTCTACGCGCTCTTGGCTAAAGCAATCGGATAATTCATTAATAGACAGACAAACATCCTTTCAATCATACTGCCCAAAACCAAAACCTCCTAAATGAGACCACGAAGAATGTAGTGTTTTTTTTTTAACTAAAGGCCAGTATAGAAAAATTATGTTTCGATAGAAAGGTGTTTGTGTATTTTTTTATTATTTTTATGATTGATGGCAATGCCTATAAATAAAATTAAGAGTCAAGACTAGATATATGTGTAACACATTGGGCTTGTTTAGAGCCGGTTTAAAACTTTAATTTTTTTTTTGGTTTCAAAGGAAAAGAAACATGATCTGTTTAGACTTGTTATTATTAAGCTACTTTTTCATCAATTTTTAAGGTAAAAATAGCTTTTATAAGTACTAAGAAAAAGTTAAAAAATAGAACTTATCCAATAGCTTCCAAGGCAAAACCAGACTTTTTGGATTCACTCCAAATTGTTTTAAGAGTTTTTTTAAATTTGATTTTTTTCATTTCACTTTTCAAACATCTGTTTTATGCAAAAAAAAAAAAAAAAACATCTCCAAATGAGCCCATTAAAAATCTTGATTGTGGGTCCGAAGGAGTTTTTTTTTATACCATTCCTCTAATGTTTTATCTAATAAAAATGTCATATGTAAAATTTTATTATTTTATAATGGAAAAATTTCAGCTACACCATTTATAGTTTACGATATCTTCAAGGACACTCTTTATTATCAAAAAAATCATTGACACCTCTTTTAGTTTATATTTAGACATCACTGACACCCTTTGTTATTAAATCACCATTTATAATAAAAACAAATTACTTAAAATACCAAAATTACCCCTACATAAATTTCAAACAATCTTTTTATATAAAATTCGATTAAAATTCAAGCAAATTAAAATTTATTTTTCTACATATTATAATTCGAGTTGATTAAATTTTTTTTTTCTACATATTAAAATTTGATTTCGATTCAAATTGATTAAATTTTAAAATTTGAGCTTATTAAAAGTTTTTTTTATGTATTAAAATTCAAGCCAATTTGAACTCTACTTGAGCTGTTAGCCCCGATTAAAATTCTCTTCGAGTAAATTAAATTTATATATTTGTATTTATTAAAATTCTATTCAAGTTGATTAAAATTTATTTTTTATGTATTAAAATTTGAGTCGATTAAAATTTATACTTTCTTATGTATCAAAATTCGGCCGATTAAAATTCTATTTGAGAGTATTTCTTAAAATATATCATAAGCAATTTAGTAAAATTGTATTCTAATTAACACCTTTAATTTGATAGGGGTGTCGGTGAAGATTCAAAAAATAAAAGGGTGTCCTTGAAGATATGATAAATTAGAAGGGATATGACTGAAATTTTCCCTTTTATAATTAATAACTACTAATCAATAAATTAATTTTATTATGATACCAGCGTTACCATAGTCCTATCCTATCCCTTGAATTTAGTCACCATACGACCATTCAACAATACCTTACTGTCTCTTTGTCTCGTTCCTTCTATAAGTTGGTTTCATTTAGGTGAAATTCAATCATTTACCATTGGATCTTACTAGTTAAAGATCAAGTTGTTGTTTTGGCAAATAGTTTCGGTTAGCTTGAAAATAAAAACGTTCTAAATATATTTTTAAATACGAAATGAAAACACAAAAAAAAAATTAAAAAAATTAGAATTTTAATTTCAAAACATTCCGAACTTTTTTGTCATAACCCTTCAATTTCCAACACAAACAAAACCGTAGTTTTGGTAAAAACAAAATGCAATTATGATATTTAATGTCGAAAAATATATTTGGTTAATTCAAGCAAAATTTTAATTTCAAAGCATCCCTAACAGAAAAAAACAAATTTGATTTTTAATCATTGATTCGTTTTTGTTTTTATTAATGATAAGTGATTAGGTTTATCCAATTCTAGATCCCTTTTTGATGGATCTCTAACCAATGCACGACAAATTATCTACAATTTAAGAAAATTAAAAAAAAAACAAAAAAAACTGCTTCCAATCAATGTAAATGCATAGCTGATTAGTCATAAGAGTTATTTTTTGCCTCGTTTTGAATTTTTTTATCAGTACAAAGATTGGAAGGCCAGGTCTAATTCAATGCGCCCTCTCAATACATGATGTTGACAACAATAAATATCTATTTCGTTTTTGGATTAGGCTAAATTGTTAGAGGGAAGACTAATGGTTGAAAATGCAATTAAAAACTTCACATAAGCTCTTTGTTTCTCTCTATATCCATTCACCAATCTCAGAACACTTCAGCACCAAATTCCATCAAGAAAAATGTTGTACTTAATAAATTTTCTTATCAAATCATTCATCTAAAATGATGTGGCATAATCTCCGTCATTGAATATTAATTAGACCCTGATGGTGAAAAACTGTGCCACATCATTTGAGATAGAGATTTAATAAGAAAATTTGGTAAGTATAGTATTACCCTTCCATCAAACGCATGGCAGACAAACAACAAAAGGAATATACAACTAACACAAGAGAGTGAAAATAAGAGTAGAAATTATCCTGATGTAGAAGGCTGATGGTCTGCTAACATTGTGCTAGTTTTGCGTCAGCTTCACAGATCGTGTATTGAATTGTCACGTACACATTTTTGCATTAGTCTAACTTGTTACAGTGTAGATTAATGGTTGAAAATGCAATTCAACACTTGACATAAGCTCTTTGTTTCCCTCAACATCCATTCAAAAGTTCATGAGAAACGGTACAAGTACAACATCTCAAAAATACTTCAGTACCAAATTTCATCAAACACATGGCAGACATACTACTAATCAATATAGAAATAAAACAGGAAAATATAAATCAAAGCAAAATCATCCTGTAGAAGAAGGCTGATGGCCGGAACCTGACCCCGACATCCCTGAAAAATCAGCTCCGCCACCCTCACTGGTGGCCGGCGCCGGAAAAACCTGTGGCTGAACCGGAAAAAACAGAGGAAAAGAAGGTGAAGTTGAAGAAGGCGATCCTGTATTAGTGTACCCAACTGAAGAGGACGACGAAGACTGAAAACTAGAATTCATTGAAGATGACAATAGCAATTGGTCCAACAAACTCATGGGTTGTCCCTGAAAATCAATCGAATTCGCAGGTATCGGAGAGAAGAAGTTCATATAATCCCCGGAAGCCTCAGGTTCCTGGTACATATAATTAGGGGCTCCGGAGTGGACAATCGGCTCAGGCGAAGTTGAAACGGAGAAAAGGGTGTTGGGAGAATCGGAAATGGTCAACTGGGTCGCCGGAGATGGACGAAGCCGGACATTTTCAGGGAAGTTGAGTTTGGCTTTGTTGCCTCTGAACCTGAGAGCTGCAACATCATAAGCTCTAGCAGCTGCCTCGGCCGTGTCAAATGTGCCTAACCAAACCCTAGCAGCCTTGTATGGGTCTCTGATCTCAGCTGCCCATTTGCCCCATGGCCTCTGTCTCACTCCTCTGTATCTTCTTCTTGGCTCTCCTCCTCCAACAGAGGACTCACTGTTATCATATGTGTATGCTGTTTCTGTTGGTGCTGTTCTTGTTGTTCTTGTGCTGGAAGGCAAGCCTTCTGTCAAGGAAGATATAAAATAAATAAATAAATAAAAATTCCATTATCTAATAATAGGGGTTACTTTGTTTGATCTAATCCACTGTTGTCCATGGATTCAAAATAAATTCTGTTAAATATTAATGCTCATCATTAATTTAATAACAGCAGTGAATTAGAGCATCTAGTCTAATTAATAACAGGGTTTACTTAATTGTCGTTGGTACATTCCATCCAATATATTACTTAACGTTAGGTGATATCATGAGTTTCAAATAACATTATTTCATTTCAAAGTAATACGAATTTTGAGATATAATACAAATATGTGTTAAAGACTATAAATATTTGGTTTTCTATAGACCTACAATGATAAAGAGAGTTGATATTTATATATATATATATATATATATATATTAAATCATACATGGCTATTGGAAAACAACTCATTTACATAAAATGTGTCTAGTAAGGAAAAGAAGTGCACATTCAAGTGATACTATTCACCTAGATGTGGCAAATCCAAAGTTTATATGCCACATCTGACTTACAATACTAAAATGACATACGAGAATGATACTTTGATCTTATTATAATTTAATAAAGAATAAATTCTTTATAGCCAGTCAATCAAAGTTTTAGAATTACACTAATTTATTAAGAATTTATAACATTGATTTGTGTATTTGTGTAGTTTTTAAATTTTGATCGGTCACGCAACGAGTTCATTCTCAATTTAATAATAATTATGTGTCCCCAGATATATGTAGGCATCCAATGAAACATGCAAAAAGAACATAAGAAACAACGAGAGAGAGAGAGAGAGAGAGAGAGAATCATTTGGTTCAAATCCTACCTCCAAAGGAATCAGTGTGTGCTCTAAAAACCAATCCACCTGATTCAGAATACTGCACACTACCACCCTCATCTTCACGTCCTCTTTTCTCTCCATGAACAAAGAAAGCAGCAGAAGACGAAGAACAAGCCCCAGCAGAACCAGAACCACCACTTGATGCACCACCATCACCGCTGCCACCACCACCTCCCACCTCTCTATGACTAACCAAATCCTCACCGGCCACCACATGTGTCAGAGCCGACACCATTGCCGACATCTCCTGTTCTCTATTAATCCCAGAAAACACAGACTCCAACACATTTCCACCTTCATATAACCCATCACTTTCTCTCTCCTCACCCCTCCTCTGCCGCACACTCTTCCCGGAATACTCCCTAAAATTCGCCACCTTTAACCCACACATGAAACTCTATATACAGAAGATTATGGCAAAAAACAAAGCAATTATGCCACCCAAAAAAAAGAAGTAGAGAGAGATTTGAATATCTAATGAATAGAAGTATTGTTCAACAAGGTTGACAAGAAGTTAATAACCCTTTGAGTTTCTTGAGTCGACCGTTATATATAGGCAAGTTGGGAGGTCTGAAAATAAACTAAGCGCCGCCATTGAGTCGGTCCCTCAGCCATCCTCTATCTTCAAGAAATGTAAGGGTGTGTTTGGTTTATATTTTTGTGGGTTTGACAATTTGGATTTGCTCTCTCTCTTATTACTTTTACAAGAGGTGAGTGGAAGTAATGTTTCGATTTTGTGAAGGAATGGATTTGATTAAGTCAAAGGCTTTGGTGTGAATTCAATAAACAAAAAAGGGTTCGTTTCATAGTGGAGGAAGCTGGAAGCTGGAAGCTGCAAGCCGCTTTTCTGTTTTTTTCTGAGTCGGTGATGGAGGACATAGCCGACATGAAGCCATAATCGTGGCAAAATTGAGATCTGGATTCACTCTACTATTTTTTTTTTTTTGGGGGGTTAATTCCTTTACTTGGCCGATCATTCATCTTTAACCAATAAAGATCCTGCTTATTAATTAAAACTGAATTGGAGCGATAAAAGAATAAACAACTGACATTTCAGGTACTCCTTAAATATTGTTGATGGATCAAAATCAGAAATTTTATAATATCCTATTCACGCAATAATAGCATTTTGAATCCATTCAATTTGAATTTGTATTTTCTCTACCACAATTTATTGTGAGGTGACATCTACAATAATTAATTTTGGACAATTTGTTTTTGAGTATGAATTTATAACCAAAAACCAATCACACCTAAAATTTAACAGGAATTTTATTAAAATAAAAAATACGTTTGGTATGTCTACGAAATGACATGAACACTTACGATTTTAGAAGTTATGTCAAACACAACTTTAATCTTTAGAGTAATTTTACGCAAAATTGAAGGCTTCCAAAAAAACTAAGAAAGCAATTTTCATAAAAAAAAAAAAGGCTAAGAAAGAGAGGCAAATGAATATTATTTATAAGAGGTAATCGAGTTGGGAAATGCTATTTGAACTTGATGAATCACTACTATTGAATAGGTAGTTAGTACCAATAAATATTAAGACACACAGTGAAATCAACGACAGTGATTGATTAAAGAGTAATGCTATGTAACCAAAATCTATAACCCAAATTTACATCACAAATGAAGGGGATCATTGAATCAGTGGGTCCCATTTAAAAAAGTTGATGGGACTCACTCATCCAATAGTTCTTCTTCATTTGAGATGCAAATTTGAGTTACATAGTATTTCTCTTGATTAAGTCTGTATTTTAAGTTCCAGTAATGGTATATTGACCAAATTTTGGGACCAAATTAAGAGCCCAAATGACATGGCAGCTGACTTGAGCTTATTTATTTGAAGTCATGTCATTTGGACCCCAATAAAAATTCTAAATAATGTGCTGCCATATCATTTGAGCTCTTAATTTAGTTCCAAAATTTGATCAGCGTAACTTTACTGTTTAAGTTCATGTAACATTAGTCATTTGGGTTGGGTTACATGTAAGCTCTTGGGTCCCACCTACGCGAGTAAAAACTAGGATAAATTCAAAAGAAAACTTCTGGAGATTGGAAAAGATTTGATCATGTGATAGGATACAATTATGTGATTGAATCAATTCTTATAATCACTAAGATCGATCAAGGGATAACCTCAAAAAGTTGACACAATTTAATCAAGTGACTTTATAAAATGGGTCATATACTATCAAATAATTCTTCAAGATAACTTAATCCATGTGTTATTTGTAACTATGATTGCAAATAAATCGAACTACTCATGAACAATTCAAGATTGTCTTGGATTAAAACTCATTCAGGTTCAATTCTAAAAATCATTTATAAATAAGTATATATAGCTTGAACAATTACATGTTCAGGTCATCGGTGCTCATGAACTGCATGAGAAAAATATATATAATAAATCATAAAATATATAATATTTATATATATATATACCAATATAAGTGCATGTATGTATATGTATATGAACATGAGTAAAAATTAACGAATTGAAGTGGACTAAATTGTTTAAAAGTTGTTTAAAAGTTGATTACAATCACGAATCAGAGTCTTGTATACATTTGTACACCTAATTAATATTTACTCAAAAGGTTAGACAAAGACCCAGGCCAAAGCATAGTGTTGGTCAGCCCAATGCAAGTTTGACCTGCCGAATATAATATAGTTTGTTGAGTGTGGTTTGTCTTCATCGCTGTTCTGACGTGACACTTGTGATTTGTTCAAACCAAGGGATTACCAAATTTGGAGGATGATGATGTTTTGTCAACATTGTCTTCAGTCAAATGATAAAACTCGAAACGCGGTTACACTTGAATATACATATATAGTTTCTCGATTAATTCTATGCAGATTTAAAAAATTGACTTGATTGTATGATTATTATATTTGTTATTAATTTATTAAGACACACCGATTATTTAATGATAGTAATTCATTAAGTAAATTTTTAAGTTCAAATAACATTACTCTTTTTTAAATCTATTTATCTTTTGAGTAATACTATTTTGACCTAAAAATCTGACTTAATTTATTGACATAATGATGTGACTTTATAAGAATCATTACATCAACACTAAGTTCCAATGTTTGATAAGATCTACAATAAATCTAAGGGTTACAGTGAATTAAGTCAATAAATTATGTTAATAAATTAAGTTCCAATAGCATTGCAGTTTAACTTTTTTATACTTTCTCACACCATCTGAACAGTGGACCACAAACTTTTTAGTCCCACATCTTAACTTTTTTGTCCTCCTTTAACTTTCTCATTCTTCTTCGCAAGGAAAAATAGGACCTATCGAATAAAAACTTTTAGGATAAATTATAATGACACTCGTTGACATTTGATTTTATTACACGAACACTCTCTCACGTTTTAAAAATAATACTGAACTCCCTTGACATTTAATACTTGTAACAATCATACCCCCTCTAACTAAAAGACGTTAAAATTATTCACAGTCAAAACTGATGTCATCAACAATGATTCATAGAATACCAAAAATACCCTCCAAAATTAAGTTTAAGAATTCAAATAAATATTTTTCTTATCTTACAAATTTAGCCAACCTTTCATTTATTTTTTTTAATCTATATATTTGTATATAAATTAAAATTTAACACTGAAAAATTTAAAATTTAACACTAAAATGTTTAGTATAGTTTAAAAATTAATCAATTTCTTTTAAATCTGAATAATTACCTATCCAATTATAGCATATTAATTTTATTTTTATTTATTAGTTATCTAATTACATCAATTCTTACTCCTATCACCAATCACCACCGGTTCCACCACCTAAACCCACCAATCACTACTGATTCCACCATCGGTTCCACCACCTAAACCCACCCATCACCACCGATTCCACCACCTAAACCCACCAAAACTTCCAAACCTAGTCAAACCCACCAAAACTTCCATACCCAACCATACCCACCACCACCAGCAGAGAGAGAAAGAGAGAGAGAGAAACTAAAACCACAACCCATTAAAACCATCCCTGCCTCCACCACCACTGAAAACCACTACTTGGACCAAACCCATCATCAACCAACACCACTACATCGCAGAGGTTAGGATTTCAAAATCCACCTGCAACCACCATCTGCAAATTCCTCCTACAAAATCCACCCATCACCACCGGTTCCACCACCTAGTGTATCGATCACAGAGAGATAGGAGAGAGAGAGAGATAGAGATCACAAACCCTAACCTCTGCGATGGTGGTGCTGGTGAAAATAAGTGGTTGTGGTTGCGCCGCTGAGTGTTGGCGCCGGTTGTTAGGGGGTCTTATACGTCTTCAGAGAGAGAGAGAGAGAGAGAGAGAGAGACGGTTGCTGGGGCTTTGATTCGTCGTGAGAGAGAAAGAATGTGTGTGTGAATTTGGGGGGGGGGGTCAACTTTTAGGGAGGGGTCTTGGGACTTGTGTCTTGGATCTTGATGAGTAGTTAATGTGAGGGTAAAATGGTCTTTTTGTTTTGTGCTGTTAACGGAGTTCATTTTGTGGGGTTTGAGTGTAATTTTGAAAACTTGAGAGGGTGTCCGTGTAATAAAACTAAATGTTAGGGGGTATCAATATAATTTACCCAAACTTTTAAAAATATATTTTATCATTAACAGATATACTTTGCACATATATTAACTGTACCACGATATTTAGTACTCAGAACTTGGACAAAGAATCACATGGGATGTTCCAAATTCCTCCACGTTTTTTATAATTACCATTCATACCGAAAATAAAAATTGCGAGCCCACCAAATTCCTACAAGAATATAAAAATGAGAGAAATGGCCACATTTGTTTTAATGTGGTAGTTAAGAGTGCAAATTAACAGTGCTTCAATAGAGGAGAGAGAAACATTCTTTTACTTAAATATATATAAAAAAAAATCACCATTGCGCAATATGTCAATGACATAAACATATAGTAGACCATGATTTTTACAATAATAGTCGGCCATATATAGTAGACCATAATTTTCACCCAACGATAAAAAGTAAGCCTTATCCAAATTTGAGTAAAAAAAGAGTAAAAAATTTTGATTTGGTATAAACTTCTCTAATAATAGAGAAACTCAAATTTAAAAGAAGAGAAACTCAAATTTAAAAGAAGAGAAACTAAAATTTAAATGAGAATAAATTCAAATTTAAAAAATGATAAAATATTACCATTGGATCTTTATATGAGGGTAAAATATCACTATTAAAGATTTGGGTATAGATTTAAGTAAAAAAAATGAGTCTCTTTTGATTTAATAATATGGGTATGTGTATAACATTAGAGAAGATTTTTAGGAGTTTTTTTACCTAAATTAAAAAAAAAGATAAGGATTAGAATGCTCTTATAAACCCTTGAAACTATATTTTTTGTGCTTCGAAAATCACCTTAATCACGTTGTCGTTACTAATAGCTTGTATAGCATAACACTATTCGCTAAAAACATATATTATTCGACAATTCTTACACCCAAGCCTGGAATTTATGGTAGTTTGAAGGCAAGCAATGGACACAAAAGTAAATAATGCATTTTGAATCGATGAGGATTATAATTTAGGGACCCAATTCAACGTGTCATTGGATTTGAAGTGAATTCTATCGAATATTAGAACTGATCACCACTAATCTTACAGTTGTATTGAATAAGGTCCCTCGTTGGAGCTACTCCAAAGCGAGTGTGTAAAACCTTGTACTATAGTTAAATAAGGATAATATAATATTAAGAGTTCTTCTAAAACGGATATAATAATGGTAAAAATTTTGAATCATTGTTGAAGATTGATAATTAAATTTGAGTTTCGCACGTATGAATTTTCAGGTCAAATTTAATTTCGGAGGTGTTGAAGCTTGAAAAGGATGGTTAGATAAGTTTCTAAATGTTTTTAGGTTAAAATAAGACTATCATTGAATCCAGAAGGTTGAGAACCATTGAGAGATGTGATATGAGATGTATTAGAAGTTTGAAAATATTCCGAAGTTAAAACACTTTTTGAAGAGAATTCGGGTAGGAAGGAATTTGATACTATCTCAGTATTTTGGCCATAACTCTTTACCCCAATTTCTGATTGATCTGAGTTTGCGACATTATAAATTTGACTTCAAAGGGTAAAAAAGTATATTTCATAAAAATATCATGAATTGATCTCTAATAGGCGAAAAGGGCCTTGGAAGTGCAGGTAGAAAGGGGAGCCCATTTGAACACCATGTCTGATGAATTTTTCAGCAGAAAACAAGAGATATTGAGAGTAAAGCCCATTTGAACTCCAAAGACTCTGTTCGAATGCCAAGCTCTCCGTTCGAACATGATGCACAATTCTGTAAGATTAGGCTACGTTGTCTGAACCGTTTTTCACGCTCTATAAACCCTAGGGACGTGTTTTAGGTCAGTTTCGAGAAATGGTCTTGCCAATATTGGAGAAAGTTATGAGATATGATTGGTGACAAAGAAAGTTCTGTTTATGAGGCATAAGTTTTGGGATATCATTTAGAGTATTGATGTATTTATGATGTGTTTAGCATATTCTTGGATTGCGGGAGTGTCAAAGTCTAATTGGACTTAAGATCCAAATATGTAAGACCTTACCTACTTGAACCGATGTGAAGTTCTAAAATCGTGACTATTCAGGCGATTGTAGTGAGGCATAATGTTATCTATGAGTTCTTTTTTATGCCCTTCAAGGACTTTAAATAATTTCCCAACTAATAACGTAATGGACTGAAACGTAAAAAAAACAACTGTAATGCAAAACAACAAGTAGACTAAATTTGGAAGATGAAACAAGTACTGTACTTAGCATTAAATGAAAGCAGTAAAAGATCACCGGATGATGGATTATAGGAAAAATAAAGTTGCTCAGGAGTAAAGATAAATACGTATAAGGTAGGCTGACTCTGTGCAAAGTTTGTTGTGTTTGATCGTAGATTGTGGATCCCTTCAATCGTCGAAGTTATCTTTTTCGGCCATGACTGTAATCATGACCTTTCCCTCGAGATGCGTAAATATGCGTTGAACTGTCTCAAACTGGCGACTCATGATATCATGTCTCCTCACTTCCCGGGATTTTTAGAGTCCTACTTTTCTAACCGCTCTGTCAATCATGAACTCTTACAAACTCTTTCATGACCGTTGGATTTCTTTCACGTGTCACCATCTGATTTTATTATTTTTGGGTGTAAACATGATGAAAGGGTAGGGTATGAGATTAGATTTAAGTATTTTGATGGAACATGAGAGGTAATGCTATTTGGTGATTATTATACGATTGGTGATGGTGACCCTTTATTGTATTGAAACCCAATAACGTTATGAGAGTATAAGATCAAAGTATGTTGAGGTGAGTGATGGATGACGGAATATGATGAGGTTATGGTTCATGTTAGGTCAATTTTTGGTGTGTATCAGATTCTTAGGGTTGCTTGAGCTTTTGGAAAATGAAGTGTGGTGATTTTGTTTGTTGTATATAAACAAGGTAAATTAGGGCATTCTTAGAATAGTCAAGCTATAGTACAGAAAAAGGTCATGTTAAGTTCTAGGAAATACTCGAAAAACTAAGAAATTAAGGAACAATTGTGATTTTTGGCTTGTGGTGGAAAAACATTGAGAGTGATATATTTTTTCCTAACGTGAGTACAATGTTCAAATAAGATCCATTGGAGGAATATGATGAAATAACTACGAGCGGGTGTCAGTTCTAGGAATAAGGGTAGGAATTGTGGTTATGTTTCTGAGAAAGACAAGAGGTCACATTCTATAACCAAGTACTTATAGTTGCCAATATTGGTTTTAAAATATTATGGAGAGTCGGCTAAGTTTATTTTGGAAGTATTAATTACTTAGACAGATCATAAGTAGAATAATCATTAAGGATGGTGTAATTAAGTAATTTTATTTCGATGTGAGCTTAGTTCACTATCCTTAGACTCTCTTAAGTGAATATTAATTGAATACTCTTGGTTAAGTATGTGGTTAATAGTTAACTTATACCCACAAAAGTTTATTGAGAATTGAGGTCGGTGTATTTTTTTTGGGGATGGGAGAGGGAAGGGGGACTTGTACCTTTGAATGATAAATGTTTGTTCTTTAGTTAGTTGTCGAAGAATATTTACTTTGGTTTGGATGTAACATTAAATATTTATTTATTTTTTATTTGGGATTTATCTAGTTAGATATTGAATGACGAATGGTTGTATTTATTTAATGGTACTTAGAATGCTCTCATGATTTAATGATTAACAGATACTTAATATCTCCATTGTAAATTTTTGGAGCGTTACATAGAGTTTCTATTTTTGCTTTTGACGATCTGCAATCTCTAGAAACTAAATCATTATAGGTGCTCCATATGACACAAAAGAAGTAAAGATTGTATTTTAAATCGATGAGGATTATAATTTGGGGAACTAATTCAATGTGTCATTGAATTAGAAGTGAATTCCATCGAATATTGAAACTCATAACTAATTTATTTTAAAAAAGACAATTTTGTCAAAAATTATTTAATTAATTTTTTATAAATGAGATTTAGATGCATTTTGATATATAAATACTAGTAATTGTCCGTGCCTGAAGGCACTATATAACAAACAAATGTATAGAGAGAAAACCTGCCTACATACACACGCCTTCACCATTCAAGCTAAATCTTCCCATTCCAATTCATACCAGTTGCAAGAGCAAAACTAAAGGAAAAACATAAAAGTAAAGGAAAATTATGAGCAAAAAAAACTGCTTCAGGTATTGTACAAATTCTATAGAAAAAACTTGCTTATTTTATCAAAAAATTCAATACAACATCAAGCAAATACAAAGGCAACTTATCTAAAATTTCCAGCACAAACACATAAAAAAACAGCCCTTAAAGCACAGAAGTCGAGCAATAGCTCCAGTAACACCTATCGCGTTTTCCTTCCCAGCAACTCTATCTGTTTCCTCCATTTTTCTCCCTTTGGCAGCAGCTATGTCTTTTCACTTAGCAACACAAACTGATTCTCTGAAAATTATATTTTTCGCTCCCATGGCACTACTTTTATGCAAATTTAAGACAAAAAAAAAAAAAAAATCAATACCACAAAATACAAAAACCCAGTTGAAAGAAGTTTGGTTTAGATAAAAAATGGAATACCCAACTGAGAAATTTCACATTAAAAATCAAAATTTGTGAGACCAAAATAAGCATATGCAAAAATAGCCACCGATTGTGTGTATAACTGTGTGGGTATATACGAATCTGTGAGTGGGGTCGTGTGTTTGTGCGAAGTAGTGTGTGGTGGAAGTGAAGAAATATGTGTAAGTCCGAGCATAAGAAATCAACAAATCTAATGAAAACTAAACAACATCGTAATATTATTGCTTTCATATTAGGTGTGTTGGTGTGTACGCGGGTGTGTGTGTGGATAGATGTGTTAGGAGTTGTGGAAATTTCAAGGTAAACAACCTAAAAAGGAGATTGACTTGTTGAAAGCAACAACCAATGTATGAAAATCAGGAGGGAAGGCCAAGAAGAACTTCAACTCCAAAGCCCTATTCACCGTCACAAAACTCACAACCGGCGCTTGGGCTATCCCATCTATCCAAAAATGGTAACTATTTAGTATCCATGTGCCCTCCTCCCCACTGGAATCTACACAATAGGCATCGACAGCTTACAAATTTGACCCAAAATGATATAACAACCATAGCATCTTTTGCCATAATTTTTTTTATGCACAAAAAATTTGCACATTTGCTATAAATCAACATTTTTTCAAAACCATCTCCCATGTTTGGTAGTAGATAACCAGATCCAAACTGTAAGGAGTTTCTTCAATAAAAATTACAACAAATAAATTCAACAAAAAAAAATTCACCACAAAAAATAAAATCCAGAAAATTCAATTCAAATGGGGAGTATTTTGGGAAGAGGGGCTTGACAGTTACACCGTATCCCCAAAAACCACCATGAAATACCCACCACACAAAACTATCGGCACAACCCACTACCCATAACCAATAACCACTACCACCCATCTACATTGACACGAAAATATAACAATCTTCATAATGGAACCAGATCACTATAAATGAGAATAGATCTAGAGTGAGAAAGAAGAGAACATAACCGGATCACTATAAATGAGAATAGATCTAGAGTGAGAAAGAAGAGAACATACTTTTTAGGCTGTTTCCGCCAATAACAATTGTCAATGGCTTGGATTGCACTTCCCAAGTTTAGCTTTGCATTTGAATGCTCCAATCAGTGTTGCCTTTTCCAACCAAATGGTTTCTGCAAGTTATCAGAAAATCTCATTAACATCCTGGGTGCACAATGATAAAAAAATAGTAGCTGTAGTGATGAACAAAGGGAAAACAAAAAGAACACATTTCCAGAATTCAAGCATCCTAACTATTACCCTTTTTCAAAGAATCAACTTAAAATCAGCAACTCATTCATATTTGTTAGCTACCTAGCTACCTAGCAGTTGCATCAGATGACCAGTGAATTCCATCGAATATTGAAATTCATAACTAATTTATTTTAAAAAAGACAATTTTGTCAAAAATTATTTAATTAATTTTTTATAAATGAGATTTAGATGCATTTTGATATATAAATATTATGCGCATGTTCTAATCTTACTCGATCTAATTGTTAATCACCTTGTCTTCCAATCGACATGCATAACCTATAAACCAAAATTCCAGGATTAGTATTCCATTCTGCCTAATCCAAACCCACCACCTAAATCACAAGCTTGTATTATAATATATTTCGTAAAGATTTGGGTTGAGTCCTCCTATATGGATTCATAATGACTTGAGTCAGTCAAGAAAACTTATTTGGGAGTAAGTTCGTTTTTAATCTTATTAGTACGGAGTTAAGTCCATTTTTTTTAATCTCAAAAATACCCTTAACGGTGTTAGTTTGGCCAGTTATCGAAAGTTAAAGACATTATCTACAAGGAGCAATATATGGAGGCTAATGATTGAATATATGAATGCTTGATTTACGATGGTAATTGTTGATTACAAGCTTTCCATAATCCTTCAAATTCAAATTCTTAGTCATTATTTTTAGTCTGTTATACATTTAAATAATCGGCTTTTGAGATTTGAGGCTAATTTGAAAGGGATGAAGATTGAAGTTGGAGTACGAGTTCGAGATTTTGAAAAAGTAACATGAGCAGTGCACGCCAAGTACTTAATGTTAGCATAGTAACATCAGTTCAGTAACATTAATTTCAAAACGTAATTTACTAATACATATCACTATTTTTTTTTCATGGTACTATTTTTTATTGAGCATGTTATTACTTTTTCAGTGTTACTTTTTTGGATGCTGAAAAATTGGAGGTTTCTTTATCTGGTTATGAGTTTGAATGTTACTATTTTTATTTTCAATTTTGTTCAATGTTTCATATTGCTATTTTTTTTTGTTGAACATGTTATTGTTTTTGTTAAGCATGTTACTGTTTTTGTTAAGTATGTTACTGTTTTTGTTGAACATGTTACTATTTTTATTAAACAAGTTACTATTGTTATTTTTTTAAAATATTAATATTGAATGTTACTATTTTTTTATGTTTAAATGTTATTATTTTTTTTTGTGTTGAAATTGTATTATTTTTTGTGTTTAAATGACACTTTTTTTTTTTTTTGTATTTGAATGTTACTATTTTTATTTTTAATGTTACTATTTTTATTTTTAATGTTACTATATATATAGAGTCCTAACTTATATATGGATATAGATAGATATGAGAGAGAATTTTTTTTTAATATTGTCAAACTCCTAAAATTTAGGAATTTTTAATTTTTAGTTTTACTTTACTTCTAAAGGGAAATGATAGTTTGGTAAAATTAACAAAAAATTGACTTAATAATAAATAAGTTTTCTTGGTGGACTTAAGTCCATACAAAA
The DNA here is from genome assembly GCA_951799425.1 of Ilex aquifolium. Classification (NCBI taxonomy): domain Eukaryota; kingdom Viridiplantae; phylum Streptophyta; class Magnoliopsida; order Aquifoliales; family Aquifoliaceae; genus Ilex; species Ilex aquifolium. The sequence goes on from OX637391.1 coordinate 29,464,798, forward strand.
GGACTGGTCTCGAAATTTCTCTAACCTCTCCAAGGCCTACATTAAACTCCTATCAAAATCGTAAAATTGTATCGTTTCGTGGCGAGAAGTTTCATCCCATAGTCAATCTCTGACCGCTCATATTTACTTAGTCATGGTCAGTTTAACAATCCATGCACAAGAACTCCTAGATTGGTCCACTCTATACATGAAGTCCATGAAAACCAAGTAAAATGAGGTAAGTACGTTGGTAATCCATAGAATTTGTCAACGGCATATAAACATCACTTGCCAGAAAAAGAAGCAGCCACTAAATGCAAGTTGTTCAAGGTTGTGTTTCAGTGGGTTTTCTAGAATTTCAACGTCCAAAGCAATTTAAGCTTGTCTCTACAATTTTCTAGATGATTCTAGAAAGTAGATAATTACTTAACTTCTTTGCATACATTACAAATCTAAATCCTAAACTCCGATTTGTATTTGTCTGAGCAACCCAGTACAAGATCCCAGGTCGGGAAAATCATATGTACATAACTTGTATGTTCCTCACATACAAGTTTAATTTTAAGCCTAACCCATGAAATTTTTTTAATCTCTCAAAGTGACGGTGAAATTCAAACAGAAGACTTGATGATCGAATACCACATTAAACACTATCTATTTTAAGCTCTTAGACTAGACATATGTCCTTTTTACCAAGGGACCTTTGGTTCAATGGTACTTCTTATTTCGTGAAGATTTTGTTTTCTTGAGATCAAAGATTGAAGTCCCTTCTCCCCAAAAAAAAATTAAAAAAAAAAATGTCCCTTTTAAGTCAATTAAAATTATGCTCCACTCAAAAAAGGAAAAGGGAAAAAGGGCAGTAAAGGGAGCGCATGCCGTTCAGTTTAATGTACTCCAGCCGGTCGAAGCGTAAACTGACACATGTTGAATTCTGAGTTTCATTGGTTGCATTTCAAAGCACGTGGTTTTCTGGTGAGTACCTGTATTCAACATTTGTATTATTGCAGTTAGACTTGTCAAGCGAGTCGAGTCATGAGCAGATTTGTGTGAAAAATTATTCAATCTGTACATGATTCATTTAATTAAATAGGTGAAAACCTATAAATCGAATACAATTCGTTTATTAAACAGATTAAATGACACGATCCATTTAACCCGTTTGATAAACAAATCATGTTGGGTAGAGTTGGATTAACAGATAATCCTTTTAGCCTGCCACCCATTTCACCCATTTGTCACCAAAAATTCTATATAACTAATTAATAAACATTCCTACTAACTAATTAACAAACTAACACAAAAATATGCATTTTGTGATGCCAACCCACACTATAAGAGAAACTCAACGAAAAGTCAAATTTAACTGGTCTAGTTATTGAATTGGATAAATCATTCTGACTAAAAAAAATTGAAATAATTAATAATTTATTATTATATTAATTTTATTTTAACAGATAAACGGAGAATAAATGAGTTGATAACTTGATATACCTCACTCGAACATGATCCATTTATTAATTGAGTCTAGAGGGTTCACATTTTTACCACCTACTCCCGTTAAGATTTCATCCAAACCTGCTTCACTCCGTGCCGATTCATGTGGGCCAATCGTGTTGTGTTGCATTTTGACAGGCTCACTCATTTTGTAAAATGAGCCGAATTTGCGCTTGTTTTTAAATCGAGTCGCCGGTGAGCCTAACCAGACTCATTTTTTTAACCCTTACATATCTAGAAGTAGGGCTGTTAGTCGAACGAGTTCGAGCCGAGTTCGAGCCGAGCTTGAAAAGCTTGTTTCTTAATCGAGCTTAAAAAATTGTTCAAGCTCGGCTCGTTTAAGAAACGAGCCGAGCCTGAACGAGCTAAAAACAAGTCGAGCCCGAGTATTTACACATAAACGAGCCGAGCCTGTCGAGTTTGAGCCAAGCTTGTAGGGCTTGTTTTCTAAACGAGCCTAAAAACTTGTTCAAGTTTGAGCTTGTTTAGAAAACGAACCGAGCCTGAACGAGCCAAACCCGAGCCGAACTCAAGCCAAGCTCGAATAGCTCAGTTTAATTAACAGCCCTATCTAGAAGACTCCAACTCACCACCGGTCCACCCTTATACAACATGAAATTCATTTTTCCCCAAAACAAACACAGCCACACACACCACCCCTAATCCCAGGATACATACTCTCCCTATAAGGAATGGGAAAAGTAATTGATTATAACACTACTTCAATCGTGTGGTTACAGCTGAATTTACAGCAACATATACAGTGGTTGAGTTCAACTAGAACTCTATATGCTAAACCTCAAAGATGAGTGAATCTGATGGCCTTAATCTGCTAGATTTCATATAGACTGGCATTTGAATTGTTGTTGCAGATTGGTAATTATCTTGTATCTCTTATACGCCCCGTCAAGTGAAGTGCGTCTGGAAGAAGGCTGAGCTTATCTCAAAGGAAGAGAAAACTTGAAACAATATGGGTTTAGTTAACACATTGGCAATTTGGTCCTTAATAAAAAGATAGCGGATCTCAAGAGTTTTGGCAGCAACCTTCTCGCAAACAAAGTGAAAACAATTTCGATGTGTTTCATGCGATTGTGGAAAATCGGATTCGTTGTGAGGTATGTAGCTCCAATATTGTCACACCAAAGAGTGGGACACGTTGAGGAAGCTTTAGTTCTGTTAATAGAGATTGGATCCATGTTAATTCGACAGTAACATTAGCGAGAGAATGATACTCAATTTCGGTTCCCACTACACATTTTTGTTTCTTAGAACACCATGAGATGAGGTTTGGGCCAAGAAAAATAGCAAATCCACCAGTAAACCTGTGGTCATAAGGACAGCTTGCCCAGTTGGCATCGGAGTACGCTGAAGTTTAGAAATTTTGTGATCAGGAAATGGGTAAGGTCAAGTACAAAGTGTCTTTGAGATAATGTAGAATGCGTTTGATAGTAGCCCAATGAGCAATGGAGGGCTTGTGCATAAATTGACAGACTTTATTTACCAAAAAAGAGATGTCTGGGCGAGTTGTCGTGGCATATTGCAATGCACCGATAATGCTTCGGTAAAGAAGTGGGTCTTCAAAGGGAGCATTCTCTGTTTTATGTAGTTACACAGTAGAAGAGCATGGGTTTTGAATTGGTTTGGCCCCATCCATCTTTGCTATAGCGAAGAAGGTTTACAAGGTATTGTCGTTGGGTAAGAAGTAAACCATTTGGCGTGTGAAGTACTTCGATTCTCAGGAAGAAATGCAGACTGTGACGCCCCAAAATTCGGGTGTCCGTAATTACCCTGTTGATCACCCATCAACCCGCGGAATGTCCGTGGATACCGTATAACTTGATACCATGCCGTTATGCCCCATTTACCGAAATCCATAATTTAACAAAATTCGGGCAGAGTCTCCTTTGTACGGGGAGCTTTACCCAAAACACAATCTGTGCAATCATACAACATTGACCACACCGGGTCCATTTATCGATACTTATATAACAACATGCAATTTTACATTAAAAATAGTCCATATGAATTCGATTACAATCTTTTACATACATTACATGCCCACAAACTAATTGACATCTTAGTTTTACAAAAACATAGTTTAAAAGCTACATTTTGACTTTTCTTCATCAATGAGGGCCCGAATGAGAGCCGTCCACCGGCGCATGTTCCGCACCTGAAATATTGTCCCCATAAAGGGTGAGCCACGCTCAATAGGGTATCTCCTAAAGAGGCTACTCCCCAACCTAGATACATATGAAATGCTCACATGCAATTCAAAAGCAATAATCACACCATTCAAAAATATGCAATTCAACAATGGAATCCTCAATGCCATGCCATGATATGAGATGAGACTCACATGCAATTCACAAGCAACAATCACTCGATTCAAAAATATGCAATTCAACAATGGAATCCTCAATGCCATGCCATGATATGAGATGAGACTCACACATTCAACTCAACCCGAGTCTTTATCGGCTCTCTCAACACATGCAATGCCATGCATATGAATCTGGGCATTCCAAGCCTTCGCCATTGATGTTACACATCCAATGACCTTTTTAAATCCCGGGCCTTTCTTGGGGTGTGTATTTATGGACTCACACCAACGGGCACCCAACCGACACGACATTAATGGACTTCCACCAATGGCTCCACGTACGCCGAAACACTTTATAGACTCAATACCAACGGAGTGCGCATCCGAATCACCGGGTCTTGCACCCGACGGAGAATCTAGCCCTTCTTGCTAACCCTAACTCTATTTTCAATGCAAACTATGCGACTCAATTGAACATTAGTCCAACTATCCCGAGCCCACGTATCATTCACCAAGAATGGTGTTTGATCAAACCATGCACACACACTCACACTCATGTCAAACGCCCACGAATGCGATGCTACCCGTGCATATGCAATATAAATGTAAAATTGCATTTCATGTCATTATGCAACTAGGATCTCAATTGCAATTACAATACCATGTTCAATATGTCATGAGCACATTATGAACAATTCAATATCCAACAACCTTTTCCATGGTAAATTACATCATAAGCATATAACTACCATAAACAACCTCAATATCAATATATCATATGCATATATCAACATTTCCCAACATCAAATTTCAAGCATGTTATAACATAATCAATGCAAATAACACACTTAATCCACATAAACATTTAATCAAACACCTTCAAGGCATCAAATCAAGTAAATACATAATATGCCAAATTTCATCACATATCTCAAGAAATCACAAGTAATTTCTACATACCCAATTCATGCTGGAATTGATTTTAACTATTCTTAATACCCATTTCCCACATTTCAAGTACCATAGGTAAGTGCTAAACATGAGATTACATCTCTAACACCCTACCATTTTCATATATATTCCAAGCATGTTATAACAAAATCAATGCAAATAACACACTTAATCCAAATAGGCATTTTATCAAACATCTTCAAGGCACAAAATTATGTAACACATATTATGTCTAAATGATCACATTTCTCAAGAAATCACAACAAGTAATTTATACATACCCAATTCATGCTACAATTGATTTTAACCATTCTTAATACACATTTCCCAAATTTCAAGTACCTATATTTTTCATGAATTTACCAAGCAAGTAAATTCTACAAACCCAATTCATGTAAAATTGGTTTAGCATATTTCTATACCCATTTTTCATACTTTATTTACACTAGGAGTACATTAAATAAGAGAATTCATCTCAATTCATGCTACCCATATCATATGGAACTCTAGGTTGAAAATAAATTTAATTAGGAAAAGAACCATACATCTTGAAGCGTAAAACAACGGTAGGAAGCTCCAAGAACTCAAATCAAGCTCTAATATTTTATTTCTCCAAATCCGGTCTTTTGAACTTCGTCAAAATCCGTTCTTTTTGGTACGTAGGCATAGCCCTCGTCACTTAGATGAATTTTGATTCTTGGCTCGAGTCGTTTCGACTAACGTAGGCCGTAAATCGTAGAGAGAAGTTGGAGCTTCCCTCTCTTCTTTCTATTTTTAGAATAATATGATGGTATGGGGAGAAATCTAATTTTTCTCCCCTATTTATACCCTTTAAATGCTTGATTCTCATTTCACCACACGTTCTCCTTTCCCGGGTCCGATTTTGACCCGAATCGATTTAATTTCGTTCCGGTTCAAGTTCAAAATATTTTTATATGAAATGGTTTTAAATTATTATTCAATTTTCAAAATTTAATTCTCAGGTTCGTTTTTTAGGTCACCTGACACCTGATCGTCTCATAAAACGCAAAAAAATTGATTATCTCGGAATTCAACGAAAATCGAATTCAACGGTGAGGTCCATTTCATCATCCGAGTTCTAGAAAAATTAGGGTTTTTAACCTGTACTACGGCGGTAAATTACCATTTTTCCATTTTTCATAAAAAATTTAAAAATATTGGATTGGATCGGCTTACGAAGTCGGCACACTTTTTGGCCGTGCGGATGACTTTCACACTGGAGGAATTCTGCATGATGTATATATGGGAGATAGTCCAGTTGTATGGGGTGCCCGTATTTATAGTATCGGATCGGGATACCAAGTTTACGGCTCATTTTTGGGAGAGTTTCTAGCAGGCCATGGGGACACAGTTGATGATGAGCACATCTTTTCATCCTAAGACGGATGGTCAGTCGAAGAGGACCATCCAGACTTTAGAGGACATGCTATGAGCATGCGTCCTAGATCTCAAGGGTAGTTGGGAAGAACATTTACCCTTAGTGGAGTTCGCCTACAACAATAGTTATCAGGCGAGCATACATATAACACCCTATGAGGCACTTTATGGGAGACCTTATCGTTCTCCGGTTTGTTGGACGGAGGTCGAAGAGAGACCCTCTACGGGTCCGGAATTGGTTAGAGACACCTCGGAGAAGGTTGACTTGATACGGAAGCGTCTTCTCACGGCTCAAAGTCGGCAGAAGAGTTATGCTGACAGACGTCAGCGACCTCTGGAGTTTGAGGTTGGAGATCATGTCTTCTTGAAGGTGATGCCTAAGAGAGGAGTGGTCAGGTTCGACAAGCGGGGGAATCTTTCGTTGAGGTATATCGGGCCCTTCGAGGTACTCGAGAGGGTTGTCACAGTTGCTTACCGGTTGGCGTTACCGCCAAGTCTATCAGGTCTTCACGCGGTATTCCATGTCTCCATGCTCCGGAAGTACACTCTAGATCCGACACATGTGGTGAATTGGGGTAAGTTGATTGTTGATGCGGATGAGACATTTGAGGAGGGACCAGTGCGTATCATGGGTAGCCGAGAGTAGGTTTAGCGAGACAAGACCGTGAGGCTAATGAATGTGCTGTGGCAGCACCGAAGTGTGGAAGAGGCGACATGAGAACGTGAGGACACTATACGTACCCGTTATCCTTTCTTATTCGAGGATGGAGGTACATTCTTATAGCCATTTAGTATTATATGACTGTTACATATGCATGCGGTTAAGTGTGTATGGATTTCAAAGACGAAATTCTTTTAAGGGGGGAAGAATGTAAAACCCGAGTAAATTTGAACTTTTTATGAAAAAGGACAAAATGATAATTTTCCATTTCGGTGCGGGTTGAAAACCAACATACATGAGAATATGAGATGATGCTACTGAGTTATTTATTGACTGCTTTAATTTCTTGCAAGTTTATTTCTATCATTGATTTACTGTATTCTGTACACTTGAGATCATTACAACTGTCATGATTTTACTCTCAAAAATTTATATATGCTATTTTTCAAAAGAGATTTGCCTTGTTTTTATTATTTTAAAACCTTGTTGGAATTTGAGAGGGATTTCCTACTGACTTTTGCTCACCGCCTACAACACATTTACAGATTTTGGCAGCGAGGAGGATGTCGAATTTAGATGAATAGGTCGACCTCAAGAATGGAGATGGTTAGTATGAGGATCTTGAAGTGGAGGCTTAGAGATGCTTGGTCTTAGTCTAGATTATTTTATTCGAGAGATTTATATAAAACAATGTTTTAGCTAGTTTTGATTATTCCACTGCTAGATATTATTTGGTTTGAATTGTAAGTAGAAGAGGTTTTAAGGTTTTATTGGCTTTAGCATTTATTCTTTATTAGATGGATGAATGATTGGTTGTTCTAATTGTTATTTTTAGTTGCTCTCATGGTTGGATGGTTTGTAGATAGTAATGCATTCCAGGGTGGATTTTGAGGCGTTACAAGTTTAGAGTGAAAAATAATTAATAAAAGAAAATATATTATGTGCTTGAGAGAGTGATTTGGTAATTGAAATTTAATACAAATAAATTAATTTTTTTTAAAAAAAGTAATGTGGAGAAATACTAAAGCATTGGATACTTCTTCAATAAGACTTGGGTGGTAAATTAATCCTAATTTTCAAACTCAATTGGGAAACAACTAGGGAGTGAACCAAATTGGAGGATTTGTCAATGATTAATTAGAAAATTCTCTTAAGAATTATCAATGAGTTAATCTAAATGAATCTAAACATTCAATTGTTAATTACAAAAGTTCAATATGCCCGTAGTCAATGATAAATCAAACAATTAACTAATCATGTAAAATCCGGGTAAATTTGAACTTTTTATGAAAAAGGGCAAAACAGTAATTTGTCACTTCGGTGCAGGTTGAAAACCCATATTTCTCTAGATCTCCGATGACGAAACGGATCTCACCATTGGATTCGTCTCGTGAAATCTAGTTACCCAGACAATTTTCGTCGAATTCTGAGATAGTCGGGTTTTTTGTGTTTTTCGAGGCGACTGGGTGTCGGGTGACCTCAAACACGACCCCAAAAATAAATTTTCTAAAATTCTATTATAATTTAGAGAAAGTTCATATAAAAATATCTTGAAGTTAAACTGAGACGAAATTTAATCGTTTCGGGGCGAAAACGGACCCGGGAATAGGGAACGCGTGGCGCGACGTGGACCAAGTGTTAAAGGGTATAAATAAGAGTCAAAAAAATCTGATTTTCCACAAAAATCTCGGCTGGGTTGCTGGGTTCTAACCAGTGTTATTAAAACCGGACCGGATCGGCTAGTTCGACAGGTTGGACCTTGAACCGGTACCTAAAACGGTCCAACAAAGACATTCAATGTGTAGCATCCAACAAAGACACATTATTTTGTTTTATAAAAAAGACACATGGTTTGTTTTAAAAAGATCATTGGACGTGTAACATAAATGGCGGATTTATACACATTGACATTGCATTGTGTTGGGGGAGTCGGAGAGGGCTTGAGTTGAAGTGCATGAGTGAGTCTCATCTCATTTCTTGGCATGACATAGTGAATTTCCAACATTGAATTGCATATTCTTGATTGGAATGTTGTTGCTTGTTGAATGTTGCATGTTGACATTTCATATGCACTTAGGTTGGGGAGTGACCTCTTTAGTAGATACCCTATTGAGCGTGACTCACCCTTTATGGGAAAACAGTTCAGGGGCGGGTTATACACCAGTGGACGGCTTGTATTCGGGGCCTCAAGGATGAACAAAAGCCGACTTGTGGCTTTTAATTCACGTTTTGTAAAACTATTGTGAAAAATTATGCTTTTGTAAAACATTCGCTAAATTAGTTTTTGGGCATGTAATGTATGTAAAATAATTGTAATCGAACTCTTATGGAATATTTTTAATGTAAAATTGCATATTGTTATATGAGTATGGATAAATGGACCCGGTGTGGTCAATGTTGTATGATTGCACATGTTGTATTTTTGGGTAGAGCTCCCCGTACAAAGGAGACTCTGCCCGAATTTTGTTAAATTATGGATCTCGGTAAATGGGGCATAATGACGTGGTATCGAGTTATACGGTATCCACGGATATTCTGTGGGTTGATGGGTGATCAACGGGATAATTACGGACACCCGAATTTTGGGGCGTCACAATCTGCATTTCTTCCTGAGCATCGAAGTACTTCACACGCCAAATGGTTTACTTCTTACCCAACGACAATACCTTGTAAACCTTCTTCGCTATAGCAAAGATGGATGGGGCCAAACCAATTCAAAACCCATGCTCTTCTACTGTGCAACTACATAAAACAGAGAATGCTCCCTTTGAAGACCCACTTCTTTACCGAAGCATTATCAGTGCATTGCAATATGCCACGACAACTCGCCCAGACATCTCTTTTTTGGTAAATAAAGTCTGTCAATTTATGCACAAGCCCTCCATTGATCATTGGGCTACTATCAAACGCATTCTACATTAATTATCTAATAAGGAAACAAATCCTAATCTGCTAATGAAACAAATCCTAATCCTAATCTACTAAGGAAACAAATCCAAATCGATCTCGAGATGTGAAAGATAATGGAATTGGATTTCCATTAAGACAAAGATCCATATGGAACCTTGCATTATTGTGTTTTGATTCTTATTTTAAGTCAATTTGCTAGTATTAGTATTTTATATGTCCTTTTAATATTTTTTAGAATTAGGGGTATTTTTGTAATTTCTAAAATTTTTGAAACAGGTCATATTTTTGGATTGTCAAAATATAAACTCCTACTAGGATTTGTTTCCTTAGTAGATTAGGATTTTAGGGATTTTTTTTTTTTGGACGAAATTTTTTTCTTCTTTTCCTTTCTTTTCACCAACTGATTTGATCACAAACAAAATAATAAACAATGGACAAAACCCTAACAATAACTCAAAACCCTAGAACAAGTGATATAAGACAACCACACAAAACCCTAAGAATTTCGGCAGCCCTATTTTTTTTTTTTTTTGTAACCCTAGAATAATGAATCCCTAGAATCAATTATGCAAGAAATAAAAAGATAGAATATGACCTGATTGGAAACCTTGCTCTGATACCAAATGATGTGAGCAAAACCCACCAAAATAACGAGTTCTGACAACGAAAAGGAACCCAAGATTGTTCTAGATTAGAATTGAATGATAGACCTCGACCCGTTGTTTATGACAAACAAGAACCTTAGTATATATGACCTCAGCCCGCTGTTTGTTGTGAAACAAAAACCTTAGTATAAGGAAGACGCCACAAACGGTGGTGGAAATTCCGTTTGATAAGTCGCTGGTGAACGCCACGGGAAATCCCGATAAGTTCAAATAGTTCTTCAAAGAACCGCAGAGAAAACACTCCAATTTTGCTGAATAATGATCTAATTTTTTTCATTGAATGAACGTCTATTTATAGGCTGGCCATTACAAGAAAAAAAATTCCTAAAATCCTAATCTACTAAGGAAACAAATCCTAATATGCTAAGGAAACAAATCCTAGTAGGAGTTTATATTTTGACAATCCAAAAATATGACCTGTTCCAGAAATTTTAGAAATTACAAAAATACCCCTAACTCTAAAAAATATTAAAAGGACATATAAAATACTAATACTAGCAAATTGACTTAAAATAAGAATCAAAATACAATAATGCAAGGTTCCTTATGGATCTTAGTCTTGATGGAAAGCCAATTCCATTATCTTTCACATCTTCGAATTTGTGTTTCCTTGAGTATCTTATGGATTGCATCATTCTCCCCTGGTTGGAGAAAACTCGACCTCGAGTTTTAAAGTGTTGCAGTATGAAAGTCCAAAAACTTTGAACTTGTATATGTAGCCTTCTCTGAGAAGTTTTAAGATGATGTCTCTTTTTCTTCTCTAATTGAGGGAACAAAGAAAAAATTTGGAAATTGATCCCCTTGATTGTGTCGTTGAAGTTTTCGGGAATGATAAAATCAATTGGTGGAGCAAAGTGGATAGAAAAAAGCATTGGTGACTTTTCATGTAGATCCTTGAAAGATGCAAACAAATCAAGCTCTTGCCATGTGTTGATTGACGACAATCCCAATCTTCTTAAATCTCCTTCAACACCAAACCACCAAATTTTTTCCAACCCTACAAGTTTCATCTTGGCAAGCCTTACTCTCATCTTATCCAAGAAATTATACCTGAACTAGAGCCTAAGCTCTGATACCAAATGATGTGAACCCCAATCGACTTACTTTGAGACCCAACAACAATATTGGAAAAACAACTCAAGAAAGCCAAACTCAGGTCTATGGATGGAGAATCTGAACCCGTTTCAAGAACCTAGATTATATTAAAATCTAGACCCATTGAAGAATCCGTCTCAAGAACCCAAATTACAAGGAGGAACACCACAAAGGTTGTGATTTACCTTTGATAAGTTCAGAAGTTCAATCAAGAACAAGAGTAAATTCAACTCAAAATTAAAATTCAATATTCTCTAATAACGATGTGAACCTCGCCAAAATAACGAGTTCCAACAATGAAAAGGAACCCAAGATCGTTCTAGATCAGAATTGAATGATAGACCTCGACCCGTTGTTTACGACAAACAAGAACTTTGGTATATATGACCTCAACCCGCTGTTCCATCAAAATAACGAGTTCCGGCAACGAAAAGGAACCCAAGATCGTTCTAGATCAGAATTGAATGATAGACCTCGACCCATTTTTTACGACAAACAAGAACCTTGGTATATATGACCTCAACCCGTTGTTTGTTGTGAAACAAAAACCTTGGTATAAGGAAGACGCCACAAACGGTGGTGAAAATTCCGTTTGATAAGTCGCTGGTGAACGCTACGGGAAATCCCGATAAGTTCGAATAGTTCTTCAAAGAACCATAGAGAAAACACTCCAATTTTGCTGAATAATGATATAGTTTTTTTCATTGATTGGACACCTATTTATAGGCTGGCCATTACAAGAAAAAAATTCCTAAAATCCTAATCTGCTAAGGAAACAAATCCTAATCTACTAAGAAAACAAATCCTAGTAGGATTTTATATTTTGACAATCCAAAAATATGACCTGTTCCAGAAATTCTAAAAATTTATAAAAATACCCCTAACTCTAAAAAATATTAAAAGGACATATAAAATACTAATACTAGCAAATTGACTTAAAATAAGAATCAAAATACAATAATGCAAGGTTCCATATGGATTTTTGTCTTGATGGAAAGTCAATTCCATTATCTTTCACATCTTCGAATTTGTGTTTCCTTGAACATCTTATGGATTGCATCACATTGGAAGCCCAGTCCTTATTTCTCCTTAGGGTTTCTATCGTAGCCGATATATAGATGTCTAGACTCTCTAAATCAGCATCAATTCATTACTCACGTTTTGAGAGAGGCTGAGAAAGAACAAAAGTTCGGAGGTTCTTGCAGCCCACACTGCATCCGATTTTTCGGCGTTTGGGGATATACAACAAATGATCGTGAGGTTCAGCGAACTACCTTTTGTGTCTATCTTCTATTTTTTACATTTGTACTGAGACGAGATCAAACCAGAACGATCTCGAAGGTAAACCCTAATTTTACCTTGTAGGGTTTTTGTATTCGATACATACGTCAATGATTCTTGGGTTTTCTGTTCCAACAGGGACAATCGTGATTCTTGTATTTTGGAGGGGTATTATGTCAGATGATGGAAGACACTTGTTCGGTCAAAAAGACTTTAGTTTGAATATTAATCTTCCTCTTGATGGTACACAAGTCTTTGAAAATTTTAGTATATGATAGAATTTGCTTGATGACATCTAGCAAAGGAATTTTAATCTTGACTTGTTTGAACACTTCCAAAATTTTGGAATTCACATTGGCCTTTGATGATGGAACCAACCTTTGAGGAAAAGGGGTGGGTATTGGACATCTAGGTGGCTCGCTAGGCACATCCTTTATGCTTAAAAGAAAGCTCGAGGATCGAGCCCAAGCCAAGACTGTAAAACCCCAATCCAATCACACAATAATATTCAGAATGCTAATATCCTTCACAATCACTAAATAGTATAGTCTCCAAATAATGAACAAACTCTAATACCAATTTCATATACATTTCAAACATTACATCCAACCTATTATAATTTACACGCCTCAAATATAATACACTATTCAGCTATAACTCCTTACTATAAATAGTCATACAACTCAATGTTTATAATGTAACACATGTTCAGCTATGCACTAATAACCAAGAAAACTCTGAAGTTCGAACAATCATGAACTTCCCTGTCACCTGCTTATCAAAAAAATGGGAAATATTGTAGGGTGAGCATCAACAGCTCAGTAGAGTAACTCAATGTCATGCAAATGAGTTTGAAAATAGCATATTTTGGCATGATTGTGCAAAAGCAAAATGAGCATTTGATACATATATAAGAGAAACAACGTTATTTCATGTAAAACAGTAGCATTTAAGCATAACAGTACAGTAAAAGAGAGTTCAGATTCATCAAGTACAGTGCCACACCGGTGAGCAATAATCCTAATAGACCACTCAGGGTCAATAAGATCCATACGAAGATACAATCCAATAATTTAGGGGACTTTCACCCCAAGGAAGATACACTCCCAAGTCAATACGATTCAATTCAATACCCAAGTTTGAAGACCAACAAGGTCACCTAGGTATTTATGAACTCAATGAGAAACTCTCTACGACCTCAACCTGGAATGTAAATCCTCTGCCACTCAAACCTGTGTACACTTACACTTCATTTAAAAGAATCTTGGATTACAAATTAGTACAAGTAATACAATCAATATGTTCATTTCAAACATTAGTGCGAACTACACTCAAAAACCCTAATCCGGGTCCAGATCCTAGTCAATATTTAAAACACTCAATCATATATTTCAAAACATGTTAAAACATCATAAATAACATATGAAATAATTTAGAAATAAGTTTGAAAAACATCATCTGTTCCAGAATTGAGAAATATTACCCGTCTCGGTATTTTGATATGAAATAGCCAAAAATTAAACTGTTATTTTTCGATGAAATTCAACCCACATAATCCATTTAACTAATTATAAATGAATATAAATTTTTTTTTTTGGCAAAAATCACCCAAAAACTAGGTCAAATTGGTCCCGAAGGCCAAAATAGTCATTTTACTCCTCATTTTGATCCGGCAGTCAGATTGACTTGAAATTTTACCGGGACCTCCGCACAAATGTTACGAAACTTTTGGCACTGACTAGAGGCAGATTTTAGAAGCACCCTCAGGCGCCGACGAGGTCCATTGGTGTCCCTCCTCCACTTCATCTTCTAATAATTTCCTAACCACAGTCCTGCTCTCCGATACCCGAACCATTAACCGCACACACCCAATTTCTGATCCAATTTCTAATTCCCGAATACCAGGTCGTTATAGAGCCTAGTCACCTTATTAAATTTATGAGCAGATCCTAAGCATAGTGAAGGCTTGGCTCGATTAACACCTCTATTTACAAAAGAAAAAAAAAAAAATTTTCTTCGGTCGATCATCAAAGCATTGTGTTGACTGAACCTATCTATTTGAATATGAATTGAAGAAATTTCTTGATCCACACGACTTATGTAAAGCAAACTCAAATCTAACCTAATAAAATCTTGTTACAATATTTTTGGGTCGACTATATGAATCATCGCCATTATGCTCGATTAAGAGTCATTCTTTCTATTAAAGCATAAATTATCGTATTTTTCCTACTATTTTATTCTCGGCTTCACTTTTTTCATCACCAAATTTTTGTTTAATGTTCTTGATGGTAAGATTAAGGTGTAGCTAACCATCTAAGTGTCTTTTTTCTAAGCCACTCGAGCCGACTTGTGGGACTTGTCATATTTTAAAGCTTGTGAAATAATTGAGGAGGCTCAAACTCAGGTTGATAATTATTAGATAAATACTTATGTTACATCCATCTCTAACAGTTTAAGCTTTTATAGTAGATGTTGTTCAAAATAGTATTAGAACAAGAGGTCATGTATTCGAATCTCACTGTTACCCTAATGATTAAAAAAATCTCACGTATTAGGCCCAAAAATTTAGTTTGCACATAAGTGGAATGTAAATATTTAAGTTATACACTCTCCAACAATTTAAAATTTTAGAGTAGATGTTATTTAATATAGTAGTAGAACCAATAGGTCATGAGTTCTAAGTTCACCAGACCTCTTCCCTTGAAAAAAGAAAAAGAAAATAATCACATAGATGGATCACCTAAAGAGTGGTCACACCTGAGTGAACAACTTAAACTTTTAGGGTGGTGCTATTCCCAGGGGTGGAGCCAGAAATCTTTATGAGAAGGGCAAAATATTAACATAAAATTTTTGAATTTCAAGCATGAGAAATGTACGAAAATTTAAGATGAAATTACTAAATAAAACATAAAATCGAGAACATGTTAGGTGTTATGAACAAAAGCCACAAACAAATAAACTAAACAAAATAGAAAAATACAAAATATAAATTTACGTGGATCGGCTCAAAGGCCTACATCCACGAGCGAAGCGTAGAGGCAAAGTTTCACTATCAATAATGGGAGATTACACAAAATTCTCTAATTCAGAGAATAGAATCAAATATAGATGCCCAAAACTAAGGACCAAAATCCCCCAAAATCTGGGGCAAAAAACTCAAAAGTAACTGAATGATCTATATCTATTTATAGACACAAAATACTTTGTCTCCTAATACAATAGGGTTTTTAATTGGTCATTTACTTGAAGTAGAATTCCAGGACATCCACCTTTTCAATTCCCTAAGGAGAAAAAATTCCAACTACAAGGACTGGAATATAAGACACCCACAACAAATCTCTACCTTGGCTTGTATTCCATCAAGCCATCAAAACAAAAGTGAACAAACTAGTTGTCTTCTCCACAAATCTGCTAGAGGATAATAACACAAGCATCCAAAACAAATCTCCACCTTGACTTGGGTGCCAACCAAGCCATCAAACTAAAAAGTGAACTTTCTTGCTGCCTTCTCCACAATAGCAAACCTATTGAATCTCCATCAGCGTTGATCACAATCTCTCATCAAGAGCTTTTTTCAAATGATTCCGTCATAACAATGTCACATATCTGGATCTGTCGTAGACTGACATTGTTCTAATCACCAAATTTTTCTACTTTGAATTTTGTTGTAGTCAACCCTTAACCGAAGCTCTGATACCAATTTGTTATGAACAAAAGCCACAAACAAATAAACTGAACAAAATAGAAAATGCAAAACACAAATGTACATGGATCGACTCGAAAGGTTACGTCCACGGGCAAAGTGAAGTGGCAAAAGTTTCACTCAACAAAGGGAGATTACACAAAATTCTCTAATGCAGAGAATAGAGCCAAACATAGTTGCCCAAAACTAGGGGCCAAAATCCCCCAAAATCTGGGGCCAAAAATCCAAAAGAAATTGAGTGGTCTATATCTATTTATAGACTCAAAATACTTTATCTTCTAAAAACCCCTAAGGAGAACAAATTCCAACTCAGTTTCCTACTAGGATTGGAATACAAGACACCCACAACATTAGGAGATAATGAGCCACTAATTAATGAAAAATCAATCCATTGTAATACTATTTTTAACAGTTTAAGATTAGAGTTGATGGTGTTCCAAATAATTTAGTAAGTATCCTATACCACATATATAAAACACTAAATTTCTCAATTTAAATATGAGTGCAATAATCGTAATTGGAGTTAATATGAAAAATATATAGTTGAGGAGGCAATGTTGAGATAGATGACATAATTGATGGGGGTGAAATTATCATTTTCCCTTTAATAAAATAGATTGTGGAGGTGCAACTTGGAGTGAGTTTGACAAAAACAGAGCCCCCAGATGTTATTAGCGGTCATAGTCATAGATACTGGTAAACCATTGTCCAATCAACTCTATTTTTTATTTTATTTTTTTGAACTGGATTGTCAAAGCAACTCAATCGTCTGAAAATTACTTTCTCCAAGTCATTTGGTTATTTATTCATATGGCATGGTGGCCTCACTCGCTGTTAATAATTTTTTTAAGAATTCGATCCCCTGAAAAGTTTTAATGTTTTTTTCATATGTTGTGTTGGGATAGCCATGCATTTCTTGTAAATCAAATCCCAGATTTACGATTCCATTCTCTCTAAACTAAACCCACCACCTCTCGGTCATTATCTACTTGTACAAATGAAATAATCTTTTTATTTTACAATGGTTTATGTAATACTAAAATAAAAAAAATATAAAAAAATATAATAAAATAATCCAGATTTCAATATTTTCTGATGCTGTTTAAAAGGCGATTGAGCAGATGATTCGTCCCATGAGGTTTGATCCGAGCTACGTGGCTCGTTGGAATGATTGGATGGTTCTTCAATGGGGGAAGACTTACACATAAAATTTATAGTGGTTCACCAGCTTGGGAGCTCGGCTAATCCACTCTACAATGGAGTCTCTTGCTCTTGGGATCTATATTGATGGATTTGTCAGTATAACAAAATGCTAGACCCAGCTTGTCGTTACCCCCTTGTAGGGAGGTCATAGTACAATATTTATAGCCTAATTCCTAACTCTATGAGATCTGCAATGAGATCTTTGCCTTTCCTCCGCAGGATCTCCCTTGATTTTAGGAGAGGATCTAGGTTAGTTGAGAGTTTGATGCATTGTTTATAGCTTACTGTTGCTTCGGGGGCGCCTTCTGTTAACCAGTTGTTTCCTTCTCATTTCCTTTATTGCTTCGTCTTGGGGAGCCCGAGGTTTGGACCTCTGAACTCTAGACCTCTTGGCTGACCTCCTTTACTGACCTCACTTCCCGAGCTGATACTTAGAATTCTTTCCAGGTATCATCAGTTGCCCCCCCAGCCCTTGCTCCAAGTGAGCTTGGACAGGGGCTGAGTTGTGCTGAGGCCGAGTTAGACCTCTATGCGGTGACCTCGATTTGCACATGGAGGGTACCTTTTGACAGTTTTCAGCAATCATTTCTTCCTCGTATTCCGTGCACGTTTTGTCCCACGTACTCCGATCTTTAAATCCACCCATGGCGATGGAAACCGCCTTATTACCCTGTTCAACTTATCTTTCTGGACTTTCTCTCTCTCTTCCTTACGATTTTGCCTCCTTAATTTTTTGGCGTACTAAGAGTTTTACCGAAAAGTCAAATTTTCCTGGTTTAATTCGAAGGCTTTGCAAAGCTCGCTCTTTGGTTTCACTTCGTTGCTTGTTAATGACTAGGTACATTTTTTGGCTTTTATTCATTTCTTCGTTCTGGATCCCTCGAATCCGAGGTGGTTGCAACACTTTTGGACCTTTTGTTTCTGCTATTTTAGGAATCGTGGTTCTACCTTGTACCCCATACCCCTCTTTCTCGACCCTTATTCTACGGTTATGATCTTTGTTATCGGTCGTTGGTGCCTTGACCCCTTGGCTCTTAGGGAGTGTTTTTCAAAGATTCCCCCTCTTTACCGGTCCTTTAAACTTCCTTTCTCTTGCCCAGTCATGTCTACTTATTCCGAAGCCATGGGCTCGTCAATTTCCCTTATGGGTGACAGGTCTCCAAAGGTGGAGGAAGATGAGCTGGGAGACGTTGGTGCTGAAATCGATAACTTCCCCGGGGTCGAGGCCTTAGAGAGGGCAGAGATCCCTCAAAATTTACCTGAGTCCTCTCCGAGCTCTAAGCGGTCTCGAAAAGGAAAAGCTAAAAAGGGATCGAGCAGCACTGAGGCTTTTGAGCCTGCCCCCCGTGCTTCGGACCTCATTGGTCCTAGCGAGGTCACTCCTCTTCTGATGAAGCTCTGGTCTGCTAGGTTTGGGTTTCCTTCGGGCATGAGGTATTGTATCCCTTCTACCGATATTGGGTATGACTCAGAGGTCCCCGAGAAGACCTATTTTTTTGTAGCTTCTCTCGAGAACGGGCTTAGATTTCCTATTCATCCCTTCCTCAAATCTATCATTCAACACTTCAATGTTTGTCCAGCTCAGATTTCTCCTAACTTCTGGGGTGTTTTGGTGGACCTTCTTGTTTTCTTTAAGAAGCATAAAATTGGCACCCCCTCAGTTCCCTTATGCAATTCTTCAATGTCAAGTTCCAACCCGATGACTTTTTGTACATTTCCAAGCGGGGGAAGACCCAGGCCTTGATCATTGATCTGCCCAGCTCTCATAAGAACTAGAAGAAACAATTCTTTTTTTTGTCAGAGAAAGATTGGGAATTTGATCCAACCAATGCCAGTGATACCCTTCTTGTTCCACGCTCCTGGGCAGGTCCTGACAACTTGGGTGAGTCCTTTTTTTAGGCAGACCCCCATTTATCTTCCCCTATTGCTTCATGTGTTGACCTCACCTCCTTGGGTTGTTTAAGGTGTTCGTCCTGAGCTGAGTGCCGAGGATAGACTTGCTTTGTTAGGGCTTGAGGATTGCGACCCGAAGCAGTACTCTAGTTTGACTAACCATTTTGTGCTTACCAAGCTCGGTTTTAGTCCTCTGGAGGTGAGGATTGAGACTCCAACTCCTATTTCTGTTGCTGGAGTAGAGGAGGCAGCAAGTAAAATTTCCCCTTTCTGTCCTTAGCTTCTTATCTTATTCCTCCTTTCTTATTTAATTTCTGATATGTTCGTTTTGAATTCTAAGGTCCTTCCTCAATGGAGCCTACTCAAGAGAACTTATGGCGAAGGTGACCTAATTAAAGAAAAGTAGGAGTGGAGGCAAGCGCAAAGCTGAGGTTGGTTTCGGGAGTGATTCAATTCCATTGGCCAAGGTGCCGAGGTTGGATGTGCCTCTTGTTTCCTCCACTTTGTCCCAAGTGGCACTTATTCCACCGTCGAGCTCTCAAACCTCTCTTCCTCATAAGGCCGTGTTTCCTCCTTCTGGAGGGGTTCCTGAATAGGGCATGGCCCCAATCTTCCTCTCCTCGGCAGAGGTCGAAAGAGTCTTGGAGACGATCTCCCGTATTCTGCCTAGGACTGCCTCCCCTGGACTGGCCGAGAAATATCCTCAGTTACCTCTGAAAGATTCAAAAAATGAAAAAGGAAAGTCCCCCATGGTTGAGGCAGGAGAGGGCTCCCTCCTCAACAACGTGAAACGTGCTGCAGAAGCCCTTGCTTCCATTATCCCAGAATCTGACATTCAAAGGGCTATAGCTATGCCCCTTGGATCTTCCATCTTTACTGCCTTGCATGATGCTACTTCGGTAAGCTTTTCTTCTTTTCTTTTTTTTTTTTTTAAATTTTCAGTCGTCTTATATTGACTTCATCTTTTCGGCTTATTTCTAGCTGACCATCCATGTGAGTGGTTTATTGAAATGGATCCAAACTCTGGAGATTTCTGCCAAAACATCAAAGGCTTTTAAGTTTAAGACAGCTGAGCTGACCTTCGCTAACAATGATCTTAGGGCTCAAATTTAAGAACTGCAAGCCCAGGTGGAAAGGCAAACATCTGTCATTAATGGATTGGAGTCCGAGAAAAAGAGAATCGAGGATGGAGCTAAGAGGAACAAGTAGGAGCTCGGGGGGGGGGGGGATCAAGGAAGAGCTCAGGCAAAAAATTGCTAACTTGATTAAAGCTCGCAAAGAGACCCTCGAAGCCTTGGATTCTTATGGGGGCATGAAGAGGGAGTATGACGTTCTGTCTGAGGCCAGTGACGCCCTTCTGAGTGAACTTGAGTTGCAGAGGGCCACTGTCAAGGAGAAAGATGCCCTAGTTGACAAGCTGAAGGATGATGTTACTACCAAGTGGGCCACCGGATGGCTTGCTTTCCAAGACTGAGCTGAGCGAACATACCCGGACTTGGATTTTGATTTCGAAATCCCATCTAAAGAGGAGGCAGAGGTGCCTAATACTGAGGGTGAGGCTAGTGCCTTGGCCCCCTCTACTTCTGAGTTAGCTCCTGAAGGTGCTGAGGCGTCTATCCCTTCGGCTGAGGTCCTGGCTCAAGATGTTTCCCCTGCTTCAATAATTCCTACAGCTCTTAACTCTGTATCTGCTTCTGTTTCTATGACTGCTGAGCTCCCTGCCGTTCCTTTTGCTACCTCTGCTATTATTCATTTTTCTGCCGACCTCGTGGTTCAAACTTCTATATTGAATTTGCCAATAGTTGGAGTTGAGGTCCTTACTTCTGCTCTACATGAGGTTTCTCCTCCTTTACCCGCTTTGGAACCTTCAAAAACTTCAACTACTGAACTGCCAGGCTCCTCTCCTGCTTCTGCCACAGAGACTTCAGCTGCTGAACTGCCGAACCCTTCTCCTGTTCCTCCTACACAGACTTAGGATATTTTTCTTTTAAGGAACCTCTGTTGGGAGATGTACATACATACTGCTTTTCTGAGTTACTGATGCAAATACAGACTGTACCCACTGTAATGATTATGGAAACGCAAAAGGGGGGCACCACTTCGTATTCCTACGTTTCTTATCCCTTCAAATTCGGATCTTCTTGAAGTTTCCTTAATTTCTTGGACTTTCTTTTTTTTTGCCTACAAATCCTGGAGTCTTTTCTTGAATCTTGGAGACATCGGTTCTTTGCTTTCCCTTGACTTTTCCCTCCTTGTGTTCCTCTTTTTTGAGTTTCTAATAGCTGCCCCTCTTTCGTCTTTGTTCAAACAACGAGCTTCCTCCGGGATTGAATGGAGGTGGCAATCCCATTACTTGGTTCCTTCAACAATGACATCTTCAGAGTTGGAAGGAATCAAAAGAAGGTTCTCTATTTCTTTGGACCTACCCTTGCGGGTTCCAAGTTTTGATGAACCCTGCAACTTCCTTCCTCCGGGGGAGGTTTGCTTCTTTGAAGACACATTTGAGAGGGGCCTTCGCCTTCCTATCCATCCTTCTATTGGGTGGATGTAAAACCCGGGTAAATTTGAACTTTTTTGAAAAAGGACAAAACGGTAATTTGCCACTACGATACAGGTTGCAAACCTGAATTTTTCTAGAGCTCGGATGAAGAAACGGATCTCACCGTTGGATTCCTCTCGCGAAATCTAGTTACCTTGTCAAATTTCGTTAAATTCTGAGATAGTCGGGTTTTTCGCGTTTTACGAGGTGATCGGGCGTCGGGTGACCAAAAAATGAGATCTTTAATAAAATTTTAAAGTTTAGAATATAAATGAAGGTAAGTTAAAAATAAAAATATTTTTAACTTAAACCGGAGCGAAATTAAATCATTTCGGGGCGAAAACGGACCCGGAAAGAAGGGCCGTGTGGCGCATTGTGGGCCAAGTATTTAGAGAGTATAAATAGGGGAGAAAATCAGATTTTCTCCCCATTTTTGCTTCAGCTGTTCAACGTGAAACAAGAGAGGGAAATCTAGGATTTTTTCTCCACCTTCTCTCTAAGATCTTCGTCTCCACGGAGCTCAAATCCACTCGGGCTAAGAACAAAGATCGTTCTACGCATCGAGGGCTACAAAACCATACCAAGAAAGACGGATTTCATCGAAGTTCCAAGAACGAGTTTGGAGAAATCAAGGGTTTTGGACAAGATTGGCATTCTTGAAGGTGTCTACCAAGTGGGTTTACGCTTCAAGAGGTAGGGTTCCCTCCTACTAAGGTTTATTCCAAACCTAGAATGTTTTTGTGAAATGGGTAGGATGATAGGTTGTGTATCTCTTGCCTATTGTTGTTAATTTGGGTGAAATGAGCATTGCAATGGGTAAAGATAAATCCTAGCTTGGATTGGTAATTAGGAATTGCTAAATGTGATTTCTAAAATGGGATATGTGAATTATACCCAATGTGATTCTTGTGTTCTACGGAATTGTGGGCATGTTATGTGTTTATATATATGCCTTGAGAATTTAAAGGGTTGATAGCATGATTATGTGATAACATGCTTGAAAATTATGTGATGGGAAATATATGCTTATGATATAATTTTGCCATGAAATATGTCAATATAGTTCATATTGTCATTCATCATATATTGAACTTAGTATCATGTTGCAATGAGGCATTACATTGCGTTATGCACGGGAACATCGCATATGTGGGTGTAGGTGCATGGTTGTTGTTGTCAACACCACATTTGGTGGATGACGGGTGGGCTCGAGTGAGCTTGGTTGAAAACCTAGCCGAGTCGCACAGTTTGCATGGTTGATAGGGTTGGGGTTAGCAAGAAGGGCTAGAAGATCCCTCGGGTACAAGACCCGGTGATTAGGATACGCACTCCTTTGGCTCAGCCCATGAAGTGTGTAGGTGTACGCGGAACCTTCGGTGGAAGTCCGTAAATTCCGTGTAGGTTGGGTGACCTTTGGTGTGAGTCCATGAACATCCACCCCTATAAAGACTCTAGATTGATGAATGTCATTTAATGTGCAACATAAATGACGGATTCGTACACATTGGCACTTGCATGTGTGGAGGAGTTAAGAAAGGCTCGGTTGATATGCATGAGTGAGTCTCACCTCATTACATAGCATGACATTGCAATTTCCAACATTAAATGTACTTTCTTGCTTGGAATGTTATGAATCGTTGATTTGTGGCATGTGAACATTTCATATGCATTTAGGTTGGGGAGTAGCCTCATTAGGAGATACCCTATTGAGCGTGGCTCACCCTTCGTGGGAAAAATTTTTTAGGTGCGGGGTTTACACCGGCGGACGGCTCCCGTTTCGAGCCCCAAGGTTGAAGAGAGCCGACTTGTGGCTTTTATGATTTATTTTGTAAAGCTTTTGTGAAAATTCCATTTTGATGTGTAAATATATGGAATTAATTGTAATGAAACTTGTACAAATTATGTTTTATATGGGAATCCTCATTATGCATGGGTTGGATGAGTTTGGAATGTATTAGAATGGATTGGAAGTGAAAAACAAGGGAAAAAGGCAAAACTGGCAAAACCGTACCGGTACACGTACCGGTACGGCGACAGACAGAAGGCAGAGCGTACCGGTACGCATACCGGTACGTCGATGTCCAGTGGGTACACCGTATCGGTACGCCCTCCAAAATTTTCTGAAATTTTATTTTTTGTTTGCCAAACTCTTGGGCTATTGTTTCCTTTAAAGGTTATAAATGGACAATAATAGGATACCAATGGTGGTATATTGGATCTCGGATGGGTCAACCAACCAAAAGAAGTTGGACTTGTAATTCTTTTATATATAATTATAAATCCCGGTGAAGGGAATGTGGTGACGTGGTGTCGGGTTAAGCGACATTCACGGGTATTTCCGCGGGTTGATGGGTTTATCAACGGTGAATAAGGGACCCCCGGAAATTGGGGCGTCACAGTGGATCCTTGCCTACTACGACTTGTGCCCTTCTCGCCTTTCTCCTAGTGGGTGGGGTGTACTGATTAACTTTTTCCTCTTCTGGTGTCTACAAGGTAACAATGAGTTTTCCACTGTTGTCGAGTTCCTTTATTTTCACGAGCTCGAAGAGGATGAGCTCTCTTGCTTTAGTTGTTTCAGGTGGAGACGTTTCTTTGAGTGCCGGCTGGTTCTTGATATTCCCCCCTCTCCTAAGGGATGGGCTCATCGTTTTTTCTTCGCCTCTGGGGACTCCTGGAGGTCAGTGGAGCAACCAAGCTATCATTCTCGAGTCCCTTGCTCCTGCGCTCGCTTTTCTTACAAAGGTAGAATTTCCTGATTTGCTTGTTACAATTGGTGGAAAATTATGTTAACTTTGACTTTTTCTATATAGGTGCTCCCGAGCTAACCCCTGGAAAAGTGTGGAGGGTCAACGAGGTGGCCCATGTTGATCCTGTTCCTTTTTCTAAGCTTGTTACTCCAGAGAACCTTTTCTTATTCAGTGTTGTTGTTGCTGCATTGGAATTCGCCTCCTTTCCTGTCTCTCTTGAGTCTTCCCCTACTGAGACAGATGAAGATGAAGATGTCGACACTTCTTCAGGAAAACGCAAAAGGAGCGACTCCCTTTCCCCACTGTCTGGCCCTTCTTTCGGAGAGATTATGTTTTCTGATGCCGGGACGAAGCTTCTTAGTATGCTTACCGAAGCAGAGAAGGAGCGAGATGAACTGAAGAAGGAGAACACAAGCCTATAGACTGTGAATGCTTCTTTGGAAGAGGAGGTTGCTAAACTGAAAAGGAAGCTTGGGGTAGACTAGGATTTTTCTCCTTCTTTTCCTTGTACCCCATCATTTTGATGAAATAAGAAACTTTTCCCTGCTTTACTTTCCTGCAATTTTCCTTTTGTTAGTTGTTGGGTTTACGAATTTATCACTGTTTTCTTTAAGAACCGTAAAACTCATCATGTGCTTATGAGCTGAAGAGCTCATTATTTATTTATGAGTTGAAGAGCCCGTTTTTAACTCATGAGCTTGAAGAGCCCATCTTTAATTTATGAGCTGAAGAGCTCATCTTTTATTTATGAGCTGAAGAGCTCATCTTTTAGTTTATGAGCTGAAGAGCTCATCTTTAACTTATGAGCTGAAGGGCTCATCTTTAATTTATGAGCTAAAAAGCTCATCTTTAATTTATGAGCTGAAGAGTTCATCTTTTTAGTTTATGAGTTGAAGAGCTCATCTTTACTTATGAGCTGAAAAACTCATCGTTTGTTTATGAGTTGAAGAGCTCATCTTTATTTATGAGCTGAAAAGCTCATCGTTTGTTTATGAGCTGAAGAGCTCATCATTAGCTTTAAGCTGCTAGTGAATACTTGCTGAACTGAAACTTGCTGTTTTTTTTTATTTGAAGATAATCCTCTTACAAAAGCTTACTGATTTTTTTTTTTTAAATGCTCTGCGTTCCAAGAGTGGGGCAGAACCTTTACTTCTTATGTTTGCAATTCATAGTTCCCAAGTCTGATTATTCTGGAGATGATGTAAGGACCTTCCCAATTAGGACCTAACTTTCCATGAGTGGGGTCCCTTCTCGCAGGAAGGATTTTTCTTTGTACCAGATCTCCGACCATAAAGCTTATGTGTCTGACCCTCCTATTATAGTATTTCCTTGTCTTCCTTTGATAACTCTTGATTCGATGCAAAGCCCTGTCTCTTTTTTTCGTCTAAGAGGTCGAGATTCAGCAGAAGTGACTCATCATTGAGCTCGGGCTCTAAGAACTTTACCCTGGGGGAAGGGACACCAACCTCTACAGGTGCCACTGCCTCGGTTCCAAAAGTCAAAGTGAATGGAGTTTCCTGAGTCGCTGATCTGGCGGTTGTTTTGTAAGCCCATAATACCTATGGGATGTGTTCTGCCCATTTTCCCTTTAGCGCTTCTAGCTTGGTCTTCAAAGCTGCTTGTATAGTCCTGATGGTCACATCTGTTTGTCTGTTGGACTGTGGATGGGCTGGAGCCAAGAAATAATTCTTTATTCCTAGCTCTGCACAAAACTTTTTGAACTTGGGATTGTCAAACTGCTTCCCATTGTCGGAGACGATTGCTCTAGGTACCCCAAACCTGCAGACTATAGACTTCCATGTGAAGTTTTGCACCTTCTGCTCTGTGATGGTTGCCAAGAGTTCCACCTCTGCCCATTTGGTGAAATAATCTACCCTAATAATGGCAAACTTGCACTGCCCAACGCTGGTGGGAAGGGGCCTTAGTATGTCTAGACCCCACTGTTGGAAAGGCCAAGGGCTTACCACTGAAGTCAGGAGCTCCGGTGGACAATGAAGGACGTTGGCATCTATCTGACATAGCTTATACCTCTTGACTGCATCTGTGGCATCTTTGAACATAGTGGGCTAAAAGTATCCCTGTCTCAACGTCTTTCCAGCTAGAGCCCGTGCCCCAATATGGTTGCCGCAGATTCCCTCGTGGATTTCCTTGAGTATATAGTTGACATCCTCATCTCATATGCACTTGAGGAGAGGCGCTGAAAAGCCTCACTTATACAAGTTTCCCTGTAAAATCGTGAACCTAGATGACCTGGCTCTTAGCTTCACAGCCTCTTTAGGATCCTCTAACAAGTTTCCATTCTGAAGATACTCTCTGATTGGGTCCATCCAGCTCGGCGGGGCCAATACAGGGAGTACCTCTTCATCCTCCTGGCTTACAAATGGTTCTACTAGGTGCTCGACTGGTATTAGTCTATCTAGTTTTTTCGGAGAGGCTGTAGCCAGCCTTGCCAAAGCGTCTGATCGCGAGTTCTCAGTTCTGGGGACATGCTTGATTTTAACTTGCAATAATTTTTTGATCAGTTCCCGGACCTTTTTGAGGTAGAGGATCATCCTTTCTCCCTTAGCCTCATAAGTTTCTTCTATTTGTTTCACTACGAGCTGTGAGTCGCTATAAATTCCGAGCTGCTCTGCCTCCATTGAGTGAGCCAGGTTGAGTCCAGCGATGACAGTTTCGTATTCTACTTCATTGTTTGAGGCCTTAAATCCAAATCTGAGGGCATACTCGACGTCTATTCCATCTGGAGAGTTCAGAATCAGCCCTGCTCTGATCCCTTGAGCGTTTGCTGCTCCATCTACAGAAAGCTTCCAAGTAGGGAGGTCAGGTACCAGTTGGGTTGCTTCCGTAGGTGCATCTGTGGTCGTATTGAACTCTGCGATGAAATCCATCGGAATTTGCCCTTTGATTGCTATTTTGGGTTTGTACCTAATGTCGAACTCGCTGAGCTCTATAACCCATTTGACCAACCTCCCTGAGGATTCGGGTTTGTGCAGTACCTGCTTCATTGGCTGATCCGTTAAAACCTCGATGGTGTGAGCCTGTAAGTATGGTCTAAGCATTCTTGCAGCTGTTACCAAAGCCAAGACAAGTTTCTCCATCTTTGGATACCTCTCCTCTACTTCCCTCAGAGCTCTGCTATAGTAGTAAACTGGTTGCTGAGCTCTATCCCGCTCTCGTACCGAGGCTGCACTGGTTGAGAAATCAGAAACAACAAGGTAAAGGGTGAACATCTCTCCTTCCAAAGGACTTACTAGAACTGGTGGGGAACACAGATAATTTTTAAGAGTTTTGAATGTTTCTTCACATCGGGTGTCCCACTGGAATGCCTTTTTTAAAATCTGGAAGAAAGGCTGACACTTGTCGCTTGACTTGGATACAAAGCGACTCAAGGCTACAATTCTTCTTGTAAGGCGCTTGATTTCTTTGGTGTTGGAAGGTGGCTGCATGTCTATTATTGCTTTGACTTTCTCTGGGTTAGCCTCGATACCTCTGTTATTGACTATGAAACACAGGAACTTCCCCGTAAACACCCCAAAAGCACACTTGGCGGGGTTGAGCTTCATTCGGTGTGCTTTAAGGACCTAGAATGATTCTTCCAGGTGCTTGATGTGGAACTCGGCCTTTAGTGATTTTACCGGCATATCATCGATGTATACCTCCATGGATGTTTCGATTTACTTTTGGAACATTCGGTTTACCAGACGCTGGTAAGTGGCTCCAGCATTTTTCAGTCTGAAGGGCATGACCTGGTAACAGTATGTCCCTTGTTCAGTTACGAAGGAGGTCTTCTCCTGGTCACTGGGGTCCATTTTAATTTGGTTGTATCCTGAAAAAGCGTCCATAAAGTTGAGGAGCTCGTGTCCGGCTGTGGCATCTACAATCAGGTCGATTCGTGGTAAAGGGAAGCTGTCTTTAGGACAAGCTCTATTGAGGTCGGTAAATTCGATGCAGAGACACCACTTGCCATTAGTCTTTTTGACGAGGACCACGTTTGCTAACCAGGTAAGATAATCCACCTCCCTGATTCCTAACTCTATGGGATCTGCAACGAGATCTTTGCCTTTCCTCCGTAGGATCTCCCTTGATTTTAGGAGACGATCTAGGTTAGTTGAGAGTTTGATGCCTTGTTTATATCTTACTGTTGCTTTGGGGGCGCCTTCTGTTAACCACCTGTTTCCTTCTCATTTCCTTCATTGTTTCGTCTGGGGGGAGCCCGAGGTTTGGACCTCTGAACTCTGGACCTCTTGGCTGACCTCCTTTACTGACCTCACTTCCCGAGCTCATACTTAGAATTCTTTCCAGACATCATCATTTTCTTTATAATGAGGAACTTCTATAAGATAAGGTCCCATTAGATCCAGCCTATGGGTAAATCTTGGATTCCGACAATCACCCCGGTGTACATTATTCAGTATTAGTTAAATTGATTTTTCGTATCAAAACTAGATTATTTGCATTTGACACTAATCAAACATATTTATTATTTATGTTACTAGATTAAATAATTTTTTAGTTAAAATCAAAAATTTGTCAATTCTAACTCGTTGATTTCATATTAAATCCGTGTCGGTGTCCAAAAGTTTCATCTCCCTATTCCATCTCTAACCACTAATATTTAGTCATGGTTAATCTAACAATGCATGTGCAAGACCTCCTAGTTTGGTCCAATCTATATACTTACCATAAAGTCCATTAAAATCTAGAATGATGAGGAAAGTCCATAGGTAATATATAGAATTTGTCTCTTACACCCTAAACCAGAGGTAACACATTTTGCCAACTTTTGTAGAGTGGATCCAAACCTTTAACTTAAACTTCGTTATACTACACACAATTATTTAAAACTCATAATGCAAGCACCAACCAGGTGCATTAACACATAAATAAAATTCATACATTAAACAAATTATTTTACATACTATATTCTCAAATCTTATAACCTTGACTTTAAAACTTTTAAGTTTATATACTTGACACCAACGTTCAAAAAATGATCTAAACAAAACCGTTTCTCCCCTTCACCATCTAGACCTAACAGTGGACACCTTTTTTAGCTCAATTATATGAAAACACAAATTGTGGAGAGCGGATGAGTGAGCAAACCACACACTCAGTGAGTATAATCGAGACATACAAAAAGAAAACACAAAAGCATAGAGCAGTATAACAAATCTCACATATTAAATTGAGTACAAATATTTGATTATCCAATAACGCTTGGAAGTCTCGGCGAGAATTAACAACTACCCGTTTCTGCTCGGGAGTCTCGACAATTACATCGCTACAGTTTATGCTTGGAAGTCTCAGCAATCACATCACTATGTGTTTATGCCCGAGAGTCTCGACAACCAATAATATCAGAAAACACATAACCACCATAATAAAAACTTAAGCTCTTAACCATCACCAATTCACAAATCATACCCCAGTAAGTCACAATCTAGCTATTTACATATAAATATAACTAGTAAACATTCAATCACACTTTCAATTAATATGAATCAATACACTCACCTTTAATTCGACTCTATCTCAAGATTAGTCCCAAGATGAGACTTAAAGTGGAATCGACGTTAACGTCATCGTCTCCGTTACTACCACAACCAAATGACCAATTCTAAATGGAATAGGAAACATATTGAAAGAGTTTTAATATACCATAAATAGGTATATTAGATATGCAATAGAAAACATAAAGATCAAGTTCTATCTGAATAGATTTGGGTTACATTATTTTATCCCTATAAATATGATTGAGTATTATGCAATCAATTACCAGATGATCAGTTTTTCAATGAATAATACATCAAGGTAGGTTTTTGATTCGTAGATGTAGGTACGGTGTACCAAGGTGAGTTTATTGTATTGAACCACATTATATATTTGTGTTTTATTTTATTGTTTTCCTGTCTTCTAATTTCTATCTTCCAACTTATGTTGTTAGTGTTGATTATCCGCACTGCAAAACCAACAAGTGGTATCGAAGCTAGATTGATGATTCTAGTGTATCAATCAAAGCAAGTTATTGGCGATCCAACAATCAAGTTGGTGTTCATGTTAAAGAAGACTCCCTTGCCGCGTGTGGATGACATGGTATGAAGATTGATTTCATCCTACGTACATTAAGGCATAATCTTGAAAAATTAGTTGATTCGTATTTTTGTTTGAATCCACAAGAAAAATTTTAAAGTTGGTATGAAACTAAATGGAAGACTAAGTTGCTTCCTGATTGTTTGGATTTCAAGAATTATCACACGTGCTATGTTGAAGATGTTTCTTCGGGATTTTGGGCTCTTAGAGTTGAAGTCGCGGTATTCTAATGGTTTGCGAGCTATTGGGCTGACATAAACTCAATAGTGATAATGTAGTGTCTCGTAAGTTACGATTCACTGGGCCATTCAAATATCCTAAGAACAGGTAAGACGCGGGCAGAGATGCACAGATGATGCAGGCCAAGACGCAGGTTCTTGAAAGATAGAGAGGATTGTGGCGACTCAAAAGAGCAGGTTTGTACATGGTGCTTGAAAAAAATTAGGGACCAAAATCAAGGGTGCTAAGCCCGATCTTGGGCATGACCAAATTGGAAGAGTTTAGTTTAAGGGAGCCTATTGGAATTTGACCCAAACTCTCTAATTATCATGAATGAGAGTTTATTTGGTAATCAATATGAGAATTCTAAATGGAATAGGAAAAATATTGGAAGAGTTTTAATAATATACCATGAATAGGTATATTAGACATTTGATAGAAAATATAAAGATCAAGTTCTATCTGAATAGATTTGAGTTACAGTACTTTATCCCTATAAGTAGGGTTGAGTATTATGTAATCAATTATCAAACAATCAGTTTCTCAATAAATAATACATTGATGAAGGTTTTTGGTCCGTGAATGTATGTATGGTGTACCAAGGTAGGTATACTGTATCAAATCACGTTATATCTTTGTGTTTTATTTTATTGTTTTCCTATCTTTGAATTTCTATCTTCCAACTTATGTTATTAGTGTTAATTATCCGCTATGCAAAATCAACACATAATATCACAAACACATATGAATATTCACCATATAAACATTATACCTCAAATGTTCATTATGAATGTTTGAATTGACACATCCCTAAAACCCTCCCCAAATGAGGTAACATAAACTTAAACCTCAATTAACCATTCTCTATTTCACATAAACTAGGTTTGAATTTAATTCATAATCATGTAGTTGTAAACATATAGAACTTAAAGGAGTTGTTTTGAACTCAAGTAGATGTCCTGATGAGTGAGTTTTATACCTACGAATTGAGTATTTTCGGCTTGATGAAATTGCAAATTTTCAATTATTTTATGTTCCTTTTTATTTGTTTGGTGTGTTTTGATGTTATTTTGTAGGGATGATCATTTGGAAGGAAACAAGGTCAATTTAGAGCCTAAGTGATGGATTTTTGAAGGCTAAGCAACAAAGCAACTTTAGGCTTGAAAGGGGACCCGCGCCCCTGCGCCAAAACTAGCGCCCCTGCACTGATTTTTAGCGCAGCTGCACTTGTGTTGGCTCTGGACGCGAATTCCGACTTGTTTTTGACCCGAAATTGGACTATAATGCCTCATATATGCTAGGGTTTGAGTGGGGATATAAATAGACTGATTTTGGGGGCTGAAAAGAAAAGAAGAAGACCAAGGATTGATAGAAAATTGAAGGCAAGAATCGACGGAGGAGACGCGAAGAAAATCGGACTTGAAGGCTACAGAGGAGTTGAAGATTGCAACTAAGTTTTCATTCTTTTATCTTACTTTTACTTCTTGATTTTCTGAGATGTTGTTTAATTTAAGAAGGATGTTTTTCAATTACATTATGAACTAGATTTTTATTAAGATTGAAACGGAACCTAATGTCTAGTTAAATTGATCTACTCTCGATTCTAGTTCTATTGATCATACATGAGTTGTTTTTCATATTTTGTGCTTAATATATGATTGTGTGGCCAACAATTAATTTGATAACTTAGATGAAATTGGAAGATGAATTCTAGGTTTAAATCTGAATATGATGACATGCGTCTGGTTAATTCTTCTTAGGATTAAATTGCTGAGTTTGTGTATAAGATAGGAATATACTTATATGTCGTGTGTAACTTTTATGAGAGTTTGAACTTAATGAATCTTTTTCAACTTATTTTGCATAGGAATATAGTAATTTAATTGGGAGAGATATTTTTATCTAACTATCGGAAGAAGTTTGATAAATAGTTTTGAGTTCTCAGTTAACAACTTATTTTGATCAATTAGCTGGAAAGAGAGTGGAGAGATTTATACGAAGCATTAGGGGAAGTTGTAATCTTAACTTCTTTTATCCGGTAAATTCAACCCTTAATTGTTAAGATTAGATTTAGTTTTAATTTTGTCTTTCCATAGTTAATTCCAATTGTTTAAATAAAATTGAATTGATATAAAGTTAGTATTTGGAATTTATTAGTAATAATTCACCGTGGGAACGATACTCTACTTATCACTTTATTACTTGTTGATCGTGTATACTTGCACATAAATTGTCAATACCAAATTCGGACAACAAGTTTTTGGCGACGTTGCCGGAGAAGTGTTCTAGTAATTATTTCAATATTAATTTCAATCAATTTGATCTTAGTTTAAACTTATTTAGTTTTCTGTTTTAATTTTTTCGCAATTACTCTTGAATCTTGTATACAAACACGATCTACAGGTCAGGAGCTACTACCGTACGAAGACGAAATCGAAAGAAGGCTCCGAAACTTGAGAAAGCATTGCCAAGAAGTAAACAACCAAGAAGCTATGGCTGAAGATGAACAAAAATCGTTAAGGGATTATGCTATGCCGCTTGTGACGGAAATACAATCGAGCATTCAAAGGCCTGCAATTCAAGCAAACAATTTCGAGATCAAGCCGGGTACCATTCAAATGATTCAGAATTCAGTGCAGTTTGGGGGTTTGCCTAATGTTGACCCAAACGATCATTTGATGAATTTTCTGGAGATATGCGACACATTCAGATACAATGGGGTTTTTGAAGATGCGATTAGACTCCGACTTTTCCCTTTCTCACTTTGTGATAAGGCGAAGAGTTGGTTGCATTCATTGCCGTCGGGTTCTATTACTACATGGTCAGATTTAGCTCAAAAATTCTTAGCTAAATTCTTTCCACCAGCTAAAACTGCAAGGATGAGGAACGACATCACTTCATTCGCACATCATGATTCTGAGACTCTCTATGAAGCTTGGGAGCGATTCAAAGACTTACTCCGAAAATGCCCTCACCATGGTATTCCTAATTGGTTGCAAGTTCAAAAGTTCTACAACGGGTTGTTTAGTGCTACCCGAACCAGTATCGATGCAGCTGCAGGTGGGGCATTAATGGGGAAAAATTTCGATGAAGCATATGAGTTATTAGAGACGATGGCTGCAAACAATTATCAGTGGCCTTCTACAAGGATCAATCAGCTAATGGTAGCAGGGATTTATGAAGTTGATGCAGTTACTGCATTGGCTGCACAGGTTGCTACATTGACAAAGAAGATTGATGTTTTAGGAGTGTTACCTATTCAGAGTGTGGCAGTTGTTTGTGAATTGTGTGTCGGGAACCATCCGAGCAATCAATGTGCAATTAGTCTAGAGTCGGTACAGTATATTGGTAACCACAACAGGCAGTAATATAGCAATAATTCCAACAATTATAACCCTGGTTGGAGGAATCATCTGGGATTTTCATGGAATAATAATCAGGCCCAAACTTCTGCTCCAACACAATCATACCCACCTGACTTTCAGAATCAAGCTCCACCACAGCAGGAAAAGAAGTCGAATTTGGAGGAGCTGCTTTCCAGGTACATAGCACAGAATGAGACAAGGATGAACAATCTGAAACTTGGAAAACCAAATGGGTCAACTTGCTATTGCCATTAACAACCGACCTCAAGTCACTCTACCGAGTGATACAGTGATCAATCCTAAGAGGGAAGGTAAGGAGCACTGCAATGCTATTGCATTACGAAGTGGAAAAGAGTTACCTAAGGTTGTTGGTGGAACTTCAAAATGTCACGTGGAGATAATAGCGAGGGTGAAATAAAAGCTAGCAAGAATGTGGAACATGAGAAGAAGGAAAGTGATCCAGTTGTAATTTCTAAGGGAGGTAATCTGAGACCTATTGTGCCTCCCATCCGTTTCCACAACGTTTGCAGAAACAGAAGTTGGATATGCAATTCTCTAAATTCATGGAAGTGTTTAAGAAGCTCCAAATAAATATCCCTTTCGCAGATGCATTGGAGCAAATGCCTAACTATGTGAAATTTTTGAAGGAAATTATGTCAAAGAAGAGAAAACTAGCCGATTTTGAGACAGTGGCACTTACGGAGGAGTGTAGTGCTATTCTTCAAAAGAAGCTACCACCAAAGCTCAAAGATCCGGGTAGCTTTACAATTCCATGCACAATAGGTAGTCAGTTTTTCGGGAAGACATTGTGCGGCTTGGGAGCAAGTATTAACTTAATGCCACTCTCAGTTTATCAGCAATTGAGTTTGAAGGAAGCGAAGCCTACTAACATCACATTACAGCTTGCGGATAGATCACTCACTTATCCAAGGGGCATAGTTGAGGACGTTCTAGTTAAAGTGGATAAGTTCATTTTTCCAGCTGATTTCATATTCTTAGATTGTGAGGAAGATAGGGAAATACCTATTATTCTTGGGCGACCATTCTTAGCAACGGGAAGAACACTTATCGAACAAAATTTCTTTGACATTGAACAAAGTTTGTTCTAAATTCACACTTCGAAATGTGGATAATAACAATGAAAAGTCACTATCACTGTCACTGATAATGATGGATTTCAGCTTGGACTGCCAATTCGAACCCCAAAACACCTGATAGACCCCCTGGCTACATGACAATCTAAGTGACCCATTCGCAGCGTGCCCATTCTATCACAAAAGTGGGTCACAATCTAAGAAAGGAAGTCCAATGACATCCAGATCAGTATATTCCTACTTGGTCATCGCAAACTCGGAGGAGTAGACCAGCCCGGGAACTAGGAGCTCGGTACGCGATAGATCCCAAGTCACTCCCATCGCGCCACGTGTCCGGGGGACAACTTCTGGTGCTCCTAACGAACAAATACTCCTTGGTAAAGGGAATATGCGTACACATACCGTTTTGAGGATCGTGGACACAACGTGCGTCAGGATGACAAACACAGCTACAGGACAAAGAAAGAGAGGACCATAGAATCAACTAAGAAAAAGGAAAAAAATCGCAGAAAACCCTAGATGGCCACATGTATAAATAGAAGAAGAAAGTACTGTAGGGCCACATGTATAAATAGAAGACGAAAGTACTGTATAAGGAGGTCCTAGAATACTATTCTCAATAACCTGTGTAAGAAAAAGGCCATCTACTTAATAACCTACTGTAACCACAATTTTTTTCTTCAAGCAATACACATTCTAAGGAGCAAGAGCCTCCATTACAGTGGACGTAGTCTTAGTCTTTTGGCTAAGGTGAACCACTTCTATTTGCTTCCTTGTTAGCCCAAACATTCACAAAGCCCCCACTGGGCCACACACAGTCACTGTTCTGCAATTGGGTATAGTAATTTCGAGCATCATCAGCAACTGGTGATATCGAAAAATATACAAAAGACAATGGAATTCTAGAAGGCAACAAGCTATACAGAAACTACCAGAAGGGGCAGAAAAAGATTTTCACCATCAAACCATACCTTGGAAAATAAGTCACCCCAAATATTCTGTTATAAAAGGCAATGATCACTATGTAAAAAAGGGTCTCAAGTAAGGAAAAAACCCTATTGTACTCTTCTTCTTCAAGAAAACAATATACGATCAAGGAGAAAGAGCCTCAATTAGAATGAATTAGCCAAACTTTTCGGCTGGTGAACAACTTATTTTCTTGTGTATTCTTATTCATTTTTAGACACACACGACACACCCACCAAGAGCTCATCCAACTTTCCACCTCATGTCTCTCGATTTTTTTACTACCATTAGACACTGTCACTGTTTAGTTTGTAAAATTTGGACAATGACATTGAAAATTCATTGTGACTGTCACTGTCACTATCTAATGTCATTGTCGTATGTCACTGTCTTTTTTGTAATATTTCTAATTATGTCATTAAGAATAAACTAGTTTTTATGATTTCAATTGTCATTTAAGACCCAAAAGAACACTTGTTAAACTTCTAGACAAAAAATTTCTCAAATTGGATTGACTGCCAAAAACCCCTTGATTTTTTTTGAGAATCTCAACCTCTAAGAGGTAAAATTGTTCTCTAATAAGATGTGTCTGAAATTATTTTTGAAAAGTGTTTTTAAGACTTATGACTTCTCATAAGTACTTTAAATAAAAAAATAATGTTTAGTTTTACTTATTAAAATTATTTTTAAATGAGCCAAAAATAATTTTACCTCTTAAATAAGTCAAAAATAATTTTACCTCTTAAATAAGTCAAAAATAATTTTACTTCTTAAATAAGTCAAAAATAATTTTACCTCTTAAATAAGTCAATAAATATAAATAAAAAAAAACTTCTTATGCTAAAAACACTTTTATGCTAAAAGCTTCTTATATTTATCTTATATTAAAATATATATACTAATAAACCAAAATATACACACACTAATATGTGAAAATACACACACACACACACACACACAAACACACAATAATACACCAAAGTTCACACACAAACACATTCACACACACTAATATATTAAAACACACATAGATATACTAATACACTAAAAATAAAAAACCCACACACACATATAAACTATGTTAACACAAACTAATATACCAAAAAATACACACACACAAATGCATAAAAACATACACTAATATACTAAAAAACACACACATATCCCTATACACCAAAACATACATATTACTATATCAAAAAAAAAAAAATAAACCAAATAAAATACACACACTCTCTCTCTCTCTCTCTCTCTCTCTCTCTCTCTCTCTCTCTCTCTTACACCAAATAACAAACACACATTAATACACAAAACACATACACACACGCTCTTATACACTATATAAAACACACACATTAATATGCATAACATAAATAAACTCACTAATACACATAACACGCACACACACTAATACACTAATTTATATTTGTGTATTTCTATTTGTGTGTGTATTTTAGTGTATTAATTTGTGTGTGTATATTTTTAGTGTATTAGTATGTGTGTGCTTTTGATGAGATTAACAATTGTGACACAAATATGTATTTTTACCATTCAAACGTATTTTTTTATAAAGTACTTTAAGTTAAGAATTTTTAATTTTGAACATCCAAACAATACTTATTTAATGAAAGTGTTTTTCTTATAAAGTATTTTTGATAAACACTTGTTGAAAAAAATAATTTTTGAATTCCATAAGTCATCCAAATGCGCCACCTTTATTTTCTGCATGATTCTAGAAGGTAAAATAATCAATTAATTAAAAGAAACTAAAACTCAGTTTAGTTTCCATTAATGGGGTCTGGAGGGATGCATTGAGTAATTTACCACAATTTTACTTGTTACAGAGGGTAAAAGATCACCGAGTGATCTAATTGCTTATTTTAGAAAAATCAGCCCCACATTTTTAAACTTTAGCTGGAAAGCTAGTCTTCATTAACAGGTAACTCAGTACAAGATGCTACCAAAAAAAAAGTACAAGATGCTACCACCACGTCGGAACTGAAAAAAATGAGATGACACCATCCTTAATCATCAGCATAAAATTTATTTTCGTGCGTCAAACTTGTAATGCTCAAGTCACGATGGAGTGATCTTACTGCGATGCTAGTCTTCATTGTCTATGGAAATACTAAATGCATTCTTCTTGACCTTTACTATATTTTGGAGTAAATTACATTTTACCCCCCTAAATTATTACCCTTATTTCACTTTATAACCTTAACTATAAATTTTTTTACATTACACCACAATGTATCAATTTTGTTTCATATCACTCCAATACATAACGACAAACTTAAAAATCTTTCAAAAGAGGAAGGGAAACCCCAAAGAGCTTCCCACCAAGTGCCTAGTACCACTTTATTTTATCTCTTTTGCAACCAAATAATTGATGGGAAGAAAAAGAAAGTCGGCCAAAGGAAGAAAATTTGGAGCTTAAGAAGGTCAAAGTCATGGATATGTATTTTTCTTGATTTTTAACCTGCACATGTTCAATACGCAGTTGTTTATTGACAGTACAGGCTACTCACATATACATTTACTGTCAAAAAATTGACATTCATTATCAATTGGGGTGATATGAAATAAAATTGATACTTTAGGATGTAATGGGAGAAATTTTATAGTTGAGGGTTCAAAGTGAAATAAGGATAATAGTTCAAGGAGATAAAATATAATTTACCCTATATTTTGATGAGATCTTCTAGTTGAATAATCAATTCAACCATGAGAACGAAATAATTGATTGGGACATCAGGTCTTTGTAAGTCAGTTAAAATGTTGTTATTCATAAACAAATAGAGAGAAAAAAAGAGCAGTAAACGGAGAGCTTTTTTTGTTTTTGTTTTTTGAACATAGAGCTTGCAAAGACTTACTTATGCATGGTTTATGATTGATGCCCAGAATCATTCGATCAAAATGCTAGAATAGTATGCCGGTCAGTTTAATGGGAAATCAGCATGTCTACAGAGATCATCCCATCCAAAATATCTAGGTTCAACCAATTCATATGATTTGCAGGAGCTTACGTGTATCTGACATTTGAGTTACAGTTATGAATGCCCCGGTTGAAATATAAAATTACTTTGATGATAGCTTTAGGCCCTACCTACAAATAAGGCTCCATATTTTCTACATTTCTCTAATGTATTCCAGTTGAGAATTCTAATTAAGTTTCAGAACCGTCAAAGTCACAAAATAAAAAACTCCATAAAAGTTTCAATCTAGATTAAAAAATTAATTTAGGCCCAAAAAATCAATCAAAAGTCACATTTAATCCAAAAAAATTA
This sequence comes from Ilex aquifolium, assembly GCA_951799425.1. Taxonomy (NCBI): domain Eukaryota; kingdom Viridiplantae; phylum Streptophyta; class Magnoliopsida; order Aquifoliales; family Aquifoliaceae; genus Ilex; species Ilex aquifolium. Next base: position 29,504,664 of record OX637391.1, read on the forward strand.
AACAATCATTATTACGCCTCTTTTTTTAAATAAAACATATTTTTTTGTCTCATAAACCATATTTTTTTCTCTGATTTGAGAACCCACATATTTTTCAATTTAGGTATTTAATTATTTAAGAAGAGACGAGTTATAAACTCAAACGTCCTGAGTTCGAATCTTAACAACTCCTTGGGACCAGGCTTATGAGGAATTTATCTCTCATGAATACTCTAGCTCCGGCATGGATGACCTGCCTTTGACCGGACTTGAGAGGGGATTAGTCGAGATATACGTAAACTGACCCAGACACCCCTAATCGTTGAATCAAAAAAAATTGTCTTCGTTGCTTACAATATGTTTTGAACACTATATGCAGAAGTTGCTTCTGAAAACAGGTTTTCAAAATCACGATGGATAAAATCCTACCTAAATTTAACTATGTCACAATAAATATTAGAAGTAGATTTATCATACTCTCAGCAACATTTAGATGCAAAAACTGCGTTGAATGGAGCTGCTTATTCTTTGTAGAAACAACATTCGAATGTCAGCTGCAGAGAGCTCTCTATCTGAAGATGTTCGTGCATGGCACTAACATAGTTCCAAGTTTACTTAATTTTTCCATTCTTTTATTTTTTTCTTTTTATTTTTTAATTTGAACTGATTCATCTTTTCGATTCACCATCCTCATTTCCTATCCTTAATGACTGATTTTGAGCTGATGATCCCACAATCAGTGCCAGTTCAACAGTAGAGAAAAAAAAAGCGTGAGCTTTTGGCTTGACTTATAATAAGGCCCCAAATTGAAAGATCTATAATGTAATTCAAGTCAAAGATAAAAACTCAATACTGTTGTGAAAATAAGAGAATTATATAAACTTACAAAGAAAATATAGAGAATATATATATGCTAGAGGATGAACTTCTCAACTTGTATATTTCTCAATGTGGTGATGACCTTTTTTTATAGGCCTCAAATCATAGTGGTCATCAAATACAATATTAACTCTAGGCAGAGTTATAGAGTCAAATACTAACACCTATTAAATTGGTAGGCTAGAGTTCATCCATATCTATATAAAATATATTTACAACACTCCCCCTTGGATGACTATTATGCTAAGATAATATGTCTCGTTAAAATCTTGCTAAGAAAACCCTGTAGGAAAAAACATAGTGAAGGAAAAAGAGTACATATTCAGATGAATCTTAGAATAGCATTGAATGCACTAATGTTGCCTCATTAAAACCTTGTTAGGAAAACCCAATGGGACAAAACCTAGACGAAGGAAAAATAGTACAACGTGCATATGTCATGTATCTTTATCTGGATACTCCCCCTGATGAAAACCTCCCCCTGATTAGAAATCAATTGGATTTGTCACAAACTTGGCACATTCCAATGTCATATACCAATTTCTTGAACGTTGATGGTGGTAAAGCTTTAGTGAATAGATCGACAAGATTGTCACTAGATCGTATATGCTTTACTTCAATTTCATGACTTTGTTGGAGTTCATGAGTGTAGAAGAACTTTGGCGAAATATGCTTGGTTCTATCACCATTGATAAACCCTCCTTTAATTTATGCAATGCAAGCAACATTATCTTCATATAAGGCTGTTATTGAATTTGTAATCAAAGGAAGCCTACAAGTACCTCGGATGTGATGGGCTACGGTGCTTAGCCACACAAATTCACGACTCGCTTCATGGAGTGTAAGTATTTTAGAATGATTGGAAGATGTAGCAATCAAGTCTGCTTCGTAGATCGTCACGAGATCGCTGTGTCACCACATGTGAAAACATACCCAGTTTGTGAACGAGCCTTCTGAGGATCTGATAGGTATCCAGAATCTGCATATCTGACTACTCACGGACCATTTTCTGATTGCTTTGAGTATAACAAACCCAAATCTACAGTTCCACGAAGATAGCGTAGAACATGTTTTACACTATTCCAATGTCGTCGAGTTGGTGCAGAACTAAATCTTACCAACAAGTTGACTGCAAATGCTATATCAGACTTAGTACATTGTGCTAAGTATAACAAAACACCAATTGCACTTAGGTATGATACTTCAGGACCAAGAAGCATTTTATTTTCCTCCTTAGGATGAAAAGGGTCTTTATTGATATCAAGAGATAGAACAATTTTTGGAGTACTTAACGAATATGCTTTATCCATGCTAAACAGCTTCAGGACCTTTTTGGTGTAGGTTGTTTGATGAATAATAATTTTTTTTTAACGTATGCTCGATCTGCAGGCCGAGACAGTACTTTGTTTTTCTAAAATCTTTCATCTCAAATTCTTTTTTCAAATATTTAGCAGCTTTTATCAACTCTTAAGGAGTTCCAATAAGATTCATATCATCAACATATACTGCAATGATGACAAATCTAGATTCTAATTTCTTAATAAATAAACATGGGCATATGAGATTGTTAACATACCATTCCTTTACCAAATGCTCACTGAGACGGTTATACCACATTCTTCCAGATTGTTTTAATCCATATAAGGATCGTTTCAGCTTAATTGAGTACATGTTGCGTGCTTTTGATGTGTTTGCTTCAGGCAATTGTAATCCTTCAAGGACTTTCATATAAAAATTAGCATCTAACTTTTCATATAAATATGCAGTAACCACGTCCATAAGACACATTTCGAGTCCTTCTGAGACTGCTAGACTAATAAGATACTGAAATGTAATTGATCCATTACCGGTGAATATGTTTCTTCATAATCAATCCCATGTTTATGCAAGAATCCTTGCGCTAGTAGGCGTGCTTTGTATCTTGTGATCTCATTTTTGTCATTCCATTTTCTCACAAAAACTCATTTATAACCAATAGGTTTTAAATCATTAGGTGTTAGGACTACATATCCAAACACTCCACGCTTTGCAAGAGAATCCAATTTCATTTGGATTGCTTCTTGCCATTTTGGTCAATCATGTCGATGTTGGCATTCATCTATTGTGTGTGGTTCGAGATCATCATCATTCAATATTTCAGTAGCTACTTCAAAAAGAAAATACATCACTGATGCTTATTTTTGTACGATCTCACATCTCTCTTGTATATGCATAGTTAATAGAAATCTCTTCATTTGTAGATATTTGCATCTCTTCAAGAGTCTGTGTCACTTCAGAGATTTTTTCCTCTTCAGGAGATATCATTTAGATGATGTGGGTGCATCTTTATTTCCTAATTCAACAACTTCTTCAAGAGTTATATGTGATTGCCCTTTTCCTCTCTTTTTCCGGGGAGTAGAATCTTTTGAACCCATGGGTCATCCACGCTTCAAGCGTGTAGTTGATGATTCATTTGCTACCATAGATTTTTCAATTGGAATATCAATCTTTGCCAGAGTGTTCACAGCTGGCATATAAGACTTGGTTACTCTTGCTGCATCAGTAAATGCGTCAGGCAACTGATTAACAATTCTTTGAAGGTGAATAATCATTTGTACTTCAGTTTCACATTGAGGAGTGCGTGGATTAAGATGAGACATAGTTTTTGAAGTCTAAGAAAGCTCACGTCGTTCTTTAGCAGGTGACATATTTATTCCCCCTAACGGCGGGAATACTGTCTCATCAAAATTACAATATGAAAATCTTCCAGCAAAAACATCTCCTGTCAAAGGTTCAAGATACCTAATAATTGAAGGTGAATCATATCCAACATAAATTCCTAGTCGACGTTGTGGACCCATATTAGTGCGCTACGGGGGTGCAATTGAGACATATACAGCACAACCAAATGTTTGTAAGTGAGAAATATCTGGGGGTTGACCAAGTACGAGTTGTATTGGATAGTATTGATGGTAAGTAGTTGGTCGGATACGAACAAAGGTTGTTGCATGTAATATTGCATGTCCCCAAGCAGAAATTGGTAACTTTGTTCTCATAAGTAAGGGTCGAGCAATTAACTGAAGTCTTTTGATGAGAGACTCGGCTAAACCATTTTGGGCGTGAATGTGAGCAACTGGGTGCTCCACATCAATCCCAACAGACATGCAATAGTCATCAAATGTTTGAGATGTAAATTCAACGGCATTTTAAAGATGAATTGTCTTGATTGAGTAATCTGGGAATTGTGTTTGTAATCAGATTATTTGAGCAAGAAAATGTGCAAAAACAACATTCTGAGTAGATAATAAAGAAACATGTGACAATCGTGTTGAAGCGTCAATTAAGACCATAAAATATTGAAATGGTCCACATGATGGGTATATAGGTCCACAAATATCTTCTTGAATTCTCTGTAGAAAAGTTAGGGATTCAACATTGACTTTTATAGGAGATGGTGTAATAACCAATTTTCCTTGTGAACAAGCATTACACATGTAATCACTCAGCAAAAGAATCTTCTGGTTCTTTAGAGGATGTCCATGTGAGCTATTGATGATTCGATGCATCATTATTGACCTATGGTGACCAAGTCGATCATGCCAAAGTACATAAGTCTTTGGATTAGATAGTTTCTGGCTCATCAAATTGTTTGCTTCAATTGTTCATATGGTTGTAATACAACCCATAAGAGAAAGTAGTAAGTTTCTCTTATATAAGCTTCAGGCAAAAAATAATTGAAGTAATATAAAGATATTCTCCATTATTATCATTCATAGTTTCAATATGAAATCCATTATGACGTATATCTATGAAACTTAGTAGAATTCTTCTGGATCAGATTGAATATAAAGCGTCGTTGATATAGATTTTTGTTCCATTTGGTAACATGATAATAGCCCTTCCGGAGCCTTCAATTAGGTTTGCAGAACCTGATGTTGTATTTACATTAGCTTCGACTAATGTTAAGTTAGAGAAAAATCTTTTATGTCGAAGGATTGTATGAGTTGTGCCACTTTCTACTAGACATGCATCTTCACCATTCATTTTAGAATTGAACAATTGATAAATAAGATTTATTCCATCTACCGCAAAAACTCAAATTTTCAATTCTGTATGACTTGAAACTGGATCTTCTTTTTATGAGAGAAAGAACAAGAGACGTAGAGTCTTGTGCTGATAACGTGTCGTGAAAACAAGAGAATTATATAAACTTACAAAAGAGAATATAGAGAATATATATATGCTAGAGAATGGACTTCTCAACTTGTGTATTTCTCAATATGGTGATGATCTCCTTCTATATGCCTCAAATCATAATGGTCATCAAATACAATATTAACTCTGGGCAGAGTTATAGAGTCAAATACTAACACCTATTAAATTGGTAGACTAGAGTTCATCCATATCTATATAAAATATATTTACAACAAATACAATTTAGCCTAACAAAAACTCCTTAAAGACTAAGCCAACAAAAATAATTTTAAAATTTAGGCCCAAAAATTCAACCCACCACACACAATCATATCTGACGGGCTTGGTCTAGACCAGGCCCATATCAGAGATACAAATCATATCCGACTCAAATATATAGGCCAACCCACCACAGGATCAAGGAATTTCAGTTGGATCAAGCCCATCTTCTTAAGAGACCCACCCATCATCAATGCACGTGAAAATCTCCATCTTAGATAGGGAATCTGTGGGGACGCATTCATCAGGGGCACACCACCAGTCTTGCGAGACCGTTACGAGATAGGACAAGTTTCAAAAAATCACCTTGCTATCACCTCGCTCATTAGGAGGATAAGGCAAGCTTCACGGAATCACTCTACTTCTTGTTATGAGGATGGCGCCTCAGTCAGAGCCCCTCGGAACCACCTAATCTTTGTGTTTGCTTGTGTTGAACCCTCTTTACTTCATCCTTCATTAATTTTTCATAAACATCTTTTGTGCATCATCAGTTTGACACCGTCTGTGGGAACAACTTAGTTTTCACCCTACAGTCTCTCCATTTTCACCCTACTGTCTTTCTATTTTTTCCTACTCTCTTCCAATTTTATGGCTATTACAACAAGATCCATGAATCAACAAGCGGAAGACAATTATTCACCACGTCTCAATGAGGTCCCACCCCCGCCAGCAAACCCCATCACTGCAGTAAGCCCTATTGTCGGACCACAACTATTAGAGACTATGCAGTTGTTGGTAAACTAAAACTAACAACTCCTCCAAATGATGTTTGTCGGGCACCCTTGAAGAGCCCTACCTCAACACCCAAGAGGGGCAACGCTTGAGGCACAAAGGGAAGCTCCTAACCTAACGCCCCAGGTACCTCGTCTAGCGTGCCAAGAAGCCCCCTTGCAACACCAAGGCGCCCCACCTCAGAGCCAGGGCACCCTGGTTCCCCATCCTCGTGTGCCTGCTCAATCCTCCCATGTTGGCCACCCTCCGTTTCAAGAGGACAAGGGGGGAAACCCAGCATGTGGACCATGAAAACCACTACAACAACCCTTCAGAGGGCGTCCTTAACCAATGAGAAGAAAAATCAAGGAGGTGCAAAACCAACTCGGCGACGCCCTCAACACCATGAAGATGCAAAGGCCTGAAACAGTTGAGTACATTGTGAGGCGTACTGACATGCCCTTTATAGCTGATGTGGCCAACTACCCTCTCCCCTTAAAGTTCAAGATGCCAACTGTGAAAGCTTTTAATGGCTCCAAAGATCTACTAGATCATCTTGACACCTACAAATCCCTGATGCAGCTGTACAACAAACTAGACAAGATCATGTGCAGGGCTTTCCCTACCACCCTCAATGGATCTGCTCGCCAAGCTTACCCTGACTTCCATTGACTCTTTCGCTAAACTAAACAAGTCCTTTGTCTCACACTTCATTGGGGGACACTGACCCCAGAAGCTTACCACCCACTTGCTCAGCATCAAATAGGACCAAGATGAAAGCCTAAGAAGTTACCTCAATCGTTTTAATGAAGAAGTCCTCCAGATTGAAGAATCAGATGACAAAGTGGCCATGACGGCCTTCATAGAAGGCTTGCGCTCATCTATTTATATGTGTTTAGTTTTGAAGCACCCTCCAAAAGACATGATAGAATTACAATCAAAAGCCCATAAATACAAGAACATTGAGGATGTCGCCAAAAACAAGCGAGCTGAGTCTTCACGTGGAGGGGAATACGAAAAGTAGAGACAATTCTAACAATTTCAGCATCAGTATTGATGGTCTACAACTACTGCTTACATCAATATGGACGCTGAGTAACATGGTTTCTGTCATCGCCTTCTGCGCCCCCTACGTATGTGCCCTGCTTATCATGCTTCCCACTTGCTTGACTTTTTAATATAATCCTCCACATTATTCAACACATCTTCCAAGTGGCCGCCCATTGTTCCACAACTTTTTCTCTACTTTGTAAAAAAATATTCTAGTAAGATGATTGGATTTTATTGCCACAAAGTCTTTAAAATGATGGGTCCTCCATTATTGCCAAATTTTTCACCCAAACCAAGACCACTCTAGTGCACCCTCACCATCGCGTCCGTGCGCCTCCGCGCCCTCTACTTTCGACACTCGCGTGCCTCCTGTCAATGCCCTCTGTCCCAACGATGCCGGTACCCCTAGAGAAACTGCACCTCGTCTTAGGCGCCCGCCTCACCTCAGGTGCCCTCACCTCTGCTGTCCTCGCCTCGGAGCTTGCCTCCTCGCCTTTGGCGTCCGCCTAGCCTCAAGCGCCCTCACGTCAGGCGCCCTCGCCCTTGGCGCTTGCCATGTCTGCCTTGGTATCTCCCTCTTCCTCTCCATCTCTTAGAAGTGAGCTTCCCGAGTTGCCAAAAGCTCGGCCAAATTCTGTCTTTACTCTCTTGCAAGCAGCCTTAGTTTCCAACTTAGCAGCTCTATCATAAGTCGCCAAAAGCTCGACCTACTCTGCCGCTATTCTCGCGTAAGTAGGCTTAGTCTCAGCCGCTAGTTGAGCGGCTCTCTCACGAGTCGCCAAAAGCTCGGCCTTAAGAGGTGCAACTCTCTTGCGAACCATCCTCATCCCTTCCTCTACAGTCCGTTGTGTCTGTTTTTCCTTCATCAGAGTCCTCAATACGTGCTCATGTTAGTTGGCCCTCACAAATGTGTCTATCTCTCCCTCATCAGAGTCCTTTTAGAACTATGATTTCATCTATTCAGAACGAAGGTTGCCCTTTCCCACGAATGGAACATGGCACATGAAAATTCAATGACTTCACTAATTTCTGGTTGAAATTCAAATTCAGTGAAAAATAGGCATTTTTAGAGAAATTTGGTGCCCAAACCGTCGTAGGCTATTTGATTATTTTAGATGTCGAAAAATACCTGGATTCTAAAAAATATTTTGCCTTAAATGGACAATCGAGCGAAAATTTATGGTCGTTCAAAGTTTTGCCACTTTTTCATGCTTTTCTCATACTCTACCAGTGCACAATGCCAGCGCCCTACCACATGCCCAACGGCCAGCACCAACAGCGAGGCTCCCTACGCCTAGCGCGAACAGCCAGGCGCCCAGCCTCGAGTGCCTCGCCCTTACCCATGTAACCACATGGCAACGCACACGCCTTGTTCGCACGCCAGCACCTGTGCCCATTACCGCCTCGGCTCCTTATTGCTAACACCTCGGCATCTCGATGCCATCTATTCCTCACCTCTTGTGCCCTCTACTCCTCCCTCGCCCATACTCAGCCTGCTAAAAAAGATACTTATAAATTTTTATTGATACCCTTTTCCCCCCAAGTTCCATTGGACTCAAGGCATGGGGGGCAAATGACTGGCCCAGCCTAGACCAAGCCCAGATTAGAGATACAGACTAGGTCCAATTGAAATATATAGACCTAGCCCACCACGGGATCAAGGAATTTTAGTTGGGCCAAGCTCACCTTCCTGAGAGACCCAGCCTATCATCAGTGCACATGGGAATCTCCATCTAAGGAGAAGGAATCTATGGAGATGCAGTCATAAGGGGCACACCGTCAGTCTCGCGAGACCATTATGAGATACGTGGAGCTTCAAAGAATCACCTTGCTATCACCTCACCCGTTAGGAGGATAAGGCAAACTTCATATAATGGCACCTCAGTTAGAGCCCTTCAGAGCCAACTTCACTCACCTATAAATTGTAAGTCCCGCCTACACATGGGGGACATTACACACATCTCAGCACACTACACCTCTTGAGTAGTAAGAATCTCTGGCCACCGTAGCCGTTCCCAGTGGAATAGGTCACTAGACTGAACCACCTAATCTTTGTGTTTTCTTGTGTTGAGCTCTCTTTACTTCATGCTTGATTGATTTTACATAAACCTCTTTTGTACATCATCAACATCTATATCTATATATATTACTTATGAATATCAACATCTGTAAAAAAAATTAATTTTCTATTCTATCCCTAATGATACTCATATATTAGTTTCCTCTAATTTTTATTTCCTATACTTATTTGACTTGCAAGTCATTTTGAACTCTTTTATTAATAATATTTGACTTCTAAATGCTACATTACTTTCATGCAATTTTTATTTTCTATACCTATTTGACTTATAAGTTCTTTTAGACTCTTTTATTAATTATATTTAATTTTTAAAATTTTTTAAACTCATTAATTAATAGTACACTTATATACGATTTTTCCAATGACCACCTCATTTCCTATCCGTTAAGACTGATTTTGAACTGATGATCTCATAATGCTCAAAGCTTAACAGTTTGGTCTACCCTCTATTTTATTACAGAGAATATTTTACTTTGACCAAACCCCCTCTTATATTGCCAATCCACTATTATATTTATCACAATGTACCTCCAAGTCTAATTATTGGTTTTACACTGTCTCCTAAACTGTCAAGTTTCTTCATATTATACTCTTAACTACCAATAATGATTTTACATTATTTCAACTATAGACATTCTAAATGTATATCTCACTATGCTAATGGACATTTTTCAAGCAAAACATATAGAGTAAATCTCACTGACATTCCCTGAAAAATGGCTTAATTACAGGAATATCCCCCTCTGATTTTTAAAATATTACTGTCACCCCCTATTAGATTTTATCTTTAACCACATGGACAAAAAATGTATTTTTACTAAAATACCCGTAACAAAATGTCATTTTTACTTCTTTATCCTCCTTTCTTGTTTATACATGATCAACATATACGATTACGTACGTATATATGCACATATATACTCTTGACTAATTTTTAATTCAATTACAGGGGTACCCCCTCTGGTTTTTTAATTTCATTAAATTACACTAAATTAATATTTAATTTCAACAAAGTAACATCCAATTGATGAAATATGAGTTATGGCGGGAGGTGTTCGTAGAGGCTAACATTAAATTTTATAAAGCCAAATTTTAATTTTATCAAAATTAAGCTTCAATTTTATCAAAATTAACATTCAATTCTATCAAATAATCATTCAAATAATATTTAATTTTTTCAAATTAACATTAAGTTTTATTATCAAATTAACACTAAATTAATATTATTTCATGAATTTTAAATTCAATTTCATCAAACTAATACTAAATTTACCTTCAATTTTATCAATTTAACATTTAATTTATCAATTTAAAATTTCATTTCATCCAAATATATATTCAATTTCATCAATTTGACATATAATTTTATAAATTTAATATTCAATTTCATCAAATTAACACCAAACTGACCTTCATTTTCGCTGAATTAAAATTTAATTTTCAACTAATTAACATTCAAGTGATTGTGAGCTATACTAATGACTTTTGGGTGGTTGGGAGAGAGAGAGAAGAAAAATAGATGTAAAGGGCGTAGAGTTGTTTGGGTTTAAGATTAGTTTTGTTCAAAAATAGAATAAGGGATGTTTGGGTATAAAAAGAAAATTTTATAATTTTATATTTAAAGGGAAAAATTATAATTTAAGGAGGTATTTTCGCTGACATCATCTTTTTTTGAACATGCAGTAACGTCTCTAATGGTAGGGGTAATATGTGGAATGAACATATAAACTATAGGGGATGATAGTAATATTTTAAACATTAGAGGAGGTCTCTTTGTAATTGAGCCATTTTTCGGAGGGTGTCAATGAAATTTTCCAATTTGTATAAGATGTTTGATGTTGGAGCATTGTGAAACAGTTTCCAATAGGCAATGTTGTGAAAAATTCAATAGTTGAGATAATAAATTGAGATTTAGATGGTTGTTGAGAGGGATAACGTTTAGTTTTTATTATTAAAACTTTCGGGCTAATAACGCCTAGCATTGTCAACAACACATAACCAACGCCATGAAAAAAATCATAAAAATTATTACCGGTCATACACACTCGTAAAGCATTGTCACAAGGACTCAATTATATCAAAATGCAACTCCACCACAAAATTTTTCAAAGTCATCGTTTTATTTCTTTGGAAAATGCTATTGAATTAGGTTCTGATTTAGTGCTTAAATTAAATCTTTATAATATTGTTCTATTTCTTTTAAAATTCCACCCGTGAAAAATTTATTGTTTTCTGAAATGGATGAATCCAAGACTGTTTTGATTCCAAATGGTCATCGTAGGAGTGCACATGGTGTAATCGATAATTTCTCCTAATTAATTAATTTCATTTCAAATTCGTGTCCTGCCGAAAAGTTTCATCTCCATATTCCATCTTTGACAACTGATTTTTTTTTTTTTTGATCAGATTTGACAACTGATATTGAGTCATGGCTAGTTTAACGATGCATGCACAAGACCACCTAGTTTGGTCCACTCTATACTCACTATAAAGTCCATTCAAACCTAATATAATGACGCAAGCACATAGGTAATCTTTAGAATATTGGTCAACAGCACATAACCGTCACATGCCAAACAATGAAAAGTACTGTTAAATGCAAGTTGTTCAAGTTTTGACAGAGACATTCAAAGTCATTGATATGGGTGGCTTACTGTTTTCTCAGTGGTTTTTCAAAGAATTTCGAAGATTTATAATCTCAGCAGCGCCAAGTGCAATATGTTTCCACTACTCTGCAGTGAAGAGAATCAAATTTACGCAACCTTATTTGTATGTGTAGGGAGGCTATTTTTTTTTTTTAGAGACATTTTAAAAACAAGAATAGAAACATAGGAAAAAATTTAATTTTAATTTTATTTCTACAATATTAACCAAAATAGAATGAAACAACACAAAATATTCTAAAAACCATCAAACCATCTCGAGACATCGAAATTTTGATCCTTCCTACCTTATACTCCATTTGATAGGAATAATAGAAAGTAGGAGGAATACATTTTCTATCTTCTAAGGAAGGACAGTAGGAATGATACACTTTCATTCTGTTGTGTTTGGTTGGATGGATGGATGAAAATAAAAATGATTAATTTTTTTATGCTTGGTAAGATGGAAAAAAAAAATATATATATATATATATATATTTTAATCTTTTTATTTTTATTTTTATTTTTGATTTTTAAATTTTTAAAAAAATAGAAATACATATTTTATCATTTTATTTATATATGAAATTAATGTATACATAATATATGTATATATCAAATGATATATAGACAAATAAGATACATTTTAACACAAATAATTAAATTTTCATCCACTTTCCTTTCAATTTTGGTAGGATTAATTTTGATGAGTTGAAAGAAAAACTCATCCATCCACTTTTCTATCTTCCCTATTTTCCTTCCTCACCAAACATTATGTTTTATCTATCTCTCTAACTTTTCGTTCCCACTTTCAATCATTTCAATTTTCTATCATACCAAACAGAGCATTAGAATATATAGTCATAATTTACTTTTCTCCTTTCAAATATATGGCACTAATTTGCTTGGCCAACTATTGAAGCAAAGAAAAAAACAGGGAGATTCTTAAAAACTTTCTCCAATGATAGACCTATACTCATATTAAATGAAAGACGACTCTTTTTTTTACTCAAATTAAGGGAGATTCAAATCTATACTCAAATATTTAATGGTGAGATTTCACATTTCTTTAAAGATTCAATTGTTATATTTTATTTTTTTTTTTAAATTTGAGTTTCTTTTTCTTTAAATTTGAATTTCTAAATTGAAGAGGTTATACCAAATTAAACTTTTTTACTTTTTTTTTTAAACTCAAATTTAGATAAAGGTTTCAGTTTCCGTCGGATATGATCTAAGTAGTTTGGTCCACCCTAAAATCACCTATAGTCCGTAAAATCTATGAGCCAGGCACATCAATAACCATCTAGAATAAGTCAAAACGCCTTTACTGCACATGCCAAAACGTTGAAATTAAGCACAACTACACAGAACTTTTTCCATGGTTGACCAACGCGCACACACACACACAAAATAGGATTTGGTTTTCCTCAAATTACTGTTTTTTTAGCATTCCCATCCTCTGTGAGAGAAAATTTTATTTTATTTTATTTTTTCCTCCGTGAAAGAATTTAGGAGTGTAAATTTTTTACATAACATTATAAACAATAAGTATTTAACAACTATGAACTTAAAACTAACACGATCAACTAAAACAAAAATAAGTGGGTATATTTAAAAACATAATACGAATCTTGCTAAGCAACGATTTTAAAAGACGACCGGATACCACCCTATGATCACTCAACGCGAGGCCTACTAGTCTGGTCTACTCTATAGTTAAGGTCCATTAAAGGCTATTAAAATGACACAATCACATAGTTTATCTTTAGTATTTGTCAACGGCACTAAGTTGATCTTTAGAATTTGTCAAACGGCACTACCCACCATCCACCACATGCCAAAACCATGACGCAATATCAAACGTTTTGGCACAAATATTCTAGAAGGTAAACCATCAATTAAATAGATTGGAAGTCTTAACTCGTAAAGCCGGACTTTTACTTGTCTCAGCAACCCACTGTATAGACATTACTTGCAAGTGTATAGACTTCTACTCCGCTGAGATTTGGAGAATCAAATTTACGCAACTTTACTTGCAAGTGTATAGATATTTTTTTTGTGTAATTTGACCTCACAAAAGATCACAATGGAGTAATCTTGTCGCTCTTCTAAGGCCTTTTCTGCAGTCACGTCTTTATTGCATATGAAAAATATCTACCTTACAAGAATAACAATTTGTTTTGGTGTCTAGTCTCGGTCAACTCGAATGGAAAATGTTTCGGAGACATTTTGGAAACATAATAAAAACGTAGAATTTAAAAAAAAAAAATTATTTTCATGACATTAGCCAGAAGATGTCGAAACAACTCAAAATATTTTGAAAAATATCGAAATTTTGATCCTTGCTATCTTAAAATATGGTCATAATCAACTTTAGTCATGTCAGATATATGGTATCATATGCATTCTTCATGACCTCTGCTGTATTTTAATGAGATCTTCTATTTGAATGATCAATTCAACCATGAGAAAAAAAGGTAAAACTGGTACAAGTTGTTTTGACCTTGAGCTATTATTTCTGGGTTGATAATTTGGTAGTGGCAAAGCATTGACTCAATGATGTAGAGTTGATGTATATACCAGCTAAAGACCACAATATTAACAAAATATTTGATTGGCCTTGCAAGTCAATTATAATATTATCTACTCAGCAACGAATGGAGAGGGTAAAAGAGCAGTAAACTGAGGGGGGGCTTTTAACGACTGATTTGTGCATATCATTCTACCAAAATGCTAGAACAGCCTATGCCGATTAGTTTACGTCAGAGGACAAACACGGGAAAGCGTAAACCAGCAAGTCTTCATTTTAAGTTCAATGCACAAAATTCGAATTTAATTGATACACGTTGTTTGTAGTTGATTATATACATTCGACTTTTGATTTGTAGTCATGAATAGGGACTACTTGAACATAACCAATGGGTCTTTGGTCCAACCGTACTCCTTATCTTGTAAAGACTTTACCTTCTTGAGGTCAAGGATTCAAGTCCCCCTCCCCATTCCCTTTTCCCCTCCCCAAAAAAAAAAAGAATAAAAAAAATAAAACTTGAACATAAAGTCATCAAAATTTGTGACAATAAAGATTAAGTAGATTAATCATGCTATTAGCAATGCTTGATTACAAAAACTTAATTTATAATTTTATATTTTTAAAAATGAGACGAATAAATTTTTAATTATAAAAAGCCTCATTCTCTAGTTGTCGCCTTAGATATCAAATTATCTCGAGTCAATCATGGTCATAAATCTTGAAAAAAGATTGAAAGTTTCGACAATTCCAGTTACCATAAAAATAAAAGTAATAAATTACTCTACTCTCTCATCATAACAGCTGATTTGAATGAAGCTGTTTATTTAGCCAATAAGAAGTGTTACATGGACTTAAAAAATAGATTTGATAATTACAACCATTGATTTTACTTGGGTCCAAACATTTATGGGGACACACTGTTTATTCAATTGTTGTGATTATCAAGTCTAACTTTTAAGTGCATGTAACATTACTCTTAGCCAATGACATCAATTTTGTGTTAGTTGACATCCCGAGCATATTATCCACATGATTTGAGACATTTTAGTTTTTATAGTGCAAAATGAAAATTCTAAAATATTTTTGAAGACAAAATAACATTATTATATATCTTTACACATGTCCAGTTGTTGGAGCACATTGGTGACGTGCTAGACTAAGCTGAGAAGTACATGAACGAAGAAGAGGTTCTCCAAGCTCGTCGCAGCTCTTCAACCATGACCAACCAACAAGGGGGCAAGAAGAGAATGGAGACCAGCCTAAAGAAGGGAAGAACTCCTTTGCCTCGAAAGAAATGAGACATCGGAGACATGTAGACTACCCAACTAGAACTTCTCACCGAGATTCACTCCTGATCGTTAAATGCCACTAAAGACCTCGATAGCGCAAGTGTTGCACCAAGTTCAGCACGAGAAGTTCCTCAAGTGGCCCTCCAAGTTGAGGTCAAATCCTCAGAAGAGGAATATAAACAAGTTTCGCAAATTCCACCTCAATCACTACCATGATACTGACAAGTGCATTCAATTGAAATGAAAATTTGAGTTTCTCATTCAAAGGGGCCACCTTAGGACGTTCGTGGCCCATGATAGAGACCACTGAGTTGAAGAACACCAAAAAAAACCCCATCCCAGTCAACAACATCAACAACCTATCGAAGAAACTAGAGTCATATCAGGAGGGTTCACTAGAGGAAGGGAGTCCAGCTTGGCACGAAAGGCTCGCGTATGAAAAGACATTTAGAGGACTATCGAGAAGTTTGTACTATCCAAAAGACTCCCTGCCTCAACAATGAAATCACCTTCTCCGATGCCGACAACCGTCTGGTTGTTAGAGCCATCATAGCAAATAGGGATATGCACTATGTTCTGATCGACAACGACAATTCAATTGATATTGTTTTTGCAAATGGCTTTGATCAACTCAGCATAGATCAAGAAAAACTTCAGCCCATCTGAGCCCTTCTCGTCATTTTCTCAGGGAAAAAGAATACCCTCTTGAATCCATACAGTAAATCCTAACCATTGGCAATCCGCTTTGTCAAGCCACCACAGTAGTCAAATTCCTTGTTGTTGAAGCCCCCTCGTCTTACAATGTAATACGAAAAAGACCTTCCCTTAACGCTCTCAAAGTCATCCCCTTAGCCTATCACTTGGTCATGAAATTTTCCATTGAGAACGGAGTTGGAGTAGTCAGTGGTGACCAAAGAATGACGAGGGAGTGTTACGTGACCTCGATGAAGCAAAAGGAAGTAGATGCAGTCTAGGTAGATAACTTGGATATGAGAGATGAAATAGATACGAGGCCTTCTTCCTTTGAATAATTGGAGCATGTTTATTTGGATGCTGACCCAAGACATGTGGTCTCTGTTGTTTCCAGACTATTAAAGAATGACGAGGGAGTGTTACTTTACCTCGATGAAGCAAAAGGAAGTAGATGCAGTCTAGGTAGATAACTTGGATATGAGAGATGAAATAGATACGAGGCTGTAAACCCCCATATTCTTATCTTTATATAGCAACGTAATTATTTTTGAAATGCTAATATATGTGATGATGTATGCATGAACTATGTGGATTGTAAGAGTAGAAATAAAAATTTTAGGCGAGGTAATAGTGTATGAATTGGAAGTTAGGAAGTATTCTTGAGTTCAAACACATTTTAGATAAAATTTTGGTAGAAAGGATTTTGGACATTGCCTAGTATTTGGACCATAATTTTTTACTCCTAACTCCGATTCATCTGATATTTGGACAGTAGAAACTAGACTTCGAGGGCTAAAAAAGTATATTTCACGAATTTTTTTTGAATCCACTTCTAAATAGGTCAAATGTGATCTTTAAGTTGAGGGTATGCTGTCACCCGCGTCCGGACGGGAATAGACACGCGTCCGGAAGTGTTTGGCGGAAAATTGGGCGAAGAAACACGCGTCCGGACACAAAGAAACACGTGTCTGGATGCACCAACCCGGGGGCTTCACGTCCTAGACTTGTTTTGGATGTTTTCTCCAATTTTCACCCCATTTCATCCATTCTAATCACTAGAGAGCCTTGGAGAATAAGAAGGAAAGGGAAAAACAAGAGATTAAAGTGTTGATTCAAATTGGGAAAGATCAAATCTTTTAGTTCTTCACACAAAAGCTAAGGAAGCAAGGTAGGGGTTTCTTCCTATTCTCTTCCATTGAGGCTAAGGTTTAGATATATATATATATATATATATATATATATATATATATATATATATATATATATATATATATATATATGTTTTGACTGTAAATCCTATTCATATGTTAGGAAATCCTTGATTCTTGATATTCTTGCAAATATTACCATGTTTTAAACAAAACTATGGTTGGATAGCCATGAAATCTTTTTTTCTTGTCTTAAAACCCTAGTTTTCAAGAGAAATGAATTTTTCTCTTGATTTTTCCTTTGTTCTTAATTTCAAAACTCTAGTGCTTGGTATTGAAAAATAAAATGGTATTTTTGACGATCTCTTGCATATTTTCTTAAATTGTTCTATTGGAATAATACATGTGAAATTTGGGGATTTTGGATTTTACTTGTGATTGGAGAAATTGGTTGGGTATTGTATCTTTTGTGGATGTTTGGATGACCATGGGTGGCCGTTGACTGGGTATCGTAGTGTGAGTAGATCCGTTTCTTACTCCGTGCAGGTTTGAATTTTTCCTACCACTCGTAGTGGGGTTGGTGCCTTGCGAGGACTAAACCACTATTCGCTCAATGGTATCGAGGCTGAAAGTTAGTATACTATTCCTGGGTTGAATTCGTCATTGCCGATGCGTCGGAATGCGCCCTTCCTAAAGTTGTATATCCTTGCGAGGATTGGGTGTATGTGTGTGAGCCAGGATATTTTTGATGTGTTTATTCATGCGATATCTTACATCATACCTGAGATACATTGTGGGCTATTATTTATTGTGCAAATGGTTGGTTATGGTTTATTGTGGAAAAGAGTTTATTGTGGAAATTGTAACTTGTTGGAATGATTATTTTTGGGAATTGGTTTTACTTTTTCATTTAATTATTGCTATTGTGTAAACTTGAGATCTACTTAAATGTCACTGTTTTCCTTCAAAAGCTATATATGATATTTGTAAAATGAGACCGACTGTTTTATATGTTTTCAAAACCTTGTTCGAGTTTGGGAGGATTTTCCTACAGAGCTTAGTGCTCACCCCCTACAAACAATATCATTTTTAGATTATGGTCTAGAGGAGGAGCTCGGAGTTGATGAGCCGGTACATTGGGAAGCTTCAATAGATGGGAACATGGATCCCGAGGTGGACGTTTAGAGCTATATTCTCTTATATTCTAGATAAGGAAATTCATTTTGAGACAATGTGAAGTCTAATATTTTCGTTATTCTACTACAAGATAATAGTTGATTTTTGGGATGTAATTGCCATAGTTGGGCATATTCTTTTAGATGATGTTGTATATATTGTGGATGATGAATGAAATTCTCTTTAGTTATGAAGTTCATTTAGTTGCTCTCATGATGTGAATGATTTTAGATAGTAATGCCGTCCAAGGGAGATTTTGGGGCGTTATAGGTTTGGTATCAGAGCCTAGGAATTAGGTCTTATGTGAGAGTTGTAGGTTATGGATTACCACTAGAGAAGTAGGACTAGGTTGAATAAATTGTTGATTTAAATTTTACACAAGTCATATGCCTTAGATTAAAGTGATAGGTAGGGTGTCTTGTACATCAAGAAAACTAAATTGTGAATTGATGTGTAGGATGAAGGGTGGACGTGGACGGGGACGTGGTGGCCAAGCGAACCCACCACCACCTCCAAATGCCATGAATGACATTTATCAATGCTTAAGGGAGCTAACCACTTCGGTACAACACCAAAATGGGAACAACAACCATAACGGGGGGTTCATCCTTTAGCTCAGGAACCGGGCAACGAGGACGAAAACCGAATAGTTCTTCGAGAATTTTTGAGGCAACGCCCACCTACTTTTCAAGGAAGCTCTCACCCCTTGGATGCAGATAACTGGATTCGTCGAGTCAGCAAGATGTGTGATGGCATGGGAGTTGCCGAGTATTTACGGGTTGGCTTGGCTACATACCTGTTAGAGGGGGAGGCATACCATTGGTGGGACACGGTGAAGAGAATGAGGAACACTGATGCGCTTACTTGGGAGGAGTTTGATCAAATTTTCCAGGACAAGTACTTTCCTGAATCGGTCAGGGACATGATGAGTGCAAATTTTCTTACTCTACGACAGGGTAGCATGACGATGACAGAGTATGAGAGGAAGTTTGATGAGTTATCCCGCTATGCCACGGAGTTCATATCTACTAAGGCTAGGAGGGCCAAACGATTTGAGCAGGGCTTGAGGCCTGCTATCAGGGAGAAGCTTGTGGCTCATAAGATCCAAGACTATGGGGATCTTGTTGACAGAGCTCCACTGGTGGAGAGAGACACAGAGGACAACCAGCGGCGACAGAACTTCGCGAGGGGAGGCCCGATCCAGACGGGTGCTAGCAGCAGTGGAGTGCAGAGGGCGACACCATACCGTCGCCCAGACCAGGTGGTTGGACAGAGACTTCAGATAGTTCGAGGAGATGGGGTTACTCAGAATAGAGCAGGCACTGACCCGCGTCAATGCTTCGCATGTGGAGGTTTCGGGCATTACAAAAATAACTGCCCATCATTTTCAACAAAGACCAATCAAGCAGCAGGACAAGTAAATGCAAACAAGCCACCCCTACATAAGCTACTACAACAGAGACCGTTAGGAGCTCTAGCCCCAGGCGGTGCTAATCAGGGAAGAGTGTTTGTTTTGATCCAACCGAAGGAAGACGTTTCCAATGCAGTTGTGGAAGGTATCGTTCTTCTTTATAATTCTTGGGCCCGAATTTTATTTGATCCCGGTGCGACTCATTCATTCATACGCACTATATATGCTCTTAATTTGGGATTGGAAATTGAGAAGTTAGAACATGCCTTGAGTATTGACATGCCTACGGGAGAACGGTTGGATGCTAGAAGGGTGTGTAGAGGTTGTGTGCTTCGAATTGGGGAGCAAGAATTGATTGTAGATTTGGTTGCATTAGACATAAAGGGGTAAGACATAATATTTGGGATGAACTTGTTGTCCACTTTCCGTGCGGTAATGGATTGTTTTCGCAAGCGGATTTCATTTCAATTACTGGGAGGGGTAGTTTTCAGCTTCATTAATGATCGAAATTCTTCCCATCCATTTCCCACTACGGGAAATAGATTCTTGAAAGCTAAGGCGGGGAGCAATTTGAGTTTCTTGGCCAACTTAATGGGAGATGATCGGGATAAATTCTATATGGAAGTGGTGTTGATAGTATCGGATTTTTCGGATGTCTTCTCAGATGAACTACCCGAGTTACCCCCACAGAGAGAGATTGAGTTTAAGATTGATCTCTATCCGGGAACCGAACTCATATCCATTGCTCCCTATTGGATGACACCTTTGGAGTTAAAGGAGATAAGGAAGCAGTTGGACCATCTCTAGACAATTGGGTTTATCCGTTTAAGCACTTCACCTTGGAGAGTCCCGGTCCTCTTTGTGAAGAAGCATGATGAAACACTTCGGTTATGCATAGACTACCGAAGGTTGAATCGAGTGACAGTGAAGAATAAATATCCATTGCCACGAATTGATGATTTATTCGATCAGCTGAGGAGTTCTAAGCATTACTCCAAGATTGATCTTCGCACAGGGTACCATCAACTGGGGATCAAGAAAGAGGATATTCCTAAGACAGCTTTTCATACCCGATATGGTCATTTCGAATATACGGTAATGCCATTCTGACTGACTAATGCTCCTGCAGCCTTCATAGATTTGATGTACAGGGTATTCTGGTCGTATCTAGATCAGTTTGTAGATCATTTTGTCATTGTGTTTATTGATGACATATTAATCTATTCACGGACACAAGGGGAACATGAACACCATCTTTCGGTAGTGCTTTAGACCTTGAGAGAGCATAAGTTATATGCTACGATAAGTAAATGCGAGTTCTGGATGAAGGAAGTAAAATTCCTTGGCCATGTTGTGTCAGAACAGAGTGTAGTTGTTGACCCCACAAAGATTGAAACAGTGATGAAGTGGGAACCACCGAAGAATGTGACCGAAGTACGTAGTTTTCTGGGCTTAGCCGACTACTACCAGAGGTTTGTGGAAGGGTTCTCAAAACTAGCAATACCAATGACTCGCCTTACGAAGAAAGGGGAAAGATTCTTATGGACTCAAGAGTGTGAACTAGCCTTTCGCACCTTGAAGGAAAGGTTGACAACAACTCTTGTCCTCATTATTCCGAGCAGTGGGGAAGGATACGATGTTTACACAGATGTTTCGTTACGAGGCTTGGGATGTGTGCTAGTGCAGGGAGGCAAGGTAGTTGCTTATGGCTCGAGACAACTTAAGATTCATGAGCAGAACTATCTCACTCATGACTTGGAGTTTGCCGCCGTGGTTTTTGCTCTTAAGTTGTGGAGGTTTTACCTGTATGGAGAAAAGTTTCAAGTATTTTCTGATCATAAGAGCCTCAAGTATATATTCACATAGAAAAACTTGAATCTTCGGCAAAGAAGGTGGATTGAATATCTAGAGGATTATGATTTTGCACTCAACTACCATCCGGGGAAGGCTAATGTAGTCGCAGATGCACTTAGCAGAAAGTCTGGGGTTGAAATCAATGTTCTTGTTGTTAATAGGTGGAAGATGATTGATGCTTTGGAGGAATTTGATTTATTGGTGGATGGACAGGATGATCGACAATGTTTATTTAATCTTGTAGCCCAACCAATTCTCCGACAAAGGACTGTGGAGTTGCAACGATTAGATACAGAGTTGGGAACTATCCAGGGTAGATTGGAGAGGAATGAGATTGTTGAGCACTGGTCTATACATAATGATGAGTTACAGTTTCGTGGAAGACTATGTGTATCAAACAATGACTAAGTAAGGGAAGAAGTGTTGGGTGAGTGCCATCGTTCAAAATTCTCCATACATCCGGGTAGTACCAAGATGTATAGAGACATGAAGCATCAATATTGGTGGAAAGGAATGAAACAAGACGTGGCCAAGTACGTTGCAAAGTGCGCGGTGTGTCAGCAGGTGAAGGCGGAGCATCAAAAGCCCGGAAGATTACTACAGTCCTTGCCTATCCCAGAGTGGAAGTGAGATCACATCACCATGGATTTCGTGTCTGGTTTACCACAGACGTCACGTGGGCATAATGCCGTATGGGTCATTGTAGATAGACTCTCCAAGTCAGCTCATTTCTTGAGTATGAATACCACTAACACTTTAGAGACCTTGGGCAAGTTTTATATCCATGAGATTGTTAGATTACATGGAGTTCCACTCTCTATTGTGTCGGATCGTGATTCTCGTTTTGTGGCGCAATTTTGGCAAAGTCTACAGCGAGCTATGGGGATAGAGTTGCACTTTAGCACCGCCTTTCATCCTCAAACGGATGGCCAATCCGAGAGGGTGATACAGATTTTGGAGGACATGTTACGTGCTTGTGTGTTGGACTTTAAGGGAAGTTGGAGTGATCATTTTCCGTTGGTGGAATTTGCATATAACAATAGTTTTCAATCTAGTATTGGCATGGCACCTTATGAGGCATTGTATGGAAGACCACGTAGGTCCCCGACTTGTTGGTTGGAAGCTGGAATGAGTAGCTTGTTTGGGCCAGAAATTGTTCGGGAGACTACAGAGAAAATTCAACTCATCCGGGAGAGACTACGCACGACACAAAGTAGACAGAAAAGTTATGTGGATAGAAGATGAAGACCATTGGAATTACAAGAGGGGGACTATGTGTTCCTCAAGGTGTCGCCCTGTAACGCCCCAAAAACCGGGGGTCCTTATTTTAAAAAAATTCGGGCAGAGTCTCATTTGTACAGGGAGCTCTACCCAAAACACAACCAGTGCAATTATACTACATTGACCACACCGGGTCCATTTATAAGTAAATATTGATCACACCGGGTCCATTTATCCATACTCATATAACCACGTGCAATTCTTCTGTTACATTAAAACAGTCCATATCCACTTTGGATGACATTACTATCTAAAACCATTCACGATCATGAGAGCGACTAAATAACTTCGTAATCAAAAGAATTTAATACACCATTTACCATAAATACAATGTCATCTAAAAGAATGTGCCCAACTACGGCACTTCCATCCCCAAAAGAATCAAACTAATTATGTGCAGCGGAATAACAAAAATATTGGGTTTTACAAAGTCTCAATCTAGAACAAAAGAACATAATGCTCTAAGCATCCACCTCGGGATCCACACTCCCGTCGATTGGAGTCTCCCAATGTACTGGCTCCTCGACTCCCAGCTCCTCCTCAAGTGTATAATCTGAAATGTGGGTAGGTAGGGGGGGTGAGCACGAACAAGGTTTATAAAATCCTTCCAAACCCGAACAAGGTTTATAAAAGCATATGAAATGGTCGGTCTCATTTCACAATTAACATATCTAATTTTTGAAGTAAAACATGGACATTTTAAAACAAATCTCAAGTTTAAGTAGCAACATTAAATTAAATGAGCAGTAACAAAAAAACCCAGCTACAATAAATAACCATTTCCAAAAATATAAACCATTTTCCCACAAGACCTTGTAGAATCCCATACTTCCACAAGTCCTTGTAGGAAACCATTTTCATAATAATAACAGTAATCCATAACTCAAAAATTCCACAACAATATGTATATGTATCTCAAACATGATGAGAGACAAACCCCATGAATCAACACATTGAGTAATATCTAGCCCACACACACACACACACACACACACACACACAAATCTTCTCAAAGATATTCATCCTTTAAGAAGGGCGTATGCCATACCAATGACAGTGACATATCCAACCCAGGCATTAGTATACTAACCCTCGGACACGGCACCCGTGAGCGAATAGTGGTTTAGTCTTACCAAAACACTAACCCCACTACGAGTGGTAGGAAAAATGCAAACCCACACGGAGCAAGCAACACGTCTACCCACTCTACGATATCTCGTCAAAGGCTACCCATAGTCATCCCACACTCATAAGAGATACAATACCAAACTCAATTTCTTAATTTACAAGCATATCTCAAAAATTCCCAAATTTATCATGTGACAATTCCAATAACCAATTAAGAAAAATACAAGAGATCACAACCACATCATTTTATTACTCAACACAAAACACTATAGTTTTGAAATCAATAATAAATGAATAATTTAAGAAGAAAATCAATCACGCTCCAAAAACTATAGTTTTCAAGCAAGAAAAGAGATTTCATGGGTATTCAACCCTAACTTTGTTCAAAAACATGTAATCCTTGCAAAAAAAGAATAAGAGATGACGATTTCATTTCATATATATAACATTTAGAGGCAAAACATATATATATATATATACCCTAACATCAATGAACATGAATGGAAGAAAACCCCTACCTAGAAATCAAAATTCCAAGCTTAATCTCCAAGCTTCTCAAGCGAAGCCCAAGCCCTAGAACTCTTCTTCCCTCGTCTTCTTTCTTTCTCCCCCTAGTTCTAAGATGGGTGAAGGAGTTTTGGGTGAGAGATGTGAGAAAAAAAGGAAGGAAAGGGGCTGAAATCTGGGTTTAAACCCAGCAGTCCCGATTTTTACTGTTTATGGGCTGATTTGGGTTTTCTCCAAAATTACGGTTTTGCCACTACACATTCCAAATTTGATCCATATGACTATCCTAAGGTTTTTCGACGTTCCGGATTCATTTTTAATGTTATTTTAACCTAAAAAAATTTAGTTTTATGATTTATCTCAAAACTAAAGTAAATTTACACTCGAAACACTAAAATTACTATTTTATTCCTCCGAACCGCTATATGTGCTAAACGGCTATTCCAAGTTTTTTCGGACCTCCCGGATTCATTGGAGGCCTTATCTTGACCTAAAAATATTTAGAAACTTACCTAATCTCTATTCTCAAGGTTAAACATATTCAAAACTAAGTTTGACTCAAAAGTCAATTCGTCTGAAACTCAAACTTCATGATCAATCTTTCAACAATGATTCTAAGTTTCTACCATCATTTTATTCATCTTAGGAGAACTCTTAAGATAATAGTATCCGTATTTCATTTTTAATACGGAGTCTTACAATCCACCCCCCTAAAAGAAAGTTTCGTCCTCGAAACTTAATCGTCGAGTTAGTTTATCTAATTCTAATTGACAACATGGTCTCAACACATATTAATCCCTTAAGTATCAAATCCAAGTTCATAACAGAATATCATATTCTAAATTTTAAATCCATCACTTCCACTTATAACATCATTGCAGTTACGTAGAGTCCCCAAGATTAACTTCCTTCACTAGAATTCATTTATCACCTTTATTCTCAATAATTGTATACGATTGTTCCAACAAATTTCTTATCATGCATAACTAGTAGATCATAGTACTTAATTGTCTACTCATCAAATATCACTTCTCTTTTGAATTTCACCAATCATTTCAATAAACCTCATATTTGTTTCCTGCATGTAGCTTATTCATAAGCATATCAAAATAACTCAAATGTGATTCCACTAATAAGGTTACTCATCTTTCCTATACTAACATCATGGTATAACACAAAACTTAGTACTGACATTACGGTAAGATTTATCTCGATTCCTGAAATAGATACAACATTCTTAATCACTTTGTCTCTCACTAGCCAATGGAATTCATAATCTTTGAAATCTACAATAATTTCAATTCACAACTACACACCACCACATAAGTCAATATTCTAGGATCAACTCTTAGGTTGCACATCCATTTGCAATTCCTCATGATACTTTTTACCTTCTCCATTATAGTCATTACTCAAATAGTTCGCTGCGCACTCTGATATAAATTATAATCCACCAATTCACAAATCAAAACTAGCCACAAGATAAGAATTCTCATTGGTTTGAAAGTTTTGAGAAGATAAGTCAAATTCCACCAAAGTGTACAACTGAAATCTAACCACATTTATCCTCCAAATATAGCTTCTAAAATGTGTACACTAACGATCCATCTAATCCATTCAAAGGGAATTTTAGTAATTAACTAAATATAATACTTAGTCTAAGTGTCAAGTTATATCTCCAAGATATTTGTTCTCAGTCCCCAATCTTAAGCTCAAATCAATAAGCCTTACAATCCTCTTCATAACTCATTTGTATCCGAATTCATACTTTTAGATCAATCTTAATTTCTCTACATGTTCACCAACTCGATTAAGGTCAATTATTTTCTATCTCCCAAGTATTCATTCTCAATCTCTAAACTTGAGCTAGAACTAATAACCATGTAATCAATTCTTAGTGGCTTTCATTAACATCGCAACTCTTTTCACGATACCTATACTTTCGAATCCCTATGATACAATCCATTACAATATATATCTTGTAATATGCCAAAATGTGAAGATAGACTGTCAAGGATCCCAAAATATCTCTCAATTCTCTATCACCAGACTTCTTATGATATAATCAAAACTAAAACAAGACTCCCAATGATTAAACCAATGTTCCTTAATTTACCCACATTAGTCATCATAGTCTTAATCATTATTCATAATCCTCAAGATAATAACGATCTGCTAATTACTAGGATAACCATAGTCATTAATCCCAAAAATTACATATGGTTTCTACATCCATGTCAAAGTCAATCTGCATCGGTATCATCATTGATTCTTCAAATTACATTTTTCCAATTATCACCACTAATCGTAAAGTTCGAATCTTCAATACTCATGCCAACAATCCTCAAGTATAACTAATCAAACCTATCTTAATAGTGTACTAAAAGAGACAGGAAAAAGAACTTCATATTCCTCCAACACACAACTCCAATAACATTAAAAGATCTCACTTATCAATAGAAGCTAACACCAAACATTGAAACCATCCTTATTTCAATAATTGTTTGCTATATCTGACCTAAAAATTTTAGAACTTTTTTATTTTTAATCCTACAATATCTAGGGTTAAAGGTAACGATTATATCTTAGTCAGACTTTCTAGATTTCCTTTTTGCATGTCTATAAGTTCGTTTCCATAACTCAACCTCAAATTTCCAATCAAAATTTGTAAATACAAGTCATCTATTAACCTCACACTCAATCAAGAGATTATTGATTGTTAATGCTTTAAAGAGTCCAAGTGTAGTGAACTAAGCCCACCACGAAATAATGTTACCTAAGTATATCGTCCTCAATGACTATCCTATGTATGACCCTTCTAAACCATTAATACTTTCAAAGTAAATTTAATCAACTCTCAGTAATATTTTCAAACCAATATTGGTAACCTCAAGTATGTAGTTCCGAAACAACCTCCTATTCATTTAAGAACTATAACCACAATTCCAATCATTATTTCAAAAAATAGACTCTCATTCAGTGTTTATACACCATATTCCTTCAATTGATCATATTTGAGAGTTTTATTATCTCATACCATCGTACTCACCCTAGAGGACAACATAACACTCTTGTGGTTCACATCGTAAAACCAAAACTACAGTCATTCCTTAATTTCTATGACTTTTTAAGTAACACACCTAACTTTCCATAACCTTATTATTCAAAACTTAGTCCATCTTAAAAAAACATCTAAGTTGACCTTACCTCCACACATCCAAATTGGGTTATCACCTCTCCTTGACTTCCAAAAATAAAAACAACACTAATAGTAGAATAGAATATTTAGAGTCAACAAAGCACCAAATTGTAGTTACATTTTATATTGTTATCCATCAAAAACACTTCAATCAACATGTGTGCGCCTCTCAATCAAAGCCTAAATAGTGTGGAAGTTTGCTTTAGGATAAGCCCTTCACAATCTAAGAAGAAAAGCACGACACTTTGTTATACAAGGAATACCACAGTGTAGATTTTCGATCAACTTCGGTGAATAAACTGATTTAACTCAGGTATTTCTAGCATGTGTGACCTATATGGTTGGAAAGATATACGAGTTAAGCTTCTAACAAAAAAAACGGTGCACAATTTAGACTTTCTAACTAAGAGTTATGATCAAATTGGTGAAAGGTAGTCTGCTTGACTGATGGTTCTGCTATACTTTCCTAACTCAAATTTGGGTGTCTTTTGTCACAAATCCTATCTCGTACCCATCTCCAATATAGATAATATGACTTGCATAAAGATCCATGTCTAGCATCATTTACAAACCAAATGCCAAATTATCATATGTCTCCTAGAATAGTCCAAAACGACATGATATGAAACTAGAATATCCATCCCAAAATTTTCGTCAACTCCTCAAAGCTAGATAATCCATAAATTCGAACAAATAATTAATCCCTAACCTAACTAAACAAAAAATCACACTTATCTTCTAAACATATAACTTCAAACAAATCAAAACCTAAAGTTTCTTCATCCTAAACTAATACTCCAGTGATAGTCCACAACCTACAGCTCTCATGTAAGACCTAATTCCTAAGCTCTGATACCAAACTTTGTAACGCCCCAAAAATCGGGAGTCCTTATTTTAACAAAATTCGGGCAGAGTCTCCTTTGGACGGGGAGCTCTACCCAAAACAGAACATGTGCAATTATACTACATTGACCACACCGGGTCCATTTATAAGTAAATATTGACCACACCGGGTCCATTTATCCATACTCATATAACCACACGCAATTCTTATTTTACATTAAAACAGTCCATATCGACTTTGGACGACATTACTATCTAAAACCATTCACGATCATGAGAGTGACTAAATAACTTCGTAATTAAAAGAATTTAATACACCATTTACCATAAATACAATGTCATCCAAAAGAATGTGCCCAACTACGGCACTTCCATCCCCAAAAGAATCAGACTAATTCTCTGCAGCGGAATAACAAAAATATTAGGTTTTACAAAGTCTCAATCTAGAACAAAAGAATGTAATGCTCTAAGCATCCACCTCGGGATCCACACTCCCGTCGATCGGAGTCTCCCAATGTACTGGCTCCTCGACTCCCAGCTCCTCCTCAAGTGTATAATCTGAAATGTGGGTAGGTAGGGGGGTGAGCACGAAGCTCTGTAGGAAAATCCTTCCAAACCCGAACAAGGTTTATAAAAGCATATGAAATGGTCGGTCTCATTTCACAATTAACATATCTAATTTTTGAAGTAAAACAGGGACATTTTAAAACAGATCTCAAGTTTAAGTAGCAATATTAAATTAAATGAGTAGTAACAAAAAAACCCAACTACAATAAATAACCATTTCCAAAAATATAAACCATTTTCCCACAAGACCTTATAGAATCCCATACTTCCACAAGTCCTTGTAGGAAACCATTTTCACAACAATAACAGTAATCCATAACTCAAATATTCCACAATATTCTGTATATGTATCTCAAACATGATGCAAGGCAAACCCCATGAATCAACACATTGAGTAATATCTAGCCCCCCCCCCCCACACACACACAAATATTCTCAAAGATATCCATCCTTTAGGAAGGGCGTATGCCATACCAATGGCAGTGACGTATCCAACCCAGGCATTAGTATACTAACCCTCTGACACGGCACCCGTGAGCGAATAGTGGTTTAGTCTTACCAAAGCACTAACCCCACTACGAGTGGTAGGAAAAATGCAAACCTACACGAAGCAAGCAACACGTCTACCGACTCTACGATATCTCGTCAAAGGTCACCCATGGTCATCCCACACTCATAAGAGATACAATACCAAACTCAATTTCTCAATTTACAAGCATATCTAAAAAATCCCCAAATTTATCATGTAACAATTCCAATAACCAATTAAGAAAAATACAAGAGATCACAACCATATCATTTTATTACTCAACACAAAGCACTATAGTTTCGAAATCAATAATAAAGGAAGAATTTAAGAAGAAAATCCATCACTCTCCAAAAACTATGGTTTTCAAGCAAGAAAAGAGATTTCATGGGTATTCAACCCTAACTTTGTTCAAAAACATGTAATCCTTGCAAAAAAAATAATAAGAGTGGATGATTTCATATCATATATATAATATTTAGAGGCAAAACATATATATATATATATATATACCCTAACATCAATGAACAAGAATGGAAGAAAACCCCTACCTAGAAATCAAAATTCCAAGCTTAATCTCCAAGTTTCTCAAGCGAAGCCCAAGCCCTAGAACCCTTATTCCCTTTTCTTCTTTCTTTCTCTCCCTAGTTCTAAGATGGGTGAAGGAGTTTTGGGTGAGAGATGTGAGAAAAAATGGAAGGAAATGGGCTGAAATCTGGGTTTAAACCTAGCAGTCCCGATTTTTACTGTTCATGGGCTGATTTGGGTTTTCTCCAAAATTACGGTTTTGCCACTACACATTCCAAATTTGATCCATATGACTATCCTAAGGTTTTTTGACGTTCTGGATTCATTTTTAATGTTATTTTAACATAAAAACATTTAGTTTTATGATTTATCTCAAAATTAAAGTAAATTTACACTCGAAACACTAAAATTACTATTTTATTCCTCCGAACCGCTATATGTGCTAAACGACGTTTTCAAGTTTTTTCGGACCTCTCGGATTCATTGGAGGCCTTATCTTGACCTAAAAATATTTAGAAACTTACCTAATCTTTGTTCTCAAGGTTAAACATATTCAAAACTAAGTTTGACTCAAAAGTCAATTCGTCTGAAACTCAAACTTCATGATCAATCTTTCAACAATGATTCTAAGTTTCTACCATCATTTTATTCATCTTAGGAGAACTCTTAAGATAATAGTATCCGTATTTCATTTTTAATACGGGGTCTTACACGCCCAAAAAGGGAGTGTTTCGTTTTGGCAAGAAATGAAAATTAACTTCAAGGTACATCGGACCATTTGAAGTGATCAAAGCGGTGGGCAAAGTGGCGTATCAACTTCGGTTATCATCTCAGTTGTCAGGGGTACATGACGTGTTTCATGTGTCAATGTTGAGAAATTGGCAATCGGATACAACACATGTCGTTGATTTGGAGGATATTAAATTCAAGGTGGAGCAACATATGAAGAACAACCGGTAGAGATTCTCGATACCAAGGAAAAGGTGCTTCGCAATAAAGTCATCCAACTGGTGAAAGTCTTGTGGCAACATCATGGGGTGAAGGAAGCTACTTGGGAACCAAAGCTGAAGATGCAAGAGAAGTATCCTCATTTGTTCTCTACTTAAGGTAAGTTTTGAGGACGAAACTTTCTTTAAGAGGGGTGGATTGTAAACCCCCACATTCTTATCTTTATATAACAACGTAATTATTTTTGAAATGCTAATATATGTGATGATGTATGCATGAACTATGTGGATTGTAAGAGTAGAAATAAAAATTTTAGGCGAGGTAATAAGGTATGAATTGGAAGTTATGAAGTATTCCGGAGTTCAAACACATTTTAGATAAAATTTCGATAGAAAGGATATTGGACACTGCCTAGTATTTAGACCATAATTTTTTACTCCTAACTCCGATTGATCTTTTTTTTGGACAATAGAAACTAGATTTCAAGGGCTACAACAGTGTATTTCACGAAAATTTTATGAATCCACTTCTAAATAGGTCAAATTTGATCTGGAATTTGAGGGTATGCTGTCACCCGCGTCCGGACGGGAATAGACACGCATCCGGACGCGTTTGGTGGAAAATTGGGCGAAGAAACATGCGTCCGGACACAAAGAAACATGTGTCCGGACGCACCAACCTGGGGGCTTCACGTCCCAGTCTTGTTTTGGGTGTTTTCTCCAATTTTCACCCTATTTCATCCATTCTAATCACTAGAGAGCCTTGGAGAATAAGAAGGAAGGGGAAAAAAAAGAGATTAAAGTGTTAATTCAAGTTGGAAAAGATCAAATCTTTTAGTTCTTCACACAAAAGCTAAGGAAGCAAGGTAGGGGTTTCTTCCTATTCTCTTCCATTGAGGCTAAGGTTTAGATATATGTATGTTTTGACTATAAATCCTATTTATATGTTAGGAAATCCTTGATTCTTGATATTCTTGCAAATATTACCATGTTTTAAACAAAGCTAGGGTTAGATAACCATGAAATCTCTTTTTCTTGTCTTAAAACCCTAGTTTTCAAGAGAAATTAATTTTTCTCTTGATTTTTCCTTTGTTCTTGATTTCAAAACTCTAGTGCTTGGTATTGAAAAATAAAATGGTACTTTTTATAATCTCTTGCATATTTTCTTAAATTGTTCTATTAGAATAATACATGTGAAATTTGGGGATTTTGGATTTTACTTGTGATTGGAGAAATTGGTTGGGTATTGTATCTTTTATGGATGTTTGGATAACCATGGGTGGCCATTGACTGGGTATCGTAGAGTGGGTAGATGCGTTTCTTACTTCGTGCAGGTTTGAATTTTTCCTACCACTCGTAGTGGGGTTGGTGCCTTGCGAGGACCAAACCACTATTCGCTCACGTGGTATCGAGGCTGAGGGTTAGTATACTATTCCTGAGTTGGATTCGTCATTGCCGATGCGTCGGAATGCGCCCTTCCTAAATTTGTATATCCTTGCGAGGATTGGGTGTGTGTGTGTGGGCCAGGATATTCTCGATGTGTTTATTCATGCGATATCTTACATCATACCTGAGATACATTGTGGGCTATTGTTTATTGTGCAAATGGTTGGTTATGGTTAATTGTGGAAATGAGTTTATTGTGGAAATGGTAACTTGTTGGAATACTTATTTTTGGGAATTGGTTTTACTTTTTTATTTAATTATTGCTATTGTGTAAATTTGAGATCCACTGAAATGTCTATGTTTTCCTTCAAAAGTTATATATGATATTTGTAAAATAAGACCGACTGTTTTATATGCTTTCAAAACCTTGTTTAAGTTTGGGAGGATTTTCCTATAGAGCTTAGTGCTCACGCCCTACAAACAATATCTTTTTCAGATTATGGTCTAGAGGAGGAGCTCGGAGTTGATGAGCCAGTACATTGGGAAGGTCCAATATATGGGAACGTGGATCCCGAGGTGGACGTTTAGAGCTATATTATCTTATGTTCTAGACTAGGAAATTCATTTTGAGACAATATAAAGTCTAATATTTTCGTTATTCCGCTGCAAGATAATAGTTGATTTTTGGGATGTAATTGTCATAGTTGGGCATATTCTTTTGGATGATGTTGTATATATTGTGGATGATGAATGAAATTCTCTTTAGTTATGACGTTCATTTAGTTGCTCTCATGATGTGAATGGTTTTAGATAGTAATGCCGTCCAAGGGGGATTTTGGGGCGTTATAGAGGCCTTCTTCCTTTGAATAATTGGAGCATGTGTATCTGGATGATGACCCCAGACATGTGGTCTCTGTTGTGTCCAGACTATTGGAGGATGTCAAAGATAAGCTCATAGTCTTCCTTAAAAGCAACTATGATTTCTTCGGCTAGAAACAAGAAGTTATGCAAGGAATAGACCCAAAGGTCATCGTCCACAAGTTCAGTGTTGATCTGAGTTGGAAACCTATTTGTTAAGAATATAATATGTGGGATTAAGGCACTACGTAGTGGGGGTGAATAGGTTAATTTTAATTTAGCTTGGACAAACACCAATGTTTAACCTAATTCTACCCCAATTACGTTTTCTCAATTAATTTAAAAAGTACATGTGAAAACCCTTTTTACTTGAACAACCCAAAAAATTTCATGTAGATTGATGTAATAGATATGTCAATTTTACGATTAACATCAATCTCACACAACGATCCCAACCAAGGCAATAAACACAACCAAAACCACTATGAATGATTTGACTGAAATACAATCAAAACATCAAAGATATGGTGTTTGTGTGTTCATCAATTGCAAGTGTATATGTAAATAAATAATAATAACACAAGTAATTTGTTGATGTAGAAACCTCCTCAAGAAAAATTGCGGGAAACCACTAGATGTTCACCAAAGCCTACTTCATTATCCCAAAGTCAGTTTACAAGTATTCAAGACTTATATCTCAACTAATACTATGGTTAAAATGCTCATTTCCTTCAATAAACCTCTCACCGATGTTATGGATAGCTTCACTTGAACTCTCAGCCGCAATAGATTGTTTAGGCCTCAAGCAATCCTAGGATGCATTCAAGACTCCCAGTATGTACACTTCTTCCAATGGGTTTGGTTGATCTCCAAGCTAAATCTTCTTCTCCAATGTGTGAGCTTGGATTAGAGTATCAATATGGATTTTTCCTTTTGGATTTAGGGATCTAGGTTTCTTCAAGGATCTCTTAAGGTTTGGGAGGCAAATTGTAGGCTTACAAAAGAGATACCCTAGCTTGGGAAGCTTAAAATAGGGTTTGTCTTGGGACCAAATTGTTAGATATACATTTTTAATTGGTTAATTTCATGGATTCCATGTAAATCTCAACCTATTCATGGTCATGATACTATCAAGATTGAAGATCCAAAAACGTTATTGAAGAGAGGAGATCAAACATCAAAGCTACATCCTTCATACTCTGATTGCACTTTCAAGCTTAGAACAAAAGTAATGACTTAGATACCTAAGATAATCCATTAGTTTAATTAACTTAGGAGGATTAGATTTAAAATGGATTTAGGGATTAATCCGTGTATGGCTCTTGGGTGATTTTAAATGAAAAGATTTTCTAAACCATTTTGTATTTTGAAAACATAGTTTAAGCCATTAGGGGACTCCTCTTGAGAAACACCCTTTAGTGCTCAAGAGGACAAGTTTTTTTTCTTCGTTTTAGGATTAAAAAGCTAATATGGACTGTCCTATACTCGCTAGCCTTTGCTAGAGTAGTCTCTTAATGACATAGGAAAAAAGAGGGGAAGAGACCACTAATGGAGTAATAAGGCTCGCTCGTGTATTATATGCTCCTTAGTTAGGTTTGAAATATGATTTTCACTCCAGTGACAACTGTCCTATGATCGCCCTCCAGCCAATCCAGCAGTCCTTCGCAAAGTTGAGTTTTCTTGTTAACCAAGATTGCCCTCATTCTGGACCTATAAATAGGGAAAGTCTTTCTTCAACTAGGGTAAGCCTCTTATAAGCCTTTTGAGAGAGAAAACTCTTATTCTAACTAGAGAGCTTCCACCACGACCCTAGATCCCTAAGACGCAAGGCTATCACTAGAGATTTTACCCAACCCCACAACATGGAGTTGAAGATCTTGATGGTTTAACAAATTCATTGGTGTATGCATACCGGGAATCCTTGTACTGCCCATGATTGCTCGAGCCTTAAACAAACTGTGCAACAGAGAGTTCAAGTAAAGCTATATAAGACGTCGGAGAGGGATTTTCAGTAGAGAGATCTACGAAGGAAATGAGCATCTAACCTTGGTATTGGTTGAGGTATTGATGAGCACATAATATTGTATATTTAACGGCATCATTACATGCATTTTAACTTAACTTTGCATTTAAGTGCTTAGAGTTAGCCGAATTTATGAATAATGTTGATATTTTGATGTTGCAGGTAATTATAGCGTAAATCATGGATTTTGGAACCTTGAAAATAAGTGTGGATGAGTGGTGAAGAGATTGACACATTACATGAGTTTTTGGAGGCTTAAAAGTGAAAGAAATCAAGGAGATATCGTGTTTGGTAACATAGGCACCGCCACCGGCACCATTTTGTTGCAATACCTCGGTTTTCCTCCTTTTTGACCATGATTCAATTAAAATCTGAAAAAGTTCAAAACATGAAAGTTGTAGATCTGGATGTTCTCTATATTTTATCAAAATTTCAGCTCAATCGGACGGTTGGATCAAAAGTTATGACAATTCTACAAAAACTGGTCCTGAGCTAGCATCTCATTTTCAACCTAACGGTAGAAGGAAACAAAACCTACCGATAAGTTTTTTCTACTGGACAAAAACCTACCGGAAACCTACTGAAAACCTACCGGTAGGTTTGCGCTACTGGAGTATAACCTACCGGTAGGTTTTCCGCGACCTACCGGTAGGTTTTGCCCAGAAGTGCCAGAACGCCTGCAACTCAAGTTCCACTTGCCTAGGGGTCC
This sequence comes from Ilex aquifolium, assembly GCA_951799425.1. Lineage (NCBI taxonomy): Eukaryota > Viridiplantae > Streptophyta > Magnoliopsida > Aquifoliales > Aquifoliaceae > Ilex > Ilex aquifolium. Next base: position 29,541,060 of record OX637391.1, read on the forward strand.
CACCATTGATTCTCCCACTTATTCCTGACATCCCTTACACACATACATGTCTCCCCACACCTAGGGGTGGACTTTGGAGGCCATTGCATTTATGAGGATGAGAGGTCTGCTCTGAAAACTAGAGGAGAGCCCTATGGACGAAATTTGCAGAGGTCTTTCACCATATATTCAGCATTCACAAGTTTGGAAGAGGGAGGCTACCTAAGCTTAGAAAGCTCCAAGGAAGAAGATGAATAGTAGTTAGAAAACATAGATTTTTGCATTTTCTTCCATCCTTTCACTTGTAGTTTATTGTAAGACTTGTGTAAACTTCATTTATTATCTTTAATGTGATTTACTTCAAGTACATTTCAAGTTTAATGCTACATTTTAGATTTCACCATTGTTGTGTTAAGTTTTCTTCATTTCAAGCTTTTTAAATGGGTATTGAATATTTTCCTTCATAGTTTAAGATTTCTTGCATTAAGTTAAGTTTTAATCTTCATTTCAATACCATGTCTCTTTTCATTATGTATGTCTTTCCTTTTAATATGAGTAGTTAGATTTTAAGTTGGCTAATCCAAGGGAAAACTCCTCTTGGGTATGCCATTTGAACTCATTTTCTTTCCTCCTCTCGGTAGTTAGATTTTAAGTTAGCTAATCCGAGTGGTTCCTCGTAATTTTTCCCGAGGAGGGTTTTCCACATCAATAAATCACTTGTGTTATTTATTATTTATGCTTATACACTTGTGATTGTTTACACACACGCGCACTATATGTTTGATGAGTTGAATGCTTGACTTATAAATGAACCATAGTTGTGTTTGGGTTTGGATTTTGGGATCGCTATGAGATTGATTGTTTGAGTGAATTAACCGAATATTAATTAACATTAATTTTCATGGATGTAAGGGTTTGTGGAGACTAAAAGTAGTTCTCATTGGTAGTTGTTATATCTAAGTGAGAATAGGTAATTTAGGTAGACGTGTGCTCCATGTGTATAATTGTGGGGGAAGATCCACTTCGTTTCTCCCCCTCCTATAACAAAAATTGATATTAGAGTGTAGTTGCCCTGAGTTGCGATAGAAGTACATAGTGTTTTACCTACTTGAGATCTATCATTACTACTAGTTTTTTTTCCCAGTAAATCATTACTACTAGTTAGTCTTGAATGGAATCTCAAAAAGAAAGAGGTTCAATTCCACAACCACCTATCTTTGATGTGTCTAACTTTGCATATTAGAAAGCTCGCATGAGAGCATTTTTAAAATTTGTAGATGAGAGAATTTGGTTGACCGTGCAAGAGGGTTGGAACCCTCTCACTGCCATTACATAAGTCAAAGGTGGTGAAGCGGTAGTTAAATCAAAATCCCAAAAGACTTGGTCGAAAATCGAGATTGAATTGACGGGGTGAAACTCAAAAAATTTGAATGCGATATTCAATGTAATGACACCAAACAAGTTCTAGAGAATTGAGAGGGCATGTAATATTCTTATGGTCTCTCACGAGGGAACTACAATGATCAAGATGTCTAATCTCCAAAGGTACACCTTACAGTTTGAGATTTTGAGGATGCTAGAGGAAGAAATATTTAGCAATTTTTATGTTAAATTATAGGATATTGTTAACTCTTCCTTTGTATTAGGTACCAAAATCGATGATGTTGCTATCAAGTGGGAAATCTTGAGATCTATACTGGAGAGATTTCATTCTAAGGTGACCTCATTAGAGATGAGTGTCAATATGACTTTGGTGTCGGTCGAAGACATAGTTGGGTCACTTTTGACTTTCGAGATGGACCTTCTTGCACCCAAGAAAGTGAAGGGTGTAGCTTTAAATTCAAAAATTAAAGAAGGGGCAAATCTTATAAAAAAAAAAAGAAAGAAAGGGATAAATCCGAGTCAGTCTGATCAGGAGAAGAGGACATAGTCTACCTTGGGCATAAATTCAATAAATATTTTAAGGTTAGTGGTGTCAATTCCTGAAGGACGAAAGGGAATCCCAGTGGACCTAAATCTCCTAGAAATGAAAAAAAAAGTGGGGGAAGAACTTCTCAATACGAGGTTGAGAAGAAAGGGCAAGGTCTCCAATGCTATGAATATCATGTTTTGGACATGTAGCTGCAGAATGTCGAAGTTTTAAGAAGAAGGACCGACCCAAGGATAGGAGGAGAGCCATAAAGGCTAAGGTGAGTGAGAGTGAAAGTGAGTCAACAATGATGAGTCAACAATTAATGATGATTACACTTCTCAAAGTGATAAAGAAAACTTCATAGCCATCATAGGTTCACACTCCCCCCCCCCCCCCCCCCAAACAAGAAACTTCCAAAGAAAAAGAAGTGACAGTTGAGTCAAGTCCCACCATGGATGTAAATGACTTAGAAGTCAAAGTCTCAACTAGAGAGGATGAGACTGAGAGTGTTGAGGACCTCTAAGATGGATGCAATGAAGTATATAAAGAGTGTCTAAAACAAGGTAAGAAGTTATTTTTTTTGTAGCACGAGGCTCACAACTAGTGAAGATGAGAAGAAAGCACTTCACGTGGACTTAATGAAGTCCAAGGCTCATATTGTTGGGCTTGAGGAGGAGGAGAAGTCCCTCCATGACAAGGTGAGCTTTCCTTTAGAGAGAGAATAAAGGGCTTTTAAACTTATCAAACTTGATAGAGACTTTCACGAATCGTAAGAGCTCTTGAAAAGACTTTCCCATAGCATTGAAAAACTTGAAAAAATTGTGTCTATATGGAAGAGTGTGGGTAACAAGAGAGGTTTAGGCTACACTAATGAAAACACCACCACCACCACTTCTTCTAAGACCGTGTTTGTAAGGGGTAATCCCAACCCAAAGGCTAACATTGGTAAGGGTAAACAATAAGAAGCCAGTTAAAAAGGAAACTCAAACCAAATCATTTGTGTATTTTACTTGTGGTGAACATGGTCACTATAGTGTACATTGCATTCATGATAGGGAAGTCTTAAATAAGAAGCTCATGCATCTAATTAACCAATCTAAAGGCTTTAAGCAACCAAATATTAAATTTTTCTAAGCTTTTAGAGAGGTCTAGTGAGTCTAAGCATAGTCATGCATCATCAACAAATGGACCACAAACTAAAGTACACAAAACTCCTTCTACCCCCAATGTCAAAATTGATCTACACACATCCGGGAAGAAGATAGTTAGTTCTCTGTCCATTTCCTGACATAACCCCAGTTTTAGGAAGGGAAAGCAAGTTTGGGTGACTAGGGAGGATCTTGAGAAACTCACCATCTTAACCAAATTGCAGGCCCCTATGCTTCTAACAAGTCCGTGGCTCCTAAAAAGTAAGAGAGGTAAGAGTATGGACCTAGGTGTATCATTCATGCATTGCATCAAACATCCTAGGGTCATACATTATTATTTTTTTGTTTATTGTTGATTTGTTTTCTATATGAAAATGCAAAAACAATAGAAATTTTAAAAACCCAAAAACAAAAGAAATTGAAAATCCAAAAATAGTTTTGATGTCAAGTTTGACTTTCACTTTTAAGATTTATGGTAATTGTTTTGGCTGTTCTTTTCTTTGTTTTATTTGCGTGTTTATGCATATTCTTATTTGTATTTATTTTTAAAAAAAAAAACATTATAAAAGAAAAGGAAAAAATATTTTATTTTGTTTGTCTTTCTTTATTAATGACCATGGTAATTCACACTTTGGTTTGCATCATAATGATTCCAATCTTAAATCAAAGTTGAAATTTGCATTGCTATGAATCATATTAGGGAATAGAGAATTTAGAGGCATAAATTTTATTGCATGATTCATTAGCCAATGTCTCTTTCACCCTAGCGTGCTTGGATAATGTTTACCTTTGAAATTTTCAAAACCAAGTACACGCCACCATTCACTTTCATATTTAGAAGTCTTATTAGTTTGAACTATTAATGATCATAAGTGACTTTAAGGGTTGGTAATAGGTGAAAACATGACTAAATGTTAGTTAAACCACAATCCCTTAAAAAATGTCGAAGATCAATTGTCTGAAAAAATCTCAATGTGGCTAATCTTTAAAAAAAGTGAGGCAAAAATAAATGACTAAAAACAATTGCACTTGAATTTTTTAGAGTAATTGTGCTTAAAAGACATTGCTCATTTGTAAAGCTCACAGAGATCATGCTAATCATGTTTAGAAGCATACTTTAAAAGTGTTAACTAAAGCCATAAGAGTAGAAGGAATAAAAGAAAGGGAAAGTTGTTTGAAAAGAAAAATCATTAGGACACTCACTAACCGGTCATATATTCACTTAGAAGATGTATTAGGATATCATGTTAAGCTGATTAATGATTTGAACAAAGCAGAATCCTAATTGTGTTGGATTTTGGTTTCACACGTGTTGCACTTAAATTAGTCATATTTTAACAAAATTTAAACACATGTGAATGAAATTGAATGAATTGAGGGAATATTGATGTAGGATACATGAAATTGATTTCTATATTCCTTGATTATGTCTTAGAGTAATGTAATGAGATGATGAAATTTGGATGAAGCTATTATATTGAAAATTTGTGTAATTTTCATGATTTTTTGACAATGAGCATTCATTGTTTATTTGAAAATTGCATTACATGTAGATCCAAATTTATCCATGCATGTGCATTTAGATGCATTTAAGTTGTATATACATCATGCATGCATTTTGAGGTTTTATGGAGGCTTTGGAGGGGTGGACGAAGGGTCGAGATGGTTCATGAAATTGTGGAAAGCTGTCAAAAAGAGGACATTTAACATTGGGACCACTCAAGTGACCCTCAATCAACTCAAGTGACCTTGCGTTAAGTCGGTTGCTAGGGTTTTAACATCAAAAATTGATGATCACTTCTTATTCTTAACACATATATATTCATCCTAAGCCTCCTAAATTCCAAAATTCTTAGTCTCAATCACTCTCAAACTTACACTCCATGTCTTCTAGGGTTGATTCAGTTTATGAGATGGATCCCAACAGAGAGAAAAGGCCTAGGGTTGTGGAACCACAAGTTGACATCGAAGTTGATTTCGATAAGAACAATTGATTTCGGACACTGGAGTTTGAATGGAGATATAACACCGAGTATCCTCTTAGGTCGGTTATGATTGAGCAAAGAGTACACCACACAGGTAAATCAATCTATCTCTGTAAACTTCGCTAATCGTGGGTGGACATAGCTATTTTAGTACCCTGGGACTTAAAATGAAAGTATAGCGAGAGAGTTTTATAGTCACATCTGTGATCCCTAGGATGATCACTTTGTTACCTATGTTCAAGGGGTTGAGTTCGTATTTTCTATCGATCTCATATCTACCACTCTTGGTCTACCTAGGATAGAGAATGATGCCCTTAGTGGAAGGCCGATTGAGGATTTGCCTCCTCTCCATGTTGTGGCTACACAATTGTATGGTAAAGAACAACCTGAGAATTGGGTGACATTGAACTTTTTCCAGAAATATCTAACCCCAAAATCTAGGATGTTAAATCTCATAGCCAACTACAACATAGAATCGAAATTCCACACCTTAAACTTACCATTTTAGAGAGCATATCTGCTATATGTTATAGGAACAGATTTAGATATTGATTTTTCTACAATGATATTTGGGTTTATTCGGCGAGCTTGGTTAGAAGGGAGAGTATCAGATGGTATGCCTTTTAGATTATTGATAACTCAAATCTACAAGGGTAGAGGAGTTGTCTTGCCCAAGGATCAATTGCAGTACCCTATATGGACTTTGAACAAGAGTTCTATAAAGCAGAGCAAGACTTAGACTGACTATGTTATAGTAGTTGAGGAGAAAAGAGAACTTGTTGGAGATCCACCTGTTCATCCTAACACTAGTATGTCTAGGCCTCCACCACAACCACATGAGCCCAGTTCAGACATCCTTGCTACGTAGTTAGCTTCATTGGTTGATATGTTGACGGGTATGCAACAGTTCATGGAGGAGCATCATTGTCTTACTTCTTAGAGACTAGATACGTTGGATGACTAGATTGTGAACATGGTGAAGACTCAAGTAGGCTATTTTTGGTTCATTTACTAGGAGATTTGGTTGACTACGTAGATTGATCAAGGTTAAGTAGATCATCGGAGAACCAATGCCAGATGAGACAGATTCAGACACAGAGTCCCTCGACATGATGGTAGACTGAGGGATGGTGGAGCTGGTGGAGTTTGATGCAGCCATTAGAGTTGTTCTAGAGACTTTTAGTTTAGGCCCTATGGGAGTTTGAGTGTTTATTATTCATTCATGGTTTGTACTAAAGTACTATATTTTTTTTATTGACTTTTTATCTTTTTTGAATTTTATTTGTTTAGTTAATTTTTCGCTTGTTGTGACGATGCTCTAAGTCTTGTTTATTGATTCTTTATCATATCTGACAATATGTTATATGTCTTATTTGTCTTTTGCTTATTTTATGTGCTTGATTTAGCTTGTTGGTTTTTGTTTATACCTTCTTGTTATACCATGATTCTATGTTATGCTTGTTATATGTTGTTATTGGATTTGCATTTATAGCAAATAAGGAAAGAATATGTTGGGTAACTTGATTATGTACCATGATTTTCATATGTTGTCAATAGATTGGCATTTGTGACAAAAAGTGGGAGACTATTTTAGGTACTTATGAGATGAATCAGGGAGATTACCCTTGACTAGTCTAGATATGTTGAATGTGAAAAGAGTAAAGGGGAGTTTGTTCAAATACCCAGGGGGTACATTTATAAATTTGGCATTAAGTAACTTATTTTACACTTGTTTTATTTATTTTACTTGTGAACACCAACAAAGGGGCAGAACTTGATGTCATTGACATTGATATATCAATAGGTTCTCAAGCATATAGAGCAATTTAGTTCTTAGCATGTTACATATTTTCACTTTCATGACGTATACATAAATATGCCCTATGCTTAACTTGGTTCTTACCATACCTGTGATTATGTTATTTAATTCTCTAACATATGATGCTCTTCACAAGGTTTTGATTTGAGTGGTAATCTTCATGACTATGATCTTCAATCAATATCTTATGATGTAGATCTTGTAGTAAGAGAGAGATTTAAGACATGTACATAAGTGTTGAGATTAGATTTACAATTCATTTTGTTCTACGGTTTATGGATTGTAACTTAATTTCTTATATATGTATTTTGTCACAAAATTGCACAAAGGGGAGATTGTTAGATATACATTTATAATTGGCTAATTTCATGGTGTCCATTGTAAATCTCAACATATTCCATGGTCATGATGCTATCAAGATTGAAGATCTGAAAATATCATTGAAGGGAGGAGATCAAGCATCAAAGCTACATCATTCACACTCTGGTTGCACCTTAAAGCTTAGGACAATGGTAATGACCTAGATACTTAAGTGATCCCTTAGTTTAATTAACTTAGGAGGATTAGAGTTAAAATGGATTTAGAGATTAATCTGTATGCTCCTAGGTGATTTTAAATGAAAATATTTTCTAAAATGTTTTGTGTCTTGAAAATGTAGCTTGAGTCATTAGGGGACACTTCTTGAGCAACACCCTTTAGTGTTCAAGAGGACAAGTTTTTTGCTTGGTTTTAGGCTTAAAAAACCACTAAGGATTGCCCTATGCTCGCTAGACTTCGCTAGAACGGTCTATTTATGACTTGGGGAAGAAAATGGGAAGAGACCAAGGATGGAGTAACAGGGCCCGCTCTATGAGCTCGCTCGAGCGGCCTTGACCATCACTCAAGCGGTCTCATGGTCGCTCAAGCGGTCTGTGCTCCTCGGTCAGATTTGAAACATGATTTTCATTCCAGTGACAGCCGCCCTCCCACCAATCGGGCGATCATTCCCGAATCTTAGTTTTCTTGTTGATCAAGATTACCCTCATTCTGGATCTATAAATAGGGAGTGTATTCTCTTCAACTAGTGTAAGCCTCTTTGTAATCCTTTTGAGAGAGAATACTCATATTCTACCTAGAAATCTTTCACTGCAAGCCTAAATCTCTAAGACCCAAGGCTACCGCTAAAGATTCTACCCAACCTCACAACTTAGATTTTAAGATCTCGATTGTTTGACAAACCCATTCGTATATGCATATCGAAAATCGTTGGCGTACCCATGATTACTCGAGGTCTAAACAAATCGTGCGGCGGAGAGTTCAAGTGAAGCTACACAAGACGTCGGAGAAGGACTTTCGGCGGAGAGATCCACAAAGGAAAGGAGCATCTAACTATAGCATTGATTGAGGTATAAGAATCAAGTACATGTAGACTAACTTTGAGAGTAGTAGATTAAGCTTTGGAGAATCTTGAGTGGTTTCCCAGGGTTTCTCCTGATGAGGGTTTTTTGCGTCAACAAATCACTTGTTATTTATTGTTTATGCTTTTATACACTTGTGATTGTTTTTACATACGTGCACTATATGTTTGATGATTTGAATGCTTGACTTATAAATTAAACATAGTTGTGTATGGGTTTGGGTTTTGGGATCGCCATGAGAGTGTTTCTTTGAGTGAATTAATTGAATATTAATTAACATCAATCATCATGGGTGTAAGAGTTTGTGGTGACTAAAAGGGGTTCTCACCGTTAATTGTTACATCTAAGTGAGAAGAGTTAATTGGGGTAGAATTAGGTTTTAATTGAAAATCAATTGTGCTTAAAATTGAAAAACCTATTCACTTCCCTCTAGGTAGTGTCATGTGCTACATGTTTATAATCGTGAGAGAAGATCCACTTCATTTCTCTCCTTCCCGGAACAACACAAGTAAACCAAAATTTGAGAACGACCGCTCGAGCAGTGAGATGTTGTGATTGGAATGAAAAAATGAATCAAACAAGACTGGCAGAGGAAGGACTGCTCAAGGGACCTCAGGATCACTCAAGCCATCTCAAGATCGCTCGAGCGGCCTGAGAGCGACCCTGAGGGTGGTCTCCGCTAGCCCAACTCGTCAACTTTTTCTGATTTTATCCTCAAGTGTTTAGAGACCGCTCTAGCAAAAGGCAAGCGAGAAGAGGGTGGTCCCTACTAGTTTTACAACTAGAAACCAAGAAAAAACTTGTCCTATTGTGTACAAAAGGGTGATCCTCACTCAAATAAGGTCCGATTAATGATTCAATCCTATGTTTTCAAAACATAATAAAGGTTTAGAAAAAAGTTTCTTTAAAGAACACCAAGGAGTCATTACCAAATTAAATACCAATCATAAGTCTATAATTAAACCAAGAGTTCTTAGGTCTCTAAGGTCATTACCTTTGTCCTAAGACTGAAGGTGCATCAAGAAAATCTTTGATGTGTCGTTGTAGCTTGAACTCTTCCCTTCATTTGATGCTTTTGGATCTTGAACATTGTAACATCATGATCATGGAATAGGTAGAGATTCACAAGAAGACTTCACAAAGTTAGGCAATTACAAACATATTCCTGACAATCTTTCTCTTTGGCAATTTCATGACAAAATACATAAGAAATTTATGATTACAACCCGCAAACCATTGAACACAATAAATTTTAAAAAAATCTCGGCGCTCATGTACAAGTCTTTAAATCTCAATATCACCATAAGAGCTATCTTCAAATAATTCTTTGAAGATCATAGTCATGCACATCACAATTCGACCAATACCTTATGAAAAATATCATATATATGAAAGACATAACATAATCACAAGTATGAATATCACGAAGGAAGCGTAGGGTATTTTCATGTTAATATCATACAAGTGAGATACATGAAACATAGATAAGAAATGCTCTACCCAATATACTCGACAGGGGTGGCCCAACCCAATTAGGGGCCCTAGGCGAAAATGTTATCTGAGGCCCAATTAATATTTATTCAGTAATAATAGTAATATTAAATAATTAAAATATTAAAATATGCTTATTTAAAAATCATTTGTTTTGCCTTTTGAGATACAATATATTAATTCAAATTTTACAAATAAAAATTGTGTTAACTAAAGTCAAATACAGAGATCAAATGCAATTGATACATACTATTTGTTTAAGATGAAGAGAAACATAATTAAAAATTAGTTTAATTAGTAAAATGATTTTTTTAAATGTATATAAAAATAGAAATTTATACAAGTTGAGTGGCCTTAAAATAAATGAGACATTTCTATATATCTTAGTGAAAAAGAGCTATTTTTAAATAAGAAAATTTATTAAGATAAATATGGTTAATTAATTTGAGATAGCTAGTACACTACTTCTACTCATTCTATTTTATAATCACATTGTGCATTGTAAACAAAGTTATGAAAAAATGACCTCAATTTTAACTTATAGAAATGTAAGATTATTATTCGTACCTATTATAAGATAGACAATTGATTTTAATAATAAGACTGCAAATTGATAATACATATAATATAAATATCGGGTGAGATAAAAAAATTTAAATTGAAATCTAGGGCCCCAATTTTTTTTGAAAGAGGTTCTAAAAATTTTATAATAATTCGACTTGGACTTAATTTGAGGACCAAGTACACTGGATAAATAGTGAATTTTGTTTAATAGCACTCATTAGTCACTACTAATTCAATGGTAAAAATGCATTGAGTATTTAAATTGTATTCCAAAATTTAAATTGTATACCATTACTTAAAAAAACTATTTGGCAGCCCAAATTTTTCTTCCAATTTGGGGGCCATAGGCAATGGTCTTAGTGGCCTATAGGTTGGGTCGACACTGATACTCGAGAACTGATAGATATAGGAAATACAATGCACAACAAGTTCTCCCCTTTAGTTGGTGTTCACAAGTAAAATAATAAGTGAAAAATAAAAAAAATAAAAAAAATAGGTGACTTCATGTTAAGTTTGTGTATATACTCCCCTGTAATATTTGAACAAACTTCCCCTTACTTTATTCCCATGCACTAAACCTAGCTAGTTTAACAAATTTCACCCAAATTTACTCCAAAACTTCTCCCCCCCCCCCCCCCCCTTTTTGTCACAAAGTGTCAAACTCACAATTATAACAATAAGTAGAGAATAATGGTATAAAAGAGATAAACAAGTGTAACGCCCCAAAACACACCCTGGACGGCATTACATTCTAAGACCATTCACAACATGAGAGCACTAATATAATTCCATCAATAAGAAAAATTTTCCATTCATCATCCATAAAATTTACAATATCATTCCAAAAGAATAAGCCAAGTTATGGCATTTACATCTCAAAGGATCAAACGTAACTTAGCTGCGGAATAACAAAAGAAAACTAAACTTCACATGATTTCAAAATAAATTCTCAAGTCTATTACAAAGGAAGCTATGTCTCTTTATGTCCACCTCGGGATCTAGATTTCCCTCGAATGGGGCCTCCCAATACCCCTGCTCGTCAACTCCGAGGTTCTCCTCTAGCACCGTATCTGAAAAATGTTAGCGGTAGGGGGTGAGCACTAAACTCCGTAGCAACATTCCTCCCAAACTCGAACAAGGTTTACAAAAACATATAAAATGGTCGGTCTCATTTTACAAATAACATACATAATCTTTGAAGTAAAACAGGGACATTTTAAAATGGATCTCAAGTTTAAGTAGCAACAGTAATTCAAATGAATAGTAAAAGAAACCAAGATCCAATACATATCCATTTTCCGAAATATAAACCATTTTCCCACAAGACCTTGTGGAATCCCATACTCCCACAAGTTCTTGTAGGAAACCATTTTCCACAATAATACAATAATCCATAACTTGAATATTCCACAACCATATGTATGTGTATCTCAAACATGATGTAAGGCAAACCCCATGAATCGACACATTAAGTAATATCTAACTCACACACACCCACACAAATCTTATCAAAGATATCCATCCTTTAGGAAGGGCGTATGCCACACCAATGGCAGTGACGTATCCAACCCAGGCATTAGTATACTAACCCTCTTACACGGCACCCGTGAGCAATAGCGGTTTAGTCTTACCAAAGCACTAACCCCACTACGAGTGGTAGGAGAAATGCCAACCCCCACGGAGCAAGCAACACGTCTACCCACTCTACGATATCTCGTCAAAGGCCACCCATGGTCATCCCACACTCATAAGAGATACAATACCAAACCCAATTTCACAATTTACAAGAATATCTTAAAAATCCCCAATTTAAGCATGTGACATTTTCAATAACCAACAAAGAAAATGCAAGAGATCACAACAATATCATTTTATTACTCAACACAAAACACTATGATTTTGAAATCAAGAATAAAGGAAAAGTTCAAGAGGAAACCCATCACTCTTGAAAACTAGGGTTTTTCAAACCAAAAAGAGATTTCATGGGTATTCAACCCTAACTTTGTGTAAAACATGTTAACAATTGAAAAAGAACCAAGAAACAATGGAGCAATAGCAAATACATATCATTAAGAATCAAAACATACATATTTATTAACCCTAACATCAATGTAAGAGAAAGAGAAGAAATCCCCTACCTTATGCTCTTGAAGAAACCTAGGGCTTGGATCTTGAATCACCCTTAAGTTCCTTGTTTTTCACCTTTGATCTTGTGTTTTTCTCTTCCCCTCTTTCTCTCTTATGTTTTCTAGGGTTTGGAGTGGTGTAATGAAGGCTAAGGGGATGGCAAGAAGTATTTATAGTGGGGGAAAAACCGGCTGTTTGCGAACTAAAATTGTCTGATTTTTACAGCGACTACCGGTAGCTGATTTTGACTACCGGTAGCTCGGGTACACTGGACACTCGACTACCGGTTGACTACCGGTAGCTCGGGTACACTGGACACTTGACTACCGGTAGTTCGGGCACACTGGACCATTGACTACCGGTAGTTGATCACAGATTTGCCTACTTCCTTTATTTTTCATTTCTAATCCATCTCAATCTCTTCCAAAACCATCCCAAACCTCTCCAACATATATTTCTACCTCAAACCTATTTAGTACAAGTTATAGGACCTAACATTTTATATTTTCACTCACTAAAACTAAATTTCAACTATGATTTTCATTAACATTTTAAATCTTTACTTTTCAAATTTACAAAGTTCAAACACACTTCAATACCCCTATCCACATCTTTACAACCATTATTTGCTATATCTATATATCTATATGAACGAAAATGCGGGGTGTTACAACAAGTAAAGCATATATAGCATGATTTGGCAAAGTGGAACAAGCAAATGAAAAATAGGACATATAACTCTAAGAGTGCCACAACAAAAGAAAATAAACAAAAGTAAAAATCAACAAAAGAAAAACAGGGTATTTTAATATAAGCCCATGTATGACTAAAATTGATGAAATCTCCCATATGGTCCTACACTAAGTCTCCAAAAATCAAACAACTCCTATAGCCAAGTCATCTCCACCATCAAGATCATCATCTCTACCTCCATCACATTAGGGTTGTGGCAAGGTCAAATCATCACTATCGTAAGACACTAGATTACCTTCAATCTGTTTTCTCTTCAACATCCTTCTAAGTCGCCCAACTTTGGGTGCAATCGATCCAAAAGTTGATTGTTGAGCAGACTCTAAGTTCACAATCCGTCCACTCATAGCGTCTAGTCTCTGTGAAGTGAGGCGAGGATGCTCCTCCATGCGCTTTTGAACCCTAGTAAGCATATCAACCACTAATGTTATCTGAGTAGCAAGGATGTCTAAACCAGACTCAGGTGGTGGTGGTTCTCTAGACGTGTTAGCCTATGAGTGAACTGGTGGTGGTGCACGAGGTCTAGTCTCTACATGTGGATCCTCCATCTCATCCTTTATCTCTTCTTCTACCACAATATATTGAGTATGTGTTCTACTCAGCTTTAGAGAACTCTTGTTTAGAGGCCTCATGGGGTTCTGCATCTTATCCCTAGGCAACACCACTTCTCCCTTGCCTGTGCAGATATGAGTGATCCATGATCCAAAAGACAGAACATCAAACTCTCTCCCTTCTAAAAAGGCTTGTTGGATGACCCTAAGTAGGCCAAAGGTGATAGCAATGAGAGACGCGGAGAAAGTAAAATCAATCCCTCAAATGTATGTGACAAAGTAGTCAGCTTAGGGATTAGGGTCTCGAATATGAACATAGAACTTTGTCACTATACTATCATTCAATGGCTCTGGGACCATGAAAAACTAAGTCCACCCTCAATTGGTGAAATTGATAGGGATAAAGAAATTACCTTGTCAAAGTTAAATCCTCACTTAATCATCACCGGCCTACGAGCATACTCAAACCGGCACTCCGATGTTTGGAATCGAGTGCTCTCATTGAAGATCACCTCAACTTCCTCAACCCTAACTTGCTTCTCTCTTCTTGGAGGCATGCTCTCAAACAATCTAAGTATCTGGGTCTAAAAGTGTAGATCTCGTGAATCATGACTCGTATCAACACTAGAAACACTCAAGAATTTTTTTGTGACTGATGGGTGAGTTTGGAATGCAAAGGGATTTGTCATTCTATTCAGAATCCTAGGCGCCGACTAAACACAGGGGTCGCTCTAATAGTTCGTGGCGCTTTACTTTTGAACTAACAATTTAGCTTCAGTACTTCTACGGACCAATTTGACTCTGCACAGACTCCTCCAAATCATCCTTTAAGCCTAAAAAACATGAATGAGTGTATATACAATCTAAATGCAATGTAAAATGTCATTAATCATGAAAATCACCCTTATCCATCCCTATTTCATCATCTAGCACATTACTATGAGTGATATTAATGAATGTAGATCTTAATTTTCATCTAGCAATTTCCTCTCACTTTGATTAATTTCATTCACACATGTTCGAATATTGCATATTTGATCAATTCGAGTGTAACGTATGTGAAACCAAACTCCGACATCATTAGGAAGCCGTCTATATTAAAAGATTAATAATGTTCTACATGAATTCATCGTCCAAGTGAATAGATAACCGATCAGTGAGTGTCATATATTCATCTTTTCTTTTCTTTTTAAACACCCCCTTATTTTTACATCCCTTCTTCTCATAGTGTCTTCAATTAACACGATTGTGAATTCTGTACTTTTCAATGTATGCTTCTAAATGTGAAGAACTTAGCTCTTTGAGCTTTACATATTAGCAATGATAATAAGTATAAAGTACTCTCAACAATTCAAGTGCAATTGATATTAGCCATTAAATTTTTTATTCCTCACTAAATAATTGGCCACATTGGGCTCTTTACTTACAATTGGCTTTTTGGCATCTTCTAAAGGATTTGGGGTTTTCTTAACCTTAGCATGAAACCTCTCCGATATAGATCTCAATATTTTCCATTTATTCTTTATGTCATCATACTTGGTATCTAATGCAAAGGATTTGTAAACAATGTCACTTAGTTTAACATAAAAATCACTAAAACTTTCATCCTCATGCATCCTTAAAGTCTAGAACTGAGAGGTGTACTTTTGAATGCAAGACATCTTCACCATTGGAGTCCCTTTGTGGGAAACTTGCAATATATCTCATGCTTCTTTGGAGGTTTCGCCTATCCTTTGAAACTCGATCAGTGTCACGACATTGAATATCGCATTCAAACCTTTCAAGTTCCATCCTGCCAAATCACACTCAGCTTTCGTCCAAGTGTTGTGGGGTTTTGGTTCAACGAATGGCTCACCACCTTCCACGAGGGTAGTGATTGTCGGAGGGATCCATATCTCTAACACATATAACCACTCATGCTCATCGAGCAATTTTAGAAAATCCCTCATTCAATCCTTCAATATGCATAATTCGTACTATAAAAAAGTGGTGGTCATGCTACTGAACCTCCTTCTCTTTCAGAATCCATTAGTAACCAACTAGTAGTTACAACGAATCTCAAAGCAAGCAAAACTAGGTTAAGTAAAAAATAAACAAACGAATGCCTACAAGAGTGTAATGCAACCTAAAAAGGAGACCTGCTCTAGTACCCATTGTTAAGAATATAAAGCAAAGTGGATCGTCCCTCACCATGAAACATGTGGGATTAAGACACTACCTAGAGGGGGATGTATAGGTTAGTTAATTTCAATTTGACTTGGGACATACACCAATGTTTAACCTAATTCTACTATAATTACCTTTTCTTAATTATTTTAACAATTAAGTGTGAGAATTCCTTTTTAAATGAACAACCCTAAACATGCCATAGAGATTAATGTACTGGATTTTTCAATTTTATGATTAACACTCAAACTCATACAATAATGCAAACCAGAGCCAACCACAACCAAAAAACACTATGAATGATTTGAATGAAAAACAATCAAAACAACAAATACATGGTGCCTATGTGTGCATCAATTGAAAATGTATATGTAAATAAACATTAAGAACTCACGCAATTTGGTGATATGGAAATCCTCCATGGGAAAAATTTCAGAAAATCACTCGGGGTTTACCAAAGCCTAATCCACTATACCAAAGTCAATTTATAAGTACTCAAGACCTATACCTCAATGAATATCATGGTTAGACCCTCATTTCCTTCAATCAGCCTCTCCATCGGATACACCCACCGATGTTATGGATAGCTTCACTTGAACTCTCCACCGCAATGGATTGTTTAAACCTCGAGCAATCCTAGGACGTGTCCAAGACTCCCAGTATGCACACTTCTTGCAATGGGTTTGGTTGATCTTCAAGCTAGATCTTCTTCTCCAATGTATGAGGTAGGATTACAGTATCAAGATGGATTTTTATTTTTGGATTTAGGTATCTAGAGTTCTTCAAATATCTCTTAAAGTTTGATAGGCATATTTTAGGCTTACAAAATAGATACCCTAGCTTGGGAAGTTTCCCTCTATTTATAGGCTCGAAATAGGGTTTGTCTTGAAGACTAAGTAAACAAAAAAATTTGAATGAGCGCTTGAGCAATGAGAGGGTGGTTGTGACTGGAATGAAAAGAAAAAAAATAATCAAACCAAACTAACAGAGCAAGGAACGCTCAAGAGACCCAAAGGGCGGTCTCCTCTGCCCAACTTGCCAGCCTTTCTTGATTTTATCTCTAAGTGTTTAGAGACCGCTCTAACAAAAGGCAAACGAGTAAAAGGCGGTCCCTAACTGGGTTCGGGGCAAACTTACCACAAAATTCATCATGATATGCTCCTATTTTCATTCTTGAATAGGGAGTGGTTGAAGTAGTCTTGCAGGTCGCTAATGCTCTGTATTTACTTGTTGACATACCAAGCACTTAGAGACAAACTCAGTTATTTTCCGTTTCATTCTCATCCACCAATAGTATTCCCGAATGTCACAGTACATCTTAGTGCTCCCTGGGTGCATAGCATAGGTAGAATTGTGTGCCTCCTCCAAAATCTTGCGCTTAATTTCCAGGTCGTTGGGTACACAAAGACGATTCTCAAACATCAACATATCATCTTTTCACACTTTAAAATCAGTTTGACCCCCACTTCCAATCTCCTCCCTCGTCTTCTTCGCAAATGAATCCTGCAGTTGTGCATCACAGATCTGATCTTCAAATATCGTTTTAACTTTAATTTTCCCCATTACTGCATCATCTCCCAATAGTTGAAATTCCACACCTAAAGCCCTTAGCTCTACCAAGGCATTCACCCATGCATATATTGCACACATGATAACAATCCCGATGATTTCCGACTCAACGCGTCTGCCACCATATTTTCTTTCCCTAGATGGTAATGAATAGTGTAGTCATAATCCTTCAATAACTCCATCCATCGTCTTTGTCTCAAATTCAACTCCATTTGTGTGAACATGTACTTTAAGCTTTGATGATCAGTATAAATTTCACAAGTCTCTCCATATAGGTACTGTCTCCACAATTTCAAGGTGAACACAATTGCAGCCAACTCCAAATTGTGGGTAGGGTAATTACGCTCGTGAGTTTTTAGTTGTCGAGAAACGTAGGCGATCACCCTCTCATGTTGCATTAATACACAGCCCAACCCCCGATGTGAGGTATCACTAAAAACCACAAAATTCCTGCCTTTTGTTGGAATGCTTAATACAGGTGCAGAAACCAACCTTGTTTTCAACTCTTGGAAGCTTTGTTCATGTGACACCCCAATTTCCGGGGGTCCTTTATTAACCGTTGACCATCCGTCAACCCGCGGAAATACTCGTGATAGTCGTATAACCCGACACCACGTCGTTCACATGCTTTTAACCGGATTTACCATCCACAAGATCAATTATACCTCAAATTATGTCCATTTATGTCATAGGAACCAAAGAAAACCAAGCCCAAAAGCATGGCTAAGCATTTTGAAAATTTCAAATTTTTGGAAAACCTTCCGGAAGGTTTTGACTAAACCTTCCGGAAGGTTTGCTCACTGGAAAAGTTCTTCCGGAAGGTTTTTCTTAACCTTCCGGAAGGTTTTGCCTTCTGGAAATAGATTGAAAAAAATGAAACGTGTCGGCCTTCCGGAAGGTGTACTCAAACCTTCCGGAAGGTTTTGCTCACTGGAAAGGTTCTTCCGGAAGGTTTTTCTTCACCTTCCGGAAGGTTTTGCCTTCTGGAAAATAGATTGAAAATGAGACGTGTCGACCTTCCGGAAGGTGTACTCCACCTTCCGGAAGGTTTTACCTTCTGGACCACAATTCTGCCTTAACCTTCCGGAAGGTGTTAGTGACCTTCCGAAAGGTTTTGCCCAGAATTTCTTCCTTCCTTAGTTTTTCAATTCGAATCCGTTTCAATTTGCTTCAAAATCATCCAAAACTTATACAATGAAGTTTCTAACATAAAACATTGTTTGTACAAGTTCTATTACAACCCAATACATATATTTACATGTCAATATCAAATTTCCTTAAAATTTTTACAAACATTCAAAACAAAGCCACATCCGGCTTTCTTCGTCCTTGAAGCCCGTATGAGGGTCTTCCACCCATGCATATCCCACACCTGAAAATGTTGTCCCACGAAGGGTGAGCCACGCTCAATAGGATATCCTCCTACAGAGGCTACTCCCCAACCTAAATGCATATGAAATGCGCACATGCAACGATCAACAAGCATCAACCAATCCAACAAGAATATACACCTCAATGTTAGAAAGCTACCATGCTATACTATGTCATGCCATGATATGAGATGGAACTCACTCATGCACCTTGTCCCGAGTCTTCCCCGACTCACACCACACAATGCAAAAGCCAATGTGTATGAACCCGTCTATTGACGAAAAAACCCTCCCAATGATCGTTTGAGATAAAAGTTATGTCTTTATAAAAAATCAAATCATTGTTTGAGGCTACCCATTGGATGGGTGTTTTTATATAACAAAATCTTGTGTCTTCCTGGGCAACGGATTTTGGAATCGCACCGCCGGCTCCGTGGGCCTATCTACACTTTTTGGACTTGCACCGTCGGAGTGTATGAACCAGTGGTTCCGGGTTTTTCACCCGAGGGAGTGTCTAGCCCTACTTGCTTTACCCGACACAAGTTTTCCTTATGCAATGCAACCGTGCAACTCAGTCGGATCTTCGATCCCGACTTTCCCGAGTTCACATACCAACCACCAAGATTTGGTGTTTGATCCGCAACACATGCAAACACCCACACTCATGCCTATGACCCATGAATGCGATGTCAACTCACCCACACATACTCATGTCTTATAACCATGAATGTGATGTACCCATGTGAATGCAATGTAATGTACCAATTGCACTCTAACCACATGTTCGATATGTATGAGTGTCATATGAACAATGTCAAGATAAATCTACATATTCATGGTACTTCATATCATAAGCACATAAATACCATAATTCAACACATTATCAATATATAGCAAGCATGCCTATATCAACATTTCATCCAATAACCATTTTCAAACATGTTATCACATAAGCATGCAATTAACATAGCAAACTCATCAATACATCATTCTAGGCATTTAATCAAGGAAGTGATCTAAGCCATTTCTCTAATTATTTTGTAAGTGTTAAGGCTCTAACACCCTTCTTTTCCATACCAACATCTCATATAAGCAACTAAGGTGAGGAATAATCCCAAATAGGAAGAATCCTACACGTCATCATGTATCACAAGAAATTACTCTAAGTAATTTCTACACC
Organism: Ilex aquifolium; assembly: GCA_951799425.1. Classification (NCBI taxonomy): domain Eukaryota; kingdom Viridiplantae; phylum Streptophyta; class Magnoliopsida; order Aquifoliales; family Aquifoliaceae; genus Ilex; species Ilex aquifolium. Next base: position 29,561,068 of record OX637391.1, read on the forward strand.
ACCATTTCAAGATAGATTATATTGTATCCACTTTCAACATCCATCTAATCATGTCACCAACAACAGGTAAAAGCCCCATTTAATCAAGTCACCAACCATAGGTAAGAGTCCTATACAAGGTCTCCTACATCAACCCCTTTTCACATAAACATCATAGCCTGAAATAAGCCCAAAACAGCCCATAAGTTTAACCCAAAACAGTCCGCAATTTCAGCCTCAAGGCAACCACAATTTCAGTCCCCAAACAACCATAAAAACAGTCCACTAATTAGCCACAAAACAATCCACTAATTAGCCACAAAACATTCCACTAATTAACCACAAAACAGTCCCCAAATTAAGCTACATAGCAGCCCCGAAATAGGCTATAAACCAGTCCACTATTTCATTCACTTCCACAAAGATATACAAGTAACTTCCATATATCAATTGTAAGCTAAAATTTAGCTTAAGTTATTCATATAATCAATTCTTCATTTCCTTAAAAACATACAATTCCAATTGTGAATCACACCACCCAAACATGTTATTCCACTTTCGTTCAAATAACGACTTTTATCCTTTAAGGCATTTCATCAAACGCCATATAAGCATAATGTCATGTAACCACAAGGTATAGCCCACACACATCAATTATCATCATCAAACTCAAGAAATCATATCTAGTGATTTCTACATAACTATACCAAGATAGAATTTATTCTATCCATTTCCTAATATCCACATATCATAATCCCCCAAGAGAATTATAAAGCAACCACCTCTAAATGTCAATTCCATTTAGAATTTCACTTTACCAATTTTCCCATATCCATTTTCTACACTTCAAGTTCCTTCATGAAATTTACCCAACAAGTAAATATATGCACCCATTTCATACCAACCTTGCTTAGCACATTTGGTACCCATTTCCCACACATAAAATGCATTAGTGGTACATTAAACTAGAGAATGTGATTTAAATCATACCAACCATTCTCAATACCCATTTCACCCAATTAACCACAATAGGCAAGTGATACATATATATATACACCTACCCATTCCATATAACCTTCCTAGGTTGGAAATAAACCTAAGTAGGAAGAAAACCCTACCTCTTGTAGCGTGTAGAATCGTCGTGGGAAGCTCCTAGAACTCAAAGCAAGCTTGAATCCTTCACTTCCAAATTTTTGGCCTCCCAACGTTCGGTGAAAGCCGTCGTTTTTGGTATCCACGCGTAGCCCTCAACGAGTAGAGCAACTCTTGTTCTTGGCCCGAGTCGATTTGAGCACTCCACGGCCGTAGATCGTAGAGAGAAGTTGAGTTTTCTCTCCTTTTCCCTCTCTTCTTTTCTCTCGGCTGAAACCGGCTGAAATGGTGAAGGAGAAGTCTGATTTTTCAGACTTTAGGCCCCTATTTATATTTTAGAATACTTGGCCCACAATTGGCCACACGTCCTACTTAATTTCGGGTCCGTTTTAATCCCGAAACGATTAAATTTCGCTCCGGTTTGAGTTCAAAATATTTTTATTTTAACTTGCCTCTAATATTTCCCCAAACTTTAAAATTTTATAAAAATTTCGTGTACGGGGTCACCCGAGGCCCGTTCGTCTCGTAAAACGCAAAAAATCCGACTATCTCGGAATTCAACGAAATTTGACGTGGTAACTAGATTTCGCGAGACGAATCCGACGGTGAAATCCGTTTCGTCATTCGAGATCTAGAAAAATTCAGTTTTTCAACTAGTCCCGAAGTGGCAATTCACCTATTGCCCTTGTTCGTCAAAGTTTAAATTTTCCGGGGTTTCACAGTTCACACCTATCATCCCATTGAAATTTAATATCCTTTCTAGTGAGGCGGGTCAACGGCATCGCAATTTAGGAGAATCCTTGAATGAATCCATGATAATAACCCGCCCGCCCTAAGAAACTTCTCACTTCCGTTACATTCCTTAGTTGCTCACATTGTACTTTAGCCTCAATTTTCTTTAGATCCACTTGAATACCACCTTTTGACACTACATGTCCAAGAAATACCACGCTATCCATCCAAAATTCACATTTGTTGAATTTGGCATACAGTTGTTTTTCCCGTAAAGTTTGTAAAACAATTCACAAATGTTGCTTATACTCTACTTCATTACAAGAGTACACCAAAATATCATATATAAACACAATTACAAATGAATCCAAGTAGGGTTGAAACACCATATGCATCAAATCCATAAAAGCGGCCGGGGCATTTGTTAACCAAATTAGCACAACTAGGAATTCATAGTGCCCGTACCTAGTTCGAAATGTCATCTTTGGTACATCACTTATCTTTACCCTTAACTAGTAGTATCCTGATCTTAAATCAATTTTGGAATAGACTTTTGTTGTCCGCAATTGATCAAACAAATCATCTATTTGTGGCAAAGGGTATCTTTTGTAAACAGTTACCTTATTAAGTTTTCGATAATCGATACATAGCCACATAATGTCATCCTTCTTTTTCACAAATAGAACTGACGCTCCCCATGGTGAAGTACTTGGTTGAATAAAACCTAAAATCAATAAGTCTTGTAAGTGTTCTTTCAACTCCTTCAACTTAGTTGGTACCATCTGATATGGAGAGATTGATATGGGTGTAGTACTGGGTAGTAATTCGATCACAAAATCCACTTCCCAATCTGGTGGCAACCCAAGTAATTCATCCGGAAAAACATCAAGGAAGTTTCTCACTACTGGTACTCTTGCTGGTTCACCTTTATCGTCACTCACACTTCTCACATATTCCAAATAACCTTGGCATCCCTTCTTCAGCAATCTTTGAGCTTTGATTCCTGATATAAGGCAATTTGGCGTTACTTTCCTTTCACCTTAAAATTTAAATTCGGCATTTCCAGGTAGTTGAAAAGTAACCTTCTTTTTATAACATTCAAATGAGGCATGATAGGCCAATAGCTAATCCATCCCTAATATCACATCAAAGTCACACATGTTGAGTGGAAGCAAATCCACAAATAATTTCTGTTTTCCAATTCCAACTATGCAAGCCTTATAAACAGTACTAACGACCACGACCTCGCCCACCAGGATTGCTACGGATAAATGATAATTCAAATGTGTGGCAGGGTGTTTCCAATGCTTACTATAGGTTCATGCAACAAAAGAATGTGTGGATCTAGGATCAATTAAAATCCGAGCATTTTCACCTAATACATAAATTGTACCTATAACCACATTAGGCGAGGCATAGGCATCCTACTGTGTCATAGTGAACACTCGCCCTTGAGTCCCAAAAGTACCAGCAGACCCCTTACCCGCACCTTGCATCCCTGCCAATGTTGATGTATCTCTTCTACCCAAATTTAACTGTGTGCTGAAGGTGACATGACAGATTTGATTGGACATTCACATGCAAAGTGCCCCACCTACCCACACTCATAACATCGTCGAGCTCCACTAGCTGATCCTGTTTGACAATTCCAAGCGATGTGCCCTTCTACTCGACATTTAAAACAAGTAACATTAGCATCTCGTCCACTCGATTGTCCCCTACCATCAAATCCTGTTGGGGGTTTAAAGGAAGTATAACCCCATGAACCACCAGATTTACAAGAATTTTCAACACCTCATATTTGCAAGAATTTTGGTCCTTGCCCCTTCTGTCTCGAAGTTTGACCCTTTTGTCCCAAAGTTTGACCCCCAGATAGAGATCTCATACTAGGAACAATGTCAAACTTCTTATTCTTGAATTACTCGCATTGTCCCTCATATTCTTTTACATCTTTCTCAACAACTAAAGCTTTGTTAACCAAGGTAACATAACTTGTTACCTCAAAGGCCAAAAGTCGACTCCGTATGGGATAAGCTACTCCCCACTGATACTTCTTGCACAGAGTCTCATCAGTTTTAACAAAAGTCTTAGCAAAACGTGACAATATAGTGAATTGTTTTTCATACTCTGCCATTGACATCCTGCCTTGAGTCAAAGTCATAAATGCTATCTCCTGCTCATACCGATAAGGCTCAGGAAAATACTTATCATTGAACACTCTCACGAATTGATCCCAAGTAATATGCAGTGGTGTTGGAGCCACATTATCTGCTACTTGACCTTCAACTACTGCTACCAGTGCAACCAATAGTCGCCTGGAAGCCTCCCACCAAAATCATGCTTCCTCCTTAAGCATAAGGTTGCGAGTGTCACCCGTTGATCATCAAAGAGTTGAATAACCTCAAAAATTGATTTCATCCGTTTAAGTCAGCCCTCCACCTCCGATGAATTAATTGTTCTGGCAAACATTGGAGGATCCAACTTCATAAACCTCTCATGAACCATACCTCGCGGTTCCCCAAGGGGTACAAGTGGTCTTGTCCTAGCAACTACCTGAATCTCTATTTGCAATTCCACAATTCGATTTATTGATGTCGCCACCTACACCATCAGTTCCAACGCCCTCTAAATCATATCAGGTTGATTATGTTCATCTTCCCTATCCTCCTGTTGTTGTCCCTCCCCTACATCAGCCACAGCAGGAGCATGAGAACCTTCACATCCCCTTGATTTTGACCCTCAGGAGAATCCATTATGCTTTCGACAATTTAGTTATAATTCACGACGTACACAAATACTTGATAAAACAAATACTTTAAAGCACTCTTGTTAGGGGGAACCATGTCAGCAAGAACTAAAAAACAATGATAAATTAAAGAAAATATCAAATGGAAAAGACAAAACATCATGCCAGTGGTAGTTATACAAGCTTCTTAGGGGTAAATAGCTCAGACCAAAGCTTTGATTTGTGCTTCTCAGCTTATGCAACTGGAACTAGATCAAACCTGGTTAGATAAGGCATAAATTCTGCAATCAAGATAAAAACAGATTAGGAACGAAATCACGTCATCTAAAACTACAACAAAACCAAACAAGGGTTGGACTTACTCATATTTTTGGGGTGAATCCGGAGCCAACGAACCCAAAGTAGTTTGCTAACCTCCCCTTCACACTCCCAAGCATCCCCAGACATGAAGAAAAATTCCTCATTCCAGTGTTTGGCAGAACAAGGAGTGTTGAAATCAAAGTCAGACAGCTTGAACCTTTTTGCAAAGTAAAAGAAGCCCTCGGAAGGGGAAGGCTTCAAATGGAAGAAATGAACAAGTTCAAAGATGGTAGGGTAAGCTTCAATTCCACTCCCATGCCAATGGATGGACAGCCCTGTCAATAGACCCTATCTATTGGGGGAGACTCAAGAAGGGAAAAGGTTAAAGTGACGTAAAACGGCCCTAATTCAGGGATGCGTAGGAAATCTAAGGCCAACCTAGAAGAAAGGCTCAAAAAAGTAAACCTTCCTAGAATAAAAGATATGGCAGTGTTCAGGAAACTCTTAGGAAACCTATAATTTTCATTGATAAGTTAAGCATGAGACTCGGTAATCCTACTATGCTTTCCAGCAGCATAACAGTTCAGATCATTCAAATCTAGAGGAACATTTTTCCTCTTTAATGAAAAGCTTGCGCTAGATGAGGAAGGGATACTACTCGGGAGCTTTTTTAGCTCATTTCCAGTGGCCTTTACAAAGACCCTCTCAAGGGCCTCACTCTTAAGTTGTTAAAGCTACTAAGGGGCATCCCCTCAAGTTCTATGACATTTAGGGGCATCCATAGTCTCTAAAACAAAGTCAAGATTGACCTCGTCAAAAAGGATTGTCCTCGAACATGGTAAAAATTAACGATACAATAGGAGAAAATGAGGAGGATACTGTCCTAACCATTAGAACAATGTAGTTCAACCTAATGTATAGATTGGAGAGATTCATGTAACACCCCAAATACCACCCTGGACGGCATTACATTCTAAATCATTCACATCATGAGAGCACTAAATATATATCCATCAAATAAGAAATATTCTTAATTTTAACAAAATTTGGGCAGAGTCTCCTTTGTACAGGAAGCTCCACCCAAGAACCACAATATGTGCAATTCTATTAACTTGACCACACAGGGTCCATTTAACCATCCAATAACCATAAAATTTACAATATCATCTATACTATCCTTAACATTATCCCAAAAGAATAGGCCAGATATGGCAATTACATTCCCCAAAAGAATTACATGAATATATCGCAGCGGAGTTTCAAAAGAATCTAGACTTTACATTGTTCAGAAATAAATCCCCTAGTCTAGAGCAAAATAAGCTATATCTCTAGATGTCCCATTCGGGATCTAGGTACCCCTCCAAGGAAGCTTCCCCAAGGCCCGGCTCATTCACACCGAGCTCTTCCTCTAAAGCCAAATCTGAAAAATATTAATTGTAGGGGATGAGCACGAAGCTCTGTAGCAAAATCTTCCCAAACTCAAACAAGGTTTATAAAAACATATAAAATGGCCGGCCTCATTTTACAAATAACATACATAATCTTTGAAGTAAAACAGGGACATTTTAAAATGGATCTCAAGTTTAAGTAGCAACAGTAATTTAAATAAACAGTAAAAGAAACCAAGATCCAATACATATCCATTTTCCAAAATATAAACCAGTTTCCCACAAGACCTTGTGGAATCCCATACTCCCACAAGTCCTTGTAGGAAACCATTTTCCACAATAATACAACAATCCATCAATATGTATATGTATCTCAAACATGATGTAAGGCACACCCCATGAATCGACACATTGAGTAATATCTAACCCACACACACCCACACAAATCTTATCAAAGATATCCATCCTTTAGGAAGGGCGTATGCCACACCAATGGCAGTGACGTATCCAACCCAGGTATTAGTATACTAACCCTCTTACACGGCACCCGTGAGCAATAGCGGTTTAGTCTAACCAAAGCACTAACCCTACTACGAGTGGTAGGAGAAATGTCAACCCCCACGGAGCAAGCAACACGTCTACCCACTCTACGATATCTCGTCAAAGGCCACCCATGGTCATCCCAAACTCATAAGAGATACAATACCAAACCCAATTTCACAATTTACAAGAATATCTTAAAAATCCCCAATTAAGCATGTGACATTTCCAATAACCAACAGAGATCACAACGATATCATTTTATTACTCAACACAAAACACTATGATTTTGAAATCAAGAATAAAGGAAGAGTTCAAGAGGAAAACCCATCACTCTTGAGAACTAGGGTTTTTCAAACAAAAGAGGGATTTCATGGGTATACAACCCTAACTTTGTATAAAACATGTAATCTTTGTCAAAAAGCCTAAGAGAGGAATAGCATATATATACCATTGATAGCCAAAACATACATATATAAATACCCTAACCTCAATGGAAGAGAAAGAGAAGAAATCCCCTACCTTGATGTTCTTGGAAATCTAGGGCTTGGATCTTGAATCACCCTTAAATTCCTTGTTTTTCACCTTTGATCTTGTGTTTTTCTCTTCCCCTCTTTCTCTCTAATGTTTTCTAGGGTTTTAAGGTGTGTAATGAAGGCTAAGGGGATGGCAAGAAGTATTTATAGTGGGGGAAAAACCGGCTGTTCGCGAACTAAAATTGTCTGATTTTTACAGTGACTACCGGTAGTTAATTTTGACTACCGGTAGCTCGGGTACACTGGACACTCGACTACCGGTAGCTCGGGCACACTGGACCATTGACTACCGGTAGTTGATCCCAGATTTGCCTACTTCCTTTATTTTTCATTTCTAATCCATTCCAATCTCTTCCAAAACCATCCCAAACCTCTCCAACATATATTTCTACCTCAAACCTATTTAGTACAAGTTCTAGGACATAAAATTTCATATTTTCACATACTAAAACTAAATTTCAAATATTATTTCCTCGAGTTATACTATATCAACATTTTTACAACTATTATTTAGTATATATCTATATACATATATAAACGAAAATGCGGGGTGTTACAATTCAATGAATAATCCTCGATTGCACGAGGATAAAGACACCATTTTGGTTAGAAGGGAGACCCTCGGAATAATAGGCTGGTAATCAAAATTGGAAAGGGGACCTAGGGATCTTGGAGCTCTTTAAGGAACTAGAACCTAAGGACTATGAAATAGAAGCCCTAGGACCACCACCTAGAGTTGAATGGATCTAGAACGAAGAAAAGGAAGAAGGGGAAGAAGACATACCTAATAGGAGAGCTAAGTGGACCTTAGAAGCTACGAAGACGCTGAACATCGTATGGAGGAACAACGAAAGAACAAGCTCGCCCCTCTGAAAGGACTTCGATTGTTCTCTCTAAGTTTTCCTCTCTAAAGCTTAAAGAAAATAAATGATCAATTTGGGGGAGCTACAATGCAATTAGGGAGATTTAAATATTTTTTCAAAGTTACACATCATGGGGGGCATTTAATGTGCATGCAATGCATTTAATGCACCAAAGCACATGGCTAGGTGTCACTGTGTAACGAGCACATCTTGAAGAATGAAGCGTCAACCCCCGCCATGCTTGCACGGCTACACGGTAATGGGGAAATGGTCAATTACGTCTTTTTAGTTACACACAACCCCTGGTGCACGATGGGATAAGCACAATCTAAACAACTCAGCTCCAACCAATATCCAGCTCAGAACAATCCTTGCTCGGGGCTAGGGGCAACTGATGATACCATTAGAAAATGTGCAGCTCAGGTTAACATGACCATTCTGGTCACCATATGCCAACCTGACCTGGAGAGATCTAGTTCAGCTGAGGAAGCCCCGAAGGCAACCATTAACTCAGAAACTACCTTAAAGGGTAAAAAGGGACTTTCATCAAAAAAACCTACCTTAGGGAAAAAGTCATTGATTCTAGAAAGTTGTTCATCACTTCTAGAAGGCCACATCACGCCTAAGGGGAGATTATCTAACGGCCAAATATTCCCTGACAATTTGGTTAAGGATCAAAATCATAACCTATGCACAAAAGGGGTCAACACGTATGTTGGAGAATGATTGTACCCTTCTTCGTCCTTAAGTAATATACTCTTAGGAGAAAGAGCTTCCATTATAGTGGATTACTCCTGCTCTTCAGCAGGACGAACCACTCTAAACTTGTGCATTTTTAATTGTTTGAATCTCCAACTCACACACTTTATTCACATCTCGTCAGCCCATTCTAGTTTCTCGGCTTTGTACATCATCAAGAAGTAAATAGCAAGTAATCGTATGCCAATCTGGATAATCTGATTTGCCAACTCAAATTTTTGACAGGTTCTAATGTTCTATAATTGAATTTTTAAGAATTCCACCCTGTGAAAAGAACTACTATGTATAATTGTGAAAACTAAGTTACATGATTTTACATGGTCATCTTACGAGTGCATATTATTCCTTCAACAAGGAGGTATGTGAGAAGTAAATGGTAGATAGTTTTACCTCCATTTTAGAGAGATTGAGTTCTTAACTCAAATCCATGTTCATATTCTGATGAGCTATTATTGAATTTTTAAGAATTCCTGATTCGCACTATTTTGTGATCTGAATTATATTATACACCCAAGTATAAGTAGTTGAATTGTAGTTTTCTCGTTTTAAGTCCAAGTATCGATCCCACGAAGAGTTTGAGTAACTTAGAATTTAAAAGAAAAACAGTAAAGTTGTTTAAAGCATTATAACAGTTGATAGCTTGTGATGTGAACTTATATTGACAACTAGTTTAATTAAATAAAGTATGTTGATGAGCGTGTTAACAACAAGAATATTAAAGATACCCTTCAGTTTGGAGATTCCATATGTTTTATATTGGTTAAGTACTGGAAATGTCACCTTACATCAATTAACTTCCATGTGACTGGCAAGTTAACCGGTATGTCTGATGTATATAAACCATCACACAACAACTTCTTAGGTTAGCTTGTGATATCCATGACAATTGATTAACCCAAGCAAACCAAAAGGACAAGCCATTCATGAGGAATACTTGAATTATTCAATTGATCTCTTGATAGTAAGTGCGTACATAATAAACCATAACTCAGCAACTTCTTAGGTTAGCTAGTGGTAATAATAAATCATAACTCAGCAACTTCTTAGGTTAGCTAGTGGTATTAAGTCATAACACAGCAACGTCTTAGGTTAGCTGCTTATAGATGTGCCAATTGACTAATCCAAGCAAACCAGAAGGATAAGTCATTCATGAGGAATACTTAAATTACTCAATAGATCATTTGTGATATATATATACCAGTTAAACATCCTCAACGTTCCGATGGAGGACAAGTCATACCGATAGGAATACTGTAGATATTCGACTGGCAATATAGTTATATATAGTAGTTAAACAACCCTAATAACCCAGAAGGACAAGCTATTCATGAGGATCATTTAGGTTTTATACCATGCATCATTAAAATATCATCAGCGTTCCGGTGGAGGATAAACCATACCGATAGGAACACCGTAGATATTTAACCGGCAGGTTGATGATGCACTGATGACATAATTCCAGGCACAGCACCGAAATTATGTACATCATTGTATCATGCATGAAGCTCATAATACATATATAAATAAATATATGAATAAAACATCAGCATTTCCATAATCTAACCAATACTATACATATGTTCACCCTTCACTAAAGGGTATAAGTGACTACTCACGCCTCATTGCTACAGACAAGCGAGGAGTGCGGGTAGGTTTCATTACAACAATAATTAAAAGACTGACACGTCTTTCGCAAGGAACAACTGAAATACAACCACCTTTACTATCAATTAAGACAAAAAAAAAGTGGCGGTAGTTCAATTATCCTAATAGAAAAACATACAAGAAATTTAGAAATACAAGATTGCTGGCTTATGAGTAGGACGGACCAGATTGTATTTGACTTTCTCTTTCTCTCTTTCTTTCTCTCTCTCTCTCTCTTTGGATTTTCCTTTGGAGCTCTCTCTCTCTTTTCAGCCGTGTGAAATGAAGAAGACAACCCCTATATATAGGCAAACATCAAGCATGAGGTGGAGCATATGTTCAAACCGCTTGGGCTGGCCGTCCGGACACCACCACCACCGTCCGGACGTTGGTGCTTAATTGGATACTCCACTTGTCATGTGCTAGCTCCTCCATGGTTGATTTACACTATGGTCCTTGGTTTTATTCCAAGTTTTGATAGACTGCCTTGTAGTTTCTGGTAATTCTGCTTCAAACCCTGAAATTTCAGACATAACATTCGTAAAACCCTAGTCTACACACAAACCCTAATTCATAATTTTTAATTGTTTTATCTTACAAAATTGATTACTTAATCATTTTAATTTACATACTAGTTAGGGTTAATCAATTCCACCCCCTGAAAAGTAAACTACTTCGTACAATTGATGAGCCTAACACTTCGTAGAATAGAGATTTTACAATGGACTCCATGAAAATTAGCCAATTACAAATATGATTTAAAAATCTCCCCTTTTGGAAATTTCGTGACAAAACACACAAGTTAGAAACTAAGATTACAACTTAAGACCATTGAACAAAAGAATTGTAAACTAATCTCAACTCTTATGCATACATCCTAAATCTCTTTCTAGTACAAGGATCTACTTCTTTTGATGAAGCTTGAAGATCGTAGTCCTGCACATCACCACTCAAACCAAAATCTCGTGAAAAACATCATATATTAGAGAAATGCATAGCATAATCACATATTTGGAAAGCACCAAGTTAAGCATAGGGTATAAGTATGTAAAAATCATGCAAGTGCAAATATGTAACATGTTAACAACTAACTTGTCCAATATGCTTGAGAACCTGTTGATTTATCAATACGAAACACATCAAATTCTCCCTTTTAGTTGGTGTTTGCAAGTAAACTAACAAGTGAAAAATAAACAAGAAAAAATGTGTGACTTCATACCAAGTTTGCAAAATTTTACTCCCCCTGAGTGTTTGAACAAACTCCCCCCTTTCTATGTTCATATGCAACATATCTAGCCTAGTAAATGGGTCTTTGGTCCAATGGTACTCCTTATCTTGTGAAGGTTTTGCTTTCTTAAGGTCAATGGTTTAAGTTTCCTTCCCCCCTCTCCCCTCCCCCTTAAAAAACAAAAAAAAAGGAAAAAAAGGGTTAAATCTCCCCGATTTCTCTCGTATGTACCTATAATATTCTCCCCATTTTTGTCACAAATGTCAACCAAATGACGACCCATGACAAGCAAGGTATAGAATCAACTTAACTAACATATTATTATGTTATTTACTACAAATGTTAATTCAATGACGACCTATAACAATCATGATATAGAATCATGGTATAACAAGAAGGTATGAATGCATAACAACTAGTTGAATCGTGCAAGTAAACTAAGTAAGGGACACACAAAACAAATAACTCACAGTCAAAATATGTTTAAGCATCAATGAACAAGACTAAGAGTGTGTCACAATAACAAAAATAAGAGCTAAACAAATAAAAGTCAACAAAAGATAAAAGTCAACAAAAAATAGAGTACCTTAGTACAAGCCATGAATGAATAAAACTATGTCAACAAGTGATGTCATCTGGGCTACAAGGATATCTGAACCAGACTCAAGTGGTGGTGATGTCATCCTAGATGTACCAGTCTCAGGAGACACTTATGGTTCTTCTATAGCTTCTCCTCTCTCCTCTAAATAGTCAACCTGAGCCTTACTCAACTTCATTGAACTCTTGTTCAAAGGCCTCATAGGGTTCTGTAACTGGTCACTAGGTAAAACCACTGCACCTTTCCCTTTGCAGGTACGAGTAATCAAAGATTCAAAAGGCAAAAGATCTTATACTCGTCCCTTTAAAAAGGCTCTACGTATATACCCAAAAATCAACATAGGCAGATCAAGACCAAACTCTTTACCTATGGCATAAAGCATCCGAGGTTTAGGAATAGGAAAGTTATAAACATGGGTATTTGGCTCAATATTATAGTTTTCTATGAGGTTAAGCATCCTATACTCTGAGGTTAATGATTTTTGGAAAAAATTTAACGTGACCCAGTGTTCAAGATGATCAATACCATATAGTTCAGTAGCAACTACATAGAGAGGAGAAAATAGGTCAACTGGTCCTGCACTAAAGTAATCATCCTCAACCCTAGGTAGATCTAATGTGGTAGCAATGAGGTTTGTAGAAAAAGTAAACTTGATTCCTCTAATGTCTTATGATCTTAGGGCAACCACACTCTGATACCAATTGTTGATTTGGGAGAGGAAACCCGATATAAATCTTCCTTTACAATTATACATGTAGATACCAAGACACTATACCTAGAGGGGAGTAAATAGGTTTTTTTAAATTTTAGCCCAAATCAATTACTAATTAAAACCTAACCCACCATAATTACATATTTCCACAAAGATTTAACAAAGAATGTGAGACCCTCTTTTAAACATTGCAACCCAATTTGTCCATGATAGTGCACGTGTGTGCAAACAATCACAAGTGTACATGATAGAAAGTAAAGAACATGAGTGATTTGTTGGCGCGAAAAACTCTCCTCGAAAAAAATTGCCGAGAACCTTCTTGGTTCACCAAAGCCTAATCCACTAATCTCCAAGTTAACAAAAAAGTACTCTAGACTTATACCTCAATCAATACCATGGTTAGATGCTCATTTCCTTGTTATGTCTCTCCGCCAAAAGTCCCTCTCCGATGTCTGGTGTAGCTTCACTTGGACCTTACCATCACATGGATTGCCAAGGCCTCGAGCAATTATGGGCACGCCAATAATCCTCGATATGTACGCGTCAATGGGTTTTTCAACCAGTAAGTTCTTCTTCTCCAAGTTGTAAAGTTGGGTAGAATCACTAGTGGTAGCCTTTGGATCTAAGGGATTTAGGTTGTGGTGGAAGCTCTCAAGGTAGAGGAATGAATTTTTCTCTTTGAAATCTCTCTAGAGGCATAAGAGGCTTAACCTAGATGTGGGAAAGGCTCTCCGTATTTATAGATTCGGAATAAGGGTAGTCTTAGTTAATAAGAAAACTCAGATTCATGGACGACCGCTTGATCGGTGGGAGGGTTATCATAGGGCAGTTGTCGCTAGAGAAAAATAATATTTCAAACACGACTAAGGCAGGCGCCGTTTGAGTGACTATGGACACCAATCCAGCGAGCCCTGTGCTGCCTTCCGTGGTATTTCTCATTTCCTTCTCTAAGTCTTAAAGAAACCGCTCTAGCGAAAGCTAGCGAGCATAAATCGGTCATTACATGTTTTTAAGCACAAAATCATGCAAAAACTTATCCTCTTGAACACTAAAGAGTATTACTTAAAGAGGGGTTTGATTGTGACTTAAACTATATTTTCAAAATTCATAAATGTTTTAGAAAAAAATTTCGTTTAAAATCACCTAGGTGTCATAATCAGATTGCTTCAAATTCCACTTTCATCCTAATCAACCTAAGTTAAAATTAACTACATGTTCATCTTAAATGTCTAGGTCATTATCTTTGTCCTAAGCATGAAAGTGCATACGGAGGTTGAATGATGTAGTTTTGATGTTTGATCTCCTCCCTTCAATGACGCTTTCGGATCTTGAACTTGATAGCGTCATGACCATAGAATAGGTTGAGATTTTACAATGAACTCCATGAAATTAGTCAATTAAAAATATGATTTAACAGTTTATTATAGTATCATACCATTATCCCCATGACAAGTGTGTGTATATTATTTTGTTGATAATATGCCTAAAAATCCACTGTTTTTTCCAAGTGTTTAGATGTAATGATCACTGCAACAATTGAAATAATATGTTTGCATATTCTTTGGAATTATAAAATATTGCATGAAGTAACCCTAGAGTTTCAAAAAAGGGTACTAATATAAAAGTCGCTTCGAATAGGTTGAACAAAAAGCGGCATTATATAAACTATCCAATCACCAAGATAGTATATATGCACTTTCATAGCATAATAAAAGAACAATAGATTATCTTTTGAGTGGTTGTCATTTGATTTTCATCACAATAAATTGTGGATTTAAATTGGAATAAGTAAATTAAGAAATCATCTATGTCTATCTAAAGGGGCATTCATTTGGATTAGAGTCCTTTCAAATGCTGTGCAGACAAGTAATGGAGCCTCAGTTCAGCTAGAATTTGGTAGCATAGGATTTGAATAGGTCGGTCAGAATCTGTTCTTCAATGAACAACTTGGACTTATTGTTAAGTAGGGCACATCCATGGCTCTCCTTGAATCCGAAATATTTTCTCTAGCTCAGTTATAAGATCACCATACCCTTCCAATGTAGCACAACCAATGGTCATCCCTTGCATTTTCACTTTATCAAACAAAATCTAGTAATTCAAAATAGAAACTAATTAAGAATTTAAATGTCATTGAGCAATTAAAACAATTAGCAAAATGTATGAATTTCACCTTAGTACAAGTTCTTGTGGAAGTAGTGCGACCCTGCTTGCTAGTTTTAAAATCAATGCCCAATAAACTAAACCTTTTGGAAGCCTAAAGTTTTCCCCTCTTCTCTATCTCGTCGAGTATGAGACCATTGCTTGCCCTCACGAGACGATGTTTACGATGGTTTGGACTTGGTTTACATTGCTTTGGACTTCGGTAATATATACTACCTAAGTGGCTCAACTTAAGGGATGAAGCAGATCATGGATACCAGAAAGGTAAAGCGGCTGGACTGGTACATTTCAAATAGGCACAAATAAATACTGCAAAATATCTGGAAAAGTTGTCGGTAGTTTTTAATACCAATATGTGAAAGATCATAAGATGGGTCTCTTGGTCTTCATCTCAGGTTGAGCAATGACTAAACCTACTCAGAATGGTTGCAGGTTCATCCCATTGAATCTTATCTTAAAGGGAAGTAGTCAGTAAAACAAGTCAATTAAACAATTAATGAATTGGAAGGCAGAGTGCATTCGGTTAAGGCTCTCTATCTTCCATGGCGAAACCGACTCAGGATTTTAAATGATTGCAGGTTCATTCAATTGAATCTTAAAAGGAAATAATTGATAAAACAAGTATCAACTAAACACTTAATGAATTGGAAGATGAAGTGCAATCGGTTACATAAGTGGTGTAATCAAGCTAAAGTTAATTAATTGGAAATTAGAGTGACAGTCAAGTTACAAAGTGGCATTATGTAATTGTTTAAGAGTAAAATTTGAAAATGAAATTTTTTAAAGATAAATAATGACAGTAAAGGATTGTATCGACATTAATTTTTTTATTAAGGTAATTATAGTCCAATTTTGTTGATATTTTATAGTAGTATGACTATAGATAGATTAATTAATTAATTAGAATAATTAATCTAGCACTAATCTAATTTTATATAATTGTTTGAGGGTAATGATGACAAAAAATACTTTTGGGTTTAATAGCCTTTTAAGAGTAGTATACATATAGGTGTCTTTTCATGTATATGTGTGTATCTTGATATGAAAGTATGTCTTTATGAAGATGTATCTTTTCATGAAATGGTATCTATTAGTAAAAGGGTGTCTTTGCACCACTTCATTCTCTATAAATAGGAGTGCATTCATCACTTTTATATAAACCAAAAACATTTCTATTCTTCCTCCTCCTAAAATTTTCTTGCTTTCTTGTGGCATTATTCTTTTTTTATTCTGAAAGTTTGGGTTATTCTTAGGTTGTGCAAATACTTCAAACTGTAGTAGGTAAATATGGGTCCATTTTTTTATGCCCCTAAAACCGGGGGTCCTTTGTCAACCCGTTGATCACTCATCAACCCGCGAAAATACCCGTGAATGTCGCATAAACCAACACAACGGTACAACATCCCCTTTACCAGGATCACGAAAACACAAAGTTTGGGCAAAGATCTCACAAACGCACGATCTTTATACACTTCAATCACATGACCCATCCGAGGCCCAATATGCATCAATTTATTCTCATTTAATGTCCATTTAAATCATTTGAACAAGAGAACCCAAGACCCAAAGGCCTAGCAAAATATTTCAAAAAAATTGAGATTTTAACAAAACCTAACCGTTCGAACGTGGACTGGCGTTCGAACGAAGGTTTATCCCAGTACTTTGGTTCTCTGCAGAGATGCAAAAGTACTGTAAGCTCCTTACATTCGCACGTGGAATGGCGTTCAAACGTGAAAGTGGAGTTCGAACGTGGAATGACGTTCGAACTAAGGTTGCCCCCAATACTTTGGCTCTCTGTAGAGCCACAAGTACTGTAAGCTTCCTACATTCGAACGTGGAATGGCGTTCGAACGCCAACAATAGGTGTGTCCAGTTTTCCCCTTTTTCATCCATTTTCGATTTCCAATCATTCCAAACATGTATAACATCAACCCAAACTCCCTTAACATGAAGTTTTACATACAACATGGTTCATACAAATCCATTGCAGTCATTTTCATATAATTACATTCCAAAAACTAAATTTCTACAATAGTTTTACAAAACGTGATTTAAAAGCCACAAGTCGGTTTTTCTTCATCCTTGAGACCCCAAATGTGAGTCGTCCACCGGTGTATAACCCGCACCTGAAATATTTTCCCATAAATGGTGAGTCACACTCAATAGGGTATCTTCTAAAGAGGCTACTCCCCAACCTAGATGCATATGAAATGTTCACATGCACAATTCAACAAGCAATTCAGATTCCAAGAAAAATATATGCAATTCAATGTTGGAAATCACATACCATGCCATGAAATGAGATAAAACTCACTCATGCACTTCAACTCGAGCCCTCACTGGCTCCCTCAACACATTTAATTGCATGTGTATGAAATCGGGCATTCCAAGCCCCCACCATTGATGTTGCACATCAAATGACTATTTTATAAAACAAAATCATGTGTCTTTGTTGGGTAGCGGAGTTTTGGTGTCTCACCGCCGGTTCCACACACCGATACACTTTTTTGGACTTGTACCGACGGAAGTGTATAAACCAGTAACCGGGTCTTGCACCCGAGGGTGTGTCTAGCCCTTCTTGCTATACCTGACAAAAGTTTTTCTTTTTCATACAACCGTGCGACTCTGTTGAACCTTGGTCCAACTATACCGAGCCCACTTATCAACCACCAAGAGTTATGTTTGATTCAAAGACATGTACACACACCCCCACTCATGCCTAATGTCCATGAATGTGATGTCTCCGTGCATATACAATGTAATGAACAATTGCAATATTAAAATCATATTCATATGTAATGAATGTCGTATGGACTATTTCTACCACATTTCAACACATTCCATGGCTAATTATATCCAAAGCATATAATTGTCCATATTCATCACGATGCCAATATATCATAAGCATATATCAACATTTACATTCAACAACAACTTTCCCAAGCATGTTATACATAATCTATGCAATAACACACTTAATTCCACATAGGCATGATATAAACACATAGCATACCCACATAACATCATTTTTCAAGAAATTACAAGTTAGCAATTTCTATACACCAATTCAAGCAAGAATTGATTTCTACCCATTTCATCAAATTAACCACAATAGGCAAGAGTTATACATCTCTAACAACCTACCCATTTCATATCACAACCCTAGGATGGAAATAAACCTAATTAGGGAGAAAACTCTACATCTTGAAGCGTAAAACAACGGTAGAAAACTCCAAGAACCCGATTCAAGCTCAAATCCTAGCTTCCTCCAAAATCCTGTCATTTTTGGTATGTAGGCGTAGCCCTCGTCGCATAGATGAACTTTGATTCTTTGCCCGAGTCGATTCGACCAACGGAACTCCGTAGATCCTAGAGAGAAGTTGGAGATTTTGATTTTTTTTTCTTCTCTTTTCCCTCTCTTCCTCTTTTGGGAAACACTGCAGAGCTTTGGGGAAGAAAATCTGATTTTCTTCCCTTTTTTATACTCTTTAGGCGCTTGGTCCACATCGCGCCACACGACCTTCATTCCCGGGTCCGATTTCGTCCCGAAACGATTAAATTTTACCCCGATTCAAGTTCAAAACATTTTTATATGAACTTCCTTTAAATTATTTTTCAATTTTAAAAATTTAATTTTATATCATGTTTAGGTCACACGAGACACGATCGCCTCGTACAACACAAAAAATTCGACTGTCTCGGAATTCGACGAAATTTGTCTGGGTAACTAGATTTTGCAAGACGAATCCAACGGTGAGGTCCGTTTCGTCATCCACGCTCTAGAAAAATTTGGATTTTCAACCTATACCAAAATAACAAATTACCGTTTTGCCCTTTTTTATAAAAAATTAAATTTACCCGGGTTTTACACATTTTATCATAAGGAAAATTTGTCTTCTATTTTTTTTTACACTCATAATACTCAAAGATATAGCAAATGCATTCGTGCCTTGAATTCTTGATTTCATCTTTGTCTCCATTATTTGACATACACCTTCCAATAAGTGTACAATATGAATAACTCGATATTGACATGATAAAATGATTTGATTGGGAATGTTTGAGTAAAATGTCAAATGTTCTCTTGTTTTGCTCATTTATTGATTTTTATTGAATGAATTGTTGTAGAAGAAAATGATTTTCATTTAGTTTTGTTAATATTTGGAACGATTAGATTTATAATTAATGTGGTTTGTATGTGAGGCGATTTTTGTTGAAAAAAAAAATAAATATCATAGGGTATGTTTGGTAAACCTTTTGTTTTTAGTTTTTTTGTTTTTGTTTTCAGTTTTTGTTATAAAAAAAATAATATCATATTTGGTATTTTTTTTCATTTTTTTAGCTAATATATTTTAAAAACAAGCCCAAATTTTGCAAACAGAATTTGAGGTTTGATTGAGCAAAAACGTTGTTGTTTCCTAACCCCTAAACATCATACATCAATGTGTGTATATGGCGTATGTGTGAAAGGGAGTGTCACTCTCCCTCGGAATGATGCAAGAGATAGGGCAACGGAATGGAGGATGGAATGAACAAAATGTGAAATGAAATGCGGGTGTGTGAACAAAAGTGCTCCCCAATCGCAAAGAGTCTTTTGTGTGTCGGTGTTTTACTTGGAAAAGTATTCCAAGGTCGTCTCCTCAGGGAAGGAAAGTTCAAGTGTGTGAAGGTGATTTTAGTGAAAAAAAGAGAAGTGTAAAATCTTTTGAGTTTTGAGTTTGGTTTGTGATAGTGTTCTTAATGAAAATGAAATAAAAACAAGTGTTGGCTAATCCAAAGAGGTCATTCCAATGGGAATACCAAATCAACTCAAGCCTTCCTCCAATAGAGCCTAGAAGTACGATTGATTTGTGGGAAGCTTGGGACTAAAATAGAGGTGAGGATTCAAGCATACCCCGTGACAATGCCTACGGTGTATCAAGAACTCACAACCATGTCCTCACCCCAACCCAGTCAAACCGAGCCATCGTACTCTGAGAAGAGGAATGAAAATGAGTTGAAGTGGCACACCCAAGAGGAGTTCTCCCTTGGATTAACCAACTTAAAATCTAGCTACTCATGGTAAAAGGAAAGACATGCATAATGTTAAGAGACATGTAGAAGAAATGAAGATTAAAACTTAACTCAATGCAAGAAAACTTAAACTAAGAAGAAAAATATGCAATACCCATTTTAAAAGATGAAATGAAGAAAACTTGAAGCAACAATGGTGAAATGAAGAACATGCAAGTAAACTTGGAATAAACTTGAAACAACTAAGATTAAAGTGCAAGGAATGAAGATTACAAGAAGTTTAAAGCTTACAACAATTGAAATGGAAAGGAAAATGCAAAAACATAAACTTACATTACACTATTTATCATCTTCTACATGGAACTAAAACTAAGCTTAGGTAGCCACCCTTGAAATGCTTGTCAATTGTTGAATATAATGGAGTGTTTGCCTTCAAATTTCGTGCATGGTGGACCCCCCAAGGTGTGTGCAGGCCTCCCATCAATGGGAGGCTGAATGGATGGGTCTTGACAGGCAAGACAAGCTTCACCTGCAACCCACATGGCAGCCCCCTTCTCTCTCTCTTCCATTAATGCCCAAGCCTTCAAAGTCCTCATCTTGTGTAAGGGAGGCATGTAGATGTGTAAGAGAATGATGGGGAACAAGTGGGAGAATCAATGGTGGGACCCCCAAGCAAGTGGAGAAGAGTTTGCAGGTGTTCTGGGCTGTTCTGGGAGCATACCGGTACTGTGTACTGGTACTCTAAACCTTCTGGAGTTCGAAGTACCGGTACGCAGTACCGGTACGGTTTTTCTGCTCCGGACCAGTTTTCGTAGAATTGGTATAACTTTTGATCTAACCGTCTGATTGATCTAAAATTTTCACACAATACAGAAGACATCCAGATCTACAACTTTCATGTTTTGAACTTTTTCAGAGTCGAAGCGGATCATGGTCACAATGGAGGAATACCGAGGCTCTGTTTCCAGATGGTGTGGCTGCTGGTGCTTTTGTTCCCAAACACCAATACCTCCTTGATTTCTTCACTTTTAAGCCTCCAAATCTTCATGTAATGTGTCCATGCCCTCACCACACATCCATCATAGTTTCAAGGTCTTAAAATACATGATTTAAGCTATAAAAACATGCAACATCGAGAATTCAACATTATTCATAAAATCGGCTAACTCTAAGTACTTAGATGCAAAAGTTGAGTTAAAATGAATGTAATGAGGCCTTCAAATATACAATATTTTGTGCTCATCAAGGTTTTGAAAAATAGCCAAAACAAAAACATACGCGAGGGGCTCCCAAATTTTTAATGAGGTTCACACTTCGAACCCCTTTACCAACAAAAAATCCCAATTTTCGTTCTTACTATTTAAACCCCAAATTTTGTCGTCTTCTCTCTCTCTCTCTCTCTCTCTCTCTCTCTCTCTCTCACGAACAAGAAAGGGACAAACGCCTTTGAAGCTCAGATCTACTGCTCGATATCTACCTCTCCATCTCAGATCTACTTTATCCATCGATTTCACATCTCTCAAGCTTAGATCTACATCTCTTTTTACTGGGTAATTTTTTTTTTAACTTCAAAGCTCAAATCTATTTTGCTCTCTAATTTTTTTAACTTCAAAGCTTAGATCTGCTATCCTCTCTAGGTGTGTGTGTATATATTTGTGCATTGGGGCATGTGTATTTATATGTCTGTGTAAGTATGGGTCTATATGTGTGTTGGTGTGTGGGTGTGGGTATTGGGGCGTTTGTATGGATTTCTATGTGTGTGGGGGTCCGTGTGTATGGGTTTGGTTTTCCTTTTTTTTAGTTTATTTTTTTCTGGTAAAGGTTCTATTTTTTTGTTTAGAGATGGGTTTGAATTTAAGGTTAAGTTGCAATTGTATTCTAAATTGATTGTTATGCATGTTGTTACTTAGAGATTCATTTTCTGAGGTTCTGTGGAGATTGATTTTTATGCATGTTGATGGAGATTTATAAGTGGAGATAGGGGGTGAAATAATGGAGATTGATAAAAAAAAAAAAAAAGTGATTGTTATGCATGTTTATTGTCTGTGATTGTTTCTTTTAATGGTTTGCATGTATATGAAATCTGCTTATGGTCATGCTTGTGTTATTTTTGGGTTATATTGGGAAATTGTTGAAGATGCAAACGGTTAATCAACAAATTCAGGAGGATGAGTTTGAAGAGGTTGAGGCCAACAAAACTGCAAGCCCATGGCCTTCGATGACTGATACAATTTTCATTAACTTGATGGATATTTAAGTAGCAGCAAGAAACAGATCCACAACTACTTTTAACAAACTTGGTTGGAACAGTACAAATACTGATTAACCCTATATAGTGCATAAATTAGGGTTTAGAATTAATTGTGTGCATAAATTTGGTTAAAGTGATTAATTTATAAAGTATTAGGGTTAATGTGTAGTTTATACATCTTGCAGGGTTTCAAGCATGAATACGAAAGTTTAAGATGATCAAAGTGCAGAGGCTAAACAAAGTAAGGGAGGCAAGTGCAATTAAGGAATCAACAAGTCAAATAAGGAGGCAACCAAGGCAAAAATCTAGAGAATTGTCACCGTCTAGACGGTGGTGGTGGTGTCGGACGGTGCTTAAACTGCCTCAAATCTCTCTCATCTTTCATTGGTCCACTTGAGCAACAAAACACCCTGATTGGTCAGCATGGGTGTCTGTCGCCTTACTCCCTCCTTCGAGCGCCTATAAATAGCCTGCTTCAGCCATTTTTCAAGGGGATTCACCGAAGTTTAGTCCAATGCAAGAGAGAAGAAAGGAGAGAAAGAAAGGAAAAGCGAAGTCCTGTCCTAATCACTTCTCAGCCAGAATTTTCTCTACTTCTTCATTTCTGTTTATCCTTTCTACTTGGAAGATTGAACCTCTCTCACTTTTGTGTCCTAGCTAGTAATAAGAGTGGCAGTGTTTCAGCTATTTCTCGGGGAAGGACGTTGGGTATTTTGTTTTCGATTGTAATGGGATTGTCTCACTCCTATTGTTCGTCTATAACAATGAGGTGTGAGTAGTCCATTTATACTCTTCGGTGAAGGGTGAATGCATGTATGATATTGTTTAAGCTATTAAAATGCCGATGTTTTGTTTATGCATTAATATTTATACCTTTCTTAATTGATGGATGGTTACTATTATAATATGCTCATGGTTATGAACACCGAGCAAAGTTTAACACTATATATCATACTATATATAATTACTGCGTATTTCATGCATGATACGATGATGCACGTAGTTGGGATTTATGTAACATTCGGGAGATTGGTTATAGATGTAAAACCCGGGAAAATTTAAATTTTTTTATGAAAAAGGGAAAAATAGTAATTTGCCACTACAGTACGGGTCAAAAATTCATATTTTTCTAGAACTCGGATGATGAAATGGACCACACCTTTGGATTCGTCTCGTGAAATCTAGTTACCCGGATGATTTTCGTCGAATTCTGATATAGTCGAATTTTTTACGTTTTACGAGGCGACCAGGTGTCGGGTGACCTCAAAAACGACCCAAAAAATAAAATTTCAAAAATTTTATAATAATTTAAAGAAATTTCATATAAAAATATTTTGAGTTTGAATCGGGACGAAATTTAATCGTTTCGGGGCGAAAACGGACCCGGGAATAGGGAACGCGTGGCACGATGTGGACCAAGCATTAAAGGGTATAAATAGGATAAACAAAATATAATTTTTCTCCATTCTATTCTTCTGGGTTTAACGTTGGAAGAGAAGAGAGGGAAATGAGAGGAAAAAAAAAAAGATTTCAAGACTTCTCTCTACGATCTACGGAGTTCCGTCGGTCGAAATCCTTCGGGCCAAGTATTAAAGTCGATCCATGCGACGAGGGTTACGCCTACGTACCAAAAAGGAAGGATTTCACCGAAGTTTCAAAGACGAAATTTTAGGGAAAGCTTGGATTAAAGTTTGATTGGGATTCTTGGAACTTCCTACGGTTATTTTACGCTTCAAGAGGTAGGGTTTTCATCCTAACTAGGTTTATTTCCAACCTAGGACGACTATATGAAATGGGTGGGCTGTTATATGCATTTTAACACTTTCCTATGGTTGTGATTTAATGAAATGAGAAATGAAAATGGGTAAATTCAATGCTTATATGAATTGATAATTAGAAATTGCTAGTTTGTGATTTTTTGAAAGTTTGGATAATTGGGTATGTAGAAATCACTTAATGTGATTTCTTGAGTTTATGTGATGAATTTGGGCACTTTATGGATTACACGATTTGGTGCCTTGAAGGTGTTTGATTAAATGCCTATGTGAATTAAAGCATGTTATTTCATGAGATTATGTAATAACATGTTTGGGCATTGTTGTTGATATGCTGATATATGTTTGTTGATATATTGACATTGTGATGAATTATGGTAATTATATGTTTTTGATATAAATTGTCATGGAATATGTAGATATGTGGTTAAATTGGTTCATATGGTATTCATTACATATGGATATGATATTGATATTGCAATTGTTCATTACATTGCATAAGCACGGGAAATATCGCATTCATGGGCATTTAACATGAGCGTGGGTGTGTGTGCATATTGTGGATCAAACATCATTCTTGGTGGTTGATAAGTGAACTCGAGAAGGTTGGACCTAGGTCCGGCTGAGTTACATGGTTGCATGAAAAAAACTTGTGTCAGGTATAGCAAGCAGGCTAGATTCTCCCTCAGGTGCAAAGCCCGATTACTTGGTTTATACACTTTTCGGCGGTGCACTTCAAAAAAGTGTATCGGTATGCAGAACCGGCGGTGTGACACCAAAACTCCGCTACCCAATAAAGACACATGATTTTATTTTATAAAAAGGTCATTGGATGTGCAATATCAATGGCAAGGGCTTGAAATGCCCGATTTTATACTCATGGCATTGCATGGGTGATGGGAGCCGGTAAGGACTCGGGTTGAGTTGCATGTCTTTTGAGTTAAGTATGGATAATAATAATCAAAGGGAATGAGAGGTAGTTCAAAATGTCTTACCTTTAAGAGAATACTTGTATATCACACGCACTAGTGTCTCATCATGAGCTTTTCCCACTAATGCTCCAAATTTTAACATTAAAGTAGGGACAATACAGCTTTTACCATAGTTTCATGGTCTTGAGTCTGAAAACTCTTATTTGCATATGAAAGAATTTGAGGAAATATGTGGTGCATTGCAAGATAATTCTGAAATGACCCGGTTGAAACTTTTTCCTTTCTCTTTGAAGGATAAGGCTAAATTCATTAAAAAACTCAATTTATTACAATTTAACAAGTTTTGCAAACCGAATTTTTTAAAAAAAAATCTCCTGTGCACCGCACTAATGCATTGAGGCGTCAAATCATGAATTTTTCTGTGAAAGAATGGAAATTTTTTACCAATGTTGGGAGAGATTTAAGGATCTTCTCCAAGCTTGTCCACATCATGCATTTGAAAGTTGGACTTTAGTTGGTTTCTTCTATGATGCCCTCCCGTCCGCACTGCGTCAGTTGGTTGAAATGATGGCCCAAGGAGAACTCATGGATAAGAATTCCAATACGGCATTTGAGTTTTTTTATACCATTTCTGAGAGTTCCCAAATGTGGGACTCGGCCTCACCAAATATTGTTGAAACTAAGTCATCTTCATCCCAATGAGGGAAATACGTGTTAAAAGATGATGATGACCTAAGGGTCAGAATGACCACTTTGTCTCGAAAGCTTGATGCTCTAGAGATGAAAAAGGTCAAGGAAGTTTCTTTTGTGTCAGCTTCTGATCAATTGTGTGAAATATGTGCATTGTCTGTACATCCCATGGGGGAATGTCCCACCATTCCAGCCATCAAAGAAGTCTTGATGGAAGAAACCAATGTCATTTCAAATTTTAACAAACCTTATCCCAATTCCTATTCTGAAACCTATAACCCAGGGTGGCAGAATCACCGAAATTTCAGCTGGAAAAACACACAGTCTGTGAGTCAGCCACTAGGTCCACCTTCACCACAACTCCAAACTCAGTAGCCATATCAGCCTTATCAACCCCCACATAAGAGGAGTTTAGAAGACACCATGAGTTAGTTCATTCATAGTCAAATGAGTTTTAATACTCATACTACCCCATGCATTCAATGATTTCAAAGCTCAAATTTCACAGAATATTGAGGATATTAAGAGTCATCTAGCCAAATTGACCCAATCTTTTGTATAACAGAGAAGGAAATTTTTTTATCTCAACCTAAAGCTCCACAGGGTCAAAACCATGCTAATGTTGTGTCTTTCGAACCTTCTCTGAGTCAAGTGTAAGCAATTACCACACTGAGAACTGGTAAGGTGATTGATAAGACCATTAAAGCCAAAACTCTTGAGCCAATAGCTGAGTCAATCCCTGTAAATGATCCAATTGAGCCTGAACCTTTGATTGAAAAAGAAACAGAGTTGCCAAATGAAAAAGAAAAATTAAGTCATGTTCCTTTACATTTTCCTTAAAGAGTCAAGAAGCATCAACTGTTGAACAATCATACTGAAATCTTTGAGTTGTTTAAGCAAGTAAAGGTTAACATCCCCATGTTGGATGCAATCAAGCAAGTTCCATCTTATGCCAAGTTTTTAAAATATCTCTGCATAGTAAAAAGAAGGATCAATGTACAAAAAAGAGCATTTTTGACTGAACAGGCTAGTGTTATTATTCATCACAAAGCCCCTCTAAAGTACAAAGATCCTAGGAGTCCTACAGTTTCATGCATAATTGGGAACTTCCGGATTGAGAAATCCCTACTTGATCTTGGAGTCAATGTTAATTTACTTCCATATTCTGTCTATGAGTAGTTAGGATTAAGTGAATTCAAACCCACTAATGTCAGATTATAGTTAGTAGACCATTCTGTAAAAATTCCACGTAGAGTTGTGGAGGATATACTTGTTCAAGTTGATGAGTTTTATTTCCTAGTGGATTTTATTGTCTTGGATACACAGCCAGTCTTGCATGTCTCTACACAAATCCCTGTTATTTTAGGGCAACCATTCCTAGCTACATCAAATGCATTGATTGATTGTAGGAGTGGAATTATAAAATTTTCATTTGGGAATATGACTTTGAAATTGAATGTGTTTGACATTACTAAGCAGCCCAGAGAAGAAGAAGAATCGAATGGATTAAATTGCATTGAGTCATTAACTCAAGATCTGTTTGAAAATATTTGTACAAAGAAAGAGTCATATGCATTAGATTCTATACAAAACGTTGATTCTGTAGATATGTCAACTATTGAAATATGAATTCCAAAATTTAAAGAGTTATTGCATTCGGGAACTAAGTTTGTAGAGTCTAGTGTTATAGTTACCAAACCAGAGTTGAAACCTCTTGCAACTGACTTGAAATATGTCTTCTTGGGGGAGGATGAAACTCATCCAGTGATAATATCCTTCAAAATTGCCAAAAGTCCAAGAAAAGCAATTGATAGAAGTTATAAAAAATCATGAAAGTGCAATCGATTGGATGGTAGCAGATATAAAGGGTATAAGTCATCTTCTCTGTACTCATTGTACATACTTGGAAGAAGACTCCAAACTGTCCCGACAGCCACAAAGAAGGTTAAATCCACATTTGAAAGAAATAGTCCGAGCTGAAGTACTTAAACTATTAGACGCTGATATTATATATCATATATCTGATAGTAAATGGATCAGCCCTACATAGGTAGTGCCTAAAAATTCTAGTTTCACGTCCATGAAAACCAAGAAAATGAATTAGTCTCTATGCGTACAATCAATGGTTGTCGTATTTGTATTGACTATCGGAAGTTGAATTCTCTCACTAGAAAAGATCATTATTCCCTACCTTTCCTAAACCAAGTTTTGGAAAGAATAGCCAGACATGCATATTATTATTTTTTGGACGGATACTCCGGCTATAACCAGATTGAAATAGCAATTGATGATCAAGAGAAACCACTTTTACATGTACTTTTGGCACTTTCTTTTATAAAAGAATGCATTTTGGATTGTGTAATGCTCCATCCACTTTTCAGGGTTATATGTTAAGTATTTTTAGTGGTATGGTGGAGCGATTTTTGGAAGTTTTCATGGATGATTTTTTGGTGTATGGTGATTCATTTGAGTTATGTTTAGAAAATATTGAAAAAGTTCTTACTCGATGTGAGGAAACAAATCTTGTTTTGAATTTGGAAAACTATCACTTCATGGTCACACAGGACATTGTTTTAGGACATGTAGTTTCTGCAGAGGGAATTGAAGTTGACAAGTCCAAAATTGATTTAATAGCCAATCTCCCTCTGCCAAAAACTGTAAAAGATGTTCGATCCTTTTTAGGTCATACAGGATTCTATAAAAGATTCATTAAAGATTTTAGTTTGATAACTAGACATTTGTGTAATCTTCTATGTCAGGATGTACCATTTAATTGGAATTATGCATGTTGATCAGCATTTGATAGACTTAAAAGCATGCTTATTTCTACACCTTTTGAATTAGTGTGTGATGCTAGTGACTATGTAATAGGAGCTATTTTAGGTCAGAGAAAAGATAAAAAAACCCTATGTGAGTTATTATGCAATCAAAATTTTGAATGATGCACAGATGAATTACTCTACCACATAAAAAGAATTACTTGTTGTAGCATTTGCTTTAGATAAATTTCATTCATATTTAGTTAGATTCTCAATGGTTGTGTTTACTAATCATGCAACCTTGAAATATTTGCTCACCAAGAAGGATGTTAAACCACGTCTCCTACGATGGATACTGTTGCTTCAAGAATTTGATCTTCTCATCAAAGAAAAAACTGGAGTTGAAAATGTGATAGTTGATAATTTATTAAGGCTAAATTATGGTACAAAGGAAGAGTCAATATCAATCAAAGAAAAACCTTTTCAGATGAGCAGTTATTTGCAGTAACAAAAGTATCATCGTATACTGATATAGCCAATTATTTAGCCATAAGTACTATTCATTTTCATTATACTTGGACCGAAAAAAAGAAATTGTTAAAAGAGGGACGCAATTTCTTTTGGGAAGATCCCTATGTCTTTAAGCATTGCAATGATCAGATAATAAGGTGTTATGTACCCAATCATGAAATAGTCTAGGTCATTTCATTTTGTCATTCTGAAGCTTGCGGAGGGCATTTTTCTTCAAAGAAAACTGCTGCTAAAATTTTGTAATGTGGATTTTATTGGCACACTCTTTTTAAAGATGTACATGTCTTTTGTCTAAATTGTGACAGATGTCAAATAATGGGGAATATTTCAAAAAGAAACATGATGCCTTTGAAACCCATTTTGGTCATTGAAATTTTTGATTGTTGAGGAATCGATTTTATGGGACCGTTTCCCCCATCCTTTGGAGATTTGTTACATTTTGGTTGTCGTTGATTATGTTTCCAAATGGGTAGAGACAATTTCTTGTCAAAACAATGATCACTACACAATGATCAGATTTTTAAAAGAAAATATTTTATCTAAATTTGGAATTCTTAGAGCTATTATCAGTGATGGAGGAACACATTTTTGCAATAAAGTTTTTGAAAACCTAATGAAAAAGTATTCAATTTCACACAAAATATTTGTCCCTTTTCATCCCCAAATAAGTGGACAAGTTGAAATGACCAATAGAGAGATAAAATATATTTTTGAAAAAATAGTCAATCCAGATTGCAAAGATTGGTCTTTAGGACTAACTGATGCGCTTTGGGCTTATCGTACTGCATACAAAACTATTCTGGCAATGTTTCCTTATCGGCTAATTTATGGTAAACCATGTCACTTGTCTGTGGAATTGGAACATCGAGCATACTAGGTAATCAAAATAATGAATTTTGATATTGACAAAGCAAGTGCATATCGCAAACTTCAGATTAATGAATTAGAAGAATTGAGAAATGAAGCATATGAAAATGCAAAAATTGTCAAGTCTATAATGAAAATTTTTCATGATAAGAACATTATATAATTCAAGGCTGTGCTTTATTTCCGAGAAAGTTGAGATCAAGATGGATAGACCCCTATATTGTTAAACAAGTTTTTGAATATAGGGCAATTGAAATTAAGAATCCATTAACTGGTAATGTTTTTAAAGTGAATGGTCAAAGGCTTAAGCAATATCATGATGGATTTGTTCAAAATGTGGATTCCATTCAGTTAATGGAACCAGAATATGTGCCTTGAAAAGTTTTTATAAATGTTTGATTGTAAATAGTAGTACTAACTATTCATTTATTTTTATTTTTTTTCAGATTAGGGTTTTGCTATATGGATTGGTCTCGCCTCCATATCTTATTAGAAATTGTCTATCATATTACTTTATAATACCATACATTGAGGACAATGTTAAATTTAGGTTAGGGGAGGGAACAATACATATTTGTCTTTATGATCGGCAGACATTAAAGAACCGGATACTGAGTCTTTTCTAATTTCTTTTTCAAAATTTTCAAAAAAATTTTAAAAATGGATGAAAAATTTTTTTGGTTTAATTTAGGAATGTTACGTACCTTTCCAAAAGATATACACTCATTGATCATAGAAAAAGTAAAGGTTGTTAGAAAATTAGAAATTTTTGGCAGCCGAGCAAAGCCTTTGTGTGAAAAAAGTTCATTTGCCAAACGCCGACGAACAAATCAACTCGGTGGATGTGTAAAGTACGATCGATTAATGCATATGAGAGAATATAATCAGTGTGTTGAACCAATTTCAGGTCGAGCATTAGATCGTCTTGACTGGATTACGTATGGGCAAGAGTAAGGATTACCCTGAGACGCCATCTTATTCTCGTCCCATATTTTCGGGATATGTGTGACAGGAGATTAATCGGTTCACTAATGTTCTCGATTTAAAAGATTCCTATTAAAATTAAAATGATCAAAGATGTATAATCTTAGGATTTGTATGAATATATATAACTATAGGATGAATTAGTGTAATAATTTAGGATTTAAGTTATTAAATAGTTAAATGTGTAACAGTTTGAATTTAAACTGATTGTCTGTAACTGCAGGTTGCAAAACGAAACTAGAAATATGGAGAAGATCAAGGATCAACAGTTTGCAAACCTAAGGGGATTCCAGAGGATTAGCACTGTCCGGACGGTGTTGATAGCGTTCGGACGGTACTGGCCAGTATAAAAGCTCCAGTTCGCTAACAGAACAGTCCAGCATCTCCCTCGCAACAAAAATTCAAAAAAAAACAGCAGAACCTTTCACCTTCTCTCTTCAGATTCAATTCACCCATCAGTTTTCTTCAATTCTACTCTGATTAAACACTTACTCATAAATGTTTATAGGTTTTCACCGATCAAAAATCCTTGAAACTGTGTATTGAACAAGAAATTTAAGAATCCATGGACCCAAAAGCAAGAACAAGAGCTTCTTTAAGCCGAGCAAGGTGAGAAGTCTCATCATCGCCTAAAGCAGCCCCGCAACAAAAAGAACAACCCCAGGGTCAAAATGTATTTGACGCTCTCATGTTTGACCAAACCCGATCGGTGTGATTAACTGTAGAGATCTGAAAAATGAGGATAATTTTTTTAGTTTTGTCGGTAGGGTACTACATATGCATCATTTAGGAATAAGTCATGTTTATGAGCATAATTTGAGTATGTCATAGAAGATAAACATACTTATAATGTTAAAATACACCTACTGTGTGAATTTGAACCTAAACGGAAATAGTTTTAAAAACTGAACCAAAAGGGCATCCCGGGTGGCCCGGGTGGAACCGGCTAAATACGCGATTTGATAACTATGTTCCCCTTCAGCCCGAAAGTCTGGTGGTGCATCCATATAAATAGTCTCGTCCAGATCATCTCGAAAAAATGCTTTATTCACATCCAACTGAAGAAGGGGCCAAGAGTACGAAGCAGCCAGAGAAATAATATACCGAAATGTAGTCAATTTTGCCACGGGGGTAAAGGTAGCTCCAAAATCACGACCTGGAACCTGAGTAAAGCCCTTCGCCACAAGCCTAGCCTTGTGACGATCATTAGTACCATTCGTAAGAAACTTCAGGGTGTAAACCCAACGACAGCCAACAGGCTGCACCCTTGAAGGTAAGGAAACAAGATCCTAAGTATGATTATGCTAAAGAACATCTATCTTTGTCTGCATAGCAA
This sequence comes from Ilex aquifolium, assembly GCA_951799425.1. Taxonomy (NCBI): domain Eukaryota; kingdom Viridiplantae; phylum Streptophyta; class Magnoliopsida; order Aquifoliales; family Aquifoliaceae; genus Ilex; species Ilex aquifolium. The sequence goes on from OX637391.1 coordinate 29,593,486, forward strand.
GAACCCACTGGAACTCTTGCATAGCATCCGAAACAGAAAGAGGAACTACCGTATCTGGTAAGACCATATTATAAGCTCGAAATGTAGGAGACAGATTACCATAGGAAACATAACCAGAGATCGGATATAAAGTCCTGACAGCCCAACCATAACGGTCAACTGGACGGCGATCACACCGTGGATAATGACGCCCTAAATCATCATACTCTACTGACAAAGTCTGTTCCGGTAAAATAATTGGCTCATCACCTGTAGTCTCATCAGTGCTAACAACAGGCGTATCACTACTAACAACAGGCTCAACAGGATGTTCAACGAACTGAGAAATATTATCTGCATCGCCTGAGGTAGAGGGGACATTAGTAAGGGGATGAGAGCGAGGGCGACGAACATAAACCTGCAAATAAGGGAATGACTGGTGATTCTGTAGTGATAGGGACTAGTGGCTCTGACTACTGTGGTAATAGCCAGCTTTGGCACATAAAAAATCGAACGTAATGTAAAGCCTTCTGGAAGGTAGATTGTACCTCTACTAACAATAGGGGCATGTGTCCCATCTGTTAGCTGAACTTGTGTGTGTAACTGCTCATCAAAAGTGGTGAAGTGATGAGCCTCACCTGTCATGTAACCACTCGCACCCGAGTCCAGCATCCAAAGGAGAGAAGGACTAGTGCAAGCATGAAAGGCACGAGATATACTTGTAGTAGTCGCAGCAGTAGTAGTCAGACCCTGAGAAGTCAGGGCAGACATAAGTATATTGATTAGTACTTAAAGTTGACATATTATTATGACATTTTAAGACTAATTGTACTTTAATGGAGTTTAAGTGATGTCATTTCAGGTCCTAAACTGAACAAGGACCCAAGAACAACAAGTACCACACTTGGATGCAGTACCAGTACATTAGAGCCCAAAATTGGAGAAGCTTGGAGCACAGCCAGAACGTTCGAACACCAACTCACGTTCGAACGTCCACAATACACTGTAGCAGACTCAAATGCTGAAGAGAAGGCGTGTTGCAGTTAGGAAAGAAGACTGGAGCTCTGAAGTACTTGAGTGTCACGTTCGAACACCAACTCACGTTCGAACGTGCACTTGAGTTGATGGAAGACCAGACCACTGCAGAGAGTTGGAACTGCACTTCACAGGAGACCAACAGATCACTCGAGTGAAAGGGGTCAGAGCAAATCTGGCGTTCGAACGCCCTCAGTGCAAAAACAGAAAGAACGTTCGAACGTCAACTCACGTTCGAACGTCATTCACAGACTGGCAGCAGAGTTGTTGACTGTTCACTTGGACTTGGGCGGCAAACACTATTCTTTCACCCCCCCCCCCTTTCTCATCCTCTTGCCTATAAATACTCCCCTTGTTGGAGAGCTAAAAAAAAAGCATAGTAGGAAGTAGAATAGTGATGGAGGCTTAGACTCCCACTCTCATTGTAGTTAGTTCATTTTCCTTATGAAGTCTTTATTTTAGAGATTAGTTTGGCTTTAGCCCAACATCTCTTGCTTGTTATAACAGTAGTTTTATGCTTATGCTTATGTTTATGCTTTCATTTCTCATGCATAGAAGAGAAATAGCTCACATCTTGGTTGAGGAAGCAACCCTCCAATTCTTGGTTGAGGAAGCCACCCTCCAAATGTGACTAGCTTTCTTCTACTTTTATTGTTCATGCATTTCACTTTCATTGCTTGAGCTTCCTTCTTTCTTAGAAGAGTGAAACTCTTCCACTTTTCTAGAGCTTTATTAAAGCCGTGAAGGGTGGAACGTGATTCACCCATTCTTTGTGGAAGATTAGCTCCGCGTTTGTTGTTACTTTATCTTTTAAAGTTCTCCACTTGGAGGGATGAGCATCACTCACTTTTCTAGCTTTACCCAAGCCATGAAGAGTGAGTAGTTTCTCATTCACTCTTTAGTGAGAGGAGAAGGGCATGTATAAGTTATCCGGGAATCACATTTGTGCAATGTTCTTTTATGCTTAACGTTTATTTCTCCTTGTTACCGGATGATTGATTGCATCTAGCAAAGCTAAGGTACTTTGTATAATTGTGAGCTCTTTCTATGACATGGATGACTCCTGCATAGAAAGACTCATCAGTTCAAGGCAAGTACCCCGGCTAGATCCTCATGATTACCCTTCACTCTCCCCCCTTATTGTACTTCATTTAAAGAATGGACTATTAATATCATGATTGGATGTCTTGTAGAAACACTTGCTTGTTTGTAGACGGGTTAAGTCTCGGCACAGGCAATTCTTGTAAACTTCTAGAAAGATATCGGAATCATGTTCTTAATTCTCACAATCCATCTTTATCTTCCGATTAACTTGTTGTTGACACGGGAGTTAATTGAGTTATCAAGCACAATTATGACAAACCGGATAACTAACTACATGTCCAGATCCTTGCACTAAAGAGTGACTCTCCAACTCTTTTTAATTAGCATTTATCTCCTATTTTGTTAAGAAAATCCTCCTGGAAAGAATTTTATATTCTATCCAGCAAAACTCATATCTCACAGCAAATCTAAAAGGTTACAATCAAAAGGTCTCTACCACTGCTTGCCTTAGAAATATCAACAAAAGTTCCCTGTGGATTCGACTCCTTACTCAAACCGGATTATTACTACAGCTTGACCGCCTGCACTTGGGTGTACACATTGGATCAAGCCATCAAGTTTTTGGCGCCGTTGCCGGAGAACCTTTGAAAGGTGCTTTAAGGTAAAAGGTAAAAAGACCTTCAACATTGTGTATATTTTGGTTTACTGTAAATAACTTTGTTTTATTTTCTTTATGACTGAGGGCACTCCTCACTTCCAAAATTTGCCGGCAGAATCGTGTGAGTCCGTGAATCAGCCTGAACCTAATTCACCTAGATCAGTAGCAGACTCTTGTGAGGGTAGTATGGCAAATAATGAAAGAAATGGAGAAGTCCCTATGAGAGAGGAGGAAGTCCCTAACATCCGAACTTTGCGGGATTACTTGAATCCCACAAGAAATAGTGTCCCCTCTTATTTTATTTTTCCTGAAAATGCTCCCCTCTTTACTGTAAAGCCGGTTAGTGCCCGTGTTTCATGGATTGGATGCAGAAAATCCATATCTACATATAAAAGATTTCGAAGAAGTGTGTGGAACATTTCAAGACAATTCTGAATTGGCCAAAATGAAATTGTTTTCTTTCTCTTTGAGGGATAGAGCCAAACAATGGTTGAATTCTTTAAAGGCTTTTTCAATACCCAATTGGCAAGCATTGCAAAATGAATTTTTTAGAAAAAAATTTCCTTTACATCGCACAAATGCATTAAAAAGGTAAATCATGAATTTTGCGGTCAAAGAAGGAGAAACTTTTTATCAAAGTTGGGAGAGATTCAAAGATCTACTCCAATCTTGCCCACATCATGCTTTTGAAAATTGGACTTTGGTAGGATTTTTCTATGACTCCTTACCCTCTAGACTACGTCAGTTTGTCGAAATGATGGCCCAAGGAGAATTCATGGGAAAAAGTCCGGAGGAGGCATTCAATTTCTTCGACACCATATCTGACAGTTCTCAGATGTGGGACTCAGCCTCCCCTACCACTGTAGAAGCCAGACCATCTAATTCCCAAGGAGGAAAATATGTTTTGAGAGAGGATGATGACTTGAGAGCAAAAATGTCCACATTATCTCGAAAGCTCGAAGCTTTAGAGATGAAGAAAGTCCATCAAGTTGATGTTAGCCCTTCCACTGAGCAAGTGTGTGGAATCTGTGCGCTAACAGGACACCCTACTGGGGAGTGTCCCACCATCCCAGCATTCAAAGAAGTCTTGTTAGAACAAACACATGCAGTTTCCAACTTCAACAAGCCCTACTCCAACCCATATTCTGAAACATACAATCCAGGGTGGCGAAATCACCCTAACTTCAGTTGGAAGAACACACAACCAATACCCATGAACCAACAACAAGGGCCATACCCACCACCTCAAGGACCTCCTGCATATCAACCATACCAACCACCACAAAAGAGGAACCTTGAGGACACATTAAATCAGTTCATGCAAAGCCAAATGAATTATAACAATAATTCCACACAGGCTTTCACTGATTTCAAAACCCAGACCACTCAATCTTTTGAGGATCTTAAAAGCCACATCCAAAAGTTGACTCAATCCATGGTCACACACGAAAAGGGAAAGTTTCCTGCCCAACCAAAGCAACCACAAGGCCAATTCCATGTAGGGAACCCTTCAACAACAGGAAACACCCAAGACCAAGCCCAAGCTGTCACGACACTAAGAAGTGGCAAAGTGATTGACAAAACAATCAGAGACATACTCATTCCCAAGCCAAGACCTGAGTCAAGCCCGGCCAATCCATCATCTGAACCTGAACCAATTGAGAAAGACCCTGAGCCTGTGATTGAACAAGAGTCAGAACCTTCTGAGAAAAAGGAACCTTCGTATCCCGTTCCGGCTCCATTTCCTCATCGACTCAGAACCAAACAAAAAGTGAAAAATCAGCCTGAAATTTACGAGCTTTTTAAGCAAGTAAATATCAACATCCCACTTCTGGATGCAATCAAACAAGTCCCGCCTTATGCCAAGTTTCTAAAAGACTTGTGCACAGTCAAGAGAAGCCAGAAAGTCCAAAAAAGAGATTTCCTAACGGAACAAGCTAGTGCTCTTCTCCAACAGAAAACCCTTCCAAAATACAAAGACCCAGGGTGTCCGACTGTCTCATGTATCATTGGAAACTTCAGAATTGAACAAGCCTTGTTAGACCTTGGAGCCAGCGTTAATCTGCCACCCTACTCTGTCTATCAACAGTTGGGTTTGGGTGAACTTAAACCCACTTGTGTCACACTCCAGTTGGCTGACAGATCTGTCAAAACCCCCAGAGGGATTGTTGAAGATGTGCTTGTCCAAGTAGATAGTTTTGTCTTCCCTGTTGACTTCATTGTTCTGGATACTCAACCAACAATAAATTCGGAGAACCAAATTCCCGTCATTCTTGGTCGACCATTCCTAGCAACTTCCAATGCTTTAATCAATTGCAGGAATGGAGTCATGAAATTAACTTTTGGGAATATGACTCTCGAAATGAACATTTTCAATATTGCTAAACATCCAGAAGAGGAAAAGGAAGAAAGGGAAGTAAACTCCATAGAATCTTTGATACAGGAACATCTGGATGATACATTCTGTGAGGATCCTGCTGAATCATCTCTGTTAGAACTCATCTCATCAGAAATAACAGATGATGACCCAAATCCACCAAGTGACCCTACTCATACTGTTGAGACCTGGGCACTCAAATTCGAAGAAATTTCACCAAGTGGCACAAAGCCAGTCTTATCAAGTGTTAGCCCACCAAAGCCTGAATTGAAACCTCTCCCATCTGACCTCAAATATGCATTCTTAGGAGAGAATGAGTCATACCCAGTGGTAATTTCATCTAAACTCACAGACTTGCAAGAGTCTAAATTGCTTGAAGTTCTTCGAAGTCATAAAAGTACCATTGGATGGACCATCGCTGACTTGAAAGGTATAAGCCCGTTAATCTGCAATCATGCCATATACCTTGAAGAGGACTCAAAACCCTCTCGTCAAATGTAGCGACGACTGAACCCTCACATGAAGGAAGTTGTGAGAATTGAAGTACTCAAACTCTTAGATGCAGGGATAATCTTCCCTATCTCAGATAGTAAATGGGTCAGTCCAACCCAAGTTGTGCCAAAAAAATCTAGGGTCACAGTGGTCAAAAATGATGCAAATGAACTAGTGCCAACTCAAGTCGTCACAGGATGGCGAATGTGCATTGATTATCGAAAACTCAATTTGGTCACTAGAAAAGATCATTTTCCTCTCCCGTTTCTTGACCAAGTCCTGGAGAGAATTGCAGGCCATGCATTTTACTGTTTCCTGGATGGATATTCAGGGTATAACCAAATTGAGATAGCCCTAGATGATCAGGAGAAGACAACCTTCACATGCCCCTTTGGCACCTTTGCATTCAAAAGGATGTCATTTGGACTTTGTAACGCTCCTGCAACATTCCAAAGATGTATGCTAAGCTTGTTCAGTGATATGGTTGAAAAATTTTTGGAAGTATTTATGGATGACTTCTCTGTCTATGGTAATTCCTTCGATTTGTGTTTAACCAATCTAGAGAAAGTACTGATCAGGTGTAAGGAAGCCAGCCTAGTGCTCAATTGGGAAAAATACCATTTTATTGTAACACAGGGCATTGTTCTTGGTCACATCGTGTCGTCTGAAGGCATGAAAGTTGACAAGGCAAAAATTGATTTGATTGGAAATTTGCCTGCTCCTAAGACTGTAAAGGATGTTCGATCATTCCTAGGACATGCAGGGTTCTACAGGAGATTCATAAAAGATTTCAGTACCATAGCAAAACCAATGTGCCACCTCCTAAGTCAGGATGTAATATTTGATTGGAATGAAGCATGCCAAAAAGTCTTTGACAAGCTAAAAGACATGTTAATTTCTGCACCAATAATGCAACCTCCTGACTGGAATCTTCCTTTTGAACTAATGTGTGATGCAAGTGTTTTTGTTGTAGGTGCTGTATTGGGACAAAGAAAAGATAAGAAACCCCATGTGATTTACTATGCAAGCAAAACTTTGAATGATGCCCAAATGAATTATTCAACAACTGAGAAAGAATTGCTTGCTGTAGTTTTTGCACTGGAAAAATTCCGTTCTTATCTTGTTGGTTCTTCTGTTACTGTATTCACTGACCATGCAGCTCTAAAATTTTTGCTCACAAAGAAGGACGCCAAACCAAGACTCTTGAGATGGATACTTCTGCTCCAAGAGTTTGATCTTGTCATTAAGGACAAGAAAGGCGTCGAGAATGTGGTGGCAGATCATCTGTCCAGACTGACCTATGAATTTCATGAGGATGGACTGCCAATCAATGAAAAATTCCCCGATGAACAACTGTTCATGATTGATAAGACACCATGGTATGCAGACATTACTAACTTTCTTGCTACTGATACACTCCCTCCATCTTTTACCATGTTGGACAAAAAGAAATTTATGAGGGAGGTTCGTAACTTCTTTTGAAAAGATCCTTACGTATTCAAGTACTGTAAATATCAAATCACAAGACGTTGCATCCCTGCTCATGAAAGTAGTCAGGTAATAACATTTTGTCATTCTGAAGCATGCGGTGGCCACTTTTCATCAAGAAAAACAGCTGCAAAAATATTGTAGTGTGGATTTTACTGGCCCACACTTTTCAAAGATGTCCATGCCTTTTGTTTAACTTGTGATAGGTGTCAAAGGTTGGGAAACATTTCTAAAAGAAATATGATGCCCTTAAACCCCATTCTGGTAATTGAAATTTTTGACTATTGGGGCATCGATTTTATGGGACCATTTCCCCCTTCCTTTGGCTATCTATACATTTTAGTGGCTGTAGACTATGTATCCAAATGGGTTGAAGCAATTCCATGCCGAAACAATGATCACAAAACAGTGATCAAATTTTTAAAAGAAAATATTTTGTCCCGGTTTGGAATTCCGAAATCAATCATAAGCGATGGGGGTGCTCATTTTTGCAATCGTCCCTTCTGGAATTTAATGAAAAAATACTTGATTTTTCACAAAATTGCAACCCCTTATCACCCACAGACCAGTGGACAAGCTGAGTTAGCTAATTGGGAGATCAAATTAATTTTGGAAAAAACGGTGAATCCAGATCGCAAAGATTGGTCATTAAGACTAACTGATGCGATCTGGGCATACCGAACTGCTTTTAAAACAATTTTGGGCATGTCTCCTTATCGATTAGTCTATGGAAAGCCATGTCACTTGCCTGTGGAATTGGAACATAGGGCATACTGGGCCATTAAAGCAATGAATTTTGACTTAGACAAGGCTGGGCTAACAAGGAAATTTCAGATAAATGAATTGGAGGAATTGAGAAATGAAGCATATGAAAATGCTAAGATTGCTAAAACCAAGATGAAAATCTTTCATGACAAACACATTGTGCGGAAATCTTTTGAGCCATCTCAAAAAGTCTTGTTATTCAACTCAAGACTGTGCCTCTTCCCTGGTAAGTTAAAATCAAGATGGGCTGGGCCTTACATTGTGAAAAATGTGTTTGAACACGGAGCAGTTGAAGTGGAAAACCCAGCAAACGGTAATAATTTTACTGTTAATGGTCAGAGGTTAAAACCATTTTTGGAGGATTTTGTTAGAAATGTGGAAACCATGCTTCTAATGGAACCAGAGTACTCCTCCGAAATTTGCGCTTGTCGACACTCCAGTGGATCGGGTCAGGAAATATCTACTCCAACCCGACCCACTGGGGCACCGTTATAAGGCGCCCACTTGTTCCCCAGCCGCCGCAGTTGGCCCCCCCCCCCCCCTCTTTTCTTCTTCTTCTTCTTCTTTTTCTTTTCTTCTTCTTCCTTCTGTTAGTCTTCCAGTCCCGAGAAAACACCCATGACCACACACTCCACAAACACGATATTTTGCTTCCTATTTAGCATTTTAATCTTATATTTGATCACGGGTGTTCTTCTCTTGTTCGCACTCACACATAAGGATTTTCAGCCTACCCGAAATCCAGATTTGTGCACAGATGAGTAATTTTTGGTGTTTTTTTTATTTGTAGGTCTCAGCGGTGAACAGATCTCTACCATTCAACCTCGTCTCCACACTCCATGAACCAGTAAATTTGAAACATTGGGGACAATGTTCAGTTTAGGTTGGGGGGTATGATCAGTTCATCAGTTCATTTTCGTTCATAATTTTCGCAAATTTTTTTTATTATTTTTATTATTGTCGTAGTTGATCATGTTTGAACATTGATTGTATAAATTGATTATGCTTATGAATCAGCTTCAATCGTCTTTGTGACTGGCAGACGTTAAAGAACCAGATAGTGAGTCTTAAAATTTAGCAATCATGGATGTAAATCTTTTTTGGTTTAGCCTAGGAATCCTACGTACTTTTCCACCTGATGTACATACCATGATCATGAGAAAAGTAAGATTAGTAAGGAAGGCTGAAATCAAAGAAAAACAAGCGAAACCCCTCTGTGGCAGAAGTAGCTTTGCCAAACGCCGTCGTGCAAAAAGGCTTGGTGCCTGTAAACAGTGTGGCAGATACTTTCACGAAAAAAGGTACAACCAGTGTTCTGAACCAATTTCCGGTCGCGCACTTGATCGATTAGACTGGATAATGAATGGGCTGAGTAAGGATTACCCTGATATGCCATGCTATTCCGGTATTGTCCTTAACCGATTTGTGAGAGAGGAAGTTGGGAGAGTTACTGGTTGTCCATTTTACACAGACACAGAGGGAGACTCAGATTAGATAATCTTTTGTAGGAAAAGTATACTTTTGTTGGGGGAGTGAATGCCAAAGGTCCGAATTTGTTGTAAAAAGTGTAAAAATCTTTTTGTATAAATTTCTTTTTCACTGAAATGAAAATATGGGCCGAGTAAGGAATGCCCCAAAATACCAACCTGAAGCGTGGGTAGGGGTTCATCCTGAGACGCCTTAGTTTTTGAATTAAATTTGTGTGTTTTGTCTTCTTTGATTGTATATAGTGCAATAGAGAAAAATTTTAATTTTTGGTTCAACGTTCGAACGCCAGGTAACGTTCGAATGTTGACTGCTTACAGTACTCAGCCTCTGATGAAGCTTCAGCTGAAACTTGAAAGTACTGGGAGCTTAGTCCGTTCGAACGCCAATAGACCGTTCGAACGAAGAGTACTTACAGTACTTTGGCCTCTGACAGAAACACAAAAGTACTGGGAGCTCACCACGTTCGAACGTCAAACCACGTTCGAACGATTTGTTTAAATTCCTTCTACCCACGTTCGAACGTCACCAACGTTCGAACGTTACAACTCAGGCTATAAAAGCCTGGTTCGTCGTTTTCAGCCAAAATCCCCAAATTTTTCAAAACCCTAGAATTCATTCTCACTCCACAGACCTCAACTTGCCCTCATTCCCCAAGAATACCCAAATTCGACCTTCCCTAACTCCTCCCCACATCAAAATCATCAATCCCAGACCTAAAACCATAAGTTCCAGAACTTTTCAGGACCCTCCCAAATCAAACCCACGTTCGAACGCCATGCCAAGGATGAAACTCCCTGCCAGGCGTGCTCCACCAGTGAATCAAGACCCAAACATGGTAGAAGAAGTGATTGAAGAAAGGGGAGGAAGGCAAAGGACAAAGACATATGACAGAACCAAATTTCCTAATGCCTTAAAGGCTGAGAGGTATGAGAATTTTTACCATAAGCATGCTATTGTCTGTGAGAGAGATGTTGTGATTGATGATTTTGCTGGGATTGGTATAAAGCAGGAGATGGAGAGGAGGGAGTGGGTATGGTATTTGAGGAATGGTGGAGACGCCGTTGTTGACTTGGTGCGGGAGTTTTACTCCAACGCTGAGATCATCAACGGCGCAATCCGGACATATGTTAGGGGTACCCACATTGACGTGGACGAAGCATATATTGTAGAAATAAGGGAAGAAATACCTCGGGCCCCAAATCCCGTTTATCCCCCAAGGAAGAATGTGGCGATGAATGAGGTGGGGAAAGAACTAACGGGAGTACCCAACTTTTCATGGGTAGGGAAGAAATTCTTTAGACAAGGGGAGCTAAGTGACAAATATAAGATGTTGAATTTAATTGCGGTGTCCAACTTCGCTCCCGTAGGAAGAAAGAATGAGATTCTACCCGACATGGCCCGACTTCTGTATGCCATTGGCAAGGGACATAGCATTGACCTCCCCTCTCTCATCCTGAGCGAAATGAAGAAGGGGTGTGATGTAAAGAGGAGCGCACTCCCTTTTGGTACTTTGGTGACTGAAATGTGCACAGAGCATGGGGTGAGGGTAAAGCCTGAGATGGAGATTCAAAAGCCAATGGGGCCACTGAACAAGGCTTCCTTCCGGAGAAGCCAAAGTCATAGTGGCGGCCCAGCAGCAAGGCAAGAAGATCCCCCGGCCCACGGAGTGGATGAAGTGCAAGAGGAGCTAGATGAGATGGAGAGAGAGATGGAGGAAGAGGGAGATCAGCCAGCAGGTGAGGGACCTAGCACCAGCACCAGCACCCGACGCTCCTTATTGGACGTCATGCTTAGCATTGAAGCTAAGCCGGATGAGATCCTTAGGCTTTTGAGGGGTGGACATGGAGGAGATGGTGCACAAGGAGGAGAGTGAGAGAGGATTTCTGTTCTTGTTCTTGTTTTTATGTTTGTTCAAAGTGTTTCTTTTTATGAATTTCTTCTTTGATAGTTGTAATTTTTTGTGTGGTTGTGAATGAATTGAACTGTTGATGTTAAAAGACGATATTTTGAAATGAATGGTTCCATTGATCACTTTTATTTGTTTTAATGCATTTGTAGATTTAACATAAAAATTAAAAGGTGATGGAACAAATGTGGATATTAAGAATGCTCGCTAGAGTAAATTTGCACATGATCGGTTTGACACCTCCATTTATCAACCGAGACTTAAAACCACATTTCTTGAAAAAAATTGGTATTCTCTCTATACTTAAATTGTCATATGTACATCGATATTTGTTATTTTAAAGGTACAGGAGGATCTGACTCGAAAATGGAATTGGTATATAACCAATACCCCCTGGAAAACCCAACATACACAGTGGAGATAACAAAAAACACCAGGGTGAGTTTCGAACCTAACTATGCTTTCGAGAGACAATCAATGTTTACTCAAGTAAATTCTTTTCAAATCTCAATTTTTGAATGATCTCATTAACCGTGCTTTGATTAACGCACTTAAAAGTGATCTATTGACATATCCCACACGGAACCATCGCATACGACACATACATGTGCACATGCTTGAGAAATGATCTTAGGCCATCTTTGATATAATATTGAGCCTTAGACCTTTCTTTGAAAAAAAAAAAAAAATTATCCTTCGTTAGCCGTGTTTGAGCCATCAATGTATAAAGTTTTCTTTGATAAACCTACATGATTACCAATCCACAGGAAAACATACTTGACATACCTTGGCTATCTAATTTTCTTACATCCTCTTTGTAAGATGACACAGAAAAAGGAAAATAAAAAGGAGCATTCGAGATTATCATCCAAGAAGATTTGATTGGAACAATTGAAACAAAACAGATGCAAAAAGGCAAGAACTTGCCAAGAAAGTGAAAAAATGAGAAAAATGAAAGAAAGAAATGTCATCTCTCGGCAAAATATCAAGAAGTTAGAAAAAGGTGTGCTACAATACGCAAACAGCAGATAGCTTTTGAAAATCTCTGACGTCGTTTCGTTAGCCACTGACCTCTGGCCACGCTACAACCCATGAAAAGCCCTAATTGATCTCAAGTATGTTACATGCATGTGTTGTTAATCACAATTGGGATATGGTAAATAGCATTCCTTTTAATTGCATTAATATTCTTTCATGAGATTATGCCAAACATAAGTAGTTGCTTCTTTAAAATTTCACTCCTTTCCTAAATTGTGCATGTGATTTTTCGATTGGCCATCTTCTGATCACATGATCTGTGAGAAACAAGTCACTATAATCAGAGTGAACCTTTGCTGAGAGTATACTACGTGAGGTTTGTGAAATCGAAACTATCCATGGAAGGTAATAAAAGGGAGTATTTGTTACATAACAATTCATGTTGCTTGAATGATCACTCCTACTGCATTGAGAATTTCAAATACCAATGTAACAAATGATAATTTTTGCATAGAATGAATACCTGTGAAATAAGGACGTGTGAGACATAAGTCAAAAATTGAAAATCTGGTGTCCCAACGACCATGATGCTAATTTACTTTAGTTAGCATTCTCCTATGCACATCTGTTCGACTGAAGTTTGTGGGTAGCTTCTCTGGAAACCCTCACGAGACAACACTCGTCCGCTAGGGTAAACCTAGTGGTTCAACGGCTTGTTGTATAAGCTAAATGCAACCGGATGACCTACGAAAATGGCATTAGGAGTAGAATTTTTTTTTTCATATTACTAGAGACTAGCAATATTTAGGTTGGGGAGTGTGATTAGTACTTAAAGTTGACATATTATTATGACATTTTAAGACTAATTGTACTTTAATGGAGTTTAAGTGATGTCATTTCAGGTCCTAAACTGAACAAGGACCCAAGAACAACAAGTACCACACTTGGATGCAGTACCACTACATTAGAGCCCAAAATTGGAGAAGCTTGGAGCACAGCCAGAACGTTCGAACACCAACTCACGTTCGAACGTCCACAATACACTGTAGCAGACTCAAATGCTGAAGAGAAGGCGTGTTGCAGTTAGGAAAGAAGACTGGAGCTCTGAAGTACTTAAGTGTCACGTTCGAACGCCAACTCACGTTCGAACGTGCACTTGAGTTGATGGAAGACCAGACCACTGCAGAGAGTTGGAACTGCACTTCACAGGAGACCAATAGATCACTCGAGTGAAAGGGGTCAGAGCAAATCTGGCGTTCGAACGCCCTCAGTGCAAAAACAAAAGAAACGTTCGAACGGCAGTCAACGTTCGAACGCCCTCAGTGCAAAAACAGAAAGAACGTTCGAACGCCAACTCACGTTCGAACGTCATTCACAGACTGGCAGCAGAGTTGTTGACTGTTCACTTGGACTTGGGCGGCAAACACTATTCTTTCACCCCCTATTTCTCATCCTCTTGCCTATAAATACTCCCCTTGTTGGAGAGCTAAAAAAAAAGCATAGTAGGAAGTAGAATAGTGATGGAGGCTTAGACTCCCACTCTCATTGTAGTTAGTTCATTTTCCTTATGAAGTCTTTATTTTAGAGATTAGTTTGGCTTTAGCCCAACATCTCTTGCTTGTTATAACAGTAGTTTTATGCTTATGCTTATGTTTATGCTTTCATTTCTCATGCATAGAAGAGAAATAGCTCACATCTTGGTTGAGGAAGCAACCCTCCAATTCTTGGTTAAGGAAGCCACCCTCCAAATGTGACTAGCTTTCTTCTACTTTTATTGTTCATGCATTTCACTTCCATTGCTTGAGCTTCCTTCTTTCTTAGAAGAGTGAAACTCTTCCACTTTTCTAGAGCTTTATTAAAGTCGTGAAGGGTGGAACGTGATTCACCCATTCTTTGTGGAAGATTAGCTCCGCGTTTGTTGTTACTTTATCTTTTAAAGTTCTCCACTTGGAGGGATGAGCATCACTCACTTTTCTAGCTTTACCCAAGCCATGAAGAGTGAGTAGTTTCTCATTCACTCTTTAGTGAGAGGAGAAGGGCATGTATAAGTTATCCGGGAATCACATTTGTGCAATGTTCTTTTATGCTTAACGTTTATTTCTCCTTGTTACCGGACGATTGATTGCATCTAGCAAAGCTAAGGTACTTTGTATAATTGTGAGCTCTTTCTATGACATGGATGACTCCTGCATAGAAAGACTCATCAGTTCAAGGCAAGTACCCCGACTAGATCCTCATGACTACCCTTCACTCTCCCCCCTTATTGTACTTCATTTAAAGAATGGACTATTAATATCATGATTGGATGTCTTGTAGAAACACTTGCTTGTTTGTAGACGGGTTAAGTCTCGGTACAGGCAATTCTTGTAAACTTCTAGAAAGACATCGGAATCATGTTCTTAATTCTCACAATCCATCTTTATCTTCCGATTAACTTGCTGTTGACACGGGAATTAATTGAGTTATCAAGCACAATTATGACAAACCGGATAACTAACTACATGTCCAGATCCTTGCACTAAAGAGTGACTCTCCAACTCTTTTTAATTAGCATTTATCTCCTATTTTGTTAAGAAAATCCTCCTGGAAAGAATTTTATATTCTATCCAGCAAAACTCATATCTCACAGCAAATCTAAAAGGTTACAATCAAAAGGTCTCTACCACTGCTTGCCTTAGAAATATCAACAAAAGTTCCCTGTGGATTCGACTCCTTACTCAAACCGGATTATTACTACAGCTTGACCGCCTGCACTTGGGTGTACACATTGGATCAAGCCATCATATATCCAATCGAGAAGTGATAGCATTCATATCACTTTGACAAGGAGGAGCAGTAGTAACAGTAGCAAGGGCAGCAACAGTAGGTGGTGGCACCTCAACAATAACAGCAGTACGGCCTCGAAGAGGTGGCTTAAGCTCTGGATGACGTTTCTAGCAAGCAGCCTTGAGATGTCCTAGTTGGCCATAATAATCACACTGATGAGAATTATCCTGTTTGCGTTGATTTGGGGCATCATGTCGGTGCTGGTCCAAAGGCTGTCCACCCCTGGTTGGGGGTACTGAGCGAGACCCTGCAGCAGTTGTAAGGGTCATCTGGTCAGCCTGAGGAGTCAAGGTCACAACTGGAAGTGATGCAATACGGATGCGGTGTTCTTGTTGTTCAATCATCGCATCCACCTCATAAAGAGACGGAAGTCGCATTATCGACAAGATCTAGGAACGAGGTCCCTCAAACTTATCACAAAACCCTATAAGGAACTTGTGAATCCAATCCTCCTGCTCTCGAGTATGCAGGGAAGAGGACGTAGAATCTCATACTCAAGTCAGCGCTGAGTCAAATAGTTATAATAATCCTGAACCGTCATATCTCCCTGCCGAGCATATAAGAGCTCCTGAGAAAGCTCATAAACACGAACTCCACGTCCTGACTGGGAATACATATCTGATAATGCATTCCATAATTTTGAAACAGAGTTATAAAACTGGTGAATCCTATTAACAGATGGCTCCATCAGGCCAAATAACCATTCAAGAATAGCGCAGCTCTCATAGAACTACGTAGAATATCCAGGGTCATCATCAACTGGCTTTGGGTGAGTTCCCGTCAGCCAACCAAGTTTCCCAACACATTCTAAGAAAAGTTGGAATGAGCGTGACCACGAAGCAAAGTTACGGCCATTCAACAACTGTGTCGTAATCTTCTGAGAGATCATACCCGGCATTGCCATTCAACAACTTGATATTAGAAAATCACTTAGGTGGTAGTTGCTTTGAAAATTTAGAGTTAGTAGTTTAGGTACTTTTGTGTTCTTTGATTTTCTTGACAATTTGTTACTATGATAAAGGTGTACCTTGCATATGTGTTGAATTATTATATTCTAGCTTATGTTCATGTAGAAAAAGTATTGTGAATTTGAAGTTATGCTTTATTTTATGAATGAGGCATATTTTAAGTTATACGTCATGTGTTGATGAAATGTTCCATAGAATTTACATTGAGAAAAATCAAGGCATCTTAACATACATGAATCCTTGGAAACATGGCATGGGTTGAGTACTTTGTGCTATGCATTATGAGGGTGTAGATCATGTGGTGAAAAACCCAAAATCTGGCCAATGACAGTACCCGCGGGCTGACGGGGGCTGACCGTGAAGCGAGACATGGGTGGCATAGAGTTGCATGTGTGTGTCATGCATATTGACATTGCATAGCATTGAGGGATTACGAGGTTGTAGCTTTTAAAATGTACACTTACATATGAGACTCCCGGTACTTGAGACTTGAGGAAGTCTTAAAGGAAGGAGAGGAAAGGGACTTGAATGGGCATTGACCCTTGGGGCATATTTTGTATGTATGGGCATAAGCCCAAATGACTTGTATTTCAGTTTGGAAAAGTAGTGGATTATAGGCCTTGGGCCATTTTAAAGTGTAAGAGTGTAAACTAAATTGATATGTAGGATATCTTTATTTAATAAGTATCATATGTGTATATTGAGACAACTAGATATGTATGTTGAAAACAAGGAATGTATGTTTAATTTACATGGATTGTGGCCACCGAGTGATGGTGGGTTGTGATATACTTATACATATGAAATATTGTAAATATTAGGTGGGAAAAAAGCTTGGAAAACAAAGGAGGTTATGTTGAAATTTTATGAAAAATTAAAAAGACTTGTTAAGTGTGTAAAACAACTTTTAAATAGGTGTAAAGGATGTCAAAAGGGGGGGTTTAGAAACCTTGAAGAAATAGGCTAAAAATGGAAGAAAAGTGGCTTGAAAAACTTTGGGAAAAAAATGGGAAAACAGAGAAATTTGCTTGCAGCCATAAACAGTAATTATGCAGGAAATCAGAAAATTAGCTCTCAGTCGCTACAGTATAGCAGTGCAGAAACCAGCCCAGGCTGCAGCCAGCCACCCACGCGCATGCCCGCGCGCTGTCTGCTCGCCCAGCTTGCACCTGCCTTGCCCAAGCCTGTTGCTGCCTTGCCCATGCGTGTTGCTGTCTTGCCTTGCTGCACAGCTGCTGTTTTGGCCATGTCATGACATTTCATGACCTGCCTTTCAAGTCCATTTCAAGGCCATTTAATTACATGTTTGACCATAACTTTTTGAGCCCATTTTAGGCTATTTTAGGCCATTACATCAAGCCATGTTGGGCATTTTCTTGGGACACTTTTTAGTCATGTTTCAAGGCCATGTTTGGCCACTTACTAGGACCATTTTAGGTAGGATATTTGACCTACTCTTGGCCCATGTCTTAGAACATTTGGGACCCATTTGGACCATTATCCAAGGGCTTATTTAGAGACATTGGGCGGGCTATTGTGGAAGCCATTTTTTAACCTGACTTAAACTATTTTAAATATTAATTGGGAGAGATGCTTGAGCAACGTTATGAGACCATTTTGGTTGAGTTAAATTAGCAAGTCTTCAATTTTAATTTTGGAAAAATGTGGAAAATGAATGAAAAATCAATTTATCCAACCTAATGACCTTTCATTTACTTTTCTTCTTTTTTTTCACTCACTCCCCGGGTTTGTGGAAATTCAGGGCGTGACAACTTGGTATCAGAGCATAGGTTCGAATACCTAGAGTGTGGGGTGTTGTTGAACATGATAGGGTTGTGACACATGGTTTTAAATTTTGGTGAGCATTATGTTAAGTGTAAGAACTTGTTTGTTGTATGTTAAGACATGCTCTTGTTGTTGCTTGTGAAGTGTGAGTTGTTGACACGTATATGCTTTATGTTTTTTTAAATGCCTATGTCTAATGTGAAAAGAGGTATTTTTTTTTTTCTTGGACTTGTAGACACATGCCACCAAAGAGAACTCTTGCTAGACCTATAGTACCTAGGCGCGGTAGGCCTAGAGCGGTTGCACCACCCCGGCGTGGTAGGCCCCGAGCTGCTGCTCCTGCTCATAGCACAGCTGAGGAGGCCGTTGTTCCTGCTCTTGCTCCTGCACCTGCCCCAACAGAGGAGATGGAGCAGACCATTGGCGCCAGAGATATGGCAGCCATTGTATAGGAGTGTTTTCGAGCAATGCAGGAGACCAAGGATACCTTCGTGATAAAGGTATTCTAGAGGATGAGACCTCCTACATTTGCTGGACAGCCCGACCCTCTAGTAGTCGAGGAGTGGTTAGAGCAGATCACCAGGATCCTGGACTCACAGGGGATCATGGAGCCGCATTTGAGGATCAGGTGTGCCTTATTTCAGTTTACTAAGTTGGCTAGTCAGTGGTGGAAAGTAGCTGCTGACCGGATAGACAATTTCGGGGAGGGATAGGATGCCTTTGTGGCCATGTACAATGACCACTATTTTCCTGAGACTGCACGAATTGGGTATATGGATTAGTTCGTGACTCTCCTACAGCGAGACATGACGGTGACTTAGTATGAGTCTCGGTTTACTGCATTGGGGAGATTTACCCCACATGTTATTCTAGAGGAGCGACTGAGGGTCCTTTACTTTGTTAGGGGGTTGAAGACCTCCATCAGGGATAGACTGGCAAGCCATATTATTGAGACCTACGATGAGGCAGTGATCAGGGCCACCAATGTTGAGAGGAAGTTAGCCGACCTTAGAGGGATTAGAGAGTCCCGAACGCAGAATGGGGCAGTTACAACTCAGGCTTCAACATCTGTCCCAGTTTACACTGGTAGGGGACCGACGAAGAGGTACAAGACTAGTGCTTCTTTTGCACAGACATCGCAACAACCTGCCCAGTTTTTAGCCCCTCAACCTCTTATGCCTATTACTTTCTAGGGGGGGGAAGTACTTCAAAGGCCCCTTACTTGTTATTAGTGTGGACAGCCTGGCCATAGAATGGCCGATTGCCCCCAGAGAGATCCCAGCCAGGGGCTCGGAGCTAGATCGAGCCAAGGGTCATTTCGACCACCGGTACAGGGTCAGGGGTGGAGAGCTCCACAACTTTGCTACACTTGTCACCAAACAGGCCATGTTAGGGCCAACTGTCCTCAGGGGCAGACTTCACAGCTCGCAGAGCCACATTACTATCAGCATACTCAGGTGCCTCTACCACAGCCACAATTAGGCCATAGACCTCCGGCACCATATTTCCATTTTGCACCCTCCGCACAGTGTTAGAGCTCTCGGACAGAGGGGAAGAGGTCAGCAGGGACAAAGAGGGGGAGGTAGGCAGGGCCAGACTACTCAGGGTCGTGTTTATGGAGTGGCCACACCAGAGGCATCTACTTCTAGACCTTCAGTGGTTCAAGGTACATTCCTTGTGTTTAGTTCATGGGCCAGCGTACTGATAGACTCAGGTGTATCTCATTCATTCATATCTACCATGTTTGCCATGACATTGGGGTTGCACATAGATCGGTTAGACCCATCATTTCATGTTGACACCCCAGTTGAAGGTAGTGTGATATTGACGAGGATCTACAGAGATTGCTCGATAGAGATAGCTGATCGCATCCTTTATTTTGACTTCATTCTACTTGACATGTCTAGTTTTGATATTGTTTTGGGGATAGGTGGGTTGTTTGCTTTCCGTTCAAGTATAGATTGTTACAGGAGGAGAGTGACAATGTGTACTCCTGAGGGAGATAGCTTTTATTTCACGAGAGATCATGGGAATTTCTTAGTTCCACCCTTGTATGACTCGAGGAGTTGGGGAGGTCATAGTTACATGTTGGCTAGTTTGGTAGCAGATGGAAGTGGGACTACAGAGAGTGTGTTACCACCTGTCGTGGATGAGTTTCCAGATGTCTTCCTGAATGACTTGACTAGTCTACCGCCGAGATGAGAGATAGAGTTCACGATCGAACTTATCCCAGGCACTATGCCTATTTCCATTCCACCTTAATGTATGGCTCCAGCTGAGTTGAGAGAGCTGAAGGAGTAGTTAACTGATTTGTAGGGTAAGGGTTTTATTCGTCCTAGTACTTCTCCGTGTGGTGCTTCGGCACTATTTGCAAAGAAGAAGGATGGGACATTGCATTTGTGTGTGGACTATAGGAGGCTGAACCGGGTCACTATCAAGAACAAGTACCCATTTCCAAGGATAGATGACTTGTTTGATCAGCTTAGGGGTTCGAGATATTTCTCGAAGATTGATCTTAGATCGGGGTATCATCAGTTGAGAGTACGGGAGGAGGATATGGTGAAGACAGCTTTTCGCACTCGTTATGGCCATTATGAGTTTGTGGTTATGCCATTCGGTGTGACGAATGCCTCAGCGGCATTCATGGACTTGATGCATCGCATTTTTAGTTCTTATTTAGATCAGTTTTGTTGTGGTGTTTTTTGATGATATTTTGATTTATTCACCTTCTGAGGATGAGCATGTCTTTCACCTACGAACTGTGTTACAGATTTTGAGGGAGCGCCGTTTATTTGCTAAGTTCTCGAAGTGTGAGTTTTGGCTTCAGGAGGTGCAGTTTCTAGGTCATGTTGTGTCAGGTAGTGGGGTATTTGTGGATCCTTCTAAGATTGATGTTGTTATCAGTTGGTAGAGGCCAAAGAGTGTGTTTGAGATTCAGAGTTTCTTGGGATTGGCAAGGTACTACCGTCGGTTTGTAGAGGGGTTTTCTCATCTTGCCGCGCCGATGACTCGTCTAACGCGCAAGGGCATTAGATTTGAGTGGATAGATGACTGTGAGCATTCATTTTAGGAGCTGAAGAAGAGGCTGACTTCAGCACCTATCCTGATTATACCTAAGGGAGGTATTGGCTATACCGTTTATTGTGATGCTTCACGAGAGGGATTAGGTTGTGTATTGATGCAGGAGGGTAGAGTGGTAGCCTATGGTTCTCTTTAGTTGAAGAATCATGAGCAGAACTACCCCACACATGATTTGGAGTTAACTGCCGTCATTTTTGCACTTAAGAGTTGGCAACACTACTTATATTGGGAGAGGTCCGAGGTGTTCTCAGATCACAAGAGCCTCAGATACATTTTCACGCATAAAGACTTGAACCTTAGGCAGAGGAGATGGATGGAGTATATGGAGGACTATGACTTTGACCTTCAGTACCATCCTAGGAAGGCCAATGTCATAGCAGATGCACTTAGTAGGAGACCGAGGAGCACTGTAGCAAGCATTGCTATTAGGGAGTGGCATATGATGGGAGACATTAGTGAGTTTGACTTAGACCTTGCCGAGTCTGAGGGACACGCCACACTATTCAGTGTTTGTGCACAGCCTGCATAGTTGAGCAGGGTTATTGAGGCACAGTTACAGGACACAGAGGCAGGGCAGATTCGAGCACAAGTTGCAAGTGCCGAGGGCTTTTAGGGATGGACAGTTCATTCTGACCTTAGCTTGAGGTATATGGGTAGAGTCTTTGTTCCAGAGTCTCTTAGGGCTGATGTCCTTAGAGATTTCCATCATTCACACCTAGCAGTACACCCAGATGCACTAAGATGTACCATGATTTACGCCGCCAGTATTGGTGGACAAGGATGAAGGGGGATATGGTGCAGTTTGTATCGAGATGCCTCACATGCCAGCAGGTTAAGGCTGAGCACCAGAGACCTGGGGGTTTGTTACAACCATTGTCAGTGGCCGAGTGAAAGTGGGAGTTTGTTACCATGGATTTTGTGATGGGTCTTCCAAAGTCACCTAGCGGTCACGATACAGTTTGGGTTGTTGTTGACAGGTTGACGAAGTCCGCACATTTCCAACCGATTAGAGCGACTGACTCAGTGGATGTTCTCAGTATGTCGTATATCCGAGAGATTGTTCGACTACATGGATTCCTGTTTCCATTGATTCAGACAGAGACCCACGTTTCACTACATGGTTTTGGCAGAGTCTTCAAACAGCCTTGGGGACTCAGCTACTGTTTAGTACTATTTTTCACCCTCAGACTAACGACCAGTCAGAGCGTACTATTCAGATACTTGAGGACGTGGTTAGAGCATATGTTATGGACTTCAGGGGTAGTTGGGAAGATCACCTTGTTTTAGTAGAGTTTGCCTACAACAACAACTATCAGTCTAGTATTGAGATGGCACCTTTTGAGGCGTTGTATGGTAGGCCGTGTCGTTCACCGGTATGTTGGACTAAGGTAGGGTAGATAGCTGCTTTAGGGCCTGACACAGTCCGTGAGACCACGGACAAGATACAGGTGATTAGACAGCGTCTGTTAACAGCACAGAGCCACCAGAAGAGTTATGCAGATAGGAGGCGGCAACCTCTATCATTTGATGTTAGGGGACATGTGTTCCTCAAGGTAGCCCCACGGCGGGGATTGTGGAGATTCGGGCGTAGCGGGAAACTTTCGCCGTAGTTTATAGGACCATTTGAGATCCTTGGGAATGTTGGTGAGGTGGCCTATAAGCTAGCATTACCACCACAGCTATCTGGGGTTCATGATGTCTTCCATGTGTCGATGTTGAGGAAGTATGAGCCTGACCCTTCACATGTGTTAGATTGGGTAGATCTTCAAGTGGAGGGTGATGTTTCTTATGATGAGAGGCCAATGGAGGTATTGGACTCGAGGGACCAAGTTTTGCGGGGCAAAACCATCCATTTGGTCAAGGTTCTTTGGAACCATCATGGGGTCGAGGATGCTACTTGGGAGCGTGAGGCTGAAGTCCACGTTAGGTATCCAGAGTTTTTTATTCATAAAAGTACATTTCTAAATTTCGGGACAAAATTTATTTAAGGGGGAAATGATGTAGAGATCTGAAAAATGAGGATAAATTTTTTGTTTTGCCGGTAGGGCACTATTCATGCACCATTTGCCGTTAGGGCACTACATATGTATGATTTAGGTATAAGTCATGTTTAGGAGCATAATTTGAGTATGCCATAGAAGAGAAACATTCTTAAAATATTAAAATACACCTACTATGTGAATTTGAACCTAAACGAAAATAGTTTCAAAAATTGGACCAAAAGGGCATCCCGGGTAGCTTGAGTGGACCCGGCCACAGGCGAAAATTTAATTTTTTGAAAATTTTCATTTTAAATAATTTTAAGAATTTTGGTTAAACCAAAATTTCGAATTGAGGCATTTCTGGATGGGTTGTAGTGTAACGGGGTCCCGGATTCATTAAGGGCAAAAGGGTCATTTTGCACCTTTGCCCCTCCACTATAAATACAGCCCCTTAGTGTAAAAAATCATTCTTTGGTCTGGAGAAGGAGCAAAACACGTTCATGGAGAGAAAGTGAAGAAAACCCCTAGGTTCTCCAAGCTTCAAGTTACCAAAACACACTCCTAAGCCAAGATTCTTGCAAGACTTCCTTCTAGGAAGTTGTTCCTCTCAAAAAGGACTATATTCTCTGAACAAGGACTACCTCGGTTTGAGAAAAACCATTTTAGGTATGATATTTTGCTAAGTTAGGAATAGATTTAAGTTTCCTTGCCTTTATATGTGTTGATTGAATGATTTAGGTGTTTACTTGATGTTAGAAAATCACTTAGGTGGTATTTGCTTTGAAAACTTAGAGTTAGTAGTTTAGGTACTTTTGTGTTCTTTGATTTTATTGACAATTTGTTACTATAATAAAGGTGTACTTTGCATATGTGTTAGATTATTATATTCTAGCTTATGTTCATGTAGAAAAAGTATTGTGAATTTGAAGTTATGCTTTACTTTAGGAATGAGGCATATTTTAAGTTATACGCCGTGTGTTGATGAAATGTTCCATAGAATTTACATTGAGAAAAATCAAGGCATCTTGACATACATGAATCTTTGGAAACATGGCGTGGGTTGAGTACTTGGTGCTATGCATTATGAGGATGTAGATCTTGTGGTGAAAAATCCAAAATCTGGCCAATGACAGTACTCACGGGCTGACGGTGGCGGACCGTGAAGCGAGACATGGATGGCATAGAGTTGCATGTGTGTGTCATGCATATTAACATTGCATAGCATTTAGGGATTACGGGGTTATAGCTTTTAAAATGTACACTTGCACATGCCACGTCTTAAATTTGTTCCTAGCATTAGCATTTTGTCATACCAGCAGTTGAGCTGACCCATTCGTGGGATATCATATTACAGATGAGACTCCCAGTACTTGAGACTTGAGAAAGTCTTAAAGGAAGGAGAGGAAAGGGACTTGAATGGACTTTTGGCCCTTGGGACATATTTTGTATGTATGGGCATAAGCCCAAATGACTTGTATTTCAGTTTGGAAAAATAGTGGATTATAGGTCTTGGGTCATTTTAAAGTGTACGAGTGTAAACCCAATTGATATGTAGGATATATTTATTTAATGAGTATCATATATGTATATTGATACAACTAGATGTATATGTTGAAAACAAGGGAAATATGTTTAATTTACATGGATTGTGGCCACCGAGTGAGGGTGGGTTGTGATATACTTATACATATGAAGTATTATAAATATTAGGTGGGAAAAAGGCTTGGAAAACAAAGGAGGTTATGTTGAAATTTTTTGAAAAATTAAAAGACTTGTTAAGTGTGTAAAACACCTTTTAAATAGGTGGGAAGGATGTCAAAATGGGGGGTTTAGAAACCTTGAAGAAATAGGCTAAAAATGGAAGAAAAGTGGCTTGAAAAACTTTGGGAAAAAAATGGGAAAACTAAGAAATTTGCTTGCAGCCATGAACAGTAATTCTGCAAGAAATCAGAAAATTAGCTCTCATTTGCTACAATAAAGCAGTGCAGAAACCAGCCCAGGCCGCAGCCAACCACCCACGCGCATGCCCGAGCGCCTACCTGCCTGCACACCTGCACCTGCCTTGCCTTGCTGCGCAGCCGCTGTTTTGGCCATGTCATGACATTTCATGACCTGCCTTTCAAGGCCATTTAATTACATGTTTGACCATAATTTTTTGAGCCCATTTTTGGCTATTTTAGGCCATTACATCAAAGTCATGTTGGGCATTTTCTTGGGACACTTTTTAGTCATGTTTCAAGGCCATGTTTGGCCACTTACTAGGACCATTTTAGGTAGGATATTTGACCTACTCTTAGCCCATGTCTTAGGACATTTGGGACCCATTTGGACCATTATCCAAGGGCTTATTTAGAGACATTGGGTGGGCTATTTTGGAAGCCATTTTTTAACATTACTTAAACTATTTTAAATATTAATTGGGAGAGATGCTTGAGCAACGTTAGGAAACCATTTTGGTTGAGTTAAATTAGCAAGTTTTCAATTTTAATTTTGGGAAAACGTGGGAAATGAATGAAAAATCAATTTATCCAACCTAATGACATTTCATTTATTTTTCTTCTTCCTTTTCACTCACTCCCTGGGTTTGTGAAAATTCGGGGCGTGACATTAACCCTAAATAGTGCATAAATGAATTAGGGCTTAGGATTAATTATGTGCATAAATTAGGTTAAAGTGATTAATTAATAAAGTATTAGGGTTAATGCGTAGTTTGTACATTTTGCAGGGGTTCAAGAATAAATACAGAAGTTTAAGAGGATCAAAGTGCAAAGGCTAAACAAAGCAAGGGAGGCAAGTGCAATTAAGGAATCAACAAGTCTAACAAAGAGGCTTCCAAGGCAAAAATCCAAACAATTGTCACCGTCCGAACAGTGGTGGTGGCGTCCGGATGGTACTTAAATTGTCTCAAATCTCTCTCCTCTGCCATTGGTCCACTTGAGCAACAAAACGCCCTGGGTGTCTGCCGCCTTACTCCCTCCTTCCAACGCTTATAAATAACCTGCTTCAACCATTTTTCACGGGAATTCACCGGAGTTCAGTCCAGTGCAAGAGAGAAGAAAGGAGAGAAAGAAAGGAAGAGCGAAGCCCTGCCCTAATCACTTCTCAACTAGAATTTTCTCCACTTCTTCATTTTTGTTTATCCTTTCTACTTGGAAGATTGAACCTCTCTCACTTTAGTGCCCTAACTGGTAATAAGAGTGGCAGTGTTTCAACTATTTCTCGGGGAGGAATGTTGTGTATTTTGTTTTTGGTTGTAATGAGATTGTCTCACTCATGTTGCTCATTTATAGTAATGAGGTGTGAGTAGTCCATTTATACTCTTCGGTGAAGGGTGAATGCATGTATGATATTGTTTAAGTTATGAAAATGCCGATGTTTTGTTTATGGATTAATATTTATACCTCTCTTAATTGATGGATAGTTACTATTATAATATGCTTATGGTTATGAACTCCAAGCAGATCTTAACGCTATATACCATACTATCTATAATTACTACGTATTTCATGCATAATACGGTGATTCACGCAATTGAGAATTATGTAACAGTCGGGAGATTGGTTATAGACGGGTTAAATCTCGTCCTAGCCAATGCTTTTGATTCAATGCATAAATCGAAACTCCGTCTTCATTGAATCATTAACCTGCCGATTGAATAGATGGAGTAAACATTTTGAATGGTTCACTTTCGGGTTTACTAGGGTTATTTGATTGTTGCATGGTACATAGACTTTTCGGCTAACCTAACTAGTTGTGATATGGTTCAGTTACACATCAAACCTACCGGTTAACTTTTCAGTAAAATGAGAGTTAATTGTTGTAAGGTGGCATTTTCATAAACAAACAATATGAAACATGTTGGATCTCTGAACTGGGGAGTAACTTTTTATCATTGTTATCCAACGTTTTAGTTAAGTGTTTATTTGATAATTCTAAGCTCACACCGCAAGCTATTTCATTGAACATTACACACACACACGACAATTTTACCATTTTTTGTTTTGAATACCAACAGTTAGCTCCCTGTGGGTTCGACCTCAAACTTAACTAAGAAATATTGCAATTTGATCACTTATACTTTGGTGTATGGCATAAATCAGGTCAGATCAAATACACCTATGAGCAACTGCGAAATAAGTTCAATACATTGAGAATAACTGGCCATGCATTCAAGGAAGTTGTTGAATCAAACTAGAGTTGGTTGGGAACCAGAGAAGAAAACCATTATTTTGGAAGAATATATGTGTATGAATGTGTGCAAGGTAGGTAATTATTCATAAAATTAATGCATTACAATATGTCTACTATTGATAGGGTTTAATATTCATTACTTTTATTTCTTTTAGGTGAATAAACATGCACGACAATTCAAGAAAAAAGGATATCCTTATTATGAGAAGTTGTGTAGAATCTATGAAAAGACAAAAGACAACCGATGATAATGCTCATCCCTCAACTCAACCTCCCTCAGACAACAAAGAATATAAAGACCTAACATTTGATCCTGCACAGGAGGTTGATGATGGTGAGGACAATGAGAATGTCAAGCAAGGGACAAACAACTGTTGCCAAAGTAGGTCTACCACTCCAACTAGCAGCCATCGTAGGAAAAAGGATAATTATAGCCGAGCCCTTGCTCCTGCCCAGAATGTGTTGATCGAAGATTTAAAGAAGAAGATAGAGTATTTTGATTGTAAGATATCCGGTGCTTCTATGGCAACAACTTCATATGGTGCTAATGAGGCTAATACAGATAAAGATGATCTATTAGATTACTGTAGCTACTTTGAACTCTCTCGAGGACAGTGATGTATATTTTTATTCAAAAACCATAAAAAAATTTGGTGATGGCATGAGTTGGAGGAAGATGTTTCTAGCTATGCCAAATCATAGGAAAATGGATGTTTGGGATGTGGACTTTTATTTTGTGGTTTGGATTTGTACTTTTATGGTTGTTTTTGAGACTTGGAACTTTGGGATGTGTAATTTTGGAATGTTTTATTTGGGATTTATGTGCTTTTACTATGTCTAGATATTATGTGCATGGATATTATGTTTGGTTAGTTGTTTGATATTTGCATTACTTATGGATATTATATGCTACAGGTAGTCAACATTACTTATGAATATTTGCATTATTATATGCTACAGGTAGTCTGCATTTTCAATAATGAATTAAGATGAAGAATTGATGTGATATTATATAGTGATGATGAATGGTTGTGGTTTTGACTGCAATAGAATTAGATAGGCAAAATTCAGAAGGACCAAGACCATGCAAAACTTCTCAACTAAGAGGCCATGATTACATGTTGGAGCTAATAAATGGACATGAAAATAGGTGCTATGAGCAATTTAGAATGGACCCACCCATCTTTGTGTTGTTTTGTGAGGAATTAAAAGAAATTCTAGATATGAAATAGCGTAAGAGCAAGTTGCTATATTTTTACTAATCATATGACATAATGAGCGAAATTAGTTCAACATTTTAGGGAGACCATTTCCTAATACTTCAATCGTGTTCTGAAAGAAGTTTGAAGGCTTGGAGTTGATATCATCACCCTCTCGATTTTAGAGTAATTCAACCTCAGATTCAATTCAATCCCAAATATTACCCCTTCTTTAAGAGAATTGATATTATTGTTGCATCATTGTAAAATATATGTTGTAACATTAGACAGTTTCAAAATGTTACTGATATGTTCATGTCATTATAGAATTGTGTTGGCGCTATTGATGGAACTCATGTTGATGCACGTGTTCTGGTATATAACCAAATATCATACCATGGCAAGTGTGTTGTACCAACTCAGAATGCAATGTATGTATGTTCCTTTAACATGCGATCTACACTTGCAATGAGTGGATGGAAGGGAACTGCTCATGACTTAAGAATATTTTATGAGTGTGTTACTAATCCAGCAAACAAGTTTTCAATGCCAACAAGGGGCAAACTTGTTCATGGAATTTAGAATAGTTATACAAACAAATGGTACACAGTATCTTACAATGATATATTTTGACAGATAAATACTATGTTGTGGATTCGGGGTACTATCTCTGTATCGTGGTGAGAAATATCACCAACGTTAGTACAAATGTAGGGGTCGACAACCTACCGGTATAGAAGAGCTTTTCAAATATCGTCATTCTTCACTTCAGAATGTAATAGAGCATTGCTTTGGAGTTCTAAAGGTGCGCTTCCCCATTCTCAAACTAATGTCATCGTATCCCATAAGAATGCAAAAATACATTCTTACAGCATGTTGTATAGTCCATAGCTTCATTAGAATGCATTTAGCCCAAGATCAGTTATTTGTTGACTTTGAACGAAGATAAGATGTTGATAATGAGAGAGCTGGTGTAGGATCTAGTTCACATGCCCCAATTGAAATAGATACAAGTTCGAGTCAACTACATGAAATGGCTCATGTCAAAGGTGCAACTGTCGACCAATTGTGAGCAACAACTCACCATTGATACCTGACCTTATTGGTGTGTGTCAGTAAAATATGTTTATGTGATTATGTTACTATCTATTAGGATTTCAGTGTTGTTTTACTTGCATTACGAATTTGAAATGAATCTAGATTGGTGAGTTGTTGTTTGTTTGCATTACGAATTTGAAATGAATCTAATTTTTTGTTGTTGAAATAGAAGTAATGCAATGGCACATATTGGCCCTCCATGCTCGTGTAGATCCGGTAACATGAATGTTTTGGCCACGAGGACCAAAAGAAACAATGGGCGACCTTTTTATTGTTGTCCATGATGGCATGAACATGAGGATCATTTCATATGGGTTGATAAATACAACGTAATTACACATGAACATCATGTCATTCCCCAAACCCAGACAGGATGAAGAGATAAGAAATAGATCACTAGTTTCATGTTTACTTGTTGTGGTTTCAATTTAATCTTCATTTGTGCACACATTGTTCTTAGTATTTGTACTAATTATTAGAATTTTAGTTAAGTGATAATGACTCATTAATGTGTGTATTTGGTAGTATGTTGAACAATGGGATGTATTGCTATGTTTAATGACTTATGTAATGCAATTATCTTACTTTCGATGTTATTTGATGAGTTAGTGGATGTATTGGGATAAGGAATTTTGAGTTGTTTTTTTTAGCAGAAAATAATATAAAGCTAAATATTGGGACATAACTTCAAGTGGTTATCAAATATATTTTTTATTTTTATTTTTGCTTTCATAATTTGTTAAACATAAATAACTACTAAATATATTTTATGTTTTCAGTTTTTACGACAGAAAAAACAAAATTATTTCTGTTTTTTCTTTTTTGGAAAACACTAAAACACTGAAATGTTACCAAATGCACATGTAGTTTTTCAATTTTTACTTCATGGATAACAAAAAAAAAAAATTTGACACGAACAAGATACTACGCCCCAAAATGACACCACAGGAAACTGGTATGAACTTGAAAATTATATGACCCAACCATAACATAACACAGTAAACACTCCTAAGTGAAAATCGATTAGATATAAGTGGGTCTCTATCTATACATTATAGATGATATCATCAAGAAAAGGGTACCATTATGTTGGTATTAATACTGGAACATTTGGAGACCATCGCCAATCGTTGACTTTTTCCAATTTTTTATAGCAAATCAGGTCAAAATAATGATCTCACAAAGTTAAGCGATATGGTATTTATCTCCTAATTTTTATTTTTTTTTCCCTAATTTGCCACAAAAATTTGAACAAAAAAATAGGGGCATTTTAAAATTCAAACTAATAGGTCAAGGTGCAATGTGAGAAAGGTGATAGTTTAAATAACAATGAGAAATAAGGAGTATAGTTTAGGGGTTCTAAATGTAATTTTCTATTTTCAAAAATAAATCATTCTAGATAGTACAGCATTGATTGGCAGAAAACCACCTTTTTCTCCTTTGTGCTGCCAACTGAAGATTTCAAGCAACTTGGCTGAGTTTGAAGCAGCCATCATAAATAATTTTCAACCTGCTAACAGAAAAAAGTTTCATCAAATAATAAAAAGAAATGGCCAACACTTTGTCTAACAGTCTAAGACTCTGTATTATTTGTTTGTAGAATTTCAATATTCCCCAAGGATTTCAAGCTCCTTGTTAACAATATTGTTATCTCACTTTGCTCCTCAAATTATGTTAACTTTGTTTCACTACCATGACACACAGGAAAATTTTCTATTCAAAAACTGATGAAAATATAATTTGCAACCAGTGTAAGGCCAATTCAAATAGTTGAGAAAGCAATATGAAAAATTCAATAGTTCAAGAGGTAAAATAATATAAAAACCATAATTAATGGGGCCAAAATGTAATTTGCCCTTTTTTCCATTTTGTTGGATTTGACAATTGCAGTGGCAACTCACACAATGCACTGTGCGGTATAAACTAAAGCAAACCATGGACTGCTCCATCTCTTTGAATCGTGACTTCAACCCTCTTGACAACAAAATTCAATTAAATCCAACTTGAACGTGAATATTTAATTCAAGAATAGGCTGCTAGAATAAGTATAAAGTTGGTTGCATTCAACGAGACCAAACTTTTCACAAGATCAAATTCTAGCAGCTCAACAATTGCCATTCATTATATTATTAGCCTTGTGCCACTGCTCCAGAGATTAGCATCAAGTTCAATCTTATCACATCCACAACAATAAACCAATTGTGAAACAATCACTCATATACTGCATTACTGGAATCAAGCGAATTTACATTTGTCGTTACTATTAAAAAACGGGTTACATCAGGATCCATGAAACAAGTACCAAAAAAAATTCAGTAGAAACCACTAATAATACTTGCACCTATACAAAGAGAGAGAACCTAGAAGTCAGTTCAACTTCATAATTGAACAAGTGACCATAACGCTTTTTTAACCCACATCACAAGAAGGCATTGCATATGTCACAGTTAAGAATCCCAAACTTGCCCCTTCCACAAGCAGGTTTACAACCTTAACCAAAGTGGTACATTTTGCAATTCTGTAGGGATATCTAGCTTCCACAAGCCATGCACTCTTCACGGTTTGTTAGAGAGCATACCATCTGTGACATTTTGGTATTATCATCGTCGTCATCTGCAATATTGATCTTTTCCTACATTTCAATCAAGAAATGTTTTATATCAATAGCAGCAAAAAAATTGAGTAGATGAGGATTTCAGTAATTTATGGCATTTATTACCTTGAGCATGGTTGTATCAACAGTAAACTTGATGGCATCAGCAGCAGCACGTGATCTTAGATAATACATCCCAGTTTTCAGACCCTTTTGTATCCAGAACAAGAACAATAAATCAGAAAAGATTGTCGAAGCACATTATTAACAATCAGAGCAGTAATTAATCAAGTCCATCACAAAGTAAAACCATGGGTACAGCATCAGATTGAAGAATGAATCTAATTGAGAACCACAATGTAACAGCCATTCTTCTTATTTACAGCTGAAGTGATGCTCCAGAACCTTCTTTTTATCTTTATCCTAGGAAAGGAGATTGTTTCACAGTAATTTTTTTTCGAGTCGTCAAAATCATTGATCAGCAATGGATTCACTTTTTCTCCTACCGAGAAGGGTTACTTATTCTGTCATAATAGAGGCTGCCTTGAAAATTTGTGTGTAAAGAACAAAAAAACCCACAACCAAACAATGCTGTCCTATCAAATCATGGAGCCCTTCTCTGAACAAAGGAGAGAATATAAGATCCTCCCAAATTAAGCAGGGAAGTCGGATAGATTTCCTCCAGTCTAAGTATCATCAAGTTGAAGAGAGTGTATACCCTGGACCATGCATGGAAGTGCAGGGAAGTAAGCTTTCCAAAATTGGGTTGGTCCATATGTATATTCAGGCTTTGACTCTGGTCAATGTAGCATCCACGATCAACAGCCATATCAACCAGCGTCCTTTGCTTGATCTCCCAAACAGTCCTGATTTCAGTAATTTATATTAGCATTGGGCCAGAAGAAACTACATATATACACACATATCTATCAAGAAAAAGAAGTCAGTTCAAAAAATGTCAAATTCATACTTGTAAATAACTTTCAGCTCATCAAGAATTTCTGGGATTTTCTGCACAGAACCATCGTCATATATTATCCTGTTCTTAAGGGCGGGAGACCAAAGACCTGTCTCAGTTAAGTCGTGAAGAAGATGTTTGTTCACCACGACAAATTCACCACTGAAGAGAAAATCAATAGTAGGAATGAGATGGCTGATGGCAACACAGGGAAGTCAATTAATGGATGGTAATAATAGAGTCGGCAGCAATGCAGACCTCAGAACTCTGCGACTGTAAATATTGGAAGTATATGGCTCAAAACACTCATTATTCCCAAGAATTTGGCTGGTTGATGCCGTGGGCATGGGTGCCACAAGAAGTGAATTTCTTACTCCATTCTTAGCTATCATTCCTCGAACAGCATCCCAGTCCCACCGATTTGAAGGTGTTACTCCCCACATATCTGGTTGAGTAATCCCCTGCAGAGCAGGATGGCACTTGAGCAAACATGCCTATCTACTAATTTGCGACTAATGATATCCCCAAGAATGAAAAATGTTTCAAGGAAGATCAGATGAATTGTTTATTTGATTATGTTGTATGACTTATGTATTATTCCTACAGAGGAATGCCAAACTATTAAAGGATTTCCTAATTGACTTGGAATAAATGAGAACTTATGCCAAGAAGTGAAAGCACTTAAGTGGAGACATCTAACAGTTACAAAAATTAACAATTCTAAGGACAGCAATGATGACAGGCAGACAGTAAAATATTTGGACATAGAATGAGATATGCAGTGAATTACCAAACAAAAAAGACATTCAAAAGGTCATTATCACTTTGTAAAGAATATATAGATCTATGGAGTAAATAACCAATCAACAAGACATTTGTCTCAAAACAGTCATTGCCCCCACGCACTCACAGACAGCTCCTTTTAAAATGATACCTTGCTCACAGGACTTCCAATATAAGTCTCATAGGGGCCTTCTTTGGCAGCCAACTCAGATGAAGCCTTTAGAGCATGGTAGTATATGGTCTCAAATATGTCTTTGTTCAGCTGCTGAGCCTGCAATGCAGACCAAATAACTAAGCAAACCCAGCAATCCAATAGAGCTCTGTCAAAAAAACTAAGGCGTATGAAAGTAGCTTTTACCTCTGGTGAATCAAATGGCATGCCAAGCAATATAAAAGTATCTGCAAGACCCTGGACCCCAATACCAATAGGTCTGTGTCGTAAATTTGACCTTTGTGCAGTTTCAACCGGGTAATAATTAACATCAATTATTTTGTTAAGATTTGTAGTAACTATGGCAGTAACCTGTTCCAACAGAATATAGTAAAGAAGTTATGTGACCAACACTACAGAGGATAACTAAGTTTTCATATAGCTATGAATAAATGTCACAGGACAGGTATACAAGGCAATTGCACAGACAAAACAAATCAAACCTCTGCTAGTTTGTCAAAATCAAAATATCTATTCTTAGAACCTCTGCTGCCAACAAGCTTAGATGGTTGTGATTCCATTGGAACCCCCTGCAACCAAAAAAAAAAAAAATACAATGTTAAATGGAAAACAAGCAAAACCAAGAAAAGAACAATGTTATCAAACAATCGCATCTTAAAACCCCACCTTTTCTCTAACATATCGGGGTAGAGCAATTGATGCCAGATTACATACAGCAGTTTCTGTTGGACTTGTATACTCAATAATCTCAGTACACAAATTTGAACACTTGATGGTTCCCAGATTCTGCTGATTGCTCTTTCTATTGCAAGTGTCCTGGAAAGATAACAAGAAAATAAAGTTAAGAAAAGACAGTCTTCACAGCAAGCAACTTCTAAGACCAAAAAATAAACAGCAAGCAACTTCTAATAATTCAACAGAAGTTCCATAGTAATCTCCCTAGATCACCTTAAATAGCATATATGGGGTCCCAGTTTCTATCTGGGACTTCAAAATTTCAAACCAGAGATTCTGTGCCTGGACAACTTTCTTTGCCTTGCCCTGAATTCAGAAAAAGGACATTATTAGGATCAACTTCCACTAAGATCCAACAAAATTTGCATTTGCAGAATGCAGAGTAAAGCATGACAGAGTGCTTCAGCTTACCTGTCTTTCATATTGAGTGTACAATTTTCCAAATTCTTCACCCCAACAATCAGCCAAACCTGGAGTCTCATTTGGACAAAACAAGGACCATTGCCCATTGCTCTGGACCCTTTCCATAAAAAGGTCAGGCACCCAAAGAGCATAAAATAGATCCCGGGCACGGTGCTCTTCCTACAAGAATGGCAATTCTCACTATTTGATATTATTTTTAACACAAAACCTGGATATGGCAAAAAGAGAACTAATATTATCCAAATTAGAGTATTGAACAATTCCCAGAGTATAATTTGTAGGGCCACTATGGAGAATTATGTGGATCCCCCAAACTATATGGCATGAATGACTACTAAATGAATCAGTTATACCTTTCCATGGTTTTTTCTTAGATCCAGAAACTCAAAAATATCAGCATGCCATGGCTCTAGGTACACAGCAAAAGCACCTACATGCCACAAAAACAATACTTCAAGACGAGGTACCACCATAACATTAAACATTAAAACAGATGACAAGGCGATGTACCCTTCCTCTTGCCACCCCCTTGATCAACATAGCGGGCAGTGTCATTGAACACTCGCAGCATTGGAACAATGCCATTGGATGTCCCATTTGTTCCACGGATATAGCTGCCAGTAGCACGGATGTTATGAACAGAGACACCAATTCCTCCAGCTGATTTGCTGATAACAGCACACTCCTTGAGAGTCTCGTATATTCCTTCAATACTATCCTCTTTCATGCACACCAGGAAACAGCTACTTAACTGCCAACTCGCAATAACAGAACTATGTGAGTGTCAAAGCAGTGTGAAAGTCATGACTATCAGGGAAAGCAGAAAATGTTAATTGATGAAACAGAGTGCAAGAATTATAAGTAAACCTAAATAAAAAGGATGCTGTTCATGCATCTCACTGAAATATTTAAAGTCCACTAGCAGAAGTTTTGTTAAATTTTCGTGTAAAAGCATTACATACTTGAGGCCTTGGAGTTCCAGAATTGAAAAGAGTAGGAGAGGCATGAGTGAACCATCGTTGAGACATCAAATGGTATGTCCTGATGACAGATTCAATATCAACTTTGTGAATTCCAACTGCAACCCTCATCAACATGTGCTGTGGCCTTTCCACAACCTTCCCTTGGACCTTCAAAAGGTAGGATCTCTCAAGGGTTTTGAAACCAAAGTAATCATAGTCAAAATCCCGATCATAAATTATCTCACTGTCCAATTGAGCAGCATTCTGAAACAAACAAAAAAGTAAAAGAACCAATGCATGATTGAAAAGTTAGATGTACAATTAAAGGTATCAATTCAATTGACATGTGGTTAAAGATAACTATCAGACCAATGATGCAAGCTTATAAGGAACTAGGATCTCATCCATGCCAATGATCCCATCAAGTGATTTTGATCCAAAACAAACTTCTGCAATTGTTTTTTGGTTATTTCGTGTTTTCCAGCACCTCTCTATTCTACCCTTCATGTACATCTTGAACACGTAGATTATCCTACCAGAGTGGGTGAGAAGTGATTTGAGCACCTTTTTTCTTGCATGAGCGCTTTTCAAAGTGAAAGAACATCACTACCCCTCGCCTATTCTTTGGAGTTTTTCTTATACAGGTATTTTTGAAATTGAGTTCTCATAATGTACACAGAATAACAAAATTTGCATCCTAACTTATTAATGTACTGTAAATGCTTTTTTATTTTTTTTTTCAGCAAAAAAAATTTACAATAAAATAAAAGTATATATAATTACTATTCTAAAGAAGTGATCTAGATTAATTAAAGTTTGAGAAAATATCCAATGCCAAGACCAATTCACCCATGCCCAAGCTATGTCTTACGAATGTTTTTCGCAAAATCAACATCATATAAAGAAAATATCATATATAGCCAGTACAAAATACCTATTATTTTGGATATAAAGTGATCTTCCCTTGTTACCTTAAACTGATAAGGTAATCTGAGTAGTTAGACACAAACAATATCAAAAGGAAAAGAATACCTCCATAATAATTTCATATACGTCATCAGCAATCAGAGGTGCCTTCTGTCCAGATCTCTCACTGACATGGTTGTACATATCTTTGACCCTGCAGCAACCACACAGATAAGACCATTTTCTAGATTTTCAATGACACAACCTACAACAAAAAAACAAAACCGACGAATAACTAACAATTTGAAAGAACTTACGTCTCTGAAAATGATTTCTTAGTATTCTTGTGCAGATTTGAAACAACAATCCTTGCAGCCAACTGTACCAAACAAACTTTAGAATAACACATGATTCAAAACACATCAAAGCAACAAAGCATACAAAATGAAAAATGAAACCAAAACCTTAGGTTCCAATAATAAATCTGAGCTTACTTTGTCAGCAATATGAACCGGATGGTAAAAATATCTACCCACACATATTTCTATACTTACCAACCCAAAACCAAAATCAACAAACAAACAGAAATAATCAAAAAATGAACAAAATTGAAAAAGGATGCACAAACCCAGAACCAAATCAATAAAAAAAATGATATGAACAAACAAATGTTCAGTCAGCAGGAACAAATTGAAGACAGTTAGAGGTCACAAGAGCTCATCAAAAGAAACCAAAACTCAAAGGCGCAAATCAACACTGAATTGGGAAAAAAAAACACTCACACAAGCATAATCAGGATGATTAGCAGTCATCGCAGCGGCGGTCTCAGCGGCCAATTCATCGAGCTGACTAGTAGTCACGCCCTTGTAGACACCAGCACAAACCTTCTGGGCCACGAGCACGGGATCGCAATGCTCAATGCTGAGCCCATAACTCAGCTTCTTCAGTCTCGCCGTGATCTTGTCGAAGTGGACGGATTCTTGACGCCCATCTCTCTTCACCACGTACATCTTCAAGTTGAATGAGAATTTGGGTGTATCTTCCCTGAGGACTTCTACCAAACAAGTTTTAGGCACGAATCAGAGTGAGAATACGAAAGGCGATGTAAATATACACGAGAGAGAGAGAGGGTTTGAAATTTGTAATTAGGGTCTGTTTCCCTCTTGGATTTGAAGTTTCCCGCTAATTGGTTGTGCGGTTGGTGGCGGGCAAAAAAGGGGATGATCGGGTGGAGATGTGTAGGCAACACTTCGTTACACTTTTGGATAAGTACAGTACCCAAAGTTTTTTTTTTTGGATAAGCCTACAGTACCCACTGCCCGTATTTAGCATGCTTTTTGGGCCAATAGGCCAGCCCACGGGCAAGCTATGGGCCTTAATTTTTTGGGTAAAATAGAAGGCGGTACAATTTTTAAAATTTAATTGAGCAAAAATACAACAGTAAATCTTATTTGGGTTAAAGTGCAATTTTTTAAAAAATGACGAGAATGTCATTCGGTAAAAGGGAAAGGGACAGAACCCATATGTTTGCCAACTGTCTTCTTTGGCAATAGTGAAGTAATTGAGAGGTAATTAAGGGTGCAGTAATTATCATAACCCTTCTTCTTTGAAAATTTTGAAAATGGGATAGATTTTGTATAGAATCTCCACAAAGTAGATAAGATTAACAGTGATCTTTTTCAAAAAAAAATAGAGGAAGAAGACGATTAAAATTTTGGAGCTTTTGTGTCCTTCATTGTCGCTGGCCAAATCTTCATTGGAAACTGTTGGTTGCCTTGGGATTTCATATATAAAATATATTGTTTATTTTTTTTTTTTTTTCAAAACACTATAAAATCTATTCAAAAAACAAAATTTTAAAACCCTAATTTCAGAGATGAAAATCAAAAAGTATAATTCTTTTATATTGAATGAGTAATTCCAAAATTGAAGGTATGTGAATACAAATTCTAAACATTTTTAAAAAAATATTGTTTAATCTAACAGTGTTGAGTAACTATTTTGGGATTCAAATGATTTCATTTTTATCTCTGTTGTTGGTAGCTGTTTTGGAATTACGATAATTTGAATCGTACAAATGTAAGAGATTGTTTATTAAATTTTTTTTTTTTAGTTCAGTTTTTTTTTTTTTTTTTGATAAATCCCAACTCATTTTTTGTTAAAAGAAAATAATAAAAGGTCAATTCTTCAATCTAAATGAGTTGAGTTCTACTTATCAAAATTATGTGTATATGGTATGAATAACTATAATGAGTAACTATATAGTGAATGTACATATTTATGGTATGAAACTGAGTTACACCCCACAGTGATACATAACCGTACTTGTGTATACAATGTAATTACTGTATGCAACTAAGTTACACCCAAAATGTATAATGCTCCTAAAAACCTAACTAAAAGTCATTGTAAAAATTTAAACAGTTATCAATGTGTGGGATAATGATTAGGTTAATATAGATACACCATATAGTTACTATATGATACCCTAACATTGTTGTTTAGTTTTGGATGATGCCTGTTTCAATAAAAAGTATAATATCAATTTTGGGTAATCTGTATAGATTAAGTATAAATTATGAAATTTTATTGTGTTATGTTTTGAGTAACTCTATTAAATAATTGTATGTTGTACCTCTATTCAAGTTTTTGTAACATAATCATGTTTGCATAAAAACAAGACCATATACATCTTTGGACTTTATCCAATTAGAGATACATCATGTCTTAACAATTGCATGAGACTGTGATTGTTACACCCATTAAAAAATAGCTACACCCATTAAAAAACAGTTACACCCATTAAAAAAAACAAAGAAGTTCTTTTTTCCCTACATCCCAACAATGAACAACACATAATATCTACAATTGGCCAAATCGAAATTACAATTTCCCAATAAAAATGGCCGAATAAAAGAAAAAACTTGATTATTAAAAACTTACCAGCCATGTCATCCTTACTAAGCAGAGTGATTGAGTCTTAGGGGCATGATACAGAGATATTGTTCATCAGAGACTGGGTACAGTCGAGTATAGGTGACGAGGGTTGGGCCATTCACGATGATGGCAGTCTTCAATTCAAGGAAAGGGTTACAGTTCCCCAATCTACGGATTTGAGAGAGGAGACCCTCAAGGAATTTCATTGCTCTCGTTTTGCTGTGCATCTTGGTGGCACAAAGATGTACCATGATCTTCGATGTCAGTATTACTGGAGTGGGATGAAGAGACATGTCAGAGACTTTGTTAGTAAGTGCCTCAAGGTTGAGCATTAGAAACTAGCAAAGTTGCTCCTGCCTTTCGAGGTGGGTGAGTGGAAGTGGGAACACGTCACTATGGATTATGTAACCCATTTACCATGGATTTCTTGTGGGCACTACGCGGTGTGGGTGATAGTGGACCGGTTTGCGAAGTCGACACACTTTTGGGCTATTCAGATGACATTTACATTGGAGGAATTCAACATATTTTATATACGGGAGATAGTCAGGTTACATTGGGTACCCGTATCTAAAGTATCTAATCAGGGTCTCTGGTTCACGGCTCTGATAAGCACGTAATATTGCATATTTAACGGCCTTATTACATGCATTTTAACTCAACTTTGCATTTAATTACTTAGAGTTGGTCAAAGTTATGAATAATGTTGAAATCTTGATGTTGCAAGTAATTATAGCGTAAATGATGGATTTCGGAACCTTGCAACTAATTGTAAATGAGTGGTGAAGAGGTGGACACATTACATGAGGATTGGGAGGCTTTAAAGTAAAATAAATCAAGTAGGTAGTGGTATTTGGTATCATAGGCACCGGTATCTAAGCCTACTTGAATTTT
The DNA here is from genome assembly GCA_951799425.1 of Ilex aquifolium. NCBI lineage: Eukaryota > Viridiplantae > Streptophyta > Magnoliopsida > Aquifoliales > Aquifoliaceae > Ilex > Ilex aquifolium. The sequence continues at coordinate 29,634,189 of OX637391.1, forward strand.
GGTTCCGGCACCCGTACCATTTGTTATTAGTACCCCAGTTTTCTCTATTTTTGACCATGATCCACTTCCAAACTAAAAAATTTTGAAACATGAAAGTTGTAGATCTAGATGTTCTTTGTATTGTGTCAAAATTTCAGCTCAATCGGTCGGTTGGATCAAAAGTTACAACAAATTTACAAAAAATGGTCCTGAGCTAGCATCTCATTTACGACCTACCAGTAGAAGGAAACCAAAACCTACCGGTAAGTTTTGCGTACTGGACAAAAACCTACCGGTAGGTTTTGCTGAAAAATGCCAGATTCTGCAACTCATCCTCCACTTGCTTGGGGGGGCCCACCATTGCTTCTCCCACACATTTCCTGACATCCCTTACACACAGACATGCCTCCCCACACTTAGGATTTGACTTTGGAGGCCATTGCATTTATGAGGAGGAGAGAGAAGGGGGGAGTATGGAGATTGCTTGGTTGTGAAATTCATGGATAGTGTGATGTTTTGGGCATACTATGTGTTTACATAATCTTTGTGCCTTTTAGGCGTCTGATAAAATGTCTATGATTGATTAAGTGTGTAATTAGAAATAAAAATGATATAACATGCTTAGTGGAGATTGTGGAATATAATTATATCCTTTGTGATGTAATTGACAATATGAAAGAAATTAAGAATTGTTGTGGAGATGGAATACATTCATAAAATGCTCATGATGTGATGAACATGATATTAAAAATTACAATTGTACATGATGTTTGCATATGCATGGGTAGTAGCACCGCATTCATGGGCATTGGACATAAGTGTGGGTGTGTGTGCATGTTTTTGATCAAACAACATCCTTGCTAGGTTGGTATGTGGGCTTGGAAAAGTTGGACTTAGGTTCAATTGGGTCGCACAGGTTGCATTGAAAACAAGGGTTGGGGTTAACAAGAAGGGTTAGATTCTCACTCGGGTGCAAGACCCGGTAACTTTGGATATGCACTCTCATTGGTATTGAGTCCATAAAGTGGGTCGGCGTACGCGGAGCCATTGGTAGAAGTCCATAAATTCCTATCCCAAGAAAGACCCAAGGATTTTTATAAAATGGTCATTAGACGTGTAACATCAATAGCGGGGGCTTGAAATGACTAGATGCATACACATGACAAGACATGTGTTATAGGAGTCGGTGGAGGGCTCGGATTGCAATGCATGTGCGAGTTTCAACTCATGACATGGCATGAAATTGTGGTATTCATTTATGAATTGTATATTCTTGAATGGATGATTGATTGATAATTTGCATGTGAACATTTCATATGCATCTGGGTTAGGGAGTAGCCTCATTAGGAGACACCCTATTGAGCGTGGCTCACCCTCTATAGGGACCTATTTCAGGTGTTTGATAAGCACCGGTGGACAGCCCTAACTTGGGCCCTTGTTGATAAGGAAGCCGAAATGTGGATTTTGAATTACATTTGTAAATCAATTATGTAATTTGTTTTGAACTTATAAATTTGAATAAAAAAGGGACATGTAATGGACTTTTTTGGACAATATTTTAATGTAAATGAATGTTGTATGAGTTTGGATGAACAAGGAATAAGTTTGGATGGCTAAGACCGGTACCTAAATGATTAAGTACCGATACCACGTTGTTAGATGACTCAGGTACCGGTACCTAAACCTATACACACCAGTACCTGGATTCCAGGTACCTAGGTATCAAGTATCGGTACCCCGATGGACAGTGGGCTCAGATACCGATACGAAGACATATAGATATCGGTGCCTAGTGCTTGAATTCATTTTCCCTAATCTCCAAACACGAACCCTCAAATGTGTATATGGCTTTTTTGTGTAGGTGAGTGTCACTCTCCCTCGGATTCGATTCTAGAAATGGGGAAAACTTGTGTGTGAATGAAAAAGTGTGTGTGTGCAAAAGTGCTCCCCAAGCAAAGAGAGACTTGCAAGTGTCGTGTTTTACTTAGAATGGGTATTCCAAGGTCGTCTCCTCAGGGAAGGAAGGTTGAATTGTGGTGAAGGTGATTTTGTAAAGAAATGAAAAAATGTAAAATCTTGCGGTTGTGTGTTTTGGTGAGTGGAGTTTTTGATAAGAATGCAATGTAAACAAGGTTGGCTAATTCGAAGAGGTCATTCCAATGGGAATGTCAAATCAACTCAAAATATTCTACCAATGGTGTCTCAGTGCTTGATTGATTCGTAGGAAGTGAGGGAATAATGTGGAGGTGTAAGCTCAAGCATACCCCGTGACAAGTCTACGGTGAATTAAGAGCTCACAACCACGTCCGCACTCAACCCAGTCAAACCAAACATCTTACACTACAAGGAGGAATGAAGTAGAGTTGATTTAGCATACCTAAGAGGAAATCTCCCTTAGATTAGTCAACTAAAAGCTTAGCTACTCATAATGGATGCAAAGACTTACACAATGTAAAAAGACATGGTGAAGAAATGAAGATTTAAACTTGAATTAATACAAAAAGAAGTTAAACTACAAGACAAATTCATTTCATACCCAAAAGTAAAGCTTGGAAGGAAAAACCCAAATGTAAACATGGTAGATAGAAGATTATGTAACTAAACTTGAAATACACTTGAAATAAATGAGATTAAAGTGGAAGAAGTAAAGATTACAAGTGATTTAAAGCTTACTACAACTGAAATGGAGAAGAAAATGCAAAAAGCTAACTTTCTCTCTGTAGAACTTCATCTTCTTCCTTAGGAGTTTCTCTCTCTAAAAGCTTGTGTAGTTGAATAATGGTGTAATAATGTCTTCCATTTTCGTCCATGGTCCCTCTATGGTCTATGTGCAGACTTCCAATGAGTGGGAAGGTCTTTGGGTATTGCCACAAGCAACCCCAGGGCATGCCTGCACCAGCTAAGCCTTCACCAACCAACCTCCTTCACTTGATTTGCCATTTTCTAGGTTTCTTGACCTTTCGAGCCACCCGTTATGCCTCCCCTTCTTCTCCATTGTCTTTAAGCACTATGATGGAAGCTTAACACACGCTATTACCCACTCATTACCTACAATCACACAAAACTCCATTAATTGTTAGATTAAATGCATTTTCTTCCATTTTCACCACAAAAGCAAGTATAAAAGGGTTCAAAGAGATACATGATATGCAATATTTTGTACTAATCACCTAGCAAACAGTGGGTTCAAGTACCGGTACCTAGCAAATGGAAGGGACCTGGCAAACAGAAGGCTTACAAAATCGATACCACGTATAAGAGGTATCGATACCTCTTCTAAAGTTTTCAAAATGTAAATATAGCTTCGCCAAGCCTTCAGATCTTGAGCCCTCTTGTTGGAATAATATAATTGGTTAAACATTAAGTCCTAATTGAAATGGATGGACCTTAGAATGGTCAAGTGGTTGATAGGTGTACAGGTTATATGTTGGGTAGTGCTCCAGTACGAGGGAGACTCTGCCCAAACTCTCTATTGGTTAAGATCCCGGTGAAAGGAATGTAATGACGTGGTGTCGGATTACACGACATACATGGGTACTTCTGCAGGTTAATGGGTGATCAACATGTTGAGAAATGACCCCCGGATTTTAGGGCGTCACAGCTTGGTATCATAGTCTAGGTTCTCGATTTACCTAGGGCTTGCGGGGCATAGGTCTAGGTCATTGCATCCATTGTGCATTACATGTTGAATGTGTTAAATGTACGTGCTATGTGATATGTAATATGATATGCATGATTATATGTGTATGCAAATTAGACTCTAGGATTAAAAAACATAACCTTGGGGGTCGAAAAAAGGACACTAGACATCGGAATACTAAGTTAGTGGTCTATTTCTATCTTACGTGTGTGTAGATGACAAGTAGAGGAAGAGGACACCGAAATGGCCGAGGGGGTGGACGGAACAACAACCAACCACCACCGGTGTTTGATCAACAATCCTTCATGGAGGTTATAGGCACAATGGCGGCTACCTTTGCACAAGGTAGCACCAACGTGGGCCAAGGAGGCTTGAACAACCTCCAGCGGTTCAAGGCACACAAGCCACCAACCTTTATGGGAGTAGCGGATCCGATGGTGGCCGACCATTGGTTCCAAAAAATAGAAAAGATCTTGGAGGCTATGGAGGTCACATCCGACACAATTAAGATAAGGTTAGTGACCTTTTAGCTTGAGGAAGAGGCCCATCTATGGTGGAGTTGGGCAAAGGCCAAGAAGCATCTTGAGGGAATTGGCTTGATCCGAAATGTGTACACCCAAGTGCAGGCGGTCAAGCTGTAGTAATAATCCGGTTTGAGTCCGGAGTTGAATCCACAGGGAACTCTTCTTGGTGCTTTGGGGTAAGAAGTGGTGGAGACCTATTGATTGTAACCCTTGAGATTTGAAGTTGTGTGAGGTGTGAGATTTCCTTGACAGAATATAAGATTCTTTCCAAGAGAATTTTCTAAACAAAATATGAGATAAGCTCTAATGTAAAAGAGTCAGTCTTTAGTTCAAGGATCTGGACATGTAGTTAATTATCCGGTTTATTACACTTGTGCTTGATGACTCAATTAACCCCCGTATCAACAACAGGTTAATCGGAAGATAAATGTGGATTAAGAGAATTAAGAACATGATTTTGATGTCTTTCTAGAAGTTTACAAGAATTGTCTATGCCGAGACTTAACCCGTCTACAAACAAGCAAGTGTTTCTACAAGACATCCAATCATTACATTAATGTTCAATTTCCATTCTTTAATTGAAGCACAATAATGGTGAAGATTGAAGGGTAGTCATGAAGATCTAGCCGGGGTACTTGCCCTGAACCAATGAGTCTTTCTATGCAAGAGTTATCTATGTTATAGAAAGAACTCCTGGTTATACAAAGTACCTTAACTTTGCTAGATGCAATCAATCATTCAATAAGCATGGGGAATATAAAGCATTAAGCATAATCAAAATTGCACAAATATAACGTCTGGATAATTTATACATGCCCTTCTCCTCTTACTAAAGAGTGAATGAGAAACTACTCACTCTTCATGGCTTTGGTAAAGCTAGAAAAGTGAGTGATGCTCATTCCTCCAAGTAGAGGGATCTCAAAGCAAAGCACACTAAACAAGGAGTCGATCTTCAACAAAGAATGAGTGAATCACGTTCCACCCTTCACGACTTTGGCGAAGCTCTAGAAAAGTGGAAGAGTTTCACTCCTCTAAGGGAAGAAAGAAGCTCAAGCAATGGAAGTGAATGATGCACAAATTAAAAGTAGAAGAAAGATAGTCACTTTTGGAGGGTGATCCACAACCAAAGGTAAGCTATCTCCTTCTATGCATGTAAGTGAAAACATAAGCATAAAACTACTTTTATAACAAGCTAAGAGATGTTGGACTAAAGCCAAACTAATCTCTAGAACAACTACTTCATACAAGGAAATGTAAGCTAATTCTACAATATAAGTGGGAGTCTAAGCCTCCATCAACCTCTCTACTTAGTCCCCAAGCTCTCCAACAATGGGAGTATTTATAGGCAAAGGGGAGGAGACAAGAGGGGGGTGAAGGAATAGTGTATGCCGCCCAAGTCCAAGTGAAAAACCAACTACTCTGTAGCCAGTATGTGGAGATCGTTCGAACGTGAGTTGGCGTTCAAACGTTGTCTCTGTTTTTGCTTTATAGTCGTTCGCACGTTGTCTGGCGTTCGAACGTTTCTTCTGTCTTTGCTGTATAGGCGTTCGAACGCCAGATGTGGTCTGACCTTCTCACTCAAGTGGCATGTGGTCTTCTGTGAAGTTCATTTCCACACTCTATGCAGTAGTCTGGTCCTCAATCAACTCAAGTGGACGTTCGAACGTGAGTTGGCGTTCGAACGTGATACTCAAGTGCCTCAGAGCCTCAGAATCTTCCTTCTTAGTTGCAACACACCTTCTCTCAATAGTCAGGTCTACTCACAGTTCAAGTGGACGTTCGAATGTGAGTTGGCGTTCGAATGGTCTTGGTGTGCTTCAAGCTTCTCCAATTTTGTTCCCTAATGTGCTGGTGTTACACTCAAGTGTCATACTTATTGTTCTTTGAGTCCTTATTCACTTAAAGACCTGAAATGACATCACTTAAACTCCATCAAAGTACAATTAGTCTTAAAAAGACATAGTAAAAATGCTAAATTTAAGTACTAATCACACCCCCCAACCTAAACATTGCTATCTCTAGTAATACAATAATTGAAAATCTACTCCTAATGCCATTTTCGTACATCATCCGGTTGCATTTAGCTTATGCAACAAGCCGTTGAACCTCTAGGTTTACCCTAGCGGACGAGTGTTGTCTCATAAGGGTTTCCAGTAAAGCTACGCACAAACTTTAGTCGAACAGATATGTATGTGAGATTGTTGGTTAAAGTAAATTAGCATCATGGTCGTTGGGACACCCAACCCTTAACTTCTACTTTTATTCCGCTTGTCCCTCTTTCATAGGTATTGATTCTATGCAAAAATTAGCATCTGTTACATTGGTATTTGTAATTCCCTGTGTATTAGGAATGATCATTCTAGCAACAAGAATTGTTATATAACAAATACTACATTTTACCACCTTCCATGGATAGCTTCGATTTCACAAACCTCTCGTAAAATGCTCTCAGCAAAAGTTCGCTCCGATTATAGTAACTTGTCTCTCACGGGGCATGTGATCAGAAGATGGCCAGTCGAAAAATCACATGAACAATTTTATTAAGGGAGTGAAGTTTAAGAAAACAAACTAATCATGTTTGACATAATCTCATGGAAGAATATTGATGCAATTTAAAGAAATACCATTTACCATACCCCACTTTTGATTGACGACACATGCATGCAACAGATTTGAGATCAATTAGGGCTTTTTATAGGTTGTAATGTGGCCAGAGGTCAGTGGCTAACGAAATGACGTCAATGATATTCAAAAGCTATCCTTTCATTCTGTAATGTAGCACACTTCTTTCTAGCTTTTTCGACATTTTGCCCAAAAACGATATTTCTTTCTTTCATTTTTCTCATTTTTCACTTTCTTGGCAATTTCCTGCCTTTCTATTTCTTTTCTGTTTCAATTGTTCCCATCGATTTTTCTTGTCATTGAATAGTAGCCTCCATAGCCTTTTTCCCTTTTTCTTGCATTTTTGTATCATATTGATTTATAAGAGGGTGCAAAAAAATTAGATAGCAAAGGTATGTCAAGTATATTTTCTTGTGGCTTGGTAATCATATGGGTTTATCGAAGAAGAGATTATACATTAAAGACTCAATCACGGTTAACTAGGGATATAATTTTGTAAAAGAAATGGCTTAAGGCTCAAAATTAGGTCAAAGATGGTCTAAGATCCTTTCTCAAGTATGTGCACATGTATGTGTTGTATGAACAGATCTCTTGGGGGATATGTCAACAGATTGCCTTAGTTGCGTCAATCAAAGCAAATTTAGTGAGATTATTCAAAAATTGAGAGTGAAAAACCTTACTTGAGTAAATGTTGATTGTCTCTCAAAAGTAAAGCAAGACTCAAAACTTACCATGGTATTCTTTGTCATCTCCACTGGTTATTTCAGGTTTCTCGTGAAATGTTGGTTATATATCAGTTCCTTTTTCGAGCTTGGTCATCTTGTACCTTAGAAATAGTAAATACCAATATACATTTGACAATTTAAGCATAGAAAGAATACCAATTTTTCAAGAAATGTGGTTTTAAGTCTAGGTTGCTAAGTTGAGGTGTCAAACCGATTAGTTACTTTAACAAACAGTCTTAGCATTCACATTTGTTCCATCATTCATCAACAAATAGTAATATTATACTAAATCTACATATATATTTACAAAGATAAAATTGATAAACTGAACCATTCATTTAACAACATATGATTGTTCAATACAAATACCAATGATTCAATTCATCCAACCAAAACAGTAATAACAAAAAAGCTTTAAACATCCATACTAACCCATAAAATAAGAAATTCATCCACAAAAAACTTAAACATCATACACGAAGAAATAAACAAACACACAAAGCCAAGAACAGAAATTTCCCTCTCTCCCTCTCCACCAGCTCCACCCCTCAGGTAGCTAAGAATCTCCTCCTGATGTCGGAGAATCTCAGCTTGCTTGGTCTCGATGCCAAGCATGATGTCTCTCAGTGATCACCAACTGCTGGTGCTGGGGCTTGTCTCCTGTGGCTACTCTCTCTCTTTTCCTCCATCTCTCTCTCCTCCTCCGCATCGAGCTCCTCTTGCACCTCGTCCACTCCATGGGTAGGGGGCATCTCCTGTTTGCCCGCTGGGCCGCCACTATGACCTTGGCTCCTCCGGAAGGAAGCCTTGTTCAGTGGCCCCATTGGCTTTTGGATCTCCATTTCTGGCCTCACCCTAACCCCATGATCTTTGCATATTTCAGTCACTAGGGTGCCGAAGGGAAGTGAATTCCGTTTCACATCACACCCTTTCTTCATCTCTGCCAAAACTAGGGAGGGGAGGTCGATGCTTTGGCCTTTTCCAATTGCATACAATAGCCGGGCCATGTCGGGGAGGATTTCATTTTTTCTTCCTATCGGAGCAAAGTTGGCAACCGCAATCAAGTTCAACATCTTATATTTATCAGTCAACTCTCCTTGTCTAAAGAATTTCTTTCCAGTCCAAGAAAAGTCGGACACACCTGTCAGCTCCTTCCCCACCACATTCTTTCTCGGGGGATAGGCGGGACTTGGTACCCGAGGCACCTCTTGCCTTATCCCCCAAATGTAATCTTCATCCACATCGATGTGGATTCCCCTCACATAGCTTTTCAACGCCCCATTGACGATCTCGGCGTTGGAGTAAAACTCCCGCACCAAGTCTACTACGACTTCCCTGCCGTTTTGCAAGTATAAAATCCAACCCCTCCTCTCCATCTCCGCAAGCAAACCCAACTCAGCAAAATTAGTCAACACCACATCACGCTCACAAACCACAGCATGTTTTTAGTAAAAATTATCGTACCTATCAGCTTTTAGAGCCGTAGGAAATCTGGTTTTGTCGTATCTTAGCATAGGGGGGGGCTCCCCTCTCTCACCTCGACTACTTCTTCCACGAAATTGGGTTCCTGGGTTGGTGGAATGCGCCTGACAGGTAGCTTGACCCTTGGCATGGTGTTTTCGATTTTGAGTTTGTGAGGGTGTTGAAAGTTTTGATTTCTTGGTGAAAATGGAGATTCTTGATGTGGGAATGGTCTTGGGAGGGTCGATTTGAGGTAAAAAAAAAGGGAATGAGGAGTTTTTTTAGGGCTGGGTAGTGAAAAGACAGTCTAGGGTTTGGGGGATTTTGAAGGGTTTTGGGGGTTTTGAAATGGGGAAGACGATCCAGGTATTTATAGTCTGAGAAGTGACGTTCGAACGTTACTGACGTTCGAACGTGTGTAGAAGGATTTTTAAAAGATCATTCGAACGTGAGTGTCGTTCGAACGTGGCCAGCTCTCAGTGCTTTTGAGTTTTGTTAGAGACCAGAGTACTGCAAGGTCTTCTCGTTCGAACGATCTATTGGCGTTCGAACGTTAACTCTCGTTCGAACGTTCTATTGGCGTTCGAACGAGCTGAGCTCCCAGTACTTTTGAGTTCCATCAGAAGCTTCATCAGAAGTTGAGTACTGCAAGCAGATGACGTTCGAACGTCACTTGGCGTTCGAACGTTGAATCAAAAATCAAAAATTTTTGCACTACACTATACACAATCAGAGAGGGCTAAACACACAATTTTAAATCAAAAACCTATGGCATCTTAGGATAAGTCCCTACCCACGCTTCAGGTTGGTATTCTAGGACATTCCTTACTCGGCCCATATTTTCTATTTCAGTCAAAAGAGTTTGTACAAGAAGATTTTTACACTTTTTACAAAAAATTCAGACCTTTGGCTTTCATTCCAACAAATGTACAATTTCCTACAGAAAATAATCTAATCCGAGTCTCCCTTTGTGTCTGTGTAGTTCAGACAACCAGTGACTCTCCCAATTTCCTCTCTCACAAACCGGTTAAGCAAAGTACCGGAATAACATGACGTATCAGGGTAATCCTTACTCAGCCCATTCACTATCCAGTCTAATCGATCGAGTGCGCGATCAAAAATTGGTTCAGAACACTGGTTATATCTTTTCTCGTGAAAGACTATGTCACACTGTTTACAAGCACCAAGTCTTTTGGCACAACGGCGTTTAGCAAAGGTGTTTCTGCCACAGAGGGGTTTCGGTTGTTTTTCTTGGATTTCGGCCTTCCTTACCAGTCTTGCTTTTTTCATGATCACAGTATGCACATCAGATGGAAAAGTGCGTAGAACTCCAAGACTAAACCAAAAAAGTTTAACATCCATGCTTTCTAAGCTTTAAGACTCACTATCTGGTTCTTTAACGTCTACCAGTCACAAAGACGATTGAAGCTGACTCAGACATAATCATCAATTTATACAAGGCAAGGTACATAATATGATCATAACAACAACAACAACAACAGCAAAAACAACAACAAAAAACAACAAAAATTTTAAAAATTTATGGGCACATGGTGGCAAATATGAACTGTAGTTCTCACCCCCCAACCTAAACAGAACATTGTCCCCAATGTTTCGAATTTACTAGTTTACGGATCTTGGACTTTGAGGTTGAATGGTGGAGATCTATTCATCTTCCGAAACTTACAAATAAGAATACACAAATTACTCATCTTTTCGCAGATCTGGGTTTCGGGTAGGCTGAAAATCCTTGTATGTGAGTGCGAACAAGAGAAGAACACCCATGAGCAAATTTAAGATTAAAATGCAAAACATGAAGCAAAAGATTGTGTTTGTAGAGTGTGTGGTCATGGGTTGTTTATCAGAAAACAGAGAAAACGAAGAAGAAAAGGAAGAAGTAGAAGGAGGGATGGGGGGGCCAACAGCAGCGGCTGGGAAAAAGAGGAAAAAGAGTGGGAGCCTTATAAAGGCGCCCCATCGGGTCAGGTTGGGTTGAATCTTTCCTGAACCGATCCAATTGAGTGTCGGCAGGCACGAATCTCGGAGGAGTATTCTGGTTCCATTAAAAAAATGGTTTCCACATTTTTAACAAAGTCCTCCAAAAATGGTTTCAACCGCTGACCATTAACAGTAAAGATATTACCGTTCGAGGGGTTTTCCACTTCAACTACTCCATGTCCAAACACCTTTTTGACAATGTAAGGCCCAGTCCATCTTGACTTCAACTTACCAGGAAAGAGGCGGAGTCTTGAATTAAATAACAAGACTTTTTGAGAAGGCTCAAAAGATTTCCGCACAATGTTTTTGTCATGAAAAATTTTCATCCTGGTTTTAGCAATCTTAGCATTCTCATATGCTTCATTTCTCAATTCCTCCAATTCATTTATCTGAAGTTTCCTTGCTAGTCCAGACTTGTCCAGGTTAAAATTCATTGCTTTAATGGCCCAGTATGCCCTATGTTCCAATTTCACAGGTAGGTGACACGGATTTTCATAGACTAATCGATAAGGACACATGCCCAAAATTGTAAAAGCAGTGCGGTATGCCCAGAGTGCATCAGTTAGTCTTAACGACCAATCTTTGCTGTCTGGATTCACCATTTTTTCTAAAATTAATTTGATCTCCTGATTAACTAGTTCAGCTTATCCACTGGTCTGTAGATGATAAGGGGTTGCAATTTTGTGAAAGATCAAGTATTTTTTCATCAAATTCCAGAAGGGACAATTGCAAAAATGAGCACCCCCATCACTTATGATTGATTTCAGAATTCCAAATCGGGACAAATTATTTTCTTTTAAAAACTTGATCACTATTCGGTGATCATTGTTTCGGCATGGAATTACCTCAACCCATTTGGATACATAGTCTACAACCACTAAAATGTATAGATAGCCAAAGGAAGGGGGAAACGGTCCCATAAAATCGATGCCCCAACAGTCAAAAATTTTAATTACCAGAATGGGGTTTAAGGGCATCATGTTTCTTTTAGAAATGCTTCCTAACCTTTGGCATCTATCGCAAGTTAAGCAAAAGGCATGGATATCTTTGAAAAGTGTGGGCCAGTAAAATCCACACTGCAATATTTTTGCAGCGGTTTTTCTTGATGAAAAATGGCCACCGCATGCTTCAGAATGACAAAATGTTATTACCTGGCTGCTTTCATGAGCGGGGATACAACGCCTTATGGTTTGATCCTTACAGTACTTGAATACGTAGTGATCCTCCCAAAAGAAGTTACGAACCTCCCTCAGAAATTTCTTTTTGTCCATCATGGTAAAGGATGGAGGGAGTGTACCAGTAGCTAGGAAGTTAGCAATATCAGCGTACCATGGTGTCTTGTCAATTATGAACAGTTGTTCATCGGGGAATTTCTCATTGATTGGCAATCCATCTTCATGAAATTCATACGTTAATCTGGACAGATGATCTGCCACCACATTCTCGACACCTTTCTTGTCTTTGATGATAAGATCAAACTCTTAGAGCAAGAGTATCCATCTCAAGAGCCTTGGCTTGGCATCCTTCTTTATGAGCAAGAATTTTAGGGCTGCATGGTCAGTGAATATAGTAACAGAAGAACCAACAAGATAAGAACCAAATTTTTTCAGAGCAAAAACTACAGCAAACAATTCTTTTTCAGTCGTTGAATAATTCATTTGAGCATCATTCAAAGTTTTACTTGCATAGTAAATCACATGGGGTTTCTTATCTTTCCTTTGTCCCAATACAATACCTACAACATAATCACTTGCATCACACATTAGTTCAAATGGTAGAGTCCAGTCAGGGGGTTGCATTATTGGAGCAGAAATTAACATACCTTTAAGCTTTTCAAAAGCTTCCTGACATGCTTTATTCCACACAAAAATTACGTCCTGACTCAGAAGATGACACATGGGTTTGGCTATGGTACTGAAATCTTTTATGAATCTCCTGTAAAAACCTGTGTGCCCTAAGAATGATCGGACATCCTTTACAGTCTTAGGGGCAGGCAAATTTTCAATTAGATCTATTTTTGCCTTGTCAACTTTCATGCTCTTAGACGACACAATGTGACCAAGGACAATGCCTTGCGTTACCATGAAATGGCATTTTTCTCAATTTAGCACTAGATTGGCTTCCTTACATCTGATTAGCACCTTTTCTAGGTTGGCCAGACACAAATCAAATGAGTCACCATAAACAGAGAAGTCATCCATGAATACTTCCAAAAAATTTTCAACCATGTCACAGAACAAGCTTAGCATATAGCTTTGGAATGTTGCAGGAGCGTTACAAAGTCCAAATGGCATCCTTTTGAATGCAAAGGTGCCAAAGGGGCATGTGAAGGTTATTTTCTCCTGATCATCTAGTGCTATCTCAATTTGATTGTACCCAGAATATCCATCTAGGAAACAATAGAATGCATGGCCTGCAATTCTCTCTAGAACTTGGTCAAGAAATGGAAGAGGAAAATGATATTTTCTAGTGACCAAATTGAATTTTCGATAGTCAATACACATTCGCCATCCTGTGACGATTCGAGTTGGAACTAGTTCATTTGCATCATTTTTTACCACTGTGACCCCAGACTTTTTGGTCACAACTTGGGTTGAACTAACCCACTTGCTATCAGAGATGGGGAAGATTATCCCTGCATCTAAGTGCTTGAGTACCTCAGTTCTCACAACTTCCTTCATGTGAGGGTTTAGTTGTCGCTGCATTTGACGGGAGGGTTTTGAACCTTCTTCAAGGTATATAGCTTGATTACAGATTAACAGGCTTATACCTTTCAAGTCAGCGATAGTCCACCCAATGGTGCTTTTATAGTTTTGAAGAACTTCAATCAGTTTAGACTCTTGTAAGTCTGTGAGCTTAGATGAAATTACCACTGGGTATGACTCGTCCTCTCTTAAGAATGCATATTTGAGGTCAGATGGGAGAGATTTCAATTCAGGCTTTGGTGGCCTGATACTTGATGATAGTGGATTTGTGCCACTGGATGAAATCTCCTCGAATTTGGGGGCCCATGTCTCAACAGCATGAGTAGGGCAACTTTGTGGATTTGGGCAATCATTTGTTGTTTCAGATGAGATGAACTCTAGCAGAGAAGATTCAGTAGGGTTTTCACAGAATGTGTCATTCAGATGTTCCTGTATCAAAGATTCAATGGAGTTTATTTTCCCTTCCTCCTTGTCTTCTTCTAGATGCTTAGCAATATTGAAAATGTTCAGCTCGAGAGTCATATTCCCAAAAGTTAATTTCATGACTCCATTCCTGTAATTGATTAGTGCATTAGAAGTTGCTAGGAAAGGTCGACCAAGAATAACGGGAATTTGGTTCTTCGAATGTATTGCTGGCTGAGTATCTAGAACAATGAAGTCAACAGGGAAGACAAAGTTATCCACTTGGACAAGTACATCTTCAACAATGCCTCTAGGGGTTTTGACTGATCTGTCGGCCAATTGAAGTGTGACACAAGTGAGTTTGAGTTCACCCAGACCCAACTGCTAGTAGACAGAGTAGGGTAGCAAATTAACACTGGCTCCAAGTTCTAACAGTGCTTGTTCAATTTTGAAGTTTCCATTGACACACGACACAGTGAGACACCCTGGGTCTTTATATTTTGGAAAGGTTTTGTGTTGAAGAAGGGCACTGGCTTGTTCTGTTAGGAAAGCTATTTTTTGGACATTCTGGCTTCTCTTGAATGTGCACAAGTCTTTTAGAAACTTGGCATAAGACGGAACTTGTTTGATTGCATCCAAAAGTGGGATGTTGATGTTTACTTGCTTAAAAAGCTCGTAAATTTCAGGCTGATTTTTCAACTTTTGTTTGGTTTTGAGTCTATGAGGAAAAGGAGCAGGAATGGAACACGAAGGTTCTCTTTCCTCAGAAGGTTCTGGCTCTTGTTCAATCATAGGCTCAAGTTCAGTCTCAATTGGTTCAAGCTCAATTGATCACCTTGCCACTTCTTAGTGTAGCGACAACTTGGGCTTGGTCTTGTGGGTTTCCTGTGGTTGAAGGGTTCCCGGCCTTGTGGTTGCTTTGGTTGGGCAAGAAACTTGCCATTTTCGTGTGTGGCCATGGATTGGGTCAACTTTTGGATGTGGCTTTTAAGATCCTCGAAAGATTGAGTGGTCTGGGTTTTGAAATCAGTGAAAGCCTGTGTGGAATTATTGTTATAGTTCATTTGGCTTTGCATGAACTGATTTAGTGTGTCCTCAAGGCTCCTCTTTTGTGGTGGTTGGTATGGTTGGTATGGTTGATATGAGGGAGGTCCTTAAGGTTTGATGAGCACAAAATATTTCATATTTGATGGCCTCATTATATGCATTTTAACTCAACTTTGTAATTAATTACTTAGAGTTAGCCAAAGTTGTGAATAATGTTGAAATCTTGTGGTTGTAGGTAATTATAGCTTAAATGATAGATTTTAGAACCTTGCAACTAAGTGTGGATGTGTGGTGAAGGCATGGACACATTACTTGAGGATTTAGAGGCTTAAAAGTGAAAGAAATCAAGGAGGTATCGGTGTTTGGTAGCATAGGCACCAGCACCCGCACCATTTGGTGGCAGTACCTCGATTTTACTCCATTTTGACCATGATCTACTTTGAGTCTGAAAAAGTGAAAAACATGAAAGTTATAGATCTGGATGTGTTCTGTATTATGTCAAAATTTTATCTCAATTGGACTATTGGATCAAAAGTTATGACAATTCTACAAAAACTGGTCCGGAGCAGAAGCGTACCGGTATGCCATACCGGTACGATTTACCTACTGGAGTTCGACGTACCGGTACGCTCTTTTGAAACAGCCCAAAATGCCCAGAATGCATGCAAGTCTTCTCCAACTTGCTTGGGGGTCCCACCTACACTTCTTCCACTTGTCCCCTGACTTCCCTTACACATTTACATGGCTCCCATCACCCATGCTTGGACTTTGGAGACATTGGCATTAATGGGGATGAGAGAGAAGGGGGCTGCCATGGTGGGTTGCAGGCTAGTCTATCCAAGGCCATCAACTCACCTCCCATTGATGGGAGGCCTGCACACACCTAGGGGGACCCTCCATGGACGAAAATGCAGAGTCCTTCACCATATATTCAGATTTTCAACAAGCATTTGGACAGAGTGGCTACCTAAGCTTAGGAGTAGTCCAAGAAAGAAGATGATGAATAGTAGATAGAAAACTTAGATTTTTGCATTTTCTTCACTCATTTCATGGCAGTAAGTTGTAGTTCTCTTGTAATATGTATTTCTTGCATTGTAATCTCCTTTATTTCAAGTATATTTCAAGTTTAGTTACATGTTCTTCAATCCACCATTGTTGCTTCCAAGTTTTCTTCATTTCTTGCTTTAAAATGGTTATTGTATTTCTTTCTTTATAGTTCAAGTTTTCTTACTTTAAGTTAAGTTCCATGTTTTATTTCTTCATTATGTCTCTTTACATTATGCATGTCTTTCCTTTTTTCATGAGTAGCTAGATTTTAAGTTGGTTAATCCAAGGGAGATTTCCTCTTGGGTGTGTCATTTCAACTCATTCTCTTTCCTCATCTCAGAGTACGATGGTTCGGTTTGACTGGGTTGAGAGTGGATGCGGTTGTGAGTCTTTGATATCCCGTAGGCCTGGTCACGGGTTATGCTTGGATCCTCACCTCCATCTCGTCCCTAGCTTCCCACTAATCAATCGTTCATCTAAGCTCTATTCGAGGAAGGCTTCAAGTTGATTTGGGATTCCCATTGGAATGAACCCTTGGGATTAGCCAACACTTGTTTTATTTCATTTTCCTCAAAACTTCACTCACAAAACTCAAACTAAAAGATTTTTACACTTTTCCATTTTGACAAAATCACATTCACCACACTTGAACCTTCCTTCCCTAAGGAGACGACCTTGGAATACTTTTCCAAGTAAAACACGACACTCAAAAGACTCCTTGCGCTTGGGGAGCACTTTTGTTCACCACACACATATTTTGTACATTTCATTCCATTTTCATTACTACTATTCTGTTGCCCCTATTTCCCATATCATTCCGAGGGAGAGTGACACTCCCTTCTCACCTACATAATATATACATTGAGGGATGATATTAGTAGGTTAGGAACAACAACAGTTTTGATCAAGCAAGGTTGTGGGTATGAACCTTGTTGTTGGTTCATGAGCATTGGTTGTGTGTTCCTCCAACTGAAGTTCGGGTGGTTCCGCCACCCTGGATTGTATGTTTCAAAGTATAGGTTGGAGTAAGGCTTGTTGAAGTTGGAAACTTCATTTGTTTGTTCCAACAAGACCTCTTTGAACACTGGGATGGTAGGACACTCCCTAGTGGGGTGTCCTGTTAGCGCACAGATTCCACACACTTGTTATGTGGAAGAGCTAACATCAACTTGATGGACCTTCTTCATCTCTAAAGCTTCAAGCTTTCAAGACAACGTAGACATTTTTGCTCTCAGGTCATCATCATCTCTCAAGACATACTTACCTCCTTGGGAAGTAGATGGTCTGACTTCTACAGTGGTAGGAGAGGCTGAGTCCCACATCTGAGAACTGTCAGATATGGTGTCAAAAAAAATGAATGCCTCCTTCGGACTTTTTCCCATAAATTCTCCTTGAGCCATCATTTCGACAAATTGACGTAGTCTAGAGGGTAAGGAGTCATAGAAAAATCCTACCAAAGTCTAATTCTCAAAAGCGTGATGTGGACAGGATTGGAGCAGATCTTTGAATCTCTCCCAACTTTGGTAAAAAGTTTCTCCTTCTTTTACTGCAAAATTCATGATTTGCCTTTTTAGTGCATTTGTGCGGTGTAGAGGAAAAAAAATTTCTGAAAAATTTATTTTGCAATGCCTGCCAGTTAGGTATTGAAAGAGCTTTTAAAGAATTTAGCCATTATTTAGCTTTATCCCTTAGAGAGAAAGGAAAAAGTTTCATCTTGGCTAGTTCAGAATTGTCTTGAAATGTTCCACACACTTCCTCAAAATCTTTTATATGCAGATATGGATTTTCTGCATCCAATCCATGAAACACGGGTAATAACTGCACTGTCCCCGAATTTACAGTAAAGAGAGGCGCATTTTCAGGGAATACAAAACAAGAGGGGACACTATTTCTTGTGGGATTTAAGTAATCCCGCAAAGTTCGAATGTTAGGCACTTCCTCCTCTCTTATAGGGACTTTTCCGTTTCTCTCATTATTTGTCATATTACTCTCACAAGAGCCTGCTACTGATCTAGGTGAATTTGGTTCAGGCTGATTCACAGACTCACAAGATTCTACCAGCATATTTTGATAGCGAGGAGTGCCCTCAGACATAAAGAAAATAAAACAAATTTATTCACAGTAAACTAAAGAATATATACAAAACTGAAGGTTTTTTTACCTTTTACCTTAAAACACCTTTAATGGCTCCTCGGCAACGGCACCAAAAACTTGGCTTTATCCGAAATGTGTACACCCAAGTGCAGGCAGTCAAGCTGTAGTAATAATCCGGTTTGAGTCCGGAGTCGAATCCACAGGGAACTCTTCTTGGTGCTTTGGGGTAAGTAGTGGTGGAGAACTATTGATTGTAACCCTTGAGATTTGAAGTTGTGTGAGGTGTGAGATTTCCTTGACAGAATATAAGATTCTTTCCAAGAGAATTTTCTAAACAAAATATGAGATAAACTCTAATGTAAAAGAGTCAGTCTTTAGTTCAAGGATCTGGACATGTAGTTAATTATCCGGTTTATTACACTTGTGCTTGATGACTCAATTAACCCCCATGTCAACAGCAGGTAAATCGGAAGATAAATGTGGATTAATAGAATTAAGAACATGATTCCGATGTCTTTCTAGAAGTTTGCAAGAATTGTTTGTGCCGAAACTTAACCCGTCTACAAACAAGCAAGTGTTTCTACAAGACATCCAATCATGACATTAATGTTCTATTTTCATTCTTTAATTGAAACACAATAATGGTGAAGATTGAAGGGTAGTCATGAAGATCTAGCTGGGGTACTTGACTTGAACCAATGAGTCTTTCTATACAAGAGTTATCTATGTTATAGAAAAAACTCCTGGTTATACAAAGTACCTTAGCTTTGCTAGATGCAATCAATCATTCAATAAGCATGGGGAATATAAAGCATTAAACATAATCAAAATTGCACAAATATAACGTCTGGATAATTTATACATGCCCTTCTCCTCTTACTAAAGAGTGAATGAGAAACTACTCACTCTTCATGGCTTTGGTAAAGCTAGAAAAGTGAGTGATGCTCATTCCTCCAAGTAGAGGGATCTCAAAGCAAAGCACACTAAACTGGGAGCCGATCTTCGACAAAGAATGAGTGAATCACGTTTCACCCTTCACGGCTTTGGCGAAACTCTAGAAAAGTGGAAGAGTTTCACTCCTCTAAGGGAAGAAATAAGCTCAAGTAATGGAAGTGAATGATGCACAAATTAAAAGTAGAAGAAAGATAGTCACTTTTGGAGGGTGATCCACAACAAAAGGTAAGCTATCTCCTTCTATGCATGTAAGTGAAAACATAAGCATAAAACTACTTTTATAACAAGCTAAGAGATGTTGGACTAAAGCCAAACTAATCTCTAGAATAACTACTTCATACAAGGAAATGTAAGCTAATTCTACAATATGAGTGGGAGTCTAAGCCTCCATTAACCTCTCTACTTGGTCCCCAAGCTCTCCAACAATGAGAGTATTTATAGGCAAGGGGGAGGAGACAAGAGGGGGTGAAGGAATAGTGTATGCCGCCCAAGTCCAAGTGAAAAGTCAACTACTCTGCAGCCAGTCTGTGGAGATCGTTCGAACGTGAGTTGGCGTTCGAACGTTGTCTTTGTTTTTGCTTTATGGTCGTTTGAACGTTGTCTGGCATTCGAACGTTTCTTCTGTCTTTGCTGTATGGGCGTTCAAACGCCAGATGTGGTCTGACCTTCTCACTCAAGTGACCTGTGGTCTTCTGTGAAGTTTATTTCCACACTCTATCTGGTCCTCAATCAACTCAAGTGGACGTTCGAACGTGAGTTGGCGTTCGAACGTGATACTCAAGTGCCTCAGAGCCTCAGAGTCTTCCTTTTTGGCTGCAACATGCCTCCTCTCAATATTCAGGTCGGCTCACAGTTCAAGTGGACGTTCGAACGTGAGTTGGCGTTCCAACGTTCTTGGTGTGCTCCAAGCTTCTCCAATTTTGTTCCCTAATGTGCTGGTGTTACACTCAAGTGTCATACTTATTGTTCTTTGAGTCCTTGTTCACTTAAAGACCTGAAATGACATCACTTAAACTCCATCAAAGTACAATTAGTCTTAAAAATGCATAGTAAAAATGCTAATTTTTAGTACTAATCAGGAATGACATGGGAAGAGTCCCGTGAGCTCTTCATGAAAAAATACTTCCCGTCGGCTGTTCGGTTAGTTAAAGCACGGGAATTTCTAGTCTTGAAGTAAGGGGAAATGAAGGTGATGGAATACATGGCTAAGTTCACCGAGCTAGCACGTTTTGCTGATAATTAGGTGGCCACAAACTTGGCCAAAGTGAGGAGGTTTGAGGATGGCTGGAAGTTGTCCATCCGGGGAAAGATTGTGGGTCACCGCCTACAAGACTTAGACTCAATGGTTGAGACATTCATGGCCATTGAGAGGGAAGTGGAAGACGCTAAGAGCATCTAGGAGACGGGTGCTAAAGACAAGAAGAATGAGGGTTAATCCTCTTCTTCTAGTTCGGGGAAGAATCAAAAGACATCTACCCCACTAGGGTACCAAAGGCAAGGCCGAGGCTATCAAGGCTAAGGCTAAGTTCAATCCTCCCAAGGTGGGAGAAATTTTAGGGCCACCTATTAGGCTGGCCAGAGGACTTGCTTCATTTATGACCAGCGGGGCCACTTGAAACCAGATTGTCCTTAGAGGCAAGGATCCCAGATTTTCGGGACATCTCAGTCCTAATCATCGATGGGACATCCACAAATTTTCTTCACTCATCCTTATCCAACTATGGGCCAAGGAAGTTATTTTCAGTTCCAGGGTGCTACATAGGCTCTTACCACTTCACTAGTAGGGACTTCGCAATCAAGCCAGATGCACCAGGGTTTGGGCCGAGGCCAAGGACAGGGCTTTCAAGCAGGGACACAGGGGTGAGTCTATGCCATCACACCACAGACTGAGCCGACAGATCAGTTAGTGATTCAGGGTACATTCTTACTCTCTCGCTTATGGGAAAGGGTATTGTTTGATTCGGGTGTATCTCACTCATTCATTTTTGCATCTTGTATGAAAGACTTGGGCTTAGAGGTTAAAACTTTGGAAAATCCAATACATGTGAGTTCTCCCCTAGGAGCTAGAGTCCACGTTGATTAGATATGTCGAGGGTGTGAGCTAGAGATCTCGGGAATTCTACTTACTGTAGACCTTAGGGTCATGGACATGTCAGAGTTCGATATCATCCTTGGGATGGATTGGTTGGCGGCACACCGAGTCGTCATCGACTATGATCGGAATTGGGTCACCGCTTATATACCAAATGGTGTTTGTTTCAAGTTTTAGGGAGAAAAGCACGATGTTTTACCCCAGGTCGTATATGACTCCCGATGACATGGACAGTTGATGGGTTGGCTTGCGAACCTCACACTTGAGGATTAGGTGAGACAATAGTTAGGTCTACCTCGGTTAGTATGTGAATATGTAGACGTTTTCCCAGACAAGTTACCGGGATTACCTCCACATCGGGATGTTGACTTCACCATTGAGTTACAACCCAGTGCATCCCCTATTTCTATGATGCCGCATAGGATGACATTTGCAGAGTTGCAAGAACTCAAGGTCCAGTTACAGAAGTTGTTATACAAGGATTTTATTAGACCGAGTGCCTCACCTTGGGTGTTCCAGTATTATTTTTCAAGAAGAAGGACAAGACCCTTAGATTTTGTATAGCCTATCGGCAATTGAATCGGGTCACTATCAAGAATAGGTATCCACTGCCGAGGATCAATGATCTTTTTGATCAATTGAGAGGGGCACAGGTCTACTCCAAGACAGATATGTGCAAGGGATACCATCAGTTGAGGATTAGGGAGGCCGACATCCTTAAGATTGTGTTCAGGACGCGATATGGGCATTTTGAGTTCACGGTTATGCCATTTGGTTTGACGAATATCCCGGCGGCATTCATGAATCTCATGCACAGGGTGTTCCAGCCCTATTTAGATCAGTTCATTGTGGTCTTCGTTGATGACATCCTGATCTACTCCATGTCTGAGGAAGAGCATGAGGGTCACTTGAGAATTGTTCTCCAGACCTTGAGGGACCACCAGTTATATGTCAGGTTCTGCAAGTGTGAATTTTTTCTGACGAAGTTGAAATTTCTAGGACATGTAGTGTCTACTTCTGGTGTATCGGTTGACCCGGAGAAGTTTAAGGTCGTATGAGCTGGGAGTAGCCAAAGTCAGTCTTCGAGATACGTAGTTTCTTAGGATTGGTCCGGTATTATCGGAGGTTCATTGAGGACTTCTCTCGAATAGCTGTACCTATGACTAGGTTGACTAAGAAAGAGGTTAAATTTCAGTGAGTTGACTCGTGCGAGAGGACATTCTAGGAGTTAAAGAGGAGGCTGACTTCAGCTCCTATTTTGATAGTTCTAGAGAGTGGACAGAGGTACACAGTCTACTATGATGCCTCAAAGGATGGACTTGGATGTGTTTTGATGTAGTCCGAGAGGGTGGTGGCTTATAGTTCATGACAGTTAAAGAGCCAGGAGCAGAATTACCCCACACACGACATGGAATTGGCGACTGTTGTCTTTGCCTTGAAGGCATAATGCCACTATCTGTATGGAGAGTAGTTCGAGGTATTTTCAGACCACAAAAGTCTGGAGTACATCTTTACACAACGGGACCTCAATATGAGGCAGCTTAGGTGGATGGAGTACTTGGAGGATTATGACTTCACTTTGCATTACCATTTCGGTAAGGCAAATGTGGTGGCTAATGCACTCAGTCAGAAGTCATGGGGAGTCTTGGTGAGTATAGCTTCTCGGGAGTGGCGGATACTCGACACTATGGGACAGTTCGGGCTATACTACAAGGGTCAGGCTCAGGGCTCTTTGAGAAGTCTGGTAGCTACGCTTTCCCTATTGAGCAGAGTGATCGAGTCTTAGGGGTAGGACACGAAGATCATGTCCATCAAGGACCGAGTACAATCGGGTACAGGCAACGAGGGCTGGGCCATTCATGCTAATGGCAGTTTCGGTTCAGGGGAAAGGTTGTCGTTCTCCAATCTCCAGATCTGAGAGAGGAGATTCTCAGGGAGTTTCATTGCTCCCGTTTTGCTGTGCATCCAGGTGGCACAAAGATGTACCATGATCTTCGCCGCTATTATTATTAGAGCGGAATGAAGAGACACATTGAAGACTTTATCAGTAGATGTCTCACGTGTCAGTAGGTTAAGGCTGAGCACCAGAGACTTTGTCTCTCTGGCTTTTCCTTTTTTTTTTATTGTTGTGATCTTTTCTTTCACATCATCAATGTTGATGAGGTCACTTGTAGGTTATTTTTTGTTTAGGCTCCTTCCTCTTCCATGTGGCACTTCTTGCACCGTGACATTTTTTTTTTTTGCCCCTTTTCTTTGCGTTCTCTACTAAAAATCATTTCACTCTTCCTTTTCCTTTCTTTCGTTTTGAGGTTTTGTATCATTGATGTTTGTTCTTTCCTTGGAGTCTGCAATTCCATTTTCTTGAGATCATTACCCATCTCAGCTATTCTTCTAATTATTTTTGGCTATTTTTTTTCCTTCTCCATAGATTGTGGTTGTACTTCATAACTTGTATACAAATGGAATGTCCTTACATATTTCTGCATTACCGCATGAACAGTCATCTCGCTAATCTGACCTTGCGATGATGCATTCTTAGCTAGCGTACAGTTACAAGTTAGTCACTCTAATCTTCATGGTTTCCCTCTTTTTTAACAGTGATGCAACCGCTCTTTCAAATTCAGATATTACAGTGTCCTTTTTAATCTAGCTTTGTAGTTGTTTTTAAATTTCTTGTTCTACTTTCATTGTAAGCTTTCTTCTTCATTTGGAGGGATGAACTTCTCTTACCTTTCTAGCTCCCTTGTAGCCATGAAGAGTGAGTAGTATTTCATCCATTGTTTAGTGAAGAAAGAGCCTTGTATTTATCTTTTGTAACTCTAATTCTCCTTACTTAAAGGGATGAGATTCTCTCACTTTTCTAGCGCCGTTGTAGCCATGACGAGTGAGTAGTTTCTCATCCACTCTTTAATAAGGGGTGGTGGGTTTGTAATGTGTTGTTTGGGTAATATTTTTGTGCAATTTCTATTATGCTTCAATGTTTCATCTATTTTTTGAATGATTGAATGTATCTAGCAAAGTTATGTACTTTGTATAATTGTTTGATCATTTATAGACAAGTTAAGTCTTGATATGAGTGATGCTTATAGTTCTCTGCAAGTACCCAAGTTAGTTTTTTATGAAAATCTTTCAATCTCCATTTCTATTGTACTTAATCATGTGATTGAATAACTTACGAAGCTAGACATTTTGTTAAAGTTATTTGATTCGTTATAGATAGGTTGGTTCTAGCATATTCAACGCTTGTGACTGTACACATAATGTCGGAGCTAAGCTCTTCAACATAAATTCAATCATTATCTTCTAGTTGACTTGCTATTGACATAGGGGTTAACTGAGTTATCTCTGTTGCACAAATATTACGCTCAAACACTCATACACATTTCTGGATTCTCAAACTAAAGAGTGAATTTTTCTTTATTTGTTAAGAACCTTATATTTTCTTTAAAAAAAAATCTTCACAATCATTCATCTTAAAATTTTTATTTCACTATTGTCTCTGTTGATCTTAGTTCTAAAATATCGACATTAGTTCCCTGTGAATACAACCTCAGACTTAGTTGAGTTATTACTATAACTTGATCGCTTATACTTGAGCGTATATATCTTCAGTCAAGTCACCAACTTATATGAATAATAATTCCATGATAATCTGTTGATGCCATTTTAATTCAAAATCATTAATCATATGATAAATCCATGATAATAATTAACAACGGTAATATGGTTCAAAAAAGGAGTATATATTTGTTCCATAGAATCATATCAATCTCAATCAATAGAGCTAATAGCATAATAACGTCGTAGATATCAAATCATGTTTCATAAAAAAACCCAATAGTTTTCCCTCTAATGAGTACACAATATTGCATATTTTATATCTCATATCATTCATATTAACTTTGCTTTTTTTTTTTGTTTTGTTTGGGGAGAGGGGGAGGGAGAGGGGGAGGGGGACTTGAACCCTTGACCTCAAAAAGGCAAAGCCTTCACAAGGTAAGGAGTACCATTGGACCAAATGATCATTGGTCTTTGCTTATTAGCTATATGATTTGTTTTAATTTAGTTTTGGTTTTATAAGGAATTTTTGTGTTTGCAGGTAATTTATGGTAAAATCAATGTTTTGCTTTCATTTTTATGCTTTGGAAGACTTTGAGAATGAGCTGGGTGAGTTAGACTTGAGGTCAAGAACAATGGAGTTCAAATTCAAAAAAAGTGAAGTTCTACCAGTAGGTTTTCTAACGATTCATCGGGTGTCAGACAGCAAACCTACCGGTTGCTATGAAGTCCTACAGGTTCATTCAAAACAAATTTTTTGCTACCTGTTTATGCATATTTAACCTATCGATTCATCTGAAGTAGAAAGTTTACTAGTGGTTCATTGATGTTGAGCTACTAGTACATCAGGGCAGAAACTTTGTTAATTTTACACATTTTCTCTCTTTC
The DNA here is from genome assembly GCA_951799425.1 of Ilex aquifolium. Taxonomy (NCBI): domain Eukaryota; kingdom Viridiplantae; phylum Streptophyta; class Magnoliopsida; order Aquifoliales; family Aquifoliaceae; genus Ilex; species Ilex aquifolium. The sequence continues at coordinate 29,659,925 of OX637391.1, forward strand.
TCTTTCAATGCTTAGTAGCTAGGGTTTTAGAGTTCTTCACCTCACCAATTCTAGTTTTCCTCCTTTTTCAATTATAGAGCGTTGTCTTTCTTTCAATTATTTATTTACTACAAGCCAATTACATTGATTCTTATTTCTTGTAATCGTTAAGATTATTTGTTTTCAATACAAGGTTATTTTAATTTTTGGTTTCAATTCAAGTTTTAATTTCTCTTTCAGTTATCATGTCTTTTATATTTGTTTTTTATTCTACATTTACTACGAGTGAGTAGTGCAATTCCGGTGTAATTGGCTAAGGGATTCTCATCCGTGAATATGTGGTTTTAACCTAACTAGGATTTTCAATGTTCTTGTTGAATGAAGAAATTATCTTTGAAAATATAGTTGATATGTATATCTCTTTGCTTATCCGTAGACAATTAGGTTTGGCACAGGTAATTTTTGGAATCATTGCAATCAACATAACTGTAATTCTTTCATAAATTAATTCAATCAATTAAAATACATATTTTCCTCATTTAGTTTTTTAGTGGAATATTTTCCGTCCAAGTGCATTTGATTACAATCTTGGATGAGTTATAAGACTAGGTCAAAATTCCTATTTACTGTGAGATGAACTTTGATGATTACCCAGTTTCTTTTAAATATTGTTTTTTTAGTTTATTAAAATGTCACATTTCAAAAATTCAAGGGTTTTTATTTTTCTTTCATTTTATCACCAATCAAGTTGCTTTTGTTTTCTCTGAGGAGCCGACCTCGGTAATCGACCAGTTGCTATTCGATACATTCTTGCGCTTGGGAGTTAGTTTATATTATTTGACCACATTTGGGGGCAACCATTTTTGACACCGTTTCCAGGGAAGGAGAGAAATTTGGAAGGTTATTCGGATTATGGCAGGTAAGCCTTGTGATTCTCATCAAGTACGTTTCTTTACTATAGTTTACTTTTAAATTTATGTTCTTTTTCGTTTACTTCTAGATTTGCATGTGGGCATGAGATACTACACATAATAGACTTGTTAGACTTGACCCCACACAAAACTAAGACAAGGAGGGAGTGAATAATGATAATCTACAAGGCTAGAGGAATAGAGGAAATAACTTTCCACTAGTTCCTCCTATTAATCCAAGGGATGGTGGAAATAATCTCCCAGTTGTTCTGCCTATGCGAACAATGAGAGAATATCTCCAACCCATGTGAACCTCTACACCATCTTGTATATATCTGTCGGTGCAGGCACATGCTTTTATAGTAAAACCTGGAATGCTCTAGCTACTTCCCCAATTTCATGGTGTGGATAGGAAAAATTCCTATCTCCATATCAACGAATATGAGGAAGTGGTTAGTACATTCCTTGAAAAAAATGTGTGAGAAGATGTTGCACAGATGAAATTGTTCTCATTCTCCTTAAAAGATAAAGAAAATTCTTGGTTAAACTCTTTAAAGCCCAAAACTATAGCTACATGGGCTAATTTACAAAAATAATTCTTAAAAAAGTTTTTCCCAATTCATAGAACTACGACTTTAAAGAAGCAAATACAAATTTTTTTCTGAAAAATCAAATGAACACTTCTATGACTGTTGGGAAAGGTTTAAGTATCTCTTAAACTCTATTCCGCATCATGGCATTGAACCTTGGCAACTAGTTAGTTTCTTTTATGAAGGAATTACCCATGCACATTATCAGTTCATTGATATGATGTGCAATGGAGAATTTTTGAATAAAGAGCCCAAGGAAGCTCTAGATTACTTTGATAACTTGGCGAAGAATACCCTATCTTGGGACATTTCAGATCCTGTTGAGAGATCAAAGCTATCTACTGCATCCCAATCCACTAGGGGTAGAAAGTATGTTTTGAGAGATCAGAATGAGTTGCTATCCAAGATTGCAAATTTATCAAGGAAATTGAAAATTTTAGAGGTTAAGAAAGTAAATGAGGTAGTTAGTGTACCTTAGGTTGAGGAGTTGTGCTCGATTTGTGAGTTAGTTGAGCATTCTATTAATGAATGCCCATCTATATCAGCTTTTAAGGAAGTGCTCCATGAGCAAGTGAATGTCTTTAATCAACTGAGGCAGTAATTTTCTCCTTACTTTAACAAGTACAATCAAGGATGGCGTAGCCATCCTAACTTCAGTTGGAGAAATGACACCTCATCTGCACCTTCTGCCTCTATATCTTATATTCCTCCTGTAACATCAACAAGTGTCTAGTCCCTGTCAGTCTAATAATGCTCAGCCCCTGATACATGCACCACAAGGGTTTTTCCAGAACCCATCACAGCAATGGTTTGTTCCCCAATGCTCCCAATCTTCTATAACCTAGTTCCCTTGAAATAGAGCCATGTAGTCTCTTATATTGTAGTCTACAAACCTTCCTAAATAGCTCCTCTTGATTAGATATTCTATATGATCTTTTAAGGTAATGTATTCATTCATATCATGCCCATGATCAGGGTAAAATTGGCAGTACTTAACCCTTGCTCTTTTATGAGGAGATAAACTTAATTTTCCAAGCCATATTAAGACAATGTCATTTTGTACCTGGAAAAGGACATGTTCCACTGTTTTGTTTAATGGGGTATATCATTAGAACTTTGCCCAATGGGAAATGAGGTCCCAACCTCTCCCTTGCTGACACCTGCTTAGCTCGTCGTTTCTTTAAGGTTGCAGCTTTTTCATGTTTCTCTTGATCCTTTCTTTTCTTCTCCAATGAGTGATATTATCCTCCCTTTCTAGCATTTAGGGCATCCTTTGGATTAATATGGCTTTGAGCTTTGGAGAGAAGCTCTGTCATACTTTTAAGAGGAGTTTTGGATAATGAAAATAAGAATCTAGAGGGTTGTAATCCTCCCGTAAATGTAGTTAATGCTACCTTATCATGCACACTGTCAATTTATAGTAATTCTTCAGGTTCCGAAGCGACTCTCGGTTTCCCTACTTCAGGTTCAGTAGCCTGGTTGCTTGCTATCTGTGAGTTCATCCTCCTAGGAAATGGGATAGGAAGGACTTAATCAATTCTACGAGTATTTAGCCTGGTTGTGGAGAATGCCCGACACATGATCTTGTCAAGTACACTATGAAGGAACATGAGAGACTTTTAAGTTTCCAAGTGATCCAAAGGATCATTCTTTCCATCGAAGTTGTCTATTATGCATAGCTTAAACTTAGGGGCAAAATATAGTGTGTAACATCATGTGAAAAAGGGGACTCCAAGCGTTGGACCAAGGTTTCCACTATTTTAGGAGCATTGGCTTTCTTTGTGTTGGTTACATCCCCAATGCAGTCATTCACCTCACTGAAGGTCCAAAGAGTTGTCTTCTTCCTGTTGGTGAAGAGTGTCATTGTTGTTGTGCTCATCTCTAGTGTCCCTTGCCTGATTATATTGGGCTTCCCCTAAATGGGAGACCCATTGAGGAGGTTGGCTAACAAGCATCTGGATGATCTGCTGAGTCTGCTAGGCCAAACCTTTCATAGTTTGATTCATTATGTTGTAGTTCCTTTCTATATGAGTCTCCTATCAAGCTTGTTTGAACTCTCAACATCAGCCTTTTGAGGGTCCACGTTAATTGTTGGAGCTCTAGTCACCTAAAAAAGAATTCAGAGATCGAGGGGAGCTACATGGGTCAACATTCTAATGCCTAAGTTAGTGTTTTGGTGAAAAAGATAGGGATTGACTTTTGGAGTCATAGTTGTGCGCCTTTTATGTTCCTCCCGAGCTCTGTTTTGTAGTTTTGGGATTAGTTTCCCTTAGGGAGGTGAGACTCCTTCTGTGAGAGAAGTCTAAGCTCCTTAGTCAATCTTTTCAGCAAGCAATTATCCATTGTCGGGAGGTGAGACTCCTTCTATGAGAGAAGTCTAAGCTCCTTAGTCAATCTTTTCAGCAGGCAAGACTCGTTTCATATGAGGATTCTTTGATTCCATTGTCTTATAATAAGGAGGTTGAGACTTCTCTGGGACGAGGGGGTCTTAACCTTTTTCTTCAATTAGATAAACCTCGCTGACTTTTTTCTGCTGACTAAGGATTCATTTGATATTTGAATTTTTTGTATCCTTATATCCTAGTTTTACCTCAAGGGTCAGTCATGTGGGGCAAAGTCAATTACCAGAACTGGCGCATCTCATAGCTCATCATGTCTGAGCTATAAATTTACAACTCTCTCAACGGTAACTTTTATGTTGGGCTCCCTGTGTCAGAGCTTTTCCCAAGTGGTTAGCTAGTTTTTCCCTCATCAACTGATACATAATTATAAACTTAAAATAATTCAGTATCAAAAATAGTGTTATAATCAAAAGCATATGTCATAGTGTGCCACACTGGAGAGTTAAGTCATCCTAATGAGCACCCAGGGTCTACATCATATCATACGATCCAATAAACCCAGATTAAAATGAATTAAGTTCAAAAACTAGCAAAAACCATAACTTAAACTACATCAGACTTGCATTTGCCATTTTGACCCATAAAACATCATTTTTTTTCTCACAAATAATTTCAAAAGTGGATTCCTTGACCCCAAAATGGTATACCATGTCCCCTACATCCTTAAAACTCACATGTTCAAAGCCTTAAAATTCAAGCCTGAAAATTTAACTAGGGTTTCGAATTCCTACTTCATCACATTACAACTTCACTTGAATAGCATATATACTTGACTTATACGTCGTATAGATCATCCAATAAAAGAAACAAGCATAAAATATAGTATAACCAGTTACAACTTCAATTTTCCACTCAAGAACGAATTTTCTCAATTAACCCAAACTCATCCAATTCTAACACAATTAAACATCTAAATTTGATTTCTGGACAAAAAAAAAAAAAAAAAAACCATACCAAAGCTTGCGTTGTTGTTGAGAAACTTCAAAATTCAAATTCAACATTTTTCGTTCACTTTCTTTCTTATTTTCTCTCTCTTTATCTTTTTGATTTCATTCCATTTTTTAGGCTTCCTAACACAAGATGGCTTAGCATCTTTGCTATTTCGGGAATGGGAAATATATGTGGATCTTCCCTCACGATTACACACGTGGAGTGCACGACACTACCTAAAAGGGGTGAATAGGTTTTTAAACTTTAAGCTTAAACAATCCCAATTTAAAACTTATTGCTACCACAATTACCTATTCTCACAAATATTTAGCAATTAATCGTGAACCCCTTTTCAACCACCATGACCCCATGAACCCATGCAGATTAGTGTATCAATTTTAGCAATTAATCACTCAATACTCAATCTCCCACGGGGATCCCAACCCAATGACCCAAACCCTTGGTACGCAACTATGGAGGACGAAGATATTCAATCAAGAATACAATCAAACCCATAATGCATGTGTGTGCATCAAATCACAATTGTATATCTAAAAACAATAAATGACACAAGTGATTTGTTGATGTGAAAACCCTTCTTGGTAGAAAATTGTAGGGAACCTTCTTAGCTCGCCAAAACCTATTCCACTGCCCCAAAATTAGCTTACAAGTACTTCAGTCTTATACCTCAATCAATACCATTGTTAGATGCTCCTTCCTCTAATAAGCCTCTCCGCCGAAGGCCTCTTTAACGTCTTGGTTAGCTTCACTTAGATTCACCACAGCAAGGATCCTCTAAACCTCGAGCAATCTTTTGCGCACCAATGATCCTCGGAACTCGCACACCAATGGGTGGTCTTTAACCAATCAAGATCTTCAACATCAAGTAGTGAGATTAGATAGAATATCTAGATGGTACCTTGGGTTTAGGGATCTAGGATTGTGGTGTGATCTCTAAAGTGTAAGAGGCAAATTCAACTCACAAAAGAGATACCCTAACTTGGTAAAAACACTCCTTATTTATAGGCTCGGAATAAGGGCAATCTTGGTTAACTAGAAAACACAAATTCGTGAACGACCGCTTGATCGATGGGCGGGCGGTCATAAGGTAGTGATCACTGGAATGAAAAGCATATTTCAAACCGAACTAAGAGAGTAGATCGCTCAAGCGACCATGGGGACCGCTCAAGCAACCCCAGAGAACGAGCCCTAATATCTTCCATTTGGCATTTTCCCTTTTTCTTCCCTAAGTCATAAAGAGACCACTCTAGCGAAAGCTAGTGAGTATAGGGCGGTCCCTACTAGTTTTTTAAGCCTAAAACTAAGTAAAAAACTTGTCCTCTTGAGCACCAAAGGGTGTTGCTCAAGAGGGGGTCCGCTAATAGCTCAAACTATGTTTTCAAAAACACAACGGTTTTAGAAAATCTTTTCATTGAAAAATGCATAGGAGTCATACACATATTAATCTCGATTCCATTTAACTCTAATCCTCCTAAGTCTATGAAACCAAGGGATCATCTTAGATCACTAGGTCATTAACTTGTCCTAAGCTTGAAGGTGTAAATAGAGTGATTTTGATGTAGCTTTTACACATGATCTCCTTCCTTCAATGACGCTGTCAAATCTTCATCGTTGTAAAATCATGACCATGGAATAGGTTGAGATTTACAATGGACTCTACGAAATTATCCAATTACAAACATATGATCTAAAAATCTCCCCCTTTTGGAAATTTCATAACAAAAGACATAAGTAAGAAATTAATATTATAACCCACAAACCATTGAACAAAATGAATTGTAAATCTAATCTCAACACTCATGTACACATCATAAATCTCTATTTAACTTCAAGTTCTACTTCTTTATATATAGCTTGAAGATCATAGTTCTGCACATCACCACTAAAATCAAAACCTAGTGAAAAACATCATATGTTAGAGAAATACATAACATACTCATAGGTATGGTAAGCACCAAGATAATCATAGGGCATATTCATTATATAATCATGCAAGTTCTAATATGTAACATATATAAGAACTATTTTGCCCAATATGCTTGAGAACCTATTGATATAGCAATGTTAATCACATCAACTGAGCTCCCCTATTGATGGTATTCGCAATTTGTAACGCCCCAAAATACACCCAGGAAGACATTACTATCTACAAACCATCCAACCATGAGAGCAACTAAAAATAACTATTATAACAACCAATAATTCATCCATCTAATAAAGAATAAATGCTAAAGCCAATAAAACATCAAAATCTCTCCAACTTACAATTCAAACCAAATAGTATCTAGCAGCGGAATAATCAAAACTAGTTAAAACATTGTTTCACAAAAATCTCTCCAAATACAATAATCAAAACTAAAACAAAGCATCTCTAAGCTTCCATTTCGGGATCATTATACTGAACCTCTCCAGCCTTGAGATCAACCGGCTCATCTAACTCGACATCCTCTTCTATGCTAAAATCTGTAATGTGTTGTAAGGGGTGAGCAAAAGCCCGTAGGAAAATTCTTCCAAGCTCGAACAAGGTTTTGAAAGCATATAGAACAGGTCGGTCTCATCTTACAAAATATTATATATAACTTTTGAAATAAAATAGTGACAGTTCATCAGATCTCAAGTTTACATTGTAGCAATAAATTAAATGACGAAACAAAATCAGCTTTCAGACAATAAACCATCACCAACACTATATCTCAAGTATGTAGTAAGACTTAGCATGAATACACACATTAAGAATATCCTGGCCCACACAAACACACCCAATCCTCACAAGGATAAACAACTTTAGGAAGGGCGTATACCGACGCATCGGCAGTGACGAATCCAACCCAGGAATAGTATACCTCAGCCTCGATACCTGTGAGCGAATAGTGGTTTGGTCCTTGCAATGCACCAACCCCACTACGAGTGGTAGGAAACCTTCAAACCCACTCGGAGTAAGGAACGAATCTACCCACTCTATGATACCCAGTCAACAGACACTCATGTTCATCAAAATATCCACACAAGAGATACAATACCAAACCAATTCACCAAATCACAGGTAAACCAAGAACCATAATTTCACAGGTATGTTTCCAGAACAACTCAAGAAAATATGCAAGAGATCATCAAGAAATATAATTTTATTATTTAAATAAAACACTAGAGCTTTTAAATCAAGAACAATGGAATATCAAGATTAAAATCTATATTTCTTGAAAATTAGGGTTTTTATAACAAGAACAAGATTTTTATGGCTATCAAACGATAACCTCATTCAAGACATGATACGATTTGCAAGAAAACCAAGAAATAATGATTTCATAACATATATATATGATTTAGAATCAAAACATACATATTGTAGGTGGGGGGTCAAAACATACACACGTCTATGCCAAGGGTAATCAAAGGGGGTGAGTGCTTGATGGTTTCTTTGTAGTATATCCTAACCTCCGGACATCACCCTCGAATGTGTATATGGTGTATGTGTGAAGGGGAGTGTCACTCTCCCTCGGAATAATGTCAAAAGGAAGGGCAACGAAATGGTGGATAAATGAAGTGTAAAATGAGTGCGTGTGTACAAAAATGCTTCCCAAGCGCAAGAAGACTTTTGTGTGTCATGTTTTACTTGGAGAATACTCCAAGGTCATCTCCTCAGGGAAGGAGGTGAATCGTCTTGAAGGTGATTGTGGTAAAAACAAAATGTAAAATCTTTTGTTGTTGAAGTTTGGTTTGTGAGTTGTATTGTGATGAAAATGAAATGGGAAACAAGTGTTGGCTAATCCAAAAGGTTCACCCCAATGGGAATGTCAAGTCAACTCGAAACCTTCCTCCAATGGTGCATAGATGAACGATTGATTCGTGGGAAGCTCGGGACAAGATGGAAGTGAGGATCCAAGCATAACCCGTGACAAGTCTACGGGATATCAAATACTCATAACCGTGTCCACACTCAACACAATCAAACCGAACCATCGTACACCGAGGGGAGGAAAGAAGATGAGTTGAAATGGCATACCCAAGAGGAGATCTCCCTTGGATTAGTCAACTTAAAGACTTAGCTACTCATGCTTAAAGGAAAGACACTAATGTAATGGAAAGACATTGTAGAGCAATGAAGATTTTAGGTAAGTTAATGCAAGAAAACATAAACTAAAAGAGAATGCATTTAATACTCATTTTAAAACTAAGAAAATGAAGAACATGAATGCATTAATGATGAAAGCTTGAATAGAAGATTAAACTTAAAAGCAACTTGAAATAAATGGCCTTCAAGACTTCAAACAAAGCTTAGAAAGGTCTTACAATGGATTACAAGGCAATGTATGGAAAAAAATTGAAAAAACATTAACTTTTCTCTCTAGCACTATTCATCTTCTTCCTTGCACTCTCTCTCTATATATTCAATGTAATCCTAGCTAATATTGAATAATTGGTGGAGAAGCTTGCCAAAAACGTCCATGGAGCCCTCCCCATTGTTGTGTGATGTGATTCCCATCATGGGGGATGAAAAGGATGGGATGGTGCAGGCTAGGACAAGCCTAGCCTTTCTCTCTTGCCATGCCTCTTCTCTCTCCTCCTCATTAATGCAAAATCCATCCAAGTCCAAGTAGAGGTGAGGGGAGGCTCCTAGACGTGCAGGGGATGTCAGAGGATCTGTTGGAGAAGTGTAAGTGGGAACCCCAAATAGCAAAGCTTGAGTTGCAGGTTGTCTGGGCAATTTGGGCAAAACCTTTCGGAAGGTCGACAGAAACCTTCCAGAAGGTTTATACATGAACAGTTAAATGAAGCAGTCAATAGGCAAAACCTTCTAGAAGGTTCATTCCAGCAGACAAAACCTTCCGGAAGGTTTCACTCCAGTAGGCAAAACCTTCCAGAAGGTTTCACTCCAGTAGGCAAAACCTTCCGGAAGGTTTTGGCAGTGAAAAAAAAATCCAAGGCAAAACCTTCCGGAAGGGTTTCGCCCAAACCTTCCCGAAGGTTTTCAACCAATTTGCATTTTCTTGATCTCTTCACCCTCCAAGCCTTCCTTTAAGCTACCCATTCATCTTCATTGACTTCAACCACTTCAATGGGGGCTTAACTCAAGCTATTTACATCATTTTTCCTGCATTTACACAAAACTCCATCAAAACGAAGTTTAAACGAATTTTTCCCCAATTTCATGACAGAAGCGAGTCTAAAACGTCATATTAGTATCCAAAATATGTCATATTTTTGTGCTAACCAGTGAGTAGGATAAGTGGATGGGATGGAAGGAACTCGAGCAGCCTGTTAACGAAGGGACGAACCATTTGGGTAGAGGGTAGGTGGAAAATGCTCTCACAAGCCAGAAAAATCATCATTTGTAGTGGGCAAGTAATGTGGGCATTTATAGCACAGTGCTCGGGCAGGTCGGGCTACCCAAAGGGCTGCCCGCCGCGACCGAACCCACAACCGCCTCGACCGCGACGATACCAGTGGCCGTTAATGCGAGCCATGCGTTCTAATATTAAATAGGCAGATGTGATGTTTTCCCAAACGCAACCTGGACGTAGCCCTGAGGAAGGTGCAACAGCCAAGGCCAGAGTGGGCTCCCAAGGTCCACGATCGCGACTGGTTACCGTAGGACCATGACCTCGAGAGGGCCATGTCCGCGATGCCCCCAGCGCGCTCCTACCCAGGTTCCTTCTTTCCCTCTCTAGACCCTTCCTCAAGACCTTTGTCAAGGTGCCCAATAGAGGAAACTCACATAGTTTCGGTCCTTCAACCAGCAATCCACATGTCACATCATCCCATATGCTGATCCGAGCCAATAACCCTAGTTATCTTAGGAGTCTCTCTGGATCCCATTCAAACACATCCTAGTGGGCAGTGAGCCATACACTGGGAGGCCAACTCGAGCAAACTAAACTTTCGAGACCCTGCCCCAGGCCAAGGTTGACAATCGTGCTCTTCCACCCCTATTGCTAATTCTCCCTTGAGGAGGGCCATACTCCCCTATCCCTAGGTGGGAACTGTAACGCCCCAAAAACCCCCTTGGGTGACATTACATTCTAGAAACCATTCACCGCATGAGAGCACTAAGTAAATCCATCACGACGAAAGTTTCATTCATCAACCATTCATATTTTAACAAAATTTGGGCAGAGTCTCCTTTGTACGGGGAACTCTACCCAAAACACAACCTGTACAATTATATTACAACTGACCACACCGGGTCCACATATGCATAACTATTGACCACACCGGGTCCATTTATCCATCATAAAATAAACTTTCATTCACCATATATCATATCCACACTATCATCCCAAAAGAATAGGCCCAATCTTGGCCTTTACATCTCCAAAATGTAATAATATAACGCAGCGAAAATAACAAAAAGAAACTAGACTTCAAAAGGATATTCTAAGTATAATCTAGTCTAGAACAAAATAAAAGTGTCGCTCTAAGCGTCCACCTCGGGATCCACACTCCCGTCAAGCGGAGTCTCCCAATGGGCGGGCTCCTCGGCTCCTAGCTCCTCCTCAAGTGTGAAATCTGAAAATGTTATTTGTAGGGGGTGAGCACGAAGCTTTGTAGCAAAATCCTCTCAACTCAAACAAGGTTTGGAAAACATAGAAAACGGTCGGTCTCATTTCACAACTAACATATATATAGATTTGGAATGAAAAAAGTGACATTTTAAAAGAGATCTCAAGTTTAAACAGTAGTAATAATCAATTAAAAGAATAAAGTGAGTTTATCATCGATAAACAAAATTCCAATTTAAGCTATTTAAGAAGGACTTCTCCCCATGCATTGTCCCATACCAATGCATCGGCAAGAACGACCCAACTCCTGATTCCATGTATTTTTGGTTCATCCCCGTACCATGTATGTTGATTGCTTCCCGTGAATCTACCCAACGATCATACCTAGTCCACCAATTCCAACCAACAATCACAAATCTCTTTAGGAAGGGCGTGTACCGTCTCCTACGGCATTGACGAAATCCTCCCAAGGTGTCTAGTATTCTAACCCTTTTCCTCGATATATATGTGAACAATAGTGATCGCGGTCACAACAACGATCCACTACGAGCATTAGGCAACCATCTCACTCTCACTGGGATAGACTAACCTCTAACACTCTACGACATCTCTCGAAGTTAATCCAAGTCCATCACAACAACCATACAATGAGGAAACCAAGAATATTCACAATTCACAACAATTTCCCAAATATAGTAAAAATCCCCAATTTTTCACATTTGTCATATAATCGAATAATCCAAGAAAATATGCAAGAGATCGTAATCTATATCATTTTGTTATACAATATTCAACACTAAAGTTTTGAAATCAAAGACAAAGAAGAAATTAGGAGAAAATCCCCTTTTCTTGAAAACTAGGGTTTTGAAGATAAACAAAAAATAGACCTTTGGTGGTTACCCACCCTTCATATTGTTCTAAACATGGCATTTATTACAAATAGAACAAGAATAATGTATTTCATATTATATATATGAGAAGGAGAGTGAAGAAACATATATATATATATATACCTAGCCTCAATGTGAGAGATTGAGAGAAAATCCCCTACCTTGAAATCAAGAATTTCAAACCAAAGCCCAAGCTTTAGAGACTCTCTTTCTCCCTTTTCTTCTTCCCTTTATCTTCTCCTAGGGCTCTAAGAGGTTTGTGGTGAGAGTGGAATGGAAGAATGGGACAAATGGGGCTTAAAATGGTGTTTTAAAACACAAAAATCTCGATTGTTTTTACTGTTTCGGCCATACCAGTCTTCGTAGAATGGGCATAACTCTCTCACACTCCATATATTCAGCATTCACACAAAATTCAAGGTGTGGCTACCTAAGCTTAGAAAGTCCAAGGAAAAAGATGATGAATAGTAGATAGAAAGCTTATGTTTTTGCATTTTCTTCCATCCTTTCACTTGTAATTTGTTGTAAGACTCTAGTAATCTTCATTTAATGTCTTTAATGTCATTTACTTCAAGTACATTTCAAGTTTAATGCTACATTTTAGATTTCACCATTGCAGCAAGAGTTCTTCATTTTCAAGCTTTGAAATGGGTATTGAATATTTTTCTTCTTAGTTTAAGATTTCTTGCATTAATTTAAGTTTCATTCTCTATTTCAATTATGTCTCTTTACATTATGCATTTCTTTCTTGCTTTCATGAGTAGCTAGATTTTTAAGTTGGCTAATCCAAGGGAGACCTCCTCTTGGGTGTGTCGTTTCAACTCATTTTCTTTCCTCCTCTCAGAGTACGATGGTTCGGTTTGACTGGGTTGAGAGTGGATATGGTTATGAGTCTTTGATATCCCGTAGGCCTGATCACGGGTTATGCTTGGATCCTCACCTCCATTTCGACCCTAACTTCTCACGAATCAATCGTTCATCTAAGCTCTATTCGAGGAAGGCTTCGAGTTGATTTGGGATTCCCATTGGAATGAACCCTTCGGATTAGCCAACACTTGTTTCATTTCATTTTTAGCAAAAAACACAATCACAAAACTCAAACTCAAAAGATTTTACATTTTCCTTTTCTTTCACAAAATCACCTTCACACACTTGAACTTTCCTTCCCTGAGAAGACGACCTTAGAATACTTTTCCAAGTAAAACACGACAAGCAAAAGACTCCTTGCGCTTGGGGAGCACTTTTGTCCATTTCGCACATTCCATTTCATACATTTCATTCCATCCACCATTCCGTTGCCCTTTCTTTTGACATCATCCCAAGGGAGAGTGACACTCCCTGCGCACCTACCCCATATGCACATTGAGGGATGATATTAGGAGGTTTGGAACAACAACGGTTTTGATCAAGCAATTGGACTAGTGAGACCTTGCCTAACACACTAATCCTGCCTGCTGTGATGGAGTTGGCGCTAATTGTCGAAACAATAGTTGCTGATGCATTCAGAGATTCATGGTTGCTAACGTGACAGAAGAGAGATGAAACCTATGGGAAGTTAGGCACACTTCGGATGCCGCGCCCCTGGCCTTTGTGCTCAAACTCCCCCCTCACTTATAAATAAAGGAGATAAGGCCTTCTCCACTCATTCCTCTCGTCTCATTCTTGTCACTTTTTCCACAGAAGTTTCTATACAGGTTCACTTCAACATTTTGTTTTACAAGTACTTAGCCTTATATTTCTTATAAGACCTTTAATCACAGTTTCTTCTTTGCACATATTTTTCACTCAACTCTGCCTCTCCTTTTTGCAAAGTATCAAGCCCAATACGTGTATATATATATACACTTCTTTTTTTCAACTTCTTTTTTTCTTGCAACATATTTTGTTCCCCACACCACTCATAGATTTTTTTTCTTTGCTCATGGTCGATCATCTTCACATTCACGCGGGTCCAGTACCTCCGTCTGAGGAGTGGTATCGTGCCTCCTTTCTCAGTGGTGATGTTGATCAACTTTTCAAGTACCTCCGTAGCTATGTGTCCGAGGGAGAGGAGCCAGCCCATCCATTATTTCTAAATCCCCCTGCACATCTTTATAAGGCCCTTTGTATCGATCCTGAGTTTGTGTTTCGGATGCCATTAGAGAGGGGAGACTATCCTTATTCTTTTATTGACTTTGAGACCTCATCTACCCCTTCTGCCGGCTGGCACAAGTGGTCTAACCACATTCTTGCAAATGGAGCATTTCGTGAAACTTTGGAGTCTGCGGGTATTATTTCTGCTATAAAGTTGTGCCTCAAGATTAGCATCAACCGACGTAATGTCAGCCTATTTTCTTTGATTTCTCGCTGGTGTAGTGAGACTCATACATTTGTCACCGCTTGGGGTGAGTTTACCCCTATTTTGGAGGATGTCTCGGTACTTATGCGACTGCCCATTTTTTGGAGATTCCATTTACCCCTCCAGAGATTCTATTCCTACCGAGACGGTCGTAGTATCTTACTTATTTGACTATTTTACCGATGCTACGAGGTTTCCTTCATCTTTCGGTGTTGGAGGTAGTGTCGGTGGGCACAAGTGTTCTTACACATCTTGGGTGAGGTTCTTTTTTAGGAACATCAAGTCTGCGAAGAGTAAGGGTTCCGAGCGTGTCGGCCAAGATGGCCCTAGATCCGAGAGTGAACATGTCTTGGCTGCCTTTATCGTAATGTGGTTGACGCGATACGTTACACTAGAGCCCCCTTCTGATGGTATCAACACTAGCGTTTTTCCTCTAGCTGCCAAGTTGGCTCGCAGCTGCGCAGTCCCTTTGGCCCCTCTATTTCTTGGGAACCTGTATCATTGCCTTGATGAACTGAAGGAGGTGACCTCCATTTCGATGGGGCGTTACGATATTGGTAGCTACGTCTCTACCCTTTTCTTGCAGCTCTTCCTACTTGAGCGTTTCCCCGGATCCGCCCCGGAGGCTGAATGTCCTGCTTATGGTAGTCCTTCTCCTTGGGGACTATGGTGGTCCGAATGCTCCATATCTAGGTCGGTGGGCCCCTTTCTCGATGATGAGTCACAATTCATCTTTCTCCCTTATGTGGTTCTTCATCCTATGGTCGAGTTGTCTTCCTATTACCACACCGAGACCACAACTATCACCGCTGATGCCATTGAGACTATGGCTGACTGCTATTTTGATTTTATTGCTTGCTCTACCAAGAGATACCTTCCTTTCACTAGAGACTAGGGCATCGGGCTTGTGGCTTATAACCCACACCAGGTGGCTCTTTAGTTCGGGTTTGACCAGGGCGTCCCTTCTGCTCCAGGGGATGCTTCGAGTTATATTGACTCCATGCGCTGCTATTTATTTGCTGACAGAGCCAGGCTACTTGGGAACAGAACGATCATTATTCCTTCCGTATCTAGGGCTGGTGCTTTTACACCAAATTATCGAATTTATTGGGCTATTGTGGCGTCCTCATTATAATATTTTCCTGAGACTGAGGCTCGTGTATTGGCTCGAGATGCGAGCACCCAGGGCCTTTCTTGCTTGAGAATTTTCAAGTCCAAGGTAAGGACTAGAGGGGGTTTGAGCGAGTTTGCCCCGGTCGACCATCCACTTAATCAAGAAGGTGTTACGTGAGAGGGCCCCATGGAGATTCAGCCACAATGAGACCACCTTGTGCGTGCTAAGGAATGCCTCACAAAGAAATCTCAACGAGTTACCTTAGGCAGGTCTAATGATGTTAGGCCTGCGAGCACCTCTCACTCTGGTTGTCTGGCACATAGGACCCAGTCGAGGTGGCTAGTTCCCGCGCAGTCCCTCACTCCCGTTGCAAACTCTTCTTTTCGCCTTAAGATTTTTTTTTGATACTCTCTTTTTTTGACCGTGTACATGCACCTATGTATTCTTTCACCAGGGTCTTCCTGCATGAGAGGCCGCTAGAGACACAGTTTGTTGTCTCAGGATATCCCTTGGCGCAGAGGTCACAATAGGTGAACCTCCTGCGACATCTTCTACGGTGTTGCCTCCCTGGAAGGTCTACATCGCTTGTGATTCTGATGACGACGATGACTTACGTATTATCAACATTGTTTTCCCTGGGAGGCAGTCTTCCATCCTCGCTGCTTCACACGAAGATGATGATGCTCAGTCTCTAGCCTTTAGTATTGCTGAGGGGTTGAGACCTCTTTCCCCTGGCGTCGAGCAACGCATGGAAGAGTATCGGGAGGCTATCGTCTATTCTGTAGTACACACTTAGACTGTTCCTTTTGTTATTTGTTTTGCTTCCCCTCCTCGCAGACTAACCTTTTTTGCCCCTTTTTTTTTCATTCCACGTTTGTGACGTTGGCATGACTTTTCCCGAGGGTCTGTCTTCAGATTTCGTACTTGACTTTAACCTTGCGGGACAATTTAACTATATCGGCGCCGATAGGGCGGGTAGTCTAGAGCCAGCTCTCTCATCTGGGGGAGGGGAAGCCCTTGACGAGCTCACCTATTCTGGCCCTAAGACCCATAAGGGTGGCCTTGGGAATCTCAATCAAGTAAGCCCCTTCTCCTTTGGCCTGGACTTCTCAGATGCGGACTTTTCTGGTCTTTCACTCAGTGACATTATGCTTTATCAGAATGACTTTGGTGACAACTTTTTTGCGGGTATTGCTTCTCCAAGCTTGAGTGACGTAACTCTACCTCTTTCCGCACCTTCCTTATTCCCTTGCTCAGATGTTCCAAGCACTACCCCGCTACAGGTCCCTTCGTCACCTCCATCTCAGACACTACTTACATTGCCTCCGCTGATTGTTCCTATTTTTTCGACTGTCTCCTCGGATGCCCCTCTAGCGCCTATTCAGACCATTCCCTCCCATGGTAGTGTTTTCTTCTCCTTGCCCCAGAGGGGCTCACCTCCTATCACTCGGCATCCCCAGGGCGAGCGCCACACTCCTACCATTGTTGCATGTGCCTTTGCATCCCAGCCGACTATGAGCACTTCCACCACCACTAGCAGCGTTACCGAGGAGCGTGGTCCTGCACAGCCTTCAAGAACTGTTATGCTTCCCTTTCCCCCTCCGTATGATGGTCCGGGCTGTGGCAAGGATACTGTTTCATGGCGCGGCGGGTACTTCACCACTCGATGGAGTATTCCTCTCTTAGATCATTTGTTGCAGCGTTTCCCCATGGTACTTCACTATTTACCCGCGCAGCATAAGCATATGCAGCCTTTTATCTTGGACCTCCTGGCATCCTTGGTGTAAACATGTCAGCACCGATCAGTAAGAAATCTTGGCCTAGGCGACCTTCTCCATTTGGAGTGCGCAGTCTGGGACTTGCGGTGTGTTGGGATTACTGTTTCGATCATTGGAGACCGTATCGCTCATGCCTGTATTTTGTATGACAGCGAGCATTCACAGAGGCTAGTTGACCATTTACGAGCTGAATATGATGACGTGCAACAAAGACTTGAGGCGCTGCGTGATACCTTGGGGACCCATGAGCGGCTACATATAGACCGCTTGCAGGCTACACAGGCCCTTGGAAATTTTGATGCAGAGGCACCATTTACTTATGGATTATTGTAGCTTGTTCCATGCATATGTTTCTTTTTTTTCACAAATGTAACCAAAAGAAAATTTTCATATATATATCAACCGATGTTTACATTTCTGTCTACCAAAATCCATTTACATGTTTTCTATGGATGTTAAAATTTGTATCCCTCAGGAGTAGTACAGCTTCAACCATTTGGCATTAAACTTCCCCATTGTTTTCTCTGACCCAACGCGCCCGATTTCACAATATCCACTGTCCTCAACCTTACGGACTTCGAAAGGTCCTTCCCACTTGGCAGTGAACTTAGGAATGGCCAGGCAGTGCATAACACTTGGGACTGTTTTTAGAACCAAATCACCCTCTTAGAAGGTCCTTGGCTTTACCGTCAAGTTATAAGTCTTAGACATTCTTCAGTGATATTTTTTCAAGTGTTCCCTTGCCTCGTCTTGGTGCTCATCAAGTGCTTCTAACGCAGCGTGTCTCACCTCCGAGGCTACCTCGTCTCTATCTGCCAACCTCGCGGAGGGTACCACTATCTCTGCGGGGAGTACTACTTCCTCGCCATAGACGAGTGAATAGGGTGTCGCATTAGTTGGCTTTCTTTTTGAGGTTCTATAGGTCCATAGCGCTATTGACAGCTGTTCAGCCCAATCTTTCCCATCCTTGATGGTTCTGCTCAAGATCTGTATCAAGGTCTTATTGGTGGCTTCAACTTGGTCATTTCCTTGTGGGTAGTACGGCGTAGAGGTATGGTGGATCACCCCATATTGTTGTAATGTTGTGGCAACGTCTCTATTAACGAAGGGGGTGCCATTATCCGACAGCAAGTGTTTAGGGAATTCGAACTTGGAAATTATATTTTCCTTTAAAAAGTTGGACACTGCCTTCCCTGTCGCCCTTTTTAGGGGGACTGCCTCCACCCTTTTTGTGAACAACTCCGTTGCGGCCAGTATCCATATATTTCTGCGAGATGGAGGATTGATGGGTCCCCGTGGCCCAAGTATGAAAGGGCCAAGGGGTGGCTAAAGTCGTTAAGTTTGCGGCAGGTGTGTGAATGAGATCCTCATTCTTTTGACATACATCACATCTTCGTAGGTGTTCTATGCATTCCCCCTCCATCTTCGGCCAGTAATACCCCAAGTCCAACATCTAGGTGTACAACTTCGCCCCCTGGTGTTCTACGACATGTAACATTTTTAGCACCTCAAAAACTTTATTGCCCGAGAGGCACCATAGGCTTTTTCCATTGAACCCCCTTCTATATAGTTCATTGTTATTCAAAAAGAAACTAGGGGCTCTTCTTTTGACCATTGTCGTGGCACTCTTGTCTGCTGGAAAGTGATCCTTCACGGAGGAAGTCGATGTACAGTTGGCGACAGTCCCCTACTTCTTCTACAATGATGCACTCTTTGGATTCTGGGTGTTCTTGGCACTTGAGACAATTTCGTTGCACCTCCCTGGCATCATTGGCCATTTCTGGCCAATAGTACCCTCTCCTCTGAAGTCTCCTATATAGACTGATGTCTGCATCCCCACATGTGTCTTGGTGGACTTGGACCAACCTGTCGCGTGATTCTTGTTGTGAAAGACATCTTAAGAGAACTCCCTCAAGGCCGCGGAAGTATAGCATTCCGTCCATCACAGTGAATTGGCTCGATTTTTTAACCGGGATTTCTCCTGTCCTTTTTTTCAACTATTCCACTATAGCGGTTCTCCAATCTTCATAGTTTGTGGCTGGAAAAATTTCAGTGATAGGAATCGGCAGTGTCTGCCCTTTTACTTGGATGGTTGCCTCTTCTTCTGCCATGTCCAATTTTTTATGCCAAAGTAGCTAACGCGTCGGGGAACCTATTCTCTGTACGCGAGGCGTGCTCAATGGTGGCCTCCTCGAATTCCTCTAGCAGCCTACTCCAATAACTTGTACCTGGCAAGTGTTGGCTCCTTCACACCATATTCCACAGTTACTTGCTTAATGATAATTTTCGAGTCCCCCCTAATTTGGATGTTTCGTGCGCCTAACTTTCGTGCCGCGAGTAACCCTAGCACCAGTGCTTCATATTCTGCCTCGTTGTTGGTGCATCAGAAACCCAGTTTACATGACAGTTATTTTCTGCTCGCTTTCAGGTCTAGTCAACACTATTCCCGCTCCCCCCCCCCCCCACTTAGGGTCGATGAACCGTCAAACGCTAAGTGCCACTTGGGTGGGGGTATGACATCCAGTGTAGTAAGTATTTTTGCTATGGATATGGGTTCCACAGTTGTGGGGGGTCCCGCGGTTCTCGAGGGTGTCGCGACTGCAGGAAGCCCCTACTCTGGTTCTCCTCCTTGCACTGCTTCCTTGAGTGGTTCGTACTCATTATCTGGGAAATAGGCCAATAAGTCAGCTAAAGCTTGGCTTTTTTATTGTTTTCGGCGCTAAACACTTAATGTCAAATTCCAATAGAGCGAGGAGCCACCGTGCTGCCCTTCCTGTTAGGGCAGGGCGCATCAACAGATACTTGAGAGGGTCACACTTGGTCATCAGCTTGACCTCGAGAGTGAGAAAGTAATGTCGCAACTTTTGCGCTGCGAATACCAAGGCTAGACAATATCTTTCCAACCTGGGGTACCTCGTTTCTGCATCTTTTATAATACTACTGAAGTAATAGATGGGC
This sequence comes from Ilex aquifolium, assembly GCA_951799425.1. Classification (NCBI taxonomy): domain Eukaryota; kingdom Viridiplantae; phylum Streptophyta; class Magnoliopsida; order Aquifoliales; family Aquifoliaceae; genus Ilex; species Ilex aquifolium. The sequence goes on from OX637391.1 coordinate 29,680,336, forward strand.
CTTTCTAGACCCTCCACCTCTTGTGCTATTAATCCTCCGATAGCTTTTACAGTGGAGAAAAGTTATAGTAACAGGGGTTGGCCTTTTCGTGGTGCAACCATAGTTTGGGTGGAGCCGAGAGCCTTCTTGACTGTGTCAAGAGTCTGCTGTTGCTCCACATTCCAACTAAACGGTGCCTTTTCCTTGAGTAAAGGGGTGAACGGCATGGTCACCTCAGAAAGGGCTGGAATGAATTGCCGTAGGTAGGACATCTTCCCGAGGAAACTCTTCAACTGCTTCTAGCTTCTCGGCACAGGCATGTTCTGGATAGCCTTTATCTTTCCCGCATCTAGATCTATGTCATGTCGATGTACCAGGAAGCCGAGATATTTCTCTGCTATTACTCCGAAGGCACAATTTAGGGGGTTCATGTGTAGGTTATACTTTTGGCACCTTTCGAATACCCTTTGCAAGTCTGCCATATGGTGTTTCTCCTTCCACGATTTTACAACAAGGTCATTAACATAGTCTTCCACAATATCATACATCATGATTAAGGCCGAATAATCACAATTATTATTAGGAAAGATTGATATTTTAATTGTAAAAGTGTGATAAATATAAGAGTTTATTCAAGTTTGGGTGTTATGCTATTAAATGTTGATTTGTGATAATTTGCAGGTCAAAAGCATAATTTTGGGGTCAAATTATGGAAAGACCAAGCGTAGCTCAAAGGAAAACACACTGGATAACACGTCCGGACGGAAGAAGAGTACGCGTCCGGACGCGATTGGCAGAAAGTTGATAAACGGAGGAAGGACCATTCTGAAAGTTGCGTCCGGACGGTTGAGAGAGGTGCGTCCGGACGCGTGTCAAGCTTCTGCTGCCGAATTTAGAATCCTAATGGGATGCAATCTCTTTCGAATGTACTTTATAAATACAAACCTAGGACCTTGTAAAAGGGGAGTTCTTTTTCATTAATCTTTTTTGAGATCCTTTTACCATGTCTGGCTAGAAGGCTAAGCTAGGGCTAGGGGAAAACCTCTCGACGGAGTACGGTATTTTTATTGACTCTTGTACTTAAGGATTTATGTTATTGTGTTAATTTAATCCTTAATCTTTTAGCAAAGTGTTTATGCTGTATAAACTCTTGAGTTGTTGTGCCACGTACATCAATTGCTTGATTTTCCTTGCGTGTAAATCACTGGTTATTCCACGCTGGAAGGATTAACATTATTTCATAAAATAATATGATTGAATGATTATTCAGGTTCCTGGTAGTCGTTTGATTATAACTTTTGGATTTATCACTTGATTTGTTAATCGGATTAACTGACATTTAATTCTTCTTTCAAGTCAAGCTTTGAGTCTTTAACTATTATTGTATGAAGTTGAGAGGGAGTACCTGATGCTCTAGTATTTCTTTTATTACTGTTTTAATTATCAAAATCACTTTTCTCCAATCAACAATTTTCCAAACAAATCTTCGTCCTTTCAAATTACTTTTATTGTTTGTGTGATTGTTTCTTGTTACAATTCCTCGTGGGATCGACCTCGGACTTCCGAGATTATATTACTCTGCTCAACCTGCGCTTGGGTTTACACTTTTAAAGTTGAAGCAAGTTTTTGGCGCCGTTGCCGGGGAGCTGAAGGACAAGGAGCCATTACATCATTGAGGTTTGCGGTATTTGCGAGTCTTCGGAAATCCGGTAACTTCGTTCTAATTTTTAGTTTATTTATTTTAGTTATTTTTCTTATTAGTTAAATTTAGAATTTATTTGGGTTATTTATTTGTTTTATGAGCTTTTGACATCGTGATTTAAGTGGACGTTTAACAAGAGAAGATTTAGATACTCTGTTTGGAAATTTATTTGATTTATCCGTGTCGAATCACTTCTTGCACACAATGGCTGCTAATCCTAATGACCATAGGCAGAATGATCTTCCCGAACGGGAGGATCATGTTGATAGAGTAAGTAATCATGATGAGAATGAGGTGGATAATGCTAATATGGGTAGGACTCTGCGTGATTATTTACAGCCTGCACGTCAAACTGCACCATCATGCATTGTTTTTCCATTAAATGCCACCAATTTTGCTTTTAAATCTGGCATGATTCAATTGCTTCCAAAATTCCTTGGTCTAGAGTCAGAAAATCCATACCTACACATTAGAGAATTTGAGGATGTGTGTGCTACATTCCATGACCAAAATGTTTCAGTAAATACAATTAGATTAAAGTTGTTTCCTTTCTCATTAAAGGAAAAGGCTAAGACCTGGTTGTATTCATTGAGATCTAGGACCATAGGCACATGGCCTGAGATGCAAAAAGAATTCCTGAAAAAGTTTTTTTCCACACATCGCACAAACTCTTTGAAAAGACAAATAATGAATTTTTCCCAAAAAGAGTCTGAAAATTTTTATCAAAGTTGGGAAAGATTTAAAGACCTTCTTGCATCTTGTCCACATCATGGTTATGAGAGCTGACACGTGATAAGCTTCTTCTATGAGGGTCTAGGCCCACAGCTGCGTCAATTTGTTGAAATGATGTGTAATGGTGATTTCATGAATAAGGAACCAGATGAAGCATATGATTATCTAGACCAGTTGTCTGAGAATGCACAATCATGGGATACTACATCCCACGATCATCCTAAAGGTAGAAATACACAATCACCATCATCTAGTGGGGGTAAATACCAGTTGAGGGAAGAGGATGACCTAGGAGCTAGGATTGCCACCTTAACAAGACGGGTAGAGGCTATGGAGTACAAAAAGGTTAACCAGGTTGACACAGTTCAGGTTGAGGGGATATGCAGTGTCTGTGAAATCCCTGGACATCCTGTGACAGAGTGTCCATCATTACCTGCGTTAAAAGAGGTGTATGACCAAGCAAATGATGTAAACACTTTTTCAAAGCCTTACAATAATCCATACTCGAACACATACAATCCGGGGTGAAAGAATCATCCAAATTTTAGTTGGAGGAATGACAATCATGCATCACAACCACCCCAACAAAACTCTTCAAATGTTGCACCTTACGTTCCACGCCCGAAAAGAGACATTGAGGAGGTGTTGTCACAATTCATGCAGAGTCAGCAAACATACAATAGACAAACAACTCAGGCTATTGAGGATATGAGGAGTGCAATCACTAAATTGACCATTGACCCTTGCCATCAGGAAAAAGGTAGGCTTCCAGCACAACCACAATCGAACCCACAGGGTCAATTTGTTGTGAATGAGACTTGCACTTCTGAGACTGTCCACGAGCAAGTAAAGTCTATCACTACACTCCGCAGCGGGAAAGAAATTAATAAAACCATTCCTTTGGAAACTCAAGATTCTGAAAAGATTTCTCAACCCACGGAGAGTGATGATAAGATTAGCCTGTCTGAAATCAATAAGTCTGAAAAGTATGTTCCACCTGCACCATTCCCACAGAGATTGCTTACTTCTACCAGGCCTATTGTGCATAATGATATGTTAGAGATTTTTAAGCAGGTGAAAATCAATATTCCCTTGTTGGATGCCATTAAACAAATACCTTCTTATGCAAAATTTTTGAAAGAGTTATGCACTGTTAAAAGGAAATTAAATGTGCAAAAGAAAGCATTTTTGACTGAGCAAGTATCCTCCATTATACAGCACAGAACTCCACCAAAGTATAAAGACCCAGGTTGTCCTACTATTTCTTGTGTTATAGGCAACCACAAAATTGAACAAGCATTACTGGATTTAGGAGCTAGTGTGAATTTGCTCCCTTATTCAGTATATGAACAATTAGGGTTGGGGGAGTTAAAACCCACTTCGGTTACACTTCAATTAGCCGACCGATCAGTGAGGATACCAAGGGGTATGGTGGAGGCTGTTTTAGTACATGTTGATAAATTTTATTTTCCCGTGGATTTCATAATTTTGGACACTCAACCTGTATTAAATACTAGTGCTCAAATTCCTGTCATTTTAGACAGACCATTCCTAGCAACTTCAAATGCTCTAATTAATTGCAGGAATGGTGTGATGAAATTGACATTTGGGAATATGACATTAGAGCTCAACATTTTTAATGTATGCAAACAACCTGGGAATGTTGATGAAGATGTGCATGAAGTTAACATGATTGAATCTATTGTTCCAAGCAGAGTATATGATTTTTCCTTGTTTGATCCACTTGAAGCATGTTTGCTTGAACAAAATTCTGAGTTAGAGATAGATGAAAAGAATTCTGAAATTTCTGTTTCAACTGATATGTTAAACTCTTTGCAGGTACTTGAAATGAGAGAGTTGAGACAGAGATTTGAGGAGCTCCCACCAAGAACTGATCCACCAATACCATCCAAGGATAAAGCTCCCAAGCTAGACCTCAAGCAATTACCGGTAGATTTGAAATATGCATTTTTAGGAGATGATGAAACTTATCCGGTAATAATTTCTTCTCAATTGAATTCAGCACAGGAAGGTATGTTGTTACACCTTCTTAAGGAACATAAGAATGCAATTGGTTGGACTTTAGCTGATATAAAAGGAATTAGCCCTTTGGTTTGCACCCACAAGATTTATTTGGAGGATAATGCTAAAACATCTAGGGAGATGCAACGTAGGCTAAATCCACATATGAAAGAAGTTGTGAAAAAAGAGGTGTTGAAACTGTTAGATGTAGGAATTATCTACCCTATTGCAGACAGCAAATGGGTAAGCCCCACACAGGTAGTTCCTAAGAAATCTGGAGTCACTGTAGTTGCTAATGAAAATAATGAACTTGTACCAACTAGGACAGTTACTGGTTGGAGAATGTGCATAGACTACAGGAGACTTAATGCTGTTACTAGAAAAGATCACTTCCCTTTGCCTTTTATGGATCAAATTTTAGAAAGGGTAGCTTCACACTTGTACTATTGTTTTTTAGATGGTTATTCGGGATATAACCAGATTGAAATTGCCCTAGAAGACCAAGAGAAGACCACATTTACTTGCCCTTTTGGCACCTTTGCTTATCGAAGGATGCCTTTTGGACTATGCAATGCACCTGCAACTTTTCAAAGGTGTATGCTTAGCATTTTCAGTGATATGGTTGAACGTTTTCTTGAAGTTTTTATGGATGATTTTACTGTCTTTGGTGATTCCTATGATGACTGTTTATCTAACCTTGAGAAAGTACTTATAAGATGTGAAGAAAAGAACCTGGTACTTAACTGGGAGAAATGCCACTTCATGGTTCGAAAGGGAATTGTTCTTGGTCACATTGTCTCTTCTGAGGGAATTCAGGTAGATAAGGCCAAAATTGAATTAATCGCTAATTTACCTATTCCTAAAGCCCTTAAGGATGTTAGATCTTTCTTGGGTCATGCTGGTTTTTATAGGAGATTTATAAAGGATTTTAGTTCCATATCTAGACCACTCTGCAATCTCCTAGGGAAAGACACACCTTTTGAGTGGGATAATGCATGCCAAAAAGCTTTTGATAAGTTGAAGGGCATGCTTGTCACTGCTCCAATCATGCAACCCCCAGATTGGAGTCGTCCTTTCGAAATCATGTGTGATGCCAGTGACTATGATGTAGGGGCGGTTTTAGGGCAAAGGAATGACAAAAAGCCTCATGTCATCTACTATGCCAGTAGAACTTTAAATAGTGCACAGATGAACTATTCTACCACAGAAAAAGAATTATTGGCTCTAGTTTTTGCACTAGACAAATTCAGGTCGTACTTAGTAGGTTTCCCCATTGTTATCTTCACAGACCATGCAGCTCTCAAATACTTATTAACTAAGAAAGATACAAAACCGAGACTGTTGAGGTGGATCCTACTACTCCAAGAATTTGATATCACTATTAAGGATAAAAAAGGAGTAGAAAATGTAGTGGCTGACCATTTGTCCAGACTTGTGAGTGATGTGCCCATTGAGACAGTGCCGATCAAAGATACTTTCCCGGATGAACAGTTATTGGCAGTTTCCTCATTACCATGGTTTGCTAACATTGTGATTTTTCTTGTTATAGGTAACATGCCACCGGCTTGGACTGCTTTGGATAAGAGGAAATTTTTAGTCGAAGTAAAGAGTTTCTTCTGGGATGACCCATACCTTTTCAAATATTGTCCAGATCAGATTATCCGGAAATGTGTACCTAATGATGAGGTAAGTAGCATTCTATCATTTTGTCATTTGGGAGCATGTGGAGGCCACTTTTCTATGAAAAAGACCTCTGCAAAGGTTTTACAGTGCGGATTTTATTGGCCGACAATTTTTAAAGATGCATATAATTTTTGTAAAGTGTGTGAGCGATGTCAAAAACTGGGGGGATTAACCCGTAGAAATATGATGCCGTTAAATCCAATTTTGATAATAGAAATTTTTGACTGTTGGGGCATAGATTTCATGGGACCTTTCCCCCCATCTTTTGGGTATATGTACATTTTAGTGGGAGTAGATTATGTCTCTAAGTGGGTTGAAGCTATACCATGTCGGACAAATGATCATAAAGTTGTTTTGAAATTTTTAAAGGAAAATATTTTGTCCAGATTTGGTGTACCTCGAGCCATTATCAGTGATGGGGGATTGCATTTTTGTAATAGGCCTTTTGAGAATTTGATGAAAAAATATGGTGTAACACATAAAGTTGCAACTCCCTATCATCCACAGACAAGTGGTCAAGTAGAGCTTGCCAATCGGGAAATTTCTCACATTTTGGAAAAAACGGTGAACCCAGATCGTAAAGATTGGTCGTTACGACTAATAGATGCATAATGGGCATACCGAACTGCATATAAATCCCCGATTGGTATGTCTCCGTATAGATTGATTTATGGAAAAGCTTGTCACTTGCCTGTGGAATTAGAGCATAAAGCATATTGGGCCATTAAAATGTTCAACTTTAGTTTTGACCAAGCCGGCACCGCAAGAAAATTACAGCTAAATGAGCTTGATGAGATCCGGAATGAGGCATATGAGAACTCTAGAATCAGTAAAGAACGCATGAAGGTGTTTCATGATAAGAATATTGTGTGTAAAACCTTTACACCTGCACAGAAAGTTCTTCTTTATAATTCTAGGCTTCACATCTTTAAGGGAAAGCTTCGGACTAGATGGAGTGGTCCGTACGTTGTCAAGGAAGTATTCTCATATGGAACAGTGGAGATTGAAAACCCAAGTAATGGGAATATTTTTAAGGTTAATGGGCAAAGATTGAAACCATTCTTGGAGGAGGGTATCGTGGAAGTGGAATGCATCGAATTGGTGGATCCTCACTATGAATGATCCATCTCTAACCATTTTCTGTACATTTATGTATATTAGTGTTGTTCTTTTGTTTTTGTTTATTTTTTCACAGATACATGAGCACATTATCCGAGCATCCGGTATGTCTTCGTAACCTTTATTTAATATTACATTGCGTGTTGTTACATTGAGGACAATGCAAACTCTTGAGTGGGGGGGGTGAAGCATACATGTTTGATTATTTGATTGACCAATTCAGTGTGCCTGTATGTGCATGTATCTGTCTTCAGTGTGCTTGTATGTGCATGTATCAGTCTTTTTAAAAAAAAAATTGTGTGAAAATTTTTCTAAGTATGGAAGAAGAACCACACTGGACTCCGCGTCCAGACGCATGAATTATAGTATAAAATCTTCTGGAGTTTGCGTCCGAACGGGGAAGAATAGGCTGAACTTACTGGAACACGCGTCCGGACGGTGATTTGTCATGCGTCCGGACGGGAAAGCTAACCGTTTCAAATTCAGAGTACGCGTCCGGACGGAAACACCCCATGCGTCCGGACGCGTGTCATTCAAAGCTTATTAATGCCGGTAGTTGAGCCGCGTCCGGACGGAAACACCCCATGCGTCCGGACGCGTGTGCGAATCTATAAATAGAGACCTTGTCAGTTAACTTGTTTTGCACGTTTCTAAATCGAATTTCAAAGAACTCCCACCCATTCCACTTCTCTCTTCTCTATTCTAACAACCATTACACCACCTAGAGCCTCCACCACAAAGAGAGCCCGATCAAGCACCCAAGAAGAGGAGGACACCACATTTGACCCGATACGTTTCCAAATACTAGAGGAGCGGGTAAGATTCGAGAAATACTACGCTTCCAAACCCTTTGTCTGTGAGAGGAAGATTGAACTCAAGGATTTCTCTCGATTAGGAATCCAAGAGATCATCACATCTAGAGGGTGGGCCGAGTTTATGGGTAGAGATTGGCCTTGCATTCCCATCCTAGCAAGGGAGTTCTACAGCAACGCTGATGACCTCGGGAATAGTCAGCTGACCACCTATGTCCGAGGTAAACACATCAGTGTAGATGGCACAACCATTGCCCAATTGACTGGAATGACTCAAGCCCGGGTGGCTATCCCTGAATACCCCCAGAATTTTGGTAGTGATGAGGTGGGTAGAGAGTTAATGGGTGATCAAGATTTTGTGTGGACGGACGGAGTGAAATTCCTTCAGCAGGGAGACTTGACCAATAAGTACAAGATTCTCAATCTGATTTCAGTCTCCAACATTTTCCCTTTGCTGAGGAATAATCACATATACCCTGACCGAGCCCGACTTCTGTATGCCATAGGCACTGGCAAGACCATAGACCTCCCCTCCCTTATTTTCTCAGAAATGCGTAGGGTCATTGGTGACCCTAAAAAGCCATCTTTCCCATTTCCCGGTCTAGCTACCGCATTCTGTGAAAAGGCGGGGGTGGTGATTGACGCCACGATGGAGAAGGCAAAGAAGGTTGTTGCACTCAACTCCGGTTCTCTTCTAAAGAGTTGGAGTGTGGCGAGGCCAGTGGGGATGAGAAGCCAGCAGGGGGAGGCTGCAGCTGAGGGTGATATACCGGTAGAGGATTGGGATCAGTTCCTCAATATTGATGAGGACTTTGAGATACCAGTGGATGAGGACACTGATCCCAGGACTGACAGACAGATTTTGTTTGAGCTGCTGAGAGGGCAGAGAGAGATGAGGAAGGAGATGAGAGAGTTGAAGGCGCAGATGAGGGGGCTAGGGCAGAGTTCTCAGGATCAGGCAGGCCCCTCATCTTAGGATGATTTCTTCTAGGTCCCGGTGTTTTGAATTTCTTTCGGTTATTCTTCCAGTTTTATGTAGAAATCAAAGCCTATTTTGGGTAGTTTTTGTTAGGCTTGATTTCTTTTATCTTTTGAATATGCATTGTACTCGAATTCTCATTATTATATAAAATGCATATTTTGTTTGGTGTGTTATCAAATATCTAAATAACATTGTTATGAATAAGTTGATACCACATAGTTGAAATAATTTGCTCAACTTTAAATTTGCAACTGTTTAAGCATCACAGAGAACTTTATTCTATATTTTTGTATCTCATATCATGTTCTTATAAAAACTCACAATTTGTGCACTTTAGACTTTACCAAGTTGAAAATTTGTTAGGTAGTTTACCTTGAGGACTTGAAACATATAGTGGAGATGCAAAAAAAATCCTAGTGAGTTTTGATCCAATCTTTCTTGGAGGATTATTTACATTTACTCAATAAAAAAAATATATATATTTTTATTCAGCTAATCTCCTTCAATAATCTCATTATTTTTGTTTTGGTTAACACCAATATTGTAAATGATTGTTTGACTTTGAATTATTTGCATGAGAAGTGTGTTATCAAAAGCTCTTGAGATATGATTTTAGGCCATCTTTGTCATTATTTGAGCCTAAACCTAATTCTTTGAATATTATTATCCCTAGAAGCCATGATTGAGCCTTTAAAGCAAAATTTTATTTCTTATACCCAACATATAATAACCAAGCCAATGAAAAAAAAAAATAATATCTTTTACCCTTGGTTATCCTGAGATTGAACTTTTATTGTTTATGTAATTTGGGAGATGTTGGTTAAGAAAAGAAAAAAAAAAAAAAGAGTTTTACATACTTGTGAATATTTGCATTAGATGTCTTGCTAAAAAAAAAAGGGGGGGTTAAAAGAAAAAAAGAAAGACAATATGTCTAGCTGTGAAAAAAAAAAAAGAGAAAAAAAAAATAGCAAGCATGTGTTTGAAAAAAAAAAAATATATGAGCAAGTGATGTAAATTGTGCTTCTAAAGGATGGAGAGTGAAAGGCTATGGAAAGAAGTTTGGTTGTGTAATGTACATGTTCTCTCGGGATAGTCTTTTGAATTCTTGAATATCCTTTGTTTCAAAACCCTAATCCCAAGGCCCCATTACAACCTTAAATAAAGACCTATCTGATCTCAAGAGTGTATTGAGGATGCATGACTTGTGTGAATAAGGAGGAGAATAGTGATTATTTGTTTATTGTGTGTTGATTTCCTTTCATGAGATTATGTCAAATCCTATTTCTTTTTGATTACATTCTTCGTAATGGAACATGTGAGCACTATTTTGTGTTGATTTAAATATCCTCCACTCACATGTGATACTTGAGTGTATAATTACTATAATCTGAGAGAATTATTCATGAGTGAATTATCTAGTGAGATTTGGCATTGAGACGAATAGTTGATAGTTGTAGAGGTGATTACCGGATAAATTACTGACTTGGTATAGTTAACTCACACTATACACGAGTTTATATGAGAATATGATAAGTGCATACAGTTATATACCGCATAGTTCTATATGTTGTTTTGCATGTGCTTATAAAAAGTGTGTGTCTTAGAATTTCAATATTGTGGTAGCAACTTATATTATAAAGTTGTTATTCAGATGTTTGATCACAGGGTGATGTTTGTGGGTATCATCTCTGGAAACCCTCACGAGACTATACTCGTCCACTAGGGGAAACCTAGGGGTTTAAAGGCTTGTTGCATATGCTAAATGCAATCGTGAGTCCTACGAAAGTGATTTTGTTTTATTGCACTTTGTTTTGTTTCCTAAAATCAGTGGTTTTATTTATTGATATTTGTCTTGCTAGGGACTAGCAAGATCTAAGTGGGGGGGTGTGATTAAGGCCGAATAATCACAATTATTATTAGGAAAGATTGATATTTTAATTGTAAAAGTGTGATAAATATAAGAGTTTATTCAAGTTTGGGTGTTATGCTATTAAATGTTGATTTGTGATAATTTGCAGGTCAAAAGCATAATTTTGGGGTCAAATTATGGAAAGACCAAGCGTAGCTCAAAGGAAAACACACTGGATAACGCGTCCGGACGGAAGAAGAGTACGCGTCCGGACGCGATTGGCAGAAAGTTGATAAACGGAGGAAGGACCATTCTGAAAGTTGCGTCCGGACGGTTGAGAGAGGTGCGTCCGGACGCGTGTCAAGCTTCTGCTGCCGAATTTAGAATCCTAATGGGATGCAATCTCTTTCGAATGTACTTTATAAATACAAACCTAGGACCTTGTAAAAGGGGAGTTCTTTTTCATTAATCTTTTTCGAGATCCTTTTACCATGTCTGGCTAGAAGGCTAAGCTAGGGCTAGAGGAAAACCTCTCGACGGAGTACGGTATTTTTATTGACTCTTGTACTTAAGGATTTATGTTATTGTGTTAATTTAATCCTTAATCTTTTAGCAAAGTGTTTATGTTGTATAAACTCTTGAGTTGTTGTGCCACGTACATCAATTGCTTGATTTTCCCTGCGTGTAAATCACTGGTTATTCCACGCTGGAAGGATTAACATTATTTCATAAAATAATATGATTGAATGATTATTCAGGTTCCTGGTAGTCGTTTGATTATAACTTTTGGATTTATCACTTGATTTGTTAATCGGATTAACTGACATTTAATTCTTCTTTCAAGTCAAGCTTTGAGTCTTTAACTATTATTGTATGAAGTTGAGAGGGAGTACCTGATGCTCTAGTATTTCTTTTATTACTGTTTTAATTATCAAAATCACTTTTCTCCAATCAACAATTTTCCAAACAAATCTTCGTCCTTTCAAATTACTTTTATTGTTTGTGTGATTGTTTCTTGTTACAATTCCTCGTGGGATCGACCTCGGACTTCCGAGATTATATTACTCTGCTCAACCTACGCTTGGGTTTACACTTTTAAAGTTGAAGCACATCATATCATGGAAAATCGCGACCATGGCACGTTGATAGGTCCCGCCTGTGTTTTTCAGCCCAAAAGGCATTATTGTAGAGTAAAAGTTACCGAAAGGGGTCCTGAAAGCGATTTTTTCTGCATCCTCCTCGGCCATCTTGATTTAATTGTACCCTTCAAACCCATCTATGAAAGACATCATCTCATGCCCCGAGGTAGCGTTGATGAGGATATCGACATTTGGCAATGGGAACTCGTCTTTCGGGCACGCCTTATTCAAGTCCCTAAAATCTACACATATCCTAATGGCCCCATTTTTTTTCTTGACGGGCACTATATTTGACAACCACGCAAGGTGTTGAATAGGCTTGATGAAGTTAACCCGCAATAGCTTTTCCAGCTCTTCCTTGATTTTTATCATCACCTCGGGGGCGTAGTTTCGTGAGTGCTGTTTGACAGGTTTGTCTGAGGGACGGATGTTCAGCTTGTGACAGACCAGGCTTGGGTCCAATCCGGGTATCTCCAGGCAAAAAATCAGCATATTCTATCAGTAGTGCCAAGAACGCCTGTCTCTTTTCTGGGGATAGCCCCTTGTAGATGAAGATTGGTCGCGATGATTCCCCAAGTGGGGCAAGGTTTACTTCCTCGAGCTCTTGCTCCTACGGCTTAGGGCGATCCTCCATGCATTCTGGTGCTGGGACCATGTCAGTGGATGTCGCGGGGATGTTGACCTCTGCTTCATGCGCCTCGTCTCGGGGACTCACCCTTCCAGCCTCGTGAGTGGTCCCCCCACACCATCATAACTGGTAAGTGACTCATCCATCAGGTAGAACACTGCGGATACATCTCTTTGGAGCCACCTTCTGCAAGGGCTCTTCAACTTACATTTTTCCTCGGTCTTATTCTCCGAGCCTTTCTTTCACACTAACCCTTCACGGTGTTACATAGACTTCTCGTTGGACCTCATCCCAGCCAGGGATAGGGAAGGACAAGGGCCACTATAGCAAATCGGCGGCTTCATTGTCTTCGGCCACTTCATCGTATAGTGCTTCCTCTGCCAAGTGTGCCTCATTGCTGCTAAAGGGGTCCTCTATCGCAGGTATCGTCATTTTCTTTCCATTCCAAATCATCTTCATGCACTAGTGGTACATAGAAGGCACCGCCCCTAGATCATTCATCCAAGTGCGCCCCAGGAGCACATGATAAGTCGTAGGAGCATCGATCACGTGGAAGGTCGTGGGTACCCCCACCTTCCCCATGACCAAAGAGACGGTGACATACCTGAGGGTCCTTCTCTTGTCGCTGGCGAATCCGGCGATGATAGTCATTTTTTTGACGGAACTTGACTTGCGAAGTCCAAGCTGCTCGTATGTGGACAAAGGCATGATATTGACTAAGGCCCCATTGTCCAGAAAAGTCCTTTTCAACTGTACCCCATTGATCTTGGTGGTGACGTAGAGCGGGCGATTGTGCTTCCAAGGTACTTGGCGATCCCGCTTTGTGAAGGTGATGGCATTAGACCTTCCTTGATGCTACGGGACACCGAGCCTTCCGTAGCCATGCACTTCTCGGGGCCTGAGAGCCCCTCAGCACATAAGTCCATGATGGCCTTGGTGGCTACCAATCTGGTACCATCAGTAAGTCCCAACTGATTAAAGAAATTTTTGAACTTGACTATTTCCTTCAAGATGCATGATCTCGCATAGGGGTCAATCTCTGGCACATCATGGCAAACTTCTAGGGTCTCTCAATTTAATTGGATTTTAGGCCACTCTTCAAAGTTACCTTCCACTATATCCTCGATTTCATTAGAGAACAACACCATGTGCACCTCCTTACCTTTTTCGTTGTCTATGAGGGGCCGATCGTAGACATTGCCCTCGGCACCCATCTGTACCAACTCTCCACTCTTTAAGCACTTTTGAAATAGTCGGCATACGGTCCAACAATCCGTAAGGTTGTGCTTGGTGTGGCGATGGCATTCACAGAAGGTCGGGATATTTTTTTCTTCTCTAGTTGGCTCTTTTTCCACTGGTGGCAGCTCGACGTCATCGTTCTTAATCCATTTCATGAGAATCTATTGGACTTCTTTCATACCACAAGGATACAGAGGTGGCTCATCGGGCTTGGAGGCTCTTCCTCGCTTCTTTGGACGTTGACCCCCTTTTGGGACCTCGTCGGCAACTGCAACAGTTTCTCCTTTCCTCTTGTCCTTCCAACCGGCTATCTTGAAAGAGGGTTGGACCACCTCCGAAAGCCTTTGAGGAGGCTCACATAGCCTAGTAAAGATTTTAAAGTCACTATTCACCAAATATGCCTTGTATTTGTTGTGCATTCCGTCGATGCAAATTCGAACAAAGGCCTCTTCGGTGACATTTTCCTGACACTCGATGGCTTTGTCACAGAACTTGTCAATGTATGTCATCAGGGCTTCTCTGTCATCCTGAATGGTCTTCGTTAGGGAAAGTACTGTAGTACGCAGTTCGACATGGAAGAACTTTGTGCAGAACTGTGTGACCAAGTTGTCCTAGTCCCTCACCGATTCTGCTAAAAGGTTAGCATACCAGGTGAAGGCCCTGTCCTTGAGGGACTTGGAAAATTCCCTCATCCGAAGATGCTCGTGGAGCACATAGTGGCCAAGGCTATCAAGATAACGGGTAATGTGCTCCCTGGGTTGCCATTTTTTCCATCGAACTTCGGTGGTGAGTATCCTGCAGGATACATAGCTTGTTGCACAACCAGGGTAAACTTGGACCTTATGTCCATGGTTGTTGGCATGGGCTCCTTCTATCTATCTAGTAGGGCCTGTACTTGGGCCAGCGTGACAAACCAAGCACTGGGCACTGGCCGGTCTGTGCTGGCCGAGTATGGCATCCAAGTGGTTGAAGATGGAAACGAGGTGGTGGCGACTGGGGCTGGAAATGCAGAAGGCATGGTTGTGGAAACAGTGGAAAAGACAGTTTGACCCCACACTTGGGTAGTTGTCGGTGCCGTTGTAGAAATTGTGAGAGGGGCCATTTGAGAAGCTGTGAGGCCATAGTTGTAGCCAGTCGCAGCAAGCTCACATCCGAGAGCCGTTGAAAAGTTTAGGAGAGGTGCACCAGTTGTGGTTGCAAATCTAGCTATAGTGGGTACCTCAGAGGTTATGACATTTTGAGGGCCCGCTGTAGCTGCTTGCTGTAGGAGATTCAGAGATCCAGTTGTAGTAGTTTGTTGCAAAAGTGCTAGAGGACTGCCTGTGGTAGTTTGCTATGATGGAACTAGGGGGTTAGTTGCATCAATTTGCAGTGGAAGTGTTAGGGGTTCACTGGCAGGATTTTGCAAAGTTAGACCATAAGGGCTTGACTTCCGTGAGGCACCATTATCGCCCAACAATGCCATTGGAGAAGATGTCGGCAAAGTTGATTGTGGTGGCATCGGGTACTATGAGAGCAATGACAAGAACATCGGTGGGTTTTGTAAGCTAGGTGGTCAAAAATACATATGAGCTTGAATCATCTGTACTACCACAGCCATCTGCTGTTGCAAAGTTTGCATATCGTGCAGAGCTTGCGCCATTGTAGAGGGTCTTGCACCTCCGGAGCTTTTCGGATTGTAGAGGAACCATGACTATCCTCGCGCTGGGGCGGGCTTTTTTGCTGCTCGTTTTCCTTGTCGTTGCTGTTTTTTGTCATAGTATTAGACAATACTCTTCCGCTTTGAGTTGTAATAGACATAGGGTAGCGAGGACAAACCTCCCCATTGGAATTTCCAAAAGAATGTAGGTGGAGGTTAAAAGAGGTTGACACACGTGTCTATGACAAATGTAATCGGAGGGGGTGAGTAGGATAAGTGGATGAGATGGAAGGAACTCGGGCAGCCTGTTAACAAAGGGACGAACCAGTTGGGTAAAGGGTAGGTGGAAAATGCTCTCACCTGCCAGAAAAATCATCCTTTGCAATGGGCAAGTAATGTGGGCATTTATAGCACAGTGCCCGGGCAGGTCAGGCTGTCTGCCGCGACCCTCTATCACCCGTGCGAACCCACAACCGCCTCGACCGCGACAATACCAGTGGCCGTTAACGCGAGCCATGCATCCCAACATTAACTAGGAAGATGTGATGTTTCCCCAAACGCAACCTGGACGTGGCCCTGAGGAAGGTGCAACAACCAAGGCGAGAGCGGGCTCCTAAGGTCCACAACTGCGACTGGTCACTGTGGGACCATGACCTCGAGAGGGCCATGTCCGTGATGCCCGCAGCGCGTTCCTACTCGGGGTCCTTCTTTCCCTCTCTAGACCCTTCCATGAGACCTTTGTCGAGGTGCCCAATAGAGGAAACTCACATAGTTTCGGTCCTTCAGCCACCAATCCACATGTCCCATCATCCCATATGCTGATCCGGGCCAATAACCCCAGTTACCTTAGGAATCTCTCCAGATCCCAGTCAAGCACATCCCAATAGGCAGTGAGCCATACACTGGAAGGCCTGCTCAAGCAGACTAAACCTTCGAGACCCTGCCCCAGGCCGAGGATGACAATCGTGCTCATCCTCCCCTATTGCTCAATTCTCCCTTGAGAAGGGTCATACTCCCCTGTCCCTAGGTGGGGACACCTCTTAGTCCAGTGGGCCAGTTGAGCAATGACATCCGATAGGTCGACGATACCATTCCCACGGGGGAGGCGAGTCTCGCCGATGTTGCCCCCACACTTCTGCGATCCCACTTCTGTCCAACCTTGGTAAAAGGTCCATTTTTGCCATTTTCAATGCGACGGGGATGTATTTCGCCCTGATGCGGTATTGTGCTTGAGGGCGTCATGCTTGGGGGCATCGCACCTTGGTTGTCATGCCTGGAGCGTTGCACCTTGGGTGTCGCGCTTGTCACTATTATATATACCAGTCTAGCTAGACTCTGTCAGGGCCCCATTTCCATGTCAACTAATAATTGTTGCCACTTGTCCTATTATGGTGTAGACATGTGTCTTGAAGTTTTCGAGTACTACACATATATATTAATCCTAGCCTCAATGAATAAGTTTAGGAAGAAACCCCTACCTTTAATCCGATGTTTGAAGATAACCCTAGCGATTTTGAATCAATCCCAAAGCGAGAATCCTCCCCGTGTCTCTTCTCTTTCTTCCTCTCAAACTTTCTAGGGTTTTCTTAGATGAACAATTGCTAAACATAGGCCTAAGGGTCATTCCTTAGGTATTTATAATGTCAAAAGTAGAGAAAACTCTCAACACAGATCGTCCAACTTCTGCCCGGTGCGTCCAGACGCGTGTTTCTCACTTATGGACGCGTCTGACAGTATATCCCTGACATCTAGATCAATTTTGACCTATTTAGAAGCCTATTCATGAAATTTTCGTGAAATACAATTTTTTACCCCTTTAAGTCTAGTTTCTTCTCTCCAAAAATCAACTCCATTGGATATTAGAGTAAAAATATATAACCAAAATAATAAGGTAGTATCAAATTCTTTTCTACCCAAATCCTCTCCAAAATAAGTTTTAACTCCAAAATACTTCCTACCTTCTAATACACCCCATATTACCTCTCCCAAGGTTTTTCGACCTTCCGGATTCAATGGAAACCTTATTTTGACCTAAAAATATTTACAAAATTACTTAGCCACACTTTTCAATCCAAACATCTCCAAAACTCAATTTATCTCAACGTAAATACGCGCAAAACTCAAACTTTATTCAATCTTTCGACTATGATTCTAAGTTTCTATCATCATTTTATTCATCTTAGGAGAAATCTTAAGATAATATAATCCTTATTTAAAATTTTAATAGGGGCCTTACAATCCACCCCCTAAAAGAAAGTTTCGTCCTCGAAACTTAATTGTCGAGTTAGTCTAACTAATACTCATTTGGCCATGATATCTCAATTTCTATTCATCCTTTAAGCATCCAATTCAAGATCAAAATAGAATATCATATCCTAAATTTTAAATCCATCCCTTCAACGTATATCGTTATTGTAGTTAGTGAAGTGCTCAAGTTTACCTTTTTTCATTAGAATTCATTATCACCTTTATTCTTAATAAGTTTATACGATTGTTTCAAGTAATTTATTATCATGTATAACTACTAGATCATAATACATAATTGTCTACTCATTAAATATCACTTCTCTTTTGAATATTACCAATCATTTCAATAAAACCTTATATTTGCTTCTTACATGTACTTTATCCATAAGCATATCAAAATAACTAAAATGCAATTTTACTAATAGGGTTACTTATCTTTCTTATACTAACATTATGGTATAACACAAAACTTACTAATGACATTACGGTAAGGTTTATCTCGATTCCTGAAATAGATAGAACATTCTTAATGACTTTGTTTTTCTCACTAGCCAAGAGGAATTCACAATCTTTGAAACCTAACAACAATTTCAATTCACAACTTCACACTTCCACATAAGTCAATATTCTAGGATCAACTCTTAGGTTGCACATCCAATTGTAATTCCTCATGATACTCCTTACCTTCACCATTTTAGTCATTACTCAAATAGTTCGCTGCACACTCTGATATCAATTATAATCCACCAATTCACAAATCAAAACTAGTCACAAGATAAGAATTCTCATAGGTTTGAAAGTTCTGAGAAGATATGTCAGATTCCACCAAAGTGTACAATTGAAACCTAACCACACTTGTCCTACGATTTTGTCTTCCAAAATGTATACACTAACAATCTCTCTTTCTCCTCCAAAAGAAATTTTAGCAAATAATCAAATATACTACTTAGACTAAGGGTCAAGTTATAGCTCTAAAATATTTATTTTTAGTCCTCAATCTTGTGCTCAATTTCATAAACCTTAAAATCTCATTCATAACTCACACGCATTCAAATTCCTACTATTAGATCAATCTTAATATCTCCAAATTATTCACCAACTCGATTAATACTAATCTTTTTCTCTATGTCTCAAGTATTCCTTCTCAATCTCTGACCTTGAGCTAGAATCAATAACTCATGTAATCAATCCCTAGCGGTTTCTACACCCCATCTATATTCTATTGGTTCCATACAATCCTGAATTTCTATGATTCAATCTAGAATAAATATATTTATGATTCATAAGATAAAGATACTTTTCGAAGGATCACAATAATCTCCCTCAATTCAATACGATCATATTTCTTGTAATATAATCATAGCTAAAAACAAGACTCTCGGTGATTAATCCAATGTTCCATGATTTAACTATATTAGTCATCATAGTCTTAACCATTATTCATAATCTCCAACGATTTGCTAATTATTAGGATAACCATAGTCATTTATCCCAAAAATTACATAAAGTTTCTACATCTATTTCAAAGCCAACCTGCACAGGTAGCATCATTGACTCCTCAAATTACATCTCCCCATTATCACCACTAACCGTAAAGTTTGAATCTTCAATATTCATACCAACAATCCTCAAATATAGCTAATCAAATCTATCTTAATAATGTGCTAAGGGAGATAGGAAAAGAACTTCATATCCCTCAACATAACTCCAATAACATTGAAATATTCCACGAAATAATATCTCATATTACCTCTCCTAAGGTTTTTAGACATTCCGGATTCAATGAAAACCTTATTTTGGCCTAAAAATATTTACAAAATTACTTAGCCGCACTTTTCAATCCAAACATCCCCTTAACTCAATTTTTCTCAACGTAAAATACGCGCAAAACTCAAACTTTATAATCAATCTTTCAACTATGATTCTAAGCTTCTACCATCATTTTATTCATCTTAGGAGAACTCTTAAGATAATATTATCCTTATTTAAAAATTATTATGGGGTCTTACACAATTAAAATAACAAGTGTAAAATAAACAATACAAAATTGGTGACTTCATGCCAAGTTTGTAAATGTACTCCCCCTGAGTATTAGAACAAACTCCCATTCACTCTATTCACTTACAAATTACTTAGACTAGTCAAGAGTAAATCTCCCTAGTTTCTCCCATATGTACTTAAAATATTCTCCCCCTGTTGTCACAAATATCAATCCAATGATGATCCATGGCAATCACGATACATGTTAAGTTATCCCAAAATATTCTTTCCTTATTTGTTAAACATGTCAATCCAATGACGACCACAACAAGTGTGGCATAGAATTATGGTATAACAAGAAGGTATAAATAGAAACCAACTAGCTAAATCATACATGTAAAGTAAGCAAAGGACAAACAAGACAAATAACTCAAAGTCTAAATGATAAAGCATCAAAGAATAAGGACTAAGAGTATGTCACAACAAATGAAAAATAATCAAAACAAATAAAAGTCAACAAAATGGAAAATTTAATAGAACACTCAAACTCTCATATAGTCCTATACTAAAGTATTTATAGATGACATTGACTTGCCTTCAATCTGCTTGCCCTTTAGCAATCTCTTGACAGACTGTTGGGTCTCCTCAAGGCTCACAATCCTTCCATTCAATGCATATAACCTCTTAGAAAGCATGTCAACTAGTGACGCCAGCTAGGCTACTAGGATGTTTGAACCTGACTCAGGTGGTGGTGGCCTAGACCTACTAGCCTCTGGGTGAATTGGTGGTGGTGCATGAGGTCCAGTCTCAACATGTGGAGTTATTATCTCATCTCCTCTCTGCTCAACAACTATAAAAACAAGGGCCTTGCTCTGCTTCATAGAATGCTTGTTCAAAGGCCTCATGGGGCACTACAATTGATCCCTTGGCAAAGCAACAACTACTTTACCTTTGTAGATACGAATTGTCAATGATCCAAAAGGAAGACCATCTGATAATCTCCCCTCTAAGAAGACTTGCCAAATATAGCCAAATATCATCAAAGTCAAATCAAGATCTAGCCCTGTACCTATAGCATATAGTAGGTGTGCTCTCTAAACTGGGAAGTTTGAGATGTGGGTTTTCGATTCTATGTTGTAGTTGGCTATGAGATTCAACATTCTATATTGTGGGGTAAAATATTTCTAGAAATAATTCAAAGTGACCCAATGTTCAGAATGTTCTACACCATACAATTTTGTAGCCAAATCAAGAAGGCAAGATAAATCATCAATCGGTTTTCCACTAAGGGTATTATTCTCTACCCTAGGCAGGCCAAGAGTGGTAGCTATGAGATATGTAGAGAACATGAACTCAATCCCTTGAATATATGTGACAAAGTGATCATCCTGGAGATCACGAATGTGAGTGTAAAACTCTCTCACTATACTATCATTCAAAACCTTGGGGTACTCGAATAGTTGTGTCCACCCTCAATTGGCGAATTTTATAGAGATAGATGAATTGAACCATTCTTCACTTAATCATAACAAGCCTGAGAGCATACTCTATTTTTGTATCTCCTTTCGAATTTCAGTGTTTGAAATCGAGTGTTCTCATCGAAATCAACCTCGATATCCTTTTCAATCCTAACCTTTTTCTCTCTCCTTGGAGCCATCTCGTCAAACACTCTATGAATCTAGGCCTCATAAATGTAGAATTCAAAAATCAAGAAGTGAACCACCCTAAAAACCTTGTAGAATGTGTTTTGATAATGTTTAGATCTGAGGGTTTTGGGATTCGGGAGGCCTAGGATGTGTAACGCCCCAATTTATTCAAGGCATTAGCTCTTTTTACATCATCCAACCATGAGAACATACTACATGAATCATTAAAATAAATCAAACCATTCCACTGCCAACAACTAGCTAGATAAATTTTCAAAAGAAACATAAACAAATCCATAGGCTTACATCCAAAAAACCAGAATAGTAT
Source organism: Ilex aquifolium (assembly GCA_951799425.1). Taxonomy (NCBI): domain Eukaryota; kingdom Viridiplantae; phylum Streptophyta; class Magnoliopsida; order Aquifoliales; family Aquifoliaceae; genus Ilex; species Ilex aquifolium. Next base: position 29,702,062 of record OX637391.1, read on the forward strand.
TTTGGAGCTATCTAAGTAATAAATATTCGTAGTAATGTTCCATCACCAACTTTCATAATTCAAACTAAAAGAAGAATTTCTAAGCCTCCAAATCGGGATCCACATCTTGATTCTCCTCAGCATCGAAATCAACCTGCTAATCTAATCTAAGATCCTCCTCAAGACCAAAATCTAGAGAAAAATATTTATATCGTTGGATGAGCAAACAAGCACAGTAGGAAAATCTTCTCAAGCCTATACAAGATTTAACAATCATAAAAACATGTGAGACTCGGCTTGTAAGGCCCGAAGGCTTGACAAGTTATAATTAAATTTTTGTAAAGTTTGAAAGAGGTACCGGTACCTCTTACACGTAGTACCAGGACCTGAGACTTTTGTCTGCCAGGTACTGGTACCTGAGTAATGGGGTAGAGGTACCTGTACCTTTATTTTTCAAGTTCCTTCTAGTTGACAAGTACTGGTTCCTAGGTGACGGGGTACTAGTAACTGAGCGCACTGTTTGCTAGGTATCGGTACCTACATGTTGTAGTACTGATACCTGAGCCCACTATCCATAGAGGTACCAGTACCTAAGCCCACTGGAATCCAGATACTGGTACCCGTATATCGAGGTATCAGTACCTGGCCCATCCAACCGTGTGGTACTAGTACTTAATCACTTAGGTACCGGTACCTAGGCCCATATTTTCCCTAATTCTTTCTAATCTTCAACCTTTAACCATCCAATCTCTTCCCAAATACATCCATACATTCATTAACACAAATTATAGTCCTTAAGAGTCCATTTCAAAACTCTTTACACAAATTTACAAATTCAAAATGAATTACACAATTTATTTACAAGTGTAATTCAAAGCCACATCTCGGCTTCTTCGTCAGCAAGGACCCAAGTTAGGGCTATCCACTGACGTTTGTCCCACACTTGAAATGTTGTTCCCATAAAGGGTGAGTCACGCTCAATTGGGTATCTCCTAAAGAGACTACTCCCCAACCCAGATGCATATGAAATGTTCACATGCAATACAACAATCAAACATTTATTCAAGAATATACTATTCAATAATGAATGTCACAATGTCATGTCTATGTTATGAGGTGCGACTCACAAATGCAATGCAACCTGAGCCCTCCATCGACTCTTATAAAACATGCAATGTCATGCGTATGTATACAGGCATTCCAAGCCACCGCTAATGATGTTGAACATCCAATGACTATTTTACAAAATCTCAGGTCTTTCTTGAAGTGTGTATTTATGAATTGCCACCAATGGGTACCTAACTGACACAACATCTATGGACTTGCACCAATGGCTCCGCGTACGCTAACACACTTTATGGACTCAATACCAATGGAGTGCGTATCCAAAATTACTAGGTCTTGCACCTGAGAGAGAATCTAGCCCTTCTTGCTAACCCCGACTCTTGCTTTCAATGCAACCCGTGTGACTCAGTCGAACCTAGGTCCAACTTTCCCCAACCCACATATCAACCTACCAAGGATGGTGTTTGATCAAATTATGCACACACACCCATACTCATGTCACATGCCCACGAATGCAATTTTTCTCGTGCATATGTAAATGTAATGTACAGTTACAATTTTCATAGCATGTTCAATATGTCATGCACACATTATGAACAACTTCAATGTCTATCAACATTTTTCAATTGTCAATTATATCATAAGCATATAATCACAATTCACAATATCACCAGGCATGTTATCTCATTCTCATTCAAATAACATACTTAAATCATTTCCTATGCATTTTATCAAACACCCAAAAGGCACATAATTATGAAACACATAGCGTGTCCAATTTAACACATTCCTTCATGAAATTGCAAACAAGCAATTTCAACAAACCCAATTCATGCTCGAATTGATTTTATCCTTTCTTATACCATTTTCTATACTCTAGTTTCACTAGGAGTATATTTAGACAAGAGATTTCATATCTAATCATGCTACCCATTTCATATAAACTCCTAAGTTGAAAATAAACCAAGTTAGGAAAGGAACCCTACCTCTTGAAGCGTAATAGACGTAGTAAAAACTCCAAGAAACCCAACTCAAGCTTCAAATACTTAATCTCAACAATCCTGTTCTTGAGAATTTGGTGAAATTTGTGATCATTGGTACGTACTCGTAACTCTCATCGCGTAGAACACTTTTTCTTGACCCGAAGCAATCCGACGAACGAATTTGCCTAGACCGCAAGGAAAAGCTTGGAGAACCCTTGATTTCTCTCTCTTCTTCTCTCTCTCTCTATCCGAATGTGTTTGACTGAGAAAATGGGAGAGAAAATTAGATTTTCTTCCCCTTTTATACCCTCATTTACTTGGATTACAACGCGCCACACGTGCCTCTTTTGTTTGTTCTAATTTGATCTCGAATCAATTAAATCTCGTCTCGTGTTATGTTCAATATATTCTATTTGAACTAACTTTAAATTATTTTTCGTGTTTCGCAATTACATCTTGATCGTGTTTATTTTAGTCGCGTGACACTCAATCACATCGTAATACACAAAAAATTCGACTATCTCAGAATTTAACAAAAATTGACTAGGTAACTAGATTTCACGAGACGAATCCAACGGTGAGATCCATTTCATCATCCGAGTTCTAGAAAAATTTGGATTTTCAACCCGTATTGTAACGGCTAGTTACCATTTTACCCTTTCACAATAAAATTTTAAAATTTTTCGGGTTTTACACACTAACTATTTTCTAGTATTCAAGTATGAACAATATGACATTATCTCTTAGAAGGAAATACATCATGTTCCAATTAACACAACATACATCACAAAACAAAGACTCCCATCGTTCGCTTCATTCATGGTCTTTGATCAATCCCAAGGCATTCTAGAGAATTCTAATGCACTGGCTCGTATGTTAAACAATCAGCAACCACAAAAACCACCAACGTGGAGATCTAGTAACACAATCTACATTTATCCGAGAGCAAAACTATTTGCATAAGTCAAGAAACTTTAATAATATTGTATATGTCTCACCAAGTGGAAACATTATCAGTGCAATTCAAGCAATCCTTAGAAAACCTAGACTTGAAATGCCAATAGTATCAATGAATGCATAATTTCCCTCCTCCATGCTTGGTTCACGAAAGTGCAGTTGTGTATTTACGGGCATGCTAGAACTTTTGCAAACCGAAATCCAAACATCAAACTTACTAGCATAGATCCTATATTATGATTGTGCATGTGATTATACTAAAGGTAAGGTTTAACTATAATGCCATGTTGCGAGCATGTGGGAAGCACCAATAATATCAACAGGAAGAAGAGAACCAACGTCTGGGCTATTTGAATTGTACTAAGTTATTACTATTAGCAACATGAATGCTTAATACATCACAGTACAAGTGAGAAGTAAGAAAGTAACATGAACATAAAGTTGTAAAACATGAACAAGGACCTATATAGAGATGGGGTATGAGCAAACATTAAGGGCTAAGGCTGACGCTCACAGTAATCCTCCCTCTAATCTAACCCTACCTCGCTCGCACAGTTCTTTCATCACAAGAAGAGAATAAGGGAGTTAATCTGCTTGTAAAAAGGAAATTAGAAGACTAAGAAGTCTACGAAACTAACTGTAACTGATTGTTGAGGAGAATCAAGTAGTTTGATGGTATTTTTATTGTCTTACCCTTGATTCTGGTAGCCATCTTTCTTGTTGTAACCACTACCACTCTTTGGCGGTTATAGTGATTCCGCTAATTGGTCATGGGTCGTGGCCATGTCCCCATGTCTCAAATTTTTGATAATTCTTTCTAGTTATCACCACATTGTGCAACGACTTGCATCAACTTCCTTATTTCTTGTGTTGTCTATGTATTGAGTCAACAAGATATTGACATTGCTAGTTTTAGGAACTTTGTTAGACCTCACCTCATTTCAACTAATATGCATTAGTCTTCGATTATGACAATCCTTGCCCTTTGGTCCCAGTGTATAGGGGTCATTCATCCCAATGGATCGAGATGATCCTAACGGAATTAGCCCCATTGATTCCATCATATTGACTTCATTGTTTAGGGTTCCACATTGCTATTCTACAATATTACAAATTTGGATGTAAACTCTCCACTCAATATCAACCTTCCCACATTTACACAACTAACAAATCAGTGTAGGTTCATCCTCTCTAAATATTAGTTGACAATGCCATAGGTTTTAGTAATTAGTTATAGCGAAATAGACATACATAACTAGTTCTTGTAGAACAAATTATGATACCTTGCCCGACTAATTGAATAGATATTTTTTTTGTATGCAGTCCATTCGATAATAATTGTCCAATATCTTACATTCAACTAATCCTTTTAGGACCTTCATATCCCCAAGTAAGACTTGGTCTTTTGCCTCGCAGCCCCAAGGCCTGACATGAAAAGCCAACAGTCCCACCAAGCCATGGTGTACTGGTTGCTCTATGGCAATCTGTTTGTTGGCAGCCCAACAACCAGTTTAATTGGGCCCCAAGTTGTGGATTGGTTGAATTGAGGCCTATGAGGTGACCTGATGGACATGTCTATCAATTTACATATTTATCTATACTAATTTAAAAAGTACTTATCTTGGAAAAACTTTTGTTTTCCTCTTTTACCCTTTAACATTTCTTAATTATCTAAACTACCATGAATATATCTATATCTATACTATTCCTAAAAGTGGGTTGACTCAAAAAACATTTGATTTTTATTTTTACCCTCTAAGAACTCTACAATAGCTAACTAGACTTGTGTCTCCCCAAATTTCAAAACATGCAGAACTGGTCTTAACACTGCCCTGCCTCTTCCCTTTCCCCTACTCTTGTAACTCATTTAATTTTTAGACTCAACAATTACTTAATTGATTTAAGTTTGAGACCCTATAGCTACCACAACTGGCTTAACCTTAAACCCTTAAGACTCTACAGATTCTTAGTGTAATTAACTAAGCTTATATTAACCTTTAGAATTTGATTCCTTTCAAAAACCATTTGTTTTGGCCTCGTTAACTCAAAATCTGGCCCTAATACCTGAACTTGGTTCATGTTTGAGGGGAGAGAGAAAGAGAGAGCAATGAAGGTAGCAATTATTTCTGTGCTTTGACATTTCATTTCGACCCCGAAGTATCTTCCTTTTGCTGGTGACTTTCACTTTTCATAGTGCTTTGATCGTTTTAGAAATTATTTGATTGGTTGTATATTTGCCATATTTTTTTGGGAAGTAAGGGACAATGAATCATATTCAAATATTCCTGTGAGGCGATGACTCAATTTCCTATCAATAAGTATGTGGGTTCATCAGGCTCATTGAAGCTAAAAAGGTGGGTGTCGTTTGCTTGGGCACAAATATAGATGATTAATTGGGTAACAAATGGAGCAGCTAAGAGTTTGTTACAGGTGCATGACTGGTTTCTTCTTCAGAATTTTTATCCATTCAAGTGTTGTTTTCTTGCTTGGGAAGAATCAATTTGATTGGCGAAAATGAGTTTTCTCCTTGGGCGGCAAACTCATAGCAAATAACCTTGAAACTTGGTGAAATTTTGAGGTGAAGGAATTCCCTTGATTGGACCAAATTTTTCAGATGCCTTTTATTTCCAATGTGCAAAATTTCTTCATGTTCAACTTCAAGGAACAAATTTGCCGCCTCAGTTTGCCGCTTATACTCAGAGCAAAATGCCTATAAATAGGCATGGGTCTCTCGGCTTTAAAGTACATCCCAAAAATTGTATTAGTTCAATTTTTATTCTTTTGTTGAGAGAAAGTATTTACTGGGGGTTTGAGAGGGTAAGTTGGAGTAGATTGTACGAAAGATTAAAGGCTCGGGTTTAGGATTTAAACATGAGTGTTGAGACTTGTACTACTGTACCCATTTTCTCTCAATAGTAAAGAAAGAAGACCGGATCACATCTTGTGGATGTAGGCAAATCAATTTTGTCGAACTACGTAAATTTTGGTGTTGTGAGTTGTATTTTGCTTTTCTTTATTTTGTTAATTTATTTTCTTGATTTTCTTGTCATTATACTGACCACATTGTTGCAAGTTTTATTCCCAACAATTCTTACATAATGTTTTGTATAAATTAGGATGAACTAATGTCCTAAGTCACTGATAAAAGCATCACGAGTCATAATCTTATTCAAAAATTAGATCTTGACCTGAAAATTGGTAAATTGATTCTTCTTTTCATTCAACTTATAATGAGTATCTAAATTCAATATATCTGACTGTTAGAAAGTATAACTATTTCATTTTCTTATACCTCAAACACATGCTTACATTTTGTTCTTGGAATTAAGATTTGCAAATTACTGTAGTGTTATCAATATAAGGCATATCTAGGATTTGTGAAGTGATTTTATTTTATTTTTCTTCCCTCATCGGTAACTTTTGTTGCGTATGGTATAACCCCTTATTTACTTATCTTAATTCCATCTTCAATATACATCTGTTGAGGGTCATGTAAACGTCCAATGGAATTGAGACCTTTGAAAAACCTCTTCAATACTGCCGCTCTGACTCCTACCTCTTTGTATCCTCTCTCTTTCTGTACATATCTCATGATTTTCATATTATGTATAAATTCCAGTTAAACTTGCAGTTTATCATGTCATACTTTTGACACATCTTCCAAAAATATAGCATATCCATTTTTAAGCAAATCTTAGCCCATAGTGAGGTATAATTGCATTCACACAGTGCACACATTATTGTAGTGTTTTCTTCTCATTTTTCTTGATCAACATAATAGATCACTATGGAGGTTTCAAAGATTCAATTTATATTATCACAATGGAGGTTTTAAACATTCAGTTTATATGCACTTGTAACTCAAAATTCTTAAATTTCATGATTTTTTCAGGTCATATGGGGTGTATAAGTTGTTGCAGATCTAGAGATGTGACTATTTTTGTGACCACAATACTAAAATTCAAAAAATCATTTAGAAAAATCATAAAATAATGCATGATAGATGATTAAAAAAAAATGTTTTGATTGTACTGTTACTGGTAATGGATTTGCTGGTCTTAACTATGCCCTTCTGAATCGTTGTTGTCTCACCTGCGACATATAGTTCTAGCAGGGTCTTCTCATGCAATAATTGATAATATTATGTATGGTCTTCATTGTTGATGTTTCATTGTATGAATTTTGTGTCTTCAGTATTGAGTTTTTGGATGGTATAATGATGTAGCTTATAAGATAATTTGTTGTCTTAAATATAATATTTTATGAGCTAAAAGGGCATGAAAAATGACTTGATTGCAGCATTTCCTGCTTTATGTTCTACACTGGTTTAGAAAGCACACCATGCTCTAATTTAGTTTGTTGTTGCAGTTAGTTCTACGTTCATTGGTGCCAAAAGGATATGTTAGTGTGGCTGCATGTTTCTTTAGGTTTTACCATATTGGTGGGAAGCAAGATAGAATAGTTATAGCCATTCTAATTATTGTTGAAACTTAGAATTTTAGTTGTATACCTCGTGATTGTGGTTCTTCAATAATTGAGTGCACTTATTCTACTGACAATTGCATATTACAGACTTAATCATAAATCCCGAATTCATGAAAAGTCAGAAATGCAATTTTTTTATGATGTATGGTTCTTACATTCTATGCGTAATGCCAAATCTATTAGTGGAAAGTGTATATGTGTACATGCTCTCTTTCTTGACAGGTTGAGTGTTATCTCAAGTTAAACTGGTATGTGCAAAAAGACCGGATAAAATCAGAGAATTGGCTGGTCTGGGTACTTCATTTGATCATGGGGAGGAAAAAAACTTGCATTTAGCAAGGGTAAGGGGCCACTCTCACTGGGAAATTGAGAGGGCACTGTTGGAGGCAATAATAAAGGATCCCAATATTTTCAAGTTTGAATGCCATTTTGCAATATATTTAATTGACAACAATGGTTTTGTTCATATAGACTTTTTGTGATTTCTTTGAGGAATATATTTTTCGACCTTTTACCAAAGAAGCTTTGTATCTGTAATTGTGTCTTTTCTCCCCCTTTGAACTTGTCAATACTGCAAACCATTTCTAAGGTCGTGATTGCATCAAGTGGGATTGGACCTATCTATACAACAATTACAAACCCTTTAGTATGGTTTCAATTCAGTTTCCCAATGAACTGTAATTTTTTTGATTGTTGGTGTCGTTTTTTTTTTCTTGTTTCAAAAGATGAAGGCCCCTTATGATATTGATTAGCTTAGCATTCTTATCTTGTGACATACAAAGCCAACCATCTCATAAACTACAAGTATTAAACATGTAACTATTGGAGACAATCACTTGCTCTGTTTGTTTTTTGTACACTTCGAGACATCTTCAATTTTCTGGCTAAAGTTAATACAAATAGAAAACTGATATACTGTTACTTCTCAAAGTCACCACAAACAAACATATCAAGACCTTCATGAGTTCACAAGTAATTCAAACAATGATCATGATATAAGTTAAGACACCATTTCATATGGGGGGGGAACAAACATGGCATTCACAATAAAAGTAAAATACAATCTATTGATTTCATATTCTTTGACTCCTTAAGACAACCTTAAAGGTGAGAATTTTCATGACCCCACAACCAGACTACACTCTACAATGGAAACTAATTATTCAAGTTTTTTATACCCTGTAAATATTGCCAACCATAGTTTGATATTGAACTGTCTTCAAAATCGCTTAGTCAAGTCAAAATTATACAAGCTTGTAATAAAGATGGTATAGCTTCCTTTCGAGCTTTGAAAGGGTTAAATGTATGATTAGCTTCTTTTTCTATACCTTCATATGATTCTTTTTTTGTGCAAGCATTGCTTCGATGTTTCAATGTTTATTTTAAAATCCAATGCACCTAAAAATTTTGATTGCAAACAACTAAGAAAAGTGTCCAACAATAGATACACTATGATATGAACCACAATATGATTTAGTTGTCTTTCGTTTAGTATACAAAATGATTCACGTGCAATGCACGTGTGCATTAACTATTCTTATAAAATTTTACCATTAAATAAAACCTATCCTCAAGAATCTAATGATCATAATTCATTGTTTTATTTTCTTTGAAAGTTTAACAAAATTTGAAAAATATCATTGAGCAACTCTATAAATACGGTCGTAAAAAAAATTTCTATTGCAAAATTTTCTCTCGATTATTTTGGGCTCTCCACCTAAAGTAGTAGTCTTGTCATTCTCACCACCAGTAACCAATCTAATTCTTACGTGACGAAGAAAGTAGAAGAACCTGGATTAGTAGTTGATGACAAAACTCCTACACTAGTTTTCCAACTAGAATTATAATGGGCGCCCATTTACATATTGATGAAAAACCACACATCTTTTATGGTAGAAGTACAAGCTTAAATCTTTTAATGCTTTAAGGACAATTTTAAGAAATTTTTACATCACCTAGTCAAATTTATGTTTTTGCCCCAAATGTCAACACCTATATTGTAGTTATTTCCGTTACTTTCATTGCTTTTTCCACTGACATATTTTTGAATATTTTTCACAAATTTGATCATATTTTCCAGTTTTACTTATTTGATCACATTGAGATGTTCTTAATTCTCAATTTTCTTTTTCAGCTAAGTTGTGAGATCTCATATTATGTATTTCGATTTAGCAAGAATTCATATAATTCTTTCATTAAAATTTATTTGCTTAACCTTTTTTCTAATTTATTAATTCGAATCAATAAACGTTGATTAAACAATATTAAGTTTTTCATTCTTCAATGACGAAGCATTTAAATTTGATGATCAAACATCTTATCTTTTGTTTTTATATATTTTTTGTAGTGTAAAGATACATAACAAAGATTTTTTTTTGAACTTTGTTTGCATTGTAAAGATACATAACAAAATTTTTTTTTTGAACTTTGTTTGCATTGTAAACGTTTTTGTAATGAATTATTTAGCCATAGAGGTGAATTTAATGCATGTCACCATTGTAATTAACTAATCATATATCGCCTTTAATTTTTTATATTTGCTACAATTTTTTTTTTGTCATATTTTACCATGGTTGTTTTTGTACTGTTGTTTTGTTTTGTCATATTTTTTTTGGTCACGGTAATGTTTCTTGTTTTTGTCACTATCGTAATTAATTGTTAGTATATCGTCTTCTTTCTTCTGATATTTTTTTATTCATGTATCTTTGTAAGCTAATTGTTGGATTTTCATGCTAATGATTTAATGTATATTTGACAATGAATTTATTTTTCAGTTTCAATTTTTTATTTTGTATTCATTGACAGTTAAAAATGACAATGACTGTAAAATTTAAAGCAATCGTTAACAAGTAAATTTATAGTGCAAAACTTCAAGGTTTGATGACATGTAACTTACAAATGATAGTGACAGTAAAATTTCACTATGTTCAAATATAATAGCATTATTTTTTCAACAAGATTTATTAATTTTCAATGTGTATGTGATATTAAATGATAATTATAATTTATATTGCTTCAATGACATTATTTTTTCTTTGAGATTTATGGATTTTCAATATCTAAAAATATTAAAATAAATATAGGTTTATAATTAAAACAAAAACAGGTTTTAATGAAACACTATCAATACTTATTGGTAATAAAGAATTTTTTTTCCAAAAATTCCACAATGAATTATTTTTTCACTATTATTTTTTTGAAACATTTGTTGTATCATATAGTTAAAATGCATCATTTTACTGAATTTCACTCCCAACTGAATGTTTGCAATACTTAGAATATCAAAACTCTCGTTTCGACACACCAGTAATTTTTTGACCGCTTTTCTTTGTGTTGTTCTTGTGCATAGGTTCTCAACAAGTTGTCCATGATCGTTCTTCTGATGAGTCAGTTATGAAATTGATCAATTTATATGGGTTGTCCGAGTTTTTTGGGTTTTGAATTTCAAAATTGATGCAATTTTGGCTCGAGTGTTTTCGATTTAGAGAATTTTGTGTGTTTTAAAAGTTAACATTGAGATTTTGCCGCAAAAGTCTGAAGGAGATTTATGTCCTTCACATCTGATTTGTCTTTGAAGGTCCAAAAGAGCACGAATTGGACTTCATGACCCAAAATTTTTTCATTTTATACTAGACAACGAATAATTCATAAAATTTCGATTACAACCCATTTAAGACTGACACCACTGACTAGTCCATTAAAGACCCATTATTAGGTTGGCCCACGATTCATTGTTTTTGGCTAGGCCTTAGCTAAAAGCCCAAAGCCCAATGGGCTAGCAGTCACTTTATCCGTACACGTGACAGGTCTTGGGTAGTCCGATAACCTGCGCGGGTAGGGTTGGGCTATTTTTTTGGGGCCAAGGCTCGCGTTGGGCCTAAACGGTTAAGAAGCTTCATTAGCCCAACAAATTATATTTCATAGTTATTTTGCTGAATTGATACTTGATCTATAACTTTTAAAGAGTTAAAACTTGTAAATGATTAACAATTGTGTAGAGGTTGGGATGTCAATTTGTGGTAATGCAAAATAGTCTTACTCAACAATCAATATAACATTATAACTCTTGATGAATATTTGTTAAATTCAATTAATACGAATAATTTGTGTGTTAATTTATTTTTTCATATCCAATTTTATGAATTGGTGTATTTTTGTAATTTTTACATAAAAAAAGTATTTTTCTTAAGGGAAATTTGGAGGCCGGTCCCCCTATATGGACTTGTTTGGACTTAAGTCCGTCAAGGAAACTTATTTGTTATGAAGTCCGTTTTTTGTCAATTTTACCATACTATCCCTTCCCTTTAGAAGTGAAATATAAAAATTAAAAACTCCTAAATCTTAGGAGTTTGACTAACATTAAAATATTTTCTCTCTCATATCTATCTATATCCATATATAGGTTAAGAGTTTGACTAACATTAAAATTTTTCCTCTCTCTTATCTATCTATATCCATATATAGGTTAGGTGTGTATATATATATATAGTAACATTAAAAATAAAAAATAGTAACATTCAAATACAAAAAAAAGTTATCATTTGTACATAAAAAATAATACATTTAAACACAAAAAAATAGTAACATTTAAACATAAAAAAAATTGAAACATGCAATATTAATATTTTTAAAAAATAACAACAGTAGCATGTTCAACAAAAATATTAACATGTTCAACAAAAATAGTAACATGCTTAACAAAAACTGTAAAATACTTAACAATAATTATTTTTCTCAAATTTAAACGCAAAAAATAGTACCAGTCAAACACAAAAAAATAGTAATATTAAAAAAAAAAAAAATAGTAATAACATGCTCAACAAAAACAGTAACATGTTCAAAATAATAGTAACATGAACAGTAACATACTTACCAAAAACAGTAAAATGAACAGTAACATAATAAAAAAAATAGTAACATGAATTTGAATATATATATATATTCAACTACCACTTTCCTCACCATAGCACTGCCACCATCGCACCATCGTCACCTTCCGAGCAACGCCAACTATCACGTTGTCATCACCTTCACAATAACGCTCACCACCATCACCACCACACAAAAACACATTCAAGTTCCACTTCGATATCTCTTTTTTACTCCACACCACCACCACCACTATACTTACATCATCTCCATAACAACCCAACGTACATATATATATATATATATAGAGAGAGAGAGAGAGATAGAAAAAACTTTGAATTTGATATATATATATAGAGAGAGACATAGAAAAAACTTTGAATTTGATATATATATATATATATATAGAGTTTTGAATTTGAATTTTAAATTTATGGTGGAGATTATATATATATAGAGAGAGAGTTTTGAATTTGATATATATATATATATATATATATATATATATAGAGAGAGAGAGAGAGAGAGAGAGAGAGAGAGAGAGCTTTGAATTTGAATTTTAAATTTATGATGAAGATTTTATTGACATATTTTAATTGACCTTGAATTAAGGGATAACAATTTCCAAAATAGGAAATTAATTTAACTTCCTTTCAAGGAAGGGTATTTTTGAGATAAAAAAAAAAAGTGGACTTAAGTCATTACATATAATTTTAAACATGGACTTAGCCCCTTATAAGTTTCCTTACCGGACTTATCTCCAAACAAGTACATCTAGGGGACTCATTTCCGATTTTCACTTTTCTTAAAATAATGGCTCATAAAGACTTAGTCCGTATTTAGCCCGATAGGCCCAACCACATGTTTGGCCCATGGCCTTAATTTTTTTTCATGGCCGGGCAGGCCCAGGACCATTGACTAGTCAAAGCCCAAAAATCCGGCCCACTAATGGATTATGGGCTGAAAAATCATGGACCAGTCTGGGCCGGCCCCGGCCCATGCCGAGGCCTGGGCCGCCCATTCCACAGAATCATTTTGTTTTCTCAAAATTCCATCCAAGTCCTCAATCCCGATGTAGAAAGCAACCACAAGCTCTCTCTTCTCGTTCTCATTCTCACAAAAACCCCAGGGAGCTAGGGTTTCACAATTCGATAGTCTCTGCAACTCTAGGGTTCCGAGAAGCTCACCGGTAGGATCAATCACCTTCAAGGTTACCAGCTGGACCTTGGAGAAGCCATGGATTTCGACGAGTACGAATATCTGGAGAAAACTGTGGAAGATCAGAAGAACCAAAACGGCTCGTCTTCGAAGAGCGAGAAAGAGAAAGAGAAAGGATATCGAAGGAGAGACAGAGGCGAAGATAATGATTTTGACGATGAGGATAAGGATCGAAGCGAAGAGAACAGGAAGAGTAAGAAATCGAGAGGCGAAGAAGAGAATGGAAGAGAGCGGACGTCGAGGCACGAGAAGGATCGGCATCGAAGCAGAGAGAGAGATTCAGAGAGGGAAAGGGATAAGGATAGGGATAGGGATCGCGAGAGAGACAAGGATAGGGGTAGGGAGAGGAGGAGTTCGAGGGAGATAGAGAAAGAGAAGGAGCGAGAGAAGAGAGAGAAGGAGAGGGACATGGATAGGGAGAGGAGAGAGAGGGAGAGGGAGAGGGACAGAGATAGGGAGAAGGATAGAGAAAGAGAGAGGAGAGAGAGGGATAAAGAGAGGGAACGAGAGAAGGAAAGGTCGAGGAAGAGTGGGAGTCGGAGTCCTAGTAGTTCGAGGAGGAGCCGGAGTCGGTCAAGGCTTGAACGCGAACGAGAGAGGGAATTGTTGAGAGAGAGAGAAGCCGAACTCGAATTGCGAGAGAGCAGGTGATGCCTTGCCTTTGTCATTGTTTTCGGATGATTTTCTGTCTTGTTTTTGTTTTTGATATTTTGAATTTGTAATTGAGGTATATGAATCCGTAAGAATCTGGTTCACGAGGAGTAAAAAATTTTGAACTTAAAGTTTAACCTGTGATAATTTCTGATTTTTTTTGATAGGAAAACAAAATTTTATTTCATAGAAAATGGAAGTTTACAAAAATAGTGGATTAGGAATCCACTTACAAGAACAAAAAACAAAGCAAATTAAGAACTACAAACAGTTTTTCAGTTATGTTGTAGAACTAAAAGATGGTATCACGAAACTCATTAGTAATAACGGCCTAAAAAGAAGCCAAGAACTTCACTCTATCCCATAATAATTCTAATTCTTTTTCCTCCTCCTTATATTAAAAAATTATGCAGTTCCTTTCAATCCACAACGCCAAGTAAATGGCCAAAGTAGCACATCCCCACAAAATGGAAGCTTTCTTACCCTTTCCAAGACCATTAAAACTCGTAACCATTAGAGATGCACAATTAGGAGGAGTAGCCATTAGAGATGCACAATTAGGAGGAGTCACCCACACTAATTTCACCTCCAGAAATGAGCTGTGGGGACAATGAATAAACAAATAATTCACACTTTTGTCACTTTTATTACACAAGACACACCCATGCGGAGAAATACAAGTGTTAGGTCTTCTCTTTCGCAAATTACAATATATAACAAGTATTCACCTTACCGTGAGATATCAACTAAGCAAGCACCTGTACCTTGATGGGCTCTCTTGCCTTCCGAATCACTACTTGAAGTTCAAAAATGGAGTCAATTGGATGATCAATTAACCTTTGGAAATAGGAACAATAAAAAAATTTTCTTGAAGACTCAAAAGACCATGACCTTCTATCACTAACTGAAAGATCCAAAGAGACCAAAAGAAGTGAAGAAAGCAGTGAAGAACACTCTAAAATATCCCGATCATTAAGATTACAAAAAAAATTCAAATTCCACCCCCAGAGGAAGACATTAGAAATGAACACTTTAGACACCGAAAAATTGCAAGACCTCGATAATCTAACGAGTCGTGCAAAACGTGATGCCAAAGATGTCTCACTTAGAAAGCACAGAAATGGACATAGTTGTCGTATTCAATACGATACAGACACATGGATACGAGAAAGTTAAAAAATATAGGACACAGTATGTCAAGGATACGACTATTAAAATAATATAATATATTTTTTAAATAATAATAGAATTGTATTATTTTAAAAATAATTAAATATAACTTATATTATAAAAATATTAATAATAAGACCTAGCAAATATTATTTTTTTGATTAAAATTAAAATAGATTAAAATACATATTTTGACATTTTCATCAAACATCATTACATCCATTTAACATTTATAGTATATAAGTTACATAACAAAAAATATATTAAAAAAATAGAAATCACACCCCTTTTAGTTGTTAACAACTTTTTTTTTAAACAAATTTTTTTTTTGGCAGTGTCTTAGCAGTGTCCGGGTTATGTTCAATTGAGTTCACTATTTAAGACACTTCTAACCGTGTCAGACACGTGTCCGCCCATGTTCGTGTCAGACGGACACATGTTGGACCACGGTACCCCTCCGGAAAGTATCCGTGCTTCCTAGTGTCTCACCAATCCAAATGTCCTCCCAAAGTTTGACTCTTTTCTCATTTCCAACACTCAAGGTAACATGCTTTATAAATTCGTCCAAACCTTGAGAAATAAATTTTCAAGGACAATAAAAGGAGCCTCGACTCACCACATTGGAGGCCCAACCATTGTCATGGATTGCATACTTACTTTTGATAATAGAGTGCCACAAAGAATTAGGCTCCAATGGAAACCTCCAAAACCACTTTCCCACAATGCCACATTCCTCTTAACTAAATTACAAATGACCAACCCCCTTTTTGGATTAGACTTAGACACAACTTCCCACCTCACAAGATCGTCTTTCTTCCCTTTCCCACTACTTTTCCATAGAAAATTTTTCATCAACTTCTCCAAAAACGTAGCCACCTTTTTTGGAATCTTAAAAGTAGACATAAAATACGTAGGAATACTACCCTAAAACCACTTGGATTAAAATAAGCTTCTCACCCTAGATAAGCAACATTTTTGCCTTCCATCCAATATTTTTTTGCACTTTTTCCACATCTGGATTCCAAAAATTAAAAGATAACGGATTACCCCCCAATGGAAGACCCAAATATTTTAGTGGCCACTCACTCACTTCACAACCTATTTCCCTAGCCAAATCCTCAATTTTACTCCCAACAACGTTAACACCTACCACAAAACTCTTAGACATATTAACCTTCAAATCCAATACCAAACTAAAAATCCTAACAATATTCACAAGATTCTGAAACTTAATCTCATCCCCTAACAAAAAAAAACAAAAAAAAAATGGTATCATAGGAAAACTGGAGATGAGAAACACTAACCCTATTCTTTCCCACTGTAAAATCTTCCACTAAATTATGCTCCACACCCTTTTCTACTAATCTACTTAACCCATCCACCACCAAAGTGAACAAAAAAGGAAAAGTGGATCCCCTTGCCTCAACCCTCTCAATGCATTAAACCTTCCCATTGATTTCTGATGTTTGAAGTAGATTTAAAACTTGCACTATCTTCTTGACTATATTTTGATGGTATTCAGACGTTTGATTACAGGAATTGGCTTTCTTATAAATTGAGTTTGATGAAGTATTTGTGTGTCATTTTGGTCTTTCAAATGCAGATATTTTAGAAATCTGGTACAATTTAAAGCAGCCACAAATTTAACTACTTCAGTTTATTTGTTAGTCTTATTTTCTGGATGCACACTGTAGTACTTATACAAAATAAAAGAAACAGTGTCCAAGGTTGGTCACAGTTTTATCTTTGAATTGGATAAAAACCAAAGGCAGAGATTGACACATTGTCTGTGTGAAGCAAATGAGGGTTTATGCTTAAAGCACATAATTTCTAACTTGGGTTGAAATCGTAGATGGATTGTTTGCACATTGTAATGGGGTAACAATGCGGACACTTCTTCGAGGCTTCACTGATGAAAGTGGCTTTTCCACAATTTGTATTTGATAAGGTCTGGTTTTTTTTCTTTTTTGGCCATTAAGCTTTGACAATTTTCAGTCTTCTAATGTTTGTACATGATTGGCTTTGAGGTTTCTTTCTTTCCCGTGAGATGTTGACGGATGATGTATTGATTTTTAGGTTGGCAATGCATGGGGTTGAGGCTGTATCAGTTTCTGAACATTTTGTTCACTATGAAGACGATAAATCTGTTAACTCCATATTTGTGGTCTTCCTGTTGCCATGAAACCATTAAGAATTTTGAACTTTTCCCGTTGGAATCACCCAAATACTAGGAATCTGCAGTGTATTGTATGTTTCAAATGGAAGTACCAAATATTGTGCACTAAATTGTGAAAGGTCAAAAGTTTATTGGCTTAGAAATTCTGAGACAAAATCCAGATGCTTTCTTCAGTTTGTTTGAAGATGATAAGCCAAAGAATGACCTTTTGATTTACTGTTGGCTAAAATTTAAATATTACTCTTTTTTTTTTTTTTTTTTTCTGGGAATTTGACATGTAAATTGTTTAAATTAGAGATATTAGGATCTCTTCTGCATGGGATATACATAATTTAAATTTGAGATATCCCAGTATTCAGATAGAGAACTTTTTGTTCAAATCTGTTCAAATAGTGCTTGAAAAATGCTACTTAGATTGCCCAGAAATTGTTTGCATCAAGCCGCTGCTGATGCACTTGCATTTGTTCGTAAATTTGTTGTGCTATCAAAATACCTTTGATGACCGAACTCCTTGTATTTTTGGCTTTTCTTGGCTTGATGGTAACTTAATTGATAATTTAATTTTTACTTATCCCCTCTCTCCTCTTCAAAACCTTAAGCTTTTATTTAGGCTATTGTGAAAAGGATGGGTTGCATGGCAGGAAAAGTGCTAGAATGGCATCCAAGTGGGAGGGGTGAGGCTAAATATATCACAAACAAAAGGAAAAGAAAACAAGGGAAGGGGTGCGATTAGTGTTTTTTAACAGGAAATCTGTAGACGGCCAAAAAGGTCATATTTGTTGCGGAATTGTTCTTTTTCTTGTGTTTGGATCTCTGCTGATTATGTTGCAAGTCTTTTGTATGGCAGGAAATTCAAAGAAAAGAAAGAAGCGATAGAGCCTGAAGCTGATCCAGAAAGGGATCAGAGAACTGTTTTTGCTTACCAGGTAGTTGGCTAGAGCCTAGAATACATATCTGCGTATTGAAGGGTTAATCATTGTAGAAATTGTTAACAGTTGCATCTTTTTGCACTTGTCTTTGGTATCTCTTTTTTGATGCTATGGTTTGTTGTTTCCAGATGCCCTTGAAGGCAACTGAGAGGGATGTTTATGAGTTCTTCTCAAAAGTAGGAAAGGTTAGTGGAAACTTGATCTTTTTTTCATAATGAAATTTACTCTCTGGATTATTCTACTATTGATTTGTTTTATATTCAAACTCGATTGTGCCTTGTAACAGGTATGGTACTCTACATGTTGTCTTATTGAAGTGTTTGAATCTTGTCTTTAAGATTTGATTAAGGAGTTTTGCATATCTAGGGCTTTATGATTAATTTAGTCCTGTTAGGCTGTTACTCAATATTCTGCTTCTGACATTATGAATGCATTTTATTAAGATACATCTCCTTCCTGTTGCAGTAAATGATCCTTTGCCTTCAGTTACAAGTATTATAGTGACTTTCTTGTCTCTCAACATACTATGTATGATGGGTGAGTGAAAAATGTAAGAGTGAATTAAATAATGAACTTCTGAACACCCCGTTGTTGGTATTGTAATGTGTTGCTTGAATGTCAAGAATAGCTGTATATCCTTTCTTTCGGAATTTTTTGGTATTAAACCTGAATCATTCTCTCTTTCATCTACAGGTGAGGGATGTCCGACTGATCATGGACAGGAATTCCAGACGGTCAAAAGGAGTTGGGTATATGCTCTTCTGCTGAACATTATCAAACTTTATGTGCATGTATCCTGGGAAAGTAATTTCTGTTTTCTTCAGAGAACATTAATTTTAAAAGTATTCTTCAATTCACTTGTATTGTGGATGATCAAAAAGGAAAAAAAAACACTTGTGTTCTGTGAGGAGTTGCATTATGAGGGGATGATAGGACTGGGTCTACCTTGCATTCATGTTTACCCATTATTCCTCCAATTTACAATGCTCCTGTTCTTGATTGGAGACGGCACTTGAATTCAGTCTACTTTGGTCTTGATAGCACTTTCTTTACTGTTTAACTTAGTGCAGGGAGGAACAGAATATGCCCTGCACCAACCTGACTTTCCTTCTGGCATTTTAAATTCTCGTGGCAATTGAAAGGTGCCTGATTGCCATATCAGTTGTGGTGTAAGCCTGGGTTAAAATTCATAAGAAATTCTCTCAAGTTCATAGGTTGGGGTTGCATATGTTTTTAGGCATGATATGAATTGGCTCAACTCCTTCCATTTGTGGAATTTCATTATCAATCATGGGATGTGGTTTGAAGCCGGAACCTATACTTCTAAGCCTTTAGGTTCTATTTCAATTTTAAATTTCTGGCAGATTGTGGTTTGGGTTGATTTTTTTTTTTTTTTTTTCAATTTGGCTAGTGTTTTGCAGTTTTGCTTTGAGGATGTGATAAATGCCACCCCACCCTGTAGCTTGTTCCTTAGGTTCTTTTTTACAATCTGTTCTGGGATAATCTTCTTATTGTATTGCTTCTGACTAATTTATTACTATCTGTATCTCGTGTAATGTGGTGAAATTTTCCTATCATATGAAGCATTATTTCTTCTTCTATAAGATGTAATTATATTTCCTCCTCTAGAAATTTGACTTTTGCTCATGAAATTTAAAGTTAGCGTTTTTACCACTTGTCTCTCTCCTTGTCATTTTTTTGTTGTTTTTTGATTCCATATAGTTTACGTACTTATATTGAGTCCCCAATGACATTACAGGTATATCGAATTTTATGATGCAATGTCTGTGCCAATGGCTATAGCTATATCTGGCCAGCTACTTCTCGGACAACCTGTAATGGTTAAACCTTCAGAGGCAGAAAAGAACCTTGTTCAGTCTAATGCTTCTGGTGGCGGTTCAGGAGGACTTGCAGGACCATATGGTGCAGTTGATAGAAAACTTTATGTCGGGAATTTACACTTCAACATGACAGAATTTCAGCTTAAACAGGTAAATGTCAAGTTATTTTGATTTGGTTTGTCTTGGACAAGTAAAAATGGGTGCTATTCTTTCCTGATCTTTATTTCCTTTATTTTTTTGAAATATATTCCTGGTTGAGGAGGAAGAAAAATGTAAGAAGTCAATTGCTGCCATGTTAGAACTTTACCGATGATAATTAGCATGAGACTACCTAGACTGATGACCAAAGATAGAAAGGAAAGAATATCATATTCTTCTGACTATGTAGGGTGGAGATATACTGACTAGAGCTGGTAGCACACGTGTAGCATGTGCAAGGTATTGTGGAGGTTATATGTCGTTACCATTGTTATCTAAATCGTACGATTTGATTTGATTTAATACCCATTTGATTTGTATCTTACTCTAGAATTGTTTTTGGCCGAAAATCGCACTTGAATCGCAAAAATCATATGATTTGATTCGATTCGATTCAAATTGAAGGAATCGTATAATTCATTTTATTATTATTTTTTAACCCTATTTCTAGTAAAACAATGTAGTTTTGACTTTTAGATAGTCAAAACGACGTCGTTTTGCTAGAAGAGGTCCAACTCCAAATATAAAACTCGTGTCCATCTTTGTATCTTGTGTTTGTGTCTTTGCCTCTCAAGTACCTGTTCAAGCGTCTATGAACATCACACAGAGACGACTTCTCTTTCATTCTAGGTATTCTTGTTCTTCAAAAACAGCTACCGACCTCTAACATATCCTACTTCTTTAATAAATGATCAGTTTTTTGTTTTTCATCAAAAAATTATTTTTCAATCGAACGTGAGAATTAATTTTCTAAGTTTACTTGTTCGAATTAGGATGGGTTTTTCGTATTTTAATACTTCATTCGTAGGAAGATAATAACTATTTCTTGGTTAAAATCATGTATCTTTCACCATGACCATTTTGGGGAAACGATTTATTATGTATTAATAAAGAAGTAACAGAGGTACAAACTCAAGAGTAGTTTTATAAAGGATAGCATTTTTCTATTTAGACGACGTGATAATGTCAATACTTGTCAATTATTATTTTTAAAATATAATAATGTTCAATATTTAATATCTTGCCTATTTTAAATATGTATATGTTATTTTTTATCATTGTTTGAATTTTATGTCGAATCTTACGATTTCAGATTTAATACATTTTTCAATTCTCAAGTCTAAGATTTTGATTCCCAATACGAATCTTGATTTAGTAACTATGATCGTTAACGAAAAATAAGGAGAGCTTTGTCTAATTTAAGTAGGACATTTAGAGCATAGTTCAAGGTCGCGGTATTGGACATCCACTTGGCGGACACTATGACACATCGGTCGCGGCGCGGTATCGGCCGATACGCTTAAAATGCTAGATAGAAGGCCCAACAAATTCTGAAAAAATAATGAAAAATTCTAAAACTTGTAAATATTATCATTCATGCATCATATCTCCAAAATACATTAGTTAACACATTAAACAATAATGAAAAGAAATTAAGAGGGCGTTACCGAAAATATTTATCATTACTTGTAAGCATTTAAAAACATATTAAGCTTAAAGTATATAGTCTTATAATTATTTTGAACATACTAGTACCTATTTTTAAACAAGTTTAAAATAAAAACAAGAAAAACAAATATAAATCAATTATAAATTTGACAAATATGTTATTATGTTAATATATATATGATTTAATCTAACTTTTAATAAATGTGTCAATTTAATGAGTTTAACTCCTAATTAGATTATACAATAAGTAATATAAAAAAAAATTAGAAGAAAAAAGAAAATCGAAACCCATGCTTTTTAAAAAAGAAAATCCAAACTAACCCATAGAAAAAGGCATGGGTTTGTGTTTATTGTGGGTATCCGTCATGAAGAGAGAGAGAGAGAGAGAGAGAGAGAGAGACGAATAGAGAGGGGGAGACGAACAAAGAGGGACAGCTTGCGAACTGATGAAGCTTCGATCGGCAAGTCTAGGGTTTCTGAAGCTTCGATCGGCAAGTCTAGGGTTTCTGAAGCTTTGATTTGTGATTTCCATCTTCGATCATGCAAGTTTGTATTACAAATTTTTCGATCCTCTTCTTTTGTATATATACTTGTAAAAGGGGGTGAAGTTGCATTGGATTTTTGTGATTTAGGGTTTGAATCAGTCTCTTCTTCCTTTGATTTTTTGCATTTTTCTGAGGTTTTGGAGATTTTGCCAGCTATCCTCACCATATCGATCCGATTTCGGTAAGAATCGTCCGATATACCTCCGAGTCAGGCTGATACCACTGAGTCGTGACCGAGACATTGCCGAGTCAAGTGAAAATCAAGATTTTTGCGTAACGTGTATCGATATCGGATCGGTAGGGGCCGAGTCGGATACAACTCGGTCGAGACTTTGAACCATGATCTAGAGCATAGTTGTTAGTGTCGTACGATACGCGATACGTATCGTACGATACGTTCCGATACGGAGCCAAAACGATACGGATCGTAGGTCTGTATCGTTTTTGCATCGTATCGTCCGATACACGATACGCTTTTACGATAAGATATGTATCGGTACGATACGAACGATACGCACAAAAGCTGTTTTTTTTTTTTTTCTGGAATGACGTCGTTTTGTATTAATAATAGGCTGATTTTTTTTATCCCTGCCACTGAAACGACGTCGTTTAGTGGCTAGGGTTTACAAAAAAAAATAAAATTCCTCTTTTTCCTCTCCTCTGCGATGTTTGCTGCCTAATTTATTTACAAAGCCAAATAATTTTTTTTTTGTGAATTATTACAAAGCTGTAGCTGTCTTTTTGGTCCCTAATTTATTTACAAAGCTATTTATTTGATAATTTATTTGGTCCCTAATTTATTTACAAAGCTATGGTTGTGAACTTTGCATTATAATATAAGTGAACTATGTTGATGACTTGAATAGTTGGTGGAGTATTAATGAAATTCTATGTTTTTATGAGTGTAATCTTTTTTTTTCAAAGGTATATATATTTTATTACTATTTATTTAAAATTACACCGTATCTTACAATACACGATACGATACACTATTTTTAAAAAACGATACGCCTTTCGATACACGATTTGATAACTATGATATAGAGGCACAGAGGTGCCTGCTCTATCACCACTCTCCCTTAATGATATAGCTATAGAGGTGCATGCATGAAGTGTTATTATCATAAGGACTCCTATTTCCCTAGCTAAAAGACAAGTTTAATATGCCTAGTAGTATTTATTGAGGAAGAAGTATGCAGGTTTAAAAGAATGCCATGTCATTTGGACACTCCATTAAAGATATCATCAATAAAACTATCTAGATTGATAGTTGCAAATAAGAAAAGAAGAAATTTAGTATTGCATATGATCTTTGAGGAGTGAACTCGTTTTCTGGGGAAGCATCAATGAGAAAAACAGAGGAGGAGAAGAAGAGAAACAATTGTTACCCTTGGATTATTTTGCTGCCCCTTGGATGCAACATTTTTTGGCATTGTGTCCATGATCATGGAACTATAGAATTGCCAAGTGTCCTTGACAAAGCTCAAGTTTGTCATGCCTCAAGTTTAGTTGAACATTGTTGGAGATCTGAGTGAAAAATAAATTAGAATCAACCATCATGAAGTGACCGAGTATCTTGTTCTCTTTTCATTCGTCTATATATCAAGGAGAGCACAAGTATGTCTAGCAGTTTTTATCCCTTTAACTGTTCACTAGGTTGAGATTCTCCCTCTCACACGACCATGTTTTTAACATCTTAAATGTCTCTCTCTCTCTCTCTCTCCCCTCGGCGGCCGGAATAAAACTATTAATTGCATTAATTAATCAGAAGTTTTGAAATTCTCAAGATTCTGTTTTTAATTAGTATATTTTGCACATGCATGATGTCAAAGCATCCAACTCAAAGCCGTTGTAATATATATACAATCTTAACACTTGACGGGTCTGTTAAGAATTGTCAACATGCTTGATATAAGGTGGCATTCTATTAGAAAATTGTGCTGTTTGAATGAAAGGATCCATCCTCGCCATTCACGAGTGTCTGCCAAATCAATATCATATCTGGCAGATAAGTTAAGTTGACTGGTGCTAAAATAGTTTCATGAAATCGTCTTTTAAAGTTTTAGTCGACTTTCCAGGGAAAGTTTCTTGAAGATTCGATTTACTGATATGACAGATATATGACACAACTTTATATAATGAAAGACAAATGTTCTTGTTGTTTATTGAAACTTAGATATCCAGCACTTTCGTTGGCCGGTTTGATGGTTTGGCGTTGACTATCACCAGTCAGACATGTGTCAGATATATATCAGATCGACTTTCAGTTTAAGATATTTAGAATCATTTGGGTTGTCTGGTTTTTGTCAATGTGTTGGCTATCAGGTATCTGAACTGTAGATGAGAACATAACTCCCTTTCCTACAATATTATTTTGTTTCTTTTTTCATGGGCTAGGGGGAGAAGAGGGGGGGTCGGTTGGAGCAGAGGAAGGGACCTGTTCTGGTGGTGAGGGAGTAGTTGGTGGTCTTGACCTTTTAGGTCCATATCTAAACTAGATATTATATTATGCAATGGTGGTATGAGAAACCTTTTTATATTTTGATTTGTCGTTTTAAGTGACCTAAAGCAACCAATCTCATTGTACTAATGTGGTTCTTTTTTGATGCCAGTTGTGTTTTCGGTTGGATTTGAGCAACTAATGACAATTACTAGATGGTCAAATTGATTGTGTTGTCTAATTGATCGTTTGAACATGATAGTTTGACGACCAGGTCCAAAAAGATTGATTAATGACAACTTCAACAAAGAGTAATCTTGTTGAGTACTAACAAGCTATAACTCAAAAATCCAAAGGAAATGGATGTTGGTAACATATTTTCCTGTTGACTATCATGTTACCGAAGATGTTTAATTGAGAGATCTTTAACTGTCCCCAGTCCTCACTGATTGATCTTTTTACTTTTCCTTACTACCAAAGAATTAGATACTGGAATACTGAGGGATACAAGTTGAACTGAATGGCTTTGAAGCGCTTATTTCGTAGCTAATCTTCCTTCCAGACTTTGATAAAAAGGTTGGTTAATGTGACTGGGAGGAAATATTTTGTGTGGAAGGGTTAGTCAGTGTTTGCCCCGTATGCCAGTTGATGAAAACGGCTAGTGTCCAGGTGTACTTGTCTTAAAATATCATACGGTAAAGTTGAAAAAAATGTACACACTTTTTCAGATCTCTTATTTACATTGGCATTTATTTCCTTATTATTATACAATGCATGTGTATTACTTCCTCAATTTGGAAAATGGTGTTTGGATGGTTTTTCGTCTAGGTGTGCTTTTCGGGGAGCTTTTTTTTTTTTTAAGCTCCGACACAATCTTTCATTGTACTTTGAAAACGCGTAGAAATAAGGTAGCTTGGTTTATTTCTGTAAGACCCTTGTGTGCCTTGTGTGATTCTTGTTAATTCATTGGCTATTTGGAATTTAAATTCATCATATTGCTCTGAAATCGGTTCTAAGAACGGTTAGTTTATGGCAAGTAATCAGTATCACTATTGTTATATGCCAGCGAAGCCAAGGTCTCTTATTAAAGAAGGTCCTCACTTCTTACTTAAAGAACCACTGATTAGATCATCCATTTGCAGAATCCACCCTCGCAGGACAATGTCCATGCTTCAACCATGGCTTCAGCCAATCTACCTTTGTTGTGGTGAAAAAACTGGATCTACAAATCACTTTTAAACATTACAAATACAAATTATTCTGTCTGTTCTCCTAACAAAAGCCTTCATCCCTCCTCGAATGGATGTTTGGGACGGTTTTGCCGGACACCGGTGTTCTAGGCTGTATTTCAAGTTTCTATCTTTGATGCCTATGTACCAATGGTATATCCACACCTTTTGGGTTCAAGAGGGAAATTTCCATTGGCCAACTGAACTGTGTGTGACAATGTAGGCTTAAAAAAAATCTAAATCATCTCAAAATGCTGTATCCCCTAATGAAAATGCATGATTATCTATAAATGTTGGATTTTACTAAACCTAGTTTTGAAAGGGAAATCTGGTCCTTGGAATTGAAATTTGATGATGAAATGGGCTCTTTGGAATTGATTATGTCACCTCCTGTCAGCCATTATGGTTTGTATTTCTGGATTATGCTTAAAGATTCAAACTTAAGCAGTTCCTGTATCTTTTGCATTCAAGATTTCCATGCCATTTGCTACTATTTAACAAACTCTATGTTGATTGTCTCTACTTACCCTAGTCTGCTTTTTCTGGAAATAATTTGCATCTATATTATAACTGGATGGTTATTTGTATAAATCCCTGCTCAGTAGGTAATATTTTTTGCTTCTTGCATTGAGAAAAGATGGAGAAGAATGGTAGGAATATTTCCTATAAGAAAAAAGAAGAATGGTAGGAATATTGAATGTGAAATAGTGACATATTTGTTGAAGCAATTTCCTTTGCAAAGTCCAAAATTCCGAGGAAGAAATACAAGTTTTTTGTTGGTGGGCTGGATGAGGTCTTGTTGATCTTTTGACATAAAGTCATACCTTCACAAACAAATTTGTTTAGTTAATTAGATTAATTTTTTTTGGACTTTTGGAAGAAAAAATTTTAATTTTGCCTGTGTTAAAATGTCAACCTTCCTTGGTGCTGCAAAAAGTTATCCAATGTTCAGTTTTTAGAACTTTTTAAAAATCCCTTTAGCCATTCTCATTTTGAAGCACTATATTTGAAATATCCCTTGGTTTTCATTTAGGTCTTCATTAAATGGCTAAGGGGTTCAGATTATTTCTTAGTTTTTTATGTTAAATTATATGGGTTGTTGACATCAGTGTCCATCAAAAAGCTGTATGAATAATATATGCATGCTAATTTTTTGGAATTTAACACATTGAGAAGATTAGTTGTTTTTCAGGATACTCCTATTCACATCCTTCTTTTTTGGAATATTTTGTACAGAAAACATATAATTCTTTTATGATTATATGGTGATACAAGCCCATGTAAAGGAATACTTTTGTCAATTGGAAGTGTCAAAATTTTTGTTTTATGCTTTAGGAACCTGCTTATATTGCTATGGGGATTCTGCAAGACATTGTACATTTCCCTTGTGCTATACAGTTTTAGTTCTTTTCTAATATCTCACCTATCCTCTTGTTTTACTGCAATAATCCTAGAGTAGTCCTTTAATCCTGCTTATTACTTCCTCTGTTGTTGTTACTCGACTACCTCTCTCCTTTTTTAATATGTTCACATTTTTTATGGTGAGTTCTCAGATTTTTGAAGCTTTTGGGCCTGTGGAGCTTGTGCAACTTCCTACTGATCCTGAGACAGGACACTGCAAAGGTTTCGGGTTTATTCAAGTCGGTATTTATATATGTTGACTTTATAGAAAGTGGTTTTCTGTTATCATCTTTGGAAAAAAGTTTGTTATTGAGCGTTGTTCATTAGTTTCTTTGTTCATAATTTTTTTATGTGCCATTTTCTTGTAGTTTGCACAGCTTGAACATGCAAAGGCAGCTCAAAGCTTGAATGGGAAACTGGAGATTGCCGGGCGGACTATCAAGGTAGGGTAGTACTATTGGAGCTTTACACGTGGATTCTGTGGAGATATAAACTGATATGATTGCAATATACTGAATCCTTCTGTGGTCACTGGGTATGTCATTTGGAGGGTTGATTCTCTGATTAATCTCTCTCTCTCTCTCCCCCTCTCTCTCTTTGTTCTTTGCAGGTTTCATCTGTTACAGATCACGTTGGAGTGCAAGATTCAGGAGCCAAAACTGCTGATTTTGATGATGATGATGGGGGTGGTCTGGTGAGTAAAAATTTTCTAGTGAGAGAATCTGGTTATATGAGTAATGTGTTACGTTAATGCAACGAAAATACCTTTGGGTAAAAATATTCCGACAAGGAAAGTGAT
The DNA here is from genome assembly GCA_951799425.1 of Ilex aquifolium. Lineage (NCBI taxonomy): Eukaryota > Viridiplantae > Streptophyta > Magnoliopsida > Aquifoliales > Aquifoliaceae > Ilex > Ilex aquifolium. The sequence continues at coordinate 29,730,446 of OX637391.1, forward strand.
GAGCCTTTTGGAACCATTATTTGTTCAACTGTGATGAAGCCTTTTTTATCCAGGATTAGTTGGAAAAAGCACAGGGATGCAAGAATACTCACTTTTTCTATGGTTTGCCTCTTTGGAGTTGCATTGACCAAACATGAGCTGTGAAAAGTTTGGCACTTGCGATCTCCCCCCACCCCCTACCCCCAAAAGAAATAAATAAATTCATTTTATACTTTAGTAAGGTGGAGAAATAGTTGTGAATTTGCAGAAGCGCAAGGTTATATTAGGCTTAAAATTATGGGTTTAAGTTGCTAGAATGTAAAGAATATTTTGGCTTCTCCGGAGGTGAAGTAATGATGAGTTTTGAATGATGAAGTTAGGTGTAAATGGTAAGAGTGGGTCAATAGATTATAATGGTTTTAAATCAACCAATCTCTCTCTCCACACTCACACTTCATAGCCATTGTTTTCTTTCTATCCAACTATATGTATAATCTTGCTAGCAAGAACATAATTTTTTCTGTTCTTTTGGTTCTAAGAAATCTGTTCAATATTTCTCCTATCTGTATGTGTGTGTGTGTTTATATGTGTAGAGGGAGAGAGAAATCTATATATACAGAGACAGAAAGAAAGATTCATGTGTGTGTGTGTGTGGATGAAGTCCATGATTGGCCCCAAACATGAACTTTTTTTTTGAAGTTATTTCTGGATGATTTAAAGCTAAAGGCATTTAATGGAGAAATGAGGCATCAATCGATGGATGGGGCAGAATGGGGTTGGGATTTGCTCAAAGATTGAAAGGGATTCTGTACAAAAGGGGTGAGATGAAACTGATAAATCAGTGTTGTAAAAAGCGCGGCTAGGCGTGCACCTAGGCCCAAGGTGCTTTCAGGACCACCAACAGTGCTTAGGAGGTTCCGGGCGAGGCGCTTTGGACTGGGGCTTAAGTGCTAGTCATGAAAAGGGATGGCTTTTTTCATTTGGGATCTTTTGATTGAATGACTTGCTAGGTTCTTCTTCTTCTTTTTTTTTTTTTTTTTTTTGCCTTTTCTTCTTCTTATAACCCGACTGCTGCACCTGGGTCCATCTATTTTTTTTGCGGTCTTTTTCTTTTAGTACTTGCTACTATGTTTTTTTTAGAATCTCTTTTCTTCTTTGTTTCTTTGTCGTACATATAGCACTATGGTCTAAAAGGCATGAGGTGCATCTGTCTCTTCTCTTCTCTTTTCATATTATATTGTTTATGACCATCTGCCTGTTTGTTCCTTCCGTAATTTTTCTTTCAGTAATTTTGTCAAAGTGATGTAACCGTTTGAACAAGCTGCTTCAATTTCTCTAAATTAGATTCAATTTTCTATTTGAAGTTTGAACTATTTGCTTCAACTATTTTATCTAAATTTAATATTTTCTCCAACTCAGCTGACTTCAATTGGATTTAAAAAGTTGGAACGTGGGTGCTTTCAAATTTTGAAATGCTCATGTTATAATTTTTTATTTCTAAAATCCTTAGCCTTCTTTGATTGTGAATTGCAATTTTTATGTCTTGGTTGAAGAATTTGTGATATAAGGAAAATATTCACTTGTAATTTACTAAGTGCGTTTTGTTTCGATAAAGCCCGGGCTTTGCTTTGCGTCTAGACCACAGAGACCTTTATCCTTCGGTGCACCTTGCGCCTTAAATAACACTGGATAGAACCATTGATGAATGTGACATTAGTTCATTGAGAATAGGTTTGAATTGAGTCTTACTTGTGCTTTAAATGTTGAGTGATACTCATAATTTCTTAGAATTGTTGGATGTGGAGGGTGGTATTAGTAGGAGTGCAAAAGAATTGAGCCAATAGAGCACCAGACTGTTCTGCTTGGGTTGTTCGCTCACGAAGAGTGTTCGGTATAGGTTCGGAATCATGATGTTTCAAGCATAATGTTGAATCTCAACCCATTAATTTTTTCCCAAGATCGGTCTTTGGTTTATTTGACTAAACAAACCGAGTTCGAGCTTGTGTTGTGCTTAAACTTGAGTTTATGCTTGTATTCAAGATCAAGCTTGTGTTCAAGATCGAACTCATACATACATAATATTTTACGTCATACTTGCACAGATATTATGCACCAATGTTCACAAGCTTAATGGACCGAACATGCATTTTTAATTGAGATTGAGCACGGTTCATTTGATAAATGACCAAACTTGAATGATCTTTTGTACAAGCCAATCCCTAGTAGTTTGCGAACAACACGGTTTGTTAGAAGCCTGGCTCATAAGATCGCTGCACTCTTCTTATTTTTCGTCACATTGTGGCGGGTTCATGATGAGTGTGGTGTGGTGTGCTGTACCCCGTTCTACCGAAGTCCCTATACAGGCTTCTCAAAAGGTAAAGGCTGTTGGAAAGATCTTTTATGGCACTCTATTGAATTGACCTGACCTACATATGAAATGATCTTTTATTAGGTTACTAGTAATAACTCCGTACCTGAAAATACTTTTCAATACCAAAAATTGAGCATTAATTGTACAACATTTATGTTTTAAATAGTAATTTATTTTTTTATTTTTCTTTAATTATATAATTTAAAGGAAAAGTGACCGGGGAGAAAATAAGAGAGATGTAGGTGTGAATTAGTATGGTTATTTGGTATTTGGGAGTCTGTTGGTTACTATGAAGCACGGACACTCAGGGTTCAAGGTATCGGCCGAGTCCGATACGACTCGGCCGAGTCGTATCCGACTCGGCAAGGATCGATACGATAACGGTACACGAAACGTAGAAATACCGAATTGAACTAATATCGCCGATATTTCGGCGTTATCTCGTGCGTCTCGGCCGATTCGTTGATATCTCGGTGCAACTCGGCGATTCACATCCGAATCTTGCCGAGGCAAAAATGTCAGTGAACAAATTCCCCAAAATCTGAGATAAAAGAAAAAAAATCAACACCCCACTGTAATTTGCAGAAAGCATACCTTAAAATTGAAGGCATAACTGCTTTTCTTCTAATTTTTCCATTCGCATTTTGCACAGTAGGCTTTGTTCTTCCCTTTCTTCTTCTTCTTCATCTTCTTCGCAACAAAGATCCAGCATCACGATCGCAGATCAACTGAAGAAACCCTAGTCGATCAATTGCAGAATCACGATCAATTGCAGTCGATCAAAACCCTAGTCGATCAATTGCAGCATCTTCGTAGATTAATTGCAGCATCACGATCGCAGTCGAAGTCTCGAACAGCCCCTGACTCCCTCTCGCCTCTTGTCTGAGTTTGAGTCTCTCGCCCCTCTCTCTCTCGTCTGAGAGTATCAAACCCAGTGACCCAGTCCATTAAGGACTATTTGACCTTAAATATGGTAAATTTAATTTACTTAGAGTGAGTAATTTATTAAAGTGTGGTTAATTTATTTTACTTAGAGTGGTTAATTTATTAACATAGTATGGTTAATTTATTTTATTTGTGGCTAATTGTATTTTAAGTTCACTTTTTACCAAAGTTTACTTAGATTAAATTTACTATTTAATAAATCATAAAAATACTTAATGTAATAGTCAGATATTTAGATTATTTATTTTTTAAATAAATATTTGAAGTATTTTATTTTAAATTAAATGCTAAATTATTAACCTTATGGTGAAAATTATCCCAATTTGTATTATCCTAGAGACAATAATAATGATGATATTTCTTAAGTGCTTACCTTAAACATTCATAATGATAATTATTTTCGGTAGCGTCCTTATGTTTCATTTTAATTATTTTTAATGTGTTTTTAAATATATTGTAGACATACATGATGCATGAATAATGATGTTTATATTTTTAGAATTTTTCATAATTTTTTTAAATTTTTTTGGAGCTTCTATATAGCATTTTGAGCGTATCGGCCGATACTGCACCGCGACGCCGCAACCGATGTGTATCAGTGCCCTCCGAGTCGATGGCCGATACCGCGACTTTGAACCATGCGGACACTCTCGAGAACGTGACGTATCCGTGTCGGATACGTGTCGTATCCGTGTCGGACACCGACACTCTTCGGACACTCTCGGACACATGTCCGATACTCTTTTATCCATGTTCATAATTAAATGATAAATTTTTTATTTCGGACATGTGTCAGACACTTCTTTGGTGACGTGTCGGACACTTCTTTAGAACGTGTCTATTACTAAACAATAGACATTTGTTGAAATGTGATTAAAAAAGCTTAAAAATTTGAGAACATATAATTATTAATACTAGACATATTAAAGTTGTACTCTAAATATAATAATAAAAACAAAAGATGCATAAAAATTTTAAAAAAGAGGAATTGAGAAAATGAGAGCAATTATTTAAATTATATATTAGGTACACATTGTCTACAAAAAAAAAATGATGATTATTGACTATAATGAGGATGTTTTAGTCTAAAAATTCACACAGATGACTAGACATTGGGTTTTTTTATCATAAAATATTGATTTTTTTATGAATTGTATATCATTATCACCATATTTGCAATAAATTATATAATGTTATATATAAAATATAATTTTTTTGTAGCGTGTCCGCAACGTGTCCGTGTCCTATTTTTTTAAGAAATGTCGTATCGGCGTGTCCGTGTCGTGTCGTATCCGTGTCCCGTGTCCGTGTCCATGTCCATGCTTCTTAGGTTGGTTAAATTGTCTGATATTGGGGGATGTATAGAGAAGATGATTTTTTTGGGCAAAAAAATTTTTTTGGGATGAATTTTGTACCGTTGGATCGAAGTAGACGAAATTGTTGTGCTTTTATAAATTAATTGAGAAGTCAACTTCCTAAATGTAATTACACCAAAATAATAGAGGTTTTAAATTTTGACTAGCAAGTCTTTTTTCACATATGTAGGAAAAAACTGTAGGTGTAATCACACAACTTAGTCTAATTAAGATTGAGTGACTGGAAAATATGATGAAGTTTAGATAATTTTATTTATCGACACAAATCCAAATTTGGAATAACATTTATGCTACTATCATCGACATTTTGCCTTGGACCAAAGAGGAGTACCGGTTGTATTGGGGTTTGGGGATGTGCTTTGGATTTTTGTACATCTTATTTTACCATGTCATGGTTTTTTTTTTTTATTTGACTTTTAACTAAATAATATAGGGGGTGTGCTTGTCACTGCACTAAAGTGAAGATGTGTTAGGACATGGGAGTTGGAAAACATATATGTTCAAACAGAGTTGTCCTGGTTAAGGATAAAAAATTTCATTTCGGTGAATTGTTTCGGACACCTGGGAATCGGAAATCTTTCAACGTGTTTTGGAAACGTTTCGACCCATTTCAGAAAGTTAATGAAAGAAATAAAGAATTTAAGAATTATTTTTCTAAAACATTGGTCAAAATATATCAAAGTATCTTGAAATACCTTGAAACATTGCGAAACAATTGTGCAAATACATTGAAATTTACAAAACATCTTGAAACATTATGGAATACCGCAAAATATTAAAATTTGATTTCATCACTAATTTGTTTCGGTCTCCTTGAAAACGAAAACGTTTCGGACGTTTTGAAACGAAATTTTCATCCTTGGTCTTGGTTTCAAAAAAAGGGGAGGTAACAAAGATGTCTTTTTATTGTTATCCACATTTTTGAGACTCCTGTTGAAACAGTTGATCAACTACAAGCTGTGAGATTGATCTACCATCTTATACATGGTGAACAAAAATCTTAAACTTGTTCTGCTTCACAACACACACACAGACACATTTAAGTCAACATTATGATTTGAAGTTCAGATCCTCTACTCTTCATTGTAAGCCATGACCTCCTTGAATTGTGCTTTCTTTTGATGCACACCTTTTATCATGATTAGTACTTGGCTGATGTATAATATATTTGACTTTGACACAGGCTTTAAATGCTCAATCCAGGGCATTGCTTATGCAGAAGCTGGATCGCAGTGGTACTGCCACAAGGTTTGTGGGTGATACCATCTATTGCTTTCTAGTGTCCTGAGATCATAGCATAAACCTTTTGTTTTCTCCTTTGCAGTGTCACCGGGTCTGTTGGAACGCCCATGCTCAATGGATCAGCTCCATCTCAACAAGCTATTAGCTTGCCTATCAGTGGGCCGGCTGCGGTTCCTGCTCAAGTTTTTTCATCACAAATTGTTACAGCCTTGGAACCTATTGGGAACCCCAGCGAGTGTTTACTTTTGAAGAACATGTTTGATCCAGCCTCTGAGGTTTGTAATCTACCTGTTATTTTTTATTTTTCATATATGTTTCCCACAATTATGTTTGATTCCCTCATCTGTCTTGTATGAAACTTATTGGATGTTAAAACTATGTTGCAGGCTGATCCAGAGTTCGATATGGACATCAAAGAGGATGTAGAAGAAGAATGTTCCAAGTATGGACGGGTCAAGCATATATATGTGGACAAGTAAGTATGTTGATGTAAGATTTATGTGGGTTATTATCAGAGTTCCCTTTACCCTTTTGTACTAGCTGAGTATATCCCATTGTCCCAAGGAACTGTAATCTATTACTTGATGCTCTTTATGAGTTGTACAAAAGTTTCCATGCCTATGAAGTTGCATAAAACTACTTGGCAGATATTTTTATTGTCAATTCCTTACCCTGTTCTTCAAGATTGCACCTGCTAATTTTACAGCATGTTTGTACCAGTTGGTGGATTTTTTTGTCCCACCAGGATTGAAGGAATTGTTTTGCAAGAATTTCTGAATTTTCTTCTTGATGTGCCTTAAGTACATTCTTTAGAGTTGTACCTTCAGAAATTACTGCCCTCTGCTTCCAGTTTATGGTTGCAATCCTTGCTGTATTTTTGTAGGTTTTTTCCTTTGTCATTAGTATAATATTACTAGCAAACATTTTCTCTAGAACTCTTGGGCTCATGTTATTAAATGTGTGATAGTTGTTGATGAGTAATTTTTGAAATTACAGGAACAGTGCTGGTTATGTATATTTGCGGTTCGAAAATGTGGAAGGAGCACAAGGTGCTCAACAAGCAATGCATAAGAGATGGTTTGCACGCAGATTGATTTCAGCCATCTTTTTGGTAATATTTTTGACCCTTGCAACGGTTTATTCTCTTCTTCTCTTGAACTCGCAAAAGACTTTGTTTTCTTGGGATTCCTATTAAGTTTGCATTAGTGAAGTATATCCAAATAGCATGGTTATCCATCGTGATGTGAATGTAGGATGACCCCCTCCTGAGAAATATAGACAGGAAACTTGAAGAAGCTTGGTCGACATGGAGTCCTCTTTCCTTGGATTTAAAAGAATTGTTTTTTTGGGAGCTTTACCTGAAACTGTTTGTTAATTTTCTTGTTGAGCTGGCTTGACATTGGGGCTGAACTTGGGCGATCCAGCCCCATAAATCCAGTATTTGGGCACACGTTTCTAGTACTCTGGTTGGGCATGAACAAAATAATCCCAGCCCGATTCAAATTTGGGTAGAACTCGGGTCTGGGCTGACTGGGTTCAACCCGAACTCAAACCAAATGAAATCAGGCTCAACCTGATCTCAACGGGGAACTGTATATATACGCTCGTGTGTGTGTGCCTAAGAGGCTGGGGCTATGCTCGTCCCCATCTCTTTTTATTCTCAGTTCAAACTATATTCGTAATTTCACACACACACACACACACACACACATGTATATGTATATTTCATGTGAGTGTGGATGTACAAAAGAGATTGGGGCTGGGGTATCTGCGTTGCCGATCTCTCCTCATTCTTAGCTCAAACTTCTACTCCTCCCTTTCTTTTCTCCTTGTCTCTCCGTCCCACCTACGTTAAAAAACCAAAATATCATTATGCTTTAAAACACTACTTTTTGCAGCAGTGCTGCAAGAAAAATAAATAAAGCAAAAGAAACAGCAAACAAATGGGAGGAATGTGAAGAACACTTCAGACTCTTTCTTTATGGTGATCAGCCTGCTTCTCTTTCTGTCCCATCGCTAGCAAAATGTCTCTTTATCCCCAAATGCTTTTACAAACCACCACAACACACACACTCTCTCTCTCACACACACACACACACTCCCTCTCAGATTCACACAATCGGTCTCACGACCGCACCTTGCATATCCTTCAACTCTTTCTCTCTCACACTCACACACACACACATATTCTCCCCCTCAGACTCACACAATCGGTCTCATCACCGCACCTTGCATATCCTTCAAGGATTCCTTTTGCCATTGTGTTGGCTATATGATCTCCAAGAAGAATCTTGCGGATTTGGGGTGTTTGATTGATTGTTGGTTTCAGTGGGAAATGGTGTTGATTTGGATGGCAATTTTTTTGACAGATTTTTTGCCCCATTTTTAGGGGTATGTTGGCAGATTTTTAGTAAATAGTGAAAAGGTTTTCCGTAGGTTTTTTTTTGGTAAATTTAAGGTCGATCGGATTTTGTGGTAAATATTTTGTTGATTTTTTGGGTGGATTTGCGAACGGGGTTGATTACAAATTTTGCATCATTGGGACTATTGATTTTTGTTTAACTGGTTGTGTTAGGAAACCCACTTTTGTGGTGTGCTTTCATTGTGCACACCCACACCCACACCCACACCCACACCAACACCCGCACCCACATAATTGCTTACTCAAGCAACTGGAATTTAATTGTGTTGAGTTCAACAATCCAGACAGAGGCAGAACTCAGCTTGAAGCATGGTTCGAGCAGTACTTGGGTTGAGGGTTTCCTATCTTGGTTTGCGCCTGGTTTTATCACTCAATCTGCTCGACTTGCATTGGTACTTGACATGCTTATCAATGAAGCTGCCATTAAAATCTGTTTCGAGTGCTTTTCTTTTTTCATTGACATTGAGGGAGTTAATAAGTATTGGATCTCAAAATCATGTCCGTTGCTGTGGAGAAAGGCTTCCAGTATTCAACATTTCTATGTTTAAGGTCCAGCTCTGCAGTTTTCCAAACAGCACCTTGATTGAAGACCTTCTGAATTTGATTAGATATCATGTAGCGAGTGCCTATGGTCGGGAGTTGACTTTTTGTATAACCCACCTCCTCTGAACCAAAATGCACTGTGGACTTTCCATTCAAAAGTCAACTTCTCCATCCATGTTTTTGCCCCACTTGCCAATTTTAATTACTGATTCTGCTTTCAAGTGTGTTCTGTTTTTTATATTGTTTTAGGTCTTTTTAGAAACATTCTTTGTCCATTTTGAAAAAAAATAATCTATACCAGCACATACACCTTCATTAACAACACTTGACACTACTGATCACAAAAGCCTACCTAAACGTAGGGGTTTTAAATGGAACGAGCTGACTCGGGCTAGGGCTCGGGCTTGGGCTTGGGTTGGGATCATTGTTTGGCTCGCTCAAGCTCGTTCAATTTGTAATTCAAGCTGAGCTTGAACAGAATTTTAGGCTCGTTTTGTATACGAGCTGAGCCCGAGTTAGTTCGAGCCTAAGCTCAGGGTTTGAGCTCGCACTAATAAACGAGCTTCGACAAGCCGAGCCTAAGCCGAGCTTGAGCAGACCTAAAAAATTACGAGCTGAGCCTGAGTACACCAAGGCTTGCCCAAGCTCGGCTCGTTTAACACCCCTAACCAAACGTGATTGTCCCATGCGCACTCCATAACAAACATGCCAAAGTAATGCGGTCAAGTTTTCCTAGTCCTTCGACCGATTCTATGCATTTGCTGGCTGGCATGGACTTGAGTCCCATAAACCCCCCCTTTTGCCCAGATAAAGATGAAAAGTTTTCTCCTTAACAAAATAAATAAGACACTAAAAAGCCTATGCCATAATGTTCATTTCTTATTGGGTTGCATTCATCTGCAACCATCATTTCAACATCTATTTTTTAGGATGTTGGGCTGTGTAACTTTGAATCTTTGTCAAGTACTTCCTTTTGTTATCTTTTTCTGTACATGCTTTGATCCAGCTTTTGCTAATCTGCATTACCTGTAGCCATTTCATCTCTAGTGAACACTTCGTGTTACGTGTTACATTTGGATATGTGACTCATTTTCTTGTGTGTTTGGGTGCAGCAACCATATGAATATGATGCCAAATTCAAAGGCACTGTGTGAACAATTTTTCACGGATGATTGTGAAATGTTTATTGGTGTTACTTTCCGGGAATGTTAGTTGGTGGCCGGCCATAGCTTGTTTGTATTTTTAATTTTTGGTTAGAGAAAAATTAACCTCCAATATGTATCACCAAAGATTATTATGAACCGCTCAACCCGTGAGAAGTATTTGTATTTGTTTCCAGATTATCTGCTGCCTTTTGGTTTTGTATGATACTGAAGTAGATGATGTAATCTTCACTCCTTCCTTAAAAATGAGGATCAGGTGTGCGCAGTTTTGTTTGATTTATAAGCTTCTTGAACCTAGTTAGATTGTGTATGTTTGTTATTATTTTTTCCCAGGTTAGTCAAAGGTGCTGTTAGCTAGCTACAGGATAAGATCTCGATATAAAACAACAGAATAACCTGCTCAATCAACTGCTGCCGGAAGATATAAAACTGCTTATACTATTTTTTTGGATAGATTTAGTTCCGTGGCCAATAAAATCTCTTGGAAGGATGATATGATGGTGGTTTTGTGACTGGTTGACGAGGGTGTTCAGGTCTTGGAGATCAGCTGATTGGTTTTAGGTACACGATCCATTACACAAAGCTCATGGATGAGATAGCCAAGACCAACGGCCCTCTGGGTGGTACCCTGGGAGTTTCGTGTTTAGGATCTTTAGCCTTCGAAGTGCGTTCCCCAATTGAATTCTGGGGCACTAGAAATGTAAGAGCTTTTGAATGTTTGTAATCAGGAATGCAGGTATACCACGGTATATTAGTTAGGGTTATAATGGTATCAGCCGCCCAATATCTTCTTTTTCCATCCAAAAGTCCAGTTGACACCCAAAATGTCGGCGGATTGTATATGAATTGGATTTGAGTCAATCTACATACCGTTTCAATTATCAAATAAATTTTATTTTCTTAGTGTATATCTGGATCCATTAAGAATTGGATACATAATTTGATAATCTGATTCTATTTGAATAACTAAGAGTGTGTTTGGATTGACTTAAAAAAAATATTTTTTGGACTTTTGACTTATCACAAGTACTTTAAAAAAAAGTTAATTTTAAAAAAGCTAAAACTGTTTTACAACTTAAATAAGTCCAAAAATAAAAGTTAAAAAATAAAATTTTTACTTATCCAAAATCATTTCGGCCTATTCACTTTTATCTCTACTTTTTTCCTCCTCACCATTGCAACACTCTCGATACCCTCTTGCTGTGAACAACTGAAGGGCTTCTTCCACTTTGACGACCATTGACAGCGATGTCGGAGAGTTAGGTGATCAACGGCAACCTTGACAACATTGTTCTCTCTTTTGTCTTCATTCTTATGGAGTTATTAGAGATCTCAGTCCATCTCGAACACGTACGAATTCTCGGATTTGTGTACTATGTGGAATATATTTGATAGATTTGTCTCTATTCATCTCTTTTGTCTTCATTCGGTTCTAAAATAGTTGGTGCAAGTTCATTTTTTTATGGCTTCTTTCACCACACAACTTTATGGGGCTTTTAACTTTTTTTTTAAGTAAAACTTTATTGATGGGCCAAAAGGTTACAGCAAATGAAAGGGGGGGGGGGGGGGGGGGGGGGGGGGGGGGGGAGATATGGTAACCTTACCCCTTAATTGAAAAATACAACATTTGAATAAAATAACAAAACTATTTCATGATAAAACAGTCTATTAATGGACTGGTTTCCCAAGTTATCTTGAAGCAGAGGTCTTCTTGCGTAAGACTCTTATTTGGTGAAGATCCTGAAGGAGCCTTGATACTAGAGGGAGAGTTCAAGTCCAATAACACTTCTTGTCTTTTCAAAAATCTCCTCAACAGCAGCGGCACTCAAGTTCTTAGTGCTAGGTGCAATAAGTATGCCATTTCCATGTGAAGCGTGCATCATCTCTTGTCTGAGTCCTGAATGTGTAGAACAAAGGATCCCTATCTACAACTCCTTTATTTGCCAAAGAATTAGCCACCGTATTCCCTTCCCTATATGTGTGTTTAATTTGAAAATCCAATCTTCCAATAATGTCAAAAATCTGGTTTGCAAAAGTCCAGAATTTCCAATAAGCCAGGGTAGTTGTTCTTGTTAATATTTAAAAATAAAGTTTTTAAACTTCCTGTTATTTTTCACATTTTGTTTTTTCGTCAAATTACTTTTTGGGATTTCGGTTACTTTATGATCAATTTTAAGTTAGTGCAGATTTTATTACACAGATTTTAGTGGCAAAACAAATGCTCCATTCAAGACCCAACGTTCCATTCTTTAATGCATTTTAAGCTGGCTATCAATTGCATTCAAATCTGGATTTACTCATGGCAATTCCATTGGCTATATAAGCCAACTGGTGGAAGCTTTTTTGACATAGCAACAACAATCATTTACCTTGCCAAACTCTCTGCCATAGCCCAATTCCTTTCTCGACTAGCATATAGCTTCCTTTTCGCATATATATTTCTTGAAGTATTCCTACATACCTTCAAGTACTTTCTATTATCTTGTTTTGGGCAACTCGATTACAGTCGGATTCACCCCCTATTTCTCATTGTACATGAACCTTGAGGATTTGCTACCGTGAGACTAGGTTGGATCTTGGAGCCGCTGTCGTCGTTAGCTCCTTCACGTGGGGAACCACAGCCGCTTTAGGACAGCGTTTTTTACACACCTCATAGACCCTCACAGGCTAGCTCTTTCCATTAAATTTTATTACTTATGTTCTGCTCAATATTATATGCTTGATGTTATGTTATGATTTCATGTTTTACCTATTATTTTACTGGTTCTTTTAGCTATGATTTCATACTCATTTTTAAATTGCATGTTGCTTAGTTCCTATTCAATTTTTATTCATGTTGATTTGATTGTTATCATTACTGTTAGTTCTATTGTTAAACTTAATCATTTGCCATAAAAATCCATAAGTTTTAAATAACAGTTCTGATCATATCCATTAAGATTAGTAATAGACCCCTGAAATTGTGGACCATGTCATTGCTCTCAAAAAAAGTGGATGGTTGTCCATAGGTTATAGCATCTGTTGGACTTTTTTCTATCTTGTTTTTAATGCTAATTAGAAGATATTTGGGCTTCTTAAAACACCTAATTAACCCTCCTATGCCATGTAATTCCCCGTCCTTTATGGATCAAATGATTACCTAGAGGAATATTTTAGAATGGTCTTAAAAGGAGAATCGATCTTAGAATTTATTGTTCTATGATGTGGGTTGATTTCCAACTTGTTTATTGTCATGGGGTCAATTTCTCACTTAAATTTTAGCCTCGTGATGGCACTGAGATCCTCACTCAGTCTCAGCCAATGCACTCAAAACGTTCACAGAAATGCACACACGAACAGAACATGGACAGTAAGCAAACCCATATAGCACACACAAACTTTACAGGCCAATTGGCCAAACCTTTTTTTTCTCAACAAAGTCTAAAGGGAAACTCATTCAAGGGCCGGCTTATAAAAACGTGCCCAACTCTCTTGGTTGCACTGCAGGCTCAGGCATGCCTATTTATAGCATTCAGAGTGGCAGTTACAAGCCTAACCACCTAGGCAACTACAAAGCATATCAGATTCGCCCAAAGCCTGCTGACCATGACTGAGAGACCTTCACCCACTTTCCTTATTGTGCTGGTCATGGCAGAGGCAGTTGCAACTGTTGGCTGACCCAGCCAACAACTGCCCCCAACTTCTCTGCATGCTGTGTGCACATGCCAGATACTCCCCCATGCTGTGCACATGCCAATAATTGCACAAAACCGCCACCATCTACAAGGCACATGCCACAACGTCCTCACATGTTGTGCATGTGCCTTTTTTGTGAGCCCACAACACCTGATTGTGTAACACCCCGTACCCGCCTCTTAAAAGAGGTAGTACAGGAGTCACTTATAAACAGCCCAAATCTCCCCCAAGCAACCGATGTGGGACTAGCCAGGATCTCACAATCCACCCCCCTCAGGGCTGCACGTCCCTGTGCAGCTTTACCACGCCGCAGCGTTAGGCTCACACGAGCACCCGTGCAGGGTTACCCACCATCAGCCGGTCAGGGTCGGCTCTGATACCATTTGTAACACCCCGTACCCGCCTCTTAAAAGAGGTAGTACAGGAGTCACTTATAAACAGCCCAAATCTCCCCCAAGCAACCGATGTGGGACTAGCCAGGATCTCACAGATTGCCTTGCCTTCGTGCCAAGCCATGCCTAGCTCATGGCTTGGTCTTCCAAGCTAGCAATGCCCCACAAATTAAGCCACCCAGCTAACCTTTGCTTGCCTGCTTTCTTGTGCCCATGTGTCCATGCATGAGCTTCCCTCAGCCATGCATGAGTCTTCAATTAACCCACTGGTCATACCCAACGTGCCTATGTATGAGCTGCCTTCCTCAACCATGCATGGGGCTTCCACCAACGACGTGTCCCTGCGTTCATCGGTCTCACATTTCGGGTCTCGGACTTGGGAATGCATTGCCTCACCCATGACAAGTATTTGATGATGCCATGCCTTGCTTTGGTGTGCCAAGGTTTCGGGGCATAAAGGTCCCTAGGGAGGCTAGCCTGGTACCTTCTTCGCGGAGCACCCCCCTATAATAGCATTAAAGAGCAAAAACGTAGTGATAACAACATATATCTTCTAAGCTGAGGAGTCATAATAATTTGAGCTAGGGGCAGAGTTGTTGCATGCCACTTGAGCCTTTGTCGAGCCACTTTGTTACTTAACCAAATAAACATCCAAGTCCTTCGGAAGCCAACTTTGCACAAGGGTTTACTTCACCAAGTATAACCCAATTTGGCTAAGGTATGTGCGCGTTTGGGCGAGGCAGCTACATGCCAATGCCGCCAACGAGCTAAGGGGGTAACAAACCACCCCCACCAGAAGAGGTTGATGTCCTCATCGAGAGGTTGTTCCAATACTCCTTGATTTGTTTCTTAAACTATCAAAGAGTCACATCTCTTTCCCAACTCGCGTCAGCTTCAGAACCACCTTTCTAATGTACTAGAAAATCAGTCCTGCGATTCTTTTTACTCTGACCCATGGTTTAGTGAGACAGAATCTTATCGACCTCCTTGTCAAATTGTTTCCTGATTATAGGCGGAGTCCTCCTAGCTTGTTTCCTTCCAACATTCAACAAGTTTTCATGAAAAGGCTTCAAAAAACTCACATGAAAAGTTGGGTGAATTTTTAATCGATCAGGCAGCTTCAAGCAATAGGCAACATTCCCGATCTTCTTCATCATCTCGAAGGGGCCATCGTATTTGGGAACAAGCCCGCGGTGCACTACCTTTCTATTGATCCTTTTCCATATCGTAGGAGTCAATTTCAGCAAGACTTGGTCACCAACTTGAAATTCCAGTGGTCTGCGACCTTGATCAACATACTTCTTCATTTGTCAGGCAGCTTTGGCCAAGCTATCCTTTACCTTGTCAAACAACTCTTTCTTGGAACGAGCAAACCAATATGCAGCGGGACATTTTCCTCCGGTCCTCTATTTCACCACTTCCTAAGGAGTAAGTGGCTGCTGTCCCATAGCCAATTCCTCATTCCTATAGCCGAAGATCTGTGCAAGTTGTAGCAAAATTGGGCAGTGTCCACCAGCTCCACCCATTTTCTTTTTTTGACTTGCAGTGGCATAGTGCCGTAGATAATCCTCCAGCAAGGAATTGATCCGTTCAGTCTGAGGATGACTTGCTGTAGAGAACTTCAACTCAGAACCCATGAGATTGAATAACACCGTTCAGAATTTGCCAGTGAACCTTGTGTCGTGATCACTGACTATGTCTTCTGGCAAACCAAAGTACTTCACAACGTACTTATCGAACAATTTTGCAACAACATCTACAGCGCAAACATGAGGTGCAGGAATAAACATCGCATACTTGGAGAAGTGATCGACCACCACCATGATCGAACGCATGCCATCAACCTTTGGCAGGTTGCATATAAAGTCCATCGAGGATGACTGCCATGGTCTGTCAGGAATGGGCAGTGGCTAAAGCAAACCCGCTGCCTTCTTCTTCTCCCTTGTCAAGTTGGCACACAAGACAAGTCCTGACATAGCCCTCAATGTCATCTTCCATCTTGGGCCAGTAATAGGAGTGAGCCAGCAATACAAGCATCTTCTCTACTCCAGGATGTCCAGCCCACTGTGAATCGTGCGTCTCATGCAGCAACTCTAGTCTTTATTTCCCTCCTGCAAGAAAATAGAGTTTGCCACCTTTGGCATAAAGCAGATCGTCATCCAACTAATATTGGCGCACCAGACCTTTGCCAACTTGCTACTTCAATTTGCCATAATCAACATCGGTCTGGGCATGCTCTTAGACTCTTGCAAGGAAGTCAGTCTACACACTGGACAATGCAGCAACATAGTCATGGACCTCCTTCATACTCAATGCATCAATAACCTGATTTTGCTTCCCGGGTTTGTGCACCCACACAAAATCGAACTCAGCAAGGAATTCTTGCCATCGGGCCTGCTTTGGGGCCATTTTCTTATGGGACCTGAAATAGGTGTTCGCCATGTTGTTCGTTACGACGGTGAACTTCATTCCTAGCTAGTATTGCCTCCAAATTTCAAGGCAATGCACCACTACAGTCATTTCCTTCTCGTGTGCTGAGTATTGCTGCTCAACATCTTTCAGTTTTTGGCTTTCAAAGGCAACATAGTGTCCCTCTTGAACAAGGACTCCTCCAATGGCACGTACAGACGCATCTGTGTGCACTTCGAATGGCAGATCAAAGTCAACCAGTCTTAGCACGGGTGTAGAAGATATTGTATGCTCCAGCTTCTCAAAAGCTGTCTGACAGACACCATTCCAGTCCCATTTTTGGTCTTTCTTTATCAAGTGAGTTAGGAAATTACACTTCTTGGAATATCCCTCGATGAACTTGAGATAATAATTGGCTAGGCCAAGGAACGTCCGTAGTTCAGGCACATTGGTTGGTGCAGGCCAATCGACGATTGCCTTCACCTTCCTCTCATCCATTCAGATCTGGCCTTTGCTAGTCCAGTGTCCCAAGAACATCACTTCTTGGTGACATAATTCACATTTCTCCCTTTTTACATACAACTGGTGCTCTCTAAGCCGTGAGAACACCTCCCTCAAATGGTCTAAATGATCCTCCAACGTTTCACTATAGACCACAATATCATCCAAATAAACAACCACAAAGACATTGATATACTCATAAAAGACGTCATTCATTAGATTGTAGAAAGTTGTCGGGGCATTTGTAAGCCCAAAAGACATTACAAGGAATTCAAAAGACCCATAACGCGTCACACACGCAGTCTTAGGCTCATCTCCCTCTGCAATCCTAACTTGCCAATACCCAGTCTTTAGATCCAACTTCGTATAAAAGGTTGCATTAGAAAGCCTATCGAATAGATCAACAACATTTGGAATAGGGTACTTGTTCTTGATTGTCACCTTGTTCAAGGGCCAATAGTCGATTCACATACGCAGCAAACCATCTTGCTTCTTGTGGATAGGACAGGAGCTCCATATGGCGCCTTAGATGGCTTCATACTACCAGAATCTAGCAACTCCTTCAACTGCTTCCTTAATTCTGCCAATTCCATTGGCGACATCTGGTAAGGGGCACTGGCTGGAGGCTTTGCACCAGGCTCCAGCTCGATCTTATGGTCAATTGCACGTCTGGACGGAAGGCTTTTGGAGAGTTTTGGGGGCATAACATCATCAAATTCCCCCAAAACATCTGCCACTTCAACCAGCACATCTGGTTTGATCTCCACCAAAGTTGCGAGGTATGTCATCTCGCCCTTCCGCAGTCCAGCTTTCACTCGCATAGCGGACAACATCTCCATCTTTCGTTTGCCTTCTTTCTTGCTTTGGTCTGCCATGAATACAGGCACAAAGCATGGTGCTTTCTCATCCGAGATCAGCACTCCATTCAGATGTGGCGTCAGTGCCACCTTCGCCTTGATAAAGAATTCATTCCCAAGGATGACATCAAAGTAGTCCAAGGGCACATCCATCAAGCTCACATGGCCTTCCCACAAACCCACCTTCAGGTGTATTTTTGCTGTGCCATGCACCGCATTGCTTCAGAATTTACCGCTTTGAGCTTGCTTTCATTCTCTGACAATTGTAGGCCAAATTTTCCTACTTCCCTCTAGGCAACGAAATTATGGGTGGCTCCCGTATCCACCATGGCTAGAACTTTCTTGTCGTTCACCCAGGCTTGTACAAACATGAGGCCTTTGCGGGGTTGCTGAACTTTGCCCACAGTAATTGCATTCATCAACTGTAAATAAGGATTTTCCTTTTCGATTTCGTGGAATATAGGAAGTAGTTGCAACATTCCTGACTTAACTGGGAAGATTTGAGCTTGGACCGGTAAGATAATGCATGAGGGAGTGGTGCTACGTATGAGTTGTAGAAAATCCCGCATTGACCTCGCCGGAGGATCAATTGGGATATTGTTCCCTTCATTCCTAGGAGAGGGGAATTGCACTCATGGATTAGGCATTCTTGGTTCTTGCACTCCCCCACCCCTTTGAATGTTAGAATTGGTACCTACATTCTCAAAATTATCACCCCTATCCTCGGGTGGGTCTTGATCAATGTTCATGTTGGGGTCTAAGGGTTGTCTAACCAATCGGTTTTGTGACGCCCCAAAATCCGGGGGTCCGTTGATCACCCATCAACCCGCGAAATTACCCGTGGATGTCATTCAAACCAACACCACGGCTATAGCATCCCCTTAGCTGGGATCATAACTCACAAATGTAAACTGGATTCATTTATATATTGCGTTCAACCAAGATCCAACATGTCAGGATTTATACTCCATTATAGTCCATTTATATCATTGGAGGGAAGGAAAACATAGATTGAAAATAGGGCAAAGCAGTTTAAAAATCTGAAAATTTCTGAAAGTGTATCGGTACACTGTACCGGTACAATATCGTACCGGTACAGCGTACCGGTACGGTTAACTCACTGGAAAGTGCGTACCGGTACACAGTACCGGTACCCTACCGTACCGGTACACAGTACCGGTACTGTCTGCCCAGTATTGTCTTTTTCAACCGTTTCTCGTTTTTAATCCATTCCAAACCTCCCAAAACTCATCCAACACATGTTTAATGAGATTTTCTATAGAAGACATAACTTATACAAGTTCCATTACAATTAATTCCATAATTTACACATCAAAATGGAATTTTGATAAAAGCTTTACAAAACTCAAAATAACTCTTTTACAAAAACTCAACTAAGGCCACAAGTCGGCCCCCTTCATGCTTGATGCTCTCCAAGTGAGCCATCCACCGGTGCAAACCCCACACCTGAAATGTTTCCCGTATAGGGTGAGCCAACGCCCAGTAGAGTAGATCCTACAAAGGCTACTCCCCCCCCCCCCCTAGATGCTCATGCTCATGCAACATTTAAACAATCAATCCTAACTTTTTCCCAAGCCATACTGTCAATCACCAAGTGTGGTGTTGACATCAACCATGCACACACCCATGTAATGAGATGCTTCCGTGCACATGCTATGCTATGTCCCCTTGCATACAACATGATGTTCAATATGTCAAGAACAACACATGCAAAATTTCAACATGCACATCCAATTACAAATCATATCATAAGCATATGATTCCACAAGTTAAAACTTAAGCATGTTATTTCATTTCAATGAAAACAACCATATAAATCAAGCAAGACATTTTATCAAACACCTTCAAGGCACAACTTATAAATCACAAAGCATGCCTCAATTTTTCCCAAGTTACAAGAACAATCACATGTAACTTCCATATACCAAAATCAAGCTAGTATTTGATTTAGTTCGTTTCTAGACTTGTTTCCTCATTTCCACATCTATATATATATATAACATGGGTCCACATATACATATATTAATCCCTTAGACTATCAACATCTAAGGACAAGAATAATCCAAGGTAGGAAGAATCCTACCTCTTGAAGCGTAAATCACCCGAAGGAAGCTTCAAGAACACTTTCCAAGCCCAAGACTAGATTTCCCCCAAATCTCCTCTTTTGGATCTTCGGTGAAATCCCTCGTTCTTGGTGTGGTTGCGTAGCCCTCGTCGAGAGGATCGACTTTAACTCTTGACTCGACGGATTCCGAGCGACGAAACTCCGGGAATCGACGGAAGAAGATTGGATTTTCTCTCTTTTCTCCCACACGTTGAACCAGCAGAATATTGAAGAAATTCTGCTTAAAATGCAGATATTTGCTCCTATTTATAGTTCTAATACTCGGCCCACGTCGCGCCATGTGTCCCTCGCTTAATCGGGTCCGATTTCGTCCCGAAACGATTTATTTGATCCCGGTTTAAGCTCAAATTAATTTTATTTGAACTTTAACTTAATTTTAAGGAAATTTTATAAAATATATTTATGGGGACGTTCGTGAGGTAATTCGCCACGCAGTCGCTTCGAACGACGTGCAAAATTCGACTACCTCGGAATTCGACGAAATTTGACAGGGTGGCTAGAATTCGCGATACGAATCCAACGGCGAACTCCGTTTCCTCATCCAAGGTCTAGAGTATGAGTATTTTCAATACGCATTATAGTGGCAAATTACTATTTTGCCCTTTCCAGAAAAAGTTCAAATTTCCCGGGTTTTACATTCTTCCCCCCTTAAAAAGAATTTCGTCCCCGAAATTTATACACACATACATGCAATCCCATGCATATGCTACAGTCATGTAATAGTAAATGACTATAAAAACGTACCTCTATCCTCAAACAAGAAAGGATAATTGGCACGTACGGTGTCCTCGCGCTCCCATGTTGCCTCTTCCACTCCCCGGTGCTGCCACAGCACCTTCACTAGCCGCACGGTCTTGCCTCGCAAAACCTGTTCTCGGCTATCCATGATGCGCATCGGTTCCTCCTCGAAGGTGTCATCCGCATCAACAGTCAACTCACCCCAATCCACCACATGTGTCGGATCTAGAGTATACTTCTGGAGCATAGAGACATGAAATACCGCATGAACACCCGATAAATTTGGCGGTAACGCCAACCGATAAGCAACTGTACCCACCCTCTCGAGTACCTCGAAGGGCCCGATGTATCTCGGCGATAGTTTCCCCCGCTTACCAAACCGGACCACTCCTCTTTTAGGCATAACCTTCAAGAAGACATGATCTCCCACCTCAAACTCTAGAGGTCGCCGCCGTCTATCGGCGTAGCTCTTCTGCCGGCTCTGAGCCGTGAGAAGACGCTTCCGTATCAAGCCCACCTTCTCTGAGGTGTGTCTAACCAAGTCCGGACCCGTAGCAGGTCTCTCTCCAACCTCTGTCCAACAAACCGGAGATCGACATGGCCTCCCATATAGTGCCTTGTAGGGTGCCATCTGTATGTTCGCCTGATAACTATTGTTATAGGTGAACTCCACCAAGGGTAAATGATCTTCCCAGCTACCCTTGAGATCTAGGACACATGCCCGTAGCATGTCCTCTAATGTCTGAATGGTCCTCTCAGACTGACCGTCCGTCTGGGGATGGAAAGCAGTGCTCATCATCAGTTGTGTCCCCATGGCTCGTTGGAAACTCTCCCAAAAATGAGACGTAAACCTGGGATCCCGATCCGATACTATAGATACGGGTACTCCATGCAACCTGACAATCTCCCGTATATATAACCTGCAGAATTCCTCCAGTGTGAAGGTCATCCGCACAACCAAAAAGTGTGCCGACTTCGTAAGCCGGTCCACTATCACCCATACCGCGTCATGTCCCCGCGATGTCCGTGGCAAGTGAGTCACAAAATCCATCGTGACATGTTCCCACTTCCACTCAGCTACCTCCAATGGCTGGAGTAACCCTGCTGGTCTCTGGTGTTCAGCCTTCACTTGCTGACACGTGAGACATCTACTAACAAAATCGCCAACCTGTCGCTTCATCCCATTCCAATAATACTGGCGACGAAGATCATAATACATCTTCGTGCCTCCTGGATGAACCGCAAAACGGGAGGAATGAAACTCCCTAAGGATCTCCTCTCTCAGATCCGTCAACTGAGGAACCACAACCCTTCCCCGATACCGAAGACTACCATCCGAGTGAATGGCCCAACCCTCGTCACCTGTACCCGCCTGTTCCCGGTCCCGGATGGACAATAGCTCCGTGTCCTGACTCTGGGACTCAACAACCTTGCTCAGTAGGGAAGGCGTAGCCACCAAACTCCCTAAAGTACCCTGAGCCTGACCCATATAACATAGCCCGAATTGTCCCATAGTCTCGAGCATCTGCCACTCTCGGGAAGCCACACTAGCCAAGACTCCCCGTGACTTCCGGCTGAGTGCGTCAGCTACCACATTTGCCTTACCGGGATGGTAATGCAAAGTGAAGTCATAGTCCTCCAGAAACTCCATCCACCTGCGTTGTCTCATATTGAGGTCCCGCTGTGTAAAGATGTACTTCAGACTTTTGTGGTCTGAAAACACCTCGAACTGTTCACCGTATAAATAGTGGTGCCAAGCCTTCAAGGCCAAGACAATGGCTGCCAACTCCATGTCATGTGTGGGGTAACTCTGCTCGTGGTTCTTTAACTACCGAGAACCATAAGCTACCACTCTCCCGGACTGCATCAAGACGCATCCAAGTCCGTCCTTAGAGGCATCACAGTACATTGTGTACTTCTGTCCCCTTTCTGGGACTATCAGAATAGGAGCTGAAGTAAGCCTCCTCTTCAACTCCTGGAATGCCTTCTCACATGAATCATTCCACTCAAACTTAATCTCTTTCCGGGTCAACCTCGTCATAGGTGCAGCTAGTCGGGAGAAGTCCTCAATAAACCTCCTATAATACCCCGCCAATCCCAAGAAACTACGTATCTCGAAGACTGACTTCGGCTTCTCCCAATTCATGACTGCCTCAAACTTCTCCGGGTCTACGGATACACCCGAAGCCGACATCACATGTCCCAAAAATTTCACCTTAGTAAGCCAAAATTCACACTTGCTGAACTTGGCATACAACTGATGATCTCTCAAGATTTGAAGAACGACCCTCAAGTGACACTCATGCTCCTCCTCCGACTTGGAGTAGATCAAGATGTCGTCAACAAAAACTACGACGAACTGATCAAGGTAGGGTTGGAACACCCTATGCATGAGATCCATAAATGCTGCCAGAGCATTCGTCAATCCGAAAGGCATGACAGTGAACTCAAAATGCCCGTACCGCGTCTGAAAAGCCGTCTTGGGGATATCTGCATCCCTAACTCTCAACTGATGGTAACCGGTGCGGAGATCTATCTTGGAGTAGACCCGCGCCCCTCTCAGC
The DNA here is from genome assembly GCA_951799425.1 of Ilex aquifolium. NCBI lineage: Eukaryota > Viridiplantae > Streptophyta > Magnoliopsida > Aquifoliales > Aquifoliaceae > Ilex > Ilex aquifolium. The sequence goes on from OX637391.1 coordinate 29,753,769, forward strand.
TGATCAAACAAGTCTTCAATCCTCGGCAAAGGGTACCTATTCTTGATAGTTACCCTATTCAACTGCCGGTAATCTATGCATAGTCGAAGGGTTTTGTCCTTCTTCTTTGCAAATAACACCGGAGCGCCCCAAGGTGAGGTACTCGGTCTAATGAACCCCCTGTCCAACAACTCCTGCAATTGGACCTTGAGTTCTTGCAACTCAGCAGGCGCCATCCTATGTGGAGTCATAGAAATGGGCGATGTACCGGGATGCAACTCTATAGCGAAGTCCACATCCCTATGTGGAGGTAATCCCGGTAGTTCATCCGAAAAAACATCCTCATAATCACACACAACCCGAGGTAGACCAAACTCCTGTCTCGCCTCGTCCTCTAGGGTAAGGCTTGCTAGCCAACCCATCAACTGCCCGTGCCATCTAGAGTCGTACACGGCTTGAGGAAAAGCATTGTGCTTATCCCCCTGAAACATGAAACAAACCCCATCTGGTGTGTAAGCAGTGACCCGCTTCCGGTCACAATCAATGACGACTCGGTGTGCCGCCAACCAATCCATTCCTAGGATAACATCGAACTCCGACATGTCCATGACCCTAAGGTCCACGGTGAGTAGAATCCCTGAGATTTCTAACTCACAACCCCGACATATCCGATCAACTCTCACCCTAGCTCCCAGGGGAGAACTCACATGCAATGACTCTTCTAAGGTCTCAACCTCTAAACCCAAATCTTTCACACAAGATGCAGAAATGAATGAATGTGATGCACCAGAGTCAAATAATACTCTTGCCCATAAACGAGAGAGTAGAAATGTACCCTGTATCACCGACTGATCTGTCGGCTCGGTCTGTGGCATAATGGCGTAGACACGCCCCTGGGTCCCTGAAGTCCCAGCCTGTGAACCCTGGCCTCGCCCTCTACCCATGCCCTGGCCCATCTGGCCTGCTTGCGGAGTTCCCTCTCGAAAAGTAGTAGGCGCTGGTGCAGCACCTTGAGACTGGTACTGGCTCCTTTGACCCATGGTGGGGTAAGGAGGAACAAACTGTGTCTGCGACTGTCCCACAGAAGACTAGGATTGGGATGTCCCATAGCTCTGGGATCCCTGCCGTTGAGGACACTCCTTCCTCATGTGACCCGCCTGGTGACAAAAATAGCAAGTCTTCTGGCCCGTCTGGAAGGCGGTCCTGAAGTTTCCTCCGTCTTGGGAGAATCTACCTTGGCCTTGGCCTTGATAGCCGCGGCTCTGCCCTTGAGATCCTTGCGGAACAGAATTCCTTTGCCTATTTCCCGCACCAGAAGAAGAGGATTGACCCTCCTTCTTTTTGTCCTTAACACCCGCTTCCCGGATGTTGCGCGCGTCCTCCACCTTTCTCTCGATAGCCATTGCAGTGTTGACCATCGAATCAAGGTCTTGTAGGAGGAGTCCCACAATCTTGCCTCGAATGGACAACTTCAGTCCATCCTCGAACTTACGTACCTTGGCCATGTCTGAGGCCACATAATCATCAACAAAACGGGCCAACTCCGTGAATTTGGCCACGTATTCTAGCACACTCATAGTTCCCTGCTTCAATTCTAGGAACTCCTTGGCCTTAGCATGTCGAGCAGCTGCCGGGAAATACTTTCCCATATAGAGCTCTCGAAACTCTGCCCAAGTCATGGCCTCCAAATTTCTGGAGTCCTTCACCCAATCCCACCAAAGCTGGGACTTTCCCTCCAGCTGAAAATTCGCCAGAGTTATCTTGGTGGCATCGGAAGTGATTTCCATAGCCCTCAAGATCTTCTCCACTTGCCGAATCCAACGGTCGGCTACCATTGGATCAGCCCCTCATAGAAAAACCGGAGGATGATGGGCTTTGAACCTCTGGAGGTTACTCGAGCCTCCGTGTCCCATATTTGCACCAGTCTGTGCAATGGTAGCGGCTGTAGCACTAGCCTGTGCAATAGTCGCAGCCGCCTCACCGATAGCCTCTGCAAAGGCTTGGTGATCAAAGGTCGGAGGTGGCTGGTTGTTCCACCTACCGCCTCGGCGTCCTCGCCCTCTATATGCCATCTACATAAGTCAAATAACAATATAGTTTACAAGACATCCCAAAATAGGAATCAATACTCAAACATCAAGAGTTTTCTAATCGTCTCACTAGGGAAGCATATGCCTCTCCTTAGTAGACATTTATACCATGAACCCTCCCGTTCATCCGCTTTCCCACTCCCAAGGTTATGTTTTCTAACCCTAGTGTGGTCATTTCCATATACATCTTACCATGTATAAAATCCACATAAAAAGTAGCACATAGCATGTAGCAAATTAAGCACAAAACATGAAATGCATATGGAATGCAATGGTCTAAACCCAATGTCCATCAAGCCCTAGGTAATTCGTATACCTATGCTCTGATACCAAGCTGTGACGCCCCAAAATCCGGGGGTCCGTTGATCACCCATCAACCCGCGGAATTACCCGTAGATGTCATTCAAACCAACACCACGGCTATAGCATCCCCTTAGCTGGGATCATAACTCACAAATGTAAACTGGATTCACTTATTTATTGCGTTCAACCAAGATCCAACATGTCAGGATTTATACTCCATTATAGTCCATTTATATCATTGGAGGGAAGGAAAACATAGATTGAAAATAGGGCAAAGCAGTTTAAAAATCTGAAAATTTCTGAAAATGTACCGGTACAATATCGTACCGGTACGGTTAACTCACTGGAAAGTGCGTACCGGTACACAGTACCGATACCCTACCGTACCTGTACACAATACCGGTACAGTTAACCTACTGGAAATGGCGTACCGGTACACCGTACCAGTACCATACCGTACCGGCCCAGTATTGTCTTTTTCAACCGTTTCTCGTTTTTAATCCATTCCAAACCTCCCAAAACTCATCCAACACATGTTTAATGATATTTTCTATAGAAGACATAACTTATACAAGTTCCATTACAATTAATTCCATAATTTACACATCAAAATGGAATTTTGATAAAAGCTTTACAAAACTCAAAATAACTCTTTTACAAAAACTCAACTAAGGCCACAAGTCGGCCCCCTTCATGCTTGATGCTCTCCAAGTGAGCCATCCACCTGTGCAAACCCCACACCTGAAATGTTTCCCGTATAGGGTGAGCCAACGCCCAGTAGAGTATATCCTACAAAGGCTACTCCCCCCCCTAGATGCTCATGCTCATGCAACATTTAAACAATCAATCCTTATAAGGATATGCAACAATACTATGCCATGGAATGAGATGTCACTCACTCATGCATTTCAACCCGAGTCCTCACCGACTCCCACTACACGATGCAATGCCAAAGTGTTTCATTTCATCATTTATGTTCACATCAAATGACATTTTCAAAACTAGGGTCTTTCTTGGGATTGGACATTTCTTGGACTTACACCAAGGGTCTTCCATACCCGTACACTTTATGGACTCTTACACCAATGAAGTGCACCTCCCATATCACCGGGCCTTGCACCCGAGAGGCCGTCATGCCTCTTCTTGCTAATCCCAACCCAATTTATCATGCAACCAATCGGCTTAGTTTGGTCATCGACCAAACTTTTTCCCAAGCCATACTGTCAATCACCAAGTGTGGTGTTGACATCAACCATGCACACACCCATGTAATGAGATGCTTCCGTGCACATGCTATGCTATGTCCCCTTGCATACAACATGATGTTCAATATGTCAAGAACAACACATGCAAAATTTCAACATGCACATCCAATTACAAATCATATCATAAGCATATGATTCCACAAGTTAAAACTTAAGCATGTTATTTCATTTCAATGAAAACAACCATATAAATCAAGCAAGACATTTTATCAAACACCTTCAAGGCACAACTTATAAATCACAAAGCATGCCTCAATTTTTCCCAAGTTACAAGAACAATCACATGTAACTTCCATATACCAAAATCAAGCTAGTATTTGATTTAGTTCGTTTCTAGACTTGTTTCCTCATTTCCACATCTATATATATATATATATAACATGGGTCCACATATATATATATCATTCCCTTAGACTATCAACATCTAAGGACAAGAATAATCCAAGGTAGGAAGAATCCTACCTCTTGAAGCGTAAATCACCCGAAGGAAGCTTCAAGAACACTTTCCAAGCCCAAGACTAGATTTCCCCCAAATCTCCTCTTTTGGATCTTCGGTGAAATCCCTCGTTCTTGGTGTGGTTGCGTAGCCCTCGTCGAGAGGATCGACTTTAACTCTTGGCTCGACGGATTCCGAGCAACGGAACTCCAGGAATCGACGGAAGAATATTGGATTTTCTCTCCCTCTTTCTCCCACACGTTGAACCAGCAGAATATTGAAGAAATTCTGCTTAAAATGCAGATATTTGCTCCTATTTATAGTTCTAATACTCGGCCCACGTCGCGCCATGTGTCCCTCGCTTAATCGGGTCTGATTTCGTCCCGAAACGATTTATTTGATTCCGGTTTAAGTTCAAATTAATTTTATTTGAAATTTAACTTAATTTTAAGGAAATTTTATAAAATATATTTATGGGGACGTTCGTAAGGTAATTCGCCACGCAGTCGCCTCGAACGACGTGCAAAATTCGACTACCTCGGAATTCGACAAAATTTGACAGGGTGGCTAGAATTCGCGATACGAATCCAACGGCGAACTCCGTTTCCTCATCCAAGGTCTAGAGTATGAGTATTTTCAATACGCATTATAGTGGCAAATTACTATTTTGCCCTTTCCAGAAAAAGTTCAAATTTCCCGGGTTTTACAGGTTTTGTTCGTCCCGTCCCCACAAACAACAACTATCTACAAATAAAAATATAACAAACAAAACTATATACAAGGAGCAACGTACCTCAGCCCATGATGAACACCACGGGACTTACCTCCTTTGTCCGAAAATCACATTCTCAATTCAACGCTTGCCTTCCCCGACAACGACACAAAAAAATGCTTGATTTTTTTTTCCGTTGTATTCCCTAATCTCCGGACATCATCCCTAAATATGCGTATAGCTTATCGGGATAGGGGAGTGTCACTCTCCCTCAGAATGATACAAGAAATAGGGAAACAGAATAATGGTGGGTGAATGAAAAAGTGTGTGTGTGTGTGTGAACAAAAATGCTCCCCAAGCGCAGAGAGACTTTCGAGTGTCGTGTTTTACTTGGAAAAGTATTCCAATGTCGTCTCCTCAGGGAAAGAGGTGAATCGTGTTGAAGGTGATTTTGGTAAAAAAAAAAAAAAAGGGAAAGTGTAAAAATCTTTTGATGTTTGAAGTTGGTTTGTGATTGTGTTCTTGGTGAAAATGAAATGGAACAAGTGTTGGCTAATCCGAAGGGATAATTCCAATTGGAATGTCAACTCAACTCTAGACTTTCCTCCAATGGTGCTTACATGTTCGATTGATTCGTAGGAAGTGCAGGACAAAAATGGAGGTGAGAATTCAAGCATACCCCGTGACAATGCCTATAGTGTATCAAGAATTCACAACCATGTCCACACTCAACCTAGTCAAACCGAGTCATCGTACACTACGAGGAGGAAAGAAGATGAGTTAAAATAGTATACCCAAGAGGAATTTTCCCTTGGATTAGTGATGAGCACAAAATATTGTATATTTGATGGCCTCATTACATACATTTTAAACTCAACTTTGTAATTAATTACTTAGAGTTAGCCGAAATTATGAATAATGTTGAATTTTTGATGTTGCAGTAATTATAGCATAAATGATGGATTTTAGAACCTTGAAACTATGTGTGGATGTGTGGTGAAGAGATGGACACATTACATAAGGATTTGGATGCTTAAAAGTGAAAGAAATCAAGGAGGTATTGGTGTTTGGTAACATAGGCATCAACACCCACACCATTTTGTAGTAGTACCTCAATTTTACTCCTTTTTGACCATGATCCGCTTCGAATTTGAAAAAGTGAAAAACATGAAAGTTGTAGATCTGAATGTCTTCTGTATTGTGTCAAAATTTCACCTCAATCGGACAGTTGGATCAAAAGTTATAATGATTCTACGAAAACTAGTCCGCAGCAGAAACAGTACCGATACGCAGTACCGGTACGGTTCTGCCTCTGGAGTTCGGGGTACCGGTACACAGTACTGGTACTATCTGCTGAACAGACCAAAACACCTGCAAACCATGCTCCACTTGCTTGGGGGTCCCACCATTGATTCCCCCACTTGTCCCCTGACATCCCTTACACATTTACATGATTCCTACACCCTTGTGGAAGACTTTGAACACAATGACATTAATGGGGATGGGAGAGAAGGGGACTGCCAGGGGAGTTGCTGGGTAGGCTGCTCCTAGCCTGTCCAAGCCATCATCTAACCTCCCATTGATGGGAGGCCTGCACACACATGCTAGGGACCACCATGGACGAAATTGCTAGGCTCTCACACTCCATATATTCAGCATTCACACAAGATTCAAGGGTGACTACCTAGGCTTAGAAAGTCCAAGGAAGAAGATGATGAATAGTAGATAGAAAGCTTATGTTTTTGTATTTTCTTCCATCCTTTCACTTGTAATTTATTGTAAGACTTTTGTAATCTTCATTTAATGTCTTTAATGTCATTTACTTCAAGTACATTTCAAGTTTAATGCTACATTTTAGATTTCACTATTGTTGCTTCCAAGTTTTCTTCATTTCTTGCTTTAAAATGGGTATTGAATATTTTTCTTCATAGCTTAAGATTTCTTGCTTTAAGTTAAGTTTAATGTTTCCTTTCTTCATTATGCCCCTTTACATTACCTCATTGTCTTTCCTTCAAGTATGAGTAGCTAGATTTTAAGTTGGTTAATCCAAGGGAGAACTCCTCTTGGGTGTGCCACTTCAACTTATTTTCATTCATCCTCTCAGAGTACGATGGTTCGGTTTGACTGGGTTGAGAGTGGATGCGGTTGTGAGCCTTTGATATCCCGTAGGCTTGGTCACGGGTTATGCTTGGATCCTCACCTCCATTTCATCCCTAGCTTCCCACGAATCAATCGTTCATCTAAGCTCTATTTGAGGAAGGCTTCGAGTTGATTTGGGATTCCCATTGGAGTGAATCCTTCGGATTAGCCTACACTTGTTTTCTTGCATTTTCATTAAGAACAAAACTCACCAAAACCAACTACAAGATTTTACACTTTTCCATTTTGACAAAATCACCTTCACACAATTCCCTTCCTTCCCTGAGGAGACGACCTTGGAATACTCATTCCAAGTAAAACACAACAAGCAAAAGACTCCTTGCGCTTGGGGAGCACTTTTGTCCATTTCGCACATTCCATTTCATACATTTCATTCCATCCACCATTCTGTTGCCCTATTTCCCACATCATTCCGAGGGAGAGTGACACTCCCTTCACACATACACCATATACACATTGAGGAATGATATTAGGGGGTTAGGAACTACAACGGTTTTGATCAAGCAATTAGCCAACTATTAGCTTAGTTACTCATGTTTAAAGTAAGAACATAAATGGCATGAAGAGACATTGTAAAGAAATGAAGATTGGACTTTTAATTAATGCAAGGAAACATAAACTACAGGAAAGTGCATTTAATACCCATTCGAAGAGCTTTGAGATGAAAACTTGAATACATTAATGGTAAAAGCTAAGATACTCAACTAAACTTGACATGCATGGGAAATAAATGATATTAAAGAAAATAAAGGAAGCTTAACAACATCTTACAAGAGATTACAAGTGAAATGGGAAGAAGAATGCAAGAAATTCAAGCTTTCTCTCTCTAACTATGTCTTCTACCTAGAGCTGCTCTCTCTCTATAATGTAATACCAACTGAATAATACATAATGAATCCTCCTTTTCGTCCATAGAGAGCTCTCAAAGGTGAGTGGCAGGCCTTACACCAAAAGGGGGCTGATTGGATGCATTTGGCAGGCTAGGACAGGCCTAGCCTGCATCTCCCCTGCATTGCCTCTTCTCTTTCCTCCACATTAATGCTAAACCCTTCAAAGTCCAAGCTAAGGTGAGGGGAGGCCTGTAGATGTGTAAGGGATGTCAGGGCACTTGTTGGAGAAGTGTAGGTGGGACTCCCAAATGGCAGAGCTTGAGTAGCAGGCTGTCTGAGCAATCTGGGCAAAACCTTCCGAAAGGTCGACAAAAACCTTCCGGAAGGTTTGTGCAGCAACAGTTAAATGAAGAAACCAGTAGTAAAAACCTTCCTTTCCGAAGGTTCATTCCAGTAGACAAAACCTTCTGTAAGGTTTTGACAGTGAAAAGGCAGACCAAGGCAAAACCTTCCAGAAGGTTTTCATCCAATTTGCATTTTTCTTGGTTTCTTCACCTTCCAAACCTTCCTTTAAGCCATTCCCTTATCTTCATTGACTTCAAACACTTCATTGGGGGCCTAACTCAAACCATTTACATATTTTTACCTGCATTTATACAAAACTCCATCAAAAAGAGAATTAAAAGCATTTATCCCCAATTTAACAACAAAAAAAAAGTGTAAAAGGGCATATTAGCATACAATATAAGCAATATTTTGTGCTAATCAATCCTGTCCAACCTACTTTTTCAGCTAGAACTTTTGCTATTTTTACATTTCTGTTATACCTTTCTACTTGGAGGGTTGAACTCCTGCCACCTTTGTGTCTTAATTGATATTAAGGGTGGTTGTATTTCAACTATTCATTAGGAAAGGAGTGTCAGTATTTTATTTAGTATTGTTATGAAACTTTCTCGCACTTCTTGCTTGTTTATAGCAATGGGGTGTGAGTAGTTTACTTATACCCTTCAGTGAGGGGTGAACATATGTATATTATTGGTTAAGTTATGGAAATGCCGATGTTTAATTATGCTTTATTGTTATATAAACCTCCCTTAATTGATGGATGGTTATATTTATAATATGCTTATGGTTATGAACACCGAGCAGTACTTCATATTCTATACCATACTATCTACTATTATGTACTTCATGTATGATATAGTGATGTACGTAATTGGGTGTTACGTAAAATTCGATTGATTGGTTATAGACGGGTTAAGTCTCGGCATAGCCAATGCTTTTGATTCAATGTGTAACCCGGAATTGTGTCATCAGTGAATCATCAACCTATCGGTTGAATAACTAAAGTGATTTGACTAAATGGCTTGACCTTCTGGTTCACTAAGGATGTTTAACAGATGCATGGTATAAAGTTGTCAGATGAATAACTAAAGTGATCCTCCTGAATGGCTTGATCTTCTGGTTCACTAGGGTTTTTTAACTGATACATAATACAAAACTGTCAATTGAGTAATTCCAGTATTCCTCCTGGATGGCTTGACCTTCTGGTTTACTTTAATTAGTCAATTGTTGCATATACCTACCAGCTAACCTAAACAGTTGTTGTATTATGGTTTAATATACATCAGACCTACCGGTTGACTTTCCAATGACTTGGAAGTTAATTGTTGTAAGGTGGCATTTCCAGTATTTAACCAATATAAAACATATGAGATTCTTGAACTGAAGGGTACCTTTCATATTATTGTCTTTTAAGAGCCTACCTACGCATTTTATTTATACAATTTATTTTCCAGTCTATCACACACACACACACTACATGTTGTCTCATGTTATACTGCTTTAATAATAACTTCATTGTTCTTATTTTAAATTCCTATTATTAAAACTCTTCGTAGGATCGATCTTGGACTTAAACCGAGAAAATTACAAGTTGACCACTTATACTTGGGTGTATGACAGGTCGAATCAAGTTTTTGGCGCCGTTGCAGGGGAGTTACAGTAATTTTAATTTGAATAGGAAAGTTGTTTACTTGTATTATATGTTTATATATTGCTTATTTTCTTTTAATAGTTTATGCATGTTCATGCATCAGTAGGTTCTATAAATCAGTCATCTCCTTCGTCTTCATCATCTTCATCATCTTCATTTTCACAAGCATCGTTTGATTTAAGTATGGTTCAAAATGTTCCTAAGGAGCAAGAAGTAGTTCAGAATGTCCGACCTTTAAGAGAATATTTGCATCCCACACTAACTAATGTCTCATCACGCTTTACTTTTCCAACAGACGCTCCAAATCTTAATATTAAGGCAGTGATAATACAGTTACTACCACAGTTCCATGGTTTGGAATCTGAAAATCCCTATGTGCATATGAAAGAATTTGAAGAAGTCTGTGGAACTTTGCAGGATAACTCTGAAATGGCCCAATTAAAACTTTTTCCTTTTTCTTTGAAAGATAAAGCTAAATAATGCTTAATTCTTTAAAAAACTAATTCTATCACAAGCTGGCAAGCTTTGCAAACTGAGTTTTTCAAAAAAAAATTTCCAGTGCATCGTACTAATGCATTGAGACGTCAAATAATAAATTTTTCTGTAAAAGAAGAGGAGACTTTTTATTAATGTTGAGAGAGATTTAAGGATCTTCTCCAAGCTTGTCCACATCATGCATTTGAAAATTGGACTTTAGTTGATTTCTTTTATGATGCTCTCCCATCTGCATTACGACAGTTTGTTGAAATGATGGCCCAAAGGGAATTTATGAGTAAAAACTCTGAGGAGGCGTTCTAATTTTTTGATAACATTTCTGAGAGTTCCCAGATGTGGGGCTTAACTTCTTCAAATATTGTTGAACCTAAGCCATCTACATCTGAAAGAGGAAAGTATGTGTTAAAAGAAGATGATGACTTAAGAGCTAAAATGACTAATTTATCCTGAAATTTGGAAGCCTTAGAGATGAAAAAAATTAAGCAAGTGCCAGTTGTGTCTTCCACTAACCAAATATGTGAAATTTGTGTGTTGTTAGAATATCCTGCAGGGGAATGTCCAACTATACCAGCATTTAAAGAAGTTTTAATTGAACAATCTAATGTCATTTCAACTTATACTAAGCCTTATCCAAACCCATATTCTGATACCTACAACCCAGGATGGAGAAATCATCCAAATTTTAGTTGAAAAAATACACAACCTATGAATCAATCACAAGGTACACCACTGCCATAGACTCAACAACAATATCAACCTTATTAACCCCCACATAAAAAGACTCTAGAAGATACTATGAATCAATTTATTGGAGTCAAATGAGTTTTAATACTCAAACAACTCAAGCATTCAATGATTTTAAAGCTCAAACTTCACAAAGTATTGAAGATATCAATAGTCATCTAGCTAAGTTGACCCAGTCCCTGTGTACGTCAGAGAAGGGAAAATTCTCATCTCAACCTAAACCTCCACAGAGTCAAAATCAAGTCAATATAGTGTCATCTGAACCTTCTCCAAGTCAAGTACAAGCAATCACAACACTGAAAAGTGGTAAGGTGATTGACAAGACCATTAAACCCAAGATTTCTAAAAAAATATGTAAGTCAATTCTTGTAAATGAACCACTTGAACCTGAACCTTCAGCTGAAAAGCAACCAGAACCACAAAATGAGAAAGAACATTCGTGTCCTATTCCATTGCCTTTTCCTCAAAGGATCAAGAAGTCCTCATCTTTGAAAGATCATTCTGAAATTCTTGAGCTGTTTAAACATGTAAAGATTAGCATTCCTTTGTTGGATGCAATTAAACAAGTTCCAGCTTACGCCAATTTTTTAAAAGATCTTTGCACGCTAAAAAGAAAAATCAATGTACAAAAAAACATTTTTAACTGAACAAGTTAGTGCTATCATACATCATAATACTCTTCTTAAGTACAAAGATCCTGGAAGTCCTACAGTCTCATGTATCATTGGAAATTTCCGAATTGAACAAGCTCTGCTTGATCTTGGAGCTAGTGTTAATTTAATGCCATATTCGGTGTATACACAATTAGGGTTGGGTGAGTTGAAACCTACCAATGTTACACTACAATTAGCAGACCGATATATAAAAACTCCATGAGGAATTGTGAAGGATGTTCTTGTCCAAGTTGATCAATTCTATTTTCTAGTAGATTTTATTGTTTTAGATACACAACCAATTTTTCATGCTTCTGTATACATACCTGTTATTTTGGATCGACCATTCCTAGCTACGTCAAATGCATTGATAAATTGTAGGAATAGAGTCATGAAACTTTCATTTGGAAACATGACCTTGGAATTAAATATTTTTAATATTGCAAAACAACCCAGAGAAGAAGAAGAATTGCATGAAGTAAATTTTGTTGAGTTGATAACTCAGCGTTTATTTGAAAATGTCTGTATGAAAAAAGAGTCATAAACATTAGATTCTATACCAAATGATGAGTCTAAAGATATATCAGCATGGAATCCAAAATGTGAAAAATTGTTGCCTAAGTCTGTAGAATCCAACGTCAAAGTTTTTAAGCCAAAATTAAAACCTCTCCCAACTAACTTAAAATATGTCTTTTGGGGAAAAGATGAAATCTATCCAGTGATAATTCCTCAAAATTATCTAGAATTCAAGAAAAAGAATTGACAAAAGTTCTTAAGAATCATCAAAGCATTATTGGATGGACAATAGTAGATATAAAAGGTATAAGCCCACTTCTATGTACTCATTGTGTATACTTAGAAGAAAATTCTAAACCATCTCGCCAAATGCAAAGAAGATTGAATCCACACTTGAAAGAGGTAGTTCGGGTTGAAGTGCTTAAACTGTTAGATGCTAATATTATATATCATATATCTGATATTAAATGGGTTAGGACTATACAGGTAGTCCCTAAAAATTCTGGTGTCACTGTAATAAAAAATCAAGAGAATGAATTAGTCCATGTGTGTATAGTCACTGGTTGGCGTATGTGTATTGACTATCGAAAGCTAAATTTCCTCACCAGAAAAGATCATTTTCCATTGCTTTTTCTAGATCAAGTTTTGGAAAGAATAGCCGGTCATGCGTATTATTGTTTTTTAGATGGATATTCTAGTTAAAATCAGATTGAAATTGCAATAGATGATCAAGAAAAAATCACATTTACATGTCCTTTTGGTACTTTTGCTTATAAAAGGATGCATTTTGGGTTATGTAATTGTAACACCCCGCATTTTCTTTTATATATGTATATAGATTTAGAGTAAATAATTGTTGTAAAAATGTGGATATGTGTAGGGACGGTAGGAATAAAAACAAAAACTAGAGATACAAATTGATTGGGAAGTTAAGTTTCGAAGGTGTGTAAACTTGAGAAGATGGATTATGGAAGTTTCTAAATATTGTTAGGTCAAAATAAGTTCTCCATTGAATCCGGAAGGTCGAAAAACATTGGGAGAGGTAATGTGGAGTGTATTGGAAGTTAGGAAGTATTCCGGAGTGAAAACACACTTAGAGAAAATTTGGGTAAGAAGGAGTTGGGACACCTTCTAGTATTTTAGTCATAACTTTTTATTATTATATCCAATTGATCTGAAATTTTGAAATTAGATAGTAGACATATAGAGCTACAAAAGTTTATTTCACAAAAATTTTCCAAATAGGCTTCTAAATAGTTCAAAATTGATCTGGAAGTTGCGGGTATACTGTCACCCGCGTCCGGACGGGAATAGACACGCATCCGGACGCGTATGGCAGAAACTTGGACGCAAAAACACGCGTCCGGACAGCACAAAACACGCGTCCGGACGCGCCAAACCGAGAGCTTCACGACTCAGACTTGATTTGGGCGTTTTCTCTCCCATTTGCAACCTATTTCCATCAATGCAAACCATAGAGAGGCTTAGAGAGGAAGGAAAGAAGGGGAAAACAAGAAATTCAAGGGTTGATTCAAGTGGGAAGGATCAAATCTTCTAGTTCTTCACACAAAAATTAAGGAGCAAGGTAGGGGTTTTCTCTCACTCACTTACATTGAGACTAGGGTATTTATATATGTATGCTTTGGCTATCAATGGTATATATATGCTATGGAATCATCCTCTCTTAGGCTTTTTGCAAAGATTACATGTTTTGAACAAAGATAGGGTTTAATACCCATGAAATCTCTTTTCTAGTTTTAAAATCCTAATTTTTGGAGAGTGATGTATTTCCTTCTTAAATGCTTTCTTTATTATGAATTTCGAAACCGTAGTGCTTTGTGTTGGGTAGAAAAAATGATTTTATTGTGATCTCATGTATTTTTCTTAGTTGGTTGTGGAATTGTTACATGTTATATTTTGAGAATTTTGGATAAATGCTTGTAAATTGAGATGAATGTTGGAATTGTGTGTTTGGTTGGTTGTTTGTGATGCACATGAGTGAGAGGTTCCTTGTAAGGATGCTCACCCCTTCCCAAGAGGTTCCTTGTAAGGATGCTTGAGAAGCAATGTAGTGCTTGGTGGGAGGTTCCTTGTAAGGATGCTCACCCATTCTCAAAAGGTTCCTTGTAAGGATGCTTGAGAATCAAAGATGACTTAAATGGTGGGGTGGAGGTTACCTTAAAGTATGCCACCTACCGAAAGAATGGGGGTGGAGGTTACCCTAAAGTATGCCACCTACCGAAAGAATGGGGGTGGAGGTTACCCTGAAGTATGCCACCTACCGAAAGAAACAATGATGACCTAAAGGGTGGGGTGGAGGTTACCCTAAAGTATGCCACCTACCGAGGGAAGCAATGTAGTGCTTGGTGGGAGGTTCCTTGTAAGGATGCTCACCCATTCTCAAGAGGTTCCTTGTAAGGATGCTTGAGAATTAAAGATGACCTAAATGGTGGGGTGGAGGTTACCTTAAAGTATGCCACCTACCAAAAGAATGGGGGTGGAGGTTACCCTAAAGTATGCCACCTACCGAAAGAATGGTTGGAAATTGTTATGGAAATTAATGGTGATTATGTGTATGTGGTACTCGTTTATTCATTTAAGTAATGTTTTTACATAAACTTGAGATCCTTTTTAAATGTCACTGCTTTATTTCAAATTTTGTATCTATGTTATGTTAAAAATGAGACCGACCGTTTTAAATACTTTTCTAAACCTTGTATGGGTTTGAGAGAATTTTTCTACAGAGCTTTGTGCTCACCCCCTAACGCTAACATTTTTCAGATTACCCGCTTGAGGAGGACGTAAGGGTCGAGGAGCCCGCTACTTGGGAGACTCCACTTGAAGGGAGTGTGGATCCCGAGGTGGACGCATAGAATGACCTCCTTTCCTTTTGTACTAGACTAGGACATTCTTTTGGAACATTGTGTAGTCTAGTTTCTTTTGTTTATTCCGCTGTGCTATTTTAAGTAATTTTTGAGATGTAATAGACATAATTTGAGCTTATTCTTTTGGATCACTTTGTAAATATTGGTGGATGACAAACGGAGTCTCGTTTCTTGAGGAATTATATTAGTACTCTCATGATATGAATGTTTTAGAATGTAATGCCGTCCAGGGTGTGTTTTGGGGTGTTACAGTAATGCTCTAGCTACTTTTCAGCGTTGCATGTTATGTATTTTTAGTGATATGGCGGAACGGTATTTAGAAATTTTTATGGATGATTTCTCAGTATATGGTGATTCATTTCATTTATGTCTCGAAAATCTTGAAAAAGTTCTTATTCGTTGTAAAGAAACAAACCTTGTTTTAAATTGGGAAAAATGCATTTCATGGTTACACAAGGTATTGTTTTAGGTCATGTAGTTTCTACGAAAGGAATTGAAGTTGATAAGTCTAAAATTAATTTGATAGCCAATCTTCCTCCACCTAAAACTGTAAAAGATGTTCGATCTTTTCTAAGTCATGCAGAATTTATAGAAGATTTATTAAAAATTTCAATTCAATATCCAGACCTATATGTAATCTTCTATGTCATGATGTATTATTTGAATGGAATGATGCATGTCAATTAGCATTTGATAAATTGAAAAATATGTTTATTTCTGCACCTATTATACAACCTCCTGACTGGTCTTCATCTTTTAAACTAATGTGTGATGCTAGTGATTATGCAGCAGGAGCTGTATTAGGTCAAATAAAAAATAAAAAATCCTATATTATTTATTATGTAAGCAAAACTCTAAATGATGCACAAATGAATTATTCTACTACAGAAAAAGAATTACTTGTTGTTGTGTTTGCATTAGATAAATTTCGTTTATATCTAGTTGGATCATCAATAGTAGTATTTACTGATCATGCAGCTTTAAAATACTTACTTACTAAGAAATATGCTAAGCCACATCTCCTACGTTGGATATTGTTACTTCAAGAATTTGATCTTATCATTAAAAACAAGAAAATAGTTGAAATTGTGGTAGCAGATCACTTGTCAAGGCCAAATTATGATATAAAGGAAGAATTAGTACCAATTAGAGAAACTTTTGTAGATGAACAACTTTTTGCAATAACAGAAGTACCATGGTGTGTAGATATAGCCAATTATTTAGCCACTAGTACTATTTCGTCTCATTATACCTGGACTGATAGAAACAAGTTTTTAAGTGAGGTATGTAATTTTTTTTGGGAAGATCCTTATCTGTTTAAGTACTGTAAAGATCAGATAATAAGACGTTGTGTACCTAATCATGAAATTGGTTAGGTAATTCAGTTTTGTTACTCTGAAGCTTGCGAATGCCATTTTGATTCAAAGAAAACCGCTGCGAAAATTCTACAGTGTGAATTTTATTGGCCAACTCTTTTCAAAGACGTACATATTTTTTGTTTAAATTGTGACAGATGTCAAAGAATGGGAAATATTTCAAAAATAAATATGATGCCTTAAAACCCTATTTTAATTATTAAAATTTTTTATTGTTGGGGCATCGATTTTATGTGACCATTTCCCTCATCCTTTGGATATCTGTACATTTTGGTTGCAGCTGGTTATGTTTCTATTGGTAGAGGCAATTCCATGTAGAAATAATGATCACAGAACATTGGTCAAATTTTTAAAAGAAAATATTTTGTCCAGATTTGGAATTCCTCGAACCATTATTAGTGATGGTGGATCACATTTTTGAAATAAAATTTTTGAAAATCTTATGAAAAAATACTCGATTTCTCATAAAATATCTACTCCATATCATCCACAGACAAGTGGACAAGCTGAATTAGCTAATAGGGAAATAAGATACAATTTAGAAAAAAACAGTGAATCCAAATTGTAAAGATTGGTCTTTAAGATTAACTGATGCGCTTTGGACTTACCGTACTGCATATAAAACTATTTTAGGAATATCTCTTTATCGGTTAGTTTTTGGTAAACCATGTCACTTGCTTGTAGAATTAGAATATCGAGCATATTGGGCAATTAAAATGATGAACTTTGATATGGATAAAGCTGGAGTATCTCAAAAACTTCAAATTAATGAATTGGAAGAATTAATAAATGAATCATGCGAAAATGCAAAGATTGCTAAGTCTAGAACAAACATTTTTCATGATAAAAATATCATGCGGAAGTCTTTTGAACCTTCTCAAAAAGTTCTATTATATAATTCAAAACTTCGTCTATTTCCTGGAAAGTTAATATCTAGATGGACAGATCCTTACATTATCAAGCAAGTTTTTTATTATGGGGTAATTGAAATTGTGAATCCATTAACTGGAAATATTTTCAAAGTAAATGGTCAAAGGCTTAAACTCTATTATGATGGATTTACTCAAGATGTAACTTCCATACAGCTTGTTGAACCAATCTATGTGTTTTGAAAAATATATTGTTGTTTGATTGTAAATAGTAGTATTAATTCTTTGTTGTTTGTTTTACAAAATAGATTTTATATTATGAATTTTCTTACCTTCTACACCTAATTAGCATTTTTTTTACATTGAGGACAATGTTTAATTTAGGTTGGGGGGAGGGAATTATTTATATTCGTCTTTGTCATTTAAATTCGTCTTTGTGACTGACAGACGTTAAAAAACCGGATAGTGAGTCAATTTTTGAGTTGTTTTCAAAGTTTTTCGAAAAAAGAAAAAAAAAATTATAAATGGATGAGAAACTGTTTTGGTTAAGCTTAATTATAATGCGCCATTTTCCAAAAGACATACATTCCCTGATCATGGCAAAAGCTAAAGTTGTTAGAAAGTTAGAAATCACGGACAGTCAAGCAAAACCCTTATGCGGAAAAAATTCATTTGTTAAACTCCGACGAGCAAATCGTCTTCACTGGTTGTGTGAGGTGTGGTCATTTAATGCATTTGAGACAATATAATCAGTATGCGAAACCAATTTTAGGACGAGCGTTAGATCATCTCGAGTGGATTAGGTATGGGCAGAGTAAGGAATATCCTGAGACGCCATCCTATTCTACTCCTATGTTGTCAAGATACGTAAGAAGTAAAATTAATCGTGTCACTGGTGTTGTTGATTTGCAAGATTCTGATTCTAATTAAGTGTGATCAAATGATAAATATTTTTGAGAATGGTGCATAAATGTAAATAGCTATAGATTAATTAGGAAAATGAGTAAATAATAAATAACAAATAAAAAATAAAAAATTAATAAACCAATTTTTTGGAAAAAAAAAGAGTGAGTAGCAAGTTATGTGGAATGTGTAAAGTTGTAATTAATCTTGTAACTGAAGAAGGCAAAATACCAGGAGTCAGCAACCTGTAGTCTGCATGCAAATTCCAATGCATCAGCATCGTCCAGACGATGGTGCTGGCGTCCGGACGGTAGTGCTTATATAAAAACTCAGCAAACCGATTAGTTTCAGTTCCCTCGCAGCCTGAAATATGAAAACCAGCGTCTTCCTCACTGAATCTCTTCTCAAATCTGCCATATAAGGCCGTTTTTCTTCAAATTTTTTCCGATCAATCACTTACTCGTGCCATTTTCTAGGTTTTCACTGATTGAAATCAGTTGAAAGCAATCAGTAAGAGAGAAATCAGTAAAAAGATGGATCCAAGACGTAGAACGAGAGGTTCTTCAAGTTAAGCACAGAGAGGTCAGTCTTCGCAATCTGAAGCGCCTTCACAGCAACCCCAGCTAGGAAATATCTACAATGCCGAGGTATTTGAGAGTGTTGAACAACAAGTCTGGTAAGATACTCAATTCCTCTCTAAAACTATCATTCCTGAAATGCCAGTAATTTATGAAAATTTTGAGAATATAGGGGTTAGACAACACGTGGATGGCTAGATTATGTTAGATTTGTTATGCTTTCTTACGATTGTTTGGTCCGTGAATTTTATAGCAATGTACAAATAACTAGGGAAAGACAACTTCGTGTGTTTGTCAGGGGTAGAATTTTTCAAGTTACACCTGCTATTATAGCCGATATTTTTCAGCCTATGCAAAGACATCCCAACCCGCAATACCCTTACACTCAAGTGCCTAATTTGACTGATGTAGGGATAGAATTGATAGGCAATCCAAATTATGAATGGGGAAGGCCACATAAATATATAAAGCAAAGGGACTTGACAGAAAAATATCGGATTTTGAATTTAATTACTGTTAATAGTTTGTTACCCCGAGCCCAGAAAAATCAAATATATACTGAGCAAGCTTATTTCCTATATACTTTTGGGATGGGCCACACGATTGATCTTCCAAACCTTATTATGGATCAAATGCTTGTTACTGTGAAAGGAAAGAAACCCTCACTCCCATATGCTATGTTAGTTTCACAGTTATGCAGGGACAAGGGAGTGATCATAGATCCTTCGTGGCCGACAATGGAACATTTTGGACCATTAGACAAGACATCTCTGAAGAAGAGACATGGAGTCCAACTCGAGGAGCAACCTAAAGTACCACCAGCACCACAGGAGGAACCATTCCAAGGAGCTAAAGAGTTTTTCCCACCAGAGCAGCCTTAGCCACAAGAGGATCAACCGTATATACCAGTGGATGATAGGACTAACATACAAATTTTATTAGGATTGGAGACCAGTATCACTCAGCTTGATCAACGTATAGCTAATTATGAACAAAACCAGGCTGAAATATTGAGGCTATTCAAAGAGCATTTTGGTGGAGGCCCATCTACTTCTTGATCAGAGACACTGGAGATTCTATAGATCTTGCTATTTCTTACTTATCTTTTGTTTATGTACTTAAACTTACGTTATGTTTTGAATGTTGGTTTGAACCTGTTTTTGTTAGTTAATGTAGAACTCATGTTTTTATAAGTTAGGAGGATTATTTCATATAATTCACAGTTAAATTAGGTTATTATTCTCATACTTTGCAAAGATAATTTTAATCTGATCACGCGGAATTTTCATATTTTAGTTGTATATTAACTTAATATTTTTATTTAAACTTATTCTTTTGAGCACAAATAGATTCCTTTATTTTTGAAAACCTTTTGAAATATTACACTCTTTGCATATATAGTGAAGATGTAAAACCTATTGCAGAATTTAAGCCAATCTTTCTTGGAGAGATATTCTATATCTACTCAAATAAGAATCTTCGATTCAACGGTAAATTTTCTTTGAATAATCTCATTAGCTTTATTTTGATTAGCACTCATTGAATTGTATTGTTAGCATTTTCCTTGAAATTTTTACTTAGAGATTATGCAGGTGTATGAGTTCTGGAAAATGATCTTAGGCCATTCTTGATTAATTTTGAGCCTTGACCATTTCTTTTACAAAATTATATCCTTAGTAAGCTATGATTGAGCCTAAAAGAATATAAATTCTTTTCATAAACCCGAGAAATACCCAAGCCACAGAAATATATATTAAACCTACCTTTGCTATCTTTTCTTGCACCCTCTTCTAAATCAGTATGATACAGAAAAAACACAAGATGAAGAAAAGGAAGCAAAGAACAAAGAAAAGAAAAGGATGATTATTGTTTAAAGAAAGAAAAAAAATTGTGGAAGAAATTTAAAGAGAAAAAGAAAGAAAGAAAAGAGCCAAGAAAGTGAAAAAATGAAAAGGATAATGAAAGAATGTGCAAGTTTTGGAAAGCTAGAAAGAGGTGTGCCATAATATTAAGAAAGGATAACTTTTGAATCCCATTGACGTCGTTTCTTTACCTTAAACCAATTGCCACATTACAACCCTAAGAAATTCCTTTTTGATTCCAGAGGTCATGCATGTGTATTAATCCTATCAATCCAAAAAGGGATAATGTTGATAATATGTTTAATATAGTGTTAACATCCTTTCATGAGATTATGTCAAATTCCTATTTTATTCAAATAAACATTCTTTTGATATATTACATATGAAATTATTTGCTTTGTTAACAATATTTCAATCACATGTAATTACTGAGTGAATAGTCGCTATAACATATGTGTACTCTTTGCTGAGTGTATTCCAGGAGAGAATTGACATCAAGACTACCATGAAAGATGGTAATATTCCTTGAGTGATTTTTTAGATAAATAAATCATTGCACACACACACACACAAGTTTTTATAAAAATATATGGATAATATTACAACTAACGTGTGTTACTCTTATAGTGATCAGAGAAAAGAAATGTTCTAGCAATGCAGAGGAATATTGATTTAATTTTATTTGTAAAAAGTATGAATTATGAACTCCTAGCTATTGAAATTTGTAGGTATCTTCACTAGAAACCTTCACGAGACAAAACTCGTCCACTAGGGATCACCTAGGGTTTAACGGTTTATCGCATATGCTAAATGCAATCGTGAAATCTACGAAAGTGATTTTATTTTGTTTAAATGTTTTTATTTACTAGGGACTAGTAAAGTTTAGGTTGGGGAGTGTGATTAACACTTCTTAATGTGTAAATTAAAATACATTAATAAGTTAATTAGGTAGGTTAAAACAGTTAAAATCTGTAAATTAGGGTTAGTGCGTAAGTTAGGGTTAATGCGTGGAATGTTTGTTATTTCAGGGTTTTGTGCAGAAATTGTGGGGAGCAATTTTCCAGATCTTAAACAAGTAAGGGATGCAAGTGTAATATCAATGTAACAAGCTAGAACACTTTGGAAAATCATCATCACCACAATCCAGAGGATTGGGACCGTCCGGACGGTGGTGATGGCGTCTGGACGGTTACCTAAGGCGGTTCAACCTTCTCCTTCATTCCAACATCTTCATTTTGGCCTATAAATAGGCCTGGCTAGCTTTCTTAACGGGGATTTTTTTTTCTTTTTAGAAGAAGAGTTCTTGGGGAGCTTTGGAGAGGAATAAAAGTATAATTCAAAGAGAGATTCAAGAGATCAAAAGAGAATCCAAGGGGAGATCCTGTCCAACCAACTTTCCAGCCAGAACTTCTGCTATTTCTACATTTCTGTTATACCTTTTTACTTGGAGGGTTGAACTTCCGCCACTTTTGTGTCTTAATTGATATTAAGGGTGGTTGTATTTCAACTATTCCTTGGGAAAGGAGTGTCAGTATTTTATTTAATATTGTAATGAAACTTTCTCGCACTTCTTGCTTGTTTATAGCAATGGGGTGTGAGTAGTTTACTTATACCCTTCAGTGAGGGGTGAACATATGTATATTATTGGTTAAGTTATGAAAATGCCGATGTTTAATTATGCTTTATTGTTATATATACCTCTCTTAATTGATGGGTGGTTATATTTATAATATGCTCATGGTTATGAACACCGAGCAGTACTTCATATTTTATACCATACTATCTACTATTATGTACTTCATACATGATACAGTGATGTACGTAATTGGGTGTTACGTAAAAGTCGATTGATTGGTTATAGACGGGTTAAGTCTCGGTATAGCCAATGTTTTTGATTCAATGTGTAACCCAGAATTATGTCATTAGTGAATCATCAACCTGCCGGTTGAATAACTATAGTGATCCAACTAAATGGCTTGACCTTCTGGTTCACTAAGGAAGTTTAACTGATGCATGGTATAAAGCTGTCAGATGAATAGCTAAAGTGATCCTCCTGAATGGCTTGACCTTCTGGTTCACTAGGGCTGTTTAATTGATACATAATACAAAACTGCCAATTGAATAATTCCAGTATTCCTCCTGAATAGCTTGACCTTCTGGTTTACTTGAATTAGTCAATTATTGCATATACCTACCAGCTAACCTAAACAGTAGTTGTGTTATGGTTTAATATACATCAGAACTACCGGTTGACTTTCCAGTGACTTGTAAGTTAATTGTTGTAAGGTGGCATTTCCAATATTTAACCAATATAAAGCATATGGGATTCTTGAACTGAAGGGTACCTTTCATATTATTGTCTTTTAACAGTCTACCTACGCATTTTATTTATGCAGTTTATTTTCCAGTCTATCACACACACACACTACATGCTATCTCATGTTATATGGCTTTAGTAATAACTTCATTGTTCTTATTTTAAATTCCTATTATTAAAAATGTTCGTGGGATCAATCTTGGACTTAAACCGAGAAAACTACAATTCGACCACTTATACTTGGGTGTATGATATAAAGCAGATCACGAAACAGATCGAATCAATCTATCGCAATCCTTACACCTGCTAGTAGGGCCTCCTATTCTGCCTCATTATTTGAGGCGTTGAAGTCTAACTTCATTGCCTTTTCAAGCATATCTCCCTCTGGGGATTCCAATTATATCCCCACACCGGCCCCTTTCTAGTTTGATGAGCCACCGACTTATAAATTGTAAGAGTTTTGGGCCTCTAAGGGGCCCTTCTGGTCGACATCTCTTCCCTTGGATTTAGACTCCGAGGCACTTGGAGCCATTTGAAGTTTGTAGAGACTTTTAGTTGTTCCAGGGTTGAACTCAGCCAAGAAGTCGGCAACAACTTGTCCCTTAGTGACGATTCTTGTCTCAAAATTGACTTTGTACTTCCCCAATTCCACTGCCCATTTGGAGACTCTACTAGACAAGTCGGCTCTCCTTAATAGGGTCTTTCAATGGTTGATCGTTCAAAACAATGACCATATGAGGCTAGAAATAGTGTCTTCATTTCCTGGACAAACTAAAAAAT
Organism: Ilex aquifolium; assembly: GCA_951799425.1. NCBI lineage: Eukaryota > Viridiplantae > Streptophyta > Magnoliopsida > Aquifoliales > Aquifoliaceae > Ilex > Ilex aquifolium. Next base: position 29,777,518 of record OX637391.1, read on the forward strand.
GCCATGGAAAATTTTTCTAATGGTAAATACCTGGTTTCCATGTCAAGGAGTATCTTGCTGATGTAATAAACTAGTTTTATCTCCTTTTGTGTCTTCTTCATTAATGCCCCGCTCACCGCATGCTTAGAAACGGCTTGAACGCATCTTCGCATTCCTACATCTATATTCCTCCCCTTTTTTCTTTAATGCCTGAAAAAAGGTATGCATTTATCAGATGATATGGATATAAATCTGTTGAGGGTGGCAGCCATTCTATTTTGCCTTTGCATCTCCTTGATTGTTTTCAGTGATTAAAGCTCTATTAAGGCATTGACTTAGGATTAACCTTGATCCCTCGCTTGGTGACCAGAAAACCCAAAAACTTGCCTAAGCCAACCCCGAACTTCATTTTGAAGCGTTGAGCTTCATTCGATACTCTAGCAACACATTAAAGGTCCTTGATGAGTGTGGAATATTGCATATTCTACATTTTTATTGCATCCAATTTAACTTGTTTTTTAGTGAATTTTTGGAGAAATAGATTCAAACTGATAATGAATGGAGAATTGTTTGATTGCAAGTGATAGGATGGGAAGGGCATGCGTAAAGCACCCCATCAAGTCATCAAGGTCAATGGGGAAGAAAGGACCTCATAACGGATGGCTCGGGAGCTCAAGGAACTAAGAATTCTAAGACAAGGATAAGAGTTACCGGTAGAAGATATGAATGAGCTACTGGTAGAAGACATGCAAGACCAACCGGTAGAAGACTTGAGAGCTACCGGTAGAACAGCCTACTACAAAGCAGTTTCAGTGCCTCCCTGCAAGACCTACCGGTAGAATCCTTACGAGCTACCGGTAGCATACCCTACTGGAATGAGCTACTGGTAGGTCACCTACAAGCTACCGGTAGCAGCCCCTAATGGAAATGAGCTACCGGTAGGCGCCTTACGAGCTACTGGTAAAAAATGCCCAGAGAGCCCAAACGCTTCTCCAAACGACTCCACCAATTACGGGAGCCCATATTTTGTCATCTAATTCATGCTCTGACATCTCTAATACCGCATGATGATCTCCTAACCCCTAAATTCTGATTTGAAGCATAAGAGAGTGGGGAGCAAAGAGAGAGAGGGAGTGGTTGGAAAAGCAAGGGAGGACCATGCTTTGACTGATTTTGCTTGCTTTTGTGGACAACCTCTCCCCAATCACTCCAAGTCAGCCACTCATGCCAAGAGAGATAGGGATGGACGAAAATAGGGACTTCCTACACACATTTTTTAGATCACCACAATTTTACAAAGAGAAGGTCCAAGGTAGAAGATGAAGTTCTAGAGAGAGAAAGTTGGGTTTTACATTTTCCTTCACCATTTTCATTGTAGTAAACTCCATTTCACATGTAATCTTTCCCTTTTGCACTTTAAGCTCTTTTAATCAAGTTGTAATTAAGTTTAGAGTTTTCTTCTGGTTCATTTTTGCATTTGGGGTATATTTCCTTTAAACTTTACATTTTGGGTATGAATGGTTTTTCTTTCGTAGTTTAAACCTCTTCTTACATTAATACAAGTTCATACTTGATTTCACTACCATGTTTCTCTACTTCATGTTTGTTCTTGATTTTACCATGCATAGCTAAACTTTTAGTTGGATAATACAAGAGGGATTCCCTCTTGGGTATGCGAAATTGACTCTCTTCCATTCGTCCTCGTAGTGTAAATTGTTTGGTTTGACTAGGTTGAGTGCGGACGTAGTTATAGGCTTTTGATACACCGTAGACTTGTCACGTGATATGCTTTTGCCCAAACACAACTACATTAATCCTTCAATTCCTACGAATCAATCAAACACTGAGACACCATTTGTTGAATGAAATGAGTCGATTTGGCATTCCCATTGGAATGACCTCTATGAATTAGCCAACCTTACTTTCTTGCATATTTCTTAAATCACAACTCACCAAACTTCAAATCACAAGATTTTCCAATTTTTATTTTTTCACAAATCACTCTTCAAACACCCCGACCTCACTTTCCCTGAGGAGACCACCTTGGAATACTCATTCCAAGTAAAACAAGACATCGGGAGTTTCTCTATGCTTGGGGACCATTTTTGCACACACACACACACGTTTTTGTTCATCCACACACAATTTCCCCACTTCTTGCATTGAACTCGAGGGACAGTGACACTCACCATACACTGTAAGCCATATACACAAACAATCAAGTTCGTGTTGGAGGTTAGGGAAGAAGATCAAGCATTTTTGACACTGTTGTTGGGGAACAAACCAAAGTCACCCGCGTGGCAATGGAATATAGCATATTATGCATCTTCGTTGCATCCAATTTAACTTGTTTTGTAGTGAATTTTTGGGGAAATGGATTCAAAATGATAATGAATGAAGAATTGTTTGATTGTAGGTGATAGGATGGGAAGGGCATGCATAAAACACCCCATCAAGGTCAACGGGGAAGAAAGGACCTCATAACTGATGGCTCGGGAACTCAAGGAACTAAGAATTCAAAGACAAGGATAAGAGCTACCAGTAGAAGACATGAATGAGCTACTGGTAGAAGAGTTAAGAGCTACCGACAGAAGAGCCTATTGGAAAGCAGCTTCAGTGCCTCCCTACAAGACCTACCAGTAGAATCTTTATGAGCTACTGGTAGCAAACCCTACTGGAAATGAGCTACCGGTAGGTCACCTACGAGCTCCCGGTAGCATCCCCAACTGGAAATGAGCTACCGGTAGGAGCCTTACGAGCTACCAGTAGAAGATGTCCAGAAATCCCAAACCTTTCCCCAAACGACTCCACCAACAATGGGGGCCCACCTTTTGTCATCTAATTCATGCTCTGACATCTCTAACACCCTATGATGATCTCTTAAGCCCTACATTCAGATTTGAAGCATAAGAGACTAGGGAGCCAAGAGAGAGAGAGTGGTTGGAAAAGCATGGGAGGACCATGCTTTGACTGATTTTGCTTGCTTTTATGGACAACCTATCTCTAATTACTCCAAATCAACCACTCATGCCAAGAGAGATGGGGATGGACGAAAATAGGGACTTCCTACACACATTTTTGAGATCACCACACTTTCAGAAAGAGAAGGACAATGGTAGAAGATGAAGTTCTAAAGAGAGAAAGTTGAGTTTTACATTTTTCTTCACCATTTTCAATGTAGTAAGCTCCATTTCACATGTAATCTTTCCCTTTTACACTTTAATCTCTTTTAATCAAGTTGTAATTAAGTTTAGAGTTTTCTTCTGGTTCATTTCTACATTTAGGGTATATTTCCTTTACACTTTACATTTTGGATATGAATGATTTTTCTTTTGTAGTTTAAACCTCTTCTTACATTAATACAATTTCATGCTTGATTTCAATACCATGTTTCTCTACTTCATGTTTGTTCTTGCTTTTACCATGCATAGCTAAACTTTTAGTTGGCTAATACAAGAGGGATTTTCAATGTAGTGTACAATGTTTGGTTTGACTAGGTTGAGTGCGGACGTGGTTATGGGATTTTGATACACCGTAGACTTGTCACGTGGTATGCTCTTGCCCAAACACAACTACATTAATTCCTCACTTCCTACGAATCAATCAAACACCAAGACACCATTGGTTGAATGAAATGAGTCGATTTGACATTCCCATTGGAATGACATCTATGGATTAGCCAACCTTACTTTCTTGCATATTTCTTAACTCACAACTCACCAATCTTTAAATCACAAGATTTTTCAATTTTTATTTTTTCAAAAATCACTCTTCAAACGCCTGACCTCGCCTTCCCTGAGGAGACCACCTTGGAATACTCATTCCATGTAAAACATGACATTGCGAGTCTCTCTATACTTGGGGACCACTTTTTCACACACACACATTTTTGTTCATCCACACACAATTTTCCCACTTCTTGCATTGAACTCGAGGGAGAGTGACACTCACCATACACTGTAAGCCATATACACAAACAATTGGGTTCGTGTTGGAGGTTAAGGAAGAAGATCAAGCATTTTTTATGCCGTTGCCGAGGAACAAACCCAGGTCACCTACGTGGCAATGGAATATTGCATATTATGCATCTTCATTGCATCCAATTTAACTTGTTTTGTAGTTAATTTTTGGAGAAATGGATTCAAACTGATAATGAATGGAGAATTGTTTGATTGTAGGTGATAGGATGGGAAGGGCATGCATAAAGCACCCCATCAAGTCATCAAGGTCAATGAGGAAGAAAGGACCTCATAACTGATGGCTCGGGAGCTCAAGGAACTAAGAATTCAAAGACAAGGTAAGAGCTACCGGTAGAAGACATGAATGAGCTACCGGTAGAAGAGCCTATTGGAAAGCAACTTCAGTGCCTCCCTGCAGGACCTACCGGTAGAATCCTTATGAGCTACCAGTACTGGTAGGTCACCTACGAGCTCCCGGTAGCAGCCTCTACTGGAAATGAGCTACCGGTAGGAGCGTTACGAGCTACCGGTAGAAGATGCCCAGAAAATCCAAACCCTTCTCCAAATGACTCCACCAACAACAGGGGCCCACCTTTTGTCATCTAAATCATGTTCTGACATCTCTAACACCGGATGATGATCTCCTAACCCCCTACATTCAAATTTGAAATATAAGAGAGTGGGGAGCCAAGAGAGAGAGGGAGTGGTTAGAAAAGCATGGGAGGACCATGCTTTGACTGATTTTGCTTGTTTTTGTGTATAACCTCTCTCCAATCACTGCAAATCAGCCATTCATGCCAAGAGAGATGGGGATGGATGAAAATAGGGACTTTCTACACACATTTTTGAGATCACCACACTTTTAGAAAGAGAAGCCCCGATGTAGAAGATGAAGTTCTAGAGAGAGAAAGCTGAGTTTTACATTTTTCTTCACCATTTTAAATGTAGTAAGCTCCATTTCACATGTAATCATTCCATTTTGCACTTTAAACTCTTTTAATCAAGTTGTAATTAAGTTTAGTTAAGTTTTCTTCCGGTTCATTTCTACATTTGGGGTATATTTCCTTTAAACTTTACATTTTGGGTATGAATGGTTTTTTTTTTGTAGTTTAAACCTCTTCTTACATTAATACACATTCATGTTTATTTTCACTGACATGTTTCTCTACTTCATGTTTGTTCTTACTTTTACCATGCATAAATAAACTTTTAGTTGGCTAATACAAGAGGGATTTCCTCTTGGATATGTGAAATCGACTCTTTTCCATTTGTCCTCGTAGTGTAAAGTGTTTGGTTTGACTAGATTGAGTGTGGACGTGGTTGTGAGCTTTTGATTCACCGTAGACTTGTCACGTGGTATGCTTTTGCCCAAACACAACTATATTAATCCCTCACTTCCTAAGAATCAATCAAACATCGGGACACCATTGGTTGAATGAAATGAATCGATTTGGCATTCCCATTGGAATGACCTCTATGAATTAACCAACCTTGCTTTCTTGCATATTTCTTAACTCACAACTCACCAAACTTCAAAATGACAAGATTTTTCAATTTTTATTTATTTACAAATCACTCCTCAAACACCTGACCTCGCCTTCCCTGAGGAGACCACCTTGAAATACTCATTCCAAGTAAAACACGACATTAAGAGTCTTTCTATGCTTGGGGACCACTTTGGCACACACACAGACACACATTTTTGTTCATCCACACATAATTTCCACACTTTTTGCATAGAATTCGAGGGAGAGTGACACTCACCATACACTCTAAGCCATATACACAAATAATCGGGTTCGTGTTGGAGGTTAGCGAAGAAGATCAATAATTTTTAGCGCCGTTGCCGAGGAACAAACCCAGGTCACCCGCGTGGCAATGGAATATTGCATATTATGCATCTTCATTGCATCCAATTTAACTTGTTTTGTAGTGAATTTTTGGGGAAATGGATTCAAAATGATAATGAATGGAGAATTGTTTGATTGTAGGTGATAGGATGGGAATGGCATGCATAAAGCACCCCATCAAGTCATCAAGGTCAATGGAGAAGAAAGGACCTCATAACAGATGGCTTGGGAGCTCAAGGAACTAAGAATTCAAAGACAAGGATAAGAGCTACCGATATAAAACATGACTGAGCTACCGGTAGAAGACATGAATGAGCTACCGGTAGCAAACCCTACTGGAAATAACTTACTGGTAGGTCACCTACGACCTACCGCTAGCAGCCCCTACTAGAAATGAGCTATCGGTAGAAGATGCCCAGAAATCCCAAACCTTTCTCCAAACGACTCCAACTATGGGGGCCCACCTTTTGTCATCTAATTCATGCTCTGACATCTCCAACACCCCATGAGGATCTCCTAACCCCTACATTAATATTTGAAGCATAAGAGAGTGGGGAGCCAAGAGAGAGAGGGAATGGTATGAAAAGCATGGGAGGACCATGCTTTGACTGATTTTGCTTGCTTTTGTGGACAACCTCTCTCCAATCACTCCAAATCAGCTACTCATGCCAAGAGAGATAGGGATGCACGAAAATAGGGACTTCCTACACACATTTTTTAGATCACCACACTTTTAGAAAGAGTAGGTCCAAGGTAGAAGATGAAGTTCTAGACAGAGAAATCTAGATTTTACATTTTTCTTCACCATTATAAATGTAGTAAGCTCCATTTCACATGTAATCTTTCCCTTTTGCACTTTAATCTCTTTCAATCAATTTGTAATTATGTTTAGTTAAGTTTTCTTCTGGTTCATTTCTACATTTAGGGTACATTTCCATTAAACTTTACATTTTAGAGATGAATGGTTTTTTTTTTTGTAGTTTAAACCTTTTCTTACATTAATACAAGTTCATGCTTGTTTTCACTACCATGTTTCTCTACTTCATGTTTGTTCTTGCTTTTACCATGCATAGCTAAACTTTTAGTTGGCTAATACAAGAGGAATCTCCTCTTGGGTATGTGAAATCGACTCTCTTCCATTTGTCCTCGTAGTGTAAAGTGTTTGATTTGACTAGGTTGAGTGCGGACGTGGTTGTGGGCTTTTGATACACTGTAGACTTGTCACGTGGTATGCTCTTGCCCAAACACAACTACATTAATCCCTCACTTCCTATGAATCAATCAAACACCGAGACACCATTGGGTGAATGAAATGAGTCAATTTGACATTCCCATTGGAATGACCTATATGGATCAGCCAACATTGCTTTCTTGCATATTTCTTAACTCACAACTCACCAAACTTCAAATCACAAGATTTTCCAATTTTTATTTTTTCAAAAATCACTCTTCAAAAATCCGACCTCGCCTTCCCTTAGGAGACCACCTTGGAATATGCATTCCAAGTAAAGCACAATATTACGAATCTCTCTATGCTTGGAGAGCACTTTTGCACACACACAGACGTTTTTGTTCATCCACACACAATTTCCCCACTTCTTGCATTGAACTCGAGAGAGAGTGACACTCACCATACACTATAAGCCATATACACAAATAATCAGGTTCGTGTTGGAGGTTAGGGAAGAAGATCAAACATTTTTGGCGTCGTTGTCGGAGAGGGCTAAGCGTCGAACTTGAAGGTGATTATGGGACAACGGAGGTAAGTCCCGTGATTCTCATCTTGGGCTGAGGTACATTGCTCCTTTATACATATTTGTGTATACATTTCCAATTGTAATTAGTGTTTTTTCATGTGGGGACATGATAATCAAAATAGACTAGTAAGACGTACTCTAGGACCAAATATGAATATAGACCAAGACCCACCCGAGGATGTCGGGACAACTTTGGGGATGATGGTGCTAATAATCTTACAGGCAGAGGAGTGCAAAATCTATGGGTGCCAAACCCCCGAATTCAATTCCCCCCTCCGAGAAATGAAGGAAATAATCTCCCTATTGATCATCTGGAGAGATCAATGAGAGATTATCTCCAACCTACCTGAAGCACCACCCCCTCATGCATACTTCTACCTGTGCAAGCGCATGACTTACTAGTTAAACCTGGTATGTTTCAATTGTTTCCTCAATTCCATGGAGTGGAACGAGAAAATCCTTACCTACACATTAAGGAATTTTAGGAAATAGTTGGAACATTCATTACAAATCATGCCAAGGAAGACATGGCACGCATGAAATTATTTCCCTTCTCCCTCAAGGAAAAGGTAAAAACTTGGCTAAACTCGTTGAAACACCGCTCAATAAATTCTTGGGCGCAAATGTTATCCGAATTTCTAAACAATTTTTTTCTGGTGCCCAAGACAACTGCTCTAAAGAAACAAATTCAAAACTTTTCGAAAAAACCAAATGAGCAGTTCTATGAGTGTTAGGATAGATACAAGGACTTGTTGCACTCCATTCCACATCATGGATTCAAACCATGGCAATTGATTAGTTTCTTTTACAAGGGAATTACACCGTGCCACCAATAATTTATTGACATGATGTGCAACGGAGAGTTTTTGAGTAAGGATCCCGATAAGGCCCTCGAGTACTTTAACACATTGGCGAAAAATGCCCAATCTTGGGATATTACGAATCCCACCGATGTGTCAAGGTCCTCTCCGGGAAATCAACCAAGTGGAGGAGGGATGTATAACTTGCGTAACCAATAAGACTTGCTTGCTAAGATGACAAAATTTTCCCGTAAGGTGGAGAGCTTAGAGGGGAATAGGAAGCATTAGGTGTCGAATGTCACAAGGGCCGAGAAATCTTGCTCAATAAGTGAGAGTGTTGAGCACTCTATTGTGGAATGTCCAAACATTCCGGCACTCAAGGAAGTATACCATGAGCAAGTAAATGTATTTAACCAAAGTAGGCAGTCATACTCTCCACACTCTAACACATACAATGCGGGATGGAGCTCCTACCCTAACTTTAGTAGGAAGAATGACTGTCATATTCCTCATGGATCCACCTCATTGTCACCTCCCATTCCACCCAAGAAAAATCAATCATATTATGGTCATAACCCGTCATCTAGCTCTCAATACCCACTGTCCAATGCCCAAGGGTTTTCACAAAACCCACCTCAACAAGGGTTGGTCAACAAGGACCACCCAATCCACCCACATACCAACCTCCTCACAAGAGAAATTGGGAGGATTTCGTGCATCAATTCATTCAGAGTCAAACCGCAATCAACAATCAAAATGCCGCCGCTTTTAATGACATTTGGACACAAATCACTAAGTTAACCAATGCTATGGGGTCTTCCCAACAAGAAAAAGGGAAAATTTTTGCTCAACCCCGAGAAAACCCAAGGGGTCAACATGTGATTGAATCGTCTGATACCACCAAAGAGAGTTCTGAGCAACTTAAAGCTATCACCACCCTTAGGAGTAGGAAGGAAATAAATAAAACCATCTTACCAAAAGTCTCACCCAAAGCCACTTTGGAAAATGAAAAAGAGACTAAGGGTAACTCCAAAGAGGGCAAAACACTTGAGAACCCAAAGATTGTTGATTTGAATGTGCATGATTGTCATATCCCGGCTCCATTTCCCCAACGTTTGAAGTCACTGGCTCAAATTGCTAACTCTTCTGATATCCTTGAAATGTTTAAGCAGGTAAAGATCAACATTCCTCTCCGTGATGCTATCAAGCAAATCCCTTCTTGTGCAAAAATATTGAAGGACTTATGTACCGTGAAGAGGAATTTGAATGTGCACAAGAAAGCCTTCCTCACTGAGCAAGTGAGTTCCATCTTGAGGACAAACACCCCACCCAAGTTCAAGGATCTCGGCTGCCCTACCATTGCCATCACCATTGGGAATTGCCGTTTGGAGCAAGCAATGCTAGACTTGGGAGCAAATGTCAACCTCCTACCCTTCTCGGTGTATCAACAACTACAGCTTGAGGAGTAGAGGATCGAAGTGTGAGGACACCAAGGGGAGTAGTTGATGATGTTTAGGTCCAAGTGGACAAATTTTATCTTCCCGTTGATTTCATTGTGCTTGATACTCACCCTATTGCTAATCCTAATTCATAGATTTCTGTCATATTAGGTAGGCCTTTCCTTGTCATTTCTAATGTCATGATAAATTGAAGGAATGCTCTAATGAAGCATGCATTTGGAAACATGACAATGGATCTTAATGTGTTCACCATTTACAAGCAACCGAGGGATGGTGAGGAGGTTCATGAAGTCAATAGGATTGACACTTTGATGGAACATCACATGGACTTTCTGTGCAATACCAAGTTGGAGGATGAGGAATTTATTGAGGATGTGGAGCCAAAGTGTAAACCCCCACATGTAATAGAACTTGTACCAACTATGTTTGATATACAAATGTATGTTGTATAAGTTTGGGTTGGTGTTGGAAGGGTTTGGAATGAATTGAAAATAAAAAAATAGGTGAAAAAGGCAAATCCGGACAGACTGTACCGGTACAGCGTACCGGTACACTCCTGTCCAGAGAGCATACCGTACCGGTACTGTGTACCGATACTCTTTCTAAAAATTTGAAATTTTGAAAATCGTTTGCTAAGCGTCTGACTATGCATTCTTTCCTTCAAATGTAATAAATGGACAATAATAGAGTACCAATAGTGGTATGTTGGGCCTAGGAGGGGTCAATCGATTAAAAATATACATAGGCTTTGTATTTTAAAATTCTGTTAAATTTACTTTAGTAGTATGATAAATCATAAAACTAAATGTTTTTAGGATAAAATAACATTAAAAATGAATTCGGAACGTCTAAAAATCTTAGGGTGGTCATAGAGATCAAAAAGGAGACAGTTAGTGGCAAAATTGTAATTTCAGGGAAAAATGTAATTTTTGGCCCTGTGAACAGTAAAAATCGGAATTGGGCAGGCTTAAAACACCATTCTCATTCCATTTTTCTCTTATTCTTTCACTCCACTCTCAACCCACACCTCTTAGAACCCTAAAGGAAGACAAAGGGAGAAAAAAAAGGGAGGAAAGAGGTCTATAAAACTTGGGTTTAGCTTGAAAATCTTGATTCAAGGTAGGGGTTTCTTCCTATTCTCTTACAATGAGGCTAGGACTTGTATATATATGTATTATTTTGACTCTAAATCCTATATGTATGCTATGAAATACTTGAGTCTTGACATTCTTGTTTATATTACCATGCTTTGGACAATGCTATGGTGGGATAGCTATTAAATCTCTTTTCTTGTCTCAAAACCCTAGTTTTCAAGAGAAATGAATTTTTCTCTTGATTTTTCCTTTGTTCTTGATTTCAAAACGTTAGTGCTTGGTATTGAACAATAAAATGGTATTTTTGATGATCTCTTACTTATTTTTCTTAAATTGTTCTATTGGAAGAATACATGGAAAATTTGGGGATTTTGATTTACTTGTGATTTGAGAAATTGGTTGGGTATTGTATCTCTTGTGGATGTTCGGATGACCATGGGTGGCCGTTGACCGGGTATCGTAGAGTGGGTAGATGCGTTTCTTACTCCGTGCGGGTTTGAATTTTTCCTACCACTCGTAGTGGGGTTGATGCCTTGTGAGGACCAAACCACTATTCGCTCACGGGTGCCGTGGCAGAGGGTTAGTATACTATTCATGGGTTGGATTCGTCACTGCCAATGTGTTGGTATACGCCCTTCCTAAAGTTTGATATCCTTGCGAGGATTGGGTGTGTGTGTGTGGGCCAGGATATTCTCAATGTGTTTACTTATGCGATATCATACATCATACCTGAGATACAAAGTGTGGGAAATGGTATATTGTGATATACAGATACATATTGTTGTTGAGATACAAGTTATGGTTTATTGTGCCAACGTTTGGCTATGGTTTATGGTGAATTGTTGGAATTGTTGGAATTGTTCGTTTTGGAAATTGGTCTATTCTTTTGGATGATGAATGAAAGTTTCTTTGTTTATGAAGTTTATTAGTTGCTCTCATGATTTGAATGGTTTTAGATAGTAATGTCGTCCAAGGGGGAATTTGGGGCGTTACACAAAGACTATGCAAGGGGTGGGGACTTGGACCCCAACATTTGAAAAACTACCGCCCCAAGAAAAGAAGATTTTTCCACCAACAGTGCAACCACCCACTTTGGAGTTGAAGCCATTGTCATCCACACTAAAATATGCATTCTTGGGGGAGCACCAAACATTCTCAGTGGTGATAAGATCTTCATTGGAGCCAAAGCAAGAGGAGACATTGTTGCGAGTCTTGAGAAAGCATAAAGGAGCCATCAGTTGGACCATAGTCAACATCAAGGGAATTAGCCCTCTCATTTGCACTCATAGAATCTTTCTAGAAGAAGACACCAAGTGATCCCGACAACCACAAAGAAGGCTTAATCCCATCATGAAGGATGTGGTTAGAGATTAAGTGCTCAAGCTACTTGACATGGGCATTATCTTTGCAATTGCCGACAGTAAATAGGTTAGCCCCATGCAAGTGGTACCAAAGAATTCGGGAGAGACTGTAGTGGCAAATGAGGAGAATGAGTTGATTCCGACAAGGGTGGTCACCGGTTGGAGAGTTTGCATTGATTACCAGAAATTTAACTTATGAACTCAAATGGATCACTTTCCCCTACCATTTCTCGATCAAGTGTTAGAGAGGGTAGTCGGGCATCTGTTCTATTGCTTCTTAGATGGCTACTCAGGTTACAATCAGATAGAGATCATCTTGGAAGATCAAGAGAAGACCACATTCACATGCCCCTTTGGAACATATGTCTATCGCCGAATGTCGTTTGGTTTGTGCAATGCCCCTGGAACTTTTCAAAGATGTATGATAGGGATATTCAGTGATATGGTGGAAAATATTGAGGAGGTGTTCAGGGACGACTTCTCAGTGTTTGGAGACTCCTTTGACGGATGTTTGGAGAATCTGGAGAAAGTGTTAGAGAGATATGAAAAGAAGAATTTGGTGCTTAACTAGAAAAAGTGTCAATTCATGGTAACACAAGGGATTTTGCTCAGACATATTGTGTCCGAAAAGGAAATCGAAGTGGACAAGTATAAAGTGGAAGCAATTTCCAACCTACCCACTCAAAGGGTAGTCAAGGACATCAGGTCGTTTCTTGGCCATGTAGGTTTTTGTTGCCGTTTCATTAAGGATTTTAGTGCATTGACAAGACCTTTGACGAATTTTTTAGCAAAGGATGTCCCATTTGTGTGGTCAGATGATTGTGAGTCATCTTTCAAAAAACTTAAATGTATGCTTACCTCACCTCCAATCATGCGACCACCCAAGTAGGAACTCCCATTTGAGCTCATGTGCGACTCGAGTGATTACGTGGTCGACGCAGTGCTAGGTCAAAGGGAAGATAAAAGGCCGTATGTAATATACTATGCTAGTAAAACTCTAAATGAAGCACAAATGAATTACACCACTACCGAAAAAGAGTTGTTAGATGTAGTGCTTGCATTGGATAAATTTAGGTCATACATCATTGGTTCACCTATTGTAAGACCCCGTATTAAAAATTAAATAAGGATACTATTATCTTAAGATTTATACTAAGATGAATAAAATTATGGTAGAAACTTAGAATCATTGTGGAAAGATTGATCATGAAGTTTGAGTTTCGGACGAATTGACTTTTGAGTCAAACTTAGTTTTGAATATGTTTAACCTTGAGAACAGTGATTAAGCAAGTTTTTAAATATTTTTAGGTCAAAATAAGGTCTCCATTGAATCCGGAAGGTCGATAAACATTGGGAGAGGTAATATGGGGTGTATTAGAAGTTAGGAAGTATTCCGGAATTAAAACACATTTTAGATAGAATTTGAGTAGGAAGGATTTTGACACTACCTTAGTATTTGGACCATAATTTTTTACCCTTATGTCCATTTGAGCTGAAATTTTTACAGTAGACACTAGACTTCCAGGGATACAAAAGTGTATTTCACGAAAATTTTCGAAATCGACATCTAAATAGGCCAAAACTTCACTGGAAGTTTCAGCAGAAACAGGGAGTCCGTTCGAACGTGAAAGTCCGTTCGAACGACACCATCAAACGTGAAAGTACGTTCGAACGACAGTTCATTCCAGTACTTTTGTCTGATGAAAAAAAAAAGTACTGGAAGCAACTAACGTTCGAATGCCAATGACGTTCGAACGTGAGCTACGCATCAGAGTATCAGATTTACGTCGGTTGGACTCTTTTCTCACCCTATAAATACATAAGGCCGCCTCCTTTAGCATCATTTCACCATTTCCAACCCTAGAGAGTCTCAGAAAGGGAGAAAGAGAGGGGGAAACACAAGATCAAGAGGTATTTTCACATTGAAGTGGATCAAATCTTCTAGTTTTTCAAGAACACTAAGGAAGCAAGGTAGGAGTTTCTTCCTATTCTTGTTCATTGAGGTTAGGGTTTATATATATGTATGGTTTGAATCTTAATCCTATATATATGCTATGAAATCATTATTTCTTGACACTCTTGCAAATATTACCATGTTTTGAAGGAAACTATAGTTGGATAGCCATGAAATCTATTCTTCTTATCTTGAAAACCCTAGTTTTCAAGAAAAATGGTTTTTTCTCTTAATATTCCTTTGTTCTTGATTTCAAAACTCTAGTGCTTTGTATTGAACAATAAAATGGTATTTTTGATGATCTCTTGCATATTTTCTTAAATTGTTCTATTGGAATAATACATGTGAAATTTGGGGATTTTGGATTTTCTTGTGATTTGAGGAAATGGGTTTGTATTGTATCTCTTGTGGATGTTTGGATGACCATGGGTGGCCGTTGACCGGGTATCGTAGAGTGGGTAGATGCGTTTCTTACTCCGTGCGGGTTTGAATTTTTTCTACCACTCGTAGTGGGGCTGGTGTCTTGTAAGGACCAAACCACTATTCGCTCATGTGGTACCGATGTTGAGGGTTAGTATACTATTCCTGGGTTGGATCGTCAATGCCGATGCGTCGGTATGCGCCCTTCCTAAAGTTGTATATCCTTACGAGGATTGGGTGTGTGTGTGTGGGCCAAGATATTCTCAATGTGTTTATTCATGCGATGTCATACATCATACCTGAGTTACAAGTGGTGGGTTGAGATACATTGTGGGTAATGGTACAAATTGTGGGTTATTGTTTATTGTTGTGGAAATGGTTTATGGTTGAAAATGGCTTATTGTTGGGAATTGGTTTTACTTATTCATTTAATTTATTGTTGTTGCGTAAATTGGAGATCTGTTAAAATTTCACTGTTTTATGTCAAAAGTTATACATGATATTTATAAAATGAGACCGACTATTTTATATGTTTTCGAAACCTTGTTCGAGTTTGTGAGGATTTTCCTACAGAGCTTAGTGTCCACCCCCTACAAACAACATTCTTTTCAGATATCAGTCTAGAGGAAGAACTTGGAATAGATGGGCAAGTGAATTGGGCAGCTCAGATCGATGGTAACATGGATCCCGAGGTGGACGTCTGGAGCTATTTCCTTTATGTTCTAGATTGGGAGGAAAATTTTGAGATAATGTTAAGCCTAATATTTTATTTATTCCGCTGCAAGATAATAGTTGATTTTTGGATTGTAATTGCCATAGTTTGGCATATTTACTGTGAATGATGTTTTAGTTATTATGGCTGATGAATGGAAATTCATTTATTTATGGATTTTGTTAGTTGCTCTCATGATATGAATGGTTGTGGATAGTAATGCCTTCCAGGGTGGATTTTGGGGCGTTACAAGTTTGGTATCAGAACTTAGGAATTAGGTCTTACATGGGAGTTGTAGGTTGTGGACTATCACTGGAGTATTAGTTTATGGTGAAGAAACTTTAGGTTTTGATTTGTTTGAAGTTATATGTTTAGAAGATAAGTGTGATTTGTTGTTTAATTAGGTTAGGGATTAATTATTTGTTCGAATTCATGGATTCTCTAACTTTGAGGAGTTGACGAAAATTTTGGGATGGATATTCTAGTTTCATATCGTGTCGTTTTGGACTATTCTAGGAGATGGATGGTAATTTGGCTTTTGATTTATAAATGATGCTAGGCATGGATCTTTATGCAAGTCATATTATCTATATTGGAGATGAGTATGAGATAGGATTTGTGACAAAAGACACTCAAACTTGAGTTAGACAAGTATAGTAGAACTATCAGTCAAGCAGACTACCTTTCACCAATTTGATCATAACTCTTAGTTGGAAAGTCCAAATTGTGCCATTTTTTTTGTTAGAAGCCTAACTCGTATATCTTTCCAACCATATAGGTCAAACAAGCTAGAAATACTTGAATTAAATCAGTTTATTTTCCGAAGTTGATCTAAAATCTGCACTGTGGTATTCCTTGTATAGCAAAGAGTCGTGCTTCCCTTCTTAGACTCTGAAGGACTTATCCTTAAGCAAGCTTCCACACTATTTAGGCTTTGATTTAGATACACACCCATGTTGACTGAAGTATTTTGATGGATAACAATATAAAAATGTGACTATGATTTGATGCTTTGTCGACTCTAAATATTCTATTCTACTATTAGTGTTGTTTATATTTTTGAAAGCCAAGGAGATATGATAACCCAATTTGGATGTGTGGAGGTAATTTCAACTTAGATGTTTTTAAGATGGACTAAGTTTTGAATAATAAGGTTATGGAAAGTTAGGTGTGTTACTTAAAAAGTCATAGAAATTAAGGAATGATTGTAATTTTGGTTTTACGATGTGAACCACAGGAGTGTTATGTTTTCCTCTAGGGTGAGTACGATGCTATGAGATAGTATAATTCTCAAATATGATCAATTGAAGGAATATGGTGAAGAAACATCGAATGGGAGTCTATTTTTGGAATAAGGATTTGAATTGTGGTTATAGGTCTTAAATGTATAGGAGGTTGTTTCAGAACTACATACTTGAGGTTACCAATATTAGTTTGAAAATATTATGGAGAGTTGATTGAATTTACTTTGAAGGTTTAGAAGGGTCATGCATAGGATACTCATTGAGAACGTTATACTTAGTTATCTTATTTCCTTGAGGGCTTAGTTGACTACTCTTAGACTCTCTAAAGTATTAACAATTGAGAATCTCTTGGTTGAGTGTGGAGTTAATAATTAACTTGTATTTACAAATTTTGATTAGAAATTTGAGGTCGAGTCATGGAATACAACTTATATACATGTAAAACGGAAATCTAGGAAGCCTGACAAAGTTGTAGTACTTACCTTTGACCCTATATATTGTAGGATTAAAGATTATAGAGGTTTAAAAGCTCAAGGTCATATATAGCAGATAATTATTGAAATAAGGATGATATCTAAAGTTTGATATGAACTTCTATTATTCCGTGAGATCTTTTAATGTTATTGGAGTTGTGTTGGGGGAATATGGAGTTCTTTTTATTGTCTCTCTTAATACATTATTAAGATATATGTTTGATTAATTATACTTAAGGATTGTTGGTATAAGTATTGAAGATTCAAACTATACAGTTAGTAGTGATAATTGGAAGAATGTAATTTGAGGAATCAATGATGATTCCTATGAAGATTGACTTTGACATGAGTGCATTTTTTATGTAATTTTTTTTGGGATAGATGACTATGGTTATCCTACTAATTAGAGGATCGTTATTATCATGGGATTATAAATAATTACTAAGGCTATGATGACTAATGTAATTAAATTGAAGAACATTAAGTGAATCATTGAGAGTCTTGTTTTAGTTTTGATTATATCATAAGAAATCTGGTGATAGAGAATTGAGAGATATTTTGGGATCCTTGACAGTTTATCTTCACATTTTGGTATATTAAGATATATATTGTACTGGACTGTATCCTAGGGATTCGAATGTATAGGTATCATGAAAAGAGTTGTTATGTTAATGAAAACCACTAAAGATTGATTATATTGTTTATTGATTCTAGCTCAATGTTATAGTCAATGTTATAGATTGAGAATAAATACTTGGAAGATAGAAAAAAAAATTGTGACGCCCCGGATTTTGGGGCGGTGACGCCCCAAAATCCGGGGGTCCCGTTGATAACCCATCAACCCGCGGAAACATCCGTGGATATCGCTCAACCCGACACCACATCAAGAATATCTTTAAGCCGGGATTATAACCCATAATGAAAATTCGGTTTAACATTCATTTGATTCAATTAAAGTCTCATACACCGTGGTTTGTACCCCATTAGGGTCCACTTTGATCATTTAAAGGAAGGAAATTCAAAGCCCAAAGATTTGGCAAAACATTTAAAAATTTCAGATTTTTGGAATGGCTACCGGTAGCTGTTTATCGACTACCGGTAGCCAAAACATTCTGGAAATCAACTACCTGTTGTCTACCGGTAGCTGTTTCCTTCTGGAAAACAACTACCTGTTAGCTACCAGTAGCTAAAGGCAGATTTTGCCCATTTCTTTAGTTTTTCATTTCCAACCCCTTTTAAACTCTTCCAAACTCCTACCAAACATATATAATGAAAACTCCCACATTATACATAGTCCATCCAAGTCATATTACATACAACTTCATACATTCATAATTCAAAATATAATGTTTTACAATATTTACATGTCATAAACCATTTTAAAACAAAAGGTTTACAAAATCTTGAGGTAAGGCCACACATAGGCCCCCTTCACCCTTGATGCTCTCCATGGGAGCCAATCGCCGGTGTAAACCCGACACCTGAAAATTGTTTCCCATATAGGGTGAGCACAACGCCCAGTAGAGATAAACCTATGGAGGTTACTCTTCCCCTAGATGCACATGCTCATGTAATTATCACATAAACATATAACTAAACATTTCTCATACTTATGCATTCTATGATGGAATGCAACAATGCTATGCCATGGAATGAAGTGACACTCACCCATGCGTTTCAACCCGAGTCCTCACCGACTCACACAACACAATGCAAGTGTCAATGTAGTCGAAACCGCCATTCTTGTTACACATCAATGACGTTAATCACTCTAGGGTCTTGTATAGGGGTGGATGTTCATGGGCTTACACCAAGGGTCTCCAACCCACACGGAATTCACGGACTTCCACCGAGGGTTCCGGATACACCCACACACTTTATGGGCCGAGCCAAGGGAGTACGTACCCCAATCACCGGGCTTTGCACCCGAGAGGTCGTCATGCCTCTTCTTGCTACCCCAACCCAATTCTATTTCATGCATACATACGACCCAAAGGAATCTTCAATCCCTTTCTTCCGAGTCCCTTTATCAATTACCAAGAGTGGCATTTGACTAACCATGCACACCCACACTCACACCCATGACATGTGTCCATGAATGTGATGTCATGACCATGCTCGAAATGCAATGACTACCATATGAGCAACATTTCCCACACTCATGCATATAGCTCATGAATGTGATGCCATGATCATGCCCAATATGTAATGTATACTACATGAGCAATAATCAACACATATTTTCACATTCCATGGAATTTAAATCATAAGCATATAAATTCCATAAACCATCATAAACAACATATCAATGAGCATATGTCAACATATCCATAACACATTCCAACATGTGATTCCAATGGCATCAAACAACCATTTAAACAATCAAGGCATTTTATCAAACACCTTATAGGCACAATTTATAAACACATAGCATGTTTATCCAACACTTTCAAGGCACATTTCATAACACATAGCATGCCTCCAATAGCCATAAGTCACATAATGAATTACATGTAACATCCTTATATCAAAATCAAGTTAGGATCTAGCCTAAGCCATTTCCATGCTCCCTTTTTCACTTTTATTCCCATAGACACATATATATATAAGGCAATACATATGCATATACAACTTAACCCTTAGTCTAACAACAACTAAGGTAAGAATAGTCCAAGGTAGGAAAACCCCTACCTCAATAGAGATGTAGGCAATCTCTATACACCAAAATCACTCAAAAACCAAGACTTTCCCCAAACTTCACCTTTGGATCTTCGGTGAAACGACTTGTTTTTGGTACGTAGTCGAAGCCCTCGACGAGTAGATCACTTCTCCCTTCTAGCTCGACGGAATCCGAGCGACGGTTGTCGGAGAAATCGCCGGAGAAAGGCTTAAGAAAACCCTTTTTTCTCTCCTCTCTTTCTCTCTCTCTTTGAACGGCTGAACAAGGCTCAAGTGGCTTAGAAAATCTGATTTTTCAGATATTTTAGCCCTATTTATAGTTTTAAATGTGTGGTCTACATCGCACCACTCGTTTATCACTTTCGGGCCCGTTTTTCGTCCCGAAATGACTCATTAAGTCCCGGATTAAGTCCAAATAAATTTTATTGGAACTTTAACTTAATTTTAAGGAAATTTTATAATTCTCGTTTTTGGGGACCTTTAAAAGGTCAATCACCACGCAGTCGTCTCGAACTACGTGCAAAAATCCGACTATCTCGGAATTCAACGAAATTTCTGGTGGTCACTAGATTTCGCGTTGCGAATCCAACGACGCACTCCGTTTCCTCATCCAAGGTCTAGAACATATGTATTTTAAATACGCACAGTAGTGGCAAATGACTATTTTGCCCTTTTCAGAAAAAAAAATTCAAATTTTCCCGGGTTTCACAAAAATTATTGGCCTTGATCGAGTTGGTGAACATGTAGAGATATTAAGATTGATCTAAAAGTATAAATCTGGATACAAGTGAGTTATGAAGGGTATTGTAAGGCTTATTGATTTGAACTCAAGATTGGAAATTGAGAGCAAATATCTTGGAGATATAACTTGATCCTTAGCCTAAGTATTATAGTTAGTTAATTACTAAAATTCTCTTTGAATGGATTAGTTGGATCGTTAGTGTACACATTTTAGAAGCTGTAATTGGAGGATAAATATGGTTAGGTTTCAGTTGTACACTTTGGTGGAATTTGACATATATTCTCAAAACTTTCAAACCAATGTGAATTCTTATCTTGTGGCTAGTTTTGATTTGTGAATTGGTAGATGTTAATTTATATCAGAGTGTGCAGCAAGCCATTGGATTAGATTTGATATTAGTGGAATTAACCATTAGTTACGGTTACAGTGGTGAATGTAGAGAGTATAAGTTTGAAGAGTGAGAAACAAAGTCATTAAGAATGATACATCTATTTAAGAAATCGTTGTAGATCTTGTCGTAATGGCATTACTAAGTATTGGATTATAATGTAATTTGGGTATAGGAATGATGAGTAATCCCATTAGTGAAATTGAATTTGGTTGTTGTGAAATGCTTATGGATAAGCTACATGTAAAAAGCAAACATGAGATTTTTAAAATAATTGGTACATTCAAATGAGAAGTGATATCCGATGAATAGGAAATAAGTTGAAGATCTAGCAATTATGCATGATATGGAATTAGTTTAGACAATCACATGGAATTATTGCGTATAAAGAATAATCAAAAGTAGTGAATGAAGGTAAACTTGGGGACTTCACTAAATATAGTGACGGTATAAGTTGAAGGATGAATTTAAAATTTAGAATATGATATTCTATTCTAATATTGGACTTCATGCTTAAGGGATTAATATGCGTTGAGACCTTGTGGTCAATTAGAATTAGATAGACTAACTCGATGATTAAGTTTCGAGGATGAAACTTTCTTTTAGGGGGGTGAATTGGAAGACCCCGTATTAAAAATTAAATAAGGATACTATTATCTTAAGATTTCTCCTAAGATGAATAAAATGATGGTAGAAACTTAGAATCATTGTGGAAAGATTGATCATGAAGTTTGAGTTTCGGACGAATTGACTTTTGAGTCAAACTTAGTTTTGAATATCTTTAACCTTGAGAACAGTGATTAAGTAAGTTTCTAAATATTTTTAGGTCAAAATAAGGTCTCCATTGAATCCGAAGGTCGAGAAACATTGGGAGAGGTAATATGTGATGTATTAAAAGGTAGGAAGTATTCCGGAATTAAAACACATTTTAGATAGAATTTGAGTATGAAAGATTTTAATACTGCTTTAGTATTTGGACCATAACTTTTTATCCTGATAACTTTTTGAGCTGAAATTTTTACAATAGACACTAGACTTCCAGGGCTACAAAAGTGTATTTCACGAAAATTTTCCAAATCGACCTTTAAATAGGTCAAAACTTCATTGGAAGTTTCAGGAAAAACAGGGAGTCTGTTCGAACGTGAAAGTCTATTCGAACGACACCGTTCGAACGTGAAAGTATGTTCAAACGACAGTTCATTCCAGTACTATTGTCTGATGAAAAAACAAAAGTACTGGGAGCAACTAACGTTCAAACGCCAATGATGTTTGAACGTGAGTTACGCATCAGAGTATCAAATTTACATCGGTTGGACTCTTTTCTCACCCTATAAATACATAAGGCCGCCCCCTTTAGCATCATTTCACCATTTCCAACCCTAGAGAGTCTCTAAAAGGAAGAAAGAGAGGGAGAAACACAAGATCAAGAGGTATTTTCACATTGAAGTGGATCAAATCTTCTAGTTTTTCAAGAACACTAAGGAAGCAAGGTGGGGGTTTCTTTCTATTCTTGTTCATTGAGGTTAGGGTTTATATATATGTATAGTTTGACTCTTAATCCTATATATATGCTATGAAATCATTATTTCTCGACACTCCTGCAAATATTACCATGTTTTGAAGGAAGCTATGGTTGGATAGCCATGAAATCTCTTCTTCTTGTCTTGAAAACCCTAGTTTTCAAGAAAAATGAGTTTTTCTTTCAATATTCATATGTTCGTGATTTCAAAACTCTAGTGCTTTGTATTGAACAATAAAATGATATTTTTTATGATCTCTTGCATATTTTCTTAAATTGTTCTATTGGAATAATACATGTGAAATTTGGAGATTTTTGGATTTGCTTGTGATTTGAGGAAATGTGTTTGTATTGTATCTCTTGTGGATGTTTGGATGACCATGGGTGGCCGTTGAACAGGTATCGTAGAGTGGGTAGATGTGTTTCTTATTCCGTGCGGGTTTGAATTTTTCCTACCACTCGTAGTGGGGTTGGTGCCTTGTGAGGACCAAACCACTATTCACTCACGTGGTACCGAGGCTGAGGGTTAGTATACTATTCCTGGGTTTGATCGTCAATGTCGATGCGTCGGTATACGCCCTCTCTAAAGTTGTATATCCTTGCGAGGATTGGGTGTGTGTTTGTGGGCCAGGATATTCTCAATGTGTTTATTCATGCGATGTCATACATCATACCTGAGATACAAGTTGTGGGTTGAGATACATTGTGGGTAATGGTACAAATTGTGGGTTATTGTTTATTGTTGTGGAAATGGTTTATTACAAGAACTTGTTGGAAATGGTTTATGGTTGGAAATAGCTTATTGTTGGGAATTGGTTTTACTTATTCATTTAATTTATTGTTGTTGCATAAACTGGAAATCTGTTGAAATGTCACTGTTTTATGTCAAAAGTTATATATGATATTTGTAAAATGAGACCGACTATTTTATATGCTTTCGAAACCTTGTTCGAGTTTGGGAGGATTTTCTTACAGAGCTTAGTGTTCACCCCCTACAAACAACATTCTTTTCAGATTTGAGTCTAGAGGAAGAACTTGAGAAAGATGGGCAGGTGAATTGGGAAGCTTAGATCGATGGGAACATGGATCTCGAGGTGGACGTCTAGAGCTATTTCCTTTATGTTCTAGATTGGGAGGAAAATTTTAAGATAATGTTAAGACTAATATTTTTGGCATATTTATTGTGAATGATGTTTTAGTTATTATGGCTGATGAATGGAAATTCGTTTATTTATGGATTTTGTTAGTTGCTCTCATGATATGAATGGTTATGGATAGTAATGCCTTCCAAGGTGGATTTTGGGGTGTTACACGTATTGTAGTCTACACTGATCACTCTCCTTTGAAGTATTTGTTGTCTAAGTACGACGCTAAACCGAGACTCATTATGTGGATTCTCCTCCTTCAAGAATTTAACCTAATCATCAAGGACAAAAAAGGAGTCGAGAACGTGGTGGAAGACCATTTGTCACAACTTGTTGTCCAAGACGCTGAAGAACACATCCCTATCCCTTATTCTTTCCTTGATGAGCATCTATTTTCTGTCCATTCGATTTTTCCGTGGTATGCTGACATTTGCAATTTTCTTGCCACATGACAAATTCCCCCACATTGGAGCCCAGAAGATAAGAGAAGATTCATGGAAGATGTGAAGTACTTCTACTTCGACAACCCGTACCTGTTCAAATATTGCCCTGATCAAGTCATGAGGAGGTGTGTACCGGAAAATGAACAGCTGGATGTCCTCTTTTTCTGTCATTCTGAAACGTGTGGTGGAGACTTCTCTTCCAAGAAAACTTCAGCTAAGATTTTACAAAGTGGTTTTTATTAGCCTATATTGATTAAAGATTGGGTCTCATTTTGTAAGCACTGTGATAGGTGTCAAAGGTTGGAAAGTGTGACCCGTAGAAACATGATGCCCCTCCCCCCGTGCTTGTCGTTGAAATTTTTGATTGTTGGGGCATCGATGTTATAGGTCCATTCCCTATGTCTTTTGGCTACATTTATATCATGTTGGCAGTGGACTACATGTCCAAGTGGGTGGAGGCAATCCCGACTAAGACCAATGATCATCGAGTCGCGGTCAAGTTTTTAAAAGAAAACATCTTTTCTAGGTTTGGGATGCCTCGTGCGATGATAAGTGATGGTGGCTCACATTTTTGCAATAGATCACTTGCTTCGCTGATGCATAAATACGGCGTAACACACAAGGTGTCCACTGCTTAGCACCTTCAGACTAATGGCCAAACCGAGTTGGCCAATAGAGAGATAAAGAGCATACTTGAGAAAATAGTTAACCCGAATCGAAAGGATTGGTCACTCAGGCTGGCTGATGCCTTGTGGGCTTACCTACCTGCTTATAAGATCATTCTTGGTATGTCTCCCTATCGGCTAGTTTACGGAAAGACTTGTCACTTGCCGGTGAAAATGGAGCACAAGGAATATGGGGCCATAAAAACCTTGAATTTCAACCTAAGACTAGCTGGGGAACATAGGAAGTTGGAGTTAAATGAATTGGAGGAAATTCACAGAGATGTATATGAGAGCTCTAGAATTCACAAGGAAAGGGCCAAAATTATCCATGACAAATCCATTCTGAGAAAAACATTCGAGCCTGGCCGAAAAATGCTCTTGTATAATTCTCGCCTCTCCATTTTTTAAGGAAAACTCCGATCGAGATGTGATGGCCCCTACATTGTCAAGGTGGCCTACCCACATGGAGCCGTGGACATAGAAAACTCCGAAGATGGTAAAACATTCAAGGTCAGTGGCCAAAGACTTGAACCATTCTTTGAGAGTTTTGAAATTCAAGGAGTGGAGGAGAAGTTGGTGGATCCGGTCTATTTGGATGTTGTTGAGGCATAATTGTTCAAGTAGATATTACTATACAGTTGTTTTCATTTGTCCTTTACTTTACAAGTTAAATTTATTACTTACTTTCATATGTACAAAGTGTTCTTTCTTTATGTGTGCAGATAGTGGTATTTTTGTTAAAGCTCATTGCAAGGTGTTCTCTTGCCCTTCTTGTCTTTTAAATTTCATTATCTCATTGTATGTCTTTTTGTTGCATTGAGGACAATGTGTAGTTCAATATGGGGGGTGAGGTGCACCATTTGTATGATACACCAATTTTTGTATAGAATAGTTGTAAATATGTGAAAAATTTTGAAAAATTTTAAATTTTTTATGGACCATATCTAAATGTTAAACCATATTCCCCTATTCAAATTTTTGTGGGGATCTGTGATTACTTGATCTTCATTTTGAATTTTGAACACATGAGTACACCATAGAAGTTTATCTTATACCTGAGTATCACATACGTGTTTTCATTCGAACTCAACCATAGTGCACCTTGAATGTGTAATTTCAGCAATTTAATGAGTGGATCCACATTTTAGAGCTTGACATACATAGTGGAGATGAAGTAAGTACCCTTGTGAGCTTTAGTGTCAATCCTTGTTGGATGGAACTTATATTTACTCAAATGAACAATTTTTCAAATTCAAAATCTGTTCAATAATCTCATTATTCTTGCTTTGGTTAGAATGCATATGGATAGTTGATTGACTTTGTCTTAAAATGCCAATATGCCTCCTCATGCATATCTAGAGATGATATTAGGCCATCTTTGAATTGTATTGAGTCTTAACCTTTTTCTTGTGAAAAATTTATCCCTAGTGTTGTGATTGAGCCTTAATTGAAAATTTGTTTCCATGCCACTTGTTTTCACCAAGCCAGTGCGAAATGATTACAATTACCACACCTTGGTTTTTCCAAGACTAACTGTGATTTATCATGAAGAAAAGGAAATGTGGTGAGGAAACCCAAAAAAGGATGAATGGCATTGAATGAAAAAAAAAAAAGAGAAAACCAATAAAAAGGAGAAAAAAGGGGTTAAAAAAGAAAAGAAATGAAAAGAAAAGAAAAATATTGAGGAAAGAAGGAAAAAAGAGACATAAAAGTCACTGTGAAGGTGTAAAGATGAAAATTCCACAAAAATAAGATTTTTGATAATAAAGGTCATGTCCTCAGAATAATCATTTTTGTATCCCTCTACATCTCATTTCACTCAGTCCAATTATCACCCCAAGGCCTCATTACAACCCATGAAAGCCCTAAATGTTCTAGAGAAAGCATGGCGAGAGCACACTTTAAACGAAAAGAAAAGTTGGTTTTTCTATCTATTGCCCTAACATTTCAGTTATGAGATTATGCCACGGTTGTTTCAATTGTTATGCATGCACGTCATTTTTTGGATTATATGTGAGTATATTTCGGTTTGTGCACAAGATTCCATCTCACATATACACATTGAGAGCATGTCAGTTTAATCATTGAGTTATTTATTTTTTAGGGAAACTCTTTATGAGAATTGCATCAAAGCTGAATTTGGATAGCCAAATGAATGTGGATTCTGTTGTCGAAGTCTTTTTAGAAGAGAAATGGCCACCGCATGCCTCGGAATGGCAGAATGCAAGGACTTCCCATTGTTTATTTTTCGGTACGCATCTCATCATCACTTGGTCTGGGCAATACTTGAACAAATACAGGTTGTCGAAGTAGAAGTACTTCACATCCGCCATAAACCTCATTTTGTCCTCTGGGCTCCAGTGCGGTGGTATTTGTCCTGTAGCAAGATAATTGCATATGTCAGCATACCAAGGACAAACAGAATGAATAGAAAGTAAATGCTCGTCAGGAAAAAAGCCAGGAATAGGAATATGCTCATCGGCGTCTTGAACCACAAGTCGGGATAAATAGTCTGCCACATATTCTCCACTCCCTTTTTGTCTTTAATTGTCAAGTTGAATTCTTGGAGTAGGAGGATCCACCTTATGAGTCTCGGTTTTGCATCCTACTTAGACAAAAGATACTTCAAATCAGAGTGATCGGTATAGACTACTATAGGTGAACCAATGATGTAAGACCGAAATTTATCCAATGCAAATACTACCGCTAGCAACTCTTTTTCGGTGGTGGTGTAATTCATTTGTGCCTCGTTCAAAGTCTTACTAGCGTAGTATATTACATATGGTCTCTTGTCTTCCCTTTGACTGAGCACTACGCCGACCGCGTAATCACTCGCGTCACATATAAGCTCAAATGATAAGTCCCACTTGGGTGGTCGCATGATCTGAAGTGAAGTGAGCATGTTTTTTAGTTTTTTAAACGATGTCTCACAATCATCAGACCACACAAATGGGACATCTTTGGAAAGCAAATTGGTCAAGGGCCTAGCCAATGCACTAAAATGTTTTATAAAACGACGGTAAAAGCCGACATGGCCAAGAAACGACTTAATGTCTTTGACGACCTTTGGCGTGGGGAGGTTGGAAATGGCTTCAACCTTTGATTTGTCAACTTTGATCCCCTTCGCCGAAATGATATGCCCGAGCACTATTCCTTGTGTCACCATAAAGTGGCACTTCTCCCAGTTGAGAACCAATTTTTTCTCCTCGCATCTCTCAAGTACTCTCTCCAAGTTCTCCAAACACCCCTCAAATGAATCCCCAAATACGGAAAAGTCATCTATGAAGAATTCCACGATCTTTTCCACCATATCACTAAAATTCCCATCACGCATATTTGAAAAGTCCCTGGGGCATTACACAACCCAAATGGCATGCGTCGGTAGGCAAAGGTATCGAAGGGGCAAGTGAAGGTGGTATTTTCTTGATCCTCCAATGCGATCTCAATTGATTGTAGCTGGAGTATCCATCCAAGAAACAATAGAACAAGTGTCCGGCTTTTCTTTCCAATAATTGATCGAGGAATGGCAAAGGGAAATGGTCCTTTCTTGTGCAAGAGTTGAGTTTCCGATAGTCGATACAAACTCTCAATCCGGTGACTACTCTTGTTGGAATCAACTCGTTCTCCTCATTTGTAACCACGGTGACCCCTGATTTCTTTGGCACCACTTGAGTGGGACTAACCCGTTTACTGTCGACAATTGGAAAGATGATGCCCACATCAAGTAGTTTGAGTACCTCATCCCTTACCACGTCCTTCTTGATAGGATTCAGCGTTCTTTGTGGTTGTCGGGACGGCTTAGAGTCTTCTTCAAGGTAGAAGCGGTGTGTGCAAATGAGGGGACTTATCCCCTTGATGTCGGCAATTGTCCAACCAATTGCTTCCTTGTGCCTACTCAACACTTTCAATAGATCCTTTTCTTGTTTCGCCTCCAAAGTTGAGCTTATTACCACCGGGAAGGTTTCATTCTCCCTCAAGAATGCATATTTGAGGTTGGATGGTAATGGCTTCAACTTCAAGATGTGATTTTGCACAGTCGATGGAAAGATCTTTTTCTCTTGCAAAGGAAGTCTCTCAAATGTTGGGGTCCATTTTTCTACCCTTGTAAACTCCGGCTCCTCTTGATCAACAATCTTCTCCTCCTCAAACTCCAAAGTGCTCAATAGCTCCAAGTGATCCTCCACCAAAGTATCAATCCTATT
The DNA here is from genome assembly GCA_951799425.1 of Ilex aquifolium. Classification (NCBI taxonomy): domain Eukaryota; kingdom Viridiplantae; phylum Streptophyta; class Magnoliopsida; order Aquifoliales; family Aquifoliaceae; genus Ilex; species Ilex aquifolium. Next base: position 29,806,364 of record OX637391.1, read on the forward strand.
GACTTCATGCACTTCCTCATCGTCCCTCGGTTGTTTGCACAAATTGAATACATTGAGGTCCATTATCATGTTCCCGAATGCAAGCTTCATTAGACCGTTCCTACAATTAATCACGGCATTAGATGTAGCAAAAAAATATCTACCTAGTATGACAGGAATTTGAAAGCTAGGGTCAGCAACCGGATGAGTATCAAGTACAATAAAATCAATAGAGAAATAAAAATTATCAACTTGAACTAAGACATCCTCAACTACTCTCCTCGGTGTTCTAACGCTTTGATTCGCCAATTGAAGAGTGGTTGAAGTTGGCTTCAAATCTTCAAGCTGGAGTTGTTGGTACACCGAATAGGGCAGGAGATTGACACTTGCCCCCGAGTCAAGAAGTGCTTGTTCCACCTCGAAATTTCCTATTGTGATGGCAATGGTTGGGTAGCCGGGGTCTTTGAACTTTGGTGGGGTGTTGGTCCTCAAGATTGAGCTCACTTGCTCGGTGATGAATGCCTTCTTGAAAACATTCAACTTCCTCTTCACGGTACACAAATCTTTCAAGATCTTGGCACATGAAGGGATTTGCTTGATAGCATCGAGGAGCGAGATGTTGATATTAACCTGCTTGAAAATTTTAATAATGTCAGAATAGTTAGCCACCTTCACGGGTGGCTTCAAACGTTGGGGAAAAGGAGCCGAAATGGGACATGCATGCACATTAACATCAACATTTTTTTCTTTATCACTCACCTCACCCCCCTCGGAGTCATCCTTAGTCTCTTTCTCTTTTTCCAAAATGGCATTAGGTGAGACTTTTGGCAAAATAGTTTTGTCAAATTGTTTGCACTCCAAACGGTGTTGGCCCCTAGGGTTTTCTTGAGGTTAAACGGGAAATTTTCCCTTCTCTTGTTGGGCCGACCCTATGGCATTGGTCAATTTTGTGATTTGGGTCTGAATATCATTGAAAGCGGCGACGGTTTGGTTGTTGATGGTGGTTTGGCTTTGGATGAATTGATGCACCACATCCTCTAAGTTTCTCTTATGGGGAGGTTGGTAAGTGGATGGATTGGATGGTCCTTGTTGACCAAAACTTTATGGAGGCGGGTTTTGTGAAAACCCTTGTGGATTGGACCGAGGGTATTGGGAGCTAGACGAAGGACCTTGACCATGATATTGGTTTTTCTTGGGAGGCATAGGAGGTGAATATGAACTAGACCCGTAAGGAGTGGGATTCTCATTCTTCCAACTGAAGTTCGGGTGATTACTCCAACCCGGATTGTATGTGTTCGAGTGTAGGGAGAATGATTGCCTACTTTGATTGAAGGCATTGACTTGCTCATGGTATACTTCTTTAAGTGCTGGAATGTTGGGGCACTCCAATATGGAATGCTCAACACTCTTACAAATAAAACAAAACTCCTCGGTCTTGGAAAAGTTGGACACCTCATGTCTCCTATTGACCTCAAGACTCTCTACTTTCTGAGACAATTTGACGATTTTGGAAAGCAAGTATTCCCTATCCCTTAAATCGTACATCCATCCCCCACTTGGTTGATTACTACCCGGAGAAGACCTCGGTACATCGGTGGGATCCATGGCATCCCAAGATTGTGCATTTTGTGCCAATGTATTGAAGTATTCTAGGGCCTCATCGGGATCCTTGTTTAAAAACTCCCCATTACACATCATATCGATGAACTGTCGATGGCCCAGTGTAATCCCTTCATAGAAGAAACTCACCAATTGCCATGGTTCAAAGTCATGGTGTGGAATGGATTGTAGCAATTCTTTGTAGCGATCCCAACATTGATAAAATTGCTCATTGGGCTTTTCCGAAAAATTTTGGATTTGCTTTTTAAGAGCGGTGGTTTTAGGCACCGAAAAGAATTTGTTCAAAAACTCGGAAAGCATTTGTGCCCAAGAGCTTATTGATCGAGGCTTCAAGGAATTCAACCACGTTTTGGCTTTGTCTTTAAGGGAAAAGGGGAACAATTTTATGCGAGCTATGTCTTCCATGGCATGATTAGTGAGGAAGGTTGCAACTATGTCCTCAAACTCCTTAATGTGCAAATAAGGATTCTCCCTTTCAATTCCATGGAATTGAGGAAGTAGTTGTAACATTCCCGGTTTAACTAGGAAGGCGTGAGCTTGGACCGGTAAAAGAATGCATGAGGGAGTGGTGCTACAAGTAGGTTAGAGATAATCCCGCATTGACCTCGTCGGAGGATCAATTGGGATATGGTTCCCCTCATTCCTAGGAGGGAAAAAATGCATTCTAGGGTTTGGCATTCTAGGGTTTTGCATTCCCCTACCCCTTGGGACATTAGCCTCCTCATTCTCAAAGTTGTCACTGGCATCCTCGGGTGGATCTTGGTCAAAATTCATATTGGGTTCTAGGGGTCGTCTAACCAATCTATTTTGGTCATCCCGTCCCCACATGCAAAAAAAATAATATCTACAATTGAAATAAAAAGTACACAAAAGTATATACAAGGAGCAATGTACCTCGGCCCGTGATGAGAATCACGGGACTTTCCTCCGTTGTCCGAAAATCACCTTCTAATTCAACGCTTTGCCTTCCCCGGCAACGGCGCCAAAAATGCTTGATTTCGTCGACCCTAATATCCAAACAGGATTCCGATGATGTATATGTGGCTTATACGATTATGTGAGTGTCACTCTCCCTCGGATATCATGCAAGAAATGGGGAAAACATGTGTGTGGAATGAAAATGTGTGTGTGCAAAAGTGCTCCCCAAGCAAAGAGAGAATTTCGAGTGTCGTGTTTTACTTGGAATTGAGTATTCCAAGGTCGTCTCCTCAGGGAAGGAATGTTGAATTGTGGTGAAAGTGATTTTGTAAAAATAGAAAAGTGTAAAATCTTGTGAGTTTGTGTTTTGGTGAGTGAAGATTTTTGGTAAAAATGCAATAAAAACAAGGTTGGCTAATCCGAAGAAGTCATTCCAACGGGAATGCCAAATCAACTCAATTCATTCAACCAATGGTGCCTAGGTGATTGATTGAATCGTAGGAAGTGAGGGACCAATGTGGAATGTAGGCTCTAGCATATCCCGTGACAAGTCTACTGTGTATCAAGAGCTCACAACCACGTCCGCACTCAACCTAGTCAAACCAATCACTTTACGCTACAAGGTAGAATGGAAAAGAGTTGATTTAGCATACCCAAGAGGAAGTTCCCCTTGGGTTAGCCAACAAAAAGCTTAGCTACTCATGGTTGAAGTAAAAGCATTCATAATGTAAATAGACATGTAGATGAAATGCGAATGAAAATGAGATGAGAATGAAGCTTAGAACATATATTAATGCTAGGAAGAAGTAAACTACAAAGAGAAATTCATTTCATACCATAATGGAAAAGTTGCATAGAAACCCGGCAAAAATAATGAAGTGCAAGAACATTTGATTACACTTCAATTAAAAGAGATTACAATGCAAGAACTAAAGATTACAAGTGGAATATAACTTACTACAAAGGAAATGGATGAAGAAAATGCAAAAATCTAAGCTTTCTCTCTCTAAAACTCTATCTTCTACCTTAGGAGCTTCTTTCTCTAAAAGTGTTGAACTATCCTATGTAATGTGTGTCTCCTGTAATTTTTTTCCATGGAGCTCTATGGCCTGTGTGCTGACTGAATTCCATGATTGGGAGAGTTTGGATACCTGCACAAGCAAGGTGCAAGCATGCCTGCACTCCCCTGCACCATTGACTAACCTCTCTCCTTCTCTCTCCTCTTCTCCCATGCCTCATCTTCCAAAGTCAGGCTTTTGTGTAAGGATGGCATGGGTGTAGGTAGAACATGCCAAGGTAGGTGTGGGAAAAGCATAGGTGGGGCCCCCAAGCAGTTGGAATTTGAGTTGTAGGCTTTAAGCGTTTGTTCAGCAAAACCTACCTGTAGGTCGATGGCCAAACCTACCGGTAGGTTTTACTCCAGTAGCCAAAACCTTCCGGAAGGTTTGTGGTTGATCCAACTCCATTACACAAAACCTACCGGTAGTTTTATGAGCAAACCTACCGGTAGGTTTTTACTTGTTTTGCTCAATTCTTGGTCTTTTCACCTTCCAAGCCATCGTCAAGCCTCCGCATCATCTCCATTGACTTTGAGCACTACGATGGAGGCTTAACTCACGCCATTTCTAACTCTTTGCCTGCAAACACAAGGAAACCTTATTAATTGTTAGAAATATTGCAATTCCTCTCATTTTTCCCACAAGAGCAAGTATAAAAAGGGGTGCAACTGTATATATGATGTGCAATATTTTGTGCTAATCACTTAGCCACTGTCCCAACCTGACAAATTTCTGTAATCTATGCAAATTTCTAAATATATACCTTGGCTGCCTTGTTTGTCGCCATATTCGAATCTGTGGCCGCATGTATGACATCAATCACTCTTGTTGGGTCCTATCCTCGACCCCATGCCGTCTCCCTCTTTTATCCTGCCTCGGCATTTATTTTCTCTTGATCAATAAACTGAGAAAGTTAGTCGGCCTAGACTAACTTCTCCAAGTGATGTTTTAGAGAGCGATATTTTTCTATCATATGCCCGATGTCACAATGGTAAGAGCACCTCAGAATAGGGTTTCTTCTCTCGGGATAGCTACCTAGCTTATTAGGCCACCTGAAGTAAGACTTTCCTTTGATCTGAGACAAGATCACATAGATGGGCTCCTTGAACACCGTGCTTATACTAGTGAACGATGAGCATGATAGGAAACCTCCATTCTCTTTTCCCTTTATTCCTGAACACGGCTGATTGTTCAGCCTCTCTTTGTCGTTTACTTTATGTTCGGCTGGTCCCAACTAACATCCATGTTGATCTCATCATCCACTTTTGCATATTTCTCAACTCTTGCCATAAACCCTTCCATATCAAGGCTTGGTCACCTGGTCAATGATTGGTATAACGGGTTTTCTTTTGGTCATTCATTATTTCCCAATACCATTGAGCATACTTGCACATCGTTTTTCCATGCCTCTTCTTCGTGGAGAGTAGTACTTCAATATCCTTTGGTTGTCGGTTGCTAGTGAGAAATTGGGTCGTGAACTGCTTGACCAGTTGCACCCAACTATAAATGGAACTCGTGGGAAGGCTGTCATATCATTTCATAGCTGATTCCCCTAAGCTGATGGGGAACATCATGCACATCAGTTCCTCATTCTTACTGTGAACCGCCATTAACTGTCTATTGTGTCAAATATGCACAGCCAGATCAGTCTTCCCATCGTACAGTTTGAAATTTGGTATTGTAAATTTGTTCAGGATTCTTTCCCTCTCTATCCATCTAGTGAATGGGAACACCTCCACTCCCCCGTAATAATCTCTAGTGGCCTACCTAGCCAGTTCCCTTGCAGATTTCTATTCGAAGTGCTTCAACTGGCTTTTGAGCTCCTTTGTTATGAAGCACTTCCATGTGTCCTCTTCCATTTATCCTCTTGTTCTTCCAACCAAGCCAACTTCCTTCTATTGTTCTTTTCTCAGGTATCTTCCCTTCGCCTTCCCCTGTTCCTATTAGGGCTAAGACTAGGGTCGGCTTGGGTTGGTTCAACTTTAGCCCTGGTCGTTTGGTGATTGGATTCCTTGGGAACCTCTAGGTCCCTAGACCTTCTCAAGGCCTCCCTCAATGCCTCGTTTTCCAGCCTAAACTTTTCTTCTTCGTCCTGGGACCTTTTCAGCATGCATCTTGGGCATTAAGTCGGTCTTGTAGTGACTTTACTAGTTTCATGAACACTGAAATCTCCCACTGGCACGTGGGGAATTTTCTCGATAGCGGTAGTCCCTGCGAGCCTCATCGCAGGGATAGTACCTATCTGACGACACGTTGTCAAGATCCCCCTGATTTTTGTCTGAACTTCGAGCAACATCCTCCCTGATTTCACATTCAGAAGAGAAGGACATTTTGTAATTGCATACTAGGTCGTATTCCTTAGCATCTTGGTTATTTTGTGGCAATCCTATAGTGCTTCTTAGGAGTGACATGGCTTCCTTGTTCGAGTTCCCACAGATGACGTCAATTGTACGAGAAAAAAAATCTTGTACCTTCAACTTGTGACAGTAAGGGATTTGGATTGACTTCGAAAATGAATAAAATTACACTACTCCTCCTACAAAACGAGCAAACTACCAAAGACCGAGAGTGAGCCGGTTGGAGGTACTCCGATGCCAAAGTCAGTAAGTTTTTTTAGAATAAGCACTAGCCTGGAAGAGAATGCATACCTTAAACTTAAGCATTACCAATATTTATAATGGCTCGTTGTTCTCTTTTCTACTAGGGTTTTTGTCGCTAGCTATTCAAGGTGACACACCTTCATATTAGGAAAATTTCTCGTAATTAGTGTTGGAGTCTTTCTAGGCTTCCTTTTTGGTTTGCCTATTCTTTAGGCCACGTTTTATTCTATTCACCTATAACTTAGGCAACTTCCTAATCGTTTCTACGCTCTTCCATGGTCCTTGGGTTAGCCGAGCTATTCTCGAAGTGCTGCATGGTTGTCTTCAGCTCGTGCCATGAGATGTTTGGTCAAGTCCTATAACGAGCAAAACCCTCTTTTTGTGTTGCTGAGACATGCACCTAAGGAGAAAGTCTTTGCAACCGAAGTGAGCCAAGGAGTCGAGTGATGTGCCAGGGCTACTAATTGAGTGCCAGCACGTAGTTCTGCTATCAGTAAGAAGGTAGTCGTCGCCTTTTGAAGCACTTTCTAGTGTGCACTTTAGTTTGATTGTAGCTAGTGCGCTTGACTAATAAGATAAAAATGGTCTTTCTCGCTTGTTTAGTAAAGTCAAGTTTTTGGCCTTATCTTGCAGGTGACGACGACGTCGAGTTGACGGCAAAGAATGGTGAAAAACTCGCTAGAAAATGAGGGCTTGAGAAGAACTTCATGCCACATCGGTTAGCTGGAATATGGACTCCACTGTACACTCCCTTTGAAATTTATATGCCTTTCAAAGTATATTTTCTCCTTCCAAAGGACACAGGCACAACCTGGTTTCTTCTCTTAAGTACTCCTAAGCCTAGCCTCTTTTTCCCCGTTTATTTGAAAAATATCTGCTATGCTAATCTCGTTAGACCACTCGAACTCATCGAACCTTTGGCAGGAGGAGTTAGAAAGATGAAAAGAGAACAAGATAAGACTTGCGTATATCGCTCCTGTCTAAGTGAGCAAGACTTTCTCCATTGGATTTTCCATTTGAAGCTTGTCCTATAGCGAGACTCCACTTTAGATCCTACGAGCTTAGTTTATAAAGAAAATTCTGCCCTTTTTTCTTAGGTAAGTAAGCTGCGGGTCAACAGTACCAGTGGGCTTTGAGCTACCAAATCAAGGAGATACAACTTGAGATTTTCCTTGCAGTCAACTTAGTGGCTCTTATTAGCTTTATTCAGCTCAATATCTTTATTGACTGAACAACCATCAGCTAGTTCGGTTCATCCTTTTCAGACAGGTTGGTCCAATGCTAGATTAACTGACTTGCTGCCTTAGCCAAGAATTTTAATTCAACATTAGCCTCTTGGCCACGTGCCTTATGTCATGCGATTGTACCAATTTCAATCATTAAATGGTCTAAACATGCATATTCATTCTATGCCCTTTCAATTATCTAGATATTTTATATCACATTTGTCACACCCCATCCCAAAAGAGAGATAGAGTGCAGGTAATTCCAAACTTATTGATCTTTAACCCACAATTAAACCAGAGTAGTTAACTTGTGCAATAATTTGCAGCATTTACTTAAATAAGAAAATATAACATTACATAGTACAGTGTTGCAACAAGACTAGGGCACCATACCCTTTAAACCTTTTTACAACACTGTACATTATGACTCATACAATAAAGTTCAGTCTAACACCAACAACACCCCTATGTAAAGCAAGACTGCTCAGTGGACCACTTCCTTACTCCGTACACCTGAAAAACAAACAACTATGGGGGGGGGGGGTGAGCCAATCATATGCTCAGTGAGTATATTCGAAACATATAGGAAGAAAACTCATAAGCACATTACAATTATAATCATAACATACATACACATTAAAAATGTAATTTAACATCGAATAACGAACTTTAAATAACCAACATCCAATATCGAATACCCAACACCCATTAGCCAAAATCCAATATCCAATATCTGACTATCCAGTTATGTCTAAAATTCTCGACAAAAATCAATGACTATCTGATTTCGCCCAAAAATCTCGGCAATCTCATCGCTACCCATATTTGCCCGGAAGTCTCGACAATCATATCGTTGCCAATAAATGCCCGGGAGTCTCAGCAATCATGTCGCTACCCGTATATGCCCAAGAGTTTCAGTTATTATATCACTACCGTATATGCTCAAGAGTCTCGGCTATTATATCGCTACCCGTATATGCCCGGGAATCTCGGCTATTATATCGAATCTCGGCTAACACATATTGGTAAGCACTCACATTCAATTCAAGTACTTGAAACCACACTCAACACCAATCCAAAATCCTTAAGTCATTGAGTCACAATCTAGCCATACAGATAAATATAGTTGGTAATAGTCATTCACCATTTCACAATTCATAATCTATCAAATTAGTTCTCATAATTATACCTAAGCTCATAACCAATCGCCAATTCACAGTTCATACCCCCTTTATATCACTACTCACAAGTTATATTCCACTACTCCACATTCCAGCTAATACACATAATGTAGTATAAGCAATCAATCACATTTTCAATCCATATGATTCAATATACTCACCTCAAATCAAATATCAAACCCAAGATCACTTCCCTACGATACCTTAGGTGAACCCTACGTTGACGTCGTCACCTCCACACCTATTACATGTCGTCATAAGACACATAAGTATTATATTATGTATACTTATGCATGAATGCATAATCTTATTTGACACAACACATTCCCATTCCCCCATCTAATTAATATAGTATAAACAAATCCTTATGTTGAGATTATACAAATCCAACTTATCGATTTACATGTTGACATTTATCGGTTAGATTGATCGATCCAAAGACTTCTAGTTAAAACCATCAACAAACTATGAATTTCCCAATAGAGCCAATTCCATCTTAAAGTAGACTTCTCAGGATTTCTAACCATAGGCCATTAGCTACAAACGGATACCCGTGTGGAAAGTTATCTCAATTTCCTTTAAAAATTACTAATTTGACCACTTACTCAACAGTCACAGAATTTAAGTCTACTTTCAACATCCATCATTTTTCACTCAAATAAAATTAGGTATTACATCCTATATGGTTGGAAAGATCTACGAATCTAGGTTCCAACCAAAAAAATGGTGCATTAATTGGAATTTTCTAGATGAAGTTGTCGCAATTCTCCCATGACCTCTCCAACTAAAATGCTTGAACCGGTTCATCAGAGAAGGTTTTTCCACTTCAACTGGTTGAACAAATGTTCAACCGATTCATCAAAGATTTTGTAACCCCTTCAACCGGTTGATTGATGTTTGAACCGGTTCATCCTTAGGTTTTTACTAAGTAACAGTTACAAACTTCATTTTCAAACTCCTCTCTCAAACCCCAGTACCCATAAACTTGTATACCAACAATTTAAACCTTACATAACATGAAAATTTTTATCAATAACAACACCCAATACACAAAATCCATAAACCGAAATCAAAAATACACTTAAACAAATTAAACAAGGATTTTACCTTCAAATTTTCCCTTGAATCCAATTCCCCCCAAAATCCAAGAGCGTAAACTCAACTTTGTTCTTCCTTCTCCTTCCTCTCTCTTCCCTTATCTCTTTCTCCATCTTTCCCTCTCCCTATTATTTTTCGTTGAACACACCCACACACATATATACACACTGATATTTATATATCATATGTATATATATCACCTAGGAGGAAGCTAAAGAAGACGGGTGTCTTCTTAAATGACTCACCCAAATCCTGACCTAATTACACGTAGGTCCCCTTTAATTTCTCTCATTAACTCATACACCACAATAATTTCCATCTCTTATTAAATTACACCCAAAAAAACATTCTCCCCTTTTTATAGCATATATCCATACACCATTCTTATCACAAAACTCAACCCCTAGGGTTATAATTCAAAATTTTTCCCAACTCCCATAATTTTCGTAACTATAATTGAACCCCCACAATTAAAAACGTCAATTATCATAAATTATACATTAGCCCCAAACATTTAACAAAATGTCATGCAATATGTCTATGGGTCTCACAACTCTCCCCCACTAAGTAAAATTTCAACCCTGAAATTTAGTTATCACAAGTAAAGAAATAAGGATTCTGAGCTTGCATAAGCTCGTCATTTCCGCATGTCATGTTTCTTGAATGACTACGCCACAAAACTTTCATTAACGGAATAGTCTTTGTATGTAACACCTTTTTCTTAACCCAAGATTTCCACTAATTGCTCAACAAGGATAAATCCTTACCCAACTCAGATGCCATATCATAATAACCAAATAAGGCTATATTAGGCAAATATTTATAGAGCATAAAGACATATAACATGTCAATGAACTCACACATTTAAATATTTTTGGGTCCGTATCTACAATACATTTGACATCATTCGGAGCATTTCATTCGTTCACATATACCTCTCAGGGCCACATACACATAGCACAGTCACAATTCTACCTCAAGTATGCCTTACACAAGTCAATAAACTCAAGAACTTGAAATCAAACTTAAAATCAGACAATACCACCATTCGAGCACGTTTAGAACGGTAACAATCAAAATGTACATTATGCATAACCACTTATCACAAAAAGTTTCATACAACCATATTAATACTCATCTGATAATTGTTATTATACACAACCAATGAGTATTTTTGTCTTATCCATTAGAAGATGAATAGGTTTTATCAAATACAAAGGAAAACCTATCGTTAGAATTTTCTATAGTATGCTCCCATTTTCATTCAAAATAAAGAGTAACTAGTTACCAAAGTGCACAGCTTTATCTATACAATATACTCCCTCTATAAACTCTTGTTTTCAACACTAAGTCACTTAATATATAAATACAAGAATTAAATAATAACATATCATCTTTTCATACTACCAAAACCAGTCTGAAACCCATCTCTAGCTTCTTTATAATCTTTAAATGAGGATTCTAAATTTACACATCCTATGCACAATTTACCAACTTTGCTTTCAACTTGAATCGAGCTAACAATATATTAACTTTAATCAAAGGCAACTCCATACCCAAAAATTTAATCTCCACATAATATCAATACATATATACTATACACCAACTAATAACCCCGATGTTTTATGATTAAAACATCCACAACTTCATTTACCTTCCCTGAACATTAGTGTATATAGTACATTTATAATCTTTGTTTATTCAAAAGCATATGTAATTACTTTCCCATGTTACATCAATGCCCAACCAAACCTTAAATATGAGATGTCACCATAAACCATAAGCCTTTCCTTCCAAAAGAAGTAGATAACATTGAAACTGGAACTAAACTAATTTCAACTCTTGAAAATTCTTTTACATTTATCATTCCGTTCAAACTCCATATCATTTCTTGTTAGTCAAATCAATGACATAAAAGTTATAACCTTAAATGAATCTGTGATAGTAACTTACTACTCCAAAAAACTCCTAATCTTGGATACACCATCTATCACAAGTTACACATATACAACAAATCACTTCACAAACATGTTCTGAACACCTTAGTCAGTTTTTGGGACCAATCAGCTATAAAGATAAACCAGCTATATCTCACTTACAACTAATTATCGATTAAATGAACATCACTATTGCAATATGAGTAATAAGAATCTTTCATATCAACACCAGATCATCAAACACTAACTTATCACACCATAAGATTCCATGATACTCAGCATTTCTAACACAAGCAAATCAATATAAACACTCAATTTTGAGATTATCACAAATCACCGAATATATGAGATAGAATCACCATCTCACGTTTATCACTATGTTCTTACAAATTGTATGCAACAGTTTTGAGATTATCACAAATCTCCGAATATCTGAGATAGAATCATCATCTCATGTTTATCACTAAGTTCTTACAAATTGTATGCAACACACCATTCTCTTGATTATCCAGAAATATTCAAGTGAAACAGTTATGTCATTTTCCATTGTATCCTTCCTCACCACCACAATTGCATATTCGTTGTCAGTATCTTGCCCCGGAGTCACGGCTACATATTCACTTAATATGTTTTACATTCTTTCCTTCCGCAGTTGTTGTGACGCCCCAATTTCCGGGGGTCCTTTATTCACCGTTGATAAACCCATCAACCCGCGGAAATATCCGTGAATGTCGCTTAACCCGACACCACGTCACCACATTCCTTTTACCGGGACTTATAATTATATGTAAAAGAATCACAAGTCTAACTTCTTTTGGTTGGTTGACCCATCCGAGGTCCAATATGCCACCATTGGTATCCTATTATTGTTCATTTATAACATTTAAAGGAAGGAAACAATAGCCCAAGGGTTTGGCAAAAAAAAGAAAAAAAAAATTAAAATTTCAGAAAATTTTGGAGGGCGTACCGGTACGCGTACCGGTACGGTATGCCCACTGGACCTCTGCGTACCGGTACGCGTACCGGTACGCTCTACCTTCTGGCTGTCGCCGTACCGGTACGCGTACCGGTACGGTTCTGCCACTTTTGCCTTTTTCCTCTGTTTTTCACTTCCAATCCATTCAACACACCTCTTTTCCATCCAACACATATTTAATGAAGTTTTTCCCATAAAACATGATACATATAAATTTTATTACAAACATTTATATGAATTTACATACCAAAACCAAGTTTTTATAATAATTTTACAAAAACTCAAAATAAAGCCACATTCCGGCTTTCTTCAACCTTGGGGCTCGAAATGGGAGCCGTCCGCCGGTGTGAACCCAGCACCTGAAATATTTTTCCCACAAAGGGTGAGCCACGCTCAATAGGGTATCTCCTAATGAGGCTACTCCCCAACCTATATGCATATGAAAGGTTCACATGTCACAAAACAACAATTCATAACATCTCAAGCAAGGAAATATATTCAATGATGGAATTTGCAATGCCATGCTATGGAATGAGGTGAGACCCACTCATGCATATCAACCGAGCCCTTCCCGGCTCCTCTACACATGCAAGTGCCAATGTGTACCAATCCGTCATTGATGTTGCACATCAAATGACCTTTCATTCTAGGGTCTATATAGGGGTGGATGTTCATGGACTCACACCAAAGGTCACCCAACCTACACGGAATTTATGGACTTCCACCAACGGTTCCGCGTACACCGACACACTTTATGGGCTCTTATACCAACGGAGTGCGTATCCAATCACCGGGTCTCTCACCCGAGGGATAGTCTAGCCCTTCTTGCTACCCCAACCCTATCACCCATGCAAACCGTGCGACTCGACTAGGTCATCGACCCATATTACCCGAGCCCACTCGTCATCCACCAAGCGTGGTGAAGACAACCACCATGCACACACACCCACTAAATGCGATGTTCCCGTGCATATGCAATGTGATGCTCCATTGCAACAATACTACCATGTTCAATATGCTATGAGGAACACATGAACATTCCAATCACATTTTACATATTTCATGGCAAAATTACATCATAAGCATATAATTTCCATAATTCTCTACAATGTCAATATATTATAACATGTATACATATACCAACATTTTATCTTGAATAACACCCAAGCATGTCATCACAAAATCAAGTAATAACACACTTTAATTCTCATGGCATAATATAAGCACATAGCATGCCCACAATTCACATAATCCAAGAATTTCATTGGGTCAATCCCATATACTCAATTCTAGAAATTTCATTTAAAAATTTCTAATTACCAATCCAATTAGAATTGATCTTTACCCATTTCAATACCCATTTCAACACATTACCAACAATAGGCAAGAGATATACAATCTATCATCCTACCCATTTCATAAAAACATTCTAGGTTTGGAATAAACCTTAGTAGGAGGGAACCCTACCTCTTGTAGCGTGTAGAATCATCGTGGGAAGCTCCTAGAACTCAAAGCAAGCTTGAATCCTCCACTTCCAACTTTTCGGCCTCCCAACGTTCGGTGAAAGCCGTCGTTTTTGGTACCCACGCGTAGCCCTCGACGCGTAGAGCAACTCTTGTTCTTGGCCCGAGTCGATTTGAGCGCTAGAACGGAGTAGATCGTAGAGAGAAGGTGGAGTGTTTCTCTCTTTTCCCTCTCTTCTCAATCGGCTGAACAATCGGGTGACACAATGGGGAAAAATCTAATTTTTCCCCCTATTTATATTTTAGAATACTTGGCCCACAATTGGCCACATGTCCTATTTAATTTCGGGTCCGTTTTAATCCCGAAACGACTAAATTTCGCTCCGGTTCAAGTTCGAATTATTTTTATTTCAACTTGCCTCTAATATTTCCCCAAACTTTTAAAATTTTATAAAAATTTCGTGTACGGGGTCACCCGAGGCCCGTTCGTCTCGTAAAACGCGAAAAATCCGACTATCTCAGAATTCAACGAAATTTGACAGGGTAACTAGATTTCGCGAGACGAATCCAACGGTGATGTCCGTTTCGTCATCCGAGCTCTAGAAAATTTCAGGTTTACAACCTGTACCATAGTGGCAATTTACCATTTTGCCCTTTTTCGTAAAAGTTCAAATTTTCTCGGGTTTTACAGTTGTGAAATTACACTTTGCTTACACTAATATTCATACAAAATAAACATTGTCACGCTATACAACAAAACCTCATATAATATCATAACCAATTTAGAACAATAGAACAAACTTCAATACACAACATTTCATGTATACATGTATTATTCATTTTTGTTCTTACTCATTCATTAAGCATCTACACACTAGTAAATCAAATTCCACACATTTACCAACATATGTGTACCAACACAATATTTGCCGCTCAATTAGTTACTTAGAATCATTTCCTCCTCATCAATTCTCATCTTAAATATCCATACATATGTATATCAACCTAAATACATATCAAACACAAGTTATCCAACATTATACCAAAACATTTCATTTCCTTCCATCATGTAATTTTTGTTCCAGTTACCCCAACTTCACAAATACACACTTGTATTAATACATAACAAATTCAATATACAAAACTTTCTATTACCATGAAACCTATTCATAGGTTCCAATAATTACAGTTACCCATATTATTAAAATAATCTCAATGATAGATATCACAACCCAGAATTCATCCATCCCTATTTAACCATACTGTAGCGTGACCTTTCATAATCAAGTTTAGTCATATCACCATCACTTTTATTCTCATTTCTTCACTTAGGCTGAAGAATTTACCTTATCACGCATGCAGATTACCTCACATAGAAACAAGTTTGTAATCAAAATAATCATATGTTCATTCTTAACAAACATACCAATCGTTTGTTAACCATCATGACACCACAGTTCATCCATAGCACCACAAAAATGTGACTTGCAATATATGCTATATACATACCATTTAAATAGTATAGATACAACATCCACCATTATTGTAATACGAATTGCCACTAGGGTGATATACCCCATCACCAACACTACATAACGATTATCATGGCTATTTTGCCTCAAAAGTACTGTACGCCACAAAAATAACACAATGGAAACCATTAAGACTATAATTTGTGCCACATAGACTACAATTATTCACCACACAAACGATATCCGCCAGTAAGGCCACATCAGCCATCTAGGTTATTTACTACACAAGGCTATATTCCTGCCACTTAGGCATTCCACCATTAAGGCTACCTCCTTACCATTTAAGCAATATTTACCACCAAGGTCATACATCCGCCTTTAAGGCTATATTTGCCTATAAGGCAAATTAACATGCTCAAATTATCCATCATAAGCTAATAACTCACACAGCCCTACATTAGTAATGTATAAGCATACTCTAGTCATTACCATATAACTCACCATTTCAACCCTCTGATAGTTGTCTGACATTTAATTAACCATATCCAGAGCACATAAACTCTTCCTCTTTGTCCAAATATTAATCATTTGAAAGATCCATAATTCACTATGCTAAAAAAACTACAAATTAACATAGAAAAACATACACTTACTCCACCTTACATAGTACGTACAAACCATCCTATCCAACTTGACTGACATTCTCCTAACTGTCCACTGCAATAGCTAGACTTGACAAGTCTACATAACCTATCAAACTCTAGCTTTGATACCAAAAATTATCACACCCAATCCCAAAAGAGAGATAGAGTGTGGGTAATTCCACACTTATTGATCTTTAACCCACAATTAAACCAGAGAAGTTAACCGGTGCAATAATTTTCAGGCCATTTACTTAAATAATAAAATATAACACTACATAGTACAGTGTTGCAACACGACTAGGGCACCATACCCTTTAAACATCTTTACAACACGTGTACATTATGACTCATAGCATAAAATTCAGTCTGACACCAAAACCACTACGTCAAGTAAGACTGCTCAGTGGACCACTTCCTTACTCCGTACAATTGGAAGCAAACAACTGTGGGGGATGAGCAAACCACATGCTCAGTGAGTATATTCGGAACATATAGGAAGAAAACTCATAAGCAGATTATAATTACAATTATAACGTACATACACATTAAAAGTGTAATTTAATATCAAATAATCAACTTTTAATAACCAATACCCAATACCCAATTCCCAATACCGAACACCTCCAATATCCAATATTTGACTATCCAATAATGCCTGAAAGTCTCGGCAAAAATTAATGACTATCTAATTTCGCTCAAAAATTTTGACAATCTCATCGCTACCCGTAAATGCCTAGAAGTCTCGACAATGATATCGCTACCGTATATGCCCGGGACTCTCGACTATTATATCACCACCTGTATATGTCTGGAAGTCTCGACTATTATATCGTTACCGTTTATGCCCAGTAGTCTCAACTAACACATATTGGTAAGCACTCACATTCAATTCAAGTACTTGAAACTAAACTCAACACCAATCCAAAATCCATAAGTCATTGAGTCATAATATAACAATACACAAATAAATATAGCTGGTAACAATCATTCACGTTTTCACAAGTCATAATCTATCAAATTACTTCTCATGATTAAACTTAAACTCATAACCAATCGCCAATTCACAGTTCATACCCCCTTTATATCATTACTCACAAGTTATATTCCACCACACCATATTCCAACTAATACACATAATATAGTATAAGCAATCAGTCACATTTTCAATCAATATGATTCAATACACTCACCTCAAATCAAATATAAAACTCAATATCACTTCCATGCGATACCTTAGGTGAACTTGACGTTGACGTCGTCGCCTTCGCACCTATTACACGTCGTCATAAGACACATGAGTAGTATATTATGTATACATATGCATGAATGCAGTATAATCATGTTTGAGACAACACATTCCCAATCCTCCATCTAATTAATATATTATAAACAAATCCTGAGGTTTAGATTATACAAATCCAACTTATTGATTTACATGTTGACATTTATCAGTTAGATTGATCGATCCAAAGACTTCTAGTTAAAACCATCCATAAACTATGAATTTCCCAATAGAACCAATTCCATCTTAAAATAGACTTCTCAAGCTTTCCAACCAAATGTCATTAGCTACAAACGGATACCTGTGTGGAAAGTTATCTCATTTCCTTAGGAAAAAAAATACTAATTCGGCCACCTACTCAACAGTCACAGAATTTCAATCCACTTTCAACATCCACCATTTTTCATGCAAATAGAATTAGATGTTGTACCATATTTGGTTGGAAAGATCTACGAGTCTGAGTTCCAATAAAAAAAATGGTGCATCAACTGAAATTTTCTAGAGGAAGTTATCGCGATTCTCCCATGAACTCTCCAACTAAACTGCTTGAACCGGTTCATCAGAGAAGGTTTTTCCATGTTCAACCAGTTCATCAAAGATTATGTAACCCCTTCAACCTGTTGATTGATGTTTGAACCGGTTCATCCTTAGGTTTTTACTACGTAACAGTTACAAACTTCATCTTCAACTATAAACCCCCACATGTTTATATTAATATAGTAATGTAATTAAAAGTGATTGTGAAGTTTAAGTTTCGAATGCGTTTAAGCTTGGAAAAGGTTGTTAGGTAAGTTTCTAAACTTTTGTAGGTCAAAATAAGATTTCCATTGAATCCGGAAGATCGAGAAACCTTGGGAGAGGTAATATAGGGTGTATTAGAAGTTAGGAAGTATCCCGGAGTTGAAACACATTTTAGAAAGAATTCGGATGGGGAAGAATTTGACACTACCTTAGTACTTTAGCCATAAATTTTTACTCCTAACTCCAATTGATCTGAATTTTTGACAGTAGAAATTAGACTTTAAGGGCTACAAAAGTGTATTTGACGAAAATTTTCTGAATCGGCTTATAAATAGGTCAAAATTGATCTGTAAGTTGAGGGTATACTGTCACCCGCGTCCGGACGGGAATAGACACGCGTCCGGACGCATATGGCAGAAACTTGGACGCAAAAACACGCGTCCGGACAGCACAAAACACGCGTCCGGACGCGCCAAACCGAGGGCTTCACGACTCAGACTTGTTTTGGTTGTTTTCTCTTCAATTTGCACCCATTTCATCAATGTTACACCATAGAGAGGCTTAGAGAGGAAGGAAAGAAGGGGAAAAACAAGAAATTCAAGGGTTGATTCAAGTGAGAATAATCAAATCTTCTAGTTCTTACTTGGAATTTTGATTCAAGATAGGGGGTTCTTCTCAAATTCTTTCATTGAGGCTTAGGGTATTATATATGTATGTTTTCAATATTCTTGGTAGTTATATGATAAATAGCTATGAGTTCTTGGTTCCTTGGTTATTGAAACATAGTTTTGAAGAAAATACATGTTTGGGTTCAAGAAAACTTGTTCTTGAATTTCCAAAATCTTAGTTTTGGTTAAATACATATTTGGGTTATGAAAAATACATGAATTCTTGATTTCTAAATGTCTATTGTTGATTAAATCATGTTTTCATCTAATCCCTATTCTTGTTCCAAGAAATTATGTTTTGTTTGGCAAAACCCTAGAATTTTGATATCAAGATTTTGAAGGTTTTATTGATATGATTTCTTGCATATCTTAATTCCTTATTATTATATTCTATTGAGAATGGTACAATTGTGATACTTGAATTTTAAATGAGAAATTGTGGATTTTGTCTTTATTTGGAATTGAGGGTAAATTGAGAATATTTTGGTTTCCTAATTGGTATGGTTGTTGTGATGAACTTGGATTGCCATCGAGAGATGTCGTAGAGTGTTAGAGGTTAGTCTATCCCAGTGGGGGTGAGATGGTTTCCTAACACTTGTAGTGGATTGTCATTTGGTAATGCTACCACTATCGTTCACTGGAGTTCGAACAAGGGATGGTATACTTTTCCTGGGAAGGGACTCGTCACTGCCATTGGGATGGTAGACGCCCTTTTTCTAAAGTGTTTGTGATTGTGATGGGGATTGGTGGACTAGGTATAATCGTTGGGTAGATTCAAGAGAAGCAACCAACATACATGGTACGGGGATGAACCAATATACATGGGATAATGGGTTGGATCGTCTTGGCCGGTGCATTGGTATGGGACAATGCATCGGAAGGCGCCCTTCCTAAATGGCTTAAAGTTGGAAATAGTATATTGTTATGAAAGTTACCTTAACCTTTCACTTGATTCTTGTTACGGCTTAAACTTAAGATTTGTTTAAATGTCCTCGTTTTATTTCAAATATTATATATGTTATTTGTGAAATGAGACCTACCATTTTATATACTTTTCTAAACCTTGTTTGGGTTTGGGAGGATTTTTCTACAGAGCTTCGTGCTCACCCCCTACAGTTGAACATTTTTCAGATTTGGTGTCAGATGATGAGCTCGGTGCTAATGAGCCGGGCCATGGAGAGGCTTCACTAGAGGGATACTTGGATCCCGAGTGGGACATCTAGAGATGTCACTTACTTTTGTTCTAGACTAGGATATTCATTTTTAACCTTGTGAAGTCTAGTTTTCTTTTGTTATTTCCGCTGCGCTACATTAGATGATTTTTGAAATGTAAAGGCCAAAGATGGCATATTCTTTTGGGATAATGATGTAAATGTTATGAATGATTTTTATGAAGTCTTATTTATGAAGGGTTTATTTTAGTGCTCTCATGATGTAAATGGTTTTAGTATGTAATGTCGTCTAGGGTGGTTTTGGGGGTGTTACATCAACCTCTTCTCTCAAACCCCATCACCCATAAACTTATATGCAAACAATTTAAACCTTACATAACATGAAAATTCTTATCAATAACAAGACCCAATACACAAAATCCATAAACCGAAATCAAAACTATACTTAAACAAATTGAACAAGGATTTTACCTTCAAATTTTCCCTTGAATCCAATTCCCCTGAAAACCCAAGTGCGTAAACTCAAATTTTTTCTTCCTTTTCCTTCCTCTCTATTCCCTTATCTCTTTCTCTGTCTTTCCCTCTCTATTATTTTTCGTTAAACACACCCACACACATACATATACATTGATATTTATATATCATATGTATATATATCACCTAGGAGGAAGCTAAAGATGACGGCTGTCTTCTTAAATGACTCATTCAAATCTTGACCTAATTACACTTTGGTCCCCCTTTAGTTTCTCTCATTAACTCATACACCATATAATTTCCATCTCTTATCAAATCACACCCAAAAAACATTTTCCCCTTTTATGGTTTATATTCATACACCATTCTTCTTATCACAAAATTCAACCCCTAGGGTTATAATTCAAAATTTTTCCCAACTCCCATAATTTTCTTAACTATAATTTAACCCCCACAATAGAAAACGTCAATTATCATAAATTATGCATTAGTCCCTAACATTTAACAAAATTTCATGCAATGCGTTTACGAGTCTCACAACTTTGTTCTAGGATTCTTCATGGAAATTGCACCATATTTATCATTTACCAGTGAGTCCATTTAGTAGTATGCAACACCATGGAATTTATTTATTTTTTTTTTTTTGGTGGGGGGAGGGGGAGTGGTCAATTATGTTACAAGGGGAGAACACTACACAACCGAAGTGGTACCGTATCAAAATCATTGTGAGCATGTCTTGATTTGTTAATAACCGTTAATACTAAAATTCATAAAATAATGATATATAAAAAACATTACACATGTCCTGACTCTATTGGTGAAAAATAAGAGGTACTATATCAAAAAAATTAATTTTTGATACAATAGTTGAACTCAGTTACATGGACTTGGTAGGCGTGTTGCTAGTGGATCTATATCTACAAATCCTATTTATCAGATTCCTAAAATCCTAGAATAGGGGACCTAACATGATGTTCAAACTTCAAATCTAGGGTCCAACTATGATATTGCAAAATATTTTTTTCGGTGTAATAGCTCAATTTTTCGTTAAATAAAAATTTAAAATGCTAATTTATAACTATAAATCAATTTTAGTAGAGCGCTGAAACTTTTTTCACGATACCATGGTCATATCCTCAAATTTAATGCAACAAATGTTCAATACTAAGAGGGTTAAAAAAAAATTGGATGGGATTTTTTGTTGAGGGATCAGATTTCCCTGAGTTCACTTTTTTTATTGTTGTGAAATTCGCGTTTCAAATTTCAATATTGTAACATTTTAGTCTAATTAATAGTGATAATTGAATTGTTAAGGTAAAAATGCTTGTTATTTTTGTAAGTGAATTTTTCTGTCAAGTTTTTAATGGGAGTGGTTGATAAGGTTTAAAAGGATCAACGTGGGGAGAAAATATTGAATTTAACGGTGACACATCATTATTGTCAAGTGAAAAATAAGTTCTAGGGTGGGCACACTCTAACTATACATTTTACTTTATTCTCTAATAGATAAAAATAATGTTATACATTTTTTTTTACGTCATATTTGGTACTTAAAGATTGATTAAACATAGATGTGTCAAAAGCAAGTATACAATATCTATGCAAATAAATAAAAATTGGTTAATTATAACCCTTTACAAAAAAAAAATGAAGTTAATTATATAAGAGATGTGATCAAAATATCAGTGTCAAAGTTACAACGTGCGAAACTTCACTGATTACTGGTCATTTATTTGCTTTAGTGCTTTTGGGGAGAACTTGAGAATGGAGTGGGCAGACATTCTTTTTTTTTTTATCGGGAAAAACATGGGCCGATATACCTAAAGAAACTTATTGGGATAAAAATTCATTAAGGGAAATGTTTTGTTAAAAAGTCCATGAGGTACGCAAAATATATATTCTATAGCCTTCTTTTGACGTTACAGTTCGTCACCTGTATTAAGAAACCGTCGACCAAATCTACGGTTTCCGAATCCAAATGTCATCTCGTCTCCACCTTTAAGTGACCAACGATTGCACAACTCAAGCAAAGGATCTTAAATTCAAAAAAAAAAAAATCTCCTTTGATTTTGTTCACCCAAAAATTGCAGATTTGATTCATAGCTTTGGGAAAAAAACGTTTGCTCTGCATAGCGTACAAAGTTCAAAATAAATAGGATTGCTCTGTACCACCTCTCTCCAACTTCTTTCTAACAACATCAACTGAAGAAGTGAGGTTAGTACTCCTATTGTCACCGAAAATAGGATTGCGTTACAAATATTATTGTTGTATTAAAACCCCAAAATTTATGAGATAAGACCCTTAATTTGTAACAAAAAAAATTGAAAATTGGGTTTCTTTATATGTTATAATCTTGTTCGGTACTTACCCATACCATGTTGATGCTTAATGTTTTCTACGAAGTAAGCATACTATTGAGTCTCACTTGTTAGTCACTCTATGAATTCACACTTTGTAGTCATAGTGTCTATGTGTTCACACTTGGTAGTCTCAATATTTATATTTAAGGGTTTGTTCTGAAAGAGAATGATGAATGAGCTAATTAGAACTGTGATGTCAATTTATTAAGTTACAAAAATATTTTTATACATTGAATTCACACTTGATTCCCACACTTTGTTGTCACACTATCAAATCAGTCCAATTGAAGTAATTGTCTATGCCACACTATCTATCCAACGTATATGAAAAGAAGTACCATAATTTTTTAGAGTTGTTCAATGTTTGTTATTTTTTTGAAGTATCTCTATTAGTTGGCATGGTTGTAGGCATGTGTTGCTTCTTATGGCATAGATATTGTTGTGTTGATTTATGAAGTCACTCTATGAAGTCACAGTTTCATTGAACACTATCAAATTAGTCCAGTTGAAGTAATTGTATGATGTCACACTATCTATCCACTTTATATGAAAATAAGTACCATAATCTTTGAGAGTTACTCAATAATTTTTTTTTTTTTTTTGTGAAATATCTCTATTAGTTGGCGTGATTGTGGGTATGTATTACTTCGTTGTGGCATGAATATTGTTGTGTTGATTTATGAAATAGCAGTTTCAATGAACAAAAATCAAATCAGTCCAGCTGAAGTAATAGTATCCAGTTCAAAAAAAAAAGTAATAGTATCATGTCACACTATCAATTCACTCTATATAAAAAGGAAACTCATATATTTGTTCTTCTTTCTTTTTTTTAAATTCAATCTTTTAACTTGATTGATCGTGAATACAAATAAATATGAGCTTAAACGTAGGGAATCGACGCCAAACCAAGTTGTTGAACCAACATCTCTACAAAAGGGTTTAACAAAAACCAAACAACTACTTCATTAAGTCATAACCTTGCTGAAGCAACAGGGAACCCCACAAAACAAGAAAAAAATCGAAAGGGTCTATTTGGTTTGCATCTCAAAAAACAATATTTGAAAATTATTTTTGGGAAGAGTTTTAAGAAAGTGTTTTTAAAAATTTTTAGATTGCAAAATTTGTTTGGTTATATATTTTTGAAAATAGTTTTAAAGAACAAAAATATAGTAAAATTTGTTTGGACAATGATCCATAAAACCAATTTTTAACTTATCACTTCTGATAAAAAAAAAAAAAACTTATCACTTTAGTCAATTATTCACGTCCATCGCCTTCTCACACAGCAAAAACAAACACACACACTCATAGATATATATATATACACACAGCCATATATATATACACACAGCCAGCAAAAACAAACAAACATACATCACACAATACATATGTATATATATATATACACACACATAGATATGTGTATATATACAGATCTGAACACAGATCTGTATATATACACAGATTTGTACATATACAAATCTGTTGCGCAGAGAGAGAGAGGAGATGAGTTCTCACGCACACACACTCACACAGACGCGCACAGATCTGTGCTCAAATCTGTGTATATACACAGTCAAGCTGGATTAGAGAGAGGGAGGGAGAGAGGAAAGTTGTGAAAAAGAGAGAACGCAGTGGAGAAGATGAACAGTCGGTCACCATTTTTTGTCTCCAATTAAACTCGAAGGGGAGACCTCATTAATTTGAAGATAGGTGTTTCCCGTGTTTTCATTTTACCTTATAAAACAATGAAAACACCATTTTGTTGTTCTCTAAAATCACATCTCATTTCCCAAAATTTTCAAAAAATTGGAGAACAAAAAAACTAAACAAACAGCATCTTTCTTGTTTTTAGAGTTTTGAGAACAAAAAATTGTTTTTGAAAACCAAACCAAACACGCCCCTAAAATTTCTCTTTCTTTATATTTCATCCTTCCATCCTCGATTCCTCATAAAAGAGAATTGGAGGGGGAAGAAGATTTGCCTGCCTTTGATTTGTTTTTACCTACTTGTAAATGTGATCTCAAAAAGAAACTTAAATTTTTTCGTCTTTACTCTATCTCTCTTATTCAATTCTGACATTTAACAGCATATAAACGTTGTTGACATTTTTGAAAATAAAATCGATACAATGACTTCTTGGAGAGAATGAGATTCGATGGCTGATTGTAGAAGATATAATTTGTAAATGGTTGACTGGAGAAGAAACAAAACATTGGCTGGCAAGAAATTTTAATGGAATCCTTTCAAAATTCAAATGTATAATTAGTCCCTTAATTTAGAAATCCACTTATCTAAAAAAACAGAATAAAAAAAAAATTGTCAAATCTTGCATAAATTAAGTAAATGACAATTACGTACTAAAAAAATACGCAAAATTGAAAATGTGTACTTGGTCACAAAATATTTAAGAGAATGTGACTTAATAACTGAAAAGTCTGAGTTATAGACTTTAAAATGAATAAGTTATGAAAAGTGTACTCCTAGCCGATTTTTCCTTTCTTTTTTTATTGTTGACTCCAAGAGATACTATAACTCATTCTATTTTTATTACAGTCCATTAACCAAGAGATTTGTTCTCCTAATGGACTCAATTTTATTTATTTAAAGTCATCAGAATGGGCACAATTGAAAATATTAAAAAAAATAACAAAATATACATAATTAAAAAAAAAAAAAAATCAGGGTGGGCCAGCACCCCTTGGCCCTTGTTTTCCTCTGCCACTGGTCGCGTGGTCGCTTTTTCTGATAGTAAACCAACATGTAAGTAAGTGGGCCGCACTAAATTTAGTAATTGTTCTGTCCATGTAAGAGTTCAACTTATCTACTTATAGGCTTGTTATTGGATAATGACACCATATAATAATGATAACATGCTATCACCATAGTTCACCCTAAAATTTTATGGTGAATTGTGAAAGTTTCGCAATCGCTGGATGAGGACCTTATGTGGGCCCTTTTTTAGCTTCATTCGTTGCTGTTTGGAAGACCCAAAAAAGAAAAAAGAAAAGTTTATTCCTCATCTAAAGCTAAGATTATCAATAGATCATCTTGTTTGTTTTTAGTTGTTGTAACTTGTATCGTGTTAATTGTACAATTTAAATTCAACTTATTTATGACTTTATAAAATCATGTTCAATTAGATTCGCATCAACTCATTTACTTAATAGGTCTAACAAGTTTACCTAATTTCCACTCAAACTCTCTTAGACAAAACCCGAATCTATTAACTTGTCAAACTCGTGACGGACTTGCAAATTGCGTGTAGAATTATCAAGCCCATTTGAAGGACATTAGTGATTGCCATCGAGCTCCAAACGGATCAAGGAGACAAGACCAAAAAATGCCGAGGTTTTGAGGATTGCAACGGCGTACTTCCTTCGAGTTTCTGACCTGTTGGCGACCATGTTCTTCAGCTATCCTATCCTGTTGTGTTCTTGAGCATTGGATATTTTCTAAAATAAGCAACAATATGACGTTTGACATGTCATCTCACTTTCAACAAATTTTCAAGGCATCATCCTAATCTAAAGGGCAAAATAAGTGTTTTATATTACTTTAGTCTCTAACCAAAAAAATAAATAAATCTTACTTTGATGCTCACTCTTTTAATTATGTTATTTTAGTTCCTGAAGTTTTTAATTTGCATCACTTTTGTTCAATCGAAAACAACAATTTAAGTTGACTAACAGCAGTGTTCACGTCTATTTCATGTGACTACACTTAACGGATCACTTTAATCCCTCAAATTTATAATGTCATTTTAGTCCTTCATGTTTACAAGTTGTATTCCTTTTAGTCTCTTAGCTTTCCTTAAAAAGTCCCTCAATTATGATCAAGTGATCATCTTTATTAATCAATTTGAACTGTCATTTTCAATTGTATCAAAATGACACAAATTGAATGCCTAACGGATCAGATTGGCACAATTGAAATACTAGGTACTAAACTAACACAAAGTGCATAATTTAGACTCTCAAAATATATTTTTTTCCTAATCTAAACTTGCAACAAGTAACAACTCCAATATGCAAAAATAACATTCTGACCAACCCTATATAGAAAATAACCAAAAATAGCATGACAAAATTCATCAAAATGTTAAAAACAAAGACTCATGCATGCAACTCTACCGCTACAGGGTCAAATGTACACAATCTTACTCCTACATGCACAAAAATTGATTGCATAATTCGAACACATAAAAGCCCAAATCATAATGAACCAACTTTACTGCTACGTCAAAATCTGCCCTCAAATATTTGTTCAAGATGTCACAAGAGAAAATGATACAAAATCCTTGGTAATACTCTTCGAAATCCTGAGTGTCCGCAAAAGGTTAAGATTGAGATCTCTCCTGCATTTTTGCTCTGGCAAAAAATACTCCAGCTAGAAGACCTGCAAAAAACTTCTTCAGTACATATATTTGTAAAAAATGTGGAAGAGATTACACTTTTTGGTTTAGTTGAATGGAGAAAAAACTACCAAAGAATATGCTGACAGAGTTCTCCAAACTGGTAGGGACGTTGAAAAGAAGGATGCCAGCAATTGAGAGTGGAATCTTATTAAGTGAACCCACAAGGCTGTCAATAGTAAAGAAAATGAAATCCAATTTATTAGAAGTGCAAGATCTGATATTAAATATCCACAAACGTTATGACAGAATCAACAACATATTAAGCACAGGCTCTAGTTTACCAGCTCGAGAACCAACCAACCAGAGCCCCAAATCAACACTCAACCCAGTAATCATTAGAGTTCAATTTTCAGCCGGGCTGGATATTCATCAAGGCTACTTTTGAACAAACCCAATTTGAACCTGACCTAACCTCACTTTGATCAAGCATTTTTATCAATCTAACCCTAACCCAATTCGAACCTGACCCAACCTCACTTTGATCAAGCATTTTTATCAACCAAAATGTCAAATAATGATGCAAAGAACACATAATTCAATCGGAATAAAATGAGCTGGAACCCCAACTTCCACCCAAGAAACTTCTAAATGCAAGTGTACATCACTTTACCTGTATGTAGTGGCTCCTGTTTGATGAAGAAACCACATAGAAGTGAAGCTGATTGCTAGACCCAAAAACCCACTCATTGTTATCACTAACCAGAAAGTGGGAATTCTTAGAAGTGGTCTGCAATATATTAAAAGTACACAAGTCAATAAGAAAAATTGGTAAAAGATGAATAATGGCAAAGGATGACCCTGCTGATACCCATAAATTCTACCAAGGGTGCAGTGAGGTTCTGCAGTTACAAAAAGACGAACTAATCATAACTTAAAAAAACAGAAAGAAAAAGCGACTCATAGTAGATATTGGATATATAAGTGGAACACACAACTCAGCAGTATGGTATTAGAAATATATTCTAATTTGTAGAACTTGGTCAAAATGTTACTATAAAGAACCCAAAATAAAGAAAAACAAGCTCACGTTCTAGAGAGATAGTCCATCTCGTTGAAGACCAAAATAAGCACAATGCCCAGGGGCAACGAAAGGGTGTTATTAAGCAAGACCATTGAAAACTCATTCAAGCTTCCAGATTTAGTAACTTGCTTCGCCGTATCCATTACCCTACGCAGGGTCAACTGTGCAGCAAGTTTGAAAATGAAAAATCCATCAGCAACAAATTTTAATTAAGAAATTAAAACTATAAAAATTGAACGAGGTAAAGAAGACATAAGAGCCGATAAACATATATCAAAGGTGCATTCAGAAGCAACCAACAACCAGATCCCATTGCAGGCAATTGTTTTCAAAATGCAGCTGCAATCAATTCAAAAGGCAATATCATAAATGATAACAGGATTACAACTTTTCTTTTTTTTCCCTTGAGAAAAAGGTTCCTTGTTTAATCTTGGGACTTGAACTCTTGGGCATCCGCGGTGGACGAAAAATCATTTAAGAAAAGAAATAAGTGTCAAAAGGTCAACGCAAAAAAGATTGGCAGTAGGTAAGAAAAAAACATGACCCACTCTAGTTTGGGAGGCAATATACTACCAATGCACAACAAGCATTAACACCTACAGGACATGTAAGGGGACCAACATAAAAGAAAATTAACCCAGATTGGGTTTGTAGCAGAAAGCACATAATAGTCTGTTTTCAGTCCAATTTTAGAAGTTGCAACCTAAGTAAGTTACAAATACACGGTTTGGATTGTTGACTGAACTTTCCAATGGCTTCTTTAGATTTGAGCTACAGCAAGAAGTTCATTTTGAGAATTTTTGCCTGTAGTTGGCCTTTTAGTGGTGAAGCATGCACATCCACCCGACTAGAGAAAAGAGCATTTCGTCTGACAGGTGGAAGAATTTATTTGAACCAGGTTTTGTGAATTTTTCCTTTTCCACAACAAATCTCTTATAATTGTGTTTCGTATTATGCTTTGATCATCGTTATACATATGTTTTGTGTTCAATCTCCCATTATAAATATTGGTCTTGTCACTATGAAGTGAGGGAAGTATGAAATAGAAGCAATGGATTTTTCATTTTACCCATTAAAGAAACAAGTAAAGAACGCTGTTATTTTCCAATGAACTCACTGGACAAAAATTATGAGCAATAGTCTAGGACTTACCTATAAGGGGCAAGGTTTTTGATAATATTGCCATGTTATTTGGCTATATGGATTTTTCTGCTAGATCCATTGCATATTAATGTTGAGTGTCTCTATAGTGTATGACATCGATACATGTTATCATCATGGCAGTTGGCCCCATAGATGTCCAAAAGAGGAAGAAACAACGTTATTCATTTGTCCTTGTTAGAGTTCTTATTTTATATTATTAGTGTAGAATAATAATGTAACTAACCCAGTACATCATTTATTATTAATAAAAAGTGTTGGACAACTTAGTTCTTATTTTATATTATTCCTCTCTCTCTCTCTCTCTCTCTCTCTCTCTCTCTCTCCTTCCCCTCTCAAACCCTATGATTTACTACTTTAACAGCATCAGAGCATTGTTTCGCCAAATTACAAGAGCAACTAAACGAGGAAAAAAAAAATCAGAAAGCGATGTCAACATGACATCAGCATTTTCTGACAACCCAACTCTACCCATATGATAGACTAGTTGTCCTGGTGTTTATGGTGATTTTTTCAGAATTTTTTGAGGCCATTTGGATCAACTTTTATAGTTTTGAATGATTTTCCAAATTTTTGGACCCGATTTTTCGATCTACTTTCTCCTTCAAATTTGAAGTTGTTTGATGGATGATTTTGCAGGAGAGGGGTTCGACTGGAGTTTTTTGTGGGTGAACCATCTTGATTTGGGTGGTTTTGTAGGGTTTTTTTGCCTGAACAACGGATCGACATCACTGTGTGGCATGTTCCGGCCCCAACCACTACTTCCAATCTTCTCTCCAAGGTCCAACTAGGCTGTGGGATGATGAATCTATCGCTCTTATGAAGAACTCCCTAGCACATGCCCTCGAAAACATTGGATATGAGTCACGATGGGCGAGCAAATGATCAATAGACCCAACATCTGCACTGTCTCTCCATTCTTACTAGATTATCAATTTAATGTTTTGTCGATTGCAGCATCTGCTAGTTACTACCTCAAACAGAAGCAATTGTTTCGCATGCTAAAAGGAAAAGCATATCTAATCAGCTTTTCATTCTAAGGTTGTCAGCCATTAGACTTTGTTGATAGTGGCAACTGCTGGCTGCTACCTCAAGTATAAATAAGAATTTTTTACACTAGAACCATTCTCAATGTCCCCCTTATCCATCACTAGCAACAAAGGACGATCACTATCAACAAAGGATTGAAATGACCCAAACTCAATGCAAATCAACTTCTAAATATATGGCGTTCTCCAAAAATGTGAGTATGGATGAGCTCCTTCCGTTAAGTATCTCTTCCCAGAGTACCATCATCTATCAATAAATCCAACAAGAAGCCCTTTTTTGTGTTCCCTTAGAAGTGCAATATTCACCTTTATTTGGTGTAGCAAGTTGAGAAAGAACATTACTATACAAATGGAACTTTCAATGCCAAAGGCTTCTTCCCACTTGTGAGCAACCAGAATCTCCGTATTCATTCCCTTTGAAAGGCACTCAAGACCTAGATCACATAATTCGTGTAGATGACTCAACGAATTGGCGATTGGAGTGCAAATTCGCAAATCCAAAGCAAATTCGGGCTAAATCCGCCAATTCAAAAATTTGAATTCGCAAATCTAAAATTTGTGATTCACATATCAGCCATGATCGGGGCTAACTCCACGAATACTAAAAACTTTTAGACTTAGTTAATGGGTCAAGCCTTGGGCCAAGGCTTTCTAATAAACTATTTGACTTAGCCTCACAATTGGGGCTCAATCTCCAGCTTAGAGCAGACAGCATATGAACTTTATTTATAGGTCGTGTGTGGCTACCGAATGCCACTTTGTGTCTATGTGGGATTGCTTTTCATCAGTGAACAAGGCATCCAATGCCTTAGGTTTTTTCTTTCACCATATTATTTTATGTGGTTTTTAAAAGTCAAATTAATTATTAACAAAATTTAAATAATATATCATATATTTATATATATAATTTAATTTTTAAAATGTATTTTAAATAATTTTTATATATATAAATATGTGTATATTTATATAGTATAACGCTCTCAAGACGCTCCCGCTCTCATAATTTTTTTAATTTTTGCGCTCCCGCTCTCATCCTCGCTCTCACTCCTGCACCGACAATTTTTTAGTTTGATGTTTTACGGTTCCAAAGACAAACATCATCTCTTAGTACAGCTGCCAAAAAAATTTCGTGAACACCCTCCAAAATATTTGCTACCAAGTGCTTAATACTGAATGCAGACGGACAATGCCACAATAGGGATACAGCCCAAAGATTATTGTTCCTGAAGCCAAAATTCTTTGAAATTCTCTAGTGTTAGGGGTTTAAATCTTATTGCAGTCACCAGCAAAAATATTTTAAAAAAAAATGAAAAAAAGGGTACCAAGTGGTGAAGCCAGAGAGAAATGGCTTAAATTCCTAGCTTGCACTCAAAACTCACCATGAATGATTTTTACTAATAGGCCTCCACCATCCTGAGAAAGCATGACTTCACTCATAAGTAATCTAGATTTAGGAAACTCACAAAACAACTCCGGAAGCACTCCTAAAAGGAGGTTCTATCACAATCACGTGAGGCTGATGGAACTGCTCCTCTCAGAAGAAATATTCTAGAACATCAGCCTAGTAACTCAACAGATTTTAGTTTGTGGACTGTTGAACCATAATAATCTGATGCCAGTGCCAGTAAAGTGTATGACTTCTAACTAAGTGGAAATTTGCTGGAATTGGTCTCGTACGGAAAGTTGGATCCCACATGTTCAAGTGTACTACATGCCATACATGTTCATCTTGTGAGAGGTTTCCAATTTGGACAAAGCATGATGCCTCATCTCATTAGGATACGAGGTCCAAGTATCAAGATAGAACAAGACAATTATCACTAGTTATTTAAGTTCCTCGTAACATTAGCATCTTTAGGATAAAATAATGCCACTTTTCTGAATCAAAGTTTTCTTTTTCTTATTCTTTAAAATGTTATTTTTATTATTTATTTATTTAGGTTCTGCAAATATACTGTTACATGCGCTCTTTGGATGTAAGAACATGGCTTCTCCAATGAGTAGATCTGTAACATTTTTTTTTCCATTGGAGAGTAGAGGCACTTCCCTTAATACGTTGTTTTCAATATCACTGAAGCTTTTATAATGTCATTGCCCTAATCATGGACCTAGCACAAGAAATTTGTAACATAAACAGTTTCTGAGGTCCAAGCTCAATAGCATTTTATATACCTTCTTTTCATTTCAGATCACCACATTGTGCAAGAGTGATACACCAACCTGAGTAGAAGGGGCTCAAAAATGGTACGAAGTCCAAATCTTCATGGCAAGGGATTCATCCTAACCAATAGATTTGTATTTCTATTGTTTTTTGTCTATTAAGCAGATGACGACTTGGTCATTTATGCTAAAATAAGCATCAAACTGCAATGTCTAACAAGTAACTGTTACTTTCCCATGAATTAGAATCACATTCAAGTAGGTGGAATGGTTATCATTAAAAGAAAAAGAATAAGATGAAGTGGGAATATGGCTGAGATGCACTCCTCAAATCAGAAAGATAAAACAATCATCATAAGCAGAGTAAGGCCAATAGGCCATATATTTCAATATTCAATAAAATGCAATTCTATAAAAGCGAAGAAAACGAAACACTTTCACAAATGTACTCCTACAATCAGGGATCTGAAGTTTACATTCATTGCATGTCAAATCATAATATTAGTCATAGCCTCTATGTCCAAAACAATCCTTATTTTCCCAAATTTATTTGACACCAGACTATCAAATGTTTAATTAGTAATTACTTATAGTTATTGTCAAGTCTTACAGTTATTGTTAAGTCAAGTTTTTTTTTTTTGATCAGTAAGTCAAGTTAACCCAGATGTTTTTTAAAGGATCAATAAACCTCAAGAAATCCTCCCCATCCCCCTGAGCACCACTGGCCCAAGGTGTGGAAGGAAATAGCAAATAGCAAAAAAGGCCAGTGAAACTGGAAGAAATTATGTTCAACATCCATACGAATAGGTCATTGTATGTAACCATGTATAAGGTCAACGTAAACAATAAAAATTTTAAAACACTCTTGATTCAAAAAAAACAAATATACTCACAGAATATGATGCTGTCAAGAAACAATTAATAAACTGCCATGTATAGCCAACAGCATGAAAAGATAGGTCTGTGATTCCTCCAGAGATTGCTGAAATAATCTGCAGAATTGAAGTGCAATGCCTCTTCAGAAAAGAAAAAAAAAAGGTGGAGATGATATCCAAGCGAGAGAAGTTGACATGTTCCATAATGCCTTTTATAGGACAACAATTGAACAAAAAATAATTCCTTGATTATGTCCGTTTAAACTAAAAAAAAAAAGCATGCAGAAGACATTTAAAAATACCACAAAAATTCAAGATCCCAGCAAATTACCAGCCAGTCCACATACCATTAAGAACAAAGCAGTCCAGACTCGGTTGTCATGGTGCTTATTGAACAAATACATTTCCCCAACTGCCGTCATCACATTTGTAACGTTCTTCAAGACTGTCACCATAGCGACATTAATGTACTTCAGACTGCAACAATGTGGCTCACTATCAAGTAAAATTCTAAAAATCGGAGTGTCGTGGCTTATACTGAGTAATTAGAAACAAGATGAAGTCCAGAAAATTAATAGTGGGGATATGCAGCACAAGAAGCAGTTTTACACGCAAATGGCCACATTCCATGCATGCCAACAAGGCAACTAGAATTTATCCCGAAAAAAGTAGCCGAATTTTTGTAATTCATACCATTGAAATGGTAAAACTTTTCCATCAATTACAATAGAAAATTCAAGAAGAAAATAAAAAGAGACAGAAAAGATGGTGCAAATTTATACCAACCCACAGTGATATTCGGCGTATAGATGGCTTACATGGGACCAACCAGATGCAGAGTTCAAATAGCCGTGTGGAACAATAAATTTAAGAATAAGTAGGTAAGACTCACCCACCCCCGGGGACCAAAAAAAGAAAAGGAAAGAAAAGAAAAGGCAAATAATTATAATTCTGAAGATAACCAGAAGGAAAAGCACAAGTTTGAAGCAAGTAAATAGTCTACGCAAAGGAAATCAATCAATAATATCACCTTGTATCCGAACTATTTTGGGCTACAAAGTAATAACTTCCATGCACACGTTTGTAACCTAGTGCCAATGATTATGATTCAGTATAGCTAATAAGTCTCTGACGACTGATGAGTAGGTTATCCATGTGTTGATCATGAAGAGAACAAAATTCATCAGCAAGTGAGCACTGGTCAGTGTTTTCTCATGACGATGCAAAATAAATAGATAAGTAAATTTGAAAGGTTATGCAGTGAGCACGAGAAAAGAAGAATATGAAAGAAAAAAAATAGAGAAAAAAATGCAAGGCCAAAAATTACGGTCTTATTCACCAGTACATCATCATCCAGCCCAGCAAATTTTTATTTTAACTACCAAGAGAAAAATGTAAAATTAGTTATGTGAACCACTACTATGTGCAAACTTTAAGCACAGCTCATGATAATATTTAACTCACCAACCAGAAAAGAACTAAATATAAAGCAATGTGTTTTTCTAATAGCGACTTGTTATGCAATTGCATTCCAAAACAGCCCAATTTAGTTGTTTACCTGGTTTTATCTGATTTTAGTTTGCTCAACTAGATTTGCTTTGCACTATTGTCATGATACTAAATTCTATTTTGTAGTGCTTTGGCCAAAATAAGACTTGAACAAGTCAAAGGACGTGTAAAAATGGAAATGGTCTAAAAATTTTGTAACCACATTGAATGGTATAAAATGAAAAAGCATAATTCTATAGATGTGATGATAAGCATAGTAAATCATAGAGTATGCTAGAGGTTTACAATATTAAGCTGGAGGAAAAAGATGGTGGAAAAATTCATACCTAAACATACTTGTGATTAGCATCCCAACAAAAATAACGTTCACAGGTAACCAGACCTTAATCAATCTCCAAGTAAGTGGTTCTGTCGATATTACACCAAAAATGCTCAACATAGACACAACAACCACTGACACAAAATTCTGCACCCATATACGAAAGAAAGTTCGTTAGTCTCCCAAAAAGTAAAACATTTTAATCAGTACAATTCAATGACAAATGAAGTCATCGAGAACAAGGATCAAAATTTCGTTTTGGTGCATTGTTTCGGTTACCTAGGAAACGGAAACGTTTCGACATGTTTCGGAAACGTTTCGAATTATTTCGAAAATAGAATGACAAAAAAATAAAAAAAAATTAAGAATTATTTTTTCAAAACATTTGTCGAAATATATCAAAATATCTTGAAATACCTTGAAACATTCTGAAATAATTGTACAAATGCATTGAAATATAACAAAATATTTCAAAACATTATGGAACACCTCGAAGTATTAGAATTTCGATTTCATCACTGATTCGTTTCGGTCTCCTTGGGAACGGAAACGTTTTAGATGTTTTGAACATTTCGAAACGATATTTTGATCCTTGATCGAGAAGTATTCAAAATACATAGAATATGGAGGGTTACCTGATAAAGCATCAAAGATATCCCAGCATTAAAACCATAGCCGGAAAGAACACACTTGTTTACAAGTATCATACTACAGGAAGAAATGCAATAAGCAAGGCCAGACAATAAGGCTCGGTTGGGTACTTTAACTATCGTGTTACTTTTTATTATTTTTTCTCCGTATTTCTCCAACTTTCCACTTTCCACATCAATCTCATCATCGCCAAGAGTCTTCATGGCAACAGATGACCTATATATAACTGGTATCAAAAGAATTAAAAAGGCATAAGGCATAACAAAGGGAGAAAGAACAATCAGGAAGTGAGACACGAAAATGCATAAACATGTGTCTTGAGGAGTAGATAAACAAAGCAATTAGGAAAAGGAAGATTACTTGTATCCATCTTCAGATTTAGAGATGCTTTAATAATTTTATTACTTTATTTAAAAGGAAACATTTGTCGCTTCTTGTGATTCGGATTTTATTTTGACTAAAGCATCAAGGTATAACTATATGCAGAAATGGCAGAAAAACAACGTTTATGAGAACAATATATTTTGCCTGATAGTAATAGATCTTCCACATCCATTTCAAAGGACAAGGTTAATAAGATGGCATATGTATACAACTAGAACAGCATAGTTTACGTGATAACAAAAGATCGTTTATATGATCCATACAAATTTTAAAAGATAAGTTTAATCAAAGTGGTATCCTGTGTCCATTACTCAAACTCTGAAAGAAAGCTGACCTCTGCACCTCTCACATCACATCTATAAATCAACTCTACAATAATCATCATAAGGATTTTCCTCCGTTCTCTAAATGTTTAAGAGTCATTGATAGGTTTTAGTTTACACTTGAACTCCAAACATAGACAAAACAAAGAAAAAACACAATCAGTTTAACTCAAGAAAACAAACACAGGGTGAAGGACATGTGTTAAAATATTATCTAGTTTGCTGAACTCCAACTCACCGAAGTAGATTAGTCTTGATTTTCATATTCCAAATTTTGAGTCATATATTTCTGGCAGAGTTAT
This sequence comes from Ilex aquifolium, assembly GCA_951799425.1. Lineage (NCBI taxonomy): Eukaryota > Viridiplantae > Streptophyta > Magnoliopsida > Aquifoliales > Aquifoliaceae > Ilex > Ilex aquifolium. The sequence continues at coordinate 29,843,405 of OX637391.1, forward strand.
TATTTATTGTGTTTACTTGAGTTAAAGACCTACAAGATAATTGGCAAAGACCCACTGCACGTTAAACACTAAACATGAAATACACATAGTTACATGAATGACTCCAACATAACAAAAACTCCAAAAGTAAAGAGGGATCTTTTTCATTCTGAAAATATCATGTATCATTAATTAAGGAATACCAGTGCTACAACAGAAAATATCAACAGTCATTAACATGATTACTCCTCTATGTTTTTTTGTCCCCAAAAATACCTCTTTCATTTTACAAATACCTCAAACCATACAAAAACTTTTACAAATAACTCAAACATATGAACACTTTCTCCTTTAAAAAGAATCACTCTTGTTTTATGAATACCTCAACATTTTCCAAATTTGAGATCTACATAAGCCAACTAGCGTAAATTGTTCGACAGTATGCGGTGTACGGTGGTCCAACTGTTCATATCTATAAAAATTAGTCTTCAAGATAACAATGATTTTCACATATGATCCCTATTACAAGTCAAATTGGGAGAAAGACCAACACACAGCTATCATATATGTTTTAAAAAAGAAAAAAAAAATGACCTGCAGAAGAAACATTGGTATGCATCAACTCAAGCATATCAAAAAGGCTTCCAAGTACCAGGCTTCTTGAGAACAAGGGGTGTTAATTGTCAATTCTTGTGAAAGTATAATTTTGCAGAAACAAGGAATGACGTGGAAAACAGCCCCAGAGAAAGACAATAGGGGCAAGGACAGTGAGCGAAATGAAGAAAACAAATCAAGAAGCCAGCTAATGAGTAGAGGAGCCAGCCGAAGTCATGAACTACGTTACACAAGTCAGATGTTAGTGTAAGACTAAAACTCTAGGGTTCATATCACATTCATGCATTTATCCATTCTTAGAACTCAAGAGCAAGACTGAATTATGGAATCTGCCACCTTTCTTCTTATGAGTGGGTTTAGTGATGGGTTCTCCAGTAATTTTAAGGACTTTGTGCAACAAAGGGGCATATGATAATGTGTCTGTATGAAAATTAACATAAATCATATTTGCCCTCTTATTTTAATACGCACATCTAAAATATGTGCTCAACAACATGTGTGCCAAAAAGGACAAAAAAAAAGTCACACCCATACTATGTCATGTCATAATCAGCATGGCATGAACAAGCCAAGAAGTTCTTTATGTCAATTGAGAATAGGAGATTTTCTTACACTTGTGAAAAGTTTTTTGCTAGCTTTTCCTGGCTTCATAAACAAGAAAATTTAGAACAGTAAACGTCAGAACTCTCATACAAGCGAAGGTGGATAAAAATTGAGGTGCCCTTAGATTCTAATCAACAGATTCAGCAAATGTTAACAAATTAACGGGAACAGTGTAAGTTCCTAAATCATGTGTGTTTTCTTGTACTAAATAGATCCAAAGAATGTGCACTTACTCTGATTCCCATTTTAATAACTTCCAGAACTGCGACTCCAGTAGAAAGTGGAATTAGTCAAACTAATCCGTTTGGAGACTACTAGAAACTTAAACTGCCATAACTTAGGAATCCGAAAATTACATTATTTTTTGGTAGTTTTTATCTATGATTAAACTGAGAAATTGGAAAGCACGGGTAGCTGATTGTGATAGCTGGAAAATTGAGAATGAAACATACACATGAAGAAAAAAAAAAGGAATCGCAATTGGACTCGGACCCTTGACAGTTAATAGAGGCGCCTTGCCCAATTCAGGAAAAAATTGATTCCCGGGCGGCATACTCTTACATAGCCCCACCCTACAAGTGATCTCCACCTTGTTGGACATCCAATTCCTCCATCCCATATCTACTTGTCACCATTCTCCTCCACGGAACATCAATCACCAGTCACTGCATATCTGAAAAGCCATTTTCTTAGCAATGTCTGCTCAACCAAGCCCCCCAAAATTTGCCAGACATTTAAACTCCTCACTTAAACATTAAAAATCACTCTAGAGCTTTGATCAACTCAAACTTTCATTTGAGCCCTCAAACGATCAGACTCATTGGGCTTCATAACATGTACACAAGAAGAGAAGGGCTTTCCAAGCATACTACATCTTTGCAAAGATGGGTATCAAAAGGGTTGGTTGAGAACATTGAAGACATTTTCTTTTATGGGTACTAATGGTTTTCTTAACTTTGGATACATGGTTGTTATATGTGGAGGCTGGAAGACTGTCCTATTGTCTCTGCTTTCGTGCATTTGAGGCAATCAAGGATTTTCGAGGGTGTTTAAAGATTATTCCAACTCTCGTCAATACTGATCTACAATGAGAGGATAGTGTCTTTTATCTGAAAGTTGGAAAAAATTTCCCACAGCTTCAAATAGTTGGTCCTGCCACTGTCCTTTTCTACTCTGCTCAGTACAGACAGCTTGCCTCTTTTCTTTTGTCCTTGACACATTACTGTTTGCTTATGAGGTAAAAGAATCCTTGGGAACATGTAGAAAGAGGACCTTAGTCTTTTGCACGTTTTATTTAACTACAGAAGCTACGCAGAAACTAACATTCAATATTGCACCAAACTCTTTTCATGGAACATATACTCCGTCTGATAAATTGTGTTCAATCGTAAAAACCACTCCTAGGTAACTGAGCATGGGATGGGGTAAACGCGAAAATCAGGGGGAAAAATGCACCCACTCTGTTCCTACTGCCCATACACACCCTTTGCAAAAGAGAAGATAGCAAAACAAAAGCTCTCTAACATCTGAGGTAGTAAGGTTCGACCAAGATATTGCATCTTAATACTACGAATTTTTCCCATAAAGTTTGAGTTCCATTACGGACAAATAGGTTGCTAGGACATATAGATGGTGATGATACCAAAAGAGAATGTCCAGCTTGGACTAGGTACGAGTCAGGTAACTTGTCCTGATCACCAGAAGCTGAGCTGACGTGGAAGGTCCCAGATCAGCTGGGGGAGCCCAAGAAATACTTAGCAACATAAAAGGTGCCAGAAAGGGTAAAAGGGGACTTTCATTGAGAATCTTACCTTGGGCAAGAAGGTACCACCTCTAGAAGGTCACGTCATCACTTCTAGAACGCTACGTCACACCTAGGTGAAAGATCCTATAACGGCCAAATATTCACTGACAATTCGGTTAGAGATCACAATAATAGCTAGTGTATAAAAAGGAAGCCAATGCACTGCCTTATAAAAGAACGACTGTATTCATCTTCTTTCTCAAACAACATCCTCCAAAGAGAAAGAACCTCCGGTACAGTGGACTAACCCAACTCTTCAGTTGGGCGAACCACTCTACTTCTTTGCACTTTCATCCATTTAACTTGACACACACAATACACTTGACCAACATCCCATTCAACTCAACACACCTCATGCTTCTCAGTTTTCAGATTACAAAATATTTTGGCAGATGTTTTTCTGCATAGAAAGGATATACACTCAAAACAAGTCAATTACCCACAAAAGAGTGAAGCAAGCAACATAAACCAAAAACCTCATTTCTGTAAAAATACAGCATCTGCTGTATGAACACCAGTATAAGTGAAAATAGATGAATGCATATCAGGAAAATGACCATGGAACCTCAATCATAGATAGAATTTATCCATTCTTCAGTTCAAGTATTCCATGTGATGATGTCGGACACACATTAAAAACAGTACTGGGTAAAATAAATGGACAGCAGTAAGGTTCCAAGCAGTGACAAAAGCATACCTGTTGGCTATTTCTCTCCTAACTGGGCTTGAGACCTGATCTAACAGCCCATTTGGCTCATGTTTCTTGAGGTCCTCCTTTTCAGAACCCTCACCAATATCCTCTATGAAAATTTCTATCCAATACTGGGTCAGGAGAGCGCTTTCAGATAAAAAAGAGACAAGGCCATCAATTCAACTTAACAGCTTCCTGTCAAAGAGCATAATTAAAGATCATCCTACAGCTGCAACTCGAAAGTAAGAAATCACATCCAAATTCATCAAAAATGGCGACAAAACCATGTCATAAAATCTAGAACTTTAGGAATAGTACGAATCGAAATTACTTCCACAAGACAGCTCAGTATTCAAGAGCAGTTTTAGTCGGGAAAGAGGGATCAATAACAACCCTGGGTTGTAACTTTTGCTTTCTCATCTGGGTGCGCGAGCGCCCGTGTGTTTGTGTGTGTGTGTGTGTGTGAGAGAGAGAGAGAGAGATTCACCTTGAATCATTTAGGCCGAAGCTCATCAAATCTCCAAATATATGAAGAAATAGCACTTACAGCAACTTCTATACATATGTGTATATATTATATGCAGAGAGAGACCCTTTGGGCGATTTGGCGAATAGAGACTAGTTCCGGACGGTGAGAAAAATCAGAGAGGAAAAGAGACGAAGAGTCCAAGAAAAAGAAAGTGATGACGATGTTGAATTTTGAAGAACTGAAAGACTTTGTATTAAACCAAATGAAGCAGCCAAGCCAACACAAACAATTTTGAAGGCGTGAGTGAAACGGTCAACATCCTTGTTTTATATTTGAAATTTTTGGATTTTAAGTCTTCATTTTCAATTCAAGTACTAATTTCGGTATGATATATTCCTTTAAATTTTATTTTTATTTTTGAAATATTTTTTTTGCTTAATTTTATTAAAAATAATAAACTTTAATTTGATTTTATTAAAATGTGAAGTAATTCTCATCAATTCTCAATTTAAGAGAGTTAATTCCTAAAAATTTAATCTCCAATGAACTCTCTATTTAGGTTTCTAAAATATAAAATTTAATTTAACTCTGTACATTTAGAAAGTCAAACTCATTTTTTACCCTATTTTTTTTTGGATTATAAAAAAGGTATATTTGTCTTTTCGTTCAAAACATGCAGTATAAATATATCTCAACTAAATCGGACATATTTCTTCCCTTCGTTTGAACCTCCGAATAAATTTCTCCGAAGAAGCTAAATTTCTCTTCCAATTCCACAAGCACAACATCAAGATATAACTACTAAATTATTGCTTCAACTTGTTTTCTCTTGTTAATTAATTTACACTATTGATTCCATTTCATATCAAGTACTCTCAGTTGGCGATCATTCATCAACTTGTTCACTGGTATGTGTACATATATCTATATAATATGTATTGATTTTAAATTAATCAATAAATTTTTAAATAAGGTAGTGTATATATTTTGTGTATCTTGGTTTGGAATAATTTATAGATTAATTTTTAATAAAAGAATGGATGCAAAAATAGGAGAGAAACCAAATTTATTCCCAAAAAATATAAAATGTAAGATGATAAAATTATAAGAATAAAGAGTTCTATTGGAGTGGTATTTAAAAATTAACTCTCTATTTTAAATTTTTATAAAAGATACTCTCTATTTTTTTTTTTAAAAATGCTCTCTATTTAATCAATAAAGCCCTACTTATCTATCGTAAATCCAATTTAGAAAAAAAAAAGATTTTGGAGTTAGGTTTTTGATTCATGAGTTATACGTATGGATTCAAATACAATCAAATATTAAATGAATCCAAACTACGCAATTTGATTCTAAAATCAAATGACTTATAAAAGAAATTGAAGAGTGAAGGATTAAAAAATAATAGCACAAATGATGGTAATAAATGGAGTCCGAGTTCCGTAAAGCAACAGTTGACCCAAACCAATCACTTTTTGCGTTCTAATTATAATACATTTTATTTATAATATTTCAACCCAGGGAATCGTATTCCATAAATATAATATATTTAGTGTGATGTATGGAATATATGACAAATGTAGAGTGTTGAAGTATTTCTATTAATCGGTCATGTCATATAGGCTCTAGTTGGACATCCAATTGCTTTGATTTGAATTATCCGGAGAATGTCTTATATAGATATCAAATCTATCAAAAAAAAATGGACAATCAAACCTATTTCTCGATTCAATAGAAGCCCAAAGAGGTCCCAACTAAGGAGAGATATGTAAAAAACAGGTCCGATTATGCATATTCCTAATCCTAAATGGAATGTATACTTTTTACTCTGCCAATATTCATTTATGGGTAAATTATACCAATAATCCTTGAAACTTGCTACTTATTGCACTTTCATCCTTTAAATTTTAATTTCATTAATTTTGTCCCCAAAGTTTAAACATTGAGTCAATTTGGTCCTTGACATTAACTGCCGTCACAAAAAATAGACAGGAAACACCATGTGTCCATCACTTGCATATCTTTACCGGTATTTTTGGTATTTTACAACCAAAACAGAGGGCAAAATGGAAAAACAAAAAAAATGAAAAATTGGTTGCCTCCCTCCCCCTCTCTCTCCCCCCTCAGAAATTAGAAGTCTCGTCCTAGCTGTATATCCCCATTCTCCACCACCCTCTGCAACTCCCCAGGCCAACTGACGACGGCCACTAGCTCTATTACCCTTCCACCATCCAAAATCCATTCTACACAACGTACAACGCAAGCCAGCTCAATCATCTAGTAATAACATAGTAACTCCTCAAGCAAAGCCAACTTCTAAGCTCACCACCACCACACACCCAAACCCCACCAATGTTACCTCCACCATAAAAAAAAACAACCATGAAATCTTAATGACCGACACAATTTCTGAGAACGAAGTAGAAATTAGGGAGAGAGAATCAGAAAGAGAGAAAGGGAATCGTAATCACAATCACAATCACAATCCAATACCCAATTCAAACCTAATTTTTCATCGGTCCAAAATTTGGGGGTCTAATACTCAGATAATTGATGAGCAATTTTCGGGGTATGCTTTTGTGGTTTTGTGTTGCGTGCGTGCTGGGGTTTGAGAGAGGAAAGGTGTGTTGGGTTTAGGGGCGACAGACGCAAGAATGTAGAGAGAGAGAGAGAGAGAGCCTGTGGGAGAACAAAGAGGGAGATTTGGTCGTCATGGTGGGCGGTGTGATCGGTGTCAGCATCCTTGAGACATAGATTTGCTCCTTGTGTTGTGTTTGTGCATCACATGGAGGCTAGAGTTTGAGAGATAGAGAGAGGGTTATGTTGGGCTAAAGGGAAAAAGGCGTCACATGGAGGCTAGGGTTTCGATTCTTCATCTTGGATCAGTCAGCACACACAAGAGAGAGAGCGCAACAACATAAATAGAAAAGAAAAAAAAAAAGAGGAGGAAGAAGAAGATAAATGTTTGGATGTATGCTTAATATTGTCCACATAGAGAATAATGTTGTTTGGGTGCATAGATTATTATAAAAATACCATTAAAGATATACACGTGATGGGCACATGGTGTTTTCCATCTATTTTTTGTGACGGTAGTTAGTGTCAAGGATCAAATTGATTCAATGTTTGAACTTTGAGGACGAAATTGATGAAATTAAAACTTTAGGGATGAAAGTGTAACAAGTGTCAAACCTCAAGGACTATTGGTGCAATTTACCCTTCATTTCTACTCCCTCTTGCATTTCTTTTCTTTTTTTCCCCTGGTTTTTCTATTTTCTTTGTATCTGGAGGCCATTAAAAAGATGGAGGTACTGAAAATAATTTGAACTTACAAAATTTGATTGATATAATCAATACAAAATTTTGAAATAAAACATTGTTGAGTTGAAATAATTTTACGAAAGAAAATATCAGTCAAGCAATAGATTGATTGGGGTCAAATAAATTAGTAGTTTTTAATTGTTAGTAAGGTTGTTTGATTATGGTTTGAGCGTTAAGGGTTTGAGTCATAGGAATAGTCTCTTTCTAAGTAAGAATAAAATTGCATACATCAGACCTTCTGTAGACTCCGTAATAACAAAAATCTTTTATACTGTGTTGCCCTTTAATTCCTACACTAACTCCACTTTTGTGTTTTGATACTTTTGCACCAAGCCCATTCAGTTTGTGTTTTTCCAACAACAAAAATTTCTAAACCCGACAATTTCACTTTTCCATTGTCATTTGTCTTGCAACCTAGTATTAGTATGATTCTGTTAGTTATCATTCTATTCTTTACATAAATCTTGGTGTTTTTCAAAATTTTGATCCAAATTCAAACAATTGACTTTATGTTCTACCAAGTTCTGGTAGAATCAGTACAAATGCACCAATAGACTTTTATATAAACGGTGAGTGATTGTCATTTTCATAATCAACACTAAAAATCAATTAAACTAAAATCAACGGTTACAAATCAATTTTATTGTAATCATATCCTAATTTTTTTCCATAAAATATCATTTCACATCCCAAAGCTTTACTTTTGCATTTGAAATCAGCATGCTACCTCCCTAACCCTAAGTGAGTACATTGAAAGATTTTTCACCTATCTTACTAGTATTCTCGCTCAAGTACACTTACTTTTGGAGTTTTAATTGAATTCAATGCATTAGTATTTGTACAATTAGGTCTCACAAATTTTATGATGTCCGTCAACTATCTAAAACCACCTCCCACTTGTATATGAATTTGAAATTGTCTATGCAAATAAATAGAGAGGCGGGGTCAATGAGACCATCTTAACTATGGTTATAAACCACTCACATCATTTGTGATAGAAAAATTTGGTAAGAGTAGCTAGAATGAAACTTTCAACACTATTCATAGAGGAAAAGTGCACAAGTGGACATGGTTGGAGTGCAAATGAGGCATGACTAGCAACTAGGCATCGTGTGGGGTTTGCCCAGCACACTAGTCTGCATCCAGGCCCCAATAATCATCTATGGTCAAAAAATTATCTCAATCACGTGTTATTTAGACTCATAACTGCAATCTAAAATTAAATGTTCATAGCCGACATAACTACTTAATTAGCTATGAAGTATGTCATTCCTTCTTCTTTTTTTGGTATTCAATTTGAAGTGTTGTCGATTCAACTTACCCACAAAAGAAAAAAGAAAATAGAAAAAGAAGTGTTGCTGAATCTTTTATGCAGGAGAGAGAAGTTTTGGCAATGACTACAAGACGGACAAAAGAACCATAGCACTATTACTATAGTGGGAAAGTATCCAAGTTGGGCTGCATGTATGTATTATAATTGTGGAGGCTTACCAAACTCATTTCAGTCAAGCTTCCACAAAAAGAATTAGGCCAAGTCTGACAAGGACAATACTTACGAGTTTTTTTTTTTGTTTTTTTTGAACTTGAAAAAAATTATGAGTAATGTTATATGTACTTAAAAATTAGACTTGATAATCACAATCATTGAATAAGTAATGGGTTTCAATAAATATTGGAACCCATAGTAAAATTAATAGTTATATTTATCAAGCATAATTTTTAAGTTCGTCTAGCAATGCACAAAAACTATATGTTGTACCGTACATGAGATCTGCTAAGGTAAAGTTACGAATTTGGGATCGATTTTAAAAAACTTGAAATTAATCATAAAAAAATAGGGATTGAAAAAATTGGGGCCAATCCCAAATTTTTGGACCAATTCTAATTCAACCTTATTGAAACATAACTTTGCATGTTTGAAACGTAATTTAACTTGATCGAGGTGTAACATTTGACCCCACGCCAAAAATAGAAAGAGTTTTTTTAGAGGTCGGTCCCTAGGCCTAATAGGATTTAAAAAAAAAAAATTCACTCGTCAATTTTCTTTTGGAATATGTCCCTGTTGAAAAGTCAAAGTAATTGTCATAACTAACGTTCTTTAAAAATGTAAAAAATAACAACAATGTCATCACGTAATTAAAACATTTATGCTAAAAAATTCGTCATCATAATGTACATTCTTCTTCAAAAAATTGACTTGTTCTTTACTAACGTACCCATTAACTAGAAGTTTAAAAGTACATTAAGTCACATTTACTAATAACGGTTGCACACAACAGATACATTGAGACCAGACGACTAGATAGACGTCTCTTCGATTAACTAAGAAATTAACACCATAATAAACATACATTTAAACCTCTTCATCTACCCCCATAGAAAATACCTCTATAAATAGTGTATCTAAAATTCAGAATAAAAACACAGATAAAAAGAGAACAATCAAGGCAGCAAAGAATATAAACTAACATAAAAATGTTTTCAGGTTTTTTAGAAAAAGACGAGTGGAAGAAAATGACGAAATCTTTCAACAAAAAATTGTAAAAGGAGAAGAAGAAAGCGATGAACCTTGAGACAGAGCTAAAGGACCTCAAAAAATGATATTTTTTATGTTTTTTTTTTTATAAATATAAAACAAATGAACCACACATATGTAATTTCATAATATTTAATTTTTAATTTGTGTACCTATGATAATTTAATTTTTGTACTTGTACGATGAACAACATGCGTGTTCCTTCCTGCTGAAATAAAACTTCTTATTCTCTATAATTAACGTCAATTGAGAGTTTTAAGGAAGAAAGACACTATTCAAAGCAGCTAAAAAGTTTCTTTTTGAATTCAAAGGTTTTCTTTGAATTCAAAAATCAAATCTAACATCTTTTTTAAATTCTTTTAAATTTTGAATGCTATTTATTTAAAGAGACAGATTCATCTCCACCTAATGTGTAATTTTGAACTTAATAAAGGTATGCTAAAAAAAAAAAACAAATACGCAATTAAAATATATATATACTTTCGAGCTAAAAAATAATAGGTACGTAATAAGAAAATAAAAAATATAAGAGGTACGCAATAAAAAATAAAAAAAATAACAAGTACGCAATAATCGTCAAGAAAGTACATTAAAATACAGATCGTCAGACAGGTACACTAAAACACAAATTTTCATAGAGGTACACTAACATATATATCGTTAATGTACATTTTTCTCCATAAACACATATTGTCATATATGTATATTAAAATACAGATCGTTAGACATGTACACTAAAACACAGATCGCTAATGTACCTTATTTTTCCATAAACACAGATTGTCAAAGAGGTACACTAAAAACACAGATTGTCAGACAGGTACACTAAAACACAAATCGTTAATGTACCTTTTTCTCTATAAACACAAAACGTTATTCAAAACTGATAGACAACACAACAAAAACCTCAATAACAAACAGAAAAAAAAAAAAAAAAAAAGAAGAAACTAACTATATTTTAGGCTGAGATCGTGTGATAAATGCAAAATGAGTAATAAAAATTAGTAACTAACTAATCCCTTAACATTCCCGCCAACTAGGGGTGCAACTTGGGTTGGGCAACCCGAGCCCAACCCGAAAAAATTAGGACTTAGGCTAGGGTTTTTAATACTTGGGTTGGGCTTGGGTCAAAAAACATCAACCCGAATTCAATTTGGGCCGGGCTCGGGTTGAGGCATCGGCAACCCGATTTCAACCCGAACCCGACAAATTAAAAAATAATTTTATATATATAAAGCATTAGCACTTTTTTTCATTTTTACTCCATCGTCCTCTGTTTCTTGTTGCTTGCTACTCTATTATGCGTGATTAGTGGTGATAGTGTGATGTTTTAAGTTTAATGTTTTTATGGGTCTAATTTCTTTGTTTTCTGGGATTGTGCTTTGAAATCACTAGTTTTTTGGTGTGAAAGCAGATGATCAATAATCGTGCACGGTTATGAATGAAATATATGGATTGTTTTATGAATTTGTAATTATTTCCCCCTCTCTTTGTCTCTCTTGCAGTGAACCCGGGTTGAGTTCCTCAACCCGAGGCAGGGTTAGGGTTAGGGTTAGGGTTAGGGTTAGAGTTGAAAATTATATACCTAGGGTTGGACTAGGGTTGACTATCTAACCCGCCCGAGTTGCACCCCTACCGCCAACACAAGGATTGCATTCAAATTTTTTCAAAAATCGGAGGATTTTTATTTTATACTAAAAATTCAGTTTACACACCACAGAACGAACCCTACCCTAATTTACTAAAATACAAAATCCTTTGAAACTTTGTCAATTTTGAGTCAGCTTAACCATACGCATTAAATCCAGTGGGCCCAACTGGCAGATTTCTAGGGTCCTACTAACCCAGCTGTGCATAGCGAATCTAACGATGGATGTTGATTACAATTAACAAAACCTAAAATTGAGAGTATCCAAATCTCATATTCAATGCTGTTCTCAATAACATCATATGCATGTTTATATTTCAGAGGAATAACAATCAACAAATCGCTTTTGAAAGTAGCAAGAATCAAAATTTTCTTTTCTTTCCACAAAACGACTAAAACAATTCAATTTTCGGAAAAACTGAAACGAAAGTGATTGAATATTAAAATTCTTACGTTTTGAAATGTTTCGAAACGTTTTCAAAATATTTCAGTTTTACAGATTCCAAAAATGTGGATTAAACCCTTATTTTTCTTAACCTCCAATTAATTTAGGTAGCGGAAAGGAGAAAATTTATAGGAAAATGCTACATAACCCAAATGAAATCAAAAAAATTACAACTTAAATGCATATCATCCATTGAATGAGTGTGAGATGAGTGGGTCCTATTGAAAAAATTGATAAGACTCACTCATCTAAGGGACGATATGCCTTTGAGTTGTAATTTTTTGGATTTCATTTGAATTTTGTAACTTTGCTCAAATTTATATCATGGAAAGTAGTGGAAGTGATGGTTACTTGGAGATCCTCGCTAATTTGGTGGTTGTTTGTTCCTCCAGTGGCCGGCTCCAGTACAGCATAAGATGGAATATAGCAATGCCTTTGCCATTTCTGCAAAAACGTCATGGAATGTTTGAAATCAAGTGACATCCGTTGGTGCCGAAAGGCTATTGTGGTGGTGAGTGGACTGGTGACACATAATAATGTTTTGACACGGTTCTGCATCAGATCGTCATTAACTTCAGATACTGTTACACTTCTGGTATAATAATTATATCTGGTGGGTTGATTGTTTATATCCATTGTTCTGATGAATCTACTAGCCTGAGGATCTGGAAAGTTCTAAAAATTGCCCCTTTGCCCAACACTGATAACTAAATAATATATACTGAAACTAAACATCTGTGCTTATTACGAGAATGGTAAAAGAACAGGGTAGAAACATATATTTCAAAGAAAAAATAATAAAAAATGTCTTCAAGAGTTTATTTGGTCTATATAAGAGGTTTGCCTGGCTTCAATGAAATCTTTTATGCTTGAAGCATCACCATGCATGACGACTCTTCCATCTTCCATATATACAGCACCATCTGCATACTCGAGTTCTTCCAAACGATGAGTTACCCATAATGCTGTAACATTCTTAGAACTATTCACAGAGTTCTTGACTGCTTTTATTACCCCAATCTGCAAGCAAATTGTTATGTTCAGAAAAAAACAGATCTTGTCAAGACACTTTCTACATATATGCACAAATATTATACTCAAATTCCATGACCTACGTTCTAATCAAGTCCTCGCAACATCCCACTATGGGAGGTAGGGATAAACATATCCTCCTCAAATGCTTAACGAAGATATTTCGTTGGCAGTTTTCTTACATGGGTACATGTCTGATGTGAACAGTATCAACACAACGCAGACCCAAACAAAAAATCAACACCCTTGTTTCCTGCTCACTGCTCTTACTTCTTTTGGGGCTTCAACAAGAACTTATGAACTTTAAAATCATATGAGCCATAGAAAGTTCATTTTGTCCTGTAAGACTGGTTAAATTTACATTAAATTTTCAATTGCAATATGACAACATTAAATTTTAAATTTGCAAATGAAACCACAATCACAATCTTCCAATTTGCTTCTGACAAAAACATTCATCAACTGAGAACTATTCGAATTGACCCCTTCGATCACAAATATGTGAGCTCGGTCATTTTGCTCTTGATCTAAAACTCTTTATTTTTCATAAAATTTTAATTTTTTATGCATTTTGATGCATTTTGTCTTTTTAATCTATACATTGGATTGAGGAGTGATGAATATTTGGTGATAGAGTGTAAAGTGGCCTGTTGAAATAGTCAACTAAGCTTAAAGGATTGATGTATACTGTTTGGGTTCATGTGCACGAGTTATTCGTTATTTGTTGGGACCAAACTTTTGGGTCAACTTTCTAAAAATATTTTTTGTCGATTGGAAAAAGTTAGGGTCGGTTTATATGATGTATTTTTGTGCGTGTACCTATGATATTCTATTCGCTTGTAATATTAGAACGACCCTCTTCAGTTGTTTATCTTCGACGCTGTTGGTGCATTATTCATTTGGAGCAACTAACCTACCCCTTTTTCAATCATTTGTTGGTCATTTTTCAAATTTTGCCGGATGGCATCAAGTTTAAAAACAGATAAAATTGTAAATATTTAACGTTAAATGCAATGGAGATTAGATGGTGGAAGAATCACTTTCGGATGAGAAAAATTGTAAGAGAAAAGCAAGTTGGAAGAGAAGCTTTAGAAAGAAAAATGTCCAGAATTTTTTTTTAATCTACTGTGCAGGTATATGGCTTCTCATGTGCTTTGTTTGTTTCTCTATGTATGGTTCTCTATAATATGATTTTTTCAACTTAAATATGTCATCTCATTTAACTTATGCTTCTTTTGGATTGTTTCTTCTTCTCTATACACTATAGCATGTAAAGCTATGAGCAACACTTTAGCTGAGTTTTATCTGCTTCTTAAAGCAGATAAATCAATTTTTGCCATTAAAAGCAAATGAAAGCCTCTCAAAATACTATGTGCATCACTTGGACTCAAAATTTTTTTGGCCAAGTGAAATTCGTACTTCATGTATTTACTTGCAACTTTAGCTCAAGGGCTATTTGATTCAAAAATTTGTTACACGTGTTACACAAGCATGTCATTACGATTAATACAACCATTTTTTATAAAAATGAATCAACGAAGAATAATCTATTACATTCAGCTAAGAACAATCTATTCCATGCAATTGAAAAATTGTCATATGACTTCGAATATTTGTTACTTTCTCTATTTAATCTTATTCTCTAAATTTTATTGTTTAGCTTTATGATAGGAGTAGGGTTTTGAATGAAAAAATACTTTAAAATTGTGTTTTGCTAATAGAAAGCAACATTGCTGATATGACATTATTTGTTCTTGCATGTTAATTCCTACTAATGTGAATGAGAATGACAGTGACTATGATGTGTTTTCTTGAAATGAAGTCATTTTTTCCTGCAATTTATTTTTGAATTGGGATACCTTTTCTCAATTGGGATACCTTCTCGATGTTTTCCTTTGTATTAACTAATCATAGTGTAGTACCTTCTAATCAATTGGGTTAGACGGCCATTTGAATGTCTGATTGTGTTTCACTTCTTTGTTCTCTTGGAAAACAAGCATAGGTAGCCTCTACTTGCAGATATTCTCTTGAACTTTGATCGATTCATGTGTTAAAAAGGTTATATTATTAGATTGTTTGTGGTTTTCTTGGACTCAAACAATTTGATAGTTTGATTAAATACATTTTATCGTCAATTAGTTATCCTTTAATTTCGTAATCTTTGTAAAGGGTTTATATGTTGTCTTAATTGGTAGACTTTTCAGTTACTTTTGAGTCGAATCTTAAAGTTCATTTGATTTGGTGGTTTTGAGTCGAATCTCAAGATTTTAATGCCAATAAATTCGTTGGTAGTTTTATGTTTTTGAAATTTTCTTTTGTCCTCTATGATTTGGTGATTTTGGTAAGTATTTTTCTTAATCACTTGAAATCGCTTACTTACTTGGCTCATCATCCACGGCTAATTTCGTTCACTCCCTTTTTACGTTGTTTGTGTGATTTGTTTGGTTATTGTTATTATATGTAAGTTTGACTTTAAAAAAAAAAAAAAATTTCTTGATATTTTGTGGATATCTCTTTGGTTGTTTTGTTAATTTGGTTGGATTGGTTCTTTTCGATGGTAAGAGTCTTTTAATCTGTGAATATATTTGCAGCCCTTCTGCTACTTCATTATGTTGGTTTGTTATACAAACTACAAAATCTTCAATGCATCTTTGTTTGTTTGCTTGTCTGGGAAGGGAAGGAAACAAAAGTGAAAGATGAGCTCTTGAACTCAATTAGGCTTAGTTAAGTACATGTTTTCTTTTGAGATTGTGCAAAATTCCAACTTTTAGTTGTTTTAGTTCCTCACATATTTTCCACATTGACAGTGCAACGAGTGATTCAGCTGAGGGCATTGTGTCTAGGATTTCTCATGTCAAATAGGGTTGGCTCTGTTTTTAGTTTTCTATATCAGGATTGTAGACAATAACAAAGCAAATTCACTATATTCTTTTCACTGATAAAAGCTATCTCGATACAAAAAGATTCATCCCACCCAACCTCTCACATAATACAACTCCGATCTCTTTCTTCTCATAAAGTTGTGTTAGTATACCTAATTTTGTTTCATTTGACATTCTTACACAAATTTTATTGGATAAATTCTTTTATTCATGGCTATAGGAATTAATATCCATACCCTCAGTTATAATGCCCAAATCTTGAAGGGGATGTGCAATTATTTATTGTCTTTCATACATGACTGATAATACTCCTAATTATATTGTCTTTTACTGTCAAAAGGCTTTAGTGCTAATGATATTGCTCAGTTTCAGATGCAAAGACCCAAGTTTATCTCCTCGGCTTTGTTCAAAGTTGAGATCAAAGCTTCAACTCTATTTCTCTTCCTTCATTTTCTTTAGATTTTGAATGTGGACTCAATCTAACTACGTTAACTAATAGTTTTTTCCTACATTAAAAATGTTAACTTTTATGACTCCATTATATACATCATATGCAATAGAGTTTGGATGAAAGAAGTTGGGAGGGCGCTCCAAATGCCATATTTTTTTGCGGCATACCATTTACTCTACCACTGAAACATACGCTTTGTGACCTAGGAATTGTTGATGTTGCCTTAGGTTTTGCGCCGATTACATTCTCAAAGCATAATTTTCTCTACGGTTTCTCATGCATTGAGGAATGAAGGCACAAATATTATATGTCACTGCACTTGATATTTGCCTATGCTGAGAGTATTATTACTATGTAATTACCTCTTAAGGGTATATCTGTCTTTTGTAAGTTTACGAGATGACTATAAACACAAGTTGTTACCTCTTTAAGGGCATCTCCAACATTTACTCAAATTTAGACTCAAATTTAAATTTGAGTAAAAAAGTCAAAAAAACTTGCTCCAACCCTTGATTTAAACTTATACCAAATCAAGGAAAACTCATTTTTTTACTCAAATCAAGGAGACTCAAATTTTACTCAAATATTTAGTTGTGAGATTTTACTATCTTTTAAAGATCCAATGGTCATCCTTACTCCCTTTTAAATTTGGGTTTACCCTCATTTAAATTTGGGTCTCTCCTTATTTAAATTTAAATTTGTCTATTGGAGTCTTTTATATCAAATCAAGATTTTTACTCAAATGTTAATTTAAATTTGAGTAAAAATTTGAGTCATGGTTGAAGATGCTCTTAGTGAGAGGTAGGTTAAAATTTTTTGACCACTCTCAGTTTTTCTAATATTGTGTAATTCTCTAAACTTAACATGGTATTAGAGCAAGGTTGACCCAAAATTTAATCTGAGAATTACTTTTTGATATTGAGGAATTGATCTAAGAATTTATTTCTTCATCTTTTTTTTCCTTTTTTTTTCGTTTCTGTTTCTGTTCCGTTAATCCGATTTAGCACACAATATAACCCCACAACCATGGTCTAGGGTCGTGGATGATGGTTTAACGTCAGACTCCTTGTGAGTGTGTTGTGGAGGTTGATTGTGATCGGGTGTGGGCTGTGATTGCTGCCAGCGACGTAAGCCGTCATTGTGTTGCGACGTGTATCGTAGTTTGTGATCGTGGTTGCCATTGTGTTGTGGTTACCAGTGGTGATCATCGTTCGTGTATTGGATTCTAGTGGTTGTCGTCGTTTGTGTATTGGTTGTGTTGAGGCCTGTCGCCGGTGGTCTGGTGTGGTGCCATTATCGATGTCGGAGTGGTTTGGTATTTCTGGTGTGGCTACTAGTGTGCTTTGGTTGAGGCGCAGTGATCGAGTTGTTGTTACTACTCAATTCCATTGTTGTGTTGTCACTGGCAACATCGGTGGGTGTGTTGTGGTGGTCGCAGGTGGTTGGAAGTAGTTGTTGTGGTTTGGGATTGGCCTGGTGTTACACAGAGTCTACAACTAGGGTTCAATAGAACCCTACGACGTGGAGAAGACGAAGTCCGTTGGGAGCTGGGTTGATCAGTCGGCTTATAACCCATCAGAGGGTCACGGGCTCAATTTATTGCCTAGCCCAATCCTCAATTAATTGCCCAACCTAATTATTTGTCGGTCCACATGCTAAATTAATTGCCCAGCCCAATCCAAGGCCCACAGTTCAAGCCCAAAACTTCAAGACTTCAGCCTAGCTCAGGTGAGCCCAACATACTGGGTTCAGGTTCAGACCGGTTCAATTCATCTCTTCTCAGACCGGTTCAAGACCAATTCACCTATTCTCAGACTGGTTCAGGACCATTTCATTCTGGCTCAGCCCTCTTTAGACCAGTTCTGGTCCGGTTCAGTGGTCTAGCAGTTGATTCTGGTCCGGTCCAGTGGTCCAGCAGTTAATTCTGGTCTGGTTCAGTGTTCCAACAGGCTTGTTCAGTCCGATTCAGCATTCCAGCAGCTTGTTCTGCCCGGTTCAATGGTCCAACAATTGGTTTTGGTCTGGTTCAGCATTCCAACATCTTGTTCAGTCCGATTCAGCGGTCCAACAAGCTTTTTCAGTCTGGTTCAGCGTTACAGTGGCCTCTTTTGTACGGTTCAGCCTCTCCCACCATCCCTACTCTACTGTTCCGTGCAACTCTTAGGGTCTTTTCTCACCTTTGTTCTTATTTGAGTGCTCCTACTTTATATTACTATGGAATCCAAGCAAGACACTACCATTTCCTCTATATACCAACTCCCAACATCTCAATCTACTCCGCCTGACCCTAAGTTAGTCACTATCATACGAGTGGAGTATGCTCAGTTCATGACTTGGCAACAAGCTTCTCCATCTCCCACTATTACTTTTGCCCAAATACCACTTTCACTTGTTTACTGTCCTCTACTCGTAGTCCCCTACGCTTCTGATCATATGACAGGTTCGTCCAGTATCTTTTCTATTTATCATTCTGCTACTTTCCCACATAGTGTTACCCTTATTAATGATACTTCTTCTAAGGTTTCAGGTTTGGGGACTATTCAATTGAGTCCAACTATGTCCTTATCATCCGTTTTATTTGTCCCCCAGTTTCTTTTTAGGTTACTTTTCATTAGCAAAATTACCCCATCTCTTAATTGTTCAGTAACTTTTTATCCATCTTAATGTGTATTTTAAGATCTCCAGACAAAAAGGAAGATTGGTATGGGACATGAAGTCGGTGGTCTCTATTATTTTGACTTTAATTCCCCTTCTCGAGCATTTCAGACTTCGTTATCTCCCTTTAAGTGACATTGTCATCTTGGTCATCCCTCCCTCCAACATCTGAAGCATCAAGTTTCCAGTCTTGGTTATGTGTTGTTTATGTCTTATGAAACTTGTCAACTTAGTAAGCATCACTGTGTGTCCTTTCAGTCGAGAGTCGATAAACGTGTCTTGTCCATTTGAGTTATTACATTCTGATGTATGGGTCCAACAAATAATATTTCTTTTAATAAATTTCCTTATTTTGTATCATTTGTGGATTATTATTCTCATGTGACTTGATTATTTCTTATGAAAGCTCGTTCTAAATTATTTTTCTATATTTGAGACCTTTCGTAAAAAAATAAAAACTCAATATAGTTGTCATATTCGTATTTTACGTTCTGATAATGTTCGTGAATATGAATCTGATCATTTTTCGTCGACTTATCTTCGTAAAAATGGTATTATTCATCAGATTTTATGTGCCTACATATCTCAGCAAAATGGTGTTGCTGAGCGAAAGAACCGTCATCTGTTAGAAGTTATTCGCGCACTATTATTCCAGATGAATGTTCTTCGTTATTTTTGGAGTGATGTTTTCACTGCTTGTCACCTTATTAATCGTATGCCATCTTCTGTGCTAAATAGACAAATTCCATATTCTGTCATTTTTCCTAATACTCTCTTATTTTCCTTAACTCCTGAAGTCTTTCGGTGTATCTTTTATTCATAAACTTAGGATTCGAATTTGATAAACTTGATCCTCGCACTACAAAGTGTCTTTCTTGTACACTCTCGTACACAGAAGGGGTATCGTTGCTATAGTCCCACTCTTCGTCGGTACTTCACTAGTGTTGATGCCACCTTTAATGAAACTGTTCCATATTTTCAAGCTTCTGATCAGCTTCTAAATCTTGACTTTGGGACGTCTACTACACCATCACCCCTTCACTTACCGGCTATTTCACTGCCTACTGTGCTATTATCTATTTCCCCGCTTCATGTATACTCCCGCCGTCCGCGATCATCGACTGAGGTGCCCCTGTCGTCACTTGATCCTAGTTCCTCAGGTACTTCCGACTCTTTACTTATTGCTCTTCAAAAAGATACTCGATCATGTGTAACTAAGCATCATATTACTAATTTTGTTTCTTATGATGTCTTGTCTCATGTCTTCTCTTGCTTTACTTCTCAACTTCTACTATCTCTATTCCTAAAACCTTACAGGGTGCGTTGACTGATCCGAGTTGAAGGAAAGCTATGAAAGTGGAGATGAATGTCTTACATCATAGTGGGACTTAAGATCTTGTTCCTTTACCGCTTGATAAACGGACTGTTGGTTGTAAATAAGTGTATACAGTTAAATTTAATCCGGATGGTTCTATTGAGCGTCTCAAAGTCCGTCTTGTTGCTAAGGGCTTTACTCAAACCTCTGGTGTTGATTATGCAGAGATTTTTTCTCCTGTGCCAAAATCGTTTATGTTCGTGTATTGATTTATTTGGCTGATAATCTTGATTGGTCTTATTTCAATTAGATATCAAGAATGCCTTCTTACACAGCGACTTGGCTGAGGAGGTCTACATAGAGCAGCCACCTAAGTTTATTGCTCAAAGGGGATTACTGTAAGAGTGTGTATCGGTTAAATAAATCTTTGTATGATTTGAAACAGTCACCGAGGGTATGGTTTGGTAAGTTTTCAAATACAGTTTTAGAGTTTGGTCTTCTTCGATGTCAAACAGACTACTATGTCTTTCACAGACAGATTGATGTAGGATATATTCTATTGGTTGTTTATGTAGATAATATTATCATTACTGGTAGAGGTGGCAATTTTTGACATGACACAATAACCCGACACAAACACGATACGAATAAATGGGTTTAGGTTGACTATTTTTTAGCATAAACCCGTGTATGACACGACCCGCCAACACGAAGTGTTAGTGGGTTGTATTCGGGTTCAACCCGCTCAACCCGAAATTGACCCAATTAACCCGTGTATTTAATCGGGTTGACACGAACCCACTTAACCCGTTTTTCAACTCGAATAACCCGACATTATATAAATGCACTTAGTTGTTGGATCCCTAACTCTAAATTCATTTCACATCTCAGACCTTACATTTACACTGCTTCTCTCTCGCCTCTCCATCCTCCTCATTGACCACTGTCAGACCACCCCTAAATTCATTACACTTAGTTGTTGGATCTCTAACATTAATCCTCCTCAATTATTAAATTTTAATTTGTAGAAAAAATATGAGCATGAATTCAATTAAGCAAAAATACAATATTAGCGTTAAATTTTTTATTCAAAATTTATGTGGGTAAACACGAATATGAACACGAACACGACATGAAATTAAACAGGTCAACTCGACACGACACGATTAGTTAAATGGGTTGGGTTAGGATTGACTAATTTTCAACACGAACCCGCAATGATGACCCGACACGAACTCGACACAACACGACTCGATTGCCACCCCTAATTACTGGCAATGATTTTGAGGGTATTACCAAGTTAAAAACCTTCCTGGATCAATTTCACACTAAGAATCTAGACAAACTCAGGTACTTCTAAAGATTGAAATGTCATGTCGAAACGTCTGAAACGTTTCGAAATTTCAACACACCGATACGAAACATGGGTTGAATCCCAAAATTCAAATGTTTCAGTCGAAACGTCACTGTGTCGGCCGTTTCGGTCGAAACAGTACCGTTTCAACGAAACAGTATTATGATTCGCTTCACTCCAAGCCAAAAGAAAAAAAGGAAACTCTCAAAAAGCTAAGACATTACAACTCCATTTGTGAGATATGAGGATCAACTTGTTGAAATGTTTACAAAAGCATTGAATCGTACTCGTCCTACAGTGATCTGTTCTAAGTTTTGATTATATGATATATATAGTCCAGCTTGAGGGGGATTATTGAGATTATTATTATTATGTAATTACCTCTTTTAAGGGTATATCCGTCCTTTGTATTTTTACGAGATGACTATAAATACAAGTTGTTAGTGATAGGTAACTATTTTTCTAATATTGTATTAATTCTCTAAACTTAACAGTCTAAAAAGATGAATGCTAATCACGCAACAAACTTCACTTAATTCTAGGCACTAACACTTTTTGTGCTTAGCACGGGTTATCGCTAGTATACCTAAATGGTGGATAAGAAATCCACCGAAAAGAGTAAAAAGTAACTTAAATAAAAAAAACTATCACCTACAAACGGCTTTCTAGTTGCTAAAGTTCTTCTAAAGAATGGCAACCTTATCATTGACATTAAGTAACATTACCTGATCATTTTCATCCAAGAATGTTGTGAGCTCATCGAGTAACAGTACTTTGCATGCTTCGGCCAAAGCACCAGCAATAGCAACCCTTTGTTTCTGACCACCACTAAGTGTTTGAACTGGTCTCTGTAAAGTGCAGTGGAAGGAAGGTTGCATATGAAGTACAATGTAGAGTTCTAACAAAACCTTTAACAATCTAAAAGCAAGATTTGATACATACTTGCAAGTATTCATACATTCCGATAGAATCCAAAGCTTTTGCCACTCTGGACCTAATCTCATCATGGGTCAGGTCGAATTTACCAAGGCCAAATGCCACATCTGCTTCAACTGTAGGCATCACTACCTACAAAATGGAAGAGTTGGTTCCCCATTTATGTAGATTCTTTAGCCGAAGTTCATCGCAACAATATTACTTGAAATTCTATGAATGTCAGTGGAGATTCTGTTAACATGCACATATGTCAAGAATTGAAACCAAGATAAGTACAAGATTACAAGATTACCTTGATCAGAGGTTGATTTGGTATGTAATACAGGCTAGCAAGCACGGATACTATTTTTGTCAGTGTCGGTGTCAGACACATCTAGATATGAATACGCTAAAATGAGTGTCCGTTTTTTTTTTTGTCCAAGTCACGTTTTGGACATGTTGGGGACACACGACCGGCACACTCGGGAATCTTTTCCTGGACATGTTTTGAGATTTTTTTCAAAATTTTGAAAACCAGTCAAGTAACTTTATAATTAAGGAAGTTATTTTTGCAATTTTAAAGATATAGATCAAAGACACAATATAAAAAAATTTCTAATCACTGCATGCACATAGGACATGAATATAACATGATTTCGGACACAAACGAAATTATATACTGCTGAAAAAATCTTTCTATATGAAAGTAATGTGATAAAAAATGAGGTTATGAAATTGGGGCTCTTTAAAATTGATGAAAATTAGGATTACGAAGTGAGATATCTTTTAGAATTGAAATTGTAATAGTCATTAATAGTTGAATCATGGATGTTTATGATGAATGTATATCGATATATATGATATTATATTTTTTATTTGATATCATAATTTGAATTGTTAGAATTAAAGAATGGATGAATTGATGATTATTATTAATATAATTATTTACTTTATCGAATGATCATATATATGTGTGTGTGTGTATGAATTGAATGATTATTATCAATATATATTTAATTGATGGTTGATCTTTTGAGTAAGATGACAATTAGAGTAAAGAGATAGGATTGAAAGAGGGGATATAAGTGGGTGGTGAGGGTGTATGTATGTCGTATATATATATATATATATATATAATATTTAACTTGTCCCCCAACTTATCTATGTACTACTTTTTTGAATAATTTCGTGTCATCTTGTTCATGTCCGTGTCTAGCATATATGTGTCCCGTGTTCATGCTTCTCAATTATGAGTAAGCGGAGCAATAGTTTTACTGGTATACGATTCGATGGGGGTAGACTAAGTTAGTACGCTATTTTGGGTCATAGTTTGTTTTGTAACTCTGCTTTGAATCGTTTTACCTCTAATTCTACATTCACATACACATAGTTAGGTGATATTTGTTTTATATGTCTAATAGGAGTTCTAAAGCGAAGCATAATCCAAGACAACATACCGGCTAATGGTCGTAAATAATAAATGCAAGTAATTTCATATTCTTATTACGAAAAAAAATTCAAATCACAACAAATTAAATATACGCTCAAGGATCATCACAATAAAGAAATAATTAGTTAGTGATGTAATTTGGGGTTAGGATTATAATTTGGGATTACCTTGATCGTGGATCTATCCTTGGTTTGAGTTAGAAATTGGAGTCGGCAATTTCAGTGATCTGGATTGCGAACGCATCCCCGACCCTGGTTCGTGGGATACTTATGTATCTGACCCTGGAATCTATGAACAAGTATTCTACAACCTGTCTTGAAAGACAATAGTAATTATCACTCGTACTGTTAAGGACCAAGTGGTGAGCAACAAGTTTATTAATAAGATTTATTACTCCCAACAATTGGGGGTTGGGGTGGGAGGATTATAGTCGGTTTCTTTAACTGAAAGAAATCATAGTGCTGTCCCAACTCTTTTCCAACTCAAGGGGAAAAGCAGACTGTTCTTATAATATGACAAAACATGGATTCTATTGACTCAAGGCCTACGATACTCACTAACAATGTGAGGCATCGGATCTGTTGTTATCAAAAACATCTTAGCTAGGTTTTTTCCATTTGGAAACACTATACTCTTGGAACATGGTTAGCTCATAACCACCAATTTACAAGCTCTTTTAAGCCAATTGCATAATAGACTAAAATTCCCCATCTCTCTAAGTCTCAACTACTTTTTGTCGGTCGCTGCTCAGCAATCTATTATAACTAAGCCCATATCTCACAAAGGTAGACAAAGGAAAATTTTATCAAGATTGCTACTTCTGAATAAATGGTCATTGCCCAATTTGCCCCCCGTTAATCGAGGATGCTGAAAGTTGTGAACTGCATACAGATCTAATCTTTGGCAGTATATACACTTAAATTCATGAGTTACAGGCATTCTCCATTTCTGCCTGTTTGTAATTTATTAAAACTATAAAAGAAGATCGATAAGAAGCTCCAAGATGAAGAACATGAGTCCTAATGCAGAATTTACAGCAGCAAGCTATTATTTTACTAGTGTATTAAGGCATTCAAAACCAAGAGATTGAAGACAGAAAACGTACTTACGAAGCAAACAAGTAATCATTGTCAATTTTGGTCTCGAATCCCCTTTCAATATGGTTTTGCTTTCATTATATAGAGGAGAGATTTTACATTCACGCCGAAAATCCAGCGGTATCTTCTATACAGGTAAGTATTCCTATAATTATGTACAATCTAATTATATGCTATCTATAATCAAATCAAATCAAATAATAACAGAAATCATCCAAAACATATTCCTAAATTATCACCTCATAACATCCCCCCTCAAATTGATGCTGGAAGATCAAAAAGCGTCAATTTGTCGATCAAGAACTGATGCTGATGTCGAGAAAGAGATTTGGTGAAAATGTCTGCAGTTTGATGCTCGGTGGAAATGTGAGGAAGAGTAATCACATGTTTGTCAAAGGCTTCTCTTATTGAATGACAATCAACTTCGATATGTTTCGTACACTCATGGAAAACAGGATTAGCAGCGATCTGAATAGCACTGGTATTATCAGCATGAAGAGGAGTGGAATGAAGCTGAGGAAAGCCAAGTTCTCCTAATAACCCACGAAGCCACGTGATCTCAGAGCAAGCGGAAGACATAGCACGATACTCGGACTCAATAGAGGACTTGGAAACTCTGTCTTGCTTCTTACTCTTCCAAGAAATGAGTGCATTGCCTAAGAACATGCACCATCCAATAACAGAATGACGAGTATTTGCACATCCAGCCCAGTCAGCATCACTATATCCCTCCAACTGTAAGGAAGATTCCTTAGGAAAGAACAACCCACGTGAAGAGGTGCCCTTCAGATATCGGATAATGCAGAGGACAGCAGTTAGATGAAGATGTCGAGGGGCCTGCATAAATTGACTGACTTGCTGCACAGCAAAAGAAATGTCAGGACGAGTAATCGTCAAGTAGTTCAAACTCCCAACAAGTTGAAAATACAAAGATGGGTCTAAAAGAAGCTCGCCTTCCTCCCGACAAAGGTTGAGATTTACTTCCAACGGAGTAAGAACAGAGTTACACGATTGGAGACCAGCCAATGAAATCACTTCCTGTGTGTATTTGTGCTGATGTAACAATGTACCAGACGAAGTAATCTGAACCTCAAGGCCAAGAAAGTACTGCAAAGGACCAAGATCTTTCATGTGAAAAGAGGCCTTGAGATGCTGTTGTAACTGCTGAATTAATTCAGTATCAAAGCCAGTAATAACAATGTCATCAACATATACCAAGAGTAACACAATTCCTGCAGAAGTCTTGCGAAGAAAGAGAGAGGAATCAAACTGACTCTGAGCAAACTGAAAGACAAGTAAGGTAGAGCGAAATTTATCAAACCATGCGCGTGGAGCCTGTTTCAATCCGTACAAGGATCGGCGTAGCAGACAAACCTCTGAGGAAGATGTGTCAAACATGCCGGGAGGTGGAGACATATAGATTTCTTCCTTTAGATCCCCATGTAAAAAAGCATTTTTCACATCCATTTGTCGGAGAGACCATCCCTGCGAAGCAGCAAGTGCTAAAATAGTGCGAACAGTAGTCATCTTGGCAACGGGGGCAAATGTTTCGTCATAATCAATACCATACTCTTGGCGATTCCCAAGAGCCACAAGACGAGCCTTGTATCTATCGAGTGAGCCATCAGATCGAAACTTAACTGAGTACACCCATTTACAGCCAATTGGTTTGACACCAGAAGGACAAGCCATAATATCCCAAGTGTGATTGTCTTGAAGAGCCTGGATCTCTTCTTGCATGGCCTGCTGTCAACATGCTTGGGAGGCTGCCTGGGCATAAGAGTGAGGAACAGAAACAGTATCGAAAGTTGCAGTAAACGAGGTATGAGGAAAATCATACCTATCAGGTGGATGTGCAACTCGGGTGGATCGTCGAGGCATAGGAACCACAGAATCAGATGGTGGATCAGTGTCTCGAAGAGGCGTTGGTGGAAGACGACGATGATACACCAGACCTGGTTTAAACAGCTCAATAGAAGGAGACACATCATCAAAAGCTGGAAGAAGAGCTATAGAAGGATCAGAAATAACCTGAGTCTGAAAGAAATATTGATTTTCAAAGAAAATCACATTTCGAGAGATCCTGATTTTGTTTGCATGAGCATCATAACAGACAAATCCTTTCTGAGTAGGACTATAGCCCATAAATGCACATGTAACAGACTGGGCGGCAAGCTTGTGACGATCAATGGAAGGCAAATGAACAAAACAAACACACCCAAAAGTATGAAGAGAGTGATACTCGGGAGTTATGCCAAACAGTCGAAAATAAGGAGAATCATAATTTAGAGTAACAGTAGGCAAACGATTAATCAGATACATCGAAGTAGATAAAGCTTCTACCCAAAAACGAGAAGGCACAGAGGAATCAATCAATAGAGTACGAGCAACATCTAAGAGATGATGATTCTTACGCTCAGCGACTCCATTTTGTTGAGGGGTGTACGGACAAGAACGCTGGTGAATAATTCCCTTTTGTTGGAGATAATTCTGAAAAGGATGAGACATGTACTCCCCCCCCTGAGTCGGAGCGTAAGGTTTTGATACAAGTACCAAACTGTGTCTCAACAAGGGCAACAAATTTTTGAAAGACAGAAAACACATCAGCTTTAGAGCGGAGAAAATATATCCAGGTGAATCGACTATAATCATCGATAAATGTCACAAAATAACGATATTGACCATGAGAAATAACCGGACTCACACCCCAAACATCAGTATGCATAATCTCAAAACATGTAGAAGCACGACTACCATGCGCAGGAAAAGGTAAAGTTTTACTTTTACCAAGACTACAAGTAGCACAATCAAAAGAGACATGAGAAGAGGAAAACAAATCTTTATTGCCCAATAAACCATGTTTCAAAAGGTGAGTTAAGACAACAGAATTAGGATGACCTAATTTCTTATGCCAAACTTCACTATTATTGGCCGTAGCCGTACAAGAAAGGGAAATAACATTAGGAATGGAAAACTGTAAAGGAAACAGACGTCCCACTTTAGGTCCCTTCGCGATCACCGTCCCCGACACCTGATCCTGCACAAGACAACCACCACGAGAAAAGTGAACATCACAGTTATTATCCACCAATTGTCCGACAGAAATCAAATTGGTAGATAATCCAGGAGAGACAAAAATATTACGAAAAGAACCCAGATGACCAACAGCAGTGATGGGAAGAGTACTGCCATCGGCAATTTGAATATTTTGCATACCCCCATACTTACGAACACCATGAAGACCCGTCACAGTACCAGTCATATGATTAGAAGCACCCGAATCAACAATCCAAGAAGAAAGTGAGTGTGTATGCTTACCTTGCAGGCCTAAAGCAGTAAAAGCAGACACAATCATCTGCTGAACCATTGCTGGTGTAAGAATAGATGAATCAGGGGTTACTGTGGAAGGTGCAACAGAAGAAGATGACTGAACAGCAGCCTGAAACGCTTGGGATTGGCGATTCTGAGGTCGCACCCGACAATCTTTGATGAAATGGCCCTCTTTCTTGCAGTAGTTACAAACTTTCTTAGGACAATTTCTAGCTATGTGACCGAACTCCTTGCAATTGAAACACTGCAACTTGTGCTTCCCTCTTCCTTGTGCTGCATAGGCTACATTCACAGGCTCAGAAACTATCTGCTCAGAAGTCATGCCCATCTGAGTGGATAACCGCTGTTCTTCACGCAATAACTCACCCAAACAAATATCCAAAGAAGGAACTGGATTACGGTTCAATAAACTGGCTCGAACAGACTCAAATTCGGGTCGAAGCTTCATCAAAAATTGGTCACGTTGGCTCTCAGCATGAACCATTTGAATGCCCACTAGTGCCTCCTTGAGAACCTTAGCATGAACAATAGCAGAATACTCACTCCAGAGGTTAATAAAAACAGAATAAAACTGTTCAATTGGCAAATTACCTTGAGTAGAAGAGCTAAGTTCTAACTCCAACTGGAATTTCCGAGCACTGTGATCTTGGTGATAAATGCGATGAAGATAATTCCACATAGCCTGAGCCGTAGTAAAACAACGAAGATTGCTCACAAGATGGGGCTCAAGCGTCCCCAATAACCAAGAGATCACCTTTGCATCCTTAACCTCCCATTGTGCAAGTTCTTTTTCAGCCGTAGGTACTTGAGCAGAATCATCAATATGGTTGAATAATTCTTTTCCTTTTTAAAACATCTTAAACTGAAATTCCCATGTAGAGAAATTCTTTCCAGTAAAACGAATAATAGAATGCTCAACCGACATGAGGAAAGTCACTTAAAAAATAATAGAAGTCCAATTACTGCCCAAGAATTATAATAGAAGTCCAATTATTGCCAAAATGTTAAGTCAGGCCCACAAGAAATAAGGCCCAAGAGGGCAAAACTTAGCAGCACAAATTATCGGTAAAGAGAGATACTGAAATCACACGAAGCCGAAGACCCACGCAGCACCGATGTCAATAGAAGTCGTCGGACCACCTTGCAACCACCACAGAACTCGCCGTCAACCACAGAGAAAGACGACAAGCCCACAGCAACTGAGCCACCACAAACAACCACCGAGAAAAAGAGGAACAGCGCAAGAACAGAGGATCGGGCACCACAGAAGGCACCGAACTCCACGCAACCACCACAGAAACAGTCGAACCCTCCACAGATGAGGTCGACTTCCACAAAACAGCAAACCCTCAAAGTGGGTCACCACCGAAACAACAGCCACACCAAGTGCAAGATGGAACTTGCCGAAACAGAGAAGAAAAAAAATTCTTCCCGTCGCACACGAAGGATTAAAATCGCTGAGATGTATATCAGAGTAGGGGCTCTAATACCATGTCAATTTTGGTCTCGAATCCCCTTTCAATAGGGTTTTGCTTTCATTATATAGAGGAGAGATTTTACATTCACGCCGGAAATCCAGCGGTATCTTCTATACAGGTAAGTATTCCTATAATTATGTACAATCTAATTATATGCTATCTATAATCAAATCAAATCAAATAATAACAGAAATCATCCAAAACATATTCCTAAATTATCTCCTCATAACAATCATGACTCCCCATAATGAGAAAAAAATCAAAGAGACCGGAGGAGTCTGTTTCGCACACCTCTAATTGATTCATGTAAAGCTGGTGGGGTACAGTGCTTAACGTGGCCAGATCTTCGACGTAGCCCAATATGTTCTTTCATACCATGCCTTGCTTATCAAAGAAAAGTCACAACTGGTGATATTTGCTTGACTGGGGTATTATCATATATGCTAATGCGTGTCATAAGCCTGCCTTTGGAGTGTACTGATTATCTCATATTTTCAGACTATATTACTTGAAACATTACATTGCTAAAAGGCTTAATGTTTAGAGAGGCAATAGGTTGGCATCATGAGGTCATATGGGCTATTTAGAAGTTGCAAGGGTATTCTTTATTTCTTTTATGGCAGTTTGCCATTCATGGCCTGAGAGAAACAAAAGAATTTTTCTAAAGAAGAAAGAGGAACTGTCAAGGTGTGTTGAACTTGAAGGATATCCAAATGATGACCAGAGCCTGAGAAGTCAAATTGAGAGGAGTTCATAAGTCATTTGACAACTGGCTAGCCAGCTTGAGTTGGGGAACAGAAG
This sequence comes from Ilex aquifolium, assembly GCA_951799425.1. Classification (NCBI taxonomy): domain Eukaryota; kingdom Viridiplantae; phylum Streptophyta; class Magnoliopsida; order Aquifoliales; family Aquifoliaceae; genus Ilex; species Ilex aquifolium. The sequence continues at coordinate 29,874,276 of OX637391.1, forward strand.
TTTCTATTTAAACAGCTTATACTGTTTGTTGGATCCATTCTGATCCAGTAATGGAAGAAGAATAAGTGGCATACTTTGTTGGATCTTTTGGTTTGTATAGATTGTCACTATTGCACCCTTGGGGCTTATACAACCAAATTGATTCCATAATTTACTGAAAACTGTACTCTTTTATAGTGGGAGAAAGAGTCGTCCTTACCATGCACCTTTGGACTTGTAGTTACAACTCAAACATTGGGTTAGCACAATAACCCACAAACCACAACTGTACACTATATTACTACATCTTGTTGCTGAAATTGGTTTTATGCTACCACTATATTTGTCTCAGACAAATGTGTCGAATATCTAACAATATTCCAATCTCTGATATTAACAAGATAGTTTTGTTAATGAGAAAGAGGAATTATTTTGTTTTCAATATGATCTCTATCATCATCACTATCCCCTTTATTTTCCTATCCCACCTAGGTCTACGAATTTCTCTATCAATTCCTCTCCGCTTCGGCTTGCCTCTAGAAGATCTATTGTGACTCCATAGCAGACTACTTGTTTGAAGCTTTCAATATCTTCTCCTCAATGACTGGATGTATCTCCATAAATTCCCCTTATTTCATAGTTAAAGCATGCTTGCATCATATGAAATGAAACTTTTGCTAGTCCAATAAATCCTTCTAAAGTACCATAAGTCGTTCAATCATGATATCTAAAATAAAGGGTAAATATCATAATTGGACCCTAAACTTTGCCTCGGGTTTCAATTTCGTCCCTGAACTTTCAATTGTCTCAATTTAGTTCCTCAATTAAGTCATTCCATCAATTTTCACAGTTAGATCAACCGGAGACCAGCCCAATTTGATCCATTTCAACGTTGATCTAATGGTGGAAATGAACGGAAGGGCTTAATTATGACAGAATTGATAGTTGAGGGACCAAAATGGGACAAATGAAAGTTCAAAGACCAAATTGAAACCCAAGGCAAAGTTTAGGGACCAACTATGAAATTTAACTTAAAAATAAATAACATGCATAAAACTTATTAGCATAATTGGCAAAGTTGCATGTGTCAATTTGATCCGATTCGAATTATATATGCATATGTACATCTACTTGATGCACTAACTAATTATTAGTTGAAATTGAATTAAGATTTGATTTACAGTAAATTTAACTTTAAATAATTATTTGGATAGGATTTTTGAATTGGGGTCTCAGTTTTAAAAGCAAATATGGACTGTGAAAATAGCACCATCGGATAATCGAATAGGATTTAGATCGGAGTTTTAAATCGAATTCGAATTCGAATTTGGATTGACTAAAATCCCATTCCAATATGATCAGTTGATAGGGCTAGGTACACCTAAGCACAAGAAATAGTGTCTAATAAAATTCAAAACTTCGAGTTTATTTGAAATTTATTAGTCATGGATGACTTACCTCCCAAAAAAAACGGAGTCCTGAGTGAGGTGGTTGTCTCATGAAGAGGTTAGTAAATTCTGATCATCATTGGACACGTAGTAGGTTGCATGTGCTGAAAAAAGTTATTTGAAATGACTCTACTATAACCACTCTGATAAAGGTTCAAGACTATTCCACAGTTGAGTAGATTTTGGCTTTAGCCAAGCTGGTAGCTTGACTATCCCGGTTGACATAAAGTAAGTCCGACCGAGCAGAGGATAAGATTCGACCGAGCAGGTAGCTAGGCTATTCCGACCGAGCAGAAAATAAGATTCGTCCAAACGGGTAGCTAGACTACCCCGACCGAGCTAAAGTTGATCCAACCGAGTAGCTAGCTAGGTTATCCCGAAAAATCAGAGGTAGTACTAGGCAACCAATAAGGAAATTGCCTAAATCATAGAAACACATAATTAACATGTGACCTAAATTGACTAATGAGAAAAGAAACCCTGTAAGGTTCAAACACGAATTAAGGAAGGTCTGACTAGAATCTAGGTGTGCCACCATATTCCAACTAGGACTAGACTGTAGTCCTAAATAATTGGGGACATGCTTCCTATAAATACCGGCAAAGCTTAAGTTTAAGCTACGCATACTTTCTCTAGTAAACTAAATACACTTTTTCATGTCATTATTGACTTAAGCATTGAAGTGCCTTCGATCGGCTCCCCACCGGTCTGTGGCACTTCGTTCGTTTTGCAGGTTAGGGGTGATCTCGAGTACTCATTTCAAACAACTCTCTTTATTCTGATAGGTGCAAATTTTTTCCCCCGCAATTGGCACCGTTTGTGGGAAACGACAACGATGAGTACTTGCTGAACAACCATGATGACAACGAATGAGTGAAAAAATGGCAGTTTTGGTATTGAACCAAGTATTCACCGGCCGCATAAGAAATCAGTGAAGTATGGCTATCTCCTCACAGAGTGAGTAATCAATACTGCAAAAATCGTTGCGATCAAAATCTATTGTTTAATAGACATCTATGGAGATAAAAGGAAATTGAATCTCTTCATATAAGCCCTACGTAGCAGCCCCATGGTATGATAATCCTTTGACTTTGCTTTGCATATTTGACATGTTCATAATCTGAGGAGTATGCATACGTGTGATCAGTGTGTGACACCCACAATCTAACATGCTTTGATGGGTAAGAGATCTATGAGAAAGATACCTTTTTTTTTTTTTCCCCGTTATGCTATACTATGCTATGTTTCGGAGATAACTCGATTATTATGATATTTGATTTTTTTTTATTATGCTACATGATGTTTCGAAGATAACTCGATTATCATGATATCTGATTTTTTTCCATTATGCTATATTATGTTTTGTAGATAACTCGATTATTTATGCTATAAATAATGACACATGGTGTCTTTGAGATGATCCAATTTTTACGCTGATTATGTGACCAATCTCAATCCAAAAGAAAAGAAAAAGAGAAGCACTCGTGGAGTTGGCCAATGAGAAAGAGATCTAAGAGGGGACCAATAACTTGATACCAAAAAGAAACTCAAGAGGGTCAATTGCTTGATATTCGAATTGAAAGGTCAACCAATAAGAATTAAATGGTATGCATTTGAGACGAATTAGAGTGTACCACTCAATTCCTAATAGGAAGGACCTCCATGAGCAGAGATTAAGCCTCTATGAAAATTGGCGACGCCCAAGAATTCAGCTACAAATGATCCCAATGGTAGTTGTCACCAACTTTTTTCTGGAAAGCTTGTGATGATCTCAGCATACCAAGAGGGCAGTATTTGTCTTAGGCGTAGTGTGCCACTATGCTCGGTAAATATTGGCATATGATCCAGCCTCATCAGGTGGAGTGTGGTTCACACTACGTACAAATCTTTGGAGATCACTTCTTGTGATCATTCAACATTCTTGAATGAATTATCTCGTGGATCCAAGAGTCCCAAAGTTTTTCCTTAGGCCACTGTGACTGCTACAGGATAAAGAATGATTAGAAAGCATTGGTCTGATCAATCCATTTAAGTCTCCTCAAGGCAAAACCTATGCAGACCACCATGTGAAACATGCATTGTGGGTAAGAAGTTCACTAGAGAGATGTATTTATGACAAATAACATCAGATTATTATGAAAGATCTGAATAGAGAGGACCTGAGAGGTCGATTATTCAATATGATGAAGTGACCAAGATGGTCGGAAGTATGATACAAGTGTAGCTTGTTCGAATTCTATTAAATATTGGATCCACAAGTCGGCCTACTAAAGAGACCTACGTCGGTTACCTATGTGATATTTGATCAAGATCAATCAATTTGACAAAGAAATCTGAGGGGGTCAATTACTTAATTGATATCTAACCCAGGAGGTCAATGAATTGTAATATGAAGCATAAAGAGGCTGAAATAAGGAATGAGAGGAATTAGGAGGTCAATGAATTGTAATATGAAGCATAAAGAGGCTGAAATAAGGAATGAGAGGAATTAGAGGGTGCCATTTGATTCTTAATAGGCAAGGCCTACATAAATAGAGATCGATTGTCCATTATGAACGAGCAAATGTTTATCCATTTGAATGAAAATTTTGATCGTCGGGCCACAATTCAATATATTTACGAAGGAATGCTCAAATGGAGAAACCCATTTTATGGTTGTAAGAAAAGGCTTCAGTGGAGACCCGATGTATTGGGCAGCTATTCCAATGGTACAAATTACTGTTAAATATAAGGTTTGAGCCTTCCGCACATAGTATGCATGCATCACCAGCTTTTGGTGGAAGTTCACACCATGAAAGACAAAGGCGCCGAAGGACAATTCAACCAAAAAAAGTGAGGAGGTCGGCACAAGTAGAATTTGCCAGGCAAAGTAAAACATAAGCCCTAGCTCTTTCGCATTAGCACAAGCTGCAGTAGCAGAGGCGGAAGAGATGAGCACTCATATTATTCCCCTAACTCAATACCATTCATGAAGCTTAATATGTTTACCTTTTCACAATGCTATCAAACAACATACTCTCAGCTTTGGCTGGAAATTGGAACTCTCTAAATGGTTAGTTGGATGTAATGGAGGAAGGCATTAATAACTCCGAACAGGATATTCCACTCGTTTTTTATTGACAAAGGTGATAATATATTGACCCCTCCATAACAATGGCAATTATAGGGGAGTCTGAGCAGTCAAGAAGTCTATGTTGGCTTTCTACTCGATGTAAATTAGCTGTCCCAACTATGACAATGAGGTAGGCGTATCTTTATAGCAGGTGGTCGGACCATTACCGAGCAGACTCAAACTCAAACATCTCAACTCTCTCTTCGGACAAACATAAACCATACCATAATTAAAGAATTGGCCAGCCTACGTATTGCACATCAGAAGAGCTGCTACAAAAGATGAACTCTACATTAAGTCGGCAACCTTTGAGCTGCTATCCAACCATGACTTTTACAAAGCTTGGCAGTCACTTGGTGACCAAGAGTCCACGTGATCAAGAAAATCAATTGGGTTGCTCGTCGGCTTCTGATCTTTTAACTCAATGTCTTTGAGCTGTTGAGCTGGCCTGGGCAGCTAGTTCCCTTAATATTAGTACCTTATACTAGTTGAAGATCATCCTGATACGACTACTGAGAGAAGCCAAGCCACAGGTGGATCGACCAATACCAAGTAAAGCATCATATATAGAGCCATCTTGTTGCACATGGAATTAGCCTGGGGGCAAAAGGTCAGACCAAGGAGATCAATCACCCGAAGCTCCTTAATAGTTGGAATCATCAACTGAAGCTGAAAAGTGGTGGACATTAGCAACTTGAACAAGGAACTACTAAAACGGGTTGGAAACTCCAAGAAAGAGGTATAAAGTTATCTTTGTTGCTAATTGCCACAGCATGCTGCCAAAGTCTCATGGAAGACTGCTTGTTGCTTTTTTAAAAGGAGGCAGTCAAAATTTTATACCAAGATGAAAGGGTCAAATTGGCTCACCCAGATTATGTAACACCTATGCTGAATTGTCCTGATTGACAAATATGACTAACCAGAGTGCCTCTAGACAGGATAAATTATACTCTGAGCACGTTAGTGGGGGAGGGGATTTGACGAAATTCAGAAGACCGAACAAAACAGTTGTGATGACCACATACTAGTCCACACATGATCCCAATCACATAGTGGCAGCAAATCAAAGTCTTGAATGACGTCTATCGCAAGCCACATCATACAACTTCTCCGTAACCTGGCTTCAATATGACCAAATGGACGGGTCTGTCACATCTTGAAGCTCATGACAGCGCTTGACTTCATGGCGACTTGGAAACGGTTCTCAATGCCTCTATGAACTCTCCATATGCATCATCACACCAAAAGGTCTCGTCGTGCAATTTAAGCAATTCTACGCTCAATCTAAACCAAATGATCGCCATCCTCAATAAAATCGATTGCCGCCAACAAGGAGGATTGCTGGCACAACCAAGGAACAATTCTTGCTTATGCATGATGCTTCCTTACTCTTAGAAGAACTCTGTCCTTCAGCCCATACACAACTTGACTAATAATTCTTTGCTTCAGCACGATAAAATTATAACAATGGTGTACGGTGTCTCTCGCCATGAGTGTAGCACACTTTTGGCATCACCTATCTCATCATTGGTTCATAGCACAAATAATTTAGCATGGAGGACCAAGTACCCAAAAGACCGAGCAAAAGCCATTCACTCGCTGCTGCAATGATGATCTCATTATCTCATCGATTCTGAAAACGTGGGCACATGAACGAGCAATGATTCTCTTGTCAGACCACGTTGGCGCCATCAACAAAGTGGCTAGCCTCACCCAATTTTTCTCTTCAGAATACTTCAAGGTTAAGATAGAGTCAGTCGTCAAAAACTCGGACCTTGACTAAAGAGGCGAGTCCTCTCTAAGCTAACGCTCACGCATATTAGCAAGCAGTTCTCTCTAGAGCTCCACATGCAAATATGCTCGACTTTCTGTCAATTATCTCAAATGGAGATTGATTGGTCTAATCAAAATTTGATCAAGATGGCATTATTCTGACAAAGCAAACACCGTGGTCACAGCTCTCCAAACGAGTTATGCCTTCGGGCATTTGGTCGAATGCTTAAAATGCGCTTACCAAGGTCACTTTTTTTTCCTTTAAGGCCGGGCAACAGAGTGCTTTTGCATCGATTGGTTTGTGTTGTGATGCAAACTGTGAATTTTTTGGTATCCTTATGGCATTCAAGTCCTCAATATCGAACTCAAAAAAGTTATTCGAGCAAAGTATCAGGGCATCCTCGTACTCAAGCAAAGAACTAAAGCATCTACATATCGATCACTCCAAATATGATGCAAGCTTGTCCGTTTTAAGCTCTAGCCTCAAGTCTCTACACAACATAGTGGGTGGCAAACCATGGATTTCCATATTGGTATGGAGGGTGCTGCCAAAATCCGCGAAAGCCCAAACACACGTTTTTCTTTATCGAGTTGTGGAGGTTGTTAGACACTTAGTTTCTATAACATGGTGGCGGACTGAAGCCTGACCTTTCTTGCCTCGGATGCTCGTTTAAAGTTAGAAGTTGCTCATCATACTTGGAGGAACTACGCCGGTTGGCTGGCAATCAGCATCACTATTGACAACCAGTTCTTAGACAGTCGATCTATCACCCCAACGCTAGTCGGAACATCATTATTCTTTCAACCCCATGTTCGGATTTCCTATGTGGATCAGGACCATGCTCCGGTGTAATACCAAGTAAAGCCAGAACAGAGCAATGCTTGATACTTTCATCGACTAAACGAGCCACTTGAAAGGCAAGTATGAGTCAAATGTGACCGAACCCCATAGACCACATGTTTGCTTGAGAATGGCATAACTATAGCGACATAGCGAATGGGACCTTCGGTTCACAGAAAAGAAGAAGTTGGTATCTCCTAGCGCAGAGTTTATGGTGCTTTGGCACTCTTTTGTATAGTCTATGAAGAGCATGGGTGTCAATCAAGTTATAAAAGTTTCTAGCATTGCAAAGTAAGAGGACAAATGTGTGATTTCATTCGACCCTGCCTCTTCGCATGCAAAAGAGGAGGACCTGATCAAAATAAACTCGCAACACATCATATTGGGCAAGCCATTATATGGAGCTACATAAAGAAATCAGTGCAAAGTAGAACACCATCATCAACAGGACAAAGGACGATGCTTCTTATCGTCATATCACCAAGAATGCTCCTAGCTGTTGGAAGCGTTCTCTTATTCTACAAATTGACAAACTATGCGATGGAATATTACATACACGATTCAGAATGAGCCCATAGGAAGCATACCTTATACAAAGAGATTGGGTCGTGCTAAGCTCACATCCTTAAAATTGATGCCCCAATTGGTGGAAATTGCAAGCATAAGTAACGACTAAAGATAACACCCGAGAGAATAAGGTTAGGGAGATCTGCCATTAAAAGAGCAACCCAAGGAGGTTAATTACTCAAGAAATAATCTTTACATAGATGGATTAGACACAGATATGGGGCCAAGGCTTGAGGATCATAACCTAGATCGAACACAATGATACGAGCCAAAATAAGAATCGGCGTTCTTTTATAAATGATACGCCTAAGCTCTTGAATTGGGATAACTGATGCTATATCTCTTCAGGAGAGTACCTCCCATCTATGAACATGATTGAGCTTCAGAGTTAATCTTTTTGTTGAGTACCTACCACATGAAATATGCCTAACAGTAGAGTACCTCCCGCGAGTGAATAAAATTGGGCTTAGAACTAATGTTTTTGTGGAGTACCTACCACATGAAAGATGTTTCACAGCGTAGTACATTCCCGCAAGTAAATAATATTAAGGTTTAGAGCTAATCTTTTTGTAGGGTGTTTGCCACATGAAAGACCTAGCTTATCACTTGGACAACCAACCCTAAGACGGGGGGTGGCATTTATTTGCGGTATGCCCCATAAACACAACATTTAGAGATATAAAGCTAGGCGGATGCATAAGCCTCCTGTCAAGGTAGAGCAACTCAAGTGGGGGTATATGGCTGGCCACGTATGTCTTTGCCAAGGCAAAGGAAAAAGTTCTAAGAATAACGTTCTAAGCAAAAGACCTGAGAAGCTCGGGCATAAGCCAACCTACTGCTAAGGTAGGGAGAAAAAATCCTAGCAGAGGTAAGAACCTAGCTCAAGTGCAGCCATTCGATCAAACTTAGGCCCACGGCCTGGCACGAAGGTGTAAGCCAAACGGATAAAGTTTGAAGACCGATTAGATCGACAAGTCGGTGTAGGGGTTACAATAAGTGACCAAAAACTGATGCCCAAACCCTTCAATGAGACAGATGCCCAAACCCTTCAATGAGATAGATCCTCTTGGCTAGGGGAAGAGAGCCATGATTGAAATTTTTCTAAGTATTGAACGCTTCATTGAGGTAGAACTTCTTTGCTAGGGGAAAATGACACAAAAAAGGATTGCAAATAGAGAATATCTCTCAGTGTGCCACATGGAAAATATTCTCTAGGGGCAAGTGATGGAATCAATAAATTTTGATCATCATTTAATAATTGGACTTGGGCACTTGGACTTGGACTTGGACACGTGGCAGGATGTAAGTGCTAAAAAGAGTTATTTGGAATAACTCAATTATGACCAAGCAGATAAAGGTTCAAGACTATACGTGGGCTAAGTAGATTTTGGCTTTAGCCAAGTAGGTAGCTAAGCTATCCCAGCCGAGCTAAAGTAGGTCTGGATGAGCAAAGAATAAGATTCGACCGAGCAGGTAGCTAGGCTACCCGGTCAACCTAAAGTAAGTACGACCGAACAGAGAATAAGATTCGACCGAACAGAGAATAAGATTCGACCGAACAGAGAATAAGATTCGACCGAACAGGTAGCTACGCTACCCCGACTGAGCAGATATCTAGGCAATCCCGAAAAATTAGAGGCAATGCTAGGCAACTAATAAGGAAATTGCCTAAATCATAGAAACACATAATTAACATGTGACCTAAATCGACAATGAGATAGGAAACCCTATAATGTTCAAACACAAATTAAAGAAGGTCTGACTGGAATCTAGGTGTGCCACCATATTTCAACCAGGACTGTATTGTTACTATTGTAGCCCTAAATAATCGGGGACAACCTCCCTATAAATATCAATAAAGCTTAAATCTAAGGTACGCATACTTTCTCTAGTACATTATATACACTTTCTTGTGTTATTTACTGACTTAAGCATCGCAATGCCTCCGGCCAGTACTCCACCGATCTGTGGCAGTTCGCTCATTTTGCAAGTTAAGGGTGATCCCAAGTACTCATTAGTCATTCCAGACAACTCTTTTTATTCTGATAGGTGAGGATTTTCCCCCTTACATGTCACATCAGCTTATGCTTGGCACAAGACACATTGGCTTATGCTTTTGGGTCGATATTGGGATGCACAATGTTTACTTAGCCTTCGGTGTCTCCCTGTTAGTAGAGCCACCACTAGTGATTATTCTCTCCTTGTTATTCCTTGACAAAGTTTTATATCTGAAACTATAAAATATACTTGTCTATAATAAGATAATTATTAAAAGTTTTACAAGTTCTTTTGATTAATTAATATTGAATGTGGAGAGAGAGAGAAAGAGAAAAGGGGGGGGGAGAGAAACGGTTAAGTTTTGTGGTGAAATATGTGTGTGTGTGTGTGTCGAAGTGGGAATCTTAAGGAAGTTGAGAGAGAGACATCAAAGACAACTCCTGCCCTCCCTCAAAATGTATAAATTGATTAACTAAATGTTTTCTCTATTGGAGGCATCCACTGTTAGCTGATAGATCTGGCAATCACCAACTCACACCCCGGGAATCAATTTCCATGCAATTTTGTTTCATACTTTTCTAATCACTACAAAACAAATGTTAATTCCATTCAATTACTTAGAGCATCATCATCCCATAGATTTCAAGACAGTGTATCTAATCAGAAGAGAACTCAACTAAAACTAACCTGATGATCCGGATTCTGAAGAACAAAACTCTTTGGTTTTCTCACATACACATATCCATCAGTTGGATTTAAGAGACCAGCCAAGATCTGTATAGTGTACAACATAATTATTTTTTCTATGCATGGAATCTCCTTTTTTAACTCAAGAGTTAGAATTTGAAGGATGGTAAATAACATTTGGAGACAAATACATGAAATAGCACTCCTAAAAACTTTAGAAAGAACAACGGTACGATTGAATGTTGTATACCTTCAAAAGGGTAGATTTTCCACAACCATTGGGTCCAAGAAGCATCCAAAACTGCCCGGAAGGAATCCGAATTGAACAATCCTTCAGAATTGGCACAAACTTGCCTTTCCTTGTCCTAATAGAATAACTTAAATTCTGACCTTCGATGGCAAATTTATCAATAACAACATCCCTACATACATAGAAACAAATTATGTGAGAAAAAAAGTAAGCCAAAACAGCTTAAACAAGAAATGCAACAACAAAATATTATCTACAAATGTACAGATGTATACATAAAGGGAGATAGAAAGAGAGAGGAAATGTGTTTGAAGAAATGCCAAGCTGAAATATATGAGAGAGAGTGAGTGAGTGAGTGAGAGTCAGTAACCTGAAGCGTTTGGCTGAGTAAAGGGGTGGTAGTTGGGGTGCCGAGGCGCGAACGAGAGCAGAGTGATTCATTTTTGGACATCAGTGGACCATCTAACGTCTGACGAAATCGACAAGCCAAACGAGAGTTGATATATTCGGTCAATTTGTGATCTGTTCGCGTCAACATTGATATTAATAAGAGATTACACCCAGGTGAACCAGCAGATATGTTCTTCGTTCGGTCCACACACAGAGAGAGAGAGACTTACCTTAATCCAGCGATGTCGTTGTCTTCTTCGTCTACTCTGTGAAGAAGCTCTCACCCAGCGATGTCGTCTTCTTCGCCGAATGCCACGATCGTCTTCGCCTCTGTGCAACAGAGCCCTTGGACGAGCTCAGGAGAAAGAGAGAGGGATGAGTGGCTGAAGAGGGGCAAATATGTCTGTGGGGAGGGTAACCCAGTGCCTGGGTTTGTAACCCATGGGGGGGGGGGGGGGGTGGCTGGGTTAATTAAAACGATTGTATGGGGTTAAATGTCACTGTAGCAACCGGGTCAAAGTTTGACCCGGGATTGTTATCCAGCCTCAAAAATGTTTTCCAAATAAAGGTTTTATGGGACCACTGTCTTAATAACCTATCATTATGGGTGTTAACCCACCTTAACCCACTATCCAAACACACCCTTAGATCTCTGTTATTTGAAATATTACACATAAACCCACTGATATTTATACGTGCATAATATTTATACCCCTGCCGTCAATGTCCATTAGAATATCTGTCAATAAATTATACTCAGACCCCCTGAAATTTATAAATGTGTAATACTTAACTCTCTCAAGTTTAAAATGTTATACTTAGACAAAAAATAATCCAATCAAATATAGAATATCAAATATTTTAAAATTTATAACCAAAATTCATGTTTATTATGTCATTTCTTGAAATAAAATCAAAAATAGAAATCCAATTTTTTCTTTAAAAAATTATAATTAGTATATAATTATGAATTATACTATCTATTAGAATAAAACTAAAAAAAAATAATGGGTCAAACTGTAATGAGCATAATATCTTTTATCTTTATTTGGGGTAGTTTGGTTGTATCTATTGGAATAAAACTAAAAAAATAAATAAGGGGTCAATGTGAAACCCGGAAAAATTTGAACTTTTTCTGAAAAAGGGCAAAATGGTAATTTGCCACTACTGCACGTATTTAAAATACATATGTTCTAGACCTCGGAGGAGGGAACGGAGTGCGCCATTGGATTCGCAACGCGAAATCTAGTAACCACCAGAAAATTCGTCGAATTCCGAGAGAGTCGGATTTTGCACGTAGATCGAGACGACTGCGTGGCGATTGACCTTTTAAAGGTCCCCAAAAACGAGAAATATTAAAATTCTTTATAATTGGATTAATGTGCCAATAAAATTTATTTGGACTTAATCCGGGACTTAATGAGTCGTTTCGGGACGAAAAACGGACCCGAAAGTAATAAACGTGTGGCGCGATTAGGGCCGCACATTCCGGGACTATAAATAGGGGTTTATTTTTGATATTTTGGAAGAAAATATCACATTTGCTCCCTTGGTTCAGCCGTTCAAAGAGAGAGAGAGGGAGAAGAGAGAGAAAAGGGTTTCTTAACCCTTTCTCCGGCGATTTCTCCGGCCTCCGTCGCTCGGACTCCGTCGAGCTAGAAGGGAGAAGTGATCTACGCGACGAGGGCTACGCGTGGGTACCAAAAACAATGGTTTTCACCGAAGGTGAAAAGATGGAAGTGTACGAAAATCAAGCTTCGAGTTGGTTTTCGGGTCTTGGGAGCTTCCTACGTCGTTCCTCACGCTACAAGAGGTAGGGGTTTCCTACTTTGGTTTATTCCGAACCTATAATGTGTATTGGAAATGGGTAGGGTGTTAGAGGCCAATGACCCTTGCCTATTTTGATTTAATTGGTAAAAGAATGGATAGGTTGTTAAGAAAGTACACTTACCTATTGATGCAATTGGGGCAAACTAATTTTATCCTAAATTGTTTAATAGAAATTGTCTATAGGAATTTCTTGAGAGAAATTGAACAACTTATGTGATAACATGTTGTTTGCCTTGAAGGTGTTTGTTTAAATGCCTTGGTTGTGGAATTGGTTGTTATTCCAACGAATTTGTGATAACATGTTTAGATGAGTAAAGCTATGTGAAATTATGCACTAAGATGCCAATATATGCTCCTTGATGTATTGACATGGTTAAGGAATTTGGTAGTTATATGTTATTGATATAATTGCCATGAATGTGAACATGTGAAACTATGAATTAATTGTCCATATGACATTCATATCATATGGCACATGGCATGGTTATGCAATGGTGCATTACATTGCATTGGCATGAAACCATTTATTTCATGGGTGAGTGCATGGTTGACGTCGATACCCGGCATGGTAATTGACACAAGGAGTAGTCCAAGTTGCATACATTGCATATGGGACATGGTGTGGCATCACATTCATGGGATGTTAACATGGGTGTGGGTGTGTTTGTGCATGGGTATTGTACCACAATCTATGTGGTATTAAATGCATGTGGACATGAAAAGAGTTACTCATTGACGGTCATAGCATATTGGGCATAAGGTTGTGTCACATTCATGGGAGTCATTCATGAGTGTGGGTGCATGGTTCATTCAAACATCATTCTTGGTGGTTGAAGGGTGGGCTCGGGAAAGTTGGATTGAATATCCGACTGAGTCGCACGATTACATGCATGGAAAAACTTGTGTCGGGTATAACAAGAAGGGGCATGGCGACTTCCTTGGGTGAAAAACCCTAAACCAATTGGTTTATGCACTTTCCGGCGGTGAAATTCCAGAAAAATGTAGTTAGGCCCACGGAGCCGGCGGTGCGATTCCAAAATCCGTTGCCCAGGAAGATACAAGATTTTGATTTATAAAATACTCATTCAATGAGTACCATCCAATAATGATCTTATTTATAAAACGCATGATTTTTATTCAAAGTGATCATTGGATGTATTTCCGTCGAAGACGGGTCATTACACATTGACATTTGCATTGTGTTGTCGAGCTGGGAAGGGCTTGAGGTGAGTGCATAAATAAGTCACATCTCATTTCATGTTGAGCCGGGGCGGACTCGGGTTGAGTACATGAGTCTCATCTCATTTTATGGGGCTTGGGTAGCCCGGGTTTAACATACATGGCATTGACATGTAAAGGGAGTCGGAGTGGACTCGGGTTGGGTGCACATGGGTGGGTCTCACCTCATTCATTACATGACATTCTAGCATTACATCATTTAATCATATTACTTGATGGAATGGTTATGGGAATTGTGGTTGTGCATGTGAACATTTCATATGCATATAGGTTGAGGAGTAGCCTCCGTAGGAAACACTCTACTGGGCGTTGGCTCACCCTATAAGGGAAACATTTCAGGTGCGCATCATTCGCGGGAGGGAGGTTCTCATTTGGGGCCTCAAAGTTGAAGAAGCCAGAATGTGGCTTTTATGGTTAAATTGTATAATTTTTATATAAATTCCATTTGGATGTGTACATATCTGGAATTGTATGAAATGGACTTCCATGGACTATGTATAATGTGGGAATTCTCATTATATATGTTTGGTATGAGTTTGGAAGAGTTTGAAATGAGTTGGAAATGAAAAACTAATGAAATTGGCAAAATCTGCCTTTAGCTACCGGTAGCTAACAGGTAGTTGTTTTCCAGAAGGAAACAGCTACCGGTAGCCGACAGGTAGTTGTTTTCCAGAAGGAAACAGCTACCGGTAGCCAACAGGTAGTCGTAGCTCCAGAATGTTTCGGCTACCGGTAGCCAACAGGTAGTTGTTTTCCAGAAGGAAACAGCTACCGGTAGCCAACATGTAGTTATTTTCCAGAAGGAAACAGTTACCGGTAGCCGACAGGTAGTCAGTCCAAAAATCTGAAATTTTCAAATGTTTGCCAAATCTTTGGGCTTTGAGTTTCCTTCCTTTAAATGATCAAAGTGGACCCTAATGGGGTACAAACCACGGTGTATGGGACTTTAATTGAATCAAATGAATGTTAAACCGAATTTTCTTTATGGGTTATAATCCCGGCTTAAAGATATTCTTGATGTGGTGTCGGGTTGAGCGATATCCACGGATGTTTCCGCGGGTTGACGGGTTGTCAACGGTTAATAAAGGACCCTCGGATTTTGGGGCGTCACAGTCAAACTGTAATTGACATAATATCTTCTATCTTTAATTGAGGTAGTTTGGTCATTTAATAGATATTATAATTATATACTAATTATAATTTTTTTAAGAAAAAATTAGATTTTTTTTTTTTGATTTTATATCAATAAATGACATAATATGACATAAATTTTGGTTGTAAAATTTAAAATGTTTTATATTCTATCTTTGATTATAGTTTTTTTGTCTAAATATATTATTTTAAACTTGAGTGATCTAAATATTACACGTATATAAACTTTAAGGGATCTGAATGTAATTTACTAACAGATATTCTAAATGCTAAGTGTGTACAAACTTCAGAGAATTTGTGTGTAATATTTCAAATATCAAGGGTCTAAGAGATTAAGTGACAAATCTCAAGGGATTAGATATAACACAAAAAAATTACAAACAATTGACACTACCTATCACAAAAAAAATATTGCAAACAATTGCCTAGATTTAAAAAGAATGGCTCAAAAATATTCATACCATTTTTTTTTTTAAAATGACCTGAAATATACTGTCGACCATATCCTCTATATTGATAGAACTATCATAAAAAATATACTAAAAAACTCTTCAAAATAACACCACATGTAATTTATCACCATTCAACCCAATAACACAACATAATTATCCACACCATGTAATAAATACCTCAAGCAAAAACAAACAAATACTAAAAAAACATAATTAAATTCACAATCTTTAAACAATAAATAAAATCAACAAAATCTTACTCATTTATAAAAGTCATGAATTTATCACTACTATTCACCATTCAACCCCAATGACAACATAATTATAAATTCAATCACCAAATGTCTCATTCCCTACATATAAATATACACAAGAACACACCCACACACATTTTTTTGTTTCGGTTATCAACAAACTCTCCTAATTAACAACTGCTATTATTAGAAATACAACAATTCAAGCTTTTAAAATAAAATAGTAATAAATTATAGTTTAATTAATAAGTAATGTTAGAAAATCGTCTAATTAAAAAGTATTACCAATTTTAAAAAGCAATACATAAATTGGATGACTATACTACGTAACTCAATAAAATAATCACCAATTAAAAAAAACCATAGGAATAACTAATAAAAGTTAAACCCTAGGAAAGACAATTATTCACAAATGCTAATTATACTTTTTGTACAAGAGAGATGATAACAATCCTCATTAAATAATTGTTGCAAATAAATCATGTCAACTCCAATAATCAATAGTATCAATTCATATTTCCATAATCCCAATCTCCCAAATTTATCTACAATTAAACACAAAAACTATTCTGGTAGACAACCAAAAAAGAGAAAATAATAAAATAATTATGTATGCACTCGCATACTGTTTTGATAGACATACACTAATATACTTGGTCTTCCACATGCTTAATTTGATAAAGCCACTTCAGATAATCATTAAAATAAAAATTACACAAAAAATATTGAGAAAAAAGCTGAATGAAGCTGAAGTGGCTCACACTGAGAAAGAGAATGAACAAAATCGAGGACTGTAAAAATGTGTTTTCAATAGGCCTATTTTTGTCCCAGTTTGAGGAAAATACTTGAACATCGTTGTGCCAAGTATTGTGCTTCCTCAACATTAAAGTTTGATTATTTGAAGTTACTTGAAAATACTTCGCATCTATCACAACACTGAGGTATGATGTCCCACCTTTCTGGTAAGCTTTGCCTATCAAAATATCAGTAAGCCTATCTAAAGATCACTATCAAAGTTTGAACAAATAACCCAGATATTACATGCAATAGCAATACTCGAGCGAATAGCACAAATGACAAAAAAAAAGGTGGTGAACAAAATTATACTTTACCATAGATGATGAACCAACAGTCTTTGGGCTTCTTGCTTTGAAGTAATTAAAGAATTGCTTCCAAATCAACTCTAGAATTAAGGAATTGCTTCCATGTAATTAGGAGTTTTCAAGTATTTAGTGAAAAACAGTACTTAATGGCACAAAATGAAATATATTGAGAAACTAAGGAAGCAAACACCAGATCACACAAAGTTTGGGAAAAAATATCAGAAACTAAAGTTGATACTAAATCACACGCTAACGGTGAAGTTTATGGCTGGGTGAAGTTCACGGCGATAAGAAGTTGATGGTGAAGTTCACAATGAACCTCCCAAGAGTGTTGTATTTAAAAAATGAATTAGTTCAATTTGCAATTGAAAAATCTTTTTCCCTTCATTTCAGAAACTATTCCAAAATATCGATTTTTCCATAGTCTTCTAAACAAAACAATTTTTTCAGAAGGCAAATATGGAGATCAGTGATGTAGCTGCATACATAAATGCTTCATGGCGAAACAATCCATATTCTAAATAAAGCCCTTGAGGAACTAATGTTCGCTACTATGCTATATCTTCTTTCAAATAAAGAAGAATTCTATGGATACGTATGAGGAGACCTATGGGATTCAATTCTTAATATGAACATGAACCTCATACCCCAAAGTGCATTATCAAAACATAATCACAACAAATTTATCATACCCACTGCAATTTGTACCCAAAGCCTCCTCTTGTGATTGTCGTAAACTCCCTCAACACAATAAATCTATATTAGTGGAACACGTGATTTATTTTTCTGAGAAAATAACCCATATGAAAAGTAATTGGTATCGGCATTTTCACAAACACTTGAAAGCAAATAATCTTGAGATTAGAAATGGAATAATCATCACCCACAAAAAAATACTAAATCAATAACCAAAAGATACTCATCGACTTCAACAAAATAAAAAAAATTAGTTTCTATTTCAACCCCCAAATCAATTAAAAAAAGCTCCCCACATGACTCTACTACCACTATTTACTCGGGGGAAAATTAGATAAGCAGAACTGACCATTATAATTAATATGATAAACAAAATCATAATTCTCATTGTGGCAAATTAAAGACCCTATTGTGGGTGTGTCCAACTGTATGCGAGTGCTTGTGAGAAAAAAATAGGGGGCGGTGGACTAAGGGAAGGGGCAGTGGAAAGTGTGCGTGTGTGTGTAAGAGAGAGAGAGGGGGATGCCAGACACAGAGAGTGAGAGGTTGAATAGAGATACAGAGGGAAGGAGAGGAGCGGAGTAAAGGGTTTTCAGGAGGAGGGTTTTGGGTTGGGGTGAGAGAGAGAACACAGAGAGAAATAGAGAAAAAAAAAAATAGAAAATAGAGTGAGAGTGTGAGACCCAATCATGCATCGTATGCATATGAACAAAATTTTGTGGGCTAAATTGTAATTATGTGAAATTATTAAAGGGTTAATTGAATTAAATCTTTCATAGCCATGATGTGTGTGAGCATAAATTGGGTATGTGGACCCTGTTAATGATGTATTAGTGAGACCTATTTATAGAAATTTCAAGTGTGAAAATACTAGTGGGTCGATTTCAAAATCACTTAAAAACTTGGGGGAGGCAAGCGTAATTAACTCATTAAGATGATACACCTTCCCAGGTGTTGGGAAAAAAAAAAAAAAAATATATATATATATATATATATATATATATATATATATATATATATAAAAGTGTGCCGTGTGTGTGTGCCATGTCTATGTGTGTGTGTGTTTAATATATCATTAAGTGTGTGTGTGTGTGTTCTGATTATGCTGGGAAGCCGAGAGTGAGGAGAGCAAGAGAGAAAGGGGAAAAAAGAAAGAGAAAAAGGAAGAAAGAAAGAAAAAAAATAGGTGTGTTCCTTTGAGCCGAAAGCAAGGAGGAAGAGAGAGAAGAAGAAGGTATATAAGATTAATTTTAAGCATGCTTATGTGATTAATTTTAGTATGTACGTAAATATGGAGGCTGTTTTATTTAGAATTAGTGACTGTTTTAATTTAATTTCATGGACTGTTTTGGTTAATTTTAATGGGCTGTTTTAATTTAAATTTCATGGGCTGATTTAGTTTCATGTCAAAACAGATTTTGTATGAGTGTAATTAAGTATATTTAACATAATTAACGGGCTGCTGAGTAAAGGTTCTAAATGGGTATTAAACCGAAGGTGAAAAAAATGTGGAAAATAGCCATTTGCCATGTTCGGTATGTTTTTCAAGGGCTAGGATGGAACCGAAATTATGGGAGTGAAGGGGAGAGTTTAAGGGTGCAATTAGGGGGCTGATTTGCATGATTTAGTGAGTGTGTGAGTTTAGATATAATTGTTTTAAAAGAAACGTACGATAGAAGTTGGAAATGGGTGTCGGTAACGCCGAAACCCTGATTTCTAAATGTTATTATCACATGTGTAAATTTTAATCCAAATGACTTGAAATTTTGCATGCAACACTTTTAAATGATGTTTGATGTGATAATGTGACTTTCGAATGCAAATGAGTATAATGTCCGGTGCGAAATGCATGAAATGCCGGAAGTGCAGTTTTTAGGATTCGGGGTCGAAATGTGTGAAAATTGACCCCCGGTCAATATGTTTGACCTACTTAATCCTAATTGTGATTAATGTGAGTGATTTTAGAAATTTGGGGAGAAAATGTGATCCCTAGAACAAAAGTGCTAATGTGTGAGTGGATAGTGCGGTAACCGGAGTTACCGGGGCACTTTGGGGTGCATCATTTTGCATGAATTAGTGCATGATTAATTATTATATGTGATAAAAATATTGATATTGTAATTACAAATGTGTTAGGTGGAACAGGTGAGACAGTCGGTGTTGAAACAAATACGGTAACACCGGAAGGATCCACCAATAGGACCGAAGGGTCGTAGATCCGTATATTTGAGGTGGGTGTATATCTTTATATGTTTTAGAAATGTTATTATAAGATGATAATAAATGGTAGAATTTAATAGCAATTCTCCAGGATAATGTGCTACATGTTTATGTGATTGAATGATGTTTTGTACTGTGTATTGTGTATTGTGGAATGTGGCGCACTGTTTGAGACAGGGGTGTCGATGCCTGATCACTGGGTGTGCAGTGGTGTGCTAGCACGGTGGTGTTCCCGGGAGGTTCGGGAGACACGGATCCATGTGAGATCGATTACTTGATGAGGGGTAGTATGGATGTGATGTGGTTTGTGAATTCTTTGAAATTGGAATGATGTTGTTGTTTGATACGTGTATCTACGTAGTATCTACCTATTTCAGTGTATTACTATCATTTCCATTTCATATACAACATGTATATTCACTGAGCGCGTGATTTAGCTCACAACCCTATAGTTTCTCCTTTTCAGGTACTGTAGAGAAAGATGCAGACCAGTCCACTGTCCAGTCGATTGAGTCTTGAATAATGTTAGGGTAATATCACTCAAGTTGAGTGTCGGTATGATTAAATTGTTGGGCTGTGTATTATATTTGTGAGAGATTATTATAACAGTTTAATAGTATATGATTGTAACAGACTCAACAAGCATACGTTGAGTTGTATGCTATATGGGTGCGGGTTTTTGGTATATGTCTATAACTTGAAAAACAAACAATTGGTACAGGTGTTATATATGGTACAGGTTATGAGATAGGTTTTACCATCATGCTTAATGACTAAGGTGATGGATGGTGTTGTTGCACTTGTGGGATTATTTAGTGTTTTATTAATCCAAATTATATATACATAAACAGGTGTATCAAAAACCTAGTCGCGTCTCATCCTTGAGAGACCGGGATGGGGCGTGACAAAGAGTAAGAAAATCAAACCTGATAGCAGCGGTGGATGACAATGGCGTTGAGAGAGAAGTTATGTGAGAAGGAGAAGGGTCTGACTCCTCTACGGTTTACCACTTACCGCATGCTATGCGGTTTAATGGAATTGCGTAGTTTTAGGCTATTTTGATTTTTTTTTAAACTCTACACAGAAAACGACGCCGTTTTAGCTGAGCCCATATCAAAGACAGAAATCCCCTTCTTCTTTGCACAACCTTCTTCTTTGTCAATTCCCCAAATTCCTTTTTCAAAATCTCCTCAAATCCCTCATTTTTTGCCATTCTTCTTCATCATTTAGGCATTTAGGCTGCATTTTTCATTTTGTCATTTAAGCTACATTTTGCATTTTGTCACCTATAATGTTGAGTTTTAATTACTATTGTTCTTTCATGTTTGTAGTGTTGAAGAATGACATCTTCAAGCATGGCAACAAGCAATGACGAGTTAACATATTGTAATATGCAATGCACCAATTGTAAGAAAAGAGAGATTATCAAAGTTTTCGAATCTATAAAAAATCCTGGGAAGTTATATTGCAAATTTTCGGATAAGGGATGTCAATTTTTTAAGTGGATGACTCCTACAACTCTGCCTTATTCGAAAATTACAAATGAAATGATAGATGTACGAAGAATTGAAGAAGATGTAATTGCATTGAAGTTGAAAATTGAAGAACTTTCTAATAGAGTTCAACGTGTTGAGGCAAATGAAGGAGCAATGAAAGCATATATGTTTATAATCACATTACTAGTGGTGATACTTATATTTGTGATTCTAGTGCAGTAGTGAAAAGTGATGTATGTGTGTAACTTGTTGACGATGTATAAACTTGTGGGCATAACTTGTGGGTGTAACTTGTGTTGTGAATGAACTTGTGGGTTTAACTTGTGTAACTGATTTTGTATTGATGGAACTTGTGTTGTGAATGAAAGTTGTTTGTTGTGAATCAAATTGAAGGTAAATACAAAATCATGTTCATTAAAAATCGAGAGGGTAATAATCACAATCAAGCATTATGATCATGTTTATTAAAAATACAAAATACATGGTTTTCAACATCCTTAAGCAACTACTATCCCCCAAGCATCCTTAAGTAACTACTATCCCCCAAGCATCCTTCCAACTGCTGCTCATTGTCCACCTCGCAAATCATCACCAAATTAGTCATTCATGAAAAATGATTGAGCATCATTTAAAGAATGCACGTGTTGAATCACTCGGAGTACCCTACATTAATGAGAAATGGCTCAAACAATGAAACTTGATACATAATGTGAAACAAAAAAATTATTAATAAGATAACATACCTCAACACTTTGTAAACTATTCAAAGCTTGAGAAGACAATATATTCGAATGACCATATGTCAATGTACACGAGTGACTGAAGCCAGGTACCTTCATTACAAAATATTGTGATAAGCATATTTAATATGAAGTGAATAAAAATACCTACAATTATGTTTATATAATACCTTAGACATATGTGATGGTTGTGAAGCTCTCTTTTTTCTCTTTGGTGCTTTCTCATGCTAAGATTTTAGTCAACTCCAACCCTTGTAACCTTTCTCTTTTCTTTCTAAACCTTTAACTCGAAGAAGGCTCTGGTCAACATTCTATATTCCTTCATCATGGATTGAGTCATTCGATTCATAGGCATTAACTTCATCGCCACCATCACCAATTGATGCAAACATAATATCCACTTGTTTGAACAATTCATCAACACCACGTAACACCAATTGATGTACAGGTTGAAGACACTAGCAACGAACAACCAGTTATACCATTCTAGGACAGAGCTGCATGTAACGTGACACCACCATTAACTTGGGATCCTCCTTATTTGACACTGGGGACCTGAGTACAACTGTGCATTGTAGCTCATTTCCATCTCTTAAGTATGTATTGCTCGAAAATTTGCTTAATATTCATCGTGTTCAAGACTTTAAGTACATGGCCACATAATATGTCCTCCATTTCAAACTTCTGACAATTACAATTGACTATCTCCTCATTAGCCATAACCAATACCAAATACTATTTATGTTCATCAAATAATCGAACCACAAATTAATGCCACCCATCCAACACATCACATGGTGTCGCAATAGCACATGAAAGATATCATATTCATCTTAAAACAACTCAAATATAGGAAGAGTGTAGACGTACCCTGCTTGTACCTATATTGGAGCTCTTTTTAACTTCAATCTAGGTAATTTTTGTCTAGATTGGTATTTTGAGTCTGACTCCTTATACTGCGTATCATTCACAACTCTTTCAAAATGTACAAAAAATTGAATAATATCATGGTCGGGCTTTAAGTATTTCCGTAAGGCTGCATTCAAGTGTTAGAATTATAAAGAAGTTTTTAAAACTTTCAATTAAAGTTTTCGGTTACAAGGCCAGAAGATTTATTTGGCTATTGGTTTCATGTATTAAAAATATACTTTTAATGGGTTGGATGTTACAAATCACAATGGTTATATAAGCATGTTATTGGAGACCACTCTCTAAGGTTCTTGCATTCAACTTGTAGTCCATTTTTTTGTTAAACTTTGTCTACAATTATATTACTACAAATATTTTTGTGTTTTTGGCAACTTCGATTCAAGTCAGATTCACCCCTTCCTTCCAGTGGGCGTGGCCATTGAGGAGGTGCTGCTACGAGCGTCTGGGTTTGATCTTGGAGTCACTGGTGTCCGTCAGTACCCTCTCGCGGGGAGGCTCAACTACTTTAGGACAGTGTTCACACGACTCTCGGACTTGCAGACCAGCTCTTTCTAATTTATAATATATATTTTATTCTATTCTAAATTGATTGTTATTTTATATTTATTTGCATATTCTTGTTAGTTTTTGATCTGGATATTATTTTGTTAAGTAAAATCATGTATAATTATGCTAATTTCCCCAACAATCTAAATCAGCTGAAAGTTGAAGGCTAATGATACAATTGAAGTCCCAGATACAATTGGGACAGAGTTGGATTCCTCCAATAAAGTACCCTTCTCTTTCTCTTGTTGAAGCTGTTTGAACCTCTCCATAAATGAACCATCATTGACAAATAGGCTAGAAGATTTTCCTTTTTCCATTGACAACAACCCTTGTCTTTTAGCTGTTTACAAGAATGTTTTGCATAAGTAAGCTTAGAAGCTATTTAGACATAGAAGTAGAAGTTTGTTCATTGTAGCTAAATTTGAACAACATTCTTATTTTGTTTTAATCAAAATAATGAAACAAACTCACAACACATAAAAGACTAAAATGAGTAACTTTGCCAATATAGTCAATAAAAGAGTGAAATTTTAAATATATATATATATAATGCAATAATTTGAGGCAAGTAGGAATGTTCCACAATGGACAAGATAGCTTTGAAAACTATCTTCCTCAACCCAAAACTCCAACCCTTACAAAATTTTAAATACTGAATAAATGAAGCAGATGAAGATGCTATGCAGGAAAAAAGGAAGAAAAAAAGAGAGGAAAACGTTGTTATACTGGGTAAACTACTCGTGTGGGTTGACTTGATCCGAAATGTGTACACCCAAGTGCAGGCAATCAAGCTGTAGTAATAATCCGGTTTGAGTCTGGATTCGAATCAACAGGGAACTCTTGTTGGTGTTTTGAGATAAGCAATGGTGGAGACCTAGTGATTGTAATCCTTGAGATTTGAAGTTGTGTGATGTATGAGATTTCCTTGACAGAATATGAGATTCTTTCCAAGAGAATTTTCCAAACAAAATATGAGATAAGTTCTAATGTAAAAGTGTCACTCTTTAGTTCAAGGATCTGAACATGTAGTTAATTATCCGGTTTATTATACTTATGTTTGATAACTCAATTAACCCCCGTGTCAACAACAGGTTAATCGGAAGATAAATGTGGATTGTGAGAATTAAGAACATGATTCCGATGTCTTTCTAGAAGTTTACAAGAATTGCCTGTGCCGAGACTCAACCCATCTACAAACAAGCAAGTGTTTCTACAAGACATCCAATCATGACATTAATGCTCCATTTCCATTCTTTAATTGAAGCACAATAATGGTGAAAATTGAAGGGTAGTCATGAAGATCTAGCCGGGGTATTTGCCTTGAACTGATGAGTCTTTCTATGCAAGAGTTATCTATGTTATAGAAAGAACTCCTGGTTATACAAAGTACCTTAACTTTGCTAGATGTAATCAATCATTCAATAAATAGGGGAAATATAAATCATTAAACATAATCGAAAATGCACAGATATAACTTTCGAATAATTTATACACGTCCATAGCCTCTCACTAAAGAGTGAATGAGAAACTACTCACTATTCATGACTTTGGTAAAGCTAGAAAAGTGAGTGATGCTCATTCCTCCGAGTAAAGAAGTTACAAGGTAAGGCACAATAAACAAGGAGCCGATCTTTGACAAAAAATGAGTGAATCACGTTCCACCCTTCACGGTTTTGGCGAAGCTCTAGAAAAGTGGAAGAGTTTCACTCCTCTAAGGGAAGAAAGAAGCTCAAGCAATGACAGTAAATGAAACACATATTAAAAGTAGAAGAAAGGTAGTCACTTTTGGAGGGTGATCCATAACTAAAAGATGATCCATCCTTCTTCTAGACATGGAATTAAAAGCATAAGCCCAAGACTAATTCTTTAACAAGCTAAGAGATGTTGGTCTAATGCCAAACTAATCTCCCTTGATACAAGTAAATATAAGATAATTCTATAACTATATGAGTAGAATTCTAAGCCTCCATCAAGCTCTCTACCCGTCTCCTTAAGCTCTCCCACTTTGGGAGTATTTATAGGCAAGGAGAATGAGACAAGAGGGGGTAAAGGAATAGTGTATGCCACCCAAGTCCAAGTGAAAACTAACCACTCTGCAGCCAGTCTGCAGACAATGTTTGAACGTTGTCTGGTGTTCGAACGTTGTTTGGTGTTCGAACGTTGTTTCTGTCTTTGCTTGATGGGCGTTCGAACGCCAGATGGGGTCTGACCTTCCCACTCAAGTGGCTTGTGATCTTCTGTGAAGTTCACTTCCACACTCCATGCAACATCATGATCCTTAATTAATTCCAGGGGACGTTCGAACTTGAGTTGGCGTTCGAACGTGGTACTCAAGTACCTCAGTTCTTGGTTGCACCATGTCTCATCAGTCTGGTCTTCAAATGATTCCAGGGGACGTTCGAACGTTGATTGGCGTTCGAACGTTCTTGCCTTGGTCCAAGCTTTTCCAATTTTGCTCCAGAATATGCTGGTGTTGCATGAAAGTTTGATATCCATCGCCTTTGGTCCCTTGTACAATTTATGCCCTGAAATGTCATCATTTAAACTTCATCAAAGTATAATTAGTCTTAAAAGGGCATAGTAATATGTCAATTTTAACTACTAATCATGGGTTGGGTAGACTAATAGTTTTGAATAAATCACAACTTCAAAGAGATGTTCCAGCGGGTAATTAATATATATATATATATGCTTTCTACAAAATTATTAATTTTGCTAATTGGAATTCATGTGTATTTTACTAGTTGGATTGTTACTAGTTGGACATGTAAGAAACAAATCCAAGCTGGGACAAATTTGAACTTGTAAGGCTACTGACATGTTACTGTTCATTATGTTGAAAGTCTACTATGGATCACCTATAATCTAAGGAGAGAGCATATAAAGCCTACCGTTGTGTAACAAGGAAAAAGGAATAAAAATAAAAAATAAAAATAAATAAACCTTTGGTGTCTATAAACAACAGTTAATGCTAAAATATAACTACTTTTGAGAATTTGTGAGTCATTAATATCTGTATGTAACTTATGGGCATGTGGTGTCTAGGTGGTGAATTGTTTGGTTGTTACAAGTGTAATGAATATTTTAAATATAATAAGTGGTTGTTACTATATTTATGTTTTTCATTTTAATTAAAAAAAAAGAATGTTTTAATTCAAAACTAGAAACCAATTTTGTTTATGAAGTTTAAGGAAAAAAAAGGGGAAGACAAATTCAGTTTTGTTATTAAATAATGTTGAGTAATTAATGAACTTAATTATTTGTGAACTGTTACAATTTAAAGTTTATGCTATTTTATAAGAGATTAATTTTCTCTCCGTTGGGAATTTGTCTCAGACATGAATATTAACTGTAAAAGAAAACCAAAAGAATATAGTACTGTAAGCTTGCATTAAGTTTACTGTTGGTATTGTACAAAGGTTACTAAGTCTCTATCTATTTTAATTTTGAGGGAAAAAAAAATAGACAAGGTCAAACAACCCTAGGCATAGATCACTGGTAAAAAAAAAGGTATATTTTAATTATCTTTGAACTTGAAGACATATCATTACAGTGAGGATTCATAATGATATCATGAGTGTGTAGAGGTCAAACTCTACTAGAAAAAGGTTTGGAAAGGGGTCTGCTCACATAGAGCTTTCGGTATGTTACCAAACTCAAAAGCTCCCAATTTTGAAGATATGTTCGTTTGGTTTAAAAAAAAAAATTAGAACTAAGATAAAAACTTAAAGTCAAGATAATTGAGTAAATTATCTTTTTAGCTAAAAAGTGTTATTTGGCTTGTGTGGTATTGATTGTCTTTATTCCAATAGTTCTCTGTTAATTAGTTTAACTGCGATAATTGATATATATTTCAGCGTATTATTGGGCTGATAGATCTTATTACTAAATTATATATCTATTGAAAGTAAAAAAAAAATCGTGTGTAGAAATATTGGCCAACTTGTTATCGTTGCTAATGACTTAGTCAAAGATGAGCATAATATTGCCAAATTGATTAAAATACCGAGGCAGGTCTTGTGGAACTATTTTGATGGTTGCTCTTGTGTCCATTGCTTTTTGATAACTTTGTTATTTAGTACATTACCTAGTCTAGTGATGAATCCTTTCAGTTATTTTAATGGAATCTCTTCTTTAAGTTATAATAAAATTGGTAGTTTAATGAGTTTTTCATTCTGAAGGAACTCAAAAGTAGGTGGCCACATTAGTTGTCCGTGTGGGTTGCTAAGTCATTGATCAAAGCCTTTCACATGAAGATAGCAAATTATCATTATAGCAGTCTCTTACTGTTTTGTTACAATTTGTGGAAATATTTTAAATGTTTAAATGTCAAGTCAACTTATATCAGATTATTGGTATGATTTGTAACGGTTAGGTTTGCAAATTGAAATACACTATTTTTAGAAGCCTCAATGAATACTCAGAAACAACTAGATTATGAATTGGTTATCCCTAGACATTAGTCTTTTCCTAGTGTCATATTCCTACATTGATGAAGGGGCCAACATAATAATTGATTGAACTTGAATATAATAATAATTTCTAATTTAGATGGCTTGACGTTATATTTTTATATCATTGAATTGTCGGTATTGTTATTCGTTATATCAATGTTATGTTTATACAAGCCATCAAATTTTATTTGATATTGACTGAAGTGTAATTTAAGTAGAAAAACGGTATGTATAACTTTGTGAGATTGGAAAATCTTGCAATGTGGAGGTTGATGCAAATGCTACTTTTATGAAGCATGGATCAATTTGTCATGAGAATTCTTGGAAATGTGGGGATATACGTAATGTATAGAAGTTCCAATATGATCCTATATGTGCTGTTCAAAAGTAATGTCTTGGAAATTTTGAGAAATTTAATAAATGTGGGAGTTATATCTTAATTAAGTACACTCATTTAAAGTTATCAGCTTTCTAAACTATTTGTAAGCATGAGTATTATAAGTGCAATTAGGCCATATATTCAAAGCATACTTGTGTTATGTGTATAATGTTTTTGTGTATACACAAGTCCTGAGGTTCACTCATTCAAAAGCACTCCTTGAACTAGATTCATCCAATATGAGATATTACCATTGGGCTAGGTATTCCTGCAATGTGGGGGGAAAATTTATTTAAGTTATCCTGAATTAATTATTATCTCTAATGTGGAGATTACATATTTTAATGTGCAAATATATATATTAGCAAATTGTTAAGGCTTGCCCAGTGGAAGTATAATGATAGAAGGAAGCCCTTACTTTAGTGCATTTGATTGTGTTTTGTGATCTTGAAAAGCAGGTCAAATCAATGCAACGAGGAATTAAGAAGGCGTGCACGTCTAAGCGAAACATTCATATGTGAAGAATGATCATTCTATATTGAAATTATAAATCTCAGCCAAACAAAGCTGACAAATAATTATACAGCTTTTGAGGAAAGCCATGAGACATGAATATATGAAAGATGATTAATTTCATCAATGAGCTTTCGAGGAAAGCCAAGCTTTTGAGAAAAGCTATGTCTCAAGAACTGTCGAGGGGGATGGGCCTAAGCCCGCAAGGGAGTCACCTAGGGAGGTAACCCAATTTCTGTGATTGCGGACCCTATGAAGGAAGTTCAATGGGTAGAAACAATCCATACTGCGTGACTCATTAGCACCGTTTTTTGAGGAAATATCCTAAGAGGAGATATTTTCATGTTCATCCCTATGACTGAGGTGCATATGTAGTGTGACGGTAAGGAAGGATTTTATCTTGAATGAGACTGATGCATGAGCACTCCTGCAGGTTATTATGCACATGTACCCTTGGATGGCTCACCTAAGTGAGAATATTCATGAGGCTGCGACTATGAGAATTGGGCTATTCTCTAGAAACTTTCATAAGAATCAAGATCAAGCGCATGGCCATTAAACGCACTAACCCGCGAATCCTGACCAATATCGGTACTGTGTGTGTGACAGTTGAGCTCTAGCTCAAAAGATCTAGTTCAAGCCTTTGGTCACTATGATCCTTCAGAGGGAGGCAGTCAACACTAAGTGAGGTTCAAGTCCGGAAGACACCTACACCCATTGCACAGTATTATAGTTGCCCTAATTTTCTATGTTCATTATATATATGTGCATAAAATTATATTTATCATCGATATTCAAAGTTTTAAAAACTTGTGGGGGATTGTTAGAATTATAAAGAAGTTTTTAAAACTTTCAATTAAAGTTTTCGGTTGCAAGGCCGGAATATTTATTTGGCTATTGATTTCATGCATTAAAAATATGCTTTTAATGGGTTGTATGTTACAAATCACAATGGTTATATAAGCATGTTATTAGAGGCCACTCTATAAGATTCTTGCATTCAACTTGTAGTCCATTACTTGTTAAACTTTGTCTACAATTATATTACTATAAGTATTTTTGTGTTTTGGGCAACTTCGATTCGAGTCAGGTTCACCCATTCCTTTCAGTAGGCGTGACCATTGAGGAGGTGCTGCTGCGAGCGTCTGAGTTTGATCTTGGAGTTGCTGGTGTCCGTCAGTACCCTAACGCGGGGATGCTCAGCTGTTTTAGGACAATGTTCACACGACCGGACTCGCAGACCAGCTCTTTCTAATTTATAATATCTATTTTATTCTATTCTAAATTGATTGTTATTTTATATTTATTTGCATATTTTTGTTAGTTTGTGATCTGGATATTATTTTGTTAAGTAAAATCATGTATAATTATGCTAATTTCCCCAACATCAAGCTCTCACTCAGTTCGGTGCTCTCCATTCGAAAGTCCTCTTCATATACACATGCCCCTATTTTTCTTTCAATGCCCAAGTGGATTTCATCCACATATTATCGAGCAAATTATACTCCGTAAGCAACGATTCCCAAGTCTCAAATAATTCATGTTCTTCCTCATATCCATACACACACTCTTTAAATTCAGCAGGAAAATGTGACCCACCCTTATATATGTTCTCTAAATGTTTCAAAGCATTTTGGCAAAGGTGCCAACAACATTACCCATGGTATGTCTATGGCATCACTTGAGAAATAGCCTTAGCCATTACTTGATCTTGGTTGGTGAAGATGATAATAAGATATTTTCTAGGCATAGCTTGTAAGAATGTCTCAAACAACCATTGAAATGATGTTGTCGTTTCATCATACAATAATGCAGCTCCAAATAAGACTGTCTCCCTGAAATGATTGAAGCAAGTAAAACAAGCAAAGGGTCGATACTCCTTGTTCATTTTGAAAGTTGTGTCAAATGAGACAACATCCCCAAAATTTCCATAATCAATAATTATCCTTGGGTTGGCCCAAAAAATATAAATAATATGCTCCTCCACATCCAATTGCACTCCATAATAGAATGATGAATTTTTAGTTGGTTCCATTGAAAATACTTCAACACACTACCCGCCTCACTATACCTCAAGTCTCGTTACCTCCTTTCACGGAGGTAATGAAAGGAATCATATAATAAACACAGCAGAATTTTAAAAAAATAAATTGATTCCTCATTCCAAGATATATTCATGTTTAATACAAACCAAGAAACCTTAGATCTATAGAAAAGATTAAGGGTTACCTCTTCGAGCATGCTTTTAACAATCTTGAAGTTTTCTCAAAAACTTTGAATCTTCAAATTTGAATTTGATCTTTACCCCAAGCCTCGCAAAAGTTTAGTCTCTATCGATATCCACACGAATTGACAAACTTGAAGGATCTACCCCAACCTTTGATAAACTAGCAGAGAGAGAGAATGAGGGGTGGTTCTTCTTGTGCTAGCAAGAGAGTTATTATATCTTATATCCATCTCCTACATAAAGGTATTTATAGAGTTTTAAACACTCTAATCGTAGTTTATGTCAAGTTGCAATTATCTCATAATTACATATAATCCTTTTATTAACCATTAATTGTAATAAAGTCCCTAATTAGTTCTTTATTAGGGTTTCACCCCAATTAACTCTACATTGGTTGTCTTTCCTTTATCCTTTAGTTTCCAATCAATTCTATTGTGTGTGACCCTATAGGTTCAAGCATATCCGGTTGTAGGCATTTGATACTAACTACAAGTAGCATCTCAAATTAGAACTCTTTCTAGTTTAGCTCGAATTAGAACTCTTCTAATTCTCCCTTTATGAGGAACAATTAATATATTTATATTAATTTCATTTTTCAGGTTTCTACTAATCACGAGTGACACTTAGCAGCATATTATAATCAACCTCCGGATAGCACGAAGTAGGTAAAAAACTCATTCAGTCTAAAGTTACCATGCAATTCAATCCTTCTATCATACAATACCCCAATTGGATTATTAGGATATGAAATTACTGTCAAACCCCTAACTCAATCATATGTGTTCGATCTTAGGACTATAACTCTTAATGATCAATTAGAAACTCTTTTATAATTGTTATTCTGCCTTGGCCAAGGACTTCTTGAGTCATATCCCAGAAGATCACATATGACATTCTCTCTTTATTTACTAAGGGTGATAGATTTTATGTTGTACACTCATAAGTCTCAATGCATGTCTAATTATATCCAATAATACATATACAAGTTATATGGTTAGTATATGAATATATTGTATAATTAAAGCATAGAAGTCCATGTATAAGGCAAACATGATGTCTCAAGTCTAAGGATCAGTTGCATAGCTATACCTTCAGAATTTAACATTGAAAGGTCTGTAAAAATCCATATGAAAAATTCAAAGTTAATTAATGGTCACGTTTAGTGTACTTATTCTCTAACAAGCACCCACACACTTATTTCATTATCCCTACACTAGTGACTTGGACAAGTCACCTCATATCAAATATGAGTAAACATAGTGTATGCTAATCTATCCAGATAACATAGTGCCCACATAGTAATCCTATGACTAGGGACATTTTAAGATTTAAGTACTAAGAAGTATAAGTCTCATTTTCTCAAGTCTTTGAAAAACTATCTTCTTAACTTATACTCTATGGACTATATCATGTATATTAAATGAAATAAAGAAGAAACATGATAAATAAACTTGCCCTCTTTATTTAATTAAGTAATGAATGTTGTTAGTATGACCCCAAAACATCATCTATATAATTGGTCTTAGAGTATACTACTAACATGTATTTCTTTTGGTCTTGAAGAGTAAAGCCTAGACTTCTCTTTCCTCTCGCCTGAGAACTCAAAAGTTCATATGAAGCCTTAAATGATATCCCACAATCCGCAACCATATCAATATTAATGTCTTGTGTTCCAGTAACCTTCCGTTGGGATGACATCATATGCACACATTCAACAAGGTGCAAAGGTTGTGGTTGTTGTCCCATTTCACCACAACAAATTTGCTAATTTCTTTACTAAGAAATATGCACATATGAGTCGGGCAATTTGTTCGCGTCTCTGCTCAAGGTTTCTTTATTTGCCAATCTTTTTTTATCTCGAACCCTTTGACCTTGTTTATGACAAACATATTTTCTATAAATGACAAAACCATTTTTCAAACTTTTATTCTAAAAATATTTTCTCAAGCTAAATCCCTTGTACCCTTCATAATTGTTGTAAAACACATAAGCATCTTCTTCAGCATCAAATTGCATATCAATATGTGATCTATTCTCTGTCACATTAACCCCCAAATCATCCATCATAGTATCCTTTCATACAAAATTTCATTGAAATGACATTATGTGATGAATGAAACACATAATATATGTATGACATTCCAAAAAAAAAAAAAAACTCGAAACAACATTGAGAAACAAGCTCTATCACAATAATTCCACAAAAAAATAGAAAATATTAATTGTTTCAAGTTACAAGAGAGATACCATGCATAACAATTCCACAAAAATATACTCTAGCACACACTATACTCTATCACAACAATGATCAGGTCAAGCAAAGGGCTCCAACCAAAGGGGTGCAACACGAAAAAAGCAGAGTTTTTAAGCTTTTCACATTGTGAAATTGGAATCTTTGAATTGCTTGTGATGACATTCAATTTTGTTCCGTCGGCGATCCTTGTTCTCATGTCTCCTTGTGTTTCTGTTCTTCTAGCTAAGCTAGAACAATATATTCTAGATTGAAAGAATTACATAAATAGAGTTTCAATCCTTCACGTGTTAGGAACCAACCCGGTGTTTAGCTCGTGAGATCAGATCGACTACTCTATTACCATCATGCCAAAGGTCTTTTCTTCACTTCAATAGGATAAAAAATGAATAGTTTATTCATAATCTTAGAGGCCCTGCATCGCTTCATTTAATTACTCTGCCATAAAGAAAGGGAAGGAAAGATTTTTTGGATTAATCACAATCAATGTGTATACAAATATGCATACACTGAGCATGTTGAAGAAAAAAAAAACACACAGATAAGGCACCACTTTGAGTTTGTTCTTTTGAACTTATTAATATATTAGAAAACAAGAAAAATTAATGAAGCAATGAAATGAAAGAGCAAGATGAAGGGCACGGAATCTGATTTCGTACAAGTTTTGGTACCTTGATGTATGACAATTTCTGTAAGAATACAAGCAGATTTGACAAAGAAGAAGCAATTCAAAGCAAGTGAGTCATGGTGGCCCAAATGCAACCTAAGAGGGGGTGAATTAGGTTGTATGAGTTAATGCCCAATTTTTAGCTTTCATGATATTTGAATAATTATACAATGGAAACAATTATATGAGGAGTTATGCAAAATACATGGTTATACGATTAACAAGATTATGTATATGATAGGTAATTTAATTATTGATATGATGGAGAGGATGATGTAGATAAATAGTAGGGAAGAAGAAAGACAAACACGATTTATAGATGTTTAGCCATAACCAAAATGGCCTACGTCCTCTCTTCCTCTCCTCCATGGATTTTCTTTCATTATCACGATCTCCTTTAATGGGTGAAAGATCAAAATCCTTACAAGCCTTATCTTCTTCGATAGTTGAAGACAGTTTTACAATTCAAGCTCAAGAGATACACTTTTAAGCTCACTAAATATAATAATATCTCATTTATTTACAAGCAAAAATACACTCAATTAAACTCAAAGAGGGAGACAATCACAATTGACCTTGTAGCCAAGATCTCACAATAATGATAATTTCTTGGTATGTAAATCACCCTTTGAATGCTCAAGAACTCCCCAATAATTCCCCAAAAAAAGGTCTTACTTCAATAACCCTCACAATCCCCTTTATAGAAGAAGCAATTAGACAAGCAAATGAGCCAAAACTAGTTGTTAGAACATTCAACGGACACATCTAGAATACCCAATCGACATACCGGTTTGTCAGAGGCACTTTTCTGGTTCATTAGAGACCATCAGGTGGAGATATTGGAAGGTCTTGAGCTTTGCTGGTTACCCAACCGGTATGCCTCTACAAGCATCTAGCATACCATCCAACATATTGGTTTTGCACACTGCCACCTTCTTTCAATACGATTTTGACCCTCAAAACGTTGGAATTTAAAGAAGGCTATTTTTGACAAAATTGTAGACATGGATGTCTTATTTCCAACCCAAATTAAGTCACATCAATTGGATATCTCCATCAAAAATTTATTCCAATATTACCAAGACTATGTCAAATTAAAGATTTCAACATTTTTCCTTCTTGGCTTATTTCTTGCACTTCTTTGCATTGATCTTTCAACTCTTCTTCTCAACCAACATAATCACATTCCTAACTTGAATAATGATCATATAACAATGATTCTTAACCTCTTCAAGTTGTCCTCATATGCACATCAAATCGACAAAATTGTTGAAGAAACTTCTCATGCCATGCTCTTCAACTACTTTAATCCACCTATATCCATGTTACTCATTCTCTTCACGTAGGTGCATCTTCTTATATTCAATCACCTTATTTATTCATGCTCACTCTTCTTCATTATTTTCATCTTCAATCATCATATCTTCTCGTTTGGTTCTTCATACATAGTATAACACATTAACCATTCAAGCTTTCTCATCTTGTGTCAAACCTGTGCAACACTTTCAACCAAGCTCACAAGAAGATGATTAATAATACAAGAATATTTTTTATCATAAAAATTTTGCTTAACCAAGCATAGGGTCAACAAATCATTGTTGTGATTGAAGATTATAAGTTCATAAAACTACGTTGTTCCATTAAACCGCATAGCATACGATTAACCTTCCACAGTAGAGGAGCTGAACCCGAGGGGGAGACTGAGAGATATCTTCAAAGTGTCTTGAAATGAGACGTAGAGAGTAAGAGAGAGACGTATTTTGTGAAACCCGGGAAAATTTGAATTTTTTTTCTGAAAAGGGCAAAATAGTCATTTGTCACTACTGTGCGTATTTAAAATACATATGTTCTAGACCTCGGATGAGGAAACGGAGTGCGCCGTTGGATTCGCAACGCGAAATCTAGTGACCACCAGAAATTTCGTTGAATTCCGAGATAGTCGGATTTTTGCACGTAGTTCGAGACGACTGCGTGGCGATTGACCTTTTAAAGGTCCTCAAAAACGAGAATTATAAAATTTTCTTAAAATTAAGTTAAAGTTCTAATAAAATTTATTTGGACTTAATCTGGGACTTAATGAGTTATTTCGGGACGAAAAACGGGCCCGAAAGTGATAAACGAGCAGTGCGATGTAGACCACACATTTAAAACTATAAATAGGGCTAAAATATCTGAAAAATCAGATTTTCTAAGCCCACTTGAGCCTTGTTCAGCCGTTCAAAGAGAGAGAGAGAGAGAGAGAGAGGAGAGAGAAAAGGGTTTTCTTAAGCCTTTCTCCGGCGATTTCTCCGACAACCGTCGCTCGGATTCCGTCGAGCTAGAAGGGAGAAGTGATCTACTCGTCGAGGGCTTCAACTACGTACCAAAAACAAGGCGTTTCACCGAAGATCCAAAGGTGAAGTTTGGGGAAAGTCTTGGTTTTTGAGTGATTTTGGTGTATAGAGATTGCCTACATCTCTATTGAGGTAGGGGTTCTCCTACTTTGGTCTATTCTTGTTCTAGATGTAGATAAGTGTATATATATATATATATATATATATATATATATATATATATATATATATATATATATATATATATATAGATTTATATATAGATATGCATGGTTCCATGAATTTGGGATGAGGAAGTGTGTTTGGAAAGTATTCTTAACAAATTCAACCTTGAAATTAACTATAGAGAATTACATGTGTGAATTCTCCTTGGGATTTGATGAATGTGGGCATGAATTGTGTGTAAATATATTGTATGCCTTTAAGGTGTTTGTTTAAATGTCTTGGTTGATGAAATGAGGTTATTTCAATGATATTGTGATAACATGTTTATGTGTATAGAGACAATTGAAATTATGCATGACTTTGATATGTTGACATGAATATGAGGTTTGGTAGTTATATGCACTTGATATAATTGCCATGAAGTTATGACATATTGAACATGTGGATACATTGCTCATGTGGTAGTTATTGCATTTTGAGCATTTTCATGGCATCACATTTATGGGACTATTGCATGAGTGTTGGTGTGTGGGAGATGCATGGATATAATCAACACCTTGTTTGGTGGTTGATATGTGGGCTTGGAAATGTGGACCGATGGTCACATGGAGTCACATGATTGCATTGCATAAGGAAAACTTGTGTTGGGTATAGCAAGAAGGGGCATGGCGACTTCCTTGGGTGAAAAGCCTTAAACCACTTGGTTCAGTCACTTGGCCGGCGGTGAAATTCCAGAAAAGTGGCACGGTTCACGGAGCCGGCGGTGTAACTCCGAAAATCCGTTGCCCAAAGAAAACACAAGGATTTGGTTATAAAAACACCCATTCAATGGGTAGATTCCAATAATGATCGGATTTCATAACGATCATTGGAAGGATTTTTCCGTCAATAGACGGGTTGCATTACACTTTGGCGTTGCATTGTGTTGTGTGAGTCGGTGAGGACTCGGGTTGAAACGCATGGGTGAGTGTCACTTCATTCCATGGCATAGCATTGTTGCATTCTATCATAGAATGCATAAGTATGAGAAATGTTTAGTTATATGTTTATGTGATGATTACATGAGCATGTGCATCTAGGGGAAGAGTAACCTCTATAGGTTTATCTCTACTGGGCGTTGTGCTCACCCTATACGGGAAACAATTTTCAGGTGTCGGGTTTACACCGGCGATTGGCTCCCATGGAGAGCATCAAGGGTGAAGGGGGCCTATGTGTGGCCTTATCTCAAGATTTTGTAAACCTTTTGTTTTAAAATGGTTTATGACATGTAAATATTGTAAAACATTATATTTTGAATTATGAATGTATGAAGTTGTATGTAATATGACTTGGATGGACTATGTATAATGTGGGAATTTTCATTATATATGTTTGGTAGGAGTTTGGAAGAGTTTAAAAGGGGTTGGAAATGAAAAACTAATGAAATGGGCAAAATCTGCCTTTAGCTACCGGTAGCCAACAGGTAGTTGTTTTCCAGTAGGAAACAGCTACCGGTAGCCAACAGGTAATTGTTTTCCAGAAGGAAACAGCTACCGGTAGCCGACAGGTAGTCGGTACAAAAATCTGAAATTTTCAAATGTTTTGCCAAGTCTTTGGGCCATTAATTTCCTTCCTTTAAATGATCAAAGTGGACCCTAATGGGATACCAATCATGGTGTATGGAACTTTAATTGAAGCAAATGAACGTCGAACCGAATTTTCACTATGGGGTATAATCCCGGTTTTGAAGATATTCTTGACGTGGTGTCGGGTTGAGCGATTCCACGGGTATTTCCGCGGGTTGATGAGTTATCAACGGGACTCCCGGATTTTGGGGTGTCACATATTTAGACATTAGAGTTCTAGAATAAGAGACCTCTAGAAATTCAGGATCAATTAGGAACGTCGGATCAATAACCTTAAAATAATCTCAGCCGTGAAAAGCAAAAAATTAACAATGGTAACTCCCTTATTATATAGATTATTTAATTCTAAAATGATTCATATGATACTATTAAAAAAATTATGAAGTTTTTAATATGAGTTAATCGTATTATTCGTGTGTAACTTTAATCTAACTTATATATTATTCATGTTAATCGGTCATATCAATTTGAATTTTGAGTCGTTTTGAATTCGAATGAGTAGATAAAATTGACACACTAAGAAATTGTAAGCAGAAAAGAATCTCGCACATTTGATTGATAGTGATGATGTGGAAATTATGTATTTGCTTTTGATAGAAATGAACAAAATACACCTCTTCCTCCAAAATAAACAAACTGTTAGGAACCAGGGTTTAATCGATTGGGGCACTTTGATTTTAAGTTAGTCTAAGATCAAGCAACAACAAGGAAAGAGGTGCATACTTTAAGACTAAGCTTTTCCGATCTTTATAGGAGCATCTTCCCAATCAAGTCGAGCTTAAAATTCTGGTTGGAGTAAGGTGACACACCCTGAACTTAACTAGACTCATTCAGCCAATTTTGTAGTCAAATTAGATTTTCAGTCTTACTATCAATTTTATTGGTCACATGTTTACAATGTGTACCTCTTCATCAACTACCTCGGATTTATAGGGATAACCTAGCTATTTGTTTGGATTGGTCTTTGTTACCATTAGATAGAGTTTAATTTCATTCAAATTTCAGTCTTGTATTTTTTTTTTTTTTTTTTCTGAGCATATTTCATTAGGCTTTGCTTAACACACACTTTCCTACTCGAGAATGATGATCTACCGAGTAAACCACTTTCAATTGATCTTTGTTATGGTTAGGTCTTTTATCCAATCTACTCGGCCGAACCAAAATCTATTCGGCTAAACTACAGTATGCTCGGTTGAGTCTTGGTCTATTCGGTTGTGGTAATGTTATTTCAAACGATTCTTTTCAATACGTGCCAATTGCCACCCTATTTCAATTGTCAAATCATAATAAAAAAATTTGAACCCCTTTAGTAACTATGGTATCTGAATCAAAAATTTTGAACCGCTTCAATAATATTAAGCCCACTAGAAGATTTTTAAGAACTAATCCAGAAAATTTAACTTGGATAATTAAATTTGACTAAAATTGATAGAATCCAAATCCATCAAGTTTGAAGTATCCAATGAATACTAAATTTGGGAGCCATTAGCTTGCTAGGTATATCTAAAAAAAATTTCTTCGCCCTAACTTTTCATTTATTTTTTTTGGTCTTACTTCATAAAGGGTGGCGGGGAGACCTAATGGAAGGGTGAAAAAATAAGGAGCGAGAGGAAGATGGGTTATACTTTCGTAATTTCTTATCCGCCACTAGTATTTTGTGTAACAATTAATTTTTTGGGAGAGAGCTTAGAAAGTAATCATTCACGAAAGTATATCATTATCATTTCTTTTGAAAACTTTTAGTTAACTTCATCCAATAAAAAACTGACATATGTTCATATAACTACTTTCTTTCCACGTTTGTAACCAATCATTTGATTTTTTTTTCCAAAAAAAATTAAGTTATGTTTCAATAACTGCTCCTAAAGATTCAAGCATTCGATGCTTAGGTTTCAACTTATAATTTTAGGACAAGGATAGGAAAGATAAGGAGGATTTTTTTCCCTAAATTACCATGATTTTTCAATCTAATCCCTCCTCTATCATGGTTTCTAACTTATTTTTCAATCTATTGTTGTTTCTAATCAATGAGTCTTTGGTTCAAGGGTACTCCTTGTCTTATGAATACTTTGTTTTCTTGAGTTCAAGGGTTCAAGTTCCCTTCTCATTCCGAAAAAAAATATTGTTGTTTCTATAAATAAAAACATGATTTAAATTATTTTTTTATAAAAAATATTTAATGTAAAAATATGATTGCAAAACACTTTTTATTTAGAGTTGTTTTTGTAAATAAGCTTTCACACTAAAAAGAGAGAGTTTATATGTTGGAAAACTAGTAATTAGCCGTGCCTGAAGGTACTGTGTTACTTGTTCATGTATAGAAGTAATGTATAAAACAAAAAATTAACAAACAACGATCAAAATGAGTCCATTAATATTTTTAAATTTATCATATATATTTAAAGTTTGACACCGCCAAATGCGCACTACGACGTACAAAGATAAGAGGTTGTTCCATATTATTTTTACATAATATAAAGGTACAAATTAAATTTATAATAATAAGATTAGCAACAGATTAATTAACAAATATTACAACAATAAAAATATAGTCACCCATGTGATCTTATATTGTAAGAATAAGAATAACAAAATATTGATGCAACATTGTTCAGTTATAGCTAAGTATAATATATTGTTATTAAATATACATATAGTCATTTAATAAAAAATTAAGATATACCTAATTAAAACATTATTCCAGCAAAAAAAAATGAAGACATTTAGATATACGTTCATATACAATTCAACAGTATGTCACTATATTTGTGAAATAAATAGCAAATGCTTGTGCCTGAAGGCACTGTGAACCACAAAAAATTGCCAATTACAGTAACTATTGCCTACAAATACCAATCTAGAAAAAACAGAAAAAAATCAAGTTTTAATTTGATATATTTTTTATTTTCTAGGCCAAATAAATTAAAAACATTTTGGAAAAAACTTACTTTAAAAACAGTACCCCAAAAAACTGAAACTTGTATACACAATTTATATTTGTTATAACCATACCCTCAAACTCTACTTAACACTTGCAGCTAGAATCCACCAAAAACTTCAATTTCAAATAGATTATGTTTCTTTGTTGTGGAACCAAAAAGAATGTAGGCTGCTCCGAAATCAACAACAATCCAACTAATTTTTTTTTCTCTTTCTCAATTAATATATCTTTTTCTCCATTATCGTCTTTTTCGGTACGTATTAAATCTCTTGTTAAGCACTTTGTAGCATGCCTATGGACTAAATTTACAAATTAATCACACTAACCATGAAATATATGTATATATTTCTCTATAATAATGATCATGTTATGTTTGTAATGAATGCACACAAAGAAAGAAAAAATGATCCTACCTTATATTGGATTAAACCAAAAAAAAAAAAACCATGGTCATAGTTTTACATTGTAATTTTGGAGTGGAAACATAATGAGTATGAACCAAACGTATTTAGTCTATCTTACAGATCTACATATGGAAAATGACTATATATAAAACAGAAAATAGAGCATGGAATTAAAACAGATCATGATTTCAAAACAAATTTATTGAATTCATTTGTAGTATAAACTTGATTAGTAAAGCCGACATTACTGTGAGCACGGGTGGCAAGCAGGTTGCAATGATGGATAACTATTTTTACAGACGAAAATTAGTTAAAGAATTGAATTGAATGTTTGTTATCTCTCTCCTTTTCTAATAATCAACGGAAATCAAACATACTTTTACTCCAAAACTAAACAGCTTTAAATATGCTCACTGTTGAAAAAATTCAATATTTTCGTTCAAGTAAACGTGGCTAATCAGCTGGTATAATTATCAAATGAAGCAATTCTAAGTTATATTAATATCAAGACCCAAAGAACTTGGCCTGAATGAAAAGGTTCCTCGTGTTTGTGCGCATGTGTGTGACACATAGGCCAATTAAAAAAAAAAATACAATAATTTACAAATTTAGATTGTATTAAAATAGAGATTAATTAAATTTAAAAGAGCAAACAAAATAATGATCACATATAAAATTTCCATAGAGAGAGAGAGTGTGAGCTAGGCAAGGAATTATCATCACATACTAAGCTAAAAAAATGGTGATAAAACATAAGAATTAAGTCATAGGCATCATGCCAAAAAAAGTTATCATCATGCTTTGGTGGTGGCTCTAGTTTGTGGTTTTGGTTGATGGTGGTGAGTGGCATGTGGTAGTGATTTGATGAAGGGGATGAGGCCATGAGGTGGTGTTTACTGGGTTCAGTGAGGCTACGAGGTGGTGGCGGTAACTTAGTCGTGGTGTAGAAAAGAAAGAACATATTTGATTTATCTTAGACATTTCAATAAACAGTTATTCTGCATTATGATTTTAGCCATAAATCAAAATTTTTTTGCATTGCTTTTGAACTAAATTCACATCATTTGCCAAAGGACCATGAATTTCCAATAAGATCTAAAAAATCAAATATTTGCCAAACATATCAAAATAATTTGCACAAATTATTAGCACAGAAACTGTAAACCCAATTAGGATACATGACCTCTAAACAATATATATTTGATATTTATACATACATAAAACAACAGAAGAAATTTGCTAGGATCAGCGATTGGATCAACCCTTATTCTTCTTATCCTTCATTTTGTGAACAACAACAGCATTCCGTGTCTCTTCCCTCTGTATAATAGATTGGGGTTAACATTACTAGTGGATGAGATCATAATAGAAGCCTAGTGTTGTGTAATATAAAAGAATCATGTACAATCGTGGATGGAGGCTTGCAAGGAATGAGAGGAGCAAAATAGAGAGAGGAAAGAAACCTAGCAGTTGGCAGTGGACATGCGTTAGGCGAACAATGATTTTGGCTAGGAGAGAGAGGTATGGTTTTGGTGTAAAGAGAGAGAAAGATAGAGGGAGAGACGTTTATGAAAACATAATATGAGAGATAGGGTAAGGATGGAGTCTAAGATTCCTATATAGAATGAAAGTCTCATTGAAATTGTTAGGCGGGAGAAGAAATTCAAGTATCAATTAGGATTGTTGAATTAACAATTTTAAAACAATCTTAGCCTTGAAAAATTAAAAACAAACAAAAGATTTGAATTGCTAGCTCCCTTTTATATAGAGATGGGAGTCTTAGAGTTAATTCCTATTAGGATATAGAGAGAGAGAGTTATATGAGAAATGGGAGCCTTAGACTTAAGTCCAATTAGAATCGTCAGATCAGTAATCCTCAAACGATCTAAGCCGCGAAAAGTTCAAGAGAAACAATCTAGCTCCTTTATTATATAGATAAAGTAAAAATATGAAACCATCGTAATTATGGAAATTGATTCAGACTAGGAGGATAAGGAGGGATGAAAGTTGCATACCTTCAACTAGGGGTGTCAAAATATGACACGACCCATTAACAAGACACGAAATTAGAGGATTTGAGTTTCTTTTAAGCCACTCATTTCGTAAATGAGTGGACCCGACCTGACATGATTAATAAACAAATCGGGTATGAGTGAAGCTAATAAAAAAATACGACATCACTCATGTATATACCGGTTATACACGATTTATACACGATACAAACCTAATATAACACGATTCGTTAGATACGAATTAATAAACGAATCAGGCATGAGTGAAGTATTTTTTGACATGAACTTGCTAAGACCCTACACGAACTCACCTCACCCGACACGATTGACAAGCCTACCTTGAACCCCT
Organism: Ilex aquifolium; assembly: GCA_951799425.1. NCBI lineage: Eukaryota > Viridiplantae > Streptophyta > Magnoliopsida > Aquifoliales > Aquifoliaceae > Ilex > Ilex aquifolium. The sequence goes on from OX637391.1 coordinate 29,918,299, forward strand.
TATTTGTTAGTTTTAGGGTTAATTACACATTGCCCATCAAATTATGAGATTTGTATCACCTTGTCCCCTTAACTATTATATTTTTCACATTGTCTGTTAACTACTTGAGTTAATTTTACATTACCCCAATTGCAAACGTCTATTATTTTTTGGATCAATTATCAACAAATCGAGTCAAAAGTGAAACAAAAGCACATAGTTTGAGAGACAAAGTGAAACAACGCTTTGTTAAATTTATAAGAGACGTTAATCATTTATATAATATGAAACTAATGTCCATAGTTTAAGTATAATGTGAGAAACATGATAGTTGAAGGGCAAAGTGGCACAAATATCATAGTTTAAGGGGAAAAATGTAATTAACCAAGTTAAAATTGGAACCAAGTAAACTTTTCTAATCTTTTTTGGCAATAAGAATAAGCACAAATTTTTTAAGTCGTTAAGGACAATCACTTCAAACAATTAAGTCCAAACTAATTATAATTTTTTTTAATGACACAACTATCCTTTTAAATCAGATTAGGTCTCCACATTGTTAAATCACCTAACGATAAGTCAAGTCGATCAAAACCTTCTTTTCTTGTTCTTGGATCTACTTGAACACTTTGGCGGGAATATGAATATGCGTTTGCAGCAATTCATCGACGAAGGTTGAATTGGATCTTGATTCTTCATGTAGAAGTACTATTTTATTGTTAATGTTTCACTAGAGCTTCGAAAAGTTGTTATGAAGAAAGTGATACTGAATGTAAGGATTTTAATGAATGTCGTGAATATCTTGGAAGTTTCAACCACTAGTTGACTATGTCAATAAAATATATCGCAGATCGGCAAGTAATATCGAATTATCCACATTCATCAGGTGATACTGACCTTGTCATTTCACAATTTTGTTGTTGACCATTATTTACATTAAGCGACTGTGCAAGAAACAAAGGGTAATTTGACAAGTATCTTGTCATAAAAAGTGCAATACTACTCCTCCATTTTCGTTTTATGCATGCAATTTCCTTGCATTAATTTGAATCATATTTTAAAAAATCTTATAAATTGCACTGATCTTGGTTCATAGTTTTGCTAGAGTAGATCTCTCTTCTCAGTAGTATTCTTATGAAATATGAATATGAACTGTATTGTTTTTAATGGTTTAGCAGTCCACAAGAAATGCTAGAATAAGAAATTCTCTGATTTAGTTTATTTTCTATTTTGGTGATATTCTTCAGTTTATATGTTATGCCTAAATGGTGTTCGATGAAATGCATGAATGAAAATTCAATCACTGTCTCATAGAATTTGGATGATGAAAGTAAACAGTAACAATGAAAATTCATTATTACTATCACTATCATTGTCTATTTTTGTGGAATTTGGACAGTGACACTGTGACTGTGTCATTGTTATTGTCTCTGTGTCTTAATGTCACTGTCACTATGACTAAGTTACTGTCACGGTTCATTTTGTAATACCGCTAATCATATAATTAAGGGTAAAATAGTAATTGTGACTGCAGTTGTCCTTGATGACCCAAAAGAAATAGTGTTTGGCAGTGACAATAAAAAATCACTAGCGTTGTAACTGTTACTATCTCAATATCACTATCCAATGTTACTGTTATTGTGTCGCTGACAACAAGTTTTCAGTATTCAACTAACTTTGAATAGAGAAATGCAAAGTTTTTGATACTTTTATGAGAAGAATGTCTTGTCCAATGTGTGGAAAATTTGAGAAGTATTGGTTGGAGTATAACATGATATTGGCCATTGCAATTGTATTTGATCCTCGTTATAAACTTGACTTTGTAGAGTGGTGCTATAAGAAGCTTTATGGTGAAGGTTCCCTTGAGTATTTTTATGTTTGAGACAAACTTTTTTCTCTATTTGATGAGTATATAAGCAAATATGTTATCGCCTCTTCTTATCAATCATTGATAGTTCTTCGTGGTCATCTAGTTACTCATGAGCCAAATTTGAACCTAGAACCTGTGTCAGATTTGAAGGTACTTGATTTTTTTGTCTTATAGTTCTTATTGTATTAGATTAATGCTACTATTGGTAGTCTATGATTTGGTAGTCTATGATTTTGATAATGTAGGCATTTGTCATTGAGAGCAATGCATTTGAAGTTAAGATACAAAAAAGCCAATTGCAATTGTATTTGGATGAAGCTAGGGTTGACAAAGAAAAAGAACTTATTGTACGAGTTCATCAGTATCTTTATTCGAAACTTTCTGTTATGGCTTGTGATGTGTTGACTATTTCAATTTCTATGGTTGCTTCGAAATTGGCTTTTAGTATTGGTGGTCGGGTTCTTGACCAATATCGTAGTACTTTGAAGCCTCATGTTGTGGAGGCGTTAATGTACACTAGGGATTGGCTATGTGCAAAAAAAGATAATAAATGTAATTTGTGATAGTTGCGATATTTAATTATTTTTATAAATATTGAATTCTTATTTATATGTTTTCTTTATTGTTGTTTTGAAAATTCACAAGTGGAATTGGAAGAGCTTGTAGAAGATGTTTTAAATCCTACTTTGAACAAAAATAAGGATGCGTCGACGCAATATTCAAATGTGGTTGTGGAGCTTGGTTGTTGATTCATAAAAGATAAGTCTTTATGTCAATCATGTATGTTTGTTATTTTGGTTACAATAACCATTCCATCTTTGTTGGGGTTAAAAGTTTAATATATTTTTTGGCAAGATGTTGGCTAGATTTAGAAGGCGAAGAGGATTTGAAAGATGCTTGTAATGTTGCTTTGGGATATTTGTAATGTTTGTAATCCTTTTGGATATTTGTATTGTGTTGAGATATGTGTAATGCTTTAGATATTTGTAATGCTTTGGAGATTTGTATTGTTTTGGGATATTTGTAATGTTTGTAATGTTTTTTTTTTTTGTAATGCAGATCCAAATTACCTTTTTTTTTTTGTTGGTATAGGTTTAAATTAATTAAAATGATTAGGTGGGTACGAGAGTTACGAGAGACCGATTCCTGATTGCGCATAAAATTCCGCTATTTTTTGATCTTTTTCTTGATTTCATCCGTTTATTCATTCATCCGGCCACCTTGGTCAAGTGCTCAACGGCACGACGTGTGTAAATCTCAAGTCATGGGTCGTGCCGGGTTAGTCGTGTTTAGAACCAGATCGTGTCTATATCCATAAGACTTGAATTCGATGTGACACGACCCGAACACGATATGACACAACACGATTGTCACCCTTAGTTACTGTCTTGCTGTTATTGTCCATTTTGTAATATAGCTATTTATGTCATTAATGATAAATTAGTCTTTATGCCTTTAATTGTCCTTAAGACCCCAAAAAAGTATGCGCATGGATTAATCTATATCTATTTATACTACTTTAATTTTCTATTTTATCCATAAGTTTTATAATAAAGTCAATTATACCCCACCCATATATTTTTATCTAATTTTTATTTCTCACTCCTATTTGACTTTCAACTTATTTTGTACTATATGTGAATAAGTAAATTCATATATATGTTATATTATTATATACATGTAGTTACTAGATTGAATTCTACGGTTAAATATATGTTATATTTTATTTTTTGTATGTAATAATATAATAATATTATCAGCGATATAATCAATCTATTTAACAAAATAAAAATTAATAATTTTATAATACAATTAGATGTGCAAATGCCTAAAAAGGTTGGGGAGTAAATAAACGACAAATTATTCAATTTAATTATACATATAATTCACGTTTTTTAAAAAAAATATTATTTAAATTTATTTACGTGTAAGTGCATAACGCACGTCGTGCATTTCTAGTGAACCTAAAAGTTGGCAATGTGGACCGGCCACCAATTAACCATTTTATAATGGAAAATTTGGAGGCCGGTCCCCCTATATGAACTTGTTTGAACTTAAGTCCGTCAAGGAAACTTATTTGTTATGAAGTCCGTTTTTTGTCAATTTTACCATACTATCCCTTCCCTTTAGAAGTGAAATAAAACTAAAAATTAAAAACTCCTAAATCTTAGGAGTTTGACTAACATTAAAATCTTTTCTCTCTCATATCTATTTATATCCATATATATATTAAGAGTTTGACTAACATTAAAATTTTCCCTCTCTCTTATCTATCTATATCCATATATAGGTTAGATATATATATATATATATATATATAGTAACATTAAAAATAAAAAATAGTAACATTTAAATACAAAAAAAAAGTTATCATTTGGACACAAAAAATAATACATTTAAACACAAAAAAATAGTAACATTTAAACATAAAAAAAAAAAATTGAAACATTCAATATTAATATTTTTAAAAAATAACAACAGTAAAATGTTCAACAAAAATATTAGCATGTTCAACAAAAATAGTAACATACTTAACAAAAACTGTAACATACTTGACAATAATTATTTCTCTCAAATTCAAATGCAAAAAATAGTACCATTCAAACACAAAAAATAATAATATTCAAAAAAAAAAAAATTGTAACATTGAATATTAATATTTAGTAAAATAATAGTAGTAACATACTCAACAAAAACAGTAACATGCTCAACATAATAGTAACATGGACAGTAACATATTCAATAAAAGCAGTAACATGAACAGTAACATAATAAAAAAAATAGTAACATGAATTTGAATATATATATATATATAGAGAGAGAGAGAGAGTTTTGAATTTGAATTTTAAATTTATGATAGAGATTATATATATAGAGAGAGAGAGAGCGTTTTGAATTTGATATATATATATATATATATATATATATATGTGAGAGAGAGAGAGAGAGAGAGAGAGAGAGAGAGAGCTTTGAATTTGAATTTTAAATTTATGATGGAGATTTTATTAGCATATTTTAATTGACCTTGAATTACGGGATAACAATTTCTAAAATAGGAAATTAATTTAACTTACTTTCAAGGAAGGGTATTTTTGAGATAAATAAAAAAAGTGGACTTAAGTCATTACATATAATTTTAAATATGGACTTAATCCCTTATAAATTTCCTTGCAGGACTTATCTCCAAACAAGTACATCTATGATGACTCACTTCCAATTTTCACTTTTATAATTTGTTAATGTTATTCACCTTCTTGGGGCTTTTATGTTGTTATGCGAAAATTATGTGCAATTTAGTTTAAACTCACTATTGACCCTGATGTGGCATCATCTGATTAGCTACAATTGAGAGAACCAACAGATTTTTGTCTTTCAATCAGGCCGTTAGAACTTAGAAGTGCAAAGGGTGACCCATTCTTTTCCTTATCTGAATAGAGAGGTCACTGAAACCGAGTCTTACACACTCAGAAACTCCAAACCCACTCTCATGGCTTCCTGTGCAACCTTCTCACAGAGCGCCTTCTCATACATAAACTCATTCTCACACACCTCAAAGAAAATCCCTCTTCGGCTACTGCCGATTAAAGCAGTACAATCCACTGAACCGGAGAATGAGAAGCTTGCACAAAAGAAAACCCAAGAGTCCTCCAATGCCCAACCTGCAGCAACACCCTCTAAACTTCCCAAAAAACCTGTGTATTCAAGTGAGTGCTATGAGATTTTGTTTGACTATAATTTGAATTGGGTATTTTAGTGAAGTTTTGATTTTTTCACTGGCAGTGAAGAAAGGTCAGATTGTGAGGGTGGACAAGGAAAAATATCTTAATAGCATCAACGTGAGTGTTCCAGGTTTTTTTTTCAATATGATTTTTCTTTAGAAATTCTCAAGTTTAACCACGTTGAAGCATTAAATGATGTGCTTTTATATTGTATTAACTGTCATGTTGGCCAATTTGATTATCAGTACTGAAATTGCAATTTTTTTTATAGCAAATACTATTCCAGGGAGAAAAATCTTGTATCGGTGCACTTTTATCCTTATGAATATAGCTCATTAGATTACCCCTATGGAATTGGCATATTTAGGATTCTAGCTTTATTTTGGTGGAGGAGAGGTTGGATTGAAGTGATGACTTGTGTTTATCCACCCAAACATACACACGATTTCCTACATCCCGCTATAGACAGGACTCTTGTGCATGGGATACAATCTTTTTCTAAACTTTATTTTGGTTGCAGCTTCAAGAACATTTACCAATTGGGAATTTGATCAACACAACAAAACAGCCTAACTGGTGCTTTGCCAAACTCCCACCATATCCATCCAATTGGAAAGACATGATAAAATATGTTCATTAAGTTTCTCCAAGAATAGCCATCCAATGTGGATAAAGGTTCCTCTAGTGAAAAAATACCGTTATGGCTATACCCAACTGATTGATCAGTGACTAAGAAGTGAAGGGCAACATGCAGGATTAAGTTTCTGACAGTAGATCATGGGATTTTGCAATTTTATATGTTACGGCACTAAGCATGACAGTGGTGCCTCCTGGTTAGTATAAATCTGAACTGATTCCTCAGTCACAACGGATGAACTCCTTCACCTATCCCCTTTCAATTGCCAGTTGGTGCCATAGCTCAATGTGGACACTCTTGATGGAAAAGTGCTGTAATTGCTACATCACTTTTGTGTGATACCATGTATCTCAAGAAGGGCACTAGAATACGTTCTGTCAGTACTGCAGCAGAGGTAATTAGACATCATGAATGAAGGTGTGAGGCATTGTAGGACAAAAATTTAGTATTATTTGTTAGGGTCTTGTAGCCATTATACCGTGGGAATTCGCCTAGTAAAAAACTTAAATGTAAAAAAAGTATATAACAGTTCCTAGGGCGGCAAATGTGAAAAGGTTCCAAAACTTGTAAATAACTAAGAACATATTTGAGATCCAAAGGATTGGCCATTTGGCTCAATGGTATGTGCAATAACTCAAAAGAGGGAGGCCATGTGATCAAACCTTGCAAAACCCTTGGGGCCATCCCACAAGTTTTATCTCGGTAATTACACAGTCCATGTGGGATGGAGGACTGCATGTGCCAGAAAGGATTAGGTAAGAGACCTGGAAACCTCCTACTAAGCATAAAAAAGAAAGAAAGAAAGATTAGCAGGCTAGTTTAAACGTTAATTTCATTGCGGTCTGATTTAGTGTATGAATTGTTCCCTCACCAAAACATCTTATTTAACCTATATATGGTTCAGAAATAAAACTTTTTAAGCCCTCTACAAGATTTTACAAGAGAATCTAACAAGATACTATACTCTTCTTCTTGCTAATTTTAATACGCACTTGATATTTGTGATGATAATAATCATATGAGACCAAGCCTGCAGTTCTCAATCTTTTGATCATAAAGCCAAAAAACTACATCTAATATTGTTAGTGGTACCCTGTGGGGCAAATGAAGTCAAAGTATCCGATGAATGGAAAGAGTAAATTTGGCATTTGGAAGAACTGAATTATGTATTCATATGTAAGGGCACTATGCATAGCATAATCAATATAATCTTAATTGTTTAATTCTGTAAAATGAACCAAAAGTAAGTTTTTGCCATCAGGCAAATTATTATGGCCTAAGTGGATGTAGCTATAATAGTTTCAAGAGGAGTGTTTTATGCTGCTGAATGCATAGTCTCTCTTGTTCTGCTAAGAACTAGATGAATAAGCTCTATTTCTGTGACATTGCTGATATTATTTGCCACATTCAACACATATATAAATAACATAACAGGAATACTAATAATCTTCTAATGGCAGTATCTGTCAGTTGGACATCCACCATATTACAAAGGCTTGGACTACATATATGAAGACCGTGGTGAGGTAACTTCACACATGAGATTGTTATTATTTTGACAGACGCATCTGTATGTATTTATCAATCTTGATTGCCTACATTTCACTCTTACAGGTACTTGATATACGTAACTTTGAGACCGGGGAGTATGCTCTAGTATGTACTCTTCATTTTGAACTTTATGCTTGTTTAACTCCGTTTGCTTCTCTGCAGGATTAGTTATTAGCTTAGTAACTGTTTAAGCAGAAGTTTAATTTCCCGGAAGAGTTTGCATGATTAATCTACTCCAAAGCCCTAAAGTTTTCGGTTGCTTCAAAGCCAAGGAGAAAATGAACCACCGTCTCTATGCGATAAATATAATGATGGTTCTCAAGTTCTGTGAAAATTTTTATATTTAGACATTTATCTGTTATGCTCACAAGAGAAACCAGGCATTGGCCCAGTGGTAAGTTCACTCTATTGTGACTTGTGAATTACATATTCAATTCATGGAAACAACCTTTGACCCTCTCCAAACACGTTGTGATGGGGGCTATCTTTTATATATTATGAGCCACTCCAACACGAAAACTTTCATGTTACCTAGTGATCGAACACAAGTTCAAGAGACATTACTATAAAATTCATGGTTACATGAATGACTGTCACATAACATATGCTTTAGTGTATGTAAGACAAAGTCCATGATTATGAACATCCGCTAACACTGTCTGCAGATTGCATGGGTCGGAATCCCAACTGCACCAGCTTGGCTTCCAACAGAAATGCTTATCAAGGTAACATTTCAGCTTGGTGTCATGGATATGGAAAATTAGAACTTCTTTTACTTGAATTTCCTCAAGTAATTATGGTGTACCCCATCCCCATTTCTGATGTATTCTCGCAGTCAGATAGGCTCAACTATGAGAGAATATAGATCAACTTCCCAATGCAGAAAGAATACCAAGCACCAGATGACAATAGCCATGCTCCATGCTTCATTCATCCTATAGTGGAAAAGAAATGCTGGGGGCCATTTGTGTTTTTTTTTCCTTTTGACCATCAGTATCTTCTAATATATCTAGCAGTGGCAGAATATATCTGTGCTTATTTAAAATTTGGTTGCGTTTCGTTTGAGAATTCTGCCATTTTTTTTTATCCTTTTGCATTTTTTCTTGATGGGTCATCCTTTGTGACATATTCCAAGTTAAATATTTATCAATTAATAACCGGTTACCACAGTGGGGTACAACTAGCTTGGGCGAACCTTGAACTTGGATGTGCTGAGTTCATCTTTCAATAACAACTCCCGGATTTAACTAATATTTGTTATTAACAAGCGGTTACAAATATACAGGGTTTATTTGACAAGAGTGGGTTCAATGTAATTCTCTACCTGACTCATCATCTTCATGAAAAAGATTGAGAGAGAGAGAGAGAGAGAGAGAAAGTGTTCAACGTCCATTATGAAACACAATTGGTATGAAAGATTATCTTCGAACCCAGAAGGACCTTATGAAACACAACTACTAATCAGCCAAGTTCTTGTGCCTTTGTTTTCAATGATATACCTGAGACCAAGGAAAATAAGGAAGTTGACTCTGAACTAGAATAGACTCTACCCAGCTGATTTTTGTGCTAAATTGGCTCCCAACTCCAATTCCAATATGCCAGCAATGAGAAACTGGCTCTAGGTATAACAGGACTCGATCGAAGAGACCAATCTACAAGCTTTTCAAAAATTTAGCTCAACGTGCAAGGATCTTGTGCAATTGACATGCATTGCATTTTTGCCAACTGCAATACAAATTTAAAGATTACCGTGGCCATCTTTAATATACATTCGAATCAAGTAGAGGAGACAGTTACAGTATCAAGTAATACAACATCTTCCTACTGCATCCAGAGTCGGGTTACCCAGAAATCCCTTCATCCTGTCTCATGCTCCGTCTCTCGAGGAAGAAACAAACTAGCACCCTCACAATTTACATTCTCCATCATAAGACCCAACCAAATTCTTCCTCCAACGAGAGCTCATAATTTACACTCGGTGGGGACCTTGGTGCAATACAGCAGATTTGCTTCATCCGTCATTGCACCCTATAAAATGGGCCTCGTTCTTGGGGATCTACCAGGTGTTTGGGCTTTGAACATGAAAATTTCATTCCATGGATCAAGAGTAGTTCTTGTGTTGGGTCTCGTTGGAAGCATCGAGTAATCATTCAAATTGTAACTACTTTGCCCCACCAAAGCATAAGATGGCTGAGGAGTAGAGAGAAAACAGCTCCTGTATGCTGGACCATGTTGTCGCAAAGGGCTTGAACAGGGAGATACAGGAGAAGACACGACCGCTCTTGCATTATCCCTATGTAAAAAAAAGTGACAGCACCCGAAGTTATTTCAATATCAAACTTATTTAAGAGCATGACTACAGACGATGGATACAAAATCACCATTTTGGCCTTTTCTTATTGTCTTTTCCAGGGGTAGGGGGTGGTGGAGGAGGAGCGGGTGTGGGTCTTACCTCGGGCTAGCCAAAGTTCTTGAGACAGTGACCACTGGTTTCAACACATAGTCTCCATTAGAAGGACTTATATTTGTTCTGTTGGAGTGCAGCTCTAAAGCATTCTGTTCCAAATGAAAACAATGGAAATTAGCCTAAGGCTGCGGATCTTACCAACTGATATATCATATTATGAAATCAAACACAGCCAAGAATTCTAAAACGTCCATGTCAAGATAAATTACAGGTCATGGACAAGCATGTAAAAGATGTCACGTGCGTATGTAAGGTAAACTTAAACGGATATACAGTTGAAGATAAGAGGAAATTGAACAAGACTAAGAAATCACACATACAGAGTTAACATTCTGCGTAATCTTGAATCCTGTTGAAGTAGAACTTTCGATGCTCAAGCTATTATGTTTGAGAAAACTACCTCAAGTAAGTCCTGTTCTAAAAATGGATAACCACTCTTTTTTCATTTCTGAAAAATATGCATACTGATCATCAACACATTACCATAATCCAATCAATTTTTTGTATTCTTGTATCTCAGTTTTCGTATACAGTATGCATACCTTTCAGAAATGAAAATTTCGTTTCTGAAAGGTATGCATAATCAGTTTTCCTTTTGTTACTTGAAGGTTTAATAGGCAATACAGTCATTGAACGCAAAACTCGAGTCAGCAAAGGTTTACAACAGAAAATTACTATGTTGATTATGAGGTGGGAGTTCTAAATGGTGTCCATGGTGGGAATCATGACCATGTTTTTTGTATTAGTGAGCTGAGATAATTACACGGCTTTTCTTTTATCTTTAAATGTAGATTCAAACTAATAGTATCCCCAAAATTCAACCAACAATTGCATAATAAAACTGCAAAGTCCATATAAAAATCATATACGTGTTTACCAGATACGAAAAGGTATAATAATTAAGTTTTACTAAGCAGAACAAAACAAAAAGGGAAAACTACACCAGTGAATGGCTGGACAGCAACAGCTATATACATTTCGATTTTCTATTTGCTCAGTCTTACTTCGGTCCCTCAACTTTCAACTGTGACACTTTATCCCGTGAAGTTTCTCCAATGTAATTTTTAAATGATTTTACCATTAACCGCCATCCAAATAAGTCATGGAATGTGGTTACATGGTTTTCAATGATGACTCCCATATTTTCACTTCCATTAATAACTTGGATGGAAGTTAGCAAGCATTTAAAAACTACTTAGGAACTAGAGAGACTAAGGTGTAACTATCACAGGTTGGCAGACTCAAGTATGATTTAGTACAAATTTCACAGATCACAGGTGTATTTTACCCAATATAAAAAGCATCTCGAAGCATTGAAGCCTTTACCGGTGTGCGACTTCCATCAAATGTATAAGGAAAGGCTTCCTTGGTGATGTTGGCATTGGCAACTCTTGAGGTAGCTTGGTCGCGAACGAAAGGGTGATCTAGTAGTTGTAAGGCCGCTGGGCGTGCAGATGGCTCTCGCTGCAAGCATAGCCTTATGAAACTTTTTGCATCATTAGACAGATGATCAGGAATTTCAGGAATCTCTTTGCTGTTTCCAATTTTAAATATTGCAGCCACCTGGGGAATTCAATATAACAAAAAGTTTGTCCCACGAACTTTTTGATACTCGCCTTAACAAATACGAGTTCATAATGTATATTGTAGAATATCATACCCCTTCATATTGGCTCCAAGGTGGTTTGGATGTGGCCATTTCAAGAATTGTACATCCTAAGCTCCAGATGTCCACTGCAAGGCTGTAGCCATTTGCATTCATTACGACCTGATAAAAGACACGAAGATGAGTACGAAGAACCTGGATAATTCTAAGATTTTTAAAAATAAAGATCAAGTGAGGAAAACAAGACCGAAAGGTTAGGGTTACCTCAGGTGCCATCCAATAAGGACTACCTTTGAAGGAAAGCATTGAAGAATATGCGGTTATCTGCATCATAATTATTATAAGTTATGTTGTCTAATAATTTCCAACAAAAGGAATTCGGTAAATGCTTTCTGCAGATAGCATTAAAAACAAAATTATTTGTTACAAGGGATTAGGAGAAAATATGAAAAAATTGTCTCTACAGTCAATTTGATATTGAATTTGAGTAAGATTCCAAGTTTTATCCTTTCTCAATACCTCAGCAACCTTATATAGCACAATAGGAATTTCCAATAACTTTCTCTGTTATTCGCTACATAGTATCACTGGCACAGTTTGGAATTAAATTGAACTATTATGCATTTTAACTTTCGTCCAGAGGGATAGGACACATACATGTTTTGCCATGCCAAAATCAGCAAGTTTGATTTCACCATTGGGGTCCACTAAAATGTTCGCGCCTTTGATATCCCTGCCAAAAAGTACTTGCTTTGTAAGATGGCTAGAATCATAAAAAAAAAATTTATTCGAGAATCATGAACACTGCAAGAATCTAATACCTATGCACAGTATTTCTTCCATGTAAGTAGGCCAGCCCGGAGAGGATCTGTCTAGTGTAATTTTGTATTACAGGTTCCCCAAATGCACCATATTCTTGGAGCAATTTGTGGATGGAACCCCCAGAGACATATTCCAAGTAAACAGACAATGTTTCTTCATTCTGAAAACATGGAAAAGCAGAGAAATTACAACGACGTGGGCAGGGAAAAATAAGTACTAGTATACATGCTATGTGACTATGACATACAACTCTGGCTAAAGTATTGAATAAGAAGTTCGAAAAGGAAATTAGCTTGTACCAGTTCACTTCCATAGTACTGAACAATATTTGGATGTGAAAGCTGACTAAGCAAACTGATCTCCTGTTGAAAAGGACAAATGTGTCAATTAAATTCTGACGGGAAAGTTGGTAGTATGCACACTATAAGATATAGAAATTGAAAAGAAACCTGGTTCAACTGCTTCAGACATTCCTTCGATGTCTGATCATCTGCAATAACCTTGACCTCTTTAATTGCACACATTTGCCCACTATCACTGTCAAGATTGCCAATGCACCATTATAAATATACGCCATTGGGAAACTCATTGATTTTTTACATTTAATGAAGATCCATATGAAAAAGCAATATAATTATCTAATCTGCCAGTGATCATGAGTTTCTAAGACCCATGATGATATTCTCATACTGGTTTACCTAAGGCAAAAACATAACATCAACATCATGTTAAGCTACCATTGCTACTAATGTTTAGCTAAAAGTTAGCCAATATAGAACCGCTCTTGAGTTTGTAACTGCAAATTACAGCCAAAATTCTCATTGCTGTGATTAGGGATAATTGTAATGCAAAAACCCACTCAACATAACCAACATCCTCCAAAAATTTCTTTCTTAAGTTGATTTCTGATAATTCTCTGATAACTTATGTTGATGTCTAATATTAATTGATCAGCAGTGAGAAAAATCTTGTTACCTGTTGAACCCGAGGTAAACATGCCCAAAAGTGCCTCTTCCTAGAAGCCTTCCTTTTTTCCATTTTGACAAATTACAATGAGAGTATTCGGTCACTCCACAGGTTCTTGGGGTGGGCAAGGCAGAAGGACTAGTAGGAGAACCAGGTGGAAGAGGCAGCCGATGACATTCACTCTTTCCATCTTCCAACTTTCCGGTTGGAGTGTCAACACTCATCCCACAAAATCGGGGATGAAGAGGTGATGTGGTAGTGGTAGTCCCTCTTGAACCTGCACCTGGGCTTCTTGGCAGTTGGCTGAACTTCGCATCCCCATGTCCTCTAATGGTAAAAACATGACAATTCAATCATAACCATTAGGCTATTGGCAGTTTAATCACAGAAGTATAACTGTTACGACACTGGTAAGGTTTAAGTGCTTTATATTCTTCATGCTCATAATAAAAAACTACAATCTCAAAATTTTAGCCATTTCTCTACCTTTAGGTGGCTTACAAAAAGAGCAGCTCAATCTGATGATGAACCATCTACGGCTAAAATGATAGAGCCAAGATAGAAAAATCTTTAGAATGAGTAACTGAATTAAGGAAAGCCATGTCCCTAGTTTCAACAAGGTTGGCCACCAAAACATAAAGCTTCACAGCGAAAAATTCTATTTCTTCGTAATTTATACATAAAATCATCGATCCCCAAAAAAGGTCAATAAACAATAGCGCTCAGAGAGAGAGAGAGATGAGAAGAAGGGGGGGGGGGGGGGGGGGGGGGGGGGGGGAAGAGAAGATCAGGAAACTGATACAGCTTTACACCAGCAGACCCAAATATGATTAAAGAGAGAGAAACCCAGATTCTATATAAAGACCCCCTTTATTGGCAATAAATGGTGTATGATTAAACCAAATTTAAGTTTTTGATCAACAAACCAATAAATATTCTAAATCAAACAGAAAAACCCAAACCTAATATCAAATCCTCCATAATTCACCACCACAACACAAAAACACAGAACTGATAAAAAACGAATCTGTAGCAGCAATCACAATTGAAACCAACCTGAAACCACCCAATTGGCCATGATCAAGATGAGCCTGATCATCAGAAGACCCAGACGAGCTCACACTCGAAACCGAGACCGACCCAGATCCCAATCCAACCCCATGATCATTCCCCAACGACGAAACCGATGGCCGTGGCAAAGGATGCCCTCTGTCCGACGACGCATCGAAACCTGAAAATCCCGAAGACCCACCAAAATCCTTGCTGTTTCTCGGCGAATTTCGCGATAATATTCCATCAAAACTCTTGGGCTTGTTGTCTTTGCCTCTCTTCTTATCATTTCTGATTGAAGCTTTGCTTGAATTGTGAGAATTGCTGTTGGGATATTCTTGGATTTCTCGTTGATGAAGTTGCTCTTTGTTCTTGGTGGATTTTTTCCCCCACCAACCAGGCATTTTCACAGATTGACCAAGTAAGAGAAAGATAGTGAAAAGCTTTATGTATTAATACAATATGAATGAATTACATATGTGTATGCGTAATCAGAGAGAAAAAGAGATAGACTCGGAGAAAGAAAGTTCGGAAATGGGTCCTGAGGTTTGGACTAATATGAATGAAGGTGTGTAGATGGAGTCGAAGAGGAAAAGTTGAAGAAGAAAACAAGATGGGGATGTTTAGAGAGAGAAATTGTTGAATGAGCGTGTGGGGGCCAAAACCAAAGCTAAACAGTGAAGAACAGCTCAGCTAGTTGGGGGACGGCAGGCGGTGGTTGGATTATGGCGGGTGGGTGACGTGGCCAATTCTCGAGTTTTTTTTTTTTTTTTTTTAAAGAGGGAAAATTTTATAGTATTTTTAAAGAGAGAGAAAAAGTACAAACAGATTGAGATACTCACTGTGTACGAGCGGCATTGTCGACACGTTGTGTCAATATAAACTTGAAATTAGGATAAGTTAATTATTTAAAATAACATAGTTTTCCGACTTAAATAATAATTAGATCAAATTAGTGATAAATATAAATATAATAATATTATTTAAATTTAATTTATTGATATAATTTATTAAATTAATTCATCACAACTATTAAATTAATCACGAGTCTTAACAAATATTGCGCTCACTATCAATCTAATAATTTTGAATAAATAACTCATTTTTGGTATGACCAACTTATTTATTGTATGAAAAAAAAATATTTTTTGGTTTTTTATTTTTATAAGCTATTATTCAAAAAATAAATTATTTTTACGAGCACATGAATCGAATAGTTTAAATGTGAGAGAGATTGTACTTTAGATTTTAGGTTAATCTGAACACAATATAATTAATATAATGCTAGTTTTTATAAATTATTTGAAATTATTTTTTAGAAAATTAAAATTATAAATTTATTATTGACAATTATTTCTAATATAACTTTGAATTTTTTTAATATCATATATTTATAGAGATACAGATGTTGTGTGTGGCCACCGTGGGTGGTAAATGGGTGTTGTAGGCAAAAGAATAAACAGAATCCACATTGGTCATTGTGCGGTACAACGCATTATAGTTAGATACAAGTCTGTGTGTGTGCGGCCATGTATAGAGAGACAGGGAGCCAGCATGAGCTTTAGCCAATTATTGAAGGGAGGGTGATAAATGAATTGAATTTGAGATACCTGAATTATCGAAAGTCAAGTTCAACGATTAAATGTGTTTCATTAACTTCTCTGGTTGAAGCACGTGGGTAGAGTAAATAATCAATATGACAGTCATACCAACTAAATATTGTCACTTAATATCATTATATAATAACAAAATTTTAAGTGGACAAGATAAAACTCAATTTTTTATATATGAGTAATTATTATTTTATATAAAAGAAAAATTGATAGTTATCGTATTACATGAAAGAGTATTTATTAATTTATGTGAGATCTATTTATCTATTTGTTATTATTAAATGGTGATATATGTGATAATATTGACATTATATCACTGTTGTATTGAATATTTTATAATGTGGGGTTGGTTGCACACTAGGGTGGTCAAGCCTCTGGATCGGGTTTTTCTTTAAACTAAGAGGCTTTCATATGATATTTATGTACTAGTTATTGCCTGTGCCTGAAGGCACAAAGTAATAAAAAAAATAATCAACAATAAATATATTTGTATTCACATTTAAAATCAAATCACAAATATAGAGGAGAGATAAATGAATTTAAACACCGGTTATCGTGGAAGTGAGCAATGATAGTGGTGGTGGGTGGTAGTGGCGGTGGTGGGATGGCGATGGTGGCGATGTCGGTGGTGGTGGTAGTTGTGATGGTCGTGAGGGGTGGTGGTGAGGCGATAGGGGTAGTGGTGGTAGAGGTGATGATTGGACAATGGCGGTGGTGGTGGGGTGGAGGTGACGGTTGTGGTGGTGATGCTGGTAGTGGGGATGGTGGTGATCGGGCGGTAGGGGGGTGGTGGTGGGGTGATAGAAGTAGTAATGACGACTGTGGTAATAATAGGGGGCAGTGGTAGTTGTTGTAGCAGAGTTGGTAGTGGTGGGGTGGCGACAGCGATGGGGTGGCAACGATGGTGATGGTAGGGGATGGTATGGTGACGACAACGGTGGTGGTGATAAGGGGTCGGGGGGTGGTAGTGGTGATGGTGATGGGTGTGGTGGTGGTGGTGGGGTGGCGATAGTGGATGTGGTAGTGGTAGTGGTGATGATGGTGTGGGGGTAGTTTGGTGGTGGGGTGGCGATAGATGTGGTAGTGATAGTGGTGATGATGGTTTTGGGGGGGGGGGAGGGAGGAAGTAGTTTGGTGGTGGTGGTGGTGGTAATGGTAATGGTGGGGGGTTGGTGGTGGTAGTGGCGATGTTGTGATGGTGGTGGGGCTAGGGGTGTCAAACGTGTCGGGTTAAACAGTTACGTGTCGGGTTAAACAGGTGACGGGTGAAAAATATGTAAACCCGTACCCGACACGTTTAATAAACGGGTGAAAAATCTCAGTCCGAACACGACCCGTTTAATAAACGGGTAACACGACACGACTCGTTTAACCCGTTTAATTTTAAAAAAATTATATTAAAAAAACTTCATACTCCACTTTTTTTTTATTGCCAATTATACTTACCTCAAAAAAGAGAAATTTTTAGTCAAATCTCATAAAAATCATACTTGAATGCTTAAAAAAAAATTAAAGAGACAATTGTCTTTTATAGGCAACTCAATCCTCCCCATCTCCCATCATTTTCCAATGTGGGACAAAAACAAAAGGCATTAGTTTGCCTTTGTCTTTGAAATACTCCCCATCTCCCCTCCTTTGTTTTTGAACTACTACTTTACTTCTTTTTTTTGTATTAATTTATTTATTTCTTTTTTTCTTGCTAATTTTTTAAAATAATTATTAATTTATTATTATATTAATTTTATTTAAACGGGTAAACGTGTGATAAACGGTTTGACAGGTCTCACCCGAACACGACCCGTTTATTAAACGTGTTTGGCGTGTCAACCCGTTTATCACCCAAACCCGTTTAATTCGTGTCGATTCGTGTCGGTTAATCGTGTCGTGTCGAATTTTGATAGCCCTAGGTGGGGGCGATGGGAGTGATGGTAGTAGTGGGGTAGTTTCAAACACTATTTTTTTTTTTAAAGTATTTATGAGAAATTATAAGTATTAAAAACACTTTTAAAAAGTCATCCCAAACACACCATTAATGACCTATTTTCTCTATTAAATTTAGAGTGTTAATATTAATCGTTAGATTAACTTTAAAGTAAAATTGAAAGAGATCTCAACCGTGAATAGCAAAAATCATTTTGTTTATCTTTTGAGATTTGAATTATATTGTACTTTATTATATAGATGTCATTATAAAAGAGTGAGATATAAAAAAAGATAAACAAGCATAAAAATAAAAAAAATAGCGATAAAAGTGTGAAATTATGAATAATTATGAGTGATTAAGGGGTAATATAGATATTTGATAATGAGAATACCAAACTCCTCATTTCCCTTAATTAATAATATAGATATAATACATTATATATTATATTAATTCATTTCATTTTTTTAGGGGAAGAAATAATGTACAATATGTAATACTCCTAAAGTATGCCCTTTTCTTTTATTTTGGTCCTCATTCTTTTAATTGAGTTATTTTAATATGTTTAATTTTTTATTTGTATAATTTTGATCCAATTAGAAATAGCAATTTAAATTGATCAGCAGAGATGTCATGTGTGTCTTACGTGACTACACTTGAAGGGTTCCTTCCGTCTTTTAAGTTCATAATATGTATTATTTTAGTCCTTTAGATTTATAATTTACTTTACTTTAGTTTTTTTATATTTTCAGAAAGTACCTTTAAAATCATCTCTAATGGAAATTCAAACTTTTACCCAAATTTTAGTAAAAAAAAAAGGTAAAAAGTTTGATTTGATATAAATCTCTCCAATGGAGAAACTCAAATTTAAAGGAAGAGAAACCTAAATTTAAATGAGAACAAATCTAAATTTAAAAGAAGGTAAAATATAACCATTGGATCTTTAAAAGATGTTGAAATCTCACCAGTAAAGATTTGTGTTTAAAAAATGGTCTCCCTTCATTTTTGGTATTGGTATGGGTCTAATATTGGAGAAGCATTTTAGATTATTTTTACCCAAATTTAAATTTGAGTATAAAAAAGAGTAAGGGCTAAAGATATTCTAAGTATAATCACATGAAATACATGCGACCATTTCCATCAGTCAATTTAAACTAGAATTTTTTATTGGATCAAAATGACACAAATTATTTTTAAGTCAGACATTATTATAGAACTGGGGAACGACGATGTTCATTCTCGCGACGTTAAGATCTAACAAATAGGAATTTTTTTTTTAGATGTATTGCTTTATTGAAGTAGCCGTGTTATGTTTTGAAATTGAGAAATTTTAATACGAAAGAGAATCCTAATTTAATTATTAAAATAAATTCAAGTTTTAAGAGTAAGTTTATTAATCGTACAAAAATGTTGCTTTATTTTATTTTTTTCATATTCAATGATGGAGAGGGAGATTCTAACAGAGAATATTTAGATTGTCACAAATATAGATTGTGAGGGTATTACTATTTGTTGCATATATTGTTGTGATTCTCATTTGAGCACAACTACATGGACTTACAATGTTCACTCAATTTATTAACTTGATTAATCTCTGTCATTAATTTAATTATGCATTTCAGTATTTATTGAGACTAACGATCTATTTAATGGTTGTAATTAATCAAATTAACAAATCAAGTCAATATTTTAAATCCAAATAATATTTTTCTTCCCTTTTTGCTGATGAAGATCTGAGAAAGTCGTTAGAAGATTTATATGCTAATAAAGCGGTAACTAACTGCTAATGATTTGTGCAGTGTTACAAATTTTAGTAGGTAGGAGTATAATGTGTTCAAAATTAATAGTTATGGAGCGCAAAATAATTTTTTGTAAATCTATACTACGTACTAAAATAATCAATTTAAGAGCGAGTGCTCGAGAAATTTTTTTCTCCCCAAATCTTACTTTCTTCTAATTTTGAATGATTTAATCGAAATGTCTTGATCTACCCTAAATTGAATTTCAGCATGTGACATATGTAACCACTGCTGACTCTTTGATAATTACTACATATTTTTATTTTCTTTATCTTTTTATTAACTATTTCACATTTACATTTTTTAAAAATACAATTTAGTACATTAATCAATAATGTTGGGCTAGGATGGGAGTAGGGGAGGCGGTGAGAGTGGAAATAAGGGTGACGGTTTAGAGATATTTATTAATTCTGTGCATCGCACATGAAGGCGGCTATGTGTAATATGTTCACCAGTCAATGAAGACATGATAGCTAAAATGATATAAACAAATTTGCACTTGCACCCCCATTTGTCCTTCAATACTCTATCGTTTTGTTTTATACAATAAAAATATGTCGTGGCTCACCATAAAGAAGGGTACTTATGCTTGTAGCTCGTATAGAGAGAGAGAGAGTTATTAGAATATTAAAGAAGGATAGTTCTATTCTAATATTTATGGTGGTAGGGGTGTTCACCCTATCTTACGGGCAGAAAATATGTTTTTTCGTCTTTTTACCCAATATTTTGGGGAAGAATTTTTTCTTGGCCTACCCTACCCGACAAGTGTGGTATTCCTACCCGACTTCCTACCCAATTAATCGGGTAGGAAATCGGGTAAACACTTTTGTAACTATTAATTTTTGAATCATTTTAACAATTTAATTAAATAACATGCACCAATTTAACAATAAAATAAATCAATAACACTAAAATCTAAAACAACTACAACAACAATTATAATAAAACACAAGAAATTATGAACATCAATCCACCATAATTGTTACACAAATACAATAACAATTAATTTAAGTTTAAACCATATGAAATAACTTGGATGTTACTGTTAGAATTAGCTTGAGCAAATGATTGTGGAGTCATTTCATCTATTAAGAAATGATCTGTGAACAAAAATAAAATATGGAGATGGTATAATTAGTAGATTAGGGTTTTTTTAGTTTATATATATATATATTAATTAATGCGGGTAGGGTAGGGTAGGAATGCGGAAATGGATGACTATTCCGCATTCCTACCCGATTTAATCGAAAGACCAAAAACTCTTTTGCATTCCTACCCGATTTTTGCGGCTAATCGTTCAATAGGATAGGGTATGGTCGGGTAGGGTAGGAACTTGCGGCCAGTCAAACATTTGAACACCCCTATATGGTGGCATGTAAGAAGACAAAAATCCGCACTCCCTAAAAACTCACTGATTTTCATATTAAAACTAGTTTTTTTTCATGCACAAAGGTGGAAAAAAGAGATTTAAACCTATGTAGGATGTCACAAATTATAATTTATTATTGGGATTGAACTACAATTCTTTCCACAACTAAGTGTTTATAAAGTCGGATCTACAGTAACGACATACTCGTTCACCCAAACGAAATATATTAATCTTTTGAAAATATAGATAAAACTACTTACCACTCACTTTTTTTAGATGTTCGGAACATCAACTTTTATCCAAACCCAGCTGGTTTGGGTAAGTTATACTCAAAATCGGGTGACTTAGAAAGTAATTCCAAAACTCATGTGCTTTAAAGATGACCGATGTTTATGATGTTAAAGATGTCAGTTCAAATGACATCTTTTATGAGAAACGTCGATGGACCAATATTTTTTATGCTCGAAAATATTGGGTTTAGAAAGAGGATAAAAAATAACATTTTTTGTACCACATGAAGACGTCAGTTGGACTGATGTCTTTAACTTAAAAAATGTTAGTCTAACTAATGTTTTGTACATAAAAACGTTAATTAGATTGACGTTTCTAAGTTAACGACGTCAGTCCAACTAACATTTGTTACTTTGGTGGGACAACTATAATGATTAAAAATGTCAGTTTAATTAACGTCTTTAACTTAAAAACGTCACTCCAACTGATATTTTTCAGTTAAAGACGTTGGTTGGAGTGACGTTGTTAAAAAATTACCTAAGTTTGAGAATTAATTTCAAAGTCTTTCGATTTTGGATATAACTTTCCAAAACCGGCTGATTTTTGGGTAAAAGCTCGACCATCAACCATTGTAATTCTATTGGAGGAGACTTGTGCACTATTAAACATTTATATATTTGAGCAATGCTATGCATCCTAAATGTGCAATCCAAATTTGCATCCCAAATGAAGGGGGACCGTTGAATGAGTGGGTTCCATCAACTTTTTTAAATGAGATCCATTCATCCAACGGTCCCCTTTCATTTGAGATGTAAATTTGGGTTACAAATTTGGGATACATATTATTTTCCCATATATTTTGATATATGAAAATATTTGGTTATATTGAACTGTTTATACATTACAGAACATTAATTGCAATTTTTTCCTTAAAAGACAGTGAATTAGGCTTGACAGCCAAAAATGCTGGAGTGTTATAGATGAAAATAATGTTGAGATAGGAAAGCTCTTTCCACCTGAGATATTGCTAAACTTCAGTAATTTCAACTAATGAAATTCCTTAATCTCAAAGCTAAGACCATGAATGAAGCTCAGCCGCTCATGTAGTTACAACTCTACTCAACTGCCGACCTAATTGTTTAGCAACTTACTATATATAAAAAGGAGAGAGAGAGAGAGAGAGAGAGAGAGAGAGAGAGAGAGAGAGAGAGAGAGGTGAATAAACTTAATTTTTTTAGAAAAAAGTTGTTTTCCCACGTGGCATATGGCTAAAGGAAACTTCTTTTTGAGATGATGACAATACTTATCTAGAATCCATGGCAGCATATAATATATATATATATGTAGCTTGTCTGCTTGAGCAGGCATAAAACTTCTCAACTGCCAGTCTAATTGTTTAAATTATAATACTCAACATGGGCGGAATCAATAATTGGATTCAAGTTGATAATTGTTTGCTAAGGAAGTAAGCCTTAAAGATCTCTCTCTATGTGTGTATATGCATATCTCTCTCTTGAGGTGCATCAGTGAATCATTATTACAATCAAGTATAATATATGTGGACAAAAAAATCAGCTACATTATATCACTATTGCTATAAACAGCCCACAAAATAAGGATGTATCCCTAAGGTTTCTGTTGGAGAGTGAGAGTGGGCAACTTGATTAGGGTATGTTGGTTTAAACATTTCTCTCTTTCATGCTTTGATCCCTTTGTAAATGCAGTGATACCTAATGACTTTTCGAGAGATGATGTTTATTCAATTGGTTGAAGTTTTCTACAATAAATCAATAAATAAATGAAGAAAATATGATTGCATCCTTTTTTTTTACCTGAGCTAAGACTCCATTCTACGTTCACAGATTGCACCAACCCTCGGCTAGTACTGGTAGTTTGTTTTGTTTTTATGTTATGGCCAAGATATTATACAAACTAATAAAAATTTTGTCTTTTTTTTTTTTTGGGGGTAATTAAACAAATGTTATGTAAAAATTCACATGTCTATACGGTTAACAAAATATGACATCACGTCCCAACTTTAAATTCCTCGACTCTCTAGAACTCAGTAGTGGACTTTATTTTTCTTCTTATTCCCTGAAAACCACAAACTGGGGGGAGGGGGAGTATAACATGCTCAATGAATGTACATTTTCATTTTACAGATGATAACAAAAACATATTTCATGCATTAGCATTCTAACATATAAGTATCAATAGATAACATTGATAAACCATCACACACATAACTTTTATATATTCATACATATTCGCCACTAAGGCCACAACTTAGCCATTTAGGCTATATTTGCTATCTAGGCACAATTCGCCTCTAAGGCTCAATAACGTCACTAAGGCCACATAATCGCCACAAAGGCCAAACAATTGCCCTTCGTAGGCTATATTAGTCAGTAGGCTCCATGTACATCAATAAGGCTTTAAGCCTCCACATAATCATTGACAATCAATAACTGACCACATATTCGTTACCAATAAATGGTATTAGCCATAGCGACTAAATTCACCACCACAGGGTCACATACTATTGTGAGATCTGTGACGCCCCTAAAATCGGGGGATCCTTTATTAACCGTTGATAACCCATCAACCCGCGGAAGTACCCGTGATTGTCGCACAACCCGACATCACGTCAATAGCATACCCTTGACCGGGATTATAAAAGAAAAACAAAGTCTATATACTTTTAATCGGTTGACCCATCCGAGGTCCAACTTACCACCATTGCTAATCTATTATTTTATAACATTTGAAAGGAGGAAACACATAGCCCAAAAGTTTGACAAAACAGTTTTAAAATTTCAGATTTTTGGAAAACGTACCGGTACGTTGTGCCTACTGGACCACGTTGTACCGGTATGCTCTCCCGGTACGCCTTACCCAGTTTTGCCTGTTTCACCTATTTTCAATTTTCAATCCCATCAATTCCATTCCAAAACCATCTCATACATGTTTAAAGAAATTTTTCACATAAAACATGATACGTACAATACCTATTTCAAGCAATTCCATATATTTACATGCCAAAACTAAGTTTTCATAATAATTTTACAAAAACTCAAAATAAAGCCACATTCCGGCTTTCTTCATCCACATGGTTCGAATTGAGAGCCATCCACCGGCGTATATCCCGCATCTGAAATGTTTTTCCCGTATAGGGTGAGCCACGCTCAATAGAGTATCTTCTAAAGAGGCTACTCCCCAATTTAGATGCATATGAAATGTTCACATGCCAACAATCAACAACTCATAACATTCCAATTTAGAATATGCATTCCATGTTGGAATCTACCGTGTCATGCCATGAAATGAGATGAGATTCACTCACGCACATCAACCCGAGCCATTCCCAGCTCCTCAACACATGCAAGTGCCAATGTGTATGAATCCGTCATCTATGTTACACATCAAATGACATTTACCAATCTAGAGTCTTTGTAGGGGTGGATGTTCATGGACTTACACCAAGGGTCACTCAACCCACACGGAATTTGCGGACTTCCACCAAAGGTTCCGCGTACATCCACACACTTCATGGGCCGAACCAAGGGAGTGCGTATCCCAATCATCAGGCCTTGCACCCGAGGGATCTTCTAGCCCTTCTTGCTAACTCCAACCCTACTAACCATGCAAACCGTGAGACTCGGAAAGGTCTTCGACCAAGCTTACTCGAGCCCACCCATCATCCACCAAGTGTGGTGTTGACAACAACTATGCACACACACCCACAAAATGTGATGTTCCTGTGCATATGCAATATGATGCCTCATTGCAACAATGACACAATGTTCAATATACTATGAATGACATATGAACTATTTCAACGCATTCCATGGGCAATTATATCCAAGCATATAATTTTCATAATCCATCAATGTCAATATATCACAAGTATGTATATATCAACATTTTAGACAACACAATTTCTAAGCACGTTATCACATAATCATGCTATCAACATGCTAAATTCATCAAGGCATAACGTAAACACACAACATGTCCACAAATCACATAACTCAAGGATCACATTAGGTTAATCTTACATACCCAATTCAAAATGAAATTTATTCTACTTATTTTCCATACCCATTTCACCAATCTCATCACCATAGGCAAGTGTTAAAATTATCCAACCACCTACCTATTTCATACAAACATTCTAGGTTGTAAGTGAACCTAATTAGGAGGGAACCCTACCTTTTGAAGCGTATACTCACTTGGTAGAAGCCTTCAAGAACCCCAATCTCGCCCAAAACCCTTGATTTCTCCAAGCTCGTTTTTGGAACTTCGGTGAAATCCGTCATTTTTTGTATGGTTTTGTAGCCCTCGACGCATAGAACAATCTTTGTTCTTGGCTTGAGTTGATTCGAGTAACCAATCGCCGTTGATCGTAGATAGAAGGTGGAGAACTCAATCCTTTTTCCCTCTCTTCTTTCTCACGTTGGAACCGGCTGAAGAAATGGGGAGAAAATCATATTTTCTCCCCTATTTATACCCTTTAATTGCTTGGTCCACAATGCGCCACACGACCCTCCTTTTCAGGGTCTGTTTTCGCCCCGAATCGATTAAATTTCGCTCCGGTTTAAGTTCAAAATATTTTTATTTTAACTTGCCTTCATTTATTTTCCAAACTTTAAAATTTTATTAAAAAATTCATTTTTGGGTTATCCGAGACCCGACCGCCTCGTAAAACGCGAAAAATCCGACTATTTCGGAATTCAACTAAATTTGACAGAGTAGCTAGATTTCGCGAGATGAATCCAACGGTGAGATCCGTTTCGTCATCCGAGCTCTAAAAAAATTCAGGTTTGCAACCCGTACCATAGTGACAAATTACCGTTTTGCCCTTTTTCACAAAAGTTCAAATTTACCCGGGTTTTACAGATCAATGGACGTCATGCTCACACATAAATAACATAGGCATATTTTAATTATTGCCCATTACATTAAAAATCACACTGACCTCGGGTTACATTCCAATCTGGACTCAATCCTCATATGTAGCTTTAGATGAATTCGACATTGACGTCGTCGCCTTCACACCTAACATATATTGCCGCAAACCACGTAAATATCATTTACCAATATATGATATTAAGCTACACATGCATGAGTGATCAATTTTGCTTAACCCAATACCTTTTTAATACCCCTTTCATTTACTATCATGTATTAAACCTTTAGATTTAGTGAGGTGTTGGTAGATAAATAAAATCAATTATAATAGATTCAAACTCATTAATATGTATACAGAAGGTTTGAAATTGAGTGGACAATGAATTATAAACGGCACATCAAGAATGGTGAAAGTTCATGTTCCTACCGGTACCAATAGAAGTCTTATCGGAAGAACACCTCACAAAATGTTGTTCTACCGGTAGATCATCATTTCCTACAACAGAAGTCTTACAGAACTGCGTCCTACCGGTAGATCTTCACTTCTTACCGATAGAACACTTTACAGAATTTTGTTCTATTGTAGGTCACCCTTTTCTACCAATAGAAGCCTTAACAGAACATCGTCTTACCTTTAGGATTTCACTTCCTACCGGTAAAAGTCTGATAGAACCCTATTTGAGTTCCATCTTCTTCATTCTCTTTCAACCCCACAACTCCTAAACACCAACCATCAATCATAATCATGTTTTTTCATGAAAATCTATACTAATAGCATAACCATATTAAATTCAAAATTAAAACCCAAATCTTCCCTTACAACCACAATTCAGAATCCAAAACCCAACTCATGCTTTTCAATAATGAAATACATAAATTTCAAAAAAAATTCTTACCAAGAGGAGTTATCATCATACAATTCTTCTAAATTCCCTTGTCTTTACTCATTTCCCCTCTATTTGCTGAATTTCTTTGGCCTTCTCTCTTTCTTCTTACATTTTTCTTTCCTCTCCCTCACTCCCAGCAACCATATATACCCCCCACACACATGTATATATATATATATATATATATATATATATATATGATAGCCAGCAATAACACAAGTGTCCACTTAAATGATTCACTCATTCTATAATTACACTAAAGCCCCCTAATAACACTAACATTCCCCCTTGTTTCACTTATTCCAACATTCAACACTCAACACTCAAATGTCTCGACTCTTAAACAAAATTCCATCCATGTTCTCTATCTCATTGCAATTCAACAATAAAATTATTTAATTAGAATCATGTCTAACCACTCAAGGTTTAATTTTCACAATTTAAACTCCATACAAATATAACAAATTACACTTTGACCCACCATATTTATGAAATGCAATGTTATGTATGTTTAGGTCTCACAACTCTTCCCTTCTTAAGAAATTTCGTCGAAATTTTACTTATCATGTTGAAACAAATGAGGGTATCCTGCTCGCATAACCTTGTCACTTTTCCATGTCGCCTCTTCCACTGTATGACTCCACCATAACACTTTAACCATCGATATAGTCTTACTACTTAAGACTTGTTCTTTTCGGTCTAGAATCTCCACTGGTTCCTCGATATATGTTAGATCTTCTTTAAGCTGAATATGTTCTACTGTCAATACATGAGAAGGATCAGGTATATATTTCTGCAACATCAACACATGAAACACATCATGTAGCCAAGAAAGATCCAATGGTAATGCTAAATGATAAGCCACTGCTCCAACTCGTTCAATGATTTCAAACGGTCCAATATATCTTGGACTCAATTTACCTTTCTTCCCAAATCTCATAACACCCCTCCATGGAGATACATGTCAGAACACCCAATCACCCACGACAAATTCTAAATCCCTCATTCGATTGTCTGCATAGCTTTTCTATCGACTTTGTGAAATTTTCAATCGTTCTTGAATCACCTTTACCTTATCTGCAGTTACTTGCACCAATTTAGGACCTAACATTTTCCTTTCTCCTACATCACTCCAGCACATGCGTTCTACATCATCTTCCATAAAGAGCTTCATATGGTGTCATGCCAATCCTTGCTTGATAGCTATTGTTATACGCGAATTATATCAATGACAAGTGTTCATCCCAATTTCCCTTGAACTCCACTTCACAAGACCTCAACATATCCTCCAGAATCTGAATAACATATTCAGATTGACCATCTGTTTGAGGATGAAAGGTCGTACTGAACTTTAAAGTAGTACCCAAAGCTTGTTGCAAGCTTGGCCAAAATCTGGAAGTAAACCTTGGGTCCTTGTTAGCAACAATAGACACTGGTGCACCATGCAATCTAACAATTTCATCCATATAAAACTTTGCATACCTATCCAATGAGAAGTTAGTTTTAACAGTAAGGAAATGTGCAGATTTAGTTAAATAATCAACCACCACCCAAATAGAATCATGACCCTTCGAGGTCAGTAATGTCGTATAAATTTCACAAGTCTCACCATATAAGTAATGTTGCCACAACTTCAAGGCAAAAACAATCAAAGCTAACTCCAAATCGTAGGTAGGATAATTGAGTTCATGCGTCCTTAATTGTCTAGATGCATATGTTATTACTTTCCAGTGCTGCATTAATGCACATCCTAATCCCTTATGTGAAGCATCCCTGTAAATCATAAATCCACCATTCCCCGATGATATACTTAACACTAGAGCTGAAACCAATCTAGTCTTCAACTCCTAGAAACTCTGCTCACACTTTTCGTTCCACTCAAACTTTACATCCTTCCTTGTCAATCGAGTCAATAGCATTGCAATAGTTGAAAAACCTTGGATAAACATGTGATAATAACCAGCTAATCCCAAGAAACTTCTAATCTCAGATACATTTCTTGGTTGTTCCTATTTCACTACAACCTCCACTTTCTTAGAATTCACCTGGATTCCGTCTCTAGAAATCACATGTCCAAGGAAAACCACATTAGTTATCCAGAACTCACATTTACTAAAATTTGCATGCAACTATTTTTCTTGTAAAGTTTGCAAAACAATTTTCAAATGTTGTACATGTTCCTCCTCACTACGAGGATACATCAAATTATCATCTATAAAGACAATTACAAAAGAATCTAAATATGGTTAGAACACTTTACCCATAAGATCCATAAAAACAACTAGAGCATTTGTCAAATCAAAAGGCATGACTAAAAACTTATAATGTCCATATCTGGTGTGGAATGCTATATTCGGCACATCACTCAATCACACTTTCAACTGATGGTATCCATATCTCAAGTCAATCTTAGAATAAACCCTTGCTCCTTGCAATTGATCAAATAAATCTTCAATCCAAGGTAAGGGATATTTGTTTCGAATTGTCACCTTATTGACTTTCCAATAATCAATACACAACCGCATTGTTCCATATTTCTTCTTGACAAACAACACTTGAGCACCCCATGGAGACACACTAGGTTGAATAAACCCCTGATTCAGCAAATCTTGTAACTATTCTATTAATTCCCTCAGCTTAACTGGAACCATTCGATACAGAGTAATAGATATAGGTGTTTTCCCAGTCTCAAGCTCAATAACAAACTCAACCTTGCTATTTGGCGGCAATCCTGGTAACTCTTCTGGAAATATGTCCAGAAATTCACAAACCACTGATAAGTTAGACAATTTTACTTCACCTTTGTTAGTATCTCTACATATGCCAGATACCCCTAACAACCTTTTCTAAGTAATCTCCGGGCTTTAATTGTAGATATTAAACAGTTAGGTGTCACCTTCCAATCACCTTGAAATTTAAACTCCAATTCACCTGGTATTAGAAAAATAACTTCTTTTATAAAGTAGTCTGTTGATTCATGATAATTGGATGGCCAATTCATTACAGTATCACATCAAAGTCTTGAATAGCTAAGGGAATTAGATTCACCAATACTCCCGTGTACCCAAATCTATCACACAATTCCAATAAACACTACTCGAATATAGTACATCACTCATTGGCGTGGAAATAGCCAAGCAATGCACCAATGGAGTAGAGGGTTGATTCCAATGCATGCTAGATGCATATGAAACAAATGAATGCGTAGATTTGGGGTAAATGAGAATACATACATTCTTACAAAAAATAGAGATCATACCTATCACTACATTTGGAGAAACATTAGCATCTTGCTATATCATAGCAAATACTCGTCCTTGAGATTCCGAGGTATTGATAGATCCTCTTCCTCCTCTCTGTGTACTCCTTTGTGAACCTCTACCACCTGGAGTCACATTAGCCACCGATGATGTCCCCGTAGATCCATTCGGACAGTCCCGCAATACAGGCCCTATTTGCCCATAACCATAACATCGTTGACCCTCACTTGACAACCTCATTCCACAATCCCGAGCTAAATGTCATTCCACTCCACACTTATAACATAGCACCCCTACTGCCTGACTACCAGCTGATACTCTACCTAACTGTCCCGTTGAGATTCTAGAAAAACTTTGACCTCATTTATTAGCCACTGCTCTACCATACCCTTGCACTTCTATCTTGGGAAACTTGTTGTCCCCACTTCTTTGAACCCCGATGTTTGTCCCATAGATTGGAATCCCATAGCTGATGTATTATCAAACCTTCCCTTCTTAAACTATTCACGTCATCTAACAGACTCTCTAACATCTCTCCCAACCACTAAAGCTTTATTCACTAAAGCTGAATAACTCTTTAAATCAAAAGCTAACAAACGAGTTCGTATCGGGTAGTCTAACCCCCACTGAAACTTCTTGAATCTAACTTCATCTATCTAAACAAAAGCTGTAACAAATTGAGACAAAGTAGTAAATCGCTTTTCATACTCCGACATTGACATCTTCTCTTGAGTTAATGTCATAAAAACTTGCTCTTGTTCATAGCGATATGACTCCAGAAAATACTTAGCATTAAACTCTCTTACAAATTGGTCCAAAATAACCCTTCTCTGTGCTCGAGCACCCTCACCAGTAACTGGAGTAGTTAACAACCATTTTGTCGCCTCCCACCAGTATCTTGCCTATTCCATAAACATAAAAGGTGCTAAGATATTTACTGTAACGCCCCAGTTTCCTGGACACGTTACTTGATTAAATCAATCTATCACAATAAACCACAAATATCTCCGAATACAGGGACACAACTCTAATTGCCTCAATAAAAATTATAATCAAAATTTTGATCTCCAAATACCAATAAAAGTTAAAAATTATATCAAGATTCGTCCATCTTCAATTCCTTAAATATCAATTTTGGTCCTTCCCTCCGAGATAATTGACGAGCCCGAATCTAACTGGGTCAAGCCCAATAAATCAAGCAAGCCCAAATTAGCTAAAAGGCAGCCCAAATTCGGTTCATCAATCCGGCCCAATCCAAGATCCAAGGAGCCCAGATGGGTAAGAGCACGTGAGAGAGAGATTATCAGGATATGCACTCATGAAGATCAATCCTACCTTAATTGTACTTACTAAAGAAGTAGTGTCCTCTCACTTACGTCACCGCCTCACCAAACCTATATATTGTAAGCTCTCTCCACATGGAGAGACATCTGACCACACCTCTCTACACATCTCCACACATATAGCTTCTCTCTTAGCTATTGTAACTCGCACGGAGCATAATATCCCATAGCTCTCTCCTTGTTACTTTATTCATCAATAAAGACCTCCGGCCACCGCTACCGTTTCCCGAGAGTGGAGTAGGTCATCCGGACCGAACTACTATATATATATATATATATATCTGTGTGTTTGCTCATATTTACTTTTTCGCCATTGATTGTTTTATTTATTATTCATTAATTACACCTCTTCATATACTCGACTGTTGATCTTGCACGAGACCAATTTGTGCATTATCAATAATCTTGAAAAAATATTAAAAGCGGGGAAGTATACAATATGACAAGAAACAATATGCTCAACGATAAACAAAAAAGAAAATACAAATGTTCAAATATCAAATAACTCAGATGATAAGAATCATGGATAACGAAATCAAGAATCACATTCGACATGTCATATAGTTCAACTGCTATCAAACATAGTCTCATACTTGATTCATCTCGGTGACATACCAAGTGATACTTGAGAATATAAATCCATACTCATAATAACTAATCACCCCCCGTAAGGCCATAATCACATTTTACTAATTATGCCCTAAGTACACTTTGTACATGTACCAATCAATTTCAAAGTATTTAGCCCAACGTACAGTTCAACCAATAAAATTGACAAAATTTCGAATCAATCAGAATAATCAATAGAAATACAAATTTCAGATAATCAAAGAACACTTTTTGCAAAGAGATTTAAAATACAGGAGCTTATTGTATACTATCCCGTACCTCAAAATCATCAATGACTCTAACATATGTGAAATTCGAAATACCACGAACAAAATACTCAAATTTGATTTTGGGAGAATTACACCCAGACCCCCTGAGGTTTGTCACTTAATCACTCAGACCCCCTAACATTTGAAATATTACACACAGACCCCCTGAGGTTTGTACGCGTGTAACACTTAGACCCTTACTGTAAATATATCAATTAATAAATTATACTTAGACTCCCTTAAAGTTTGTAGGTATATAATACTTAGACTCTTTAAGTTTAAAATATTATACTTAGACCAAAAATACTCTAATCAAAGATAAAATATCAAATATTTTAAATTTTACAACTAAAATTCATGTTCTATTGTATTATTTATTGAAATAAAATTAAAAATAAAAATTTAATTTAAAAAAAAAAATCATAGTTAGTATATAATTATACTATCTATTAGAATAAAACTAAAAAATTAAATAAGAGATCAAACTGTAATGAACACAATATCTTTTAGCTTTAATTGAGGTAGTTTGGTATTTTAATTTGGTCGTTTAAACGACCAAATTAAATTTCAATAGACAATATAATTGTATACTAATCACGATTTTTTAAGAAAAAATTGAATTTTTAGTTTTAATTTTATTTCAATAAAAGATTCAATAGAACATGAATTTTAATTGTAAACTTTAAAATATTTGATATTTTATCTTTGATTGAAATATTTTTGGTCTAAGTATAATATTTTAAACTTAAGTGGTCTAAGTAATATATATTTACAAACTTTAGGGGGTCTGGATGTAATTTATTAATGGATATATTTACAGTAGGGGTCTAAGTGTTACGCGCGTACAAACCTCAGGAGGTCTGTGTGTAATATTTTAAATGTCAGGGGGTCTGAGTGATTAAGTGACAAACTTCAGAAAGTGCGGGTGTAATTCTCCCTTTGATTTTTTATACGAGCCGTCACATTTAGGATTAGTTGAAACGGATGGAATCTATCTTTGAAGTAAATGTAATGACTCGTATAACAATTTGTTATTAATTTGATTTTTTATACGAGCCGTCACAATTTGCTTTTAATAACTCAATTTTTTTCACATTGAAAAGAGACATGTTTTGCACCGGAACAGCCTAATCACTAAAAATATGTAAATCTTAATTAATTTGCATTGGGAGTTCAGATACATGCACATTCCTCTCTCTCTCTCTCTCACACACACATCAGAATGGTTCAAGCTTGGACTGCGAAAAAAAAAAAATAGATGAGGGGCAGTCTCCACCCAAGATCATTCGAAGCGGTCATACATCTTGACTTGCTTCATGGTCAATGCCAAAAGACCTTGGTGGTTTGGGTCAATCCGGATCTGGAACAATGATAAATGTTTATTTATCAATATCAGCAATATTTTTTTTTGATATTATAACTATTTTTTTTTTCATCCAATAGAAATGTGACACATGCAATGTTTACTATTATTATTTTTTACATTTTTATTTTGGTGATCAATGATTACAATTTAACCAATTAAAGATTTATGATTATAAATTATTTT
The DNA here is from genome assembly GCA_951799425.1 of Ilex aquifolium. Lineage (NCBI taxonomy): Eukaryota > Viridiplantae > Streptophyta > Magnoliopsida > Aquifoliales > Aquifoliaceae > Ilex > Ilex aquifolium. The sequence goes on from OX637391.1 coordinate 29,952,724, forward strand.
TTAATATGATACCCAAAATATTTATTTATCTTAATTCTATATCAAACTAAGGACCAACTGTCTGACCACCAGCTTGGCCTTGTATTCTACCTCTCTAATGTCTAGAAGAAGAAATAGAATCCTTATTTCTTGGGGGTCAAAAGTTTATAAAAACTGTTTTTGCATGGTGTAGAACAAGTCAGACCTTGTATTTTCTGTTTGATTAGTTAAATATGTCTACTTGATGAGCATTTTAAGGTTTGTGAAATATGTTAGGGTCGCACCAATTGAATCTAATTTGCTCACTCACTTCATTAATGTCATTAGATTAGCAGCAAATCTCATCATTAGATAGGGTATACTATCAATCCTAACGGAACAGTGGATTGGACAAATAAATTAAGTTCGAGTTGTACTATGAAATGTGTTAACTTGCCCAAAACTTATTACCTCAGCCATATAATTAGAATTTAATTACTAAAAAAATGATTATTAGTAAATCATTAGTCTCTCATAAACCACTCCTTTTTTATAAAATGGAATTTCCCACATTTAAGATTTCTTTTGGTGTCATTATCCATTGCTCTGGCCTCTAGGCAAGTAGGTACCATTTCTAAAAGTTTGATTTAATTTTGGTCAAATCATAGTGGCCATCTCTTGTCATTTGACTAGACAAAAGGAAAAAAAATAATGGTATTTGCATTTAATTTAGAAATATAATCATTATATTATACTAATAATGAGCTTTATTATTAAATGTCAAGACTGGGGGTGGAGCCAATTTTTTTTGTTTGAGTGGACTAGTCCACAAACCACGGAAGAACAATGTGCAGATGTTCAAATGGGTCTAGCTACAATGGAATAAAAAGAAGTCTTCTATTTATTTCTAAAAGAGGCCAAACACATAGAAATAGAGTCAATTTGAGGCAAATTACAAGTAACTTTACATTAAAACTAAGTGTGCGCGGTGATTTTCGCATAATAGTTAAAAAAGACAGATCTTTCCTTTTGTGAGCTCGTATTCGCCTCGAGTGTCGAAGATCCCGTGGCAAGGAAGGGATTGAGAGGCCCAAAGGAGGCCTAAGGAGTGGTGATAAATTGTTGCAGTGGCTGTTTGATCGATTCTGACGAGTCGCTGGTGGTTCCTTTACATTGTATTTTTGGGGGTTATTTATACCCCCAAGGCCTCATCATTGCTGAGGGTTTAGGCAATAGGTAGAGTCCAGACATGGGGCAGTGTGCCCCCTATTTTGCGTGGGAGAGGCCCCATTATTAATTGCTCGGGCCCCCGAGCACTTAATACTCCTCTTTCAATGTTAAATCATTAAATGCTTGGGTCCTGGAGCATTTAATGCCCCTTCTCATCGGCTTCTTGAGTCATTTATGGACGTCCAATCGACTGAGGGTTTATTAAATGCTTGCCTGAAGTTGTCGTATGCCAGTAGAGGTACTCTAGTGCCCTTTTACCCCTTATCCTGCACATCGTGCCACGTGTCCAACCCTCCTTGGCTAAGTGTATCATCATCTCTGCCACTCTGACTGCATTTGAGGAAGGTAAATCAATGATTCACAACACGTCTTTTGAGGTTGATGTACTGCTCCTGTCAATGACATTTCCAGAAAGCAGGCGACATGCCCCTAACTAGCCCTCAGTCTAAGAATGGATGGGATGCGTGGATCCATCAGGGAGTAAGGAGGTGCCCTCGGTGCCGAGGGCATGCCGAGGACACGTGGTGGGATTCCATCATTTCTCAGAAGTGTCCCATTACTAAGAATACAAAAAAATCGTAAATATGCAAAGTAAGGCCAATGGTAAAAAAATCCAAACACAATAAAAAAAAAACAAAAATACAATTACGGGCCAATTGTAGCTCTGATTATATATAAGTATTTTTGTGACCGGTAAACGTATAGGTATTTCTAAAATTAATTTTTTTTTCATTTTTTGTTGTGACCATATTTTTCAAGCTCATTATAAATTGTTCCTTAATTTTGTTTTGTAATGATCTTATTTTCAATACAATAACAAAAGGGCCATGTCATTTTCAAACAAAAAAATTACAAATAACTCCTAACGTGTCCAAAATTTATCCAAAAATGACCGAAGTGCCCATATGTGTTCATTTGCATTTAGGTATGGACCTTATAAAAGTGATAGGGCGGGTATTTAAAGCATGTTTAATATATATATATATATGTATGTATGTATATCCAATTTTTAGAAAAAAAAATTGAGGGTGGGCAAGGGACCACCTTGGCGCTAAGGAAGATCCACCCTTGCTAAGACTCACTGTTAATCCACCCCCATTATTAAATCTCAATAACATTACTCTAAAAAAAAAAAAAAATGTGATTATTTTCTGTTGATAACTTGGTTGATTTTGTCTTGCTTAAGTTACTAGTGGTGACAAGCGTATTGTTTCGTGTCAAAATCTCTAGTTTTACCATAACAACTTTATTTACACAAATTACAGACGTTATAATAAATATATTATTTATATAACTTGTATGTAATAAGACAAGTTTCCAAGCCTCAATGTTTTTCATGGTTTTGACATGTTTCATGAGTTATGCTCATATTATGATCATAATTGTATTTATGCATAAACATATCAAGCCGGTTAACATTGAAAACCCGAAAAATATAACCCACTACAATTATGAGCACACATTTAGTAATTGTCGGGGTGCACGTGAGAGTTTAGGAAGCTGCATGTCTTCACGAGGATTAATTAAGTGTTTTAAGAGACTCAGATACCTCTTTGTGATGTATATTGTACTGCAGATTATTTCTCCACCAGTTTTTGCTTGTTTAAATTAGAAAAACACTTGACACCATGCGATGAATTAGAAACGGTGACCTAATCTGTTTTGGACCCCAAAGTACATTGACAGATTGTTTTCATTATTGTTGCATTGGAAAGGTTGGTGTCATCCTATCACTACAACCAAAAGTATCCGTATAAATTAGCGTTTGTGAAAATTACAAAGAAAAATGGTGACAAAAAAGAAAAAAGAAAAAAAATAAGGGTCTCCAACCGGACTCACGAGCATGCAAATGATAAGGTTACTCTATTATAAACTAGTTATCACAAGTTTGGATCATGAAAATAACATCTCTGAATGAAAGTTTAGATTATATGTATATGACCCTCCACCACCGATTGCATAATGACACAAGTTCCGGGCATTGGGCTTTCTTTTATTAGGTTCAGGAAGTGGGATATGTATCGGCTTTAATTTACTCACATGAATGCATTGGTTTGTCACCACCTTTTAAAAAGACAGAAAGGTTTATTTTCATGTGAATGGCCGGTATCATTTTTGTTCCTCTTCAATAGCCTAAGCTTTAATCTTCTACATGTAACCCCCAAAGACATCCATTAATATTAGCAATTAGAAGAAATACATGTGTGAATGGCCGGCTATATACCATTGAATGGCACTAAGATGATTTTGGGCATTTAAAATAAAATTTTAATAAAGTTTACTAGTTAGCAATATCAATGGTGACATTATCATCGCCAGTAAGAAATACAAGATGAATACGATCACCAAAATTAGCATAGAATGAAGTTTAGTGTAAGAGATTCTGATTCCATCTAAGAAGAGAAAGAAGAGGAGTCAATCTTACTTTACTCCCATGTGTGTGTCTTGCCCTGTAGTACTTTGGTGGGGAAATTAATATGAGTTTAATGTGATTTTGGGATAAAGTGTTACTATTAAAGAAGTCTTATCAAAATTAATGGTATGCGCCTGTTTCATGAGTTGATGCGGACCAAACATTTTTCAACCCAATCTAAATGGCTCTTTCTGTAAAAACACAAAACTACCCTTCTTTTTATTATTCTTTATCAAATACCAAGTATTCTATCTAAACACAAGAATGGAATGTGTATTCTATTCCTACATTTAATCCCAAACATTGAAATGATAATCCATATTCAATTCTATTCCTAAGCTTCTTGCATTCTCACGCGGCCATTCTATTCCCACCTAAAAATATTACAAAGTACCAAATGCAACATAAGGTATGATCAATTCCATTCCAATGTATTACGTCTCTATTGTAGTGTCTTAACTTATATTAAAAAATGGGTAGTTTACAGACTAGTACATGAACCGGGTACAAGATTTCTTCCCAGTAGATGAACCGATAGATTGCTGGTCGTGTTTTTCCCTAATATGGACCATGCCATCTTTCACAATGATCCAATATCAAGTCACAAGTCCCTATCAAAGCTTGTATAGGTAGAGATTGACTTAATTCTAGAAATATGATTCAAACACCGCCCAATCAATAGTTTTAAGTATGTTCGGTACTGCACTGCTACTGCTACTGCTAGACAAACAAATTTTATACTGATTTTTCCGAACAGAACTATGCTGCCCACTAAAACTCTTCCATTTTCTGACCCAGACCCCCGTGGAGTGCCCCAGGGTTTACATGCACAAACCTACACCGCCAAACGCCCAAATGATGACAACAATAAATTCACAGATCTTCAATACCATTGTCAACATGGTAACCGTAACAACACATAAACCGTCAATACCAATGCTGAAATGACAATCCAAGTGTTAATAACTCATAGAAAACCTCCACATTATATGATCGATTGCAAAATCTCCCAGAACTAAGAGAATCTTAAAAAGAAAAGGGAAAAAACACTCTTTAAATGCAATGTGGAAGGCAAGTGTGTCTCCAGCATGATATTAGCACTCGAGCAACACTATTAAGTGCGGCCTGTCAAGGTGCTTCAGTTGCATACATTGGGCCGCATCATTTGATAGCTGGCATCTACACAGTTATGTCCTACCCATAAGACTAGTATAAATGCCAATCACTTATAGGAGAGAGAAAGTTGGTTATCAATCAAAGCATTGAAGTGATAATTTTTTAGAATGTCACAAAGGAACATCAAATGGAAAACATAGAAGACAATAGATATCAAAACGTTGGCAATATAGGAATGGCACGAAACCCATATAAAACTCTAAGCAGTGTGGCCTTCCTCTGCTGCCGCTTCAAAGGTCTGGCCAGGAACTAGTTCTGGGACGTCATCATCATCGTCTTCTGGCGCCAAGGTTGCACCGGCACCTGAAGCAGCACCAGGTTGCTGCTTCTGGAACTGCTCTGCCAGCTTCCTCAAGTTGTCCAAGTTATCAGGCCCTGAAAAAGTGACAGAATAACCATTAACACAATCTTATATTGTTCTGCACTCTGCACATTAACAAGAGATCCATGATACATACCCAACTGATTAATAATTCCCGGAAGGATATCTTGCAATTCTGCAGTAGAGGAAAATTAATGGTTAGGTCAAATCTAGATCAGGGACAAGTAATAAACATAGCCTCCACTCTTTATTGATCCCTGATGGAAGAGCAGATATACTGACTCAGCACCTTAAAATCAAAAAATGACCCAAACCCCAACATCCACAAAAAGTCTGCAAGAATTTGTTCGGATGCTAAACATAGACCAATCTTGTTGAACGCTAGTTGCCTACACCGTATAACTAGCACTAAAGCCTGCCTTTGTTCTTGGAACAAAAAACTACTTATATATAATACTTATTAGGGAGAAAGAGAAGAAAGTATACTCTTTGTCTGAGGAGAACCACTAACCACCCAAGTATTGGCAGCAATAGAGGCTTGAACTGAAATACCAAAGCAGATAGTTATTAGCCAGCAAGGAGGATAACAAACTAGCATACAAAGCACATGTTTTTACATCATTATTACCTTTGGGATTTACAAATTGGATAACTACGTCATCTTTAAAAATATTGACTTCCTCAATTGCAGGTATGGCATTCACCCCTATTCTCTTCAGGGTGCTTTGAAGCCTTTTGTCATCTGTGGTGGTAGTCTTGTGAACGGCCTTCTTCTTTCTGTTCATGAGTATGTGTTTTAAAAATTAAACCAAGAGTAGGAATAGAAGGAAGCTCAAAATCAGCAGATGAGATGCCAAACATGAATCTTAGTATCTCCTTCCAAAAAAATCCCTTTTAATTAATTAAGAAAATCAGCATAGTTGAAAGAAATAAATATTTCCACAATCACAAAAACATCAACTACAACACTGTAATATAATCACAAGCAACCTACATATCATGTTGTTCAAAGCATAACTGTACTTCATTTTTCAAAGGATTGTCCTGTTTACAAGATGTATGGCCCAAGCTTAACATGAATGCCTCAGATCAAACCTCACAAGTGATCTCTTAATCCAAAAAGCCATGGCACCAACCCAGTGTTGTTAAGGCACGCCTAGTCCCATGCCTAGGTCCTAGGCGCAACAAGTCCCAGCTGTAGTGCCTTGCCAAAAACAGGTAAGGCCATGTGAATAAGGCATGTGCCTAGTGCAATTGGACACAAAACTGAAGCACCTATCAAGCATGCTTTAGTGAAAACTTTTATGTTTTGCCTTTTTCTCTTCCAGATGCATGCGGCTTATTATCTTTGTGCAAGGACTAGATGTGTTGGGTGTGAGTGATACACAAAATATATTATAAAATCTAATATGTCCCAACTCAATGCAAAAAGAAAGGCATAAGAGTCGCCTCTTCTCCCAGTTCAAGTGTCGTACTTGTCTTATTTATTTGGACTAAATTGATTTTGGCCGTGTTTTGATAAATGATATAGCTCTGTTCTTGTGAATAACTGAACTTGTTTTGTAAAAGTTGTTGGTTGAATGCTTTATTCTTGTCAGATTTCATACAGATTGATATTGCAAAAATTGGGAAGTTGAGAAGTTAGAGATTTTGTCTCTAAAATAAAAAGTTTCGTTTATCTAAATTAAGACGGTTTCAATAAGTACGTGTGTTTATGAAATGAGCCTCTGTTTATTGAAATTAAACTCTCTTTCTAATATTTGGGAAATTAGATATTTTATGATGTCTGCATTTTTAAATATTTGCTTATATTTTGTGTTTTTTGATGTCACTACATATTTTGAAAAATCAGTTGCATGTTATCTATAAGTTGCGCCTTACATTGCCTCACCTTGTGCCTCCCGCCTAGGCCCCAAGAGACCTTGGCACCCAAAATAATACTACACCAACACATTAAAATTTTCAATAAAGGTGAAGAACCTCAACATAATAGACCAGCTCATTGCATTTGAAGTAATCTATAATTTCCATGAATTTAAGAACCAAGACAGTGAAAGCATTTTAATGCTGGTTTCATAAGAATATACAATCCACAACTCTCAGTTCATTCACAGTTTTCCTTTTGATTTATTGATCATGAGGTATCAAGTTGCCCAAAAACACACCTTCTCATGCTACCCTTTCCACCGGTGCGAACTGCACTTGCCATCTTCATTAGCTTTTGCACATCCATCTGAAGAAAAAAAAAACAAATGCCTGAAACGGGTAAGAAGCTTCTACTAATTATAGTCATAGACAATAAAGTAAGAACATGGTGAAATAATAACAGCAAAAAATAAAATAATATTAAAGATTATAACCTCCAAAATCAGTGTCTCTAATGCCACAGGGTGGACTGAGACCCAATTCACACTTCACATCACCAAAAATTATGAATCATGTTCAACAAAGAAGCAATGCAAATAAATAAGGAACCAGTTCCCACAAGTATAAACTAATTGTAAAATGGATTATAAGAACATCTCCAACCAACCCTGACTCAAATTTAGTTTCAAATATAAATTTGAGCAAAAAAAGCCCAAAAGACTTCCTCCAACATTTAACTCAAACTTATACCAAATCAAGAGAGACTCATTTTTTCACTCAAATCAAGAGATACTCAAATCCTTACCCAAATTTTTAATGGTTAAATTTCACTTTTTTTTAAAGATCCAATGGTCATCTTTACTCTCTTTTAAATTTAGGTTTGCCCTCGTTTAAATTTGGGTTTCTCCTTCTTTAAATTTAAGTTTGTCCATTAGAGCCCTTTGTATCAAATCAAATTTTTTACTCAAATGTTAATTTAAATTTGAGTAAAAATTCGAATCAGAGATGCTCTAAGCTATTGTGTTCATGCTTGCCTGCACCAAAAGTAAACAAAGATGATCTTTCATCAGGTGAACAAATAGAGGGAACACAAATAGAACTCAATAAGCCACCCAACAAGAAAAGACACTTGCATGACTCAGGCTCATTATTGGAGAATAGTATTAAGTGATGTGATTCATTTGATTTCATACAATCGAGCCCTAAGCAGATTACATAACTCAAACTACAAAATTCCCAATATTATCAACGAACGAAATAGTTACATAATTTGTAAATAGAAAAAGCAAAGGGCAGTTCCCAGTAAATTTTTAATCCACATACTGAACGTATAGATAATAATTGGCAGTCAGGCATCTAAAATGACCAAAACAATTCAGAGAAAACAAAATGTTAGTACCCGACTTTTTGAAACACTTGAAAGATACCTATACCAAACCAGTTAGTCATTCGAACACAAGCATAGCAAACTTGATGAATATAGTTCATAAACAAACATACACAAATACAAAGACACATTTCGAAAGAAAGCCCCAAATCAAACAGTGAAAAACCCACTTTCCGGAAATAGTGAAAGCCCCACAAACTTAAACACAGGATCCGATCTATAACCAATTACGGAAGCAAAATCGACGCTTCACATGCTCAAAAACATATATAGAAAAAAACCCTAATTCTCAAACATGTAGCTTAAGTGAAGTTCTGACTTTTTTTTTCACCGCCACAATCAAAAATCAGAATATTTAATCATTAATCAACACACACACACACACAACATATACATACATAGATATATGGTATAAATAGAGAGAGAGATAGAGGTGGGGGTGTTTAGTGTCTTACCTCGGTGAGCTCTGGAGTACAGAGAGATGAGAGGTGGTGGCCAAGAGAGAGAGGGACGGGGATGGAGAGAGAGAGTGGATAACATAGGAAACCCTAGTGTCGACCTGTTTTATGCGCACACATATGCTAGGGCACATTTGGTATTTAATTGATATTTGAGGGGTATTTTAGTAGCACAAATTATAAATTTGGGCCGGTTTACCTGAATTTTACGGGTACACTATAGCTATTTTGAAGTTCGGTCCTCGTTTAACATACAGAGAGCCCATTTTGCCTCCCTTGTTGGGCCATGAGCAAATCAATTTTTGGATGGGCCAAAAAGAAATATAAAAAGAAGGGAAATTTGGAGGCCGGTCCTCCTATATGGAATTGTTTAGACTTAAGTCCGTCAAGGAAACTTATTTATTATGAAATCCGTTTTTTGTCAATTTTACCATACTATCCCTTCCCTTTAGAAGTGAAATAAAACTAAAAATTAAAAACTCCTAAATCTTAGAAGTTTGACTAACATTAAAATTTTTTCTCTCTCATATCTATCTATATCCATATATAGGTTAAGAGTTTGACTAACATTAAAATTTTGCCTCTCTCTTATCTATCTATATCCATATATAGGTTAGGTATATATATATAGTAACATTAAAAATAAAAAATAGTAACATTCAAATACAAAAAAAGTTATGATTTGGATACAAAAAACAATACATTTAAACACAAAAAAATAGTAACATTTAAACATAAAATAAAAAATGGAAACATTCAATATTAATATTTTTAAAAAATAACAACAGTAACATGTTCAACAAAAATTGTAACATACCTAACAATAATTATTTCTCTCAAATTTAAACGCAAAAAATAGTACCATTCAAACACAAAAAATAATAATATTCAAAAACAAAACAAATAGTAACATTGAATATTAATATTTAGTAAAATAATAGTAGTAACATGCTCAACAAAAACAGTAACATGCTCAAAATAATAGGAACATGAACAGTAACATACTCAACAAAAGTAGTAACATGAACAGTAACATAATAAAAAAAATAGTAACATGAATTTGATATATATATAGAGAGAGAGAGAGAGAGAGAGATCTTTGAATTTGAATTTTAAATTTATGATGGAGATTTTATTGGCATATTTTAATTGACCTTGAATTAAGGGATAACAATTTCCAAAATAGGAAATTAATTTAACTTCCTTTCAAGGAAGGGTATTTTTGAGATAAAAAAAAAAAGTGGACTTAAGTCATTACATATAATTTTAAACATGGACTTAGCCCCTTATAAGTTTCCTTGCCGGACTCATCTCCAAACAAGTACATCTAGAGGGACTCACTTCCAATTTTCACTAAAAAGAAAAAGATAATTTAGAATCCGGTACAAAAATTTAAAGAGTCATTTATTACTCCATTATTCTCTCTCTCCTTCTCTCTCTCCATTACTCTCTCACTATCTCTTCCCTATTTTCTCTCTATCTATTTCTCTTTCTCACATGATAATTTATTTTTTTAAATATGTAAATATTTAATTTAATTTTTTCATCGCTCTCCCCTATTTTTTCTCTCTTTCTCACTCCATCTCCCCTTATTTTTTTATTCTTTATCTTTCTCTCTCTCTCTCTTTATATCAATGTTACAACAAAACAATTACACTAATTAGTTACAATTACCCTATAATACATCAAACAGTTACTTATGTCTTCTAATAAACCAAACAGTTATACTAAACAATTATACGAAAATTACAACATCAACCTAATTTGTCATTCAGTTATTTAAATAAAATCAAAGAGTTATACCATTTAGTATCACGACATGATTACATCAATTATACACACCAAATTTGGTTTATCATTATACAAAATTTGGCATATATAATTGGTGTAACGATATCGCGATACTAAATGGTGCAACTATTTAGTTTATGTAAAACATTGAATGACAAATTGAGTTGGTGTTATAATTTTGTGTAAATGTTTGGTTTATTAGAACGCATGAGTAACTGTTTGGTGTATTATAGGATAATTGTAACTGATTGGTATAACTGATTAGTAAAATTGTGTTATTATAATGTTGATATAAATAGAGAGAGAATAAGGGAGAGAGATGAAAAAATAAATCAAATCTTTACATATTTGAAAAGAAAATAAATTATCAATGATAGATAGAGAGAGAAAATAAGGGAGAGATGGGGAAAGTAATGGGGAGAGAGAGAGATGGAGAGAAAATAGTGGAAAGATAGTGAGAGAGTCTAATGAAATCTTTACATATTTGATTAGATATATAACTACCAATCAAGAATGCATAATTTAAGGAAGGGTATTTAGGTAAAAAAAATTTGATTTTATTTGAATTTTGTACATAAACACAATATGTTTAATTAAAATTGAATTTAATAGAGTAAACAATTTATTCATACACTTTTCCTCAAAATAAGTCTAAAAAATTATACCCACAGCCAAAAAACCCAAAAGAAAAATTTGAGGGCTCGGTCCATATTTTAGGACTTCTCGAGCTGTTAGTCCATCCGAAATCTTACTTTTATTTTAAGTCCATTTTTTATTCAAACGTCCAAACTACATCCGAACTCTCTCTTTCCTCTCAAAAGAGCACAAAAGATCTTTCCATCCAAAACCGCCGCATTTGAATTTTGAAAATAAAAAATCCATTGATTTCGGTGGAAGATTAATTTCAAAATTGCTTTCGGCGATGCCAAAAAATAGTAATATTTAAAATAAAAAATAATAACATTTAAAACTAAAAATAATAATATTTAAAATCAAAACATAACATTTAAAACAAAAAAAATAATATTTAAAATAAAAAACAGTAACATTTAAAACCAAAAATAATAACGTTTAACATAACAGTAATATGAAAATAATAACATGAACACAATGATTAAAAAAAAAAGTACCATTTAAAATAAAAGACATTAACATTGAACATAATTCTCTATAATATAAAACATGACATGTTTCAATAAATCCATTCGACGGCATCAAACAGTCACTAACATCGCACTCAAGACCACTCACACTTCACCGTGTCTTCAGGCACGGGTTACCCCTACTAAGGATATAAATAGTAACGTCAACATAATGGTGATAAAAACCATGTAAATGTTACATAATTTGAGTGTTACTAAGTGATGTTACTATGTAATGTTACTAATTGATCAAACTTTTCTATTTAAATGTTATTATGTAAGTGATTTTTTTTTTTTTTTTAGAATTTCAGATCGGAGTTTGAAATACAAAATTTATGAAAATTAGTTATGGAAATATATTTGAATGTGTAAAATCCCGTAGTTATGGCTCCAATGCAATTTGAAAACTTTTTTTAACGTTAAAACAAGACATTAGGGGCGTTTTAATCTATATTTATACTACTTGGAGTATCTATAACCATGACTCAAATATAGACTCAAAATTGAGTCCAAATTTGAATAAAAAGTTTAATTTGGTATGGAGTATTTCAATGGACATATTCAAATATCTACTCAAATCTTTTAAAAAAATATCTTATTGTCCAAAGATCATTTTTTTTTTTAATTCCTTCCACCAATATATTTTATCCTCTTTCATCCTTCTGAAGCATTCCAATTGATCTATTCCAAGCAAATAAGTTTTTAGATGAAAGGGAACTGAGATGCGTGAGATAAGGATTTTAAAAAATACAACAAAACAAAGAAGATGGAAGCTGCTTACCCACGGGGTCTTCAATGGGAGCAGTTATGAAGATAGACGTAGGGAGAAGTAAGAAATTGGTTTGTTGAATGATTTTTTTTAGTTTGGATAGGGTAAAAAGTTATCGTTGGAAATTTGATATAGAATTTGAGTCTGCTTCAATTTAGGTCCAGAATAAGTTTTATTTTAATTTAATATAAGTTTGAGTCTAAGGTTAAAAAAGTTTTTTATGTTATTTTGACTCAAATTTAAATTTGAGTCTATATTTAAGTTAGGGTTAGAGATGCTCTTATAAATGTCAAGTATAAATGTCAGGATGTGTGAAAATTTTTTTGATTTCCTATTTTATCTCTAATTATTATCATAAAATCAATTATACCCACATATTTTTTTGTCTTTCATACCTATTGGACTTCAAACTATTTTGAACTCCTTTATTATAAGCATAGCTAGATAGCCTTTATCTGTATGACCCGCCAAACATTCCTCTTTTTCCATTCAATTCTGGAAATCCTTTGAAACACTGTTAATTGAAGGAGACTTCTTGAAGTTATGTAAATTTTCTATTTTATCTTTAATTATTATCATAAATTTAATTATACCCACCATTTTTCTATCTTTCATACTTAGACTTCCAAAATATTTTAAACTATTTTATTGGCAGTATAGCTAGATAGGCTTTACCTCTATTACCCAGAACATTTATCTTTTTGCATTCAATTTAGGAAATCCTTGAAACACTATCAATTAAAGAAAACTTCTTGGAGTTTCGTAACTCCCAAGCCATTGAAACACTATCAATTAAAGAAGACCTCTTCAAGTTCTTAGGATTTCCTATCTTCTCTCTCTCCTCCATCACATGCAGTGTCAGTACTTTCCCAAGTAAGTCTCTCTCTACCTCTCAATTTCTCTAATCCTTCTTTTCGTTGTCCCCACACCACCACCGAACTACGGGTAAACACACGCACAAGCACCTTTTTGCTTGAGCTACCCACTCACCCACTCACCCACAGCCTTGGTCTTCTTTCATAAGAGTTTTGTAAATAATTTTTTAATAAAAATTATGCTCTATTGAAATTTGTGGTGTTTAATTCCCAAAAAAAATCATTAATACCCAAAAATTTTAATTAACAATAATTTATCTAAATTAAAATATTATTTCAAAGAATAAAAAATTCAATTCAATTTCATCAATTTAATCAAATTTACAAATTAAAATTTGGTTTGTGTGTTTGCTGTGTGATGTGTATGTGTGTGATGCGTGTGTGCATGACAGAGAAAAGAGGGATGTGCAGATGTTGCAGGGGCTGGAGGTGACGTATCGGGAGAGGATTAGAGTTGTCCATGGGCTAAATTGCCCACGGGTCTTGTTATTTGGCCCAAAAAAAATAGACCCGAAATCTAATAAACTTGATAGTTGGCTCGCCCAAACCCAATATCTTTCAAGAGATGGCTTGGGTCTATCCCAAACTAATTACCCGGCTCAAAACCAAGCCCAATAGCCTGTCTGAAAAAAGCGCGTTAAAACCCGGCCCAAGAACCCTGCCCGCCCAGCCCAATGAAAACATGGAAACAAGTTCCCCAACGCCGGAATTCGAAGTTTTAGAAATTTAGATATTATAAATAATATATATATATATATATATATATATATATATATATATATATATATATATATATATATTTTTTTGATGTATTAAACATACATGGTTTAAAGGTTAGAGTTGTGCAAATGATAGATAGGTGGGTAGGTGTAAACCTAGTTAGGAGGTGCTCATTCTATTGTGATGCAGTTCTTCCATATTTATAAATCAAATTATTCATTATTTATTTTTTGTCCATTTTGACTCAACTTTTAATTCAAGAATGTAATTCACAAAAATATTAAATTACAAAAATATTCATTATTTCTAAATGAAGTTGTATATAAAAAGCCTGTCTAGTAGGCCCGCCACAGGCCCGTTCACAGGCCTATAGGCCCGTGCCAACATGCCCTCCCAATGAGTGGCGGGTTGGGCTACGGGTAGCTTATCCCTACCCGAAGTCTGGCCCAACCCACCTGATAATTTACCCGGGTAAAGGCTTGGACCTACCCTACTTAGATCCAGCTTGAAAAAAATTTCACGGGCCGAGCCGTGCCCGACTTATGGACACTCCTAGATGGGATGGGTTTCGGGTGGGGGAAATTTGAATTTTAGGGATAATATATATATATATATATATATTTTTTTTTTTTTTGAGATGAAATTTGAGCCTTAGGATGAAAATAGATGAGGATTAAAGCAATCTCAACCGTTGAGATGCTTTTGTAAGTCTGGTATTCAAAATCCGTCCTAATTTATTATATAGATTTATTTGATGTGGCGTGGAATTCTATTAATCCAATATTGGTGTGAATATATGAAAAATTATTGTTCACTACACACACACACATACACATATATACTAGTAATAACCCGTGTTTGAAGGCACTAAGTAACTTAAAAAACCTAGAGCACCCGTCATGCAATATAAATATTTTCAAACACTAATTTATTTTTTATTATTTTCTTTAGTTACACAATTCAAAATCAATTTAAAAACACTATTTTTTTTTTACAATTGACAAAAACATCTCTAAAAACACGACCCCTAAAAAATATCAACATGTGTACAATTTATATATTTAATCATTATACCTAAAAAATATCTTCTTTTTTTTAGGTAAGAGTCGACATTGACGTGTGTGTTGATGGGTATATAGAAAGAAAGAGAGAGAGAGTTATATGAGAGATGAGATAAATTTATGAGAGATGAAAGTATGATATATATAGATAGAGATTAGAGTTTTAATGAGTATTAGATGTATTTTGTTATTATTAGATATATATAACTGTTTAGACCAAACTCTTAAACTCCTATTATTTTATTATTATATGCGTTTAGGATAGAGAGAGTGTGTGTGTGAGTATGAGGTAGATAGAACCATAGAGTTATATGAGAGACGAGAGTGTGTGTTTTAAATGTGTGAGAGATAGGAGAGAAAGAGAGATGTAAAAGGAATGAAAATCCAATTATAATCATATGAATATAGATATAGATAGATAAATATATATATAGGATGATATACATGGACAAAACTACACAGGGGCGAGGGTGGGCACGGGCCCATCCTCAATTTTTTTTAAAAATATGATATATATATTTATATTTATATATTCTACACATATTTTTTACTTGTGCTCACTCTATAATTTTCTTATTCCAATTATTTAGTTTTTTTATTATAATAAGACTTTCTTCAGATAACCTGCATTTTATTATGAATTTTTGCAAGTGAAAGTTTTTTCAATTGATCTTCATTTGACTTTGTTTTTTCTACGAGAAAATATCTTTTTTTTTTGTTTATTCGAGTATTGATTATAGTCTTTATTATGTGCCAATTGATTTTTATTTTTTTAATATGTTTACCTCTAAAATTTTAGTTTAATAGTTTTACTATGCTAATATTTTAGTGATAATGTTTAGAACATCGTTTATTGAATAAATTTAATGGATTGTTAGTGAATAACTGATATTTTTTAATTATAAAAATGACAATTAGCTTCACTTTTTTACAATGGTGATAATTAGTTAATTTTGTATACATATACAATATACATTATTTTTTGGCATTTTTATGTTAAAATAGACTTAATGTATCAAATATGATATAATAAATATAAATATATTATATAGTGTGATTGATTAGAAGGAAAAAAATAAGAGTGTATAATTAAAGTACCCTAAATAAAATTCCTAGCTCATGACATATGTTAATGAACCTATAATTTGTTAGAAATAATCCTTATTATTAGAATCTTAATGGGTATTAGATGTATTTTGTTATTATTAGATATAAATAGTCATTTAAGAGATGGGATAGTGTGTGTGTTTAAAACATGTGAGAGATAGGAGAGAGAGTATGAGATAAAGGGAGATAGAGTTGTATCAATTAGTATGATAGAGAGAGAGAGAGAGTTAGATAATAGATAGGAGTCTTAGAAAAATTTTGTATGAGGACCGTTGAATTAATAATCGTCAAGCGATTTGAACCGCAAAAAATTTAAGACAAACTTTTTTACCTACTTTATTATATAGATATATTCGAATTTTTTCATAGAAAGAAGATAGAGAACCCGAGACAGGAATGGAAACTGAGAGGGTTAATGAGAAAATCATCATAAAACATCGATGTGAGACCACCCAAACTAATGTAGGCAAGGACCAAGAAGAGCTCATGGCTCTTTCTCACGGTTCTTCTCACTCCAAACAAAACCATCCCACTGATCTTCACCCATGGTCACTTTTTGTCTCTACATATATATGTGATATATTTATTTTTAATATATATATTGCGGGTATTTTTTTGCATAACTCTGGTGTGTTCTTCACATGGTATATTAAGCAGAAACTGCTACCAGAGGCTCGTAAAAGGAAGGTCCCAGAAAGCTAAATGTCTCAAATCTAATGCCAAGCAGGTGATAACTTTTTCATTTTGTTCTTTAACTCATAAACTTTTGTTTAGGTTCAAACTTATCATTTAGCGAATATCAGTGTTTTAATTTTCAAATTTCTCACATTATTTATTTCTCAAAAGAACTTAGAAGTCAAATAAGCAGAGCAAATAAAAATTAGAGGATACTAATATATTGGTTTCGGGTGGGGGAAGTTTGAATTTTAGGGGAATTTTTTTTTAGATGAAATTTGAGCTTGAGGATGAAAATGAACAAGGACTGAAGCAATCACAACTGTTGAGGTGCTTTCGTAAGTCTGGGATTGAAAATTCATCCTAATTTATTATATAGATTTATTTGATAAGGCGTGGAATTCTATTAATCCAATGTTAGTTGGAATATAATTTTAAAATCTCTAATGTGTGTGAGGGAGAATTTGTGAGAATCTTCTCTCTTTTATTATTTATTTCTCTTGTTTCTTTTCTTTAATAGTCAAACTTATCATATCTGTTGGAGACCAAAGAGCTTATGTTACTTTATTTGATGCGGCACAAACTCTTATAGAATGCCTAATTTCAGAATTTATTGAATCAAAAGAACATGTATGCAATAAGACACTCATTCAATCCAAAAATTGCTAAAATAAATGCTAACTCCATTTGTATGATATGACAGAATAAAATGCAATGCATGTATTGCTGAAAAGCACTATTATGCGGTGGGCAGTATTTCACTTTTTGATAAAAGTGAACAAATTAAATGAGAACGACCAAGCAACAGGAAGATTTCTTGCTCAAGAAGTTGAAGAATTGAAGATTCAGAAATAAACAAACAACCGATGAGAAAAAAACAGAAAACAAAGAAGAATTTGTTCACTTGAAAATGCAGAATTGGCAAAAAAAAAAAAAAAAAAAAACACTAAACGATGTTTTTATACATTACCCTCCTTTTTAGTTACTGTTCAACGTACATGATTTTTTTTTTTTTTTTTTGTGTTTTTTTTATATTCGAATAAGAACTTCTCATATTATTTTTTTACTCTATGTATGTTTCATATATAGATAATGCTATTTAGGCTTAAAAATCTGACCTAATCCACTGATCTAATAATGTGGTTTAATTTTAATTATTAGATTAACATCAAGTTTCAATATTTGTTAGGACCTATAGTCAATCTAAAAACTATAGATTAATAAATTAGGTCCAAAATAGCATTGCTCATTTTCAAGTGAAAATTGGAAGTGAGTCCTCCTAGATGTACTTGTTTGGAGATAAGTCCTGCAAGGAAACTTATAAGGGGCTAAGTCCATGTTTAAAATTATATGTAATGACTTAAGTCCACTTTTTTTTTTTTTATTTCAAAAATACCCTTCCTTGAAAGGAAGTTAAATTAATTTTCTATTTTGGAAATTGTTATCCCTTAATTCAATGTCAATTAAAATATGCCAATAAAATCTCCATCATAAATTTAAAATTCAAATTCAAAGCTCTCTTTCAATATATATATCAAATTCAGAGCTCTCTCTCTCTCTCTCTCTCTCTCTCTCTATATATATATATATATATATATATATATGGAGATGATGCAAGTATAGTGGTGGCGGTGGTGTGGTATAAAAAGGAGTTATCAGAGTGAAATTTAAATGGGCTTTTGTGTGGTGGTGAGCGTTGTTGCGAAGGTGATGACAACGTGATGATTGGCGTTGCTCGGGAGGTGACGATGGTGCGATGGTGGCAGTGCTATGGTGAGGAAAGTGGTAGCCGAATATATTCAAATTCATGTTACTATTTGTTTTTTATTATGTTACTGTTCATGTTACTGCTTTTATTGAGTATGTTACTGTTCATATTACTATTATTTTGAGCATGTTACTATTTTTGTTGAGCATGTTACTACTATTATTTTACTAAATATTAATATTCAATGTTACTATTTTTTGTGTTTGAATGGTATTATTTTTTGCGTTTGAATTTGAAAGAAATAATTATTGTTAAGTATGTTACAGTTTTTGTTAAACATATTACTATTTTTGTTGAACATGTTAATATTTTTGTTGAACATGTTACTGTTGTTATTTTTTAAAAATATTAATATTGAATGTTTCAATTTTTTTTATGTTTAAATGTTACTATTTTTTTTTGTGTTTAAATGTATTATTTTTTGTGTCCAAATGATAATTTTTTTTTGTATTTGAATGTTACTATTTTTTATTTTTAATGTTACTATATATATATACCTAACCTATATATGAATATAGATAGATAAGAGAGAGGGAAAATTTAAATGTTAGTCAAACTTTTAACCTATATATTGATATCTATATAATAAAGTAGAGCGAAGTTTGAATCCAAAAGACAAAGAGAGGTCCAGATCGTTTTAAGACAAATCTAATGGACAACGTAATCACAACATAAAAGACGGTTCAGATCATCTCAAAAAAATTTGATCCAATGGTCTACGGTTAGTCCGAAATTTTTTTTTCCCGCCCATGAAGAAGCCTATCTCTCGCCAGTCTCTCTTTCTCACGCCTCTCTTTCCCAATCTATCACGCCTCTCTCTCTCTCTCACGCTTTTCTCTCTCCTAACAGGGATGGGAGACTGTTATCTCTTCCACAATCTTATAGTTCGTTTGGTTGAGTTTGGTTTTCCTGTGGTTCCACTTCCCTCCTCTCTCAGCAACTCCGGTTGCCTCTCACCCTCCAAGGTTAGTCTCATTCTCTTCCCTCTCTCCTTTCTGTCTCTCACTTTCCACAATCTTATAGTTTTACATTGTTTTGATTTGAGTGATCATACAGTCCACATTGCAGAACTCCTCTTTGGTTGATTCAAATTAATATCATGAATTTAATGTTTTTCTCATGTTTACTTATATTGTCCCCCCTTCATTAAGTTGTTGTTCCTGTTTGATCGAAGAGGCGAGGAGGAATGGAGTAAATGGGTCATTGGGTTTGTAGTTAAATGGGTTGTTTGATTTGAAGCTAAGGAGGATTAAATGGGTTGTTTCATCATCAAACTCCTCAAAGTATTCATCAACAGTCATGGTACTCAGCTTCTTCTGTTATATCAGAACATCACCGTGAGAAATCCAAGTAGGATTACAAAACAAACTGGCGAGAAACAAGCGTGAAGAAATGGACAAACTAGAGTTTGTTTCACATCACCTTCAACTCTTGCACTTCTGCAATTTCTTTTCCTAACCTTTCAGAGGTATTTCCTCTGCTTCTTTCAGTTCCACCAACTAAAACTCAAGTGACAGTGTTATAAATATTCTAGAAATGATGCACCAAAACCATACTCACCAAATGTTCGATGAAAGATCTGAGAGAGCTTTGTTCCTCTTCGTTCTTCAATTTTTTTTGTTTTTACTACACCGTGCTTCATCGCTTATATGCAGATTGTTTTGGATCTCATTCTCTCTAATGATATCAAAAGTTATAGTCCACAATTCTATTGATCTTAAAAAAAGGGAGGTTAGCATCTGTTTCTTGACTTCTTTTTACGAATTGGGATATCTATATCTGTAATTGTATTTGTCTGATTTTTTGGGCAAAGATAGTATATATGTCAATTGGCTGAACAAAGTTCCAATTCAAAGCTCTTAGTTTCATTTTTGGGTGTGGGTATTCTACTTGGGTAACTCTTGATTCTCTTGACACAGTTTCAGCTCTTACAGTACCGCCTTATAAGAAGATCAGGTACAATTAATTTAGCGTGTTTCCAGTCTCCGTAATGTCGGCAGCAATAAGACTTAAGTGTTACACACTAACACAGATTGTTATGGTCTAGGAGGACTTGCAGCTCTGATCTTATGGAAAATTGCGAACATGGAGAAATGTTGCACAAGGAATGTGGAACAACAAATCAGCAACTAAGACCTCCATTTGCAGTACTGGTTCAAAACATCCACAATGTGGGTGACTTGCCAATTTAGCATCAAGTCATCAACAACAAGGAGGCCTTCAGTGATGGTGAGTTATCTAAAGAGAACTTTTGGTCAAAAAATTGTTATGAGATCACTCATTCATGAACTGAAGATCACATCAGAAGAAAACACATGAGAATACTACATACTTAGCCAGTTTAGGGTCACACAACTTTTGTCTGCATTAAATATTGATCCTCCTTCATCGTAATGCCAGAACCCCACCCACCTTCATCGTACTGTCAGAACCCCCACCTTCATTTGGAAATAAGTTTACCCCACCTCCCTTCATCGTACTACCAGAACCCCCTTCCTCCAAACCCACCATGTGTTTGACAAAATTCCCCATCCCACTTGACCATGTAACCACTGTTAGCTGTATTTTTCTTAATTGCCTGAAAATATGATGACTTTGTCCCCATGTGTTTTGATGAATATGAGTGATTTGCTTGCTTTCAAATTTCTTTTTGAACCGATTCTACATCATATTTGTGGCTAAAGACAAATGATTTTTGAAATCTTAGATTGCCGCTATTTAGTATCAAATTTATGCACATAACTGATCATGAGATGTGAGGTGTTTTTTTTTGCTTTTGGTACAGCTCTGGGTAATTTTTAAGTCCTCAATTTTTTTTTTTTTTGTGTTACATAGCTTCTTCACGGGTTATTCCTAGATTCATTTGGATATATCTTCTTCCCTCTAATAAACATGCAGAAGCATAATTCAGTCACTGTAAAAGAGAATTCAAGTTCATTTGGGTTCATCTGCTATCAACTTCAGTAAGAGCTGGTATTGTGATTGGGTTAATCATTAGATATGTCTATCATCCTTATAGCCTATTAAGTTTGCTTCGTGTTTTTACCTTGCACACTGATGCTTCTGTATTTTTGTTAGTTTTACTTGGATATAGCATAAGTTTACCTTTTTGTTTTGCTTATAATTAGTTCCCATTTCATAGCAGGCAAAGCCAATTGATTTATAATACTTAAAGAATCATGCTCGCTCAAAGGTAAGCCTATCTATTTTGTTTACTCCATAAAAACATATGGTTTACTCATTATTTAATCACTAATTGTTTTTAAATGTGTTTGAGTGGTATAGATCACAAAGACGATAATGATAGTATAAGAGCACAAGCATTGGGCATTTTCCTTTGGTCTTTAATCCAGTGGTGGATCTAAGGAGATCAACTGGTTAGTTGATTTTTTATTCATTTTACTTTGTAATTGGAAAACCAATTGGTGTAAATTGAAGGTTCCCATTTACTGGGGCTGGAAAGGCGATCTATAAAGTGCATAGTCTGATTATATATTCATTCTTTTTATTTTTCATATCAAACGAAATTAGAGGGAAAATATCCAAGGCATGTGTTTGAAAAATTTGAATATTAAGATTTCATTTGTTTGCTGAAATAATCAGGAGACAAAATGTGTTTTGGAGCGTTGCCACAAAATACTGGGTAACAATTAGAGTAGTTTTAGAGTTTGTTATCAAGTATATAAAACTTCTAAGTCAATTTTTCATGGCTTTCAATGCAAGACAATTCCAACATTTGAATTCATATTCGATGTAAAATTTTATTATTTGATTCGTCAAGAAAATGACAAATTATTTATTTGTCCTTTTTATGTTCAATTAGAATTGCTAATTTGAGTTCATATAAGTCTTGATTTTAATCCACTTAATGAATCAGATCGATTGATTAACTTAACCTTTGATTGCACAAATAGAGAGTATAGGCTCATAAACACCTTGACTTCTATTCTTTGGTGGTGCCATAAGTTTGAGGTGAACTGAACTGTCACAGAGGCTTTTTTGTTTAATTGTTGGTGAGATATTAGATTTAATTATTGTCGCAAGATTAGTTTAATTAGAATTTCCGATGTCAATATTGGTTGAGGTTGTGAACAAATTTGTGTTGTTATGTTATCTGTGATTATCTATTTGTTTGACTACTTGGGCATGTTGTGCTAAGCAAGATACATAAGAGTATGAAATGTGGTTTTCTTTAACTTCTGTATATATTTTTTTGGTTAGACTTCTTTCATGTGTTGGATGAGACGGTTTTGAGTATATATTTTACTTTTAATTTAGAAATTTTCATAGATGTAAATTGTGGATGATTGAATGATTTGTATTAAAAATGGGAATTTATTTGGGTTTGATTTGTGACCCGTGTACTAAACCTGTTGATCGGGTTGATTGCGAATTGTGTCAATCTGGATACAATTTGTTTATTAAGTGTGTTACACGAGTCATGCTCCGATTATTGGTATTATAAGCGAATTGTATTTGTATCAGGTCATTTTGAAATGAGTAACTAGGTAGTTCATGTTAGGGTTGAAAGATTTTTGTTTTGAATCCGAAATAACACAATACGGTTTGATTGTCATCCCTACTTCAGACATTGTGGGTGTTTAATTTTTTCGAATGTATTTTCAGTTTTGTAAAAAAATTTTTTTTGGTTATATAGTGCCTTCAGGCACGGGTAATTACTAGTAGATAGATATGAGAGAAAAAAGATTTTAATGTTAGTCAAACTCCTAAGATTTATGAGTTTTTAATTTTTAGTTTTATTTCACTTCTAAGGGAAGGGATACTATGGTAAAATTGACAAAAAACAGACTTCATAACAAATAAGTTTCCTTGACGGATTTAAGTCCAAACAAGTTCATATAAGGAGACCGGCCTCCAAATTTCCCCATTTTCAATTCCTCTATACTTTAAGAAAAATCTATACTTTAAGAAATATGACATGATAATTAACTTCATTTTTTTTATTTGCATGTCAAATACTTTTGTTATTGCTAAACGTTAGATAATTCACAAATCCAATTGAAACAATTAAAAAGTTAAGTCTTTTTTTTGGTATGCAACAATATGAAAATACTAAACACAAACTATAATTATAATCTAATAAAAATTTTATAATCTAATTTTTTTTTCACATACAATGCACGTGTGCATTACTAGTAATAAAAAAAATAAAAAAATAGATTGAATTAACTGCCTAAGAAAATTACTCATGTAAGAATTAATGGCAAATATGTTTAAGCCTTGTACTTTAAGTCTTAAAAGTCTGGCTGATCACCAATTTTCTGATAAAAAAGGGAAAATTTGGGGGTTGATCCATATTTTAAGACTTATAGGGTTACAAGTCCATCCGAGAACTTATGCTGGGTTTAAGTCCATTTTTGAATCAAATGTCCAAACTACCCCCTCCCCCCGGGAACTCTCTCTTTCCTCACAGAAGACACTAATGCAAAAAATAGTAACATTTAAAAAAAAAAAAATAATAATATTTAAAACAAAAAATATTAACATTTAAAATAAAAAACGGTAACTTTTAAAACTAAAAGCAATTACATTTAACATAATAGTAACATAAAACGGTAACATGAATACAATAAGCACAAAAAAGGTAACATTTAAAATAAAGGACAGTAACATTGATCATAAAGAAAATTTGGGGACTGGCCCATAGTTTAGGACTTATGGGGCTATAAATCCATCCGGAATCTTATGTTGGGTTTAAGTCCATCTTTTATTCAAATGTCCAAACTAACCCCGAACTCCCTCTTTCCTCACAAAGACACTGATGCTAAAAACAATAACATTTAGTGTAAATTTCATCCACACCTTTTATAAACAGGCTTAAACTTCAACAACACCCCCTCCCGATTCTAAAATTTCATTGCACTCTCATATATTTACTTCAACTTACACCCTTTGCCGTGAAGAATGTCATTGATAGTGAAAAAAAGGGCTGATGTCATCTTAATTGTTTTTAAAAATATCAATTTTACCCTCTTATTTTTCACTACCACTTCACCCTATAAATGCCTTTATTTACACACACCATTGCACCACCACCACTATGCACACCATGGCCCGTCCCTACCAAATTTACAACATACATACCCCAAAATCATCACAACTCATCAAATCACCATAAACATCAACAGATTTTTACCCAATT
The DNA here is from genome assembly GCA_951799425.1 of Ilex aquifolium. NCBI lineage: Eukaryota > Viridiplantae > Streptophyta > Magnoliopsida > Aquifoliales > Aquifoliaceae > Ilex > Ilex aquifolium. The sequence continues at coordinate 29,977,605 of OX637391.1, forward strand.
TTCTATTGATTTGGAACGAGAGATATTCAATTTTATCAATTTAAAATGTAATTTCTTGAAATTAACACTAAATTAACCTTTAGTTCAATTATATTAACCTTCAACTTTATCAATTTAATATTTAATTTTATCAAATTAACATGCTTTCTTTAATTTAATACTAAATTAATATTTGATCTCATCAAATCAACACAAAATTGATATTCAATTTTATTAAATTAATATTAGTTAATTTAATATTTCATTTCATCAAATTAATATTATTTTTTTAATTTAACACCAAATTACTATTTAATTTCATCAAATCAATACCCAATCGACATTCAATTTTATAAAATTAAAATTCAATTATATTAAATAAAATTTTAAATTCTATTAATTTAAAATTAATATTATAAAATTAATGTCATTTTATTAATTTAACACCAAATTAACATTCAAAATTATTCAATCAACATTAAATTTTATCAAATTAACACAAAATTAATATTTAATTTTATTAAATTAACACTAAATTAATATTTAATTTTATCAAATCAAGACCAAATTTATTCAATTAATATTACATTTTATTAAATAATATTTAAATTTGATGTGCGGAAGGTGATGTGTGAAGAGTGATTGTGTGACATTGTAGAGGACCTACGATAGCAAAGGGGTTGGGAATTGGTGAGGAAGGGTGGCAAAAGAGGTGGGTTAGGAGAGGGTTATTTTTCTTTTTCATATATACATATACTAGCAATAATCTCGTGTCTGAAAATGCTATACAATATAAAAAATTGAACTAATCTTGCAATATTCATATTTTAAATAATTTAATTATGCAATTTAAAATTAAAATGAAGAGAGAGATAGGTGTTGATTGATGAGATTGTTTGATATTGGAGAGTGTGTTTATTAAGTTATATGACATTGAGGGTCGTGTAGAGAAGTTGATATTTTTGGGCAGAAAAAAAATTTTGGGATAAATTTTGTATCATTGAATCAAAGTAGATGAAGATTAAATCAAAGATAAATTTCACTAACACCCTTGTATACATAATAGTAATATAAAATGGTAACATGAACACAATGGTGACAAAGAAAGTAACATTTAAAATAAAAGACAATAACATTGAATATAATAGAGATATAAATAGTAACGTTAACACAATTGTGATAAAAAAATAGTAACATTTAAAACCAATTTATGCTAATAATTGAATGTTACATAATTTGAGTGTTATTATTTGATGTTACTATTTGTGTTGCGCATCATTTGAATTGCAATTGAAGGCGAAATAAAGAAGGGAATGTAGTCAACAAAAATGGATCAGAATCTTCTAATGTGCACTTTGTCACGCCCAAAATTTCATATAAGTGTGATTAAAAAAACCTTTGTTTATTCCAAAAACATATGCCGGTTTGTTGTAAAATTATCTAGGAATGTATCCTTTTAGTTTAAATAAATCATTTTCTATAAAATTCTGGCAGAGTTTCCTTTGAAAACTGAGTATCTAGTTAATTGGTGAGAGCTACCTGTGAGAGTATTAAGTATAATAATTATACCTAATTAGTCATTCACATCATATCGACCATATATATCCATTCTCATGATATCCACAAATAAATTATTATCGTTCAATACCGAGGTGGTAAATAGAGGCCCACGAAGTCCTTCCAAACCTGGGTTATAATTTAATTATTCAAAATTCCTTGTCATAAACATAATATATAGACTATCTAAAATCTTTATAAATAAACTATCTAAAAGATCCCAATCTATACATATTTCCTTAAATTAATCAAGATATAAATCACTTACAAATCATCAATAATATACATCATCGTATATAGTTCTTTACATGCTATAACTAAATCTATAAAAATCACAACAACTATCTTCTTCCTTGATACTCCCACTATGTAGTCCACCAATATATGTCCATATCTGAAAATGTTAAATAATAGGGATGAGTAACTACATGCTCAGTAGAGTAAGTTTTATCCTTTTCTCATGTAAGGTTTCAAATATAACTGAAAATCACTACCGTCACCAATCCCCCCTAGGACTAGTAGCTGCCTTGGCAACTCACTTAATGGGCCCCAATCGTCTACTAACTCTCCGCCAATTAGTATTGAACATACATTTTTCAAAAAAATTATTTACTCCTTATAAAAGATCTCATCGTTAATTTCACTTCATCTCTGAGATATTTACAAGTTTACCAAAAATCTCATTTCTAAAAGTAACACATTCCACAAATAACACCCGCGCTACAATACTCTTTTACTCTGAAATCCCCAATTAAAAAGAGTATTTATGTATGTCAAAACCACACTCAACTCTGTTCAAAGTTCTCAAAATTTACATTAAAGTACACTCCTTTATTTGATAATAACCAAAACACTTTCTCAAGACAACACATTTTCAAAACCAGTCATACGCACCCCAAAATGTCATTTTTACCATTATTTTAGTAAAAATCCCAACTCAAGTGTTTGGAAATCAAATTTGATGATACGTATCCAAATTACTTCACAATATCCAAAATCATGGTATCTATACTCACTATAAGTATACAAATCAAAGTGGTGGCTCAAAGGCCATTGTTTCAAAATTTGCTCTCATTTGGGCATTTCTTCAGACACATGATAGACATACTCTAAAATATGCATTTTCAAAACAACATACCCATTTCAAAGAGAATAATTCAAGTACTTCAAATATAAGAACATATATCCTTTCAAAATACTCAAATTATGATTTTAACCCAATACCCATAGCTTTTTTAAGTTGAAATTCCCAACGAACACATCAAAATATCACAAATACTTTTTATGCAGGTAATTTCACAAAAAATCTAGCATATCATCAAATACCCAAGTTTTGTAATATTTATTTCTTAACCCTAGCATTTTAGTCAAATATACATGCATGCATACAATACATGAGAAATATTTAAAGAACACCCTACTTTGATCCAAGATTCCCAAGCTTAATCTCTAAGCTCTCCAAGCTCTTCTGTTCTCAAGCTTCATAGATCTCCCTCCTTAGCTCCAAAATCTCTTCCTTCTTGAAATCCTCATCCTCCAATCTCCAAGATCTTTCGTAGATCTCAAGAATTCCAAGACAAACCTCCAAGATCCTCATGCAAAGCCCAAGCCCCAGAGCACTTTTTTTCACTTCTTCTCTTTTTCTTCCTCTAGTTCTAAGGTACGGAGGAGTATTGGGTGAGAGGGGTGAGAAAAATGAGAGAAATGGGATGAAAATGGGGTTTTATACCAAAAAATTCCCGTCAGTTATTGTTCATCATTCCCAAAAATGCATTTTTATCTGAAATTATGATTTTGCCCCTATATATCACCAATTTGATTCGTATGAATACCTTAAGATTTTTTGACGTCTCGGATTCATTTTTAATGGTATTTTAACCTAAAAATATATAATTTTATAAGTTCTATAAAAATTCAAATTGAATTATACTAAAAACACCAAATTTCTTATTTTACCCTTTCAGATCACAATACCAACTAAATGTCTATGCTAATATTTCTCAGTGCTCTGAAACAAAAAAAGTAACGATGTTTTGGTTTTCTTCATAGTTTTGTCCAAACATAACATTCATACTCCCATTCACATCGGTTACATAGTCTTTCATGCTCCCCCTTTCCCAAAATAAAATTTCCTCACCCTCATTTTGTATGCTTAGAATTTGTGTAAGCTTTCTTTGATAGAGTTTGATAACTTTCCCTTTTACCATGGACTTCATTTTGCCTGATTTCTTCACATGAAGATTGGCATAAAAATGACATACAAGTGCCGAGTAGTAGGGTTCATCTAAGATCATTAAAGGAATCCATCCCATTTCTTCTAGCATGATGTATATACTTAAATGAAAAAAGTTGGTAAGGAAGAAGGGGTTGACTGTCCGCAAAAGCCTTATTTTCATACCTTGGTCATTTTCTCTACAATTTTTATTGAGAAATGAGAGGTCAAGATTATTCTTCATTCTTCTCTCTTCCGTTCCACCCGTAATTCCCCTTGCATGCTCCTTGCCTCCTTTTGTAATTTGATGGAGCCATTCGAAGGTTTTGGGGGAAGAAGATGAATAGTGCTTAGTGGTAAGATTTTTGAGAGAAAGACAGTTTTGGTTGATAGAAATGGAAGAGTATGGATTGTAGTGATGAGAAATGGGTAGGGAGAGAGTTTAAATAAAAATGAATCGGTAGGTGAAGAGTTTATAAAGAGTTATGAAGAAAGATTTACATTTTTATATTGAAAAGTCGTGACTTTTTGAATTTTGTTGATGCGAACAGATATACCAGTTGGATTGTCCGGTATGCCGGTTGGGCTGTCCGGTATACCAGATGAGCAGATAGGTATGCCGGATGGGCTATAGATTTTTTATTTTTATTTTCCCAGCCTTCTGTGTTCATTCCTTTGGCATCTAGGATTCTTCTACTAGGGATCTATGATGTAGATTCCACAGCCTGTGTGATTCTCTGAGGACTGAGGAACACAGGTATGGTTGGTTGAGGAACACAAGTATGGTTGGTTGAGGAACACAAGTATGGTTGGTTTGAAGAGAGAAGAGAGGGAAGGAAAAGAGACAGAGTTGGTTGTAACTTGTAAGTCGAATGACTTATGGGGAATTTCCAAGGAAACCCCTTAGGTTCTAAATTATAGATCTAACCCCAGATCTTTTACAAACTTTAGTGGGGGCAAGTTTTACAAACTCTAAAGAATTTTCAAAATTTTGAATGAACCTCAAAGGCTTTTGAAATTGTAGTGGGTTTATTGCCCCCAACTCCTGATCTTAACACACACACACACACTTAAATATATAAGGAATTTTGAACTTATGTTGTTGGGTACTAAACAAGACCTGGGCGACAGTCCAGCCGCGTTGCTTCAATCTATGAGACTGCAAATTCGATGACAGATTGAGAGTTCGTTTCTACTCAAATAAATCACCAAATTTCTAATTCGAGACTGAAGGTAATGGAGTGGCCAATGGCTAAGGTACCTGCTGAAGTTGCAGTAGCCGCTGGTTTCCAACTCAAACAAATGATGTGAACGACACATATTGTAATTGGGGAAGGAGAAGAGAGGCAGCTTCGTTTTTTGTTGACCGAGAGGTGAACACACAGGAGACAGGGAGGGAGGGAGAGAGAGGGGAGTTTTGTAACGGCTGAAAATTTGGGAGGCAGTAGGGTAGAGGTGATAATTAGGTTTAGTATGAGATTAATTTTGAATAATAAGAATTGTTTACTTATTTTTTAGAGGGTAAAAGTGAAATTTGATTTTCAAATATGTTGATATTTTAAAACAGTATAAATAATGAGAGTGATCATTATTCATATGCATTTAATTCTCATGTTTAATTAACTTGACAATCTTTCTGACTATGTAATATATTATGAAAAATGCTACATAACTCAAATGAAACTTAAAAGATAACTCTTGACCAAATTTATACTCAAAATTTGGTTAAATAGCTACCTAAATTACACAGTTTTGATCATGAGCTATTCAAATTTTAGTCAAAAGCTACCCATATGACACAATTTTTTGTTAAGAGCTACCTAAATTTTGTTTAAGAGCTATCAAAATAATTTTCTGTCCATATTTAGGTATCACATGACAAGTTTATGATAAAAAATCGTTTGCACTCTGGACGTTGTCTGCTTGAAAGATCATATAAAAACATATTCAATACTTCAAGGACTAAAATGATGCAATTGAAATATTATGGACAAAAATGAGACAAACTCCATACTTTGAGGACCTTTAATGCAATTAACCCTAAAACCTAAATACATATAATCCCTTGGATGAGTGTGGTATGAGTGGGCTCTCTACTGAAAAAATTGATGAGACCCATTCAACCAAGAGATGGTATGCATTTGAGTTGTAACTTTTGAGTTTCATTTAGATTTTGTAGCATTACTCATATGTTATTTATAATTTGTTTGATATTAAGTTACAATTTAAAAGAATTAGTTATAATGTAACGTGATCAAGTAATCATTTTAAAATGTTTGAATCAATCATGAAATATTAAGATGGAGGGTTAAATTGTGGGGTTGAATAAGTTACCACATGAAAAACCCAAAATTTAGGGATTAAGTTCAATTTTTTAGGGTCAATTTACAACTCAAAGTTATGATCGATCATAAAATATTTTAATTCTAAAAATATAATTTTTAAATATTAATTTATAACTTTTAAATACTAAGTTACACTAATTCATATTACTTGTGAACGATCATAACATTCTTTAATTGATCACAATATTTATGGTTTATCATTAATAACTTCACTCAGTTATAATTTGATACTGAAAAACTTGTAATATTTGATACGACATTTAAAAATCTCTTTTCCATACCATAAAACATAGCCTCTGCTCGATCCCACATGGATCTAAGTCCTTTCCATACATTTTTATTCAACTTCAGTGAATGATAAAGAGAAATTTGAAGGCCGGTCTCCCTATATAGACTTATTTAGAGATAAGTCCGGCAATGAAACTTATTTGGTTTTAAGTCCATATTTTGTCAAGTTTACTATTGTACCCTTACCCTTTGGAAAAGTAATAATTGACGTTTGACTTACCGTCTCCTTCACATAGGTTAGATCATTGAGGTATATATGGAAACCCTTGATTGAGTTATATAAGGAAACCGTTTATTAAATAGTATGATAATTAACAGAAGTTTTATATGGAAGTTATATATTCTTATAGTTATATATGGAAGCTTGATGTACGAATAAATCGTTGGTCTATTAAGTCAAAATCAGATCACAAAATTTCCTTAATAATTCAAAATTTTCTTAACATTAGTGTTACTATAGTGACACTAATTTTACTATAATGACACGAATGAGATTGTTTTCCTTAAAATACTCAATACCCAAAATGAAGAATTCCACAATTTCAAATAGTAACACAAACCTAACCGCAATTTTCACTTACACTACCAATTGCAAACCTTTAAACGTATATTATGTAACATACACATTTAATTTTCACAGTAACATCAAAGGTTTGTACTCAGTAACACATCGACTTTTACAAAATAAAAGGCAATAGAGTTTTCACACTAACATCAATTTTCGAAAGATTATAGTGAAAATACGATCCACAAATTGAAAATTTACAAAATTTCTAGTAGTAACACACCGTTGAAAGTTGAATTAAGACACTCAACACCAATCAAGAACATCAAGACATCAAAATTCTGAAATCCATTTTCCAGTTATCACACAGTAACATGATCTATTTTACAGACACACAACCAAGGTATTTCGAATGTCTTGCACAACAAAGAAAACAACAAAATTGAATTATATAACACTTTAATTTAGTAATAATGAATCTCAATTTTTAAATTAGGAATGCAAAAAAAAAAAAAATGGACAGTTTGAACTATATATTATTTAGAAGTTTTTTAAAACCCTAAAATGAACATCAACTTTTATGTAAAGTCACATACCTTAATTCTATTTCTAAATCCCAAAATTTCGAAGATGTTTTGAATGCAAAGAATCAACTGTAACTTTCTCAATGGATTCCATAGTAAACTGGAAGGGCAAAATCGAAATTGGGGTTGGGTTTGTGTTACTATTTGAAATGGTAGAATTCTTCATTTTGGATATTGAGTATTTTAAGGAAAACAATCTCATTTGTGTCACTATAGTAACATTAGTGTCAGTATAGTAACACTAATGTTAAGAAAATTTTGAATTGTTAAGGAAATTTGGTGATCTGATTTTAACTTAATAAACCAACGATTTATTCATACATCAAACTACCATATATAACTATCAGAATATATAACTTTCATATAAAACTTCCGTTAATTATTATAATATTTAATAAACGTTTTCCATAAATAACTCAATTAAGGATTTCCATATATACCTCAATGATCTAACCTATGTGACTTTCCATAACTAGACAAAACTAACACCGTTATGAGTAATTTTGAGATTTAAAAAAAAATGGACTTAAGTACCTACATATAAGTTTAAACATGGACTTACCCCTAAATAAGTTTCCTTCCAAGACTCAAGTCATTATAAGTCCATCTAGACGGATTCACCTTCAATTTTCACAATGATAAATCACCCTAGCTACTTTTTTTGAGTGAGATAGCACTTGAATTTAGGATAAATGATTTAATATTAAGTGAAAATAAATACAAATAAAATGACAAATAATATCAATTCATCCAAATAACATTTCTCAAATAATGTCATTTTGTAGCATTTCTCAATATTAAGTGATAATGGTTGTAATTATCAAGTCTAGTTTTTAAGTCTAGTTTTTAAGTCTATGAAGCATTGATCTTTAACGTATCCCCTCATCCAACTCTCCATTCTCCCTCCTCTTTCTCTCTCCATTCTCACATTTTGCCTCCCTCTCTCTCTCCCTCCTCATTCTTCTCTACCTCTTGTATGTCGGTCATTCTTCTCTTCCTCCTGTATGCTGACAGTTAACTCGTCTTCAACCTCCCGATCAGCTTCTTCTTCAATAATTAATCAATCTTCATGTTTTTTATATATACACATGCATTCATATATGTGTGTATATATGTGTGTGTGTGTATGATCAATCTTCATGTTTCTTATATACAAGAATTCATATATATGTGTGTATATATTATACACATATTATCTTGAACATTCTTGATCATGTCTGCTAATTTCACATTGCTCACACACACACAAACACATATGTAGAATCTGTATGTATCTATCTCTCTCGCTCTCACACATTATCTTTCACATTGTACACACAGACGCACAGACATAGAATACATTTCCCTATATATAGGACCTTGGTATGTATGTATAATTGGGTGTGCGTATATTGTAGATTGCGAAGATAGTAGAGGGAAAATCAAAGAAGTCGTGATGACAGTTGATGATGTATGTAGCACGACAGAGCAGGGATAAGAAATTGATGGGCAGTGAGTAACTTAGTCTGAGCTCTTAGGCTCTTAAGATTTGGGCGAAGGAAAGGGAATTAACATACAGAGAGTTTATAGTGGTTCACCAGCTCGGGAGCTTGGCTAATCCACTCTTAAGGGACTGCTGAGACTTATATTGATAAGAAATGAGATTACAGAGTATTTTTTTAGGCTACAATGGCTTGTCTTTCTTCTGCTCAGGGTTATGCCCCTTATTTATAGTTGATTCTGAGCTTCGCTTGATCTTCGTCAAGATCTTTGCTTCCTCCTTGTAACGGTTGCTACTATCATGCAACAATTGTGGAGGGTGTTGGGGTAGTTACAACTCTTCTACCTGGATATACGACCGTTACTATTTAGGTGGTGCTTGGGTAAAAGCCAGTTGTCTTATGTGTTATCCTTCTTGAGACACAACTGCAGGGATGGGAGGCCTGACCTCGAGCTTCATGGTCATCCAAGGTGGGCTGAGTTCCAAGTCTAGGAATGCATGACCTGAATTCCCGAGCTCAACCTTAGGCATGTTTAATGTATTATCAGTTGCCCTCCAGTCCCTGGTTAGGTAAAGTTATATAAGCTGGGACTGATTTCTAGCCTGGGTGAGCGAGGTTGTCTGGGATCGATCTCGAGATGCGCACGATGGAACGTTCTCGACTGTTATGACGTGCAATCATTTTTGCCTCGTTTCTTGTGCACGTCCCTCATCCCCTTGTTTTCACGTGGCTACTCGTACGTTCGCTTTAAATGCATCTGCTAGCGAAACCGCCTTTCTCATTAATTCTAATTCCTTTCTCCTTCAGTTCCCCATTTTTTCCTCTTTTCTGAAATTTTGCCTTCTTCAACCTCCTGGTGACTCAAAATTTTACTGGAAAAAGACCCAATCTGTTTGGATTGCCTGCGACATTAGCTCAATTCCATTCTTAAATCTACCTCAGGTCTTTGATCATTGATCGTCTTCAATTAGGTACGTCTTCTGCCTCGTTCTCTTTCCTTTGTTCTTCCTAGAGTTCTTAACCTATCCTAGATCCTAATTACCCTAGGTGGTTATTCCATTTTGGACCTTTCATTTATGTTATTTTAGAAATCAAGGTCGTTCCTTGTCCTTCCTTCCTCTCTTCTTAGATCCTTATTCCACTGCTAGGTTTTTCTTTTTGGCCGCTGGTGTCTTGACCCTAGGGCACTCAATTTTTACCAATGTTCCTCCCCTTTACTCTTCTTTTAACCTTCATTTATCCTATCCTGTTATTTCTGCCTCTTCTAGAGCCACTACTTCATCTGTCTCCTCTGCCATGGGCGATAGGTTTCCTGAGCTAGAGGAGGATGACCTGGGGGACATGGGTGACGGGATAGATAAATTTTCTGGTGTCGATTCTATTGATGCCGAGGAGTAGGCAGAGGTACCTCTACCATTACCCAGCCCTGTTTCGAGATCTAATAAGTCTCGAAAAGGGAAGTTCAAGATGAGTGGAGTTGGGACATCTAGCAAAGCTGGGGGCATGGAGGTCGTTCCCCGAGCTTCAGACCTTGTAGGTTTCAGCGAGGTCACCTTTCCGTTTCTAAGTGTCCTTTCTGCTAGGTTCGATTTTCCCAGGGGTATGCAATACTGGACTCCAAATATGGATATTTGGTATGAAACCATGGTCCCTAAGAAGGTCTATTTCTTCATTGCTTCATTCGAGAATGACCTTAGATTTTCTGTGCATCCCTTCCTCAAAACTGTTCTTCAACATTTCAATGTCTGTCCTACTTAACTTTTTCCCAATTTCTTGGGTGTTTTGGTGGGTCTTCTAGTTTTCTTTAAGAAGAACGAGCTCAGTGTCCCCACGATACCCCTGCTTATGAAATTCTTTAATGTCAAGGCCTCTCCTTCTGATGGCTTCCTCTATATGGCCAAACGGGTAAAGACCCGAGTTCTAATCTCTAACCGCCCGAGCTCCCACAAGGGTTGGAAGAAGCTTTTCTTCTTTGTGTCTGGGAAAGAGTGAGAGTTTAACCCCAGGGATGCCGCTGAAACACTTCCTGTACCTCGGGCTTTGTTAGCCCCTGATAACTTGGGTAAGTCCTGCCTGAGAAGGTCTGATTTAGCTTCATAGTTCGACGTCTCTTTTGCTGAACTTGTTTCCTTTTATTGTTTTCAGGTATCTGACTCGATTTCAGGGCAAAGGATAGGATTATCCTGCTAGGCTTGGAGAGTTGTCAGCCAGAGAAGTACTATGAGTTTCTCAAGCCTATAGTGCTTACTCGATTCGGGTTTAGTCCTCCCAAGGTGAAAGTTGAAACTCCAATTCTAATATTCGTAGCTAGTGCTGAGGATCCTGCTGGTAAGGTTCTCTTTTCTTTATTCCTAGCACTACCCTTTCTTTTTTTCGATTTTAATGATCTACTTACTTTAATTTTTTAGGTTCTAGCTAGATGGCTCCAGATATTGAGGTCGTAAGGGCCAATGTAGCCAAATTTAGGAAAGACAGAGTTGGGGGAAAACGTAAGGTCGAGGACGAATCTGGGAATGACCCGAGTTCTATTCAGAAAACACCACGGGTGAGCTCGTCCTCTCCCCCACCTTCTTAAACAACCTCCTCATCCCCACTGGCTTTTCAGAAGACCTCTCCATCTGTGAAGTCTACAACGATCTCTACTTCCCAAGGGGTTCTTGTTCCCCAAAAGACTCCAGCGGTATCACCTCCTCCCTCCATGGGGCCCTCTAGATTTGTTGGGGTCTCGTCTTCTCCATCACCAACAGAGGTGGCTGGAGCCCTCGGGGCTATAGCTCCCCACCTGCGAGAATCTTTCTTCCCCAAGTCTATCGAGAAAACGCCTCGTCTACCATTGGAGGGCTGATCAAGAAAGGCGATCAAGGGCAAGGGTTTGCTCATCAGGAATGTGAACCTTGCTATCGAGGCCATTGCATTTGTTATCCCTGAATCTGACATTCAGGAAGTTTCCAAGGTGCCCTTGTCTACCTCGGCTACCACTGCTTTGTATAAAGTGGCATTAGTAAGCTCCGAGCTTTCTAAACTTCATTTTTGAATAGTTAGTTTTTATGACCTTAGCTCTTTCATTTTTCTTAGTTGGCTATCCATGTGAGTGCCTTGGTGAGCAGAGTTTGGGGTCTGGAAAGTGTTGTTGAGGTGTCTGATTTGACATTTTTTTGTGATCTGAATTATATTAATTATACACCCAAGTATAAGTGGTCAAATTGTGGTTTTCTCGGTTTTAAGTCCAAGTATCGATCCCACGAAGAGTTTTAGTAACTTAGAATTTAAAATAAAAATAAAATAAAAAGAACATTAAAGTTGTTGTTTAAAGCAGTGTAACAGTTGATAGCTTGTTATGTGAGTTTAGATTGATAACTAGTTTACTTTAAATAAATGCAGAGATAAGCTTGTTAATGACAATAATATAAAAGATACCTTTCAGTTTAGAGGATCCAATATGCTTTATATCGGTTAAATACTGGAAATGCTACCTTACAACAATTAACTTTTATGTTACTGACAAGTTAACCGGTAGGTCTGATGTATATAAACCATCATACAACAACTTCTTAGGTTAGCTGGTGATATTAGTTATAACACAACAACTTCTTAGGTTAGCTGGTTATATTCACGACAATTAATTAATCTAAGTACACCAGAAGGACAAGCCATTCATGAGGAATACTTGAATTATTCAATTGTCTAGTGATAATAAGTGCGTACATAATAAACCATAACTCAACAACTTCTTAGGTTAGCTGGTGGTATTAGTCATAACATAGCAACTTCTTAGGTTAGCTGGTTATAGATGTGCCAATTGACTAATTCGAGTGAACCAGAAGGCCAAGCCATTCATGAGGAATACTTGAATTACCCAATAGGTCATCAGTGATATATATATATACCAATTAAACATCCTCAACGTTCCGGTGGGGGACTAGCCATACCGGTAGGAACACCGTGGTTGTTAGACCGACAATATAGTTATATATAGTAATTAAACAACCCTAATAACCTAGAAGGACAAGCCATTCATGAGGATCATTTAAGTTTTGTACCATGCATCAGTAGAACATCCTCAACGTTCCGGTGGAGGACTAGCCATACTGGTAGGAACACCATGGTTGTTTAACTGGCAGGTTGATAATGCACCGATGACATAATTCCAAGCACAACACCGAAACTACGTACATCGCTGTATCATGCATGAAACTTATAGTACATATATAGATAAAGATATAAATAAAACATCAGCATTTCCATAATTTAACTGATAATATACATATGTTCACCCTTCACCGAAGGGTATAAAAGACTGCTCACGCCCCATTGCTACTAACAAGCAAGGAGTGCGGGTATTTGTCATTGCAACTGAAATGAAAGCACAAACTGTAAAACTTCTTTCACAAGGAACACTTGAAACACAACTACTCTTATTATTAATTAAAACAACAAAGTGGCGGTAGTTCAACTATCCGAATAGAAAGACTAAACAGAAATGTAGAAATACAGAATATCGGTGAAGAACCGACCGGCTAAGACTTTCTCTTTCTTTCTTTCTATTTTTCTTTCTCTCTTTGGCTTTGGTGTGGCCGGCCTTCTTGAAAACAAAGGATGGCATGGCTATTTATAGGCAATAGCAGAAGCACGAGGTGGAAAGATAGCACGAGGTGGAGATTTTAAGGCCTTACACCTTGTGTGGCCGTCCTCTACCATCCCCTACCATCTGGATGGTGAAGCCCTGCAGCAAGGGCACTTGTCAAATTCTTGGAGTTGGAAGGTCTTGCAGTAGGGGCATGTGTCGCAGGCTGGAGCTTCCATGTGTCGCTTTTACACTTTGGTCCTTCGTTGTTTCCAGCTTTGCAATTTTTCCTCATATTCTCCTGTATTTCTGTATTAGACCCTGAAATTCAAACATAAAATATTTAAAATTTTAATTTACGCACAATCCCTAATTCATAATATTTAATTGTTTTATCTTACAAAGTTAATTACTTAATCATTTCTGATTACACACTAATTAGGGTTAATCACACCCCCTAACTTAAACTTTACTAGTCCCTAGTAAACATAAATTATAAAATTTATTTCATAAAATAAAAATAACAGAAGTAAAATCATTTTCGTAGATTTTTTCACGATTGCATTTAGCATATGCAACAAGCCGTTAAACCCCTAGGTGATCCCTAGTAGACGAGTTTTGTCTCGTGAAGGTTTTCAGTGAAGCTGCCTACAAACTTCAGTAGTTAGGAGTTTATAATTCATATTTTTCACAACTAAAATTAAATCAGTATTCTTGTGCATTGTTACAATATTTCTTTTTTCTGATCACTACAAGAGTAACACACGTTAGTTGTAACATTGTCTATACATTTTTATAAAAACTTGTGTGTGTGTGTACTAATTTCTTTTGTTTCAAAAATCACTCAAGAAATATTACCATCTTTCATGGTAGTCTTGATGTCAATCATTTCCTGAAATACCCTCAGCAAAGAATACACATATGTTATAGTAACTATTCTCTCAATTGTTACATGTGATTAGAATATTATTAACAAAGCAAATAATATCACATGTAATATATCTGAAGAACGAATATCTGAATAAAATTGAAATTTGACATAATCTCATGACTGGATATCAACACTATATTAGACATATTATCAACATTCTCCTGTTATAGATAGATAGATAGGATTAATATAGATACATAATTTCTGGAATAAAAAATGACTTTGTTTGGGTTGTAATGTGGTCATTGATTTAGGATTTAAGAAATGACGTCTATGGAATTCAAAAGCTACCCTTTCTTTATATTGTGGCACACCTTTTTTTAATTTTTTTAAGACTTTGCATATTCATCTTTTTTTTTATTTTTCCATTTTTCACTTTCTTGGCTATTTTCTTGCTGTTTTTTCTTTTGTTTGAATAACCAATACTCTTTTCTTTTCTTTTCACTGTTTTGTTTTCTTCTCCTTTTGTTTTTCTGTATCATATTGATTTAAAAGAGGATGTAAGAAAATTAGATAGCAAAAGGTAGGTTTAATTTATTTTCATGTGGCTCGGGTATATATCAGGTTTCATGAAAAAAATTTATACTCTTTTAGGCTCAGTCATAGTTGACTAAGGATATAATTTTGTAAAAGAAATGGTCAAGACTCAAAGATAATGAAAAATGGCCTAAGATCTTTTCCAGAAATTATTTATCTGTATGAATCCTACATAAAAGAATTTCAAGGATCATGCTAATAATATAATCTAACAAATGCTAATTAAGACAAAATTAATGAGATTATTGAAAGAAAGTTTACCGTAGAATCGAAGATGTTTATTCGAGTAGATGTATAATATCTCTCCAAAGAAGATTGGCTCAAATTCTTCAATTGGTTATACATCTCCACTAAATATGTAAAGAGTGTAATATTTCACAAGGTTTCTGAAATAAAGAAATCTATTCGTGCTGTAACAGAATAAGTTCAAACAAAAATATTAAGATAATATACAACTAAAATATGAAAATCCCACGTGATCAGATTAAAGTTATTTTCACAAAGCATAGGAATATTAACCTAATTCAACTGTAAATTATATGAGATAATGCTCCTAACGGAATTAACATGAGTTCCATATTAATTATTAAAAACTAGTTAAACACAAACAAGTTCAAAACAAACAGCATGGTTAAAACATAAAGTAACTTTAAATTTAAATGCATAAAGTAAAAGTGCATAATGTAAAAGATGAGTGAAAGAGTGCAAATTGTTTTGTAGAATCTCCTGTCTGTTTAGGAGGTAGAAGATCTTGCTTCGAAGTAATCTCTAAATATCTTTAAAAACTCAACTTGATTCTGGTCATATTCATCCATGCGTCTATTGATCTGAGTAATATTGGTCTCCATCTCTAGTAAGATCTGTCTATCAGTTCTGTCATCTACTGGTATGTATGGTTGATCCTCTTGTGGTTGTTGTTGTTCTTGTGGGAAAAATTCTTCAGATGTTTGGAATGGTTCATCTTGTGGTGTCGGTGGTGCTTCAGGTTGGTCTTCCAATTGTCCTCCATGACTCTTTTTCAATGAAGTTTTATCCAATACTCCAAATTGGTCCACTGTCTTCCATATTGGATTAATGATTACACCTTCATCCCTGTATAGCTGAGAAACTAACATAGCATATGGAAGTGATGATTTCTTTTTTTCCACAACAAGTATCATTTGGTCCATGATTAAGTTTGGCAAGTCAATTGTGTGTCCCATTCCAAATGCATATAAGAAATAAGCTTGCTCCGTATAAATTTGATTCTTTTGAGCTCGGGGTAGCAAATTGTACATTGTTATCAAATTCAGAATGCGGTATTTGTCTGTCAAATCCCCTTGCTTTATATATTTGTTTGGTCTACCCCAAACAAATTTTGGATTACCTGTTACTTCTCTTCCTATGACATTTAAATCAGGTAATTCAGTATACGGATATTGTGGGTTCTCTGGTCTTTGCATGGGTCGAAAAAATCGGCTATAGTAGCCGGTGTGACTTGAAAAACAATACCCCTTACAAATACACGCAATTGTCTTTCCCCAATTATATTAACATTACTATAAAATTCATGAACTAAACAGTCATAGGCAGGAACAGTTAATCTAACATAATATAACCATCCTCTTGCATTAAGAATTTGTTGTATTCCTATATTTTTAAAATCTTCATAAATAACTGGCCGTTCAGAAATGATAGTTTTGGAGATAAAGTGAGCATCATACCAGATTTGTTGTTCAAGATTCTCAAACATCATCTCATTGTAGATATTTCCTGGATGAGGTTGTTGTGGAGGTGCCTGAGGTGGTGGAGATTGATCCATTCGTGCTTGGTTTGAAGATCTTCTTGTTCTTCGTCTCGAATCCATGTTCTTCTTGATTTCTCTTCAAATACTCTGCTTTAATTGATTCCAATCGATAGATATTGATCGACTTTCTGCATGGAGAAGGTATATATATGGGCACTACTGTCCGACTGTTACTATCTGACTGGTTTTTGGTTTGCAACTGCAGTCTGTTTCTCTGATTTTCTGCATTTTTCTTTTTTTCCTGTAAATTCTTGCAGTTTACAAAATTAAACACTACTTTATATATTCTATAAAGTTTTGCCAACCACTCTTTTTCTTGTCAAAGAATTGGTTTTATTATTTTATTATTTTTTATTTATTATTTACTGATTTCTTTACTTATTCTATAGTTATTTACATTTATTTACAACTATGTACAGTTATTTCCAAAATTCTACATCTTGTTGATCATATTTAGTCAGTATCAGAACTATCTGGATCAATAACACCAGTGACATGGTTAACTTCACTTCTCACGTATCTTGTTAACATTGGGGTAGAATAGGATGACATTTTAGGATAATCCTTACTTTGTCCATACCTAATCCACCGTAAACGATCTGACGCTCGACCTGAAATTGGTTCCGCACACTGATTATATTGTCTCAAATGTTCTGTACAACCACATCTTACACAAGCACAGAGACGATTTGCTCGTCGGTGTTTAGCATATGTACTTTTTCCACACAGGGGTCTTGCTTGACTTTCGAATATTTCTAAATTTCTAACATACCTAGCTTTTTGCATGATCAACATATGTATATCTTTTGGAAAGTGACGTAGTAAAATTAAACTTAACCAAAATAATTTTTCGTCAATTTTTAAACTTGTTTTTTTTTTTTTTTAAGAAAGACAAGAAAAAAAATAACTCAAAAATTATTGAAAATTGACTCACTATCCGGTTCTTTAACGTCTGCCAGTTACAAAGACGAACATAATTTTTAAATCAAAATTACTATTCTAAAAACAAAAAGTAAATTCACACTCATATCTCCCCAACTTAAATTAAACTTTATCTGTAATGTAAAAACAGTAATAAACAGTATCGATAATAAAAACCAGTAATTTGTTGTCTTTCAGCGATTAAGATATCTGGCTTTCACTTAGAAGATTTAATCTGTCAAACAAATTACAAGTAATTAGTTATATTATTTATAATCAAATAACAATTAACACACATAGACTGGATCAAAAAGTTGCACAGAAGTTACATTTTGAGTAAATCAATTATAATAGGGTTTAAGCCTTTGCCCGTTTACTTTGAAAACATTTCCAGTTAATGGATTTTCAATTTCAATTGCCCCATAGTCAAAAACTTGCTTAACTATATAAGGTCATGTCCATCTAGATCTTAATTTTCCAGGGAATAAACGAAGTTTTGCATTGTACAATAGAACTTTTTGAGATGGTTCAAAAGATTTTCTCATGATATTTTTATCATGAAAAACTTTTGTTCTTGATTTAGCAATCTTTGCGTTTTCATAGGCTTCATTTCTTAATTCTTCTAATTCATTTATTTGCAATTTACGTGATATTCCAGCTTCATCTATATCAAGATTCATCATTTTGATTGTCCAATATGCTTTATGTTTTAATTCTACAGGTAAATGACATGGTTTACCATAAACTAACCGATAAGGAGACATTCCTAGAATAGTCTTATATGTTGGACGGTAAACCCAAAGTGCATCCGTTAATCTTAAAGACCAATCTTTACGATCTGGGTTTACTGTTTTTTCTAAAATGTATTTTATCTCCCTATTAGCTAATTCAGCTTGTCCACTTGTTTGAGGATGATACAGAGTGGATATTTTATGAGAAATCAAGTATTTTTTCATCAGGTTTTCAAAAAATTTATTATAAAAATGTAATCCACCATCACTGATGATTGTTCGAGGAATCCCAAATCTGGATAAAATATTTTCTTTTAAAAACTTGATCACCGTTTCTGTGATCATTATTTCTACATGGAATTGCCTCTACCCATTTAGAAACATAGTCGACTACAACCAAAATATACAGATATCCAAAGGATGGGGGAAATGGTCCCATAAAATCGATGCCCCAACAATAAAAAATTTCAATAATTAAAATAGGGTTTAAAGGCATCATATTTCTTTTTGAAATATTCCCCATTCGTTGACATCTGTCACAATTTGAACAAAAGATATGGACATCTTTAAAAAGAGTTGGCCAATAAAATCCGTACTGCAAAATTTTAGCAGCAGTTTTCTTTGAAGCAAAATGACCTCCGCAAGCTTCAGAGTGACAAAACTGAATTACCTAACTGATTTCATGATTAGGTACACAACGTCTTATTATTTGGTCTTTACAGTATTTAAACACATAACGATCTTTCCAGAAAAAATTACGTACATCACTTAAGAACTTATTTTTATCAGTCCAGGTATAATTAGAAGGAATAGTACCAGTAGCTAAATAGTTGGCTATATCTGCATACCATGGTACTTCGGTTATTGCAAATAGTTGTTCATTTGGAAATGTTTCTCTAATTGGAGTTGGTTCTTCCTTTATATCATAATTTTAACCTTGACAAGTGATCTGCTATCACATTTTCAACTCCCTTTTTATCTTTAATTATAAGATCAAATTCTTGAAGTAACAAAATCCAACGCAGGAGACATGGTTTTGCATCTTTATTAGTAAGTAAGTATTTTAAAGCTGCATGATCTGTAAATACAACAATTGACGATCCAATTAGATATGATCGAAATTTATCTAATGCGAATACAACATCAAGTAATTCTTTTTATGTGGTTGAATAGTTCATTTGTGCATCATTCAGAGTTTTGCTTGCATAGTAAATAACATATGGTTTTTTATCTTTTCTTTGACCTAATACAGCTCCTACTGCATAATCACTTGCATCACACATCAATTCAAAAGGTAAGGTCCAGTCAGGAGGTTGCATGATAGGTGCAGAAATAAGCATATTTTTTAATTTATCAAATGCTAATTGGCATGCATCATTCCATTCAAATATTATATCCTAACATAGAAGATTACAGATTGGTCTAGATATTGAACTTTTTTTTTTTATTTTTATAGAAGAAGGTGAACAGTCTTATAATAAACTATCCACCCTAATAATCTGATCACTTGATAGACTGCTCCAATTATTAAAACGTTGAGAAACCTATGCAACTGAACAGACGCGTGAACAAAAGAGCCCAAAACACAGACTCTTGCGTTTTCAATGAGAGAAACAACCTCTCTTCTCCCTTTGAGCATCTGCAAAATAGCAGAGAAGTGCACATGTCCAGTATGACCTAAAAAAGATCGAACATCTTTTATAGTTTTAGGTGAAGGAAGATTAGCTATTAAGTCAATTTTTGATTTATCAACTTCAATTCTTTTTCCAGAGACTATGTGACCTAAAACAATACCTTGTGTAACCATGAAATGACATTTTTCCCAATTTAAGACAAGGTTTGTTTCTTCACATCTAATCAGTACTTTTTCCAAATTTTCTAAACATAAGTGAAATGAATCACCATATACTGAAAAATCATCCATAAAAACTTCTAGATGTCGTTCTACCATATCACTGAATATACTTAACATGCAACGCTGAAAAGTAGCTGGAGTATTACACAACCCAAAAGACATTCTTTTATAAGCAAAAGTTCCAAACGGACATGTAAATTTAGTTTTTTCTTGATCATCTATTGCAATTTCAATCTAATTATAACCAGAATATCCATCTAGAAAACAATAATATGCATGACCAGCTATTCTTTCAAGTACTTGATCTAGGAATGGTAGCGGAAAGTGATCCTTTCTGGTGACAGAATTCAGCTTTCTATAATCAATACATACACGCCAACATGTGACTGTACACATTGGGACTAATTCGTTTTCTTGATTTTTTATTACAGTAACACCAGACTTCTTTGGAACTACTTGTGTAGGACTGACCCATTTACTATCAGATATAGGATAAATAATATTAGCATCTAGTAGTTTAAGTACTTCTTTGCGAACTACCTCTTTCAAATATGGATTTAATATTCTTTGCATTTGACGAGATGGTTTAGCATTTTCTTATAAGTAAATACAATGAGTACATAGAAGTAGACTTATACCTTTTATGTCTGCTATTGTCCATCCAATAACAGTTTGGTGATCTTTCAAGACTTTTGTCAGTTCTTTTTCCTAAATTTCAGATAATTTTGATGATATTATTACTGGATAAATTTCATTTTCTCCTAAGAAAACATATTTTAAATTGGTTGGAAGGGGTTTTAATTCTGGCTTAAAAACTTTGACCTTAGATTCCACAATTGTTGGGGACAAATTCTTCACATTGTATGTCTTTTGCAGATGTAATTTCAGATTCAGTATCAGGTATTGATTCCAATGCCAATAATTTCTTTTACAGAAAGTTCTTTTCAAAAAAACTTTGAGTTAAAGTCTCAACATAATTTACTTCTTGTATTTCTTCTTCTTCTCTAGGCCGTTTTGCACTTTTAAAAATATTTAATTCCAAAGTTATATTTTCGAATGCAAGTTTCATGACTCCATTCCTACAATTAATCAATGCATTTGATGTAGTTAGGAATGGTTGACCCAAAATCAGAGGTATGTATTCAGATTCACATGCCTTACAACATGACTCTGTGTCTATAACAATAAAATCTGCTGAAAAATAGAATTGATCAACTTGGACAATAACATCTTCCATAACTCCTCATGGAGTTTTTATTGATCGGTCTGTTAGTTATAATTTAATACTGGAAGGTTTTAGCTCACTTAATCCTAATTGTGTATATACTGAATATGACATTAAATTACAACTGGATCCAAGATCTAGTAAGGCTCGTTTAATTCAAAAATTTTCAATAAGGCATGTGACTGTAGGACTACTCGGATCTTTGTACTTAAGAAGTGTATCATGCTGTATTATAGTATTAACTTGTTCAGTTGAAAATGCTTTCTTTGGTACATTAGTTCTTCTTTTTATTGTGCACAGATCTTTTAAAAATTTAGCATAAACAGGAACTCATTTTATTGCATCCAACAAAGGAATATTAATTTTTACCTGTTTAAATAACTCAAGAATATCAGACTGATCTTTTTTGGATGAAAGTTTCTTGACCCTTTGGGGAAAAGGTAAAGGAATAGGACATGGAGGGTCTTTTTCACTTTGTACTTCTTCTTGCTTTTTGACTAAAGGTTCAAGTTCAAGTGGTTCGTTTACAGGAATTGACTTACGTATTTTATTTGGAATCTTGGGTTTAATAGTTTTATCAATAACCTTACCACTTCTTAATGTTGTGATCACTTGTACTTGACATGGCGAGGCTTCAAATGACACAGAATTAGCTTGACTCTAACTTTGTGGAGGTTTAGGTTGAGATGAAAACTTCCCTTTCTCTGACGTACTTAAAGATTGAGTCAACTTAGCTAGATGACTCTTAATATCTTCAATACTCTGAGAAGTTTAAGCTTTAAAATCATTAAAAAATTGAGTTGTTTGAGTATTAAAATTCATTTGACTTTGAATGAATTGATTCATATTATCTTCTAGAGTTCTTTTCTGAGGAGGTTGATATGGTTGATATTGTTGTTGATTTTGTAGCTGTGGTGGACTTTGTGTTTGATTTATAGGTTGTTTATTTCTCCAACTAAAATTTGGATGATTTCTCCATCCTGGATTGTAAGTCTCAGAATATGGATTTGAATATGGTTTAGTATAAGTTGGAATAACATTTGATTGTTCAATTAAGACTTCTTTAAATGCAGGTATAGTTGGACATTCCCCAGCAGGATGTCCTGACAATACACAAATTTCACATACTTGATCAGTAGAAGAAACAACAGATACTTTCTTAACTTTTTTCATTTCCAGGGCTTCAAGTTTTCGAGATAGATTAGCCATTTTAGCTCTTAAATCATCATCGTCTTTCAAAATATATTTTCCTCTTTCAGATGTAGATAACTTATTTTCCACAATATTTGAAGAAGTCGAGTCCCACATCTGGGAACTCTATGAAATAGTATCAAAAAATTGAAATGCTTCTTCAGGGTTTTTATTCATAAATTCTCCTTGAGTCATCATTTCAACAAATTGTCGCATTGCAGATGGAAGAGCATCATAGAAAAACCCGACTAATGTCCAGTTTTCAAATGCATGATGTGGACAAGCTTGGAGAAGATCCTTAAATCTTTCCCAGCATTGACAAAAAGTTTCTTTTTCTTTTACAGCAAAATTCATTATTTGACGTCTTAATGCATTGGTACGATGCACAGGAAAAAACTTTTTAAAGAACTCAGTTTGTAAAACTTGCTAATTTGTGATAGAATTTGCTCTTAAAGAGTTAAGCCATAATTTAGCTTTATCTTTCAATGAGAAAGGAAAAAATTTTAATTTGACCATTTCAGAATTATCTTGCAAAGTTCCACATACTTCTTTAAATTATTTTATATGAACATAAGGATTTTCAGTTTCTAAACCATGGAACTGTGGTAGTAACTGTATTGTTCCTGGTTTAATATTAATATTTGGAGCGTTTGTTGGAAAAACAAAACATGACGGGACATTAGTTCTTGTAGCATGTAAATATTCTTTTAATGGTCGGATATTTTGAACTACTTCTTGTTCTCTAGCTTCTTCCTCCCTAGGTACGTTTTGAGCCATATTTAAGTTAAATGATTCTTGTGTAGATTGTGAGGATGAAGATGATGAAGACGAAGGAGTTGACTGATTTACCGAACCTACTGATGAATGAACAGACATAGACTATTAAAAACAAACAAACAAACTATAAACATACAAAACAAATAAACAAATATTATTTTTATTTTTTATTATTATTATTTTTTTCAAATTACCGTAACTCCCCGACAACGGCGCCAAAAACTTGATTCGACACTTTTTTGTGATCTGAATTATATTAATTATACACCCAAGTATAAGTGGTCAAATTGTAGTTTTCTCGATTTTAAGTCCAAGTATCGATCCCACGAAAAGTTTTAGTAACTTAGAATTTAAAATAAAAACAAAATAAAAAGAACATTAAAGTTGTTGTTTAAAGCAGTGTAACAATTGATAGCTTGTGATGTGAGCTTAGATTGATAACTAGTTTACTTTAAATAAATGCAAAAATAAGCTTGTTAATGACAATAATATAAAAGATATCATTCAGTTTAGAGGATCCCATATGCTTTATATCGGTTAAATACTGAAAATGCTACCTTACAACAATTAACTCCCATGTTACTAGCAAGTTAACCGGTAGGTCTGATATATATAAACCATCACACATCAACTTCTTAGGTTAGCTGGTGATATTAGTTATAACACATCAACTTTTTAGGTTAGCTGGTTATATTCACGACAATCGATTAATCCAAGTACACCAGAAGGACAAGCCATTCATGAGGAATACTTGAATTATTCAATTGTCTAGTGATAATAAGTGCGTACATAATAAACTATAACTCAACAACTTCTTAGGTTAGCTGGTTATAGATGTACCAATTAACTAATTCGAGTGAACCAGAAGGCCAAGCCATTCATGAGGAATACTTGAATTACCCAATAGGTCATCAGTGATATATATATACCAATTAAACATCCTTAGCGTTCCGGTGGAGGACTAGCCATACCAGTAGGAACACCGTGGTTGTTAGACTGGCAATATAGTTATATATAGTAATTAAACAACCCTAATAACCCAAAAGGACAAGCCATTCATTAGGATCATTTAGGTTTTGTACCATGCATCAGTAGAACATCCTCAGCGTTCCGGTGGAGGACTAGCCATACCGGTAGGAATACCGTGGTTATTTAACTGGTAGGTTGATGATGCACCGATGACATAATTCCAGGCATAGCACCGAAACTACGTACATCATTGTATCATGCATGAAACTTATAGTACATATATAGATAAAGATATAAATAAAACATCAGCATTTCCATAATTTAACTGATAATATACATATGTTCACCCTTCACCGAAGGGTATAAAAGACTACTCACGCCCCATTGCTACTAACAAGCAAGGAGTGCGGGTATTCGTCATTGCAACTGAAATGAAAGCACAAACTGTAAAACTTCTTTCACAAGGAACACTTGAAACACAACCACTCTTATTATTAATTAAAACAACAAAGTGGCGGTAGTTCAACTATCCGAATAGAAAGACTAAACAGAAATGTAAAAAAATACAGAATATCGATGAAGAACCGACCGGCTAAGACTTTCTCTTTCTTTCTTTCTTTCTCTTTTTCTTTCTTTCTTTGGCTTTGGTGTGGCCGGCCTTCTTGAAAACAAAGGATGGCATGGCTATTTATAGGCAATAATAGAAGCACGAGGTGGAAAGATAGCACGAGGTGGAGATTTTAAGGCCTTACACCTTGTGTGGCCGTCCCCTACCATCCTCTACCATCCGGATGGTGAAGCCCTGCAGCAAGGGCACTTGTCAGGTTCTTGGAGTTTGGAAGGTCTTGCAGCAGGGGCATGTGTCGCAGGCTGGAGCTTCCATGTGTCGTTGTTTCCAGCTTTGCAATTTTTCCACATATTCTCCTGTATTTCTGTATTAGACCCTGAAATTCATACATAAAATATTTAAAATTTTAATTTACGCACAATCCCTAATTCATAATTTTTAATTGTTTTATCTTACAAAGTTAATTACTTAATTATTTTCGATTACACACTAATTAGGGTTAATCAGTGTCTAAAAAATCCTCGAAAACCTCCGAACTCAAAATTACCGATTTGGCCTTTGCCAACGATGATCTGAAGGCTCAGGTGCATGACCTAAAGACTCAAGTCAAGGGGTTGAGCTCAGCGAACAAGGGCTTAAAGACCTAAGCTAATGAAGAGCTCAAGCTTAAGATTGAGGACTTGTTTCAGGCGTGGAAGGACGCATTCGAGGCTCGTAACTCCTTCCATTCTATGAAGAAAGAGTACGCCATGTTGGCTGAGGTCAACGTCGTGCTGCTAAAGGAAATTAAAGTGGATAGGGCTAAGGTGAAGACAAGGGACACCAAGATGGCAAAGCTCCAGGATGAATGTGCTATGAACTGGTCAGCTGGGTATTTTTCCTTCTAGGAGCAGGCCATAGAAGTGTACCTTGCTCTGAACTTCGACTTCGATCCTCCTTTGGATAAAGAGAATGATGGATCAGCTGCTGAAAATGAGGCTAAGGTCGGGGTCACAGCTCCTGTTGCCGTCCCTAAGGTTGAAGTTTCTGTCACTGTCTTTGCTGGGGATGAAGCCGAGGCTCCTAAACCTGTTCCTACTGAGACTGGGGTTGAGCCCTCTTTTGGGCCCGTTTTGACTGGGGAGACAACTTCAGTAGAGGTGGGAGTTCCTGAGATCACCTTGCCTCTAACCGAAGTTGAAGTTCCAGCGTCTGTCCCCACTAAGGCTCCTTCTGCTTCATCTGAGCTTCTTCCTGCTCTGCCAAGGGGAGTGATTATACCAGGCATGTCCCAAACTGAAGAAGTCAGAGGTCCTGCTGTGGACTCTTAGGGTTTTTTTTTGAAAATTTCTTATCTTTCTAATATTTTTTGGAAGAAATGAAAAAGAACTTGTATCTTGCTTCTGTCTTGTTGTCTCCCCTTTGCCCCCTTGCTTCAAGGAGAACTTTGTTCTTTTGGGAGCAATTTTGTCTTTTTCAAGTATAAGGTATGTTCCCTAGCTGAGGGACTAATTTGAGAAGCTTAGCTTTCTGTCAAAGGGTTTATGAACTGAGAAGCTCATATTTGCGAGTTGAGGAGCTCATGGGTTGTTGGCGAGCTAAGGGGCTCATCTGAGCTAAAGAGTTCATCTCTGTGAGCTAAATAGTTCACCTTAGTTTTATGAGTTGAAGAACTCATCGCAATTTTATGAGCGGAAGAGCTCATCATTATTTTATGAGTTTGAGACCTCATCTTGGTTTTATGAGCTGAAGAGCTAATCATAGTTTTATGAGCTGAAGAGCTCATTGCTATTTTATAAGTTTGAGGACTCATCATCGTTTTATGGGCTGAAGAGCTCATCGTAGTTTTATGAGCTGAAGAGCTCATCGTTGTTTTATGAGCTAAAGAACTCATCATTGTTTTATGAGCTGAATAGCTCATCTTTATTTTATGAGCTGAGGAGCTCATCTCTGTTTTATGAGCTGAAGAGCTCATCTTTTGCTAGTAGTAGAGCGACAATTGAACTGAAACTTCTTTGTTTATTGCCATGAAATTTTACAAGTGTGTAGTTCTTGGTTACTAAAAGAATCTTTTCAAATAGTCAACATTCCAGGAATGAGGCAAGATTCTTCCCTCTTCAGTTCGTAGCTCGTAATTTCCTGTTCTGATCACTTTGGATATGATGTATGGACCTTCCCAATTGGTCCTAGCTTCCCATGAGTGGGGTCCTTTCTAGCAAGGAGGAGTTTCTTGAGGACCAGATCTCCTACTTTGAAACTCCTATGTCTGACCCTTCTATTGTAATACCTTGCTATCTTTCTTTGATAGCCCAGGATGCATTGTAAGGCTTTGTCCATTTTTTCATCCAGGAGATCAAGATTGACTAGGAGTAACTCATCATTTAACTCGGGGGTTGATGAACTCTGTCCTAGGAGATGTGATGCCTACTTCCACTTGGGCTACTGCTTCTATGCCATAAGCTAGGGCGAATGTGGTTTCTTGAGTTGCCGATCTGGCTGTGGTTATGTAAGCTCATAGCACTTCTGGTAGATGTTCTACCAATCGACCTTTTATGGCTTCGAGTTTGGTCTTCAGAGATGCTTTTATGGTCCGGATAGTTACTTTTGCTTGTCCATTCGACTGAAGATGAGTTGATGCATAGAAGTAGTTTTTTATGCCTAGCTTGGCACAAAATCCTTTGAACCTCGAGTTGTCAAACTGTTTTTCGTTATCTGATACCAGTGCCTTTAGGATCCCAAATCTACAGATTATGGATTTCTAGGTGAAACTCTGGATTTTTTGCTCTGTGATCCTCGCAAGAGGTTCCACCTCAACCTACTTGGTGAAGTAATCTACCCCTATTATAGAAAATTTGCATTGCCCCGTGCTTGTTGGAAGAGGTCCGAGTATGTCTAAACCCCACTGCTGGAACGACCATGGGCTAATCACTGAGGTGAGGAGCTCTGGTGGGCAGTGTGTAAGATTGGCATGCACTTGACAGGTTTTGCATTTCTTAACTAGCTCTATAGCGTCCCTGAGTATGGTGGGCCAAAAATATCCCTGTCTTAGAGCTTTACTAGCTAGGGCTCGAGCTCCAATGTGATTGTCGTAGATCCCCTCATGGATTTCCCTAAAGATGTAATTTGCCTGTTCGATGTCAACATATCTCAAGAGTGGTGATGAGAAACCTCTCTTGTACAGATTCCCTTGGAGGATGGTGAATCTGGAAGACCTGATCCTTAGTCGTGCTGCTTCTTTGGAATCTGTTGGAAGGGTTCCATCCCACAGGTAGTCCTTAATTGGGTCCATCCAAGTCAGCTGAATCTGAACAGGGAATACCTCCTCGAGCTTGGTGTTTACTGATGGCTCTACTAGGTGTTCACCTAGAATGTGCCTATCCAAGCTTTCCTGGGAAGTAGTAGCTAGCTTGGCAAAGGCATCGGCTCAGGAGTTTTCAGCTCTAAGAACGTGCACGACCTTAACCTACACAAATTTTCTCATTAGCTCTTGTACCTTCTTCATATATAGAGCCATTCTTTCTTCGGTAACCTCGTATGTCTCTTCGATCTCTTTCACCACCATCTGAGAGTCGCTGTGAATCACGAGCTACTCTACTTCCATGGAATATGCCATGTTGAGCCCGGTCATAACGTCTTCGTACTAAGCCTCATTTTTTGAAGCTTTGAAATTGAATTTGAGGGCGTACTCAATATCAATCCTGTCTGGGGAGGTCAAGATCAGTCCAGCACCATTGCCCTGGGCGTTGGCAGCACCATCTACAGAAAGTTTCCACGTCGGGAGGTCGGGTATCAGTTGGGTTATTCTCAGGGGTGCTTCCTAGCCCATTGTGAATTCTGCGATAAAATTTACCAAAATTTTTCCTTTGATAGCGGTTCTGGGCTTGTATTTGATATCGAACTCGCTGAGTTCTATTGCCCATTTGACTAGTATTCTTGATGATTCTAGCTTGTGCAAGACCTGCTTCATTGGCTGATCTGTGGGTATTTCTATTGTGTGGGCTTGAAAAATAAGGTCTGAGTCTCCTTGCAGTTGTTACTAGAGCCAGTACCAGCTTCTTCATCTTTGCATATATCTCCTCTGTTCCCCTTAGAGCTATGCTGCAGTAGTAGACTGGTTACTGAGCTCTGTCTTGCTCCCTAACTAGTGTCGCGCTGATTGAAAAATCTAAGACAACAAGGTATAAGGTGAGTACCTCTCCCTCTCTAGGACTCACAAGGACCAGAGGCGTGTTGGGGTAATCCTTGAGAGATTTGAATGCCTCGCCACCCTGTGCATCCCATTGGAACGCTTCTTTCAGGACT
Source organism: Ilex aquifolium (assembly GCA_951799425.1). NCBI lineage: Eukaryota > Viridiplantae > Streptophyta > Magnoliopsida > Aquifoliales > Aquifoliaceae > Ilex > Ilex aquifolium. The sequence continues at coordinate 30,006,892 of OX637391.1, forward strand.
TGGAAAGGGTTGGCACTTATCGCTCGACCTGGAGACAAAGCGACTTAAAACTGCTATCCTCCCTGTTAAACGTTGAACATCTCTTTGGTTTGAGGGTGGTTGCATGTTGATTACAACTCTGACCTTCTCTAGGTTAGCCTCTATACCTTGGTTATTGACTATAAAACCCAGAAATTTTCCAACAGAGACTCAAAAGGCGCATTTTGCTGGGTTGAGCTTCATTTAGTACTTTTTAAGGATCTGAAAAGACTCCTCGAGGTGGTGGATATGAAACTCAGCTTTCAATAACTTCACCAGCATGCCATCGATATACACATCCATTGACGTCCCAATCTACTTCTGGAACATGCGATTCACCAATCGTTGGTATGTGGCTCCAGCATTCTTTAATCCAATGGCATGACCTGGTAGCAGTATGTCTGCTACTCGGTTATGAATGATGTCTTCTCTTGATCATTTGAGTTCATCCTAATTTGATTCTACCCCGAGAAAGCATCCATGAAGCTTACAAGCTCATGTCCTGTTGTGGCATCTATGATCAGATCAATTCTAGGCAGTGAGAAACTGTCCTTGGGGCAGACGTTGTTCAGATCGGTGAAGGCAATTCAGAGGCGCCACTTGTAGTTAGTTTTCTTTACGAGGACCACATTGGCCATCCAGGTCGGATAATCTATCTCCTTAATAGCCTTGGCACGAAGGAGCTTGGAGACCTCGTTTATTACTTTCTAGTGCTCTGGGGCAAAAATTCTCCGTTTCTGTAAAACCCGGGAAATTTGAACTTTTTCCAAAAAAAGGGCAAAATAGTAATTTGCCACTATAATGCGTATTTAAAATACTCATGTTCTAGACCTCAGATGAGGAAACGGAGTTCGCTGTTGGATTCGTATCGCAGAAACGAGTCACCTTGTCAAATTTCGTCGAATTCCGAGATAGTCGGATTTTGCACGTCGTTCGAGGCGACTGCGTGGCGAATGACCTCACGAACGTCCCCATGAATAAATTTTATGAAATTTCCTTAAAATTAAGTTAAAGTTCAAATAAAATTAATTTGAACTTAAACTGGGATCAAACGAATCGTTTCGGGACTAAATCGGACCCGATTAAGCGAGGGACACGTGGCGCGACGTAGGCCGAGTATTTAAAACTATAAATAGGGGTAAATATCTAGAAAATCAGAATTTTTCTTCCCTTGTGTTCTTGTTTGGCCGGCCAAGAGAGAGAGAAGAGAGAAAGGAGAGAAAATACATTTTCTTCAAGCTTCCTCCGTCGATTCCCGGACTTCCGTCGCTCGGATTCCGTCGAGTCAAGAGTTAAAGTCGATCCTCTCGACGAGGGCTACGCAACCACACCAAGAACAAGGGATTTCACCGAAGATCCAAAGGAGGAGATTTGGGGGAAATCTAGTCTTGGGCTCGAGAAGTGTTCTTGAAGCTTCATTCGGGTGAATTACGTTTCGAGAGGTAGGATTTTTCCTACCTTGGTGTAATCCTTCCCTAGATGTTAGTAGTTAAAGGGTTTGATATGTTGAGGCATATGGATAGATTTTTATATGTATATTATGGTTATAGAAATGGAAAAGTGAGCATAGAAGTTGGTTAATCTAATTTTCTAGCTTGACTTTGGTATATGAAGTTACATGTGATTTATTATGTAACTTGGGGAAATTTGAGGCATGCTTTGTGATTTATGAATTGTGCCTAGAAGGTGTTTGATTAAATGCCTTGCTTGAATGGAGTGGTTGTTTTGATTTAATTGAAATAACATGTTTAAGTTTAACTTGTGAAATCATATGCTTATAATATGATTTGAGATTAAATGTGCTTGTTGATATATGCATATGTTGATATATTAACATTAAAATGAATATGGTATTTATATGCTTAGGATATAAATTTACCATGGACATGTTGAAATTGTGCATGAGTTGTTCTTGACATGTGGAACATCATGTGGTATGCAATGGGACATAGCATTGCATGTGCACGGAAACATCTCATTACATGGGTGTGTGCATGGTTGATGTCAACGCCACAATTGGTGATTGACGAAATGGCTTGGGAAAAGTTGGGTCGAAGACCTAGCTAAGCCCATGAGTGCATGATAAATTGGGTCGGGATGAGCAAGAAGAGGCATGACGACCTCTCGGGTGAAAGATCCGGTGATTTGGAGGGTGCACTCCGTTGGTATAAGAGTCCATAAAGTGTACGGGTGTGGAAGACCATTGGTATTGAGCCCATGAAAAAGTCTGATCCCAAGAATGACCCTAGTTTTGAAAATGTCATTTGATGTAAACATAAATGACGGGATGAAACACTTTGACATTACATCGTGTAGTAGGAGTCGGAGAGGACTCGGGTTGAATTGCATGAGTGGGTGTCATCTCATTTCATGGCATGGTAGTATTGCATTCCAACTTAGAATGCATGTTCTTATGAGAAATGGTTGTTTGCAAATAAATGTTGCATGAGCATGAGCATCTAGGGGGAGAGTAGCCCTTGTAGGATTTACTCTACTGGGCGTTGGCTCACACTATACGGGAAACATTTCAGGTGTGGGGTTTGCACCGGCGGATGGCTCACTTGGAGAGCATCAAGCATGAAGGGGGCCGGCTTGTGGCCTTAGTTCGAGTTTTTGTAAAATTTTTGTATAAATTCCATTTTGATGTGTAAATTATGGAATTAATTGTAATGAAACTTGTATAAGTTATGTATTATATGGAAAATCTCATTAAACATGTGTTGGATGAGTTTTGGGAGGTTTGGAATGGCTTGGAAACGAAAAACAGGTAAAAAGAGGAATTCTGGGCCAGGCGTACCGGTACGCGTACCGGTACGGTTGGGTCCAGAGGGCTTAGCGTACCGGTACGACTAGGTCCAGAGGGCGTAGTGTACCGGTACGCTCTCCAAACTTCAGAATTTTTTTTATTTTCTATTTCTTTTGCCAAGTCTTTGGGCTATGTTTTCCTCCCTTCTAATGTTACAAATGGATAATAAGGGGATACCAATGGTGGTATATTGGATCTCGGATAGGTCAACCAACCGAAAGAAATTGGACTTGTATTTTCTTTTATCCCGGTAAAGGGAATGTGGTGCCGCGGTGTCGGGTTAAGCGACATCCACGGGTATTTCCGCGGGTTGACGGGTTGTCAACGGTCAATAAAAGACCCCCGGAAAATGGGGCGTCATAGTTTCTACTTGATGAGCTTAAAGGTTGGATTCACGCTGAGCTTGTGCGTGATGAATGAGGGGTCAATCCCCTGCATGTCTTCCTGCTTTCATGCGAATACCTCCATATTTTCCTTCAGAAATTGAATAAGGAGGTCTTTAACCCCCTTCAGCTGTTTGATCCCACGTACACCAAATGCTCTGGGTCCTTGTCAAGTTGGATATGCTCTAGCTCTTCTGAAGGCATGGGTCTTGTCTCCAGTTCATCCCTTATGTTGAGCTCATCCAGTTATATAGTTTCGACCTCCTTCTTCTTCATAGATCCATGTAGCATTCTCGTACTACTCGCTGGTCTCCTCAGATAACTCCAATGTCATTTTCGATAGAAAATTTCATCACGAGATGATAGGCAGAGGGAATAGCCCTCATGGCATTGAGGGAAGGTATCCCCAGTAGAACGTTATATGCTGAAGGGGCGTCAACTATCAGGAATCTTACTGCGGTGGTGAATGGGCAGGGAGGGTCTCCCATTGTAAGAACAAGCTGGATTGAGCCCAGGGGTAGCACCCTTTCCCCAGAGAATCTGAGTCGGTGAGTCCTTACTGGCTCAAGCTTGTCTCTTCCAATGTTTATCTTGTCGAAGGTGGATGCAAAGATGATATCAGCAGAGCTCCCGTTGTCGATTAGAACCTGATAGACGGTTCTATTGGCGATGATAGCCTTTACTACCAAGGGATCATCGTGGGGATGTTTGCAGCCTTCCAGATCTGCATCTTAAAATGTTATGTCCATGCTCAGCTGAGGTGCCTTGGGCACAACCTGTACTTCCAGTACGTCTTCTGCCCTGACTTTTCGCATGTAGGCCTTTCTGGCTGAGCTGGTTTCTTCTCCTCCAACAAATCCTCCTAATATCACCCTTATTTCTCCCAAGGACTGTTGGTGTTGCATAAGAGCTTGATGCTGAGGTGTTGGGGGTGGGTGAACTTGGTTCTAACTGTCTTGTGCTATGAAGCGGCGTAGTTGCCTCCTCTGAATTAGGAACTCGATCTCTTTCTTCAGCTGAATGCAATCGTCAATGTGATGACCGTGGTCTTGGTGGTACTCTCATTACGTCGTAGCATCCCGTTTTGTGGGGTCAGCCTTCATCTGAGGTGGCCACTTCAGAAACTTTTCATTCTGCACTTCGTAGAGGACCTAGGACACCGTGGCGTTAAGGGGAGTGAACTGCTTTGGAGCGTACCTTGGCTTTAACTTCTAAGGTGCGGGAACTAGGCGATCTCTAATGTCTCCTCTTCTTTTTGGGGAGCGATCTCTGTCTCTTCATGGAGACCTTTCTCGAATCCTTTCCTTCTTTGGACTTCGGTCGTTTCTTTTCTCTTTCTTTTTTTGGGTACCTGAGCTTCTAGTCTTTGAGAAGAGACCCTCTTCGCCATTTATGTATTTTTCTGTCTTGACAAGGACCTCAGCCATGTTGGCTTATGGGTTCTTAGAGATAGAGAACATTAAGTCGTTGGACTGGACTCCCAGTCCAGCAATGAAGGCAGTGAGGGAAAAACTCTCATCAGGGACGCCTACTTTTAGAGATTCTGAATTGAACCTTTGAACGTAGCTCTGTAGTGTCTCATTGGGTCCCTGTTTCACATTTAATAAGTGGTAGCTCGGCTTTCGGTAGGTCAGAGCTCCAATGAAATGTGACACTAACGCTACTGAGAGCTCCTTGAACAAAGAAATAGAAGCTGGGGTCAGCCTGTTGAACCAGGCCAATGTTGAGCCCTTCAGTGTGATAGCGAAAGCTCGGCATCACACTAGGTCTTGATAATCATTTAGCTCCATCTGGTTCTTGTAAGTGTTGAGATGGTGCATGGGATCCCTTGTCCCATCAAAGGCTTCTATCTGCAACATTCTGAACTTTGGTGGAAGAGGGAAATACAACACTTCTGCGGTAAAGGGAGACTTTGTCTGCTGGACCAGGGTGTCCATGGACATAGGGGTTTTACCCCTCACAACCTTCTTCATGTGGCTGAGCTCTTGTTGGATCTCTTTGAAGCACTGCTCCCAGAACTACTCATTTATTTCCTGTTGGAATGGGGGAAATTCATTCTTATGAGTTCCCCTATTCTGGCTCTGTACTTCCTTGTTGTCCTCGTTCCTCTAAACTTGATGATGGACATTGCCAATTGGTTGGCTACGCTCATCCCCCTCGGTGATGTCCCTTAGGGGATTGAGGTGTTGATGTTTTCTCTGTGGGGGGTCATTTTGGGCTGGTTGTGCCCTCTGGGACATTGGATGAGATTTAGTAACTCCTCATTCTGCTGGAGGAGGCGTTGATTGGCTAGGCAAAGGGCTTTGACCTCGTTATTTGAAGGAGGGTCCACCATGGGTGGTTCAACTTCTAGATCAGGCAAGAAATCATGAGGATTTTCTTGTTGCCTTCCAACGACAAGTTCTTGTTGGTTCTGCAATCTGAGGGGATTTATCTGACTTCTGCTCATATTGCGCATAGAAACCATCAATTTTTGAAGATGATCAGTAGAATTTTACTTGTCGTTGAATAAAGAATTTATGAATACAATCATTGAGAAAAGTTCATCTAATTATATTTATTTTACTTTCCCTTCTACATTTTGAATTAATTAAAAAAGAATTATTGTTTTAAGGCATAAAAATAAAGAATTCAAGTATTCAAAACTACAACATTGTATTTAAGAGATAAAATAAAAAATATTTGTTTACCTAATGACTTTTATATTATGTAAGATTCACTCAAATAGAACTTCTATGGATGCTTTGAAAATTAAATAACTTACTTGGATTTTAATTTAAGATAAAAAATTATATTTCAATAAATATAATTGAATATAAAATTGTAAAAAGAAAATATAATTTTTGTTTTCATGGGAAAGATAAAATTGGAACAAAACAAATCATTGATGGAGTTTAGGATTTCTCGGGAATATGATAATACTTAATAGTTCTTTTGAAAGAAAAGTAGGACTTATTGGTATTTTTTTCTATGTTTACTGTTGATACCCAAACTTAATTCCAAGTACGAGCTCAGCTCGGGAGGTCAGATATGGAGTTCAGATAAAAACCTCAGAATTTAGAGGAGAAGAGCTCAAGCTCGACCCAGGCAAAGCAATACCCCAAATCAGTTAGGGAAACAGCTGGATATCAGTCAGTATTACCCAAGCGGAAATCATGCAGCGTCCCCAAGAGGGAGACTCTCATTTGATTAGGATCCCCCCCTAGGAATAAGGAAGATCCCATGAATGGGGGGCAAAGATCTCGGCAGAGATCCTGGAAGGTAGGGGGTGATATTATAAGTACTGTATATTTCCATGGGAGGGGGGATTTTTGGACTGGAACAGATTGTACACCATCAATAAGAGAGAAAAACGAAGAGAGAGACTCCATTCCAGAGTGGATTAGCCGAGCTCAGGCCGGTGAACCACTATAATCTTGTCTTGTTATCATCCCCTTTCCCAGAAATTCCCTAAGCATCACCGGTGTTATCAAGCACGAGCCTTGTAGCTCAGACACCGAACTTAGCTCCACGCAGGTCGTTCATATCAAATAATCCTGTTCCATAGCTTGCTCACATAGATTTACACCATCAGTTTGGCGCCGTCTGTGGGAACGACTGTTCCTATTACAAATAAGCTGATTTCTCAGTGACTGATGGTAACTACTCGAAATATGAGCAGAAGTCAAACAAACCTACCACGAATGCAAGATCCACAAGAAGCTACCAACGGCAGACAACCCGAAAACGTCCAAGAAATTAATTCCCCCATTAACAACGAGGTGGAGGCCCTTCGACTCGTCAACCAGCGCTTGCTAAGGGAAAACGCAGAATTATCAAAGCTCGTACAACACCCACAGGAGGCACGACCGGCCCCAGAAGGCCAGAACAATCCCCCTCATAGGGAACAACGACACTAGGACCCCCTTAGAGAGGTCAACGAAGGGGGAGAAAGCAGCCAGACCAGGGGGCATGCTCCTTACCTGCCCCCTAGGAATGGCCACAACGAGGAAGTGCAAAGTCAGAACGATGGGGGTGAGAGGGACGATTTTTTCCCTTACCCGCAAGACAGGAGAGAACAACATTGGGAGCAACGCTTCAAAGACATCCAGCAAGAGCTCAGCCACATGAAGGAGGCTGTAAAAAACAAGGCTCCGGTTACAATGGATGTCCTAGTGCAACAAACCGAATCCCCATTCACCACTGGAGTGCTACACTTTCCTCTTCCACCAAAGTTCAAGATGCCACAAATAGAGGTCTTTGACGGGACGAAAGATCCCGTAGATCACCTCAACACTTACAAAAACCAGATGGAGTTGCATGGATACCAGGATCCCGTACGTTGCAGAGCTTTTGCCATCACATTGAAAGGCTCTGCCCTAGCCTGGTTTCACAGGCTCCCACCAGCCTCGATCTCATCCTTTAAAGAGCTCTCCATAGCTTTCGTATCTCACTTTATAGGAGCCAGGATATACAGAAAGCCGAGCTACCACCTGCTGAATGTGAAACAGGGGCCTCAAGAAAACCTGAGGTCTTATGTCCAAAGGTTCAACTCGGAGACACTAAAAGTAGACGTTCCAGACGAGAAATTCGCCATAACTGCCTTTATTGCAGGGTTGGGAGTGCAATCAAAGGATCTAATGTTCTCCATATCGAAGAACCCTCAGGCGAGCATGGCTGAGGTGTTAGCCAAGGCAGAGAAATATATAAACGGTGAAGAGGCACTCCTTTCCAAAGTAGGGGGTACATCCTCACGGAAGGAGAAGGAAAAAGAACAAAAGATAAGGGACCGGAGTCCCAGGAAGGAAAAAGGGCAAGAGAGGTCTCCGAGAAGTGATAGGGACCGCTCGTCAAAGAGAAGAGGAAATGTCAGGGATCGCCTGGGCCCCATGCAGCCTGAACTCCAGCCCAGATACGGACCTCAGCGATTCACCCCACTCACTGCCGCTGTGTCGCAAGTTCTGTATGAGGTCCAAAACGAGAAGTTTTTAAGATGGCCACCTCGAATGAAGGCAGATCCAGCCAAAAGAGACCCCACGAAGTACTGTGATTACCACAGAGATCACGGTCACCACACTGATGACTGCATTCAGTTAAAGAAGGAAATCGAGTTCCTGATCCAGCGAGGTCAGCTACGCCGTTTCGTAGCCCATGACAACCAGAACCGAGCTCTTCCACCTCCACCACCTCAGCAGCAAGCACCTGCACCACATCAGCAGCCTCTAGGTGAGATCAGGTGATCCAAGGGGAAGAGAGGCCAGCGGAAGCTGAGGAATTAACCCTAAGGCCCCTTCTACCTCAAACGATGAAGGGGAGGTCTGGTCCAGGACTTTAGCTTTATCGAGGGGCGGATGGTCTCCCGAAGAAGGAAGGATCTCTGGAGCTCGAGGGGAGCTCGACGAAGTGACACCAACTCCAGGAGCTGAAACAAGCGAACTTGATAACAGGGAAGAGGTTCCTGTAGTTAAAGTAGGGACGCTGGGGGGCAATCCTGGTCTCGGCACCTTAGCTCGAGTAACAGGACGGTTATCAGAGACGACCTCTGGCTTACGCTTACTTTTACCCTTCAGCTGAGCTATCTTGGCTTTAATCTCTCCTTTGGATGGCTCCATTGAAGAAGAACCTGAAAAACAAGGGTCATCATTTGACAAGAAGAGCCAGAAGGAAAGAGGGGGAGGCCTGAAACTAGCAAGGAGAAATCTACTACCTGGCACCTCAGTTGTAGCTTCTGGAAAGGAGATAGGCACCTCGACAGAAAGAGGAGTAGGGGATTCTATAACTATCCCAGGGGTACTGAGCCCTTGCGCTACAAGGACGAGGGGTCGGATGAGCTCAGAATATCTCGCCGTTTGGCACTTCTCCAACCTTAGCAACACCTTTTCATCCTCCGAACTGAGTTCCAGCCTTTCACCTAGGAACCCATGAAAACAAGGCAAGATCAGTGATGGTCACAAGACTCGATTGCAATCATGGCTAGACGAAGACTCACCTAGATTCTCGGGAACAGACCACGCCCTAGGGACTGGAAGGGTGTCTGTTTTATCGGCAGGATCATACTCCCATTGTGAGCCCTCCACAAAAAAGAATTATTTTTTCCACTGCTTGTGGGAGCTCGGAGGATCAGCGATGATCACTTTGGTCTTGACACGTCGGGAGATATATAAAAAGCCCTCCGAAGAATTGTACTTGACATTGTAGAAGTGTGTAAGCAGGGGAATAGTGGGAACCCCAAGCTTATGGATTTTGAAGAAGACAAGTAGACCCACCAAAATTCCCCAGAAATTAGGAGGAAGCTGAGCAGGGCAGACGTTGAAATGTTGAAGAACGCCCTTTATGAAAGGGTGAAGAGGAAAGCGCAGCCCGTTCTCAAAGGCAGCTACGAAGAAGCAGACCTTCTTATGAACGTGGGAGACATAGGGGGTATACTCATCCGGGCACCAGTACTTAACCCCTGGGGGGAAACCATAACGAGCGCTCAATATTTTCATAAGAGAAGGGCTGGCCTCACTACGGCCTACACTCTCAGCATGACTAAAGGCAGACAAAACCTCTGGAGTCGTAACACCTACACCACTCACTTTACCCTTCCCCGTGTTCGAGGCCACAGGGGGCAGTGCAGAAGGAGGCTCAACAGTGGGTGCATAAGCTTCGGCGGAATCAACACCGGGGAAATTGTCGATCTCCTCACCAACGGCTCCTAGGTCAGAGTCCTCCCCAACTGACTGATCTCCTAAAAGGGAAACAGAGGAATGGGTGGCATCGGAGGAAGCAGACACAGTAGGGCAGGAAAAGGGTAGCTGGAAAGACCTGTAGAGAGGAGGAATTTCAGAGACGCACTCCTTAAGGACTTTGGGATGGACACAATTATGAGCGATGATAAAAATCCTAGCGGTAGAGTAAGGGTCCAAAAAATGGGGAAGATGAATCAAAGAAAAACCTTTGTTCCTAAAATAACAGAACCGAAAGGTCCAAAAATAAAGAAACCACCTCAGATTCGAGGGATCCAGAACGGAAATAACAGACAAAGGACCAAGAACGTACCTAATCAAGAATGTACAGCAAGCCAAAGGTCAAAGGAAGCAAGTCGCCAACGCCAATTCGAAGAAAAAGGAATCGCTACAAAGCCCTAAATTCGCCGAAGGGATTGATAAGTCTAGAGTCTACAAGGAAGAGGGAGGTTTTTGAAGTTTCAAAGGAAGAAAAATGGCCGTTAGCGTCAAGTCGGAAGCATTTAAAGCTAAACTGCACCAAGTGGGGAACGTGCGCGGGGAACAAGGAAGGAAATGATTACTCGTAACCGTCAAGAGCCTGTTCGCACGAAGATCGAGGCCGACAGCTGGAGCTCAGCATTAATTGGACCTCAGCTCAGCCCCAACCCAAGATCACTTGGGCTAAGGGCTGGGGGGCAACTAATGATACCCAAACTTAATTCCAAGTACGAGCTCAGCTCGGGAGGTCAGATATGGAGTTCAGATAAAAACCTCAGAATTTAGAGGAGAAGAGCTCAAGCTCGACCCAGGCAAAGCAATACCCCAAATCAGTTAGGGAAACAGCTGGATATCAGTCAGTATTACCCAAGCGGAAATCATGCAGCGTCCCCAAGAGGGAAACTCTCATTTGATTAGGACCCCCCCTAGGAATAAGGAAGATCCCATGAATGGGGGGCAAAGATCTCGGCAGAGATCCTGGAAGGTAGGGGGTGATATTATAAGTACTGTATATTTCCATGGGAGGGGGGATTTTTGGACTGGAACAGATTGTACACCATCAATAAGAGAGAAAAACGAAGAGAGAGACTCCATTCCAGAGTGAATTAGCCGAGCTCAGGCCGGTGAACCACTATAATCTTGTCTTGTTATCATCCCCTTTCCCGGAAATTCCCTAAGCATCACCGGTGTTATCAAGCACGAGCCTTGTAGCTCAGACACCGAACTTAGCTCCACGCAGTCGCATAGATTTACACCATCATTTACTTATTATATTAAACATGGGAGATAGAATTACCTCAATCCAATTATATAATTACAATCTATCTACCTTTAGAAATTATTAAGCATAAGTTTTTCCATGAATAAAAATCTAGAAAGCTTAAAAACAATTACAGATTTATTTTATTGGTTTTTTGGGTTCAATGGGGAAGCCAATAATAGGTGGAATTTTAAAAATTTTTCTCCAACTACCAAAACTCTATTTAATCATATATCGAAGGTGGTAAAGGGCTGGTTTTATTAGTTTGTCCATATAAGTGGTCTATATATAACTTTTATAAATTTTCATCTCGCCGGAAACAACTCTAATTTACTCTCTATTTTTCATTTTTTAGTCATTTTATCTAGTCCAATACCAAAAAATCACTCAAACCCACTCTCTATTTCTCATTTCATCTTTTTGAGTCTCCAGATTTGGCGAGCCCCCTCTCCCTCTCTATCCACCTCTCTCTCTCTCTCTTGATTCAATCAACTTTCTATTTTGCTATTTCACCCATTTTTATTTTTCATTTTTTTTTGTTTTGGCTCTTCATCTTTTTATCTCATTGATTTTGCTATTTCACCCCTTTTTATTTTTCAGTTTTTTTTTTGGCTCTTCCTCTTTCTATCTCATAGATTTACTAAAATTTCATGATAATTTGACAAGAAGAATCCAAAACTGATCTTTTTTTTTTTTTTTTGTTGAATTTTGGGTTAAATATGACTGTTAAAAATATGGTGATGACGTGGTATGTTACGTGACATTTTTGATTTAAATTATTGAAAGTTAGTTAAAATAGTTAATTAAAATAGAGAGTCTCTTTGTAAAAGTGAATTTTTTAGAAAATATAAAATATAATATTTAAATGTATTTTAAATAGCTAAATTAAAGAGTTGGGTTAGAAATAGGGTTGTTAGTCGAACGAGCCCGAGCCCGAGCCCGAGCCGAGTTCGAGCCAAGCTTGAAAAACTTGTTTCTTAATCGAGCCTAAAAAATTGTTCAAGTTCGGCTCGTTTAGAAAATTAGCCGAGCCTAAACGAGCCAAAAACAAGTCAAGTCCGAGCCGAGCCCGAGTATTTGCACATAAACGAGTCGAGCCTGTCGAGTTTGAGCCGAGCTTATAGAACTTGTTTTCTAAACGAGCCTAAAAACTTGTTCAAGTTTGAGATCGTTTAGAAAATGAGCCGAACCTAAACGAATCGAACCCGAGCCAAACTCGAATAGCTCAGTTTGATTAAAAACGCTAGTTAGAAATTAGGAAATTGCACTCGCAGATTACCACTGGATGTCATGTAAACTATTGGATGCCCATTCGAAACCCACATTTATTTGGCTTTTCGACGATAAGTGCGGGAAATGGCGATTGTTGATTTCTTGTACAGTGAAGTAATGAACTCAACAAGAAACAAAAGGAAAAATTTTGAGTAATGGTCTGAGTCCTCTCAGGTTTTCCTGTCTGGAACCATTCATAAATCACATGCTCACTCACTCGCATGCCATCAATAACCCACATTGAATTCTCCTTGTTTTGGTGAATCGGGTCATTTGCAGTTTACAAAAAACCAAACTTCATCTGTGTTGTTAGATTGTGCCCAACATTCGAAGGCAGGGCTGGGTCCGTATTTCGGTATTTGATGATAATCGGGTATAATACTGGACAATGCTGGATAAATGATGAACAAATTTTGAGCTAATGGAGACATCCATGAAATTGAAGGAAGAATTTTAGCACCGGTATATAGTTTGTCAGTCATGGTATGAGTACATGAGGAGTAACTAACGTGAAAACTCTGATTCAGGACAATGCATCAAGTCTTGCCTCTCGGGTTAAGAAAACAGATGCAAGAGAAATTGAGAGCTTCTACCAACAATACTATGAGCACTATGTTAGAGCACTGGACAAGGGAGAGCAAGCAGATAGGTACACAGGACACATCGGTTTCGTATTTCCCTTTCTTGTTCATTTGATCACCAAATAATTTTTTTGAAGCTAAAGGTTTGACTGGTTTCAATATTTTATGAACAGAGCCCAACTGGGCAAAGCTTACCAAGCATTTGCGAGAGAATTACATGGCTGAAGGAGCTTAGCAATGTACACTTTTATGAGCTGATTATTGCCGCAGCAAAAGATGTCCAGGCAAAGAAGGAAATCTATGCTCCCTATAACATTCTTCCCCTGGATTCTGCCGGGGCATCACAGTCCATTATGCAGCTTGAAGGGGTATGACACATAAATAGACACACACATACACATGCATGTCCATTGCCTACATAGCTGCCAGAATGTGTAAGTTTCCTACTTTGTGTAAATCAGAATAAATCTGCTGTGGCTGCACTGCGGAATACTCGTGGCTTGAATTGGCCGGACTCGTTTGAGCAGCAAAGGCAGAAAGCAGGGGAGTTGGACCTTCTTGATTGGCTAAGGGCAATGTTTGGGTTTCAGGCATGTGTTCTTGATCCAAAGAATTATACATGACCTCTCCAAACTGATAACACCCCCAGACACACAAACAGAGCACTTTTACATAAAAGTATGGGTGGGCATTGCTTCTTCTTTGAAGATGTAAACCCAAGATTAGGTTATCGAACAAGTAATAATTCTTGGTGGGATCTGATGAGCTCATACCTAGACTAGGTCTGGGCCCAGTCCACTAGTTGAGCCCAAATCATCAAAAGGAAGACTGTGCTTAGCTCATGGCTTCGGTTCAGTCCAAAACTTAAGAGTCCAAGAAGAGTCAATGCACGTGGGACAACAATCATCGAGATAACCATGACTCCAAGAAAGTTTCTATCCCCAATAGTAGCTATCATCCCCAATAAATTAGTAGTTTGATCTTCACGTGACCACCACAGCTAAGGCTCTGTGCCTATAAATTGTAAAATCCTCCACACATGGGGGCAGATCTCACACACCTCACCTTGAACATACTATTGGTCTCTCTCTCTCCCATGTTAGCTTGTACTCTCTCATTAATAGAGTTCTCCGGCCACCGTTGCCGCCTTTAGTAGTTAAGTCCCTAGACCCAACCATTCAATCTTTATTTCTTATTATTATCTGTTTCATTAATTGCTTTACACTACACACTTGACTGATTTGATTGTGCATAAATCAATTTTTGTGCATCATCAAGATCCAAGGTTGATCCACAGGGTGTTGGGAATTGATGGAGTGTATAAAAGATCAAAGAAATAAAATATAAAGATATTTGAGAGTTTGGTTTGATAATTGGAATTTAGTCAAAATTAAATGAAAATTGTTTATGAAAAATTAGTTTGGGAAAATACTAAGGCATTGGGTCTTATTTCAATACACTTGGGTAGCAATTAACTCCTAATTTTCAATCTCAATTAGAAATCAACTAGGAAGTGATCCCAAATGGAGAGGAAATTCTCTATTGTATAATTTAAAAGTTTATCCAAATGATTTTGAACATCTAATTGTCAATTACAAGCATTCACCATACCCGGAGTTTATGATAAATCAAGCAATTGAACAATCAAATACCCAATTTCATAAAGAGTAACCAATCAATTAATTAAAGGCAATCCCTAATAATTCAACCCAATCATGTAAATCTAGCTATTCAACTCACAAGAAATCTTGAGATTTCATCAAATATAACATACTAATTCAAGAGATTACATAGAGAAAAAAACTTTGCTAAAACAATAGGAATTGAATTAATAGAGCAAACCTTAATTAAGAATTAAGGAGTTAGATTACATAACCAAAGTATACCAAAATCTCCCCTATCCTTAGTGGAGAAACTTAGCCAGCCATTAAAGGGTAAAGCAAGCTAAGTATAAAATTTAACCTAAACTGGTAAGAAAAAAAACCCTAAAAGATACATAGAAAGTACTAGGGTACCTTTTCTAAAGAAGAAGGTGCCTCTCTCTCGCGTCATCGGGGTTTTCCTGATTGGCTGGGAGTGAGACCACGCACCCGGATGTGGATTTAATGACGTCCGAACGCGACAATGCTTAAACACGTGTGTAGACGTGACAAAAGTGTCGTCCGGATGAGGCCTTCTGTAAGTCTAGTCTGTTTCTGCCTCTGTTACAACACTTCACATCTGGACATGGGTAAATGAAGTCCAGACGTGGCCTTATGAAGGTCAAACTCCAATTTTTCTCCTTTCTTTGTGTGCTCCACTTCCCAAGTTTGCCTATTTGCCTCTAAGTCTTGCCATTTTACCTAAAAAATAGAGAAACACCAATTAAATCATGGTAGATTCAAATATGACATTAAACATATATAATTAAGTTCATACTCATGACAATTATCCCACAAATGATAGGAAAAATATACACTATTTTTGCTTAATTAGGCATACACTTTTTTAGTGCTTCATATCACTTTTCGTTAGGTTAAAAAAACATTGTAGCGCTTGATTTAATGTATTATGAGCAAAATTAATACGAGTTCAATGTTGGAATGACAAGAAAGAGGTTTTCGTCTTTCATTAAAAGCATATTAGGCATGTAATCCTTTGAATTTTTTTTTTCAAACTGAAGTTCGCTCTCTTTTTGTTTGTTTACTATTACCTTTTCCTAAATAGGTAGTGTTATCAATTTGTTCTTGGTTGATGTTCATAATCGTGGCCTAGAATGTTGATGTTGGGCTTAAATAAGTTTATAATACCCATAAAGAGCATAAGGACTAAAGAGTGTACTCAAGAATGGATTAATGGTTCAACAGAAATGGTTGGCTGGTTTTATAATAAAGTTCTTACTACATGATGAATTGATGTTACTATGTAGCTTATTCCATGCAGCAACATATGCTTGGTTGTACATTGCTGCTAGAAGTCGTGCTGATTAGTACTCATTTGATGCTTAGTTAAGGTGTGTAATACTTTAGCTTAAACATGCAATTGGGTGTTACGCGGTAGTTGTAATTTTTTTGGTTTTGTGATGATTTGACAATTTTGGTCTTCACATTGTGATCAAGGAGTAGTTCCCATTATTTCTTATTTTCTCTGAGAATGTACTTACTGTTGTTTTTTGTGGCTTTTTTTATGTTTCTTTGAAATTTTTATCTTGATTTTTAAAATTGTTTCTCAATACGTAAGTATCTACAATAATTTTTGACTAGCTATCAACCACTAACAGTAGGTTGAGAAAAAACCAGAGAAAACTTGATCATGTCGATTACAACGATTTGACACACATATAAACACAGCAATTGTGTGCTTAATTTGGGTTGTTAGTTTTGGGTTTTTGAATGTTAGGATTTTTGAATTTGAGGGTTTTTCAAATGTTAGGGTTTTCAAATTGGATTTTTTAATGTTACAGTCTTGATTTGATATATTTTAGGGTTATATAGATTAAGGTTGTGTGTTTAATTGACGCTACTTTCATAATTTCATGCAATTGGATAGGAAGAGGGTTCAAAGAATTAGTCCAGAATAGGTCTATAATCTCTTCTAGTGTCTTATACTTTTACATTGCATTTATTATTTATTTTGGGTGCGATCATGCCGTCATGACTTTTGTTGAGTTAATTAATATTGATTAGAGGACTTCCATTGAAGTTTAAATGGATGTTTGGAAGCCTATGACCCTTATAAGGCTTTGAGGTCTTTAACCCTCATAAGTGCAACATTTTTCACACTAGGTATGTTAAAAGGGATATTTTTAGTTAGTAGTTTAATTTTGGATAGTTGCATCGTATGAGGCCTAATTTTTTTAAAATATAGCTCCTTGTTTTTTCATTATACGACTACTTTGTTATGTTTTATCACTTTTCCTTTCTCTAATTTTTTTAACTAAGTACTTAAATATTGTTAACTAGATATCCTTTACTTAATGGCTATCTTTGTTGGTTCATCACAATCTTTCTGTTTTAAATAACATAAGCAAAATGGTGTTGCTGCTATTGGATTAAGTGTTCATTTTATAACTGATTCTTTCCTGAAGGTGATTCTCACTTTTATTATAACTGATTCTTTCCTGATTTTAGACAAATTTCACTTTCTTTGTGTCATTTGATTCAGTTTTTCCAAGCCTAGCAATGAATGCTCTAATTTTTGGTCTTTGATGTATAACTTTTTTTTTTTTAAATACAACATCTATTTTTATTGATTCAAAAATTAAATTACACCTAGGTAGGGGGACATATGCACCTTACCCCTCGATGCAATTTAAATACAATGAAATAAGGAATTAAAAATTCTAATGCATGATTTTACATGGAAAATACTAAAAATAATTTAGAAAGCATAATTTCTCATGCATGAATTAAAAGGTTCATCTCCACATTGAGCCTTGTTGCCTGCTTGTATAACTAACTCCTCTTGGTTCCAATCAATTTTGACATTTTTAATGATGATAAATTTCCTTGGAAAGCTCAATACTATGCATTTTAAAGTTGAATAACAATTCTACTTTAATGTCGATAGGTGCTTCTTATACAATATCTTGTATCTTCAAAGTTTGACAATTGTAAAGAATTGTTGGTCCCATAATTATAGTTGATGTTGTGTAACTTAATTTGTATGGTTCACGTGCATTTTGCATTGGGTAATAAATGTGTCATGTTTGACAAGAGATTGTGGATTTAACTTTATTGAAATTCTTTTATTGTAAAACTAGAAAATTCAAGAAACAGAGTTAACATAATAACATGTTTTGAAGAATCAATTTAGTAGAACCGCCTAACTAGAATTTTATGTTACACGGCTGCAATTGTCTTGATTACTAGGTTGCGCTAACAAGCATCTCAATGTATCTTTTTCACTTCATTTACACAATAGTTGGATATCAAGAACTCATCCACTGTTTTTTTTTTAAAATGAGATTTGTATTTGATGATACCTAAAATAAACCCCAAACATGAGCTCAGGAAATGAGCTCAGCTTGGTAGCTCGGACAAGAATAGCAGAGCTCATCCAATCTATGGTCAGGTCTCGTCCAGCCAGTATTGGAGCTCCCCGAAGCAAGGCAATAGGGGAAAGGATGAGGAGATAGCAAGACGATAGCTGACACCTCCAAAGTAGGAGTCAAGCTGGAATCGAGGCATAAAACCCTTAACCAACCAAGATCCTCTCCAAATACTAAGGAGGATGCCATGGTAGAAGACAAAGATCTCGGGATATAGACCGTTAAAGCCAGCCATATGGAGTTTTAGGTAACTCCGGGACTGGAGAGAGAAAGGAGGGAAGATCCCTTCATTATAGGAAGTAAAATCGGATTAGAGGTAAGCAAGAGGCTATAAAAGGGGGATATGCCTCCATTGAGAAGGGGATATAGGCAATAGAGTCACGAAGAACCCTAAGTCCCTCCTCACTACGTTGTAACACATTCAACACAATCAATAACAAAATAGGAGCTAGAAACTCCATTGTAGAGTGGACTAGCCGAGCTCTCAGGCCGGTGAACCATTGTAACTCCTTTATGTGATCCCCCTTTCCTTAATTCCCTCAAACACCAACCAGTATTATTTGGCACGAGCCTTGTAGCTTAGACACCACATTTAATTTCACGCATATCCATACCCTTAGTCCATTTTCGGTAGATTTACACCATCAGTTTAGCGCCGTCTGTGGGAACGACAGTTCTTGTTACAAATATACTGATTTTTCAGTGATTGATGGTCTCTACACGAAACATGAGTAAAAGTCAGATGAATCCCCCAAGGATGCAAAATCCCTAGGAGGTCACCAGTGGAAGACAACCGGAAAACCTTCATGATTTCGTCCCCACCACTGAAGACGACCCACCTACGGTGGATCCTCCTGCTAATAACGAATTAGACGCCCTTCGCCTGGTCAATCAACGCTTACTCCAACAAAATGAAGAGCTCTTGAAGCTCTTACAAGATCCTCAGCAGGCACAACCACCCCGACAAGGCTCGAATAATCTTCCTCCTAGGGAACGGTAGTGCCTTGACCCCCTCAGGGAAGCAAACGAGGGAGGAGAAAGCAGTCAAGCACCACGTCAGCCGCCTAGGAGGGGAATCAACGAAGAAGCACAAAGCCGGAACGAAGAGCTGGAGAGGAATGATTTCCTTCCTTTCCAACAAGAGAGAATGAAGCAATATTGGGAACACCGCTTCAAGGACATCCAGCAAGAGCTCAGCCACATGAGAGAGGCGGTGAAGGTCAAAGCCCCCATAACAATGGATGCCTTGGTGCAACAAACTGAATCCCCATTCACTCCCGGGGTACTACATTTTCCCCTTCCTCCGAAGTTCAGAGTGCCTCAGATAGAGGTTTTCAATGGGACAAAAGACCCTGTGGATCACCTCAACACCTACAAAAACCAGATGGAGTTGCACGGGTACCAGGATCCTGTGCGATGTAGGGCCTTCGCCATCACCCTGAAGGGGTCAGCTTTAGCATGGTTCAATAGGCTCCCCCCAGCCTCAATCTCTTCTTTTAAAGAACTCTGCATTTCCTTTGTGTCACACTTCATCGGAGCTCGGATCTATAGGAAGCTGAGCTATTATCTATTAAATATAAAACAAAGGTCAGATGAGAACCTGCAATCTTACGTTCAGAGGTTCAATTCAGAATCTCTGAAGGTAGATATCCCTGACGAAAATTTTGCCATTACTGCTTTCATTGCCGGATTGGGAGTCTAGTCAAAGGATCTCATGTTCTCTATATCCAAGAACCCTCAAGCAAGCATGGCTGAGGTGTTAGCCAAGGCAGAAAAGTACATAAACGGTGAAGAAGCACTCATTTCCAAGGTGGGAAGTACATCCTCACGTAAGGAGAAGGAAAAAGAAGAGAAGAAAATGGACCGAAGTCCCAGGAAAGAAAAAGGGGCGAGAAAGGTCCCCAAAGAGGGATAGAGATCGCTCGTCGAAGAGAAGAGGAAATGTTAGAGACCGCTTGGGCCCCATGCAGCCTGAGCTGCAGTCTAGGTACGGACCTCAGCGATTCACCCCACTCACCGCAGTTGTATCCCAAGTTCTGTACGAGGTCCAAAACGAGAAGTTCCTGAGGTGGCCACCTCGGATGAAGGCTGATCCAGCAAAGAGAGACCCCACAAAGTATTGTGACTACCACAGGGACCATGGTCACCATACTGATGACTGCATTCAGTTAAAGAAGGAGATCGAGTTCCTAATCCAACGAGGACAGTTGCGTCGCTTTGTGGCCCATGACAACCAGAATCGAGCTCTTCCACCGCTGCCACCTCAACAGCAAGCACCTGCACCACATCAGCAGCCTCTGGGTGAGATCAGAGTAATATCTGTAGGATTTGCGGGAGGTGGAGAGTCCAGCTCAGCCAGGAAAGCGCACCTCCGACGAATCAGAGCCGAAGAAGCTCTCGAAGTGCATACTGTGTCCAAAGCACCACGCTTAGACACAACTATCACATTTTCCGATTCCGACTTGGAGGGATTCCAGTATCCCCACGATGATTCGTTGGTGGTAAGAGTCGTGGTAGCTAACAGGATCGTTCATCGAGTTTTGATCGATAACGAGAGCTCAGTAGACATCATTTTTGCACCAGCATTCGACAAAATGGACATAGGAAGGGAAAAACTCAAACCTGTAAGTACTAACTTGCTAGGATTCTCAGGGGAAAGGGTGTTCCCATTGGGCTCGATCCAGCTGGTACTCACCCTAGGTGACCTGCCTTGCCAAGCCACAACGACCGTAAAATTTCTAGTGGTTGACGCACCTTCTGCGTACAACATCTTGCTTGGAAGACCATCCCTTAATTCTATGAGGGCAATCCTATCTGCCTATCACTTGGTCGTTAAATTTCCTACAGAAAACGGAATCGGAGTGGTCCGGGGAGACCAGCGTGTAGCAAGAGAATGCTACATGGCGTCTGTGAAGATGAAAGAGGTGGAGAACATCCAATTGGATGAACTCGACATGAGAGATGAACTGGAAACAAGACCAATGCCATCGGAAAATCTGGAACCGATTCAGCTCGATGAGGAGCGAGAACACCTCGTTTATGTAGGGTCCAAGCTGAACAGAGAGGTCAAAAGACTTCTTATCCAATTCTTGAAGAAAAATGTAGGAGTTTTCGCCTGGAAGCAAGAGGACATGGAAGGTATGGACCTCTCGATCATCACGCACAAGCTCAGCGTGAATCCTACCTGCAAACCGATCAAACAGAAGCGAAGAAATTTCACCCCGGAACGCCAAAAAGCAATCAACGAAGAGGTCGGCAAACTCCTCCACGCTAAGGCAATCAGGGAAGTTAATTACCCTACCTGGTTGGCAAATGTGGTTCTTGTCAAAAAAACTAATGGTAAGTGGCGACTGTGCATCGACTTCACTGATCTCAACCGAGCATGCCCTAAGGACAGTTTTCCCTTACCCCGGATCGATTTAATAGTGGACGCCACAGCCGGACACGAGCTCCTTAGCTTCATGGATACCTTCTCGGGTTACGACCAAATCAGGATGGATCCCAATGACCAAGAGAAGACCTCCTTTGTGACTGAACAGGGAACATACTGTTATCAGGTCATGCCTTTTGGATTGAAAAATGCTGGAGCCACTTACCAGCGGTTGGTGAATAGGATGTTCCAAAAGCAGATAGGTGCATCCATGGAGGTTTACATCGATGACATGTTAGTAAAGTCACTGAAAGCAGAGCTCCACATCATGCACCTAGCTGAGTCATTCTAGATCCTAAAGGAATACAAGATGAAGCTCAACCCTGCGAAGTGTGCATTCGGGGTCTCGGCAGGAAAGTTTCTGGGTTTTATAGTTAGCAGCCGAGGAATTGAAGCTAACCCAGAGAAGGTTAGGGCGGTGTTAGATATGCACTCACCATCCAACACAAGAGAGGTACAACGCCTGACAGGTAGAATAGCTGCCTTGAGTCGCTTTGTGTCCAGGTCAAGCGATAAGTGCCAACCATTCTTTCAAGTCTTAAAAAAGGCGTTCCAGTGGGATACCACGTGCGAAGAAGCATTCAAAGCCTTAAAAAATTACATGAGCTCCCCCCTGTTTTGGTGAGCCCTTTAGAAGGGGAAATCCTTACTCTCTACCTCGCAGTTTCAGATTTTTTAACAAGCGCAGCGCTGGTTAGGGAGCGAGACAGAGCTCAGCAACCAGTCTACTACTGCAGCAGAGCTCTGAGGGGGGCGGAAGAGAGATATCCAAAGATGGAGAAACTCGCTTTAGCTTTGGTTACAACAGCTAGGAGACTCAGGCCCTATTTCCAGGCTCATACTATCGAGGTTCCAACAGACCAGCCGATGAAACAAGTGCTACATAAGCCCGAGTCTTCTGGAAGGTTGGTTAAGTGGGCCATAGAGCTCAGTGAGTTTGATATCAGATATAAGCCAAGGACTGCCATCAAAGGGCAAATTTTGGCGGATTTCATCGCAGAATTCACGGCAACAGCACCTATGGAGATCACGGAGTTAGTTCCCGACCTCCCTGATTAACCATCAAAAGTGCTATTTTATTATATTTAATAATTGGTTAATTGCATATTATTTGTGATTAAATGTGTTAAATTCCTTAATTTTCTAGTTTGATACTTTTTCTAGCTGTTTGGTTTATTTTGCAGATAAATTGGTTGATTTAAAGTAATAATGGATAATGCAAGTGAAACAATCACTAGAGGAAGAATCATAACTGATAAGGATTGAAGAGTCAAGATTGAGATAGGAAAACTTGAAGATAAATCAACAATTTAATCCTTATAAGAGTTTAAGTGAGAAGAAAACTCATTGAAAGTTGGATTAGGAAAGTTTCCTAAAAAATAAGGATTTGACACGTTTTCAGTATTTTGGACATAACTTTTGATTCTGATATCTAATTTACCTGATTTTTGTGGGGTTGGAAAGAAGACTTCAAGGGCTACAGAAGTGTATTTCATGAAAATTTCGTGATTCAGCCTCTAAATATGCGAAATTCAAGCTCGAAGTCTGGACAGATTTTGTACCCGCGGGCCCCAAGATTTATGCACGGAATTTAACCTTACAAGACATCTTTTTGGGAAAGGAATTCCTTCCAACCTGTACTTAGGATTTATTTTACTATAAATAGGGGCTCTCATCTATTGAGAGAGGAGATGAGGATTTAGATTATTTTTTTTTTTTCATCTTTTTATTTTTAGTTCGTCATGTCTGGCTCGAAGGCTAAGCTAGGGTTAGGGGAGAACCTCTCAGTGAAGTACGGTATTATCATTGACTTTGTACTTAATGATTTATGATATTGTGTTAATCTAATTTCTGATCTTTTAGTAAAGTTTTTATTCTGTAAAAACTCCTGAGTTGTTGTGCCACGTACATCGATTGCTTGAGTTTCCCTGCGAATAAATAACTGGTTATTCCACGTTTGAAGTGTTAGCATTGTTTCATAAAATAATATGATTAATTTATTATTCAGGTTTCTGAATAATCATTTGATCATAACTTTTGGTTTCATGACTTGATTTGTTATTTGGGTTAACCGACATTTAATTCCTGTTTCAAATTAAGCCTCAAGTCTTTTATTATTACCGTATGGAATTGAGAGGGAGTACCTGATGCTCTAGTATTTTTATTACTGATTTTAATTATTAAAGTCAATTGTTTTCAATCAAAACTCCTCAAACAAACTTTCTCTTTTTAATTTATTAGTATTTGTGTGATTGTTTACTTGTTACAATTCCTTGTGGATTCGACCTCGGACTTCCGAGAATATATTACTCTGCTCAACCTACGCTTGAGTTTACACTTTTAAAGTTGAAGCAAGTTTTTGGTTATTC
Source organism: Ilex aquifolium (assembly GCA_951799425.1). Lineage (NCBI taxonomy): Eukaryota > Viridiplantae > Streptophyta > Magnoliopsida > Aquifoliales > Aquifoliaceae > Ilex > Ilex aquifolium. The sequence goes on from OX637391.1 coordinate 30,030,727, forward strand.
CACGTTTGAAGTGTTAGCATTGTTTCATAAAATAATATGATTAATTTATTATTCAGGTTTCTGAATAATCCTTTGATCATAACTTTTGGTTTCATGACTTGATTTGTTATTTGGGTTAACCGACATTTAATTCCTGTTTCAAATTAAGCCTCAAGTCTTTTATTATTACCTTATGGAATTGAGAGGGAGTACCTGATGCTCTAGTATTTTTATTACTGATTTTAATTATTAAAGTCAATTGTTTTCAATCAAAACTCCTCAAACAAACTTTCTCTTTTTAATTTATTAGTATTTGTGTGATTGTTTACTTGTTACAATTCCTTGTGGATTCGACCTCGGACTTCCGAGAATATATTACTCTGCTCAACCTACGCTTGGGTTTATACTTTTAAAGTTGAAGCAAGTTTTTGGCCCATATGGAGGCTTTCAGTGGATGGAGCTGCCAATGCTCAGCGAAGCGGTGCAGGTATAATCCTGACCTCTCCAGATGGAATAGATGTCGAATATGCCCTTAGATTTGGGTTTAAGGCTTCGAATAACGAAGCTGAGTATGAAGTTGTCATCGCTGGGCTCAATCTTGCTCATTCTATGGAAGCAGAGCAGCTGGAGATCTACAGCGACTCTCAACTAGTGGTGAAACAGATAGATGAATCCTACGAAGCGAGGGGCGAAAAAATGATCCTTTACCTCAGAAAGGTACGAGAACTAATTAAGAAGTTTGTGCAGGTTAAGTTCATACACGTTTCCAGAATAGAGAATTCACGAGCAGATGCGTTGGCAAGATTAGCAACTGCCTCACAAGAAGACTTGGATAGGCTAATACCAGTGGAGCACCTTCTAGAGCCTTCAGTAAGCATTGAAAAGGAGGAAATGCTGCCGATTGTAGCTCAGCCGAGCTGGATGGACCCCATCATAGAATATCTGCAGAAAGGAACCCTGCCAGACGATGCTAAGGAGGCCTCCAAGCTGAGAACCAGGTCAGCCAGATTTTCTATGATGCAAGGAAATCTGTACAAACGAGGATTTTCAGCACCTCTCTTTAAATGCGTGGGAGATGAGGACGCCAATTATATACTCAGAGAAGTACATGAGGGAATATGTGGCAATCACATCGGAGCTCGGGCCTTGGCAGGAAAAACACTGAGGCAAGGGTATTATTGGCCCACCATGCTCAAGGATGCCACCAGATTGGTCAGGAAATGCAAGACTTGCCAAGAGCACGCCAACATTTCCCATTATCCACCCGAGCTGTTAACCTCGGTGGTAAGCCCGTAGCCCTTCCAGCAGTGGGGTTTGGACATACTTGGACCCCTTCCCACCGGTATGGGACAATGCAAGTTTGCTATCATAGGGGTGGATTACTTCACTAAATGGGCGGAGGTCGAACCTTTGGCAGCAATCACTAAGCAAAAGGTCCAAAACTTCGTCTGGAAATCTATAGTTTGCAAGTTTGGGGTTCCCAGAGCAGTCGTATCTGATAATGGAAATCAGTTTGACAACTCAAAATTTAAAAGGTTTTGTGTTGAGCTCGGGATAAAGAACTATTTTTCAGCTTCTGCACATCCTCAATCCAATGGACAAGCAGAGGTCACAATTAGAACCATAAAGGCAGCTCTGAAAACCAAACTAGAGAACTTAAAAGGCAAGTGGGTGGAGTACGTCCCTGAAGTATTGTGGGCCTATAGGACCACCGCCAGGTCTGCAACTCAGGAAATCCCGTTTGCTTTGGCTTTCGGAACCGAGGCAGTGGCCTCTGTTGAGGTAGGGCTCCAATCACCTAGGGTGGAGTTGGCAGACGCCGAGCACAATGATGAGTCTCTCCTACTGAACCTCGACCTCTTGGATGAAAAGAGAGACAGAGCTCTGCAGCGCGTTCAAAGTTACCAAAGGAAAACCGCAAGGTACTACGACAGGAAGGTAAAACACAGGAGTTTCAAAATTGGGGACTTGGTGCTTAGGAGGCTTCTGCTTGCGAGGAAGGATCCCACTCATGGGAAGCTAGGACCCAACTGGGAAGGACCATATATCATATCAAGGGTAATCAGACCAGGAAACTACGAGCTGCAAACCGAGGAAGGAAAGATCCTGCCTCACTCTTGGAATGCCGAGCACCTTAAGAAGTTCTTTCAGTAAGTTTTCCTTGTAATAGAGCTATTTTCGATGAAAATAAACGAATCTTTTATTCATCCTCATGTGGTTTCCAAAATAAATAAATATATAATAAGCACATGTGAAACAAGCTCTACAGCTCACGATAAGCTTCTAAGCTTATAAAATTCAAGATGAGCTCATCAGCTCATAAACAAACGATAAGCTTCTAAGCTTATAAAATTCAGGATAAGCTCCTCAGCTCATAAACACACGATAAACTTCTAAGCTTATAAAATGAAAGATGAGCTCCTCAGCTCATAAACAAACGATAAGCTTCTAAGCTTATAAAATGCAAGATGAGCTCCTCAGCTCATAAACAAACGATAAGCTTCTAAGCTTATAAAATTCAAGATGAGCTCCTTAGCTCATAAACAAACGATAAGCTTCTAAGCTTATAAAATTCAAGATGAGTTCCTCAGCTCAGCATCTAGAACTTGCAGAATTCAGAATGAGTTCCATAGCTCAACTGATAAGGGATAAGCCCCTCAACTCATACATGAACATGCACTTTCAAAAAGAAATATATGACATTCAAAGAGTTCAAGAATACAAGCATTCAAGAAAAAGGGAAATAAAGTTTGACATTAATCAAGAAAGAAAGGGAGTACAAGGAGGCAGAACTCCTAATCCTTCTTAAGTTGTGACTTAAGCTCGGAAACTTCCTCCTTCAGGCGAGCATTCTCCTCATTCAGCTCGTCCCTTTCTTGTTCAGCCTTGTAGAGTGAGTCAAGAACCTTCTGACCTGCTGGAGTAAGAAAAACAGTGGAAAGAGAGTCGGGAGAGAAAGAGTCATCCCTCTTACGCCTCTTTGAACTCGCACCAGTATCCCCCTCCTCGTCGGAATCCCCTTCCTCGTCAGAATCAGAGAAAGAAGTCCAGGAAGAGTAGGGAACGGAGGAAAATTGATATTCAGTAGCCTCAGCCCCAAGCAAATAAAGGTTTGCACTCGTCATCAACTCAAAATAAGTCCTAGGCTCCACTAGCCGTAACTCGTCAATAATCATCATCTCTGGCACATCCAGATCAAGTGGACCTGCGCAACAAGAATATAATAAGAATATGTCTTCAAAGTAAAATTCATGAGAGCTCGGCTTGAGCTTACCAATGCGAGAGAAACTCTTCCAGGACCGTGGAATCCTAGCATCACGACAGCGCACCTCAGGGGACCGCCAAGACTCCCTAGAAGCAAAAAAGAAACGTTTAGACCACCCTTCGGGATTGGAAGGAAGGCCTAGAACCAAAGGAGGTGAATTAAAGTGCCTCCAACGAAAGAAGCTGAAGCAGGGGGCATCGTCTTCCTCGATCTCGAAGAAGTAAAGGAACTCGAAAACAGAAGGGAACCTACTGCTGCCATACAGGCACCAGAACAGGAAAAAGCTCACCATAGCGGCCCATCCTCGTGGGGAAAGGCGAGAAGGGCATAGACCATAATGGGCAAGAACTCGCCCGATAGCTGGATGAATGGGAAGGCGAAGTCCCATGTCCATTGCACCCTCAAAAAGGCAGACTTCCCCTCGAGAAAGGTAGTTGCAGGGCTCGTCAGGGGTAGGGGCTCGCAAAGGCAAATCAAGATCAGGAAAAAATCGTTTCTTGATGGCTACCAAATCAGAAGGCTCTAAGGTCGAAGGAGACAAATAGCGACAATAACACTTCCATTCGATTCCGAAGGAAGTGCGTTCCTTGAACAGAGAAGAAGCGGAGGCAGCCATTAAGGATTACGGTGGAAACAGAGGATAACCACGAAGGATCAAGAAGAAACTCAGAAATATTTTTGGCAAAGGAGAAGAAACTCAGCAGATGTTAGGAGACTTAAAGAAGATTGTAAATTTTTAGGAAACCAAGAGTCACGCGAAGGGCAAAGTAGGCGGTCTTTTTGGTTTCCTAATTAATAAAGGTGGTTACGGCTATGGAAAACAGTTGGGAAAAGGCGAGAAAAGAGTCAGCACAAGATTACCCCTCCTAATGCACTCAAAACAACCGGAAATGAGTCTGACCCCACCTAAAATAGAATATTCCTCATATTTGAGCTCAGCTCGGTTGGCAACATAGCATCTCTATAGCAAGTCTTTGAGACCTTCAGTTCCAAGAACCTTGCTCACATCAGGATGATGAAGTTCCTGATGAGTTCCTTAATTCATCAAAAGAACTTGGCAGCTCATAAAGTCCATAATCTTGCTTCAAGAATGACTGAAACACTTCTCAAAGCAAGGGGGGCAAGGGAAGTACAAGGAGGAGAAGAAAATTCATGTGAGTTATGTCTCAAATCAAAATCACAACACATCACAATTCAAAACAAAATTCAGAAATTACTTTTTAAAGTTTGTATTCCAAAACACAAGTTCGAAGTACAGGAAAAAAGAAAGATAGAATTACATGAACACAAAGAAGAGCTCTAAGTATCTAAGGAAGGCGTAATTGAAGGAGTTTGCAACCCTGTGGATGAGCCCTCAGCAGCAGGCAAAAGAGAAGAACTTCCAGGGGTGCTAGCTGCACGGGTCTCTACTCCTATTGATTCCGAATTCTGAACAAGGGCCTCAGTCACAAGGTCAGCTGAGAACGGTGTAGCGGCAGGAATAGCAGGAGTTGCAGTTGGGAGCTCAGGAAATGCAGCAAGAGAGCCTGTCCTAGTGACAAGAGCTTCAGAAATCTCAGCAGAGAAGGGAGTGGTACATGGAATAGCTGGAGAAGCAAGTACATCTTGATTCAAGGCTTCAGCTGGTGGAACCGAGGCATCCTCCTCGTTATCAGAGTCAGACCCTTCCATTTCTTCCTCAGTGGGGATAGGGAAGTTGAAGTCCAGGTCTGGAAAAGCTTTGATAGCCTTGCGCCTAAAGGCGAGCCACCCAGTAACCCACAAGGTGGTGGCCTCATCTTTCAGCTCTGCTACCTCGCTATCCCTCTGTCTGACCAGGTCTTTTTGCCCCTCAAGCTCCTCGCAAAGTTTGCCATTGGCTTCGTTTAGAGTGAGGTACTCCTGCCTTGCCTGCATAAGGGAATTTTTTGCATCAAAGGCCTCTTGGCTAGCCTTGGTCCACGCCTCAGTCTTGAGCTCCAGATCCTCCTTGGTTAAAAGTAGCTCATCTCGAGCTTTCTTTTCCCCTTCCTCAGCTCTGGCCTTGACGGTTAAGGTATGTTTGAGGTCGGAGGCTTGCTTCATTGCTTGCTCCTTAAGGCTTTGCACCTGAGTCCTGAGATCCTCGTTTTCAAGGGACAACTCAGTAACTTTGACTTCATACGCCTTCAGAGCCTTAACAGAGCGCTCATAAAACCGAATACGGTGCAATAAACCTTTCGCATGGAGGGCAGCCTGGGGATGTAAAGTAAGATCAGCAAAGTTGCGTAAAGCTATTATACGAGGGCAAATAGAGATGGAAAAATGCTAGCACTTACAGCAGCTGCTCCCTGAAGAGCTGAGGCAATGGATTTCTCGAGGGGCACAGAAGAGGCCTTCAGGACGTCAGATTCAGAAAAAATATAAGAAATAGCTCCTGCAGCTAGATCCATGTTGTCGAAGTAAGAATCTTCATCTTCCTCTTCAGATTTTCCCTCTTTCTCAACCATCTTCCCGGAAGCACTGTATGTGAAAGTGCCGGGTTGGAGATTGGGGATCAGTCTCAAAGCCTTCTCGACCTCAGAAGAGGAGGGGGAAGCCTGACCTCCCACTTGAGCTTGAACCAATGCAGGCAGAGCCTCTGAAGGGGAAGAGGTGGCTGCAATCTGAGGAGTGTCGGAGGAGGAAGGCAGTGCCTTGGTGGGAGCCGGTTCTTTAGCAGATGAAGAGGGTGAAGGCATCTCCAATCTTGGAATTTTAGCCCGGGTGATAGGGCCACTCCCAGAGCTAACCTGGGCCTTTTGCTTGCCAGATTTACCGCCCTTCATCAATTTCTCAACCTTAGCCTGGAGCTCTTCAGGAGTAGACTTCATGGTGGAGGGACCTGGAAGGTCTGAGTGGAATCAGGAGATATAAAAAAAAAAAGAGGAGAAGGAAAGAAAACGATAGAGGAGGAGAAAAAAAGTGTTAATGATATTACCTTCTTCAGCGCCTACAACAGATATTGAAAAAGCTAAGGTCGCCGGGGGGGGACTCAGACCTAACTCCACCAGATTTCGAGACTCAATGAGATCAGCGTACCTCTCTGGCTTGATTTTTCCCAATTTCAATAGCACCTTGTTATCTTCAGGGCTTAGCTCAGGCCGACCACCTAAAAAAAAAAAAAATGCAAGTAAGAGAAAAGCAAGAGGCTCATAAGTCCCAGATCAGAGCTCAACCAGCTTGAGTAAAGACTCACCCAAGTTTTCTGGTCTAGACCAGGCCGTAGGGATGCCCAGAGTATCTGTTTTATCAGCAGGATTATATTCCCAGTTGGTACCTCCAATAAAAAAGAAGTGTTTTTTCCACCATTTGTGAGAAGTCGGGAGGTCGGTAATAATCTTCCTAACAGCGTTTCGTTTAGAGATATACAGAAAACCTTCGGAAGAGGTCAGCTTGACATTGAAAAGTTCCATAAGCAGAGAAATGCTAGGAACTCCGAGCTTATGCTTGTTAAAGATGACTAAGAGGCCTACCATAACGCCATAGAAATTGGGGGAGAGCTGGGAAGGGCATACATTGAAGTGCTGCAGAACAGTCTTGATAAAGGGGTGCAGGGAAAAGCGAAGGTCATTCTCAAAAGCAGCAAGGAAGAAGCAGACCCTCTTGCACACTTGTTCTACGTAATAGATGGATTTATCTGGGCACCAGGGTTCAACCCCAGGAGGAAAACCGTATCGAGCTTTATATGCTCTCATTAACGCAGGGGCCTCTCTACTATAACCCACATACTCGGCATACCTAAAGGCAGCCCCCAGGTATGAAGACTTATCAGCAACCCCAACTCCACTCACATTGCCCTTACCTTTGTCAGGCTTGGGGGCACAGGTGAAGAGGTAGTAGGGGGCTCCTTAGTGCCGACCTCGGTTTCCACAGCCTCCACACCAGGAAAATTGTCAATCTCATCACCTACATCCCCTAAATCGGTGTCCTCAGACCGATCGCCTAGAAGGGAAACAGAGGAACGGGTAGCACCAGAAGAGGCAGACATGATTGGGCAAGAAAAGGGAAGATTAAAGGAGCGATAAAGGGGGAGAACACTAATCAAACTCTCCCTAATAACCCTAGGGTTAGCACAATAGCTCCCAACAGCAAGAATATGCACAATAGAGCTCCAATCCACAAAGCGAGGAAGAGGGGACAGACAACAATCACGATTCCAACAATAAAAGAACCGAAAAGACCAAAAATGTAATAACCACCTCGAACTCGAGGGATCCAGAACGACGAATGATGCGAAAAGGGGACAGAAAGAACGTACCTAGTTGGGAGAAAGCGACGAACAACAATCCGGGGCCAAATCAAAAGGGGAAGCACTGTGAGTCCTTGAATCGAACACAGGAAAACCGATTTTGAGTAAGAATCAAAGAGCTTTGAGACAGAAAGCCGAGGATTCGCAGAAGCAAGAAGTTCGAAGAACAGAGAAGAAGTTGAACAGTGGAGAAAGGCGGTTCAGACAGCCGTTTGAGTATTTAAAGTCGGAAGGACGTGGGCTGAAACATGCGCGGGAATCGAGGAGAGTCATGATTGATACAAACCGTCAAAGAGCTACAGTCACGTGCTAGTCAGGGTCAGCCATGTGCAGATCTAGCTCAATTTAAAAGCAGCTCAGCCCTTGCCCAAGCTCGCCTAAACCAAGGGCTGGGGGGCAACTGATGATACCTAAAATAAACCCCAAACATGAGCTCAGGAAATGAGCTCAGCTCGGTAGCTCGGACAAGAATAGCAGAGCTCATCCAATCTATGGTCAGGGCTCGTCCAGCCAGTATTGGAGCTCCCCGAAGCAAGGCAATAGGGGAAAGGATGAGGAGACAGCAAGACGATAGCTAACACCTCCAAAGTAGGAGTCAAGCTGGAATCGAGGCATAAAACCCTTAACCAACCAAGATCCTCTCCAAATACTAAGGAGGATGTCATGGTAGAAGGCAAAGATCTCGGGATATAGACCGTTAAAGCCAGCCATATGGAGTTTTAGGTAACTCCGGGACTGGAGAGAGAAAGGAGGGAAGATCCCTTCATTATAGGAAGTAAAATCGAATTAGAGGTAAGCAAGAGGCTATAAAAGGGGGATATGCCTCCATTGAGAAGGGGATAAAGGCAATAGAGCCACAAAGAACCCTAAGTCCCTCCTCACTACGCTGTAACACATTCAACACAATCAATAAGAAAATAGGAGCTAGAGACTCCATTGCAGAGTGGACTAGCCGAGCTCTCAGGCCGGTGAACCACTGTAACTCCTTTGTGTGATCCCCCTTTCCTCCATTCCCTCAAACACCAACCAGTATTATTTGGCACGAGTCTTGTAGCTCAGACACCACATTTAATTTCACGCATATCCATACCCTTAGTCCATTTTCGGTAGATTTACACCATCAGTATTCATGTTGAAGTTGCTTTCTTTTATTTATTTATTTTACTTTATATATATATATTTTTTTATTCCCTTACTTTCATAGCTTAATCAAAATTGACGCAAAATAAATGGGTGGTTAAACTATAATTCTTTTTTCATAACCAAGCGATCATAAAATGAGAAATGTGTGTGATTTTATGTGGTTTGTGTGTTGTCTAGGAAAAAAAGTTTGTTGTTTGGTCATTGATTACATGAATATTACTGGATCTATATTGTGATGGTAAGTCTTTTTATTAAGGCAGGATTGTGGTTGATGAGGGCTATGACTTTGGGGTTTTGCCAAAAAAATGGTGGACCCCAATTAATTTCAACAAAGTTGAAAATTTACCAACGCTTGAGTTTCAACTTTGTTTAGTAGATTTTAATTTTTTAATTGACGATTATTTGTATTATCCAGTGTCTTTAGGCACAAACACTAACTAGGAGGCACAATATATAGATTTTACAGGTTATTTGGCTTCTACAAAGTGAATGAATGTACTTAGTTATTCATATTAGCTTAAGTTTGGTGTTAGTTCAGTCTATATTTGTATCTTATTCATTTTTGTTTTAGATGTTTAGGTTATTATATTTACAGCAGTTGATACAACTATATTAACATGATGTAATGAGATTATTGATGCAAGGTAATTATTATTTATGTAAAGGTTTAATTATGAGTTGTACACTGGTTTCAATTGGATCATGTTTTCGAAGGGAAGTTTGTCAAATTTTTTTTTAAAAAAAATAACAGATGGTTTATCTCAACTACTGAAATTTTGTTTGTGACACCAACTATTTTGATTTGAAATTCAAGTGTGTAGTTATAATTAGATGTAGTATGTTATTAGTAGTAGTGTTACTAAAAATGTCATTGAATGTTTAAATAGTAGATCCTGGTGTAATGAAAGATATATTTCTTAACGTTCTCAACGCAAATTTTATGCCTTTGAATTGATCACAAAATTTTCTTATTACTCTGTGTCTTAAGATACGGACAATTACTAATATTCGATATGATATTTAAAAATATTTTTTTCGTACCACAAAACATAGCCTCCCCTCAATCTCACATTGATCTAGGTCCTTTCCATACACTTTTATTCAACTTTACTAAATGATAAATCACCCTAGCTATTATTTTTGAGTGAGGTATCACTTAAATTTATGATAAATAATTTAAGATTAATTGAAATGGAATGCAAAATAAAATTACAGAGAATCTCAATTCATCCAAAATAATATATCTGTCATTTTGTAAAATGTATTTATTTTATTTTATTTTTATTTTGAAGTAATTTTGGTTACGATTCGGAAGTAATTTAGATTACCATCCAAAATTGTACGGTCCAGAGTCATAGTTGTTTCAAACCAGCCTTGACATTACATGAGCGAGAGAGAGAGGACCAAAAACAGGACCACCATCAACAGCACAAAGACCCGCTCAGCTGTCTCTCCGAAAATCGCGTCCGTCCATCACTCTGCCTTCCCCAACCACGTGTCCCCTCATCCAACTCTCCATTTCTCCCACCTCTTTCTCTTTCTCTTTCAATTCTCACATTTTGCCTCCCTCTTTCCCTCTCTCCCTGTTCTTTCTCTCTCCTTATGCTTCTCTCCCTCCTGTATGCTACCAGCTAACTCGTCTTCAACCTCCCGATCAGCTTCTTCTTCAACAAGTAATCAATCTTCATATTTCTTATACACATGCATTCGTATATATATGTGTGTGTGCTCAATCTTCATGTTTCTTATACACATGCATTTATATATATATGTGTGTGTGTGTGTGTGTTTGTGTGTGTGTGTTTGTGTGTGTGTGTGATCAATCTTCATGTTTCTTATATACAAGAATTCATATATATATTTTGAACATTCTTGATCACGTCTGCTAATTTCATATTGCTCGCACACACACAAACACATATGTAGAATCTGTATCTCTCTCTCTATATATATGTATACATATATTACACACACACTCACATTATCTTTCACATTGTACACACGCACACAGAATACGTTTCTCTATATATAGGACCTCGGTATTATGTATAATTTGGCTGTGCGTATATTGTAGATTGCGACGATAGTGGAAGGAAAATCGAAGAAGTCGTCGTGACAGCTATATAGTAGCGGCGATGACGTCGACTTCGGTGCCGGAAACAGGGACGCAGCAGGGGGCAGCGGCGCTGCTACGGCGGCCATCACGGAGCGCCGCCACCACGACCTTCTCTTTGGAGGTCTTCGACAATGAGGTCGTCCCCTCTTCTCTGCAACCTATCAGCCACATTCTCCGCGTCGCCACCGAGATCCAGAACGAGCGTCCTCGCGTTGCCTATCTCTGTACGTTGTTTTGAAATGATTCTCTTCCCTTACAAACCCTAGAAAGCTCAATCAGATTATTAGTTATGTTATTTGTTTTCTGCATTGTGATTTGTGATAATTAGTGTTGTGATTTTTGAAAATGTTTCGCGTGTTGTGGTTGATTTGAAGGCCGGTTCTATGCGTTTGAGAAGGCGCACAGGTTGGATCCGAGCTCGAGTGGACGTGGTGTGAGACAGTTCAAAACAGCTCTTCTTCAGCGATTAGAGCGGGTATGTACTTAACTACTTATGCTTTGCTTTTTTCTTTTTTTAATTTCTGGCAGTGCTTTCTCTGCTTTGGTTGTTTTCAGTTTCGGACAACTGATTTGTTGAGAGACTAGCAATGGAGCCGTGTGTGATAGCATGCATAACAAAAAAAAAAAAACGGTGATTAGACAAAATACGGCTCAACCCAATTACTGAGCTCATCACTTAGAACACAACGTAAATTTCAACTAATACAATCAAATCAAAAATATATAGGTTATCGTAAGAAAAAAAAAACAGAAACAATATAATAAATAATCGAATCAATCATCATTTATCATTTTTTACATAGTACTTGATATAAATAAAATACACTTGCTCTCGGCCAAAACTTGACAAATACATTGATAAAATAAATTGCAAGTAATTAAAGTCACAATTATCACTGACCCACCTCAAAAATAATTGGAGAAATGATAACTGAAATTAGAGAAAAATCTATGTAAATATTCTCATACGTAGAACTTGAAATTAACACTCATGGAATTGAAAAATTATCGCATAACCAATCATCTTTGGAAATTCTCGAATATTTGTCCGTGGATCTTCGGTAAGTCACCAACTTAGTTGTAGACACAACTCTTTGAAGTCAAATGATATCACCTATTTCACAAATCACAAACACATAAAACGAATATAACATCCAATATTTTATATTGGCTTCATTATTAAATCTATACCAAAAAGTCAAGAACCCAAAATCCTACACCTTTAGAAATTAAGATGATCCTCCAAATGAATAGGCAATTCATTGACACCGAACGGGATATTTTTCATGTCTTGTAAAACATGATTTGAGTTGTGGGTCACAGATTAACAATAATTCCATTTTTTTTTTTGCTAATATCTGACTTTTATACAATTCTAACTTGCAAGCTATCATACTCCAGGATAGTTATAACAGAAAAAAAGAGAGGTAAGTTAAGAAATAACCAAATATAATAAACACATTTCTCGCAACAGGAGTAAACTAACAATTCTATTCCATTTAGTATTCAAAACCAACATTATTACATTCATAGATCTTGTGAACTTCTATGAAGGAGACATCACTTTTTCTAATGTTGATTACTAGACTTAACAATGGAAAAAAACAGCAGCCTGCATAAAGTTTAACTACATTTCAATCCAGACACTAAAAAAATCTTTAGAGATGCTAAGATACTAATGGAGTTTAATTATATTTTTAGGGGTGACACTACATGAAGACGATGTATTGTACACAAGTACTTGATTTCACAGGATTTACAATCTAAATTCACATTTAACTGAAATTCATATTTAAAAACCAAAAATAAAGTTCACAAAAATTAAATTATAGAAAACGCGAAAAATTCAAAAGAATGTTACATATAAATTACACATCATCTGATTCTTTTCTTCAAAAACTAAGTTGTGTGTGTCAGACAACATGGGCTCTGTCACCCAAACTTGTTTCTTCATTCACAAAAGCAACACATTCTACACACAACAATTGATGTGCTTCCAGTTATACCCAAAATTAAAGAACCTTAAATCCCTAATTTTAGGCAATTTTTCACCAGCAACCCCTAATTCCAAACAACCCAAGATAAAATCCCCAATTTCTATATTCCATCACACCAAAAATTTTAAATCTGTGACAAATATTTACACAAAAAAAAAAAATGAACCATAAATACAAACAATTAATCACAAAATCAATTGTATGTGTGTGTTACTGTGTGACGACTGGAATATTTGTGTTAGAGAGAGAGTGAGAGAGGTTTCTGTGTGAGTGTTTTCAGAGAAGGGGGGTGCCCAAAGAGGGGAAGGGTTGGGTGGTTTTGCAGGGTGGGTATGGAGAGAAATACTTGGGAGGGCAAACAAACCATTAATGGAGTTTAGGATTTTTTAGGAACAAATTATTAAAAGTAAAACTCAATTGTCGTAAGGTAAATATGATAAGACTTAATAGTTCTTTTAAAAAAAAAAATAAGATTTATTGGTATTTTTTCTAAAATTAAAAATATGTTTATTTATTATGTTAAACATGGGAGATAGAATTATTTCGATCCAATTATATAATTACAATCTATCCATTTTAAAAAATTATTAAGCATAAGTTTTTCCATTAATAAAAGTCTAGAAAGCTTAAAAACAATTACAGCATCTGGATTGTTAGATTGTGCCCAACATTCGAAGGCAGGGCCGGGGTCCGTATTTCGGTATTTGATGAAAATCAGGTATGATACTGGAAAATGCTGGATAAATGATGAACAAATTTTGAGCTAATGGAGACATCCATGAAATTGAAGGAAGAATTTTAGCACCGGTATGTAGTTTGTCAGTCATGGTATGAGTACATGAGGAGTAACTAACGTGAAAACTCTGATTCAGGACAATGCATCAAGTCTTGCCTCTCGGGTTAAGAAAACAGATGCAAGAGAAATTGAGAGCTTCTACCAACAATACTATGAGCACTATGTTAGAGCACTGGACAAGGGAGAGCAAGCAGATAGGTACACAGGACACATCGGTTTCGTATTTCCATTTTTTGTTCATTTGATCACCAAATAATTGTTTTGAAGCTAATGGTTTGACTGGTTTCAATATTTTATGAACAGAGCCCAACTGGGCAAAGCTTACCAGACAGCCGGAGTGCTTTTCGAAGTTCTCTGTGCCGTTAACAAGACTGAAAAAGTCGAAGAAGTTGCTCCCGAGGTCAGAATTCATTAGGGATTAATCTATTGTATACTGCTTGATGCATATGCAGCTATTAGAGTATGTTTATCAAGAATTTGCGAGAGAATTATTGGCAGAAGGAGCTTAGCAATGTGCACTTTTATGAGCAGATTATTGCCGCAGCAAAAGATGTCCAGGCAAAGAAGGAAATCTATGCTCCCTATAACATTCTTCCCCTGGATTCTGCCGGGGCATCACAATCCATTATGCAGCTTGAAGAGGTATGACACATAAATAGACACACATACACACATGTATGTTCATTCCCTACATAGCTGCCAGAATGTGTAAGTTTCCTACTTTGTGTAAATCAGAATAAAGCTGCTGTGGCTGCACTGCGGAACACGCGTGGCTTGAATTGGCCGGCCTCATTTGAGCAGCAAAGGCAGAAAGCAGGGGAGTTGGACCTTCTTGATTGGCTAAGGGCAATGTTTGGGTTTCAGGCATGTGTTCTTGATCCAAAGAATCATATATAGATGGTTTACAGTTGCTGCATGACTTCTCCAAACTGATAACTATCTTTGGCTTATTTTGGTGTCTACAGAGGGACAATGTCAGGAACCAGAGGGAGCATTTGATTTTGATGCTTGCCAGTATTCATATAAGGCTTATTCCCAAGCCTGAACCTCTTAACAAGGCATGTAATACTCTCTCATGTCAGATTATACTCTGTTGCATTTAATATCTTTTGATGATTTGTTCCTGCATGCACATGGGTGCGCACACTCCAGATCATTTGAACATCTTTCTTGTTGAAATTTTGGGTTTAATTTTTTATATCTAACTGGTATTTTTATATAATGTTTTGAACATTGTCTTTGGAAATAGGTTACATTTTCTCACACTTAGGCAAGTGGCTGAACTTAATTATACATTTCTCTTATGTAGCTTGATGATCGAGCTGTTGATGCATTCATGAACAAGCTTTTCAAAAATTACAAAACATGGTGCAAATATTTGGGAAGGAAACACAGTTTACGGTAAGATATATTTGTGTCCACATCTAATATCGTTAGTGGGTTGTTGCACATGCGTTTCCTTTTGGAGTTGAGAGTCGAGCTTCATATGCATTATCTCAAGCTTGTAATGCTAAAATACATGGGTCTCATTTCTTGTAGGCTCCCTCAAGGGCAAGAAGAAGTGCAACAAAGAAAGATACTTTACATGGGCCTCTATCTTCTTATCTGGGGTGAAGCAGCCAATGTCCGCTTTATGCCAGAGTGCTTATGCTACATTTTTCATAATGTGAGTAGTTCATTCATTTGCGTTTATTCCCACAGTAACATGTGGCAACTGTAATGTATACTTCATTCTTTTTTTCAGATGGCATATGAACTCCATGGTCTATTGGCTGGAAATGTCAGCATTGTCACTGGAGAAAACATTAAGCCTTCTTATGGTGGGGATAACGAGTCTTTCCTTCGGAAGGTCATAACGCCCATTTATCGCGTCATTGACAGGGTACTTGTCTGTGATTTGTGGTCATACTACGGGTTCTTCTGTTTCACACAAAGATTAATGATGCGCTTATGGTGTTCTAGGAAGCCAAGAAGAGCAAAAATGGAAAAGCCTCTCACTCAGCTTGGTGCAATTATGATGATCTAAATGAGTATTTCTGGTATGGAAAGAATAAAATTGAAAATTGCAGTTCGTTCTGAGATCGTAATTGGTGCTACCTGTTGTACTAGGAAGTGTAATTTTTGCCCTATGTTTTCCAGGTCAGCTGATTGCTTCTCTTTGGGTTGGCCCATGCGTGATGATGGCGATTTCTTCAAATCAACGCGTGACAAGACTCAGGTACTGCTTAAATACTCTGCAGATGTTGTCCCTTTATATCACTTTAGAAAGTTGCTTTAATATAATTGGTCTGGCAGGGAAGCACAGGCAAATCATACTTTGTTGAGACCCGAACATTTTGGCATATCTTCCGAAGTTTTGATCGATTGTGGACATTTTTTATTCTGGCTCTACAGGTACTTAGAATATTAAATTAACATTGTTTTTGCTCCTGACTTCAAGTCCCTGTGCCAGCAAATAATTGCTTGAAATGTTCTATTTCAGGCTATGGTCATCATTGCATGGAGTGACATTTCTCTATTGGATATTTTCCAGAAGGATGTCTTATATAACCTGTCCAGTATTTTCATCACGGCAGCCCTTCTTCGCTTCCTCCAAAGTATGACCTTCTTACCTGATAGCTGGAACAGCACAGCTCAAGCTTAATCAATATGTCATTTTTCTAATCCTTGTTGATGCATATGCCTTAAAAAGTGTTGATGTTATGAAGAAATTATAGATCTCTAAAAGCTCATATTTTATTGTTTTCAAACTTTTTTTTTTCTTTCTTGAGATTTAGAAATTAGACAGAAGAAAAACTTTGGAAATAAAGTGAAGTGTTAAACTTTCCATTGACTTGTTGATGGAATCGGATTGTCTTTCGTTATGGTAGAGGTAGAGATTATGACTTCATTGTGATTTTGGTTATTTTTGGGCACTTATTTGTCATTTTGTTTATTTAGTTTAGAACTCTTTGCTTTAGGTTTTTGGTATTCCCTATCTAGGGGTTAATGTAATGGTTTTGGGCAGCCTTTGATTATGGATTTATCAAGATATTCTTTCCCCAAGCTCCTTCTCTCTTCTCCTTTTTCTTCTTCAATTCTAATTCTCTAGTTCCCTTCCCAGTCTACATCAATTTGGTATAAGAGCTCATCAATCTGCATCACTGGTGTTAGTTCCTTCAAGTATTGCATGGTAGTATTCAATGCTTACAAAGTTGTTTCTATAAACAAAACCATGTTAAAAACCACTGAAATTGTAATAATTTTGTCTTGCAATTTTCCCAATACATATTAGAGCTATGGAGGTTAAGAAAAAAGTTATTGTCCAGTTTGGTCTCCACTAAGGAAGGATGGATAGGTTACATACCCAACTTTTGCATCAGATCTGAACCCTTAACATTCCGGTTGCTAAAGCTACAGATTGTATCAACCAAATATTGGTAGATGTTTCTAAGCTTTTGACCTTTAACAGCAGACAATTGCAAATGTTGTTTGTGAGTCTAATTACTCAGGAAGAAGCTTCCTTTGGTTGAAGAAAAATCATATAACTTCAATATACTTGGTTTTATTTACTTTTTTGTTGCTGCATTTAATGGGTATTGAATTGCTGTACAACGTCTTTCTATGTAGTCTCACATTGCCTAATAGAAATAGACTTTTTTTCTATGTCAAGTTGAATGCAACCCAAGGTCCCACTTAGACTCTTATATTTGCTTTTGTTGCTATTTGTCAATTGTCTTCACATGTAGTTTAATTTGTTTTTCATGATTTTACCTCTTAGATAACATAGTGCCGCTGACTGTTCACTTTGTTTTAAAGAAGTGGTCGAAATTTGCCAATTGGATGGACAGTCAAAATCATGATAGTGTTATACAAAGACAAAGAATGAGAAATTAGATGGAAAAGAAGAGAAGTGGCTAGGACAAAGGATAGAAGAAAATGGAAGCCATTACTGACTACAAATGATGTTTTCATTTGAAGTTTCAAATTTTTATTTTTATTTTTCTTAACAAAAGCCTTGCAACAGTTTTCCAATATTTTTAACAAAATAATGTTCTAATATTGTAACATGAGACATAGTTAACAGATCTCAGGCCATGAATATAAACATAACAACTCTCGCAGTTGAAAGATCTTAGACCATGAATACGCACAACTCTCTCAGACGTATCACAACGTTGGATTATATGGTTGACGGCCTCTCCACACATTGTCCATTGATTTTGGTTTGGATGCCTCTCACATGGTATCCATACTTTGGCCTTAGGTGGTCAATGGACAAAGTCTCTCTCCCATTTTGATTTTATTTTCATTTGTTGGTCTGTTTCAATTTGGTTTGTTAGTTGACGTGCAAGCACAAGTCTCGCGTGTGGGAGGGTGTGAACATTGAAGAGAGCTTGTAATCCACATGGAAAGGTTGTGACCACCAAGGTTGTTTTTTATGGTTGAGAAAATCTCTCCATCCATTGCCAGTTGGAATTGTCACTCATTTGAAGGCCTACCTGCTTGTAGACAGCAGGAATTTTTACTCCAACAGCTTTCCTTGCTTAGTTTAGCAGTCCTTATTTTTATAATCTTTTAGAAATGCATGATACTTGTAATTGTTGAATTCTATTTTAGTAAATTTGCAGAGGTGAAAAGGTTTTCTCGTATCTTCAATTTTCACATTCTTTTTTGGTCTTGAGATTTAGTTGTTATTAAGAACTCATCTTTTTCCTTGTGTTGATCTTAGGTATCTTGGACTTTGTTTTGAACTTCCCGGGCTACCATAGATGGAAATTTACTGATGTGATGAGAAATATTCTCAAGATAGTTGTCAGCCTTGCGTGGTCCGTTATACTTCCAATATGTTATTTGCACCAAAACAATTCATTGGCTTTTGGCAAGACCAAAGATGTGCTCTCATTCCTTAACAGACTTAAAGGCATTCCTCCTTTATATATCATGGTTGTGATTATATATCTGCTTCCGAATTTACTGGCTGCGATCTTGTTTATATTTCCAATGCTCCGACGCTGGATTGAGAACTCAGACTGGCTTATTGTGAGGTTTCTTTTATGGTGGTCACAGGTATGCTTGTTATTCCTCATCTTCTTTCTCTCTATTTTTAAGCAAGTTTCATGTCATTTTTTCCAAGCATAATTGATTTTTGATTGGTGAGGAATATCTGTACTAGATATACAGGAATAAGTCCTTTTCTCGTAGTATTTTTCAGGCTGTAAGCTCCAGTTGCTCATGTCCACATGCACACAAACAGTACTGGATACTTGAAATTTCTGTTCCTGAAATTGAAAGAATTCTTCCTGCCTTATACTTTCTTTGTTTCATAGGGTGAACCTTTTCTTCTGTATTAAACCTGTTTAGTTGAGTATATAAAGCAATTCTGTCTTTTGTTTCACTCCTTCAGTATTAAATCCATCAGTAATATACAGTTAGTTACGTCCAAATGTGATATGCCTGCCATCATTAATCGCTAGACTTTGGTTGTGCCAATGCCGTGATGCCAATCCATTCTTTGTACCGGGTGGTACTTGAGAACTCAAATTCCTCGGTAATAATTTGTTGGAATGTGATCTACAGATGTGCTTATAATTTCAAACAAGTTTTGATTGGGGCCTTGAATCTGATAAGTTGGTTTGATCTGTTCCTAAAATTGTTAGGAAAGAGAGCTTAAATTTGTTATAGGATGTTATTCCATCATATTGTTATTGTGTGATGCAAACAGCTCTCGGCATGCTTGGTAAGGCTGTGTACGTAGGAGTCTCCAGATTATGCAGTGCCCATTGTTATTTATTTTGTAATAAAACTCATTTGCTAGTCATACATACACAGATATAACCTCATGACAATCATTCTTGAACATGCCAACAATTTATGTTTAGTGATTCAAGTTCCAAAATGCTTTAGTCCTATGTCACCATGCATTTTCTTCATTTTGCGTTTCAACAGTACATGATTGAATAAAACCATTTAATTCTCTTTCTTCCTTGCATAAGAGTCATTCAGCTTAGAACCAGTACTTCTCTTAGAATCTTTCTCTCCTTTCGCCGCCCCCCCCCCCCCCCCCCCCCCCCAAATGCACATGCCTCTTCCCTCAATATCATTTTTCAGTCTATGAGCTAATGTTCATTGCCTGCATGAATCTATTTCGTTTTTAACAGCCCAGAATCTATGTGGGGAGAGGAATGCATGAGAGTCAATTTGCGCTTATAAAGTGAGTATACCATTTGGAATTGTCTATCGCTTGCCTTTTTTTTTTTTTTTTGTTCTTTAAATTGGCTTATTGTTTGAATATATTTTGTTGATTCCAGATATACTCTCTTTTGGGTGCTACTACTGTGTTCCAAGTTCGCATTTAGCTACTTTGTCACGGTAGTTGCCAGATCTGTCATTTTATTTATTATTGGAAATAAACTGAGCTTAGTGGTATGTTCTCTTCTAACCATGTTTTCTATTTTACCTAGATAAAACCTCTGATGAAGCCAACAAAAGATATAATGAGTATTCACCGTGTTCAATATACTTGGCATGAATTTTTCCCAGAAGGTATATATCCAATATTTGTTCCTTCTTTTCATGCTTTTCTTCTCAACTGATAGTCTCATGTTAACTCGTTTTATGTCAATGCAGCTAAGAACAACTATGGAGCAGTTGCTTCACTCTGGGCACCAGTAATCTTGGTGTGTCTTAATAGTTTAGTTTTGACAGTTGATAGTTTGCTCTGTAGTTTAGATCTTGTATACATGATTCTTATCATGTCCAAGATGAAATATCTCACACATTTCACAAATTTTATGCAGGTTTATTTTATGGACACTCAAATTTGGTATGCTATTTACTCAACTTTGTGTGGTGGTGTTATTGGTGCCTTTGATCGGCTAGGAGAGGTAATGCTTGGAAACAATCGTCTTTCTTTTATTTTCATTTTTGTTTTGTATTTCAATTTATTTTCTTGAACTCTTCTCATGTTACATTGTCCTGCACTTTTCACATGCCATTATAACGGAATCGTCTGCATACCTTTTTTGTTCATACTCGTGACCATGCCTTGGGCAGAAAAATAAAATTATAGTGCTCATGGAAAGAGTATTCCTTTTCTAATAAGATATAATTTTTTCAAGTGCACAATTTTTGCTCCTAGACAACACAGTTTTGTTACAAGTCCTACAGTAGAGTTGTCAGAGAATGGTTATTCGAAACTCATAATTAATAATTTCTTTTGCACTTAAATTCAATTGTGTCTCTTTGTCCCTTTCTTCTGGGTGGGTTGGGGCGAGGTGGTGAGTATTTTCCTGTTACAAAATCAAGTCAGGCTAGTACATATAGAAAGGAGAACCATTAAATTGGTTTTCCCCAGATATATTCAACATGGTCTATTTCTCCTTCATGTAAAAACCATGTCTTCAACAGGGAACCTGGGGACCCCCTTTAATGAACTAAGATACAGTGGTATATAACTATCATTTTTTAATTCAATTCTTGTAATTGTCCAAGAAAAATGAAACAGCACTGGCACTGCAGTTGGTCAGTAGGTTAATATATGATCTTATTATATCTGCTCTCTTGGTGGTTAGTGTTCATTTTAACTATTTAAATCTGCTATTTTGCTGGTTGATGGTCATATTCACTTCTCTTCTTACAGATACGAACTCTGGGCATGCTAAGGTCACGGTTCCAGTCCTTACCTGGTGCATTCAACACATATTTGGTGCCTTCTGATAAGAAGAAAAGGGGATTTTCTTTCTCGAAGCGTTTTCATGAGGTTTCATTTCATCTTTCCACATTTATGATATTTAAGGACATTTAAAGACGGGAAGGAGTATCTAGATGTTCACATTAACATTTTTATCTATATAGGTTACAGCTAGTAGGAGAACTGAAGCTGCAAAATTTGCTCAGTTATGGAATGAAGTAATATGTAGTTTCCGTGAAGAAGATCTCATAAGCGACAGGAAAGGCCCTAGTTTGCGTGTTTATGTGTGTGTGCTGATGTATTGGTATTTATGCATTTATGTGCCTATGTATGCATCATGTATGTGTATGTATTTGTTTCATCATGCAGTTGGAACTAAAACGGTTTTCATTTATTTCAGGGAGATGGATCTGTTGTTAGTTCCTTATTCCTCAGATCCTAGCCTGAAACTAATTCAGTGGCCACCCTTTCTGCTTGCTAGCAAGGTTCATGCTGTCTCCTGATTTTTTCTTAAAAAATTTCTTTTACCTGTTTCTTGATCTTGCTATTGACTCTGCCTTTTGCAGATCCCAATTGCATTGGATATGGCAGCTCAATTTCGGTCCAAAGATGCTGACCTTTGGAAGCGGATATGTTCTGATGAATATATGAAATGTGCTGTGGTTGAATGCTATGAATCTTTCAAACTTGTGCTGAACGCTTTGGTAGTTGGAGAAACTGAGAAAAGGTTATGAAAGATACTTTTTATTCCTTTAAGTTAGTTGACTACATTAACTGGTCCTTCCCATATTATCTGTTTTTGTTGAGCCTATTAGCTATTATCACTTTTATCTTTGTTAGAGGACAAGTAGTTTATTTCTTGCTGTTGTTATATAGAAGGGGATGCTCGTCTGTTAAAACACCTTGTTTGCATACCTCAGACAATAGTATAATATATAAATGTATATATATGGTTCAACGTCCGTAGTACTGATGGTTGTTTATGAGTCCTCTGATGCTCGGATTATGAATCATTGAAGATTTACGTGAGATAGAGCAGGACTACTTCTTACAGGAGAGTTTTTACTTCTTCCTTGTTTGTCGTTTGTGTAGTTAGTTGATTATTAGAGAAGCTTAAGCACTATGATGGCGTTGATGTTTTCGAGTCTAAATGCTATTGCCAATTTTCCATCACTATTGTGATTCTAATGTTAGTTCCTATTTGACAGGATTATTGGCCTCATTATTAGGGAAGTTGAAAGTAACATTTCCAAGAATACATTTCTTGCAAATTTCAGAATGGGTCCTTTGCCTACTCTTTGCAAGAAATTTGTGGAGCTTGTGGACATATTGGTGAGACACCTTTGCATGAGAATTAATAATATACACGTGTTATCCATATATATATAATTTTTAAAATTTTAAATCTTCCTGCCATGTTTCAGAAAGATGCTGATCCATCCAATAAAGATTCTGTGGTCTTGTTACTGCAAGACATGCTGGAAGTAGTTACCCGTGACATGATGGTGAATGAGATTCGGTTGGTGGATATTTTTGCATTCTAATAGGACTAAAATTTTGTTTGAAGAGTTCAGTGCCATATTCAATATTCTCAATCGTATATCCGTTAGTAATAACCGTATGCTAACTTTTCAGTGAATTGGTAGAGCTTGGTCATAGTAGCAAGGGACAACTTTTTGCAAATACCGACTCAAAACCTGCTATTATGTTCCCTCCTGTAGTTACAGCACAATGGGAAGAACAGGTACTTTTCTTGTATATATACACATTCATACACGCATCAAACCCTCAATTTTGGGTAACAAATGATACATCGTTTTTGGTTGTTATTGTCATAGATAAGACGCCTCCATCTCCTTCTGACTGTAAAAGAGTCTGCCATTGATGTGCCAACAAACCTTGAAGCACGCAGAAGAATTGCATTCTTCACAAATTCATTATTCATGGATATGCCACGTGCACCTCGAGTTCGCAAAATGCTCTCATTCAGGTGCAGCTCATAGTTTCTTGAGTTCATTATATGCATCGAAAATCTGTAGTTGGCTTGTTTGGAGGAATATAGTTGTTAGAGTAGTCATTATATGTCTATGGACATCTCATATGCTTTTATTATTTAAGTTATTTTTATTTTTATTTTTTTGGGAGAGGGGAACTTGAACCCTTGACCTCAAAGCCTTCACAAGGCAAAGAGTACTATTGGACCAAATGCCTGTTAGTATTTAAGTTTCTCATACACACTCAGTTGAGTAGTATAAAATTTTATGACCTATTAAATAAAGATCCACACTTGGCCAGGAATTTTCATCAAATAGGTGGTTAATCTAGTCACTAACATCATCATCATTTGTTTGAAATAGTAAATTATATCAACTGATAGAGAAATTTGTGATGAAATAAATGTGAAGAAAATGGATGAGTTTTCAGGTATCATGATTATGTTATTTGAGATGCAAATGAATCTATTTAGATTTTTCAATTCTTCACTGTTTCATTATCATATAATTATATTCACTTGGCATGGCAGTGTCATGACTCCCTACTATAGTGAGGAGACTGTATATTCTAAGAGTGACCTCGAGATGGAAAATGAAGATGGTGTATCAGTTATCTACTACCTGCAAAAAATCTTCCCAGGTTTTAAATATTTGAACACCTCAGTATCACTGTTTACATTTTACCATTGTGTTTATGGTTTCCATATGATTCGAATTGCTTATTTTCAAAAACAAATCTTGATAATTCTGTTAGATGAATGGAACAACTTTATGGAGCGCCTCAACTGTAAGAAAGAAAGTGAGATCTGGGAAAATGAAGAAAATATTTTGCAACTACGTCATTGGGTCTCCTTAAGAGGACAGACTCTGTGCAGAACAGGTATCTTTAGGTGTTCCCCCATGCTTTAAAAATATGCCATCACTGTCTCTCTGTTACGAATAAATATTTGTTCTGCAGTTAGAGGGATGATGTACTACAGAAGGGCTTTGAAGCTTCAGGCTTTTCTGGACATGGCCTCTGAAAGTGGTGAGAGAAATATTCTACTTTCCAAATTCAATCTCAGAGAGGATTCTTTGTCATTTTGCCGCTCCCTTGGGTGTGTTTGTTGTACAAAAGATTCAAAAGATAAGAACAGTGCCAGAAAAAAAAATATAATATTCACTTTGAAAGGTCTCAAGTTTTGGACTGCCAAACTTTGAGGAGATGCATGTGTTTCTCCAAACTCCCTACATCAAGTTCTCAGCTTCCCTTCAAATTAATAGTGATGTGAATTTACAGTAGAGTTAGATGATTGTTCATGAATGCGCACTAGAGTCGGTTATTGACATGAATGAACTAGCGGGTCTTGCAAACAGGCACTGGAAAGTAATGAAATAACGCATGTTCATATTTTTACTGTTGATTGTGTCTTATTTTCGGTGTTCGCATCCAGATTCAAACTTCAAAGTAGTATGTCAAGGGCAATCATCCTTTGATCCCAGTCTGCTAGATTTGTACTCTCAGGCTTTTAGTAAAGTTTCAGAAATTGAAGAAGCTGTGCCCAATTAAGTGCTATAAGATTTCTATAGATTTACTGTTAAATAGTGATGTGAATGCCTCTGACTTGAGGTGTTAAGACTGAAGAGAAGGATTATATGTGACAAGCATTTGACTTTACTGCTTGTACAGGATCTGCATATGATTTATGTATTTTCTTATAGAATATTGTAGTTTCTTCTGAAATACAGTCAAAAGTCTGGAGATTATTAAAGTAACTTCCTGGAGGTAATATGTTGGGCTCTTAATACTCTGAATATCACCTGAGCAGAGATACTAGAAGGCTACAAGGCTGTAACAGTTCCATCAGAGGAAGATAAGAAAAGTCAGAGATCCTTGTATGCACAATTAGAGGCTGTAGCTGACATGAAATTCACTTATGTTGCCACCTGTCAGAATTATGGGAACCAAAAGCGGAGTGGAGATCGTCGTGCAACGGATATTTTAAATTTGATGGTTAAGTAGGTTCCCCATCTGATTAACGTTTCCCTATGGTTTGATTTCTCTTTAGTGTTAACCTGATGACTTAATCTTATTTGATAATTTGGTTCCTGCTGCTGCTATAGCAATCCATCTCTCCGTGTAGCATATATTGATGAAGTCGAAGAAAGGGAAGGTGGAAAAGTACAAAAGGTCTATTACTCTGTATTGGTTAAAGCTGTTGATAATCTTGATCAGGTAATTATCCTTCTCAATTCAATTGTAAAATAATCATGTTGATTGATTGCTCAAGCCCTAGTTGCTTTGTGTTTACTTTAAGGAAATCTACCGTATAAAATTGCCGGGTGCTGCAAAGATAGGAGAAGGAAAACCTGAAAATCAAAACCATGCTATAATTTTTACCCGAGGGGAAGCTCTTCAGACCATTGATATGAATCAGGTAAAGCAGAAAGAAGTTAAAACCATTGTGGTTGAGTGAAATTTTTTGGGGGCACTTCTACATTATTTTTCTGCTTTCGGTTGTAGGACAATTATTTGGAGGAGGCTTTTAAGATGCGTAACCTACTTGAAGAATTTAATGAAGATCATGGGGTGCGCCCACCTACAATTTTGGGTGTTCGTGAACATATCTTCACTGGAAGGTTGGATGATTGTTTGTAGGGCTTATGAGTATATCTGTTACATCGAGATTTTTAATTGTCGGACATGGTTTCAAATCTATGTTCCAGTGTTTCTTCTTTGGCTTGGTTCATGTCAAATCAAGAAACGAGCTTCGTCACCATCGGTCAAAGAGTTCTTGCAAGACCTTTAAAGTATGTTCTTTTGTTTTCTTTTCTAAGGCAAAAATTGTATCTTCATCCTTTTGTATGTGATCAGTAATAGTTTAAGGTAGTCATCTATGTGCATGATACCTACCACAAATGATTAGGACAAGTCCATTTAGTAGATGAATGATTTCAAATTTTGATCCGAGCATGCCGTGCAGGTACAATATCATAAAAAAAATGTACTAACCCCCCCCCCCCCCCCCCCCCCCCGGCGGGAAAAAACCCTTCTGCATGTGCATTATTCATTTTTGGATGCACTGAGAATTGGACACCAGGTCCAGTTGATCAATTCATTTCATCAAATGAGTATCTTCTGTATAAAACTCATTTGTTATTGCCATGGTTGGAACTTGTGACATGCGTTTGGCTTTGTTTTCTCAAAATTGGTGGGATTTAGGGTTCGATTCCACTATGGACATCCAGATGTGTTCGACAGAATTTTTCACATTACCCGTGGTGGCATTAGCAAGGCTTCAAGGGGCATCAATCTGAGCGAGGATATCTTTGCTGGTAGATACAATTTAATTACCTTCATGTTGATTGTTTTGTCTAGATTTGACCAACCATATTTCATACTCAGATGTCGCATTTACTTCTTGATATTTATTTTGCCCGCTGTAGGTTTCAACTCAACGCTGAGACGTGGGAATATTACTCACCATGAATATATCCAAGTTGGGAAGGGACGAGATGTTGGCCTCAACCAAATCTCACTTTTTGAAGCGAAAGTGGCATGTGGTAATGGGGAACAGACGCTCAGCCGGGATATCTACAGATTAGGCCATCGTTTTGACTTCTTCCGCATGCTGTCTTGTTATTATACAACCACTGGATTTTATATCAGCTCGATGGTAATTCAAATTTCTTGCAGAACACAATCTTGAAGTAAATGGACACTGTTATGACTAAATTACTTTAAAATTTGGGTCATTTGAGTAGTTTCCCAGGTAACCAACGTCATCAAAATAAAAATCTAAATATGAACAATTGCAAGAAACTAAAATTATACTGTGTATAACAAACACGCTAACAGAAATTCTTCAGATGTTCTGACTATAAAGGGACAAATAAATGGAATTAGTCACCAGACTGTTACTACTGCATGTTACTTCCCTTTGGTAATTGTTTGGAGAATGGTCCTTCCGGAAAACCAAGAGAGAAAGAGAGATGCTAAGGAGGAGAGGGAGGGGGGGAAGGATGAACCTAGAGCTTTGCATTTTATTCATTGAAAAAATGGTGAACCACTTTACGATATTTTGTCAGGCACCTTATAAGCTTTGAAATCCTATTTACATATTTTTCTCCTTTTTATTTTATGTTTAATGGGTCAAATACTGCCACAAGGAAACCAACCCAAAAAGCTACCTTGCGATGGAATATTTGTTTTTGCAAATAACTGATTTTGACTTTAAACCAGTTTTATGTCCACCAGTAACCTTTGAGAAGGTATTCTTTTTGGGATCACTGAAATCGTATGAAATGCTGTCATTTCCAACCTGAAAATGAAATCTTTCAGAAGCTGTTTGACTGGAAATTTGACATCTAGCTATTGTGCAGCACATTTTGATACTGGGAAGGTCCATTGTTCGAGCTTTTTTGGAGGGACATAAAAATATGATACTTGCCACTGATCTAGTTTTGCTAATAAGTAGCATGATTTTTGCCATGTTTATACTTTGCCACTGATCTAGGTCTCAGTCCACAAGTTTACAATAATTCACAGTTTGATAAATGTACTTTTAGGTTTGATGAACTCTTTGTGCCATAACCTTTATATGCATTTCTAATCAAAACTTGAGATCTAGTTCTATTTGTAGAAGGCACATCTAAAATATGTGGAGCTATTATATCTTCAGCATAGGATTTTGATTAGTTCTGTTTGCGTACATCTCTTTGTTCATTGCATCTTTTCCAGCTAATTATGCTTTTTTCTGATGGTGTGCAGATGGTAGTCCTTACGGTTTATGCATTCTTATATGGGAAACTCTACCTTTCATTGAGTGGATTGGAGAAGTCGATAGTTAAATTTGCGAGGTCTAAGGGAGAAAATGCTCTGAAGGCTGCCATGGCTTCACAGTCCCTTGTTCAACTTGGTCTTTTGATGGCCTTGCCCATGGTTATGGAGATTGGACTCGAAAGAGGGTTCAGAACTGCAGCAGGCGACATAATAATCATGCAGCTTCAGCTGTCAGCCGTTTTCTTTACTTTCTCTCTGGGGACAAAGTTGCACTATTTTGGGCGTACGATTTTGCATGGAGGAGCAAAGTACAGAGCCACTGGGCGTGGATTTGTTGTGCGGCACGAGAAGTTTGCGGAGAACTACAGAATGTACTCAAGGAGTCATTTCACTAAAGGGCTGGAACTATTGATTTTGCTTATAGCTTATCAAATTTATGGCTCAGCAGCTCCTGATTCTACTGCCTACATTTTTCTTACATTCTCCATGTGGTTTCTAGTAGGTTCTTGGTTGTTTGCTCCCTTCCTTTTTAACCCTTCGGGATTTGAGTGGCAGAAGATTGTGGAAGACTTGGAGGATTGGACAAAGTGGATAAGTAACCATGGTGGTATTGGTGTTCCAGCGGCCAAGAGTTGGGAGTCGTGGTGGGAGGAGGAACAGGAGCACCTGCAGTCCACTGGGCTTTTTGGACGGTTATGTGAGATTGTTCTTTCTCTCCGCTTCTTCATCTACCAGTATGGCATTGTGTATCAGCTACATGTGGCCAATAATGACACAAGCATCATGGTAAGTATATGAACGTCCTTAGAGATTTCATATGTTGTTTTTCCCCTTCTGTATCTATATTATTACTATCTTATCCAGTCCAGTAACATCAGTCTGAAAACCTCATGCTATCCATATCCTAATAGATCCGTAATTCGTGTATTGATACATATGTATGCACAACAGAGTACCATGAATGTAATGTTGGAATTATCATCTGATATGCTATTGCAATTACAGGTCTATGGTCTGTCTTGGCTGGTCATTGTTGCCGCAATGATCATCTTGAAGGTCAGTGCTCAAATTCTAAAACAATGTCGCATGTAAAATTGTTTAACCGGATTCTCCTGATTACTGGTTGTGCTTTGAACATTATCCAGAAAATTGATGCATTTTTCATCTGCAGATTGTGTCCATGGGTAGAAAGAAATTCAGTGCAGATTTCCAGCTGATGTTCAGACTCCTCAAGTTGTTCCTCTTTATTGGGTTCATAGTCACTCTTGCCATTCTGTTCTCATTCCTTAGTCTGACAGTTGGTGACATCTTTGCCAGCTTATTGGCCTTCTTGCCCACAGGATGGGCTCTTCTGCAGGTGCATATCCTACATCTGAGATTTTATCTCTGTTGAACACTGTTGGTTTTGCACTCTACATAGCAGAAATGCATGTGTTCACCTCTATAAGAATAAAAAGGCGCATGTGTATTTGTGCATCTGAAATTGGGACGTTATACAATCCATAGGATTTTGATGATGTTTAATCTTCATTTTGATTCAGCCAAAGAGTGAAGATGCAACTAACTAAATTTGTTTCAAATAGGAGTCTCTCCTTATGTGTTGTGATTTTCTGACACTAAACCTTTGGGTCATCACCTCTGACTGTAATTTCTTGATTGTCTTTTGGAAAGATCTCCTATCTAGTTACTTGAGTGGAAAACTATTTTTATTTTTATTTTTTATATAACATAACCTCTCAGATTATTAAGCGTATTACTTTCTTTGCAGATATCACAGGCATGCAAGCCAATAGTGAAGGGCTTAGGAATGTGGGGTTCTGTTAAAGCTCTGGCAAGAGGGTACGAGTACATAATGGGGCTGGTGATCTTTACGCCAGTTGCTGTTCTGGCTTGGTTCCCATTTGTCTCAGAGTTCCAAACTAGGCTACTTTTCAACCAAGCCTTCAGCAGAGGGCTTCAGATTCAGCGTATTCTGGCAGGCGGGAAGAAGCATAAGTGAGTGCAGCAGTACACCTTGAAGATTGCGGTTATAGGAGAAGAAGACGTAGAGATGTACAAGAAGCTGGGTTTTGAAATCAAATAAACAGAAAATAGCAAGAACACATTATGCGCCCCTGGCTTATCTGGATCTCCACTTTCTGCTTCAGATCTGCATCGCAGCATGTAGAAAACGAGCTCTCGATACTTTTGGGGAGTTCCTCACATCTTGGTCAATCAATGCGTTTGTGGTTTTGTATATTCATATATAGTCTATATAATATGCAAGTATTTGAGCACATCTTGTCGTTAGATTCAATTCAAGTATTAATTCCGGTGTAGCATTGATTGAAGCGAAGTAGGAGACCAAAAAGAAGAACCTTCAATTTCAATGTTTGAGTTTCAGGTTCAACAGATGGCTTACCACATCCATGACACATTCCCCTTAAACACCCGATAAAATAAGCATCAGGCCTTTTTCTCAAATGAAATATGAACTCAAGAGGCAAACCTTTTGGATAACTCTTTATAGGTGCAATTGTGAAAATTTAAAAATTGGGAGAGAGGGATCAAGAATTCTTCATAATTGTAATAGCAAATTAGAAACTTGGAAGACCATGGGAGAGGGGCAGTTGCCCATCCTTGCCCTGTGGATATATGACATTACGAACTTTGGAGATACTCAAAGTATCACACACCAGTCAGATGCTTCTCCTAAACTTTGGGACAGCATTTGGCACCGTTTAAGGAGTTTTACTATTTGCTAGTCGAAAAATAAACAGAATTAAAGATAAATTGGCAAAAATGTGCTCAAGCCAAAATCATTCTTCTTCAAAGAGCCAGAAACTGGCACTTTAAAGGCCAACAAGAGCAGGCATGATCTGATTTGAAGTGACCCATGAAAAACACTAGTGGGAAAGCACATTTTGCTGTATGGTAAGTCAAACCATGATGTGTGAGTTGACAAGGCTATATTGTTAATAAGCAACACAGAAATCTACCATCGGCAAATGGGGGCGTGTGAAATATTTTAATATATGCAACAGTTGGAACATTCTTCAAAAGTTGTGAGATCCTTATAACTTCAAACTTCCTGATGATGAGCACATGGGAGATGAATACAATTTCAGGGGGACTGCTAAAAGGCATTCATCACTCCAAATCCTTGCACATTCTACATAGTTGATCTACATTATTGACTTCCTTACATTCAAGAATCGCTTAGCCTACAACCCTGTGATATTATATGGAACAAGAAGATATCACAAAGTAGCTCCGGTTACCTGGAATCAATAGCATAAGATTCAGAGCCTCTCGGGAATGATCGACGCCACCAAATCTGGAAAGCTTTACTGAGATTAGGGCAGTCAGTACCATGCTTTGAGAAAGACTGGAACCATTCCATAAACAGCGTGTATTGCTGCTTCAAAGGAAGGGTAAGGAGAGCCTGGCCCATGGCTTCCTCCAATGCCTTCATATCTAGGCCCTTCTTGCATCTCTGTAGCCAACCAAAGTCTGATAGCATTGGTCTAAACCATGCCTGAAGAAGCACTAATCTTGTTTCTGCCTGACAATGCAGTTTTCTGGTACCCATTGCAATGAACAACATTGCCGATACACGGCTGAGCTCATATCTAACCATTGGAGAGGTACTCCCATGCATCCTAAGCAATTCCCCTTGATTTGCCCACATATCCACAAACTCCTCTGCAATTTGACGATCAAGTAGAACCTCTAATAGCCAGTTGATGTTATCAACCTGCTTTGAAATGCGTTCGATCAAAGGCTTATCTTTCCCCTTCTTTGCCAATTTCCCACAGGGATTTGTGCCAGAAGCCTCCTCAAACAGACTGACCAGTGAAGCAAGACAAGACTGGCAAACGACAAAGATATCCTCCTTGTTGAGATCAGGATAGTCCTTCTCGTAGACGGAGCTTTTGCATAGGAGGCCCTTGACTAAAGACTTTAGCTCATTTCTTGCATTGGCATCGATACCAGTAGTAATAGACCAAACAAGCTGTCTAGCCAGAGATTGTTGTGCATGTATAGAGTCAAGCGAATAGAGTCTGGCCAAAATGTCTCTCGCTGTTGCATCATCAAACTTAAATTTAGCAAAAAGGCTCCTTAGCTTTTCTTCTTCCTCCTCACTCCAAGGTACTGCCTCGAGGTACTTCAAACAGGCCAAAACACCCCTAGTGAACATAAGGCCTGCTGATATCTAAAATTCATAGGAAAAAGGCATATAAGAATTCATGATAAAAACTCCACAATTGGGGTATGGACAAAATCATTAAAAAAGCATTCATGTTTTCATCACTTCCTTTTTCCCTTCTCCTTAACAACCCCACCCCATCTTCTCTGGTCCCATGCTTGATGTCAAGTACACTCATGCTGCTTGATGAGACATACAAGGGTTTGCCAAAAAAAATGGATGAAATTTGGAAAGGGGATATAGAAATTGCCAAGTGGGCCTTGTCAGCAGAGAGAAAGGTCATTTATAGTATACAAGCATTTGTAAGTCTCTCTTATCCATATGCTTCATGCTTAACAAGTCTTTACTAACAACATGCATTGCTACACTACGGGAATGGGAACACCCACTTAAACAACAGGATTAGAGATACAGTGTGAGATTACAACTTGAAGTAGCTCTTTTCAAATAACAGAAATAAAAAGTAAGCTAATTTCAGATGCATTAGGGATTTGCTTTGCAACCTATAAATGTTCCTAAAATGTATATGTCTCCGAAAGAATTCTATAAATAACCCAATAAAAAAAACAAAAGTTCCAACCATTGCATAGCTAATCACGAGGATGAAGAAATATCAGATATAGTTTCAGTAAAGAAAAGAGGCAAGAAGAACTTAGCCTTCAAATAAAAAAATGCCTGTCTTTTTTTTTTCAAGCAGCATCAGGAGCTCTTCCAAGAACAATAAGTGAAAGCCAGGGTGCGTGTCTTAGGAGCCAGCAGATAGGGTACTACGTGATAGAGTGCACAACAAGAAGTCTTCTAGTTGAGAAGATTATGAGGAGAGGGAGACAGGGGGGCCCAATGCCATCATACTGAGTTTGCAGAGGAGTTTTGTGAGTGCTTTAAGTGACCAGCTGCATGTCTTAATCCTCAACATTTAACGGGTAAGTGGAAGATAGTGTGGCCATTTTTGTGCCCTATTTGGAGTTTTTGGTGTCCCTATATCAGTCGTTGTGCTTTATAGACAAAGAAAATCAAAGAATAGCCTCCAGCTTGCAGGTCTATGCAAATAATGGAATTGACAGATTCAACATAATCTCCTTTGTCCACCATCCACAATTTCCACAATAACGCTTGATTTCAGTTATATTCCAACAATAATAGGAATAAGACTGTAATTTATATTTATAGACTTAATATAACACCTAACAATGTTCCCCAAAATATGATTTTTGTATAGTTCCCATAATTTAGTGAATTCAACAACAGGGATTCCTTGATACTCAAAACACTAAATTTCAGCATTTAACAAGATTAGCATTATCTTAGTCATTATCTTATTTTATAATGATTTACAGATAAAAGTTCAAGGTATTTACAAAAAACATCCTATTAGCACCTTTTCATTCACTATAGAAATAAATGAGTGTGCACATGTTTAACGTATAAAAATACACTCCTTTTAGTGATGCTTAGATGGCCAATTTACAGACTTTACAATGGTTCTTCATGGTTTGATAACTTCAACCACAAGATTTCCTCGATAAAAATCACTTTTGCAGTTCACTACAACCTCAATTTCAAAACTTATTATTTCAAACTTCAACATGTTCACACACACACACACATTTAACAAGACCCTTTTCACAACGTTCCTACAAGAACAAAAATGCACTGTCAAAACGAAGAAAAAGGAAAGTACTGATTCAAGAACTACCTCAAGAATATCTATAGACCGATACACTCCTTTCTTCAAGAGCGGTTTGGTAATATCTTCCTCAAACATAAGTTCGATAGTCTCCCGAAACACATTCAAATTTTCCACTTCAGGAACCTCAATTCTACACAAACTTGCAGCCGAACCAATCGAACCCTTCCTATAATCCGTAATCAAGTCCGCAAAAACCGAACTATTCGAACTTAAAACCACAGAATTCAACTCCAAAACCAAAGACCCACCACCATTCTTTCCCTTCAAATTCAGCCTCACGTCAAAAACCCCCGAACTACCCTCCTCTTTCACACCATTGTTGGTATTGTCAGAACCCTCCGATGAGGGCAATTTCGGGGAATTCGTAAACCTTGACTGTGCATTTGTTGTACGGATCGGCGAGGGTTCAATGATTTCTTGGACGGTGTTGTCGACCGAGTCGATAGGGGAGACGCGACCAGGTGACAAGATCCGACCCACGAAGCCGAGTTTGGAGCTCTGGGGAGAGTTCGGGAACGAATTGGTCGGCTTTGAGGGTAACTCGGTCTTTTGAGAGGGTTTGGAGTGGTGGTGCGAGAGAGTGGTGACCGCGTTTTCAGGACTACGCGGTGGTGTAGTGAACGAGCAACACCATGATCGGCGGCGATGAGGTGGTGGATCACGGCGCTGCTTATGGCGGGTAGAATCATACATTGCGATGCGAGGTGGGGAGGGATAGAGGGATAGTCAGACCAGAATGGTAGAGATAGAAAGTAGAGAGAGAAAACTAGGTTTGGTGTTAGGATAGGAGGAGTTTAGCGTTGGGGGTTTTCTTGAAATGAGTGAGGATTTGGCGTGTAGCTAGGTGTGGTTCAGTTGCAGGTGTCGAAAATGAGGATGAGCCTTTTTATGTGTGGCTATTTATAATGAAGTGTAATCCTTTTAATTTTAGCAATGTACGATAACGTGCAAGTGAATATATTTAAATAATAATTTTATATATAAAATATAAATTTTATGTGTAATAAAATTGAATAATAAATTATATAATTTTAATTATTTTTTATATTTTAATTATTGATATATTCTACCTTTCTTTGAGTATTTAATATTTTATTTGTTTAAATATCTATTCAACCCTTTAAATATTTCATCTTTTGTTTATAATGAATTTTTATTATAAGATTATCATTATTGAATATTTACACATTTAATTAAATTATAAATTTATTATATTTTTTGTCAAAGAAATTGATTAAATTCTAATACTATTTGTATTATAATAATATAATATTGATGTACTCCAAAAAAACCAACTATAATATATATTAGACAATAGAGTAATAGCACACAGATTAAATTTTATTTCTTCGTATAAATATAGATATAGATATAGAAAATTGTATGTAAGTGAACTACTAATAAAAAAATTCAAAAGAATTTAAAAATCAGATACGATTAATAAAAGAGTTTAAAAGAACTTAGAAGTCAAATAGGTATAAGAAATAAAAATTGAATGAAAATAATATAGAATTCATAAGTCAAATAAAGTTAATGAAATAGTTCAAAAAAAGTTACAAGTCAAATAGGTAAAAGAAATAAAAATGAGAGGAAACTAATATATGGGTATCATTGACTTTATAATAAAAATTAGAGATTTAATAGGAAATCAAAAGTTTATCACAGATGCTGACATTTATAAGTAATATAAATATAAATATTGATAAACAACAATACTATACACACCACCTTCCTGCACCACTTTTTGTACATCACGTCAACATACACCATTAGATTATTAGGTCCCACAAAATTTATCAAATATTTAATGATTGTAATTATGTCATGTCAAGCGATGTAAGTAAGGTGATGCATATTGGTGGTGTGCACAACATTATTCATAAGTAAATGGATATGTTCTCTCCTAGTAGAGCTCCTTCCCTCTCATTCCAATGGTGTCCTTTCCCTTGAGTTCCCTCCTTATTCCTTCTGCCTCAAGCACTCCATCTCTATGACTACTTTCATTTATCCCAATCAACCACATTTCTATCCATTCTTCGTCTCCACCCCTTTAGAAACACTAGGCATACTCTCTAACCTTCATCATCCCTACTTCTTCTCTAACTTCCACTAACATATCAACATCTCACCTATTAGAAACCAATAACTTGCAAAACTCATATGCAAACATCAAAATCTTTGGTTAACCTACCCAATAAAGGGCATTCGAACCAAAACACCCAACCCAAAACCCCATAACTCACCATACAGCTGCAACCAAATGCATTAACAGCGTTTGTGTCAAAAACATGCCTCATAGGAAAAAATTTCTCAGTAAAATAATAAATAGAAATGTTATAAAGACAATACTTTTCAAAGCTTAGAATGCTGGCAACCCATTGGAAATCCAAGATGGTGAAATGGACACATTCATCTTCATCTTTACCAACGAAGATATCAAACAACGAGTCTTTCGAATGAGTTAATGGATAGTCAAGGGCCAGCTTCTGGTTGTCAAACAATGGAGCGAAACCTCTACCGTTTTTGAACTCTAATTTGATAAAACCCCCTTATGGATCCAAGCACACGGTCTACCACTAGACTTGATCACTCCTGAAAATGCTATGACGCTTGGAATAGTCATTGTTGATCCTGAAAACCTTGAACAAGAAATCAAGCAAGGTTCATTATGGAAGGGCTATCTTCGAACTAGAAAAATACTAGGTCTCAACAATCGACTCCGCAATTTCTTCTAGCTCCCTCTAGTCGAAGGCCATCGCAAATTCATTGCACCAAAATATAAACGATTGGGGGATTTGTACTATGGATGCGGTAGAATAGGCCATGATAAGTCACTTTGTAAATTTGCACAACCAACAGATCCATACAACACCTATGGATCTCATCTGAGAGCCTAGACATGGAAACCAAAAATGCTAACCCCCCCCCCCCCCCGGAGAATACTTCCTCCCCACTAGATACACTGTCCGTGCAAAGACACGAAGATAGTATGCTTGTATTCAATACACCAGTTAATTCTACAATAAATGCGAAAATTGGAAAAACCAATACAACAAATGAAGAATCTAGACAACCATATGTTGTGACTGAGCCAAAAGAGCACAAGGCAAATAGGAAACCAGTGAGAAAATTCTCCTATAAAAGAATAATGTGTCTGGTCAAGGAAGAGTACATAAGGGATTTCCTTGAAATAGAAATTTTGTGAACTAGAGAAACTACAACAATAGCTAAGGAGGCAGGCCTTACCATGCCCCCACGTCCATCATGATTGGATATGTGTGAACTTGTCGAGAGCTCGTCATGCCTCGACGATTCATCATCTAAGGGTGCAAATAAAGGAATGTGTACTAATTTCCTATTTCTATCAGAAATAAAATTTTCTCTTAAGAAAACCAAAAAAATCCTCTCAAGCTTTTGGTTCTTGCACATGGAGATTCAAGAATCAATAGGACTATCTAGGGGAATCTGCTTGAGATGGAAAAAAGGAGTGGACATGGAGATCATATTTTCCTCCCGAAACATGATATCTCCATGGTCTTTTCAGACCCACCAGAACCTAAATGGATCCTAAATGGTGGCTATGCCCCTACAGTCAAGTACCAACACCATCTTTGGCACATCATGGAGCAAATTCAAAGTGAATTCCCTGGTGGTTGTGAGAGCTTTAATAATGATTAGGGCTTAGTTGACCTAGGATATATTAGGAACCCATACGCTTGGTCAAATAAAAGGGAAGGGTTAACTAACATCAAAGAATGCTTGGATAGAGGGATAGTTAGTATAGAATGGAGGTTAGTTTTCCTTAGAGCAACCATCAAACACATACCCTCAATTGAGTCAGATCATGCACTCCTCTTGCTCAACACTTATGGAGACGAGAATTGGACAACAAAACCCTTTAAATTTGAACCAATGAGCCACCACATCATCAAAGGCTCTAGGAAAACTAATTGAGAGGTTCTGTGGCCTTCAAATTCTATAGGAAGATCTAAGCTACAAAGCAAGCCCTGAATAACAATTTGGAAACTACATACAAAAAACAAAATCCATCAGAAGCAAAATCGATCAACTACAGCAGGATGAACCTACACCATACAACATCCTAGAAGAAAAAATACTGAGGCATGAGTTGGATGAACAACTCAAAAGGGAAAAGAAACTTAGAGTTCTAGAATTCAATGGATGTAGGGTGAAGATGCAAACACTAGATTCTTTCATTCAACTATTATGATTAGAGAAAAAAGGAACTCAATTGACTACCTAAAGTTCCAAGATGGTACCTGGTCCACTGATCCAAAAGTAATATTTCATCCATAGGGTTCCCCTAGGTCTGTGTGTGCAGGCCTCCCATCAGTGGGAGGTGATTTGATGCATTGACAGGCTAGGACAAGCGTACCCAGCAACCGACTCTTCTTCCCATCTTCTCTCTCTTCCTTTCCCATCCTTCATCTTCCAAATTTAGATTCTAGGGTCTTGTAGGCATAGTTGTATGTAGAATATGTCAGGAGATGTGTGGGAGAAGCATAAGTGGGCCCCACGAGCAAGTGGAGCATGAGTTGCAGACTCTGGAGTTTTTCGACAAAACCTACCAGTAGGTCGATGACAAAACCTACCAGTAGGTTTTTATCCAGTAGGCAAACCGGTTTTGGTTTCCTTCTACCGGTAGGTCGTAAATGGAATGCTAGCTAGGACCAATTTTCGTAAATTTGTCATAACTTTTGATCCAACCGTCTGATTGAGCTGAAATTTTGACACAATACATAATACATCCAGATCTACAACTTTCATATTTTGAACTTTTTCAGATTTTAAGTGGATCATGGTCAAAAATGGGGAAAACATAAGTACTGATACCAATTGGTGCGGGTGCCGGTACCAAAATTCCAGTAGGCTTAGATACTGGTGCCTATGATACCAAATACCACACCTCTTTGATTTCTTTCACTTTAAAGTCTCTCAATCCTCATGTAATGTGTCCATCTCTTCACCACTCATCCAAACTTAGTTGCAGGGTTTCAAAAGCCATCATTTACCCTATGATTACCTGCAACATCAAAATTTTCACATTATTCATAAATTCGATTAACTCTAAGTAATTAAATGCTAAGTTGAGTTAAAATGGATGTAATGAGGCCGTTAAATGTGCAATATTACACGATCATCACTCGACCACGGGCTATGCCATTTTTCTTGGCCACACATGCATTTCATGGAGTTCAAATACAATAGGCTACCATGGCTCATTCCAGTGCCGAGGCGAAGTACCGTGCGCTTGTCCATGCTACCGCTGAATGGCTAACATACATTCTTCAGGATCTTCGCATTCGACTTCCACGCACTCCACTATTATTTTGTGATAATCATAGCGTTGTATCTTTGGCGTCCAACCCTGTTTTCCACACTCGAACCAAACATATAGAGCTCGACTACCATTTTTTTTGCGACAAAGTCTCCTCCGGTCACTTATCTGTTAAGTTTGTTTCTTCGACTCAACAAGTTGCTGACATTTTTACCAAGAGTTTGCCCAGCAACCTGCTATTATTTTTTGCAGCCAAGTTGGGTGTGACGATTGCTGCCACCATCAACTTGCAGAGGGATGATAAGGATACGAAAAACATAGCACCGATAAGAATGACGACACCGATAAGAATGAAGATTCACAATTCTAATCCTTAGTTATGGATATGTGATTTATCAATTATGATTAGAATAGAAAGATCCTAGTTTATCTTATATTGATTATATATCAAGAACTCCTATATATAATGAAGTAAAGCTAGGAGTTAGTCTATAAGAGGCAAAACTCTTTTTCCCACAAATCTTAATTTTTATAGTGCCAAAAATGAAGAAACCCTAGAAGCTGATCAAGGAAAAATCGCGATTGCGTTCAAACGGAAAGCTCTTGCTCTTAGTATCTCATTCCACCATAATCAGGATTTTCATATCAGACTTGTGTTCGAATGGGAGGATTTTTGTTCGAACAAACTTCTCTTTCTGTCCAAACTTCCAAGATATTTTTTCCCTAGTTAGAGGTCGATTCATGAAATTTTCATAAAATACAATTTTTAACTCTTGAAGTCTAATTTCTAATACCGCAAGAATTAGCTCAAGTGGACATCAAGATAAAAAATTGATGGCCAAAAAAATACCGAGGTAGTGTTAAATTCCTTCTTACCTCTAAACTTCTAATATGCCACATATCACCTATTTCAAAATTTCTCAATATTCTGGATTCAATTGTAGTATTATTTTGACATAAAAACATTTAAAAACTTATCTATCTACCCTTCGCAAATTTAAACGCCTTTGAAACTAAATTTGACATGAAAATCAATATGTGCAAAACTTAAATTTCGTGATCAATCTTTCAAACCTTTCAACATTGATTCGAAGTTTCTATCATCATTTTAGTCATTTTAGAAGAATTCTTAAGATAATACACTCCCTATTTAATTATAGTACGAGGAATTACAGTAAACATTTTTTAAAATAATGACCATCTCAATAATATGACCAAAAGCTATCTATCAGAGGACATATGCATTACTATATGAGTTCATCTGACATAATTATAGGGTCACCCAAAAAGTCATCAATATGTGTAGAAATATATTAACAACCTGTATTTTTAAGGTGGAATGTGTTGTTAAATGGATGACTCAACTTACAATAATATGTTAAGAATAGTATACTACCTGACAAAGAATGCGTATGACAAGCCCCAACATCCTTACATATAAAGCTAGAAATTAATTTTTGTGGCAGCAGGACAAAGAGTTACAACCATATTGTTTATCATTTGAATTGAATAATAGTACAACTTTTTTTTCATACCTATGTATAAGAGATCTTGCACCTTCCTTCGTCAATAATCAAAATGCATGTGCAATTCGACTATCACAACATATCCAAATGCTTTAATCTTAAACAAATAAAATGAATCAATAATAGAAAAAATAGAATCAAAATTATAATTGATAATGCACAAAGTGTATTTATGCACAATCAAATCAATCGAGTATATGGTGTAAAGTAAATAATGAAACAGTTAACAATAAGAGACAAAGATTGAATGGTTGGGTCTGAGTGACTTAACCACTGAAGGCAGTAACAGTGGCTAGAGAACTCTATTAATGAGAGAATATAAGGTAGTAGGGGGAGAGATAGATAGAGATAAAGCAAGAGTATACTCGAGGTGAGGTATGTGAGATCTACCCCCATGTGTAGGGGGTTTACAATTTATAGACACAAAGCCCTAGTTGAGGCGGTGATGTGAATGTCAAGATACTAGTTTATCGGGGAGGCTACCTACAATTGGGGATGAGCACTATCTTGAAGTAATGGATATCCCTATGATTACTCTTCCACGTGCGTTGTCTCTTGTTGGACTCTTGGACTTTGGATTGGACTAAGGTCATGAGCTAAGTCTGGCCTGCCTTTTGATAGTTTGGGCTCAACCTATGAATTAGGCCCAGGCCTGGTCTGAATCTAGGCTCGTCATTTGCCCTTCATGCCCCAAGCCCTAGTAGTGATAGTGGGT
Source organism: Ilex aquifolium (assembly GCA_951799425.1). Lineage (NCBI taxonomy): Eukaryota > Viridiplantae > Streptophyta > Magnoliopsida > Aquifoliales > Aquifoliaceae > Ilex > Ilex aquifolium. The sequence goes on from OX637391.1 coordinate 30,072,119, forward strand.
TGAGGGCATGAGTGAGCTTTTTATTTGGGTAGACCAAGGTATCTTGTTCCACACAGCAGCTTCTTCAGCCTTCCACTCCATTGCATTTTCAAAACTTATTTCTCCATTTGGTAGCGCCATTGTTGGAGACTCACTGTGCTAGCAAACAAATTCCTCTGTTGGGTCTCTCATTGGATTTGGGAAAGCTTCATTCCTTCACATTAGAAATCCTCATTTATGATTAGAGCTAGGGAGTGTCATTAATTTTCTTCCTTCCACAAGCAGCAAAGAGAGGATGAAGAGAAGCATGGACGCTTCTGCGCGAGCAGATGGAGATGCTTTGGCAAGTGTCGCTTGGAAAGGGAGAGATTCTTGGGTAGCGCTGAGATGAACTTGAGTGACACCATGAGAGGCGCGAGCTTGGGCATTACTAGGGAGGGCGACACCAGAGCAAGGTTGAGTGGCGCCAAGGGCGACGCCAGAGAGCTGGGTGACACTAGGGGAGGCACGAGGCTAGGCGGTGTCATGGGCGACACCATGGAGGACATAGGCAAACTAATGATGTCTTCGATTTCTGAAAATTCTCTCTTTCATTCAGACTCCACAGGTAATCTTGCGGTTGATAGATCAATGGTGGGGGCTCTCCCAGTCACTAGGATAACAACTTCCCCTCCTCCTAAGAGGGTGAGATTTTATGCCCCTAGTGATTCCCAGTTGAAGTCTGATGACCCTACTGTTTATCAGAAAGTGGGGTCTGATTCCCCTAGTGCTTCGCATAATTTTCCTACTTGCAGCAGTGGCCTGGTGTCCATGCTGCAGGATGTGAATTTGGCAAAGGAGAGGCTTTGGAGGTTTGTGACACCCTCAGATATTAGAGAGGTCGGCTCTTGGAGTCTTTAGGGTATCATCGATACCACGATGGAGGGCTTTGCTATGGTACCACTCTTTTCTGTGGAACCTTGTCTTCTGTATGTTTTGGTCATACTGACATTCTTGCTTTCGGATATTCACAGATAACTGTGGCTTTTTCGTGCCTTTGAGGATGCTCAAACTAGATGAGGTGTTGAGAGTTTTGGCGGAAGAGAGTCGGGCGCACTAGGCTGCTGAGGAGCAGTGGAGGTTAGCTCATGAGAGAGCAACACCTCGTGGGACAGAGCATTAAGGAGACCGAGGCTGCTTACGTGAGAGTAAAGGCAGAGTGAGGCCAAACTTCTAGGAGATCGAGGCTACTTGCATGAGAGCAGAAGTAGAAAGATGCCAAGTTTTTGGCGACTCATGAGAGAGCCAGCTGGAGACTGAGGCTGCTTGCGTGAGAGTAGAGGCAGAAAGAGGCCGAGCTTATGGCAACTCGTGATAGAGTTGTTAAGCTGGAGACTAAGGCTGTTTGCATGAAAGTAAAGACAGAGTTAGGTCGAGCTTCTGGTTACTCATAAGAGAGCTGCTAAGCTGGAAACTGGGGCTGCTTGCGTGAGAGCAGAGGTAAAAAGAGACCAAGCTTCTAGCGACTCGTGAGAGAGCCGCTAAGCTGGAGACTAAGGCTACTTGCATGAGAGCAAAGGTAGAGTTAGGCAAAGCTTGTTGCAACTCAGGAAAGAGGCGCTAAGCTGGAGACATAGGCTATTTGCATGAGAGTAGAGGCAGAAAGGGGCCGAGCTTCTGGTGACTCGTAAGAGAGCCGCTAAGTTGGAGACTGAGGCTGCTTGCATGAGAGCAGATGCAGAGTTAGGTCAAGCTTGTGGTAACTCATGAAAAAGGCACTAAGTTGGAGACATTGGCTGCTTGCGTGAGAGTAGAGGCAGAGATTAGGCCAAACTTGTGACAAGGACTCGTGAGAGAGGCGCTAAGTTGGAAACATAGGTTGCTTGCGTGAGAGCAGAGGTAGAGTGATGCCGAGCTTTTAGCTAATCGTAAGAGAGCCGCAAGTTAGAAACTGAGGCTGCTTGCATGAGAAACGAGGCAAAAAGAGGCCGAGTTTCTAACGACTAGTGAGAGAGCCACTAAGTTGGAGACTGAGGCTGTTTACATGATACTAGAGGCAAAAAGAAGCCGAGCTTCTGGCGACTCGTGAGAGAACCTCTAAGCTAGAAACTGAGGCTTCTTGCATGAGAGTAGAGGCAGAGTTAGGCCAAGCTTGTGGCGGCTCGGGAGAGAGGCACTAAGCTGGAAACATAGGTTGTTTGCATGAGAGTAGAGACAAATAGAGGTCAAGCTTCTGGCGACTCGTGAGAGAACCGCTAAGCTGGAGATTGAGACTGCTTGCATAAGAGCAGAGGCAGAGTTAGGGCGAGCTTATGGCGACTCGCGAGAGAGGCGCTAAGTTAGAGACATATACTACTTGCATGAGAGCAGATGCAGAGATTAAGCCAAGCTTGTGACGACGACTCGTGAGAGAAGCGATAAGCTGGAAACATAAGGTGCTTGCATGAGAGCAGAGGTAAAGTTGACGGCCTGGGCACAGGAGGCGGTGCCAGGCTGTTGCTTTCTTTATTACTTATCATATGTGCCCAGTCTCAACATTACTTCCCTTCCCAAAAAGGAATCTATTGATTCTCTCCTAATTGGTTGGATCATAGGTGTGATGATTTACTTCACGGGCGAGGTCTCTAGTTCTAATCCAGGATGACCCAGCTGGGCAAGAAAAAGAATAGAAGAAACATCTCACCCCTTCATGCATGCTCCACTTGGCTCGCTTAACGCAAGTAACATAGGTAATCAAGCAATAATCGAGAACAGGAGGTCTGATTCCACCTAGTGTACCAAGGGAGATCTTTCAATCACTCTGTTAGATCCAAGACACGTCTTCATCATACTCTCAAACAAAGAAGATATGCACCAAAAAAGAGAAGTTTTTGATTGAGGAATTGGTGTTTAGGGTTTTCTACTGGAGCCATAATTTTTGTCTCCGCAATGGTGATCCAATTCATGCGCCTCCTGATCTACCTTAGGACCTTCAAAGATCTATTTCGTACTGGCCAAGTTTTGAAATCTCTGGTTCGAAAGGACCAGCATATCCTGAATCAAGTAAAGACTTTGGGTTTTCAATAAGCTACTACTACATCCATTTCATTAGGAATGGATTGAACCATAAATTTTTGTCTAAGGAAGTTCTCTGTAGCTCTACATATGTCCCCAAAATCCTTAGCAGCAGTGGCCTCCTCTCTACATAGGTTGGGGTCGGTTGGGCGACGCCCACGAGGTAGGGGGCGCAGGCGACGCAGGGGGCACAGGCGAGGCAGGGCGTAGGCAAGGTAGGTTAGGCGACACCCGCGCAGAAGAGCAGCTGGGCGACGCCCGCGCAGAGGAACAACCGGGTGGCGCCAGGCTGGGCGACGCCCGCGGAGCAGGCAGGGAGGCGCTAGGCGTTGCCGCTACCGCTGGGCGCTGGCTGGAGTATTATAAGATGATGAAGAAATGACAAAACTTTGAACGACCATAACTTTTGCTTTCGGTTGTCTGTTTAAGGCGAATTTTTTTTTTGAATCCGGTTATTTTTTTTTTTCTAGATCTATCGGTGTCAAACCGCCAAAGGCCGTTTGGGCATCGGATTTCTCTAAAAAATGCTTATTTTTCACTGAATTTGAACTTTAACCATAAATTAGTGAAAAAATATAATTTTCTCGTGTCTACTTTTCATATTCCCTTCTTCATGATGACTCAGCTCGTCTTGCATGGTCTCCAACAGTTGTTGGGATTCAGGGACGAGGTTCGCCAGTGGTGGCAGGACCTCGTCGTGATGTGGCGGGTCATCTTTCGCTTGGTGGTTCTTGGATCTGGTTGTGATTGTCATTAAGGGTAGGAGGAAGACTGTAGGGTGAGAATCAAATCAGTTCTCACAAACGGCGTCAAACTGATGATAAATCTATCATTTCTCTTAAAATTCTCTCAATAATTTTGAAATCTCGTTCAAAGTCTCGGTGCAGAAATCATGCACAACATGAGCCAATCTGAAAAGAGTTATAAAATTCAGATTGATCCATGCTAATAGGACACCGACACCATATTTTCGACGCAGAATTATAATAGTTATACACACATACATTAAAGGATAGTTCGATTTACTTTACTAGGCAGTTTCTCTTCTTAGTCTAATTTTGGTGCTTTAAATTTTCACTTTAATTTTTTTGAAAAAAATAAAATAAAAGCCTCATTTAAGGCCTATTAGTGCCCGTCCAAATTTCAGCTCGTCGAGCAAGTTGTAGGCATATCTATATTCTAGCGAGCCAAACTAAGTCTAACTCATTGAGTAGCTTAGATCTACCCGGCCTGGACCATGGCAACTGATGGGACCAAAAAGCCTAGGTTGGGTTGTACTGACCCGGCCCATTGAAGAGGATTACTTACAAGGGTTTTTTTTTTGGAATAAGAAAAAAAATATAACAAGCTAAAAAAAGGAGAATAAGAATAGCATATCAAAGAAAAAACCTAATAATGGTTCTTCTCCCCTCCCTCCCCCTCCCCCCTCCCTTTTGTTATCCATTCTTTTTAACTTCCTAATTTTTGAGAAACATTTTTTTTATGATGAAAAACCTTTTCCTAGAGAGAGTTACGGTAGGTGTACTCTTGTAGGGTAAACTTCAGACACTTGCAGTCACTTGATAATTCATGTTAAATTTTAAGGTTTTCATTGTGTCAAATGCAACGTAAGTTTGTTTACTCTATGGGAGGCATTGTAAATGGAGCTGGTCTCCAATTTGGAAGAATATAGCCAGAAGCATAAATTGATTACAAAGGCAGGGACGAATTCATAAAATTGCAAACCGCCTCAGAAGAGAACATCATAACTAGCAAAGCAACTAACAGAAGTGAAAGAAAATAATATCTTAACACTAGCATAGTTCATCTTGACCCCCAGCCCTTGAAGTTTGGGATAGGTTTGGTATTTCTTCCATCAATCATCCAAATCTACACCGTATACTAACAGATTATGGTTTCAAGGGTCATTCATCAAGAAAAGATCTTCCTCTGAGTGAATATGTAAAAGTGCGCTATGATGATTTAGAGAAATATGTTGTTACTAAACCCATTTAAATAAATTTGGGAGACACTAACAAAAATCAAATTTAAAACATCTAAATTTATAATTCATCTCATGCCTAACCCCACATCGCTGTTAGTTATTTGTTGAGAAAATTGATCAATTCAAAAAGTGGATAAAATGCTAGAATCCATTCAAGATCTAAAGGTCTCATAAGTCCCATCAAAATATCTACTATTGCAAACCAATTGTAAATAGAGAAATGCTAAACCTATTATGGTTAGTCTTTAACATTACCAGTCAATTTGGGATGAATTAAACAAGATGTTGTGACATAAGTTTAGTCTTAATGAATTGGATTTTATACTCGAGTTGATATGGTGTACCATGTAATTAGTGAATCGACACGAACTCGCTTAATATGAATTCAATTATAATATATACGACGGTAATATGACACGTGAGTTTAATTGAATGCGAATAATAAACTAATGTGTAAATAAGTGAACCCCACAAAATTTAGTAATTAGTCTATTCATGTAAGGGAAGCCCATGTGAAGAGATGTGATTTACTTTGCCCACTGATAAATTTATTATAGAGCATGCTATTGAGATCTAATTTAAGGATGTAATTTGGGGGACTTAATTCAAGATAGTTATTTGAGGACCTAATTCAAGGTAGTTATTGAATTGGAATTGAGCTCCATTTGATGTTGAAACTCACAATTAATTCAATTATTGCATTACTCATGTATTATATCCTCAAATTAAATCCCTATAATATTACTCATGTATTATTAAAGAATGACGCTAAGTGATCAGAATGATGATGTGATATAACTATTATGCTAAATACTAGTGGGCGCCTCGTGCGATACACAGAATTTGTATCCTCCGCCATCATTGTTTCATCTTTTTCTAAAACTCATATTATTGCAAAATTATGCATTAATGAATTTAAATAATTTTTTAAAAAATATTAAAAAAGAGAAGAAATATGAGTGAAAATTTAAATTTAAAATAGTTAAAAAAGATGGTGAAAGCAGTTACAAAAGATGAAGAGTAGTTAAATAAGGCAAATGGAATAATTTGATTTGGTGAAAAAAATTAAATATTTCAAAAATTTAGAAATTAAGTATTGGAGAATGAAGGCTTCTCAAACCTTCCCACCCAAAAAATATTTGTTATATATATATTAGATTCTTATAATATTACTCATTTATTATTAAAAAGTGACACTATATCAGAATGATAATGTGATATTACTGATATACTGAATATTTATTCAAGAACAATTTATTAATTTAATTTGTTGACCTAATTTGTTATAGTCATTTGATTGACTATGAACCCCATTAAATATTAAAAATTAGTGTTGATCTAATAATTATAATAAAAATACATTATAAAAGTAATAAATTAAGTCAATTTTTTTAGGGTTATTGTGGTTTATTCTAAATTCTAATAGAAACCCATCAATACAAAACACGTGTGGATAGCAACTCATGCAAACAAAATGGATCGATCCCGCTTGGTACTCGTGGCAGTCACTCAATGGTTCACAACACAAGCACGAGTTCATTGAAACCGTTGGTATTTCTCCTTTTAGAATTAGAAAGCTACTACAACATGATATTTTTGACCATTGGGTTTCCAAATCTGAGACACAAATCATATCTTTCGCCACCTGTCCAATCCAAGCACCGCCGTGCTGCCACGTTTACAAATATCTGAGAAATATTTTGCCACGTACACTTTACGTGGTGCACTAGCTCACCCTATCCTTATCGCCGCTCACCTATATATATACATCATACCTGCCTCTTCTTCCATCCATATTGGGATCACTTTCTTCCATCTGATAGCATTGGCTTTCTCTTTCAGCCTCCGACTACATAACAACTCTCTCTCTCTCTCTCTCTCTCGACATAGTTGTTATCTAAAATGGGTGAATCTATGGTTGGACTTGAGAGGGCCTCATCCATTGAGAATGAGCCTCTGACTCTGAATATTAAGCAAATCCAGTTTGCAAGGGCAAGTCTCTATCTCTCTCTCTCTCTCTCTCTCTCTCTCTCTCTCTCTCTCTCTCTATATATATATATATATATATATATATGTATATAAGGTTAGTAAGATTGGTTTTAGTATGAATATTATTTATTCACAAGTTTGATGATTGTTGGTTTGCTTGTAGGAAGCAGCACTATGTGTGGTGAATACAAGGAGCGTAGAAGAAGCTGTGAGAATTTTCACGGAGGTAATGATGCAATTTTGTATATATTCATTTGTGTGTGGGTGTCTACAGACTCCATGTGTGTGTATGTGTAGTTTGTATCTGATTTTTGTCTTCTGTGCTGTGTGTATACGGTATACATGTAGGTATATGCATGTAAATTAAATAGGGAGTATGGTTTAAAATAATGGTAAAAGATGATTATAACGTTATAACGAATGCAAGAGGTAGCGAGATTATTATTATTATATTTCCTTATGCGAATCAATTTGTAATGGAAAATATGGTGTTCCTTCCTAGTTATATATGTGACTAAAAAAGTAAAGTCGTAATTGTTTTCAACTACTTGATCGCGTGTAGGGTTTAGAGCCGGTGGTTAGCAGTGGAAGGGGCAACAATGTCACGATGGTTGACTATGGTGAAGAGGTAGACTACTCGATCCATCATCTAACGATTCCAAGATTTAAGGACATAGCATCGGCACCATTTTAAGTAATAGCTCCTCGTTGATCGGGCAAATGTTGTGTTTAAATAGAGAATAGTCCTTTCCATAATTCTATTTTTTTTTTCATTCTTCTTGTAATCCTTTTAGTGCATACATGAAAGAATGGATTAGGCAATGGCCAAGAAGGGGTTTTTTTTTTTTTTCCATTTTTTGGTTGTGAGTTGTTGTGGAGGGTGTTTTTAAGTTTGTTTATGATTTAAGCACGAATCTGAAGTCGAGTTTCACTTGTTGGATAATAGTTTTTTTTTTTTTTCTTTTTTAGAATTTTGATTAGATATATCATTGTGGTAACTCTAAAAAAGACAGAAAATTAAATAAGACAAGACGTCTTTAATGGAAGTCTTCTATAAAAGAAAAGCCGATACAGAGAAAAAAGACAACAAATCTCAATATCTTTCCTCCTTAAATGGAAGCACTGTTTGGCAAAGACTACTTCAAGCCCTTTCTATTTGGTTTTGAGAAGAAAATTTAGATTATGCATTAAAAAGTTGGGTGGGGCTATTTCCGCCCAACAAATATTCATTTATATCCCATTTAATTTATTATATATATATATATTTACATTCAAATTATTTTTAAAAAGTGGCAATAAAGGCTATTTACAATAGAAAATTCGTTTTGTTTGGCAAATTTGTGTCGTTTGTGAATTTAGTCTCTATCAATTAGAAAGCTTGTTTCGTTTTTTATTTTTTTGGCGACAAATATTTTCTTTTGTGTTCTTGATTTTTTTTTTTTTTTTCTTTTTGGATTTTGATAAATTTTTCTTTCTTGTTTTTTAAATTACTTATTAAAGGGGTGTCTATAGCATGGGTGGACTTAGTTATTAATGGGGTAGGTATATGAGGGGTGGGTTTAGTAGTTTGTTAATAAAAAATTAAATAGGGTGGGAATGAATATTTTTAAGAATGGGAATAGCCTCACCCTAAAAAATTTGTATCACATTAATACCTCAAAGTATCCAGCTCAAGTAGTTCTAAGTCCCACAAATTTGGTATATAGGCATTGTTTATACTAAATGTTGAGTCCCTATATTTTCAGTAGGTTTAGATGGTATATCTGATGAAATTAAACTCTATATTCAATAAAATTACATTAAAATTTTGAAAGATGACAGTAAAATTTTTCAATCTTGGAGGAAAAAGGATTCAATTGGCAGCACTTGCTAAAATCAGAATGTAAAGAAAGATATGCCTGTGTCAGTGTGATCAGACACTTGCTAAAATTAGAATGCCGCAATATGTGTGTTAGTATTTCAGAACTTAGGGGTCGATGTGAAATTTACCTAAACAAAAAGTGCCTTAACCTGATAAATCAAATTAAACAACAGTTGATGGGCTTGTGTTGGTTGGGACTTTAGACAACAGGTGGACAGGTGGCATCATCAAAAGATTCTCTATCTTTCGAATCCCATTGGTACATTTTGGGAATAGTAACGAAAGAAAAAAGAAAACCCAAGAGCTACCTAATAGTTTTTCAGGTGTATTTGACTGTCCAAGTGAAATAGAATTAAGGCTCATAAAAACAATCAGCAGCATATCAAGCAGAACAAATGCAAATGCTCCCCAGTCACAACCAATAATGACGCCAGAAGTCAGCTACAATTATTTCATGAAAGACCCAATTATTTCAACAAGTCATGTATGGCTGATTTCATCTATAAGCTTGAAGTAAAGGAGTAGAACCAAAAAACAAACATTACTTCAAACAAGTTCCACAAAAAAAAAAACTTTGAAAAAGCATTACCAAACATTATGCTGGCATTGAATCACAAAAATCAACAAATACAATGTGGAAGGTTTGTCATAATTAAAATTCAATTGCAATGAACAATTATACAGCCTAATAATATTCTCTAGACAGATCAAAAGGGCCAAAATGACTGCAGGTTATCCAGCTCGTTATTGTCATTCTCAATAGGAAGGCTATCTTCTGTGAACATGGCAAACAATGAAACAAAGTAATCGTCATCTGGGACATCTGGAGAGGTCTTATTAGCAGTAGTCACAGCCGAAGATGAACCTGGTTCAGAAAATGACTGGCTACATGTACTTTCAGGAACGAATGTGCTCGACACAACAGAATTCTTTTGATTGTAAGGCCGCCAATGGGCAGCACCATCAGATGGTAAAGATTCAGCACGGGTTTTGTCAATTTCAGGGAAATATGGAGGGCCATTGTTAGCAGAAAGCTCAGTCGACAATAGACCTGGCTCAGATAATGACCAGTCACGTGTACTTCCAGGAACAAATGTGCTTGTCACAACAGAATTCTTTTGGTTATAAGGTCGCGAATGGGCAGCAACATTGGATGATAAAGTTTCAGCATGGATTTTATCAAATTCTGGGAAATATGGAGGGATATGGTTAGCAGAAGGCACAGCTGAAGACGGACCCGGTTCAGATACTGCCCAGCTACATGTACTTCCAGGAACAAATGTGCTCATCACTACAGAACTCTTTTGGTTATAAGACCGTGAATGGGCAGCACCATCAGATAACAAAGATTCGGCTTGGGGTTTACCAAATACTGGGAAATATGGAGGGACATTGTTAGCAGAAGGCACATCTGAAGACGGACCTGGTTCAGATAATGACCGGCTATATGTATTTTCAGAAACAATTGTGCACGTTACAACAGAATTCTTCTGGTTATCAGGCAGCGGAAGGGAACCTCTATCATAAAAAGATTCAACACAGATTTCTTGAATATCATCACATTCTTCCTCATTAAATGGTGCCCCATACTGTGAACCATTATTTGGGTCCAGACCACTCCTTGGGAAGACTTTAGAGAGCACACAAGAATCCTGCCAAACAAGGAGACCAAGAGTGTCAACTAAAATTATTCAGAGAACTTCCGCAAGAAATATTTGGATGGCAATAGAAGAAATTTATGCCCAGCCACAAGGCCATGAGAGAAAACACACATTTCAACTCCTTTTCATCTCAACAAGATATAAACTTAAAGAATGAGTGGACAACATATGTATATATATATATATATATATATATATATATATATAAGGAGTAGCATCATGGTTATGAGGCTCCTATGCCATAATAGTTAAGTATTTGAAAAGTACTCAATAAAGCAGAAAATAAACTTTCCCAAGAAACAGTGCAAAGGAAAATCAATCCACCTTTTTTATATTACTGCAATATCAATTATTTACCAGCACACAAACAATTGTTGTACTGCAATTTAAAATCGTAACAGTAATCTGATCTACTCCCCTATGTGAAAAAAAACACAATTTGTAATTAAACAAGCCTCGATCATTAGTACCCTCCTTAAGCAAGTCCAAGATATACAAACATCAATACTCACATGCAACAAATTAGAGTTACACTATAATCAGCTCTCTACTGATAGAGGGGCCCAACCTAGTTATACATGGTTTAGAGTATAGTGCAGTTCAGCCATTAATCATGATAGAACAATGTATAAGCAACTATCAGAATCAACTTGAATCTGAAATAGTTTACAAACGACAAGATGCAGTAGCCACCACACAAAACACAATAATTTAACATCAATGGATATCAACTCTAACCCAAGGGTGGCAGCCAAGCAGAATGGTCACAGCTTAACACTTGCCACAAAATTTCGCTAACATTAATGTCCCCCCCCCCAAAAAAAAGGTGTTCCTGACCATTCTAGGATAAGGATAACAAACAACAATACACAATCATAACAACCCAAACAATTGATGTTGGGTAAAATATGTTCAAACTACGCCCGTATCCCTTTGTTTGTTATGTTCATAAAGAAAAAAAAAACAAACAACCCAAACAATCAACTGGAATCTAAGAAGCACTAATACTAACACGAGTGTCATATCCGATACGATACGGATACGGGCAAACGACAAAACTCCAAAATATAAGACACGAGTACGGCTAATTAAAATAATATTATACATATATATAACAACATTAATCATAACTAATAAGGTTTAGCAAACATTAATTTTTTAATTATAATTAAAATAGATTAAACAATATTGACAACTAAGTGACTTAACCAATTAATGTGTTAGTAAATAAAAAATACGAACAAAAAAATAAAAATAAATAAAAAATACAATTCTTTCAAAATAAACAATACCAAAAAAAATACAAAATATTATTTACAATCTACCAATATGACAATAATAGAATAAAATACTATAAAATACCTCTGAACCCAAAAAACCCTTTAAACTCCCAAACCCAAAAAAGGCACGCGGCTCAAAAACAATGGTTCTTAAGAGACATCAACTCTTCGGAGAGACTGAGAGAACTTCATTGGATCAAAGCTAACAATGGCAATGACGACTATTCGGTTCACAGAGAGATAGAACTTCACTGGAGATCGCAATCGAAGCTAGCAACAACAGGAGTCACAACCAGATGGTGAAGAAAAAGAAGAAGAGGGTGAGGGAAACTCGATGTGGCTGATTTGTTAAGTTTCATTTCAATTTATTCTTTGTTATTTTTGACTGATCTGTTAGATCCCACCACGAATTGCGTGACTCGGTCATGAGTTTGTTCGAGTCCACCGAATCAAAACCCAGTCTAACAATTCATAACCGAGTTATTGTTGTATCCCTGTCGTATCCGACTCAAAAAATTTATTTCGCTGTTCAAAACACTTTTAGAAGTATCGGACACGTGTCCGGCTATGTCCCACGCATATCCGCGTCAAACATGTGTCCAACACTGCCATGTCGACCTCCCGACAAGTATCCGTGCTTCCTAGACTGGAATCCCGAGAAGTAAAGAAAAAATGACAAATTTGGAAAGAAAACAGTCCCAATGACCACAGTGCATGGAAGATGGTTCATATGAGAACTGAGATTGTTGAGTCTGTTGCTTTCCATTTGTTCTCAATCGCCTAGTGTATAATTGCTTAATCTCATACTCTTCATTAATTAGTTCTAAGCTTTAATGACATAGCTTAAAACACAAATAAAGACAAAAGAGTACAAGCATGCTTGATTATAGCCACATGTTTTGCAAACATTATATTTAACCTCAAGCAACCAGGTAATGTATAGGCTTCCACAAGAGTTCAAACATCACTCATCAAGCACATTTTACAATGGTCACATGAGAACCACAAAATGCAACAGCAAAGAAATTGTTTCATAATCCATAAAATGTATTTCCTATGCAAGGATAAAATTTAATGTAACATTATAAATATTACCAATTCTGAGATTACAAGGTGCCAGAACAATGACATATTACATCATTTACAGCACCCATTGAAATGGAATGGTTTGGTACACCTTTGAAAATGCAACACAAATTACAACGTACTCGCCACCCTTTATGATCCATAGAATTCTAGAGAAAACTACTAAAATGTACTTTCAAAGTAGTAACCGAATAATTTCTCCTAAGTCGTACAGTCTTCCTCCCTCTTCTCTTTTTGGCATAAATGTTTCAACTTAAAATCATATTCTTTTCCTCGTCATATTTTTAGGTGAACTGCAACAATGAACAATTACCATTATCAGCTCACTATCTTACAAATTTTTTTTTTTTTTTGAAGGGGGGGGGGGGGGGGGGGGGGAGAGACAGAGAGAGGGGGGATGCCTGGTTGAGGACAGACTTAAAATTTGTTTTCGGTGGCCGGTTGGAGTTGGGAAGCTTCTTGGAGATTTTTATATTATAGTGAACAAACTTGTCATTATAATTGTTGTATAGTGCAGCTCTCATATTTTTGGGCTTTTCGTGTCAAAATATTTGAATGAATAGTTTTTTAGTTTTTCTCAAGGGTCTTATGGTTTTTTTTTTTGGCAAAATCAGCATATTTTAACATTTCCCACTTTTCAGACATTTCTGGCCTAACCCAGACAAGTCAGACCTAAGCCATATAGCCTCATTCGCTTGTTCATTTTAATCATGCCTCACATCAGAACCAACATATCTACACTAGACCCATCCTCCATTGATGTATTTTCTTGAATATTTTGCCACTTTTCCCTTTGTATAACTCAAGGCAACCAAGAGAGAATAGGCTCAAGCTGGCCCAAAGCAGGACTCCTGAGCTTGAAATTACATTTAGAAGGTTTATCTGCCTTGGGATCAAGCTTGAGAAACTCCCAAACTAATTGAGCACAGATAATCAGCTTGACATTCCTCATCTTCACTTGGTTCATTGGCAGCACTACTTATTACCACATACCAGAAAAGTTTACTGAAACATATCCCTAACAGGCCTCCGCTCCCCACCCCACCCCCTCCCACAACAAACGAAAAAGTAAGCATGGTGCCAGCACATTTATAGTTAAAAATCTGATATGATAAAAAAAGGACTAGTCAAAAGTGAATGAAAAAGAAGATATGTAATAGACTTTTGCAGTGGAAAGCAAAAACCTACAAGATGATTAACTGTACATTATCCCTAGCATTGGATCAGAAAAATGCAATAAGAAATGTGTATCATAATAAATATTCTACCTCCAGGAATAATTTTACAGCACAATTTCTATTCTATACACGTTCAACAGGTGCAAAACAACTACTCACCTCGTTACTGCCATTCTCAATAGGAAGGCTATCTTCTGTGCACATGGCCAACAATGAAAGAATATCTTCATCTGGGACATCTGAAGGGACCTTGTCCGCCAAAGGCACTACTGACAATGGACCTGGTTCAGATACTAACCAGCTACATGTACTTCCAGGAACAATTGTGTTTGTCACAACAGAATTTGTTCCATTATCAGGCAATGAAAGGGCAGCACCATCAGATGGTAAGGATTCAGCACCAATTTCTTCATCATCACTCCATTCCTCCTCATCAAATGGTGCTCCATACTGTGCACCATTATTTGGGCCCAGACCACCCTTCTGGAAAACTCTACAGAGCAGATATGCATCCTGCCAAAACAAGGAAACCAGGAGTCTCAGCTAAATTCGTCAGACAATTTATTCCACGAGAAATTTATAGTTGGATTGGAATGGAGGGAAAATATGCTAAGAACAAAGCCAGAAAAGAAAAAAAAGCATGATGAGCAAAATGCCACAAGCATTTTTCCAATACTTGTCACTTAACAAGATATAAACCTAAAAATGACTGGATCCTAGATAAGGAGCCGAATCATAGTTGTGAGGTTTATGCCATCCTGGTAATATGTTAGGACTTGGGAAAAATACTTAAATGATAGGACAAATTTTCCACTTTGGTATTTGCATCAAAACAAATTGACAAAAACAGCTGTAAGAGATTCAATGTCTGCAAACATGTTTCTCACTTTAAGTAACCAGGTGATGTATAGAATTCCCAAAGTGTTCAAAGATCATTCATCAAGAAAATTTTACAATGGTCCAATGTAAATGATATGATGCAACCGGAAAACAAATACTGTTTCATATACAGGAGGGCCTCCCCCATGGGAGGAAAAACAAAAGGAAAAAGAAGTGAAAGAGAAAATTTAGTAATCCTTATCATTTTAACTTTGATAAAATCAACCCCTCAAACTAAGAAAAATACCAGATAGCAGACCAAATTTACACTTGTACAATGTTACATGATGGAGATCATTTTTCAAGAACAAAAATTCATGCAAAAAGAAAAAACTAACATACAATTTATTTGAGCGTGACAGAAGTTATGTATGATCAGATTATACTTAGCACCCTCAGCATTAAGGATGCAACCAAAATACCTGAACAACTCTTGCATCAGCTAACTTTTTGTCTTCAATCCTATATTCATGTATGACCCAATTTGTTCTTTCCCCTTTTGGTGCATGCCCTAGATGAAAAACCAAGGTTTTGATCATTCCCACAATTCGTTTGTCGTAAAGAACAGGTCTATCTTTTCCAGTGGCTTTCCAATATCCATTTTCCGTTGCCCGATTCAATCTTGAGCCACTTGCATACTTCCTCTCTCTTGGGCAAAAAAAGTACCACTCAAGATCCTTACTTCTCATGCATGATTTATCTGAAGGATAAAATAGGAATGTGTCACTGTTAAAACCCCATAAAGACAGAAAGTTTCTCAGTACTCACCCTAAAAGACACTTCTCATAAACAAATAAATAAAAAACACACTTTGTTTCCAAATTTACCATATGAATGGGCTTATGCAATACAAACCAGAGAATGTGAACATAAAGTACACAAAAACACAATTAAACTCAACCAATAACCGCCAATGTCATGGGAAACACATAAAATAAGCAAAAATGAATACTACTTGTACAAAAAATGGACTATTCTATTATATAAATAATAAAATTTGTACCTGGGAGATCCCAGGGAACGAACTTGTAAATGTTCAGCTCCGAGATAGCTTCAGCATGGAACTTCTTTCCCATCACCTTCCTCTTGAGGTAGTACATAATCAGCTCAACATCGGTGGGATGAAAGCGGAATCCAGGAGGAAGAGGTGTTCTTGCCATAAAGAGAATGCCAACAGAATGTCCACCACTATAACTTTACAAATACCAATGTGTATGCTTCCCAATAAATAAACTATGTGATGCCAAGGAAAATAAAAATAAAAAAGGAAAGGTTTACTGAAACCCCTTCTCAATCTCTGTCAAGTCCAATGCCGAAACAAAATCTTTCGAGAACACCACAACCTGCCCCGGCACATGAAACAGAAAGCAAGCCAAAGAAACCACCTCTGCTTCTTGCGACAGTCAAAAGACATTTGGTGTGCAATACAAGCCCTGATATTTGCAACATTCTCACCGTCAGATAACAACAACCCAAAGCCAAAATAAAGAAGACACCAAAAATATAAGACCTTGTAATTGAAACAAAACAAGCACAGATGATGTTGATTCAGAGCATCAAAAGTGTCTCAAAAACCCTTGTTTTCCCAACAGCATGAGCTTCAAAAAGTGTACCCCTCCCAACCCTCCCAACCCTCCTAATAAATTTAACAAAAATAAATCAAAATCTTATAAGATTACTATTACCAATCACATACAGAGCAAAACGGACGATCATCTAAAGAAACGACTAACAGTCAAACAATATGACAAAACTCGCCTCACAAAACCAGTGATACACAACAAATAATCCAGAAATACGTGCATAAAAACATAAATACCACGAAAAAAGCCTCAACAACAATCTCAATACACCCAATAGTTGTGCAGTCGCAGAAAAAACCCTAGAAACATCACCCATGACCCAAAACCCTAAAAAAGACAAATCAAACTGATAAAAGACATAGAAAACAACCGATAAACAATGAAAAAGAGAACCGATTGTGCAAAAAGATCGAGAAAAACTTACCCAAAGAGAGATGAACCAACACGAAGCGCTAGAGAGAGAAGATGGAAAGGGAACTGTGAGGTGAAATGGGAACGAAACTTAGGCGAAGCGAGGCATTTTATAGAGGGAATAGTAGAGAGAGAGAGACAGAGAGAGAGAGTCGGAGACTCGGAGTGGAGTGTTGGACTATTGGAGGGAAACTTCTAAGGCAATCCGCGGCATTTGATTGGTTGGTTTATTTAATTAAATGTGATTAATTAATGAAGTTCCGAAAATTAAGGGGGCAGAAAGGTAAAAATATCAGCTGTTTAAGATTTTGGAAACTTTACTTCGTACAAATGAAATGAAGATTTGGGGTGTGTTGGATCCAAATTCAACACCTAAAATAAATGTATTTGACATTTATTAATTAAGCTTATTTAATAGCTAAAATTTTAATTCTCTTAATATGTTAAGTGCTACTTTAAAATAGGTTACAATATTAAGTAGGAGATCTCTTACTTAATCTTGAAAGCTAAAAGCGCTCAGTAAAATTATTTTTAATATTATGACAATTATACCCCGAAATATTTTATAATTCTATTAAAATTCTAATTAGTATTCTCTCCAAAACTCTTAACATATCTATCCTCCTTGTCAATCGTCTTCTTCTTCTTCTTTTTTTTCTTTGCTCATCTGCTGCAAATAAATATGCTGAAACACACACACATTCACACACACAGTTACACACACCCACACCCACACACGCACACACAAACAAGCATTGCACACACACCCGAAGCACAAATTGCACACACACACACACATATATTATTAATGAGATTTAATTTATTCTATTTTTTTAATTCGATTATTTATTCTTTTGCATCCTAGTTGTAATCTTCAAAATTAATGACAATTAGTAGCTATAAGTGATTAATTTAACTTAAATTAATTTTATTATCATGTTTGTTAAATGTAGACTACAATATGATAATAGTGATTATGATTTATGTCATGAATTAAATTGATTTGATATATTGTCATTTTTTATTAGATAAAATCATATTTTATAAATATTTTTAAATTAAAGAGTGGAAGGGTAAAACTGAAAATTAATTTATTTTCAGACATCAGCTCTGTGTAGTTATCAAACAATTTGGTTTAATTTAATATTTAAATTTTAATGGATACCAAACAGTCCACAAATTCAGCATTCACCTTTCAACTTATAGTTTTAACAAACACAACCTTAGAAAACCTTTTAATATATACCACTAATAAAAGACAACTAAGTTAAAAAAAATTTGATTAAAAATTAAAGACACCTATATCTTTATTTATTTAATTACCTAATATGAATTATATATTCAAATGACTCTTCGTATACTTTCATTTCTACAAAAATTATTGTTCCATGTATTATACTTTTTTTTTATTTTCCGAGTTAATGACTCTATATCTCTCTTATTTATTTCTCAGAAACCTTTTAGTTTATGATAAATTCATTAATCATCCTTAGTTTATGGAGAATAATATATCATCATTAATACAAGTATTATGTCCTCGATTGATAACTATCATAAAGTCTATTTTATCATTTATCTAATATGAACTGATGTGTAACTTTATAGACGGTACAAATTCTTAGTAATAAATATGTCATTTAATCAAATGAAATTTAAATCATTTCACTTTCATTTTATGGCTAAGTGGACAACTAATGGCCAAATATTCAATTCCATGAATTTCGATCATATATTAATAGTATTACCATTTCATTTTTCTATCGTTCTCTCATACTCACATCTCTTATCTGGTTGTAGGTTGCTGCTCTTTTTATGTGATTTATGTTTTGCTTAGAGCTAAGTTTGCATTGACATCTTCAAAAATTTCTTTTTGGTTTACTATATCTGCTTAAACAAATTAAGTGTTTTTTACTTATGAACCAACGTGATCATTTTTTAAAGATCACTGTGAAAATGGCATCTTGAGATTTATTTACTCTATATCATATACATTCTATGTGTTTAATTTTCATAGTAATAGGTTCATTTTTTTGTTTAGCACTGAAAATTATTTTGCATATTTAGCATTATATCTTGTGTGTAAAAAAAATTACGTGATTCTTCTCATGCACTGAATTGTTAAAACGAGATCTTCCATCATGTGAATCATAGTTCGACTAGATCGTTTGAATTGCTCTAGGACATAAGATACCAAGTGCTAATATACATTTTACCATTTGAATGTGGTAATATATATATATGACGTTTCTTTTGAAGTGTAATTTAATATTTGTCTTTCACTAAATAATGAAGTAATTAGTGTTCAGCAGTTCTTTAATTTTGTCGTCGGAAATATGATAGGGAATTTTGAGGTAGATAATCCCAAGCTTATTATAATATAAGCATCCCTCTATTTGTTATCCTTTTAGAAACGACGGATATTAACTTTGGAGTATACTATTGAGAATCTAATTTTACATGTTAATATGTGGCTAAATTTATCCATGACTCAAGTTTCACTAGATACTAGGGGTGCAACTTGGACGGGCCAATCCGAATTCAAACCAAGTCCAACCCGAAAAAAACAGGACTTGGGTTAGAATTTTTATTACTCGAGTTGGGCCTGGGCAAAAAACCTCCAACCCGAGTTGAATTTGGGCAAGACTCGGGTTGAGGCCTCAGGTTGTCGGGTTTAACCCGAATATACATAAATATATAAATATATTTAACTAAGGTTAGTATTTATCTTCACTCTTTAGAGTCCATATTTTTACTTCACTTCAAGTCTTTACCCCTTCGCCTCCATCACTCTCAGATCCCTCTCTCACTCGTCACTCATCCCTCTCTTAGCCTCCCTCTCTCAATCGTCACTCGTCTGAGTTGTCTCAGACTCTCAGCTTCCTTCTATCACTCGTCACTCCTCCTTCTCTCACTCCCTCTCTCTTCATCTGCGTCTCACCCTTCATCTTAGATCACTTGAAAAAATCAGATCTACACTTGAAAAAATCAAATCTACACTTCAAAAAATTAACTCAAATTAAGTAACTCAAGCCAACCCGATTTTTAACCGAAATCAGTTCGAATTAAGTAACTCAAATTCAACCTGAGCCTGCTCAAATTAAACTCGGGCAGTACTCGGATTGAGTACCTCGAGTTGATGTAGGGTTAGGGTTAGGGTTAGGATTGAAAATTATATACATAGGTTTGAGATAGCGTTGACCTCTTAACCTGCCCGAGTTGCACCCCTACTAGATACTACACAAAATGTCTAAGTAAAGTTTATTTGTACAGTTAACATTATTTCATAATCTTTATAGGAATAATATATTTGATATTGAAAATAATCCATGTGCATTACACTTGAATACAAGAAAAAAATTACATATATTTAAAAAACAAGTAAAATAAAAACTTGTAAATAGTAAGATATTGAAATACTTTTAAATCCCCGCTTATCTTAAAAAAAATACAATAAGACAACTATATCATTCTAAATTGAAACCTGGACTACTTATTTTTTTTCTTCTAATTACTAGGTTATGTTGTGCAATATTTTTAATTATATAACATGATATCGATGATAAAATTACAAGTTTGAATAACAAGAGATGTCATTTAATATAATTATACACATATTTTAAGTTCTTTTTTATATATTGTCTAAAAACAAATTACCTGAATTTGTTCACGTGCAACGCGCGTGGTGCATTGCTAATAATGTATAATTTTTTCAAGTTCTTAAATGAGATTTTTTCTAATATATATTTTTTTGAGTTTTGTTTTTAGTGGATCATTTATTATACATTTAAGTAGGATCCGTTGCATTAAGATGGATCTCTCATTCATTAATAATGTATAATTGGAAAAGGGTGGGACTCTTCTCACCCCTTAAATCTCTTTTCTCACCTCATTTAATTATGTTACTTCAAACTACCGCATCTATACCCACCACATTGATTACTAAATTCACCCCATCTATATTCACTAATTAAAAACTAAATTCATTCAATTTTATTTTAACCTATTATATAGTCAATTATTAAAATTTGATTTTGGTGTATTATTTTCGGTACAAAAATATTTCAGAAATAGAATAAAAATTAATAATTATTTTTAAAATATTAATTAAAATATATCAAAATTTCTTAAAACACCTCAAAATATTCCAAAGACATTGATGAAAATATATCAAAATATCTCAGAATACCTCGAAAAAATATAGATCACCACAAAACATTGAAATTTTTCTTTAATTACTATTGTTGTTTCGATTTCTTTGACATATATTTAATAGTTTAATTGAATGGGTGGCTGGATAGGCGTGGGTCCTCCTGCTCACTATGCCAATCCCCAGTTGAGGACACTAGCCATGTCATTAGGGATTGTGCCCTAGTTAGAGATGTCTGGAAGAAAATAGGGGATTGGCCCTTTTCCCATTCTTGATTGTCCATTTCACATCTGAGAAGAGAAGTGGTCGTCCCAATTTCATACTAGCCCATACAATCGAATGACTCTTTTGTTTTTCCTGATTGGACTCATCTAGATATTTATTCGATAGAGTTTGGCTCCATTTTCAATCTTTTTCTTTCAAAAATCTCCAATTGAGTTTGGCCATTGGTTCAAATTTTTATGTTTCATTAGTTTGATCCCTAACCCCCTATTTTCTTGGATTTTGTCACTTGGTCCCAACTAACAAGGTGAATTTTTTTCTTTTCATCTGTTGACCCCTACAAAAATTTTCACTTGAGCCTATCAAGCTCATCCCAGGATTTATTTGGGAACTTCATGGTCTACATGTAATAGTTGGGAATTGCAAAAGGTGACTGACTGAATTAGAGTGGTCTTACTTGCTAGGGATAGTAACTTTGTTTTCCACCCTCCTAGTTTTTGTTGTACCTTCTCAATGATGAAATGACAGTCTCTAGGTGAAGGTTTCTTATATGACAAGGGGAATCCTAGAATTTTATCTAGTTTTTTTGTTTCTGTGATTCTAGAATTGTCATCATGTTCGTAATTTCCTCTGTTGTATAATTGGGAGAGAAAAGGATTGTTGACTTATGCAAGTTGATTTTTTGTCCTGACCAACTACAAAATAAGTCCAAAGTGTCTCTGATAGATTCACTACATTATTGAGTGGATTCCCCAAAAAGAATCAAATTATCTACAAAAATGTCGTGTGAAATTTTGGTTCCCCCTAGCCACAGTAACTGGGGCCCACGTGCCTGAGGCCACTTCCCTCTCAATTAGATGTGATAAGGTATTCATGCATAGGATGAATAAATAGGAGATAGTGGATCTCCTTGACGCACTCCCCTGGTGGCAGTTGTCCATTCTGTGGGTGCCCCATTAAGGAGAATGGCAAATTGGGTAGTGGAGACACAGGTCATGGTGATATTTATCAATTTCCTGTGGCAATTAATTTGCTCAAGGTTTTGTTTCAGGAATTCATAGCTGAGTCTATCATATGCCTTTTCGAATTCAATTTTAATGATCGTTTCTTTCTTCCCCCTTTTCCTATGCCCTAATGCGTGGATGAGTTCTTGTGCAATGATTACATTATCTATCCCCTGCCTCCCAGGAATGCAACTAGCTTGCAAAGGATGAATCAATTCGTCCAAAAAAGGTCTAATTCTATTCATTATGATTTTTTTATAAAACCTTGTAAACAATATTACACATACTAATTGGTCAGTAGTTATGAGGAAATATGGACTCAGGGCTTTTGGGATGAGGCACATAAATGTCTTTGTGATTTCAGGGTTAATTTTTTCCATTTCAAAAACTTGGTGGATGAACTAGTGGATGGTTGGACCAATAGTTTTCCATTGGGATTGATAAAAAACAGCATGGAAACCATCTGGTCTAGGAGCTTTCCTTGGTTTGAGTTGCACATTGCTTCCCTAATTTCTCTTGGTTCTAGAATTCGCTCTAAGGTGGTTATGTCCATCGCCCTTATCCTTGGGGAGTTGGACTAGTTAGAAAAGTCCACCGGATTGTCCTCCCTTGTGAAGTGATTAGTACTTAAAATTAGCATTTTACTATGTCTTTTTGAGACTAATTGTACTTTGATGGAGTTTAAGTGATGACATTTCAGGTCCTAAAATGAACAAGGACTCAAGAACAATAAGTATCACACTTGAGTGTAACACCAGCACATTAGGGAACAAAATTGGAGAAGCTTGGAGCAAAGCAAGAATGTTTGAACGCCAACTCACGTTCGAACGTCCACTTGAACTATAAGCAGACCAAACTGCTCAGACATGGCATGTTGCAACCAAGAAGGAAGACTCTGAGGCACTTGAGTACCACGTTTGAACGCCAATCAACGTTCAAACGTCCCATTTAATTATCTGAAGATCAGGCTACTGCATGGAGTGTGGAGATGGACTTCACAAAAGACTACAGGCCACTTGAGTGAGAGGGTTAAACCCCATTTGGCGTTCGAACGCCCATAAAGCAAAGACAGAAGAAACGTTCGAACGCCAGAAAACGTTCGAACGCCCATAAAGCAAAAACATATACAACGTTCGAACACCAGATAACGTTCGAACGTTCTCCGCAGACAGGCTGCAGAATGGTTGATCTTCTCTCCGGACATTGGGACTTTCACTTGGACTTTGGACGGCATACACTATTCCTTCACCCTCTCTTGTCTCCTCCTCCTTGCCTATAAATACTCCCATTGTTGGAGAAAAAAAGGGGGACCAAGTAGAGAGCTTGATGGAGGCTTAGACTCCCACTTATATTATTGTAGAATTATCTTCTATATTTCCGTGTATGAAGAAGTAGTTATTCTAGAGATTGGTTTGGCATTAATCCAGCATCTCTTAGCTTGTTGTAAAATTAGTCTTAAGCTTATGCTTTCAGTTAAATGCATAGAAGGAGATAGATTACCTTTGGTTATGGATCACCCTCCAAAAGTGACTACCTTTCTTCTACTTTTATTTTGTGTTTCATTCACTTTCATTACTTGAGCTTCTTTCTTCCCTTAGAGGAGTGAAACTCTTCCACTTTTCTAGAGCTTCGCCAAAGCCGTGAAGGGTGGAACGTGATTCACTCATTCTTTTTCGAAGATCGGCTCCCTGTTTAGTGTGCTTTGCTTTGTGATCCCTCTACTTGGAGGAATGAACATCACTCACTTTTTTAGCTTTACCAAAGCCATGAAGAGTGAGTAGTTTCTCATTCACTCTTTAGTAAGAGGAGAAGGACATGTATAAATTATCCGGACGTTATATTTGTGCAATTTCGATTATGCTTAATGTTTTATATTCCCCATGCTATTGAATGATTGATTGCATCTAGCAAAACTAAAGTACTTTGTATAACTAGGAGTTCTTTCTATAACATAGATAACTCTTATATAGAAAGACTCATTAGTTCAAGGCAAGTACCCCGGCTAGATCTTCATGACTACCCTTCAATCTTCACCATTATTGTGCTTCAATTAAAGAATGAAAATAGAACATTAATGTCATGATTGGATGTCTTGTAGAAACACTTGCTTGTTTATAGACGGGTTAAGTCTCGGCACAGACAATTCTTGTAAACTTCTAGAAAGACATCGGAATCATGTTCTTAATTCTCATAATCCACATTTATCTTCCGATTAACCTACTATTGACACGGGGGTTAATTGAGTTATCAAGCACAAGTATAACAAACCGGATAATTAACTACATGTCCAGATCCTTGAACTAAAGAGTGACTCTTTTACATTTGAGCTTATCTCATATTTTGTTTAGAAAATTCTCTTGGAAAGAATCTTATATTCTGTCTAGGAAATCTCATGCATCACACAACTTCAAATCTCAAGGGTTACAATCACTAGATCTCCACCACTACTTATCTCAAAACACCAACAAGAGTTCCTTGTGGATTCGACTCCGGACTCAAACCGGATTATTACTACAGCTTGACCGCCTGCACTTGGGTGTACACATTTCGGATCAAGTCATGAAGGTGCAAAAAATATTTTTGAAATGTGTTACCACTAATTCTTTGATTTTGTTCGCATTGTGTTCCCATTCCCTAGTTGGTTTTTGAAGTCATAGGATTTTGTTTCTCCTTCGCCTAGTCAAAGTTGACGTGTGAAAAAATCTAGTATTACCATCCCCAGCAATTGGCCACTCTACCCGAGATTTCAAGGTCCAGAATTCTTCATCCTAATGAGTAATATCACGGTACTCAACTTTCGAAGTTTTTTTCCAGGTGAAAAAGATAGGGGTTAAGATTCTAGCAAATAGCTTTTTGAATTCCAGCCAGCTTACCTAACAATCTTTTTTTCTTTTGAAAAATATTCCCAAATTCAGATGTATTTCATTCTCTAAGATTTTTGGACAGAGATTCAAATGCAACATGGACTAGTCTATTAACCCCCATAAGTCCCTAACCACTTCATTAAAATTTTTGTGCCCCAACCAAATAGTCCCAAAATGAAAAGAATGTTATTGGATTAGATCGTGGGAAAGATTTTTCAAAAGAATTGGGCAATGGTCTGACTTAGTTTGGGAAGGTGGGTGACTGTTGTGTTAGGGTAAATATGAAGTCATTCCTAATTACACCAGGCCCTATCAATACACTGCAGGATCAGTCCCCCAAACGTCCTAGCATTGGTCCATGTAAATTTTGGTCCAAGGAACCCCAAGTCAATCATTTTGTAGTAGTCCATGCAATCCAGGTTATTTGACACCATTCCTCTATGAATTGGTAAACCTCCAAATTTTTCCCCCGACTAAGTGACTTCAGTGAAGTCTCCCATTATCATCCAAGGGAGTGAATTTGACTCGGCAACAATTTTCAAATTATTCCATAGGACTTTTCTACAATCCAAGATGGGACTAGAAAAATGCAAGAAAAAAGCCAAGGGGGATAGGATGTCACCTCGATGAAGGCGTTCACCTCCTATTTCGTTCGTTGGACGATGCTCACATTGATTTATTGTGTATTCCACAAAAGCCAGATCCCCCCATATACTTGATGGGATCCATGCGATACACTCCAGCTAGGTCAAAAGATCGGCTTATTCTCTCAACTTTCTCCCCTCTTACTTTGGTCTCTGAAATCATCACTATATTCGGTTGGTGTACTCAAAACAATTCTACCACAGTATTCTTGAACTCCTGGTGTTGAACACCTCTACAGTTCTAGAATGACATCTTCATCTCTAACATCATTTTCCTTTCCAACATCGTGAGATTGAAGGTTTTTTGTATTGCATTTGAAAGGATTGTCTCCTCCCATTCCAGACCTAGAATCAAGCCCACCTCTGAGAACCACATCGGACAGATCGCTAGATAGGTCTCCATCGAGCCAATCTCCATTCGATGAGTGAATCTGACGATGACACAAGCTCTTAGTTGCCCTCTTGGAATGAATTCCAAGAGCACTTTGTTTATTGGACTTAGAGCTGTAGTTTCGACCGGGATCTCCCTCCCCCCCCCCCCCCCCAAATTATGCTCATTCTAGAACTAGCCCTAGATTCTCCATTTCCAGGCAATCCGTTACCATTTTCCTGCATAGCGCTATCCTTTTCTCCTAGGCAAATGGGTATCTCTCCATCTACTCTGTTGCTACTTGCTCGATCCACTGGATGGGCATCTAAAGAGGTGAGGGTTTCCCCATGGAGTTCACCCCTTACTACCATGATGATCTTCCAATTCCTTTCCTTTCCATCAAGTCCTCTCATGCTCTCCATATCTCTTGACTTGCAACCCCACTGGTGATGGGGTGCCCAAATTAGAGTGTTTATGGATTCATTGTCTAGAAGAATCAATAGATGACATATTTGGATTTGTCCAAGGGTGTGGTGCCACCATTGGGTTTGTTGGGTTGGGCATCAACTGTGAGACCCGATCATGCATTGCATACATATTAACATAATTATGTGGACAAATTGTTATTATGTGAAATTAATTATTAGATAGAATTTTGTGTATGAAAATAGTTTTGAGTTGATTTTAATAATCACTTAAGAATTTAGGGGGAGACAAGTGAAATTATTAAAGTTTGGTGAGATATTTTTACACATGTGTCAAATATGTGGTGGTGGGTCATTTTAAAGGATTAAGTGCATGTGTGGGTGTGTGACGTGTGTGTGTGTGTGTTTGACTAAGTGTAGTAAAGTGTGTGTGTGTAATGCATGAAACAATGTGTGTGTGTACTTTAATATGTAATAAAGTGAATGTATTTTAAAAGACAAACAAGTGTGTGTGTGTGTGTGTGTTCTGGTTAGAAGAAACCGTGAGTGAGGGAGAGTAAAGGAGAGGAAGAAGAAAGAAAAAAAAAAAAAGAGGAAAGAAGAAAGAAAGAAAGAGGAACTTTGGGGACTCCATGCCAAACCAAAAATAAGAAGGAAACAAGAAGAAGGTAAGGCTGTGAGTGTGTTCATTTTAGAGTTTGGTATGTGAGATAAATGTTAAGTATGTGTGAGTGATTAATTTTAGTATGTACGTAATTATGTGGGCTGTTTTATTTGGAACTAGTGACTGTTTTAATTTAATTTCATGAATTGTTGTAGTTAATTTTATGTATGGACTGTTTTAGTTTAATTTCAAAACATATTTTTTGTGAGTTCAAATTAAGTGTATTTAGCATAATTAATGGGATGTTTAAGATAGGTTCCAAATGGGTATTAAATTAAATGCGAGAAAAGTGTGAAAAATGACCATTTGAGATGTTCGAGATGCATGTCGTGGGCTAGGTTGAAACCAAAATTATGAGAGTGAAATTGGGGGTTTAAGGGTTCAATTAAGGAGCTATTTTGCAAGATTTTAATGAGTGAGTGAGTTTAATTGTGATTAGTTTAAATAAAAGTACGATATAAATCGAAAATGGGTGCCGGTAATGCCGAAACCCTAATTTCTAAATATTATTATCATGTGTGTAAATTTTAATCCAAATGACCTGAAATTTTGCATGTTGCATTTTTAATTGATGCTTGATGAGATAATATAAATTTCGAATGCAAATGAATATAATAGCCGATGCGAAAAGTACGAAGTGCGATTTTTAGGATTCGGGGTCAAAATGTGTGAAAATTGACCCCTGGTCAATGTGTTTGACCTACTTAATACTAATTGTGATTAAGGTGAGTGATTTTGGAGATTTGGGGAGGAAATATGATCCCTAAATCTAATGTACCAGTATGTGAGTGAACAGTGCGGTAACCGGGGGTTATCGGAGCACTTTGGGTGCATCATTTGCATGCATTAATGCATGATGAACTATTAAATGTGATAAACATATTGATATTATAATTACAAATGTGTTAGGTGCAACGGGTGAAACAGTTGGTGTTGGAACTAATACGATAACACTGGGAAGATCCACCGATAGAACTGAAAAGCCGTAGATCAGTATATTTGAGGTGGGTGTATATCTTTATATGTTTTGAAAATGCTATTATAAGTTGATGTTAGATGGTAGAATTTAATAGCATTTCTCCAGGATTATGTGCTATGTGCTTATGTGATTGGATGATGCGTTGTATTGTGTATTGTGTATTGTAGAATGTGGCGCACTGTTTGAGACAAGGGCGTCGATGCCTGATCACTGGGCGTGCAGTGGTGTGCTAGCACTGTGGTGTTCCCGGGAGGTTTGAGAGACACAGATCCATGTGGGATCGATTACCCAATGAGGGGTAGTATGGATATGTTGTGGCTTGTGAATTCTTGGAATTGGATTGATGTTGTTGTTTGATACGTGTATTTACATAGTATTTACCTACTTCTGTGTATTATTATCATTTTCATTTCATATATGGCATGTATACTCACTGAGCGCGTGGTTTAGCTCACACCCCTATAGCTTCTCCTTTTCAGGTACAAGAGAGGGAGACACAGATCAGTCCACTATCAAATCTGTTGAGTTTTGTATAACGTTAGTATGATATTATGTTCGTTAGGTACTTGGTGTTAAATGAGTAAATGATACAGATTAAGGGACTGTATAATTATTTGTTGGGTTGTATATTATGTTAAATGAGAGAGTATTATAGCAGGTTAATAGTATATATTTGTAAACAGACTCAACATGCATACTTTGTGATGTATGCTATGTGGGTGTGGGATTTTGTATCTGTCTGTAACCTTGGAAATAAACAGTTGGTACATGTATTATATATGGTACAGGTTATGAGACAGGTTTACCATCATGCTTATGGACTAAGGTGATAGGTGGTATTTTTGCACCTGTGGGATTAATTAGTGTTTTATTAATCTAGATTATATATATGTAAACAGGTGTATCAAAAATCTAGTCGCGTCTTATCCTTGGGAGACCGGGATGGGGCGTGACATCAACTGTAGAGAGAGTGTTGGAATGTCCATTGAGTTCATAAGTTTCATCTTTTCCTAAGAGTTCTAGGTCTAGAAGAGTGTCTGGATCTATCTTCAACTAAGTTGGAAGTCCCAATGGCTATCAAGGGAATTGAGTCACCTAAAAGATAAGCGAGGTGAGAGTGTGAACCTAGGTGTATATTCATGTATTGCATCTTATATCTTAGGCCCATGCACTGTAAATATTTTTTTTTCCTTGTTTATTTACTTTGTTTTTGGTATATGAAAACCCAAAATTTTTTTTGGAAAGTTTTACAATCCCCAACTCCAAACAACGAAACTTGAGAGAGAGAGAGAGAGAGAGAGAGAGAGAGAGAGAAAGATCATAGAGTAAAAAGACAACAATAAAGAACCACAAAGGCACTTGATTAATGGCTGCTAAAATGGGCAAAAGTTCCATCGGAAAAACGATTGACGAAGTTGAAGATTGCTTTGAATGAAGCATAAGGAAGCTTAATGGCATGATGCAAAACATGGATCTGGGATCTAAACCAGATTGGAAGAGTTAATAACCCGATGCGAGATTATCCTACAAAGAAATGGTTCAAACCCAGAAGATAACATAGGATGTAAGGTATGTGAAGGATTTTCATGACGAGGAGCTGTTATCGGATGAGGAAGAGGAAGACTCTTTGTTGCAAGTCTATATTCGACTCACGAAAGAGGATATGGATCCAAAACCCGTGGAAGAAGTGAGTCATAGCTAAACATTTTGGGCAGTCGGTGAGCTACACCTGTCTTTCCACCAAATTAAAAAGTATGTTACAACTGTTGGGAAGAATGGAGTTCATTGTCTTAGGCATGGGGTATTTCATAATTTCTTTTGATACAGAGGGACTACATTAAGGTGCTCCATGGTGGATCGTGATTTCTTAACAATCAATACCTCTCAATCCATAAATGGGAGGCCGATTTCGGACCATCCTCGGCAACCATAACAACAACGGTAATTTGGGCAAGAATTCCTGAACTTTCGATGGATTACTACGATCCACTCATCCTAAAAAAAAATAGGATCTAAGCTGGGACAATTACTCAAAATCGATACACACAACTCGGAGAAAGAGAGAGAACGTTTTTCGAGAATCTAAATTCAAATACAATTGGAAAAGCCGCTTGTGACAAAGATCAAGATTGGGGTCAAAACATACCCAGTTTTGTATGAGAGGTTTAAGCTCCTTGTGCTTCTTTTATGGATGAGTAGGACACTAGAAAGAGCTATGGCCAGTGACATAGACAAAGGAACACAAATGGTGTGTTTGGATAATGGGATTGGATAGGGTAGGATTTCATTTTTTATATCCTAACTCATCCAAGTCAAACCCTCTTATCCACTTTAAAACCCTAACCTTTGAATATATCCAATCCTAACCTTTGTTTGGGAAACAAATGTGTAATTCAGTGGGCCCCATAGGTTACACAAATAATTTTGTAGTAGTTTATCATTCTACCCATGACCCTATCCATTCAAATCCAAACCAATCATATCCTATGTTTGGATTGGTGGATTATCCTAATAAAATTATACATTTTTCGCATATAAAAAATATATAAAAATAAAATAAAAAATTATTTTTAGGAAAGTTAATAATTTTTTTTTTTCAAACAAATCAACACTTTATTTGATTTCTTAAAAATTGATTATAATGGGAGAAAGGATGAAATCACATGAATCAGAAGAAATTGTATTTCACAGTGCTTTCATCCTTTCACAGTGCTTTTCTCTCCAACAAAGGTGTATTCCTTCACAGTGCTTTTCTATTCTGTGAAGGAATGCTCTTTCAGTTTACATGGCCAAGACTCGTTTCAAGTGAACTTTAACCCATGACAAACATAGAACAGTGTGTGTGTGTGTGTCAATTACGAATTTAGAATACCTACAACAGGTCCATTGTAAAACTATGCTAAATTTGGTTACATTTTTTTTTTTAAAGAATAGAAACATTTTATTGATAGAAAAAGCAATTACAAGAATCAAAGAACAAACTGTTTTGAAAAAATACAAGCAATGGCTTTAATCCTTCAAGATGATTAAAACCATTTTTAACTACATTTTTGCACCTCCTGATCTTTATAACCCAGCTCCTGGTTCTTTAATCAACCCCCAGACAGCTCCTGATAAAGAGACAATCTGCCATTTAATAGCAGAACACCACTGATACTGAAAAACCTCTATGTCCAGTTGCTGAGCATGCACTCCTCCTCCTTGCAGATGCGAATTGATCCAACTGCTCAAACATAACAGCAAACAGCACCTACAGCTGCACCTCAGACTGCTGACGACCTCAAACAACACCTACAGCTGTACCTCAGACAGTTGCACCTCAACAACACCTACAACATGCCTGCACCTGACATGCGTGCCTAACTGCAAGTTAGATAGCCAATAAATGATATATCCAACACCTAAAAAAAAATTTGCAGCAAATAAATGACATTCAAACACATTGAACTATACTAAAAAATCAGCAGACCAAAATATTTTGTCTTTGTGTTCCAAAAAATCAGCCTTAACCCATATTTTGTCTGTCTGTTCGACTACTATTTTATCTCTTTGTTTGACTATTGGCTAAATATTTCTATTACCAAAATAAGGTGGGAATTATATAGTTAGAGAGAATAATCAACATCAAGGAAAGAAGGTGATCCTCGGTATCATCTCATGCACCAAGGGTGCTCTTAATTATTTGCTGGACTAGTTCACATCATCACATATTTTCTGAGTAACTTAAAATAAAATCCAACAAGCTCAAAGATAACTAACTACAAACTGGATGCTAATGACTTGAAAAGTCACGTACCTAAGGTTGCTAGAAACTGCCATATATACACCATAGGCAATACTGGTTGATATTATTGGCACATCCTCAGCTTCGCCAGCAAAAGATTTATCAATAGTTTTTCTTGCATTAATCAATGCATTTGTTAGCCTATACCCACATACAAAAAGCTTATATTATAAAATCCCACATGCAAAATATTGCAATCACATTCCAAGAATTCAACAGAGACGAACTAGACAATAATTAACTTATCCTGGCCTTTTACCGCTTGAAGACCAAATCTAAGAAAGTCTGCTTACAGTTTCACCAGATCTAAGAAATGTCTGTTTACAGTTTCACCAGATCTAAGAAAGTTGAACTTTATTGGCCTATTCTTCACATCGTGACCCAATATATTTAGGAACATAGCCACCATTTCTTCAACACTTACATATCTCGTGCGATTTAACCCACCAACTTGTTCAACCAAATTACAAAGAACGCGAAATGTGTGTCTATCCATCCTAAGTTGTTCTATGCAATTGATGTCACTCTCACCAATTAGTCGATGCAAGTGTTCAAGTTGCAATTGATTTCTACACAACGACCTTGTTGGTTGAGATTTTGATTGTCTCTCCTTTTCCCATAACACTACTATAAGGACGACAAACAAATAGAACATTACTATCATCTCTCTTCTCGTTCTATCCAACACAACAATCAATCCAGCGATGTCATTAATACGGTTTGACATTTTATCAGCTCAACGCCCTTGCAATTTCATGTACAATAATGAAGTCAATATCAAATGTCATACGCATATAACACACTTTAAGCTAAGCACAAGCAAAAAGAGTTGGACATACACTACTTTCTAGCATTTTTATACAAGATAATTTACATTATTTTCAATATTCTAAGCTACCATGTTTGTCTCAACATATACATGAACAATTTCTGAATCAATAAAGGATGAAATGGAAGCAGATATAGATTTCTGGGTGAAAAATTAGCCATTTCGTTCACTGTTCTTCCAAACTCACAAGACCACATGGCATCATAATACCACTTGCAGCAATTCATTTAGGACAAATTAATGTTTCTAAGTTTTAGAGTGGGAATCAAAGCATTTTTTTTTTGGGTCTAGAAAAAGATGGTTGGGGGAGTGAAACCAGTGGGTTAAATATGTATTGACGGCAGATGAAGTAAAGATGTCCATAGGCACAATGGATGCTCTCTACGAGGAACAAATCCATAGAACCACTTAAAAAACCGAAACATATAGTTCTGATCAAGCCAAGTATACAAACTACTGTTCGCGTTCGAGAGAGAGAGGGAGAGAGAGACAAAGAGACAGAAAAAGGAAACACACCGTAAGATCTTAACTCAAAAGCACAAGATTGAAAAAAGAAGACATATTTTACAGCAAGTTGAAAAACAAAAAAATCAAATCGGAAGAATTTTCAGCCTCGTACCGGACCACTGCATTTAATTGAAAAGTTGGCATCTTTGAACATAAATATAAAACCAACAGTCATTTATCATCATATGTATTGAAGATATGACTATGAAGTTTAATAGTTGAGTTTTCAACTAATACTTTTCAATAAGAAAACCACAAGCTTTCCATTAAGATGCTGGACATGAAGGAAGATCTCCAAGCTACTCAGGTGATGAACATCTAACAATCTCAAAGAATAACAGAAAAATAGCAGACACTTCTCTCTCTCTCTCTGAAAATAAGGCTTCATTTCATTTTAATAAGGCTCGAGATGGCAAGTACTAGATTTGGTGCATACAAATAATTTTTTTTTTAATTTTACTTGTGTAGTTATTTGCCTAAACCTCTTGATTATGTTTCCCCTTCTGAACTTTAATTAATTAGTATCCCGCTAGAAGTTAATTTTGGGATCCATAAAATGTAATGGTTGAATGAATATGCATGTAGCCAAGAGGGGTAAAGCCAGAATTTATGTAGTGAGGAAGTGGAGGGCAACTACAAGAAGGAGAGGGACAAACTCCGATACTTTTAAAAACTAAATGTAAAGGGATGCGTGGGTAAAAACCTGCCCATTGACCCTATCAATTTCTTCATGCATCTTGCATTCACAAAGCAGGTTCCAATCTACCCAGACAATATACATAGACATGTACATATATATATACTCTCGGATAATGTTATGCAACTTTAAGTTGCAGAGATAAAATAACAAACAAGAAATAAAGATAAAATAGAGAAGCAGCCCTCATTACTCTACGTTTAGCACTGCCCAACCAAATATTTGAATTTGCTAAGAAATTTGGTAAAATGTAGTGGCAAAACGAAATTGTGCAAGAAGTCAAATAAAGACAGAAACGATGTCTAGAAGTGAGGGGGAGAGGGAGTAGAGATCATACCTTACCTGGAACGATGTCTAGAAGGTGGAGAGAGGCGCAGATCAGTAGCTCAACTGGTCCAACAGTCGCAACATGATCTGTTCTCAGTGAGAGATCGAGAGAGAGGCGAAGTGAGTTAGAGACTGAGATAGAGTGAAGAGAGAGTGAAGAGAGGTAGATATGCAGAAGGGATAGCGAAGAAGCTTACCTGGTGGGCGGGATTGTAGCCGCCTGTGACCTGGTTGGAGCTGAGATGCTTGGACGAAAGTGAAGGATCTGGTGTAGCAAAATACCTAAGAATGAGAGAGGGGTAAGCCCGTCTTTTTACCTAGCTAACTTGGTGGGTGGGATTGTAACCCGGGGGGGTTGGGTTACAGTTAACCCATGTACATTGGATATATTTTACTATAGCATCCGGGTCAAGGTTTGACCCGGGATTCATAACCTTCCTTATTTTTCAGTTGCCAAACAGTGCATAAATGGGCCCCACTCATTATTAAACTATCCTTATGGCTCCTAACCCACCTTAACCCACTACCCAAACACACCCAAAGGGCCTAAGTCCGACCACCCAGTGGCTGAAACTCAAGGGAAAGAGATAGGGGATAGATAGCATGGTGTTAAAGAAACAACCAACGAATCAAGGGGATATTACGGGGAATGGACGGGTGTCCAATACACAAAGAAGAACAAAAACAAGGAGAAATCTATAGATCTGAATCAAGTTCATAGCCCAAGACGAAGCTCGACCACCAGAGTATTACAAGTTTACCAGAGAGCAGATCGGCCCCCACACGAGAGCTGACGAAGAGTCGAAATGAGTCCACACGGCGACCCAGACTTCATCCAACCTCCAATCAGCAAGTGGTAGACAACAATCTAAAAGTCGGACTCTCCAAAGGGAAAGAAAATAGTGACCCAAAGGGTCATAAAAAGACTAAAAAGACAAAGGACATAAAGTCCAAGGGAAGTTTTCTCGATCAACTGCAGCAGGTCAAACTCACTTGGTTGCAGTTAAGTATAGAGAAGTGCAAAACAAAGAGAAAAGATGTCGATGGCCATCACGAAAAATTTGCACTGGTCACGACTTGTGTGTAGAGGGTCTAAGATGTCGATAACCCACTTGGAGAATGGCCAAGGACTGGTTATGGTGGTCAGTTCCTCTGGTGGCTACCTCCGAACAGTTGTAAAACGCTCAAACTCATCTTTTATTGCCTATCTCCTCTCTATAGGAAAATATTTCTTCTTCCAATTATGAAATTCTCAAGTCATGTATCCAAACCCTTGATATTTGTAGTGTTGAGGTTATTGCCCATCTTTCCTTTCCCCCTTATTTTCTCCTCCTTCCTTGGGAAATTTAGGTCTACTCGTCTTGCATTTTGACCTTAAGGATTCAACTCTTCTAGCCTTGATATACTTCCTAAATTTGCTCGCAAGGTAGGCTATGTTCTTTTTTCCCAAACAAGATGACTTGGATTCATCTCCTTCTTCTCGTATTGAGTTTAAAAATCATGCCCCTCGGTTTCTTGTGCGGTTGGAGATTCATCTTAAAAGTCAAAATAGACCCAACTAGGTCTTCTATTGATACCGTTTCCAAACTGGCTGTGGTTTCTAAGGTCGTTACCTTAGCATGAAACTCTCTAGTAAAGATCTAAAGATTTTTCATTTAATCGCGGAGTTGTCATACTTGGTACCCAATACACATGATGAATTTACAATATCACTCAATCTAGCATAGAAATTGCTAATTGTTTCATCCTCTCGCATCCATCCTTATAATCTCGGACAAAGAAGTGTACCTTTGGAGATAAAACATCTTGACTAAAAAGTTTTCCTTCGTGGGAAACTATAAGATGCCCCATGCCTCTTTGTAAGTCTCACAATTGGAGATCCTTCTTAGGTGGCATGGAATTGAATATCACATTCAAGCCTTTCGAGTTCCACCCTGCAGACTCGTACTCGAATTTTGACCAAGTCTTTAGGGATTTTGGTTCAATGACCGGCTCATGACCTACCACTGGAGTAGTAGTCGTCGACAGAGTCCATCCCTCTAGCATATAAAACCACACTTGCTCACCAATTGATTTTAAAAAGCTCTCATTCGACTCCATTAATAACCAACCGGTAGTTATAATAAATCTCAAATGGCAAAAACTAGGTCAAATAGACAAATATGCAATAAATGTCTACACTAAGTGGAATTCAAGGAAAACCTTGCTCTAATACCAATTGTGGGGGAAAATACTACACTTCACGTGAAGGATCTTTTCACTCGATTATATACGAGGAATCGTACGTTAGACCTAGATGGGGGTGAGTAGCTTAATTTCAATTCAACTTTATCAAATACTAATTTTAACCTAATTCTACCACAATTACCAATTTCAAAGTTAATTTATCAATTGGCCTTTTGAACCCTTTTTAACATGAACAACCCAAAACCGTCATGTGAATTGATGTATGAATTAGTCAATTGAAAGATTAACACTCAATTTCACAAAGAAGTAAATGTCCAACCAAAACCCCAATCACCAAAACCCCTATTTAATGACTCGAAATATAAATAAGCAAATCATCAAATACATGGTGCGTGTGTGTGCATCAATTACAAGTGTATAAGCAGATAAAACAGTAAAGAAAGAGACACAAGCAACTGTTTACGCGGAAACCCTTCTTGGGAAAATTTGCGAGGAAACTCTCTTGGGTTTTCCAAAGCCTAGTCCACTAACCCAAAGTCCATATACAAGTAGTCGAGTCTTATACCTCAACAAATTCACATTACTAGATGCTCGTGTCCTTCAATAGCTCTCCATCGGAAGTCCCTCTCCTAAGTTATGGGTAGCTTCACTTAAAGGCCTCCACCGCGATGGATCGTTTAGGCCTCGAGAAATCTTCAAGGCTTCACACCCAAGACTCTCAGAATGCACATTTCTCCAAATGGGTTTGGTTTGAACCAAGCAAGACATTCTTTTTCAATGTGAGGTTCAATGAAAAAAACAAGATGATTGGCCTCTTTGGATTTAGGTATCTAGGGTTGTTCTTGAAACTCTCTAGAAAGGTTTAGGTCTTTTTTAGCTAATAGAGCCTTATCCTAGGTATAAAGTATAGTACCAATGGGCCTTTAGTCCAATGGTAATCATTACCTTGTGAAGGCTTTACTTTTTTGAAGTCAAGGGTTCAAGTCCCCCCTCCCCCCCTTCACCCCCCTCGCAAAAAAAAAAAAAAGAAGTGTAAAGTATAGTCCCATATTTATGCCACAAAAAAATAGAGTTTAATTAAAGACCATGAAAACTCAAAGACCATGAAAACTCAAATTTGCGACTGACCGCTCAAGCAGTGAGAGGGCGGTCAAAAGAGCGGTGGTTTCTAGAGTGAAAAATAAGCAATTATATTCCTCAAGCTGGCAGACCGCTCGAGTGGTTAGAGAGCAACCTAGAGAACCGTCTCCACTGGTTCTCCAGATTTGTCTCCTTAAGTATTTAAAAACCGTTCTAGTTGAAGGTAAGCGATCAGAGAGTGGGCCCTAATGGCTTTTAAGCTAAAAACTAAACAAAAACTTGACCTATTGAGTATTAAATGGTTTTGTTTCAATAGAGTCCGATAAATGACTCAAACTATCTTTTAAAAACACATTTAAGGTTTAGAAAAAGATTATCAATAAAAAACCCTAGAAGTCATTTTCGAATATTTCAAATTCTATTTTGTTCACCTTAATCATCTTAAGTCTAAAATTAAACCAAGGAATCTAAGTCTCTAAAATCTTTACATTTATCATAAGCATCAAGGTGCATCAGAGTGGTCTTAATGTAGTATTGTAACTTGATTTCCTTTCCTTACTTTATCGCTTACAAATCTTGATATTTGAAACTTAATGACCATGAAATTTTGTTAAGATTTATATTGACTTCACGAAATTAATCAATTATAAAACATGATCTAACAATTCAATAATTCAATTGATAAAAAAAGAAAAGAGGACACATATCCACGAGCCAAAAAGGGAAGAAAGGAGAAATTGGGAGCAACCGATGCCTACCTCCAATCCCCCTCCGCTCTTTCTCCTCCATCTACATCCCCTTTTGCTTCCATCGACTTCCCCCACCACCTGACCGGGCGTCAACCCTCATTCCATTTGGCTCCCTCATAAAAAAATGCCCTAAAAAACTTTGAGAATGAAGTCATGTTAAGCTTTTCTTTTCTTTTCTTTTTTGCCAATTACGAAAATCAGAATGGAACCAAATTCGAAATTCCACACATTTAATGTCTTCCTTACTGTCAATTATATACATATAAATTCCACACAATTAATGACTTGCCGTTTTGGCAAGTCATCTAATCAAACACATAGAGAATGTTCTGTTCCCTCGAACATGGTTTCTAATAATTGAACCCAATGATGGATGATCAAACATCGAGAGAAATTAAGAAAAAGTGTAATGAGTGGGATCTAGATCCTGTATCTCTCATCAGCATATGAAATATGGTGTAATATTTTGTCATTTGCCAAAATGGCATCGAGATCATGCCCATCCTAACAGTTCTTGCATAAAAATAGACCAAACCCAACATAATCAACCAATAGAGGATAACTAACTTACTAACCGACCTCGTGGCACTCTCAATCCAAATATATTGAACAAATGGTCACTAAAACTTTAAAGCCGACAGGAAGCAACCATGACAATTGTACATACAACAGGCTTAATAGTTTCCAGAGCATAGTGTTTAACCGATCAAAACAGCCAAATTTCCCCACTTTGTATACCATAGAGAATCAAACGAACAAACTGCACTAGAAAACAATTGTGACCACCAAAAACAATATACACATTACAGTCAAGTGCTTTTTTTGGAGCATTTAGTCAATGCAACTAAAAATGGAAAAATCAAGCCCGAGGGTGAATTAATAAAGAGACGATAAGAAGCAGCAGAGCGCCTTTTCTGTAATGCAGTACAAATTAGCAAATTGCACTATAGAAAAACTGTGATCAGCAAAAGATATTATACACACTACACTCGAGCATTTGGCCCATTCTAAGACGAAAAAGGAAGAATCCAGCCTGAAGATAGATCATCCGAGAGTTGATAAAAACAGCAGAACACCTTTCCTGTAAGTTATCTGTCCATGCTTTTCTCAGAAGAATAAAAGAAGAGATAGATGTACAAACTGACGAGTATTGTGCAGCACCAGAGAACTGATTGCAGCGAATGCATAAATGATTTGACAAACATGATCCCGATGGCCATCTCATGCTCCTATACCACCTTCTCATTGGGATCACTCAATAAAGTATGCGCTGTTGAAAGATGGATATAAAAAATTGTATATTGTCTTCAAGTCAACTTGAAATACCCCACCAGCCAGCAGAGTTTATCCTTCTTGAAACAAAGGAAAAGAGGAACGAAGAAACTGAAAGCCAAGTCCCACTGCAGTGAGTTTAGCCAGGTAGACTTCAACAAGTAATGTCCGTCGATACAACAAATTCCTCACATTGATAAAAGAATAAGACACAAGCTGTTAGCACCAATAAGTCCCAAAAATATCTCTGAAGCCCATCGCACTATGAATGAACTGCTATTGCACCACAACGCAACTCGTAGTCCTTTATATAACAGTTCACTGAGTGACTTCTCAAAGACTCATATAGTGTATATCCATAATTGCATCCGACCTCACAATATTCCATTTAAAACCCTCTGGTAATAATCATATTGCCGTGTCCGCCACGCATCTAAGCTGCTGCTGATCAGAGAGAGCACCAAGGACACGCATTGCTGCCACAAAATAACATCCTATTTATAACCTCTACACGAAAAAATGCTGAACATTAATGCAACGTAATATGAAAGAAATCATACCTCTTCAGTTAAACTTAGATGAAATCGTTTCCTCAAGTTCTGTATAGTCCTAGGTCCACCTTTAAAACATGGGAAACCAGAATCCTGATCAACACATCAAAAAATGGTCACTTTCAGCCAACCAAGCACTGTATTCAGTGGTGTGGTAACTATTTTTAATGTCAGCATATAATAAAGAAAAGCACATGATAGGATGTCATGAAGATGTTAACGGTCTGCAAATCTATCATTTTCTTCAAAAAAAGAAAGAGAAACCTTGACTTAATCCTCCATAAGGAACATCCCCATGAGATGCTCAGTTCAAGAGCATTGGACCCCTGGTTCTTATACTAATGGGTTGCAGTGTCTTCTATCAGCTGTGTGCCTGATGGCGTAGCCTTTGCATTTTTTTTCAAGATAAAAAACGATGATAGTATTAATCATAAAAATTCAAAGAAAGTACAAAACTAGTGAAAGATAGACAAGTTGTCCAAACCAAAGACTCGTAAAAAAATAAAAAGTAAATAGAATTACAACTTAGAGAAAACCAAGAACTACATTTCGCATGTAGCTGTCCAGCTTGAGATAAGGACCAGATTTGGAAGCTAGGGTAGAAGACCGGAATTTTTTTTTCCAAAAGGAAGTGCACATGGTAGATTTATTATGATTTATCTTTTTGATATCTATTATTTATAGAATTTTTTGTTAGATAGTATTTACTAGATTGAGATTGTTTGGGATGAGTTAATAGAGTTTTAGTAGGAGAATAGTTATCTTGATAGGAGACTTGGTTTATAAGTAAGGACGTATCCCTATTATTCTCATTAGAGTATGATCTGAAATTGATTATTCTCAGTGGAGAAATATGTTTCTTGGTCTAATCTTTAAGAGGATTTGGTAATCCCTTTCTCTTCTTTCTTCCCTTCCCTCCTTGCATCAGTGGCCCTGCCTCTGACTCATTTAAAATTCTGGCATGTATCAATTTGTTAGACGTGTTACTCCTAACTTCTTCCACATGAAACCATCCAAGAGGCAAGAGACCACTCTTCTCTTAATAGAATCCAATATATAAAATACAAAGATAAGTTGTCTTCCTACTTTTGGGGGGCAGTTCTTAGACCAAGTTATTGCATGTTTTTTGCTATATCTCTTATTTGCAATCAAAAGAAATAAAAGAAAAAGAAGAGGAATGGTATTTTTTTACTAATTTAGCTACGTGCTATTTTATTTTACTCTAGATACCTGCAAATTCAGTAGACAATTTTCCCACTTCCTCCCAATCTCTTCTTTCCTCTAATGTTTCACTCTCTTCTCTCTCTACATTATTTGGCTCCACTAGGGCAAATTGAATGCACATGCATTGAACATGCGCCACCTCTAGTATCATGAGTATGAAGGAACTGATAGGTGCAACTTCATTTCTTATTTTGTTCTGATTACGGACAGTGATCCATGATATACAATGCTAAAAATATACAATTGAATGTTCAGAGGAAAAAACAAGTGCAATTGCCTTAATAAGTTGTTATTTCCAAGAAAACAAAAATATTAATGCGTTTGATTCACCTAAGCCTTGGATAGGAGCTGTTATATGGGAGCAACAAGGGAAAAAATTCAAGTATATTGCAACTACATTCATAATTAGTACTAATTGTGACAATTACTTCAGTGATCCAAAATGCCAGGACTGTTTGGTAACTTCTGTGAGGTTTATGGGTTTGGTGATAAAGCTTGTCATTTCATAGTCATATATTTGAATAAAGTTAAATGTTGGGAAAGTGTATTCCTAAATTTATTTTAAAATTTTCTTATCAATTCCAAGTTTGTTTAAAACTCTATCCTTCTACTCTTAGGATTTTTCTACTAAGATGTATGGTGTAACCGATCACTGCCTAAAAATTCTTGTTCCGGTAGATTATGAGTCCTGTTGGGTTACAATATTCGATGGATGCCCTGAGGCATTCTATCTTCTACCAATAAGCTCCTTCAATCAGGGAAATAGTTCTTTAGACTTTGAATGAATTTCACACTCTTCCAACCATCCTGGAATTAAAGGCTGCTAATTCTTCCGCAAGAAGATGCCCAAAGTTTCCCAGAATTGGAAGTCACCAGTGTTGCTACCATGAACAAGGTCCTTACCAGTAGGCTTAATATCTGGCTGATATTGTGCTTTTTTCTGTTGATGGGTGTGAATCAGCTACAACTAATCTGAACCAACTTCCCAGTGCTGGTATCCAGAGTAAATGCTTCCAGGCACAGACAGAATGCTGTGAAATAAAAGTTGAAGGGTTGGAATATTTACTAGAAATGATTAACTTAATAAGAAGAAGACGGAATCACAAGGAATGCGTTGTTGAGAAAGTGGTTGTGGGAAAAGCTGCAAAAATGATTCTGTAGGTGCAACAAAGAGGACTGAAGCACAGATGAACGAAAGAAAATATGTGTCAAGGCCATGAGGAAATAAAGGATCACCAGAAACTTGACAGTCATAGGTCATAGCTCTAGATAGGAAAAGAATGGCTTAGAAATACATACATGGGTTAGGAATAGGATTATAAACTTTTGTGAATGGTTATGGTCCCTACTACTGGTTGGGTGCTCTCACAGTAGAGGATTCGAGAAGAAATCATCAGAGGCTTTATTATTGCATAGGAGGCAACAATATCACAGCAGATGTCAGCACATGACGATACACAGTCAACTGTGGCATGAGGTATTACGAAAAAATTGTAAACAGCCGTAACAGGGTGATTTCAAAAATAGAGCATTTGAATTCCAAAGAAGATATTTTGAACAGAATCCAGGGCAAAAATTTTTTTTGTAGAGATGTCAATTCCCTGTTGCACAAGAACTTGAGTTCTCAGAATTCAAACTTCCATAAGTAAATTCTTCAGTTGAAAATTTTCATATCATTTGAAGGAAGTATATAGGCAATCCATTTGACATGCTGCCTATAAGTAAACCCCCACTCTCCGTCCAATATACACCCAATAAAAAGAAAAAGAAAAAGAAAAAAAGCAGTAAAGCACATACAGGCACATACCCAAAAGGTAAACTAATTAAGAAG
Source organism: Ilex aquifolium (assembly GCA_951799425.1). NCBI lineage: Eukaryota > Viridiplantae > Streptophyta > Magnoliopsida > Aquifoliales > Aquifoliaceae > Ilex > Ilex aquifolium. The sequence goes on from OX637391.1 coordinate 30,115,400, forward strand.
AAGTCAGTAGATTCCAATGGCACCTCATGATGGAGGTTGGTTGCACGTTAAAAGGCATTCTATGCACTAAACACAACTTGTTCACAATTGTCATCTCAAAAAGGTCCATATTTTTTACCGCATCCCAATGACAGAACCAACTTAAAGGCAGCTTTCCATAAAAAGAATTATTGCACACAGTTAACTTCATAGAAAATGTACAATGCGTTCATATCTCTGTGAACTAGAACTGAACTTTCACTACATTGTTCCAGGGGCTAGCCCACAAAGAGCTCTAGCTGGTCATCCCATTTACCACCAGACCTTATGGGTGAAAGCCCTCATCAGGATGTTGCAACAAAATGAAAAACTATATATGAGGTGGGAATTGGGAGGACGGAGGGGGAAAGGGAGAAGGGTGGGCCAGTGGAATCTTACCTGCAACATCTCGACAAGAAGAATTATGCGTTCCGCGTGTTTACGACATGTTAGGAAACCTTGAATGCATAAAACCTAAATAAATAGTAGAAAAAACAACTAATAAGGACCATCAAGAAGATGGGGGCTGCTTGAACTCTTAATATTAGAAAACGCAAAACAGCAAGAAACGGACATATTTACTTTAAAATAGTCAAAGAACTCGCTTGGAACTCCCTCAGCGTCAGAATCCATAACCTGGCACAAACCCAGAGTCTAAATCAGTTTTGATTCTGATACCAAAAATAATAATAAATTAAATAGTTCAACAAAATTGTACTCTTCCATATGATAAAGCATTTTCAGGGAAAGGAATGGCAGGGTTTATAAGAACCAGTTCAAGGATTGTAGTTCTCTCATCAAGACAATCAAGCAGATCATAATTGATAGGATTGTTGCTCTGAAGTTCAAAAATAAAAGGCAGAACCCACTACTGCTGCAGATGTGACAGATCTCAGCAGCTTGCTTAGTTTGAGTAAAGGCCAGTAGATTGAGTCCAGCAATTCAATGTAAGTACTTGATATGTAATAGTCGATATGATGGAATGCTATATGATAACATGATGTTGTTTTGTTAAACAAATCTGCATTGGGTAGCCAAAACAGGCTGCCACTTCCAGATTCACTGCACAGACTGTTTAGGTGTTCCTCATTTGCATGTTTTTTTTTTTCTTTTGTGAACTCTCAATAGAGTATTCCACTTGTGGTTGTACATGAAAGATTTTACATATGAAGTTTATTTACCTTTCAGGGACAGAAAAAAATCAAAGCTGATACCAATTTAAGAAGCAAATATAACAGCAACAACTTATGATTATAAAGGAAATGAAATGACTGCAAGTCTTATTATATAGTTTTATTTTACCTCAAGAAGTTCACGTGTTAATTTAAATGGTGCACTCTCAAAATTTACACCTCCAGGTGAATTGGATAGCATAAAGCCAAAGTCAATGTGTATGATATGGCCATCTTCATCCAACAAGAGATTCCCATTGTGCCTATCCTTCACCTGGACAACAAGAAAAAAGTTATAAAATGGGAGGCATGTAAAAATATAGCTTCTAAATAGGAATTTTTTTTTAAAAAAAAATAACAGTTGTTCAGCAAGCATGCTAGCATTAAAATGCAGGAAACTTCAAGATTTGACCAACTGGAAAGGTCAGATATATACAGAAAAACAAAGTTCAGTTAAGAACTCGTCACTTTCAAAGAAGTAAGGTGATTCTTCACACATGTTGTTTTGAGAGCAAATTAAGAAGTACAACGAGAATAAATCATAGTATCAAGTTCTTATCTAGGTAACTGGATAAGTCCACCATACTATGAGCATTATTGCCGTAAATGTGTATTTATGTCATATAAAGCAAATATCTAGGTTATCGTCAGATAATACCAGCATACCACAAAATTTTGAAGAAGGAAGGATAATTTTGTAATGGGGAGGGACCGTTCAAACTACCCTTCGCATTTTCAAAACCTACCACCGAATTACATGCTACTCTCATTTCATCATGCCCCAGATTTCAAGTCAATCCGTGATCAATAGACGTCCAATCAAATAATAAAATACATTTACAATTTGGAGCACTATAATGATAGTCCATATCTTCATCTCCGATCAACTTGAAGTTTGACAAGAATAATCAGCACGATGAACAAGCAATTCAATGGAGGATATATTGGAAAATTTTCATTTAAAAGTCAAGTCATTGGAAGACGGATCAAACCAAACTCTACAGATCCCTCCCCTTTTTTAATATATAAGCTTTAGACGTGTATGTCTGGTCTATATGTTCATGTTTTGTGCATTTGCATGAGTGCGCGAATGTGTGTATTGCGTGAGAGAGAATTAAAGTACCAATAATGAACAATGATACAACCAAACACAAACAAAAAAGTACAACAAAAAATCGGACTAATGATTTAGTGGTGGAAATTATTCAAGAATGTCACAAAAGTTGGCAATCCCTTCATTAGTCATAAGTAGGAAGAGAAGCCACTTAAACATGCCTTGCATGAATCCAGATTCATTGCACCAAGGCCATAAGTAACATCAAGTCCCAAATTTCAAACTCAAATAGAAGCCGAAGGTGTTGATTGATAACGAGAACCCTTGTTAATCTGGGTTCCCTCATCTCCTGTTTGAGGAAAGCAACATCTAAAAACAGGGTTTTACAAGCAGACAAAGGTTGCATTTAACTTTACAAGGGTCATGGAGAAAAAAGGAACCAGAAATGGAAAAAAAGATGCACAAGCACAAAAGGAAATTCAACATGTGATTCTGGTTTTCCATCTTCATACCCATCCGTGCAAAAATAGATAAATAAAAGAAGCAAAAAGAATCTAACGTGGAGTATAAAAGAGTAAACATAACACCTTATCACAGCTTTAGACCATTTAAAAAGATCAGAGACATGGCTTCGTTAAATCTGCTTACTGGCTATAATCCCCACTTTGAAGAGGAACTTCTAAGCTATTGAGGAAATACCCAATAAACCCCAAAACACGAGAAAATAAGAAGCACAAAAATCTATGCCAACAGATTGAAAGGATAAAATGGATGGATTATTTAACATTTCCCCAAGAAGTCTAAAATGAAAGAAATAGAAATAACCTTCCAAAAAAAAGAAAGAAACAAAAATGCAGGGTCAAAGATAAAAGTCCTGATATGGAGAATAAAATTCAATCCGGCAGACATGTGTCCTTGTGAATTTAACATCTAAAAGCATAGTTGTCAAATCGCGATTCGTATCATGAATCGAAATCCTAAATTTGAGAATCGTGAATCGTATCGAATCATGAATTGTACTCGACACAAAATTTGAACAAAAATAAAAAATAATATTACATATTTAAAATAGACAAAATATTAAATATTGAACATTATTACATTCTAAAAATAATCAATTAACATAATCACGTCGTCTAAATGGAAAGACGCTAGCCTTTTACTTCATTTTCATCTTTTGCTCAACCATTTTCAAATTCAACAACTTGAGAAAAAAAATTCATAAAGAACCATGGCTATTCAAGAACCAAAATTGTGACACCCAGTATAGATTAGGTTACAAACATGAATGAAAAAAGAACAAATAAGAAAATTTATTGGGAGAAAACATACGGGCCAACATTTTGAAACAAAAAATTAGAACATAACAAACTACCCATGAAAGAATTGAGAGCAAAAATCAACCGATGATGCGAGAGCGTTAGCCGTGATCTTTAGTTTTAGACAACGTAAGGCGAGTTTTAGACAATGTCAGAGAGAGAACGAGGAAAAATGTTGAGTTTTTATTAGGACATGGGTTCCTTTGCAAATAAAACGACGTCGTTTTGCAAAAAAATTGGGTTTTAAAAAAGAGTGATTGAATCGTGCGATTCATGAGATACGAATTGAATCATACGATTCAGATGCGATTCAACCCTAAAACGATTCTCATATAAGATACGAATCGTTTTGTACCTGTATCGAACTGAATCGTATGAATCGAATCGCGAATCGTACGATTTTGATAATTATGTCTAAAAGTACCCTAAATTATTTTAAATAACCTGAGCTAAGATTTTGTACTTGGACCAACACAAAAATCGCTTTTTTGAGTCGTAAGTCTAGATTTTTTTTTTTGGTCAGAGTCGTAAGTCTAGATGGGGACTCAATTGTTGGGAGTGCGTTGAGTGTGAGCATCAGGCAGCAATCTTTGTAAACCTCAATTGCTTTTGCCCACATAAGGAAGCTTTTACACAAACAATGGAAATTTAGGTGTGGGCTTTGTGGTTTTACATGGGAATAGTTTTATTTCATCAATTCCTCCATCAAAAGAAAAATAGACACCAGCAAGCAATGAACCACATCATTGTAGATGCTAATGGATTTTCAGAGTCACATCTTTCTTGGTGGCAATGTAGTGAAAGAACATGTTCCAAGAAAAAAAATGTGGTGAAAGAGCATCTCCCTCTAAAATGTTATGGAAAAGATAAATTTACTAAATCCAAAGAGTAACAGAAGAAAACAACAGGAAACCATATTTTTAAGGTAGCAAGAGCAACATGTTAAAAAAGCAATAAGATTTACTCCCTCCCGCTGGAAAAAAAATATCACAAAGCCCAGAACAGATTTATAGGAAAGTAAATAATTTAGAAATGCCTACATATGTTACATGTCATTTTCTCTGTTATACAGCCCACATAAATTGACATCTCCATCATAGTTAACTTTGTTTCATGCCTACTCAAGCACCAAAAACAGACCATACCCAAGTCAGAGTACTTGCTTTGAGTGTATGTACATGTGTATTTGTATATATGAGAGAGGGAGGGAGAGAGAGAGAGAGCAGGAGGAGTACCTGTAAAAGGTAGCACACTAGGGAGTATCCAGCCATACTTTCAACAAAATTTCTCTGCAATGACAATTTGCCACTCAAACCCAGAAAGATAAATTCAATATGCACAATACAATCTCCCTTATTCACTCTCAAAAGGATAAAACATATTATGAATGGACTACACAATATAATTACGAGAATAAAAATATTGACTCCAGCCAATTTTTTGACAGTAAGAATCGACTCAACAATAGGAATATGAAACATTATGATATTGCCTCCAGAAAAGACAATAGCAGACAAATTCTCTAACAAAGAACCCGATAGCATAGCAAATTTAACCAACTTCACTAGAAACATACAGGATTTTAATTGCAAAAGACTAACTAAACCTTTAAGAGGTCTTACTGCAAAGGGATTTCAAAATTGTTAAAAGTCATTCATCAAACTAGCTAGAATTATTTCCCGAAGAAGTACTTGTCTATTAGGGTGCATACAAAACACTTATCCGAAATGAAAACCCAGCCAATTATTTATAAACACTAGACCTACCTTACGGACTTCTTTGGAGAACTTCCACCACTAAAGGAAAGAATGAAGTACTTGATCACAAGATCTGTTCGTAAAAAAAAACATTTAATCTCTTCAAGTTTTAGTACCAAGTTAATTTCTTCACAAGATCTGTCCGTAAAAAAAACATATAATCTCTTCAAGTTTTAGTACCAAGTTAATTTCTTTACTTAGCAAGAATACTCTTAAGAAGAAATAAAGCGGGTCCAACACTACTAAAGAAAGAGCCGTGGTAGCTAATTGGGCGACAATTCTGCCTGGTACCCACGTTAGTGAAACCAATAATGGGTAAGGACGTTTTAAAACACATTGGATACAACATGAGCTACTTCTTCCCAAGGAGCCCAACCCCTGGCCCCGAGGATCACCCCGCTTCTTCAAGGTCATGCGTGACATAAAACCCAGATTACACATGAAAAACACAAGTTGAACACAAAAAAATCCCCAAACCACCCAATTTCTTTCAAAAACTCACTCTTTCCCTCTTCCTATTCTATTGTTTTTAAGGTTTCTACGTCCCCCCTTTTTGAATCTCAATTTCTCTTATTCTATTCTAGGTTTTTATGTCCCTTTTTGAATCTCAAGAGAGAAAAGAAAGAAACCCTTGTTTTCTCTTAATCAAATCATATTTTGCAAATGATTGAATTAAAAAAACTACTTTGAAGCTTTATACTGAATCTTATGGATAGTGAAGGCCACTAAAGGTGTGTACTTATATGGGAATTATTCTCTAACATAGCACGCCACCGATTCACTATTCAAAAAATTGGGATTTCAATTCACAATACGAATCTCGATTTGGCAACTTTAGTTACTACCATTTTTTGGGTTCATGTTCTTAAACTTTCCCCTTCAAAATGAGCCGATAAATGACACATAAAAAGAGAATCCATAAACAATTCAATGTAGGTAGTACCAATGTCAGTAATTAGACAATACAAGCACAAGCAAGGAAAACGAGACCATTGTGGCAGCTAACAAACACACAAACCCAATGAATTATCACTGAAGCATTACCAACCAGAAGTGTATGAACAAAGTGGCAGAGCAACAACAATTTCACCAAAAATACCACAGATCTCCAAAATCTTTTCCCAGGTTGAACTAATATTTCAAAACTGAATGTAAGTACACATCTGACAAACGTTTTCACATAAAATTCTAATTGCCATACAAGGGGAAAGGAACATAAACAACAAGAAGAAATATCACTGGCACTTTTTTCGGTCCATTTAACTTGAAATTAGCCAGACACTCAATATTTTTTTCCCTATAATGACAAAATTCCATGCCCCCATATCTTTTGGTGAAAATAAATAATATATCTGCTATATAGAAATTATTTAAAAAAAAATCTCATCAAAAGCAATTTAATAACGGAAGAATAATAAAAAAACTTTTTTGAGAATGCAAAACAGGAGTGAATCTGAAAGGGCCAGCGAGCAAGTCCCCAAGTGAAACATCCACACCAGGCAGACATGTATGTTCTCATATTACCTCACAATTGAGGCCCCAATACTACACCACCCTTCACCCCCACCCCCACAAAAAAAAATCCCAAAAAAAACAGAAATAGGAGTTATAAAAAGAAGATAATTATGAAAAGGTGCAAGTGACAAGATATTTTAACAGGAAAAAATGTGACAGATGGAGAAGAACAAATATCAACAAACATATAATAACCACTGCAAAAGCCAATGGCATATGCTTCTTTTTAGGCATCATTTACCTGCGCAAGCTTAAAACTTGGAGAATTTTCTTGGTACTTGGCAACAAAAAAGTCACGTAAACTTGAGATACTCGGAAATCTACTTTTGATGGAATGAAGTGAGGCCTACATACAAACACACGAACATTACCACAAAACCAGAACATAGACACATTCCAAGTTCACCTAGAAAATGAACATTCAGAGTTACCGTATCTGGAATTGTTTCAATGAGTGCAGTGTAAGAAGAAGTAACTAGGACTTCATAAGGGCGCAACCAGAGAGGGAGACCCGCCTCATGGAATATATCTGGCATCAATAAAATGATCATCAACATTTCTCAACATTACTAGAAAAACAAGAAAAGACAAAATGAAGACAAAATTATTGTCCAGCCCAGGACCACCCTCATCAACTCAGATCAAGGTCCAAGACTCAGTAATGAAACAAAGAAAGACCAGAAAGATTAAAAGATCTTGGAGATAAGTCAGAATGTCAGATACAAGATAGAGAAGATGGTCTCTTCATATGAGAACAAAAGAAGGTAAACTAAAACAAGTCATATCCAATGAGATTAACTATATAATTCTAACAGGGCCCATTTTTGGTTCTGTTGACTGACTTCTATAAAAGGGAACCCTTGAGAAAGAAAAACTCCCAAAAATCTTGGGTAGAAAATGACCAACCAGAATGTTCTTGGCCCCCTTCAAAACATTAGGATAATCTATACTGAATCTTGGGAGATATATAAATCGTGTGTCCCTGACATCCATAAGCAAACTAAACATCATTTTCATAGACTCTCAAAGCCATCAGATCTCGAGTCCGGATGGGAAAGAAGTCCGCCCGAAAGGATAAACATCAAAAGCAATACTCAATAAAAATGGGTCACATAAAGCTCTACATCCCACAAACATGAAAAAGAGCGAAATTCTCTCGCAATCCTCAGACAGCAAAGCCCACAAGATGCAAAAAAGTAGTTCCGGTTCCCATAATCCGTCCACCCACTCACATTAATCCTCAAACATTCTAGCACTCTTTCCATCCAAATTACCCATACCGTAGCAAGGATTGCACAGTTCCAAGGAGTAATCCCTTTATTATGCCTTCCAAACCCATTGAATTCCTCAGCAATCATGGAAGAGAAAGTCCAACTCATGCCAATTAAGATAATTTGTATCACAAAAATAGCGCAATATGGCATTGAAAGAATAAACAATAAAAAATCTCACTATCAAATCTACACATTCACACACCAAAATAGAGAAAACCAATTAGAGGTCATTCCTTTGAAGCAAATCATAGCCATAGTTCATGCACAAACATGCACCTTAATAATCAATTTAGCCTTCCAAATCATCACAAAGATGGGAAACAAATAGCATGAAGGATATTTGGAAACGTAGAGTTGCAAATGGAAGAATCTGACTTAGAAAATTGGACACTGGTAATGCTTAACTATTGAGTAGGAAAGGAGCATTGAGTAAGAGATATAAAACCATTTTAAGTGCCTTTATACTAAGTGGATCTGAGGGTGCCATTAATAGGATTGGAGTGGATTCCCATTTATAAACCAAAAGCTAGATGGTAGGAAATAGAAATATTTTTTGATGAGGAGGTGAGAGAAGCAATTTTTTAGTGTAATAGAGAAGTTCCCTCCCAAGAGGTCTTTCGATTACTTTGTTTCAAGATTTTTGGGAGGTGTAAAGGAAGATTTAATAAAGATTCTTAGCAAGTTTTTTAAGAATAGAGCGGTGAAATCTGAATAGTAGTGCGACCTTTATTTTTCTCAACTCCACAAAGTCTTGTTCCAACGTTTTTGGAGTCGGCGACTTTATTTTTTAATTTCCAAAAACCAAACTTCTTTGCAAAGCGGTGATTTTAGGCCAATAAGTTTATTTACTAGCCTAGCCAAGACAAGATTTAGCCAATTCTATGTCCATAAGGTTGAGGGAGGTGTTAGGGGATACAATTTTAGGAAATAGTAGTTTGTGAAGGAAAGACAAACTGTGGATGTTATTGTGTTAGAAAATGAAGTGGTCAATAAATATATAATAAAGGGCAAGGAGGTGATTGTTTTAAATTTGATTTCGAAAAAGTAAATGACTATAGGGATTGAGTTTCCTGGGTTTTATTTTTAAATTAAAAAGTTTTGAAAATAAATGGAGGAGATGGATTATGGAATGTTTAACCTCAATGATTGTTTCACTATAAATGGTACACTGCTTGGGAGATGTAAAACTATCCACTGAGGAGTCAAGAACAAGAACAAGGAGAAGTGAAAACCGCTTAAATGGAGGAATCGATTGTGTTTCATTACTTGTTTTTCATAACAACTGGAGATGAAAAAGGATCAAATTTGACCAATTACTAAGGGAAAGAATAGCGTGCTACTGGGGGCGTTACAACATTTATTGGTGAGTTATCCGTTCATTGTGTATGAACAAAATACGAGTTCAAAGGCACCGCGTCTTGGTGTTTGAGGCATGCAAATCCGTTATCGCCTTTCCTTTTTAATTAAGTGTTTGATGGATTAAGTAGATTGGGGCATAGGGGAAAGAGTATGGTTTAGTTGAAGGATTCTCATGTTCACAAATTGGTGGTTGTTGTGAAGGCATCTAGTTTGAATATGCTTAAGAGTTTAGTAACAGAAATAAATTCCTCTAGGACTAAGTCATAGGATTTTACTGGTGGGATAGGATGTGTTGCGAGTTATTGGCCACTAAAATACTTAGGCTTTCATTTTGGGGGAAATCCTTTAGTCATGAATTTTTGGAATCCAACCATATAGGGAGAGATTGGAAAGGTGGAAAAAGGGTTCTTCATCCGAGGGAGGGAGGTTTAATTTAGCTAGAGGGAGGAGGGCTTTCTAACTAAGAAGGACTTGGCAATTGGTTTTGGATAGCATTCCCACTATTTTTCGTCCCTTTTCAAGATCTCTAAAAAGGTTGCAAATATGGTGGAGAACACAATGAAAAAACCTTTTTTTATAGGAAAGGGGTGGTGAAGGGACCCCCTTGTTGGGTGGGAGATTGTAATTGAGATCTACATGAACGGGTTTGGGAGTGGATAATTTGGTGAAGAGAAATGTGGCCTTGTTGACTAAGTGGTTGTGGAGATCTCCCTTGGAGCTTAACTCTCTATGACATTTTGTTATCAAGAGTTGGGAGAAAATCCGGCTCCCTCGATGGGACACCAATGTGGTGGGTAGAGGCTCTTTTTGAAATCCTTGAAAATTTAAATCTCAAGACTTGGAGCGTTTTACCAAACATGTAAGGTTTTGTGCGAAAAATGAGGAGAGTTCATTCCTAGAAAGGTATTGGGAGAAAGGAATCTTCCTAAACTCTCTTGTTTCCCTTCTATTTAGATTTTTCGGTTCCCATAATGTTCATGCAACTGGTATAGTTCACCCTTCAACTTGTCAACGGGAAAGGAACTTCAATTTTTATAGATTTTTAAGTGATCGGGAAATTTGGGAGTATTCATCCATTTTATCGTTGATCGAGTCGGTGTTTTTAGCACTGTTGGTTTCAGATAAAAGATTGTGGACATTTGATTCTAATTATCCATATGAATTCTTTTCTTGTAGTTCATTCTAATTATCCATATGAATCCTGGTTTTAAACCTCATTTGATGATTTGGAGCTAGAGTTTCTGTTAAGATGCTGGTGCTTGTGTAGACAGTGGCTTATGGTAAGACTAATACCTTAGACTTGTTGCAAAGGATAAGGATGAGGCCTCATGCTTGTCTTTCTCCTCAACAATATGTGATGTGGAGAGTAGGTTGTGAATGTATCAACTAATTCTTTCTACAATGTGCAACTATGAAAGATGGACACTCAATTTTGACTCACGTATCCGTGTCTAACAAATCTAGGACACTGACATAGTCAGACACGCCATTTAGAGTGTCAGATTTTTTATTTTTTTATTTTTTGAATTTCGAACACGCAATGGACATGTGAGGGACACGTTTAAGGGTTAAAACACGGGGTCTTTTTTGCAGTTATTTAAGAGTAAAAAGGCCAAAAAATAAAAAGCCCAACAGTTAAGATTTAAAAAAAAAAATTATTGCTATAAATATATACATCATCTGACGAGATAATTTCTCTCATCAAATCATTGACGCAACGCAATAGGGTTTCTCAATCAAACCAAGAGTGGAGAGGCCATTCACTACAACGACATTCCTTCCCTACTGCAAGTCACGAGATAGCTATTATACACTACAGGAGAGATTCTATATTCCCTATTCTAGGTTTGGGCCACTTTTTAACAACTAGCAAGTTTCTCCATCACAAGTAACCCTCAATCTGAATTACCAATCATATTTTCTTCTTATTTACACCATTTTTTCTTCAATAAGCTGTGATTCTCAATTCTCTTTAGGGCTTTGTCCCATTAGGATTTCTAGTTAGGGTTTAACAAGTTTTAAAACTCTAACAAGTAAAAGTCCTAAAGAACAAAATAGGTATATCAAAGTTGCGCTTTTTTTTTTCAATCACCGTGAAATCTTCTGTTTAACTTGCCTTTTTCAATCAAAGAGAATTTTTCTAATTTGCCTAACTGTTGGATGAGCTGGCAAAACCTTGTTCTCTGTTTTTCATTCTATTTTTTCTAGCCTTGGTCATGGAATGTTGTTGGCTTGTTCCTGTTGCTCAACCTTTTTTTGCTTGTGACTATTGAACTTTGCAATTTCTTCCTGCTTTTGCTTGCAACTATTACTATTCGCTATTCTTTCTTTCTTTTTTTGGTCTGTCTGTTGTTCTTGTTTTTGACCATTGCATGAGTTGTTGTATGGTTGTATTTTCTGTTTTTTCTTCTATTTTTTTGGTTTTATTCAAAGAATCACTCATTATTATTTATTAGTTGTGTTATCTGTCAATTTGTAGAATTGAAGGAAATGAGTTCTGTGGGTGCTAGCAGTGCGCCATCTACTTAAGAAGATATTAGCAAACCTTTTTGATTCGAGAAGTTGAGTGATGGTGGGGGAAATATGTCCGGACAATGTAATTTTTGCAATCAAACTAAGAAAAGCACATACACAAGGGTACGTGCTCAATTATTGAAATTGAGTGGTTGTGGGATTAGAGCATGTCATAAGTTACAAGCCAAGATATTGCAGATATGCACAAATTAGAGGAGAAAGTCAAAGATTGAGGAAAAATGCACCAAAAAGTACCATTGACTCCTAGTGTGTCATTTGGTGATAATTTGGATAGCTTTGATCAAAGGGTTATGAGTCAAAGAAAAGAAAGGCGACTAGAAGTGGAAATGGAAGTACTTCGACTATTGAAAAGGCATTCAACTTCAAAACTCGTGATCATTTAAATGCATTTATTGCTGGAATGTTCTACTCCGGAGGCTTACTTTTTCACCTTGCAAAGAACCCATATTTTGTTATTTTTAGGAATCTAGGGTAATATTGTAATTACCGATAATGTTAGTTATTATAAATAAGGAGGTGTAGGGTAACACAAACTACATATAGATTATTCTCCCTTTGCCTCTTCTTCTCTCTTTCTTACTTTCTCTAACGCTAATATTACTTGTTTCTATTTCAATTTGGTATCAGAGGAATCATACAAGACTCGATAACATTGAAAAACATTCTAGACGAAGTTCGGATCGCAACCTAGTTGCTGACATGACATCAGTAGATTCCAATCATTGAAACCACCTCCAGGACCAAAATTTCATGGTGGTATTTGTGGTGTTTAGGACAAGGGTCGTGGAGTTCTCGTAATGTTACATCAAAGGAGAAAGAAATGTAGAAAACCTAAAGACAATTAAAACAAAGATAAAGACAATGACAGAAGTGTATCAAGACTCATCACACACTTGAGCCCAATGATCTTTAATCAAAACTAATGGGATCCCTTCAAATTCTTTAGATGTCGAAACCCAAAGGATGCCAAAAATGATATTCTTTTCCACACATATTCCCAAGGAACCTCCTTTTCTTCAAAAACCCTCTCATTTCTTTCCAACAATACCACCTAAGACAATGCCAAACACTGCAATTCTGCATCAAATCTTGGCTCGATTACATGAGCCAAAAGCATTGAAATCAATAACAAGTATCAAATCACGCCTTCTTGGAACCACCCAAGGAATCCCAACAATAGCCAAAAGCCTATTCAACAAATATGATTCCAGAAAAGAGTATCAAGAATACTCAGAGAGAAGATAACTCAACAACTTCCCAGTCATCCAAATTTCTTAAGAAATTAAAATTCTAACAAATCGGCAATGTGAAGGAATAAACCATACTAGTAGGGAATAAGGAAGCAAAGGAATAATCCCCCCGACCCACCCACCCACCCAGCAAAGGAAAAAAAAAAATCTTCCCAAAATCTTATCATATTTTCTCCATTACCAACAACATATCGTACATGCTTCAAAAAAGGAGATAAGCCTTCTCAGATGAATTTCCAAGGACAATTAGTACACCCTCTCTCCCTCACATTGGAATCCCACCCATTGTCTTGTATCTGATACTTCTTTTAAACAAGAAGAACAATCATAATTAGAAGTGTCACTCCACACTACCAGAAAAGAGTAAGGGGCAACATATAAAAGAGCCAAGTTTCTTCGAAAAGCAGGCTAACTCACTGATAACAACACTAAACAACTTACCATAAAAATGAGCAATCAGTTGCACAGCAAGATGCTCCTGCCTACAATCGTCACCGCTCTTCACAATAATCTATGTGTGCAACAAGAATACAATTGAGTTAGTCGCACAAAACATGGTAACACATACCTAATATAGATTCCAAATAAGTTTTTTGCCAAATAAAATCGTAACTACAAGGAGTTAAAAACCTGGCTACAATACCAGAAACCATCAGCAGTCTATGATATAGAGTTAAAAATTAAAAACATAAATCATCCGAACTATCCTACAATGATCATGCTTTATATTAAGAGAAAGTAAGACACATTGCAATGTTTCTCTTTTCTGATAAGCAATTGAACTGTCCACTTAATGGGCTTAGAGGCATCCCCAGATAAGCTTAAAAGGCTAAACAAATTGTTAGTGAGTTCACTTAGTGACACCATACTACCGGTGGGCTAAACAGATATGACAGGCTTGGAAGCTTAAATCTGAGGCTGTCCCATGACACCAAGAAGCATATCCGATTCATATGACACAGTAGATAATGGAGCCTTTACTTGTGTCTAATTCCAGTTCGTAAACAGCTAATCCCGTTTGTTTGCCTATTTCAGTATCAGAAGTTTAAGGATTTAAACAGATAAGCGTGACACCGCCTAGAGGTAGTGAGGTTACTAAATACCTCACATTATCTGAAATTGCACACATCTCCCTTCTGAAATGAACAAAATTATGTCATCACAGACTCTTGGTAAGGGCTTTCGCCACATATTATGCAGAGAACCTAAATGAATGAAAAATAAAATAAAAAGATCAAACTAACTTTGTCCATACATAAAAAAAAAAAAAGTTATTCAATTAAGAACAATGAATACAAAATCAGTGTTCTATATTTTTTGGAAAATCTATAATTTGTTGTTTTCTTCTCTCAGAAAATCAGAAAATAGAAGGAAAAAAGATTTTTATATTTTCTGACACACATGAATCAGATCTTCTTATCTATCTAGCCCGCTCCCCCCACATCAGCCACAACCAAGACCATCAACAAATGCTCACCACTATCGCTTCCATCACAATCACAATCAGTGTTCTTCGCCACATGAACCACCAACAAACCAAATGATGCTATCTTCAACAACCACCTCCCAGGCTACCACCATCTCCTCCATAACTGCCATCACCCAACAGTAACAAACCCTCATTTAACCACATTACTACAAAATGGCCGCCATCACAAGCCACTGTCATCAGATGCCATTAACTAGCCCCGTCCTCTCCTCGCTCCTCGAAAATTTTATATAAGAAATTGGTAGACTTAGCTACAAAAGGCTTCCAAACTAATTGAGTTCTTTAAAGGAACCAATTTGGTATTGCATAAGTATTAGAAATAGAATGAAGATCTTATACAAATCCAAAGCCTGAAACAACAAAATAGGAAAACCTAGTTCATAGGAGCCATAAAAACATCTATATCAAAACTATTTCAAAGCAACCATAAAAGAATGAATTCATATAAGTTTAGTCCAAAATCTAGAACAAAAAACAGAAGAAATTCGAGACCAAAAAAAGAAAAATCGAAGTTCAAATTTGACACCCACATAATCAATCAACAATGAACAATTCAAATTGAATCTTCCCAAATCAGAGACCAAGATCTAAATATTTCAAGAAGATTTTCCTACAACTTGACTGGGACAAGCAGAGTTGGTGATGATGGTGGTGAAGGTGCATGTTTTGTTTGTGTTGGGTGTGACTTTATGCATGTGAGTCCATGTCTGTGTGGAAGTGTGTGTATCTCGGTGTGTGTGTGCGTGCGTGTGTGTGAGAGAGAGAGAGAGAGAGAGAGCGAGAGATGGGGAGATGATTAGCTGATTGAGACCCACTTGACTTGAGAGGATAGAAAAGAAGCATTCTCAAGGGTGGGATTGTTTGATTACATGATTGGATTCGTCTAAGAGAAAAATTAGACTGGGAATTGTTTGGTAGCAGGGTTAAGTATATTCGATGAGAAGAACGTGTGCCTGAGTGCAAGTCAAAAAAATTGGCAGAATGGCGCCAGTATAATTACAACTATCATAACTGTTAAGATTAAGGAGGAGCTTAACACAATATGAGAGAGACAAAGAGAGGTGTTGGCTTAACCTTCCTCTCACTATTAGTCTTGTATTTATAATTACTGAACAAAGAAATAAAATACGAGTATTCCCTTTGTGTGGTATACATATTACAATAGATGTAAACGCTAATTACATTATAGTAACTTTCCTAATTATACTATAGTAACTTTCTCAACACTCCCCCTCAAGCTGGACTATAGATATCATATAATCCAAGTTTGGAACAAATATCTGCAAGACGAGTACGACCCAATGCCTTGGTGAACATGTCCGCAAGTTGATCCTCGGATCTCAAAAACGGAGTTGCAATGTCTCCACTTAGTATCTTGTCTCGAATAAAATGGCAATCAACTTCAATATGTTTGGTTCTCTCATGGAACACTGGATTGGCAGTAATATGAATGACTGCCTGATTATCACAAAATAGTTGTAATGGTAGCTGAACTGGAAAACTAATTTTCCGAATAAAGTGTAGTAACTATGTCAACTCACTAGTCGTATGGGCCATTGCTCTGTACTCAGCCTCAGCACTGGACCGTGCTACCACTATTTGTTTTTTACTTTTCCATGAAACAACATTACCTCCCAAGAAGGTGCAATAACCAGTAGTTGACCGCTGATTAAATGGAGAACCAACCCAATCAGCATCCGAAAAACCTTCCACTCGAAGATGTCCATTAGTTCGATTTAACAATCCAAGACCAAGAGCACTTTTGAGATATTGAAGAATACGAATGACTGCATCCCAATGTGGTACTCTAGGACATCCCATAAACTGACTTACCATACTGACTGTCGGGTAATAGTGAGATAATTAAGTTTTCCAACCAACCAGAGATACCGACCTGAGTTATCAAATAGAGCACCATCATCCATCAACAACTTCTGATTTGGTTCCATAGGACTATCAACTGGTCTACTACCCAGTAAACCTGCCTCTTCTAACATGTCAAGTACATATTTCCTCTGAGATAGACAGATACCCGGCTTAGATTTGGCAACTTCAATACCCAAAAAGTACCTGAGTTTTTCCAAATCCTTCGTATGAAATTTGTCTTGCAGAAATACTTTTAACTTAGTAATGCCCTTAGAATCATTACCAGTGATTATAATATCATCAACATAAACCACCAACAGAGTATACCCTACATTTGTCTGTCTTTCAAAAACAGAATGATCTGTCTGACATCGAAGAAGACCAAACTCTAATACTATATCAGAGAATTTACCAAACCATGCTCTTGGTGACTGCTTCAAACCATACAGAGATTTCTTCAGTCGACACACACTCCTACAATACTCCCCCTAAGCAGTAAACTCAGGTGGCTGCTCCATGTAGACTTCCTTAGCGAAGTCACCATGCAAGAATGCATTCTTGACATCTAACTGAAACAGGGGCCAATCAAGGTTACCAGCTAAAGAAATTAAAACACGCACAGAGGTGATCTTGGCAACGGGAGAAAATGTCTCTGCATAATCAACCCCATATGTTTGACTGAAACCCTTAGCAACAAGTCGAGCTTTGAGACGCTCAACAGAACCATCTGGATTAAACTTAACAGTGTACACCCATCGGCAACCAACCGTCCGTTTCCCCGGTAGTAAGGGAACAAGATCCCAAGTCCCATTCTGATGTAAGGCATCCATTTCAACTTCCATAGCTTTCCTCCACTCCGGATCAGACAAGCCACCCTGTACAGTCTTAGGAATAGAGACAGTAGAAAGGTGTGTGGTAAAGCAGGAAAAATCAGGTGATAAGGCATCATAGGAAACAAAATTACCAATGGGATGTTTAGTAACACATGATCGAGTACCTTTCCTAATAGCAATCGGTAAAGAGTCGGAATTACCTAAGGGAGTCGGATCAGGAGACGGCAAGGTGGGTGGCAAGGGCACTTCAGCTGATGACTGTGCACGACAGGAATATACACGAAGTGGAGCAGGAGATGGGTAGACAATAGAGAGTGGAGTAGGTGACGGTAAAGGAAGAGGTGGCTCAAGAGACAACCTAAAATCAAGATCCAACGGCTACTCAGGAGCCGAGAAATACGGAACGTCCTCATTAAAGGTGACATCAACACTAATAAAGTACCGACGAAGAGTGAGACTATAACATCAATACCCTTTTTGTGTACGAGAGTATCCAAGGAAGACACACTTGGTAGTACGAGAGTCAAGTTTATCAAACTCAGGCCCCAAGTTATGAACATAACAGACACACCCAAACACTTTAGGAGGTAAGGAGAATGAGGAGGTATGAGGTACAAGAACGGAGTATGGACTTTGCCCATTTAAGTCGGACGACGGCATACGGTTAATGAGGTGACAGACTGTAAGAACAGCATCACTCCAAAAAACACGAGGGACATCCATTTGAAATAATAGTGCACAGGTAACTTCCAACAGATGGTGATTCTTACGGTCAGCAACCCCATTCTGCTGAGAAGTATAGGCACAAGAGGTTTGATGAATAATGTCAGCCTTACGAAGATAAGAGGATAAAGGATCAGATTCATATTCTCTAGCATTATCAGAACGGAGAATACGAACATTACAACCATATTGTGTTTTTATTTCTTGATAAAAAGTCTCAAATATAGAACATAACTCATAACGGGCTTTCATAAGATATAACCAAGTCACTCGAGAATAATCATCCACAAATGACACAAAATAAGAAAATTTATTAGATGAAATATTCTTTATTGGGCCCCATACATCAGAATGAATTAAAACAAATGGACTCGAGACACGATTATTAACTCTAGACTTGAAGGAAACACAGTGATGCTTACTAAGTTGACAGGTTTCACAAAACACAGACGAAACATGACTCAGGCTGGGAACTTGGCGCTTCAGATTCTGGAGCGAAGGATGACCAAGCCGACAGTGCCACTGAGAGGGAGATGATGAGGTCTAAAACGCTCGAGGAGATGTATCAAAATCAAAATAATAAAGACCACCAGCTTCATGTCCCGTACCAATCTTCCTCTTCGTCTGGAGATCCTGAAACACACAGTAGGAAGGGAAAAAGGTTACCAAACAATTAAGAGAACGAGTAATCTTACTAATGGAAAGTAAGCTAAAGAAAAACTGGGGAACAAATAAGACAACGACATATCAGTACTCAATTGAATAGTCCCTACACCTTAAACTTTAGAGGAAGTGTCATTAGCAAGAGCAACACTATGTTGAGAATTGACAGATTGATAAGTAGAAAATACACCAGACGAACCGGTCATATGGTCAAAGGCGCCAGAGTCTATGATCCAGGGACTGCGAGTGGAGGACAATAAACAAGTGGGAGTTGTACCTAACTGGGCAAATGTGGCAGTAGAGGAAGATGGAACAACCTGCTGTTGGGACATAAACTGAGCATACTCCTCGCATGTAAGTGTAACTGACCCAGAGTCCGATGGAGCTGGACGTGAAGTATCATCCTGATAAGAGGCTTGATTAGGAACACCTGAAGGTTTATCATGTAAATTCTAACAATAATCAACAGTGTGTCCTCCACGACCACAATGAGTGCACAAGCGAGAACCAGATCGACCTCCAGTACGACCTCCAGTACGGCCTCCACGTCCCCCACGACCACCACGGGTGCCACGACCACCTCGAGAACTATCATTATGGCTAGTAGGAAGAACAAGTGCTGAGCGGTCATGAGATAAACTACGGTCAACACCAGAAGTCCCGGTAGACAATGTAACACGCTGTAAATGAGAGAAAACCTCAAGCAAAGATGGGAGAGTAGAACTGCCCAAAATCTGAGAACGAACAACCTCATACTCGGTTCTCAAACCCATCAAAAAACGAACAACATTCATATCTTCATGCTGCTTTTGCCATACTGCAGCATCAGTGGTAAACGAGTGGTAAAGTTTCAGTTCCTCACAGACTCCCGTGACATGGGAATAATAATCTGCAATGCTCAAATTGTCTTGTTCTAAACGAAAGTATTGTTGACAAACCTCATAGGCACGAGTAAAATTACCTGTGCCCGAATACATAATGGCCAAGTGGTCCCAAATTTCTTTGGCCGTGTCCAGATAAAGTAAAGTGGAGCTAATATTAGCCTCAATACTATTCAATAATAAAGAAATAATCTAAGCATCTGCTTGTTCTCACTCATCATAACCAGACGTACCTTCTTTGGGTTTAGGGTCCACTAAATATTTCTTGAGACCTTTTCCTTTCAGAAATACTTTGACTGATCGTGACCATAAAACATAATTTGTCCCATTAAGCTTAATTGACGTCATAGGACCATGAAATAGAGCAGCAAAAGACAAACCAGTTGGCACAACAGGAGAAGTAACAATGGATATGTCATCGTTCTTGGATTCCATAGCCATAGGACGGCTAAACAGTGTTGAACAGTGCGAAAAGGAGACTACTCAGTGGTGAACAGTACTAGACAGTAATAATCCGAAGTTGAACAGAAGAAGTAAGCTTGCTAGATCGCTGAACCAGCCAAGAAAGGTTCGTTGGACCGCTGAACCGGACAATAAAGGCACACTGGTCCGCTGAACCGGAACGTAAAGGCTCACCAAACCACTAAACCGGGAGAAAAACTGGAAGAACCGGAGGAAAATTGATAGAACTGGGACTAAATTAGGTCTGAACCGGTCTGGATCTAGATCTGGGTCTGAACCTGGATCTGGGTCTGGATCGGGTCTGGACTGGATCTGGATCTGATTTAAAAACCCGTGGACTTGGGCCTGTTACCAAAACCCGTAACCAACCCGTGAGGGTTGTCTTCTCCACGAACTAGGGTTTCAACCAAACCCTATTCGTCGGCAGCGCTCACACTAGACGACACCACTAAGAAATCCCAGCGGCCACACTAGTCGACGGCGCCTCACCGGTCGACAGCACCTCACCAGTCGACGACGCCTCACACCCCAAGCAGCGACGACCCTACCACAAGGACGAGGAACATCCACAACGATACCACATCACCACCACCATGAACAACACCAAGAGCAACTCAGCAGAGAACCATTGGAACCTCGATTTCATGCCGAAGCTTCACTGGTGAGAATGCACAGAGTTAGTGCAGACCCATTCTGCACCTGGACTCAGTGAAGACGCAAACCAGAAGAAAACAGGAAAAGAATAGAAGAGAAAAGAAAGAGAAGAAAGAAAAGAAAGAGAAAAGAGAAATAAAATATGATTAAGAAGACTAATAGGAGTCTTGCTCTAATACCATGTTAAGATTAAGGAGGAGCTTAACACAATATGAGAGAGACAAAGAGAGGTTTTGGCTTAACCTTCCTCTCACTATTAGTCTTGTATTTATAGTTACTGAACAAAGAAATAAAATATGAGTATACCCTTTGTGTGGTATACATATTACAATAGACGTAAACCCTAATTACATTATAGTAACTTTCCTAATTATACTATAGTAACTTTCTCAACAATAACATTAGAAGATCTTTTTGAAAGTTGCAATCCTTTTAAAGTTCTTTCCAGAATCAACGAATGGAAAAAAACGAATAGACAGATCTATTCAAGCTTCAACCACAAGTGATCACATTTTGACACCACAACTTTTGACAAGATTGTCTGTGGCAGAAACCTACAAATATTAGACTCGTTACTTTGAAGAAATGAAAACTGTGGAAAAAGGAATTTAGGTCTGAGGTCTATGAGACTGACCACTGATGAAACTAAAATAACCATGTATGTTTCTATTATTCATAAATAATGCACCAACAGCCAATAACAGGTACCAATAAATTAGCATCCCCTCGACACAATTGCCGATTCAAGATGAAGACAGAGAATAAATATTAAGGATAATCCACTTTATATATTGAGATCATGAAGGTGTATGGAAGGTTAAAAAATAAAGAACTTACAGAGCGCAATTCCCAACCAGGAAGTTTTCCATAACCTGAGGCTTGGCGTATTCTCTCCCTTTTTACCTCCCAAAGTTCACCGGATAATGCATCACCAGCATTGGGAACATCACCATTTGCGACCTTTTTCAAATGAGTTCAATTCCTCAACATGCAACATTTCATGCTAAATATCTAAAAAAGAGAAGTCCAACTTTCAGCAATTGTTCACCTTTGGTTCTGCTTCTGATGAATCCTGACCAGCCCCTTTCAGAGGTAGTCCAGGAGGTGCTTCTCCTTTTAACGCAGCAGCCTGTAGAAACAAATGAAATGAAAAACTTCCAGTTGCAAGTTGACAAGAAAACATAAACAAGCAGATTGGTTCTCAGATTACTAAAAAATGATCAATCCTTTGTAAAGCATGATGCCTCAATGGAACCACATATTGTGCTAAGCTGAACAAATCTGCAAAAATTAGAATAGCAGAATATAACTAGCTACGGGCTTAGTGCAAACATGAAGGCCTATGTAGGCATTGTTTAGTTCACAATGTATTTAAGAAGCGAAAATGGCATTGGCTACAAAACATCCAAAAAAAAAAAAAGAAGCATATATTGGAAGCATTTTCAAGTTCCTTGCTGCTGTTAAAACGTGGTTGGTATGAGTACAGTTCCTTGCTGCTGTCAATAACCCATTCTAGTTAATTTAACTGAAAGAATTAGAAAAGGACAGTGGTAAAAACCCAATAAAAAGTCTCAGGGATGAACTAGTTTTCTAAACACTACAAAATATGAAATGGAAGGACACCAGAAGGCTTTTGGTAAAGACATTTTGAATCGTAAATGCAGGGAAAAGGGGGGAGGGGGAAGACAATTACCCAGAAACTGCCTGTGGATTTAGAAATAAAAAATAACCAGTCCGTACAATTAAAATTCTACTAGTTAGAAAGAGAAAAAAAAAGTAACACCACACATACAAGTCTAGGTACTATTTTCTTTCCACTTTTTGGAAACAAAAAATCTCCCATGACAAGCTCCTAGCCAAGGTAATCAGTCGCGTCAGAGGTAAGGACTCCATATACTCCTCCACTCAACTTTGAATGACTTTTCCAACTTAAAAGGAAGCCTTTGTGCACTACTAAGAATATGCTTCAAACATTTCAAAACAGGTCTAATAGATCTGAGCTAGAGATTAGAATGAATAGCAAGCCAAAGGCAATCTTCACAAGCAAGATTGCTTGTACAACTAAAAAAGTACTGCATCATAATCCATGAAACCATCTGCCAAACTAGAAAGTGCATCATTTTCCTCTAAAGTCCACCATGTAATCAGTGCTCTTCAATAGGAAAAGGACCCATTAGAACCGCCCTTAAATTATATCCTAGAAGTCCAATACCCAAGAATCCTAATAGTAGAGTTGCTACATTCTAACCTCTACAATGGTCCATAATTCATTTAATATGGTTGGAAAAAAGAATTACTTAATGGTTACGAGATAATCTGGTGTAATATCTTCAACTAGGGTGCACAAAACAAGTCATAAACCAGAATAAAAAGTCCATAAATTAACCAGACATAAAATAAACCATCTGCTCTGCTCAGAAATACTATTTCTGGCATGAAATAACTAAAAACAGATATCATAACGCAAGTGCCTTGACATGGAAGTAATGAGAGCTTCACCAATGTGAAACAATGGAAAAGGGATGTCACACAACGCAACAAAACCTTGAATCCCAGCTACCAATTATACAGCCAGTGTTGGTCCTGACTACAAGAAATCATGTCTAACCATTGCCATTCTTATCAAAAAGTACTGGCTTTTGGGCCTTGAATCTTCATTTTAAAGTTTACTCAACTCAGAGCCATATCCACTGTTACACAAAGCATCGTGCCATTTCTTATTGCCCCACCCACCATTGTTCCAGCCTTGCTGGTCTATATTGGTAAAGTATATGTTATTGGTTCCTCATCTCACAAACACATCCAGAAATTTATAAAATAACACTAATAAAAGGGTCAGCTTACCTGAAAATAGCATTGATAAAAGAAAGACAACATTATAATCTACCTGATTTCAAACACTTTCATGTAAGGCAAAATTGTTCTTCAATACACTTCTTTTTGTTTGGTTAATAGGATACTTTGATAACGATTGCCAGATTCCAATGTATTAAGTTCCAAACCCATAACCTACACAACACACAGAACAAACAAAATTGGAACTCCACCTCCTCAAATAGATCAAGTCATAACACCCAAATCCTGTAACATCTCAAATGCTAATGTCAATACTGCTCCTCGAATTCACATGTAGACTGATTAGACCATTAGTCTATCTAAATGCTTCCTAGCTCGAGATCATTATGGACTTTTCATCAAATAAGTTGTAGGTGTGAGGTTGTATATCAGATTTAGACCTCTTTGGACTAAAAATCAACACAGATTTGAAATAAAAAGACATGCAATATGATTTGAGAAAGTGTGAAAATTGTAAGAAGATAGGTTATCTTGCCAGGAAGGCAGTGGATTGGGCTGATTTACTCTGGGAGGTGGTGGGCATACAAATTACGAAGATGTGAGAGAGAAAGAAAAAGAAGAACGGAAGTACTTGAGAAGTTCTTGGAAAAAGAAATAGATGTAGGAAGAAAAAAGGTGAAGGAGATTTTTAGGAGAAAAAGATCAATTCACTTTATGAATCCTAAGATTTACATAACTAGAAACTCCAGCTGGAAAATAGTATAAGTCATGTTCATCCAAACATTCAACCACCACCCATCTCCTTCCTTTTTAGTGAGGCATAGAACCTTGAGCCACAGTTATTAAAATAGTTTCCTGGTTTGACAAGTAATAATCAAAGTATAAAACTCCTTTAACAGGTAACCTAAAGGTGTGAAATAAGGTCAAAGACCACTGAGTAGGTGATCACCAGGTTACAAATAGATGACAACAAGTAGATCACTTCCAAGAGACAAATATTACGATATTATCCGAGTGAGTTAACAATGCATATATATAGATCACCAGGGTACAGATAGATTACAAAAATTAGATCATTTCCAAGAGACAGATATTACAATATTATCCTCGTGACCTCGAAAATGACAGCCACCCAGAAGTCTCCAAGCCCTTCAGAAAGAATGCATCAGACTACCAACCAATAGGAGCTCTTTAACAATGCACATATATATATATATATATTGGATCTAAACAATTTGGGTCATCGTTGTCCTTTATGCAAGCAGGAAGCTCTGTTTTATTAGCTAGACATATCCATATTTATGTACTTATTTATTAAATTTACAGATTAAAAGGTTTGTTTGCGAGTGTTTTAACAAAAAGTGATACATAAGCCACAGCAATTTTAGACCAATACACCGAGGACTGCAAAATCAAAGGCCAACCTTTACTTCCTCAATAGCAACAGTACTTGGAACCCGACGGTGTTCTTTCCGACGAGTTGGTTCTTGATCCTCGATGTCATCCATGCTAACCCCAGGATCTGCTGTCAACACAACCCTCACCCATTCTAAATCATTACCACCTTCTGGCCTACATGGAGGATTTAAGTCCTCCCTGCATTGACAACTATTTGATACAACTTCCAAAGGAGTTGAATCAGACTGGAAACTGGAACAATGGATGCCACCCATTGAATTAGCCACCTCAATTTTCTTTGACTGATTGGGCAACTGCTTCTCCACGGAAAGATTCACCCGAACAAATTTCACTTTGGCCTCCCACAATTGAGCCATTGCCTGGTCAATCGCATGAGAAGTAGAGCTTGACATTCTATCATAACCACCATGGTGCATATCTGGTCCCATCCACAAAGGATAAGCCCAAGGAGGAGGCTTTGGCAATAGTGCATCTCCATTCGCCAAAGGAATTCCACCTTTGGAAAGCTTTTGAGTATTGGATGCATCCTTTGTGCTGCTAGATAAAGAAGAAGAAAAAGGAAACACGATTTGGTTTGCACCATCTCACAAACAGAACCCATTAAACTAATCATAGAAGTTCAAAAATATATTTTTAGTCACTCAAACATAGGTAAAGCAGTTCCAATAATTACCTTGGGGTTTCACTTTTCAAAACTTCAACACAGATCAGGTAAGGTGCCTTCTCTCTAGAATTCAAGAGAACAGCTTCATCTTCAGGTATATGAACCACACGGTACATTCCTTTCCCCATTGGAAAGCACACTCCTGTGATATTACCAAAAAAAATAGAGATGAGGCTACTGAACCAAATATTGTAGTGTACCATCCCAACTGATAGGAAAAATTGAACAAACAAAGAACCAAAAAAACTAGGATTAGCAATCAATATGACAGGAACGTAATGAGAATAAGTCAAGATAGTTATCTTGAAATTCACTTCTTTTGAATATGGGGATCACAAACTCCAGCAGAAGACATTAAAAAAATACCATATACAAGCATTACTAACAACCCTGGCTTTCATTAAGAGGCCTTGGCATCAAAACAAATTTGCATCTCGATAATAGACATCTAGTTACAAAATGCTCTACTTTGAAACCTGAAAATCAGAGGCCTGACCATCCATCTCCTTAGAAGGCAAGTAACTGACACAAAAACTTAATATTGCTTTCACAACTCAACTTACAAAATATCAAAATATATCCCCCTACACCAACCAATACTCAAGCAAATATAGACCTGAATATCCCATAAAAGAACATGTAAAATAGCTACATTTGAAAACAGTTTCATGGAGTTGAAACTCAACAGGGAGCCAAATTCAGATGACTCAGTATAAAGTGACAGAAAGAACCCTTCTCATAAAGGTAAAAGTCGTCTCCCCCATTCTCACCACAAAATGAGAGGGTAAAAGAAGAAAAAGTAAAGAAACCACAGACATAGGGATTCCTCAGCTTTTCACTCATTTGCATCATGAAAACTTTCAAGGATTCCTTAGACCTTCTTGATACATATATCAGGAATACTACCATTGCCCCTTTTAATCCTGCTACGCAGTCTTACTCCCGTGTGTGAATTTTTTAAACGCTCTTCAAAAAAAATAAAAGCAGAAAATGTCAAAGATAAATAACTTTCATGTACTCAAGATTCACACATGTTTCTGGCATTTTGAAAGATTTTTCATATGGAGAAAAATGATATACCTCCAGTATTTTGAGCAGCAGCTACATGTGCGTTGATCTCCACAAGTGACTAAAACCACAAGAATCACAAATTAATATACTGTAGAAGAGGTTCATGACACATGAAATCAACAGGTAAGAAAGACAAGGCAAGTTAACAACCTCACGAAGAGCACTCTTACGATCTTCTACTGGAAAGACATCTACCAAGCCATATGATGTCTCACATAATGATAGGACAAAGTCAAGTGACTCATGATATGTCCCTTTCCGAAACTGTGATGCAGCATTATTTGGAAGTGGTGGTCTGGCATTAGATTTTTCATTTCGCTGCTTTGGAGAGCCAGGACGTTTCTGCCAAACGAAAATTAGTTAACAATAAATAAATTAGAATACCATGCCAACTACATATACTTCTTCTCAACCACCTTTAAGGATTACTAAAAAGCAAACAATGCTTGAGCTTTTCGACTAGCAAATATAATTGTCAACTACTGGAAACACAAAGAAGGGGCAGGGATGGATCAGTTTTCTTGAGTCATACCACTAAATCCCTCTCCACATTTACATAATAAGAAGTTTAGTCCCCATTAATGAAGGCCTCTAGAACAATTCTATAACTGTTCACCAATGGTTCTGTGCAGCTTTTCATGCAGCACTATTTTACTTTGGCATCTATATTAGAAGTGTCGAGAATCCACAAATCAACTTCATCAAGTTGACACTCCACAAGTGTACATTTCTTCTTTGTACCAGTTTCTACCTATTGACTTCTTATTTTTTATCGAATGTGTGCACATGCCAAGCTATTCTCCTTCAGTCATTAAACTGCTGGGTAGTAGGATTATGATAGGGAAAACACAACAGAAATGGAAAATGTACTGATACTCCCTGTGACAAACATAGGTTCACACAAGAATTATAAAACCCAATAATCCACCCAAGAAATAACCTTCTCCATAACGAAAGAGTCACATGACAATATAGGAAAAGATTATCAATAATCTCCCCATTCCTTTTACACACCCTCCCTATCATTGAGATTTCTAAAGAATTAAAATTTGTATCAATAGGCCAAGAGAAAGAAGGCATCATCAAAGTAATTGTAGCATTGGAAGATCCGGTCACTTCTGTTGGGTTTTTTTTTTGTGGAGTCTAATTTGTATTGATTCGGATGATGATCCGACCCGAAATAATGTTGCGTGGTTTTTTAATGGGAAATTTTCTGAGGCTTAGTCCATGAGTACTACGACTTGGGCGCTTGTTTTGTAGCCCGGTGCGCAGGACATATAAAACTGTTATTTTGGTGATTAGGGTTGGATTGGTACTGTATAGCCGCCCTCTGTATTCCTTCTTCTCAATAGTGAAATCCCTGCAGCTTCATGGACGTTGGCAAATTGTCGAACCATGTAAATACTGTCTTTTGTGTGTGTGATTGTTTTTCTTTGGCGCGTGTTTTCTCTATTTTTGTTACTCACAAGTTTGGGAATTTCGTGCAAATTTCCTAACAACTTCTTTAAGCCTTACAAAAAGACCAGACTCAGTATTACACCCTCTCAGGGCTGCAAACCATTTAAGATTATCATTGTGGCCAACACTCGCCTTTCCCCCATATTTGTTCGAGCTGAACTCATTTAAAACTTCTTATCTCCAATAATCCTTTGGCGAATTTTTATTATGCACGATCACGCCGATATTCTCATGATTTTGAGAAATTAATGAATCCTTACCTGCATTAGGTCCAACCCTTCAGGGCCATATCTTGACCAAAAAAGGCAAAGTCTAAAAGTTCATGATGCAGCAAAAGACCCTCGAACTCCATTGACATTTGAAAAAAGTGGTAATGAAGACTTCCAGATTCGAAGTAGGTGTGGCCATTCTCCTTACTATATCTTATTGCAATTTGTCATATGCTTTATGAGATCCAGATTTTAGTATAATAATTTCAAGTATTCAATTTTTTTCAATAGATAAAAAATGGGTCCACTCTTTATCAAATTATAATCGTGTTTCTCTCTTTCATCACTCATTTCCGTGACTGCTAATACACTCAACCAATCCCATAATCTCATCCATAAGTCTACGTACATAAAGTTCACCTTTTTGCCTTCAATTTTTTCACAGAAGATATATGCATACACGACTATATCTCTCTTTCTCTAACTTCCGAAAAAACCCATGGCTAAACCCTCAATCATTATCTCTCCCTATGAGTCCATATGATCTTCCTCACACACACATGCACAAGTCCAATACCATAAACTCCAAGGAATAGGTTATAACAGATGAATACTCTCCTTGTTTACACCCCATAAACATTTAGTTGATATAATGTGTTGATCATTGTGCTCGTTTCAAGGTTTTAGCTGAAACTGTGATGCGAAACACGCTCTATAAGTTTATGCAGTATTCAAACAGATCCACTTTCAGTTCTTTTTGTCTTGTTTTTAATTTATCGTGAGTGTGATTTGATCTTGTTTATGTCCAAAAGAACCTATTTCTTGTTGGCATATCAGTTTCATCTTAATATGCTCTTCTTCGTACTAAAAGATCAAGTGGGTTTGGCTTGTGTGCCACTTCATGATGTTGCTGGAATGATCCTGCTGTAGTTCTGTTTCTTCGTGACACACTGAGGCTCTTGAAAGATCAGATAAACGTAAGAAGCATCATCATAATCCATAAACAGATATTCCGGATATTCCTTTTTCTCTTGTACTTATGGCTGGATTTCATGTCCACCTTTTTGCCCTTTTACCATGATTTAATGAAAGTTTTTGTTTCCTATAAAAACAAAATAATGCATACAAAGACAAGCTACATAAAAGATGAGGTCCCCTCATCCCACCAGACGATCCCAATGCAATTCCCTTGGCCAAACAATACTTGGCTTATTACAGTCCAACCACTCGTATAAGGACTTCTAACATCAGTACTTAAAATTTGTTCTACCATACAGATCGGTACTCAATGAGACAATTGCTCCAACTATATGGACATTATAATTGTTAGTATCTTACGACACACGATTGACGATAACTATCTAACCAAATGTTACGATAAAGAATGATATGTATCGGCTATCATATGATACACGATACGCATTTTACGATAGGTTTCAACTAGGATGCATAGACACTATTTTGGTCAGAGGGTCTAGGACACGAACATGCTCCAGGCACGCCCAGACACACTAATATGAGTGTCTGATTTTTTTATTGTTTAACTTTTTTAGGACAAGTTTTGGGCATATTGGGGATCCATGACCGACACACTCGAGACGACCGACATGCTTAGGACACATTGGGGATACGCGACCAACACACGGGACACGCTGGATAACACATTTTAGAGATGTTTTTTCAAAATTTTGAAAACTTTTCAAATAACTTTATAATTGAGGAAGTTGTTTTTGTAATTTTAGTGAGATATGGGTCAAACAAAAAATATAAGAGTTATAATCACTATATGAACATAGGGCATGAATATAACGTAATTTTGAACACAAACGAAATTATTTACTATTGGAACAAACTTTCTACAAGAAAGTAATGTGATGAAAAATGGGGTTATGAAATTGGGACTCTTTGAAATTGATGAAAATTAGGATTATGAAGTGGAATATCTTCTACAATGTAAATTGTAATAGTCGTTAATAATTGAATCATGGATGTTTATGATGAATGTGTATCGGTACATGCGATATTGTATTGATTATTCGATATAATGATGTGAATTGTTAGAATTAAGAACAAGATGAATTGAATGATCATTATCAAAATATATTTATTTTATCACATAATATTTATATATTTACTTGGTGGTTGATCTCTTGAGTAAGATAATTATTAGAACAAAGAAATGTGATTGAAAGAGGAAATACAAGTGGGTGGTGAGGGTGTAAGTGTGTCCCATGTGTGTGTGTGTGTGTATATATATAATTAAATACAAAATATTTAATGTGTCCATATCCTACTTTTTTGAATTCGTGTCGACATGTCCGTGTCGTTTCGTATCCACGTACCGTGCCAATATCTGTGCTTCTTAGTGTTTCGATACCATGAAATCACGAGATCCTTTTTTTTTTTTTTTTGTCTTTACGTCCATTTTACTCTAAAAACTGAAGTGGCATTGTTTCCTATAAGTAATCTTCTTTTTTTTGGATTGATTTCAAACAAACGAAGCTCATGATCATCTTCTATTGTGATCCTATTCAATTTCTACTGCTTCTGTTATTCTTCTTCTTCAAACAAAAAAAACCCTAGCTGAATTTTGATTTCATGCGATAAGATGAAGGTTATCTCTTTCGATCTCTATTGCAACGCATCATACAAGATGATGAGTGAGATCACTAAGATGAAATTGTATTTATCTTATTTTCGACATTATATGCTAGATATTTACTTATTGATTATTGATATATACTTTTATTAACATGGAATGTATATTACGATATATGAAACGTTACGATACACTATGCATTATTTTTTTAAAATCAATGTGTTGTGATACACGTATTGGCAACCT
The DNA here is from genome assembly GCA_951799425.1 of Ilex aquifolium. Classification (NCBI taxonomy): domain Eukaryota; kingdom Viridiplantae; phylum Streptophyta; class Magnoliopsida; order Aquifoliales; family Aquifoliaceae; genus Ilex; species Ilex aquifolium. Next base: position 30,146,686 of record OX637391.1, read on the forward strand.
TGATATATATATTAAGTCCTATGGCTTTCACAATGCATCCATTTGGCACATATAAGCTATGGCAATGTTTGATAAAACTAAAAATTAAGTATTGAAAGTTGAATGCTGAATTTTAAATACTGAATGCTGAATTTTTAGATTTAAAGACTGTTTGGTATGTACTGAAATTTAAGTGCAGAATTTAATAAAACGGTTTAAATCCTACAAAGTGCTTAAGGATTAAAATTATTCATTTCCTAATTTTATCCCTAACCTTTTACTTGGAAATTCTTTGTTCAATTTATTTTTATCCGATAAAAAATCATGTCATATCAATTCATCTTAATTTGCTCTTCTTTCATAACCTTCGCCACCACCTATCCCTATTAGATCACTATTGTCACCACCACCATTGTCAATGCCGTCACTCCTACAACCACCACCAAAAACTAAAATTTAATAAATAAAAAAATTCTCATAATTCTCTCTTTAGAATCGAAACTTTAAACCACATACTCTATCAAACGAACACTCATGAATCATTAGAATCCTCAAGCGGCTAACTGGATTCATACACTAAAGCAACCAACGTGGAATTACAAAGGTCTTCAATATTTGTCGTACAACTTCATCAGCAAAGTCCATCTTCATTGGCAGAGTCCAATACCAATCAGAATATTTTGACACAATTACAACAAAAATGGAGTAGACAGATTTTTCAGAGAGAGAGAGAGACCACAGAAAAGAGACCTAAGACGAAGGGAGGAATTATGATGATCTTTTTTATGATGATCTGAAGTATAAGTGTTGGAGACAAACTCATCTGAGGTCAAAATTGTCATACTACGAACTACAAAGGCATTAATATCGTCCCTTGTTGAGCGTGTTCCGTCTTCAGCATTAAGTAGGTGGGAAGTTAATTTTTTAAACCATTTTTCAGATGCAATTAATTAATTAAGTGGCAAAGTGTTTTGTTATCAAACACACTTATTGCTTAATCCCTTCAGTTTTAAGCATTCAGAGCACTATCAAAGGACCCTTATGTAAGTCACTTAAACATTGTGTTAATAGCGTAAAAAATAGCATTTTTACAAATATTTTTCAGCAATTCATGAGATGTATTTGATAAATAGTGATTTTTGTCTCCATTCTTTTTCACAATTTCAGGACCCCAATCATTTGATATTTTAGATTTGTATGAAGGACCCATATTAATTCATCACATGGTTTGGCTCTATAACAACAACAACAACAATGAACACATATTCTACACTGTAGAATGTTAGCATTATTTTAATTAGGGGTATTATTATATATAGCTCTTTTATGAGTTAATATAAATATAGATGATGAGAATAGGGGCTGATTAACTCTTATTCTCCAAAACCCTAAATCCTAATCTCTTCTCTTCTCTTGCCTCTTCTCCCCCCTAACCCTTAAAATTTAAGATCTCTAAATTTCAACTTGGCATCCCAGCCACCTAACGGAAGTTCGAAGTTGCAGAAACATTTAGAAAGGTGTTGGTAATCTAATGATGTCACTTACGTCGTCGTTGGAACCGACCAAACTTGACATGGTTCGACTCGTTTTGTCTCCAAAGTTACAGAGTAATTTTTCTAGAATTTTTTGAAGTCATCTGATGTGTTTTTCTGAATTTTGAAATTTTTCGGAATTTTCGAGTCGGATTTTGCGATCTACTGTTTGGTGGAGTTTGTGGCCATTCCAACTATCCTCATGTTGCCGGTGGGTGCTGACTAAGTCTTCTAGGAGCCCAGGTTGAGTTTCATGCACAACCTACTGAGTTTTGGGCAATTTTTTACGTCGACAGTGGCAGATCTAGACTCCAGTAGCACTGTTCTTGCTAATACAAATTAAAGAGTGATATAAAATTGGTCTATTTCTGGCATCATATCCATAGCTAGCACATTCATCATAGTTAGCAGTCCCAACTCCATATCAAGGTCACGATCGATATCGTCACTTATGCACTAGATCCATCCAGCCCGAAATCTAATGAACCAATGGTTAACTCTCCATTTTTAGGGGTTGTCATACAGAGACAAGTTCGCATTTTCTCCCACCCGGTAGTTCACCAGCAATTTGAGTAAAGTAAATAAGGGTCCCGTTAACCTCAAAACAGAAGTAGGTAGAAGAAACCCCCGCTAACTCTAAGAAGATATGCTGCCCAATAAACCTGAGTTAGTGCGGTAAGCCCAACCGGATCGTGAAGGATTCAGTGAACATCTTGAAAGGCAGTAACATAGGACAATGCACAGAATGGTTATTGGCTCTATCGGAAGAGTATGAAATCAACAACATGTAATTACTTGGGCATTGAGTATTCTGCACAAGCAGATTGGTACGAAATATAGAATGATGAGCTCTTAAGGAAGCTATCCTGGTATTCCTATGAGCGCATGATGAATCTATATGAGGATCTACAGTTAGTTCCAGATATGCAAACAACTCTGGGAGAGAGATTTATAGATTATTTTGAGACACATCACCTACAATGTCATGATCACATTGGTTTACCCTTTTTTCCTTGGTAGTTTAAGGTCGCCCCTCCAACAATAAAAAGTATAAATATAGAAACTTCTCTCGGACATGAGTGTCTGAAAGTTGTCATTATATACTCCCACGGGTCAGAAGGCAGCAGGGGATGGTGGGGGACACTAGACGAGATCTATCAACAATGAATTCCCTATACAAATAGAGGCGCCTATCAAAAAGATACATTGAAGGCATGAGGTTTTTGGTCTCATAAGTGCTGGGTTGGCCTCAATAGTGATTTTCTAGCCTTGGCAGAGATTATGAGGCCTCGGCAATGGTTGTTTTGCTCGGACGGAGGATTTTTTCACTTCAACAATGTTTTTTCAGCCTCGGCAGTAAGTGTTCTTCACTCTACAGATGTGGGCTCTATTGTTTTTTTTACTGTTGGGTCATCTGTAAAGCTCCTATGAATGTCCTTTGGTTTTTCTTGTGTTTTTCAGTTGCTAATTTGATTCTTTTTGTATTGGGTTAGTCCTAAAATTGTTATTTAATAGTTGGGCTATGTTAGAAAAGTTCTCTTTTACTAAGTAGACATGCCTGAAGTTAGTGCAGAATCTGCCACCACTGAGAAAAATGGACTGAGTCGTGTAGGTACTCTTGGATGTAACCCTTCACTCCAGAGCCGTCTAGTAAAATTAGATGCGAACAACTATTTGGCCTCGTCTCGATCATACTTGTTATCAGTACTGGTAAGTGGGCTAAATGGATACTACCAAGAGCAAGTAAGAAACTCAAATCTGAACCTGACCTTAGTCAGCGGATCTCTGAAAACTCGTTGACGATGACATGATTATTCAACTCGATGCAGTCTCACATAAGTCATGGTTTTCGGTTTCGTGAGACAGCCTGTGAGATTTGGTTAGTGGTGGCTTAGACATATTCACAGGTTGGAAATGATGTCAAGATTTATTAGCTCCAGAAGAAGATTTATGAAACTAAACAGAAGAATATGACTATTGCAGAGTATTACACAGGATTGAGTAGTTTGTTGTAGAAGCTAGATTATTACCAGGATTTTCAATCAGATGGTGCTGGAATAGTACTAAGTTTCAAAGGTTGATAGAAAAAAAACGAGTAAATGATTTTCTTGTATGTCTCAATATGGAGTATAATCAAATATGTATATAGGTGTAAGACCCAAACGCGCATGATGAATATATAAATATTTATTATAAGCATATTCACATGTAAAACGCGTGCGTATGGTTGGTAACCATTATTTAATTAGGAATATTGATATGAGACCTAAACCCGTAGGATGAATATTTTAATATTTAGGGAGAGCATATGAATGAGGTATAAGAATTAGTGGGATTGAAGGACCATAGGGGGAAATTGTTTTGTTTAAGTGTGGAAAATTAAATAAGTATGCTTGCATGTGATATGATTTTATTATTTTATGTATGTTAGTGCACATGGGATTAAGTGGGGTGGCAAGCATGTGATACCAACATATTATTACAAATATATGGTAGTGTACACAAGAGGTGGATCAAAGGCTAGCAACATAATTTACTGTATACTTTGGATGTATTTATTTATATATAGATGGTATATGGTATTTATTTATATATATATATATACACACATATATGCATGCAATCATTTACACTAGGGAGAAGTGTGTGGCTAGCACGCGGAGGGGGGTAGTTGGTGGCTAAGGAGGGAGAGAGAGTGGAAGACCCATTACTTGCATGTGAAAAAAATATAAAAGGAAGAATGAAATAAAAAAAAAGAAGGAAAAAGAAGGCAACAAGAGAGTCTCCAACACTTAGCCAATTTCGACTAAAGTAAAGAAAGCAAAGAAGGAGAAGAAAGCAAGGAAAAAAAAAAGGAAACAAAGAAAAAAAATAAAGAAGGACTTCCACACAATCGGCTAAAGAAAAAAAGGGCAAGGGTGGTGGTGTTGAGGGGTATAGGAGTGGTGCAAGAGGGAGGCCATGAAAGCCCATTTTCTTTATCTTCTCTTACATTGTATAGATTTAATTTTAGCATGAATGTTGGGTATTGCATGTGGGTTTAAATGTGATGGTTGTTATATATGTGTTGTACTATGGGTATTTCTTGGAAAATTAATATAATGTTATTGCAGGTATATAAGCATAAAGTGTTGTTGCATGAAAAATTTAAGAGAATAGGATTGTTGTATTTAAGTTGAATTTTGATCAAGAGAGATAATAGTTTAGTGGGCAAATTGGAAATATTGTGAAATGTTCTTGGAATTGGATGAATAATTGCAAGAAAACATGTAAATTTTATGATATTATTGGAAATTATGCAAATTCAAGTACACTTTTGTGAAATTTATAATCTTATGAAGAAAGGTTTAATTTGGGTACAATGGGTTCAAATAAATATTGCCTTCGTGGATTCGTGAAGATTAACTCAACTCGATTCGAATAGGTAATTTTACTCAATATAATGGGTTAAACCACTTGACTTGAATTGATTAGTAAATTTACTCGATGAAAATGACTTATTCAATTTGACACGATATAATTACGAAACTCGGGTCGAATAAATTATTTCGAACTTAAGTGGTGTAACGTATTAACACTCGAATGGAATTGTGAATTTTGGGTATGTCAGGTCCGAAGACGAATACCGCTAAGAACGCCGCACTAAAAACTTTGGCGGAGGGGTCGTCCACGAGGTAGGTGCGTTAACCTACATTTCCTTTATGCGTAAATAATTAAGTATTGTTGACTAATTATCTTATACGAATTGAGTGCCGTAGTATTGTGATGGAAACGAAATGTCTACGTGATAGAATCCAATATTATGGTTCGAGTTGTCTGCGTGACGTGTAGAAAGAAAAGCTAAGTGGTTTGAGACGTCTAAACAACGGATGTCTACGTGACGTAAATAGTCTGTGCAGTTAAGACGTCTAAGTGATGAAAGTTACCTATTAGGATGCATTGTCTACGTGACTAAAAATAAATCAAGTGTTTCGAGTTGGCTTTGTGACTGAAATAAGTTATGTGTAGGATTTGTCTAAGTGACGAGAACTTAAGTTAATGATGTGCTCCGAGTAGTCTGAGAGACAAATACAAAATAATACTATGGTTTGAGTCGTTTGAGTGACGAATTTATACTAATATGATGATATATCTTGCGGTGTTTATTGTGTAGGTGGTGAAACGGTTATCTCTGTGTGAGGCCGTAGAACAATGGAATAGGATATCGGGATAAAATTATGGAATTGCGAATAATAGATTCCTACCGATGAATAATTGTGTCTTGTTATCTTTTTGGCTCTATTTATGAAATTCTAATTAGTACTTATTGAAAAATTTCCTCGACATCTTTTCAGGTAATCTGTACACAAGTCGGGCGACCAAAGCCCGAACTGTTGTATGACTATGGAAACGTCACCGCCGCGATTGTGGTTGGCGTGCTTAGGCATCTGCGTGCTCCAAGCATCGGCCTGCGGGCTCCCCATTCGAGCCGTCTTGAAACACGGACCAAGGAGTCTGACATATGTGTGAGTCAACGGACGAGTAAACCCGTAAGGCGCCAAGAAGCTAATTGTCGGGATCCCCCTCGTGGGGTGCACCGCTGACCAACCTTGATCTTCTGAGAAGGATTCTAGTGTAAGCATGCCTGTCAGCTGTTAGGACCCAAAAGATGGTGAACTATGCCTGAGCGGGCGAAGCCAGAGGTCCATTGCTAAAACTAGAAGTCCAGTCAAGAGTTGTCGGGGGAGGGCTCATATCAATTTTTGTTCTTTTACCTCCTGGGTTGTATATAATGTAAATGTTTTTTTTCTTTGGCGTGTAAACGACACTTTAAAATATTTTTATTTTGGGTTATGTATACTTTGTAAGGTAACAAGTCGGTGTGTTTTGCACTCATGCGACTATTTATTTAAAAGTGGACTATGTTATATATTATCAGGGTTAGTATTTCATTATAAATATTAATAGCAGGATTGCGAGATAAAGTGTGATATGCCTAAGTTATATTATTAATACAAAGGCAGAAACGAGGTGTTACAATATGTCTTGGGTAGAGATATTTTTCCTTCCTTGAGGCAAGCATATGCTTATGTGCAGCTGGAGGAGAGTATGAGTGTCATGTTTCTTAGTCCTTCTTATGATCAATCTGCTTCAGCAGGTATTCCATAGAGAGAGAATAGATCCTTCCAACCTCGTGGTGATGATAAAAATGGGAACATTGAAAAGGATCTATTAAAATGTGACTACTGTGGAAAGACGGGACACACTAAGGACCATTGTTGAAAACTACATGATCGTCCTTCTAAGGGGCATGATGGTAATAGGATCGGTCCGGTGCACTCACATGCTCATATAACCAAGATTGTTGATCCCTACTCCAGCAATCCATCTCCATCCACCACCGGTCTGATAGTGCGAGTTTCACCACAGATGAGGTATAGGCTCCCAGGCATCTGATAGCTCAGCTTGATACTTCTTCTGCACTTGCTTCCACTTTTGTTGTTTCCAACTTTGCTCACACATGTATACATGTTGGTGCTCTTACTACATCTTGTTCCTCAAACCCTTGGATTTTCGATTTCAGAGCCAATGACCATATGACAGGTTTCTCGAGTTTTTTCTTCTCTTATTCCACATGCTGCGATAGAGATAAGGTTAGGGTAGTAAATGGCTCATTGTCATTTGTATCTGAGCAAGGTTTCATCCATTGTTCTCTTTCTATGTCTTTGTCTTCATTTCTTCATGTTCCTAATTTTTCTACTAACTTACTCTCAGTAAGTAGCATTACAAAGTCTCTAAATTGCTCTGTAACATTCTTCTCTTCTCATTGTCTTTCAGAAACTGGGAACGGGAAGAATGGCTGGCAGTGGCAAATCTTATGGAGGATCAACCTTCTTAGGCACTTCGGGCTTTTGGTTTTGTGGCCCTCCAACAATTACATCACTAGCATCGAAAACTTGGTCATCCATCAATAAGAGTATTAGAAAAAAAAATTCCAGCTTTGGTGAAACAATGTAATAAAGATAACTTTATTTGTGATACTTGTGAATTTACTAAACATACTAGAACTTTTTATTCTAGTAATAATAATAGAAGCACTGCTCCATTTATGATTATTCATTATGATGTGTGGAGACCTTCTCATATTTGTTTCTCTTGCTAGATATTGATGATTTGTTACTGTCATTGACTGTTACACTCGGGTTAATTGGGTCTATCTGTTGCATAGCAAGGATGAAGTGTTTACTTGTTTCAAAAATTTCCATAAACTGGGAACTACTTAGTTTGATGCCAAAATTATGATTGTCACGACAGATAATGGGACTGAATACTTTAATGGAGACCATCAGGCTTATCTTACAGAACATGAAATTCTTCACCAATCTAGTTGCGTGGATACACCACGACAGATAATGAGACTGAATACTTTAATGGAGACCATCAAGGCTTATCTTACAGAACATGAAATTCTTCACCAATCTAGTTGCGTGGATACACCTCAGCAGAATGGTGTAGCAGAGAAGAAGAATCAACATCTCCTTGAGGTGGTTCGCTCCTTGATGTTTATAATGGGTGTACCTTAGTCTTTTTAGGGAAATACAATACTTACAGCCCCATATCTCATCAATACGATACCTTCTAGAATTCTTGACTTTGCCACCGCTACAGGGTTGCTTCAAGGGTCAGTTTCTCATTACTCTATTCCTCCAAAAGTGTTTGATTGTGTGTTTTGTACATGATTATCGAAGAACCAAGGGAAAGTTGGATCCAAGGGCATTGCGTTGTGTCTTCATTGGCTATGTTGCTACCCATAAGGGATATAATATAAGTGTTATCATCCTCAGGCCCGGAAGGTTTATGTTAGCATGGATGTTACATTTTATGAGACACTGTTGTATTTCTCCACTCCACCATCTCTTCAGGGGGAGTAGTGTGTTCAGGAAGAGACGTTAGACGATGGATATAGATTCCTTCTCTTACCTCCCAATCAATGCTTGAGTCGGGGGGAGCATTAGGGAGAAACACCTATTTAAGGGGAGTAGACTACAGGGATGATTTGCAATGCTAAATACTCGACGACAAGCTAGGCAGATCACCACATATGAGCCACCAAGTCAATCATCATCTCTTGGCTCAATTCCCACGATTTACACCCCTATGTCGGGTAACGAGCTTCCCCGTAATAATCTTGTTGATGATAATTCTTTAACTATTGTTATTAGGAAAGGAGTCCAGACTTGTACCCAAAATACTAAATCTAAATTTATTTCTTATGACTCTTTCTCTTCATTCTATCGTGCTTTTGTTTTGTCTTGGTCTTCTATATATCTTCCTCAGTGTTGGAATGAAGCCCTTGAAAAGCCCAAGTGGAAAGCAAAGATAGTAGAAGAAACGAGAGCTCTAGGAAAGAATGAAACCAAGGAGCTTATGTCTCTTCCAGTCGGGAAAAAAAAAATCAATAGGTTGTAAGTGGGTGTTCGCTGTCAAGCAGAATGCAAATGGTACCATGGATAGATACAAAGCAAGACTGATAGCTGAGGAGTTCACTCAGACATATGGCATTGACTATCAAGAGACAATGCTCTTGTGGCTAAAATGAATTCCATTCATGTCATCCTTTTATGTGATGTCAATCTGGTATGGGACTTACAACAACTGGATTTAAAAAATGCATTCTTTCACGGGGACTTGGAGGAGGAAGTGTACATGGATATTCCCCTAAGTTTTTCTTCTCCAGCTACAAAAGGGAAAGTTTACAAGTTAAAGAAATCTCTTTATAGATTAAAGCAATCTCCTAGAGCTTGGTTTGACAAATTCCACAAGGCAATGCTCAAATTTGGGTACAAGTAGAATCATGCAGATCACACGATATTCATCAAACAAGGGTGTGGTAAGATCTCAATTCTTATAGTATATATTGCTGACATAATACTCACAGACGATGATGTAGAGGAAGTGTCCAAATTGAAAGTCCACCTTACTAAAAAATTTGAGATCAAGGATTAGGGGGCGTTTATGCTAGTTATTAGGGATTCATGTGGCTAGATCAGATATGGGCATTTTCATCTCACAGAGAAATTATATCCTTGATCTTCTGAAGGAAACCGGTATGCCAGGTTTTAGACCTGCTAACTAGCTTATTGAGACAAATCACAGACTGAGAAGTGATGAAGGTGATCAAATTGATAGAGAAAAATATCAAAGGCTTGTTGGGAGACTTATATACCTTTCTCATACTCATGCAAACATAGCATATTCAGTGAATGTTGTTAACCAATTCATGCATGCTCCTCAAGTTTCTCATCAAGAGGCAGTTCATCGTGTACTGGAGTGTCTCAAATCATCTCTAAGCAAAAGAATATTGTTCTCAAGGCAAGATTATCTGAGATTATAAGCTTTCACATATGCAGATTGGGCAAACTCAATTGATAATAGAAGGTCCACTACAGGGTATCGTACCTTTGTAGGTGAAAATTTAGTTACTTGGCGGAACAAGAAGTAAACTGTGATGGCCATATCTAGTACAAAGGCAAAATATGGTGCTATGGCTCATGGTATTTATGAGTTTTTGTGGCTGAAAACCTTAATGGAAGATTTGGTAATGGTGGACCGATACACCTATATTGTGATAATAACGCTACCATAAATATTAAATTCAACATGACAAGAGAAAGCATATTGAGATTGATAGACACTTCATCAAAAAGAAGCTAAATGATGGGTTAATTTGTATGCCCTTTGTGACGTCCAAAGAACAATTAGCCGATGTGTTTACTAAAAGGCTTAGTAGTAGAATTTTTCATTCAAATGTATGCAAGTTGAGCATAAAATATATCTATTCTCTAACTAGAAAGGGAGTGTAGAATGTTAGCATTATTTTAATTAGGGGTATTATTGCAATACACACCTCTTCCTCTCTTACCTCTTCTCCCCTCTAAACCTTAAAATTTAAGATCTCTAAATTTCAACTTCACTTCCCTTATTTCATGATTTTCTTTGCATGCATGTTCCAATTAGGAAACTCAACAGAAAATATTGAGCTCAAGTATTGATTGAGTAGAATAATTGCATTTATGAAATTATTATTTGACTTCAGCCCAACCATTATCATAAGTTAAGTGCCTCAAACATCTTGATTAATATGCCTAAATATTGAGGTTTTACAAGTAAAGACAGTTGCTTGATTGATTATGTAAAATACCGTTTCTTTACTAACGTGTGTTTTTAGCTACAGTTCACAACTTCGAGCATGAAGCATTGAACTTGGGATGGTCCAACCTCCATTCATAAGTTTTGGGAAATATCTTAAACACAATTCATACAAATGGGAGATATTTATTTACACTCCATAAGTCTAAAGAACTATATTTCTCACAAAAAACCTAGCACACTTGTTTCTAAATATTCTAGAGTTCTCCAGTTTTGCTCATTACCAGTAGATTAAAGTTTTCTAACATGAAAAAATGATCAGTAGACAATGTTAAGAGGCCCCGAATTTAAAATTCACCATTCTCGTTGAACCTTTGAAAAACCAGTGGTTTAAGAAAGACAAGTTTCTCTTGAAAAAAATCTCCACTTGTCAACTTCAGCAATTATCATGTAAACACTGCTAGAATTTGCTAAGCACTATCAATTGGAAATTAATTCAAGGCATAAGATAAGGACACTAACTTTATGGAACTTCAAATTCCTCAACATCATCCTCCTTTTCTTACTCTCACAATGTGGCTTGTTAGGATTGAACACTATGTTCGCTTTCAAGTCTGTTTGCCATATTTGGTTATATGGAAAGTTAAGGTGCCCAATAAGGTTCAATTGAGTGTTTGGACAATTTCTCGTGGCGAGATTAATACTAAACCATTCATTCAGAAAAGGAGACCATGTGTTTGCTTGTCACAATTGTAATGTTTCATGTCCGAAGGAAAAATGAGAGCATTGACCACCTTATCCTTCACTGTCCGGTTGCATTAGATTTGTTGTTGAAATTATTCTGGTTGGTTGAGTGCCACTTTTTGTATGTGTACACTTATTGTTGTCATTCAGGTTATTTAGTTAGAGAGAAATGCTAAAGTTATTTAGTATCGAAGTAAATTAGGAGATCATTAAAATGGAATAGAGATCATTTTTGCATCTTTTTCAGCTTCAGTGACTAAGGTGTTCAGAGGATATTCCTCTTGTTTATAAGATTTCTGATTGGAGATCTTTATGTGACATGTAATATTCCTTTTTATTTTGATGTAAGGCACTTGGTAAGATGCCTTCCCCTCAATTGTGTCCTGAACTTGGCCTTTATAATTCGTCCCTTTTACTAACATTCCGTTTATTATTAAAAAAAGAAGAAGAAGAAGTTTGCATTCCGAATAATAATTGGATGGCATGATTTCAAACATTCATTCCAAGTTTTTTAGTTTTACTTTTGTGCAGATTAGAAGTTCACTCAAGCCATTTCTTAATTGTAGGGCTGAGATTCTGTGGTCTTGGTTGACTATATTGTGGCTACACCTGTCATATATTTCAATCATAGCTTCAGTTCTCCTTTTGTTTGGAGCTCTGATATAATAAGAATTCTCCAAATATTTTACCAATTTACTATTGAGTAAAATGTGAAATTTCTCATAATTGTAGTTTGGTATTTTAATTTTCATAGTATTTCTATTTTTGAGGCCTTCCACTCACAAATAAAATAATATATAGCCTTTAGCGAAAAATTATACACATTTAAGTTAGATCAACAAGAAGATAATTTAGATTTAACAACAAATTTAGAAGTCAAGGTTGAGGAAAGACTTCACATTTTATTCCAATAACAACCAATAATTGTGAACTGACCTCTTTGTGCTTCTTTGAACCAAAAAGCTCCGAGTCTTCCACAGAACGATCACGATCCCTAAACAATTTGCGGAAAAAATTTTCTGTTCCTGGACTGCTTTCAAGAAAACTGCCACTGTGGCTGTTTTCATTCGCTGTTGCACTCTTGGCATCCTCAGGGTGCACTCGAAAAAATCTACGAAACAACGAAGGCTCGTCTTCCTCACCATTGGCATGACCATTGCCTTCCTCATCATTTCCATCTTTCTTGTCCTCAATTTTTTCCTTGAAAATTTTTCTGAAAAACCCTTCTTTTTCATCATCTTCAGCAGATTTCGCCACTTTTTCTTCATCGTCATTTCTATCACTCCCATCCTTCTTGTCCTCAAATTTCTCCTTAAAGAATTTTCGGAAAAATCCTTCTTTTTCATCTTCTTCTACTGATTTCGAAACGTGTTTTTCCTCGGAATCATTTTTACTATCACGAAATAACCGTTTAAAAAATCCCTCTGAGCTCGATGTGACTTCCTCATCCTCATCCCTACTTTCTCTTAAAAGCCTGCGAAAGAATCCATCCCTCTCTGAGTCTTCGTCAACTTTATCCATTGATTTCCTAGCATCATCATCCCTACTATCTCTTAGAAGCCTCCTAAAGAAACCATCTTTCTCTGGTTCCTCGTCATCTCTATCCAATGATCTCCGGACATCCTCATCCCTGCTATCTCTTAAAAGCCTCCTGAAGAAGCCATCCTTTTCCGATTCGTCATCATCTTTATCCCCTGACTTCCTAAACAGCAATGCATCCCGAACTTTTGGACCTGGCATAAATTTCTTGAATATCTTATTCTCTTCTGGAGAAGGCTTACTTCCCTCATCCTGCAAAGAGTTACCCGATGAAGGCGAGAATGATAAAGACTTCTGAGTGGGCGGCGATGATGTCAACGAAAGCAACCTCTGCTTGGAAGATAACAACTTATTGAGAACTGGGTTCTTCCCCATGGGGCTCGTAGGTGCAGTTTGGGCCCGAACCAAAGGTGGCCACTCACCCATCAGAGTCGCAGCAATCTGACACTTCTCTTGAATCCTACTAATCCCCTCATTATCATCCGAGTCCTCAAGCTCCGCCATCAAAAACCAATGCACTTTCATGGCTATCTTAAGCGACTTGGAGCATATATCAATAACAAACTTATCCAAAGACGGACTAGGCTTGTGAACCAACATGTAACATATCTGAAACAAGTAGCTCTCGATTCCCGAAAGGGGCAATGTATACATTCTATTACACAGATAGTCCCGAACTCCCGGGTGATCATGCTTGTATAGATAACTAACAGCAATCCACTCACAGAAAAAGGCCGAGTCAAAGAAGCGAATTAACCAACCACTCTCACCAACGCTCTCACTCGTCGGTATGGTTCGGGTAATCTCCCGAGGTGATTCAGCTGGTTCTCCTCGAGTCAATCCCAATAGCCTCACCATTATCAATCAATCTACCATCATAAAACCCAAACACTCATTTCCCTCAATTCAAAAAGATCTCTCTCTCTCTCTCTCTCTCTCTCTCTCTGTACATATACCAAATTCAAACTCTAATTATCAACTTTCAATACATATACTCGAAAAAACCCTAGTTACTTCAATTGAGACAGTGACACGAATGAATTCAATACCCTATCAAATTAAACAGTTCTGAACAAAAAAAAAAGCGCAATTCTGAATTTCAACTGCTGCAGAAATGATACACTTTCCGGTTAATTTTCTCGGAAAATGATCACAGAGACAAAAGAAAGCTTGAATACTTGATGAAATCAGAGAGATCAGAATCGATTGGGGTTAACTAGATTGTGCTGTCAGATAGAGGAGTGTACCGTACGACTGCTGTACGACGTCGTTCTATAGTTGCTGTCGTCCTCCTCTGTGCTGCGGGTAGGGGGAGAGAGACAGAGAGAGGGGTGAGATCACTAACGTAAAATGACGGTGTTACCAAAAGCAAAAGTGATGGCTTAAAAGTTAAAATAACATTTAGCACCCCTTTAAAAAGTGTTTTTTAAATAAACATGACAATTAATCCCTTTCTATTTTGATTCTCTGATGATGTTATGGTAATAGTAATGGTAATGGTGGTAGTTGTAAGATGTTAATCGTGTAATTAATTATTAAATTTGTGATTAATTGAAAATTAACACCAAAAATTTTGACTAATTACAAATTCAATAATATGACTGATTAATTTATTAAATAAGTAGATTATCATGTGACTAATTACAAATTCAATTGTGTAATTAGTTGTCAAAAATTATCATCGATGGATAAATATCTTATTTAATGCCTAAAATATTAATTGACAACATTGGATGGATTATTCTATGATTATTAAGTGTTAAAAGTTCAATAGAATAATAGGTAATTGATTATGAATTTAATTTTGTAATAATAAATTCAAATCATGTGGCACATATTAAGTTTTATTAGGGTGGCAAAATGTGCACACACACATTACCATCGGGAAAACATGTTAAATTTAATGCATCCCATTGGAGTCATGTTAATAGCTGTGGGACATATCAAATTTAACAATGATTAATTGAATTTGAAATTGAGAAGATCTAATTTTTGAATTTTCAAGGTCAAACTTGGCAAACTGTGAAGATTACCATCAAGTTAAAAGTGTGCATGTATTTGTGTATATAGTTGGTTTCATTTTGGGGTACAAAAATATATTGAAATTACACTATAGTGGATTGATACTATACCCTATGAATTAATTATGGTGTTTCATCCTCTATATGAAACCCAATGACTCTTACACAATAGACCGAGAAAAAGAGCACCTAAAAAAGACATAAGAAAATCTATACAAAAGAGACAATAAACAAAGAGAAGGTGGACTACAAAGGGCATCGACATTAGTATTGTCCCTAAAATTACAACATGTAAAAGTGAAGTTATAACTGAAAAGATTCTAAATTATAACTCAAAAAATCGATCATATGTCAAGTTAGTCCCGTTAAAGTTTTAGTTACACCTTACAAATGAGATATTACAACTAATTAAAGTAATTCATAATCGATTTTACCATTTCATAAATTGGTCGTGAATCATCTCAATATGTCGTAATTTCTGCTTTGTAATTTAATTATTTCATAACCTTTGGCACGATGGACAACCAATAGAATGTATACCAAGAGTATATATAGTATATAGTGTGCTCATATAATTGGAACGTTGGTTCAAAGGCACTTTCATTTATTTATTTTCCACAAGTAGTTACAGAGCACAAATTACTTGAAGCAATGACATCTTTCCTTTCACAATACATCGTTGAAACTACCTATGGACCCAAAAGTTACTAATTAAATTTTTTATCCAAATTATGCTAACATATTTTTTTAATTGATCATAAATATTTTGATAAGATTATAATTTATTCCTTTATTAATATTTTTATTATTCTTATTGTTTGTTTTGTACGTTCTTCATCGAAATTGTAGTATTTACATAATTGACTATTTTTTTTTTGATAATTGAAAATAAGATTTAAGAGTAAGTACAGTAAATTAAAATACAGTAATTAAATGTAATATAGCTTGGGGGAGGATGTGCATCCAAATCCACTAGAACTTTTGTTAAATTTGGCAATTGGTCCAGCTGGAATGAGTCAGTATAACCCATAGCAAGCCCCCATCTTGCTAATTCATGAGCTGCACCATTTGCATCCCTGCGTGTATGTACAAATTCCAATTCCGGATGATGTTGAAGTATAACTTTTATGTCTTGTAAAATTGAAAGCACAGACCAGTGAGGTTTGACATAAGGGAGCATGATGGAATGAACTACAATCTGTGAGTCTCCTTCTATGAGCACATAAGACCATCGCTTGGCATGAGCACATTCCACAGCTTGCCTTGCAGCTAGAGCTTCAGCTATGAGTGGGTCTGCTTTTGCTACGATCTGAAGTTCGCTTCCTATAACTGATCCATCATGAAGTCTGGCGATTGCTGCAATACGTGATTTCCTATTCCCCACTGCTGCATCAAAGTTAACTTTTGTAATTCCTTCATGAGGGGTTCTCCAAAATTCTAGTGCTTTTTGGATTGGTGGGGCCTTTGGATGGATTTTAACTTCTCTAAACTCATCAAAGGTCTTCAAAACTTGCTGAAGGAATTGATGTGGAATGACTAGTTGACTATTGTGAAGAGTCTTATTCCTCCAAGTCCAGATACTATAAGTTAAGATAGCTGTAAATAGCAACAGCTCAGAGTAAGGAGGGCAATTAGGTCCAAAGAGGATAGTGGGATAAAGGATGTTCTGAATCCATTCCTGTAGACTAAGGTGAGAAAAGGAATATGTGCGAAGCCCCCATCTTATGAACTAGACCATCCTAGGCAAATGGCAAAGGAAGAATAGATGGGTGGCTGTTTCTGGATATTGGTGGCATATGGGGCAAAGGATGTCTAGTATGGAAAATCTGCTTGCTAGTAAAGTTCTAGTTGGGAGGCACTCTGCAGTCAATCTCCATAGGAACATTTTATGTCTTTCATGAATAAGAGCCTGCCATAATCTCTTCCAGTCAATTTTTGCTAGGTAGTGGCTTTGTGAATCTTGCACAGCTTTATAAGATTTGTAGGAAGATTTGCAGTCAAAATTCTCATTCCTGTTCAGTATCCACAATAGCTTGTCTTCCCTCTAAAAGGTTGGGATATGAATTCTCAATATAGCATGAATGGTTTCTTGATTGAACAATGAGGATATAAGAGTTAAGTTCCAGCTATTGGTGTCCTGGTCAATTAGTTCAGATACAAGACTGGGAAGATTCTCTGATTCATGTTGTAGATGGACTTTGAATGTTGGCAGATTAGGCACCCAAGGTTCTATCCAAATATTTATTGATTGACCATTCCCCACCATGCAGCAGGCACCTTGCTCAATGATTGGTCTACACTCCAAAATTTGTTTCCAGATTTGAAAGTCTGGTGGCTGTTTACTGGTGTAAAAGAAAGAGCTTCTAGAGCAATATTTTCTTGCTCAACTGACTGGTCCATAACTTGCTTGAGTTGGAAATCAATTGTCATCCCAGCTTGGACATTAATGTTTTATTAATATCAGAAGTTCTTCTGAAACCTAAGCCTCCAAATTCCTTAGGTGTGCATAATGAGTCCCAAGATTTCAATGTCAGATTATGTTTGTCTTCAGAATGGCCCCACCATAAGTTCTTGATTGTTCTATCCATCTTGCTGCAAAGGTATTGTGGCAATAAAAAGGATTGCATGGCATAAATTGGCATTGCCAAAATAGTTGACTTTATTAGAGTTGCTCTCCCTACATAGGAGAGTAATTTGGCTTTCTAACCCTGCAGCTTCATCTCAAGTTTCTGTAAGATTGGTTGGAATGAGCTTGTTCTAGATCTCTTCATGAAAAGAGACAGTCCTAGGTAGTTAGCTTCCAAAGGTCCCTTTTTAATCCTTAAAATTTGTTTGATGGGTCTGATCAAAGAATGTTGGGCATTTGGGCTGTAGTACACTCTGGATTTCTCATAGTTTATCTGCTGCCCAGACTATTGAGCTATGTAGAGAGACAACTTTTGATAGCTGCAGCATCTTTCTTGGTGGCTCTTGCAAAAATGAGGAGGTACTTTGAAAACATTAGGTGACTGATAGGTTCGCAGCTTCGTGAGATTTTGATGCCTTTGAGGTTTCCCAGTAATGTTTCCCTGTGGATTAATCTAGAAAGAATTTCCATGCAAATGACAAACAGTGAGGGTGAAAGAGGATCTCCATATCTAAGACCTCTTTGGGCATGAAAGTTTCCAAGGGGGGGGCCATTGATCAGGACTGAGAATGAAGCTGTGGAGATATATTGTTCAATTATGTTGATAAATTGGTCAGGAAAACCAAGAAGTTTAAGGACTTGCAAAAGGAAAGACCATTCAACTTTATCAAAAGCTTTGGCAATATCAATCTTTAACATCATTAAAGCACCTTTCCCTTTTTTCTTTTTGAATTGGTGAACTACTTCTTGAGCCAGAATGGTGTTCTCTGCAATACCTCTACCTAGGATAAATGCACTTTGGTTTGAGAGATGATTTGGTCTAAAAGAGTTCTAATCCTATTGGCAAGGATTTTGGAAATGATCTTATAAGCAACATTACATAGACTAATTGGCCTATACTAATTAATTGTGCTGGCCTTTGTGGATTTGGGAATGAGACAAATATTGGTTCTATTAATTTCAAACAACATGTGACCTCCAGCAAAGAACGACTTGCCCATATCAATTAAATCCCCTCATGTGGCATGCCAATATGTCTAGTAAAAGATGGCAGACATACCATCAAGTCCAAGGGCTTTGGTTGGAGGCATTGCAAAGAGAGTTGCTTTAATTTCTTCTAGTGAAGGTATGGCACAAAGATCAGGGTGTTGTTCGTGAGTGATTATGGGTGCTATAAGAACATCTAAGTGTTGGGGAAAGTGGGGATTAGATGTTGTGAAAAGTGTTTGAAAGTACTATAGGAATTGGTTACCAATAGGCTCCTTTTCTGTGGTCTATGTTCCATATGGAAGCTTCAAGCAATCAATTGAGTTCTTTCTATCTCTGATAACTGTGGTAGTGTGAAAGAATTTGGTATGGGCATCTCCTTCTTTCATCCATTGAATTCTTGATTTTTGTTTTCACATCTCCTCCTCCCTTCTGAGTTGTGCATTAAGATCATGCTGCAAGATTTTCTCCTCCACTATATTGTCTTTAGTTGGTTCAGCTTGTTGTAGATAATCAATTATGCTCCTCAGTGTCTTTGCCTTTTGGATACAGTTTCCAAATACTTCCCTATTCCAATGCTTTAATGCTTCTTTAGTTGCTTGTAGCTTCTTGCAAAATTTGTATGCTACTAATCTTCTTCTATTAGTTTTCCATGATCCTTTGACCACATGGTGACTGTTAGGGTCCCTTATCCACATATTTTCAAATTTAAAAGGTTTATGAAAGGTTTTAGGGATTCCAGATGTGTTTAGTAGGGGGGAATGGTTAGAGGAAATAGCTGGTAGATGTCTAATGGCAGAATGTGGAAATAACATTCTCCAGCCAAGTGTGATTAGTCCTCTGCCTAATCTTTCCTTGATGCTTGCAAGACCTTGACGTTTATTGGACCAAGTGAAAGGATTGTCGTGATAGCCAATGTCAACAAGTCCTTGGTCATTAATGAAAGAACCAAAGCCCCCATTTGATGGGAATGCGAATGATTTACCCTCTCTTTTCTCCTCCTAAGAAATCACATTGTTGAAGTCTCCTATAAACATACTTGGTCATGGGTTATTTGTGAGTATTTGATTCATCGAATCCCAGAGTGCAACCTGAAGTCTTCTACTTGCTGGAGCATATATGCAGTTAAGCAACCAGCTTGAGTATGGAGGATCCGAAGTAATCACAACTAATATGATGCTCTGCTTTGCAAGTAATACTTCAACCTCAACACCTTTCCTCCAACACAAACATATTCCGCCAGATAGTCCTTTAACACTCTGTATCTCAAAGTTGTGGAAACCAAGGGTGAGCAAAGTTTTTTTGGTTTTTTCTGAAGAAATTTTAGTTTCCAAAAAGAAGATTAAATCTGGGTGATACTCCCTTATTTGAGCCTTCAAATGGCAAATTGTCATGGCATGGCCCAGCCCTCGACAATTCCATATATATCCTATCATGGTGAGGGTGGGGGGCAAGGTCAGTCCCGCCTCCTCAGCCATTGAGATGGTTTCCTCTGTAACATGAACTTGGGTCTCTTCATGGATAATTGTGCTAAAGTGGGTTGTTTCCTTGATGATTCTCTCACATTTGAACTTTCTATATGGTTTCCTTTGAAGATGGTGGGTAGGGTGAGTGGGTGAGTTTTGATGTTGATCAATTCTGACTTGAACATTGGGTTTATTTGGTTCAGAGAGCTGGTGAAGGTCTGTGGGCAGAGTTATCCCAGCATCAATGGAATTAGGTTTTACTTTAGCTGAATTTGGATCCTTTGCTTGTATAGGCAATCTAGCAATTCTACCATCATCTTTCCTGTAGAATTTTGGTGGTTGGATATGGATTCCGTCTTCAAGAGCATTCCTTTTAAGTGAGAGACGTGTGAAGATTATGGTCATACATTCATAAAAAAAGGTAGTTAGGTGAGGTGGTAGTGGTGTATTTTGGCTTATGGTAAGGGATGGACTTGATTTTTCCTCCATTAGATTGTGTGGAGAAACGAGAGCTAGGTCTTGAGAGTTGTTGTTTAAGGCAAGTGATGAGGTGCTACTTCCCTGTGTTGTTTTGTGCAAAAGAACAAGTTCCAGGCAAGGACGCGTTTTGGAGAGATTAACTGAATTTTGGTTTTAATTTTTGGGTACAAGTGTTGTGGCCATTGGGTTATTGGACATTGTTTGGGTTTTGGTGTCAGTAGGCTTGACTGGTTCTGGGTTTTGGATTGGGTTATCTGTTGGGCTATGGTCATTATTGTTTGGTATGGTTGTTGGGTTGATTCTTTCTTGGATGTGATGTGGGGGTGGTATCGTATCTCCTGAGGCGGTGTAGTAGGGAAGAGAAGAAGATTCTGTTGCAGAGTTTGTTAGCAAAAGATCCAATAGGTACGTACCACGTGGCAATTCTTCTGTAGGTTGTGATTCTGGACGTAAGTGCATTGACCTTGCCACAGGTGTACCGTCTGTTGTACACGTGCCAGATTTTGTTTGCTGCTCACTCTCCGGTGCTGATGACTGGGAAATTGGCGCACGCGCCACTGCTGCGGGTAAAGGTACTGGTTCACTAGCCTCCAATTCTGGCCGTGATTGTGGGTTTTCCAATGAAAGTTGTGAGATTGATGATACTCCTGAATTTGCACGAAGCTGGGGGGCCATATTCCCCAGATTGATTGTTTGCTGGTTTGTGATTGCAATTGCTTCTTTCGTATCCTAACCTTCCACATGAATAGCAGAAATCCCCTAATCGTTCATACTTCAGGGGTATGAGTTTTTTCCTTCCGTCACTAGGCATCTAAAAGTGGGTTCTAAGAGGTTGTGTAAGATCAATGATAACACGGGTACGAATATACCCTTTCCACACTGTTCCTTGGTGCATTTGTTGAGTAGAGAGAGCTGGAGTATCCAGTGCTTGGGCTATCTTGAAGGCATTTCCTGGAGTGATTAGGTCAGGGGATAATCTATGTGCTTGTATCCAAAAGGCTGTAGAATTAAAATCCAAATCCGAAATGGATAGATTCCCAGACCACAGGAGAATTACCATCAGTTGACCTTTAACTGTCCAAGGGCTCATTCGGATTCCCTTTTGTTTGAGATCCTCGTTCTTGAAGATGAAGATGTAAGTGTATGTTTCACCATCCTGGATGCTCATTTGTTCCCCTTGCATTCCAGGCTTTGGAGAGTATTTCCTTCACCACATTCCGATTAATGTTTTTGGTAGAGAATATTTTTCCTATGAGGCAAGCATTCTGCACAAAGTCTTTGGTGTTCACATCAGATTCGAATGGGATGAGAAGCGTTTGCGAATGGGAAGATTGATTTTCCATTTGTGATGGGTATCTATGTTTAGGCCAGCTGAACAAATTGGGATGAGGTGATGAGTGTTGGTTGGGTGGATAGAAACATGGTCAAGCTATGAGGAACCTGGGGAATATGTAGAAGAAGAATGTATTGTGGTAGCTATGGAAGAGTATAGTGAGTAATGTTACAGTCACTGGTTAATGTTTCCACAGATATCAGTTAGTAGAAGAACAGTGGATAGATGAGACAGTGGGAAAAAGAGGCAATGTGTGTGGGTTTTGCGAAGGCCACTATGGAGGAGAGGGAGGTGGGAATAACCAGTTGTTCAGAAACAATGAGTGGAGGAAGGTGTGTTCGATGTCCAGAGGCGGTGAGTATAGAACTCAGGGAAGGACGCCATGGAAGGGGAGAGAGGTGACTCTACGCGGAGAGAGCAAATCTTTTATTACATGATTGACTATTATTACAAATACATTCATTTCTATCTTTTTTTTTAATTATTTTACTATCTTCTAATTTTTTAGGATCTTTT
This sequence comes from Ilex aquifolium, assembly GCA_951799425.1. Lineage (NCBI taxonomy): Eukaryota > Viridiplantae > Streptophyta > Magnoliopsida > Aquifoliales > Aquifoliaceae > Ilex > Ilex aquifolium. The sequence goes on from OX637391.1 coordinate 30,169,038, forward strand.
ACTTGTTTATATTTATAATATTTACCTAAATATTTGTTATATTTTATTTACTATGAGTAACAACTTTATTGAAAAATATTTTTGAAATTAAATTTGTTTTATTTTGGATCTTTTATGAGAATGAATAGTTTAGTTGACAGTTAATACTTAAATTACAATAAAATCGAGTTTGAGACAAGTGGAGAATATATCAAGTTTGATTTTGCTTTTGTGAGAGAGAGAAAGAAAGAGATACTTATTATTATTATTTTTGACACGAAAAAGTAAAAAAAAAAAAAGATTGACGATGTCAAGACTTTCTTGTTTACTCTTTTTATCCTTTAATAAATGTGATTGTGTTGGGTGAGTTGGACTTTTGGACCAAAATTTTAGGTTTACTTCCTGAGGAGTGTTTTTGTTATATTAAATTGTATTGAGTTTTAATCTTTGGTTTGTATTTATTATATTATTCACATCTTAAATTGGGGCCTTATTTATATGTGGGGCTTAGACCACACTTTTTTTCCTCTTATGTTGAGCCGAAACTGGCTAAGATGTGCATACATGAATTTTGTTAATATTGCGCGACACATTGATATCATAACATATCTTTATCTCAATGAGTAAATAAAGATCTATGCACTCGTTCAATCTATTATCTATATACCATGAGTGATGACTGTAATCAAGAAATATTGGCTTGGCTTGTGTAAGAACGAATAAAATCATATGGTTGGTTGGTTGACCTTAGGGATCTTCACCCTACTTTACGGGTAGAAATTATGGTATTTCATCTTCCTACTCGATACTTTGCGGAATTTTTTTTTTCTTAACTTATCTTACCTAATCAAGTGTAATATTCCTACCCAAATTTCATCTAAAACAATCGGCTAGGAAGTCGGGTAGGAAATTGGATGAACACATATTTTTTAGTTATTAATTTTTAGATCATTTTAACAATTTAATTAAGTTACCTACACTAATTAACTAACACAATAAACCAATAACACTAAAGAAAATACAATAAATTCGATAATACATAAACGATAACAATAAACATATAACAAGAAAGTCATAAACATCAATACATCATATATAAGAAAGTCATAAATATCAATAAAATATTAGAATTTTTATATTTTTGAATTTTAATTTTTAGGTATTAACATATATATATATGTTAGAGTACTATGGATTCTGTTCCAGCTTCAAGTTTTGTAATATCACCATTAAGTTTTACACCTAAAGTAAGGGCTTTGGGTGTTTTATCACAAGTTAAACTTAATGTGAAGTCTGGGAAACAATTAAAATACACAGGACCTTGATGGAGGCCTGCTTCCATTATCCCTAAAATGCTAGGTTTATAAACTGTAAACCTTCCATCTCTTAGGGTTAACAAAACTGAAGTATTTGTTCTCATTGTTAATAATGGTTTAATTGCAACTTGGACTAGACCTAAATGGATAAATTTAAATCCTTTAGACCTATGTCTTTTTAAAGCTTCCTTACTGAGGAGCTGGCAAATTTCTTCCTCATTCCTGAGAGGATGAACTTGTTCAATTGTGTTGACTTGTAATGCAGCATTAAAGGCTGTAGGTAGCCAACTTGTTTTGTAAATTTCCCTATGGGGGACTTTTGGAATGTTCCAATCACTCCATTTTACTTTGGATTCAAAATACTCATGTTCTTCTTCATTCACTATATTTGGTAAAGTACTGGATGAAGATCTAGATGAGCTAGCTCTAGAGTTAGATCTGAATAATCTACTCATGTTTAAATCAAAGTTTTTCAAATTTTAAATTACTACTTAGATTTCTAGACCTACACCACCTGATCTTCAATTTGAAAAAAAAAAATATTTCTAATCAGTTTTCTGTTCAGTCTAACAAACTCTATGAATAGAACATAGATGGGTTAAGTGAACAAGAAATACTTAATAAAATTAGTCATTTGTCCATGGTTGTAAATAGTTATGTCACCAACCTTGAACCCGATATTGTTAACCTTGTAACCTCAGGATTCACAGGTGTTCTAAGAAATTGGTGGGACAACTATCTTACCCAAGAACAAAGAGACAGTGTCACATATGCTGTCTTAAAAGACAATGAAGGTGTAACACCCCGCATTTTCTTTTATATATGTATATAGATATATAGTAAATAATTGTTGTAAAAATGTTGATATGTGTAATGATGTAAGAATGAACTATATAGATTGTAATAGTAGGAGAAATGCTAGAGATGCATATTGGTTGGGAAGTTTGAGTTTCAAAGACGTTTAAACTTGGAAAGGGTGATTAGATGAATTTCTAAATATTTTTAGGTCAAAATAAGGTGTCCATTGAATCCGGAAGGTCGAACAACCTTGGGAGAGGTAATATGAGGTGTATTGGAAGTTAGGAAGTATTTTGGAGTAAAGACACATTTAGAGAGAGTTGGGTAAAAATGGATCTTGGACACTGCTTAGTATTTTGGCCATAACTTTTTATCCTTATGTCCAATTGATCTGAAAATTTTACAGTAGATAGTAGACATCTAGGGCTACAAAAGTGTATCTCATGAAAATTTTCCAATTCAACCTCTAAATGGGTCAAAACTTCCCTGGAAGTCGAAGTAGCGGAAGTGTACCGGAACACAGTACCGGTACGCCCGAACCAGTAGCTTAACCATACCGGTAGAGCGTACCGGTACGCTTTCTCTGACACTCACCGAACAGTTAAAAATTCGGGATTTTTGGGTTTAAAACACCACCTCAAGTCCTCATTTGCCCCATTCTTCACTCCACTCTCACCTTAAACACTTTAGAACCCTAGGAGAGAAAGAAAGGAAGAGAGAAACTTAAGATCAAAGGGGAAAAACACAAGATTTAAGGGTGATTCAAGATTCAAGCCCTAGATTCAAGAACACCAAGGTAGGGGATTTCTTCTCTTTCTCTTACATTGAGGTTAGGGCTTATGTATATATGTATATTTTGCTCTAAATGTTATAGATATGATATGAAATCATCATCTCTTAATCTTTTGGGCAAAGATTACATGTTTTTAACAAAGTTAGGGTTGAATACCCATGAAATCTCTTTTTGTGTTTCAAAACCCTAGTTTTTGGAGAGGATGGATTTTCTTCTTAAATTCTTCCTTTATTATTGATTTTGAAACCATAGTGTTTTGTGTTGAGTAATAAAATGATGTTGTGGTGATCTCTTGTATTTTGTAATTGTTTATTGAAATTGTCATGTGATAAATTTGGGGGTTTTTAAGATATACTTGTAAATTGTGAAATTGGGTTTGGTTTTGTATCTCTTATGAGTGTGGGATGACCATGGGTGGTCTTTGACGAGATATCGTAGAGTAGGTAGGCGTGTTGCTTGCTCCGTGTGGGTTGGCATTTTTCCTACCACTCGTAGTGGGGTTAGTGCTTTGGTAAGACTAAACCGCTATTGCTCACGGGTGCCGTGTCAGAGGGTTAGTATACTAATACCTGGGTTAGATACGTCACTGCCATTGGTATGACATACGCCCTTCCTAAAGGATGGATATCTTTGATAAGATTTGTGTGGGTGTGTGTGGGCTAGATATTACTCAATGTGTTGATTCATGGGGTTTGCCTTACATTATGTTTGAGATACATATACATATGGATGAATTATTGTTTTATTGTGGAAAATGGTTACCTACAAGAACTTGTGGGAGTATGGGATTCCACAAGGTCTTGTGGGAAAATGGTTTATATTTTGGGAAATAGATATGTGTTGGATCTGGTTTCTTTTACTATTCATTTAAATTAATGTTGCTACTTAAACTTGAGATCCATTCTAAAATGTCCCTGTTTTACTTCAAAGATTATATATGCTATTTGTGAAATGAGACCGGCCATTTTATATGCTTTTATAAACCTTGTTCGAGTTTGGGAGGAATGTTGCTACAAAGCTTAGTGCTCACCCCCTACAAACAACATATTTCAGGTCTTTGTCTAGAGGAGGAGCTCGGAACTGACGAGCCGGGACATTGGGAAGCTCCCATAGAAGGGAACGTAGATCCCGAGATGGACCAGTAGAGACATAGCTTCTTTTGTAATAGACTTGAGAATTTATTTTGAAATCATGTGAAGTTTAGTTTTCTTTTGTTATTCCGCTACTCAGTTACGTTTGATCCTTTGAGATGTAAATGTCATAGCTTGGCTTATTCTTTTGGGATGAGATTGTAAATTCTATGGATGATGAATGGAAAAATTTTCTTATTGATGGATTATCTTAGTGCTCTCATTATGTAAATGGTTTTAGAATGTAATGCCGTCCAGGGTGGTTTTTGGGGCGTTACAGAAGGTATCCCAGTCTTTGATGAAAGGATTGGAATGGCTAAACCTGATGGTATAAATACCCTGAAATTGTGTATTGATATGAGGATTAGTAAGCAACTAAAAAATGAAAAGAAAAAGGCTAAATATGAATTAGGTGATTTCTGTGAACAATATGGTCTTCAACCTATAGCACCATCCCAGTCCAGAAAACACAAGTCACATAGGCCTTATTCTAAGAGCAAATCTTACCACAGACGTAGTAAGAAATCCTTTTCCAAACCTGAATCTTCTAGCCATCCCACTAGGAAGTCTAGAAAACCTTATAAGCGTAACACTTATAAGAAAAAATCAGGGGGGAAAGGGAAAGGAAAAGCTCAAGATGATATGAAATGTTTTAACTGTGGAAAACTAGGCCACATTAGTCCTGATTGTCCAGTTAAAAAACAAGTTAAAAGGTTAAACTTAGCCCCAGAAAACGAAGAAGAAATTCTTAAAATCTTTAGGCTAAATAACCCTAGTTCAGATGAAGAAGAATCAGATGGCTCAGAAAGCCATGAAGAAGACTCTTCAGACTTTTATTCAGCCTCTGATAATCCTAATGAACCTAACATTAAATTAGGTTGCATGTGCCCCAAAAAGGTTAGGGTTATTACTAAACAATCTGAAGAACATATCCTAATTGATCTAATCTCCAAGATAGAAGATCCAGATCTTAAGGATAAATATGTTAAACAACTTAGGAATTTGTTTGTTAAAAAAGATAATAAGCAACTTGTTCCTGAAAAACAACTTATTAGTCTTAACAAAATTATGGAAAGATTTAGTAAGGAAAAGAAGAAAGAAGTCACCTTACAAGATCTCCAGAGTGAAGTTAATAAGTTAAAAGAAGAAATAAAAGATCTAAAAGCTCAAGACAAGAAATTTGCAGAAGCTTTAACTCTTTTGCAATCTGGGAATGATTTAGATAAATCAAAGGACTCAGATCCTGAAGAACAATCTGAATCTGAAAATTTAGTTAATCCGTTTAGTCATAATAGAGCATGTTCTCAGGGGATACCCGTAACCTCCACCTCTTATGTGGAAAATTCTGGTTTAACGAACCTGCCATTTCATGATGGATGCTCGCAAACAGATGATAAAAGGATTAATCTAATTAATAAACTCACAATTCAAAAATGGTATGTTGAAGTAAAAATTGTTATTTCTGATGATTTTGTACTTAACACCATTGCCCTTATTGATATTGGTGCAGATGTAAATTGTATCCAAGAAGGGATAATTCCAACTAAATTCTATGAAAAAACATTAGAAAGAATTAGTTCTGCCAATGGCAGTAGAATGAAGGTTAAATACAAATTACCAAAAGTGCATGTTTGTCAAGATGATGTATGTTTTAAAACGTCATTCATACTTGTAAAAGACATGACTGATTTAGTTATTCTTGGTTTACCATTTGTATACTTATTGTATCCCTTTACAACAGGTACAGATGGACTAACAACCAAGCCTTTTGGTCAAACTGTAATTTTTAAATTTGTTACTAAACCTGAAGAAAAACAATTAAGGCAGCTAAAAGATTATTCAATCTCTAAGTCCCTTAATGTTATCAACAGGAAAATTAATCAAGTGAAATTTCTCCAAGAAGAGATTAATCACCTCAGGATTAATGAACAACTAACCAACCTACAAATGCATTACCACTAATCTAAATGTACATGCATTAAGTAAAAGCCCTAGGGAAAGTACTCTGTTAATGCAAGCCAGTACTAGTGAATCCAACATGCAAGTCCCTAAAAGACTTTTATGGAAGGATGTTGAATTACCAGAACACTGGATAGTTGAAAATGAAAATTATAATAAAGATAATAAAGTTCAGACCACTAATGTCGAACATGTCCAGCAGCTTACTGACGGCTCAGTAAGAATATCCTTTGATGGTGCAAGATCTCATAGATCTAGTCTATCATCAATTCCTCCTAGTTGGGTTAATAGACCTATTAGGATTAATGAAGGAAGAAAATATTATTCTTATTCTAGTATCTCCAGAAGAGATAAAGAAATTTCAGAAGAATTAGATAGAAGACTTAAGTTAAAAGGAATTGATAACTCAGCCTCCATTAGTAGACCATACTACACACCAGCTAGTGTGCCGTTACAGTCTAGATTTAGTGAATTCAAAGAAGCAGAAAAAGAAGACTTAGTTCCTCCCTTTTCTCCTTCTGTTAGTGACTTTGATGGAAACTTAGGTGGAGAAGCCCCAATTAGCCATCACCTATGTACCATCACCAAGGCAAAAGAATTTTTCATGCCTGATATTTACAAGTTAATGAGAAAATTCAGATCTGAGGAAAACAGACCCCTTAGGAAAGAATTTGAAAAATTAACTAGTAAAAAACAGGAAGAAATTAGAAAAAAATGGATTAAATTAATGTATAAAATAGAATCTGAAATTGCCTTAGCTGACTACCTTGATAACTTCCACAAAGAAGTAAAAGTAGTAACTAAGCATATTTGGAAAACAGAAAATTCCACTGTATCCTCTAGTCATCCTCCTGTAGAGACTTTCACAGTTAAGTATATGAACACAGATGTTACAGCCTCTCCTTTTAAGATTCCTATTAATGAATCAGAAAAGAAGGTAGTTGAGCAAGTTAATTTTACCAACCAAAGCCTAATCACTATAGGAAAACAATTGGATAAAATTGAAACAAAAATTGATGAAATCAGACCATTTTCAAGTAAAATAGAGAAACCTCTAATTAATCTACCTGAAGATATGAAAAATTTAGGTTTAAAAGATAAACAGATTATTCAACAGATTGATGCACTGTTAAAAAAGACAGAAATTGTTGGTTCGTCTCAAGTAACAGTTATCAACCAAACATCTGATGATTCAGAATAAAGTAGCTCAGAAAGTTCATCTAGTTCTGATAATGAAATTGAAGAATTGGAAAAACAGTTTGCTGATCACAATATCAACCAGTTGAGTTCAAACAAACCTATTTCCAAGATTAATAAGTTAATCACGGTCCCTACTAGTTCCACTAGAATTGGTATTCTAGACCTACACCACCTGATCTTCAATTTGAAGAAAAAAATATTTCTAATCAGTTTTCTGTTCAGTCTAACAAACTCTATGAATGAAACATAGATGGGTTAAGTGAACAAGAAATACTTAATAAAATTAGTCATTTGTCCATGGTTGTAAATAGTTATGTCACCAACCTTGACAGTCATGAACCCGATATTGTTAACCTTGTAACCTCAGGATTCACAGGTGTTCTAAGAAATTGGTGGGACAACTATCTTACCCAAGAACAAAGAGACAGTGTCACATATGCTGTCTTAAAAGACGATGAACGTATCCCAGTCTTTGATGAAAGGATTGGAATGGCTAAACCTGATGGTATAAATACCCTCATATTCACCATAATCAAACACTTTGTTGGTACACCTAGTAATATTGCATCTAGGATCCATGACCAGCTTACCAATCTTAAGTGCCCAACACTTAGTGATTTTGGAATGTTCCAATCACTCCATTTTACTTTGGATTCAAAATACTCATGTTCTTCTTCATTCACTATATTTGGTAAAGTACTGGATGAAGATCTAGATGAGTTAGCTCTAGAGTTAGATTTGAATAATCTACTCATGTTTAAATCAAAGTTTTTCAAATTTTAAATTACTACTTAGATTTTAGCTATTTGGTACATACCCCCTAATCTGTTTTACCCTCAGTTTCTCGCCTAAATTCCCTTGACTGCCACACCTGGACTTACAAACGGGAAAGACAAAGAGGCTTACACACTCTAGAGGCTTACACACTCTTGGATAGACAAAGGCTGGGTGACCAAATGAGACTAAATTAAGAAGTGAAAAGACAGAGATTTAAAATAAGTGAGACTATGAGCCAATGACTCATCCTGATAGAGCATAAGAATAGTCCATGACTCAATGTAGTCATAGTAATTGAACTGCCACACCTGGACTTACAAATGGGAAAACAAAGAGGCTTACACACTCTTGGACTTAAGACAAAGGCTAGGTGATCAGGTTAAGTAAAAACTTATAACTGATTTACTGGAATTGAAATAATTAAAATTCAAAAATAGAGGGTATATATATATATATATTCACGGGTAGGGTAGCGTAAGAATACGAAAATTTTGACAGTATTTCGCATTCCTACTTGATTTTTTGCGAAATATCAAAAAAATCTTCCGTTGGCCTACCCGATTCTTTCGGATAGCCGATCAATAGAGTCGGATAGGGTAGAATAGGGTCGAAATTTACGAGTAATCAAAAATTTGAACACTTCTAGTTGATATGTGTCTGATTGTTTTAGCAGGGTACATATAACCAAGGAAAAATAACTATAAAATTCTATTTTTTTTAAACAAAGTTTTATTAAATTTCACTCGTATAAATAAGTGCTTATTTTTAATGTAATTTTAAAAAAGTATTATTTTTTTGTTGAAAAAACCCAAAGAGTCCTATTAAATATCTGTCTGGACACCTAATTGCTCCATTTTCAAGCTAATTTAAAAAAAAAAATCATAACTTTATTATCATTATTCTCTTGCCATTAGCTTTAAATAACAAAAATGTCACTATATGAATTATCATGTTATTCAAAAATACATAAATAAAGCGAATTATTAATATAACTTGGTATCAGAAAAAACTTTGTTAGCAAGTTAGACGAGTTATTCGAATTATATTTTTTTCCATTAATATGATGCGTAACAAATAAATGTTGATTTGTAAGAAAATAAAAAATTATACAAAGTCGAACTTAAAATCATATACGTCTGGTGGCAATAATTCTTTTTTTTTTTGTGGATAAACTAAACTTGCACAATAAAATATATATATATATATATAAGTGTAATTGATGTTGCAATAAGAATTGGTAAAAATGGAATAAGGCCATGATTGATACACCTTTGGATTAATGTGGAATAAATTATCAAAGTTGGGATTTAAATGTTGTACCAGACAATAATTTTTTATTACAAAAAAGACTTATTGGTTATTGGAACAACAACCAACGTTTGGCTGGAGCCTGGAATTATCAAACAATGAAGTTGCTACATAACAGTGGCAGTACTACACGTTTGGGATCAATATTCAAGGGTGTAATTTGAACTGATCAATCAAAATTCAATCCAAAAATGCTTAATACTTGCACAAGAATTTTGATCTGGGTGGAGTTTGAAGCAAAAATTCGTATACAATGTAAATTGTTTCAATATTTAGGTTCAACTCGACTTTTCAAGACTCAACTCGAATTGCACTCAAGAACCAAATTTGAATTTCTAGTGTCTGAGTTATGCAACTCGCTTTCAAAAATCTAAGAATTGCAATACTTCGAAGGGTTCAACTTGAAGGTCGGTTTCAAGTTGAACTCAAGTTAAATGTTTTATTCATTCAATTGAACCCAAATTTACACCCCGACCCACTCTGTTAGACCCTAACCAAGCCATCCCAATATAAATCTACATGGTAATCAAAACCCATATAACATATAAAATCCATTTATTACATGTACCAATAGATGATTTAGTCCAAACTAAATGTTTGGCATACAAATTCTATAAATCATAACATCTGAAAAACACTCTTTTTTTAATCATTATTGTCACAAACATGCCACAAAAAAGACCATGTGAATAGATCAATTACCACTTGTTACAAACTTGCAAAATCATATCATGTGCTAGTAGAATTGAGCAAGAAAGCTTGAGATTTCCTCTCATAATAATAGTCATTGGAAGCAGAAGCGTCAGCAGAGAAGATCATCACCCCATTAACATCAAACCCATTTTCTTCCAAAAGACTCAAAGCCTCAAAAAATGCATCCCCTTGAATTCCCCTCCCATTAACTTCATAGCTAGGCAACACTTTCTCTCCCCCAAACTGCTGAGTTCTAAGTCTGAAGGCTTCCAAAAATCCCCTCGGGGTCTTGACCTTATCGGTATAGAATTGGTGGTTTACGTAGTCAATCACATCTCCATATCGGTTATAGAGCTCAATGTAGGGCGCAGTCGTGCTGTAAAATGGCGCGATTGTGGCCACAGAGATGACACTTTGGTTCTTCAATAGAGTGATGAGTTCACCAATGCAATAGGCAAAGCTTTCGTTGTGTTTTGGGAAGTTTTCGTAGTCTATGTCAATTCCATCTAGGTGGTATGTGGTGACAAGTTTTTTAAGGGAGGTGAAGGCATTGGAGATCCATTGTTGGGGGTCGGGTGGGGTGTACCAACGGAGGACTTTGTTGCCTAGGCTCCAGCCGGAGAGGCTGGCCAAGGCCTTAACGTTGGCGTGGATGGCCTTGATGGCTGCTACTGATTCTGGGGTTAAGGTTGGTGCCCAGTATGCTGAGAATGTGCCATTTTGGGGATTTCCTGAGGAGTCTGCATCAATGGCAAAGCTTAGTATGAAGTGGAAGTCAATGCCATCTTCAATGGGAACAGGGGTAAATGTTACTAGAACACCGGTTGCTCCAATGTACTCCATCATCACCTTCCCATCTGGAGCATAGAGTAACATAATATAGTTCAGAACAAGCATAGTCCAAACTACTTGTTCATAAAAATTCCAAGGATGAATGATTAATTACAAGATAAAAACCAGCTCATTAGTTACAGTAGGAACGGCCATCTAGATTCCTTTCCATTATTTACAGTAAAAGTGTGTGCATGAGGAGAATGAAATTAAGACACAACTATACTATGTTTCTTTAGATTTACTTTTAATATAAATAAACTAAAATCGAACCCAGCTCGAACTACTCGGTTGGTTTAGAGATACTTACTGCAGCATTGTTGAAAGATAAGAACTGCAGCAGCAACATGAAGGAGAAAGAGATTATTAATCTTAGCCATCATTCTTCTGCAGGCTCAAGAAGTGCTGCATCTTTCACTTATATATAGTGTTCTTTATTTCTCACTGTGCCGGCACAAACCAATTTTGTATTATCTCAATTGGACAAAATTGGAAAGGACTACGTGATGAAGCAGTTAGGCCATTTGCGAGGATTACAAGAACAACACCAAATGTTTAGAACGAATCACACTTTGCCCCTTTAAAAGATTTAAGATTTTCACTTTTGTTCCTTTAAAATTTAAAATCTTATTATTGCCCCATACTTCCTAAATAGTAATAATGTGTCATAATCATTAGATACCGTCTTATTCAGAAACTGCCAGTTTGTTAGGTCTCCACCCGTTTATTCACAAAATTTATGTTTAGATTTATCGCTCGCAAGCTTCAAATACCTTATTCAAGTTTGACTCGTTTATTTTTTTGTCCAAGCTTAGGTTTGGCTAGTATGATTAAACAAACCACCACCGCCACTGCCACTGCCACCGCCACCACCGTTGTCATCGTCATTGCCATCGCCGTCGCCGCCACCGCCACCATCACCACCACCGCCACCGCCACCGTCATCGCCACCACCACCACTGCCATCGTCATTGCCATCGCCGCCACCACCACCGTCGCCGCCATCACCGCCGCCACCACCACCACCATCACCATCACCACCATTGCCACCACCGCCACCGCCATCGTCGCCGCCGCCACCCCCCACCACCGCCGCCGCCACCACCACCGCCTCCGCCACCACCACTGCCACCGTCGCCTCCGCCACCACCACCCCCCCCCCCCACCGCCATCGCCATTGCCGCCACCACCACCATCGCCATTGCCACCGCCACCCCCACCATCGTCGCCGCCGCCGCCGCCGCCGCCGTCGCCGCCATCGCCATTGCCGCCGCCGTCGTCGTCGCCGCCGCCACCACCACCGTCGCCCCCACCATCGCCTCCACCACCGTCGTCGCCGCCACCACCACCACCACCACCACCGCCACCACGATCATTGCCACCCACCATAATCATCACCGTCTCCTACCACCACCATCTCTCACCCCCACTACAACCAATGCTTAAATTCATTTATCTCTGCTCTATGTTTGTGATTTGATTTTGGATATGAATATAAATATGTTTATTGTTTATCATTTTTTATTACTCAGGCACAGACAATAACTAGTATATATATAATATACTACAATATATAATATGTAAGATAAATACATATAACATAATAAATATTTTTATATTTTTTAAAAATATATGCACTGGTTGTAGCATTTATATATATGTGTGTGTGTTTTCAAACTTAACGAGTGAGACAAACTATTGCTAAATGAACAAACTTACAAAATCAACAAACTTGAGCAAATTTAAGCTCCATTTTTTAGATAAATGAACAAAATTGAATGAGTTTCTATCCAAATTGACCAGATGTTCATGAGTAGCTTATCTCATTTTCAGAACTAATGTGAGGCAACCAATGTGTTTTATGGGGTAAAGCATGGCTGGTAAATAATTTCAGGATGCAAAATGTCATTATGATATGTCTACACATTGTTGGGGGCATATCATCATACTTCTGAAAACTCAAAGGGTTCGATGTAAAAAAATTTACTCGAGATGAAATAGGATTTTTAAAATGTGAGACATTAAAGTATCATTAACCCATGTTTTTAAGGAAAAAGTCACAAGTGCTAACTGTGAAACTTTCAAAGCTAGGATAGGAGTTGCTTATGCTTTGTGAATAGTGTACTGGGGAATCATTTAAACGGCAAGGATCTTATTACCGAGAATGCCGCATTGTTCTGATAATGCAAATTAACAAAGACAATATTGTAATGTCGGTCAAGGTTAAATGTCTTGATTGGACGTTTTGTCACACCCAATCCCGATCCCACCTTCACCTTCGTACTGCCTTCCATGGCTTGGTTTGCCCATGGAAATCCGAAAAATGACCTACAAAAAACGAGCCATGGTCAATCTTGATGATGCACAAAACGGTCTTATGCAAGATCAACAGTCGAGCGTGTGATAAAGTGTAATTAATGGACAATTAATAGAGCAATCAATGGTAATAATGTAAATATCAGGTCAACACGCAGATATATAGTGGTTCGATCCGGGTGACGTACTTCACTCCGGAAAACGGTAACGGTGGTCAGGGGACCTTTTATTGATTAAGTAAGGTGAACGAGAGAGAACAATGGTTAGCCCCGGGATGGAAACAATAGCTAGGAGATAGAAAAGTTATGTGTGGGGGGTGTAGAGAGGTGTTCTCTTATGTAAAGAGAGTTTACAATTTATACGCACAAAGCCTTAGTTGAGGTAGTGACGTGAGGGTAAATGTACTAGATCTTCGGGGAGCTACAAAAGGTAAGTACAATTAAAGGTTGCCTTGATCTTCGAGAGTGAGTATCCCGATAATTGCTTTCCACGTGCTCTAATCCTTCTGGACTCTTTGAACTTTGGACTGGGTCGAATCCATGAATTGGGCTTGACCCTCCTTGTAGCTGATTTGGGCCTAGCTCATTAATTGGGCTTGTCCCAATTAAATCTGGGCTCGTCATTTGCCCCGCCATGCCCCAAGCCCTAGTAGTGATTAGGGGTTGAGGGCATGAGTGAACTCCTTCCTTTGGGTAGAGCAGATATCTTGTTCCATATGGTGGCTTCTTTAACTTTCCATCTATGACATTTTTGAAGCTTATTTCTCTATTTGGTAACGCCATTGTTGGAGAGAGGATGAAGAGAAGAATGGATGTTTTGACGCATGGAGTTGGAGATGCTTTGACGAATGGCGCCATGGGTATGAACCTAGGCAACACCAGACATAAAACTGGGCAGTGCCACGGGCGACACCATGGAGGACCCAGGCAAATTGATGATTTTTTGGTTTATGAAAATTCTCTATTTCACAGGTGATCCCGTGGTTGATGGATTAACGACGAAGGCTCTCTACGTCACTAGGATGGTGACTTCCCCTCCTCTAGATGAATCAATAGTTGGTTTACGTTATGGAACAAAGACATGTATATGTAATATTAGATAGATCTGATACCTCAAGTGCTTCCCAACTGAGGTCTGATGGTCCTGCTGTTTCTCGGAAGATGGGGTTTGATGCCCCCAGCGCTTCACATAATTATCTTACTTCTAGCAATGGTCTGGTGTTCTTGCTGTAGGATGTGAATTTTGGCTAAGGAGAGGCTTTGAAGGTTTGTGACACCCTTGGATGTCAGCTCTCGGTGTCTTGAGGGTATCATCGATACCGAGATAGAGGACTTTGCTATGGTACCCCGATGTTATGTGGAACCCTTTCTTCTGTATGCTTGGTCATGTTGACATTCTGGCTTCAAAAATTTGCAGATGGCTGTGGCTTTTCCGTACTTTTGAGGACGCTCAAACTCAACGAGGTGTCGAGAGTTTTGGTGGAAAAGAGATCTGGGCACCCGACTACAGTTGAGGTTGGCTCATTAGAGAGCAACAGCTCTCGAGGCCGAGCTTCTAGAGGACGAGATTGTTTGCGTATAAGCACAGGCTATGTTAGGCTGAGCTTGTGGCGACTCTCGTGAGAGCCGTTGAGCTAGAGACAAAGGCTGCCTGTTTAAGAGTAGAGTAGAGATAGACCAAGCTTTTGGCGACTCACGAGAGAGCCGCTAAGCTGGAGATATAGGTTACCTGCTTGAGAGCAGAGCAGAGATAAACCAATCATTTGGCGACTCTCATGAGAGCCACTAAGCTGGAGATATAGGCTGTCTACTTTAGAGCAGAGCAGAGATAGATCAAGTTTTTGGCGACTCGCGAGAGAGCCGCTAAGCTAGAGACATAGGCTGCTTGCTTGAGAGCGAAGCAGAGATAGGTCAAGCTTTTGGAAACTCTGGTGAGAGCCGCTAAGCTGGAGATATAGGTTGTCTGCTTTAGAGCAAAACAAAGATAGGCCAAGTTTTTGGCGACTCTCGTGAGAACCGCTAAGCTGGAGATATAGGATGTCTGTGTGAGAGCAGAGCAGAGATAGATCAAGCTTTTGGCGACTCTCATGAGAACCGCTAAACTGGATACATAGGCTGCTTGCTTGAGAGCGAAGCAGATATAGGCCAAACTTTTGACGACACTCGTGAGAACCGCTAAACTGGAGACATAAGTTGCTTGCTTGAGAGCGAAGCAGAGATAGACCAAGTTTTTGACGACTCTCGTGAAAACTGCTAAGCTGGAGATATAGGCTATTTGCTTGAGAGCAGAGCAGAGGTAGGTCAAGCTTTTGGCGACTCGCGAGAAACCCGCTAAGTTGGAGACATAGGCTGCTTGCTTGAGAGCGAAGCAGAGATAGGTCAAGCTTTTGGCAACTCTCGTGAGAGTCGCTAAGCTGGAGATTGAAATGCGGGCGTCGTTGGGCGACGACGACGAGGGGCGCTTGGCGCCGCTGGGCATGGACGTAGTTGGGCACTGATGTCGAGGAGTGCTGGGTACAGGTGCGATGATGCCAAAGATGTGGGCGACAAGAGGAGACACCGTAGGCCAACTGGGCGATACCATGACTGTAGGCAGAGGGCGACGCCACTGGTCGTGGCTGGGCGACACCATTGGGCAGTGGCCATGGGCGACGCAGGCTGGGGCGCTTGGCGCTGGCTGGCAGGCGCCGGTGCTCCCATGGGTTGGGCACATTTTTTTGGGCTCAACCAGCAATTGTTTTGGATAGCTATTACTAGTAGCAACAAACACCATCAAGGGGGTGGGCTGTTGTGGGTGGTAGCAGCAACAAAAACCAATTGTTTTGGTATTAATTCTGATTTTTATTTTCAATATGATTCTAATTTCAATTTATTTTTTGATTCAAGTTTCGTTTTTTGGAAAAGAAAAATGGAATTGAGATGTTGGGATAAAATTTTAAGTTGTGTTGAGGTAGAAGATGTAGTGGCCTATATTGTGTAGGCGTTGAGTTGCCGTGGGTGGTGGCGTCAGGGGGGGAGCCAACCTTGAGCTAGGGTGGGCACATGCCCCCTCTCAATTTTTTTTGCTTCATATTAAGTATGTATTTTTTGAAATAAAATTTATAAATATTTAATTGTGTCCACCCTAATATTGTATTTTGGTGATATTGATTTGAATAGACCCCTACCTAAATGATTGTTATTTTTTTTAAACAATGTTATTGAAACCTAATTTAAGGACCTAATACATTGCGATATTAAATATAATAGTGAGTCTTAATATTTAATAAACTCTACTATCTATCCAATTGTCACAAACTATTGAGTCTCCATCAATTAAATCTCAAATTAGGTACAACTAATATAATTGTTAACTTTTAGACATGTCCGAATATATTTTGAACATATTGATGTTATTTTATAATTTTTTTAAATTGTAGGGTTATTTCGTTATTGTATAAAAATGTGTATCGTTATACAGTAAACTATAGGATCATAAATGGAAGATTGTTACCCCAATTTTATATATAAAAGAAATATTGTTGATAAAATTAATTTGTAACTCTTTCAAATAATAAAAACATAACAGGGTCAATTGTAAATAATAATAGTTAGTCGCATTCTTAATAAGAAGTTTTAATTATTATTTTTTTGTTTATGAGTATATCGATTTTTAATCTTCTATGTGTAAAAAGTATTAAATATAATTTTAATAAATATAAATTTATGAACTTTTACGGTCTATTAAAAAAAAATTAAAACATGCTAGTGTGCCCACACTAAAAAAAATTTTTGGCCCCGCCCCTAGGTGGTGTTGTGACGCCCCTAAAATCGGGAGTCATTTGTCAACCCGTTGATCACCCATCAACCCTCGAAAAATACCCGTGAATGCCGCATAACTCAACACCACGTCACAACATCCCCTTTACCGGGATCACAACAACTCAAATTTGGACAGAGTCTCCCTTGTATCGGGCACTCTCAAACGCACAACTTGTATACCATTCAACCACATGACCAATCCGAGGCCAAATATAACACAATTTATACTCCATTATTGTCCATTTACTTCATTTGAATAAAGGGACACAAAGCCCGAAAAGCATGACAAAACATTCTTAAAAATTTAGATTTTAGGAAAACCTACCGGTAGAAGATGACCATGTTCTACCGGTAGGAAAACCCTATGAAAAAGTTCTACCGGTATGTTTGTCATCATTCTACTGGTAAGAAAACTCACTGAAAAAGTTCTACCGCAAAACTTGAAGTTCTACCGGTTGGTTTTGCCTACTAGGAAAATTCTACCGGTATAAGAACTCGTCGTTCTATCGGTAGGTTTTAACAGTTTTCTTACGATACCTTCCTTTTTTTATTCCAATCCATTACAAACTTATACAACCTTATACCAAACTCATATAATATCAATTTTAATCAAAATACAATTCATATGAGTTCACTTTACAATCATTTACAATATCACATGTCCAAAACCTATGAAGCACGGATACTTCGAAATGGTCAAAGTATCGGTATCGGATACGTTTTGGATACCGATACGCCTCCGATACGGCCGGATACGTATCGGATACGGCTGAGACGTATCCGAAAATTAAAAAAATAAATTTGATTTTCGGATACGGCCGGATACGCCTCCGATACTTTTCGGATACGGCGGGGTATTACTTGAATTTTTAAAAAAATATAGGGGCGCAAGAGCAAATATGTTTTGAGCCCTTATTTGCAAATATGTATGATTTATAAATGATAGAATGGTAAGTTATTATTATATATCTTTAGTAGATGTGTGATTCACTTTATAAATCATAATTATTACATTAAATATAATAATAAAATTTAAAAAAAAATATATTTTATGGACGTATCCTAGCCGTATCCGTATCCTATTTTTTTAAGTTTTGTCGTATCGCCGTATCCGTATCACCGTATCCGTATCCGTGCTTCATAGTCCAAAACTAAATAACATAAAAAAATTTATTTTTACAACACATGTTTCAAAAGCCACAACTCGGCTTTTCTTTAGCCGTGAGGGCCCGATTGAGAGCCGTCCTCTGAAGCATATCCCGCACTTGAAATGTTGTCCCCATAAAGGGTGAGCCACGCTCAATAGGGTATCTCCTAAATAGGTTACTCCTCAACCTAGATGCATATGAAATGTCCACATGCAAATTCAACAAACAACAATTAATTCATTCAAAAATATGCAATTCATAATGGATTCTCTATGTCATGCCATGTTATGAGATGAAACTCAAACATGCAACTCAACTCGAGCCTTTACAGACTCCCACAACCCATGCAATGTCATAAGTATAAAATCGGGCATTACAAGCCCTTGTCATTGCTGTTGCACATCCACCGGTCTTTTTAAAAATAAATCATGTGTCTTTGTTGGGTAGCGGGATTTTGGTATCTCACCGCCGGTTACGCACACCGATACACTTTTTTGGACTTTCACCGGCGGAAGTGTATAAACCAGTAACCGAGTCTTGCACCCGAGGGAATATCTAGCCCTTCTTGCTATACCCGACACAAGTTTTTCATGCAACCGTGCAACTCTGTCAGACCTTGGTCCGACTGTACCGAACTTACTTATCAACCACCAAGAATGGTGTTTGATCCAACAACATGCATACACCCACACTCATGTTAATGCCCACGAATACATTGTTTCTCGTGCTTATGCAAATGTATATTTACAATTGTATTTTATATACTTATGCAACTAATATTTCAAATTGCAATAACAACACCATGTTCAACATGTCATAAGCACAATATGAACAATTCCAATATCCAATCAACATTTCCCATGGTAAATTATACCCTAGGCATATGACCACCATCTATAGCTTCAATGTCAATATATCATATTCATATAATAACATTTCTCCAACATCAATTTTCAAGCATGTTATAACATATTCAATGTAATTAACACACTTAATCCACATAGACATTTAATCAAACACATTCAAGACACCAAATCCTGTAATCACATAAAATGTTCAAATTCATCACATAACTCAAGAAATCACATTAAGTAATTTATACATTCCCAATTCAAGATAGAATTGATTTTACTCATTTCTATATCCATTTTTCACATTTCAAATACCATAAGTAAGTGTTATACATGAGATTTTATCTCTAACACTCTACCCATTTCATATTTCAAACCTAAATTGAAAATAAACCTAGTTAGGATGAAAACTCTACCTCTTTGTAACACCCCAAAACACACTTTGGACGGCATTACATTCTAAAACCATTTACATAATGAGAGCACTAAGATAATCCATCAATAAGAAAATTTTTCCATTCATCATCCATAGAATTTACAATATCATCCTAAAAGAATAAGCCAAGCTGTGGCAATTACATTCCAAAAGAATTATACTTAAACTTAGCAGCGGAATAAACAGAATACTAGACGATACATGATCTCAAAATAAATTCTCTAGTCTAGTGCAAAAGAAGCTATATCTCTATATGTCCACCTCGGGATCTAGATTTCCCTCGAATGGGGCCTCCCAATACCCCTGCTCGTCAACTCCGAGGTGCTCCTCTAGCACCGTATCTGAAAAATGTAATTTGTAGGGGGTGAGCACTAAGCTCCGTAGCAACATTCCTCCCAAACTCGAACAAGGTTTATAACAATATATAAAATGGCCGGTCTCATTTTACAAATAGCATACATAATCTTTGAAGTAAAACAGGGACATTTTAAAATGGATCTCAAGTTTAAGTAGCAACAGTAATTTAAATAAACAGTAAAAGAAACCAAGATCCAATACATATGCATTTTTTTTCCAAAATATAAACCATTTTTCCCACAAGACCTTGTGGAATCCCATACTCCCACAAGTCCTTGTAGGAAACCATTTTCCACAATAATACAACAATCCATCAATATGTATATGTATCTCAAACATGATGTAAGGCACACCCCATGAATCAACACATTGAGTAATATCTAACCCACACACACCCACACAAATCTTATCAAAAATATCCATCCTTTAGGAAGGGCGTATGCCACACCAATGGCAGTGACGTATCCAACCCAGGTATTAGTATACTAACCCTCTTACACGGCACCCGTGAGCAATAGCGGTTTAGTCTTACCAAAGCACTAACCCCACTACGAGTGGTAGGAGAAATGCCCACCCACACGGAGCAAGCAACACGTCTACCCACTCTACGATATCTCGTCAAAGGTCACTCATGGTCATCCCACACTCATAAGAGATACAATACCAAACCCAATTTCACAATTTATAAGTATATCTTAAAAAACCCCCAATTTTCTCAAGTTGTTGTACAAAGAGCAATATAAGAAAATGTACAAGAGATCCTCATAAATACCATTTTGTTGTTCAATATGAAGCACTAAAGTTTTGAAATCAAGAATAAAGGAAGAGTTCAAAAGGAAAACCCATCACTCTTGAAAACTAGGGTTTTTCAAACAAAAGAGGGATTTCATGGGTATACCACCCTAACTTTGTGTAAAACATGTAATCTTTGTCAAAAAGCCTAAGAGATGATGATTACATAGCATATATATACCATTGATAGCCAAAACATACATATATAAATACCCTAACCTCAATGTAAGAGAGTGAGAGAAAATCCCCTACCTTCTTCTTCCTTAGAGTTCTTGAAGAACTTGAGATTTTAATCCTTTTCAATGTGTAAATCCTCTCTTGATCTTGTGTTTTCCCTTTCCTTTCTCCTCTCTAAGTCTTCCTAGGGTTAGAAATGTTGAAATGAGGCTAATGGGAGTGTCCTTAAGTATTTATAGTGGAGCTAGGACCGACTGTTCGCGAGTTGAAAATTTCGGATCTTTACAGCGACTACCGGTAGTTGATTTTGACTACCGGTAGCTCGGGTATATTGGCACTCGACTACCTGTTGACTACCGGTAGCTCGGGTACACTGGACACTCGACTACCTGTTGACTACCGGTAGCTCGGGCACACTGGACCATTGACTACCGGTTGACTACCGGTAGTCACTGCCCAGATTTTCTGCTTCAACTTCAAGTGCAGTTTTGACCCATTTAGAGGTCGAATTGGAAAATTTTCATGAGACACACTTTTGTAGCCCTAGATGTCTAATATCTACTGTAAAAATTTCAGATCAATTGGATTTAAGGATAAAAAGTTATGGCCAAAACACTAAGTAGTGTCCAGGACCCATTTTACCCAAATTCTCTCTAAAGTGTGTCTTAACTCCGGGACACTTCCTAACTTCTAATACATCCCTATTACCTCTCCCAATGTTTTTCGACCTTCCGGATTCAATGGAAGCATTATTTTGACCTAAAAACCTTTAGAAACTTGTCTGTTCACCCTTTCCAAGTTTAAACATCTTCGACACGTAAACTTCCCAATCAAATTATCTCTATAGTATTTATTCCTACGGTTTATTCTTATGTCACTACATATATCCACATTTTTAAAACAATTATTTACTATATATCTATATACATATATAAAAGAAAAATGCGGGGTGTTACAATCCACCCCCCTTAAAGAAAGTTTCGTCCTCGAAACTTACCTCAAGTAGCGAACAAATATGGATACTTCTCCCGCATTTCTTGCTCCGGTTCCCATGTAGCTTCCTCCACTCCATGGTGTTGCCATAAAACTTTCACCAGCTGGATGACTTTGTTGCGAAGCTCTTTCTCCTTTGTGTAGAGAATTCTCACCGGTTGCTCTTCATATGTTGCTCCGTCTTCAACTTCAATATCTTCCAAGTCTACGACATGTGTTGCATCCGACTGACACTTCCTCAACATGGACACGTGAAATACGTCATGCACCCCCGACAACTGAGCTGGTAACCGCAATTGATATGCCGCTTTGCCCAGAACTTTGATCACCTCAAACGGTCCGGTATATCTTGGCGCTAACTTCTCCTTCTTGCCGAATCGAAACACGCCCTTCTTGTGTGACACCATGGGAAACATGTAATCTCCCACTTTTAATTCCAAGGATCTTCGTCTGTGGTCCGCATAGCTCTTCTGTCTACTTTGCGCCGTGCGTAGCCTCTCCCAGATGAGTTGAATCTTCTCCGTAGTTTTCCCATTGCAGTCCTTACTCCGTTAGTTCGCTGCGCACTCTGATATAAATTACAATCCACCAAAGATTACAGTTGTAACCTAATCAAACTTGTCCTCCCATTTTAGCTTCCAAATCCATATACATTTTTTTTTTTTTAACGAAATAATTTAAGAAAAATTAACATAATATCATCGAAAATACCATTTTAGTGGTCACTACCAATCACTAGAGTTTTGAATTCATGAGCAAATAAATAATCAAGCTTTGGAATCAAGAATAAATGGCTATCAAGCTTGGAAATCAAGAACAAAAGAACAAGCAAGGTTTGAAATTAATAACAAACGAATCTCAAGTTTTTTTTTTTTTTGGAATCCAAAATAAATGAACAATCAAGTCTCGAATTCCATAACAAACCCATATCAAGCTTTGGAATCAAAATATGAAACAATCAAAGCTTGAACTCAAGAACAAAGTAACAATCGAGTCTTGGAGTCAATAACAGATGCATATCAAGCTTTGTAACCAAGAACTAAAGAGTATCAAGTTTTGAACTCAAGGACAAGGAGAAATCAAGTATTGAAATCAAGAGCAATTGAATGTCAAGACTTGAAATCAAGAACCAATGAATATCAAGAATAAATGAATCACAAGAGTTAGAATCAATAACAAATGAATATTAAATTTGGCTATCAAAAGCAAATGAATATTAAGCTTGGAAATTAAGAATAAAAGCGTATCAAGCTTGAAAGTCATGAACAAAGGAGAAATTAAGATTTAACGGAACAATCATGTATGAAAATCAATAACAAACGACTATCAAGGTGTGAAATCAAGAACAAAGGATTATGAAGCTTAGAAATCAAGACCAAAAGAATACTCAAGTCTTGGAACCAAGAATAAAGAATATCAAGTATTGAATATTAAAAATAATTGAATCACAAGAGTATAATCAATAACAAACGAATATCAAATTTTTGATACCAAGAACAAATGGATCATTAAGCTTAGGAAGTTAAGGACAAGGAAACAATCAAGTCTCGAGATCAATAACAACGGATATCAAGCTTGGAATCAGAGATAAAGTAACAATCATGTATTGGAATCGATAACAAACGACTATCAAGGTTTGAAATCAATGACAGAGGCAAGATAAAGAGAAAACACCTCTCCCTTGAAAACTAGGATTTCAAGGGCATACCAAAAGGATTTGGTGGTCACCCACCCATAACATAGCTTAGAACAAATAATATTTAAGTTAGGGAATCATGAGCAAATGAGAAATTAAGAGAAAAACACATCTCCTTTGTAAACTAGGGTTTGAAGGCATAAGAAAAGATTTAGGGTTCACCCAACCATAATATATTTTGGAACAAGGTAGTATAATCCAGAATGGCAAGACATGATGATTCCCTAGCAAGTAGATATAAATTAGATTCAAAGATTTCATATAAATAAACCCTACTGGTATCCCCTTGTTTTCCCGTAGGTAAGTTAACATATACAATAAGTTCTATTTCCTCGAAACCCAATCTCAATTCCACAGCGTACACGGTACGTAGAAAGGAATAAGTCACGTAGGAATCCAATAAAATTCGGGCCCAAGAAATGGTAGAGAAGAACAATACCTTCCACAACGGCGTTGGAGGCATCTTCCTCCGGTTGAGTCAAAGCAAAAACCCTTCCTTGATTGGCGCCGCCGGGGGCATGAGCTTGTAACGGTCTCTGTGGTGGTAGTGGCTGTCGTAGCGGTGGCCTGTTTGCATTCACTCGCCCAGTTGCTTGGTTGGTCTTGGTAGAAAGCAATGGACAATTATCTTTGAAGTGCCCAACACCTCTACAGGCGAAGCATCGGCGTGCATCCGTGCCTACTCTTTCTGGTACGCCTCCCGCTCCTCGAGCTATCTGAGGTATCTGTTGTGCTGGCCTTTGTAGAGGTGGCTTGTTTGCTGGTACTGGCTCGGTTGCTTGTTTGGTCCTTGGGGGAAACGAGGGGCATCTATGTTTGAAGTGCCCATACTCTCCGCATGCAAAGCATTGGCGCGGGTCAGTTCTTGTTCTAGTCTGAGTCACTTCATCTCCTCGAGCTGTCAGAAGTCTCTGTCCACCTGCCTGGTCTGGACTTCGGTATGGTGCTGCTCGCTGCACTCCACTAGTGCCAGGGTCCGTCCTGATCGGACCTCCTCTCGCGAAGCTCTGTCGCCGCTGGCTGTCCTCTATATCTCTCTCCACCAATGCAGCTCGGTCAACTAGGTCCCCATACTCCCGGATCTTGAGAGCCACCAGCTTCTCCCGGATAGCAGGCCTCAAGCCCTGCTCAAAGAGCTTGGCCCAGCTGGCCTCAGTAGATATAAACTCTGTAGCATAACGGGATAGCTCATCGAAACTCCTCTCGTACTCGATCACCGTCATGCTGCCCTGTCGGAGAGCAAGGAAATCGGCCTTCATTCTGTCTCTTACTGATTCCGGAAAGTACTTGTCTTGGAAAATTTGGTCAAATTCCTCCCAAGTGAGTGCATCTATGGTCCTCCTTCTTTTCACTGAGTCCCACCAATGGTCGGCCTCCCCCTCGAATAGATAAGTCGCCAAGCCGAACCGAAGATCCTCGGCTATCCCCATGCCATCACATATCTTCTTCACTCGGCGGATCCATTTATCCGCATCCAAGGGGTTAGAGCTCCCTTGGAAAGTAGGTGGGTGTTGCCTCAGAAACTCTCGGAGAACTACCATTCTCCTATTCTCCTCTCCGTTGCCCGGTACTTGGGCTAGTGGATGAGCCCCACCGTTATGGTTGTTCCCATTCTGGCGCTGTACCAGAGTGGTGAGCTCCCTCAAACACTGATAGATGTCATTAATTGCATCGGGAAGTGGTAGCGGTGGTGGGTTTGTTTGACCTCCACGACCACGACCACGCTCTCGTCCACGTACACGTTCACCGTCCATCCTACACATCAATTTACAATTTAGTTTCATTGATGTACAAGACATCATAATAGTCAATTTAATCCCAAGTATACAACTCGTGTAAAATCTAGATCAAAAGTTTCGTCCGACCTAGTAATACTTTTCTAGTGAGAATCCATAACCTACAGCTCTCATGTAAGACCTAAAGCCTGGGCTCTGATACCATTTTGTAACACCCCAAAACACACCCTGGACGGCATTACATTCTAAAACCATTTACATAATGAGAGCACTAAGATAATCCATCAATAAGAAAATTTTTCCATTCATCGTCCATAGAATTTACAATATCATCCCAAAAGAATAAGCCAAGCTATGACAATTACATTCCAAAAGAATTATACTTAAACTTAGCAGCGGAATAAACAGAATACTAGACGATACATGATCTCAAAATAAATTCTCTAGTCTAGTGCAAAAGAAGCTATATCTCTATATGTCCACCTCGGGATCTAGATTTCCCTCGAATGGGGCCTCCCAATACCCCTGCTCGTCAACTCCGAGGTGCTCCTCTAGCACCGTATCTGAAAAATGTAATTTGTAGGGGGTAAGCACTAAGCTCCGTAGCAACATTCCTCCCAAACTCGAACAAGGTTTATAACAACATATAAAATGGCCGGTCTCATTTTACAAATAGCATACATAATCTTTGAAGTAAAACAGAGACATTTTAAAATGGATCTCAAGTTTAAGTAGCAACAGTAATTTAAATAAACAGTAAAAGAAACCAAGATCCAATACATATGCATTTTTTTTCCAAAATATAAACCATTTTTCCCACAAGACCTTGTGGAATCCCATACTCCCACAAGTCCTTGTAGGAAACCATTTTCCACAATAATACAACAATCCATCAATATGTATATGTATCTCAAACATGATGTAAGGCACACCCCATGAATCAACACATTGAGTAATATCT
Source organism: Ilex aquifolium (assembly GCA_951799425.1). Classification (NCBI taxonomy): domain Eukaryota; kingdom Viridiplantae; phylum Streptophyta; class Magnoliopsida; order Aquifoliales; family Aquifoliaceae; genus Ilex; species Ilex aquifolium. The sequence continues at coordinate 30,195,085 of OX637391.1, forward strand.
AACCCACACACACCCACACAAATCTTATCAAAGATATCCATCCTTTAGGAAGGGCGTATGCCACACCAATGGCAGTGACGTATCCAACCCAGGTATTAGTATACTAACCCTCTTACACGGCACCCGTGAGCAATAGCGGTTTAGTCTTACCAAAGCACTAACCCCACTACGAGTGGTAGGAGAAATGCCCACCCACACGGAGCAAGCAACACGTCTACCCACTCTACGATATCTCGTCAAAGGCCACTCATGGTCATCCCACACTCATAAGAGATACAATACCAAACCTAATTTCACAATTTATAAGTATATCTTAAAAAACCCCCAATTTTCTCAAGTTGTTGTACAAAGAGCAATATAAGAAAGTGTACAAGAGATCCTCATAAATACCATTTTGTTGTTCAATATGAAACACTAAAGTTTTGAAATCAAGAATAAAGGAAGAGTTCAAAAGGAAAACCCATCACTCTTGAAAACTAGGGTTTTTCAAACAAAAGAGGGATTTCATGGGTATACCACCCTAACTTTGTGTAAAACATGTAATCTTTGTCAAAAAGCCTAAGAGATGATGATTACATAGCATATATATACCATTGATAGCCAAAACATACATATATAAATACCCTAACCTCAATGTAAGAGAGTGAGAGAAAATCCCCTACCTTCTTCTTCCTTAGAGTTCTTGAAGAACTTGAGATTTTGATCCTCTTCAATGTGTAAATCCTCTCTTGATCTTGTGTTTTCCCTTTCCTTTCTCCTCTCTAAGTCTTCCTAGGGTTAGAAATGTTGAAATGAGGCTAATGGGAGTGTCCTTAAGTATTTATAGTGGAGCTAGGACCGACTGTTCGCGAGTTGAAAATTTCGGATCTTTACAGCGACTACCGGTAGCTGATTTTGACTACCGGTAGCTCGGGTACATTGGCACTCGACTACCTGTTGACTACCGGTAGCTCGGGCACACTGGACCATTGACTACCGGTAGTCACTGCCCAGATTTTCTGCTTCAACTTCAAGTGCAGTTTTGAACCATTTAGAGGTCGAATTGGAAAATTTTCATGAGACACACTTTTGTAGCCCTAGATGTCTACTATCTACTGTAAAAATTTCAGATCAATTGGACTTAAGGATAAAAAGTTATGGCCAAAACACTAAGTAGTGTCCAGGACCCATTTTACCCAAATTCTCTCTAAAGTGTGTCTTAACTCCGGGACACTTCCTAACTTCTAATACATCCCTATTACCTCTCCCAATGTTTTTCGACCTTCCGGATTCAATGGAAGCATTATTTTGACCTAAAAACCTTTAGAAACTTGTCTATTCACCCTTTCCAAGTTTAAACATCTTCGACACGTAAACTTCCCAATCAAATTATCTCCATAGTATTTATTCCTACGGTTTATTCTTATGTCACTACATATATCCACATTTTTAAAACAATTATTTACTATATATCTATATACATATATAAAAGAAAAATGCGGGGTGTTACACTCTTGGAGCGTAAAACGACGGTAGGAAGCTCCAATAGTCTGAAACAAGCTCTAATTCAAGCTTTTCACAAAATCCCTTCCTTTGAATTTAATCCAAATCCAACCTTCTTGGTATGGTTTTCTAGCCCTCGACGAGGAGAACAATTTTTGTTCTTAGCTTGTGTTGATTCGAGAAATGTGGAGGCGTAAATCGTAGAGAGAAAGTAGAGCTTCCCTCTCTTCTTTTGATTTTCTGAAAAATCATATGGGTATGGGGAGAAATATGATTTTCTCCCTTATTTATATCCTTTATGTGCTTGGTCCACATCGCGCCACACATTCCCCATTTTCAATTTTGATTTCGTCCCGAAACGATTAAATTTCGTCCCGGTTCAAGTTCAAAATATTTTTATATGAACTTCCTTTAAATTATTTTTCAAATTTCAAAATTTTATTCTATACCTCGTTTTTAGGTCACGCGACACTCGATCACCTTGTTAAATGGGAAAAATTCGACTGTCTCGGAATTCGACGAAAATTGACTAGGTAACTAGATTTCGCGAGACAAATCCAACGGTGAGATCCGTTTCGTCATCCAAGTTCTAGAAAAATTCGGGTTTCCAACCTGTACCGTAGTGAAAAATTACCGTTTTGCATTTTTTCATAAAAAATTAAATTTACCCGATTTTTACAGGCGTTATGAATGCCGGAGTCCGGGAAGGTCTAGGATGCCGGATTTAATGGTGACGACGATGATGGCTAGGCTGCCGGAGTTATTTTGGGATATTTTTTAAAAAAATTAAAAGATAAATTGATAGGTATTAAGGTCATTTTAATGTAAAAGTTAACATAGTTGTAAATGGGTTAAACCATAATGGGTAAAATGAAGTTTACTATAAATAATATACATACTATTGAAAAAAATGGTTTTATACAAATTATTTGAGCAAATTGAGGCTTAAATAAAAGTGGGACTCACATTTCGAAATTGGTGGGACCAAGTTTAAACGCGTTCTCCTCCGTGAGGAAATTAACGTGGTATATTTATTTGTCTAAAATTATTAAGATTTGAATGAGAAATTATGTCTCAAAGTGACCTATTTGAAGTGATAAAATAAACTAAGATTGGTGTAGTAAAATAAGACTTGTTAATATACTCCTAGTTGACTTCATGGGTTGGGCCCCAAGGGGTAACACACTTTTGTGAGCGAAGCGAGCGCTTACACTACCTTGGTTATCACACACACGCACCACCCGCCTCGCTACAACCCGACTTAGCCGGGCTTGGGCCAAAAAATTATAATCTTTTTGGACAAAATTTATTTAGAGCGGTGCGGTTCATGAGTCAAACCAATCGGATCCATTAAACAGTGGCAACCCATGCTTTTTTAGGCAATCTGAACAATGGCAACTCATGCCTTTTCAGGCAATCTAAATAGCCACCAAGGGTCTATAAATAGACTACCCATTTGTCATTTCAATCCATCGTATTTTGGATTCCAGTTTAGAAATATTTATTCTCTCTCTCTCTCTCTACATATTGTTGCATTGTTCATTTGGTTCGGTTCAAGTATAAACACAAGTTGTGTTTGCTGAAATTTTGAAGATTGAAGTGTTGCTTCTTCAAGAATGAAAATTCATTTTATCTTGGGAGACAGTTGCTCATCAACCTTGAGCACTGAGAGGGAGCAAATCTGTCTTAAGGAAATTGTGTTTCATAAGGCTCGGATTATCTATTATGATTTTCTTATTAACTGTTCATGCTGATCTGCGTCCATGTGAGTGCACTGGTTTTGATTTCTATACATTATGTTTAAATTAGTACATAAGTTAGACTTTATACAATTTAGTATAATCTAATTATATGCATATTTTCAATAACATATACTAGTAATTAAGCATGGCGTAATAGTTAAAAAAAATCGACAATTAAAAAGCATATCAAATAGTAGAGCGCTAATGACATTGTGGAATATACATTTCAATACATCAACATCTACTATTTCAGTATACAATCACCTGTTATGCAACATTACTATCACCAACATATTACATGTAGTTAAAAATGATTCGTCCCCACTAAAGATTCCCACATTTTTTTTGCTCATATTTCATTCCACCCAAGCATCATGCCTATCCACTGTCCAAAAAAATCTCCATTAAAAGCCCAACAAACTGACAGCTTTTGAGAGATTCTTTTGAAAAAGTATTTAAAAAGGCCACCAAATTCTTCATAATTCTCTCTATATACAAACGAAATTCTTTCCTTATCTCTCACACTTAGTAGCCCAACCATTTTGCTATTAAAACTATGGTCATTGGGCACTATTTTCTAGAAAAATGCATAATAGAAAAGTAGCAAAGTAAATAGAGAAGGTAAGAAGTCCATCTGTAAGAGTTAAGTTACAACGCTTTGGGATATTTTTGATCGATCTCAGTATTTCAGGATCGATTTCAAATATTCCAAAACATTGAAAATTGACCTTAAAAATTGTCTTTTTTGGGATTGATCCTAATTTTTTTGTTGTAGTTTGACTCCAAAAGATAATAAATTTTGGAACCTTACTCGATACCTTAGTCAACCCCCACTTTCATCTAATGATAATTAGTGGTAACTCATGCAATGCATCATATCGATATATGCGTTCACCGTGTCATTTAGAACTACATTGGAGCTAAAATTCCATGGAATAGAAGACCCACTTGAGTGAACCCATTTATAAGAAAAAAGAGACAGAAGGATATAATTTAAGGAAGCAATTCCGCAAAAAAAAATCAACTGTTAAAGAACATAATAATAAACAATGGTAAAAGAGGGATCCACATGTTCTTGTCCCTCACAAGCCACCAAACGTAAGGGCTATTAAATCTGCATGAATCAACTACTGTTTTAGACAATTACACTGAATTCCTAAACTCAAAGGTAAATATTGGTAATTAGAGCAATTACCATTGAAATTATGAGTATCCAATGAGTATCTTGCATCCTTCCATTAGCATTCGGTAAACATATCCTCTTTCTTTTCTAAGTCATCAGCTGACATTCAAAATTATACCGAGTAACAAATACAAAAAATACGAAGATCATTAAACACAAATGAATCTGTTTATAATTCCAAAATAAATTCTACCAATATTGAAATAGCATGAAAACATGTAAACTCGTGAAAATATGAATTTCTACTTTTTCAAACTCCTTGCAAGTTTTGAGGGATATGTCTGCTAGATAAAGAAATCATCCTGATTTCTTGTCTAAAAGCACTACACTCCAATATGCCCGAGTTTTGGTTGACATCATCCCCAAATCACACCAACTCATTAGCGATCATGCTTCAATTATCTCAACTACCGTAAACCATGGAATTAAATCGCAAACATAATTTGCATTAGTTCACAAACAAAATTACAATCGCATCAAAATTGAACCTAACTAAAAGAAATTCCAATAAGATTGAACCTAATTATTCCAATGCAATATTGAAATTGGAATCATTATTGTCATAATGAGGATTAATCATTACATAGAAATTTCAAAATTACCAAGTATAAAACAAGTACAATGTTCCAAAATCAAAACTATTTACTAATATATGGGAAGTCAAAACAAACCATCTGTAGTGCGAACTTGATTACTAAAGTTGGTGTTGCTGCAAACACCAATTCCAATGGAGAATAAATATTATGCGGATGAAAGTTCGTTGGCGAATTGAATCGAGTGTGTGATATATTTTTCCTTCTCTAAAGGTAGGTCCTATAGTCAATTGAACATCGATAATTCGACTTAACTACATAGAACAAATGCACCAGTGCATGTGAACAGGGGTGGAGGCAAGGTGGGGGCAATTGCCCCCACTGAAAGTTTGAAATTTTTTAGGGTTAGTTTAAAATTATAATAAAAATTAATTTTTTTAATAACTTGCCCCCACTCATTTTTTTAATGAACTAAAAACTTAGACTTAGGGTTCGCTCATACAAACTTAATCTCATAATTTTTTTCTTTAGTCTCTAGTTATCTCTATTCCTTCTGCAATAACTTACTTAAGTTACCGAATCAATCCTTCTCCAAATTCAATTACAAAGGCATAGATTAATATTTTTGATCAATTATCCAGGTTCGAATATACTACATCATATTCTAAGATTTTAGATTTGGACATAAAAAATTTTGATCTAATTATGATTCAATTCACTTCGATTCAATTTGATATGCATACATAAATATGTATATATAAACATTTGATGAAACTAAGCGATAAAATTGAATTAAAATTACAATGTGATAAACCTATATATATTAGATTGGATTTTTAATAAAATTCATAATATTTAATGGATTCGAATATGGATTATAAAAATGAAATCAGTGGAATAATAAGATTAGATTCAAAATAGAGTTTTCAAGACAAATTATCATTTAGATGAGTCGAAATCTTATCATTGACAAAGCTCACTCACAAAGCCAACCAATAATATATATATATATATATATATATTTTTTTTTTTTTTTTTTTGAAACCTGGTGCATTTCTTCCGACCTTTTTTGAAAAGCGCATAATTTTTCCTCCAAAAATTACTTCTCCATATGTCAAAATAGCATTCTCTATGAAAACTGTTTTAATTGTAGTACTTTATATAAAAAAAATTATATTAATTTTTCTTACTCAAGTCCTATCTTTTCTACGTGTATTTATACTTGAAATCTTGAAAGTAAAGAACATAATATGAAGAATTATTTTATAAAAGGTGTTAAATTACGAATATTTTTTATAGAGAATAAAATTTTTAGAAAACAATCATGTTCACTAGATGCAATAAATTTTGATAATTATTGTATAGTTGTTCTCTTTAACTTGATGGATGCCCCCACTGAAAATAGACTCTGGCTCCACCCCTGCATGTGAACTAAAATTTCTCAATTCTCAACACACGATAATTACATTAAAATGTACCAAAGCATTAAACCATCTCATGAACTCGTTTTAACAATGATTACCTTCCAATACACATAAAACTCACACTCACCATTCATTAGAACTAACATGCACCAGAAATTTAATTATGTGACCAAGAGAAAGATACTTATTAGTTGTTAGTTACTGGTTCACATCGCTTGCCTGAGAGAGATCAAGGACAAATCCCTCGAACTAAAATATGTCAACTTCCTCTTAATCTCATCAACAGAATTAACCTTACAGTCGAACACGATAACTTCCTCATATCACCTTCTTGCATCGAGCAACCATTTCAGCCAAAAAATTAGAAAGATCAACAACATTCAATTAAAAATTCAGTAAACTATTTCAAGGCACCACAAATATGATTTCAATTTCAAAATCAAAATAAATACCAATATTGATTTTCCATTCAAGCATTTGAACCCCATTTTGCATTTCCTATGGAGGTAATGAGACACCAGAAAACATGGATATATGCATAAGAAAAATCCTAATTTTCTTTTGGTTCGATGATAATTGATGACGAAGAGGTAGGAGGAGCATCTTCCTCTTAACCACACAAAGTAATGCTTGTTAGACAAAAACGAAATCAAAAGAGCAAAAAAGTACACTTAAAAATCCCAAAAAATAGAAAAACAAAACTTGATATTTCACGCTTCCATAAGCATTGATACCGGGGCCATAAGCGAGCAAAAATCAACGACTCACTTCATAACAAATTTTTTGAGATCTTTAGTATGAAAAAAGAATAATTGAAGAGTGATTAATATAAAGAACCAGAAAAAATTTCTTGTTATTAGAAGATTCATACCCATGTATACTCAGGGTCAAAACCAAGAAGACTTGTGGCCAGAAAGATTTCCATGCCGTAGGGATGGAAATTTATTATCGTTAAAGTGGTTGTGTTATGGCAAATTTGGCGTCTGATGAAACATCATCTTCAATTGAATCAACTTCTCCACTCCCTAAACGGAAAAACCCCCAAAACATGTTAGCTATCAAAGAAAAATCCTAAAAATACATATACAATAAATGAGGGATTATGATAGGGAAGATGGGATTGGAGTGGAGGTGGGGGTCAGGTGTGTGGGTGGATTTACTGTGGGAGAGATATAAAGAGGTTATGGGTGGTGGATGTTGGACCAAAATAGTTTTTTAAATGTAAAAAACTAAATTTTTGATCAACTTTGAGCCTAAATTAAAGTGGGACTCATTTGTTGTTTCGAGTAAACTTTAATGGGTTTGTGTTCTACACCGTAAGGAGAATAACGTAGTATATTCATTTGCTCAAATCGAGTAAAAAATGAATGAGAAAATAGGCTCTAAAATCCTCTTTGAATGTGAAAATAGAGGTTGTGAATTGTGGGATGTGACATCAATCCCACATTGATAGAGGAAGAAGTTCTACATGGGCATATATAAGCCAAGTTTGCTCTATAGGATTGGGCCCCAAGGGGTACCACAACTTTATGAGTGGAGCGAGCACCTACATGCCTTCAGTTCGACCACAGAAGCCCGCACACGCTGGACGACACACCACTGGCCAAGCGTGGATGTGACCAAACCCTATCTTTTTGGAGAAAATATTTTTAACAAATTGGGCGTGAATTTCTTAATCCGGAATTTAATTTCGGTACCCGTTGGATTTAAAATTCGCACTGGTTCGGGTTAGTGTTCCATCCAGTTTCAAATTTTAGTTACATCTATTCAAGAGTGAATAGTTATTCAATTGGTGTCTTCTGGTTGCATGTGTGTCTTCTGGGTTGTGTCTGTTTGCATGATGACTATCTGGAATGGTCACTAGTTTGTCTATATAAACCCAGACTTATTATCATTCTACATTAATCATTTTTTAGAGTTAACGCATACATTAGTGTATTATATTTCGGCACTAAGGCAGTCTGCATTTGAAAAGTACATAACATAATTCTACATTAATCATTTTAGGGTTAACGCATACATTAGTGCATTATATTTCGGCATTAAGCCAGTCTGCATTTGAAAAGTACATAACATAATTTTTGGTTTACTAGACTAGTAGATTGCAGTGCTACTTCTATACGCGTGAAAGTCATTGTATCCTGAGAGGCAGACGCTTTGATTTTTGTAATCACCAAGTGTGGGGCCGAAATATGTCTTAAGGACATAGTGTCAAACACTAGCCTTGATCTGCAGAAAGTTTAATCTCAGTTCATGATCTGCAACCTAACTAGTTTTTATATATTGTTTAATCACAAAATTATATGTTATTGTTTCGTATATACTAGTGCAACTGTTTCGTGCATGTAACTATTTTGTTCTTCACTATTACTATTTATTCTAATTGCATGATACAAATAAAAAATTTGAATAAGTGATTTTATTATATTTGGAATGCCACAAAAAACAATCTTAAGACAGAGTTCCTATTTGTATAATTATTTATTGTGTTTCTAATACATGTTTTAGTATTTTGAATTGTTCTAAATTATTACGAATTGTTAAAACTTGTTTTTTTTTTAACAATATGTGGTATTTTGTAGATACTTGAAATATTTTGAGAAAAATTGTATGTTATGTTTATGTGTTTAAATACAAATGGTTACACTAAACAGTTACATCAAATCATTACAGTTACACCAAACAGTGACTTTATTTATGCGTATGATTTAAACAGTTACATCAAACAATGACATTGAAACAGTGACACAATACAGTAACATTGAAACAGTATCTTCAAACAACGACACTGAACAGTAACATAGAGTGTCTCTATTTTAGTAAATTATTTTGTAAAGTGTTACTTTTTTTTTTTTTGAATATTTGGTAATTTGTGTTTATCAGAAATAGCTGCAAATGATAATAATGTTCCTACTACTACAAATCATGTGGTGTCTATTTCTGTACCTACTCATGTGTCTCACGGGAAGAAGCCTGAAGAGTTCAATGAGAATGATTTCAAGAGATGACAACAGAAAATTTTGTTCTCTCTCACTACGTTGAATCTTCTAAAGTTTTTTTGTGAGGATGCTCCAATTTATAGTGAGAATGAGACTGATCGCCAAGTTATTGTTGTGGTGGATGCATGAAACCACTCTGATTTTCTGTGTAAGATCTATCCTCAATGGATTGGATAATACATTATATAACGTATATAATCCAATCAAGACAACTAGAGAGTTGTGGGAATCCTTGGATAAAAAATACAAGACAAAGGATGCCGGAATGAAGAAATTCGTTGTGGACAGATTCTTTGACTACAAAATGGTGGATTCCAAGACTATCATAAGTCAAGTTCAAGATCTTCAAGTAATCTTACATGAGATTCATGCTGAAGGGATGATGCTTAGTGAATATTTCCAAGTAGTTGTAATTATTGAAAAATTACCGCTAAATTTGAAGGAAGTTAAAAATTATATGAAGCACAAACGCAAAAAAAATGAAACTTGAGGACTTGATCATGAGATTGAGTATCGAGGAGGACAATAGATTCTCCGAAAAAAAAGTTGGTAATCATTTCATGGAGTCAAAGGCACATGTGATTAAAAAGGGACACAAAACCAACAAGAAAAGAAAGCATGTTGGCCAACAAAGGGCCAAAGATGGTGATTCCAAAAGGTTCAAAGGCAACTGTTTTGTGTGCAATAAACTGGGGCATCATGCAAAGGATTATCGAAGCCGTAAAGCACTAGAGAACCACCAGAAGAAGGCTGTCCAAGCCAATATAACCGAGGTAGCAAAATTTTTTGAAAATATTTCTAACACAAGTTTTTCTACTGCAGTATCTGAAGTGAACTTGGTGGGAAATACCAAGGAATGGTGGGTGGATACCGAGGCCACTAGACTCATATGCTCGGATAAGAAGATGTTCTCTTCATATGAAGTAATTAATGACTGAGAACAACTATTCATAAAAAATTCCCCCACTTCCAAAATTGAAGGCAAAGGAAATGTTATATTGAATATGACTTCTGAAAAAGAACTTACTCTCAATGATGAGTTACATGTTCCAGAAATTCGAAAGGATCTTATGTCTAAATCATTGTTTAGTAAGAAAGGATTTAGGTTGATTTTTTAGTCCGACAAATTTGTACTCACCAAGAGTGGAATTTATGTAGGCAATTGATATATGAGCGATGAGCTATTTAAGATGAATGTAATGACAGTTGTATCTGATTTAATAATAAGAACACATCTTTTGCTTATATGCTTGAGTCTTCTAATGTATGATATAGTAAATTAGGACATGTTAATTTTAATACTTTGCATAAATTAATGAATTTATAATTGTTGTCTAATTCAATATTGATGCAAATCATAAATGTGAGACATGTGTTGAATCAAAATTAACTAGAACATTATTTCATAATATTGAAAGAAGTATTGAATCTCTAGAATTAATTCATACTGATACATGTGATTTGAAATATGTTCAAACTAGATGTGGAAAGAAGTACTTTGTTACTTTTATTGATGATTACACAAGATATTGTTATGTATATTTGCTAAGGAGTAAAGATGAAGTATTAGAAAAATTTATACATTATGAGAATGAGGTTGAGAACCAACTTGACAAAAAGATTAAGGTAATAAGAAGTGATTGAGGTGGTGAATATGATGCACCTTTCGATAGGTTCTATAAAAAATAAGTTATCATTCACCAAATTTTTGCGTCTTATATACCTCAGCAAAATGAGACTGTTAAACGTAAAAATAGAACATTGAAAGAGATGATGAATGTCATGTTGATTAGTTCGGGATTACCTTAGAACTTGTGCGGGGAAGTTTTGCTTTCAACAAATTATATTTTAAATAAATTATCCCACAAGAAATTAAACAAAACCCCTTATGAATTATAGAAAGGTCGGAGTCTTTCCTATAAATATTTTAAAGTGTGAGAGTGTTTGGCTAAGGTGATGGTTCCTATTCTCAAAAGGATTAAAATAGGACCTAAAACTACTGATTGTATATTTATTGGTTATGCAATAAATAGTAGTGCATATCATTTTCTCGTGCATAAATCTGATATTCCTGATAAACATGTCAATACAATCATTGAATTTAAAAATGCATCATTCCTTGAAAATATCTTTCCTTTGTAATAATGCATGTGATGAAAGTTCTCTTAAAAGAACTCATGATACTGCAACTAGTAATATAGACCATGAGACTATAGATGAAGAAAGTGAAGATGCACTTAGACGTAGTAAGAGGGAAAAGACTTCCAAGTTCTATGGTCCTAATTTTCTAACATATTTATTAGAAAATGAGCCTCAAAGCTTCAATGAAGCGATGTCCACCCCTGAAGAACCTATGTGGAAAGATGATGCAGACAGTGAAATTGAATCCATCATGCAAAATCACACTTGAGAGTTAGTAGATCTTCCTTTGGGAAGTAAATCAATGGGGTGTAAATGAATTTTTCAAGAGGAAAATAAAAACTGATGGATCAATTGATAAGTGCAAGACTAGACTTGTAGTTAAAGGTTACAGACAAAAGGAAGGTCTTGATTACTTTGATACATATTCTCCTGTCACGAGAATAACTTCCATTCGTATGCTCATAGCTATTGCAGCGTTGCATAATCTTAAGAGACACCCAATGGATGTGAAAACAACTTTCCTAAATGGTGACTTAAATGAGAAAATTTTTATGGACCAACCCAAATGATTCATTTCTCCAGGACAAAAGAAGAAGATGTGTAGGCTTGTTAAATCACTTATGGTTTAAAACAAACACCAAAACAATGACATGAGAAATTTGATAAAGTAATGATGTCAAATGGTTTCACAATTAATGAATGTGATAAATGTGTCTATGTCAAAGACACAAATACTGGATATGTCATTGTTTGTCTATATGTGGATGATATGCTTATTTTAGGAAGTAATAATAATACTATTACAGTAACCAATAAAATGTTGTCCAATAAGTTTGACATGAAGGATTTGGGTGTTGTAGATGTTATACTAGGAATTAAAATTTCTAGAACATTTGGTGGGCTTATATTATCTCAATCACATTATATTAAGAAAATACTTGAGAAGTTCGACAAAGATAGAAGCAGTATTGCTAGAACACCAGTTGATATAAATGTTTATTTATCTAAAAATACTGGCCAAAACGTATCACAATTGGAATACTCTCGTATCATTGACAATCTAATGTATGTCATGAACTGCACTAGACCAGATATAACATACTCAGTTAGTAAATTGAGTAAATATATAAGTAATCCGGGAGTAGACTATTGGAAGACAATAATTAGGGTTCTTAGATACTTAAGATATACCTGATTTTTGGATTGCACTTATAAGATATTCAGATGTACTTGAAGGGTATAGTGATGCTAATTAGATATCTGATATGAAAGAAACAAAATTCACATGTAGTTTTGTTTTTACACTTACTGGTGTAGCTGTATCTTGGAAATCTTCTAAGCAAATGTGTATTGATAAATCTACGACGGAATCTGAATTTATTGTTTTAGATAAAATAGAAGAAGAAGCTGAGTGGCTTCACCAATTTTTAGAGGATATTCCAATATGGCCTAAACTTGTGCCAGCAATTTGTATACATTATGATAGCTAATCTGCAATTGGTAGGACACAAAGTGACATGTATAATGGTAGGTCTAGACATATATGTCGTAGACATAATACCGTTAGACAATTGCTCTCAAATGAGATTATTTCCATTGATTATATAAAATCAACAGAAAATCAAGCGGATCCGTTTACCAAAGGTTTGACGAGAGAGCAAGTAAATTGCACATCGAGGAAAATAGGGGTAAAGCCTATGACTTAAGAATCACTTTAATGGAAATCCAACCTAGTTGACTAGATATCCCAAGATCTAGGTTCAAAGGAACTACCGAATTATGTGTGATTCAAAAAAAGCACTAAAGAGATAATCTCTCCTACCTATTCCTATGATAAACTAGTGTTGTCTGTAGACTTTATTAGGGTAAGCTATGCTTTTAATAACTTTTATACCTTCAAAATCCAAGTGGGATAGTACATGATATTCCTAATAGTAGTCACCTATATGGGTGTGAAGTGGCCGCTTCTGTGAGAATTTATAAAGACTGAATTATCTAAAGCACTCATGAAAATCAGGAGTTGTTCAGGGCCAAAATGAACACAATCTTGAGAACCAATTGCGTTAGGAAAGAGACTGTGTGAAGTCTATTCGATCCGATTTATCAAATAGCTGGATAGTTCAAGACATCATGTTCACTATTTAGCCGGTAAGTCCGATGGTCTTTCACAAGGGAAGGTTCAAGGCCAAAAACTACCTATCTCGATGCATGATCTTTCCAAAGATGTACTCTCTCTAGTATGTCAACATTATCATTTGTATACTAACAACCAATTTTTCATTCATGTGGAGGGTTATTGGACCAAAATAGTTTTTTAAATGCAAAAATTTAAATTTTTCATTGACTTTGATCCAAATTAAAGTATGACCATTCGTTGTTTTGAGTAAACTTTTATGGGTTTGTGTTCTACTCCATGAGGACAATAACATAGTATATTAACTTTCTCAAATAGAGTAAAAAATGAATGAGAAAATAGGCTTCAAAGTGACCCTATTGGAATGTGAAAATAGAGGTTGTATAATGTGGGATTAACACCAATCCCACATTGGTTGAGGAAGAAATTTTACATGGGCATATATAGGCTAAGTTTGTTTTATAGGATTGGGCCCTAAGGGGTACCATAATTTTATGAGCGGAGCGAACGCCTACATGCCTTCGATTTGACCACACGCATGTGCGCCGCCCACTTGTCTCGCTTTGCCAAGACCACGATCTGGTCGGGCTGGGCCCGGGCATGGGTGTGACCAAGCTCTATCTTTTTAGAGAAAATTCGTTTAATGAATTGGACGTGAATTTCTTAATCCGAAATTTAATTTCAGTACCCATTAGATTTAAAATTCGCATTAGTTCGGGTTAGTGTTCCCTCCAGTTCTGATTTTAGTTACATCTATTTAAGAGTGAACAGTTATTCAATTGGTGTCTTCTAGCTGCATGTGTGTCTTCTGGTTTGTGTCTTTTCACATGGTCAAGGGAGGAGGGAGGCTAGGGCCATGGTGGGCACGTGCCCCCCCTCAAAAAAAAAAAAATTTTTAGTTAAATATATATAATATAAATTTGTATAATATATTATTTGTGCCCACCCAAAATCCAAGATAAAAATATTAGACCCACATTATTTATCCAAAAAATTTAAAAAATTAAGCCCATTTAAAACAAAAAAAATTGAGTCCACTATTATCTACCCAAACTTATTAAAAAATTAAATATTTGACCTATCACAATCCACCAAAACCTATTAAAAAAATAAAACTTTTAGCCCAATATTAAAAACAAAATTTTTGGCCCAACATTAAAAACAAAACTTTTGACCCACCCACCATTAAAAAACAAATTTTTTGGCCCACTTGACTAAGGGGAGAAAAGAGTATAAAATCCCAAATTGCAACTAAATAAAGAATAATTTTACTACGGACTTCTAATTGTACGCATTGATAAAAAACTAGTGAAAAATTAATTTAAATTTAATTCATATACAAAATTTTAGTGATTTTTAAAAAATTTATATTTTATTGAAATATATAATTAGGTTAAAAATGTACTAAAATATTTTTTTTTTTGTGTCTTTTTGTTAGAATTTTGTTTCGGCTAAATAACAATTGAATTTACTATTTCACAATAATTTTGTTTTGATTCTTATTTTTTTGTTATTCTTGAATTGAATTTTTTTGAATCAATTTCGGCTAAATATTTTTTTATACCAGTTATATTTTGTCCCCTCATAGACATTTATGGCTTCGCCCCTGACAATATATATATTTTTTTGGGCATTTTTTATGTTAAATGGATTTCATGTATCAAATATAATATAATAAATATAAATATATTATATAGTGTGATTGATTAGAAGAAAAAAAATTAGAGTACTTAATTAAAGTGTCCACCCTGACCAAAATTCCTGGCTCCGCCCCTGCACATGGTAACTTTCCAGAACAGTCACCAGTTTGTCTATATATACCTAACTCATTATCATTCTATATCAATTATTTTTCAGAGTTAAGACATACATTAGTACATTATATTTCGGCATTAAGGCAGTCTGCATTTGAAAAGTACACAACATAATTTTTGGTTCACTGGGAGAGTAGATTGGAGTGCTACTTCTATCCGCGTGAAGATCATTGTATCCTGGGAGACAAACACTTTGATTCCCATAAGCACCAAGTATGGGGGCGAAATCTGCATAGTGTCAAACACTAGCCTTGATCTACAGAAAGTTCAATCTCAGTTCCTGATCTGCAACTGAGTCAGTTTTTATATATTATTTAATCACAGATTTACATGTTACTGTTTCGTATATACTAATGTAACTGTTTCGTTCTTCACTGTTACTGTTTATTCTAATTGCATGATACAAATCAAAAATTTCAAAAAGTGATTTTACTATATTTGAAATACCACAAACAACAGTGGAAAGTCATGGTTAAGGGCAGAGTTTGAGAGGTAGAGAAAGGCAGGGAGAAGGAAAGGGGGGAGAGAGAGAGAGAGAGAGATCTGGAGAAGGATAGGGAAGAAGTTGGCAATGTCTCTGGCGTGTGTCGCTGCATGAAATGTAGGAGAGAGCAGATTGAGGGAAGGCTAGTGGAGTTCGCGCACGTATGTGTGTTGTTGGTGTGCATTTGTATGTGTATCTGAAGTTGTAGGGATTAAAGAGTGAGAGAGGAGAAAGATCCTAGAGGGTGAGAAAGATGTGTTTGATTTAAGGTATGAGTGATTTTAGATCATTTAGAATTTGGTGTCCCACAAATACGTTGTAATCCGATGGTAAACAAGGGATTTAACTTTGGTACGAATGAGGTATTGAATTAAAATTTATAATTTTTGTAGTTTATAATATAAGTTTTTGAGGCAAGTAAAAAAATAGGTATCGATCTTAAACAAATCACAATTTTTATAGCTAAAGTTATAACTTTTGGATGACCAAGTTATAATTTTTTTTGAGTGTTTGCAATTAATCCTATTAACAATTTTAGGATTGATGTTAAAATTATTAAGATAAATCATAAATATTTAATAGCAAAAGTCTGTCTTAAAATCATCTTCAATCTTGATTCAAATTTAGATTCAAATTTAAATTTGAGCCAAAATAATCCAAAACACTTCTCCAACCTCATACTCAAACTTATATCAAATTAAGACAAAACTTATTCTGGACCTAAATTGAAGGGGACTCAAATTCTATATCAAATTTTCAATGGTAACTTTTTACCTATACAAACCCAAAAGACTCTTTTAACGGAATAAATTCTTGCATCTATCTTCAAAGTCGCTACCACCCTTGCCGACCACACCGCCTCTCTCTGCCTCTATTCTTCGAATGTAATATAGGATAATTTTTTAATATATATACTTTCTCTCTTTCATAAATCCTCATTTTTAAAAAATTTCTCTCGTCTCTCGTCTCTCGTTTCTCATATGAAATTGAAGGACATGAAATACGGTTTAGTTGATATTGAATAGATATTTTAAAAAATTCTTTTATTTTAGACGGTAAAAAATTCACGAATCTACCACTCAAAGATGTTGTTATTCATAATTTTTCTTTTGGTTAATATTGGTGAAGTTTGTAAGAAATAAGTTTCAATATTTGGGAGTTTTTTTTTTTTTTTTTTAATATTGAGGAGGGAATGAAGGTAGGAAATGAGAGAGGATAAATTTTTTTGGAGGAGAAAATTGAAAAAATGAACTTTGAGACGGTAATAATTTTTTTAAAAAAATTTTGATACTCAAATTTAAAATAAAATCTGAGACTAAATTTGAGGTATGGAGATGTGTTGAAAACTAAATTCATATCTCACTTGATTAAAAAAACAAGATTCGCATTTGCGACTTATCCAAAGGCTGTCACAGATATGAACTACTTTTCTATGTGAAACATCGAGAGGAAGCAGAGAGTTGTTGATGTCTGAGAGATGGTTAATAACAGAGGTTACTCCCAGATTAGAACCTCATCGACTACCAATCTTCTACCCAGAAAACCATCCTCTTATTCAATAACACTCTATGTAATCATTTTATTTGCTTTTTCAATCTTCATATTCATCTTTTACAGTAAAGACATATTGGAAGAGGAAGAGAAACCTCTGATCTCAGAAGGGTCTCAATCTGAACAGGTATATTGAGCTCTCCCTAATTTTCCATTAGTTTTCTGAGCACAAATTATGATAAAAATGTTTTCTTTACTGATTCAAAGAACTGGGTGTTTTGTTTTCGGTACTATATTTGTTTGTGGGTAGTTGTGATATACTCAGGAAATTTTGATCTTATGATTTAATTTTTGAGAAAGATTGTCACTTTGGTAATTTGCAGAATTGTTTTCTGTATTGGGTATTACTGTTGTGAACTTGTAGTTCTGATAGCGGCTGAAATTGGTACATCTGTTGTTTGTTGTTTACTTTTAATGTGCGATTAAACTCGAGAACTGGGTCATCATCATTGCATTTGTTTGTTAACAGATATTCCAATTGATGAGAGATTGTTTTAAATTAATTTTTTGGCAGTCACAAATACGAAATGGGATATTGAGAAGAAAGAAATATTATTATTGATGCTGCGTGAAACTGAGAAGTAGGAGTGAGGGTGAGCTGAGAGAGCTCTGCTGTGCCGTGGACGAGCATGTGTGAACATGTTAACAATAAGCAAAAACACAAGGAATTAAGTTGTTTACCAAGCTGAAGAGCTGGCTAGTCTACTGTAGTGGTTTGTATTACTTGGAGAAGAAGAAGATTGCACTTTTTTTGAGATTACAAATGCTCATTGTTTGGATAAGGCAAGGGCTTGCCTACTTATATCTTGGGGTAGTGTAGCCCTCAGGCAATGATGGGGTGGTTCCCTAGATTGTTAGGATATTGGAGGGAATATTAGGCCTTTAGAGACACTCTTCCCTATGTATGACTTGATAGTCTAGAAGCTAGTGATGACGTGACGTGTCACTCTAGAGATAAATTCTTCATTCTTAAGATTTGATGGTGTAGTTCCTCTTCTGTCCTTCTGCCTTTTTCTGAGTTGAGCTGCTTTAGGTAAATCGAGTTCATTTGAGGACTGCTGAGCTGGTTCATGCCTTAGCTGACCTGGTTGCTGGTGGATCAGGTCAGCCAGGCTAGCATCATGTCATCCAGTTAGTGCATTGTGCTGCAGACTTGTTTATCACATGAATTTATTCTTGGCATCATCAATTATATTTTTTATCACATTTTCTATTTGTTCTCTCGACCCTGCATAGATGAGGAAGTCTCTAGCCTTGTAAGAGATCGTATCAGGAAGAAATACTCATCAAAAGAAGACACATCACAAAGCAACAGATTTTCTATATTCTATGTAAGAAGGAGAGTGACATACTTACATGGATGTCTAACACAACATTTCAAACCGGATGACTTTCAGAAAAGGAGGAAAAAAAAACTGCAGCATGTGTGCAGGTTATGTGCCCCTTAGGCATACGTGTTATTTATATTACTTCATGAGAAAAACTTTCTGAATTTGCAGCAAATCCTTGTTTGTAGAATCATACGTATTCTAGATTTAGGCAAGCTGGGGAAAGTTTAATTGGTCAATCCTTGAGGTCCAGCCTTTTAAGTGTCTGTAATGTGGGAGTTAGTGCTTTTATTTTAACCACCTCTGTAGAATTTAAACTCGAAGTTTAGTATTTGTTATGATAGTGTAAGTTTCTTAGGTATGATATTGTCCAATTTCTCAGTTTTCCATCCGTATGATAGCAGACATTTTCTTCCAGGTTTGCAGATATTTTCAAACATAGACCTTTTATATTAACTAGCTTAGTGTTTTGGCAGCATTGACATTCTAATGGCCTGGCCACTCGTTGTACCCTATTGTATGATTTGGGTTAGGGGTGTATGGTTTTAAAATGCATTGTACAATGAAAACTCAAAACTTAACTTATGTATCGTTTTATGTCCATTTCACCAAGTAATTTGGCATTGGGTCATCAGAATTCACCCCACTTAAGTTCAAACGTTCTCCTTTGGTCTCCACTTCGATCTAGGTGATGTGGGGCTTCTAAGGATTACCCCCACCACACTAGCTGCCAAAGCCACCATCCCCTCGGATCGAGTGCACCGAGGGATGCAAAACCTTAGGTGTCCTCCACACTACAAGGGCCAAATGACTTTGATACCAGTTATAATGCTCCAGTCCTGCATTGTGCGATATTGTCCAATTTAGGCTAGATATGCACGGTTTTAAAGCACATCGTACAATGAAAGCTCAAAACTTATTCTTATGCACCATTGCATTCCCCGCTTCACAAAACGTTGTGGGTTAGTAATAGTGTCATAACAGACACAACACTTTCACACCAGATTGAGTGACATCATTCCTAATCTGTCCCTCAACCTATTTTACATAGTTCTTGTGTTATGCACTCCCCTTTTCCGAGTAGATGGTCAAAGCTTGTGTGAACTTAAAGTGCTACTGCTGCAGATCGACATTAACACGAACACATGAACATCCTGGGTGCAGCCTTTGTTAAGAAATGCTAAAGTTTTAGTGCGATCAATTGTTAGTCGGTGGACAAAAAGGTGTATAAAGTGGAATTTTTTTCATGTTACCATGGATGATGGGATCTGGGAAAGGTGGTAAATATTGATTCCTCAAGCTAGTCTTTCTCAATGGTGCCCATGCTGGGGCCCTAGGGCTGAAGAGGTGCATAGTCACTTCTTTCTGATGTAGTTTTAGAGTTTCTAAAGGCTTTCAAAATTAACATACAAAACAGTTGGCGTTAGCAATTCCAAGGTTTGATATAAGAATCAGTGTAAGTGGGCATGTTACCTCGTTTTATATGTCAATGATGGTACCTCTGATCCTTATGAATTAAAGCAGGGTGGGCCTGGGCCATTTGCCTCAAAATAGAAAGATAACAAGAAGAAATGAAAAAATATGCATTCTATCTAAGCAAGGGCTTATATGAAAACGTAATTTCATCAGGAGTTTCATTTTAATTTCTACTTGTTCTAGTATAATACACATTTACTTTTTATGTCAAGCTCAGGCATATTCCCTCAATGATATTTGATTATAACCGTTGGATAATTTACTTGTAGTATCAACTTCCCAATTTAGGAATAATCAAAAATTATAATTGTTAATCGAAATGTTGTATCCGGTAAACAGTAAAAAGTAAGTTTTAAGTCAGTCAATAACAAGCAACAAATTCTCTGAAATACTCAGTTCTACACTATAATTTGGATAAAAATCTACATTACCTGTGGAATCAATGGACACTGAAATATAGAAATAAGTGAATCAAAATATAATGAAAACATACTTGTGCAAATTATGAAATATTTTACATAACAAACTTTTGAAGATATTCAATCCTAAGTCTTTCATCATTGTTTTGTTTATTAATTTTGGCTATTTATTTTTATAAACAAATTCCTCCCTCAACAACTCTTGTCTATATTACATTTTGGGGATATATAGGCACTTGCCATCGCTCAAGGTCCATGACAATTTTGGGGTGTATCGGCACCATAAATGAAAGATAGAATGATTGTGCTTGATATTATCTTTAGTTAAGTTTGATATTAGCCCTGACAATACTTCAACATTTAATGAACTTATGTTCATCAAAGGAAACACTTCAGATGAAACAGACAGCTAAAAAGGACATAACTACCTCCACTAAATGGGTATATGGTCTTCACATAAGTACATGCGACATGTAGAATATAATAGCTTAAAAACAAACTAGAACAAAAACAAACATTATACGAACTCTTGAGTTCGTAGTGTTCCATAATGCCTATCCCATGTCATTGTGTATTCAATTTATTCGAGCAGGATGCTTAACACTGCTTTAAAAACCTACAATTGGGGCTCTGAGCTACTATTCCTTTCGCTTTTGTTTTTTTTATTTTCCATATTTGCTAATCATCATATTTCTCTTGGAATCTATTTTTCTTCATTGGTTAGTAGAAAGAGAATTAATTTTGTTGCCTGTACAAAAAAGAAAAATCCCCCAATGGGTTTAAGTTATAATTTTGGGCCTCTGAAGCTGTATCTGAGACTCCTATCGTTAACTTGCAACTCTTTATTGTAGTAATAACTGGCATGCTGGCATTCTTTGTAGATAAAGAGGAGATTTAGCAGAATATTTTACTCCCACAAGTGATTGAGAATTAAATGACAGTGTTATTTTATTATAATGAGATTATGCTGCTTCAGTTTTTGCAGCGGCCAAATGAACAACTATGGGGTGCTCCTTTTAGCTACGGTTTCCGTCCATGCGTCAAGCCTACTGCCAAATATAGAGGTTTCATCTCACTATTACTGTCTCTATTGTACTGATAGTTGGTTTTCTTTTACCTTAGACAAAGAGCTAATGCTCATGGGAAATGCATGTATGATGCTTTCTTGGGCCACTAGTTAATAAGGAATGTAAAGTGCTTACCTTATGTTCTAGACTTCTGATTTTTTTGTTTTTTTCCATTTGATCTAGTGCATGATAGTTTTAAGTATGTTTCAATTTTGGCTTGCTTAACATGATGTGGGGGTTTGAGCTGTGGAAACAGATTTGCTTCACAATCTCACTGATTCTTTGAATTTCTCTACTTGTAATCCATTTTACATCTGCAGCTGCTGATAGATGGGAACGGTATATAACTGTGAGAAGTAATGGGGGGTTGAATCAGATGCGCACAGGGGTAAGTATTGCCATCTATTTGTTTAAGGTCTTCCAAGATCTATGCGTATCTTATGTGGTCCAAACATGCAGATTCACATGCTTCAGATGCTATTCTGTTAAGTAAGAATCTAATAATATTAAGGTAGCTCTTGCTAACTGACACAGCATTTTGATAGACACTCCATGTGTCTGACATTTTAATTTGTCATTAGCGGTAGGGGTCAAATGTATTCGTGTTAGTTATGATAATACAAAAGACTTACGCCAGAGCTTTGCAACATAATGTTAAAAGTACTAGCATGGTATCCCAGAGGGAAGTATGGTCTCAAGAACTTTATTATTATTATTGATGGGGCCATTGGGACTATGTCACCTGCAAGTAGGTGTGGGTTTCAGCCTTGTCTACTCTTCCCCCCTAGAAGAAACTGTGAGTTGATATTCTTACCCCGACCTGAGAAAGAGAGATCTTTACTTCTTTTCTCTGGCAGTGAAACTTAATCTAAGACTACTAGAGTCACTGTACATCATAGAGTTAAACAAGTTCAATTTTGGTATAGGGTGTTTGAATAAGGGAAAAGGTTATTGTCCTGATATATTCCTTTTGGTGGACTATGTTCTATTATCTGTATGAATAGTAATATATTTAAAGATGAAAAGGGCACTGACAGAAATAATTGTTATGTCACAGTAGATTGGATGATACCTTTCTAGTGATGTGAAGAGTGTCTTGTCACAGCCGGACTAGCATAAGCTGGACAATCTTTGTTGTTCAGGGCAGTAAGCTGTGTTTTTGTCTGGTTTAGAATATCAAATCTAACTGGCAAAGTCTT
This sequence comes from Ilex aquifolium, assembly GCA_951799425.1. Lineage (NCBI taxonomy): Eukaryota > Viridiplantae > Streptophyta > Magnoliopsida > Aquifoliales > Aquifoliaceae > Ilex > Ilex aquifolium. The sequence continues at coordinate 30,218,062 of OX637391.1, forward strand.
TAGTTAGATAGCACTCAAATCTAAACCACTAATGGACCCAAAAAAGTACCATACACTTTTATCTGGCCAAATAAGTGGTGTGTGGTCACCGATCAATTGACTTATGAAACCTTTCACACGTGTCTTATGACTCTAACCAGTCAATAAACATACCCAGTCAATAAACATACCGAGATGCCATCAGTATAATTTTTCTCTCACAAGGGGATGATGCTCTCTTTTATGGTTCCATAGGAGAAGTTGGCAGCTGACATGGCTGGTTCTTTATATGCTTTTGCGGCAATTCAATTTTGAAGTGATGTATCCTTTTTTCCCGGAGTCATCCAGCCATAAATTGTAGTTGTATGAGTTGAAACAAAAATATGCTTAATTATTTTTTTTTTAAAGGATATTTTATGGAAATTGAAAAATCCAACAGTTGTGCACAAAGAAGCATGGACATGGATATGAAAAACGAATACGTCATGACATGGAGATGTTAGAAACACGCTACAAATAATTATGATATATAGATATATATATATTATTTATCACAAGTACAGTGATAATGATATATTATTCATAAAAAAATCAGTATTTTATGATAAGTAAATGTTATGTCTAGTTATCTAGTGTGAATTTTTAGACTAACATCATAATATTCAATCATCGTCAATTTTTTTTTTTGTAGATGTGCACCAACCATATATAAATTAAATAATTGCTCTCATTTTTGCAATTACTTTTTTCTAGATCTTTTATTTATCTTTTTCTTTTGTTATTATATTTTGAGTATAACTTTAATATGTTTATTTTTCATAATTATATATTCTCTCATAGTATAAGATAAAGATACTTATTAGTCAAATTTTTAAGCTTTGTTAATCACATGTCAACCAATGTTTATTGTTTTATAGTAGACACGACATAAAGAAGTGTTGGAGACGTGTCCGAAAATAAAATTTTATTATTTAATTTTGGACACGGATAAAAGAGTATCGGACACATGTTTAAGGAGTGTCGGTGTCCGACATGGATGCGTCATCTTCTTGAGAGTGTCCATGCTTCATAGGTTGTGCATACAGTTTTTATCTAAAGATCTTGCATTCCTGACATGCCATATTGTTTAAGCCAAAAAATAAGTGCCTTTCTGCTCACTCAATTCAAATTAGTTTTTCCTGTTTGTCATTTGAAATACTGAAAACATGTTTTGCTTATAGATATCTGATATGGTGGCTGTGGCACGCATAATGAATGCAACCCTAGTTATTCCTCAACTGGACAAGCGTTCATTCTGGCAAGATACAAGGTTATTTGAGTTCTATGCTACTGCTACTTCGATCCCTCTCTCTCAATCTATAACCACTTTTTCATGTCTAAGATTCAGTAGTCTGCATACGCATCCTATTTACTTTCTGACCTGTAATATCCAAATTTTATTGTATCCAAGACCACTTACACTTTTTTTTGTAATTGGCTCGTGTGCAGTATATTTTCAGATATATTTGATGAACAGCATTTTATCACAACCTTACAAGAAGATGTGAGGATTGTGAAGGAGCTTCCTAAGGAATTACAATCCGTAACTCGAGCCAGGAAGCATTTCACTTTGTGGTCTAGTATGGGCTATTATGAGGAGATGACACAATTATGGAAGGAATATCAGGCAAGTTAATTTCGTACTACATCACATTCCTCCCCCCAAAATGTCGTCCTGGAAAAACAACTCTGGATAACATTTCAAAACTGCATCACTTTTATAAAATGATTATATTTTACATTCAACGAAATATTCACTAAGTTATTCAAACTTGGATCGGACATGCTGAAGGGGAGGGGGAGGGAATCAAATTTGGGGACCTCTCTGTCGCCCGTGTCTATCTCTCCAGTAAAGTATGCCCTATATATAGACTATGTACAGGGTAGTACTGTTGGAAAGATCAAATATCACCGCTTGAACATATTTTGGTTTTGGATAGTCATTTTAGATAAGTGGAATTGTTTTCAGTTCCACGTGGTGTCAAATGCCCAAACTTATGTTTTTATTCAGATTATTAATTGTGAACAAGATTTTGCTATTTTTTGCCTGGGAGTGTAAGTAGGAATAAGCCTTGCTTCATTGAGATTGCTTAAAGTACCTATCAGAACATATTCAATCATTTATATGTTTTTCCTTTTTTATTTTTTATATAAGTTGACCCTTTGAGCTTGAGGGAGGGCTCATCAATTCATTGTCTGCAGGTGATTCATGTTCCAAAATCAGATTCTCGACTTGCAAACAATGATCTGCCCCTTGATATCCAGAGATTGAGATGCCGTGCTCTGTATCATTCTCTCCGCTTCTCTCCGCCAATTGAGAAGCTGGGGAAGGTTAGAACTATCCCTTTTTCCACTTTTAATCTGCGTGATATCCTAATAAGATATTGAATTGTGGCAGTATGCAGTCCCAGTAAAACTAATTAACAAGGTTCTGAATTTTCTTTTGAATTTCATAAAAATGTGAGATTTCCGACAACAGATATGGTTCTAGTGAAAAAAAATTAAATTGTACAAAATTTTTGAAAGAGTTAAGATTAAAATGGAATGTGATGCACTTGGTATCCCATCAAAATTCGACACTTCCCTGCAAATCTATTAAAGTTTGTTGGAATAAAACGTATGTGTATGTATACTACACATGCATTTAAGAGGTCTCCTATGGGGATTCCTGTTAAACTAGGTTCTGAGCATGCATGACGGTGAAACCACAGAAGCTGGTGGAGCGGCTGAGATTGCGTGCTGGAAGATACATTGCTCTTCATCTGAGATACGAGAAAGACATGCTATCTTTCACTGGATGTACTTATGGTCTTACTCATGCAGAATCTGAGGAGCTGAGAATAATGAGGTGAAATGTTTTGTGCAGTGATCTTCATAAACATTTACATGCATGTAGACATGTCTTGTGACTGGTTTAGAAGTGCCAATCTTCCTGCCACTGCCTTGGATGTTCTGGAGCTCCTGGGTGCACTTACCCTTATTCTATGGATTTTGTGGCTTTCAATTATTGGCAAAATATATTGCCCTGGACAAGACTGACACAAGGTTGATATTTCAACTTTTGTCTAAATTTGTTTTCAAATATCGGAATCGTTTAAAGCAAAGCTTAAATGGTCGAGTTTGAAATTAATTCTGGAAGTTTGTGAAAGTTTTTAGAAGATTCATTTGGATTCTCCAACTGTTTAACACATTTGTCTGGAAACTTTTGTAGATCAAGTGGTTTGGATTATCTCTAGTGGGGGCGGGGATCGTAATTATACACATAATCATCGCACAGGCATTTTTCTTTCGGTTTTGGTGGAACACTATGAATCAGTTCCTTACATTTCATCGGTTTCTAGGGAGAACACAAACCACTGGAAAATAAAGAAGATAAACTCAACCGAACAGAGGATAGGAGGTTTCTGTCCACTAACTCCCAAGGAGGTTGGACTATTTCTTCAAGCTCACGGTTATCCTCCATCAACATTAATTTATATAGCTGCTGGAGAAATTTATGGTGGTGACACTCACCTTTCGGAGCTCACTTCTTGTTTCCCAAATGTAGTTTTCAAGGTTTGTATGGATACATAGGCTAAATAGTTTGCTGCTGCCAAGGCTGCCATTTTGTACAACCACGAGTTGAGTGTCTGATTGATGACAGGAAAACGTTGCAACCCAAGCAGAACTGAAAGAATTTGCCAAGCATGCAACTCAAACTGCCGCACTAGATTATATCATCTCGGTAGAGAGTGATGTATTCGTTCCATCATATTCTGGTAACATGGCAAGAGCTGTCGAGGGGCATCGCAGATTTTTAGGCCACCGGAAGACACTCACTCCAGACAGGTATAGATAACATGTTGCTCAATTCTTTCAGAGGACAAACGGGAATTCAGAAAAAGGTTGAAAACTGACATATAATTTGTGTCGTCAACATCTCACATTTTTGTGTTAAATGAAAAAAAAAAAAGGAAAAATTCTATCCCAAGTCCTGGTTTGTCTGCTCACCTGAGATCCCATGGTCTGGTGGCCCAAGCCCCCATTGCTTCAATGGCTCCATATGAACTTAGCTTCTGTTCCTATTAGCTCCTCTTTTTAGGATGATTATATGCAACATTTTATCTTCATAATAAAGTTTTACTTCCATTGAAGTAACTTCTAATGGCTGAGTCTTTTGTTTGCTTGGGCTATACTTGTTGCAATAGAAGCTACTTCTTTAGAAGTATATGTCATATAGCAGCAGTTTAAAGTCTAAACTACTGTGTCACCAATCATTGTAGTGCTAGATTTTTTAATTAACGTTGAAAATGGAGGGATTAGCTTTCGCTCGTGTATATGGGTTATTTTCTCTTCCTTAACAGAGGGGAATACAACGTAGCACGAGTGTTCCCCATGACATACATTCTAGCTTTCATCACAATAAAGTCACATTATTCTGAGGCATGCTGCCAAATTGTGATGCTTTGTGAGGAAAGCAGTCTCTATTGCTAACATGTTTTCTTTTGTGGTGGTTGGGTTCTTTCTTTCTTTTATTATTATTTTTTTTTGTGTTTTTGTTTTTGTTTTGTTGGGGGTTGGGGGTGGAGGGGATGTTTCGAATATTTCGTTTGAACAATTTAGTTCTTCTGTATCTCATATCAATTGTATTCCCAATATTTTTTGCAGGAAAGGTCTTGTGGAAATATTTGACAAGTTGGAAACTGGACAGCTTAATGAAGGATCGTCATTGTCATATCTGGTGATGCAATTACACAAGAACAGGTAATTTGGTTGCAACTTTCTGTTGGTATTTTTTATACATCTTCATTATGATATTTTTTATTATTACTAGTTGTTGCATACTTGCGTTGTATGTGAATCATTTCAGGCGACAAATGGAATTATACCTCACAATTCCAATCTAAGGGACACCTTCAAACATCCAACTTCCAAAACTGTAAGAAATTTAAAGCCAAACTCTCTAATAATCCTTCCATTGCCAGCATTCCCATTCCCTCACCAAGAAACATAAGTCAAAACAACACCCATTAATCAAATACAGTCGAATGACTTGAAGTCTCAATTTCCAATGATGAATAACCACAACACTCGTAGGAAAAAAAATGAAACTAACATGGAAGTCAACACCAGTAACATGAAACTAACATGCTAGTTTATTTCTTATCCCCTTCTTTGAAAAAAAAGGTTTCACCGGTAAGAAGTAACGCTTTCAACGTAGATAGAATCTGTCAAAAATATTGGAATATCACAAGCCAACCAGTTAATTGACTACTACCAAAGGGTAGGTGTAAGAAGGAACAAAAAAGTTGGAGAAGAAATTCAGCACTAAAATTAGACGAGATAGCATTTGTTCATCTTTAAAACATAATCCTTGAATGATGAAAATCATTTTTTTTTTCACTAGATTCTACCTTGCAATTATTTTCTTCTATAGCATTGAGACCAATACTATTTATGTTTTGGCAATACTATTATTTTCTCACTTTGACTGTCACATGAGCCATACACTTGGTACTTGTCTTAAAAAATTACTTTTTATTTTGTCCAGGAAGTAATCCTTCATGCGTTGGGCTCATAACTGTAATGCCACCCAAAATTTGATAATTCGCAACTGATTTAATTGGTCTTTAACTCTCATAGCTCCACACAAAATGACAATGAGTGTGGGTGGAGGGAATATTTGTATTGGCTGCCCAGTTGAGACTGATCAAATTGCATGTCAAGTAAAACACCATAAACTATCATAAACTATGTCCGCCTAAGTGTACAACATAGAGCTACAAAAGACCATTGGATACTTTTCAATGTTGATGTCAAGTAGAGCATCATAATCCATGTTTGCAATTAAACAAAAAAATACAAACGTTACAAATAGATATTAATGAACCATGTCTACATTTGTACTTGTTCTTTTAAGGCTACCTATGCGTTCAAATGGATATCATAGAATGAGAAATAAGCTTCCAAAATATTAGAATCAAAATACTAATAGGATCTGGTTAGAAGTTCTTTTGGCAATATGCATATATGCTGCAATAATAAACTTGGGCAGCCATGGCTTTAGAATCAGGGGTTCTCTACTTCATCATCCTCCAAATATATCTCCTGAAACAACAAAAATCACATGACCACATGAGAAAAACACCCAATAACCAAAAACTGATCAATTTACAAAGCAAAAAAAAGAGTTATCGTTGAAGAGGATTCTTCTATGCATGAATCTGAAGGGGTTACGTAAAAATATAGTACTCAAATGTGAATCACAACAATAATGAAAATTAAACATAGAGAAGAGAAGTTAAAAAGAAGTGAACCTTTACTGAGTAAATGAGAAGTTATTGAGATGGAAACCGGGAAGTTGCAAAGATAGTATGTGAGAAGCATAAGATTTTTCCCACTTAATTTTTATTTAATGAAAATTAATGAATTTCGGAAATAAAAACCAAAACAACTAAAAGCCTGTCAACTTCATATTTATTGTTTGAAATTTGTAAGGTCTAACGATTTTGTTACATTTGTCCATCTGATACAGTAACTACCGATCAACTGAGGGGGTAAGATAATCTTGTCTTTAAACAATAGTTTAAGGGTAAATTAGAAATTCAAAAGTTTTTCATAGATATTAACATTTTATAGTAGTATAGATATAGATAAGATGAAAGACATGTTTTGTTTTTATTGGGGTTCTGGATTTCCTGTGGAATAATCCATCTGCTGTGTCTTCTTATACCGCAGTTGAACATCTAGTCCATCTTTGGATGTGAGTTTTTCAAGAAGAACAAATAAAACTAGCGTTTAAAACACTTTTGATGCCACAGTAAACTGAAGTTACATTCTGGTCCAGCTTGTGTCATGTGCCCCAATGGACTTGGTTTGAAATGCTCGTGTAAAACACGAATGGATCGATAGTTTTTTTCTTCTACAAAGTGGTTATATTAATAATCCTGTAGTTTCCCTTTTATAAATAGAAATAAAATTAAGGATCAGAGATTAGGATGCAGCTCTGACGGATTGCAATTACAGGCAAGGAGCTCCCCGAAAAAGAGGAGGTGCTCCTCCGGGAATCAAAGGCCGAGCACGGTTCAGATACGAAGAATCCTTTTACCAAAATCCATTCCCCGAATGTATATGCGGTTCAAAAAATAAATTGAGATGACATGGTGACACCTTCCAGCTTTAGAGAAAGGAGGAAAGAGGACCTGGAGATACCATTTCATCTTGCTGTTCAAATCTGAAATCTTTCCAAGTCAATGAATGCCTGCCATTAAAACAAATGGTGATGGCATACCAATATTCAGAACCAGGGTTGGGATTTTTGTAACTCTTGAATCTTCTTTTTTGGTTCTTTGATGATTTCTAATTTTTGTTTCTACTTGTAGGCATGCCAACTCGTCCATTATACAGGTCCTATTAAGTTGTTGGATGAAAATACTCCAACTTGAATACTGTATTTAATACAAGAGCAATGCTACTTGGACTTAAAATATTGACATGATTTGCTAACTTACTTAATCGTTGTCATTGATTTAACTATGGGTTTCAGCATTTATTGTGATCCACTATCTATTTAACGATTGTGATTGATCAAGTCAGCGAATCATATCAATATTTTTAAATTCAAATATCATTTCTCTTAATACAAGTTAGGATCTGAATATGCCCCGTTTGAAGTTTTGTTACAAATATCACCCCACATTGTTCTTCTTGTATCTCAATAATCCCGTTTAAGAAATTCAACTGCAATTAGACTTACAGTCAGTTTCATGTAGATTTTGCATTTTGATTTGAAAATATTGAAAAATTGATCTATGTGGGTCAATTATATTCTTAATGGAGTAATTTGGTACAATATCAATATTGTTGGACTATGTTGTACACCATGAGTTTGTTTGATTTAGGTATTAGCAAAGAGGGATTGAAAAAGATAATACTATGCACCAAAAAAAAAAAGAAAAAGATAATACTGGCCTCACTTTATACTTCTTATACCTATGTTTGAATACGCATTTTTGGTTTGGTATTATCACTTAAAAATAATATCGGCCTGGATGAATAGTGTATTTAATACTACATACAATCTCTTAAATAAACTCACTTTTTTGGTGGGTTTAAATAGTCTAATTGTGATGTATTTGGCTAAAAGACTCTTAAGTATTTAGGATATAAATATCACTTTTTATCTTGAGGGTTTTTTAGTAATTTAATGTTTATACCACCATTTAATACTCCATCTAAATAAAGTATTACATGAGAGAATGTGGGGTCCACTACTATGGGATGAGAGTGATTATCACTATAATCAGTCCAAGGATCGGATAGATGGATAAAGGATGGATAAGATTATCTAATTCGCTCCTTTTTCCCTAAAACCAAATATGAGTGGATGTTTGAACAATTAGTCGTGACAAGATAAATACTAATGAGAGCACTGATCACACCCCCTCCCTCGGAGGCCTGTTTCACGGAACCTACAGAAGAGACATAGTGGTTCAACTCAGTTGTTGGGACCATATTTGGCTCGATATGTCCTGGGTCAAGCCATCCGTTATTATTGTTTGGGTCTGGGAATCCAACTGGTTGTTCTAGATTAACACCTATAGGTAGGTGTCCACGGGACATTCCCTACCTCCATGGCAGGCCATTGCTTTTTAAGGAAAATGTTACATAATTCAAATAAAACTCAAAAAATTGTAACTCAAATATATATCATCTCTTGAATGAGTGTGAGATGAATGAGTCTCACTGAAAAAATTGATGAGATCCACTCATCCAAGGTTAAGATTGCCGTGATTAATGAATAAATCATTTATAACACAGTAATTTTTTTATTTTAATATTAATCACACCATAACCTAATATAATGTTGAATAAAGTTACAATACCAAATTCAAATATAACATGATCAAAACTTAAAAAGTTTGGTATTGATTAGATAATAATAAACTTTTAGCCTTGATCTCCTTAGTTTACTTCTTCGGATTCAATCCTGCTTTTGCAAATTGAAAAATAGGGTTGAACTCACTAGCCTAGTAGGATAATATTTCTTAATGACTATCAAGTGTTAAAACAATACAAATATAAACAAATAGTAAAGAAGTTCAACAATAGGTCACATGATGCAACACATCGATAATTACGCTTCGTTAATATTCGGTTCACATATGAGCCATCTCTGTAGATAAACTTTGGGGTCTTCGACCCTAGAGAACTCAATGCCCTTCTTGTGTTTTTTGGGAATACCAATACTGGGAATTCTGCGGTGTGACAAAAACTACTAGTATCATCTAATACTACTGTCCAATAAACCCAATGACTAATAGGAGTTTTATAAATCATCGGAAGGACCACACATCTACTAACCTTTTGTCATCATGTGTGAATTCAAGGTACATCCGTTAAAAAAAAAAGAAAGGATTATACCGTATTCAAATCTAGAATCAGATAAAGTGTAAAAAATTATATATTTATGTCAGAATAATATTCAAAACATTTGATATGCGAGTCGGTTCCAAAAAATAATTAGAGTTTCAACTCAAAAATATCACGATTAATCAACAATAACCAAATTCAACCCCATAGCATTATATAATTTACACAGGTTTGATATGGAATCTCAAAATATGTATGAGATGCATCAAATTAGGGGTGTTCATCCTACCCTATGGGTAGGAAATATGGTTTTTCCATCTTCCTACCCAATACTTTGCAGAATAATTTTTTCTTGGCCTACCCTACCCGATCAAGTGTAGTATTCCTACCCGACTTCCGTCCAAATTAATCGAGTAGGAAGTCGGGTGAACACGTTTTATAATTATTAATTTTTGGATCATTTTAACAATTCAATTAAGAAACCTACACCAATTTAACTACACAATAAACCAATAACACTAAAACCTATAACAATTACAATAAAACACAAGAAAGCCCAAGGCATAAACATCAATCCATCATAATTGTTGCACAAATACAATAACAACTATTTTAGGTTTAAATCATATGAAACACATAAAAAATCATAACTGCTCCAATATATATATATAGACATTTTGCATTCTTACCCGATTTAATCGGAAGACCAAAAAGTCTTCCGCATTCTTGCCCGATTGTTTTGGTTAACCGATCAATAGGGTTGGATAGGGTCAGGTAAGGTAAGAAATTGCGGATAGTCGAAAATTTGAACACCCCTAGAATCAATGATAGTAAAAGAGCAAAAAAAAACCCTACCTCTGACTCTACCTCAAATTGGTATTGTGTGCTATGTCAAAAACAAAATCGAGTATTTTAGAATAATTATGAAACTAGGTAATAAAGGCCTATTTAAACCAAATTTAATTTTTTGGTTGAAAAAAAAAAATTAATTTATCCAAATTTGATCCAAAAATACTTAATAATGACCAAATTCAAGTGATTCCATATTCTGTTAAAAAAAAAAAACAAAGTGATTGCATATCAAATTGAACTTACAAAATTATTAATTCTGATGATACCAAAAGAGAACATACAGTTCATACCCAAACAAGTCAGCAAGGCTATACAAAGCTTGATTGACCTGATTGAAGCCTGGCCGACCTGACCTATAAGGATCTAACTCAGCCAAGACACGAAGCAGCTCTACAGTCATTGAAACAGCTTGACAATTACCGGAAGAAGGTTAGAAGAAGAATTACACCACCAAACCCTACATTGGGCAAGTATCCAAAATGCCATGTTATCGCTTCTAGAAGGCCACATCACACCTAGGGGAAGAAACCTCTAACGGCCAAATATTGCCTAAAATATTCTAACAAATTGTGAGGACCACACCATCATTGTTGTTAGGACCACACCACCCTTGTGTATAAATAGGCGTGCACTGCTTTGCCATAGTATATGTAATTGATCAGCTCAAGTGTAACCTTCTTCTTCTCCAAAAAATAAAAAACCAAAGGAGCAAGAGCCTCCATTTCAGTAGACTAGTCAAGCTCTTCAGCTTGGTGAATCATTTATCTTCTTGTGTACTTGTCTCTTGTTTTCGTGTTCTCACCCACACACACAACTCACTCACTTCACGCAGAGCTCTCTTAGCTCACTCTTCTCAATTTTTCACACCATCAGTTTGGCATCGTCTGTTGGAGCAATTTTTATCATTCTATCTCAAATTCTTTTTATTTGATTGATGGTTTTAATGAAAAGTATGAGCCATAACACAAAATCAGCAATGAGCTCCGATTCCTCCTCTAGTCCTTCCTGTTAACTAGCCTCCGACTGAGAACCAGAAGATTTACCAGCAAACCATGTTGCGCCTCCTTAAGTAAACTCAACAAATCATCTGACTCCTTACTGCCCAGCAACCTCAACAGACCCTCAATGGGGTCATTGAGACGAGAATATTCATTACCAGCGTAACCAAGAAAATCAGGAGGATGAGGCTCATAGCCGACCTGGTGAAGGCGCAAGGCATAACTCTCAGCCTCCTCTTCAACCACCTCCTTTGAACCACTATTGGGATAACTGAATTAGAGAGGTCCAAGATGAAATAGGCAACATAAAAAACATCGTCAAAAACAGAGATCCTATCTCCATGGAAGCTCTGATCCAGTAGACCGATTCGCCTTTCACATAGGAGGTTCAAAATACCTTTGATGGAGGCCTTCAATGGAACTAGAGACCCTTTTGATCATCTCAACACATACAAAAACTTGATGGAGCTTCACGACTATCAAGACCTTGTTCAGTGTAGAGCCTTCACGATTACTCTCAAGGACTAGCTTGATTTCAATTTGTTATATTAAAGAAAATGAAGTAAACATTATTTAAAATTGACAATTTGTTTTAGGTTATAAAGTGTCTTTAGGCAATGTGATATTCGTCGAATTTTATTTCAATTTTTTATTACGTTGTGCCTTTAGGCACGGACAATTACTAGTACGTATATATCAATGGATATATAGACAAATAAGATACACTTCAACACAAATAATTAATTTTCTATCCACTTTCCTTCTGATTTTGGAAAAATTGATTTTGGTGAGTTGGAAGGAAAGTTCATCCATCAACTTTTCTATTCTTTCTATTTCCTTTCTTACAAAACATGATATTTTATGTATCCCTTCAACTTTCCATCCTTCTAACTTTCTATCATACCAAACAAAACATTAGTGACTCACAGTAATTTCATTATTTTTCATAAATATTCTTTATATTTGCTTTCTCTCTCTTCCCCTACACTCTCTCTTGGTTCTCTCTCTTCTCCCTAACTAGAAAGCCTTGAAGACCAACCCCATCACAACAAATATCACCTCTACAACAACCACCAAGAACAACAATGTCGCCACCGCCGAGAATAGCAACAACGACAGGTGGCTTCACTGCTGGGCTGGTGGAGGATTTGGAGTGGAGACGTCGTTGGGCATGAGGAGCAGCGGCCGGTGGAGATACCAACGGTGATGCATCTTTATTTTGCGTTTTGTTTTTATCATTTTTGAAATAGATCCAAATTCTTCTGGGCAAGATTGAAATCATCCTCATGCATGCATCTTTAACAGTCAAAATATCTTTAGTCATAAAACCAGAGATCCATCAAATTTGATCTAAAAGAGTAGCTCCATAATTTTGTATTTCAAATTGCAGGTACAATCAGTAAAATAAGCCAAAGTACATGCTCTAGGTGCCACATAAGCAGTGTTTTAAAACTCGGTGCGGCCCGACGGGTCAACCAGGAAACCCGGCAAACCGGAGACAGAACCGGGCCGATTCTTATAAAGGATCTGTTATGCACAAAACTGGAGAAAACCATGGAACCTCCCGGTTCTTGAGTAAACCGTTCAACCCGAACGATTTTGAACGAACCGGCCGGATCAATTTAACAGGAATAAAAACCAATGTTTTAGCTCTTTTGGGCATTTTTTGCCCTAACTCGATTTCTGGCTGCTCCTCTCGCGATCGTCTGAGGTTTGACGACCTCCTCACTCTAGTCTTCTCTCTCTATCTCTCGCTCTCTCTCAGTCTGAGTCTCCATCTCTCTCTCTTCTCTGTGCTATTTCGAAGTCAAACGCAAAGTTTGAATGGTGAATACTCGAAGTCGAGGCGGAAGGGACTCACTGGCCAGAGCTCCATGGACAACACAACAGGTACATCATCATCATCATCATCATCATCATCTTTCTCTCCGAAACTTACCAGAATTGGGTTTCTGGAGCTGGGTTTCAAAGTTAGAATTTTCATCCATCTACATGAAATCTGCAATTTGATTTCAATTATGATGATACATAGTACATGGAACAACAATTGGGCAGCAAATGGTATATTTGGTTTCAATTATAATTGCAATTTGATTTCAATTATGAAATTTGTCAAATTTTATTGATTAAACTTGTTATTTTTATTTGCAGTAGTCCACAATGAGCTTCTTTTCATTAATTATTGTGATTTTTAGCCTATTTAGCATTCTCTCTCATATCAAGTATTAAGTCTCTCTCTCTCTCTCTCTCTCTCTCTCTTATATGAGGTTGTTTGGTTGGTAGTTGTTGGTTGACTTCTCGTTGCGCTAGTTGTAACTGGGCGGGCTGATGTCTTCAGTTCTTGGTGGGTTTGGTTTTGGGAAAGTTCGGTGAGCACAATGAAGACTTATTTCTATAAGAACCCAGATTGATCTGAAGATATTCTTTGATGAATTCAACAGGGAAATAGTAAAGATTAACCCATAGAAAAAGTAATTCTAGATACTCGGGAAATAGTAAAGATATTCTTTGATGAATGCTATTATAATATGTTTGTAATTGTGTTATTACTTGATTTGAAGATTCATTCAGCTCTTATATTATGCTATTAGTTGATTTGTATTTGTAATTTTATAGTTGATTATGCAATCAGGTGTTGGAACTTTGGAATTGGAAGGACTTAATTATTTGATATTGGATACAGTTTTGATGATTTTGGGGTTTTGTTTGATCTAATATACATTAAGCATGTTATTTTTATAATTATTGTGATTTTTAACCTATTTATAATTTTTTTTTATTATTTGACCGGTTTGACCAGTGACCCAACGGTTGAACCAGTAACCCATTGATCTAGTCATTTTGTCAGGTTGACATCCGGACCGGTTTTTAAAACTATGACCAAAACAGACCCAAGACACTGGCAAAAAAATCCACTTCTTTTCTTTCAGGCAGTGTTTTAAAATTCGGCCCGGCCCGACGGGTTGACCCAGTAACCCGGTGAACCGGCCACTAAACCGGGCCGGTTACTTAATTGGATCGTTTTAGCATAAAATCCGACAAAAAACCGCTGAACCGAACGGTTCTTGCCTAAACCATTCAACCCGTACGATTTTTTACAAACCGGGCGGGTCAATTAAAGGACTATAAAAGCCAGGACATTTTTGCCCTAATAGTTTTCCACGTTGCTTTTCTTCTACTGTGCCTATGCCTCTCTTGAGTCCCAACTCTCTCTCTCTCTCTTAGTCGAAGGGTCGAACGAATCAGTGAAGTACAGATCTGCAGTGGACAGGAAGAGGAGGCATCCACCATCATGTCAGTCGATCCTCCTTGACGATTCTCTTCATGTCCTTGGATCTTAATGATTTGCTTCACCCACTTAGCAGGTACATCACTGTTTTCTCTCTCTGTGTTTGTGTGGTATGCGTAGAGCACTCACTCACTCAGCAAGTATGCATAGATTCATCAATCTATATACATTTGTCTCTTTATGTTTACTGGTTTTTTTTTTTGTATTGCACATATTCACAGTGGCTGTTTGGACTTTGGAGATGGTGGTTGTTCTTGTCTTAGATCTGTTAGTCACTTTTGTTCACTATAATCTGTTTCTTTATTTGTTTTTGAGATATAGATATGTTAATTTTGATTATTGAATGTATTTGATTGATAATTTTTGGGTTTTTTTCTAATTTAATATATATATTTTTAATGATATTGTGATAATTTTTATAATGTTTTAGTCTATTTATTATTAATAATATTTTTTTATTATATTACCGGTTGAACTAATGATCCAACGGTTGAACCAGTCTAGTTTCTTTGCCGGGTTGATATCCGACCAGCTTTTAAAACTATACTTTCAGGTTTAGCGGCAGAGTCGCACCACCGGAAGGCAATGTCCGATTCCAATAAATCGTGCAAAACCGGTAATGTCTGGTAAACCCTAGGGTTTCTGTACTTGAAGCATTTCATCTTCTCAAGAAGGTTCCAAAACATGTATAGAAATTTGTAAGTTTTATTTTTCGATTAAATCATCTATATAATATGACGTAAAGTTTATCACAAGCTCCTTAAGTGTGGCATTTTTCTCTTTGACAGATCGAAGTATCATTTTCGATGGATTGCAAACTCGCTTTGTAAATCCAAAATAGCTGAACATGTATGTTTTCTTTTCTTTCAATCATAGACGTGAACTTTGATTTGATGACAGACAGAATGTAAAGCGTTTTCTTTTTTCTCAGTTTTACTGAGAACCAAACATAATCTTATATTTAAGTTTACTGGATGCCTATATTGAACTTTTCATGGATGGTATTCTATAGGGACCAAACAATTTTGTTGGCAAAGTCGACCAATTGCGAACTTTCACATCTTCCAATGGTATGAATTTACTATATTTCTCTGCGCGCACACACACACACACACACAGATATAGCTGCGGTTATCTGAATACATTTGTTTTGAAGAGTTATCTGAAGCAAATTTGACACCAATGTTTCTATTCTATTTGATGGTTTCTAGTTGGCTATGCTAGGTATATACAGAGTGCAAGGACTTGATTTGCATTTCATGGTTCTTTAGGTTATAGGGGTAAAACAACTACGAGGTCAGTGCAGTGGCAAATTGTTAATGCACTTTGCTCGGGTGATAGAAGCACAGCTTCAAATATGCTGTCTGATCTTGGCTGCAAAGAGCACTTGTTGGGGGCTGATGATTTTGTTTACATTCTTAAATACTGTGCACGATCGCCTGATCCACTGGTAGGTAGGCTCAACAATGAACTTTAGATCACTTCACGTTTCTCTCTCTCTCTCTCTCTCTACTTTACACTATTCATGCTGCATTGACCAATTAAAATATTGGACCATAATTTCATGAAGTGATGTGACCCCCCTCCCTCCTCTCCTTCTGACACACAGACACAACTTGCTATTACACCAGAATTGTTGTTAAACACCAACTGTTTTATGCTGTCATCACTATCCTTACAAGTACTATGTGAAGACTTGACGTTATCGCAAGTCTGTATGTGGGTGTTGTTGGATAGAATAGTTGAGATGATCCTTTTTGACATGCAGTTTGTCATGGAGACTTGGAGAGCTATGGAGGAAAACAATATTGAAATGAATGGCCGATGCTATTTTCTTATCATCCGAGCTCTATGTAAAGGAGGTTACCTGAAGGAGGTATTGATATGTGTGCCTTATGTTGATGGTAGTTATAATGGTCATTTTCTTAGTGCTTATTGGCTTTCTGTTATTTAAGTAGTTTGTTGGTGATTTTGCATTACTTTTCATTAGAGATTCCTGAAAATTTAATGATATTGATCAGCAACCAGGGGATTTGAGCCCCTCACATTGAAAATGAGGGACCCATTAGGTACCCTCTGGCCCACAACGCTGGTGGTTTCAGAAAATATCTGGTTGATTTGCTTAAGCACACACTAAATTTCTTGTTTCTTGTTCAATGTGCGGTTGGAAATGGTTTGATTGCAACCGGTAGTCGAATAGTATCTAATTAAAGGTAGGGTCTCGTCTTTAGTTTGGAATTACCATAAAATATTTTTTGTTGCTGCTCCTTCCATTACTTATTCTAGCTCCCAATCTGGTTAAAATGTTTTAATTTTTTTATTTGTCTTTTGGTCTACTCTGTTCAGGCATTCACTTCGATGAGTATTGTTGGAGAAAAACCTGATATCTATCCTGTTTTGGCTATGTACAATAACTTATTAGGCGCTTGTGCTCGAATGAATAGTGTAAATTATGCTAATGAATGTCTGGATTTGATGGAACTCCAAATGGTGGGGAAGAACGAAGTAACGTATGCTGAGCTTCTCAAGGTGTGTAAATTGTATCATTGTAATTCTCTTCTAGTTCTACTAGATGGCAAAAATCCATATTATAGTTTTGATTTTTTAATGGCTTAATTGCGAGGAGAATTGTGAGAACGGTGAGAGAGGGAGATGGGAATGTATACATTTAGCATGAATGTATATTGATTTGGTCTTTCTCTTGAGTTACTTGGTTTCCAATATGGGCATAGATTTGTTTCCACATGATATATTTATTACATCAAAATTTGAGACATGAAAATTCATTAAATGCAGTAGAGCCAAAAAATGACAAACATGGTGTATACAAACAAAAAACAACAAAAAAGAGATTATTTACAATCCTTTACAAAAGTAAAAATAAAAAATGGGGCTAACTTACCCAGGCTAGTTTTCATATATTGAAAACATTGCATGATAACTCCTTATTATTTCTATCAAGAATTTATCATCCATTGATCAATAATTTGGTTGCACAACCAATTCTTCATAATTTGATTTTGTAATTTATTTGCCTAATTATGTTCCAAACATCACAAATACGATATAAAATAGCAAAGACAGTAAGTCAAATTAAAGATTCAAGAAGTGTAGCACCATCAAAATCCAGTTGAAACACATCAGTCAACTGTCGTCGAAAAATAGAAAAAACAATTGCAGAGGGAACAATAGAGATCAATTGCAAGCCATTACTACTTGTGAGAAAAACCCGTGAATATTCAAATCAAGGTCAATTTGTAGAAGCCATAACACACTGAAAATGCTAAAATGTGATTACTGACTACCAATCGCAGTTTATATTATCAGAAAGAACTATTGAAACAAGAAAGTGATAGGGTGGGCATAATAAACTCTAGTTGAATAATCTTAAAAAAAAAATTTGAGAGTGAGCCAGTTACACTCCCCGGGGGCAGGTTGCATTATAGATCCACCTTGGTTTGCTTTAGGTATGGCATATAGGGAAGGGCCTAAGTTATAAACCCAATTTTTAATCAACTGATTATTGTTCTAAAAGTATTGCTTCAGCTTGCAGTTTTGCAGCAAAATCTGTTGGCAGTCCATGAAATTTGGAAGGAGTTTGTCAAACACTACAGTCTCAGCATTATTTCTCTTCGAAAGTTTATATGGTCATTTACAAGGTTGGGAGATTTGGAATCGGCATATGTAACCTTACAACATATGGTGGCTTTGGCTTTCCGGGGAGACTTTTTCATCTCTAAAACTGATGAAGGAAGATTGCGCAATTTAAGATTGGACATTCCTATTCCTTCCAACAGTGACTGGGGTTTGGACAGATGTCGCATGGAGAATGCAAGTTCTCTACCTTCTGTCCTTGGAAACTTTACGAAAATGGACATTCACGCAAATGATGGTATGCATCCCACTGCTTTTAACATCGGAAGGAAACAAGTAAGGAGTCTTGGAATCAACATGCTGGAAAAGCAAATGGGTCGTCCCACCATAAAGATCTTGCGGTGGTCCTTCAATGATGTGCTACATGCTTGTGCAAGTATGCAGAATTGTAGGTTGGCTGATCATTTAATTTCACAGGTAACACAACTCTGTCATTTGCATTTTGTTGTAATCATGTATTATGATTGTAGCTTCTTATGAATCTTGTGTGCATATTTAGGGTTGTTTGTTGTGATATGCTAGACTTACATTATAGTGAAGTAACTGGATATTTGAGAATGGTAGGCAATGTTTTTTCGTCAGATTTCTAAAAACTTTAGTATCATTTCTTGTCTGGAACTTTTCACACTGTTGTGCACTTGTTTAAATTTTTAAGGCAAATGTTCCTGTAGATAGTTATTAATCAGCATCCTATCAGTTGCTAAATTCTAGTAGTCCTGTTTGGTTTAGATGCAAAATCTTGGTCTGGAACCATCTGGCTCTACATATGATGGCTTCATAAGAACGGTTGTTTCTGAGAGAGGCTTCCGCGATGGCTTGGAAGTGGTAAGATACACTAATTTAATCAGCGTTTTATTTGGAATTTTTTTTCTCCCACCATAATTGCTGAATTTTCTGCTTCTTGACACTGAAATGCAACACTACGGACATACTAAAAAGTAAGAAAAGGCAGTAACATAAGATTTTGTATACTTATCATTTCACACTTTCCCTGTGCAGTTAAAGGTAATGCAACAGAAGAATATGAAGCCACTCAATTCAACTCTTGCAACCATGTCAATAAGTTGCAGTAGAGGTTTAGAGCTGGATTTGGCTGAGGCTTTCCTGGATCAGATATCCAAAAATTCTTCTGCTTACACTTGTAATGCTTTTCTTGAAGCATGTGACACTCTGGTGAGTTAATATGATATTTCAACAGCAAAATTCATATCCACTTGCCTTGGTCAAAATTACTTAAGAGCCAACCTGTATGCTTCAAACTTTATGCACAAATTATCCCCTTTTTTTTCCAATTGTCATATCACTGCTTTAACTCTAGTAGCAGGATTTGTGCGAACTAATTCAAATAATAATATGCAATACAATGGCTTAAGTGATTATTGTCTTTCTCTTTTTCTGCAATTTGATTTTTTTTCATATTTTATTCCATCTCTCTGAGCAAAAAATTGAAGGAAAAAAAGAAACTACAAGAAAGAGAAAGCATATCATAAGCTTCCATACTTAAGATATTGTTCTCCTATTGATTCCAAATTACATTGCACCAATTTTTTGCAGGATCAACCTGAACGTGCTGTCCAGATACTTGCTAAAATAAAGCAATTGAAACTCCAGCCAGATATCAGAACATATGAGATGCTATTTTCCTTATTTGGGAATGTGAATGCACCCTATGAAGAGGGCAACATGTTGTCACAGGTGGATGCTGCTAAAAGG
Organism: Ilex aquifolium; assembly: GCA_951799425.1. Lineage (NCBI taxonomy): Eukaryota > Viridiplantae > Streptophyta > Magnoliopsida > Aquifoliales > Aquifoliaceae > Ilex > Ilex aquifolium. The sequence goes on from OX637391.1 coordinate 30,237,937, forward strand.
ATAAATGCTATAGAAATGGACATGATGAAAAATGGCATTCAACACAGTCATTTATCAATGTTGAATTTGGTAAGTGCCTGTCTTATGTGCAGTTCATTTGGTTAAACTGGAAGTAAAACAAGTTTGAATTTTGATTACAATATGAACCCCACTTTTAGAGTTTTTTTTTTCAATAATATCTCCGAGAAGATTCACTTCAGCTAGTGAAGCATTTTTGGACTGCACCTCTATACTCTGAAGTTCTGAGAACCAGCAAGATACTACCGCCTTGGTGGCAATTTTTAGTGGAAGTTGGCATACCTCTTGGGACAATGGATTAGAATTAATTCTCTCTTTGAGAACCCCAGGCCTGAAAAATCAGCATACTCTATGTGCATTTATCTAGGCTTAGGATCCGATTCTAAAATAAGTGTGTCAGTTGAACCCATATTAAATGTGTTGAACTAAATCAAAAGCGGATTGTGCCATATCAAAGTGAGAACACCAGATAGGCCACCCAGACACTCCAAAAGTGCGTCGTGGCATAGAGTTATTTGATTCATTGCACTTCGAGCATCACGTAAGCTGCTTTCTTATACAAGCAATAACACACGACATCTGAGCAAAGTTTCAGCTACAAATGGCATGTGCATGCCATGAAACAAGAGATCATTTTCTGGATGCCATGTTTGAATTCAAAGTGGAAAAACATTTGGAAACTAGGGAAGCTCAGATCAGTCAATAATTGATATCATGTTCATGCCTGCCTCAACCTTACCAAGTGTTGGGCTGGCTGGGGGAATTCTTTTTGTCCATATGGTTTGGGGCTGTGAAAGGGCTATGTTTTTCCAGATATCCCGAGTTTTAATCCATATGCATAAGCTTGTGTGGTTCACCATGATGCAACAACCTGCTGGAAAGAACAAAGGAGAATATAATGAGGAATTAACCAGGAAAAAATAGTTTACGAGCACTTGCTTCTGTTTCAGCCTCTTAAAATTTATTTAGTGCAACTGTTGACATCGGCAGCCTGAGTGTGACTAACCTGAGTTATTTTGGAAACTCCATTTTCTTACCAGTCAATTCAATGACAAGGCATTTTACTCCTTTGTTCTCTTCAGCTGAAAGCACTTGGAGCAGAGGGGATGATAAGGGAGTTGATTCAGTACTTACAAGTGGCAGAGAATCTGTTCTCTTTTAGTAACAGCTTCCTAGGAACACCCATATATAATACAGTGTTGCATTCACTTGTCGAGGCAAAGGAAGTAAGAATTTCTATGAGTCTGTCAATAATACCGTATCAGCTATTTTATGGATTGTCATTGGATCCCATCATTTTTGGTTGTGCCCTAATAATCTTCTAATTTGCTTTCCAGAGTCATATGGCAATAGAAATATTCAAGACCATGAAATCTTGTGGTATTCCACCAGATGCTGCAACTTATAATATTATGATTGATTGTTGCAGCATTATCAATTGTTTCAAATCTGGTTGTGCCCTAGTTTCCATGATGATTCGTGATGGTTTCAACCCACAGGCAGTAACTTACACTACTCTCATAAAGGTACTCATGTCGGCTCTCTTATCTCTCCGCAGTTTCATTTCAAATGCATCCCACAGAAACGGTGCATTTATATGTATGCTTATTAGCCTTCTTTTGCAACTTGTAATTGTTCAAATGAAGGATGTGATATTGAGTATGCAAATATCACCCACTTTTTGCTTTGTCATTTTCTCATCCGGATTAAAAATTATCACCCCTAGTGAGCCAGATTGAGCAAGGCGCTGGTTGGGGTTGATTAAACAAATCTTTGTTTTACCCTTCCTATAAAGTCTCATAATTCTAGGTCACTTGCCTAATTTTATTTTCTTAATCTGGTTCTTTGCACTTCAATTGTTGCATTTACATTTAGGACTCATGTTTGTATATGGTACTGATGAGTAAGATTATCAAACTTTTTATAAGGAGGACTATTTGGTGTCAGATTTTGTTGGGCTGTGAAGATTTTGATGAAGCATTGGAACTTTTGGATCAAGGAAGCTCAGAAGGGATTCGACCTGATGTATTCTTATTTAACACTATTCTTCAAGCAGCATGTGAGAAGGTATTTAATAGTAGTCTATCAATCTGTTCAAAAAAAGAAATCCTACTGCAATCTCAGGTGAAAAAAACAAATTAAAACAGAAACAGAAATAAGAAACCGTCTACTGTGTTTAACTGACATTTTTGGCAGCATTCATTTTTGACAAGGAACCTATAGGGCGTTAAATGGGTAATTCTAGGTGCAAGAATGAAAATTTCATTTTGTTTCCCATGAAATTTCAGAAACATTTTAGTTGAATATTGAAACCTCTATGTTTTGAGATGTTTCAAATTATTTTGAGGTGCTTCAGCTAATGTTTCAGAATGTTTCATTTTCTCTATTTCCATCTTATTTCCAAAACATTTCTATTTCCGAACTCACCAAAACTATGCACAGAAATGAAATATTGATCTGTGTCTCGGTGTTTACAGACAAAAAGCTGGGCCTCGGTAAGAATAATACCCATGCATGTGTCTGTGAGAAAGAGGGAGTTTTAAAGATGCAACGCCAACGCCTCAATAAAATATGGTTATCCCAAATGCAAAGGATATAAATTTTGCTTCTTTTTTTTTTCCACTTGTTGATTTCTTACCCTTTCTGTATATGATTTAAGTCCATTAACTAGGTTGGACCTGATTCCCAATGCACAATTTGATCCCTGAGCTCTATCAACATTTCTAGACATTTCTTCTCCCAACTGAAAGAGGCCTAGTAACTAATTTGGGATGGGAACATTTTAAAGAGTTGGGATAACGTGCTTTATTCATGCCTAAGTAGACCGTGCAAGTCATATTTCTGCAGGCCCAAAAAGAGAAGAAAATAACAGAAATACTGTTGCTTCCCAGCACGTGTAAATATGAATTTGTTGCATGACTTGCATACAGCGAATGATACCCATGCTTGCAGTAGTTAGATCCATCCACGTATATGTCACTATACATCAATAACAACAACATAATATGGCTTGGAACAGGTTTCATATTATGGTTGCTTGAGTTTACTGATAGTCTCGGTAATGCTTCTGTAAACTGATTTTTTCAGGGAAGAATTGACATAATCGAGCTTATAGTTGAGCAGATGCACCAAGAGAAAATCCAACCTGATCCAGCAACCTGCAATTATGTGTTGTCAGCATATCTTGACCATGGTTTTGTCAGCACTGCAATGGAAGCACTGCAGGTTCTGAGCATGCGAATGATTTCTGAAGAAGATGCCACACTGGAGGAAAAGAGAAGCGAACTTGAGGAGGATTTTATTCTTGCTGAAGACTCACAAGTTGAGTCCCGGATACTTGAGCTTTTTAAAGATTCTCATGAATATCTTGCTGTTGCCCTTATGAGTTTAAGATGGTGTGTCATAGTCGGGTTCCCAATATCATGGTTACCCAATCAAAGTCAATGGGCCAAGAGACTTCTGACCAACTATGGTTCTAGAAAAAACACTGGCCAATAACTTTAGGAGTCTTCTGGTTGACAGTTCACCCGAGATATAGTAATTCGTTGTTTGGACCATGGAATCGTGCCTACTTGTTGAAGGATAGCATCGGCTTGCAAGGGTCTTGCCTTGCTTGGAAAGTAGGATGACCATTTCAAGTTCCAGATTTTGATTGCACCTCATGATGGAGCTCCTTTTCCTATTGACTCATTGGAGATTTAGAATCCAATTGGCAGACTGGCCTATATCGGTAAAAGCATAGCAACTGTAGATGAAGCCGGGAAGCAAAATTTGCAGACTCTCATCTCCCGTTTGTTGTGAAGACTCAGTCCTATGAATAACAATCCTGTTTGCGGTTGGATTGAGTGCAGAGGCAGTGTTGTAACATTAGATTAGAGGATGTACATGAGGAGAGTTCATCCATCAGATTCATGCCAACTTATGTCCTTTTGATTCGTTTTATCTTTTCTTTTCAAGAGGCGGTTGCCAATCTACCCTTGACAGACCTCATTAATGGGGGACTAAACTGGGTGTTATTTTTTTGATTATGTAACAAATTGGGACAAAAGTTACAAGGCTGTTTCATTTGTTCCTCTACTGTTAGTAACTATTCTATTTGCATATTCATAATTTGGAAATTTCCATCAAGGAAAGTTCAAACAAATCTGAGAGATGACCGACCATAAATGAAACACAAAGCTGCATTCAAATTGAGTTTGACTTTCAGCACAAGTTAAATCAATAAAATAGGCTTTAAGTACCAGTGGAATTCATAATTACAATGTGGCAAAAATGATCAAAAATTGTTTCAAAATAGAATACATCTATCTCTATTTAGGTGGTGTGACCTTCACTCTACGGTTGGACTAAAAGTAAAAGGTGGGAGAGCAAAATACAACAGATAATGATACACCTTCATTTGACCAGGAAGGATCTGTAACTGCCAGTAGACGTTTTATGAATGTGTTCATTGCCAGCACAACATCCTCTCCAGCACTACTCGTCAACTCCTGCATATACCTGTGTTACGCATGCTCTATCCTTTCTAATGTCTACCCTTATAATGTATGTGGTAAACATCCTCCCCAAAGAACATGATAGGCAATCAGTAAAGGAGAAGAAACAATTTAAGTTTACTGGATGCCTATATTGAACTTTTCATGGATGGTATTCTATAGGGACCAAACAATTTTGCTGGCGAAGTTGACCAATTGCGAACTTTCACATCCTCCAATGGTATGAATTTACTGTATTTCTGCGCGCGCTCACACACACACACAGATATAACTGCGGTTATCTGAATACATTTGTTTTGAAGAGCATATCTGAAGCAAATTTGCACCAATGTTTTTATTCTATTTGATGGTTTCTAGCTGGCTATGCTAGGTATCTACAGAGTGCAATGACTTGATTTGCATTTCATGGTTCTTTAGGTTATGGGGGTAAAACAACTACGAGGTCAGTGCAGTTGCAAACTGTTAATGCACTTTGCTCGTACACTGCTCCCTTAAAAAGCATGATACATACACTGCTCCCTTAAAAGCCAACGACGACTTTATATTTCATGTTGGTTTCCGCCAATTTGCCACAAGGTAATAGTCTTATGGTCAATAATATATGTAGTTCTAGCCATTTCCTCTTTCTAAGTATTTAGATTTTGATGGTGTTTTCTGCCGAAGCTGAGCTTGGGGTATGGGTATGCGTGAAATTAAGTGCGGTGTCTGAGCTCCAAGGCTCGTGCCAAACAATGCTGGTTGATGTTTAAGGGAATTGAGGAAAGGGAGATAACACAAATGAGATACAGTGGTTCACCGGCCTAAGAGCTCGGCTAGTCCACTCTGCAATGGAGTCTCTTGCTCCTATTTTTTTATTGACGGTATTGAGCGTGTTACAACGTAGTAAGAAGAGAATTCGGGTGCTCTCTGGCTCTGTTGCCTCCCTTTTATAGCCTCCTGCTTACCTCTAATCCGATTTTACTTCCTATAATGAAGGGATCTTCCTCCCTCTCTCTCTCTCCAATCCCGGAGTTACCTAAACTCCATATGGCTGGCCTTAATGGTCCATATCCCGAGATCTTTGCCTTTCTTCCACGGGATTTCCCTTGATTTTAGGAGGGAATCTTGGATGGTTGAGAGTTTCGTGCCTTGGTTCTTCTGCAGGTATTCGATGTTGTCTAGCTGTCTCCTTTCCTTCCTTGTTGCGATCTCGCCCGTAGGGAGTTCTAGCTCTAGGCCTCTGAGTTATGAACCCTTCGCCTGACCTCCTGAGCTGAGCTCTGTGTCTGAGTTCACATTTAGAATTTATTTTAGGCATCATCAGTTGCCCCCCAGCCCTTGGCTCAAGCGAGCTTGGGCAGGGGCTGAGCTGTTTTAAACCGAGCTAGAATCCGCTCGTGGCTGACCTTGGTTTGTACAAGGGCACTGCCTTTTTGACGATTTTCTGGCAATCATGGCCTCCTCGATTCCCACGCATGTTCCAGCCCACGTCCTCTCAAGCTATAAATGCCCAAACGGCCATCAAAACCCCATTCTATCACTGTTCAACTTCTTCATTGCTCTTCGTTTCCACTCTTCTTGCGATTTCAGACTATCCTACTTGAAATCTCCTGACTTCTTGTTCGAAACCGAATTCCCTGTTCTCGTTTTGAAGACTTGCAATGCCTCTTTCCTTCGATATCGCTCCGGGCTTTTGTTCGCCGCTATTCCTGAGTTAGGTACGTCCTTTGCCCCTTTCACTTCCTCCTTCGCTCTGGATCCCTCGAATTCGAGGTGGTTGCTGCGTTTTTGGGCTTTTCGGTTCTTTTACTTTTGGAATCGTGACCATTGCCTAACTCCACTTCCCCACTTTGTGGATTGGAGTTCTATAGTACATATCCTTGCCGTTGGGAGCTACTGTGTTGACCCCAGGGTCATTAGAGAGTGCCTGACCAGTGTCCCTTCCATTTATCGCTCTTTTAATCTTCCTTTTTCTCTTCCTACCATGTCTGCCTCTTCTGGAGTCACTCGCTCCTCTGTTTCCCTCTTAGGAGATAGGTCAGCCGAGGAAGAGACTGAATTAGGGGAAGTAGGTGACGAGATTGACAATTTCTCTGGGGTTGATGTTCTTGACTCCGAGGTCAACACCGAGGAGCCCCCCCCCCCCCCCCATCATCCTCTCCCCTGCCCTCCATGCCAAACAAAGGTAAGGGCAAGGTCAGCGGAGTTGGGATCTCTGATGTCTCAACGTACTTAGGAGCTGCCTTTAAGCAGGCCGAGCAAGTGGGCCCTAGCAAGCTCAACCCTTTCTTGCTGAACGTTTTACGTACTCGCTATAGGTTCCCTGTTGGCGTCGAGCTTTTGTGCCCAGACAGTTTTACTCCCTATGTTGCCCAAGTTAACAAGAGGGTCTGTTTTTTTGAGGCCGCTTTCGATAATGGCCTTCGCTTTCCTATGCATCCCTTCTTCAAGAATATTCTGCAGTACTTCAACGTGTGCCCCTCTCAGCTTTCTCCTAACTTCTGGGGTGTCTTAGCGGGTCTTCTGGTCCTCTTCAAAGACCTAGACCTCGGGGTTCCTACCCTTCCTTTATTCCTAGAATTTTTCAATGTCAAACCGACCTCTCCTGAAGGCTTCTTGTATGCCTCTAAGCGTGCCAATGCTAGGCAGCTTATTTCTAATATTCCGACCTCCCACAAGCATTGGAAGGAACATTTCTTCTTCGTCGGGGGCACCAACTGGGAATACAATCTTGCTGATAGGACGGACACTCTTGGTATTCCCAAGGCCTGGACTCGTCCGGAAAACTTGGGTGAGTCCTTGCTTGGGTTAGTTGAGTTTTTGTTTCAAGGACCATGAGCTCCTAACTCTGCTCTGCTTTCGTGTTTTTTTAGGTACCCGTTTTGAGCTCAGCGCTGAGGAACAGGAGGCAAAGCTGAAATTAGCAAAGTGCAACCCCAGAAGGTACTCCAAGCTCATTTTTCATTGGGTTTTGGTGGACAGAGGGTTTAGCCTTCCTGAGGTGGAGATTGAAGCTCCGCTTCCAATTTCTGTTGTCAGACCTGAAGAAGCTGCCGGTAACCCCTCTTCCCTAAGGGTTTCTTTGTCTTACCTTCTATTTCTTCTCACCTGTCTAACTGGCTTAGCTCAGATCTTCCAGAATCTTCCACCATGAAGCTTAACTCCGAGGAACTCCAGGCTAAGGTGAACAAGTTGTCAAAGAGTGGGAGAGGTAGCAAGCGGAAGGCTCAGGTCGGTTCTGGGAGCAACTCTGCTCCCCAAACCAAAGTTCAAAAGTTGGGGGAGCCAACTTCTTCTTCTGCTGTCAAAGAATTGGCTCCTCCACCCAGCCCTCCTCAGATCGTGAAGACCCCTTCTTCTCCAAAAACTCAGCCTACCTCAGCGGGAGGTCAGGCTTCTCCTTCCTCGTTTGAGATCGAGAAGGCTTTGGAAGTGATCCCGCGCTTCCAATCCAGCAGTATTAGATATAGCTCTTCAGGGAAAGTTATTGAGACATCTCTGGTGGGTCCTGGGATTAAGAGGGGGACACAACCCGAAGTGAAGGAAGATGGAGATTCCTTTTTTGAAAACATGGAGCTCGCTGCAGGGGCTGTTTCCTCTATTCTTCCTGAGTCTGACGTCAAGAGGGCTGCCTCTATGGAGCTTGAAGAGTCTATCGCATCAGCTCTTCAGGGAGCAGCTACCGTAAGTCTTGATATTCTCATGCATCTGCTTAACCTTATGTCATAGTTGTTCGCAACTTACTTATTTTCCTTTGCCTCTTTAGATGGCCATTCATGTAAAGGGCCTGCTGAGGAGAGTTCGGTCTTCGGAGCCTTCTGTTAAAGCTCTGAAGGCATATGAGCTCAAGGCTGCGGAGCTGTCTTTTGAGAATGAGGAACTCAGAACCCAAGTAAAGGGCCTAACTGAACAGATGGATAAGCAATCTTCTGACCTCAAGGGCTTCCAAACAGCCAAGTTTAAGGCTGAGGAGGGAGAAAAGAAGGCTCGTGATGAGCTAAGGATTGTGGGGGATGAGCTGAAGCACAAAACTGAGCTCTGGGCTAAGGCTAACCAGGATGCTTTTGACGCTCGTAACTCTCTTGAGTTCACAAAGAGAGAATATGACACCATTTGCGAGGCAAATGGGATTCTCCATAGGGAGCTCAAGGAGAAGAATGATTTAATCGTAGAGTTGACTGATGAAGCCACCACCCAATGGGCCTCTGGGTGGCTTGCTTTCCGGCGTAAAGCTTCCAAGAGCTTTCTAGACCTGGACTTTAATTTTCCTATCCCAACAGAGGGGGAATTGGAAGAAACCGACTCTGATGGCGAGGAAAACACCTCAGCTCTTCTCCCTGAAGTCTCAGGCCAGGATGTACTTGCTCCTCCAGCTATTGCGCGTGCTACATCCTTCTCTGCTGACCTGGTGACCGAAGCCCTCGAACAAGGATCTTTACTAAACAGGGTGGAGGTTCCTGGGATCCACACTCCTGAGAATTTTACTCCTCCAGCTTCTGGATCCTTGCCTCCTGAGTTGTCAAGCTCTGTTCCTTCTATTGAGGTTGCATCTGCTGAGTTGCAGGATATTTTGTCTACTCCTCCTCTAGAGACTTAGGATTTTTAGTTGTAATTTCTGTTCTTGAAATGTAGCTTTGCTTTGGGCTGGGACTTGTATTACTTCACAATCTGCTTTTTACTAATTTCCTTTTTCGAACTGTGTATTTGCTTTATATACTCCCCTTGCCCCCTTTGCTTTGAGGGGTGCTGAGCTCTCCTTGAAGCAAAATTACCGGGTTTGAAGAGTACAAAAGACTTGGTGTCTCTTTTTTAGTCATGCTCAATGGTTTCTTAGGAGCTGTAGGGACTCCTTTTTTCTTCTTCTTCCCGAGCTACACGGCTCGATTTCGTGAACTGGCGAGTTCTTCGTGAGCTACATGGCTCACTTTTGTGAACTTACGAGTTCTCTCTGAGCTACATGGCTCGATTTTGTGAACTTACGAGTCCTTTCTGAGCTACATGGCTCGAGTTTGTGAACTTAAAAGTTCTTACTGAGCTACATGGCTCGATTTTGTGAACTTGAAAGTTCCTACTGAGCTACATGACTCGATTTTGTGAACTTGAAAGTTCCTACTGAGCTACATGGCTCGATTTTGAGCTACTTGGCCTTTTCAATAGATCCTTTCTGAAATAACAAAATTCGTTGTTTTATTGATAATAATTCTTTTACAAAAAGGACTTACTGAAAAAATCTTTTGAGATGCTCTGCGTTCCAAGAATGAGGTAAGACCTTTCCTTCCTCTGTTTGCAACTCGTAGTTTCCAGGTCTGATTACCCTCGAGATGATGTAAGGACCTTCCCAATTTGGTCCCAGCTTCCCATGAGTGGGGTCCTTCCTGGCCAGTAAGAGTTTCCTGAGGACCAGATCTCCCACTTTGAAGCTCCGGTGTTTGACTTTTCTGTCATAGTACCTTGCTGCCTTCCTCTAGTAAGCCTTGATGCGATGCAGAGCTGTTTCTCTCTTTTCTTCCAAGAGGTCTAAGTTCAACAGAAAAGACTCATCATTGTGCTGAGACTCCGTGAATTCGGCCCTAGGGGATAGGATTCCAATTTCCACAGGTGCCACTGCCTCTGTTCCAAAGGCCAGGGCGAATGGTGTCTCCTGAGTTGCTGACCTCGTTGTCGTTCTATAGGCCCATAGTACTTCAGGGATATGTTCCACCCATTTTCCTTTTAAGGCTTCAAGCTTGGTCTTCAGGGCTGCTTTGATGGTTCTGATGGTGACTTCTGCCTGTCCGTTGGATTGCAGATGAGCTGGGGCCGAAAAATAATTCTTTATTCCCAGATCAGCACAGAACTTATTGAATTTGGGATTATCGAACTGTTTCCCATTGTCAGAAACGATTGCCCTGGGAATTACAAACCTGCAAATTATTGATTTCCATGCAAAGTTTTGAACTTTCTGTTCTGTTATTGTGGCCAATGGCTCCATCTCAGCCCATTTGGTGAAGTAATCCACCCCAACGATAGCGAACTTGCACTGTCCCATGCCAGTAGGGAGAGGTCCTAATATGTCCAAACCCCATTGCTGGAAAGGCCAATAGCTTACTACTGCTGTTAAGAGCTCTGGCGGGCAATGAGGGATATTGACATGTATTTGGCAAATAGTGCATTTTTTGACCAAGTCTGTCGCATCCTTGAGTATGGTAGGCCAGTAGTACCCCTGCCTTAATACTTTCCCTGCTAGAGCCCTAGCTCCGATATGGTTGCCACAAATTCCCTCATGAACCTCCCTGAGTATGTAATTGACGTCTTCATCTCCCACGCATTTAAGAATAGGTGCTGAAAAACCTCGTTTATATAAATCTCCCTGCAAAACAGAAAATCTGGCTGACCTGGTCCTTAGTTTCGCCGCTTCTTTGGGATCTACTGGCAGAGTTCCATTCTGAAGGTACCCTATGATGGGGTCCATCCAGCTCGGTTGACCCTCCACGGACAGTATTTCCCCGTCCTTAATGCATACAGACGATTCCGTTAGGTGCTCTACTGGAATCATCCTATCTAAGCTTTCATGTGAAGTTGTTGCCAATCTAGCTAAGGCGTCGGCTCTGGAGTTTTCAGCTCTGGGGATATGTCTGATTTTAACCCGCACAAATTTCTTCATCAACTCTTGTACCTTTCTGAGGTAGAGGACCATTTTCTCTCCTTTAGCCTCGTAAGACTCTTCTATTTGCTTTACTACTAGTTGGGAGTCACTGCAGATCTCCAGTTGCTCTGCCTCCATTGAGTGAGCAAGGTTGAGCCCCGCGATGACTGCTTCATATTCAGCCTCATTATTCGAAGCCTTAAATCCAAACCTGAGTGCGTACTCAACATCTACTCCATCCGGGGAAGTTAGAATCAAGTCTGCGCCACTCCCTTGAGCGTTGGCGGCTCCGTCCACTGAAAGCTTCCATGTAAGGAGGTCTGGCATCAACTATGTGGCTTCCGAGGGTGCTACCGTCGTGAATTCTGCGATGAAATATGCTATAATTTTCCCCTTGATTGCAGTCCTCGGCTTGTACCTGATATCAAACTCGCTGAGCTCTATAGCCCACTTAACTAGCCTTCCTGAGGACTCTGGCTTGTGCAACACTTGTTTCATCGGCTGATCTGTTGGTATCTCAACAGTATGAGTCTGAAAGTAGGGCCTAAGTCTTCTGGCAGTGGTGACTAAAGCTAAGACAAGTTTCTCCATTTTGGGGTATCTTTCCTCTGCCCCCCTCAGAGCTCTGCTACAGTAATATACTGGTTGCTGAGCTCTGTCTTGCTTCCTTACTAGCGCTGCACTGGTTGAAAAATCTAAGACAGCTAGATAAAGTGTGAGTACCTCTCCTTCTAAGGGACTCACCAGCATAGGAGGCGTGCTCAGATAGGTCTTTAGTGTCTGGAATGCTTCTTCGCACCGGGCGTCCCACTGGAACGCCTTCTTCAAGACTTGAAAGAAAGGCTGGCATTTATCACTTGATCTGGACATAAAACGGCTCAGGGCTGCTATTCTTCCTGTCAAACGTTGGATTTCCCTTGTGTTGGATGGTGGTTGCATGTCCAGTACTGCATTTACCTTCTCGGGATTAGCTTCAATTCCTCTACTATTGACTATAAAACCTAAGAATTTTCCTGCAGATACTCCAAAAGCACACTTGACAGGGTTGAGCTTCATCTTGTATTCCTTAAGGATTCGGAATGATTCTGCTAAATGTCCGATGTGCAGTTCTGTCTTCAACGATTTTACCAACATATCATCGATATAGACTTCCATGGAGGTTCCAACTTGCTTTTGGAACATTCTGTTTACCAGGCGCTGATAGGTGGCTCCAGCATTCTTCAACTCAAAGGGCATGACTTGGTAGCAATACGTCCCTTGTTCAGTCACAAATGAGGTTTTCTCCTGATCAGCTGGGTCCATCATGATCTGGTTATAACCTGAGAAAGCATCCATAAAGCTGAGGAGCTCGTGTCCAGCGGTGGCATCCACTATTAGGTCAATCCGAGGTAAAGGAAATATATCATTTGGGCAGGCTCGGTTGAGATATGTGAAATCGATGCAGAGTCGCCATTTCCCATTCGTCTTCTTCACTGGAACCACATTTGCCAACCACGTGGGGTAGTCCACCTCCTTGATGGCCTTGGCGTGGAGGAGCTTGCTGACCTCTTCGTTAATTGCCTTCTGGTGTTCTGGAGCAAAGCATCTCCTTTTCTGTTTAACAGGCTTACAGGTAGGATTCACACTTAACTTGTGTGTGATGACTGTAGGGTCAATCCCCCTCATGTCTTCTTGCCTCTAGGCAAATACTCCTATGTTCTCCTTCAGGAACTGGATGAGAAGATCCTTAATACCTTTGCTCAGTCTGGATCCGACGTAAACAAGGTGTTCTGGATCTTCATCAAGCTGAACAAGTTCCAGCTCTTCTGATGGCATTGGTCTCGTATCTAGCTCATCTCTCATATCTAGCTCGTCTAGTTGAACACTTTCAACTTCTTTCTACTTTGTAGAGGCCATATAGCATTCTTTTGCTACTCGCTGATCTCCACAGACCACTCCAACCCCATTCTCAGTGGGAAACTTCAGAACCATGTGATAAGCCGAGGGGATAGCCTTCATTGCGTTGAGGGATGGTCTACCTAGTAGCATGTTATATGCGGATAGGGCATCAACTACCAGGAACTTAACTGTGGTGGTGGTCTGGCAAGGTGGATCTCCCATAGTTAACACAAGCTGTATTGACCCAAGGGGTAACACCCTCTCTCCTGAGAATCCTAACAAGTGTGCACTCACTGGCTCGAGTTTTTCCCTGCCTATGCCCATCTTGTCAAACGCCAAGGCAAAAATAATGTCTGCCGAGTTCCCGTTGTCAATCAGAACTCTATGAATAGTTCTGTTGGCCACCACAGCCCTTACTACCAACGGATCGTCATGGGGATGTTGGTATCCTTCCAAGTCTGCGTCTGAAAATGTGATGGCTGTGCTTAGTCGAGGTGCCTTAGATATTGCATGTACTTCCAGGGCTTCTCCAGCTCTGATCCTGCGCAGATGGGCCTTTCTGGCTGAGCTGGACTCTCCACCTCCTGCGAATCCACCAGATATTACTCTGATCTCCCCTAGGGGCAGTTGGTGTTGTGCAGGAGCTTGCTGTTGAGGTGGGGGTTGAGCTCGGTTTCGATCCTCCTGAGCTATGTAGCGACGCAGATGTCCTCGTTGGATCAGAAACTCTATCTCCCTTTTCAACTGGATACATTCGTCCGTATGATGCCCATGATCTCTGTGAAACTCACAAAATTTCGTGGGATCTCTTTTTGTTGGGTCTGCTTTTATTCGGGGTGGCCACTTTAGAAACTTCTCATTCTGTACCTCATATAAGATTTGGGACACCGTTGCAGTTAGAGGAGTGAGCTGCCGAGGTGGATACCTTGGCTGCAGCTTTGGCTGCGGCGAGCCTAATCGATCCCTGACGTTACCTCTCCTTTTTATAGAGCAGTCTCTGTCTCTTCTTGGAGACCTATCACGTCCCCTTTCTCTTCTGGGACTTCGGTCCCTTTTATTTTCTTCTTTCCCTTTATCTTTCTATGTGGATGAGCTCCCCACCTTCGAGAGGAGGGCTTCCTCACCGTTTATGTACTTCTCTGCCTTAGCCAACACCTCGGCCATGGTTGCCTGAGGGTTCTTGGATATGGAGAACATCAAGTCTTTGGATTGCACTCCCAATCCAGCTATGAAGGCAGTTATGGCAAACTTCTCATCTAGGACGTCTACTTTTAGTGACTCCGAGTTGAACCTTTGGACATAAGATCTCAGGTTTTCTTGGGGTCCCTGTTTCACATTCAGTAGGTGGTAGCTCGGCTTTCTGTATATCCGAGCTCCTATAAAGTGAGATACAAAATCTATGGAGAGCTCTTTAAAGGATGAGATCGAGGCTGGTGGAAGCCTGTGAAACCAGGCTAGGGCAGAGCCTTTCAACGTGATGGCAAAGGCTCTGCAGCGTACAGGATCCTGGTATCCTAGCAGCTCCATTTAGTTCTTGTAAGTGTTGAGATGATCTACGGGATCTTTCGTTCCGTCAAAGACCTCTATTTGTGGCATCCTGAACTTTGGTGGGAGAGGGAAGTGTAGCACTCCAGTGGTGAATGGGGACTCGGTCTGTTGTACTAGGGCGTCCATTGTAACCGGAGTCTTTCTCTTTACAGCCTCCTTCATGTGGCTGAGCTCTTGCTGGATGTCCTTGAAGCGTTGCTCCCAGTGCGCTGCTCTCTCCTGTCCTGCTGGTACGGGAAAAAATCGTCCCTCTCGCCCCCATCGTTCTGACTTTGCACTTCTTCGTTGTGGCCATTCCTAGGGGGTATGTAGGGAACATGCCCCCTGGTCTGGCTGCTTTCTCCTCCTTCGTTGACCTCTCTAAGGGGGTCCAAGTGTCGTTGTTCCCTGTGAGGGGGATTATTCTGGCCTTCTTGGGCCGGTCGTGCCTCCTGTGGGCGTTGTGTGAGCTTCGATAGCTCTGCGTTTTCCCTTAGCAAACGTTGGTTGACAAGGCAGAGGGCCTCCATCTCGTTGTTAATGGGGGAATTAGTCTCTTTGACGTTCTCGGGTTGTCTGCCGTTGGTGGCTTCCTGCTGATCTTGCATTCGTGGTGGGTTTGTTTGGCTTCTGCTCATGTTTCGATTTGTTACCATCAGTCACTGAGAGATCAGCTTATTTGTAACAGGAACAGTCGTTCCCACAGACGGCGCCAAACTGATGGTGTTTTCTGCCGAAGCTGAGCTTAGGGTATGGGTATGCGTGAAATTAAGTGTGGTGTCTGAGCTCCAAGGCTCGTGCCAAACAATGCTGGTTGATGTTTAAGGGAATTAAGGAAAGGGAGATAACACAAAGGATATACAGTAGTTCACCGGCCTAAGAGCTCGGCTAGTCCACTCTGCAATGGAGTCTCTTGCTCCTATTTTCTTATTGACGGTATTGAGCGTGTTACAACGTAGTAAGAAGAGAATTTGGGTGATCTCTGGCTCTATTGCCTCCCTTTTATAGCCTCCTACTTACCTCTAATCCGATTTTACTTGCTATAATGAAGTGATCTTCCTCCCTCTCTCTCTCTCCAATCCCGGAGTTACCTAAACTCCATATGGCTGGCCTTAATGGTCCATATCCCGAGATCTTTGCCTTTCTTCCCTGGGATTTCCCTTGATTTTAGGAGGGAATCTTGGATGGTTGAGAGTTTCGTGCCTTGGTTCTTCTACAGGTATCCGTTGTTGTCTAGCTGTCTCATTTCCTTCCTTGTTGCGATCTCGCCCGTAGGGAGTTCTAGCTCTGGGCCTCTGAGCTATGAACCCTTCGCCTGACCTCCTGAGCTGAGCTTTGTGTCTGAGTTCACATTTAGAATTTATTTTAGGCATCATCAGATTTATTGTTTAATACTGTTATTTAGGACTTGTATTCCAAGTCTCAATTGAATTTGGAGACTCAAGAGTATTTGTTTTCAAATAAAAAATTGTTTCATTATTTAATTGAGAATGTATTGAAGAATTCTAGTCCTACATGGATTTAAACTCCTTACCTTAAAAGGAGTTTTCTAGCCTATAAATATAGGGATTTTGGTTTGCTCTATTTGTGTCATTCCAATAATTATTGTAATATTGGAATAGAGCGGGTGGATGTTCTCTTGCCTTTTGATTTGAGAACTTTGTAATCTCCAACATTCAATAGTGAAATCTTGCTGCTGTGTTTCGTTCGTGAACGTAGACTTGCTTGTTGAGCTAAACCCACGTAAATCTTTGTATTCTATTTTTCTATTTCGTTGTGTTATTATTTTGCTTGTGGTTTTGGTTCACAACAAATTGGTATCAGAGCTATTGGTTTTCGAGATGGCTACAGCAAAATTTGAGATAGAAAAATTTGATGGTCAGAAAAATTTCAGTTTATGGTAGATCAAGATGAATGCATTGTTTCGTCAGCAGGGTTTGGCAAAGGCCATTGATGAAACTTTATCCAAGGAGACAGATCAGACTAAAGTTGCTGATATTGAATAAAAAGCACACAGTGCAATTCAGTTGTCTCTTGCTGATGAAATTCTTCGTGAGGTTATCGATGAAGACACAACCGAAGGGCTATGGAAAAAGTTGGAGAGTTTATATATGAAGAAGTCTCTCGCCAACCGCTTGTATCTGAAGCAACGGTTGTATACACTCAAGATGAAGGAAGGTACACCAATTAATGAACATCTTGATGAATTTAACAAAATTATTATTGACTTGAAAAATATTGATATTAAAACTGGGGATGAAGATCAAGCCCTGATTGTGTTATGCTCGCTGCCTGATTCATTTGATAATTTTGTTAATTCGATGTTGTATGAGAGAGACTCAATCTCTTTAGTTGATGTGAAATCCTCTTTGAATTCTAAGGAGTTGTGTACTAAATTGAATGGTACGGGCAGTGATGCTCAGGCCAAGGGTTTATTTGTGAAGGGTCGTCATGATAATTCCTCTAATAATAATAGAGGTCGATCCGTTGAAAGAAATTCAGATAAAGGAAAAGGAAAATCTGGATATCGATCACAATCTAGAAAGAAACAGAATAATGTCGAATGTTTTTATTGTCATAAAATTGGTCATTATAAGCGTGATTTTTTTAAGTTGAAAAATAAAGGGGGACAGAAAAAATTAAATCCTTTCGATTCCTCTAGTGTTGCTAGTGTTGCAGAAGATACATCTGATGATTCAAATAATGTCCTTACAGTCTCTGATGGACGTTTTAATGATGAATGAATTCTTGATTCAGGTTGTTCCTATCATATGTGCCCTAATAGGGATTGGTTTACCACCTATGAGTCAATCAATGGTGGTTCAGTCTTGATGGGAAATAATAGTGCTTGCAAGATTGTTGGAATAGGTACTATCCGAATTAAGACACATGATGGGGTTGTGAGGACTTTGACAGATGTACGACATATTGCAGAATTAAAGAAGAATTTGATTTCCTTGGATACTTTAGATTCCATTGGTTGCAGGTTTTCTGCTGAATGTGGAGTTATGAAAGTCTGCAGAGGTTCCCTGGTTGTGATGAAAGGTAAAAAAATTAATGGCATCTATGTTCTTCATGGTGATACTATGATTGGTGCAGCTGGTGTGTCATCTTCAAAAATTCCAGATTCAAATACTACCTAGCTATGACATATGCGTTTGGGTCACATGAGCGAGAGGGGCATGAAAGTCTTATGTAAACAGGGTTTGCTTGGCAAACAGGAAATTGGGAAACTTGATTTTTGTGAACATTGTGTCTTTGGGAAACAGTGCAGAGTCAAGTTCAGTACAGCTATTCACAGGACTAAAGGTACAGTTGATTATATTCATTCAGACATTTGGGGTCCTTCTCAGGTTCCATCTAAGGGTGGTGCTCGGTTTCTTTTGACCTTTATTGATGATTATTCAAGAAAGGTTTGGGTATATTTTCTGAAATACAAGAGTGATGTTTTTGGGACTTTCAAGCAATGGAAGACTTTGATTGAGAAACAGACAAGCAAGAAAGTCAAGCGTTTCAGAACAGATAATGGTTTGAAATTTCGTGGAGGTGAATTTAATGAGTTCTGCAAAGATGAAGGCATTTTCAGATATCGTACTATCAGGTCTACTCCACAGCAAAATGGGGCTGCAGAGAGGATGAACATGACTCTTTTGGAGAGAGCACGTTGTATGCTCTCTAATGCAGGATTGTATAAAGATTTTTGGGCTGAGGCTGTCAGCACTGCTTGCTATTTGGTTAATCATTCTCCATCCACTGCTATTGAGTGGAAGACTCCACATGAGGTATGGTACTCCTACTGATTATTCTAATTTAAAAATATTTGGTTGCACTGCTTATTCTCATGTGAATGATGGTAAACTTGAGCCTAGGGCTAAGAAGTGCATATTTATTGGTTATGCTAATGGTGTGAAAGGATATAGATTATGGTGTTCTGATCCTAAATCACCTAAGTTTATAGTCAGTAAGGATGTTGTATTTGATTAATCTTCCATGTTTCATCCGAGAAAAGAGTTTGTAATTTCTTCAGGGAAATAACAGGGTTATAGCAAGGAGGTGGAGCTACAGGTAGAAGCTTCACAGAAAGTACTTGAAAGTATTCCAGTTCAATCTATTTTAGATTTGTCTAGTTCTAATTCAGGTGATGATCCACAGAAGCAACAAGAGTATAGTATTGCAACAGGCAGGGAGATGAGGCAAATTAGACCCCCTCAGAAATATGGGTATGCAGATTTGGTGGCTTATGCACTGACTATAGTAGAGGAGTTTGGTGTTCAGGAACCTTCCACATATTCAGAAGCTGTCACAGGTAATGAGTCTGCACATTGGGTTGTTTCTATGGCTGAGGAAATTGAATCTCTTCATAAGAACCAGACTTGGGAATTAATGAAGTTGCCTAAGGGCATGAAGACTATTGGCTGCAAATGGGTCTTCAAGAAAAAGGAAGGAATCCCAGGGGTTGAATCTGCAAGGTACAAGACACGGTTAGTTACAAATGGCTACAGTCAGAGAGAGGGTGTGGACTTCAATGAAGTTTTCTCACCAGTGGTGAAACATAGCTCTATTCGTGTATTGCTTGCCATGGTTGCTTCACTCAATCTTGAGCTTGAGAAACTTGATGTAAAGACAACTTTCCTACATGGTGAGCTAAAGGAAACTATCTACATGCATCAACCAGAGAGATTTATTGTTCAAGGTAAAGAATATCATGTTTGCTTGTTGAAGAAATCATTATATGGTTTGAAACAGTCTCCAAGGCAGTGGTACAAACGTTTTGACACCTTTATGGTAGATCATGGTTTCTGTAGAAGTAATTATGATAGTTGTGTGTATCACATGCAATTGTCAGATGGTTTTTTTATATATTTATTGCTTTATGTGGATGACATGCTTATTGCTGCTAAGAGCATGTTAGAGATTGACAGGTTGAATAAACAGTTAAGTTCAGAATTTGAGATGAAAGATTTAGGTGCTGCAAAGAAAATTTTGGGTATGGAGATTCACAGGGATAGAAGAGCAAGTATGTTACATTTATCTCAAAAGAAATATATTGAGAAAGTTATTGAGCGGTTTGGGATGCAGAATTCGAAGCCCGTGAGTACTCCACTTGCCACTCACTTTAGGCTTTCAGCAGCTTTATCACCACAGAGTGAGAATGAGGAGCAGTTTATGTCTCGTGTTCCTTATTCTAGTGCAGTTGGGAGCATCATGTTTGCTATGGTTTGCACTCGTCCAGATATTTCACAAGCAGTTAGTGTGGTTAGCCGTTACATGGCTAATCTTGGTAAGATTCATTGGGAGGCTGTGAAATGGATACTTCGTTATTTGAGAGGCACTACAGATGTTGGCTTAGTATTTGGTAGAATAGATGACATCGATTCTACAGTTGTTGGTTTTGTTTATTCAGATTATGCGGGTGATCTAGATAAGAGGAGATCTTTGATAGGTTATGTTTTTACTTTATTTGGGTGCACTGTAAGTTAGAGGGCGATCCTACAGTCTACAGTTGCTTTGTCTACCACAGAGGCATAATACATGGCAGTATCAGAGGCAGTTAAAAAATCAATTTGGTTAAGAGATTTGGTCTGTGATTTGGGGTTGGAAGATGAGGTAACTACTGTGTTTTGTGATAGTCAAAGTGCAATACATTTGACCAAAAATCAGATGTATCATGAAAGGACCAAGCACATTGATGTTAGGTATCACTTCCTTTGTGAGGTTATGGCTCAAGGTATTGTCACAGTGAAAAAGGTTGCTACAACGGAGAACCCAACATATATGTTTACTAAGCCGGTACCAGTGCTCAAGTTCAAGCATTGCTTGGACTTGATTGGTGTTTGCACTATTTGAGTTGTACCCTTCGGGGTATTACGCGAAGACAGCGGTCAAGTTCACTTTGGTTGGATGACTTGATGGAATACAAGCCAAGGTGGAGACTCAAGAGTATTTGTTTTCAAATAGAAAATTGTTTCATTATTTAATTGAGAATGTATTGAAAAGTTCTAGTCATACATGAATTTAAACTCCTTAACTTAAAAGGAGTTTTCTAGCCTATAAATATAGGGATTTTGGTTTGCTCTATTTGTGTCTTTTCAATAATTATTGTAAGATTGGAATAGAGCGGGTGGATGTTCTCTTGCCTTTTGATTTGAGAACTTTGTAATTTCTAACATTCAATAGTGAAATATTGCTGCTGTGTTTTGTTCGTGGACGTAGACTTGCTTGTTGAGCCGAACCACGTAAATCTTTGTGTTCTATTTTTCTATTTCGTTGTGTTATTATTTTGCTTGTGATTTTGGTTCACAACAAATACGCAGGCCAATATTTTCTTCTGACAATATTAATTCAGACAAGCACAAGATGGAGAGGTTTCTTCATGAAGGACGGTTTTCCATAGCTTCAGTATATGCCCCAATTTCTTTTCCTCCTCTGCCTTTAATTGCCCTTAAAAAGGAGGGAGAATCTACCTCACCTGCTGTTGCTGCCATTGGTTCATTGAGAAGTATTGACCCGGATAGGATTATTCTGAAGAAAATCATTTTAACTGGGTAAGATCTCATTGTAGAAGGCATGCCTTTCTTATTTTAGCTCACCCTCATGTGGCAAATTAAATTGTGGGGTGCCAATGTGATTATATGTCTTGATGTTAATGATATGGTGATGAGGTTTTCTAGATCAAATTAAAGTAGTTTAATGTTAGGGTGTTAGCGTCCCCTCGAAGGTGCTTATCTTGCTTTTGGGGGTTAAAATTTTAAAAGCTTTCAAGTGCCAGCCAAAGAGTATGTATAACTTTTTTACCTAGGGTCAGTTCTAAGTGTTTTGCAAAGGCAATGCCATTGACCATCCCTATTTATGTTGTAAGAAAGCTCTTTTTTTGGATACTTCATTGGTGATGTTGAATGGTGTCACTACTTTTTTGCCAACTACTTTTTTAATTGCAAATGCTTTATATTCATTTCTACTTCAGATTTTAGAGTCATGCTAGACAATAGACATAATATGTCAGTTTACTAGAAGTTCTAGCTTGAGTTGATGAAATAAAATCTCTTATTATGCAGTTACCCTCAACGATTATCAAAATTAAAAGTCTTAGTAAGATATATGTTTCATAATCCAGAGGATGTGAGATGGTTCAAGGTATGAAAACTTTGTTGTGAACTCATTGTGTTTCTTCAGTTTTGTTGCAGACTCACACTTATAATATGTTTTGCTATGGAATTGCCGACATTTATCATGAGTGGAGTTTTACTGATCTTGGTGTTCGATTTTTGTTGCAGCCTGTGGAAGTGTGGACGAAATGTGGACGTCATGGTCGTATTAAGGAACCTATTGGTATACTTGGTATGTTGCTTACTAGACAAAGATATGTCTTTCAAAAAATGAGCAGGGTGCTTTCTTTGTCCCTGAAAACAAGTTTCTGGGTTAATATGATGCAATATTTATGAGTTAGTTATTGCTTGTGCCTGAAGGCACAATTTAATAAAAAATGATAAACAATAAACATATTTGTATTCATATCCAAAATCAAATCACAAATATAGAGAAAAGATAAAGAAATTTAAGCATCGGTTTGTAGTGGGGGTGAGAGGTGGTGGGCGGCAGTGGTGGTGGTAAGAGACGGTGATGGTGATGGTGGGTGGCAATGACCGTGGTGGTGGCAGCGAGGGCGGCGGCGATGGTGGCGGCGGCAGCGAGGGCGGCGATGGTGGTGGCAGAGGCAGCGAGGGCGGTGGTGGTGGCGACGACGATGATGGTGACGGTGGGGGTGGGGGGCGGTGGCGACGGCGGCGGTGGAGGTGGCGGTGTGGTGGTGATGACGACGGTGGCGGTGGGGGGTGGTGGTGATGGTGGCGGTGGTGGTGGCGGCGGTGGCGGGTGGCGGCGACGACGATGGTGGTAGTGGCGGTGGGGGGGTGGTGGTGATGGTAGTGGTGGCGGTGGCGGCGGTGGCGGCGGCGATGGGGGTGGTAAAGGTAGTGGTGGTGGTGGGGGTAGGGGTGGTAGAGGTAGTGGTAGGGCGGTTTCAAATACTATTATTTTTTTTAAAGTACTTATGAAAAATAATTTCTAGAAGTACTTTTAAAAAATCAATCCAAACACATCCTTAGAGACCTATTTTTCCTATTAAATTTAGGGTGTTAATATTAACCGTTAGATTAACTTTAAAGTAAAATTTAAAACGATCTCAACCGCGAATAGCAAAAGTCATTTTGTTTATCTTTTGAGATTTGAATTGTAAGCTACTTTATTATATATATTTTGTATTTATTTGCAGTATTTATGTGGTTTTTGTGTATTTTTGTAATGAAAACATGTCGACTATATTACGTTGTCACAACTTAAATAGGTCTTTAAACATGTCACTTAATTGTATTGGAAAGATATATGGCACATAGATTGTTCATTGTTTGGGAAGCATCATTTGGGGACAAAGAAAGAGATGCTACGTCGGCACTTCTAAAGCGCAATGTGACCTCTTCGCCGTTGATTTTAAAGTTCTGTCATGGACAGAAAGAAGGGGAAGAGGAGAAAGGAGTGGGATGGTGGTGTTGTGCATCTTCCTGCTTCCATAATGACCTTCTACTGTATTCACAGTTAATGCCAGTAGCAATCACTGTTGTTTTTCCTGCTACATGTCATTCTTGCTCATGAAATCCTTGGTTATATGACTGTCCAAAATGCTTATCTTGGTTATCCAATGATGTCAATTAACTTTCAAGCTTTTGATTCATTTTTTTGCTTGGCAGAAGTTTGGGTTGCTGTTTTTCTTTATCAAGTTTTATTGTATCCATTTTTTTGCAGGGGCCATGAAGTGTCTCCTTAATGGGGTACTTCAGCAGCATGACACTGTATGCATGAGTTTGTATAAGTGCACCTATCCCAAGTGGCCACAACATTGGTTCCCACTGGGTGGCGCTTGATGATCATAGGTTGGCTGGTGCTGAATTTGAATAGTTCATTGGAGCACCAAAAAAGAGGTCATGTTCGTTCATGATGGGAATGAAACTTTGGTTTAGATTGACTATTCAAATTTCGGGTTTGCTGGCTAGTTAAATGCGGTTGAGTAAGAAGAGTCAATAGTTTTCCCCAGTTATATGGGAACAAAAATTTTTGCTTGTATATTGTCTGTCATTTGGCAACTTTATTCTTTTGGTGTGTGCATTAATATATCTAAGAGCTTAGGGTATAATTTAAAGAAAGTAAATTGTACCTAGGGAGCTTCTTTTGATAACACCATTTAGGTGTACTGGGGTGAGGCTATCTTAATGTTTTCTCTAATTAAAATTGTTCTGTCTCTCTCACTCTCTCACACACACACCCACCCTCCCGTTGCAAAGCCCATGAAAAATCAAGCTTTGTGGTGCCTTAAACAGGTCCAAGATGATTATCTTATAATTAGGTCTGCCAAAATTCGACATGACACGATTAACTGACACGAATCGACACGAATTAAGCGGGTTTGGGTGAGACCTTAACGGGTTCTGGTGATAAACGGGTTAACCCGCTAGACACGTTTAATAAACGGGTCGTGTTCGGGTGAGACCTGTCAACCCGTTTATCATCCGTTTACCCGTTTTAAAAAAATTAATATAATAATAAATTAATAATTATTTTAAAACAATTAGTCAAAATTAAAATATTTATTATATATAAATATATGATAAATGAGTAAAGAAAAATCTATCTTCAAAAAAATTAAGTACAGATTACTCACTTACCCCATTTGCAGTGTTCGATCTGGGAACAAACAGTGAACCTGGTTGAAGGTAAAAACTGAATTCAATAAAATAGACCCAATACCCTTCAATCTCTTTCTTGAAGAACAGACCCAACCCCTTCTTCCACAATGAACATCTGAATTCTCTACAAATCTAATGTCTCAATTCCAAAGAATCAAACTTGAAGATGAAACAAAAAACCAGGGCAAAAACTGAATTCAATGCATATTTAACAATAAAAATCAAACAAAGTATGAAAAGGCTTGACGGCACCTGGAAATCAGAGAGTGGAGGGTTTTTCTGTAAAAAAAATTGAGAAACTGAAAGTTGCTAGAGAAGAAAGCCGCTGAAGCTGAAGCTTCATCTGTTGATTTCTGGGCTGATCGAGTTTGTTGGTAAGAGACGATGAATCGAAGGTGAAGACATGGAAGTAGCAAAAGATGTCGCCATTTTTCACCTGTTTCTGGTCGCAACACAACTACAGAGTATGGTCGATGGTGGGTTTTTGTGCCGTGTGCGAGATAGGAACTAGGAATAAGAGACTTCAAGGAGCACAATTGAACTTACACAGTGAACATACAGTGAAAGCTTTTGGCTTGAATCCCACATCGACAAATTCAAATGAAGGAGACCTCTCATGCCTATAAAAAGATGCAGCCCCTTCCTTTAGTCATTAAACCTTCTCATCTGCCTTTGCAAGTGGCAGCCAGTTGGAAATATTTTAATTAAAAGAGTATAGTTGGTGTGGGTAATTAATGGAGTTTAAAGTTTTAATAGGATAGTTTTTTTCTGTGGGTTAAAATTTTAATAGAATAATTTTAATAAAATTAAACGGGTTAAACGAGTCGTGTCGTGTTATCTGTTTATTAAACGGTTCGTGTACGTGTTAGATTTTTTACCTGTTTATTAAACGTGTCGTGTACGGGTTTATATATTTTTCACCCGTCACCCATTTAACTCGACACGTTTGACACCCCTAATTATAATCAACGAAAGAACAGAGAACCCAACCACCTCCCCCCATCTCAAACCACCAACAGCCTCCCCCATCTCAAACCACGACCATGAGGACCCAATCGTGTTCAATAATACCACTAGCATCGCATTACTATCTGTACTCCACTCACCACAAACACGAGTAAATATTGGGTGTAATGGCGATATTATGTCATCATTGAGATGTGGTGGTACCATTCAATAATAAATTTATATATGAGCAAGGTGAATTTCACTTAGGTAGTTATTAAATGACATGATTGGTGGGTTAATAATATGTGAAATTCACCTGCCTCCGGCTAGTTCTGCCACCAGACAAACTTTGATTAGGGGTGACATTATAATTTCTCAAATGTGAAGGGATAGAGTGTATTTTAATCAAACTTCGAGGGTCTAAGTATAATTTCCATACTAATTAATTAACTAGAGTAGACAGAGAGAGTGTGTGAGAACATGGATCGTAAACTCGTATTGGACCGAGAACGTACCAAAACCAGTGTTTTAAAACCTAGCCCGACCCGGCGAATCAACCCGAAAACCAGACAAACCGGAGCCAGAACCGGGCCGGTTCTTATAAAGGATCGGTTATGCACAAAAAATGGAGAAAGCCCATGGAACCGCCCGGTTCTTGAGTAAACCGTTCAACCCGGACGGTTTTGAACGAACCGGCCAGATCAATTTAAAAGGAATAAGAACCAATGTTTTAGCTCTTTTGGGCATTTTTTGCCCTAACTCGATTTCTGGCTGCTCCTCTCGCGATCGTCTGAGGTCTGACGACCTCCTCACTCCAGTCTTCTCTCTCTATCTCTCGCTCTCTCTCAGTCTGAGTCTCCATCTCTCTCTCTCCTCTATGTGCTATTTCGAAATCAAACGCAAAGTTTGAACGGTGAATACTCGAAGTCGAGGCGGAAGGGACCCACTGGCCAGAGCTCCATGGATGACACAACAGGTACATCATCATAATCATCATCATCATCATCATCTCTCTTTCTCTCTCTCTCTCTGACCGAAACTTACCAGAATTGGGTTTCTGGAACTGGGTTTCAAAGTTAGAATTTTCATCCATCTACATGAAATCTACAATTTGATTTCAATTATGATGATATATGGTACATGGAGCAGCAATTGGGCAGCAAATGGTATATTTGGTTTCAATTATAATTGCAATTTGATTTCAATTATGAAATCTGTCAAATTTTATTGATTAAACTTGTTATTTTTATTTGCAGTAGCCCACAATGAGCTTCTTTTCATTAATTATTGTGATTTTTAGCCTATTCATCCTTCTCTCTCGTCTCAAGTATTAAGTTTCTCTCTCTCTCTCTCTCTCTCTCTCCCTGCTATATGAGGTTGTTTGGTTGGTAGTTGTTGGTTGACTTCTCGTTGCGCTAGTTGTAACTGGGCGGGGTGAGGTCTTCAGTTCTTGGTGGGTTTGGTTTTGGGGAAGTTCGGTGAGCACAATGAAGGCTTATTTCTATAAGAACCCAGATTGATCTGAAGATATTCTTTGATGAATTCAACAGGGAAATAGTAAAGATTACCCATAGAAAAAGCAATTCTAGATACTTGACAGGGAAATAGTAAAGATATTCTTTGATGAATGCTATTATAATATGTTTGTAATTGTGTTATTACTTGATTTGAAGATTCATTCAGCTCTTATATTATGCTAGTAGTTGATTTGTATTTGTAATTTTGTAGTTGATTATGCTATCAGGTGTTGGAACTTTGGAATTGGAAGAACTTAATTACTTGACTGGGTATTTTTCGAGCTAGCCCCACTATCCAAGTTAGGCCTTATTCGGGTTAGCCCCATCATTTTCCCCATGCCCCGAGCCCAATGGGATTTGGGGGAGAGGGCATTAGTATGGATGTTTTGTCTAAGTTGATCATGTCCCTGTGGCTGGTCTTAAATTCTTTGGTTAGTGGGCACTTTGTGGTTGAAGCTATTTTGAGTTTCTCCTTTTTTAGCAACAAATGACTTTAAATAGAGCTCCCAATTTCTCGCGGCCTATGGTGCCAGAGCCGAGTGGTAGAGGGCCGCCCGAGGCTTCAGGCTGCTGATGTGTAGGTACAGGAGGCAAGGGCACCCAAGGCAGGCAGAAGGCAGTTCGCCAAGAAGAACAAGAGGAGAGGGCGCTAGATATTTGGTGCCAAGAGGCTTGGAGCCAGGAGGAGGCGCCAGGAATTGGGCGCCAAGAGGCTGGGAGCCAGAAGGGGGTGCCAGGAGCAGGTCACTAGGAGCTAGGCACTAAGAATTAGGCGCCAGGAGCTGGGCACTAGGAGCAGGGGAACTAGTACCCAGGAGTAGGTGCCAGATCTTTAGCGTTGGGAGTGCAGACAAGCCTTGTGCACGCTGGGTCTTAAGCGCGGGAGCACTGTGGCAACGAGGCGGTGGTGTCGGATGGCCGTAAAAAGGATGAGGCCCCGATTCTTGATATTCAATCTAATATAGTTCTGAGGGTTACAGGCGGCCTTAGTTTTAAGAGCGTGCCTAGAGATGACAAAAACAATGTTACTCCTGAATCAAAATATCCAACATGATTACCTGGAGAGAGAGAGGTAGACACATCGGGCTGTAGAAAAACAGAGGTTGTTTGCGTGAGAGTAAAGGCAGAGTTTGAGGGTTGGTCGTGGGAAAGCTGCACCTCTTGAGATCGAACTTTTGGTGACTTGCGAGAGAGCGCTAAGTTGGAGGTAGGCTGACTGTGAGGCTGTCTGCACCAGAGCAGATACAGAGTTTGAGGGTTGCTTGTGAGGGAGCTACACTTCTTGAGAGAGTCGCTAAGCTAAAGGTAGGCTGACTGTGAGGCTACCTGCATGAGAGTAGATGAAGAATTTGAGGGTTGCTCATGAGAGAGTTGCACCTCTTGAGATCGAGCTTTTGGCGACCCGTGAAAGAGTCACTAAGCTGGAGGTAGGCTGACTGTGAGGCTGCCCGCATGAGAGCAGAGGCAGAATGGTTGCTCGTGAGAGAGCTGCACCACTTGAGACCGAGCTTTTGGCGACCTGTGAAGGAGTCTCTAAGCTGGAGGTAGACTAACTGTGACGTTGCTCGCAGAGTGTGAGGGTTAGCCCATGGAAGGGCCACCAAGTCGGAGGCTCACTCTAGTAGATGGAGATGAGGAACTGGGCGTCTGGGGCCTAGGGCCTGGCGCCTGAGGAGATGGGCGCCTAGGTCCTAGCGCCTGAGGTGTTGGGCCTGGGGGCTAGCGCCTGGGCAGGAGCGTTGTTGGGTCCCTGGCGCCTGGCATTGAGTCTTCTCAACAATCTTTCTCCTCATGCGGTGTGAGCTTAGCCACAAAATTTGTTAATGTCTCTGCCTTTGTGGCTTCTCTTTGAGGAGTCGAGCGCAGGTGGTGATAATGATGGCGAGGACTCACCTCGCCTGGCCCTAGTAACGTCCTTCGTGTTTATGTATTTTGGAGATTTTGCCAACAATTCTGGCATGTTCTTTGGTGGGCGTTTCATCACTGAGAAGAGAAAGCTAGATGAGCGTAGGCCTCTTAAGAAAGCGGTCATGGTGACCTTTTCATCGGGCTACTCAATCTGAAAGACCTCTTCATTAAATGAGTGAGGTAACTCGTCAAGCTTTCATCTTGGTCCTACTTGATGCTAAGCAGGTGGATGACAGACTTCTAGTTTCGTCGTCCTCCAATGGAATATGAGACGAAAGACTTGCTTAGTTCAGCAAACGAACCAATGGAGGTCGAGGTAAGCTTGGCAAACCACTATAGAGCAGATCGCTTGAGGGTAGTTGGGAAGGCCCTGCACATGATCTCGTCAGGAACGTTGTATAGCTGCATCAAAGACTTGTAAGTGTCGAGGTGATTCGATGGGTCTTTTGAGCCATCAAAGGCCACCGTTGGCATTTTAAACTTCTGGGGGAGAGGATAATTGGCCACGTTGGCTAGAAAGAGTGTGTTAGTATGCCTCACCAGGTATTCAACAGTTTCAGATCCTTGGGCTTTCATAGCATTGAAGACATCACCCAATTGGTTCTACACTTCCTTTATTTTCTCATCCCAATGATTGGAGACTCCTTTGGAGGGGTCATTGAAATGGCTCTTATGATCCACACTCTAGAAATGGCTCTTAGGATCTCCATCGTTGGAGGAGGGAGCTGAAGGAGAAGGAGGAAGAGCCACACCATGGCATTGAGGAAGGGCTCCCCTCATGGATGTTCGCAACTATTTAAGTAGATTTAAACCACATCACTTCAATGAAAAATGTTGCATCCCCATGCTATAAAAGGTCATGGACATGCTAATTTCAGCTCTAAAATGTCAGTACTGAAAGAGATAACCTATGGGGTAACTTGTGTTTTTCTTGGCAACTCAACCTTAAAGCGCAAAACAACTAGAGAGACTAACAAGGGCACATACTTCTCCTACAACAATGGTTATGACATGTGGAGTAAATCCCATTCCAGCAGAACTAGATAGCGATTGACCTAGAAAAATTAGCAAGGCAAAAATGTAGATAATCAGTAATGCAGTTAATTCCCAAAATCCTAAAATTTTTAATAAAGATATGTAAATAGTTAGTTTTCTTCAGTAGTTATCAACACTTTCAACCTTCAAGATTCACAATATAAAAAAAAATTCCAGGTGACAAGCACATGTAATATTAAACTGAAGTCTTTAACCATATTAAAAGTGACTGGCTATTCATTCCAAACAGTCACATCATATTGTCTTCCATTTCTTATTATTTTAGGTATGCTATCTGATGGTGCTCGAAATTGGCGTTACCCAATAGCATAACAGCTTCTGTGTGAGGCCCAATGGGCGCAATGTGGTTAATAAAGGAGTGATGGATGATGTTGGATCAAATGGCAAGATATAAGTGGTTCATCTGATCCGATAGACCAAGGCTACATCTACTGTAATAGAGACTCTTGCTCCTTGGGGGTTTGTATTGCTTGAAGAAGATAGTAGTTACAGTGGGTTTCTTGGCTCACAGCCTTAGTACACAGTGTATTACAAATAAAATTCTGGAGCCTCTCATATACAATGTTTTCTTCTTCTATTTATACATGCAGCTATCTAGGATTTTCTGTGATTCTTCTTTTTCTTGGCTAATTTTGTGGTCCCATCTTCGTTTGTCCTATAGTAGGGTCTATCACCCTGACACACTTTGTGCCCACGATCCTCAAAACGGTATGTGTACAAATATTTCCTTTACTAGGGAATATGTGTTCGTTAGGGTCACCAAAAGTTGTCCCGCGGACACGTGGCGCTATGGGAGCGACTTGGGATCTATTTCGCACCGAGCTCCTAGTTCCCGATCTGGTCCACTCCGTCGAGCTTGAGATGACCGAACATGCATATACCGATCTGGACATCATTAGACTTCCTTCCTTGAGTTATAGCCCACTTTTATGACGGGGCGGGCGCGCTACGAATGGACCACTTAGGTTCACCAAAAAGTTGTCCCCCGGACACGTGGCGCTATGGGAGCGACTTGGGATCTATTTCGCACCGAGCTCCTAGTTCCCGATCTGGTCCACTCCATCGAGCTTGAGATGACCGAACAGGCATATACCGATCTGGACATCATTAGACTTCCTTCCGTTTAATTAACCCCAAGGGGCAAGAGATATTTCAGTAATTGTGTAGGGTATTTTGGACAGGAGGATAGTATTTGTTCACGAGGAATTGACGGGTGCTCTAATGGCCCGGAGACCACCTTGTTAGCCAAAATAGAAAAAAGTTCTATGTTTGGTTGGAGGATTTCTTAAAATATAATTGTAGTTGTAATTTGAGTAGTTCTCTCCTACCATGCTTCTTTTTCATTGCTTGTATAATATTCTTGCTGTTGATCATTATGATCATGGATTAAATGCCACTCTTGGTCATGCTATTGGTGGGGTCTTGGCCCGATTTATTAGTGGCTGATAGTTTATATCTTGTGATTTTGAAAAGCAAAGTGTTAGAAATCTTAAACATTGGATAGTGATAATGATGGATTTCGGCTTCAGCTATCCATTCAAAGCACAAAACATTCGGTGGGCCCTCCCGGTTACATGACAACCTAAGTGGCCCATTCGTAGCGCGCCCGCCCCGTCATAAAAGTGGGCTATAACTCAAGGAAGGAAGTCTAATGATGTCCAGATCGGTATATGCCTGTTCGGTCATCTCAAGCTCGACGGAGTGGACCAGATCGGGAACTAGGAGCTCGGTGCGAAATAGATCCCAAGTCGCTCCCATAGCGCCACGTGTCCGGGGGACAACTTTTTGGTGAACCTAAGTGGCCCATTCGTAGCGCGCCCGCCCCGTCATAAAAGTGGGCTATGCAGAGGAGAGAAGAGAGATGGTTGCCTTGAGACTATCTAAGTATCAAGAAGGGGTATCCAGGCTCTACAACAAAAGAGTCAAGCCTCGAGGATTCCAAGTGGGCGACCTGGTGCTTAGAAAAGTAGTCGAAAACACCCGAGACTTGGCCGATGGAAAGATGGGACCTAATTGGGAAGGACCATACATAGTCATATCAGTAGGAGGATCCAGGTCATACAAGTTAGAAGACATGGAAGAAAATGTTGTAATTCGACCTTGGAATGTAATGAATTTGAAGAAATATTAATTTTGAGATATAAATACTCATTTTTTTGCTAAGTGTATTGTCTCGGAAGGGGCATGGCCCCGAAGGCGGAGTCTTAGGACTCTCGCCTCCAAAGAAATACAGGAGCATGGCCTCTTGGAAGGGGCATGGCCCCGGAGGTAGAGTCTTAGGACTCTTGCCTTCAAAGAAAAAAAGGAGCATGACTATATCTGTAAAGCAGCAAATTCAACCATTAGTAGGAGTGTAGGATAGTACACCATTCTTCATCATTAATCCAACTGTGACTTAAAAATCAAAATCATCACCAATACGTACCAAGAGAACCTAACTGTTGCTTTCGTCCAGTCCCAGGTGGCCGACTTCTACCCCGCTTATGAACTGGCGTTAACTTGGCCGGAGGTGTAACCGAAGAAGGAGACAATCCCAGTGACACTGTTCCATCGTGCCCATATTTTCGAGGCCTTCCCCTTTTTCTTCGAACTGGGTCACCCCGCGAAACATCAGATGGTGCACCCAAATTAAATCCATGAGGTGGAATTGTCGATGAAGGCTCAGCTGGTAATGTTGACCCAACTGAACTGCCCCCAACATTTGATTGAAATGGTACATTAGGATTAGATAATGACTGGATGCCCGATGAGTCCTGTAAACCAGGCATCCCTCTTTGCATATAATAGGAAGCAGAGCCCGAAAACGCCATAGCTTTCCTCCGATCCATACATTTACTTTGAATCACTTCTACCAAAAATCAATCTAGACCACGTTTGATCAAACCTTCTATTCAATTACTCTATAACAACTTTGATTAAAGCTTCTATTCAATTGATGATAAAAGACCTCTGCTCTATAACACTATGATGTTCCTTATACTACTCAACAAAAACTAAACCTCAACTTTGATTCTTGAGCAGTGAATAGGGTTTTACAATGTAGTTGAATTTGAAGACACCCACAAAGTCAAACGGCACTAGAAGATGATGAACTCCATTTCGCTCCATAAAAGATTCACACTGCAAATTATAGAATGTTTAACACAATGAAATATAAAAAAAAAAAAACTGATAGACTAACTTGAAAATTGAAATGAGATCCATGTATAGCAACAAAACTAGGAACAAAATTGGATAAAAAGACCCTATGGATAAAATTTCAAGAGAAACATGAAATTAAACAAAGAGATCAAACAAAAGACATAAATATGTGCAATTACAAGAACAAGAAAAGCAAAATGCAAGAACTCTCTAAAAAAGAAAAGAAAGGAGATGAAAAGAAATAAAATTCAAGATAGTTTCACAGCTTACCAAACTCTAGACAGACAAAAAGGCTTCATTTTGAAGACAAAATAAGATAGAGAACTTTTCATTTGTCTACTCTCACCAACCCGTTTTAACAAACCTTAAACACCAAGCATCTTTAAAGCAAACCCACAAACCAACAAAAGAACCTTCAACTAAAACAGCTCAAACCCAACAAAGAAACACTCTTCAAGTCAATGACATTACAGGAAGAAGAACGAAAAGCTGCGAAATTTTCACCACAATGTAGAGAGATATGGGCTTTGGCCTTTGTGGGTTTGAATTTTTAGAGGCTCAAATGAAAAGTTTCGAATGATGGGTCACTATTTATGAAAAAAAAAGTTGTGTCACCGAAGTTTTTTCTGAGCAGTACTGTGCAGAAGAAGCCATTGGTGAACCACCGCTGCCTTACAAGTCCACCCCTGCAATGCAATTTTCTCTCTTTGTGGGGCAGAGGGTTATCTCTCTCTCTCTCTCTCTCTCTCTCTCTCTCTCTCTCTCTCTCTCTCTCAGGAGCTATAACCAATGAGAAAAAGATTCAAGCACAACTAACATCAAAAAGAAAGTGGCATCCTAATTCACTGACCATTTAGGTAAATCGAGCTATGTTATGTCATGTTCAGGTCTCATGATTTAGGGTTCATGTCTAACTTGTATCCTACGATTTCTGATTCATGCGATGTTCATGAATCAGAGATTGTGGTCATAGTTGCTGCTTCATGTCATATCAAAATTGTCATCCATAACTTAAAAAGATCAGTAGAATATGCATCTCTCTCTCTCTCTCTCTCTCTCTCTCTCTCTCTCTCTCTCTCTCTCTCTCTCTCCAACATCCTCCAGAGCAACAATCCCACAAATAGGCATTTTTTAAGGTGCAGCGTTACTCATTCAGCATTTTGCCATAAACAGAAGGCAAGAATCCCAAGATGAATACATACATGTCCATTACCACCCAAAAACATGTTTCCCCATTCTCTTTAATAATTTCCATACAAATGCTGCACCTACCAGGGGAAAGAAAAAAAGCCATAAATAGGCACAAGACCAGTAGTTGGGGGCTAAATTTTGTCCATCTTCAGTAACAGAGGAATAAAAAAATAAAGGAAAAAATTCATGACAGGAATTTTCAGGTTTTTTCCTTCTATCCCACTGCTGTAGTCATTCGATTCCTCCTGAGATCACAATCGTAGCATGGAACCTACCCAAGATCAGAAGTTCCAATAATTTGAAACACTCCCCAAGCTGCCAGTCACTGCCTTCAAAAGTATCCCTCCAGTAACACACTCTCACCTGATTTCCTTGAAGTTAAATTCTTCAACCTTCGCTGCAGGTTCTTTAATGCCACTGGCAATGCCTCTTCTGTACTTCCACCCCAAATTGGTAGCACTTCCACCACAACCTTCTGAACTAGATTCTGCTCAAAGCCCTCTCTCAGAATCTCTTCAAAACCACCAGACTTTCCTCTTAAATCCAGCAAAACACTGCACAGTCCTTGACGCTTACAATATTCAAGAATGGTAGTTAAATTTAACCTTTCCAAAACCACTGTTTCAATTCCATTTTGAGCTGTTTCAGGTTCCACAGCTGCCTCTTTGTCCGTGAAGATTACTACTTTAGAAGTTTCGGTGTTGACAACAGGAATTTGAATAGGGAAAGTAGGACTTTCGGCTACAACAATCTTGAGAGGTTGATTCGCCCCAGGTTCTTTAGAGGCAGGAAAGGAAGAATTTAATGAGTTGTGAGACAGTATTATAGCATCATATTCTTGCAACAATGTTGAGTAGTATCCTCCACACTCCTCTACTTCTTCACCAATCTGATCAGAAAAATGGCCATCAACTGAGAGAGAGTATCTGTAGTTCAGCAAGAAACATCTTTCATGCATATTATAGGAGTATTTGAAGCCAATCTTTTGTCAAGTAAATGGTGGCCATGATGTATAGATATATCAATTGTAACCCGTATAATTTGAAGTAAACCATATTATTCACGCAGACACGCAAAACACCATAATGAGTCAATTAAATACATGGTTCTCCATACAAAGATAAGTTACCTCAGTGTAAGAAAGGGCTTTCCTGTAAGCATTTGATGGATATATGCTTCATTAAGCTTCTTGCACAATTCCTCCTCAACACCAACAGTCACATCAATCCCTGCATCTCGTAGTCTATCCACCCCTTTTGAAGCCACAATTGGGTTTGGATCCACCATCCCAATGACCACTTTTTTCACTTTGGCTTTTATAAGTGCTTCAGTGCACGGAGGTGTCCTCCCATAATGATTACATGGTTCCAAGCTAACATATGCGGTCCCATTCTGAGCAACATCTCCTGCATCTCTCAAAGCAAAAACCTGCAGTTTGCACCTCGTGGTTCAAATTACTGGCAGAATTTCTCTATCTTCTCTTTTATCTGATAAATCATACAAACTTGAAGTTCATGTAAAATGAATACAAAACGCAGAGAAGAATACCAGTGTCCATTTTAAAGTCCATGAAGGGATGTTATCAGTAAAAAACTACTTCATACATGATCAATCCCAACTCATTGCACACACCAACAGCTTGCCTTGGTGGGACTTGAACATTTCATGTTCAAAATCTTCAATATTCTTCACCATGAGTTTCTTTTTGGGGAGAGAATTAATGAAGGTCCCGCTCTAGCCGTCTACTACTACATAATATAAAATCCATGGGAAGTGTGACCTATGTTTACCAGTAGTCCAGTATCGTCCATGATGAGACTGAAGGTTTCACCACCTAACAAGTAAGGTCCAACTCTGGCATCTCACTTTGCCAGAATTGGTCCTTCTCTGCCAACTATCCACATAAACACAATTTCTGTCAATGGACTTGTTTCTCAAAATTTGTCCTCCACACTTAGTTTCAAAACCCATTATGTCATTGCTTTAGTTCCATTATAATCTTCACACAGCTGAAAAGAAACCCTTTTTTTATAGGATGAAATGAGACATTTTTCATATCGTTTTGAAAGTGAATAGGGAAATAATACATCTACGCTTGGTGTTGCTGCTAATATTGGCGTTAGCATCGCCAATAGCCCACAAAGGTAGTAATTGGATGGCAGAAGCAGCACTGATTGTGGCAAAGCAATTGGTTGGACTGAAACAGTGGCACTGACTCAAAAGCAAAAATATTGGCACCCCCTGAACTTCAGCTTCAGCCCCCTCATGTCTGCATATATACCTCCAATTTTAACAGAGTTTGTCAACATCATATACATATCTCTCAGCCAGGTGGTTAGTGATTCTAGTACATATATAAAGTTGGGTGGTGATTAATTACTGTAGATCTCTGTCATGTTTCCATCAATTAATAGCAGGTCATATTAGTTGTGAATTAAGTAGATGATATTTGTGCGTGGTGATTTTTGCACAATAAATGAATAGACAAATCTCTCCATTGGTGAACACGAGTCTTACCAGGAAAGTCGATGATCCCGTGAATAAAGGAAGTGAGAAACGGTATAAGGAATGGTGATGAATTATTTTTTCAGCAGCCCGAACGATGCCGGCGTATTGAGATGAACTCTACCACTCAAAAAGAAATGTTAGAAGGGCGCCGGAGTGTTTTCCTGCGTGAGCAGCGTGACCCCTCCGACGATCAAGTCAGTATGTGAGAGAGGGGAGGAAAAGCACTGTTCTATTGCTTGGGTGAGTTTTGCGTACCTTTGCTTTGCATTTGTTAGAGCTATTTAGACCTCCATGGTGGTAATCATTGCGGACAGGAGGGTCCCTTGGAGAGGAAGCCCCTCATTGGCCCTTTTGAAAGGTGACTTATGGAGCACAATCCTAGGACAGAGTGTCTTCCTTGTGACACGAAAAGAAGTCTACATTTAATGCTCGGATCCCCGAGCATTTAATGCACTCCTCTCAGAGTCCGCCGAGCAATAAATGTGTCATATCCTTCTGAATGGTCATTCAATGCCTCTTTGTGATGGTTGTGTAAAAGTAAGGGCACTTTTGTCCAATGGACCTCAATTCCGTGCTCTGTACCTCGTGTATCGCTATCATTGGTTATTGACCTGCTTTTTCTGCCATTCTGACTGCTTTAGGAAGGTGAGTCAATGATTATTGACCAATTTTAACTCCAAGTAACAATAACCGTCAATCCGTCATCCATGTCTCGGGGGTTCTAGAGCCGAGGTGACGTGTCTAATAGGGATAGGCACACTGAGGACACGTATCACCATGGCAACGCTAAGAGGATCCCTAACGCCGAAGACACGTGTCATCATAGAGGATGTTCCCGAGAGAGACTCGTGTCGAGGACATGTGTCAGATGCAGGGAACTCCGAGGAAGACACATGCCGAGGACACGTGTTAGACATGGAAGGCTCCGAGGGAGATATGCGCCGAGGACAAGTGTCACTCTCAAGGGGTTCTGAGGGGGACCTACGCCAAGGACACCTGTCAGTCCGCGGTGTATCCACATCAACCAAGCCCAGGACACGTGTCAGTTCCTGTTGATTCTTCCCATCAATATTTGCTCTCACAATCAAGAAAGTACTCTCAGACTACTCACCAAGTTTAGATCTTTTCTACATAGCATAATGTGATAAGGATTATGTATACCCAATGATAGGCATTGAACAACACATTGTGAAAACAAGATACAGTTCCCCTATATGCATATTACACACACATATAGAGAGAAAGGAGAGAGAGAGTTACCTCGCCATGAGGCTGCCCAGCTTTTGGGTGAAACCCTTCACCAACAATCTTCCCATCTTTCACAATGAGGCATCCAACCATAGGATTAGGGCTGGTACATCCAACAGCCTTCCGAGCAAGCTCTACACACCTCCTCATATAATACCCATCATCATATTCTTTTTCCTGTGACCCTTCACATCTAAGACCAACCAAACCACCATTTCTCAAACCTTTTAGTGATCTAGATGCCATTTTTGCTGAATTGCATAACTGAGGTTTGAAAATTGAATTGGACACAAATTTGTTGTGCTGGTCTGTTGCTGCTGAGCAATGGACAAAGCATTGAGCTGATAAATTTGACAACTTTGCAATTGAAAGTGCTTGAACGTACATTGTTTTGATAATTTTGAGGAAACCCACCTGAAAATAACAATAAATATGACAAATTTTAATTCACTGACAAACCAATAATATAAATTTTGTACTAAATAAAATTGTTTCTGATAATTTATTGTTTCCAGAGTGAGAGGGCAAAACTGAAAGAACAAATGGGTAGAGATTGAAATTGAATTTGTAAGAACCCAAGAGCTGAGATTGAATTTATAGTTGTTCAGTCAAAGAAGAGTAAAATGAATTTGAAGAGCACGGTAAACCCTGAACAGTGGAAATCAAAATCAAGTATCTCAATGAAATTAAAATTTGGGCTAATCTCAACTCCTACCTTGAAAGATCACTCGAATCTCAATTTGTACCTTTAAAATTTAAAAATATCAATTTATACCTTGAAGGACATAAATTTGTATTAATGTGCATTGGGGTTAACTGTCGTCTATTTTGCAGTTAAAAAAATTTGAAATAATTACAAATTACACCTTCAAAGTTTAAATATTTCACATTTATGATTAAAAAAAAATTATATCCATTAATACTCGTTAAATACCTCTCAATTGTGTTGTATCATGTTATTTTGTGTCATTTTGTATCATTTTTGTGTTATATTCGAATCGAAAAAAAATATTTTTAACACAAAATATTTTCGTGTCGAGTCAATTGTGTTGTGTCGTATATTTCACATTTACAATAATTTATATAATACTATTTAATATTTTTTAGGGTAAATATCACTCCCACCCCTGACATTTAATTTTATTACACGGACACCTGCCATTTTAAAAATAACACCGACTTCC
Source organism: Ilex aquifolium (assembly GCA_951799425.1). Taxonomy (NCBI): domain Eukaryota; kingdom Viridiplantae; phylum Streptophyta; class Magnoliopsida; order Aquifoliales; family Aquifoliaceae; genus Ilex; species Ilex aquifolium. The sequence continues at coordinate 30,276,898 of OX637391.1, forward strand.
CTTGACATTTATAACTTGTAACTGACATATCTCCTCCAACCAAATATTCCCTCTAAAATTAAGTTTGAGAATTTAAATATATGTTTTTCTTACACTAAAAATTTATCCCTCATTAATTTCAACACTTAAATTTTAATTTCCTAATTATACTAATAACTACCTATCCAAAAAAAATTAAACTCATAATCAAAACCCACCAATTCTGTAATAATTATAATTTAAAGATAATTAAGTTACTCAATATAATAGACTTATATATATTTTTTTTAATAGACTTATATTAACTAAGCTTACCTTAACATAAATTGAAATCAAATATAATCTATTATTTCTATATTATGACACCACTAATTAAGCAATTAATTAGCTAGTTTTTTTCCCAATTAAGACACCATCAACTAAGGTAATTTTGTTTCTAAATTATGACACCAAGAATTAAGCCAATCATCTGGCAGTATCACCCATCACCATGGGCTTCCAGAACCGCTACCCCCCCCCCCCCCCCCCCACCAACCTCCGCAGCCACTGCCTAAAGAGAGAGAAAGGATATGGTGACTATGTATGAAACCACCACCTCCACCATCTAAAACGCCACCATCAATGCCATCATCCAAAACGCACCAGCTTCACCACACAAAACCAACCATCAACACCACAGCCTCCATCATCCAAAACCCACCACCAACACCACAGCCTCCATCATCCAAAACCCACCACCAATACCACAGCCTCCACCATCCCTAAGCTTTATCATTTACCCTAACCCTAACCCTAACCCTAATCTTCTTTATCATCTCTGCCCCCAACCGTAAATCACACCAACACTGCTAAATCACAAAAACTCAACTGTGCACCAGCTCCGCTAATGGCAGTGGGAATTTGTGCTTTGATTTGATAAAATCGATTCGAGGGTTGGCAACTCACCCATTTCATATGGGTTTTACAAATCTAGAGAGAGGTAATAGTCTTTAGATCTGGGGGTTTGTTGCGGGGAGGGGACAGGGGCCTAAGAGAGAGAGGAGGAGGAGGAGGAGGTTGGGAGTGGTGGGTTTGGAGTAGTGGTGGTGGTGGCAGTTGGGCTAGGAGGGTTGGGAGCGGTGGCGTGCTGCGGGGAGGGGGGCGGGGGATCTGTGAGAGAAATAGAGAGAGAGAGAGAGAAAAAGGAGTTGCAAGTTTTCAAAGAGAGAGAAAAAAAAAAGAGGAGGAGGAGTGGTGGTGGTGGTCGTCGGGTGAGGTAAGGGATGAGTGAGATGTGAGAGGAGAGAGATAGATTTTTTTTTTTTTGACTCTTTAATTTAATTTTTTGGTAACATATTTTATTTATTATGTATTTACTTTAAATTAAATTAAAGGGTTAAAAAGTCATATTATCATTTCTGTTAACGCTGGTCACCTATTGACGCCTGTATGGGTTGCGATGTCATTTTAGAAATGTCAGGGGGTTTTCGTGTCATTTTAGAAATGTCAGGGGGTTTTCGTGTCATTTAGTCAAATGTCAGAGGGTCTGAGTGTAATTTATCCTATGTTTTAAAAATTATAAAAATACCTATTTTTTGCCTACAATACTCATTAAATAGTTATTTTCTGCCAACAGATGTATTATTCATATCTAATTTTAATTTGATTGAAAAGTCAAAAGATTCGTGGCTAACTGTAGACAGAAAATAGCTATTTAACAGGAATTGTAAGCAAAAAATAGGTATTTATATTTTTTTAAAATTTTAAAAATATTTTTTTATTGATTCAAACATAACACGAAAATATTATGACAGGATGCAATTGGGAGCTATTTAACGATCATTAATGGAAGAAATTCTTTTAGGATCATAAATATGAAATATTTAAACGTTAAAGGTGCAATTTATAATTAGTCTAAGCTTTTTTAATGGCAAAATGGATGATAGTTAATCTCAGGTGCACATTGATACGAATTTACATCTTTTAGGGTGTAAATTGATATTTTTAAATTTTGAGGGTGCAAATTAAGATTCAAGTGATCTTTCAGGATACAAGTTGAGATTAATCCTTAAAATTTTGAGCAATGCTATAGGGACCTTATTTGAGAACCTAATATGGAGACCTAATGATGTGGCTTCAATGCAACCATTGAATTAGTTGTGAGTTCCAATGTTAGATGGAGCCCACAATCAATCTAATGGTTGTACATCATTAAGTCCCTAAATTAGGTCCCCAAATTAGGTTCAAATAGCATTGCTCTAAAATTTTAATACTTTGAAGGTTTCTGAGATATTATATAATATTTTAATGTATTTATACATTTATTTTAAAATATGTTAAGATATTTAATATTTTAGAAAAATAATTTTATTTTATTTTATTTTAATGGATTGAAAAGTTTCTATTTCTTAGAGGGCGGAAACGAAATTTTGATGCTGGGTGAGAAATAAGAATCATATGGATGTGAAACGGTGTCGTATGTGTACAAATATGTTAAAAAAATAAGTAACATCAGACTGTCTGAGCCTGAGTTTGAACCGGGGACCTCTAGTGTGTGAGACTAGCATGATAACCGACTACACCACCCAGACAACTTAATGATTTCTCATCATTTTATTTATTTCTCGAAAGATTGTACAGTACTTGGCATGATGTTTGTGTTAATCTTTTCCCTTTAGATGTACCAACTAATATGATTCAGGAGATGATTAAATTCTAAGTGGTTAAAGGGTTAACTATCAATCGAGATTAGAATTAGATATAGTCATCAAACAGTCAAGAGACCTTGAAAAAGGGTAAGGTATTTAGCATTTGAATATGTCTCACATTTTTTAGTTAGACAAGATCGTCGCGCTTTTTATATAAATTCTTTGTCCGTTGTGACCGGTTTTAAATAGTGCAAAACGGACAATATCACATACAGTTGGGCAAGGTCATTACGACAGGTAGCAGCATTTTTGTATGGGACCACCAGAAAACTGGGCACCACTGGAATCCACTCTTAAAAGAAAATTGATAGCTTTTAAGTTTCTTAAAAACATCATAAATAACCTTATTGTGTACTGCATCCAGGAACCATATTATATAAACCAAATATAGAACCCAAATTGATAGTTAGAACACAGGAATCTCTAGAAAATAGATTGGATTTGGAAACAAATACAAACCAAAAGCTAAAATTAAAAATAAGGGCAGACTAGCTTTCAATTTCCTTAATGACTGGCACTTGGGAGTATCATAGCATACAGTGAGTTTCATATGGAGCTGGAAACAATTTGCTTAACCCAACTACATCAATTTTCTAATCCAGTGTTACAATAGAACATAACAAGAAAGCACTACTACATCAACCCAAATTGAAACTTAACAGAAGGCCGCCTAATGGGTGTTTGCATAGGTTTCAGAATGTGTCTATAATAACATGAAAATCCCAAAGATTCCTCATGAACTATGAGGCAGAAGAAATTAACAAATAAATAACAAGTAATAATCCATAAGACATTTGAAATATTCATAATACAAAATGAAAGTACACACTCTTGTCCCCAAAAATCTTGATCCTAACACGTTAGGACACCATAAACTCGTAATACAGAGTTCAACTAATGGCTGTTCGACTAATACAATTTCTCAACCAGTAAAAACAATGATCAATCCTAAGAAAACTAGGGCTACGACTTATGGATTATAGAAATCGGAACGAATCTGATAAAATGCGTGAAATGATGAAAAAACAATTCGGTTAATTCAAAGAGAAATTTCTTACTCCACCGATCACCACCACTGACTTTTCCAGGAAAATCCTCAGAAATTATTCTGAGATGAAAAAGAAACAAAAAAACAAGTTAGATTTATGAAGAAGATACACAAACCTAGGGTTTCAGATCAATGATCAGTTAGGTATTGGATCTTCTTGGCACTGACCTCCGGAGAAGCGAGGTGGTAGAATAGAACAACTAGGCCCTGTTTGGTACTGGGTTTTTTTTTGCCGGGGGGGGGGGGGGGGGGGGGGGGGGGGTTTTAAAACATGGGTCGGGGAATAAACTCCTCAAATTCATGTTTGACAAATACATATCTAGTTCAGGGTTTGAAACTCAGCCCGCTTTAGGTCCGGTCATGAAACCCAAATTCATGAAACTCATGGGGGGTGGGTTTTATATGTGGGTTAATGAGTTTAACATACAAATAATATTTATACCCCTCATATATCATATATATTTCATATTAAATTGGTTAAGGGGTAAAATAGTCATTTATATACAAATATATTATCATAATAGTCATATATCCCTGCGCATACCAAACATGAGTATGAACAGTATTAAATGTTGAATCTCATCTTGGAATCCCATTTTTTGGTTTTGAAAGGTTTGGACAAGTCAATTCAAACCCTTCCTAAAAAATATACCAAACAGACCCCTAGGGTTTGTGGTTTATGGTGGTATGTATAGTTGGTTTGGTTTTTTAATCCAAACCAATCCAATGAAAACCCAAGTTCGAGAGACATAGACATGATATGTGTAATCATATACTTGATTTGGGAAGTACTTTTGTATGATATGGGACCCACGGAAAAATCTTTGTTTTTTGTGTAAAATCTCTTACCTTTCACATTAAATTACAATTTTACCCTTCACTCCTATCCAATCCAAAGTCAATGTTAGGTTTGTAATTTTATTTATTTTGTCCACCTTTAAACTTCATTCCAATTTTCAGCTGTGTCACCAAGTGTAAAAACCGAAAACAATTTGTTTTTACTTTTTTCAATACCACAAAATTGTGATCACATTAATTTGCTCATAAAATTGTCCCACATTGTTTCAAAAAAAAAAAAACGATATACACGAATCAATAATCACCTAAACATATTTCATTACCACACATAGCCTTATACAAAAGACGAATCAAAAGTAAGGCAGCGTACTACGTAATTACACGTACCCGATATGTTTATATTCTTTGTTGTCTTCAACTATACATACAAAACGAAGACAACACTATTAGGAAATAAGCGTGAAGCTACATGCACACACGTTATTGTGTGTTGCATTAAAAAAAATGTCTCAACATACTTACCACGTGCTACGTACACATATATTTTAATACATACAAATATTATAAGTTACCATTACAACAGACAACTTGCCCGATCGATACCAACAGTCAATCATCGATCACTATGTTATCACCGTCATAGTGAGAGTTAACTGATGGTGAACTCCCAACACTGTCATTGGCAAGGTGACTTGAGCTTCCTTCATATTTTTTGAAGATAATACCGAAATATTCAAAATTCGGGCATGGTTGAAGATAGTATTGTGAAGCAAAATCATCCTCCTACAATTAATATCATGCAAGTATTAATGTTAATGGACGCAAAACAAAAATTATGAAACATCCTTTCATAATTGACAAAAATGTTTGAAAAGTTCAAACAATGAAGTAACTTACCTCCAAATACTCATCAGGTCCGCTTCTCGGTCCTTTTACGACAGACTTCTTCAAAGGGTCCCAGGTAAAACTGGCAGAATCAAGCGTTGCTGAAATAGTGAAGAACTGTCTTTCCTAAAAGAAAATTATTCGAATAAGTTTAGTAAAAGACAATGTAAACCCTCTCGAGCGTCGTTTAACAACGTGCAACATATCATCCATCATCTTGTGGGTGTAACGGCCCAAAAGAGATAACTTTCCTTTATTCTTGAACTCTAATAATGTGTCGATAATGATGTCTGATTCATCCTCCGAAATCTGTGGGATCTTCATTGTAAACTACAAACATATAGTTTACATATTAATTTGTGTTCATACCTACATAAGTTAAGCGTGTTAGCAGCCAATAAACGAATCACATGTAATATAGTATTATACTCAATCACCATTACATATATGTAACATTTATCCATACGGACAAAATGAACTTATAAGTACCCAAATATAGTTGATCAAAATGCATAAGATAGTAAGGTTTGCATAGTACATGTACACAAGTCATTACATAATGTCTGACCATTAAAAAAAGCTGTTTTTTGTTATAGTAACAACTTAAACTAACCCACAATTACCCATTACAGAGTACACAATATGGGTGAGTACAATACCCACTAGAGCTGTCCATGGGCCGGGCCAGGCCGGCTAGGCCCGAGAAATTTTTTCCCTGGCCGGGCTTGGGTAGTGTAGGCCCAAGCCCGTACTCGGGCGAGTGGCAGGTCGGGCCGGGCTTCGAGTAGGGGTAAGCTACTCGCAGCCCAGCCCGTCACCTATTGGGCGGGCTTTGCGGGCGGGTTTTCTGGGCGGGCTTTTGTTGGGCCTGTTGGGCGGGCTTTGCTAGGCCTGGTGGGCGGGCTTGTTGGGCCTTATTGAAAAAATATACAATTTTATTTAATTTTTTTGTAAATTATATTTTTGAATTAAAAGTATAGTCAAAATCAAAATGGACAAAAATTAAATAACGAATAATTTTATTTATGAATAGAAGAGAAATTACATCACTATAAAATGAGTACATCCCAACTAGGTTGACACCTACCCACTTATCTATCATTTGCACAATTCTACCCATTAAAGGCTTTTGTACATGAAAAGCTAGAATATTTAATACATGAAAAAGAATACATTAGTCTTAATATCTAAATTTCTAAAACTTCAAATTCTGGCATTAGGGGATTTATTTTCATATTTTGATCTATCGCTTCAACGGCATACCAATTTTGAAGACACATAAGGGCTTCCACTGTCTTTCCATCCAAGCAACTCCTATGTTCATCAATGATACGTCCACCTGTACTAAAAGCAAATTCGGATGCTACAGTCGACATAGGAACTGTTAGTATATCACGAGTCATGGTGGAAAGAATTGGAAACCTACTTTCATATCCTTTCCACTAGGCCAAAATATCAAAATCAGGATCTTCAACACCTACCAGTGGAGCATTATAATATTGTTGAACCTCAGTTAACCCCCTAGATGGTGACATACCTCCTATGTTCAAAATTGAAGCTAGCATAGATGTTTTACCTTTACCTTTACTACTACCAACAATATCACTAGAAGCTGAGGGGGGATTAAGTATACCACAATTGTCAAATGTTACACTATATTCATTAAAAAAAATTTCAAAATAATATTTTATTTTATTCATGTGGTTCATGTGCTCATCATTTAAGTTACCATATAAAGACATAAAAACTCTTGTAAGGCCAAATTCTTTAAATTGAAGGTCAATTAACATACAAAAACCAATAAGTATAGGAAGTGGTGAAAAATATTTATTAAATTTAGATTGCATATTATGTAAAATAGTAGAAAATTCGGGTTCATTACTATATTGTTCAAAAAGATCACTGATACTAACTATATGAACATAGACAAGTATAATAGTTGGATAATAATTATTAGATAAAGCCATAGTTGACTCATAAAAAAATTTCAAAAAATCTTTCATTTTATCAGTGACATCTCATTCATCTTCGGTGGGACGCGATAATGAACCAGTGATATCTATACTGACATAGTCATTTAAGGCATCTTTATATTTAACTGTCACATCTAGCATTTTATAGGTGGAGTTCCACCTATGTTGTACATCATATGAAATTTTTTTATATTTTAAATTATTTTTTTTACACATAGTTTCAAATGTCCTAAGTCTATTTTCAAAACCTATTATATGATAAATAATATGTATAATTTTATCAATTACAAATCTAATATCATAGAGACCACTTTGTACTATGAGATTTATGATATGACACATACATCTCATATGAAAAAAAGTGCATTCACATGGTAAAGTTAAATAACATTTTAAATGACTTACAGTCTCACTATTATTTGTTGCATTATCTAAAGTAATAGTAAAAATCTTGTCTTGAATACGATAAATTTGTAACTGATTATAAATAACTTAAAAATAACTTGTGCACTATGATTATCTTCAATCCTTGTAAAAGTAATAATTCTTTTTTGTATAACCCAATTATCATCAATAAAATGAGCAGTTATACATAAATATCCTAATTGTTGGCAAGAAGTCCAAATATCAGAAGTCAAACAAAATTTTACTTTTAAGATTATCAAAATAAGCAATTAAATTATTTTTTTCTTGTACATAATATTTAATAACATCTCTTTGACATGTTTAACGAGAAAAATTTCGGAAAGAAGGATTAAAGCCACTTTGTAACATTCTTTCAAATTCAGCATCGTCTACAAGAACAAATGAAAGATTTCTTATAACAATCCATCTAACAATTACTTTTCTAGCAGATTCAGGTTCATAACTAAAAGTGCTTAGTGTATCGGTGTTAGCAGATTGTGATAACATTGTTTGTCTAATATCAGTTTGACCTCTTAATGGATATGTCTTTAGGTGTCTAGATAAGTGACTAGTTCCATTTTTAGAGTCTCTAGCAAAATTTTTTTTACAATAATTACATATAGCCTTTTCTGATGTAATGACCCCATTATAATTCTTAATTTTGACTTTCTCAAAGTGATCCCAAGCCTTGGACTTTTGTCTTTTATTAGATATTGCATTCCTAGTAGAATCCATCTCAGGCATTGAAAGTGGATTATTCCCTTCACCCTCATCGATGTTCTCATTATCATTATTCGACTCAAGAATTTCGTTATAAAAAATATTTTGTGTATGAGATGAAGTCATTATGTAAATTAAACTATAAAAATAAAATAAATACTTAAATTATGTAAAAAAACTTTCTCACCAAATGAGACCACTTGACAATCTTGAGTATTTGAGACAGTTGAACATTTGAGAGTTGAGACTTCAGAACACTTGAGACTTCAGACTTTAGAACGAGAGTTTTTTTTTTGCATTGAGATGTGAGTTCAGAGAATGAGAGTTTTTTTTTTGCAATGAGATGTGAGCAAATGACTGAGTGGGTTGAAATGAAATTAACCGTTTATTTATAAATTATACATTAAAAAATAGTCGACCGTTGGCTCAATTTATGACTGTCTGTCTCAGCCGCTGGCAGTACAGATTAAAAAGATTGAAATTTAAAAATTTATGCTATCTCTCTCATAGACCGAAAAGACAATGCATAGCCACAGTCCTATGAGTCCTATGAGGCTATGAGTTTGAGACAGTCAGTCACACAGACCGGCAGAAAAATGGAGACTCACATTCAAAGTTTTGAAAAAATTTGAACTTAACTCTCACCAACCAATATTAAAGTCTCATCTACCACCTATCATTCAAGTCTCACCTACCATTCATTCAAGTCTCAAACTCTTTTTTTTTTTAACAAAAGTCTCCACCTCTTAACATAAACATATATGTTTGATAAAAAAAAAACATATATGGGCGAGTATGGGCTTCGGGTATGTGGGCAGGTTATTGGGCCGGGCTTTGATTTCGGGCCGGGCTTTAGGCTTCGGGCCGGATAATGGGTTTAGGGGTAAACCCAAGCCCTTTCTTAAAGGATATTGGGCTCGGGCTCAGGCGGGGCAACTATCGGGCTTCGGGCCTATTTTTTTCGGGCTGGGTAACGGGACCCATGGATAACCCGACCCATGGACACCCCTAATACTCACAATAAGCATGACTACACTTATCATGCACCAAATGAGATCACGGTTGTATGCGTTTGTTCCAACTGCACAAACATGTGCTTCATCGTTGTTCACAACACCATCGTCAACGACAATGTCCATAGGTGCAGGCGGATGGTAAGCCATCGCATTGAGTACATCAACTTCATGGCGCGCATTGTGTAATGCCAATGTTGTTTCTGCCTCAGCATATGAATCATACAATTTGTATAAAGCACCTGGATACCTGTTAATATGCGCATGACATTCCACCCATGACCCGTAAATACCAACTTTTCGTCCAACGAATACTACGTACCAACGTTGCTTCATGTTCATATCTAAGTACAAAAAGAAGGAAACCTGTTGTTACTCATAATACCTTGGTTCATTATTCCACTCAAATGCATATTATGTCATATTAACAACGTGCCATCCAATTTCTATATACAAAATTTAGTTCTACATATTACCCATAGAACATATCAAAACCAAACACATAGTCATACCAATTAGGCCATATATGACATTACATTGGTTACATACACACCAAAAAATACCAACAAAATATACATCAACATCTTCAAAGTCGTTAGCAACTATTACTATAATCCAACTACCTCCATAGATAAGGTTACATTTACCTTCAAAAAAATCCATAAATTCTTACCAAAAAAGGATTTTAGGTGGTGGCCTTGTCAAACCATATCCATGTATGTTGATCAATGTTGTGGTGCCTGCCACAATAGTCCACCAACCCACGCAAGTCGCTTATAATCCAACAAACTAAAGAAGATGTCAACTTTGAGTGGATCAGAACAAATCTTAAAAAGTGCAGCATGTCGATCAACCATAGATAAATCATTGATCTTCTCAAGTTCCGCATTCACTCTCCTTCGTGCATCCGCAACATCATGCATGTACCCGACTCAATGTGCAATAGTGTCAAGCTGCTTATGACTCTCTTGAACATATTCACCAAAGACCTTAGAGATGTCTCCCAAACTTTTTGCAATAGAGTCAAATGCATTATCACTCACCTTAGCTTTCTTTCTCTTATTTGGAGTGAGGCAACACTTGGTTCCATTGTAGGTGGTTGATCACCTCCATTTGTTGCACTACTTGATGTCGGGACATTCGTTCCTAATGGATTTTGTGCTTCCATGGTCTCAACTTCTCTCATTGACGCTTCGACCTCGGCATCACCAACCATGTCTTCAACATCGATAGCGTACTCCCCGGTTGCCCGGTCCTTGCCAAATATAATTCCCCAGTCATTGAAGTAAGGCCACGACTTATCTCGCATGCCTTTTGCATTGCGGTCCTTCTACAACATATATGGACAATTATAATCAACCTTTAATATAATTAAACTATGTTCTTACGTCGAAAAATGAAACCTATTTAAATTGTTGGTTAACGAGTTTTACCTTCATGTAGTCTTGCCAAATGTCGTCGCCGTCAACCATGATCTTATTATCAGTACTGTTGAACCCAAAACTTGATGTGACCATCATGGTAAACAGGGAGTTGTAATTCCTCTTCCAAATTTTCAGCTTTAACTCTATATGGGGCAAAACGCGCAACTCACAACCTGGAATTGTTACTTTCAAGTTGTTCTCAAGTGCTTGTAAGTATCCAAGTCTAAAAGTGCCATTTTGAAACTTCCACCCCGTTAATGCATAGTTCTTTCAATAACTGTAAGAGCTGATTCTGTTCAGCCGTACTTCATGTCCTTCTAACACCTCTGTCTGACTGTGTACTTGCAATGGTGTCTGACATTGTCTACTATAGTGTAAAACACAACAACATTACAAGTTGCTACATTTGCTGTAAAACTAAACGTTAATTCGGGGGTAAACATGACAATTGACAATTTAAATCACCTTCTGTGTTCAAATACAAGATGACATTGTTAAACATTCAGGTCCTCATGTTCCACAACGTCTACATTAATAAAGCCATAAAAATAGTAAATAACATAAAAAAATAGCACAACAATTATGTAGCTTGGTTACGACTACTTATCCACTAATTGTACATTTCTAATGTCTTATGATTGCGAAACGTAGACCATTCGGTAGATGTCTCGACAATGTCTATGATATCATCCGCATGGTCACTATCAACAACAATTTCTTTGGGTAAATCCTTCTCAAATGGGTCAACACTCATTTCATTCCTAATTAAGTTATGTAACAAACAACATGCGTTTATGATATGGTTGTGCGTGCTGACAGGGTAGTAACAAGGTGCCCTAAGAATCGCCCATCTATTTTTTAGCAAAGCAAAACATCTCTCAATGCTAGTCCTTACAGCAGAATGACGCAGATTAAACAATTCTTCGAGATTTTTGGGTGCTACAGAAGCAGCCCCACACTTTTGGATATGATATCGATGTCCCCGAAATTGTGCTAAAAATCCATCACCATTTGTATAACCAGCATCAACTAGGTAGTACATGCCTGTGTTTTATAAGAATATATTGGTTACACGTACCAAACACGGGTAAATGTGAGCACACTTACAAAAATTTTTTTTAACAAAAAAACATAATATGCTACGTACCACGTACTACCTTCAAACCATTTGGTCTACTAACCGCATCACGCAATATCCTAGAATCGACAACTGACCCTTCCCATCTAGGAAGCACGTAAATGAACTTCATGTTCGGTGCACATATACCCAACACATTGGTTGCTATACCATATTTACGTGTTCTATATCTAGCTTGATGGACAAGAGGTACTCGGGCAGGAACATACGTGTCATCTAATGCCCCCACACAATTCTACAAATCCAAGTGAGTAAACAAGTTTAAACAAATTTATTAAAGAAAAAAATCCATGTTAGATGGCGTAATAATCAATATTGACTTGAATATTAAATGGTCATTACCTTAAACCACATCCATTTAGTGTCTGTACTATTTTTGGCAACTGGATCGGGTGACTGGAGCAATAACCTACGTAGCCTTAACACCGCAGTAAGGACATTGTTGAAATGTCTACTAACGGTTTCACCCAAGCGCAAGAAATTGAACTTAATTGGTCTATTTTTTTCGTCATGACCTAAAATACTTAAGAACATCGCGACCATCTCCTCAACACTTACGTACCTAGTTGGTTGTAACAGCCCCACATCACAGACCAGATTACATAGTACCACAAACGTGTGCCTATCCATCCTAAGTTGGCTTATACACGTCCTGTCACTCTCCCCAATGAGCCGGTGCAAGTGTTCAATCTGTAACTGAGACCTATTGAAATTTCGTGGAACCTTAGATGTTGTACCATTGTGTTCCATATCCCATATCATCAACATTATAGAGACCACAAGATTAAACACAACTACCATATCCCGAATAGTCCTATGCATAAACTTGAGTAACAAACATAATTCATTGGAATGGTTGTCCATGGTGACCTAATTCAATGGAAACAGAAAAAATCCAATAACGTTGTTATCACCCAACATGGATATGTAAACAACAAAAACATATTGAACGGAAATTGTTTGGGCAACAAACTAGTACACATGAATATGGTATGCTAATTACGAAAGACGTAAAACTAATCTCATTCAACGTATAACCAGTAAATAAAATCATGTCAAAATATTAGTATACAATCTGCCATTACAGTTTTTAGTGCCCACTGTCACAAAAAAAAAAAAAAACAAGTACCTGAAGAGTGCTTGTGAAACTGCTGATTTGAGACACTGTTAAGAACGTAACAACTGTATTAGTAACTAAACATACCGCAACACATAATAAACAAATTCAAATAATGTCCATGAGGAGTTTCCGTGTCTCTCTATCTCTGTCTCTCTCTCTCTGTTCTTGGGAAAGTAGAATACCCAGTTGTAATTACTTTGTTTTAAGATTATTAGACCAAGAACTAATCCTCAAATCCTAGGTATACATTCCATGAATCCTAGCAGGAATCATTCAGATTAGTTGAACGAAAATTCGTCAAAACCTTGGTAGACAGAGAGATTCACCTTCTCAATAATTGATCACATTCAATAATCAATGCAGCTGATAAAAAAAAAGAAGGTAATCGACTCAGATTCAGTTATTCAGTTGCAGCTCACAACCTCTATTTAGATTCACTGACTCAGTATTCGTTGGATTTATTAATAATCGATTCAAATAAACCTTCTGCATTCGTTCCACCAAAATTCAAAGTGTCCCCCTTTCCTTAAAATTTTTTTTTCTGGGTCTAGTTTGCGTTTTGCAATAGGATTTTCATGGATGTGAATTTAATGGAGCAATTATTTGGATCTTTTTATTTAGTTAACTTAATTAATTATAATTATTAGATTGATCAATTCAATAAATGTGAAGATTAAATTAGATTAATAAATTAATTTTAAATAATATTATTCTGAATTTGTTGTTATGTTCAGTGCATGTTTAGGATTTCGTGTGTTGTCCTGCGTAGTGGTGTTATTATATTGAATGATTTTTATATTAAGCTTAGACGCTTTTGACACGGACAAATTTTCTATAGATGTTATTTTATTTTTTGGGCACACTTGTTTAGCTGGTACAGATGAGTCTTATTTTGGTTAAAAGTATTTGTTTTTTTAATGTCTGTTGGATTATTAATTAATGTAATTGTGATGGTTGGTTTGCTTTTGCAGGTGAAGAAATGTGTGGATGCTTTGTAGCTTGAGAAGCCAAGCCAATTGACCGAGAAATGCTTTACTTTGGACAAACAACAAGAACACAGAAGAGAGAAATAGAGACAGAGAGTAGATCTGGTAGAACCCATAAACACCAACTCAGATCTGGGTAATTACAGATTTCATTCACTTTTGTTTGCCATATATATGTATATATATGGTAAATACACATTCACAGATAAAGAGATATAGATATATACATATATATATAAACATACAGAGAGCGAGAGAGAGAGATATATATACACAGTTAGAGATGCATATATATATATATATATTCACAGAGATATAGAGAGAGAGATAGAGATATATATATACACAGATGTAGAGAGAGAGAGACAACGACAGGGCGAGATTGAGAGAGATATATATATATATACACGGAGAGAGAGAGAGAGAGAGAGAGAGAGAGAAATTTACCTTGCAATGGGGGACTAGTGGGCACCACCTGCAAGAAGAGAGGACATTGAGAGAAGAACTGAAGAAGAGAAAAAAAAGGGAGGGGTAAAAACCCTTCATTGGTTACTGTACAAGGGTATTAAAGTAATTATAGGCCCAATCCGGTCACTGGGCTAACTAATCCCAAAGTTAGTGTGGGATATATGAAGGTGGGTCAGATGGGATAAATGGGGGAAAACACTACGGGCCGAGGAATTGAGCCCAACGTTTATCCCATTCACAAAAGTGGATCCAAACCAAGGATTTGTGGGCCCCCGGACAAGAAAACCCAATCCAATAGCTGTTATCCCTCTTTATCCCCTTTGCCAAACACACCCTCAGTGGTTAAAATACTTAACAACACACAAAGTTTTGGAAAATTAACAAATTCTCCCCCCTCACGTTTAAAAAAATATGATCACCCCCTTACTTTGTAGATATAATAAAATATAAAGGAACTTGAATTTTAACCCTATACATTTTCCCCACCAATTCTATCACATCCAATCTTCTCTCTCCACTCACTATCAAAGTCATGCTGCCTCTGTGCTTCCCCTTCACACCTCTTCTCTCTCTCTCCCCCATCTCTCTATGTTACGCAATCTTAAGCGCCACCTTCATCGCCCCTAGCGACACTGTCATAGTCCTTCTAGGTATCCCTCTTTTCTCTCTCTTTCTCTCTTTCTCTCTCTCTCTATCTCTCTCTCGCACACACACACGGACAACCCCCACCCCAAGCTCTCCAATTTCTGGGCAAACCCCTACCCCTACCCTCTGCTTCTCTCTCTCACACACACCCTCTGGTTATCTCTCTCTCTCACACAGTTAACGAACCCCCTACGCAACCCATCCCCACCCTCTGCTTCTCTATCTCTCTCTCTCACACCCCCTTTTCTTATCTCTTTCTCTCTCACACACACACACTTAACAAACCCCCCTTCTTTGCAACCCCCACCCAAAATACCCACCCCCACACACTTAACTATGCCTTCCTGGAATATAGTAAGTTTTGTATGAAATTTATGGTGAAATGACATTGATTGGTTTATATGTTGATGCTAGGTGATTGGATGCGATTATGGTATTAGGTAGTGGTTCCATTTTGGAGGTGGTGGTATTAAACTTTACAGGTGAGCACGAGTTAAGGTGAGAATATTTAAGGTGAGCATGAAATTGTTGTTAATTTCATGAATTTCTATTATGTTGTTTTGTTTTTGACCTTTTTGGATGTAATTCTGTGTTGTAGAGAGTTTTTGAAACACATTACTCTCCATTGTAGAAAAGAGGTTGTTAAGTTGTAGGTAGTGCTAATTCTTCTTTCTTTTGTTTCTTCCCCCTTCAGAATATTGACTAAGAGGTTGTGTATGAGTTTGTATCAAACCTGATGTTGGGCACTTTAACTTCATTCATATGATTTGCTTAGTTATTGCTAATAAATAGTTTTTTTTGCACCTGAAAAGTTTTTGATTTTGGTTTAGTACATTTTATTGGCTTAATATCACTATGAACTTGAAATGTATTTGGTGGCTTACTCCTGAACTTCACTGCTTCTTTTGCCTTGGTTCATTCTCTGTGTTACTATCAATCTAGCGTGTGATTGATTGAATTTGTCCTATCCATGTAATTGTAATTTTGGATTTGTCCTGTGTTACTATCAATCTAGGTGGCTTATTTTATCCTTTATTTACATTGTTGCTTTTTTATTGGATTTTAACAATGATGCAGTCCTTTTTTCTCCTTCAAATAAATCATGTTTGGCAAGTAAGGATCTCTATTTGACTGAGTTGTTATGATAGGAGTATCTTCTATTAGGTTGTTAGGACAGGAAGAGAACATAAAATTTTGCATTTTTTGGTATTTTTTGATTGGTCTCTTGAACTTAAGTGTGCTAAATGCTTTTTTTGAATTTCAAGTTTTTATCTTTCTTGAACTTTGCAAATGATTATGATTCCCCATTGAGTATGATCTTCTTAACTGTTATTCCTTGGTTTGTGGTTGGTGGAGCCATTGTATTGAAGATAGCAAGAACAAGCAAAAAGTAAGAAAGCAAAAACTTGGCATTAGACCGATATTTTTCGAGTAAGCCTCATATCCTGTTACATGATATACTGTTATGACTTCAATCTCTTGACAAATATCCATATCCAATTGAATCCAAAGTTGAATGGTGTGTTGTGGCAAGTGTTTCTAAACATTCCTTAATTGCCACTAATTCTTGGCAGCCCCAAATTTGTTGGTGGGCTATTTTAGTAGATGTGCGGATCAAAGACAGATCCAAAAATTTAGCATAAGGGTAACTTTTTGTTCCTATTTTTTTAGTTAATATGGATGGTTACAATGGACAAAAATTGGAAAAAAACTAAAATGGAAAAAATAAGCTAGGGGAAAGAGAGAATTTTTAAATCCTTTTCAGTTCCAATGTCAATTATTACTATGATCATATCAAATTTTGTCGTTGGTGGCTGTAAAAAAAGGATATAAAATAAGCATTTGTGATAAGAGTGGTTTTATTGTAAGCACTTTTGTTTGCTATTCTTTGTGTAAAATATTTTAGCATGTTATTTATAATATGCGCTTAGGTTTCGGGTAATACTTTTTGTTGTTTTGTTTTGAAGAGATGATATTTAAGCCATTAGATTTAGCAAGTGATTGTATATGTGCCTAACATGAGTGATTCTAAGGTTTATATTGATTTATAATATCTTTTATTTGATAAATTTTATTAATGTGGTTTTCATTACTTATGGGGTGGTGGTGAAGAACTGATAATGTTGGATAAAGGTTTAGAATGATCTCCTAATTATCATTCATGTTTTTTGGTCATGAAGGTATATATGCATATATATACGTGTCGAGGTTGGTGTTGGTTGTGGTTGTGTAGGGACTAAAGCTTTGGGCCATTTTCTATATGGGAATCACTCTAAGACTCTCAAGAATCTAGGTATTTTTGTTGTTGGGGTACTAAATCTGTTCTTAATTTAGCTGTTGAAGCTTTCAAAAATCTCTTAAGTAGTAGTAGAAGAAGAGAAGTAAGGCCTACTATATCGCAATATTCTCTAGGACTCCTCGGCAAAAACTCGATCCCCCTGTTTAAAACAAAGAAGTTCGTCATTTTTGGTAAAATAGGATGATAATGGATTTAGTGGTATATAGTTAAGGAGGATGTTATTTCTCTATTTTTTGAATCAATTTTTATTATTTTTCGTCACAAAACAAATGTAAATACTAAGTTATGCTACAATAACATGTACAAAACACACCCCCACAACATATATGCCACTTACACCCACACAACACAATCTTGAACACAAAATGCAACTTTCTTTTTTCTTCAAACACAGCACACCCATGGGATCATCTCTTTGTTCGACTACTTGGGTTTGTTGCGGTAAGAAATATACTTAGGATTATGGAATTAAATTTTATTTTTGCCTGTATTTTATTTTTCACTTAGTAATTTTCATGGATGTGAATGAATGATTTGTACAGATAATAGGAATTCATTTGAGTTCAATAGGTTCAAATAGGTAAAATAGGTTAAACGAGTCATGTTAGTTGTGTTACCTAAACATGACACATGCACTGAAAACATGGGTTGTGTCAACACCGACAAGACCCATTATTAAACATGTTGCATTGGTTACATTCTAGTTAATTATGTTGCAAGTGTCAGATCATTCAACACGATGGGGGTTTTATGTGAGCTTGGCCATGGTTAGTCTTGCATTTCGGTATCCGAATCATGGTTTTGTTTTGTTTTTAATTTTCATGATCTGTTGGCTTGAGATTTGGCTATTATGGATGGATATTTTGGGTTTGAGATTTGGTTTGATTGGAAGGTGAATTCCTTGAATTGAGCTGATTGACGTATTAATTCAACTTGATTAGGTTGCTCTTTTGTGTACAAAGCAAAGCAGAGACATTCCTTGCGTGATAATCACTTTGTTTTTGTGAAGTTTGTGTGAGATAGGGGATAGAGAATCCCAAAAAAGGGACAAGTGTAGCTTGGAATGAACAACTCCACAAGGGCAACGATTTCAACAAGCTGGTATGTCAATTTTTTTTACTTATTTTTTTTTACATTCACTACTGGTGTTGGTTTGGAATTTTTATTTCCTAAATTTTTTGGCCAGATGTGTGCTTATAGATGCAGATTTGGTTGTAGTTCGGTATTCAGATTAATGAGTTTCTTGGTAATGTGTGTGCTTCGCTTCCTATCATATCATTTCAAAACTTTGATGTGAAATATCCATTTGTCATAACAATATTTATCTGCTAAATCATACTATTAAATTCTCAAACCTTGCATTGTTCATATTTATCTTTTCAAGGAATCAAGTGTTTGATATAAAGAAGGTAATCAAAATATTGGCTACAAATTTTTGATTTCTTACCTATTACATGTTTCCTAACACAATTTTTTTTTCCTTTCGCAAATGTGAAACAAGTAATTTGGAACACAATTGAGACCTCCTTGGCGCCCTGGGCGAGGTGCTCCCCTGGCTATGCATCTCTTTGCCCAGCGAGTATCAACTGGAGGATCTGCTGGTTTTGGCACACAAGCTGTTGAATTGTCTCTAGTAACATTTGTTGCGAGTTAGGAACAAGATTGGCTGGGGGAGGTACGACCTCCTCTTCGCATGGTGGATCGTTCTTAGGCTGATTCATGGATTTGGTGGTGATCGCCATAGATATAGAAAAAATGTGGTTGGGTGAAAACTTTGTCGTTCTCACAGACAGTACCAAACTGATGATGCATAAATTGGTTTTATGCACCACCTGTCGAGTGATTAGTATGATTAATAAAATGCAGTAAATATGATGGAGAACTCAACAGAAGCAACACACAGAGATAGAGTGGATCGATTAGGGTAATCTACTCCACTTTGAAGGGCTTTAGTTGTCGGGTGTTTTATTACTGTAGGAGTGTGGAGAGCTCAAGTGAGTCAGGTGTGAGATAAGATGTAAGATGCCCCTCATGTGTAGGTGAAACTTACAATTTATAGGTACCTCTTAACATATTGAGGTGCCATAATCGTAATAGATAGGCTAATTCGGTGGAGGTGGCACCATTTTCGCAACGGACGGGATAGTTGCGTGGATATGACGTGGAGATTTCTTTATCAATTACAGACTAGGTCTAAGGATGGCGTGACTGAGACTCTAGAATGACGTGACTGACTCCTTGACTCTAGGATGGCGTGCCTTGACTCTTGTATGGCGTGACTGATTGTACTCTCTTGACTCCGTGGTGAACCGAGTTGGATCTCATCTTGGTCGGGCCATTGGGCTTTGTTTGGGTCGGGCTCATTACTTGAGTTGGGCTTTGTTCGGGCTAGCCCCATTATCTGAGTTGGGCCTTGTCTGGGCCAGGCCCATTACTTGAGTTGGGTCTCGTCTGGGCTGGCCCCATCACCAATCATATTAGAACCTTACTGTATTTAGAATTATTTAGGTCAATTGGTTTATACAATGCTATAATATATATTATAAAGCATATTAAAATTTAAAAAAAAATCAAGTTTTTACATAAAATCTTAACTCAGTCTGAAAAGTTTACTGTGACTAAAAAATCATGTAAAACTATATATACATTATTTTTTATCTTAAAAATGAAAGGGTTAAATATTTTAATGAAAAATAAAATATAAATATGTAGTCATAGTATTATCTTTATAAATAAGATGAGTAATATTATATTGATGGAATTTTTGAAGATTTTTTTGAATATTTTGTTAAAACTTATAATGAGGCACATATTTTTTAAGAGTAATATAATCAATCAAAAAGTTTCATAAAAATTGACAGTTATACATAAAGAATATATAATTAAAAGTGATCTTATATGAAATTTAGAAATTTAAACGCATAAAGATATGGTGACAATTTAGATATTAAGTGTGGAAGGATAACGTGACATTTTTAATTATTTATGAGAATAAAATAATGAATCAAAAGTTTTTCATGTTAAAGTACTTTTATTAATAGTATAAATATAGATATAGATAGATAGATATAGATAAAGATAATTAGATTTCTAACTTTTGATGGCCTCTCTTGGAGTTTTGAAGTTTAACCCAATGTTCTTGTAGTACTGATTCCCTCCCTTTCCAGGCTTCGTTCCATTCCATGAATTCTTCAAGCTGCACACCAAAGTGTCCCACCACATTGATCTCGTACACAAACACATCTATTCACTTATTTTGTATTTGTAAACGGAGTTAGTTGTGTATATCTTACCAGAGGAAAACCTTGGGCTACTTCAAGAAGATCTTCTCAGTCTGAAACATAAAAAAAATCCGATCACATACTCCTCCCAAAGAGAGAGATGTGAGAGAGAAAAAGAGAGATTTTTTCTCTTTTGGCGGCCTTACCTCGAAACTAAACGAACAAATACCTTTTCAGCTAAACTTATTCTTCAGTGTGTGTGTGTGAGAGAGAGAAGAAGAAGAAGAATCAGTATTATTTCTAGAACAAGAAATGACTTGTGATAAAATCAACGTGAATGAGTAAAAAAGTAACTGGTCATTAAAAAAAAAAAAAAAGATTGAACTAGAGAATAAAAAAAGAATAACTCACATATCCTTAATACCTTAAAAGTATTGTGCTTGAATTTAATAATTTAAAACACCAGCCAATTGAACTTTTGACTAATTTTCACATTAAATTAAGATACATTAATATTCAACATGAATTTAAAATGTTACTCATCAAACACAGCAGAAAACCATAACAAACCGATAGTTTGGCACCCCCTAACTTCGTTTCCTTTGTTCTCTTTTTCTTTTTTCCTCTTCCCCTTAAACAGTGAATAGTTATTTCACAAGACGACGCCGTTTTACTCCGTCTGAATAATATAACGTAATTACCTTTGGCAAGACGGCTCTAGTCTCTGAGTAAGAAGATAACAGACAGAAGAGGCTAGACTCACACACACAGACTCACTCAGAGAGAGAGAGAGAGAGAGAGGAAGGGAGGTAAGGGACAGCTCATTCACTTGATGGTCTAAAGATGATATACAAAGTGTCGCAGATATTTGATTTAACCCAGTTCCCTAAACCCTTATCTCCTAAAACCCTACCAGTCAGACCATTTTCGTCTTCTTCAACACATGCTTTCAGAACAAATTTACCGTTTAAAACCCACAAATCCCTCTTCATTAAGCACAATAGACTCCAAATCAGGGCTTGTCGAGCTTCAAATTCGAATTCAAACTCAGTCGAATCATCAACAACCCAAGAAGAAGACACCGAGTCAGCTCAGTTGTTCGAGGTGGGTCACTAATTTAACCCAGCATTTTTATTTTATCCCAATTGTTCACTGTTTGGTTGCAAGGAAAAGGAAGGCAACGAAAGAAACTAAAAGAAAATATGGTTTTTGCTGCTCTGGGTTTTAACGAATTAAGAGAAGAGAATGGATGAACTGTGGAATTTATCATTTTTCTCCAGCATTTTCTTGGAAAACAATCAGAGAGAGTCCATTATTGTTGTTAATGGGGATGATTGACATTGACTTGATCCTTTATTGTGAATCAAGTATTATACATCCCACTATTTGCATCATACTATGAGTGCAATGGTGCTGGATCCTGGCGCGATTGGTTTGTCCCAGAAACATAGAAAAGTTCATTGATAATGCTGCTGTTTTTTGACAGTGTCATAATACATGGGGTTTTGGCAATTTATTTTCTTTAATTAAAAAAATTAAATATGTTTTTACATTGGAAAATTGCAGCTCATAGTAATAAGCTTTAATTATTGTTAACTAGGATATTATATGATTGTTTTAGCCATTTTAGAAACTTGTCGTCACTGCAAATATAGTGTAGGTTCTGTGGTCAATCAGAATAATAATATCAAAATGCTGGTAAAGAAGATAGGAAGAGTTTTAATCCATTTATGGTTGTTTACAGGGGTCTATGAGTAAGTGTGTGAAATTGCACTGTAACTTCTTAAAGTTTGTGGTTTTTATTATTTTAGGAGACTTTGAGAATTCTCATTGCATGAGTGACAAGACATTGAGATGCTGTGATGTGAATTTTGAATATGATCTGTGATTTTGGTTGTTATGCCTGGAAAATGAGTTTCTAAATTCATGTTTTGAAATATGCTTTTTCAGAGATTGAAAGATTCAGAGAGAGAACGGATAAACAAATTAGAAGAACTTGATAGAAAAGCAAATGTTCAATTAGAGAGGCAGCTTGTCATGGCTTCAGATTGGAGCAGGGCATTGTTGACCATGCGGGGAAAGTTGAAGGGAACAGAGTGGGACCCTGAGAACTCACACAGGATAGACTACAGCGAATTTCGGAGACTTCTTGATTCAAATAATGTCCAATTTATGGAATACTCAAATTATGGGCAGACAATATCAGGTTTTGTATTTTTTTTTGCAACAATTGGTGCTTATTTATTTCCTGGATGACTTTATATGACGTTCCTTGGCATGTAATATGTTGTACATGTAGAATTAAGTGAACAGATAATGATTTGATTGTTGTGAAATTATGGTCATAATTTAAAATTTATAGCAAGGTTTATGGATAAAACTTCCATAATAACTTATTGTGTGTAGAGGTTTACAAAAGGAAAGTCTTAAAAAAGAAATGTTAAGAGATTGATGCATGTTACTTGGAAGCTCATGTTGATTTTCAAGTGACTCAAATCATTAATTATCTGTCTTGGAAGTGATGAAAATCAAGAAACGTCCTAATATTTACTTAGTAGTTAGTATTAGTTTAACATATAATCAATTGATGCAGTCATTCACTCTACAAGCAGGATACTTATTGTGTGCATATATGCGGAGCGAAAAAAAAGGGGAGGAAAAAGGGTTTTAATAAAGATATGGCACTGGAACGTTGACATTTGGACGAAGTTGGTGCCAATTTGGACAATATTTGCTTGAATGAAATTTTGCTGGATTGTTGATTGGTGCAATGGTAGAAGCTCAATCTGCCAAGGGCTGAGGTCTGAGCCCAAAAGTTTGCCACTTTGCAAGATAATGTCACTTGTAGTCTGTCCACCCCTAGGGAATCCAGTGTAGCTGGGACCAACTTAGTCTTTTATTTAATGAAATTTGTTGATGGTAGTGGTCAGTGGGAATATTTTAAATATGTAAATGACAATAGTGATATATCATAAAGATATTCCCACCATATTCTTTTCCCACTTAATTTTGCATTGTATCCATTTTGCTTTTGCAAAAGAAAGTAAAAAGATTTAATTAGATAGTATTGTAAAATCTATTAGCTAAACATAGACATCAGAAAAAATGTCCTTCAATTTTATTTACTATGGTAATCTTCTTTCATAGGGGTATAATGTACTCTACCCTAGATTGTGAACTACCTTATAAGATGTATTAGTGTTACCATTTTGGTTGAAATATTGATGATAGTTCTGATCTCCCAGGACCTATGTTATATCATACTCTGAGATATGCACCAGTCTTGGTACAATGAAAGCATACTAATGAGTAATGACGTGATGCAACTCTTTTATTATAGGAAAGACCATGTTGGTTTTGGGTGTTCTTTATTTGAATTTAACCTTAACCAATCCAAGAAACATACTTCACATAATGCAGACATGATATTGTATTAGAAGATGATATTCGTTTTGTTCTTCAACCCAAGAAGCTCTTTTTCTTCTGTCTGTGTTCTTTTGTTTTTGTCTGGTGTTTTTGTACCTCGTATGCACGTGGTTGCACCCTTGTTGCGCTTTTCTTTTATTTTTCTTGTAAAATATTTTCTTTTATGAGGGTTGTGCTGTGAACTGCAAATACCATTGATAATGGTAGTAATAACTTTGGCAGTGTTGTTGCAGGGCAATACAAATTCACACGCCCTAAATAGACACATGGTAGTTTTGTACCTTGAATTGATTAAAAAAAATTTAAGCGAATGAGCGCTACTCAACGCATGCATTTTGCATGCATCTTATGTCAGTTTCTTGCTCCTTACACATTTAGTTATTGTAGTTGTTCTAATGAATGTTTCAGCAGTTTCATGCCATTTATTATCTGTAGTTCTATGAATTTTATTCAATATGACTTTTTGCTGCTTTTACCAACAATCTAATTGTACAGGTGCTTGCATGGTATCAGTTTCTTACAAGTTTTGAAACTTAAACTTTTGGTTAAAGTTTTTTGGTTAAGAAACTCACATTTTAAACTTTTTGGTTAAATTGCAGCCCCACTTGAAAAGAACTAGTGGAGGTTCACGTATCTTAAATCAAAACTTTAGTGATAACATGAATTTAGGTTGAACTTCTATCCACTCTCAAGTAAAATACTAAAATTAATGAACTGAAATTAATAGGCTGAAGTGTTATTTCGTCATCATTGTCTCCTGTTCTTTTCATTAGCCACTCCCTCTTAAGTTGAAATTTTCCTTTTACATTCCCCAGTTCTAATCATCTTGCTGCAGTTATTTCTATTTGTGGGGAAATCTGATCGTGTGCACATTGTTTTCTGATGTGCATTTAACACATTTCTTCTTCATGTGTTCTATGAGATAGTTGTTTTTGTAAAAAAATCTTGGATTTAACTGGTGTGTCTCTTCTATTGGTGTAGCCTCAGAAAACATATTAACATGGTTTATGGAAATACTGGTAGATTGTTTAAGTTTATTGTACATTTTTTCCTTTACTTCCTGGAAATCTTGTAAGTAAAAATTGTTCATGGTTCTATATCTGCAGTGATTCTGCCTTACTACAAAGATGGAAAAATGGAAGAACCAAGAGATTCTAAGAAGGAAATCATTTTCCGGCGCCATGCGGTTGACCGTATGCCAATTGATTGCTGGAATGATGTTTGGCGTAAGTTGCATCAGCAGCTCGTAAATGTTGATGTCTTCAATTTGAATACAGTACCAGCAGAAGTCTACTCTACTGTTGCAACTGCAGTCGTGTGGTCTATGCGGCTTGCTCTTGCCATTGGATTGTACGTCTGGATTGATAACATGATGAGACCAATTTATGCAAAACTAATACCTACTGATTTGGGTACTCCTCCCAAAATGACAAGGCAGCCACTCAAGCGCCGTGCCCTTGGATCATTAGGCAAGAGTCGGTAAGTAACGAGTGATTTATTGGTTTGAGTGATCTCTTGTGCCTGAGAAAAATTTTCTTTTATTATTCCTAAGACTTGTTGCAATATTGGGGATCTGATGGAGCAAATAAAACGTCCTTAAGACCAGTTTGCATGACAGCGGTCATGCCTTGCTGAACATAACTTATTCAGGTGCGCCCTAGGTCCATTTATAGCCTTAAAGCACATGTGGCAAGAATAATGACTGAAATTTTTGCCGTTGAGGCTATTCAGATTCTCTCCTTTTTGTCATGAGTTTGCTTGATCCCTGAGATGTGCTCTTATATGTCAAAGTGTCGTAGTATAATCGTGATCTCTGTGCTTTTTGTGGCCAGTTATATCTGTACGATCTTTGTTGAAGTAGATCTGTAAAAAGTCACAAAACTTGTGTGCTAATTCTTGTTAAACTGAAGTAATTGTTGTACCTTCCAAAAAAAAAAAAAAAAGTAATTGTTGCACAATACATGCTTATTTGTTTTTGTTTTGGATTAATTCAAGAATTGGTTATTATAAATTGTTCTCCTTGCACCTTTACCTTGAAGTTTCTCAAATTTTGTGGTATAAATCTCTGTCAAATCTATTATGTCCAAAGAGTTGAAGAACTATCTGTCCTGCAGACTGTTGATGTTTATCAATGAAAGAGGAAAAATATATTGATCAAGTCTAAACCAGATCTGTACTACAAACGAATTTATACTAGGGCAAAACATAGTAATATAAATGACTAATCTATCCCTAATGCTAATATACTAGATTACTCTAACATCCCCCCTCAAACTCATGATGTGATAGCATCCAACATCAAGAGTTTGCCAAGGAGAAAACGAAAGCGTGCAATAGTGTGGGATTTGGTGAAGAAATCGGTCAACTGCATAGTAGAAGGAAGATATGGGAGAGAGATCGTGCCTAGCTGAAGATGATGGCGCACAAAGTGACAATCAATCTCTATATGTTTGGTGCGCTCATGAAACACCGAGTTGTGAGCGATCTGGATAGCACTGGTGTTATCACAATACATAGGAGTAGGAGTAGGAGTAGTCAAGGAAATGCCAAGATCAGCAAGCAACCAACGCAACCAAACTATCTGTGCTGTGGTAGATGCCATAGCACGATACTCAGCTTCAGCAGAAGAGCGAGCTACAACAGTTTGTTTCTTGCTTTTCCAGGAAATAAGAGAATCACCAAGAAATAGACAAAAACCAGTGGTAGATTTGCGATCCATAGAGTCACCAGCCCAGTTCGCATCAGAGTAAGCACGGAGCTCCAGAGACGAAGAAGAAGAAAATAATAAACTCTGATGTAATGTGCCCCGTAGATATTGAAGAATCCGAAGAACAGCAGACCAGTGAAGTGTGGTAGGTGCAACAACAAACTGACTAACCACATGAACCGCATAAGCAATATCTGGGCGAGTAACAGTAAGATACACCAAACTCCCAACAATAGTACGATATAAGGTAGGATCAGGCATGAGAGAACCATCAGAGGAAGTATAACGAACATTAAGCTCCAAGGGTGTTTCAACAGTTCGAGTATCCGATAAGCCAGTTCGCTGAATAACATCTGAGGCATATTTTGACTGAGAAAGAAGATAACCCTTGGGAGATGAAGCAACCTCAATCCCTAAGAAATATCGAAGTGGATCCAAATCTTTCATCTCAAAATAATCTTGTAACTGAGTTTTTAACAATTGAATTCCAGCATTGTCATCACCTGTAATAATCATGTCATCCATATAAAGTAATAGAAGTATGAAATCAGAAGAAGTGGATCGAAGGAAGAGAGCAGAATCATGATCACTAGCACAGAAGCTTAAGTCACATATAACTGAAGAAAATTTTGCAAACCATATCCTCGGGGCCTGTTTAAGACCATATAAAGCCTTGTAAAATTTGCACAC
This sequence comes from Ilex aquifolium, assembly GCA_951799425.1. Classification (NCBI taxonomy): domain Eukaryota; kingdom Viridiplantae; phylum Streptophyta; class Magnoliopsida; order Aquifoliales; family Aquifoliaceae; genus Ilex; species Ilex aquifolium. Next base: position 30,304,530 of record OX637391.1, read on the forward strand.
ATGACCAGGACTACAAGGCAACCCAAGAGGAGTCATATAGACCTCTTTAGACAAATCACCATGAAGAAAAGTATTTTTCACATCCATCTGGGATAGGCTCCACTGACGAATAGCTGCCACGGCAATTACTGTGCGAATCGTGGTCATCTTAGCCACTGGAGCAAATGTCTCATCATAGTCAAGCCCATACTCTTGAGCAAAACCCTCGGCCACTAATCTAAGCCTTGTACCTTTCCACAGAACCATCAGATTGGGTTTTAATTTTATAAACCCACTTACAACTAATGGGGCGTTTACCAGGAGGTAAAGGCACCAACTCCTAATTTCGAGTCTTATGTAGCGCAGCAAGCTCCTCATTCATAGCCTGTTGCCAAAGAGGATCAAGTAGAGCCTCCTTATAGGAGGTTGGTTCAGACAGAGAATGTATAGAAGTTAGGAAAGAACAAAAAGCAGAAGAATAGCAAGAGTTGGACCAACCAAACTTGTCAGTACACTTCCGAGTGCGCTGAGGGTAACGGGGAGTGTGATCCACGGTGTCAGAAATTGATTGGGAGCCAAGAGGTGCAGATGAAGGCACAACATTTGTGGAGGAGACAGTAGGAGTCCTGCGAACATAAGTATGCACAATCAGGGGACGGGTAACAGACAAATCAGGCAAAGAGAAAGAAGAAGAAGAGGAGGGAAGATCAGCCACAATCATATCACCAACATAAGAATCAGGAGAAACATTAGAGGGAAAATGATCAAGATAGATAAGATCAGATTTATGCAGAGATGAAAAACTAGATGGAATAGAGAAAAAAAGAATATACTCCATAAAAACAACATGGCGAGAAACATAGAGTTTCTGTGTACTAGGATCATAACACCGAAATCCCTTTTGTCCCTCACCGTAGCCAAGAAAGACACATAAGACTGAACGAGCCGAGAGTTTGGTAGAATTAACACTAGGTAGTAGAACAAAACATGTACATCCAAACACACGTAAGGAGAAATAGTCAGGTGTCTTATCACATAGTTTTTCAAAGGGTGAGACACCAGAATTAAGGATTGTAGGAATGCAATTAATCAGATGAACTGCTGTAAGAACTGCTTATCCCCAAAAAGAGCGAGGAACACTGGATGACAACAACAGAGAACGAGCTGTCTCAATAATGTGACGATGTTTCCGTTCTGCCACTCCATTCTGAGCAGGTGTGTCAGTACAAGAAGACTGAAAAATAGTACCATCAGATTTCAACAAATCACGAAAAGTACTAAAATAATATTCTCCACCTTGATCATAGCGGAAATATTTGATGATAGAAGAATATTGAGTACGCACCATAGCACGAAAGGTAGAGAAAATGGAAAAGAACTCAGACCTACGTGTCATTAGAAACACCCAACAATATCTGGTATGATCATTAATAAAAGAAACATAATATCTAGACCCTCTTTCAGTAGCAATAGGAGCTGGTCCCCAAATATCAGAATGTACAAGTTCAAAAGGTGCAAGAGAACGAGAATTACTTTTATTGAAAGGTAATGCAGTAAATTTAGCCAACTTGTAGCCACTATAATCTGAAATATCATGACATTCTAAACTACCCAAACGATTAGTAGAAGCTAGAAATTTTAAACGAGAATGAGAAACATGACCTAAACGAGAATGCCATAAATAAAAACTAGACGATTTTGGACTCAATTGAAAAGAAGATAAATCAACAGTAGATGCAACAACTTCAGGGACATGAAGTTCATCCAACACATATAGCCCTCCATGTCTATGGCCAGTCCCAATCAGTTTCTTGGACTGTGGATCCTGTACAACACAACCAGTAGAAGAAAAATGAACTAAGAATCCCGAATCAAACAACTGACTAATAGATAATAAATTTAAAGTAAGTTGAGGAATATAGTAGACATCAGGAAGTGTAAGCTGGGAAGACACGATAGTTTCAACACCAGCCAAATACATTTGAGTGCCATTGGCTGTAAGAACAGATATAGAGGGAGGAGAAACAATAGAAACAAATAAGGAAGAATTACTAGTCATATGATGGGTGGTTCCTGAGTCAAAGACCCAGGCAGTTCGAGAGATACCTGAATGTCCTGTCATAACCGAGTAGAATTCTTGTATGGTCTTATCACCCTGACGTGCAGCTCGAATTTCATGCTCAAGCTGATATCTCTTTGCAAAATTAGACTGAACAAACAATGTAGTTAAATAATCCCAAATCTGTTTGGCTGTGTTAAACTTAGCTAAATGCACACCAACTGAGTTGTTAATCCAAGTGATAATTTTAGCATTGTTGACTTTCCAGGTATTCTTTAATTCAGCATATTTCTCTTCCTTCGAATCTGTTGGAGCTTGCAAAGCACTGCTAACATAACTCCACATCTCTTTCCCCAACAAAAAATTCTTCATAACATAAGACCAATATACATAATTTTCACCATTTAATCTGACACTAATAGCTTGAAGAGAATCAGAGTGTTCACTTGCCATAATATTAACAAGAGGTCTCAGCAAAATAATTCTCAAAATAAATCCAGCAAAACAGAGCAACAGAAATCAAGAAATCGAAAATACCCAAAATAAAGCTTACGATGAACAGTAGTCCAAAACAACCAAAATCCAACCAAACCAGTCTAAAACAAGAACAGAAAACACCTTTGCTTATCTGGGTAAGAGCTGAACCCGAAAGACAGAGAGGACCCAGACGGAATTCGGACCCGTCGTCTTCAACCTTTGGACGAGCACCCTACCAGACAAAACCCTAAGCCAGATGAACACCCTTTGTCTTCAACCTCTGTGCGAACCCCTGACCAGCAACACTAGTCGATCACAAGAAACCGAAATCCACAAGAACCAGAAGCAAGAGCCGATGCACAAGAGATCCACAAAACAGAAATCCAACCACACAAGAAAGCAAAAATCCAACCACAAACCAGACCAGAACCAGAAGCAAGAAACAGAGGGAGCAATCGGTGCACTGTGAGGTAGTCGGTGCACTGTGAAGACAAGAAACCAGACCAGAAGACTTACCAGATGAACTCAAAACAAGAAAGAGAGCACACCAATGAGAAACCCATGAAGAATCGATCAAGATGGTGGTATTCACGGTCGGAGACTGATGACGTCATCGTCGGCGATGATGACGTCAGTGCTGTTTGCCGTTGGGTTCACCAGTCGTTGGGTTCATCAGGTCTTCTCTTCTTCTAGACTTTAATCAGGAATTATTATTTGAGTTTAGAGATTAAGGCTCTGATACCATGTTGATGTTTATCAATGAAGGAGGAAAAATATATTGATTAAGTCTAAACCAGATCTGTATTACAAACGAATTTATACTAGGGCAAAGCATAGTAATATAAATGACTAATCTACCCCTAATGCTAATATACTAGATTACTCTAACACAGACATCTTTGAATTTACATGTTTAACAGTGTAGAGTATCATAGGATGGGGAATAGAGTACGATTTTTGTTATTTTCTCTATGTCCTTTTATTTGTTTTGATTAAGAAAGAAGAAAAACAGAGTATACTATAGTTATGCCCGCCCTTCTTTTTCCCACTGTTTGGGGAGATAATTCCGGATGATTATTTCTATTAATTCAAAGCAAATAATGTTTATTTGGAAACTTATTGCTTGCTAGTGGTAGAATTTTCGACGTAATATTGCCTTGTGCTGTGTCTAATTATGCAAGTCGCAAGATGCAGGCCCTAGCTTCGTTGGCTGTACTCATATGCCCTTTATGTATGATATATGATTTTGCGTCTGAAGTGAGTAGTGAGTAGTGAGTAGTGATAGAGCAAGCTTACGTAATATCAATTTTCGAGTATAACTTAAGGTGTTCATTTCCTACAATACGATAAAATAACTAAAGTTTTTCATAGTCTATCAAATAAGCTGCAGATCGAATATTTAAAACTGATGACATCTGCATCATACTACTTTCTTCTGGCAATTGTGCACCCCTTTTAATCTGGAGTTATGTTGACAAATTTCTCAAGTAATTTATGTTTGGCTACCCAACCAAGATATTTAATCACAGGAAAGTTCAAAATTCATACTGGTTTTGGGTGCTCTTTCATTGATGAAGTAGTAAGCCATATATATTTGGTGGTTGGTTCCTTTTCTCTTCCTGGGATTTTCTTGCTTTCTTTTTTTTTTTCAAGGGGGTTGGGTAGGGGAGGACCTGAAGGGGGGTTTCCTTTGTCAAGCCTCTGTTCTTTCCTGGGTTCTGAAGCATCTCTTGTCCTTCCTTTTTGTTTTACGTGGTTCCTTTCAAAATAATAAGATTTTTAGTTCTTCGTACTGTTAGGTTTAGAGTATGCAGAGAGAACAATTATAAGAGAAAATCAATACGAGAGAGGTAGAGAGTAGTCACACATACCCTACCTCTCACTCTCAACTTATATTTATAGTTTCCTAGGAAAAATATAATACAAGCTTGGAACAAATCATTGTAAGACAAATACGATACTTGGTGAACATATCTGCAACTTGATTTTCAGATTTCACAAATGGTGTTGCAATATCTCCATCTAGTATCTTGTCTAGAATCAAAAAGTTGATTAGTTGAGATTAAATTCAAGGTAAGCTAGGGAATATAATAGACATCTGGAAGAGTAAGTTGGGAAGAAATAACAGTCCCAATACCAGCCACAGACATTTGAGTCCCATTGGCTGCAAGTACAGATACAGCAGGAGGAGAGGTAATAAAAGTAAATAAAGATGAATCACTAGTCATGTGATGTGTGGCATCTGAGTCAAAGATCCTGACAGTTCGAGGTATACCTGAAAGACTCGAAATGAATGAACCTACCGAAGGAGAGACTGAGAAAGCATTAGGATTCTGGACTTAGAGAAGTTGCTGCAACTGATTAGAATAAGAGTTTTCACCAGTTATGTTTATGGCAACAATAAATCCAAAACCAGCAAGAAGTCCTAGACTAAGTCCAAACTCCAGCGAGGTATCAAATCAGAAAGATAACAGACGAAGCAGTCCACTAATTACAAACAACCTACAACGGATAGCTAAAAGTAATAACAACCCAAATAGCCAAACACCAAGAGCTCTGGAAAAGTAACCAAGTGCAAATGTGATTCAACACAGTGCAATCTCACTAAGATACAAGGGTAGAATCAACAAAATGGAAAAGTACAAGCTTAAATCACCTGAACCAACTCAACAAAATTCAAAGGAATCAAAGCCAACAAGAGAGAACAGCCCAAAGCCCAATTCAGGACCAGCAACTAGGAACTTGCAACATGAACCAAATTTGTGTAGATTCAATCAACCCAAATTCAAAACCCAAATCAAAGCCAACAAGAAGCAAGTAGCCCACTCGAATATGATAGTCAGATTCTAGTAGTTAGCCCAAAGATCACTAGATTAGCACCACAAATCATAGCAGTTGCAAGACACAAAAACTGAAAGAAACCAAGCAAAACCAGAAACAACCCAGGAAATCAACCTACAGAAAAATAAAAGCAGCATTCAACCAAGCTAAACCAAGAAGAAACTCTGAAAATCTGCAACGCAGCAAGCCTATAAACCAAAGAGAAGCAGCAGCCAAGACAAAAGAAGGAAGAACAAGCAGAACAGTGGGCAACGAACCAGAACAGGGACTGTCGAGGCTCATATTGGCCAAAACTCAACCCAAATCCACTGCAACTACTTCGAATCAACTAATGGAACACCCATAGGTCCAAATCGCACCTCTTAGGCAGGATTTTGAGCCTCAAATTCAAAGAAATCACTTCAAATTTTCAGATCGAAAAATTTCGACATAAATTCTAGATGGCTACAAAATAAAAAAGAAGTATACCAATGAGAAACCCATCAAAAATTGAGTAGGATGGTGGTCTCGCTGGCTCACGATGATGACGTTAGCCCTAGTATGTTTTCAAAAAATAATCGGCTGAGTTCTGTGGTCTCTTATTTGTGTTTTTGGGATCGCAACTTGCTCTGATACCATGTGAACTTTGATCAAATAGACAAGAAATAATAGAAAGAAAAGAGAAGAAAAGAATAAAAATATTACGACATATCAGTTTGTGCAATTCATAAAGGCCTAAGATACATAGTAAAAGACTAGGGCAACATAGAGCAAAGAAAACGACTAAATTAACTCTAGTATTAAATATACTAGACTGCTGTAACAAACGAAAAAAACGGTACCACAAACCAAGATCGATCAAGTTATGATCGATCATCAACACCTCCATTCCAACGCTTAGACACACGAGAACAACGACAACAACCAGAATCCATCACCAATTGACAATGAAGTTCAGACACCTCCCACGACCACTGATTAGGCATAAGATAACATAACCCTAGACCATGGTCGTGGGTCACGCAGTAGGGAGAACAGAAGAAGAAAAGAAAAGGAGAAGGAAAAAGAAATTGGGGTTTCAACTGTTCAATATCAAAAGAAAATTTTATATCAAATTTGGATCCACTTGCTCCGATACTATGATAGGTTTGGAGGATGGAGAGAGAACAATTTTGAGAGAAACCAATATGAGAGAGGCAGAGAGTAGTCACACATACCCTACCTCTCACAGTCAACTTATATTTATAGTTACCTAAGGAAAACATAAAAGACTAGTATACCCTTAGAGAGATGTATACTTATTACAACCATATAAAATATAATAATACTCTCAACAAGTACTAAAACTGTTGTTGTAAGAGAAGTGGTGAGTTTTTTTATAGGTGTATTAAGAATTGCCTTAATTTTCTCCATGGCGTTGTTGTGGGTATATCTTGTACAATGGTATCCTATGTAAACACTTAACCCTACCCCTAAAATATTTTGTTTTAGATTTTCACAGTGCAATTGTGCCAATTAGCGGCCTAGAGTTATGACTAGGGTTCTCAATAAATGTGTCAATGTTATCCCAATGTTTTTTGTGCGGTGTGGGTTCTTGCAATTGTATCTTGTCAATCTTATGCAACAATTCTACGAATTTAGTTGGAGGGGTGATTTGTATTAATAAAGCATTTGGATAATCCTTTTTATTTGCCATTGTAACAGGGCAAAATTCATATCAGCAGAACAAACCACTGGTGTTACATTCGATGATTTTGCCGGGCAGGAATACATAAAGAGGGAATTACAAGAGATTGTTCGGATACTGAAGAATGATGAAGAGTTTCAAAACAAAGGCATTTATTGCCCAAAAGGTGTGCTCCTTCATGGACCTCCTGGAACTGGTAAGACACTTCTTGCAAAAGCTATTGCTGGTGAAGCAGGACTTCCTTTCTTTGCAGCTAATGGCACTGATTTTGTGGAGGTCAGTCCTGATTTCTGATATGGTAAACTCTAGGGCACGACAATGAAGTAGTTTTTTTTCTTAATAGTAATTTTGAAATATGTTTGGTTAGAATAGTTAGAAGTTAGAACTGGCTTACCTAATAGCTCATATCTGCAGATGTTTGTTGGTGTGGCTGCATCTCGTGTGAAGGATCTTTTTGCTAGTGCAAGATCATTTTCTCCTTCGATCATTTTTATTGATGAGATAGATGCCATTGGTAGCAAACGTGGTGGACCTGATATTGGTGGGGTATGAAAAATATGCTTGTGCTTTTTTGGTCCATTTACAAACTGTTGTTTCCTTATACTTGTCATATTGAGTTGTAGAATTTGATTGTTTTGAAGCCAGTAGTTGAAACTTATTCTTCTTTGCCAGCAAACATAACTTTTTAAAGTAAGCATGCAACATGAACAGTTACTTCCAAAGGCCTCCTTTAGTTTCTTGCTCTTTTCTTCCACAACCAGTTTTTTAGGCTTCTATTGTACTTAATGGGCTTTATGAAAGATCAGATCATCATCGGACTGCCCATTAACTATTTTCCTTTCTAATATTTAATCGGATTTTGCAGTTTTTCTTCTGCAGTATGTAATATGCCAATTGCAAATATGAGTACTAAGTAATTGAGCCATAGCATGTGTTATTTGACTATCTAATTTTGCATGTGTAAGTAGGAACACTTTATTATGTAAGGGCACTTTACCCCTCAAGTTTTTCTAAAATCTCTCTTTACCTTCTCGATTAAATTTTTTTGACATTACACCTTTAATTTTTAAGCAAGGATCGAAATATCGTTTCGAAGTACCGTTTCGGTCAGCTCAAAAACGGAAACGTTTCGGAAACGCAATGGAAACACAAAAAAAATATGGAAACACGTGGAAACATACGAAATACAAATACAATCCATTTATTTATAAAGATAAGCTAAATAATTGATTAATTTAATATATTTATTCGGTTAATATCCATTTATATAAGAATAAATTTAAATTTGAGGGAAAAAAAGGTTTGACATGAGGTGAAAATCATTTAAATTAGAATATTATCCAATTAATAATACAATTTTATTATAATATTAATTTACTAATTAATAATACTAAGTGCAACATATTATTATAATACTAATTTGTGCAGCATATTATTATAATACTAATTTATTAATTTAAATTGTGTCTTCAAATTAATAAATAATATTATTTCATTAATATTAAAATCATTGTGTACACAATGATTAAAACACATAAATACTTAATTCTAGATATTTAACAAATAAGTTATAATTAATAAAATGACTTGCAGTTATTTAATATGTCAATTTAACAAATAATAATAACATAAAAGAATAATTATAAAACGGAAAAAAAATAATGAAGGGTATCAAATTAAATTAATGGTAGTTATGTATAGTTAAAAGTAAAAAATTATAATGCAGTGGGGTATTAAATGTAATTGTGCAAACTTATAACAAAAAAAAAAATATAAAAGGCAGCACAGTCATGTTTCGACTGAAACGGTTCGACACAGTGACGTTTTGACCGAAACTTTGGAATTTTGGGATTCAACCCATGTTTCATGTCGGTGTGTTGAAATTCCGATACATTTCGGACGTTTCGACACGACATTTTGATCCTTGCTTTTAAGTATGTTTCACTTTGCCTCATTTTTTGGTCACTATTTTTTTTTGTAAATAAACTTGTCACACACGCTTTCATGGAATATTTGCAAGGGTATATATGTAATTCCTACCCCAAACTTGACATGCGCTTGCACATGTATGCTTGTTGGGAATTCGGGTGTTGTTTCCACCTTGGATTATATATCTCAGAGTAGGGGTTATTATATGGCTTTTGGAAAGAGGAGACGACATTGGAGTTTTCTAATAACACCTCCTAAAAAGTAAGAATCATGGAACACTCCTCAGTATAATGCCCCACCAAAGCACATATCCCACATGTATGTTCGGTGGGAGATACAATAGACACCTCATTGACTTTCTTCATCTCTAAAGTCTCTAGCTTTCTAGACAAAGAAGCCATCTTTGTCCTTAGATCATCCTCCTCTCTCAATAAATACTTCCCCGGGGTAAGTAGTTGTTCTGGTCTCTGAACTAACAGGGGAGATTGAGTCCCACATCTGGAACTCTTAGATAATGTATCAAAAAATTCGAAAGCTTTATTAGGATTTTTATCCATGAACTCTCCCAATGACATCATCTCGATGAATCGACGCATAGAGATAGGAAGAGAGTCATAGAAAAAACCTACCATGGTCCAACTCTCAAACCCATGGTGCAGACACTCGTGGAGGAGATTTTTGAATCTCTCCTAACACTGGTAGGAAGTCTCTCCATCCTTCACAGAAAAGTTCATAATGATGTGACATTTTAGAGCATAAGTGCGATGGATGGGGAAGAATTTTTTGAAACATTCTTTTTGCAGTGCAGACCAATCAAGGATAGAATGTAGTTTTAAAATGTTAAGTCACTGCATGGCTTTATCCTTTAGGGAGAAAGCAAAAAGCTTTAGCTTGGCGAGCTCAGAATTATCTTGAAAGGTCCCTTATACCTCATCAAATTCTTTCATGTGTAGATAAAGATTTTCGGAATTGAGACTATAAAATTGCGACAAAAGCTGGATTGTACCAGGTTTCACCGTGAACTGCTGGGCATTGGCAAGGAAAACAAAATATGACGGGATACTTCTACTTTTGGGGTGCAGATAATCCCTAAGAGTTCGGACCTGTTGGTCAAACTCTTGACACGGTTAGGGTTATTTCGATTTTGATTATTCACGTTCTCTTCTCTCCCATGTCACTGTCTGTTCGACTTAGATCAAAGGTGGGGGTAAGGAGACTGACTGATCAGACTTTAAAGATGAAGATGAACCTACGGATCCTACAGATTCTTTAAATGGTGACTCAATATCAAAATCCGAGTTTTCTCCACATACAACTATAAACTAAATGAAGATTGTGACTTAAAACAACTAGCAACTAAATAACAAAGATTAACAAAATCTATAAAACTTAGACAAAACAAACAAAATTATCAAAAATCTAAAAAATAGAACGAGGTTACCTGAAAAAGTTGAGTTCTCCAAGTAGCTTGTTGTGATGGCTGATTCTTCTTTTTTGTTTCTGTATCCTTTCAAGTTCCTTGGCAATGGCGTTAAAAACTTGCTTGATTCCAAAAGGTTCACCCAAGTCAGGGGCGGAGGGAGGCATGGGCCAAGGTGGGCAAGTGCCCCCCCTCAAAATTTTTTTTTTATTAGTTATGTATATATATATATTATATATTTGTATAATATATTATTTGTGTCCACCCCAAACCCAAGATAAAAATGTTAGACTCACATTATTTACCCAAAAGAATTAAAAAATTAAGGGGGAGGAGAATCAAATCCTTGACTTATTACAATCCATCCAAACCTATTAAAAAAATAAAAATTTTGGCCCAACATTAAAAACAAAACTTTTGGCCCACCATATTTAATTGTGTCCACCATAAATATTGTGTTTTGGTGATATTGATTTACATAGATTCATACCTAAATGATTGATAATTTTTTGAATAATGTTATTGAAACTTAATTTTAGGACCTAATACATTGCGATATTAAGTATAACAGTGAGTGTTAATATTTAATAAACTCTACTGTCTATCCAATGGTCACAAATCATTGGGTCTCTATCAATTAAATCTCAAATTAGGTACAACTAATATAATTGTTAACTTTTAGACATGTCCGAATATGTTTTGAACATATTCATGTTATTTTATAATTTTTTTAAATTATAGGGTTATTTCGTTATTATATAAAAATGTGTGTCGTTATGTAGTAAACTATAGGATCATAAATGAAAGATTGTTACTGCGATTTTATACATAAAAGAAATATTATTGATAAAATTAATTTGTAACACTTTCAAATAATAAAAGCATACCAGGATCAATTGTAAGTAATAATAATTAGTCGCATTCTTGATAAGAAGTTTTAATTATTATTTTTTTGTTTATGAGTATATCGATTTTTAATCTTCTATGTTTAAAAGGTATTAAATATAAATTTATGAACTTTTACGGTCTATTAAAAAAAAATTAAAACATGCTAGTGTGCCCACCCAAAAAAAACATTCTGGTTCTGGCCCTGACCCAAGTGCAGGTGGTCAAGAAGTAGTAATACTCGGTAAGACCGAGGTCAATCCTCAGGGAAATTGGTTTGGAATTAGGAAGGTAAAAAGAAAAAACAATTAAAGAGAATTTGAGTGTTAGTAATTTGAATAGATTTAAAGGAAATTGCTATGAGAGAAGGCTATTCTCTAGCTTTGGGATAAGGTATCATTCATGTAAATCAAATAAATCAAATATCATACTTATGCAATTATAATAAATTTATCTCAGTTAACTTCCAATGTCAGTGTAATTAACAAAAAAATATAGCTTTGAAAATTAAAGGTTGATTGAAAAGAAAATGAGAATTTAAGAACTATTATTGTAAACTTGCGGGGAATTATAAGTATTGTTAATGATTAAGCAAATAAGTTTACAAAGTACATTACTTTAATAAAATCATTCATTCAATTAAAGAATATTTGAAAAGATAAATCATTCAAGAACTAGGAAATTATTGCATTCATAAAATATTCAAGATACATTCATGAAAATCATACCCTAACTAGAGAATAGGAAGAAGATTACTCACTAGCCATGAGCAAGATCTTCACAAAATAATAAAAAAGTTCTCCCCAGAGTCTGGTAAAAGAGATCTCTTTTTCTTTTTCTTTTTCTTTTTTTACTCATAAAAATAAAGACTAAATACATTAAAAAGATCCTCCTAGGTCAAACTCTGAACGGCGCCTCTATAACAATGCGCGTCCGGATGTAAGCCTTGAATCTTGATCTTTTGACTTGGTCAACATAGCTGAGTCCGGACGATCACACGCGTCCCAACGAAGGCACACCGTATCGTAAAATGAGCGTCCGCACGCACAACCTCGTCCGAATACCTTGAAATCTCTGGAATTGGTCTTGAAGCACTCCCGTATAGACGGAGTGATTACGTTCGAACGAGCTTATGTATGGGTTCACTTCAGTCAACTGTTTGACTCTCTGAAATAACACTTTGATCCCTTTGATTTTCATGCAATCTTCAATTCATCAAATCAATTTATCAAGTATCAGAAATCAACTCAATCTCCCTATTTTACTTGATAAATCAATCAACCACAAAAATACCATCAAAGCATAAAATTAATAAGAAAAACAATAATTAACTCAAAATAAATGCAATTCGAAGAATTTGTAAATTACATGACAAATCACTTAGCACATTTTTTTTTTTCCTTTCTTTTTCAAATTGTACAGGGAGAGTTATTGTATGATTAAAGTGAAGAAGCTAGTGTAAGGAGTAAGACTCCTTAGCAACTTGGAATAAAAGGACATTAATGGGTTACCGAGGAAATTAGTAGATTAAATAGTTGGAAGTTGAATCAAAGTAGGTTTTTAACAAGAAACTCTAGGGGGAAAATAAAACTATAGAAATTTTAAAGCTAGGATTTATTTTCTAGTATGGAGGAAAAGACATACACTTGCGTATATAAGTAATGGAGAAAGTTATAGAAGTCAAAAAAAAAAAAAAAAGGTTAGCGAATGATGTACATGAAGCTGTTTCCAAGGTACAGGAGTTGTATCCAACATGTATTTAAGAGCTTTCTATAATTTTGTAGTGGTAGGAAGTGAGAAATAAAGAAGAGGGGTATATAAAATTGAGAATTTAATGGCAAAACTTTTGAAAAATGGGGTGATTTGGTGTGACGTGGGTTGTTGCATTAAAAAGTGGTGAATTTTTTTTTTTGGAGAATCTAGGTGAGTGTTGAATCTTCCAAAGCAACAAGATTCATGGCTGATTCTAAGTGTTGGGAACATGTTTTGTTGAATTGAGTTGAGCTTGAAAAAAAGAGGTTTAGATGGTCAGTAGTAGTGGCCCATAGTAAAACTTTCCATAGAAAGGCTTTAAAAGATATAAATATACAAAAATGTGATGCCTAGAGAAATTGCTTGCCCTAATCCTAGGGTTTCTTAATGCGCAACAATATAAGTTGAACTTGATTTTACCACATAGGAAGGTGGGGCATGAGACTTTCAAGTGTTAAACATGGCATGAAGTTCACATTAGCTTCATGTTAAATCACCATCTCATCTAAAAGGTTAAGCTGATTAAGAGTGTTACATAACTAATATACGTCAACACGTCCCCTCAAGAGCGGGCCATATTTTGGGACAAGCATATGCAAGTCTTATATCATCAAGGTGACGACAGGATTTGAACATATCCTCCTTTGGTACCATGTCAAACCACCATCTCAGCTAAAAAGCTTAAATTGTTAGAGAAGATGTAACATGAGCATCATATGCTTCAACACTTCCATCTCCTCATGATCAAAGAAATGGTGCCCTGAATTCTGTTGTCATGGAAAATCTCATGAGGAAGAGATATGAATTTCTTTTTCAAGGAGCCTGACACTATTTGCTCCTCTAAGCTCATAAAACATCGCTTAGCAGCTTAAGTTCTGCAATGCTTAAGTGCTTTTCGCCTCTTCTTCCCAAAGCTAGGGGAAGACAAAATAAAAAGTCTTCTACCAAAAAATTTCAGTCATGGGGCAATTCAAAATACGAGGATCAACAAACTTAGTCACCATCACTCTGGCATACAACCCATATCCTATTAAGAGTGTATGCAAACTTGTCATGAACTTTCCCTTGTCAAGTAAATGCCTTTATGATCCTTTGTTATTTTATATGAATTTTTGGGCAGCCTCTTTGTGCAAAATAATGCCAAAGGTTTGGTCTGTACCCAATCTATCCTGCCCGGAACCCCATTACTTGGGACTATAAAGATTCCCATCTGCTACAGAGGATCCATGTGGATTTCAGAGCCTGCTTTAGGTTTTGCAACTTCCAGCTTTCTCGGCACTAAGCAACTTTATTGAGCAATTCATTATGCACACAATTGGCAGAGCCTGAGATTAACTTGCCTAAAATCATTCTGCATGTGTTTGCTTCACTAGGGTGGTGCAGAGAGAGAACAAGGCCTGCTTCAGATACTAACTGAGATGGATGGGTTTAAAGTTTCAACATCACAGGTATGCATATGATTTTTGCATTGATTTGAGCAGAAATAGGTTCTCCATAACAAGAAAAGGGAAACAATTCAGATATAACTAATATCTTTGGGCCTGTCAGGTGTTAGTTATTGGTGCAACAAATAGATTAGATATTCTTGATCCTGCTCTATTGAGAAAGGGACGTTTTGACAAGATTATAAGGGTTGGTTTGCCATCCAAAGATGGTAGATTAGCGATATTAAAGGTAGGTTTACTTTATGAATTTCCTTCTTTCAAAATTTCGTACTTCATGAAGTTTATGTTGTTATATTGTATTTATTATGATATGAATTTTAGGTGCATGCTAGAAATAAATATTTTCGTTCAGAAGAGGAGAAGGAGAGACTGTTGCTTGAAATTTCAGAGCTTACAGAAGATTTTACTGGAGCAGAACTGCAGAATATATTGTAATTATTTCCTACTGCTTGGTGTGCTTAAATTCAACGGCAGGAGAAACAAACTGACGCCTACTTGACAGGAATGAAGCTGGCATTTTGACTGCGAGGAAGGACTTAGACTACATAGGACGAGATGAACTTCTTGAGGCCTTGAAGAGGGTACGCACTTGTGACCTATGCAAGATGAAACTTCTTCGACATTTCATTTATATAGTATCACTTGGATTATGAATGCATTTCTACATTTTTGTATTACAGCAAAAGGGAACATTTGAAACGGGCCAAGAAGATAGTACTGAAGTCCCTGAGGAATTAAAGCTGAGATTGGCATACCGAGAAGCAGCTGTTTCTGTTCTGTCATGCTACTTTCCAGATCCTCATCGTCCTTTCACAGAGGTCAACACCATAATTTACTATACACAATTTTTTCTTCTTTAATATTTCTCTAATTCTAGCTGTACTCAGACGCATGCTATTCTAAATTGTTTATGTATTCATCTCTTGCACCCCCACAGACAGATATTAATTCCATTCGTAGCCAGCCAAATATGCGCTACATGGAGACGCCAGGCAGGGTTTTTAAAAGGAAAGCAGATCATGTCAACTCTATAGTGTGTGCATGTGCTCGTAAGTTACGGAAACTTTTGTCTTGTCCTAGAACATTATCTTGAAAGTTCTATTCCAATCAATTCTGTGATTGGTGTCATGCTTCTGTTTGATTCATGAGCAAAGAAAAAAGTCGATGTCTACCATCGGGTCGAAGTTTCACGAATATAGAAATGACAATCGAGATATTGAAGAAAAAAATGATGGAAATCAGCAGAACAACATGGATGGTCTTTGCAAAAAGTCAGAAAACAGTAGCATAAGCCATAATTAATGTATTCAAGTATTGATAGTGCAAAAGTAACTACATGGATGCTAAACATATGTTGTATAGAATGCAAAAAGTAGGCCTTCTGCAGTTTGTCCAGACCATTAATTAACTTATTGTAGATTGCGAGGAAGGAGATGTTTACTGGACATGCATTTGTGAGAAAGAGTGTAATGCTCCAAGTTGAATGTTTTGCCTGGTTGAAGAGAAAAAATAAATACATGTGTTGGTCAAACATTGAGCGAAAACATTGTGACTAGGGGATTAACCAGTTTTAAATTGATTTAAGGTTGTTGGTCTTAAATTTATTTTTTTGAAAACGTTGACTGTGAATGAGAGATTTGTATGTAAAATTTTATACTACATAAATGGCACATTTTCTCGGGGGATTTTAATACAGAGACTGTTAAGTACTGCCAAGAAATAATGAGAACAGAACATTTAAGTGCTTCGGTAAAAGACTATGTGGTTGTGTTTCCAATGATTATCTGTTTATTCCTGCTTAATTATCATCAATATGAGCTGATTTTGCCTGTCACGTGGTCTCAAAGGGTACAACAGTATATTTTGTTGATATTTCAGATGCATACCTCATACGTTTGAACTGTCGAGCTATGAACTTTTGTGGATATTCTTTCTAATGTTGAACATTTAGACGGGGTTCATGGTTATTTTAAGTTCTGATGTTTCTGGACTGTGTCCTTGAGAACAGTAGTTGACCGAGTAGATTATGTACCTACTTAATCCTTTTCCTGTTTTGTTAGCTCTTTTGGGTCACTGGTAGCTTTTCAATATGTAGCCAGAGTAATTGAGGAGGAGATGTTTGGAGTTGACAATTTGTGCTGGATCTCTGCAAAAGCTACATTAGAAGCATCAAGACTTGCAGAATTTTTGATTCTGCAGACTGGAATGACAGCATTTGGGAATGCTTACTACAGAAAGCAAAATGATCTTGTGCCAAATGTGAGTTTGGGATGGGAACTTAGCACCAAAATCTCATATCTAGGTCTTAGCTGTTGGTTATATTAGTTTTTTACCAAGTCATTTGAGCATCTTTTGCAGCTTGCTACCAAACTTGAAGCACTCAGAGATGAGTACATGCGTTTTGCTGTGGAAAAATGTTCCTCTATACTAAGAGAATACCATTCTGCTGTAGAGGCAATCACAGGTTTGCCTTTTTGCTCAATAACTACATAAAAACGTCTCATTAAAATTTCAAAAAATGAGTAGGAATACAAGCAATTAAACTAGGTTTGTTCAATCTACACATCTCATTCGCCTGTCGAACTGTGGAAGTTGGAAGTTAAAGTAGCAACCTTTAAATTTAGAAGTGATGGGTTGATGGCCACATAAATCCACCTGATAGTAGCATATCATTGTTGTCTGTGGCTTACTATTGTCTTGCTGCATGCTTTCATGCTCTGCAGATATTCTGCTTGAGAAGGGAGAGATTAAAGCTGATGAAATTTGGAACATATATAGAAGTGCTACTCGAATACCCCAGGTATTGTGTGAGTTTAGCGCCATTTTGAATTTTCTTGTTGATGGTTGTCTTGTATCATTACATCATATAAGTCATCCATGGATCAAAATTTCGTTTTGGTGACATGGGAAACTTCTCGGAAACGTTTCGACCTGTTTCTAAAACAGAATGTCAATGAATAAAAAATTTGAGAATTATTTCTCCAAAACATTGATCTAAATATATCAAAGCATCTTGAAACATTTCGAAACTCAAGGATTAAAATTTTGTTTCGAAACGGTTGAAACAGTCGAAACGTTTCTATTTCTAAGGAGACCGAAACGAATCAACGATACAATTGAAATTTTAATATTTTGAGATGTTTCATAATGTTTTGAGGTGTTTCGGAATGTTTCGACGCATTTTCAGAATGTTTCAAGGTATTTCAAGATACTTTGATATATTTCGATCAATATTTTGAAAAAATAAATCTCAAATTTTTTATTCGTTTCCATTTTGTTCATTTTGTTTTCAAAATAGGTCGAACCATTTTTATAACGAGTAAAAACGTTTTCGTTTCCTAGGTGACCAAATCCTTGCTGAAACAATTGTATAAATATATCGAAACATTACGAAACATCTCAAAATATTATGAAACATCTCGAACTAATAGAATTTCCAATCTATCACTGATTCTTTTCGGTCTTCATTCTGTCTCCTTGGAAACGGAAATGTTTTGACCATTTCGGAACGAAATTTTAATCTTTGAAGTCATCAGATGTTATGTGAAATTCTGTTCAAGTCTTGTTAAAATAATTTCATTCTCTCCTTGTTATAGGAGATGATATGGATATTGAATTTTATGGATAAAATGATGATAGATATTTTTGCACTTTGTTTTATTTGGCTGAGGATGTAGAGGGTTTTGGACTCCAATTTGTGTGTTTCTTTCAGTGTTGTTCTCTGTTCGGTGACTAATTTTGCCATACTTCAAATGATTAACTAGTTCATACTTGATTTAATTATAAATCTGTATAACTGCCTCAGCTTTGCTACCCGTTCTACCCCAAAGAAAATGAAATAATAAGGGGAATTGGGAAAATCACAATTCAGAAGAAACAATATTCTCCGTTTGCATCATGCTGTTTGATGTATTTAGGCAAGGCTAACTGATATTCCTCTGACCAGGTTACCTAGGCAAAATTTGGAGCTACTGAATCACTCATTCTCTCAATAGCCACATAGATGATTCTTGGAATGTCAGAGTGTGATAGCATGATGTGCACTGATGCTCTAGAGACATTTAACTTAAAGAGTATAAGATGATAAATTCAGAAATTACTAACAAAATGGATTCTCGCAACATTTAGTGAATTTAAGTTAGTCTAAAAGATTAATACAACCACTACTGTCATAATGTATTTAATGATATATGGAGAAATAGATATTTGATAGAAGCCAGAAATTTGTATATGGTGCAACCTACGTCTATAATTGACTACTACCATTCATTAGTGATATTATTTGGCAAAAATGAATCTAATCAGAGTAAAAATATTCAAAAAAATCAATGTGTTTATTTTTTCCAGATTTTGGAATTATTTTATATGGAAATATGGGACTTTTTGATGGTCCAACATATCTTAGATCTACATACTAACAAAATGAAAAAAAATTGAAATTGAAATTTTTAAATAGGGAAATGCATAAATTTTCTGAGATAAACAGAAACAAAAGAAAAAATTCGAAAAATGATGATTGATTGAATTAGATTTGGAGTAAGATTACATGCTTGAACAATATAACACAAGTGCATGTTTATGAAGGATGCAAAGACTCAAAACCTTGAGAGATCCTTCTAACACCCTTTAGATTTTGTGATGAAATCTTCATAAGACATCGGAAGGGCAAGCTTAATGTTTTCTGCTGTCAAAAGCAGTGGCATGACATTTAAAATTGTGATTCACGAGCCATCGCATGAAGCCACAATGTTACTCTTAGCTATCTCATGATGCCACACTATTAGTCCTAGCCATCTCATGAGACGTGGCTCATACAGCCAATTTGACTTGTGGGCCAAATATATTGTGGAATTCAGCTTTTATTACATTGTTGGGCGGGAGCCCTGCCATCCCAGTTGACAAGTTCCTACAACAGTTGTGATTGTGAAGTTATTTCTAGCTGATCAACTTTAGTAATGCAAAATGTAGAAGAAAAGACAAGAGGGTCTCTTAAGACAAAAGGTTTTCAGTGCTCAAGACAAGTCGTCATGCACTAAAGAAGACACAATAGAGTTGGTTGCGAAATGCTTACAATTGAAAATAATCCAGTGATGCTCTATCAACTATTATACTTACGACCTCTTTTTTCGTCAACCATGGTGTTGATCAGATGGCCCTTGTTTCTGTCAGAATGAAAACCCCACCTTTGATGTGGCAGAGGAGCTCCTGGTTAGGAAAACACCTTTCTTCTTTCACTTCTCTGGGTAATGCTAGTCCATGCCTGCGCCGGGATCTCCATGAGGCTCAACTACATGGCAAGGGCGGGTTGGGAGGTCCGGAAACCATCGGGTTGTCAATGCCTAAAAAAGGCAGCTTCCAACCCATTGAAGCATGTTGTGTAGCACCACCCCTCGGCCTCTTTCTACGGCCCATTACATCTTCTCTCTTGTATATTAGGGTTGCAAAATTTATTTCTTTGAGCAACTAGTGCTATTGCATAATTTATTTCGTAAAGGCTATTTTATACTTGCCATTCAGCACTCTTCTTCACGAACACTCTACACAAATGAGATTAACTACCTTTAAAGTTTTTGGGCGTAATTACACATGGCTTCACAATTTCTGCTTCACTTTTGGTTTATGAAAGCTTTCTGGGACATAAATTATGCAATAGCACTTGTTTCTGGAAACCTTGTTTGCATGAAGATCATAATTAAAGTGGGGAAAATCATATTAGTGTGGTACAGGAAAAATGCCACCGAGTGGAACTGAAAAGGATATAACCTCATGGATCTTGTAAAAGTGCGACATTGATCCTCAAGACTTTTATTCCGACTAACTTGAACTTTATGTACTACATTCAACATAATAGATCATGATTTTAAAGCTGGTCCAAGTTTGGGTTCTAATTGCTTCATTCAGTATTGGAATGGGGGAAAAATCTGATAATATCTGTTTCATATACTGCAATATATATTTAGTCGCGTAGAAACTCGTAATCCTTTATTCTGATGCTCGTTATTCAGCCTGCTGTAAGTCCAGTTGATGAATACGGAGCCCTGATATATGCTGGACGATGGGGAATCCATGGTGTTTCAGTACCAGGGAGGGTGACTTTTGCACCTGGAAATGTGGGGTTTTCAACTTTTGGTGCACCCCGTCCCATGGAGGTTAGTACAGAATTTACACCTTACTCTTATGTTGCTGTATTTTATTTCACTGACGACTAATGCTGCAGTTGATCATGTCCATATGCAGACCCAAATCATCAGTGATGAGACTTGGAAGCTAATAGATGGAATTTGGGATAAAAGGGTTCAGGAAATCAAATCTGAAGCCTCAATGGAGATTGAAGAAGATAAGGAGAGGCCACAGCTTTTGATGGGCAGTCATTTCTTATGATATTCAGCATATGTTTTCTGGTCAGTATTCATACAATTTGTTGTCATCCAAAAGATACTTCTTCCTGCTAAGAAATGTTTCAGTATGAGGTGACACCTTGCATGGTTACCATAGTTGCCTCAGTTAACCTAGCTTAGAATAAGCAGGCATTTATCCACCTAAACGCTGCATGATAACTAGAATAATTTATAATGGTGACAGAGCCTTGATCAGGACTTGATTGGACACGGGCTGCAGCTCGATCATATGAGGATTTCACTTGGCCACAATACCTTTAGGTGCTAACAGAGATAATATCTTATGGTTATGTATTACATGGCCAATACGCAAGCTTAGAAAAAGATTTTTGTTTTCTGAAATAATCTCTTTATGTTTAAAGTTTCTCGGCTGAGTCGTACTACTTCTATGACATGCAGGCTGTGTCTTCTATGGGCTCGGTGTTATACACGAGGAACTATAATATGAATGATTCTTTTAAAATTGGAGTGCATTCTTGTCAGCTTGAGTTGCACGTAGTTCTTATTTCCTTGGGCATTTTTGGATCTTCACCATGCTGGAGTTGTTTCACCTGTGGATAAGCAAAAGAATTTTGGCGAGTCTCCGGTTCTCTGGCATCTTGGCTGAAGTGGATTTAAGTATCCTACTCTCATGAAGATCCGACCCATTCGATTATATTGATACAAGAAATCATCGAGATCGTCCTTATACGAAAGGTGACATCTAGGGAATGTGCAGATTTTTTAGGATTTTTGTAGAAAGAGTCTAAATTTTCAGCCTCTAACACAAAGCAAGAAGTGGAAGGCGGTCACGGATTGAATGGATGACTTTTATTGTCTTTTTGGTCAGTTGTAGTTGAGGTTTCAACTGTTTTTGTTACAGAAAATGTAAAAATGGAGATTGACCTACTTGTAAATTAGTCATATGTATGTTCCAAACCTACACCTCTCCGCCGCAAAATAAACATTTTAGGAAGTTTCTGTCAAATTCATCTTAAAATGAGTCTATTCTAAAGCGTAGCCTTGAGCCCAGTCCTTGACCCTTGGGGGCCGTTTGCTTCGTGTCAGATGGGTGGATTAAGCAGTGGAATTGGAGAAATTTTTTAGTCCCAAACTAAGTGAAAATTAGAAACAAGTATAGTCTGAGTTATTTTTCTTGTCAGTAAGTGCAATCATATGAGGTGTGTGGTCTCAAGTTGCTATTTTTAAAATTTTTAAGGAAGGGAATACGTTCACCTTAATTAACATATTTATAAATCTACTCAATCTTTCTCTTCCGTCAATCACTCTCTATTCTCTGTCCTTTCTCTTCTAACCTTTTATCTCTTTACTTTTTTCTTCAACTCTTTTTGCTCTCATCTCTTTTTCATCCTACTATCTCTCTCTCCACTCTTTATATATTATGCATGATAAAAACACGTATGAAGATAAAGATGACTATAGAACCACAATCACAATGATAATGGCAATCATAGTGATAGTCAAAACAACATAGCAATAAGATATGTTATAGCGGAGCTAAGACTGATCAAACTGTGATCCTTCAAGATGTATCCAAGGCCTTTAATGAACACATGCAAGGTACAAGTCAGGAAGGGATTGGTTCCACAAAGCAATTAGCAAGGGCACGTGCTCGATGTGGATGGTTGAAACCATAAGAAAGAACAATTAAAATCAACGTGGATGCAGCCATCGGGAAAGAGGAGGCATATTTCAGCTACATAAAAAAGTGAATAAGGATTAGTTGTGGAGGCAATGGTAAAATCAGTTAAGGATGAAGATCCATTAATTGCAGAAGCTCTAGCAATTAGAGAAGCAGCACTAGGGACGCAAATCAAGGGGTGGAACTATGTAAATATGGAAGGAGACTCGCAGACAGTGATCTTTGTAGCAACACTTCCTCATTACAGAATTTCTTGGACAATTGAAACAATTATCAAGGACATAAAACACTTTCTGAATCAACAATCCGGATGGAGTTTGTCGCACGTTTACAGGGAAACAAATGGAGCTGCACACGCTCTTGCAAAGTGGGGATTAGCCACCAAGTGGGAAGGTCCAATTCTGCCACCAGAACTCCCACACGCAGTAGCCAAGATAGTGCTTCAAGAAAGAGGGAATAGGGAGCAAGAAAGGGCTGGCTTATTTCCTCCTCTTAATATTATAGAATAGTTAGCTACTGAGAGTTTTCTTACTTTCATCTCTTTCATATCCATGTATCTCATTTTACCAATGTTATCAGAACCGGACCGGCCATCGAACCGGCCGGGGAACCTGGTCAATGGTTCACTGGTTCAACTGTTGGGCAACTGGTCGAACCGGTTATATAATATAAAATTAAAAAATAAAAAATATAATAATTTAATTAAAAAAAATATAAAACATGTCCACAATATATACAATTTACCATAAAATTAGCACCATCAATACATAATTCTATGAAAAAAAAAATCAACAACTTGCTTATGCCTTTTTGCCTTCTCAAGGCAATGGCATTTTTGAGGCAATTATACTTGAGTAATGCTACACTGACCAAATTTTGGGACTAAATTTAGAGCCCAAATGACATGGCAGCATGTCATTTGGAGTATTTATTGGGGCCCAAATGACATGACACCAAATAAAAAAGCCCAAGTCAGCTGCCATGTCATTTGGGCTCCAAATTTGGTCCCAAAATTTGGTCAATGTAGCATTATTCTTGTTAAGTGTGTGTGTTCAGTCAAGAGTTTGTGTGTTGTGATGTGTGTGTGAGAAAGAGATAGAGAGAGAGTGAGAGAGAGAAAGAGGGGCAGAGACTAAGATTGAGATAGATCGGAGAAGAGAGAGAAGAATAAGAAGAGTTACAGTCATCCCATCTTGATGGAGGGAGACGGACTGCTGTTGAGGAAGACTTGAAGTCTCGAAGAGGGCCTTTGCGTCTGGCTGCCTCTGCACTGCATATAGAGAAGGTGACTCGAAGAGGGCCTCTACGTCTGGCTGCATCTACACTGCATATAGAGAAGGTGACTCGAAGAGGGCCTCTACGTCTGGCTGCCTTTGCACTGCATATGGAGAAGGTGACGAACTGCACACCGAGGGTTCGATCGAAGTCTATTTGGAGCAAAATTGCCCTAAAAAATTGATTTTAATTTTTTTTTATTCCTTAAAATTTGAACCGCCCGGTTTGAAGAACTTGTCCGGTTCACGGGTTTAAAGCAAAATCGGCCGGTTTAACGGTTAACAGGCGGTTTAATTGCCTAAGCGATCCAACTCAAGAACTGGACCGGTCGAGGCTCCGGTTCAAGGTTCAACCGGATCGACCATCCAACCCGGTCCGGTTCTGATAGCACTGCATTTTACAACCAGCAAAAAAAAAAAAAAAAATCTTTCTCCTTGAAATTTCCTATATATATATATATACATTCTAAAAATTATACACATATTTTTTTATTTGTGTTCACCCTATAATTTTCTTATTTTAATTATTTAGTATTTTTTATTATATTAAGGCTTTCTTTAGATGACCTTCATTTTATTATTTATGAATTTTTACAAGTGAAAATTCTTTCAATTGATCTTCATTTGACTCTTTTTTTTCTACGAAAAATTATTTTTTATTTTTATTCGAGAATTGATTATAGTCTTTATTATGTGTCAATCGATTTTCATTTGTTTTATTATGTTTACCTCTTCAATTTTTGTTTAATAGTTTTACTATGCTAATATTTTAATGATAATGTTTAAAACATCATTTATTGAATAAATTTAATGGATTGTTAGTGAATAATTAATATTTTTTAATTATAAAAATGACAATTTGTGAAACCTGGGAAAATTTGAAATTTTTCTGAAAAAGGGCAAAATGGTAATTTGCCATTACTGCACGTATTTGAAATACATATGTTCTAGACCTCGGATGAGGAAACAGAGTGCGTCGTTGGATTCGCAACGCGAAATCTAGTGACCACCAGAAATTTCGTTGAATTCCGAGATAGTCGAATTTTGCACGTAGTTCGAGACGACTGCGTGGCGATTGACTTTTTAAAGATCCCTAAAAACGAGAAATATTAAAATTCCTTATAATTGGATTAATGTGCCAATAAAATTTAATTGGACTTAATCCGGGACTTAATGAGTCGTTTCGGGACGAAAAACGGACCCGAAAGTAATAAACGAGCGGTGCGATGTAGACCACACATTTAAAAGTATAAAAGGGGCAAAATATCTGAAAAATCAGATATTCTATACCCATTTGGCCGGCTGGTTCAGGCGTGAGAAGAGAGAAAGAGAGAAAATCAATTCTTCAAGTCTTCTCTCTTGGATTCCCGGAGCTCCGTCGCTCGGATCAACAAGAACCAAGAATTAAAGTTGCTCTACGCGACAAGGGCTACGCGTGGGCACCAAAAACAAGGAATTTCACAGAAGATCCAAAGAGGCGATCTTGAGAGATTCAAAGTTTTGGAGTGGTTTTGGTGTTTTTTAGGGGTTTTCTACACTCCTAAAAGGTAGGGGTTATTCCTATCTTGGATTATTCTACCTTAGGTGTAGCTAGTTTAAGGGTATCTATATATATGCATGTGTATATATGTATATATATATATGTGTTTATGGTTATGAGAATGGAAAGGTGAGCATGAAATTAGCTTAGGCTTGTTGCTAGCTAAATTTTGATATGTGTAAGTTATATGTGATGCATTATATAACTTGGTGATATTGAAGGCATGTTTTGTGTGTTGGAAGTTGTTGTTTTGCTTAAAATGAAACAATATGTTAGTGCCTATGAGGTGTTTGATAATATGCCTTGGTGGGTTGTTTAGATGATTTGTTTGGGGTCATTGGAATAACATGTTTGAATGTGTTATTGATGTATTGACATATGCTCATTGATATGTTGTTTATGATGGTTTATGGAATTTACATGCTTATATTTTAAATTCCATGGAATGTGAGGATATGTGTTGATTATTGCTCATGTAGTATACATTACATATTGGGCATGATCATGGCATCACATTCATGGGACAATTGCATGAGTGTTGGTGTGTGGGAGATGCATAGATTTAATCGACACCTTGTTTGGTGCTTGATATGTGGGCTCGGGAGAAATTGGATCGACGATCCTTTTTGAGTCGCATGTTGCATAAGGAAAACTTGTGTTGGGTATAGCAAGAAGGGGCATGGCGACTTCCTTGGGTGCAAAACCCTAAACCACTTGGTTGAGTCACTTGGCCGGCGGTGAGATTCCAGAAAAGTGACATGGTGTACGGAACCGGCGGTGTGATTCCGAAAATCCGTTGCCCAAAGAAAACACAAGGATTTGGTTATAAAAACACCCATTCAATGGGTAGATTCCAATAATGATCGGATTTCATAACGATCATTGGAAGGATTTTTCCGTCAATAGACGGGTTGCATTACACTTTGGCGTTGCATTGTGTTGTGTGAGTCGGTGAGGACTCGGGTTGAAACGCATGGGTGAGTGTCACTTCATTCCATGGCATAGCATTGTTGCATTCCATCATAGAATGCATAAGTATGAGAAATGATTAATTATATGTTTATGTGATGATTACATGAGCATGTGCATCTAGGGGAAGAGTAACCTCTTTAGGTTTATCTCTACTGGGCGTTGTGCTCACCCTATACGGGAAACAATTTCAGGTGTTGGGTTTACACCGGCGATTGGCTCCCATGGAGAGCATCAAGGGTGAAGGGGGCCTAAGTGCGGCCTTATCTCAAGATTTTGTAAACCTTTTGTTTTACAATGGTTTATGACATGTAAATTTTGTATAAACAAACTTATTTCATTCCCTTTTTGAATTATATTTGTATGGGATAGATTGTGATGGTCGTGTATGGATCTTGTGCAAAATGTAAAAATATAGTTGTACATGTCTTGGATGATGTGGAATTGAGTTAGGATGAATTGGAAATGAAAAATGGAGCAAGAAAGCAAATCTGGGCAGCAACTACCGGTAGTCAATGGGTAACTACCGGTAGCCGACTGTCCAGTGTGTATCAGCTACCGGTAGCCAACAGGTAGTCGTAACTCCAGAAGGTTTCGGCTACCGGTAGATAACAGGTAGTCGTAACTCCAGAATGTTTCGGCTACCGGTAGCCGATAAACAGCTACCGGTAGTCATTCCAAAAATCTGAAATTTTCAATTGTTTTGCCAAATCTTTGGGTTTTGAATTTCCTTCCCTTAGATGATCAAAGTGGACCCTAATGGGGTACAAACCACGGTGTATGGAACTTTAATTGAATCAAATGAATGTTAAACCGAATTTTCATTATGGGTTATAATCCCGGCTTAATAATATTCTTGATGTGGTGTCGGGCTAAGCGATATCCACGGATGTTTCCGCGGGTTGATGGGTTATCAACGGGACCCCCGGATTTTGGGGTGTCACACAATTAGCTTCACTTTTTTATAATAGTGATAATTAGTCAATTTTTTTTATACATATACAATATACATTATTTTTTGCCCCCCCCCTTTTTTTTTTTTTTATGTTAAATGAATTTCATATATCAAATATGATATAATGAATATAAATATATTATATAGTGTGATTGTTTAGGAGGAAAAAAATTAGAGTGTATAATTAAAGTGTCCACCCTAAATAAAATTCTTAGCTCTGCCTTTTGTTCCAAATATTGTGAGTCAGTGACACAACCATGGTGACAGTGACACAAACACAGTGACAATATAACTCTTATTTTATCACCAGTTCATCATCTTTGTCTATTTTTTTAGTTATATATGTTTATATATATATATATATATATATTTATATATTATAACAGATTTGAGATCTTTGTTGAGATTTACGCAAGAGAGAGAGAGGGAGATATGGTGAGAGAATTTTTAGGAGATCTTTGTTGAAATATTTGACCAAAATATCTTTATTTTTAGCCAAAATCTCGCAGTTATCATTTTTTTTTTAAAAAAAAAAATGTGATCTAAAAAATCCTTTCAAATAGGGAAAAAAATATCCTAAAATTTTAGTGTAGTATTAAAATTGACTTTGACGATTGTGCTATCTCAAGTTAAGCATATGTCATTAAATGTGCGTGGTGATTTTTGCACAATAAACAAATGGACAGATCTTTCCTTCGGTGAACACGAGATTTATCTGAAAGTCGAAGATCCCGAGGCAATAGGAAGTGAGAAAGATCGTAAGGAGTGGTGATGAATTATTTTTCCAACTGTCTGCGCGATTCCCATGAGTCGAAATGAATTTTGCCACTCAAAAAAGAGAGTTAGAAGGGCGCCGGAGTGTTTTCCGGAGTGACCCCTATGACTATCAAGTCATTACGTGAGAGAGGGGAGGGAAAAACACTGTTGTATTGCTGAATATGGTTTATGTACCTTTGCTTTGAATTTTAGAGAGCTATTTATACCTTATTGGAGGTAATCATTGCTAGTAAGTGGGGCCTCTTGAAGAAGAATCTCCCATTGGTCCATTTGGAAGGCAGTAGGTGGTGCTTAGTCCTTGGACATAGCACCTTCCATTTTGCGTGGAAGAGGCTCAAACATTGAATGCTCGGGCTCCCGAGCACTTAATGCTCTTCCTTCTGGACTTTTCGAGCATTAACTACGTCCCATCTTTCTAAGGGATCATTAAATGCTTTCCTGTGATGGCTGCGAATGAGTAGGGGCATCTTTGTCTTTTGGCCCTTGATTCTGTGCTCTTTGCCACGTCTAACATAGTCATTGGATGTGGGTCTGTCCCCTTTGCCATTTTGACTGCTTTGGGAAGAGAAGTCAATCATTGACCAAGTTTAACTCCAAGTAACGATAGCCGTTATTCTGATACCTCTGCCTTGGGGTCCTAAAGCCGAGATGACGTGTCTAAAAATAGACCTCGGGGGAGTCAGTCACGCCGAAAACACATGTCAATCGCAGAAGAAGCTGAGGAGCATTGACGCCGAGGACACATGTCACAATCTGAGCATTTCGAGGGAATGTATGCCGAGGACACGTGTCACTCGCAGAACCCCTTGTGCCGAGAACACGTGTCACTTGCAGATGACACTGAGGGAACATTGGTGCCGGGGACACATGTCCATTGCAGGTGGGTCCGAGGGACCTTTCGTGCCGAGGATGCTTGTCTTAATAACAGTGCTCCGAGGGAATGGATGCCGAGGAAACGTGTCAGCCTTCAGGACCTCCACGTGTCTAACACCGAGGGTACGTGTCGACTCCTTGCTGATTCTCTAAGGTGTCCCATCATTAAAGATAAGTTAATTTTTATAATTTCAATTATCCTTTATGAACTAAAAAAATAAACATTTGGACTTTATGACAAAAAAAAATCCCTACATGGGCCCCGCCAATGATTTTCCCAACTAACTAATACTTGGTTTGTGTGAGCCGTGATTTTCGCACAATAAAAGAGTGAACACGGGATTTACTTGAAAGTCGGGGATCCCGTGGCAATGGGAAGTGAGCAAGATCGTAAGGAGTGGTGATGAATTGCTTTTCCAGCTATCCGCGCAATTCGGGCGAGAAAATGAGTTCTGCCACTCAAAAAAGAGAGTTAGAAGGGCGCCGAAGTATTTTTCGGCGTGACCCCTCTGACGATCAAGTCAGTACGTGAGAGAGGGGAGGGTAAAGCACTGTTGTTTTGCTGAGTGTGGTTTGTGTACATTTGCTTTGAATTTTAGAGAGCTATTTATACCTTCATGGAGGTAATCATTGCTGGCAAGTGGATCCCTTGAAGAAGAAACCCCCCATTGATCCATTTGGAAGGCAGTGGGCGGCGCTCAGTTCTCGGACATAACACCTTCCATTTTGTGTAGAAGAGGCCCAGACATTAAATGGTTGGGCTCCCGAGCACTTAATGCTCTTCCTTCTGGGCTTTCCGAGCATTAACTACGTCTCATCCTTCTGAGGGATCATTAAATGCTTTCATGTGATGGCTGCGTACGAGTAGGGGCATCTTTGTCTTTTGGCCCCTGATTCTATGTTCTTTTCCACTTGTAACATAGTTATTGGGCGTGGGTCTGTCCCCTCTGCCATTTTGACTGCTTTGGAAAAAGAAGTTAATGATTTTTGATCAAGTTTAACTCCAAGTAACAATAGCCGTCATTCTGACACCTCTGCCTTGGGGTCCTAGAGCCGAGATGACGTGTTTGGAAATATGCCTCGGGGGAGCTAGTCACGCCGAGGATACGTGTCAATCGAATAAGGAGCCGAGGAGAAGTGACGCCGAGGACACGTGTCACAATCTGCTGACTCTGAGGGGACTTATGCCGATGATATGTGTCACTCGTAGATGGCGCCGAGGACAAGTGTCCATCGCACATGAGTCCGGGGGACTTTTTGTGCCGAGGACATGTGTCTCAATAACAGTGCTCCGAGGGGATGGATGCTGAGGACGCGTGTCAATCTTTTGGGGTTCCATGTTTCTGATGCCGAGGACACATGTCGACTCCTAGATGATTCTTTGAAGTATCCCATCAACTGCCCCCAACCCTTGATCTTCGTACGGCGTGGGTGATGTGGCATGAGAAGATGAAAGGGCTCGCCTCCTCCTTTCTTGTGTAATCGCTTTCAGTTCCTTGGAGATCGTGCCCCATTTAATACGCCTCCTTCATGCCTTGTGCACTATGATGGGGCTGGCTTCTCTTATTTAAATAGAAACCTGTCTTTTCTCCCATTTTTGCAATCTTTGTAACTTCAGAGCCTTCCACCTGAGTCTTCGCTGGAGAATCTACTGTTTTCGCCTGAGAAGGTACCCAGCTCTTTAGCATTCATCGGAGAAGGAAGCCATCAATCTCCTTTGTAGCAGAATCTTCTTTATTTGGTGAGTAACTGCCTTTCTTCCCCTTTCTTTCTTTTCTGGTGACCATAGTCTTTCTACTCTCCCACATTTCTATTCTGGTAACGCCTTTCCAACCTTCTGCCTTCGGTTTTCTTTTTTGTGTCTTCAATAGAGTCCTTTGGGTCCCCCCACCTTAGAAAACACCCCTTTTGAGTCCTTCTTTTTGTTTGAGAAATGCCAAGACGTTGTAGGAGTCAGGATGTCAGGGCCGACGAGGCTGAGACCTCCAGGCCGAGGAAGTACGTAGTCAAGGTTCACCAACAAATCACCAACTTTAAGGCCCACTACTCCATTCCCATCGGGGTTGCTGTGAATGAGTTCATTCTTGGATTCCACATCCCAATGCCAGCACCGAGGTGGCCATGCCCTTATAGACTAAGGTCATCATGGAAGATTGTATTAGGTTCCCCCTCCATTCACTGCTCCTCTGTTTTATGTCCTGATTCCGCCTTTTCCCGGGACAGTGTTGCCTCAACACCTTTAGGATCATCATGGGAGTGGTGGCCCTGAACAAACGCCTTCAAGTCAACCTCGTCTTGGAGGATATCCTTTTCTGCTACTCCGTGCTGAGGAAGATGCCCCAGTAAAATTTCTACCTCAAGGTCCGAGACACTTCTATGTACCTCGTGACACACCTCCCTGACTTAGACAAGGGGTACAAGGATGATCTGCTGGTCTTCATTGGTGGATGGGAGAGAGGAGTTAGCCCCGAGTATGATGGTTTGTGGTGCCCCAAGCAGTGACGAACAACAAGTACGTTGACTTCTCTCTCTCTCTTTCTCTTCTCGACCGTCATTGTTTCGGTCTACCTTTGACTTTGTTCTAATTATAAATTGTTGTTTTTTCTTTTCAGAAGTTTCTGACATTGAGTCTTCTCCCCCTCCTCGGTATCTTGTCAACCTTGCCGACATTATTACCGTCTGGGGGTACCTAGGCAACGGATTTACCCGAGCCGCCCACGTTTTGCTAGTCTACACTCCTGGATACAAGAAGTTCTCCAAGACCCCTCAACCATTCGATCCTGCGAGGTGGGCATCATTAACTGACGAGAACTTGGAGGAAGACCTCGACACTGCGAGGTGGGCATCGTTGAGGTAGAGGCTGCCGATGACACAATGATTAGTACTTAAAATTAGCATTTTACTATGTCTTTTTGAGACTAATTGTACTTTGATGGAGTTTAGGTGATGACATTCCAGGTCTTAAAGTGAACAAGGACTCAAGAACAATAAATATCACATTTGAGTGTAACACCTGCACATTAGGGAACAAAATTGGAGACACCAAGAACGTTCGAACGCCAACTAACGTTCGAATGTCCACTTGAATTGTGATTAGATCTGACTGCTGCATAGAGTGTGGAAATGAACTTCACAGAAGACCACATGCCACTTGAGTAAGAAGGTCAGACCACATTTGGCGTTCGAACGCCCATACAACAAAGACAGAAGAAACGTTCGAACGCCCATAAAGCAAAAACAGATACAATGTTCGAACGCCAAATCACATTCGAACGTTATCCTCAGACTGGCTGCAGAGTAGTTGGTTTTTCACTTGGACTTGGGCGGCATACATTATTCCTTCACCCTCTCTTGTCTCCTCCTCTTGCCTATAAATACTTCCATTGTTGGAGAGCTAAAAGAGAGGTGGAAGTAAAGAGGTTGATGGATGTAACGCCCCAAAAACCGGGGGTCCTTATTTTAACAAAATTCGGGCAGAGTCTCATTTGTACGGGGAGCTCTACCCAAAACACAACTTGTGCAATTATACTACATTGATCACACCGGGTCAATTTATAAGTAAACATTGACCACACCGGGTCTATTTATCCATACTCATATAACCACATGCAATTCTTCTTTTACATTAAAACAGTCTATATCCACTTTGGACGACATTACTATCTAAAACCATTCACGATCATGAGAGCGACTAAATAACTTCGTAATCAAAAGAATTTAATACACCATTTACCATAAATACAATGTCATCCAAAAGAATGTGCCCAACTACGGCATTTCCATCCCCAAAAGAATCAGACTAATTTTGTGCAGCAGAATAACAAAAATATTGGGTTTTACAAAGTCTCAATCTAGAACAAAAGAAGGTAATGCTTTAAGCGTCCCCCTCGGGATCCATACTCCCGTCGATCGGAGTCTCCTAATGTACTGGCTCCTCGACTTCCAGCTCCTCCTCAAGTGTATAATCTGAAATGTTGGTAGGTAGGCGGGTGATCACGAAGCTCTGTAGGAAAATCCTTCCAAACCCGAACAAGGTTTATAAAAGCATATGAAATGGTCGGTCTCATTTTACAATTAATATATCTAATTTTTGAAGTAAAACAGGGACATTTTAAAACAGATCTCAATTTTAAGTAGCAACATTAAATTAAATGAGCAGTAAAAACCCAGCTACAATAAATAACCATTTCCAAAATATAAACCCTTTTCCCACAAGACCTTGTAGAATCCCATACTTCCACAAGTCCTTGTAGGAAACCATTTCCACAATAATAACAGTACTCCATAACTCGAATATTCCACAACAATATGTATATGTATCTCAAACATGATGCGAGGCAAACCCCATGAATCAACACATTGAGTAATATCTAGCCCACACACACACACAAATCTTCTCAAAGATATCCATCTTTTAGGATGGGCTTATGCCATACCAATGGCAATGACGTATTCAACCCAGGTATTAGTATACTAACCCTCTGACACGGCACCCGTGAGCGAATAGTGGTTTAGTCTTACCAAAGCACTAACTCCACTACGAGTGGTAGGAAAAATTCAAACCCACACGGAGCAAGCAACACGTCTACCCACTCTACGATATCTCGTCAAAGGCCACCCATGGTCATCCCACAATCATAAGAGATACAATACCAAATTCAATTTCTCAATTTACAAGCATATCTCAAAAATCCCCAAATTTATCATGTGACAATTCCAATAACCATTTAAGAAAAATACAAGAGATCACAACAACATCATTTTATTACTCAACCCAAAGCACTATAGTTTCGAAAACAATAATAAAGGAAGAATTTAAGAAGAAAATTCATCACTCTCCAAAAACTAGGGTTTTCAAGCAAAAAAAGAGATTTCATGGGTATTCAACCCTAACTTTGTTCAAAAACATGTAATCCTTGCAAAAAAAGAATAAGAGATGATGATTTCATATCATATATATAACATTTAGAGGCAAAACATATATATATATATATCCTAACATCAATGAACAAGAATGGAAGGAAACCCCTACCTTTAATCAAAATTCCAAGTAAGAACCCAAGCTCTAGTGACCTCCTTCTTCCCTTTTCTTCCTCCCTTAATCTTCCTCTAGGGTTCCAAGAGATGTGAGGTGAGAGTGGAGTGAAAGAAATGAGGGAAAATGGGATGAAAATGGGGTTTTAAACACAGCAGTCCCGATTTTTACTGTTCATGGGCTGATTTGGGTTTTCTCCAAAATTACGGTTTTGCCACTACACATTCCAAATTTGATCCATATGACTATCCTAAGGTTTTTCGATGTTCCGGATTCATTTTTAATGTTATTTTAACATGAAAATATTTAGTTTTATGATTTATCTCAAAACTAAAGTAAATTTACACCCGAAACACTAAAATTACTATTTTATCCCTTCGAACCGCTATATGTGTTAAACGGCTATTCTAAGTTTTTCGGACCTTCCGGATTCATTGGAGACCTTATCTTGACCTAAAAATATTTAGAAACTTACTTAATCCCTGTTCTCAAGGTTAAACATATTCAAAACTAAGTTTGACTCAAAAATCAATTCGTCCGAAACTCAAATTTCATGATCAATCTTTCAACAATGATTCTAAGTTTCTACCATCATTTTATTCATCTTAGGAGAACTCTTAAGATAATAGTATCCTTATTTCATTTTTAATACGGGATCTTACAATGAAGGCTTAGACTCCCTCCAATATTGTTGTAAAGTAATCTTATATTTCCTTGTATGAAGTAGTTGTTCTAGAGATTGGTTTGACATTAGTCCAACATCTCTTAGCTTGTTATAAAAGTAGTTTTATGCGTATGCTTTCATTTACATGCATAGAGGGAGAAGGCTTACCTTTGGTTGTGGATCACCCTCCAAAAGTGACTATCTTTCTTCTACCTTTAATTTGTGTTTCATTCACTTCTATTGCTTGAGCTTCTTTCTTCCCTTAGAGGAGTGACACTCTTCCACCTTTCTAGAGTTTCGCCAAAGCCGTGAAGGGTGGAACGTGATTCACTCATTCTTTGTCGAAGATCGGCTCATTGTTTATTGTGGTTTGTTTTGTGAACCCTTTACTTGGAGGAATGAGCATCACTCACTTTTCTAGCTTTACCAAAGCCATGAAGAGTGAGTAGTTTCTCATTCACTCTTTAGTAAGAGGAGAAGGGCATGCATAAATTATCCGGTCGTTATATTTGTGCAATTTCGATTATGCTTAATGCTTTATATTCCCCATGCTTATTGAATGATTGATTGCATCTAGCAAAACTAAAGTACTTTGTATAACCAGAAGTTCTTTCTATAACATAGATAACTCTTGTATAGAAATACTCATTGGTTCAAGGAAAGTACCCCGGCTAGATCTTCATGACTACCCTTCAATCTTCACCATTAGTGTGCTTCAATTAAAGAATGGAAATGGAACATTAATGTCATGATTGGATGCATTGTAGAAACACTTGCTTGTTTGTAGACGGGTTAAGTCTCGGCACAGACAATTCTTGTAAGCTTCTAGAAAGACATCAGAATCATGTTCTTAATTCTCTTAATCCACATTTATCTTCCGATTAACCTGCCGTTGACACGGGGGTTAATTGAGTTATCAATCACAAATGTAACATACCGGATAATTAACTACATGTCCAGATCCTTGAACTAAAGAGTGACTCTTTTACATTAGAGTTTATCTTATATTTTGTTTAGAAAAATCTCTTGGAAAGAATCTTATATTCTGTCCAGGAAATCTCACACCTCACACAATTTCAAATCTCAAGGGTTACAATCAATAGGTCTCCACCACTGCTTATCCCAATACACCAAGAAGAGTTCCCTTTGGATTCGACTCCGGACTCAAATCGAATTATTACTACAGCTTGACCGCCTGCACTTGGGTGTACACATTTCGGATCAAGCCACACAGCTGCCAAGGTAGAGGTTGCTGAAGACACAGCCAACGAGGTTATAGAGATTTGGGATCCCTCCACCTCCATCCAAGCTGAGACAAGCACATCGGGTAGAGAGACTTGACCAGACTTCGAAGTCCTTCAAAACTTAGATGAAGAAGACGCCTTGGAAGCGGCCATGTCAAACCCGCCTTGTATCTCCCACAGCATGCTCAGGGAAAGGTCGGCTCTTGCTGCCAGACGGGGCCGAGGAATGGGCTCCAACATTCCTCCTAACTAGCGACATACTCCCTTTCTTCATCCTCCACCTCCGTTAGATGCCCCAGTCTTGTCGACATTGACAGGGCGCGACCGAGGGCATGATAGCGATCCTCAACAATAGGAGAGGAGAGTCAAGCAAAGACATGATGGTGTCGGTCGAGGCAGGAGTACTCCCACTCCACCTTCAACATCGGCGTCGACTCCAACCACAACGACGCCCGCTTCAACCTCAACACCGACGCCTCCTCCTCTTTCGATGCCAAATACTCCAGAATGGTGTGGAAGGGCCCGTGATCAGGACAACACGTCGGTCCGGGTCACCGAATCCCTTGTTGCCTCGCCTCAAATTGCCTACGCCGTGAGTGAGGATATCCTTTTTGATGCCGACATGGATGTGCATCTGGGGCGTGCAAGCAACCAGCTCTTCCACTCCATCATCTAGAGCTCTCTGGTGGTAAGTTTTTACACTTGTAATTTTTCCTTCATTTTTTGGTTGTAGCCCTTCGTCGGCATGACTATTAATTCCTTTGCTTAATAGACTGCCCCGTAGATCTCGGTTATTGCCGAGCGCTTCCATGCCCACCGGGAGAGGATCTAGGAATGTGAGAGACTCTAGGCTGAGCTGGAAAGAGTCCGAGGAGCTGTTGCCTCGGCGAAGGAGGAGGTGGTTGCTAGGGACAAGACCTTGTCTTCCCAGGTGACCTAAAATTTTGAGCTCCTCAAGGAGAGCCGGATGCTGAGAAGGTGAAGCCGTCGCTCACCGACGCTGAGAAGAGAATAACTGAGGCAACGAAGCAGTTATCGGTGGCGGAGGCGAATGTGACCTAGTCGGAGCAAACTTGTGCCGCTCTGACCCAAGAGCTGGACAAGTTGAGGGTTGAGCTGGATGCCAATAAGAAGACTGAGGAAGAGATCGTCAACCGTTGTGCCGATGGCATCCTGGTGGCCCTTGAGGAAAACAAGAAGGAATACTTCAAGGCTGGTTGGGATGAGGCACTTCGGGCTGCGGGGGTCCCTGCCGACTCTGCACTCTTCAAGGAGCACAAATACATACCCTCCGAGGAGATAGTGCAAGCCTCTGCTGAAGCTGTAGTTGAAGATACTGGAATTTCCCAAATGTCAAACTCGGCACTAGCTGCAGAGACTGTGGCCTCGGCTCCTGCCGACGTTGTTCCTCTTCAGAATCTTCCTCCTGCCCCTGCTCCTACATCTGCTCCTGCTTTTGGCTCGGTGCCTGCCCCTCAGTCCGATGTTTCTACAGCTCCTGCTGATGCAGTGCCTGCTTCTCGCAGTGTCGATTCCTTCTCTGCCAGCATCAACGAACTCTTTGGAGACATTAGAGGGGGCATCGATGACGAGGTCACTGGGCCTCCAGTAGTTTAGATCTTTTTTTATTTCCTTGTAATTTTTGTTCTTGTTCTTGTTGCTTGAGGGACGCAAAACCCTCCTTTCTTTTAATGAAGAATATAGTTTTATTTTCCAAGCATTTGCTCCTTGTTCTTTCTTTCTCTTTTATTTTTTTCTAAGTGTGATTCCTCGGGGGAAGTGTCCCTTTGGTATCAGCTTCTTTTTGTGGAAAATTTTTCCAAGTGTTCCCCCTCGGGGGGATTTTACCTCGAGTGCTTTTTGGGCTGAGATAACGTGTCAAGAAGCAGACCTCGGGGGGAGTATTGATGCCGAGGACACGTGTCAATCGCAGAAGAATCCGAGGAGCATTGAAGCCAAGGACACGTGTCATAATTTGAGCACTCCGAGGGAACTTAGTCCGAGGACACGTCTCACTCGTAGGGACTCTGCGGAACCCCTTGTGCAGGGTACACATGTCACTCGTAGATGACGCTGAGGTCACTGGACCTGAGGTCAGGGTCCCCCTTCCTCCTCGGGGGTATTGCTCTTCTTCGGCTTCATCTTTCTTGTGGAAAATTTGCCAAGTTTTTCCCCTCGGGAGATTTCCCTAATCTTGGAGGCTCTATCCTTTGGGTCTTTTAGGGGCGAGTTTGCCTCTTAATTTTTCTAAGGCCTTGCCCTCGGGGTCATACCCCATCCAAGAGGCCATGCTGCTTTTATTTTTGGAGGCAAGAGTCTCAAGACTCCGCCTCTAGGGCCATGCCCCTTCCAAGAGATCATGCTCTTTTTTTTTCTTTGGAGGCAAGAGTCATAAGACTCTACCTCCGGGGCCATGCCCCTTCCAAGAGGCCATGCTCCTGTATTTCTTTGGAGGCGAGAGTCCTAAGACTCCGCCTTCGGGGCCATGCCCCTTCCGAGACAGTACACTTAGCAAAAAAATGAGTATTTATATCTCAAAATTAATATTTCTTCAAATTCATTACATTCCAAGGTCGAATTACAACATTTTCTTCCATGTCTTCTAACTTGTATGACTCGGATCCTCCTACTGATATGACTCTGTATGGTCCTTCCCAATTAGGTCCCATCTTTCCATCGGCCAGGTCTCGGGTGTTTTCGACTACTTTTCTAAGCACCAGGTCGCCCACTTGGAATCCTCGAGGCTTGACTCTTTTGTTGTAGAGCCTGGATACCCCTTCTTGATACTTAGCTAGTCTCAAGGCAACCATCTCCCTTCTCTCCTCCACGATGTCCATGTCCAAGCTGAGTTGATGATCGTTGTCTCCAGTGTCAAAGGCTTGGTCCTTATGGTAGGGAGGCCTACTTCAAGTGAAATTACTGCCTCTACTCAGTACGCGAGGGCGTAAGGTGTTTCGCCCGTTGAGGTCCGCGGAGTCGTCCTGTAAGCCCAAAGAACGTTCAGGAGCTCATCCACCCATTTCCCTTTAGCTTTCTCCAGCCTCTTCTTGATTTCGTTGACGATGGTCTTATTTGAAGATTCCGCCTGCCTGTTGGCCTGTGGATATGAGGGCGTTGAGTAGTAGTTCCGGATTCCAAGATGCTCACAAAAGGACTTGAAGGGTCCGATATTGAACTGGGTTCCGTTGTCCGATACAAGTGCACGGGGGACTTTAAATCTTGTCACTATGTTCCTCCACACGAACTTCTTGGTGTCCACATCCCTGATATGAGTTAATGGCTCCGCCTCGACCCACTTTGTGAAATAATCAGTCTCTATTATCAGGAACTTCTTGTCTCTAGGAGCCCTTGGGAGGGGTTCAACCAAGTCGAGTCCCCATTGGACAAATGGCCAAGGGCTGGTTAGTGGGTGCAGGTCTCCTGTCGACTGCCTGATGGCGGAAGCGAAGCTTTGGCATTGATTGCACTTTCGAACATAAGCTTGTGCATCCCACTGCATCCACGGCCACTAGAATCCCTACGACATGATGCGGTGGGCCAGACCGTCTGCATGAGTGCCCCCCCACATATTCCATCGTGCACTTCATAAACGAGGGGATCTACTTTATCCTCGCAAACACAAAGCAGCTAAGGTCTGGAGAATGACTTCCGGTACAACTTCTAGTCCGGGGAGGCTCAGAACCTTGGGGCCCTTAGCTTTATCTTTCTGGATTCCTTGGGGCATTCAGGGAGTTCCCCAGAGATAAGGAACATGAGTATAGGATCAATCCAGCTAGGGGACTCCTCCCCCTCCTAGATGGCTGCTACTCCGAGGACACCGTCTATGCTGGAGTTGGGAAGGAACTCCATGGTTATCCTCCATGTCATGTCGGAGTCCAACGCCGAGGCCAAACATGCCAAGGCGTCGGCGAGAGAGTTCTTATCTCGAGGGACTTGCTTGATTTCCACCTTCTTGAAATTGTGGAGCAAGGACATGGCTTCGTGGTGATAGGATTTCATCCTTTGATCCATTGCTTTGAATTCTCCATTAATCTGGTTGACCACCAGTAACGAATCGTAATGGACTGTCAACTCTGCGGCCCCTATGGCATTGTCCAGTTTGAGTCTGGAGATAAGGGCTTCATACTCTGCTTCATTGTTGGATGCCTTGAAGTCCAGCCGTACGGCCTGCTCCATGACAAGTCCCTCCGGGGAGACTAATAGTACCCCGATTCTGGAACCCTTACTATTGGAGGATCTGTCCATGCAGAGGCTCCAGGAGTGTTCTTGGCTGTCCGCGGAGGGCTCCACCTCGAGGGTAGACGGCTCCCCCTTCGTAAATTTTGCTATGAAGTCGGCTAACACCTGACCCCTTTATTGCAGTGCGAGGCTTGTAATGAATGTCATGTTCCCCCAAATCCACCGCCCATTTTGCTATCATTCCGGAGAGGTCCGTCTTCCTCAAGATTGCCTTCAAAGGTTGATCAGTTAGGACGGTGATTGGATTCGCCTGAAAGTAATATCTAAGTTTCCTCACGACCGTCACTAGTGCCAATGCAAGTTTCTCCAACGACATGTATCTCGTCTTAGCATCTAACAAAGCTTTGCTAACATAATACACTGGCTTCTACTCGTGTTCGTGTTCATGGACCAATACGCCGCTGATGGCGAACTCCAAAACGGCCAAGTAGAGGAACACCATCTCCCCCCTCTCTTGGACGAACAAGGTCGGGAGGACTCTGAGGTACTCCTTGATCCCTTTGAGCGCTTCCTCACACTGCTCATTCCATGTGTCCTTCCCGAACCTTTTGATTGCTCCGAAGAAAGGCTTGCACTTGTTTGATGATCGAGAGATAAAACGATTTAGGGCAGCCAACATTTCTGTGAGTCTCTAGACGTCCTGGATAGTCCGGGGACTGCGTACGTCCATGATAGCTTGTATCTGCTCCGGGTTGGCTTCGAATCCACGACGATTTACTAAGTACCCTAAGAACTTTCCAGAGCCAATTGGAAAGGCATTCAATTTCAATCCATACTCCCAGAGAGTGGAGACGGCGTCTTCCAAGTTTGCGACGTGGTCATTCCGCCTCCTTCTTTTGAACAGCATATCATCAATGTACACCTCTATGGTGTTCCCAAGTTGTCGCTTGAACATTCGGTTCACGAGTCTTTGAAAAGTAGCAGCTGCATTCTTCAGATTGAACGTGATAACTTTATAACAATAGACTCCCCTTAGAGTGATAAAGGCAGTATTCTCCTAGTCTGGTGGATGGAGGAGGATCTAGTGGTAACCTGCCCTGGCGTCTATGAAGCTCATATGCTTGTGTCTTGCCGTGGTGTTGACCAATTGATCAACTTTCGGAAGAGGAAACTCGTCTTTGGGACAAGCCTTATTCAAGTCTGTGAAGTCTACGCAAACACGCCACTTCCTACTCTTCTTCTTGGCATAGACGGTGTTTGACAACCATTCTGAAAACTGTGCCACTCAGATGGCATCGACTTTCAGGAGCCTTTCCACCTCTTCATTTATCGCTTGGGAGTGATGCGATGCCGTACACCTTGGTTTTTGCTTTACGGGCTTATGAGTGGGATCAACATGAAGCCTGTGAGTTATAACGTCAGGACTTATACCTTTCATCTCTATGGCGTCCCATGCAAACACATCCACGTTCTTTCTCAAAAAATTGGTCATCTCTTCTTGCTCAGATGGGGACATGGCGGATCCGATCAGGAAGTATATCTCCTCATCTCCTTCTGCCAGGAGTACCTTCCGAAGGTCCTTCACTAAGCGATCGATTGGATGAATCCGCGGCTCATCGATCCCCAGCCGTCCGGACTATAGTTGTTATTTGTTCAATACTTCCTTTGGCGCACGCTCCTTCTCCTTGGAGGCGACCCCAACTTTCATGGCAGAATAGAAACAAATTTTTACGGAGGCCTGGTCTCCACAAATCTCCATTATCCCTTATGGAGTGGGAAATTTGAACTTCTGGGAAATTTGAACTTCTTCTGGTCTCCACAAATCTCTATTATTCCAGTATTGGGTGGCGTACTAGCGAAGTGTTTCACCTTCCTTCCGCCGGAGGGTCAAAGTGATCTAACATCCTCAGGGCGCTTGCACCCTATGATGAACCTGGCGAAAAATTGTCTGGTCAGTTCTTTCTAGGACCCTATACTATTGGGTGGAAGGGTCTCGAACCACTTCATGGCAGTGTCCCCTAGGCTCATTGAAAACGCCCGACATAGCAGCCTGTGATCCGAGTGGTATAGGGACATCATTTGCTTGTACTGTCGGAGGTGAGCCTCTGGGTCAGAACGCCCATCATAAACCTTGAACCTTGGCACCACAAAATTCTTTGGTATCTCCATCTCCAGGATGCTCTTAGTGAAGGGTCACAGAATGGCTTCGTCCTTCGTGTCGTCGTCTGGGGTGGACCTTCCATCCTCATGGAATCCAGCTTGGCCCTGAGGTCTCCCCCATCATTGTGGTGCCTTCCCTCATCCCCTCGGCGTCGGGCAGCATGCCCCTCAGCTCCTCCATTCTTCACGGAGAGGGTTGACCCCTCCTCGGACTCGTCTGCGCCCCCTCGCCCGGATAGTCTCCGACGGAGGTCATTCCAAGCCAAGGGTTTTGTCTTCTTGGCTGGGACCTCTAGGTCCTGTACATTGGCCCTCGGGTGCTTCGAAATCCTGGAGCACCTTGCTCGGTTGCTGAGGTGGTTCCTTAAGTCGCCGGCTGTCACCTCCCTGGTGAAGGGCCCCTTAGAGGGTGGTATGGTCCGAGATCCTCCTGCGAAAAGTGAAAATTC
The DNA here is from genome assembly GCA_951799425.1 of Ilex aquifolium. Taxonomy (NCBI): domain Eukaryota; kingdom Viridiplantae; phylum Streptophyta; class Magnoliopsida; order Aquifoliales; family Aquifoliaceae; genus Ilex; species Ilex aquifolium. The sequence continues at coordinate 30,347,142 of OX637391.1, forward strand.
GTCCAGTCTGTTAAGGATGTTCATGTTATTCTCCTTTATCTGTCGCAACCGATCTCCCAGTCGTTCCTCGATAAGATCAACAAGTTGACGGGCTAAGGGACCATCTTTATTGCCCCCAGACTTAGTTCGGTTTGGCGGGTTTTTTCTCTTGAATGGATGGAGAATTCTTTGTTGACACTTTCAACATGATCCTCCGTTCTTGACACGGAAGGAGCCAATGCATCGATATTCCTTTGCTGAGGACCCTTTCCTTTCAAACGAGTGTTCACCATAGTCACTGTCTCAATAAAACTCAGTCGTTTCCCACAGATGGCGCTAAACTGTGCACGGTGATTTTCACACAATAAAAGAAAAGGACAGATCTCTCATTTGGTGGAGACGGGATTTACATAAAAGTCAGGGATCCAGTGGCAACGGGAAGTGAGGAAGATCATAAGGAGTGGTGATGAATTACTTTTCCAGCTGTCCGCGCAATTTCGGCGAGTCAAAATGAGTTCTGCCACTCAAAAAAGAGAGTTAGAAGGGCGCCAGAGTGTTTTCCGGCGTGACCCCTCTGACGATCAAGTCAGTACGTGAGAAAGGGGAGGGAAAAGCATTGTTGTATTGCTGAGTGTGGTTTGCGTACCTTTGCTTTGAATTTTAGAGAACTATTTCTTCCTTCATGGAGGTAATCATTGCTGGCAAGTGGGCCCCTTGAAGAAGAAGCCCCCCATTGGTCCATTTGGAAGGCAGTGGGCGGTGCTCAGTCCTTGGACAGAGCACTTTGCATTTTGCGTGGAAGAGGCCCAGACATTAAATGGTCGGGCTCCCGAGCACTTAATGCTCTTCCTTATGGGATTTCCAAGCATTAACTACGTCCCATCCTTCTGAGGGATCATTAAATGATTTCTTGTGATGGGTGTATACGCGTAGGGGAATCTTTGTTTTTTTGCCCTTGATTCTGTGTTCTTTGCCACGTTCACATAGTCATTGGGTGTGGGTCTGTCCCCTCTGCCATTCTGAATGCTTTGGGAAAAGAAGTCAATGATTGTCGATCAAGCTTAACTCCAAGTAACGATAGACGTCATTTTGACACCTCTGCCTTGGGGCCTTGGGACCCTGGAGCTGAGATGACGTGTCTGAAAATATGCCTCGGGGGAGTCAGTCACGCCGAGGATATGTGTCAACAAAATAAGGAGCCGAGGAGAAGTGACGCCAGGGACATGTGTCACAATCCGCTGACTCCGAGGGGACTTATGCTAAGGACATGTGTTACCCGTAGGGACTTTGTAGAATCCTTTGGCCGAGGACACGTGTCACTTGCAGATGGCGCTGAGGGGACATTGGTGCTGAGGACACGTGTCCATCGCACATGGGTCTGGGGGACTTTTCGTGCTGAGGACACGTGTCTCAATAACAGTGTTCCGAGGGGATGGATGTCGAGGACGCGTGTTGACTTCTGGATGATTCTCTGAAGTGTCCTATCAGTTTGGATCACACCGAAATGGTGTGGGATTAGAAAAAGTAGGCCCTATTATGGCCCGACTTGAACAATACAATTAAGACCATTACATAAGATTATTTGAACCCACATGAGGTGAGTTTAAATTGGCTTAAAATTTTATCATTGTAAAAGATGATATTTGATTTGATGTTATTTTATGGGATTTAAAAAATATATTATTCAGTCTCTTATTTTTATTTAATCATTTTCAAACATGAGATAACATAAGTACAAGCATTACTATGCTTAAAAAATTGTTCATCAAATTTTATATATCAAATCAATATAGACAATTGGATTAGTGGGTTTTAGTCTACTTACCAAATGGCACAAAAAGATTGGCAAGATCACACGTCTTGTATATACTTAGGACCACCAGATTGTCAACTCTTTATCAACACAACACTGCCAGACCAGACCTATAAAAAGTCAACTTTTGTGAGAAACCAAAAACAAGAAGTCATGGCGACTGACTTTGGGTTTACCTAAAAACTAGAGCCAGTTTTATAGAAAAACCAAAACAATGGAAGTTAATGGTTTTCTGCTCCAGGGTTTTAGTGTCTCATGCAGTATATATACCCTTACAACTAAACCTATCTCTCCAAAACCGAATAGAATTACATTTCCCAAATATATATAGAGAGAGAAGAGAAAGCTGAAATATGTCAAGCTCAAGCACAACTGGTCAGGTTATTCGTTGCAGAGGTACTTTTGGCTCTTCAATCATTCTTTGCCAAAAAGCTATATAATAAAACAATTTGAATTTTATCCCCTATATAATTTTCCAGCAGTGCTATGTTGCACAAATTATTGTCCAAATTTTGTATCCTAAATCAATGCAGGTGGTTAGATTAGTGGGGCCCACTAACTCTACAAAATATTCAATGTATTAGATTTTGACACATCACTTGGGATACAAGATGGAGTCCACTAACTCTACCAAATATTCAATGTATGAGATTTTGACATATCACTTGAGATACAAAATTTGTGCAACAAATTTGTGCAGCACAACTTTATCCATAATTTTTCGCTCATTACATCCTCTCTCTCTCTCTCTCTCTCTCAATGGTCATCTGTTGACTTAGGAGCACCGTGTCAGAGCACAACTCCACTCCATTATCTGTTCTCCTCCTTTCTATACGCTAAACCCCCTCCCAATTTTCTCTCCTCTCTCTGTGTGCAGCATTGAACTCCAGCGAAACTCCGACGACTCTGCAAATCCGACAACTCACTTTCAGGTTCGTCCCTTTCTTTTCCTCCACTTCTTTTCTCGTTCTCTTCTCTGCTCTCATTTCTCTCACACCACCGCATACACCACACACCCTGCCCCTTCTATGCTGTCGCTCACTTCTCTCTCACGTCATAGATTCACACACACAAAGCATAACATAAATCACACACACACACACAAAGCACAACACACACACACACACACACACACACACACACACACACACACACACACATCGCACACATACACACTCATCACACACAAGGACACACACCAATTCTCACACATATCACACACACAAAAACAAACCCAACACACAGAAACACACACACCCAACACAGATCTAGCACACACACCCCCACATCCACTCACCCACACACACATCGTGTACACACACACAATAGAAACAAACACCCACACCCACTCACACACACACATCGCACACACAACACAAACAAACCCATGCACCCATTGCGTACACACACAAAACACAATATACACAGGTTGAAACTTATTGATTTGGACACCAAGTGTTTGTTGGAATGCCTGAGAAATATTTTATATTCCACCATTGTTTTTTCTTGTTTTTTGATTAGTATGAATTTACTATGTACCTATTCTTTTTGGGTATAATGTGTTGAATTATGTTTCTCTTTGATGGGATTTGTTTCATTGGATTCTCTTCCTTGGATTTTAATTGATTCTTTCACTTTGTTTGCTTCGGGTTTTTCATTGATCATATAGTTTTGTTTCCTACTTAAGTTGACATGGTAATAAGATTCGATTTAACTACAACTAGGGTTGTTTTGATCACTGTAATGTTGCTATTTCTTTTGACTGATTTTTTTGATGATGTGAGGTGATTAGTTATTTTGGTCCATAATATTTTGGTATGTGATGTGGTCAAGAGTAATGCAAGTTGAGAAATTGAGCAAATTTGGTCTTTAATTTTTGTTTTGGCAAGTCTTAGCAAACTATTGGTTGAATATTATGATGTGAAGGCATGCTAGATTTTTGGTGAATTAGATTAGATTTCATGCAAACTTCATTTGATTCCGATCGTAATCCGATTTGATTTGACTACAATTAAGTCCATTTTGTGCATTGTAATTTTTGTTGTTTTTTTATTTTGGCTGAGTTGCTTGATGATGTGAGGTGATTGGCGAGTTTGGACCACAATTTGATGGTAAATAATGATGTCAAGAGTTATATGGTTGAGAAATCAAGTAATTTTTATCTTAATTTTTGTTTTTGGCAAGTCATAAAAAAACGTATATATACATGTTTACGTTATGTATGAGATGAGGTTGAGAGTAATGCAAGTTGAGAAATTGAGCAAATTTGGTCTTTAATTTTTGTTTTGGCAAGTCTTTACAAACTATTGGTTGGATATTATGATGTGAATGTATGCTAACTTTTTAGTGAATTAGATTAGATTTCATGCAAACTTCATTTGATTCCGATCGTAATCCAGTTTGATTTGACTATAATTAGGTCCATTTTGTACATTGCAATTTTTGTTGTTTTTTTATTTTGGTTGAGTTGTTTGATGATGTGAGGTGATTGGCGAGTCTGGACCACAATTTGTTGGTAAATAATGATGTCAAGACGGTGGAGAAATCGAGCAATTTTTATCTTAATTTTTGTTTTTGGCAAGTCATAGAAAGACGTATATGTACATATTTACGTTATGTATGAGAATGTATGCTATATTTTTTTGTGTGTGCACGTGTGTATGGATGCATGTTTTTTACAATCGAATGCGGTTCACTTCATGTGTGTGTGTGCAACATTTCCATTGTTAGCAGAGAATCTTATGTTGGAGAGTGGTGAAAATAAAGAGGTATCTTAAATTTATGATTCCAATGCATTGACTTGATATTGTTTGATTAAATAATTTTTTCCAATCAGTTCCCGTTGTGCGCGGTCCTCAACTGAAGTGCCCTTGCCCTCTTCCTTGCCGTTTCCTGATCCAAGTTCCTTAAGTAATTCCAACTCCTTACCGATTGCTCTTAGGAAAGGTACTCGATCATGTGTTACTCATCATCCCATTAGTAATTTTGTTTTTTATGATGCCTTATCACCAGTCTTTTCTTGTTTTACCATGCATCTGTCTACTATCTTTATTCCTAAGACTTTACATGGTGCCTTTTTTGATCTGGGTGGAGAAACGCTATGGAAGTTGAAATGGATGTCTTACATCAGAATGGGAGTTGGGATCTTGTTCCCTTACCGCATGGAAAACAAACGATTGGTTATCGATGCATGCACATTGTTAAGTTTAATCCAGATGGTTTTGTTGAGCGTCTCAAAGCTAGCCTTGTTGCTAAGGGTTTCACTCAAACATATGGTGTTGATTATGTGAAGACTTTTTCTCCCGTTGCCAAGATCTCCTCTGTGCGTGTTTTGATTTCTTTAGCTGCTAATCTTGTTTGGCCCCTATTTCAGTTAGATGTCAAGAATGCATTCTTACATGGTGACTTGGCTAAGGAAGTCTACATGGAGCAACCACCTAGGTTTACTGCTCAGGGGGAGTATCATAGAAGTGTATGTCGACTGAAGAAATCTATGTATGGTTTGAAGCAATCACCAAGAGCATGGTTTGGTAAATTTTCAGATGCAGTATTAGAGTTTGGTCTTCTTCGATGTCAGATAGATCATTCTGTTTTCTACAGACAGATAGCTGCATGGTACACTCTATTGGTGGTTTATGTTGATGATATTGTAATCAATGGTAATGATTATGAGGATATTACTCAGTTAAAAGTATTTCTGCAAGAAAAATTTCATATGAAGCATCTGGGAAAACTTAGGTGTTTCTTGGGTATTGAAGTTGCCAGATCTAAGTAGGGTATATGTCTATCCCAAATGAAATATGTACTTGACATGCTAGAAGAGGCAGGTTTACTGGGTAGTAGACCAGTTGATGCTCCTAGATGGATGATGGCGTTCTATTTGATAACACAGGTCGGTATCGCATGTTGGTTGGGAAGCTTAATTATCTCACTATTACCTGACCAGATATTGCATACACAGTCAGTACGGTAAGTCAATTTATGGGGTGTCCTAGAGTACCACATTGAGATGCAGTCATTCGTATTCTTCGATATCTCAAAAGTGCTCATGGTCTTGGATTGTTATATAGAGCTAATGGACATATTTGAGTGAAAGATTTTTCAGATGTTGATTGGGCTGGTTCTCCATCTGATCGGCGATCAACTACTGGTTATTGCACCTTCTTGGGAGGTAATGTTGTTTTATGGAAAAATAAAAAACAAACAGTGGTAGAACGATCTAGTATTGAGGCTGAGTATAAAGCAATGACACATACAACTAGTGAGTTGACATGGTTATTACACTTTATTCGAAAAATTAGTTTCCCAGTCCAGCACCTTTACAACTATTTTGTGATAATCAGATAGTCATTCATATTGTTGACAATCCAGTGTTTCATGAGAGGACCAAACATATTGAAGTTGACTGTCATTTTATTCCAGATAAGATACTAAGTGGAGACATTGCAACTCCGTTTGTGAGATCTGAGGATCAACTTGCAGACATGTTCACCAAAACATTGAGTCGTACTCATCTTGCGGATATTTGTTCCAAGCTTGGATTATATGATATCTATAGTCCAGCTTGAGGGGGAGTGTTGAGAAAACTACTATAATATAATTAGGGTTTACGTTAATTAGGGTTTATATTTATTGTAATATGTATACCATAGGGTATACTCGTATTTTGTTTCGTTGTTCAGTAACTATAAATAAAAGATAAATAGTGAGAGGTAGGGTAAGCCAAAACCTCTCTTTGCCTCTCTCATATTGTGTTAAGCTTCTCTCTAAACTTAACAAAGACAAACACAGAGGGGACCATGGAATCAGCAAAAAGAGATCACCGCGAAAACCCTAACAACCAGATGTTTAAATAGCTAACGATACTACACGGAGAGTCATTCAGAAAACTACCCAGTAGGAACCTAGGCAATATCCTGTAAAAGGCTTCAAGCCACACACCTTGTAACCGTAGTCCTTTTTCCCCAAGCAATACAATTTCTAAGGAACAAGAGCCTCCCTTACAATGGATGTAACCTTAGTCTTTCGGCTAAGGCGAACCACTCATACTGTTGTTTTCATCTTGCATCATACACACATACGCATATACTCTTGCATACACACACATTCGCTAGGCCATATCCCAAGTTGGTCTGTAGTCCAGTTGAATCGATTTCGAACACCATCAATGGAAGAAGTGGTAATTGGTTGTTTAAGTTTCTCCAAAGTCGGACTAAAATTATAAAATATTGGTTATTTGATTCAATCCGAGTCATACATATAAAAATGTATTATGTAATTTAGTTGTTTTTTTATAGAATTGGCCTGAAACTTTAGCTTAATAGAAGTTATTCGAATTGAATCATATATTTGGACTGGATAGTCAATGTTAACAAATATGATATTTAACTTTTAATGGACTTGAATATGGGTTGTGAAAATAAAATTAATGGGATATTCAAATCAAATTTTTTAAATTGAATTTGAATTCGAATTAACCAAATTCAATAGCGACTACTCATGATTCTTAACAGATAAGAATTGAAACTTTTGATGAGGCATGAGAACTAAGAAATCTTTTTTAAATTTTTTTTATATCCATTCTTTTAAGGGTCAGTTGTATTTCTTAATTTTTTTTTTATATTCAATCTTTTAAGGGTGATATTACAACTTACAAGACAAATAAGATAGACAATAAACAAACTCTAAAGATTAGCCACTCTGGTTTTGTTGAACCATATGCAAGGCACTTATTTGTTTAAAGCTATTGCGCCAATGAATCTGATGGTGCTCGAAATCTTTTTACCCAATTACAGAACAATAAGGGGATGAGGCCCAGAGGGACTTAGTGTGTGCTTAAGACAGAGGGAAAGTTAGAAGTTGAAGTGGAGATGAAGACAGGAATATGAGTGGTTCGCCTCAGCCGAAGGACTAAAGCTACATCTACTGTAAGATGAAGCTCTTGCTCCTTGAGGTTGATATTACTTGAGGAAGAAGGTTACAGTTATAGATGATTTAGCTGAGAGCCTTATTCAGAATGCTTCCTAGGTAGTTTTCTTGCCTATTTTTCTATATCTTACAAAATAATGTCGTCTTCTATTTATACATCTTGTTACTAGGGTTTTTTGAATGCTTCCTTTTCTGGATAATTCTGTGGTCCCCTCCTCATTTGTCCTGTAGCTAAACCTGCCAACCTGACATTTTCTGTGCCCACTACGCCTGGAACGGTATGTACCAAGAATCTCCACTATCAGTGAACGTTAGAGTTGTCAGGTATTGTCCCCTATCCATATGGCACGATGGGGTTACCTGAGATCCACTTTGTGCCGAGCTCCAGACTCCCGAGCAGGTGCTTATCATCTAGTGTGTTGGGGTTGGGCTGGCGTATGTCCCAAGTTGGACGATCCTGAGCTTCCATGGGGTTGGGCTGTGGCTCAAGCTGTATATGGCAAACGCCATCTAGATGGGCCGCTTAAATTGCCTTTAATGAACCCATTGGAGATTTTTGGCTCGAAAAGGGGGTCAAAGCTTAAATCTATCATCATCAAAATCTATTTCTGCTTCAACAACCAATTCACTGATATATTTCATTTTCAAAACAAAAAATGAAATATTGTGAAAACTGAAGGAATGTAGATTAGTAAAACTTGATATAATTAGGGGAACGCTATTAAATTGTTTAAGTTTGTTGAGTTTAAGTATGCTGAAATTCAATTTGAGAGCGTGTGTGTGACTGATAAAAAAAAATTTGATTGTGATTAAGTATTGATTTTTGCTCTAAGTTCGGTTTGACAAAAGCTTGTGTGCATTCAAAGTCAAACTCAAACCAAAACTAAACTCAATTTCTCAGAAACAATTATCATAAAATCAAACTCTAGAAGTTCAAATTTCTCCAAAACATATACGAGAAGAGAGGGAGAGTGCCTGTAAGTTTAACAGTAACATTAAAATTGTGTACAGAAAAACTATTCAAGCTGAGTCGAAACACACATTAGTTGAATTCGGCTTATTTACACTACGAGTATGAAGCTGATCAATACTTCATTTTGCAATTTGAACAGGCCAAAATCAAGCCAAGCTCGACCTGTTAGGTTCCAGGGGAACTCATTATTTAGAATAGAAAACCAGTTCACTGATCTAAACTGTGTAACTAATTAGTTATCCCAGCAGATCTCAAGGCAGCATTGAAAGAAACAAAGGATAAAGACACTGAAGCCATATCAAAACCAACAGGAACTCGAATGAATCTTTGTACACACAAGGCATCTTATTCTGTTCATATACAAAGCACAAGAAAGTCACAAACGAAAGAAAGTAAAAAGGCCACACAATCCCTCATCATAATATCACTGTTTCATTTTACACTCATCAGAGACCACGTAGTCTTGAATTCTTCATTGCTCTAACCATCCATACGGATTATGCATCGAAGGCCATCTCCTTTTAGCATATATTCGAAGGCTTTGTTGATCTCCGAGAAAGGGACTTCATGGGTGATGAATTTCTCCAGTTCAAGCTCCTGCTCAACATTAAAACTGTAAGGATGACAGTACTACCATATGTTTGTTTAAGAGGAAGCGACAATGCTGATTCATGTCCATATTTGGGCGTGATTAACTGTTGATTAGATGGGATCCCCACACCATGTGTTGAGCAAAGAAAGAAAAAAACTGATTAAGAGCGATTAAGATCTAGTTGGGTGTTCAGGTTCTTCATTAAGATTGCTCGCTTTTGTGTCCATAGATGTAGTTCAGAGTTCTTGGTAATTCTATGCGCAAAGTAATACAATTTCAAACAAAAGCTAGCTGAATTGGTAGCGATGCAGCTTACCTTGCTCATGTATTTTTCCACCACAGCTGGAAGGTCAGTGCGGGGTTTGTAGTTGCCGAAAAAGGTACCTTTGAGAGTCCTTTCATTCAAAAGGTTCATTGGATGGGTTTTGAATGCATCGTCTTTGTTTGGCACGCCGACAAGCACAGCAACACCCCATCCCTGGAAGAAAGGATGAAGGTTTAGGAACATAAAATTTGTCAATGATAAACTTTATACAAATCGAATGAATAGTTCAGAGAAAATTACATCATGAACACACTCAAATGCAGAGATCATTGCATTGATACTTCCAGTACACTCCACACTTCGGTCGACACCCCCACCAGTCATGTCTGCAATCACCTGAAAAGACAGACATATCAATATTAAGGTTTCTATGTGAGAAAACAACAAATTAATTGAAAAAATGTGTATAAATACCTCTTGAACAGGCTTGTCATGGTCTTTTGGATTCACAAACTCGGTGATGCCAAATTTCTTCGCTGTTAGCATAAGGGGAAAAGAATTATCAGAGAGCAATCAAAAGTAAATTAAATCCAAATCCTTTTCTGTATTTGCTTTAAGAATGGGATAGGTGGATGTGTTGCAACTTAGAAGCCATATACGAGCTATCCAACATTAACACCGCGCCACATTTCTACCTATGTCTAAGAACTCAGTACACGAAGGGATACCCATATTTGATATATAAAACTCAGTAGTTGACAAAAGATACACCTATCGAGTATTTAACTCAGTAGTTGACATAGATATCCACATATGAATACGAGTTCAATTTCAAATTTCAGTTGAAAGGTATGCAAGGACAGAAAATTGGTAAAACGATTATATAGAGCTTATACCAATTTTCTAACTGCCTCACTCACCTTCATGAAATCTGTTAGAGTTCAAATCTACCCCAATGATTCTTGAAGCACCAGCAATTCTAGCCCCTTCAGCAGCCTGTCATGCAACAAAGCAACTATATGTAAGCATCCGAAATAAGAAAGACAAAATAAGATCAGTTTTTTTTTTTTTAATGCTTTTATAAGGAGAGAAGAACTCACAGCAAGGCCAACAGCTCCCAATCCAAAGATGGCTACTGTCGAACCTTTTTTTGGTTTTGCAACATTCAAGGTAGCACCAAGACCTTTATCACAAAGCCCAATTCTCTTTAAGTTAAAGAACGAATATTCAAGTGTTTTTACGAAAGTAAAGTAACATATAAAAAAACACAAACCTGTGGAGATTCCACAGCTAAGAACACAAACTTTGTCGAGTGGTGCAGCAGGGTTGATCTTGGCAACACAACCAACATGAACCACAGTATACTCACTGAAGGTGGAAGTGCCAACAAAATGATAAATGGGTTTGCCATTAATTGAGAACCTCGTCTTGCCATCATTTAGCATTATTCCCCGGTCGGTGTTTATCCTAAGGAGATCACACATGTTACTCTCTTCTGACTTGCAATGTTGGCATTCCTTGCACTCCCCAGTGAAAACAGGAAGCACATGATCACCAGGTTTGAGATCTGTCACACCCTCTCCAACACTCTCTACAATCCTAACAATCACAACAGAAAATACAAACGTCAATATATCCTTGAATGAATAATATAAAAGAATAACACCCAATTTAGTCCCCATTAATAGGGATCTGGGAAATGCAGTTCAAAGATGTTTAATCGTAAAAGATTGAAATTAGAGTAATTTTCTTTTTCTTTCTCAAAGTGTTCATACCCGCCAGCTTCATGTCCAAAGATGCGAGGAAACAATGGTGTTTGTCCCTGCAAATCAATTCCCAATTTTCTATTAAGTAACCAGGTATAGTACACAACTGGAGAATTTATCACAAAAAAATCCTCTTGAGCACAGCAACTAGTATTGCAATATATGTTTTACATTAGGATGAAATATTTGTCATAATGGTGATACCATGTCATCAGTGACACGCGGTGTATAAACTTTCTAAAGAGAAACCAACATATGAACTGCTGAACCCCATGTGTAAACAAGGTAATTATTGGATTATGCAAGGTTCACTATGTCCGACTTGACTTATAATTTGGTAGTGATACTACATGTTGATGATGACTTCAGAACAACTTTGCAATACATAAGTACTCGTACATCACACGAGCAGGACCTAGGTAAACAGGTTTGATGAAACATAGTTACTCAAGTTACAATTAATTACCTTGGCTTCCCAGAAGTAAACATCAGTGTGGCAGAGGGAGGTAAAAAGGATCTTCAGACGAACTTCCATTGCCTGCGGTGGTGCCACCTCCACTTCTTCTATCACCAGTGGCTTTCCTGCTTCCCATGCTACCGCAGCTGAATGTGCATACAATACATTTTATCAATTCGAAAAAAAATCAGGTGAATCAACAACAGATATAAGAAATATACCATTGCTATGCATAATATTCCGTGACAAAGAAATGGATTTACCAAAGAAAACAACAAATTAGACTGAAAAAGAAGAAATTCTGAAGCTTTTCATTTACACATTAGGACAGGCCCATAATCCAATGCACTAATTTTTCTTTAGAACCACGAAGTTTGATTATTAGCTATATCACATAAAAAACCCATTTGCCCAAGGTTAAGTTAGTTGCCCTGAAAATCATAATTTTCTCCGATAACTTAATACTTCGATGGTTGCAAAGGCCAAACCATAATACGACCATAAACAGAGTGGAATTTAATAACAATCAGCCAATTTCAATGTCGTGAAAACCCCTGCCATAAACAGGTTTAACCACAAAATCCAGTACATGAACCATTAGAATTATGGGGGGAAAAGTAAATTAAGAGGATATGCAAACTAAAATCAAAGCAAAACAGAAAACCCACTTGGGATTTATCAAATTAATCAAACAACACCACCACAAAAATAACAAAAAAGCAAGACCAAATCAAAACCCATCAATGATCTAACAAAACACCAGGTGGAAACACAGAATTCTCAACAATGCATGGGACATAAAGGACTGATGTCAGTTCAAAGAATGTCATGGAATTTAGAAGAGAATGATTGAAGAGCCAAAAGTACCTCTACAACGAATAACCTGACCAGCTGTGCTTGAGCTTGACATCTTTTAGCTTTCTCTTCTCTCTCTATATTTCTGCGAAATGGAATTCTCTTTGGCTGTGGAGAGATGGGTTTGAATGTACAGGTATATAGATAACAATGAGACACCAAAACCATGGAGCAGAAAACCTTTAACTTCCATTGTTTTGGTTTTTCTCTCTGTAAAACTGCTGCAACCCACAGTCGCCTTGCCTTCAATCTAGTTTCTGGTTTTCTTCCAAAATGTTGACTTTTTATATGCCTGGCGGTATTAGTGAAGAGTTGAGAATGAGACTGAATCTAATGGTCCGGAGGATACACATGGATATGCGGGTTTGTCAGTCATTTTGTGCCACGTGGCAAGGGAATAATTCGAACACATGGTTTGAATATGACATTGAGAAAATGGATTTTTTCAGTAATGTTATGTTTGTCAAATTTTTTTATCAAATTTATGATCACAAGTGACGTGACACAATCCTTATCATTGATTATTAATAGGACTCACTTATTTAATGGTGAAAATTGTGTCACATCATTTGAGATAAAAACTTCCAAAATCTAGAAACGTGGGGAAAATCGCTGACAACTCTTAGGAATCACCTCGGACAAAGAAGAACTTTGATTTTCACCCTTGGTTGGAAGAAGGAAACTCGGAAATCAAACTCTTTACTTTAATCCACTTGGCAAAATAAAAAAAGACTAAAGCAGGAGAAGACTTAAGCTGGAAAAGGTGGTCAAACTCACGAATGGTGGGTGGAGAAATGTTTCCACTCTCGCGCCAGTGAACAAGAAGACCAACCAACAAGCCCCAACAGTTGGGAGAAACCCGAGATAGACACACATTATAGAAGGCGAGGACATCTCGAATGAAGCCATCTTGGAACGTTGAGGTGAAGAAATATGTCATCCCAAGAATAGATGAGTTGCATCTTTCGTCCTCTTTGGGAGAATGGAGCAAAATAGAAACTGGAAAGGAGTACTCCTCCCTCAGGGCCTCCAAGTCATCCTTGTCAATATGACTTGGAGTCGACTCACCACATCAAGTAAGATCAGAAAGGTCTCATCAGATCTTTTTCCTTTTAGGGCCAGAGGAAACTAGAACCCCTTTTGACTCCCTTTTCTTGGAACTACTGGAGACAGCTGGGGGCAAAGCCAACTGAGGTTCTATGGAGTGACCTGAAGTTGAGGCCACGAGAATCGATCCGGCATCCTCCAAATCTGATACCCTATTACGAAACTCAAATCTCTTTGTCGAAAATAATGAAAATTGGTCGCCCTCAACCGAAACAGTGTCATTGATAGAGGGCTCCTCACCACCAGGCTCGCGGCCCATCTGGATGCCGTTTGCCTAGAACCAAGGTCTCGAATGGTTCTTGTACAAGCGTGGGGAAGCTCCCACTGATGCCACTACTTCTCATGAGGATGTCTATTTTTCTTATTTGTATAATCTGAATATCTCATGAGGAATTACGACCTAGGGTTGATTCATGGTGTCAATGCTCATTGCGGCATTGAAGCCTACTTGCCTTAGCAATTTATCCGTCAATTTGGCCAAATGCAACAAATTTCTTATCCTTTTTCTCGCACTTTCAATGTTGATTAATTGATCGAATATGACCAAGATAAACATCCAAAAAGTCAACCATCGCTACTCTCTTGCCCATCACTCTTTTCGAATGACCTCCTTCACCGAGTCATTCGATGTTTTGAATATTGCCAAGGCTTGGTGGATGCCATACGTCGCTTGGCAATTTGACCGCGACACGACTACTATCCTTAACCACGTGAACTTCCCGTCACTAGTTCAATCATCTCCCAGGCTGGCTCAGTCAAGGCTTCTCTTTCTACTATTATTCCTCCTCGGGTAGTTGACTTTGATCCTACAATCTCGGTGGATATGGCTTCTTCAACTATTACCACTTCTCCAACACGGTCTTGTTGTAAGGACAAGCGGCAACACTCTTCTGCAACTCCTTTTACATCTATTTCTCATGCTCAAGTTGTAGAGGACCAAGATTTCAAAGATGATGCCTCCCTTTTGTGTCTGTTCATCATCGTGAAAGTACTCCTCGCTCTACGATCTTTTCGGTCGACGCAAGGCCCTCTCAAGATGCCATCTGTGGAAACCTCGAGCCTTTTAGCCCGATCACTTTTCCAATTTCTATTGCCTCTTCTATGACCGTAGCTGACTTGGCTTTGTGGAGCCTTCTTTTGATAATATGGCTATTGATGCAGCCGACGATGTCAAAGTTGTGGACCTTGAACTCGAAGAAAGTCTAACCCCAAGGTAAGAAACTCCCACCTCTCCAACAGGCCAAAATACTCCTAAGGCTGTTGAGACTATCCAGGCCGCAACCCCTTCTAGGGCCACTATTACTTCCTCGGTTATTCTTCCTTCTCATGATGCTGACTTATCTTTTATCCTGACTTCCTTGAAAGCTCATCTCTCTTTTGGTCCTATCTCCTTCAAGCAATCGAGGCTGATTCTAGAGTATGATTTTGAATGCCATCGTGGGACCGTAATGACAGTCCTAACTGGCCACTTTGTTGTTTTGCCGGATGAGATAAAACTCCTCAAGGAGTGGTTTCACTCAATCAGAGCCCTCTCCAACTCTCCTTTTCTTCTCAAAGAGGACTGTTAGAAACTTGCTCATTTAGTCAATGAACTTCCATCCCTTCTTCGAGAAGCGGAGCTACTGTATCAGAAACAATAGTATTGTGTTGCCATCATCCGTGACCAATAAGAGCGACTGGTCAACCTGAATCAGCAAATTCAAATTTGTTCCACCCACTCGAGCCACTTTGAGTCTCTTCCTCAAAGGCTGGCTAAAATAGATTGCAAGATTGCCGAGCTCGAGGTCGAACGTGCAACGCTCCTAGAGGAATTTGTGTCCTATTAGGGGCTTTTGGAGGAACTTAAGGTTGCTACAGTAGATGGTATAGCCTTTGTAGATGCGGGCTTGACCCCTATCAAGTCTGCTTCGGCCAAATTATAGGCCATGAATAGGTCACTGTACCAATTAGAAGTTCATTTTTCTGATCTTATACAGTTCCTAGAAAGATAATAAATGAAAAAAATAGAAATGGACTCTTTTGCCCCTTACTATCTTCACTCATATCTGTCTTTTCATTCCTTTGATGATGATTGACATGACTTTGAATTTATTGGCATTAATTGCCACTTATAACACATTTTCCTCCATTTGATCCGCGTGCGTGCATTTCGACACTTTGACTGTTGTTCAGAGTGACGTTTCATTTCCCTCATTAAACTGTCATAAATGTTGACTGTTTCCTAGGCAAGGCCATTAAAATATTCAATTCCTTCATGGATTATAAATACTGAAGGACTTAGGTTTTTCCAAAGTACACCAGACTAACGCATGCCCTCTTCCTTGGGCAATATGCTGTTATTCTTTTTGAACTTCCGGACCAATAAAGGATAAAGCTGAACAATCACCTTATTAACCTCCAAACTCTTTCCTCCTTCGGTCTTAGTAATGGCCTTTGCTATTTATTTTCCTCTTCACATCCACAGTTAGTTGTACCAACCTACTTCATATTCTTCCTTCAAATGGACACTTTATTTCACCTCCATCCTTAGGTCATTTTGTAGATCCTTTTCTTGGGGCGAAGGCAAAATGGGTGGACAACATGCGCTTGTTAAAGTTGGAAGAAGATACTACATCTGACTTTTGGTGCATCTGGTGGCCACATTATGTCCTATTCCTTTGATCTTCAGATTGGCCTTAGGATGAGTTTCCTCAGCATCGCTTTTCGAAAAAGGAAGTGGTGTGACTAGGGACAATTGACATGTTCAAGGAGATCCGACCAGGAGATGCTCATGTTAGAGGTCTATACTCTGGATCCAACAACTCATCAACTTTCTTCTACTCCTTTTTTCATCTTCAAACTCATGACAACAAGCTTTTAGAACAAGCTATCCTGACGTCATACTTATGCAACACTTATTGTACAAACTTCTATGAATAAAATTTAGTTTGTTGTTTGCTCTTCTCCATTTTTCTTGTTACATTTCACAAATATTAAAATTGTATGATAATTCTCTTGTTGGCTGTCGGTCTATTCTAGGCCACCGGTCGTGACCCCTTAACTAAAGGATCTTGCCCGCATTTCGTGGCCTCCTAGACTGTTGGTCTATAAGTCTTCAAAAACTTCCCGTTAATAGATCGAGTATGGTGTTCTCCATTTAAATCTCCTAAGTGGTAACCACTGTCTTTCTTGACCTGGAGGACTTCAAATGGCACCTCCTAGTTGGCTGACCATTTGCCAGTCCTTGGATCATTTAGTCCTAGAGGAAACTTTACTTTCTAGACTAAGTCACCTATGTCAAAGGTTATGTTCATGAACCTCTTGTTGTATGTGTCACGCCCCATCCCGGTCTCCCAAAGATGAGACGTGACTAGATTTTTAATACACCTGTTTACATATATATATAATCTGGACTAATAAAACATTAAATAATCTCACATGTGCAACAACACCACCCATCACCTTAGTCATTAAGCATGATGGTAAAACCTGTCTCATAACTTGTACCATATATAACACCTGTACTAATTATTTGTTTCCCAGGTTATAGACATATACCAAAAACCCACACCCACATAGCATACAACTCAACGTATGTTTGTTGAGTCTGTTACAATCATATACTATTAAACAGTTATAATAATCTCTCACAAATATAATACACAACCCAACAATTTAATCATACCGACACTCAACCTGAGTGATATCACCCTAATATTATTCAAGACTCAATCGACTGGACAGTAGACTGGTCTGCATCTTCCTCTACAGTACCTAAAAAAGAGAAACTATAGGGGTGTGAGCTAAACCACGCGCTCAGTGAGTATACATGTTGTATATGAAATGGAA
The DNA here is from genome assembly GCA_951799425.1 of Ilex aquifolium. Lineage (NCBI taxonomy): Eukaryota > Viridiplantae > Streptophyta > Magnoliopsida > Aquifoliales > Aquifoliaceae > Ilex > Ilex aquifolium. The sequence continues at coordinate 30,364,705 of OX637391.1, forward strand.
ATGATAGTAATACACTGAAATATATAGATACACGTATCAAGCAACAACATCATTCCAATTCCAAAGAATTCACAAGCCACATCATGTCCATACTACCCTTCATCGGGTAATTGATCCCACATGGATCCGTGTCTCCCGAACCTCCCGGGAACACTACAGTGCTAGCACACCACTGCGCGCCCAGTGATCAGGCATCGATGCCCCTGTCTCAAACAGTGCGCCACATTCCACAATACACAATACACAGTACAAAGCATCATTCAATCACATAAACATGTAGCACATTATCCTGGAGAATTGCTATTAAATTATATCATTTACTATCATCTTATAATAGCATTTCTAAAACATATAAATATATACACCCACCTCAAATATACAGATCTACGACCCTTCGGTCCTATCGGTGGATCCTTCCAGTGTTACCGTATTTGTTCCAACATCGACTGTCTCACATGTTCCACCTAACACATTTGTAATTACAATATCAATATTTTTATCACATATAATAATTAATCATGGACTAATGCATGCAAAATGGTGCACCCCAAAGTGCCTCGGTAACTCCGGTTACCGCACTATCCACTCACACACTAGCACTTTTGTTCTAGGGATCATATTTTCTCGCCAAATCTCTAAAATCACTCACATTAATCACAATTAGGATTACATAGGTCAAACACATTGACCGGGGGGTCCATTTTCACACATTTCGACCCCGAATCCTAAAAACTGTACTTCCGACATTTCATACATTTCGCACCGGACATTATACTCATTTGCATTCGAAAGTCACATTATCACATCAAGCATCATTTAAAAGTGCTGCATGCAAAATTTCAGGTCATTTGGATTAAAATTCACACATGTGATAATAACATTTAGAAATCAGGGTTTCGGCGTTACCCATTTCCAACTTCTATCGTACATTTCTTTTAAAACCGCCACACTTAATCTCACACACATTTAATTATGCAATTTCAGCCTCTTATTGAACCCTTTAACCTATCCATTTCATACCAAAAAATCTCAGTTCCAACACCGCCTACCTAAAGCGTTTCAAGGATCTCAATATGCATTTCCCACATTTTTCTTACACCTAGTTTAATACCCATTTGGAACCTTTACTTAGCAGCCCATTAATTACGTTTAATATACTTAATTTAACCTCACAAAAATATGTTTTGAAATTAACCTAAAACATCCCATAAAATTAACTAAAACAGTCCATGAAATTAAATTAAAACAGTCACTAATTTCAAATAAAACAGCTCCTATACTACGTACATACTAAAATTAATTACATAAACACGCTTAAAATTAATCCATATACCTTCCTTTTCTCTCTCTTTCTCCTTGCTTTTGGCTCAAAGGAACACACCTATTTTTTCTTTCTTTCTTTCTTTCTTTTTCTCTTTCTTTTTTTCCCCTTTCTCTCTTGCTCTCCTCACTCTCGGTTCCCAGCCAAGAAGAACACACACACACACACACACACACACACACACCTTAATACTTTATAACACACACACGGCACGCACACAACACACACACACGACATGCATACACACACCCACCTAACCATAATGACTCACCTTTTCTCTCTTTTTTTTTTTGTTTTTTATTTTGTTGGCCTCCCCCCAAGTTTTTAAGTGCTTTCAAAATCAACACACTATTTTTCCCACACATGAAATTCTATAAATAGGTCTCACTAATACATCACTAACGGGGTCCACCTACCTAATGCATGCTCGCACACATCATGGCTAGGGAAGATTTAATTTAATTAACCCTTTAATAATTTCACATAATTATAATTTAGCCCACTAAATTATGCTAATATGCATGCAATGCATGATCGGGTCTCGCAACTCTCCCCCACTAATAAAAATTTCGTCCTCGAAATTACTTACCTGGACTAAACAAATGTGGATATTGGGCCCGCATACTCTCTTCAGTCTCTCAGGTTGCTTCCTCTACTGAGTCACTACGCCACAACACCTTTACCAACGGTATCATCTTCGTGCGTAATACATTCTCCTTTCTACCCAAAATCTGAACCGGCTGCTCTACATAAGTGAAATCCTCAGCTAACTCCATCGGTTTTGAAGTCAACACATTGTGATCGGTCAGGCAAGTACTTCCGTAGCATAGACACATGGAATACATCATGCAACCTGGACAACTCTACTGGTAACTTCAACCGGTATGCAACAGCCCCAATTCGCTCTACAATGCTGTACGGACCAATATACCTGGGAGCCAACTTCCCTTTCCTACCAAAATGAATGACCCCTTTCCAAGGTGATACCCATAGGAATACTCGATCACCCATCTCAAATTCCAAGTGACGATGTCGATTATCTGCATAACTTTTTTGCCTGTTCTGTGCACTCTGTAACCTCTCCTATATGACTTTAATCTGATCAGCAGTCATCTGCACAATCTCTGGACCCAAAACTTTCTCTCACCCACTTCACTCCAGCACACTGGGGTCCTACATTTTCTCCCATAAAAAGCTTCATACGGGGCCATCTCAATTGAACTCTGGTAACTGTTATTATAAGCAAATTCAATCAAAGACAAATAATCATCCCAGTTACCGCTAAGGTCCATGACTCAAGCTCTCAACATGTCCTCCAATGTCTGAATAGTATGCTCCGACTGTCCATCTGTTTGTGGGTGGAATGTTGTACTAAACTTCAAAGCAGTGCCCAGCACAGTCTGTAAGCAAGGCCAAAACCTCGAAGGAAAACGTGGATCCCTGTCAGAGATAATAGAAACCGGTACACCATGCAATCTCACAATCTCATCAATGTACAATCTAGCTAACCTGTCAAGAGCATATGACATCTTAATAGCTAGAAAATGAGCAGACTTCGGCAACCTATCAACTATCACCCAAATGGAATCATGTCCTTTCTGCGTGCGGGGAAAATTACTCACAAAATCCATAGTGATATGCTCTCACTTCCATTCTGGAATCGGTAGAGACTGTAATAATCCGGCTAGTCTCTGATGCTCAGCCTTCACCTGCTGACATACCAAACATCGAGCCACAAACTCAGCTATCTCTCGTTTCATCTTGGGCCACCAATATTGCTCTCTTAGGTCACGATACAGTTTTGTACTACCTGGATGCATAGCATATGCTGAGCTGTGTGCTTTCTCCAGAATCTCTCTTTTTAACCTTGCATCGTTAGGTACACACAACCGAGAACCAAATAGAAAAACATCAGCACTATCAACAATAAAATCAGTTTTCACCCCAGTCTTCACCTCTTTCTTCAATTTCTCAATCTGGAGATCAAACTGCTATGCCTCTCTGATCCTGTCCACCAGCACTGGTCTCAAAGTCAGTGTAGCAAGTAAAGTTGTAGTCTCTCATATCCCCAACTGCACTCTCAATGATTTCAAATCTACAAATAAACCTCTCTGAATCAACCGCAAAATAGCCAATCTATCTGATAATTTTTGACTCAAAGCATCAGCCACAACATTTGCTTTTCCCGGCTAGTAATGAATAGTGCAGTCATAATCCTTAATAACTCAATCCAGCGCCGCTGCCTCAGATTCAACTCTTTCTGGGTAAACAGATATTTCAAACTCTAGTGATCTGTATAAATCTCACATGTAACCCCATATAGAAAATGTCTACACAACCTCAGTGCAAATACAATAGGTGCAAGCTCCAGATCGTGGGTAGGATAGTTGTACTCATGTGGTTTCAGCTGTCTGGAGGCATAAGCTACCACCCTATCGTGCTGCATCAACACACAACCCAAACCTTGATGTGAGACATCACTATAAACCACGAACCCATCATTACCTGACGGAATGGTCAATACTGGTGCATTCGTCAATCTGGTCTTTAGCTCCTGGAAGCTATACTCGCATCTATCAAACCACTCAAACTTCACTTCCTTCCGAGTCAATTGGGTCAGGGGCATAGCTATAATGGAAAAATTCTATACAAACCTCCGATAGTAACCTGCCAAACCCAGAAAACTTCGAATCTCTGTCACTGTCATCGGTCTCTCCCAGTTCACTACAGTATCAATCTTAGCTGGGTCAATACATGCACCATCACCAGAAACTACATGCCCCAAAAACACCACCCTTTCCAACCAAAACTCACATTTACTGAATTTGGCAAATAATTGCCTATCTCTCAATGTTTGTAGTACCACCCTCAAATGTTGCATATGATCCTCTATACTATGAGAGTATATTAATATATCATCGATGAAAACTATCACAAATGAATCAAGATATGGCTGGAATATCCGATTCATCAGATCTATAAATACCGCAGGAGCATTAGTCACACCAAATGGCATCACCAGAAACTCATAGTGCCCATACCTGGTCCGAAAAACAGTCTTCGATATATCACTATCCCTGACTTTCAACTGATGATATCCTAACCGAAGATCAATCTTTGAAAACACCCGAGCACCTTGTAGCTGGTCCAACAAATCATCGATACGCGGTAATGGATACTTGTTCCGGATAGTCACCCTATTCAGCTGTCTATAATCAATGTATAATCTCATAGTGCCATCCTTCTTCTTTACAAATAATACTGGTGCACCCCAAGGAGATACACTAGGCCGTATAAATCCCTGTTCTAACAAATCCTGCAACTGCACTTTAAGTTCCTTCAATTCAGCTGGAGCCATCCTTTATGGAGTAATGGATATAGAACTAGTTCATGGCACAAGCTCAATAGTAAATTCCACCTCCCGATCCACTAGTAACCCTAGTAACTCTTCAGGAAACACATCAGCAAACTCATTAACCATATGAATATTCTTCAATTCAGGGGTACTTCTCTGAGTATCTTTCACATAAGCCAAGTACCCATAACATCATTTCTTGAGTAATTGCCTGGCTTTAATTGCTAATATCAAATTCCTCGGCTCAGGGTGTCGCTCTCCAAAGAACCGAAACAAAGGAACATGTGGAATTCTAAATACTACTTCTTTACGAAAATAGTCAATAGTAGCATGATATGCAGACAACCAATCCATTCCTAAAATCAAATCAAAATCCTGGAAGTCAAAAGGTAACAGATCTGCAGGTAATTCTCTATTGCCCACCTGAACTAGGCACTCCCTATATACTAACATGGTCGTCACACAATCACCCGTGGGAGTAGCTATAGTCAATCCACAGTCTAACGGAGTAGGTGGTCTATTAACATGCATGGAGAATGGCAGTGATATAAATGATTATGTGGCACTTGAATCTATAAGTACTCGTGCCTGTTGACCAAAAATAGATATCATACTTGTGACCACATCTGGGGTCGCCTGAGCATCCCGCTGGGTAAGTACAAAGACACGACCTCCAACCTCAAGTCCACTCGGTCCACTGCCACCAGCACCGCTACCTCTAGTACTGCCTCCTCGTCCTTGACCTCTACCACTCGCTGCTAGGGATGTCAGTGGACCGGGAAAAAACGGGTATTCGTCCAAACCCGCCCCGTTTGGACCGGGGATGGACTATACGTATTGGACGGTGGACGTATACGGGGATACCCGTATAAACCCGTGCGGGGATGAAGGCGGGGATGGACTTACCCTTGCCCCCGCCCCTCCCTGTCCCCGATTACCCGTCATATATATATATATATATATATATATATATATATATATATATATATATATATATAATGCATTTTGTTGCATGTAGATCAATAGCCAATGGCTTCATAAATTTTTCTATACCTAGTTGACTCATGCTCTTGGATTTTTTCTAATTGAAAATAATAGTTGAATCAATTCATTTTCCCTAACTTCCAATCCCCCACGCCATGTTGGTTTTGATTGAAGGTATTTTTTTTTTCTCTCTAAATTTCAAGCATTTTAATGCAGTTAGTTCCTCGTTCAAAAATGAATGTACTAGCTTCTAGATTTTTTTTCACTGACAAGCAAATATACCTTCTCTTAGAGCCCTTCCTAATATTCATTCCATTTAACATGAACCTAAAGATTATAGCATAAATTAAAAGGGGATGGGACCAAGGGGAAACACCAGATGTCAAGTCAAACCCTTTTTTGTTGAGCTTGCATTTTTACATCATATGCATATTATAGAGGCCAAATTATTTTTATTATAGGTACATAATTTTTTTTTTTTACATGTAGTTGATTACAAGCAATGGAAGGAGAAGAAGTGAGAAATATTGGCTTGGTCTTAGGCTTGGGCTTGGGCGGGTACGGGGGAAGCGGGGACGGGGATGGGGATTAGAAATTTACCCGCGGACGGGGATGGGAATGAAAATTATACCCGTTAACGGGGGTGGACCGGGGATGGACGGAGATTTTTTAAGCGGGTATGGGGATGAAGACTACACTCCCCGCCCCCGCTTCGGTCCACTGACATCCCTACTCGCTGCTCCTCGAGACACCGTAGATGCACTACCCATCGATGAACTTTGGGTAGACTATTGCGGACAATCTCTCTGCGTATGTCCCTCCTGGCCACATAAAAAGCAACGTCGTGATACAGTACGTCTTGGTCCTCCCATAGGACAGTTCCGTACAATATGCCCAATCTGCTCATAACGGTAACACGTAACTGTACTCCCCCGAGACTGTCCCATCTCTCGACCCGGTGCAAAGGAAGATGATCCGCTCACTCCCTGTCCTCGACTTTGGAATAGAACTCCTGATTTCTTTTTACTTGCATCCTTCGAAAACATTCTTCTCCAGGCTCTACTAAATAAACTTCCCTTAGAACCTTGTCCACTTGGCTCAAATATTCCCCTCTTTGCCTGCTCACTTGCACTTTCCATTTCTTTTAGATCATCTTCCACAATTAGGGCTTTGTTGTATAAGTTTGAACATGTTGTTAATTCCAGCATCGAAACATGGGATCTAATATTGTAATTTAGCCCCATCAGGAATCTTCTGCATCTTTCCCCCTCATCTGAGACAATAGAAGGCATAAATCTGGACAAAGTACAAAATTTTCCCTCATATTCCAACACTGTTTGATTCCCCTGCTGCATATGTAAAAATTCATTCTGCTTCTATTATCGATAACTCGAGGGAAAATACTTTTTGTCAAAGGCATCTATAAACTGCCGCCATGTGGGAACTTTAGGAACGGAACTAGCCTCCCCCTCAGTGCACACTGGCAGCAATGCTTTCTCCATAGCCTCCCACCAATACTAGGCCTCCTCCGCTAACATAAAAGTGGCCAACAACAATTTATCCTCCTCGCCAACTCCCATTACCCTGAATATCTTCTCGATGCGTCGTAACCAATTTTCTGCTTCTAATGGACCCGTAGTTCCCGTAAATATTGGTGGATCAAGCTTTTTAAACTGTTCATACAATGTATCCCTGGGCTTTACTATTTCCACTCGTGTTGTATGTTGAAGTACTTAGCTGCTACCTCCCATAGTTGTCTAGCCTCCCGATCACCCGATTCCTCCTCCACCTGGGGTCGTTTTCCCCTATCTCCTGCCCTAGCAGATGATCATTCTCCCTCCATGTATCACTGTAACAAATGTGATTATCGTATATGGGTCATGATAGCATGCAGTATGTATTCCACACACTCACACGGACCTCTAACACCCCACCTAAACAGACCAATCCCTAAGTCCACTGTCACACTAGATTCAACTCGACAACTGAACTATAACCTTTAGCTCTGATACCAACTAAATTGTCACGCCCCATCCCGGTCTCCCAAAGATGAGATGTGACTAGGTTTTTAATACACCTATTTACATATATATATATATATATATATAATCTGGACTAATAAAACATTAAATAATCCCACAGGTGCAACAACACCACCCATCACCTTAGTCATTAAGCATGATGGTAAAACCTGTCTCATAACCTGTACCATATATAACATATGTACTAATTATTTGTTTCCCAGGTTATAGACATATACCAAAAACCTACACCCACATAGCATATAACCCAATGTATGCTTGTTGAGTCTGTTACAATCATATACTATTAAACTGTTATAATAATCTCTCACAAATATAATACATAACCCAACAATTTAATCATACCGACACTCAACCTGAGTGATATCACCCTAACATTATTCAAGACTCAATCGACTAGACAGGGGACTGGTCTGCATCTTCCTCTACAGTACCTAAAAAAGAGAAACTATAGGGGTGTGAGCTAAACCACGCTCTCAGTGAGTATACATGTTGTATATGAAATGGAAATGATAGTAATACACTGAAATATGTAGATACTATATAAATACATGTATCAAACAACAATATCATTCCAATTCCAAAGAATTCACAAGCCACATCACATCCATACTACCCCTCATCGGGTAATCGATCCCACATGGATCCGTGTCTCCCGGGAACACCACAGTACTAGCACACTACTGCGCGCCCAGTGATCAGGCATCGACGCCCCTGTCTCAAATAGTGCACCACATTCCACAATACACAATACACAGTACAAAGTATCATTCAATCACATAAACATGTAGCACATTATCCTGGAGAATTGCTATTAAATTATATCATTTACTATCATCTTATAATAGCATTTCTAAAACATATAAAGATAGACACTCACCTCAAATATACAGATCTATGACCCTTCGGTCCTATCGATGGATCCTTCCGGTGTCACCGTATCTGTTCCAACACCGACTGTCTCACATGTTCCACCTAACAAATTTTTAATTACAATATCAATGTTTTTATCACATATAATAATTAATCATGCACTAATGCATGCAAAATGATGCACCCCAAAGTGCCCCGGTAACTCCGATTACCGCACTATCCAGTCACACACTAGCACTTTTGTTCTAGGGATCATATTTTCTCCCCAAATCTCCAAAATCACTCACATTAATCACAATTAGGATTATGTAGGTCAAAAACATTGATCGGGGGTCCATTTTCACACATTTCGACCCCGAATCCTAAAAACTGTACTTCCGACATTTCATACATTTCGCACCGGACATTATACTCATTTGCATTCAAAATTCACATTATCACATCAAGTATCATTTAAAAGTGTTGCATGAAAAATTTCAGTTCATTTGGATTAAAATTCACACATGTGATAATAACATTTAGAAATCAGGGTTTCGGCGTTACCCATTTCCAACTTCTATCGTACGTTTCTTTTAAAACCGCCACACTTAATCTCACACACACATTTAATTATGAAATTTCAGCCTCTTATTGAACCCTTTAACCTCTCCGTTTCATACCAAAAAATCTCAATTCCAACACAGCCTACCTAAAGCGTTCCAAGGATATCAATATGCATTTCCCACATTTTTCTCACACCTAGTTTAATACCCATTTGGAACCTTTACTTAGCAGCCCATTAATTACGTTTAATATACTTAATTTAACCTCACAAAAATATTTTTTGAAATTAACCTAAAACAGCCCATAAAATTAACTAAAACAGTCCATGAAATTAAATCAAAATAGTCACTAATTTCAAATAAAACAACCCCCATATTATGTACATACTAAAATTAATCACATAAACACGCTTAAAATTAATCCATATACCTTCCTTTTCTCTCTCTTCCTCACTTTCGGCTCAAATGAACACACCTATTTTTTTTTTCTTTCTTTCTTTCTTTTTCTCTTTCTTTTTTCCCCTTTCTCTCTTGCTCTCCTCACTCTCGGTTCCCAGCCAAGAAGAACACACACACACACACACTATTTTCTTGTAAATTAAACACACACACACACACACCCCTTAATACTTTATAACACACACACGGCACACACACAACACACACACATGTCATGCATACACACACCCACCTAACCATAATGAGTCACCTTTTCTCTCTCTTTTTTTTTTTTTTTGGTTGGCCTCCCCCCAAGTTTTAAAGTGCTTTCGAAATCAACCCACTATTTTTCCCACACATGAAATTCTATAAATAGGTCTCACTAATACATCACTAACGAGGTCCACCTACCCAATGCATGCTCGCACACATCATGGCTAGGGAAGATTTAATTTAATTAACCCTTTAATAATTTCACATAATTATAATTTAGCCCACTAAATTATGCTAATATGCATGCAATGCATGATCGGGTCTCACAGTACGCCTTGGCGGCTCTGAGCTTTTGCACTTTAATGCAATCCAAAGCACCCAATCACACTTCGTCCAAATCCTCAAGCTTGATCATCATGGCCTCGTTGTACTCAGTTGAACTTAGCCTATTCTGAAAATCCACTAGCAATGATCTCATTGTCATTTTCATAGGCAAGACCACGTCGTGCCCATGTGTTAGCTTACATGGCGTGATTCTGGTGCTAGATCATTTGGACGTTCTGTATGCCCATAGTGATTCTGATAATTTGTCATGCCATCCCCTTGGGTTGTCTTCTACCGTCTTTTTGGCAATCCCTTACATCACCTTGTTAGTAGATTCTACTTGGCTATTTCCTTGCTCGTAGTATAGGGTTGAGTGGATTATGCTAAAACCATGCTCCTTTACAAATCCCTTAACTTCACTACCTGCAAATATTGTTCCTTGGTCGGTCACTATGTACTAGGGAAGCCTAAATCAGTGCATAATATTTTTTTTTATCATTCGTATGATGTCGACCTGATTGACCATCCTCATTAGAATGGCCTCCACCCACTTTGTGTAATAGTCAATTGCCAAAATGATAAAAGAATGCTGCTTCGTAGAAGGGGGAAAAATCTCCTTATCAAATCCATGGCCCAAGCTTTGAATGTCCATGACTTGATTACAGGATGCATTTTTATTGTTGGCACTCTCTGGATGGGCCCGTGACGCTGACTTGATTGGCAGCCTCTTGTATACTCAATGCAATCCTTTAGAATGTTTGACCAATAATAGCCATATCTTCTGATTAGCCACTACATCTTGATACTAGCTTAATACACACCACACATGCCCTAATGACTTTCTCCATTACCAAGATAGTCTCTTCCCTGCCGATGCACCTTATCATGCATTCTTTTTTTATACAGTTCCCCATCCATTAATAGGTCTTTTAACGGCCTATTCACATCCTTATTTGGATTCCTTAGAAACTACATGATGTTAAACCTCCAATCTTCCTCTTCCACTTCTACTATTAGCTCTTCAAATTCTATCTATCTAGTTCTTATAGATGGCAGAACTCTCCTTTGAACTTTGACTAGTTGATCGTCCATTCCTCGAGGAATTCTTAAAGCTAATCCCAGTTGGGCCAAGTTGTTAACCTGACTGTTCATCTCTCTTGGGACCTCTTGCAATGTCACATTGTCAAAATTTGCCAAACATAGTGATGGAGTGGAATGGGCACAAATCCAAACTTTTGCATTGAAAACTGCCTACGATTTGGTTAATGACTAACTGGGAGTCACCAGTTATTTCGGCCATTGATACTCCCAATCCCAAAAAAACTTCAAGCCCAATAATTAACACCTTATTTTTGGCCTAGTTATTAGTGCATTTGAACTCTAGTTTAAATGATAGTAGGGTTTCGCGAACTTGGAGTGATTCTAGAATTACCCTGGCCCCTATAGACTCATGTGTCCTTGACCAGTTGAATCTTAATTTCCATGGCATTAATGATACTATGGGTGCTCCCAGCATACCAAATGATTCCCTTGTGTCTTGTTCTACTTCCACACAAGGGTGGTCTGCTAAAAAGTCGGCCAGTGCTTGGCCTTTTATCGCGCACTGTAGCAAGTAATGAAGTGAAAATTCCATCAAGGCCAGAACCCATTTACCGATTTGGCCTTTCGTAATTGGTCTCATTAGCATGTACTTAATTAAGTTAGTTTGTGAAATAACATACACCACAACTGAAATCATATAGACTCAATTTTGTGATGCAAAGTACAATGCTAAACAAAGTTTATCGATCGGCTTATAACGTTGCTCGACTGGAGTCAAAATTTGACTTAAATAATAAACAACTTGCTCTTTGCCTGTATTATTATTTTGAGCCAATAAACACCCAATAGATTTGTGTGTAGCTGATAAGTACAATTATAGTGGTCTACCCTTAATGGATGACATATGAACTGGTAGGCTCGCAAAATACTTCTTGATCTGACAGAAAGCCTCTTAATGATGTGCTTTCTATCTGAAATCCTCTATACCTTTTAGCTTTAAGAGCTATGAGAATACCTGCGAATCGTCGAAGGAAATTAACTTGACCAATCAGGCGCTGAAGCTCCTTCTTGGTCTTTGGGGGCGCGGCCTCTATGATGATCTTCGCTTTGTTCTTGTCTACTTCAATCCCCTTCTTGTGCATCAGGAATCCAAGGAAGTTCCCTGTCATAACCCCAAAAGCACACTTCAATGAATTCATTTTTAAATGATGGGCACACATCCTTTTAAAAACCAATTTTAAATCGCTAAGGTGTTTTTTGGTTATATCTAGAGTAACCATCAAGAAAGCAATAGTAAAGATGAGATGCAACTCTTTCAAAAATTTGATCGAAGAATGGAAGAGGAAAATAGTATTTTCTAGTGACGGTGTTAAGCTTACTATACTCAATGCACATTCTCCATCCGGTAATGACTCTAGTGGGCACAAGTTCATTATTTTCATTCGACGCCACCGTCAACCGGACTTCTTAGGAACCACTTGAGTGGGACTTACCCACTTGCTATCCACAATAGGATAAATGATTCCCAGATCTAACAACTTCAACACCTCTTTCCTAACCACCTCCTTAATGTTTGGATCCAAGCACCTTTGTATTTCCCTTGTAGGTTTTGCATCCTCCTCTAGATAAATCTTATGAGTGCAAACAAGAGGGCTAATCCCTTTTATATCTGCAATGGTCCATCCAATGGCCATTTTATGCATAAAAAGAAGTTCAAGAAGCTTACCCTCTTGAGGCTCATGAAGATGAGATGAAATGATTACAAAAAATGTGTTATCTTCTCCAAGGAAAGCATACTTCAAGTCCATTGGCAAAGGATTTAATTTCAACTTGGGGGTTTGAATGCTTGAAGGAATTGGAGGGGTGGTATCTGGTGAAAGCTCTCTAAACTTGGATTTTCATTCTCTTGTCTCAAACACCAGTAAAGAATTTAACTAGTAAGCTCACTAACCTTATCATTATCCTCATCAAATTATAGAAAGGATTTATCCATGTCAACTAAACATGCTTCAAGAGGATCTAACAAAGAAGAACCATTAAATTGATCATGCACAATTGAATCAATTAAGTTAACTCCGTGCAAGTCATCACTCACATCACCCGGTTGCTTACACACATTGAAGATGTTCAACTCTAATGTCATATTCCCAGAATATAATTTCATCACTCAATTTTGAAAATTAATCAAAGCACTAGATGTAGTAAGAAATGGAGACCTAAAATGACGAGAATTTGTGCATTTGTGTTTACAATGGGTTAAGTGCCTAGAATAATGAAGTCAACTGGAAAGTAAAAATTGTCAACTTGTACCAAAACATCCTCCACCATACTCCTTAGAATCTTAATCGACCTATCCACTAATTGAAGTGTGACGGAGGTAGGTTTCAACTCCCCAAGTCCCAATTGTTGATAAACCGAATAGGAAAACAAATTCACACTAGCACCTAAGTCAAGTAATGCTTGTTCTATTTTGAATTTCCCTATGACACAACAATGGTGGGACAACGGGGATCATTGTATTTTGGAGGAGTATTATGTTGGATGATGGAAGACACTTGTTCGGTCAAAAAGGCTTGAAAACCTCTAAAATTTTTGAACTTATATTGGCCTTTGATGGTGAAATCAACCTTTGAGGAAAAGGCATGGGTATAGGACACTTCGGTGATTCACTGGGCACATCTTCAACTATATGCTCAACATGATTGAGACTATCATCCCCCCTAGCATCTTTCTCACTCTCTTTAGAATCTTGAGTCTTTGTGAAAATGGTTTTATCAACCACTTTCCCACTCCTAAGGGTGGTGATAGCTTGAACTTGTTCTTGGGTTATTTTTGGTGTACAAGAGAAAGCTCCCACTTGGAGTTGACCTTGTGGATTTGGTTGAGGTTGTGCCAGAAATTTTCCTTTTTCTTGGTGGCATGTGGTTGTGGTCAACTTGGTAAGTGTATTCCAGATATCATTGATGGCTTATTGTTGTTAAGTGAAATTTTGGGTTAATTGGCCAAGAGTTTGGGCGGTTTGAGTATTGATTGTGGCTTGGCTAGAAATGAATTATTGCATAGTATCCTCCAAAGTCTTCTTGGGTGGTGGAGTTTAAGAAACAAAATTAGATGGCTCTTGAGGAGATGGTTGGGAAGGAGGTTGTTGTGTGACATTATCATTCCTCCAACTAAAATTGGGGTGTGCCTTCCACCCCGGATTGTAAGTGTTTGAATAGGGGTTGTTATAGGGCTTGGAAAAAAGGCATTCACCATATTGGCTTGATCACTCAATACCTCCTTCAAAGTAGGGATACAACTGACCATTAAAAGAATGGATATAAAAAAAATTAAAAAAGATTTCTTAGTTCTCATGCCTCATCAAAAGTTTCAATTCTTATATGTTAAGAATCATGAGTAGTCACTATTGAATTTGGTTGATTCGAATCCAAATTCAATTTAAAAAATTTGATTTGAATATCCCATTAATTTTATTTTCACAACCTATATCCAAGTCCATTAAAAGTTAAATATCTTATTTTTTAAAACTGACTATCCAGTCCAAATATCTGATTCAATTCGAATAACTTCTATTGAGATGAAATTTCAGGCCAATTCTATCAAAAACAACTAAATTACATAATATATTTTTATATGTATGACTCGGATTGAATTAAATAACCAATATTTTATAATTTTAGTTCGACTTTGGAGAAACTTAAACAACCAATTACCACTTCTTCCATTGATGGTGCTCAAAATTGACTGAACTGGACTACAGACCAACTTGGGATATGGACTAGCGAATGCGTGTGTATGCAATAGTATATGCGTATGTGTGTATGATGCAAGATGAAAAGAACAGTATGAGTGGTTCGCCTTAGCCGAAAGACTAAGATTACATTTATTGTAAAGGGAGGTTCTTATTCCTTGGAAATTGTATTGCTTGGGGAAAAAGACTACGATTACAAGGTGTGTGGCTTGAAGCCGTTTACAGGATATTGCCTAGGTTCCTACTGGGTAGTTTTCTAAATGACTATCTGTGTAGTATCGTTAGCCATTTAAACATCTACTATTAGGGTTTTCGTGGTGATTCCTTTTTGCTGATTCTGTGGTCCCCTCTGTGTTTGTCTTTGTTAAGTTTAGAGAGAAGCTTAACACAATATGAGAGAGGCAAAGAGAAGTGTTGGCATACCCTACCTCTCACTATTAATCATGTATTTATAGTTACTGAACAACGAAACAAAATACGAGTATACCCTTAGTGTGGTATACATATTACAATAAACATGAACCCTAATTAACGTAAACCCTAATTATATTATAGTAGCTTTCTCAACACTCCCCCTCAAGTTGGACTATAGATACCAAATAATCCAAGCTTTGAACAAATATCCGCAAGACGAGTACGACTCAATACTTTGGTGAACATGTCTGTATGTTGATCCTCAGATCTCACAAACGAAGTTGCAATGTCTCTACTTAATATCTTGTCTCGAATAAATGGCAGTCAACTTCAATATGTTTGGCCCTCTCATAAAACACTGGATTGGCAGCAATATGAATGGCTGTCTGATTATCACAAAATAGTTGTAAAGGTAGGTGGAATGGGAAACTAATTTCCCGAATAAAGTGTAATAATCATGTCAACTCACAAACTATAGGTGTCATTGCTATATACTCAGCCTCAGCACTGGATCGTGCTACCATTGTTTGTTTTTTACTTTTCCATGAAACAACATTACCTCCCCAGAAGGTGTAATAACCAGTAGTTGATCGTCGATTAGATGGAGAACCAACCCAATTAGCATTTAAAAAACCTTCCACTTGAAGATGTCCATTAGCTCGATATAACAATCCAAGACCAGGAGTACTATTGAAATATCAAAGAATACGAATGACTGCATCCCAATGTGGTACTCTAGGACACCCCATAAATTGACTTACCGTACTGACTGTGTATGTAATGTCTGGTCGAGTAATAGTGAGATAATTAAGCTTCCCAACCAACCTGCGATACCGACTTGTGTTATCAAATAGAACGCCATCATCCATCAACAACTTTTGATTTAGATCCACTGGAGCATCAACTGGTCTACTACCCAGTAAACCTGGCTCTTCTACTATGTCAAGTACATATTTCCTTTGGGATAGACAGATAACCTGCTTAGATCTGGCAACTTCAATACCCAAGAAGTACCTAAGTTTTTCCAGATCGTTCGTATGAAATGTGTCGTGCAGAAATATTTTTAACTGAGTAATACCCTCAGAATCATTACCCGTGATTACAATATCATCAACATAAACCATCAATAGAGTATACCCTGTAGTTGTTTGTCTGTGGAAAACAGAATGATCTGTCTAACATCAAAGAAGACCAAACTCTAATACTGCATCTGAAAATTTATCAAATCATGCTCTTGGTGACAGCTTCAAACCATACAGAGATTTCTTTAGTCGACATACATTTCTATGATACTCCCCCTGAGTAGTAAACCCAGGTGGCTACTCCATATAGACTTCCTCAGCCAAGTTACCATGTAAGAACGCATTCTTGACATCTAACTGAAACAGGGGCCAAGCAAGGTTAGCAGCCAAAGAAATCAAAACACGCACAGAGGAGATCTTGGCAACGGGAGAAAACGTCTCCGCATAATTAACACCATATGTTTGAGTAAAACCCTGAGCAACAAGGCGAGCTTTGAGACGCTCAACCAAACCATATGGATTAAACTTAACAGTGTACACCCATCGACAACCAACCGTCCGTTTTCCAAGTGGTAAGGGAATAAGATCCCAAGTCCTATTTTGATGTAAGACATCCATTTCAACTTCCATAGCTTTTCTCCAACCTGGATCAGACAAGGCACCCTATAGAGTCTTGGGAATAGAGATAGTAGACAAATGCGTGGTAAAGCAGGAAAATATATGTGACAAGGCATCATAAGAAACAAAATCACTAATGGGATGTTCAGTAACACATGATTGAGTACCTTTTCTTAGAGCAATCGGTAAAAAGTTGGAATTACCTGAGGAACTCAAATCAGGAAACGGCAAGGAAGCAGGCAAGGGCACTTCAGCTAAGGACCGTGCACAATGGGAATATACACGGAGGGGAGTAGGGGATGGGGATACAATAGATAGTGGAGTAGGCGACGGCAAGGGGGGAGGTGTAAACTACCCAAAGTCAAGATCCAAAGGCTGCTCAGGAGCTGAAAAATACGGAACCACTTCATTAAAGGTGACATCAGCACTAGTGAAGTACCAATAAAGAGTAGGACTACAACATCGATACCCTTTTTGAGTACAAGAGTATCCAAGAAAGACACACTTGGTAGCACAAGGGTGAAGTTTATCAAACCCAGACCCCAAGTTATGGACATAAAAAACACACCCAAAAAATTTAGGAGGTAAGGAGAATAAGGGGGTATGAGGTACAAGGACGGAATATGGACTTTGCCCATTTAACACAAACGACGACATGCGGTTAATAAGGTGACAGGCTATAAGAACATCATCACTCCAAAAAATACGAGGTACATGCACTTGAAATAATAATGCACGGGTAACTTCCAACAGATGTCGATTCTTACGGTCAGCAATATCATTCTGTTGAGAAGTGTAGGCACAAGAGGTTTAATGAATAATACCAGTCTTATGAAGATAAGAGGATAAAGGATCAAACTCGTATTCTGTAGCATTATCAGAACAGAGAATACGAATGCGACAACCATATTGTGTTTTTACTTCTTGACAAAAGGTCTCAAATATAGAGCATAATTCAGAACGGGTTTTCATAAGAAATAACCAAGTCACACGAGAGTAATCATCCACAAATAACACAAAATAAGAAAATTTATTAGATGAAATATTCTTTATTGGGCCTCATACATCTGAATGAACCAAAGCAAATGGACTCAATACACAGTTATTAACTCTTGACTGAAAGGAAACACAGTGATGCTTACTAAGTTGACAAGTCTCATAAGAGACAGACGGCACATGACTAAGGCTAGGGACTTGGCGCTTTAGATTCTAGAGCGAAGGATAACCAAGCCGACAATGCCACTGAGAGGGAGATGACGAGGTCTGAAATGCCTGAGGGGATGTATCGAGGTCAAGATAATAGAGACCACCAGCTTCGTGCCGCGTACCAATCTTCCTCTTCGTCTGCAAATCCTGAAACACACAGTAGAAAGTGAAAAATGTTACCGAACAATTAAGAGAACGAGTAATCTTGCTAATAGAAAGTAAACTAAAGGAAACTGAGGAACAAATAACACTAATGATAAGGACATTTCGGTACTCAATTGAGTAGTCCTCAAACCTGAAACTTTAGAGGAAGTGTCATTAGCATGAGTAACACTATGTGGGGAATTAACAAAATGATAAGTAGAAAAGACATAAGACGAACCGATTATGTGGTCAGAGGCGCTGTAGTCTATGATTCAGGGACTGCGAGTGGAGGACAATAAACAAGTGGAAGCAGTACCTAACTTGGCAAACGTGGCAGTGGAAGAGGATGAAACAACCTGCTGTTGGGACAGGAGCTGAGCATACTCCTCGCGGGTAAGTGTAACAAATCTAGAGTCAAGTGGAGCTGGACGTTATTGGGAGAAAGTAACATCCTAATAAGAGGTCTGATTAGCAATGCCCGAAGGATTGCCATGTAAATCCCTAATAATCAACGGTGTGTCCTCCACGACCACAATGAGTGCACACACATGAACTAGATCGACCACCACGATCTCCAGTACGGCCTCCCCGTCCTCCATGACCACCACAGTTACCACCACCACCTTGTGAACTATCATTATGGCTAGTAGGAACAACAAGTGATGAGCGGTCATAAGGTAAATTGCGGTCAACACCAGAAGTCCCAATAGACAATGTAACACATTGTAAACAAGAGAAAACCTCAAGCAGAGATGGAAGACTGGAACTAGCCAAAATCTGAGAACGAACAACCTCATATTCAGGTTTCAAACCCATCAGGAAATGAAAAACATTCATATCTTCATGTTGCTTCTGCCACACTGTAGCATTAGTGGTGAACGGGTGGTAGAGCTTCAGTTCCTCACAAACTCTCGTGACATGGGAATAATAATCTACAAGACTTAGATTTCCTTGGTCTAAACGAAAGTACTGTTGACACACCTCATATGCACGAATAAAATTACTTGTGCCCGAATACATAATAGCCAAGTGGTCCTAAATTTCTTTAGCCATGTCAAGATAAAGTAAAGTGGAGCTAATACTAGCCTCAATACTATTCAATAATAAAGATATAATCTGAGCATCTATATGCTCCCACTGATCATACCCAGGAGTACCTTCCTTGGGTTTAGGGTCCACTAAATATTTCTTGAGGCCTTTACCTTTTAGAAATACTTGGATTGATCATGACCATAAATCATAATTAGTCTCATTAAGCTTGACTAACATCATAGGACCATTAAATAAAACAATAGAAGACAAACCAGGTGGCACAGGAGAAGTAACAACTAATATGTCATCATTCTTGGATTTGATAGCTATAGGGATCTGAACAGTGCAAAAAAGAAACTGAATCAGGCAAAGCAATGCTGGATGGATGAACCGAACAAGGGAAGCTTGCTAGATCGCTGAACCGACCAAGAAGAACTCGTTGGACCGCTGAATTGGACAAGAGAGGTTTGTTGGACCGCTGAACCGGAGGAAAAACTTCACTGGACTGCTGAACCGGACATGCGAGGTTCACTGGACCACTAAACCGGAGGAAAAAACTAATAGAACCAGTCTGAACCAGTGCAAGATTGACTAAATCGGGACTAAACCGATATTGGACCGGGATTAAACCAGACTTGGACCGATCTGGTCTGAAGGCCGCTGGATCTGGGCTGGATCCAGATCTGGATCTGGGTTGGATCTAGATCTGGATCTGGATTGGGCTTGAGGCTAGTTTAAGCCCGTGGACATGGACTCGTTACCCAAACCCGCAACCCACCCGTGTGGGTCGTCTTCTTCACTAACTAGGGTTTCAACCAAACCCTACTCCTTTTCTTCGATGTCGACGGCGCACGCACCAGTCGACGTTACCAAGGAACCCCAACAGCCACACTACCACAGAAGCCACCAAAAGCCACACAAGTCGACGGGTCCTCACACCCAATCAGCGACTACACTACCACAGCGACGAGGAATGTCGACAGCAACACCACACGAGCACCACCATAAACAACACCAATACCAAATCAACTCAATAGAGAACCACCGAAAACCACCATCAATTTCACTCCGAAGCTGCACCATTGGGAATGCACAGGTTTAGTGCAAACCCATTCAACACCGGCAGACTCAGTGAAGACGCGAAATAGAAAAAAAGGAAAGAAGAAGGCAAGAGAAGAAAAGAAGAGAAAAGAAAAAAAGAAAAAAAAAAAGGGAAAAAAAAAAGATTAATAGGATTTTTGACCTAACCTTACTCTGATACCATGTTAAGTTTAGAGAGAAGCTCAACACAATATGAGAGAGGCAAAAATAGGTTTTGTCTTACCCTACCTCGCACTATTAATCTTGTACTTATAGTTACTAAACAATGAAATAAAATACGAGTATACCCTTAGTGTGGTATACATATTACAATAAATATAAATCCTAATTAATGTAAACCCTAATTATATTATAGTAGCTTTCTCAACTCAACAGTCTTGTTACTGGAGCTGTGGTCCCTGACGCCTTTATGCCCTTACTACTCACTGGATGCAGTACATGAGTTATCTCCACTACCGATGGGTTTTCGTTCATTAGAATTGTCAAGTAATGTCCCCTTATCTCCTGTCCACGTGTCATGTTGCAGCTCTCCCAGACTAACCTGGTGTCATTCTCCCATTCCCCGAGCTGGTACTTATACTAGGCTCGTTAACGTCGAGCTAGCACCTATTCCGAGATCGTTTGCATCGGGCCTATTTGGAATTGGGTCGTGGTCCTGTTCAAGCCCAATGAATGCTATTTGGATGAGATGTTTGGGCCATCTTATGTGAGCCCAGAGGATTTTGGGCTCTAGAGGGGACTCCGACTTAAATCCATCATCATTAGTTGCTCCCTAACTCTAGGTCAGGTGGATGACCTTCTAGCTCCGTTCTGGGGTTAAAATCAACTTTTTTGCCGTAATGATTACCCTGTGGGTGACAGTTCCTCATGATTACTAGCATTGTTCCAGTAACGTGTTTAGTTCCCCTATACTTGTTTTGATGTGAAAGACGTGTCAGGAGAGGACACGCGTCGCGGGAAGAGGGCTTCTTTGGTACGGTTCTTTCCCACATCTCATCGTGGTAATAAATGTTATAAAAAGGGGAGAATTCCCTTTACCTTTCCACTGTTATTTCAAATTTTTGACTTTTCGCTCTCCTTTCCCTCTTTCTAGACTCTAAGGCAGTTGCCTCGTTCCTCTGATGATTTTGAGAACTCTGTTCTTTCGTTCTTCTATGAAGTAGTCTTAAATATTCATTAGGTACATACCTATTCTCTTTCTTTCACTTTGGATCCCTTTAACCCTAGCTGGTGGGGCCGTGGGTTCCATTTTGTTATTTGGAGATTTAGTTACTTTCGACGTCATTCCGACATTTTTTCTTTTTGTTTGCGCTTTGTAGATTACCCCTTCCTGTTGAGGTTGACCTTGATCAGATCTTGGTGTTTAGTCCCACTATTTTTAATGGATTGTGTTTTGCATCTGCCTTCTTTGCATTCCAGGTTATGATTTGAAGCCCTAATAGGGAGATTCATATCTGATACTTCTTCTGATCTTGTGTCAGGAGAGGAAAGTGGTGAGAGTGTTGAGGAGTTTTCGGTCTCTCATAGTAGTGGTCGTGCTGAAGTGGCTTTGTTCCCCCTAGTGGTGAGGGGCCATCTATCAACGACACTGTTCCGATTGAGGGCAACCAATTTTCGTTGGTTTTGGCAAAAGAGATTCGAGTTTCGTCCTAGGGTGTCAGATTTGGAGATCCCGGGTCAATTCCCGCGACCTCAAACTCAGGTCACTCCAAAGAGCCTCCGTTGGCTTTGCCCCAGCTGTCTTTAGCCGTTCCAAGAAGAGGGGGTCAACAAGGGTTCCAGTTTCCTCTAGCCCTAATAGGAAAATGATCTAGCGAGACATTTCTGATCTTACTTGTTGTGCCGAGTCGACTCCGAGTCGTATCGACAAAGATGACTTGGAGGCCCAAAAGGAGAAGTACTCATTTCTAACTTTTATTCTGCTTCATTTTCCTGAGGAGGATGAGAGATGCAACTCATCTATTCTTGGGATGACCTGTTTCTTCACCTCGGCGTTCCGAGCTGGCCTTAGACTTCTTGTTCATCCCTTCATTCGAGATGTCCTCGCCTTATATAATGTGTGTCTATCTCGGGTTTCCCCCAACTATTGGGGCTTGTTGGTTGGTCTTCTTGTTCACTGGCATGAGAGTGAAAACACTTCCCCACCCACCATTCGTGAGTTTGACCACCTTTTCCAGCTTAAGCCTTCTCTTGCTCTAGGCTTTTTCTATTTTGTCAAGCGAGTTAAGATAAAGAGTTTGATTTTCGGGAGGGGTGAAAACCAAAGTTCTTCTTCATCCAATGTGATTCCTGAGAGTTGTCAACAACATCTGGCGATATTCCCCATGTTCCCAATTTTGGGGGGTTCCACGTAAAAATGACATTTGAAGATTTGTCTGTTAAATATGTTTTTACCATGAGTTATATGTAGTTGTTGATTCTAAAAATAATAAAATAAAACATTAAAATAATAAATGCTTATATATGCCAAATTCTGATTGGACAAAAGATGGAGATATGAAAGTGGAAAACAAAAATGCTATGCTGACCAAGGTTTCTTATCAAATTTCCTATGTCAATTGATGTGACACAATTTTTACCATCAAATAAGTCGATTTTATTAATATTCAATTATAGAGATTGTGTTACGTCACTTGAGATGAAAATTTTAATAAGAAATTTAATAAATATAACATTCCTGGAGTGGAAAATTCATTTTCTCAATGCCATATTCAAACCATGTGTTCTAATTATTCACTTACCACATGGCACAAAATGACTAGCAAACCCACATATCCTTGTGTATGCTGCGGACCATTTGATTCAGTCTCATTCTAAACTCTTCAATAATGCCACCAGATGTATAAAAAGTCAACATTTTGGGAGAAAACCAGAAACTAGATTGAAGGCAACGCGACTGTGGGTTGCAGCAGTTTTACAGAAAGAAAAACCAAAACAATGAAAGTTAACGGTTTTCTGCTCCATGGTTTTGGTGTCTCATTGTTATATATATACCTGTACATTCAAACCATCTCTCCACAATCAAAGAGAATTCCATTTCGCAGAAATATAGACAGAGAAGAGAAAGCTAAACGATGTCAAGCTCAAGCACAGCTGGTCAGGTTATTCGTTGTAGAGGTACTTTTGGCTCTTCAATCATTCTCTTCTAAATTTCATGACATTCTTTGAAGTGAAATCACTCCTTTCTGTCCCATTCAATGTTGAGAATTCTGTGTTTCCACCAGGTGTTATGTTAGATCATTGATGGGTTTTGATTTGGTCTTGCTTTTTTGTTATTTTTGTGGTGGTGTTGTTTGATTAATTTCATAAATCCCAAGTGGGTTTTCTGTTTTGCTTTTATTTTAGTTTGCATATCCTCCTAATTTACTTTCCCCACCATAATTCTAATGGTTCATGGACTAGATATTGTGTTTAAATCTGTTTATGGCAGGGGTTTTTACGACATTGGAATTGGCTGATTGTTATTAAATTCCACTCTGTTTATGGTCGTTTTATGGTTTGAGCTTTGCAACCATCGAAGTATTAAATTATCGGAGAAAATTATGATTTTCAGAGCAACAAAAATGGGTTTTCTATGTGATATGCCCAATAATCAAACTTCGAGGTTCTAAAGGAAAATTAGTGCATTGGATTATGGGTCTGTTCTAATGTGTAAATGAAAAGCTTGAGAACTTCTTCTTGTTCAGTCTAATTTGTTGTTTTCTTTGGTAAATCCATTTCTTTGTCACGGAAAATTATGGATAGCAATGGTATATTTCTTATATCTGTTGTTGATTCACCTGATTTTTTTTTCGAATTGATAAAATGTATTGTATGCACATTCAGCTGCGGTAGCATGGGAAGCAGGAAAGCCACTGGTGATAGAAGAAGTGGAGGTGGCACCACCGCAGGCAATGGAAGTTCGTCTGAAGATCCTTTTTACCTCCCTCTGCCACACTGATGTTTACTTCTGGGAAGCCAAGGTAATTAATTGTAACTTGAGTAACTATGTTTCATCAAACCTGTTTACCTAGGTCCTGCTCGTGTGATGTACGAGTACGTATGTATTGCGAAGTTGTTCTGAAGTCATCATTAACACGTAATATCACCACCAAATTATAAGTCAAGTCGGACATAGTGAACCCCGCATAATCCAATAATTACCATGTTTACACTTGGGGTTCAGCAGTTCATATGTTGGTTTCTCTTTGGAAAGTTTATACACAACGTGTCTCTGATGACACGGTATCACCATTATGACAAATATTTCATCCTAATGTAAAACATATATTGCAATACTAGTTGCTGTGCTCAAGAGGAATTTTTTTGTGATAAATTCTCCAGTAGTGTACTATACCTGGTTACTTAATAGAAACTTGGGAATTGATTTGCAGGGACAAACACCGTTGTTTCCTCGCATCTTTGGACATGAAGCTGGCGGGTATGAACACTTTGAGAAAGAAAAAGAAAATTACTCTAATTTCAATATTTTACGATTAAACGTCTTTGAACTACATTTCACAGATCCCTAAAATGGGTGTTGTTCTTGTATATTATTCGTTCAAGGATATATTGACGTTTGTATTTTCTGTTGTGGTTGTTAGGATTGTAGAGAGTGTTGGGGAGGGTGTGACAGATCTCAAACCGGGTGATCATGTGCTTCCTGTTTTCACTGGGGAGTGCAAGGAATGCCAACATTGCAAGTCAGAAGAGAGTAACATGTGTGATCTCCTAAGGATAAACACCGACCGGGGAATAATGCTCAATGATGGCAAGACGAGGTTCTCAATTAATGGCAAACCCATTTACCATTTTGTTGGCACTTCCACCTTCAGTGAGTATACTGTGGTTCATGTTGGTTGTGTTGCCAAGATCAACCCTGCTGCACCACTCGACAAAGTTTGTGTTCTTAGCTGTGGAATCTCCACAGGTTTGTGTTTTTTTATATGTTTCATTACTTTCCTAAAAACACTTGAATATTCGTTCTTTAATTAAAGAGAATTGGGCTTTGTGTTAAAGGTCTTGGTGCTACCTTGAATGTCGCAAAACCAAAAAAAGGTTCGACAGTAGCCATCTTTGGATTGGGAGCTGTTGGCCTTGCTGTGAGTTATTCTCTCCTTATAAAAGCATAAAATAAATAAAACACAGCTCTTATTTTGTCTTTCTTATTTCGGATGCTTACATATAATTGCGTTGTTGCATGACAGGCTGCTGAAGGGGCTAGAATTGCTGGTGCTTCAAGAATCATTGGGGTGGATTTGAACTCTAACAGATTTCATGAAGGTGAGTGAGGCAGTTAGAAAATTGGTATAGGCACTATATGATCCCTATACCAATTTTCTGTTCTTGCATACCTTTCAAATGAAATTTGAAATTGAACTCGTATTCATATGTGGATACCTATGTCAACCATTGAGAGTTAAATGCTAGATAGGGGTATCTTTTGTCAACTACCGAGTGTTATTTGAGTACCGAGTTCTTAGACATAGCTAGAAACGTGGCGCGAAGTTAATGTTGGATAGCTCGTATATGGCTTCTAAGTTGCAACACATCCACCTACCCCATTCTTAAAGCAAAGACACAAAAGGATTTGGATTTAATTTACTTTTGATTGCTCTCTGATAATTCGTTTCCTCTTATGCTAACAGCCAAGAAATTTGGCATCACCGAGTTTGTGAATCCAAAAGACCATGACAAGCCTGTTCAAGAGGTATTTATACACATTTTTTCAAGTAATTTGTAGTTTTCTCACATAGAAACCTTAGTATTGATATGTCTGTCTTTTCAGGTGATTGCCGACATGACTGGTGGGGGTGTTGACCGAAGTGTGGAGTGTACTGGAAGTATCAATGCAATGATCTCTGCATTTGAGTGTGTTCATGATGTAATTTTCTCTGAACTATTCATTCGATTTGTATAAAGTTTATCATTGACAAATTTTATGTTCCTAAACCTTCATCCTTTCTTCCAGGGATGGGGTGTTGCTGTGCTTGTCGGCGTGCCAAACAAAGACGATGCATTCAAAACCCATCCAATGAACCTTTTGAATGAAAGGACTCTCAAAGGTACCTTTTTCGGCAACTACAAACCCCGCACTGACCTTCCAGCTGTGGTGGAAAAATACATGAGCAAGGTAAGCTGCATCGCTACCAATTCAGCTAGCTTTTGTTTGAAATTGTATTACTTTGCGCATAGAATTACCAAGAACTCTGAAATACATCTATGGACACAAAAGCGAGCAATCTTAATGAAGAACCCGAACACCCAACAAGATCTTAATCGCTCTTAATCAGTTTTTTTCTTTCTTTGCTCGACACATGGTGTGGGGATCCCATCTAATCAACAGTTAATCACGCCCAAATATGGACATGAATCAGCATTGTCGCTTCCTCTTAAACAAACATATGGTAGTACTGTCATCCTTACAGTTTTAATGTTGAGCAGGAGCTTGAACTGGAGAAATTCATCACCCATGAAGTCCCTTTCTCGGAGATCAACAAAGCCTTCGAATATATGCTAAAAGGAGATGGCCTTCGATGCATAATCCGTATGGATGGTTAGAGCAATGAAGAATTCAAGACTACGTGGTCTCTGATGAGTGTAAAATGAAACAGTGATATTATGATGAGGGATTGTGTGGCCTTTTTACTTTCTTTCGTTTGTGACTTTCTTGTGCTTTGTATATGAACAGAATAAGATGCCTTGTGTGTACAAAGATTCATTCGAGTTCCTGTTGGTTTTGATATGGCTTCAGTGTCTTTATCTTTTGTTTCTTTCAATGCAGCCTTGAGATCTGCTGGGATAACTAATTAGTTACACAGTTTAGATTAATGAACTGATTTTGACCTGTTCAAATTGCAAAATGAAGTGTTGATCAGCTTCATACTCATACGCTGCGTTTGGTTCGCGGTAATACCTTTGAGTAGGAATAGAATAGACATGAGAATGGAATGACATTGAGAATGAAATGGAATAAGAATTACCATTCCCATGTTTGGCAATTAACTTGGGATTAAGTCTTGGAATGGAATGTGCATTCCATTCCAATGTTTGGATTAAATTATTTATGCTGGAATAGAATGAAATTTGACCAAAATATATGTTTTGACTCAACTTAAAAAGTTTTTTTGTACACAATTCTAATGTTACTTTCAAACTTACATGCACTCTCCCTCTCTTCTCGTTTGTGTTTTGGAGAAATTTGAACTTCTAGAGTTTGATTTTATGATTAAATATACAGATTTTCGTTGAAAAATGATAATTGTTGAATTGATTATTAAATGTCAATATTTAACTTTGATAATTGTTTCTAAGAAATTGAGTTTAGTTTTGGTTTGAGTTTTTTTTTTTTTTTGCTCATGAAAAAAGGGGTGGGGGCAAGGAAGAGCGCACAAGCTTTTATCAAACCGAACTTGGGCAAGAATCAATACTTAATAGTTGAGCTCAACCAATCACAATCAAATTGAATTTCAGTATATTAGTCACAAATAAAATTGAATTAAAGCAAACTCAAACTCAAACTCAACCGATTTAAAATCGATCCCCTAATTATATCAAATTTTACTAATCTGCATTCCAGTTTTCACTACATTTCACATTTTGTTTTGAAAATTCTTTCTACTGCATTGCTTTTCATCACAAAAAAAACAAAAAAACAAAACAAAAAATTCAAGAGAATAAGGAGCAAGCTTATCCACAAGCTCAAAAAGGAAATCAAACCAAGTCATGAATCTGTAAAGGGTACATCAAGCCGAGCCTACCCCCAATCAGATTTAATGAGTTCAATACATTATGGAAATTGTTGTACTAAAATGATAAACTGAGAAGCTTTAAAGGCTAAAATCACTCCCAGCAACTATGTGGAAAAGATCAAGAAGAGTGATGCTATTGTGTTCTAAAAAATTGATTTAATAATGTGATAGTAATGTAGTCTAATAGTGTTATTGTGACTATAACTCTTGAACTTCTTCATTGAGACTCCGTCACTTCTCACATCATTATGTCAGTAAATTAAATTAATTTTATAGGTCCTAATAACATTACTTGACCGGGAGGAGATATTGAATTTTAAGGAAGCCATTCTATTTCTATCTCTAACAACTTGCTGAATGTTACAGAATAGAGTTCTATGATCAGTGAATTGGTTGTTGAAGCAGAGAAAATAGATTCATTGGCGCATTAGCTTAAAACAAATAAGTGCCTTACTTCTATTTCAACAAAACCAGAGTGGCTAATCTTCAGAGCTTGTTTATTGTCTCTCTCCTTTGTCTTGTAAGTTCTAATCTCACCCTTTAAAAGACTGGATATAAAAAAAATTTAAAAGAAATACAACTGACCCTTAAAAGAATGGATATAAAAAAGATTTTTTAGTTCTCATGCCTCATCAAAAGTTTTAATTCTTATCTGTTAAGAATCATGAGTAGTCATTATTGAATTTGGTTGATTCGAATTTTTATATGTATGACTCGGATTGAATCAAATAACCAATATTTTTATAATTTTAGTCCGACTTTGGAGAAACTGAAACAACCAATTACCACTTCTTCCATCTTTTTTTTTTTTTTTTTTTCCCTTTTAATTTTTTCTTGGCATCTACACACCCCAGCACCGGTGGTGACTGAGTTAGATTCTTGGCATCTACCCTATGAATCATATTCGAATAAGATGTACAATAAACAATCTACAGAATTAATCTCATTTAGAAGGAGACGAGGGAAGGGGTTGGGGGATGAAATGAGGGGTACTACTTGTGGGTGTAAGGAAGGGGGAGAGTGAAAAAAACACACTTGTCTAATATAGTGTCCTCTATTGATAAAATTAACAATTAAAAAATACAAAATTGATAAAAAAAAAAAAAAGAAGATAATAAATTACCTTCAAACCTTTTAAGCTTTGTCACAAATTCCTATCGTTAGTATTCATTAATGTGACCATCAGAATTTAATGATGTCATGATAATATGCAAACATAATTGGAACTCAAGTTTGGGAGTGGTTTGAATTTGATAAGATTTTTGGGTTTGGAATGAATTAATCTTTGTTATTGTTCTTTATTTGTTGTTTTCTTTTCTGGGTTTTGTGAAAACTAACTTTTGTTGCTGATAAATGAAACATGGGAAGAACAAAGTTTAATTCTTTAATGATAAAATATGCTGTAAACATACTTTTGCGGGTTTCAAAATTCAGATATGAAAATTGTTGTTTAAATGGACATTATTAAAACCCTGACTTTCAACGGACCATTTCTTGTAGGGGTGTGTCAATTTTATTCATTAATGACAAAGTCTGTTTGTTCACAGTTAATGACAAGGAATGCCGATGTAATATTTAAATCGGAGGGAGCTATGTGATTAAGGTCATCTCCACGCTTTACTTAAATTCTTATTCAAATTTAAATTTAAATAAAAATAAACTAAAAACAAGCTCTAGTCTTTGACTAAAACATACATCAAATGAAAGAAGACTCAGTTTTTTACTTAAATTAAGATAGATTCAAATATTTATTCAAATTTTTTATGGTCAAATTTTATTTTTTTAAAAGATCCAATGATCATATTTCACTATCCTTTAAATTTGAGTTTGTCTTACTTTAAATTTGAGTTTATCCACTGAAATGTCTTGTACCAAATCAAATTTTTTACTCATTTTTTACCCAAAGTTTGAGCTTGAGTTTATGCCAATATTAGAGATGTCTAAGTGATAAACTTCAAATGAGTTGAATTAAATTTATCCAAAAAAAATATTAATACTTGAGGGATAAAATTATATTTAATCTACTACAAACAATAGAACCCTTCCAAGTTCCTACAACCTTTGGGTAAAAAAAAAAAAAAATCTTACAACCCTAAACCCTTCCTTTTCTCAGCTTTTTTGATATCATAAAACTCTGGTTTAAAAACCACTCTCTTTGTTTCTCTATATCTTCAGCTGTGCACACCACCACCAGAAGCTACAGTCATGGCGGAGCTCAAACTCTCAGAAATGAGAGACCTAACCCGAATAGAACGCATCGGTGCACATTCCCACATACGCGGCCTTGGTCTAGACTCTGCCCTCGAACCCCGCTCCATTTCAGAAGGCATGGTTGGCCAGACCTCAGCTAGAAAAGCCGCCGGCGTCATCGTCCAGATGGTGAAAGACGGTAAAATCGCCGGTCGGGCGGTCCTCCTCGCCGGCCAGCCGGGCACCGGCAAGACAGCAATCGCGATGGGCATGGCCAAGTCCCTAGGTCAAGAAACCCCATTTGCAATGCTCGCTGGGAGCGAACTCTTCTCTCTAGAAATGTCGAAAACCGAAGCCCTAATGCAGGCGTTTCGAAAAGCCATCGGGGTTCGAATCAAAGAAGAGAACGAAGTGATCGAAGGCGAAGTTGTCGAAATCCAAATTGACCGTCCTGCGGTGGCCGGTGTGGCCTCCAAGACTGGGAGATTGACCTTAAAAACGACGGAGATGGAGACAGTGTACGATTTGGGGGCGAAGATGATTGAGGCATTGGGGAAAGAAAAAGTTCAGAGTGGGGATGTTATTGCCATCGATAAGGCCTCCGGGAAAATCACGAAGCTTGGGAGGTCGTTTTCGCGGTCCAGAGATTACGACGCGATGGGGCCACAGACAAAGTTCGTTCAATGTCCTGACGGAGAGTTGCAGAAGCGGAAAGAGGTTGTTCATTGCGTTACTCTTCATGAGATTGATGTTATCAACAGCAGGTATGGATTTATATGCTTCATTGATGTTGAAGAATGCACATTTTTAGTGATTGTGTCTCTTGAATTCGCTTTTAGTACTACTGCATAATGCTTCTTGTATACCACATTACATGCCAACTAAATCAAGCCTTATCTCCCCATTATTTGGGGTCGACTAAGAGTCCGTCTTTGAAATTCATTTCAGTCATGTATTATAAGTTAAGTATTTTTATATTTTTTTTATTATTTTATTCATGTTAATTTAGATCTATACCTGCACTTTGTAACATTAAGAAAAATTCTATCATTTTTTCTAACTGGTGCCTCTATTGGCCTCCGTTGATCATGACCAACCTATCTTAATCTATTCTTTTTCAACCCATCCTCAATTGGAGCTACTCTTATCATTTTTTTTAATACGGTCATTTCGTATTCTATCATTTTTAGTTTTTCCACGCATCCACCTTTAACATTCTCATTTCTATTACACTCATTTTGTCACTATGTTGTTTCTTAGTTGCACAACATTTTGTCCTATAAAACATTGTTGTCCTTATAGCTATTCGGTAACACTTGCCTTTCAATTTTATTGGTATCCTTCTATCACATAATATGCCAAAGACTTTCCTCCACTTAAGCCAACCGACATTAATTATATGAGTTATATCGTCTCCATTTTCTCTATTATTTTAAATGATCGATCCTAAATATCTAAATGGTTTACTCGTTGGTATTTCTTAATTTTCAATCCTAACTTTTTCACTATGTCTACTTCTTCTGTTACTAAAATTACATTGCATGTATTCAGTCTTACTCTTACTTATTTTAAACTCTTTGGACTCAAGTGTGTCTCTCCAAATTTTTAGCTTATTATTAATTTCTCTTCGAGTTTCATCTACTAAGACAATATTATCTGCAAATAAAATATACTATGGGACATCATCTTGAATGTGCCTAGTGAGTTCATCCATAATTAAGGCGAATATGTATGGACTTAGAGTTGATCCTTGGTGTAATCCCATCATGCTTGGAAATTCTTTATTTTCATTGACCGTCATACATGTCCTTTGTCATTTCAATATACGTATTTGTCAGTCATTTTCTCTTAAATATGATTCATATTATATTTCTAGGCACTTTATCATACGCTTTTTCCAAATCTATAAATACCATATGAAAAAATTTCTTCTTGTCTTTATACTTTTCTATGAGTGTCCTTAATAAATATATAGCCTCCATAGTTGATCTACTAAACTTAAGCCCAAACTGATTTTTCAAAACTGTATTCTCAACTCAAGTGACGTTCAATGATTCTTTCTCATAGTTTTATTGTATGTCTCATCAATTTTATCCTTTAAAATTATTACAATTTTGAATGTCTCTTTTATTTTTATAGATAGGTACTAAAATACTCCTTTATTCATCGGGCATTTTTCTAGTAGCAATAATTCTATTGAATAATTTCGTTAGCCATGACACCCCATCATTCCCTAAGTACCTCCAAACCTCAATTGAAATCTCATCCGGTGCTAAAGCCTTACCTAATTTTATTTTCTTCAATGCAATCTTTGCCTTCGAATTCTTTATTCTACGAAAGAACATGTGTGCTCTAATTTCATAAATCCTACAATTTTCTATCTCTTCTAAGTTTCCTAAGTGATTTTCATTTAATTGTTTCTCAAAATATTAATTCCACCGGTCATTTATTTCCTCATCCTTAACTAAAACCTTTGAATCCTCGCCCTTGATGCACTTAACTTGGTATAATCACATTCCATATGAAGTTTAATTTAGGTTTAGGACTAGAGTCTACTGGTATTGAACATTTGAATTTCTGTACCTATATGGCTTCAGAGACGGCAACTATGACTCTTTAATTCTAGGTGAGAATGGCTAGGTTTTCACCATTATGAAAATTGAACCTTTTGGGTACTCATATCAAGTCATTGTCTCTGTTTTGGAGTTGGAATTGACATCATTGCCACCCCATCACCTTGTTTATGTCAGGAACCACTGTCTTTTTTGTCACTCATATAATTCCAGTTCTCTGTGTTGCATGAGTAATTATTCTCCTCTTTTGTATCTTGTGCTGTAACCACTTTGATTTTCTCTTTCCTTTTGTTTCGTATTTCAAATTGGGACAATGTGAAGTTTTTGCTTAGGTTTTATGTTATTATGTTCTTATATCTTTTACTTCGCATGTATGATTTCCCTAATTTTTGTTGCTTTGATAAGGACTCAGCTTGCAGCTGGATAACCTATCAAAGAAATCTTGCAACTACATCTGAATTAATGATAATTATTTCTTTAATATTTGAAAACATTTTCAAAATTTGGTGAATGACAAATCTGTTAGCCAAAGTGCAACCGGGGGGGGGGGGGGGGGGGGGGGGGTTGAATTAAGTTTCTAAGTCAAATCACTAATTAAAAATCCAATTTCATTAATTGTGAAATTGATTAACCTATATGATAGTTGTTAATGAGATGAGTATGAAATTGTCTATGAGTTAACAAGGACAATATAAAGTAAAGAGTGAGAGAGAGAGCAAACATGATATATAGAGATTCGACCCCAACACTTTGGTCTACATCTTCTCTTCCTTCTCCCACGGATACAGATACGGGGTACGGATACGATACGATATGAATATGAAAATATAATAAAACCTAAAAAAAGGGATAGGGGTACAGTTAGGATACGTCCATAAAATATATTTTTTTTAAAA
Organism: Ilex aquifolium; assembly: GCA_951799425.1. Taxonomy (NCBI): domain Eukaryota; kingdom Viridiplantae; phylum Streptophyta; class Magnoliopsida; order Aquifoliales; family Aquifoliaceae; genus Ilex; species Ilex aquifolium. Next base: position 30,398,515 of record OX637391.1, read on the forward strand.
ATTTATTATTATATTTAATGTGATAATTATGATTTATAAAGTGAATCACACATCTATTAAAGATATATAATAATAACTAATCATTCAATCATTCATAAATCATACATTCTACATCACATACATATTGCATAATATCAAGTCCAGCAGTAAAGCAGTTCAAATGCACCTCAAATACAGCAGGAAGTAGCATTAGTAAAGCAGCAATAACACACCTCAAATATAGCAGTTCAAATGTATTACTCCATTGGTAAAAGAGAGGAGTGCTAATCATTTGTAGAAGGCAAAAGAGAGGAGAGAGGGAGCGTGAGAGAGACAGAGAGAGGGGGGAGAGAGCTGACCCGATGATACCTGAACAGAGAGAGAAAGGAGACACTCGTCGATCTTCAACAGTATCAGGAGGGAGGAGAGACACCATCGGTGTAAAAGAGAGGCTGTCGGAGGTGTGTGAGAGAGAGAGAAGAGGGGCAGCGTCGGTCGATCGTATTCGACTTAATGGAGGGGAGGTTTTGTCGAATAAGAATAGACCTTAGGGTTTTTTTTTTGCAAATAAGGGCCCAAACATATTTGCTCCGGTGCCCCCATTCTTTTTAAAAAAATCAAGTAATACCCCACCATATCCCTAACGTATCTTGACGTATTCGAAATTCAAATTTTTTTTTTAATTCTAGGATACTTCCCAGCCTTATCGGATATGTATCCAGCTGTATCGGACATGTATTCATATTTGGAAATTATCCGATACCTGATACTTTGACCTTTTTGAAGTATCCGTGCTTCATTGGTTAGATTCTTTCATTGGTGAGATTTTTACACCTTTACACTTGTTCTTCCTTAAGGTACAATACAAAGATTCCTCTCTTAAAAGACTCACTCAGGAAGAATACAATATCACCCTCTTTTTCTTCTCAAGAATAATCTCTCAAATCAATAGTAGAAGATATGAAGAAAAATGATTGTTCTCTAAAAAGGTTACAATAAAGAATAAGATCTTCTTTGACTTTTAGCTCATAAGTTCACTTGTGCAAGAGTCCACAAAATGCCTTTAAGACCTCTATATATAGTGGAGATCAAAAAGAATTCAAATGCTGAAACTCCGCAAATTTGAATTCAATTTCCAGAGCCTCATTCGAGATACTGGATGGTATGCCGGATTATTACCATTGTCTTATAATGGTTACATCTGGTATACCGGTTCACTTGTCCGACATCTTCATGTTTGGTTGGATACTGAAAGCTTCCTAGGTTTTTCGGTGCATCAACCAGTATGCCGATTCGTCAGAGAAGTTTTGTCGGTTCATCAGAGAATGGCAGGTGAAGATACTGTAAGATTTGGAGCTTTGCCGGTTCTACATCCAGCATGCCGGTTCATCCATTCGATTGATCAATCCGTCATACCGGACACTCTGTTTAGCATACATATTTCTCCGATTGTCTTCCTGTTTTCTTTTTCCTTGGACCTTGCTTCTTCTTGCCACCAATTACAATTTATTCACTACACAACTAATCCACATATTAGATTATGCTTAGATGTTTATCATCATCAAAATAATGCTTAATCAAACATTGGGTCAACATTCACTATGTTGTATGTTTTGTTCTTTCATAGTCAAATTGAATTTGTGACCAAATGGACTATATTGTCAATGAAAAATCATGTCTAGGTTTTGCAACACAACTACTTGAAGTTGGTGGTCTTAGATACTAGCAAGGACCATTTTAATCCCCCCCCCCCACCCAAAAAAAAAAAAAAAAAGAAGAAGAATAAGAGAAAAAAGAAACCGTTGCTATGTTCAATACCATAACTCGCTCGGTTAAAGACTTGCTTGAGCTTGTTTCATGAGATTCTTGAGCTAAGCTTGAACACAATAATTGTTGGATTATTGAGCTTGGCTGCTGGTAAGCATTAATACTATAAAGACATATTTGGTTCTAGTACAAATAAAAGATGTGATTGGATAATTAGTTCCCATCCAATCCATAAAATAGTGTTAACAAGAGAGCACTATTTAATCTTATCCTTGTATAAGAAGTTTGGATCAAGGTTGGGATAATATATAAATCTATAATTAAAATACCAAATTTATGTTTGGATTAAGTAATAGTGTATAATATTAAATTAAAAATAACAAAACAAATACTGAGGGTAAGAATTTTCATAATGTGTAACTTTTATATGAAGGTGTGACTCTAAGTTTGTAAGGATAATAAAATCATTGAATTTTTAATACTTAATTTGTTAAAAATAAAACCACCTACTACATGGTATTAATTACTATTAATATTAGGTGTTAAATGACAATAGTGAATCGGGTCGGGATTAATTAAAATTAATACCGGGTCACTATAACGTCATCCAAATTAGTATTATATTATTACTGGATTCCAATTCACCCCCTTAATACCTAAACCAAACATACCCTAAGGAAAATTAGAAAAGCTTGCACAAAACGGATTCCAACAATCAAGCAATTTGGGCTCAGTTAGTGATCTCGACTAAGAAGCTCACTTGAGATCGACTAGCGAGATAAATGAACCAACCTTGAGTTTCATTTGAAATTCTTTTAAGATTTTCAAACCAAGCTTACCCACTAATTGGCTGGACTCGGCTTGTTTACACCCTTCAGAAGCGCCAAAAGTTGGGTCCAATGCATGAACATGCAGTATATGTTTTTTTTTTTATTAAGAAATATCAAATATACCACTTATGTGTATGAAACTGTATGTCCATGCTCTCATATGCATTCGATGTGTATGTTAGGATAGCCTTGAGCCATGGAACAACTCATTAATTGATTTGGTTTAATGGATGGGGTAGGATCTTTTTTTAGTAGCTGAATTTAAAAAGGTGGGGGTGGGGTAGATTGTGCTTTTCATGGGTTGATTTTGCTATCATTGATTGTAAAAAATTATTTGCCCATTAGGATGACACTCTTAATATTTGGACCCCCAATATTTTTTGTTAAAATGAGATCCTTTGTAGTATTTCTTCCTTATTTCGAATATGATATCCATTCTTGTGCTGCTAATATATGTTGATTGCTATGTGCAACCTATCAAAATTGCCCCCATCTTTAAAGTTATGATGACCTAGGCAGTTAGTTGTTGCAACCATTATAGTGGATGTGTTGGTCCGTTCTATTGAATTTTTATCTAGCTTGGTTTCTAGGATTTAGTAGCTACTTATGGAGGTTGATGTGAAACAACTCTCGACTGACTAATGGCTTGAGACCTAAATATTCGTTTGTAGCGAAATAATGGTAGAAAATACAAGAGAAAATTTTCAAATTTTCCATGTGCTTGGTTAGCTTGAAATGGAAAATGATTAAAAATTAAATTATCTCCATACTTAGATTTTCTCATTAGTAACCAACTTTTTTTTTTTTTGGTAAAAAATACAAGAAAAAACAAGAAAATTGTGATCTATAATTAACTTTTCATGTTAACCTTATTTTGCTTAAAATATTCAATTGGTTATTAATTTTGAAAAACTTAGTATTTGTTAGGCTAACCATATAATATGGCCAGAAAATTTGGGTTCGAGCCAATCCTTGTCCTAGAACTAGGTTAGGAGCTGCTTTTTTGAAGTTTAAAACAATAGAATGAAATTTTTTAAAAATTTTCTATCAAATTTTTCATGCTAATCAAATACGCGTATGAAAAAATATTTTCTTTCATTTTCTTTTCTTTCAGTTCATTTTTTGTCACTTTTACTTTTCATCGTTCTTTTATTCTTAATCAAATGGACCCTAAGGTTTTGATGACCGCCTCCCCCTTTTTCCCCTTCTTTCAAAAACCATAATGTATCTGTAGTGGCCAACAGTTGCAACAAAGATCTTGGCTGCCTCAAATGATAAGCCAAAAGTGTATGGAGACCCAATGGGCCCTATCTCTCTTTAATAGTGGGCAGCGGACCTTGCCTGCCTCTAAACAATCCAATCCTGCCCTCATTTTTTTCCATAATTTTGTGCTTGGGATTGTTGCAAAAGCTTGCCAGACATTAACATCCGCTTTCAGGGGAGTACAGGTACTTTGTAATTTTGGAAATAAAAGATGAAGAACTCCAATAATAAGACAAACATGTCAAACAACGAAAGTTTTAGGGAGACGATGCTAGACTCTAGCGAATGCTCATGAAACATTTGAGGAGACAGCCATTTTCTTCGCCTTGTTTTTTTCTCTTCATAGTAATGTTTCTGTCTTTGCTCGACTGTCCTTCCTGTGGTATGTAATGTTTTAACGGGATAATGGCGAAGTCAAGGAACATTTCTTACCTTCCTCCTCTTCTTCCTGCAAAAGCAGGAGAAAGGTAACCAACTTTTCACAGGGTAGCTTTTCATCCTTCCTACTCTATCTTCCTTCCAATATCCATCTCTTGGTATATGAGGGCATATTGTATGTAATGTTCCCCTTCTCTTTTTCATCTCTTTTTCGTGCTATAATCCTTTCATAGTTCTCAGTGCTGCCTTGATTCCTTTCCTTTAGCTGTAAACTATAATCCTTTCATAGTTCTCAGTGCTGCCTTGATTCCTTTCCTTTAGCTGTAAACTTAGTCATAGAGGATGTCAATTTTTCTTCTTTACATATTGATTGTGTTGAACCTTATGTTCGTTTCAATATTCAGAACGCAGGGGTTCCTGGCTCTCTTCACTGGTGATACTGGTGAAATCCGTGCTGAAGTAAGGGAACAAATTGACACAAAAGTCGCAGAGTGGAGAGAGGAAGGGAAGGCAGAGATTGTGCCAGGCGTCCTTTTCATTGATGAAGTGCACATGCTTGATATTGAATGCTTTTCCTTCCTAAACCGTGCTTTGGAAAATGAAATGGCACCGATATTGGTTGTAGCTACCAACAGGGGGATCACTACAATCCGAGGCACAAACTACAAATCTCCACATGGCATTCCAATTGATTTTCTTGATCGCTTGCTCATCATCTCTACACAGCCTTACACAGAAGAAGACATTCGGAGAATTCTGGAGATTAGATGCCAAGAGGAAGATGTGGAAATGTCTGAAGATGCAAAGATTTTGTTGACTAGAATTGGAGTAGATACATCTCTGAGATATGCCATCCACCTGATCACATCTGCTACCTTGGCATGCCAGAAGAGGAAGGGGAAGCTTGTGGAAATGGAGGACATTAGTCGTGTTTACGAGTTGTTTTGGGATGTGAAGAGATCAACACAATACTTGATGGAGTATCAGAGCCAGTACATGTTCAATGAAATGCCAACGGGGGAGGGGGATCAAGATGACACCAATGCCATGATGTCATGAGTAACTCCTGTGTAGAGGTATCCAGAAATTTGTAAGTCTAGGCTTCTTCCTCTTCCTCTTTGTTTGCTCAGCACTAATCTATTCGGAAAGGAGATTCACTTTGTAATTCTTGGTGTTTGTGAAGTCTGGATGAGCAGCTTTTACATTGTTTTGATATGCCTATAAACTTGTCACTGAAATTACTCTTTGCAATTCTCCTTGTAGCCTCGATCACAAAACTGGGTAAAATTTTTGTGTGCTTTCCTCTGAGTGAACAGAAGTGGAGGTGTTTTCTCCTATTGTGTTAATGGCTAGTAGTGCTTTGTCCCTTGGCATGGCAATGATCATATAAGTAGTCATGCACACTCAAACTGAATAATCCGAGTTTCTTGAGAGTACCAACTAATATTTTGTCATGTTCACGCCGGACAACGAAACTGCAAAGGGCACAAGGGAAAAATCCAGTGGATCGGTATGTACATAACCATAGCAACCACACTATATTATCATCAAAATTCACAGTCCTTTCCAATCTCATTCTAGCAAGACCCAACAGAATACTGGGGCTTCTGTTTCTCGGGTCACGTTTGCAATCCCCATGATATACGAGCTTCGAGCAGTGATCCCTTGTTGCAGTAGAATTTATACGTCCTCTTGTTCCTCCTCTGTTCCGCAAAGAAAACAGTTGGCCTCACTTTCTCATGGGTTTTATGGCGCTTGTTTTCCTAGTCTTCCATGCAACAACATTGACCAATTACAGTTTTTGATCGCAACACTGCAGTGCTGTCCGGTGAAACTCCGGTTCACTAAGAACTTCGTCAAGTGAGGACTGAGACACTTCAGGTTATCCCATCACTAGAAAAGTTAAAACCCGATCACATCGTAGCATGGTCTCATTCTCATCTTCCATGTGAGATGTTTCAAACCCTACTGCATATAGAGGGGAGGGATATGATAAACAAAAAGCTCCTCAAATTTTTACGTCCAATCTCTCACTTCATTCACCTGTGAAGAATTCAAAGTACATTTATTTCAGATTTTTCTTCATCAACATCTAAAGAAGAATACTCAAGCAAGAAAGCTTCAAGTAGATCTAAACAAGCAGAGCCATTAATGTTTTCCTCTAAGTGTGCAATTCGAATTTTTGTTTGTCTAAGTTTTGGTCTATAAAATTTGGCCAACCCCAAAAATAAAATCCTGACTCCGTCCCTACGCATGAATACCTTTAAATTGTTGGCTTATCTTTTCTTTCTACAGTCTTTAAATTGTCAAATATGTCAAACACATCTACACATAATATACTAATGACAAACCCGTAAAATACACGGACAAATTATATAGAATATATCATAAAATTAAATACTATATGTTGGTCTCCATAAATGATTTCTCTTTCAATGGATGAACTTAATCCTTTTTACTGAGAGATCTCAGACGACTGTTCGATGTTGGGTTCAATTGTCTTGTCTCAAGACTTCCTTAGATGATCACAATCGATGGAATTTAAGAAAGTAAAGTAATAGCAAAATGATTAAGAAAGGGGAAGAACACTTTTATTAGTTTGAAAAGTTTCAGGTTACAACATACTGATGAACAGTCTTTAGGACTAATCCTAATTTTAATTATAGCGTAAAATTACTCCTAAAATGCCCAAGTCATGAGTCGTTGATGGGTTTGATCGTGTCTTTTCCTTGTAATTAATCCCTTTTTTATAGGCATCTTTCCATCAACAATTAATCTGACTTCCTCCAGGAAGTTTCTTCTCCAGTTTCTTCCTTGTCTTAACTACTATTTTAAATTCTTAAAGTCCATTTGGTGGTGGTAACTGTTGCCTTTTTTAAATTTCAAGATAACCGTTTCATTCCCTCTCTTTTGGAGGCTGTAACTGTTCCTGAATTTGAACAAGTAACATCGACTGACTGTGTCTTCATTTTAAATTAAATGAATGCCACACGACAAATTCTCCTGCTGATTGTATTCAATGGACATGTGTCATTCATCACCTTTTTTCAGAGAAATGTAGAATTTTCCAAACACTATTATACATCATACTAACAAATCAGAATTATATGTACATTATACTTTCTAAATTATATATATAAACTTAATTATAGACAATTATTCCCTCTAATTTAACATTATGGTGTTTTTTCAAACCTAACTTCTTATCTATCAGAATAGGAGAGCAATACTATTAGTACTTAATTTGTCAAACTAATTCACTACAACCGTTAGATTGACTGGAGATCCTATCAAATATTAAAACTTGGTGTTGATTCAATAGTTCTAATAAAATCACATTATTAGGTCACTAGATTATGTCAGATTTTTATGTCTAAATAACATTACTCCAGAATATAAACAATAGTGATTTGTGAACAGTGAGGTTGAGTAAAAGCAAAGAGTGATTATAAAATTTTTTTCATTCTGAAATTTGTGTTCAAGATTAGGACAAATACTAAGGAATTTGAACATAAAGAGGTTTTGATATCTTCGAACTGGCTCCGGCTCCTCTCCATTCCTGGTAGAAATGGAGATCCTCCATTCTTTCACTATACTTAGTCACTTGTCAATTGTTTTGTTTTAAGGCTAGGATTTCTTCAATTGTTGTTTACCTCCCCACGTCTCTTTCTCCCATCTAACTGATGGAACATGCCCTCAAATACCCTTATATTTTTCCCTCCAAATCTAAGAGCAATGGATATGTCTCACCATAGTTGTTTAAGCTAGCCATATTCACATGGGCAAAAGCAATTTGATAAGTCCAATGGATTCAAAGACAAACTCACTTCAATATTACTATTTTAGAAAAGTGATGCACAACTTGCATGAAATGAGAATTCGTTACTAGAAAAAAAAGTTAATGAAAAATAATTTTTTTTTTCTCTTAATCAATTAATGGGAAAACAATAAAAATAAATAATGATCAATAAATTTTGATTAAGTACGCTAAGTATTATTATTTGCAATAGGTGATAGCTAACCGAGACATTAATATGACAACTCAAATAAGGAGAAAAATTACTGAAGACTTAATATTAATTTATTATGTCGAAAGGAAAAAAAAAGAATACATGTAATAGCTCTACAAATAATCATTCTAGAAATTAAGAAAAATAATCTTCAACATCAGTAAAAAGAGGCCTTAAAGTTGGACATGAAATTAAAAGCAATAGGGGGCTATCAACAATGTATTGTGTATAATAACTAGTAAGTCTATATAAGGGCACACCTACTTGTCAATGTATGTCACTGTCGTTTGAGTGCATTTGGTTGTTTCTAGTGTAACTCCTAATTGGCACTTCTTCTCGATTCATCCATGCTAATGACTGAAACTTTTCAATGATCTGTTATCCTGATGGCCCTATAAATTTAGGTCAGCGTTGATAATTTTGCTAGACAAAATAAAAAAAAATAATAACCCAATAGGAATGAAAATTACCGTGGATGCATAGGACATGGCTGCCAATTGATTGCTGGCACAACTAATGGGAGTAGGATGGTCCTAAATAATGTATGTTAATAATTGTCAAATTTTTTTTAACAAATATCGTAACTTTCAAAAAAACTATAGCTAAATAGTAAATTAAGCCCTTTTTTCGACGAATTGACATACAATCACCATGCGAAAGTACTCATTAAAAATAAAACAAAATTTACTAAAATAAATTTACTTGAGACACTTGGCATTCCATTGAATTGTGAGCAGTCAACTTGATGCTTGGGGCATAAGCTTGTGTTGATCTTACATTCTTTTTCGTAGCCCTCTTTTCAATCTAATTTTTTAGTCTTTTGTTTCCCATTTGAGGAACCTCCTTCTTCTTAAGTCCATTTGCCTTAATAGCATTTGATTTCTCCAAATAAGTTTCAAGTCCAACTCTTTCATTTACCATTGACAAAGATCCATGAATTGCATTATTAGCTTGAACCGTATTTCGTTGTCTCTTTAAAATATCTTCAACCTCTTTATCCATTTGTTTTGTATATCTAGTCACCAAGTCAAAAGCTTCTTCACTTTCTGCTGCTCGGGATGCAAGTTTGACCAAATCAGGACATAGCATTCTGTATCGTGTTGTAACTTTCAATTGAAGAACAATCATCATAATTTGTTGTATCTTACAAATATGAGTGTTTTGTCATTTACACTATTTATAAAATAATTCTTCATGTTAACTTTTTGGTTTGCTACCTTATAAGTTTTTCATGCATAAATTACACATAAAAAGATAGAATCTAATTAAGAAAAATAAAAGTTATTTTATAAAAAATACTAATATTAGAATAATTTTTATAGAAAATATTATTTTGACAAATTATTCTGTAAACAAATTATAAATAGACATGTCAATAATCAAATTTTGAGTGATTCTAAGTTTGATTTGAAAACTTCATTTTGAGGATATAGTGTTTTGCACGAGGATATAGTGTTTTGAAAACCTCCGCCCTTGGTTGAGCTCCATTGCTAGAGAGAATGCCTTGAAGTTTTGCACGAGGATATAGTGTTTCACTGGTTGTGTGCTTTGTTACTGGTTATGCCTATGGTTGATTGTTCTAACTTGATGGTGTGCATTGCACTTTCTAAGAGGTTTTCGTGTTTTTTTTTCCTTTTCTTTGTAAAACTCTATATTTTCTATTAATAAAACTTCAAGTTTTATTTACCAAAATAAAAATTGTATGTTTAATGGTTTTAAGGATTTTCTATTATTTTGTTTTGTGCCTTATTTCATGGATTGATGGATGTATTGAGAACAAGAATTTTGATGTGTTTATAGCAGAAAATTGATATAAAGTTAAAATATAAGATAAAAATTAAATTGGTTACCAACCATATTTTATATTTTAGTTTTCAGATTTTCTAAAATAAAAACTGCAACCAACTCGTTTTCTAGATGATTAAATTTTTTACCATAGAAAAAAACAAAAATTGATTCTATTTTTATTTTTTAAAAAAACATAAAAACGGAAACATTACCAAATGTACTCTAGAAATAAAAAAAAATAAAAAATTAGGATTCAAGGTTGAAAGGCCATTGAAGGCTACTACACTGCTAGATGTATCAATTCTATAATCGATAGCAATGTAGTAGCCCTCTTTGACCTCCAAACCTCCACTCTATCCCAGTTTTCTTGAATTTTTATTTTTTTTAAATTATTAAATTTGACGAGGCTTTATATCATTGTCTGTTAATTTTTGGACAAGTTAATTATTATTATTTTGTATAACTCTTAAAATTTCTCAATTGCCCCAAGTTTCTTTCCGTCATCTCGCCCTTTCCCCTCTCTCTCTCTCCCCCCCTTCTAAATCTATATTTACTACATATTATAATAATCAGTTTTGGAGAAAGAGTGTTTTTGAGACCTTCCCTCATCAAATGCAAGATTTTTAAAAATTTTGAATTATTTAATAACAAAAAATTAAACTCAACAAATTAAATCATTCCATGTATACAATTACTTCCACAAAACTACTTTAAATTTGAAATTTTCAATCTCCTTAATTTAACACATTATTGGGTAATTGTTCAATAAAATTAAGGTTAGGATGGGATGGAGGTGGTGATAGTGGGTTGGGGTAATAGGATTTTGATGGGAGAGATTGAAACAAATATGCATCCCACTGGGCACTATTAGTATCTTCATATATCTATCTAATATTAAACCCCTCAATTTAAAAATATAAACCCATAAATCAAAACAATGGTTTAGATCAACCCCTCAACTTTCTACTGCCCTCTCTCCTCTGATAGACCCATACCCCTCTGACACACCTTTACCCATTTTTCCCTCTCTTTGTCGTTTCAACTACCACTATCTCTTCCCTTCCCCCCATTTCTTCTCCCTCTCTCTGCTCTCCTACACCTCTCTGCCAAGCGAAAAGGTAACTCCGTACTTTGTTAAGAATAGAAAATGTCATTTTTGTGTGACAAAAGCTAAACATAGCAGCCGTCATCTTGAAATTGACTCATGCTTACTGTGTCCACTATCTTTCCAATAACCCATACGCTTCGATTTCTCTTGCACCAACGAGGGATTGATTGATCATAAAATAGATTGGTTAGTTGCTGCTTGATGAACCGCTTTTGTCGCCCTTCAATCACCAAGAGTTTCACTAAGAACGTTCAAAACTCACTCTAAAGGGAAAAGTTAGCCGAAGTCCCAGTAAGCCATGAAGAGAATTACACTTGTCCGTTTTAAGTCGAACCTTACAAAAAGAATATTTGACAAACATAAATGTCATCAAAAAATGTCAGGAAAGCTTGCGCAAAGTGGATTCCAACAACTCACCTAAATTCTGCTTACCTAAGACTTATTCGAACAGGAGACTAGCCCGGCTCTTGCATATCCCTTTATACACACACAATCACATAGAACACTCCCATTTTTCACATCCAGCGACGCTGACAAAGCCACGAAAGACGCCAAATCAGCACCTCCCTTTCTCGGCTCTCTAGGCACCCCCTCTCTCTCTCTCCACCCACGTCCACCACTACCCTCTGTTAACTGATGCCACCTTCTTCTGCCCCTATCTACTCTACGCTCAAGTAATTAACACTGCTGCCTCCTCAGATACTCCACCCCCAAGGCCCTAGCCACCATCAACCACAACCCTACCCCCTTCATCAGCCCACCGCCACTACCACAGCTATCGTGGCTACACCACAACCCCTCCCCTTCGCACATAATGTATTTGTTGAAATGCCTCAGACAAAAATAGTTCTCACCACCATCATCTACAACCACCGTCACCAATCACAACCACCACTCATAGCCCCACCCCTTGCTCGATATTCAATTTAATCTTGAAGATAAGAATTTTATTCAATTCTTTTTTTAATTAACATTGCTTTGGAACATATTTTTTTGTCTCTTACTGTGAAGCCCCTAAAACTAGGGTTCCTTTATCAATCGTTGATCACCCATCAACCCGCGGAAGTATCTGTGAATGTCGTACAACCTGACATCACGTCAATAGCATCCCTTTAACCGGGATCATGACCCACACATTTGTTGTCCTTTATACATTAGTTTGTGGTAATTAATTTCCAATATAACCTCTTTGAGCAAGAGAAATCGATGTCCAAGAGCTTAGTAAAACATTTTAAAATTTTGACGTTTTAAGAAAACCTACCGGTAGAAGTGATCAAAGTCCTACTGGTAGAAGTTGTGCACTAGACCTCTGTTTTTAGAAAATCTGAGAAAACCTACCAGTAGAAGAAGTCCCTGTTCTATCGATAGAAAAACCTACTGGAATTCTTCTATCGGTAGGAACAGTGACGTTCTACCGGTAGGAGAACCCTACTGGAAAAGTTATACCGGCTAAACCTACCGGTAGAAGTTGCCTATTGGTCCACATCTACCGGTAGAAGAGCTTAACTTCCTACCGGTAGATGTGCCCAGAATTGCCCATTTCATCCTTTTTCGATTTCCAATCCATTCCAATCCACTCCATATCAACCCAACACATGTATAGTGAAGTTTTCACATAAAACATAGTTCGTACAAGTTCAATTTCAATTATTTTCATATAATTACATGCAAAAACTAAGTTTTCATAATGATTTTACAAAAATTCAAAATAAAGCCACATCTCGGCTTTTCTTTATCCTTGAAGGCCCGAATGAGAGTCGTCCACCGGTGTATACCCTGCACCTGAAATATTGTCCCATAAAGGGTGAGCCACGCTCAATAGAGTTTCTCTTAAAGAGGCTACTCCCCAACCTATATGCATATGAAATGTTCACATGCACAATACAACAAACAACAAACAACAAACATTCCAATCAAGAATATGCAATTCAATGATAGGAATCACCATGTCATGCCATGAAATGAGTTGAGAATCACTCATGCACATCAACCCAAGCCTTCACTGGCAAATGCCATGTGTGTTACTCCGGGCATTACAAGCCCTCGCCATTGATGTTACACATCCAATGACCATTAAATTCCCGAGTCTTTCTTAGGGTGGGTATTCATGGACTTCCACCAACGGTCACCCAACCGACACGACATTTATGGAATTCCACCAACGACCCCGCATACGCTGACACACTTTATGGACTTGATACCAACGGAGTGCTTATACGAAGTAACCAGGTCTTACACCCGAGGGATTGTCTAGCCCTTCTTTCTAACCCCGATCCTATTTTCAATGAAAACCGTGCGACTCAGTCGAATCTTCGATCCAACTTTCCTGAGTCCACCCATCATTCACCAAGTGTGGTGTTTGATGACAACCATGCACACACACCCACACTCATGCCTTATGCCCATGAATACGATGACTCCATGCATATGCAAGGTAATGTACAATTGCAACACTATAGTCATGCTTATTATGTTATGAATGTCATATGAACCATTTCAATACATCCCATGACCAATTATATCGCAAGCATATATTCACCATACTTCATCACAATGTCAAGACATCATCAAGCATATATCAACATCTTATTCAACAACAATTTCCAAGCATATTATCACATAATCTTATGTAATTAACACACTTAATTCTCCAAGGCATAATATAAACACATAGCATGCCCATATACCAAAATCTTCCAAGAAATTACAGGCTAGCAATTTCTATTTACCAATTCAAGCTATAATTGATTTCACCCAATTGCAATACCCATTTCATCAAATTAACAACAATAGGTAAGTGTAATACATCTCTAACACCTACCCATTCCATAAAATCACCCTAGGCTAGAAATAAACTTAATTAGGGAGAAAACCTTACCTCTTGAAGCGTAAAACCACGATAGGAAGCTTCAAGAATCCCAAATCACGCCTAAACCCTTGATTTCTCCAAGCCCCGTCTTTGGAACTTCACCCAAATCTGTGCTTCTTGGTATGGTTTTGTAGCCCTCGACGAGGAGAATAACTTTTGTTCTTGGCTTGTGTTGATTCGAGCAACGTGAAGGCGTAGATCGTAGAGAGAAGGCTTGAAACCCTTGCTCTTTCTCTCTCTTCTTCCTCTCTCTTTTCTAACGGGCAAAAGGCTGAGAATTGGGGAAGAAATCTGATTTTCTTTCCATTTTATACTCTCCAAATACTTGGTCCTCATTACGCCACACGTTCTCTTTTCCCGGGTCTAGTTTTGACCCGAATTGATTAAATTTCGTCCCGGTTCAAGTTCAAAATATTTTTATATAAACTAGCTTTAAACTATCATCCAATTTTCGAAATTTTATTCTCGGGTTCATTTATGAGGTCGCCCGACACCATGATGCTACACACGTACACCATGAACCACCACTTGAAATTCTACCACTTTAGTCAACCAGCTATAGAATTTCACTTCAACCCATTACAAACCCACAATTCAATCCAATGAAAACATAACCTAGATATGACAATTAAAAAATAATACAGAGAGAAATTGATGGGGGAAAGAATTAGAGAGAGCATTTGGTGGAGGCAGGTGGAGTGGTGGTGTATTCACGAGGGTGAGAAGCAGAGAAATGGAGAGAGATAGAGAGAGAGAGAGAAATAGAGATGGGTATAGGAGATATTGGGAGTTTGCTTGGCGAGAAAACAATGAGACTGGTTAATTGGTGTTCGGTGGGTTTGGAGGAGTGATCCCGAGTTGCAACAGAGGTTGAAAGTGGAGGAGGCACAAGAATGTTTGTGTTGGTGGGCTTTCGACAGGGAGAGAGAGAGAGAGAGAGATTGTCTATACCTTGCGAGTGGAATAATTGGGAGAGTTTGGAGGAGAATCTTTTGGATCTTCGACATGGTCACCTTGAAGAGGCGAACTCGACGAGAGAGAGAGAGAGAGAGAGAGGGAGAGATGGTCTTGTTGAAAGCGTGGTGGCGGCGTGGTGTAGGTGGGCGCCATGGTTGTTCGCCAGTTGTGACAGAGAAATGGTGGGGAGAGAAAAATTCGGAGAATAAGATAGAATGTCGTATATTTCTTCATTTTTTTAGCATGTCAAAATGACCAAATTATCCTTAACAGTAGCCACATGCGATCCACGTGATGATTTTCCGTCACTAATATTGATGGTGTAAATCTTCATGAATGAGCTACGAGATAGGTATACTTCGCATGAATGATATGCGTGGGATAGTGTGTAGTGTTTGAGCTGCAAGGCTCGTATCTAGTAATGCTGATTGATGTTTGGGGGGATGAAGAAAGGGGCAATAACACAATGGGGTTATAGTGGTTCACCGGCCTGAGCTTGGTTAGTCCACTTTGCAATGGAGTCTCTAGCTCATCTCTTTCTTATTGACCGAGTTGAATATATTACAATTTGAGTATGAGGGATCTTTTTTATGGTGGCTCTATTGCCCCCCTTTTATAGCCTCATGCTTACCTCTAATCCGAGATCCCTTCCTACAATGAAGGGATCTTCCCCTATCTTCCTCTCCAATTTCGGAGTTAACTAAACTCCCTGTGGCTGGCTTCAAACGGTCTGTATCCCGAGATCTTTGCCTTTTATCATGGGATCCCCCTTAATATTTGGAGAGGATTGAGGTGGGTTGAGAATTTCGTGCCTTGGTTCTTGCTTCTTAGTTATTCTGCCGGTATCCGCTATTGTCTAGCTGTCTTCTTTTCTTCTTTGTTGCGATTTCATCTGTAGGGAGCTCTGGCTTTAGGCTTCTGAGCTACGATCCCTTCGCCTGACCTCCTGAGCTGAGCTCTATGTCTGAGTTCATACTTAGGATTTATTCTAGTCATCATCAGTTGCCCCCCCAGCCCTTGGCTCAAGCGAGCTTGGGCAGGGGCTGAGCTGTTTTAAACCGAGCTAAAATCTGCTCGTGACTGACCTTGGCTTGTATAAGGGCACTGCCTTTTTGACGGTTTTCTGACAATCATGGTCTCGTCGATTACTGCGCATGTTCCAGCCCACGTCCTCTCAAGCCATAAATGTCCAAACGGTCATCAAAACCCTCATTCTTACTCTGTTTATCTTCTTCATTGCTCTTCGTCTCCGTTCTTGCGATTTCAGGCCATCAGTTTGAAATTTCCTGATTTCTCGTTTGAAACCGAATTCCCAGTTCTCGTCTTGAAGACTCGCAGTGCCTCTCTCCTTCGATATTGCTCCAGGCTTCTGTTCGCCACTATTCCTAAGTTAGGTACGTCCCTTGCCCCTTTCGCTTCCTCCTTTGCTCTGGATCCCTCGAATTCGAGGTGGTTGCTATATTTTTTGGCTTTTCGGTTCTCTTACTTTTGGAATCGTGACCATTGCCTAGCCCCACTTCCCCACTTCATGGATTGGAGTTCTATAGTTCATATCCTTGCCGTTGGGAGTTACTGTGTCGACCCCAGGGTCATTAGAGAGTGTCTGACCAGTGTCCCTTCCCTTTATCGCTCTTTTAATCTTCATTTTTCTCTCCCTACTATGTCAGCCTCTTCTGGAGCCACTCGCTCCTCTGTTTCTCTCTTAGGAGATAGGTCAGCCGAGGAAGAGACTGAATTAGGGGAAGTAGGTGACGAGATAGACAATTTCCCTGGGGTTGATGTCGCTGACTCCAAGGTCAACACCAAGGAGCCCCCCTCATCATCCTCTCCCCTGCCCCCTAAGTCAGACAATGGCAAGGGTAAGGTCAGTGGAGTTGGGATCTATGATGTCTCAACGTACTTAGGAGCTGCCTATAAGCAAGCTGAGCAAGTGGGCCCTAGCAAGCTCAATCTTTTTTTGTTAAACGTTTTGCGTACTCGCTATAGGTTCCCTGCTGGCGTCGAGCTCTTGAGCCCAGACGGTTTTACTCCCTACGTTGCCCAGGTTAACAAAATGGTCTGCTTTTTTGAGGCCGCCTTCGATAATGGCCTTCGTTTTCCTATACATCCCTTTTTCAAGACCATTATGCAGTACTTCAATGTGTGCCCCTCTCAACTTTCTCCTAATTTCTAGGGTGTCCTAGCGGGTCTTCTGGTCATTTTCAAAGATTTAGACCTCGGGGTCCCTACCATTCTCTTATTCTTAGAGTTCTTCAATGTTAAACCGACCTCTCATGAAGGCTTCTTGTACGCCTCTAAGCGTGCCAATGTTAGACAGCTTATTTCTAACATTCCGACCTCCCACAAGCATTGGAAGAAACACTTCTTTTTTGTCGGGGGTACCAACTGGGAATACAATCATACTGATAGGTCGGACACTCTTGGTATTCCCAAGGCCTGGACTCGTCCGGACAACTTGGGTGAGTCCTTAATTGGGTTAGTTGCGTTTTTCGTTTTGAGGGCCATGAGCTCCTAACTCTGCTCTGCTTTTGTGTTTTCTAGGTACCCGCCTCAAGCTCAGCGCTGAGGAACAAGAGGCGAGGGAGATATTGGCAAAGTGCAACCGCAGAAGGTATTCCGAGCTCATTCTGCCTTGGGTTTTGGTAGACAGAGGGTTTAGCCTTCCTGAGATAGAGATTGAAGCTCAGCTTCCAATTTCTGTTGTCAGACCTAAAGGAGCTGCTGGTAATCCCTCTTTCCTAAGGGTTTCTTTGTCTTACTTTTTATTTCTTTTTATCTAATTGTTTTAGCTCAGATCTTCCAGGATCTTCCACTATGAAGCTTAACCCCGAGGAAATCCAGGCTAAGGTGAACAAGTTGTCAAAGAGTGGGAGAGGTAACAAGCGGAAGGCTCAGGTCAGTTCTGGGAGTAGCTCTGCTCCTCAAACCAAAGTTCAAAAATTGGGGGAACCAACTTCTTCTTCAACTGTCAAAGATCTGGCTCCTCCACCTAGCTCTTCTGAGATTGTGAAGACCCCTCCTTCTCCAAAAGCACAGCCTACCTAAGCGGGAGGTCAGACTTCTCCTTCCTCGTCAGAGATTGAGAAGGCTTTGGAAGTTATCCCGCGTGTCCGACCTGGTAGTTTCAGATATAGCTCTTCAAGGAAAGTTATTGAGACACCTTTGGTGGGTCCTGAGAGCAAGAAGAGGACGCTACCCAACGTGAAGGAAGATGAAGATTCCTTTTTTGAAAACATGGAGCTCGCCGCAGGGGTTGTTTCCTCTATTCTTCCCGAGTCTGACGTCAAGAGGACTGCCACTATGGAGCTTGAAGAGTCCATCGCATCAGCTCTTCAGGGAGCAGCTACTGTAAGTCTCGATATTCTCATGCATCTGCTTAACCTTATGTCATAGCTGTTCGCAGCTTACTTATTTACCTTTGCCTCTTTAGATGGCCATCCATGTAAAGGGCCTGCTGAGGAGAGTTCGTTCTTCTGAGTCTTCTGTTAAAGCTCTGAAGGTGCATGAGCTCAAGGTTGCGGAGCAGTCTTTTGAGAATGAGGATCTCAGAAACCAAGCTGGAAAAGCAATCCTCTGATCTCAAGGGCTTCAAAGCAGCCAAGTTTAAGGCTGAGGAGGGAGAAAAGAAGGCTCGTGACGAGCTAAGGATTGTGGGGGATGAGCTGAAGCATAAAACTGAGCTCTGGGCTAAGGCTAATCAGGATGCTTTTGACGCTCGTAACTCTCTTGAGTTTACAAAGAGAGAATATGACACTATTTGCGAGGCCAATGAGATTCTCCACAAGGAGCTCAAGGAGAAGAGTGATTTAATAGCCGAGCTGACTGATGAAGCCACCACCCAATGGGCCTCTGGGTGGCTTGCTTTCCAGCGTAAAGTTTCCAAGAACTTTCCCGACCTAGATTTTAATTTTCCTATCCCAACAGAAGGGGAATTGGAGGAAACCGACTCTGATGGTGAAGAAGACACCTCAGCTCTTCTCCCTGAAGCCCCAACCCAAGATGTACCTGCTCCTCCATCGATTGCTCGTGCTACATCCTTCTCTACTGACCTGGTGACCTAAGCCGTTGAACAAGGATCGTTACTAGACAGGGTGGAGACTCCAGAGATCAATATTTCTGAGAATTTTACTTCTCCAGCTTCTGGATCCTTACCTCCTGAGCTGCCGGGTTCTGCTTCTCCTGTTGGGGCTGCATCCGCCGAGCTGCAAGATCTTCTATCTACTCCTCCTTCAAAAACTTAGGATTTTTTAGTTGTAATCTCTTTTCTAAAATTTTTTTTTTTTTTTGAGATGTAACTTTGTCTCTGGGCCAGGATTTGTGTTACTTCGCAATCCTCATCTGCTTTTCCTTTGCTGGCTTAGCATATATACATTCAAATTTCGGTTTTGAACTGTACACTTACTTGCTTTGCTTTATGTACACTTGCTTGCTTTGCTTTATGTACTCCCCTTCCCCCTTTGCTTTGAGGGGTGCTGTGCACTTCTTGAAGCAAAATTACTAGGTCTGAAGAGTACAGAGGACTTGGTGTTATGCTTGATGGCCTCTTCTGAGCTGCTGAGCTCGGTAGCTGGTATCTCAGGGATCCCTTCTCTCTTCTTCCTAAGTTACGCAACTTGATATTGTGAATTGGTGAGTTCTTTCTGAGCTGCATGACTTTACTCGGTGAACTTGAAAAAGTTCCTATTGAGCTACCTGGCTCGTTTTCGTGAACTTAATAGTTCCTACTGAGCTTCATGGCTCATTTTTGTGAACTTAAAAGTTCTTACTGAGCTTCATGGCTCAAGTTCATGAACTTAAAAGTTCTTACTGAGCTACATGGCTCGATTTTGCGAACTTAAAAGTTCTTACTGAGCTACATGGCTCTATTTTGTGAACTTAAAAATTCTTTCTGAGCTACATGACTCTCGTTTGCGAATTTAAAAGTTCTTACTGAGCTACATGGCTCTATTTTGTGAACTTAAAAGTTCTTACCGAGCTTCATGGCTCTATTTTGTGAACTTAAAAGTTCTTACCGAGCTTCATGGCTCATTTTGCGAATTTAAAAGTTCTCACTGAGCTACATGGCTCTATTTTGTGAACTTAAAAATTCTTTTTGAGCTACATGGCTCTCGTTTGCGAATTTAAAAGTTCTTACTGAGCTACATGGCTCTATTTTGCGAATTTAAAAGTTCTTACTGAGCTACATGGCTCTATTTTGTGAACTTAAAAATTCTTTCCGAGCTACATGGCTCTTTCAATAGACCCTTTCTAAAATAAATAACAAATTTCATTGTTTTATTGATAATAATTCTCTTACAAAAAGGGACTTACTGAAAAAATCTTTTGAGATGCTCTGCGTTCCAAGAATGAGGTAAGATCTTTCCTTCCTCTGTTTGCAATTCGTAGTTTCCGGGTCTGATCACCCTCGAGACGATATAAGGACCTTCCCAATTTGGCCCCAGCTTCCCATGAGTGGGATCCTTCCTGGCCGGCAAGAGCTTCCCGAGGACCAGATCTCCCACTTTGAAACTTCGGTGTTTGACTTTCCTGTCATAGTACCTTGCTGCCTTCCTCTGGTTAGCCTTAATGTGACGCAAAGCTGTTTCTCTCTTTTCTTCCAAAAGGTCCAAGTTCAACAGAAGAGACTCATCATTGTGCTGAGACTCTGCGAATTCGGCCCTAGGGGATGGGATTCCAATTTCCACCGGTGCTACTGCCTCTGTTCCAAAGGCTACGGCGAATGGAGTCTCCTGAGTCGCTGACCTCGCTGTCGTTCTATAAGCCCATAGTACTTCAGGGATATGCTCCACCCATTTTCCTTTTAAGGCTTCAAGCTTGGTCTTCAGGGCTGCTTTGATGGTTCTGATGGTGACTTCTGCCTGTCCGTTGGATTGTGGATGAGCTGGGGCCGAAAAGTAATTCTTTATTCCCAGATCAGCACAGAACTTCTTGAATTTGGGATTATCGAACTGTTTTCCATTATCGGAAACGATTGCCTTGGGAATTTCAAACCTGCAAATTATTGATTTCCACGCAAAGTTTTGAACCTTTTGTTCCGTTATTGTGGCCAGGGGCTCCACCTCAGCCCATTTGGTGAAGTAATCCACCCCAACAATAACGAACTTACACTGTCCCATGCCGGTAGGCAGAGGTCCTAGTATGTCCAAACCCCACTGCTGGAAAGGCCAAGGGCTTACTACTGCAGTTAAGAGCTCTGGCGGGCAATGAGGGATATTGGCATGCATTTGGCAAATGGTGCATTTTCTGACCAAGTCTACCGCATCTTTGAGTATGGTAGGCCAATAGTAGCCCTGCCTTAATACTTTCCCTGCTAGAGCTCGAGCTCCAATATGGTTGCCGCAAATTCCTTCATGAACCTCTCTGAGTATGTAATTGGCGTCTTCATCTCCCACGCATTTAAGAATTATTGCTGAAAAACCTCGTTTATATAGGTCTCCCTGCAAAACAGAAAACCTAGCTGACCTAGTCCTTAGTTTCGCCGCTTCTTTGGGATCTGCTGGCAGAGTCCCATTCTGTAGGTACCCCATGATGGGGTCCATCCAGCTTGGTTGACCCTCCACGGGCAGTATTTCCCCATCTTTGACGCATACAGATGGTTCCGTTAGGTGTTCCACTGGAATCAGCTTGTCTAAGCTTTCCTGCGAAGCTATTGCCAATCTAGCTAAGGCGTCAGCTCGGGAGTTTTCGGCTCTGGGGATATGTCTGACTTTAACCCGCACAAATTTCCTCATCAATTCTTGTACCTTCCTGAGGTAGAGGACCATTTTCTCTCCTCTTGCCTCGTAAGACTCTTCTATTTGTTTTACTACGAGTTGTGAGTCACTGCAGATTTCCAATTGCTCCGCCTCCATTGAGTGAGCGAGATTGAGCCCAGCGATGACAGCTTCATATTCAGCCTCATTATTCGAAGCCTTAAATCCAAACCTGAGTGCATACTCGACATCTATCCCATCCGGAGAAGTTAGAATCAAGCCTGCGCCACTCCCTTGAGCGTTGGCGGCTCCGTCTACCGAAAGCTTCCATGTAAGGAGGTCTGGCACCAACTGTGTGGCTTCCGAGGGTGCTGTCGTTGTGAATTTTGCAATGAAATCTGCTAGAATTTGCCCCTTGATTGCAGTCCTTGGCTTGTACCTGATATCAAACTCACTGAGCTCTATAGCCCACTTAACCAGCCTTCAAGAGGACTCTGGCTTGTGCAACACTTGTTTCATCGGCTGATCTGTCGGTACCTCAATAGTATGAGCCTGAAAGTAGGGCCTAAGTCTTCTGACAGCGGTGACTAAAGCTAAGACGAGTTTTTCCATTTTGGGGTATCTTTCCTCTACCCCCCCCCCTCAGAGCTTTGCTGCAGTAATATACTGGCTACTGAGCTCTGTCTTGCTCCCTTACTAGCGCTGCACTGGTTAAAAAGTTCGAGACATCTAGATAAAGTGTGAGTACCTCTCCTTCTAAGGGACTCACCAGCACAGGAGGTGAGCTCAGATAGGTCTTTAGTGTCTGGAATGCCTCTTCGCACCAGGTGTCCCACTGGAACGCCTTCTTCAAGACTTGAAAGAAAGGCTGGCACTTGTCACTTGATCTGGACACAAAGCGACTCAAGGCTGCTATTCTTCCTGTCAGACGTTGGATTTCCCTTGTGTTGGATGGTGGTTGCATGTCCAGTACTGCCTTTATCTTCTCGGGTTAGCTTCAATTCCTCTACTATTGATTATAAAGCCTAGGAATTTTCCTGCAGATACTCCAAAAGCACACTTGGCGGGGTTGAGCTTCATCTCGTATTCCTTAAGGATTCGGAATGATTCTGCTAAATGTCCGATTTGTAATTCTGCTTTCAACGACTTTACCAACATGTCGTCGATGTAAACTTCCATGGAGGTTCCAACTTGCTTCTGGAATATTCTGTTTACCAGGCGTTGATAGGTGGCTCCAGCATTCTTCAACCCAAAGGGCATAACTTGGTAGCAGTACGTCCCTTGTTCAGTCACGAAGGAAGTTTTCTCCTGATCAGCTGGGTCCATCATGATCTGGTTATAACCCGAGAAAGCATCCATGAAGCTGAGGAGCTCGTGCCCAGCAGTGGCATCCACTATTAGGTCAATCCGAGGTAAAGGAAAGCTATCCTTGGGGCAGGCTCGGTTGAGATCTGTGAAGTCGATGCAGAGTCGCCATTTCCCATTAGTCTTCTTTACTAGAACCACATTTTCCAGCCACGTGGGGTAGTCCACCTCCCTAATGGCCTTGGCGTGGAGGAGCTTGCTGACCTCTTCGTTAATCGCCTTCTGGCGTTCTGGAGCAAAGCATCTCCTTTTCTGTTTAACAGGCTTACAGGTAGGATTCACACTTAGCTTGTGTGTGATGATTGTAGGGTCAATCCCCCTCATGTCTTCTTGGCGCCAAGCGAATACTCCTATGTTCTCCTTCAGGAACTGGATGAGAAGATCCTTAATACCTCTGCTCAGCTTGGATCCGACGTAAACGAGGTGTTCTGGATCTTCATCAAGCCAAACAGGTTCCAGCTCTTCCGATGGCATGGGTCTCGTCTCTAGCTCATCTCTCATATCCAGCTCGTCCAGCTGAACACTTTCAACTTCTTTCTGTTTCGTAGAGGTCATATAGCATTCTCTTGCTACTCGCTGATCTCCACGGACCACTCCAACCCCATTCTCAGTGGGAAACTTCAGAACCATGTGATAAGCCGAGGGGATAGCTTTCATCGCGTTTAGAGATGGCCTGCCTAGCAGCATGTTATATGCGGATGGTGCATCAACCACCAAGAACTTAATGGCGGTGGTGGTCTGGCAAGGTGGGTCCCCTATAGTTAACACCAGCTGTATCGACCCAAGGGGTAACACCCTCTCTCCTGAGAATCCTAACAAGTGTGCACTCACTGGCTCGAGTTTTTCCCTACCTATACCCATCTTGTCAAATGCCAGGGCAAAAATAATATCTGCCGAGCTCCCGTTGTCAATCAGAACTCTATGAACAGTTCTGTTGGCCACCACAACCCTTACTACCAATGGGTCGTCATGGGGATGTTGGTATCCTTCCAGGTCTGCGTCTGAAAATGTGATGACTGTGTTTAGACGAGGTGCCTTAGATACTGCTTGTACTTCCAGGGCTTCTCCAGCTCTGATTCTGCGCAGGTGAGCCTTTCTGGCTGAGCTGGACTCTCCACCTCCTACGAATCCATCAGATATTACTCTGATTTCCCCTAGGGGCTGTTGGTGTTGTGCAGGAGCTTGCTGCTGAGGTGGGGGTTGAGCTCGGTTTCGATCCTCCTGAGCTACGTAGCGTCGCAGATGTCCTCGTTGGATCAGGAACTCTATCTCCCTTTTCAACTGGATACAGTCGTCTATTTGATGCCCATGATCTCTGTGAAACTCACAAAACTTAGTGGGATCTCTTTTTGTCGGGTCTGCCTTCATCCGGGGTGGCCACTTTAGAAACTTCTCATTCTGCACCTCGTACAAGATTTGGGACACCGTTGCAGTTAGAGGAGTAAGCTGTCGAGGTGGATATCTTGGCTGTAGCTCTGGCTGCGGTGGGCCTAATCGATCCCTAACGTTACTTCTCCTTTTTGGGGAGCGGTCTCTGTCTCTTCTTGGAGACCTATCACGTCCTCTTTCTCTTCTGGGACTTCGATCCCTTTTCTTTTCCTCTTTCCCTTTATCTTTCTGTAAGGATGAGCTCCCTACCTTCGAGAGGAGGGCTTCCTCACCGTTTATGTACTTCTCGGCTTTGGCCAGTACCTCGGCCATGGTTGCTTGAGGGTTCTTGGATACGGAGAACATCAAGTCCTTGGATTGTACTCCCAATCCAGCTATGAAGGCTGTTATGGCAAACTTCTCTTCTGGGATATCTACTTTTAGTGACTCCGAGTTGAACCTCTGGACGTAAGACCTCAGGTTTTCTTGAGGTCCCTGTTTCACATTCAGCAAGTGGTAGCTCGGCTTTCTGTATATCCGAGCTCCTATAAAGTGAGATACAAAAGTTATGGAGAGCTCTTTAAAGGATGAGATCGAGGCGAGTGGAAGCCTGTGAAACCAGGCTAGGGCAGAGCCTTTCAATGTGATGGCAAAAGCTCTGCAGCGTACAGGGTCCTGGTATCCATGCAGCTCCATTTGGTTCTTGTATGTGTTGAGGTGATCTACGGGATCTTTTGTTCCGTCGAAGACCTCTATTTGTGGCATCCTGAACTTCGGAGGGAGAAGGAAGTGTAACACTCCAGTGGTGAATGGGGACTCGGTCTGTTGTACTAGGGCGTCCATTGTAACTGGAGCTTTGCTCTTTACAGCCTCCTTCATGTGGCTGAGCTCTTGCTGGATATCCTTGAAGCGTTGCTCCCAATGCTGTTCTCTCCTGCCTTGCTGATACGGGAAAAAATCATTTTTCTCACCTCCATCGTTCTGGCTTTGCCCTTCTTCATTGTGGCCATTCCTGGGGGGTACGTAGGGGACATGCCCTCTGGTCTGACTGCTTTCCACCCCTTCGTTGACCTCTCTGAGGGGGTCCAAGTGCCGCCGTTCCCTGTGAGGGGGATTACTTTGACCTTCTTGGGCCTGTCGTGCCTCCCTTGGGCGTTGTATGAGCTTTGATAGCTCTGTGTTCTCCCAAAGCAAACGTTGGTTGACGAGGCGAAGGGCTTCCATCTCGTTGTTAGTGGGGGAATTAGCCTCTTGGACGTTCCCTGGCTGTCTGCCGTTGGTGGTTTCCTGCTGATCCTGCATTTGTGGTGGGTTTGTTTGGCTTTTGCTCATGTTTCGAGTTGTTACCATCAGTCACTGAGAGATCAGCTTATTTGTAACAGGAACAGTCGTTCCCACAGACGGCGCCAAACTGATGGTGTAAATCTTCGTGAATGAGCTACGAGATAGGTATACTTCGCATGAATGATATACGTGGGATAGTGTGTAGAGTCTGAGCTGCAAGGCTCGTATTTAGTAATGCTGATTGATGTTTGGGGGGATGAAGAAAGGGGCAATAACACAATGGGGTTATACTGGTTCACCGGCCTGAGCTCGGTTAGTCCACTTTGCAATGGAGTCTCTAGCTCATATCTTTCTTATTGACCGAGTTGAATATATTACAATTTGAGTATGAGGGATCTTTTTTATGGTGGCTCTATTGCCCCCCTTTTATAGCCTCATACTTACCTCTAATCCGAGATCCCTTCCTACAATGAAGAGATCTTCCCCTATCTTCCTCTCCAATTTCGGAGTTACCTAAACTCCCTGTGGCTGGCTTCAAACGGTCTGTATCCCGAGATCTTTGCTTCTATCATGGGATCCCCCTTAATATTTGGAGAGGATTGGGGTGGGTTGAGAGTTTCGTGCCTTGGTTCTTGCTTCTTAGTTATTCTGCCGGTATTCGCTATTGTCTAGCTGTCTTTTTTTCTTCTTTGTTGCGATTTCATCTGTAGGGAGCTCTGGCTTTAGGCTTCTGAGCTACGATCCCTTCGCCTGACCTCCTGAGCTGAGCTCTATGTTTGAGTTCATACTTAGGATTTATTCTAGTCATCATCAAATATTAACGACTGTTAGGGCAAAGGACTACAATAGGTCCATATGTGAACTTTGAGGAATAAATTGACGAAATAGAATTTTGGGGACTAAAGTGCAATAAGTGACAAATCTTAGGGTCTATTGGTGCCATTTACCCTACATGTTATTGTTTTTCTTTGCATGTTACTGCTTTGCTAATTATTACATAAACAGATTTATGTGTTTCTATTTAGCATATTTCTAAATTTAATATCATTCCAGAAATCTCAATAAGTAATTTTACCATATTGAAGAATCCACACCAACAAAAACATCGGATTCAAATACACAATCAGGCCATACAAATTGTCGAATGCCTTAATCGTTTTGATCAAGTCCGAAAAAGAGGCTTGAATCATTGAAGAGCTTCCATGGTATCAGAAACTTCATAAGCTTATTGTTTTGGATTTCCATACTTGAATAAAGGTGACAAATGGGTGGCGTTAGTGGAAGTGGCAGCAATGGTTGTAGGGTGGTTTTTGGGGTGGATGGTGGGTTGGATCACTCAAAAGCTTATAAAATCAACATATTTCAACCTATAAAATCAACTTTTTTAGACCCAACCAATAATAATGTATGAGAGTTGTCTGCGGGATCGAAAAAAAAAATTAGTTCCATACTGACTTTACTACATTTGTGAGTGTTTTTATTATATTTGTGGTACAAAAAATACTGATAAAAATAATTATTACAACAGTAGTAAAAATACCAAAAAATATAATAAATTGCCTACAAAAGTGATTTTTTTTTTTTTTGTATCAAAGAAAAATGGTAAAAATAGTTACTACAACAGTGATAAAAAATACCTATAAATGTGGTAAATCACCCATAAATATGATAAATTTTTTGGTTATAAAATGACCAAAAAAATTATAAAAACACCAATTAAAATAGAAAAATTTAGAGGTATAGTACAAACATTTTTTCTTCTATCATAGGCTAAGGTAGTGTTTGATAAAACTGAAAGCTGAATAATGAAAGTTGAATGTTGAATTTTAAGTGCTGAATGCTGAATTTTTTAATTTGTAGACTGTTTGATATCAACCGAAATTTAAGTATTGAATTGAATGAAACTGTTTGACAAATATAAGGAGTTGAAGTCTAAAAATTATTATTATTCTAATTTTGCCATTCTTTTTAATCATTTCTTCGCAACTACTTTATTTTTAAAACCACCATCACAATGATGATGGCGACGACGGTGGTGGCGGCATTAACACAATTATGGTGGTGATGGTTGTGGTGGCGATAGCATAATAGTAGTGGTGGCAGACACAATGGTGGTGGTGATGAAGGTAGCGGTGGATGGGCAATGGTGGTGATGGCATAATGGTGGTGGTAGTGGCGGTGGCACAATGGTGGTAGTGGTGGTGTGCAAGAATGGTGGTGGTGGCGGCGACACATAGTAGTGGCAGTGGTGGTGGTGATGTGGTGGCAATGGTGGTGGTAGTGATGGTAGTGATGATGGCGGTGGCAGCACAATGATAGTGGTTGTAGTAGCGACACAATGACAATGGTGGCATAATAATAGTGGTGGCAGCAACACAATGGCGATGACGCCGGTAGTGATTACGGTGGCACAATAGTGGTGATGGTGGTGGTAGTGTTGATGGTGGCAACGATGACACAATGGTGGTGTTGGCGGCGACCACTCAATGGTGGTAGTGGTGGATGGTGGGTATTTAAAAGTTAAGAGTGTAAAATGTAGGGAGAATTACAACCACACCCCCTGAGGTTTGTCACTTAATCACTTAGACCCCCTGACATTTGAAATATTACACACAGACCCCTGAGGTTTGTACGCGCGTAATACTTAGACCCTTGCTGTAAATATATCTATTAATAAATTATACTCAGACCCCCTAAAATTTGTAAATATATATTACTTAGACCCCTTAAGTTTAAAATATTATACTTAGACCAAAAATATTTCAATTAAAGATAAAATATCAAATATTTTAAAGTTTACAATTAAAATTCATGTTCTATTGAATCTTTTATTGAAATAAAATCAAAACTAAAAATTCAAATTTTTCTAAAAAAATCGTGATTAATATACAATTATATTGTCTATTGAAATTTAATTTGGTCGTTTAAACGACCAAATTAAAATACCAAACTACCCCAATTAAAGTTAAAAGATATTATGTCCATTACAGTTTGATCCCCTTATTTAATTTTTTTTAGTTTTATTCTAATAGATAATATAATTATATACTAACTATGATTTTTTTTTTAAAAACTAGATTTTTTTTTGATTTTATTTCAATAAATGACATAATAGAACATGAATTTTAAATGTAAATTTTATGTTCCATTATGAATGACTTAGACCCCTTGTTTGATTTTTTAGCTTTATTCAAATAGATAGTATAATTGTATACTAATTACGATTTTTTAAGAAAAAATTAAAATTAAAATTAAAATTTTAATTTTATTTCAAGAAATGATACAATAGACCATGAATTTTGGTTGTAAAATTTAAAATATTTGATATTCTATATTTGATTAGAGTATTTTTGGTATAAGTATAATATTTTAAACTTAAGGAGTCTAAGTATTATATACCTACAAATTTTAAGGGGGTCTGAGTGTAATTTATTAATTGATATATTTATAGCAAGGGTCTAAGTGTTACGCTCGTACAAACCTCAGGGGGTCTGTGTGTAATATTTTAAATGTCAGGGGTCTAAGTGATTAAGTGATAAATATCAGGAGGTCTGAGTGTAATTCTCCCTAACATGTATGGAGGTTATATTTGTTCATTATGAAAAATAATAATATTTTTAGAATTAAGTGATAAGTAAGTGACTTTTAGATTTAGAATTAAGTGATAATATTTTTAGACTTTTACTCCTTAACATTTTAGTCTATTTTTAAGAAATATTTAAAATATTAAGTTGTATGAATTTTAGATTATCAAACAAGTTTAATTTATTAAGTATTTAAAGTATTCAATTTTAAGTCTTAAGTGGTTTTATTGAACAACCCGATCCTAATAATGTATGATAACAAAACAGATTTTTCATTATATTTTTAAAGAGCATAAGCAGGGAAGCATGAAAAATTTCCCGGGGGGAGGGGGGAGGGGGGAGGAGCAATCATTTCAAATTGTTGCCACAAAAAACCCTCAAAACATTAGCTCTGTAAGTTTCGCACCTCAACCCACGACTAGGGTTTCAATTTCTTGAATCATTGGGTAATTCTGTTCTGATATTAATTATCAGTAATGTTATGTCTTATGCATTGGCCATGTTTCTTTAAACAATCGATTTGCCTCTTGTTCAATTTTTTATTTTTGGTTCGTTGAAACTGGTATGCTTCGTTTCTTTGATTTAGGGTTTTGAAAGTTAGTGCTTTGGCCAAAGGTTTTGGTCTGAACGTTGGGATTTTCTATTATCAACATCGATCAACTTCTTGTTCTCTATTTTTTGTTCAAAATTGTGAAATGCGTATATTTCTTACTTTGTTTGGGTCTGTGAAGATTACTGTGGTTCACTAATATATGTGTGAGAATTTTTTATGTCAGTCTAAGTGAACATCTACCTGATGATTGCACAACTCAAATTCTGTTGTTTGTATATTAAATGTGACAAAAGAAGATGAAATCTGGGTATGCTTCAATTTCAGTTGGGTCTAGGTAATTCTCATTTTCGGATTCCGAAAGTTTAAAGGGTTTCCATTAAGGAAGAGTTTGGTTGGTTTTGCTTTCTACTGGTGGTTATATTACTAAGTGTTTGTATGGTGTCAAATAATTATAGAATGAAGTTGTGATGATTTGATTATGATCTATTGATCATGAAACCCTTGTTTGGGTGTTGGGTGCTGGATGTCAGATAGAGAGCTGTCCTCTCTCAATTAACTGACATTGTGTCGTAAGTTAGCATTTTCATTGCATTTGTGGAATATTGTTGAATGTTATGTTGTCAAGAGAGCGATAAATAAACATTAAATTTCAATTTCTGTGCTTGAGGTCATGGTTTATGATGATACCTAGAATAAAACTGACACGTGCATAGTGAGTGAGCTCAGCTCGGGAGCTCAGGCGAAATAAGCTGAACTCCCCTAGCCATGGGCAGAGCTCATCCAGTCAGCACTAAGAGCTCCTAGTTGAAGGCGCGGGATGAGAAATGTTAAAGGGACAACGAGATGACAGCGTATACCCATATAAAGGAAGTAGAGCCAATCCAAGGCGTGAAACCCGTGCTCAACCATGATCCCTTCCTAAAACTAAGGAGAATCCCACGGAAGAAGGCAAGGATCTCTCCGTATGAAACCAGCCATAAGGAGTTGGGATAACTCCAGAATTATGGAGGGGGATAGGGCGAGATCCCTTCATTATAGGAGGTGATCTCGAATTAGAGGTAAGCATGAGGCTATAAAAGGGAGGCAACAGAGCCACCGGAAGGGAGAGGATTCATTGTAATACGTTCAACTTGATCAATAAAGAACAGGAGCAAGAGTCTCCATTAGAGAGTGGATTAGCCGAGCTCATTAGCCGGTGAACCACTATACTTCTGTCGCATATCACACACCATACATCGATTGATTCGAGCATTCATCCACCATTTTACGAGCCTTGTAGCTCAGATTTCATACCAAGACTTACACAGATCGTAGATACCACACAATCTAGCCCCCACAGCTCATACACGCTGGTTTACACCATCAGTTTACATTTTTCATTTGTGTGGAAATTTTGCTTGTATTTGTAATAAGACTGTTTCCAGGAATAGTGTCTTATTTATTTAATTTTTTTTTGGTTCACTGTCTTCCATATTCTGTCAAGTTTCACTTTCACAGACATGCATAAAGTGCATATGAACTCATTTTTTTTTTATCTTCATGTGTAATTCTTTCTCAATGTCATCAGCGTCTTATTAGATCCAAATATTTGCAATGACATGTTGCAGTAACAATGGGTACTCAGACGAAGAAGCTTTTGGCTTTGATGGTGGTTGATCAGATTGTTAGGGAGATGATACTTGTATGTTCAGTGGTTTGCATGATGTGTCATGTTGCATGTTTTGCATATTCACGCAGTAGGGTGTCCATTCCTAGGTCAATAAGGAGGGTTCAAGGTCGAATTGAGCACCTAAATCGACTCATTGGAGAGGGTGATAGAGCATGCATTGAACAACTTAGAATGGATAGACGTACTTTTGGGATTCTTTGTGATCTTGTTCGTACTGTTGGGAGACTTGATGACTCCAAGTATATGAGTGTGGAAGAGATGGTAGCAATGTCTCTCCATCTACTGGGGCACCATGTGAAGAATAGGGTGATTAAGTATAACATTCTTAGGTCTGGAGAAGCAGTCAGTATGCATTTTGATGCAGTGCTCAAAGCTGTGATTAGACTACATGGCATGTTACTTAAGACCCCAGAACCAGTGCCTGTGAACTCCACTGATGAAACGTGGAAGTGGTTTAAGGTATTACATTTTGAAATTTTGTTTGGTCATTGAATTACATTAGTACATTTATTAATTGCCAATTTAACTAATACATTTTCCTATATCAACTCAGAATTGTCTCGGGGCATTAGATTGTACACATATTAGAGTCAGAGTTTCAGACTCTTATAAGGCAAGATATATGACAAGGGAAGGAGAAATTGCAACAAATGTGCTAGGGGTGTGTTCTCCAGACATGCAATTCATTTATGTCTTGTCCGGTTGGGAGGGGTCCGCTTTAGATTCTAGGGTTCTTCGAGATGCATTGATAAGGAGGAACGGATTGAAGATTGATCGTGGTAAGCTGAGTTAGTTATGTTGCCACAAAAGTAATTTGATGGTTAATGTAGATAATTGAATTGACCTGATTTTTGATCTGCATGTTAACACAGGCATGTACTATCTAGTAGATGCTGACTACGCAAACAGGGAAGGGTTTTTAGCTCCTTATAGGGATCAAAGATATCATGTGGCTGATTGCAGAGATGATGGAGCAGCTCCGCACACTCCTGAGGAGTTTTTTAACATGAAGCATGCAGCAGCTAGAAATGTCATCGACAAATGTTTTGGGCTACTTAAGCTTCGTTGGGCTATCCTTAGAAGCCGTTTAAACTTTCCTATAAAGACTCAGAATTGCATTATCTTAGCATGTTGTCTCATTCAAAACCTAATTAGGAGGGAGATGCCTGTTGATCCGTTGGAAGAGGAATTGGGTGATACCATTCCAGTAGAAGACGTTGGGGATAATGTAATCGATGCTGGAGAGACATCAGGCCACTTGAGTGCTTGGAGAAATCAGTTGGCCACGGATATGTTCAACGAGTGGATGATGAGCAAGGGACAGGTGCATGCAACTGGGCAAAACAATGGTTAGTTTGGACATTTCTTGTTATGTTATCCTATGTACATAGCAGAATTTGGCACCAAAAAAAGGATTGTGCGACTCTTAAATGTTTAGTTATGTCCCGTTATGTGCATGTCTAGATTTTGCTGGAAGGTTGAACTTTTTTGGTCATGGATTCATCAGTCATATCATGAGGCTTTGTTGGCCGTATTACGGATGCAGGCACCAAAGTATAATTAAGATGACATTCAATTATAAGTGATCAATTTGACCTTTTTAAAAGGAGATTACTCTTTGGTATCATGTCTTTCAGAAATGGTCCAAATCGATCAAATTGCAACTCAATGTGTCGGTTAGAATTGATCCCAAAACTTAAGATTGAGCTCAACAATTTAAGATCAATTGAAACTTTTTTAAACCTCTTTTAAGTTGTAATTTTGATCTGATTGAACTAAAATGTAAATATCACATGTGACATGTACCTTGAGTTTTGATGCATTTTAAGTTATTTGTTCGAAATTGTCTCATTCTTTTCTTGACCTTTGGATAAAATTAAGTGTAGTATATGTTCTTGTTGGTTTGCTATTCCAGTCACATTATATAGATATTCTATTTTCCAATCGTTTTGTTTGATTCTTGGAAGAGTGTGGGTGAAAGGAAAAGAAAACATAAAGCAAACCGTTGATCTAATTTGGTTGCCATTAAAAATAAGAAGGGAACATGAAATGTGAGGAGCAAGAAAAAGCCGTTAATTTTGTGTGTCATTTGCCTTTTTGTTTAGCAATGAAAGAAAATCCGAGAGTTTCTGTTTTTTTTTTTTCTTCTTATTCGACCCTTAGGGATAAGGATAGGGGTAGCTTGTGTGAATCCAAGAAAATGCCCAGAGATCAAATTGCCTGGATTCCAGCTGATACAATAATTGGAGGATCCAGACCCCCTTTATACGGAGCACATGTAGACACATTGTGGCTAGTTGATTTTAAGAAGAAAGCTTTCCAGTGAACTGACATCTGATAAAGGGTCCATAAAGTTTCTAAGCTATGATCCGTGACCTCATTTTGGCAGCGGGCTAGGCTAACTTCCAAACAGGCCTCTATGAGTAGCAGTGTAACTGCCAAACAACCCCTTACCTTCAATAAAGAGAAAAGAACAAAAACACCTTATTTTATTTCAGTACATAAATATTGACAAGAGCAATAGATGTCAATTATACACAAGGGTTGGAGCCAGAATTCTAAATTTGGGGGTCAAGTCAGAATACTTAACAGGTCAAAAGACAATTCTGTATGTGGATCTGCCACTGACTATATAGTAATCACAAGAGAATTGGGGAGGGACATTTTTAATTGCTTTACTTCACTACTTCAAAGAAATCTCTCTCTCTCTCTCTCTCAGAGCGGGACTTTATTTCACCACTTGGGTCACTCACTCTCTCTAATGGGTTGGTGTTCTTTATTGTTTCTTCTTTTTCTCTCTCTTCACCCCATTATTCTTGTAAGGGGAGACACTGAATTGATCCAAAGAACTTGCAAAACCACCAAATACTTTGACCTTTGTATATCATCTCTAAAATCCAATTCCACCAGCCTAAAAGCAGACTCCAAAGGATTGGCAGTGATTATGATCAGAATTGGAATGGCCAATGCCACAGCCACCAATTCTTACTTGTCCTCCAAAGCACTGAGCACCACAAATGACACCATAATGAAAAGGGTCCTCAAGGAATGTGCAGACAAGTACTCTTATGCTGGTGAGGCTCTTCAAGCTTCACTTCAAAATTTGGCTATGGAGTCATATGATTATGCATACATGCAGGTTATCGCAGCAGCTGATTATCCAAATGCTTGTCACAATGGGTTTAGGAGGTATCCAGGGTTGGCTTATCCTCCTGAGCTTGGGCTTAGAGAGGAGGGTTTGAAGCATATTTGCGATGTGGCTTTAGGAATCATTGATACTCTTGGTTGGTGATTCTCTCTCTCTCTCTCTCTCGTAATATGACAAATGGAGGGTATTTGACTCTATATACTCATCTTTATTCATTTGTGCTAATAGATTTTAATGAGAGGGAGATTCTTGATACAAGGTAAGGTTGCGTTGGAGTAATTAGGTGTCACAAGTGAGGATATTCGAAATGTTATACCCATCTTTAGTCATGTTTGTTAATAGAGTTGTAATTTAGACATCATAAGTTTGAATTACGAGAATAATTTATTTGTATGCATCAAAAAATTGGAATATTTAATCTTCTCTAAACTCTTGTAATGAAGAAAAACCCGTTTACTTGATTGTCATTTTTTGGGAGAAGGAAACAACACCAAGTAGGTAATGTGTCGAAAATATATCCAGATCGTTTATTTTGATTTAAATGATCTACAACTATTGATTGAAAAAAAAAAAAAATTATAGGTGACATATTTTTATTGGATGAAAAATGAAGGGTATGTGCGGAAAAGTAATATTTTGGAACTGTAATGAGACTTTTCTTTTGGTAGATTTGAATTACTTCCATTTTTTTTGGAAAGTGGATAGCAAAAGTCAGTTAGCTGGAATGTGATCTATAGCAAGAGGCATGTGCCTTCTTCAATCAATGATTTAAGCTGATAAAAAAAAAAAAAATCAATGATTTAAGAGCTTTTAGTATGAGATGCCACATTGCTTCAAATGCATGCGGTATAGTTTTAGGGGATTATTTGAGATTAATTTGAATTTTCTGGTAACTGCTTGCTCGATACCGTTGTAGTATATTCTAATCTTCGAACATCATCCCTCAATGCGTATAATCTATGTGTGGAGGGGAGTGTCACTCTCCCTTGGAATGATGTCAAAAGAAAGGGCAACAGAATGGTGGAATGAATGAAATGTGTGTGTGTGTGTGAACAAAAATGCTTCCCAAGCGCAAGAAGACTTTTGTGTATCGTGTTTTACATGGAACCGTATTCCAAGGTCGTCTACTCAGGGAAGGAGGTGAATCGTGTAGAAGGTAATTTTGGTGAAAGAAAAGTGTAAAATCTTTTGTTTGAAGTTGGTTTGTGATTTGTGTTGTGATGAAATTAAAATGGGAACCAAGTGTTGGCTAATCCGAAGGGTTCACTCCAATGAGAATGCTAAGTCGACTCGAACCCTTCCTCAAATAGTGCATAGATGAACGATTGATTCGTGGGAAGCGAGGGACGAGATGGAAGTGGAAGTGAGGATCCAAGCATAACCCGTGACAAGTCTACGGGATATCAAATATTCACACCATGTCCTCACTCAACCCAGTTAAATCGAACCATCGTACACACGAGGGGAGGAAAGAAGATGAGTTAAAATGGCATACCCAAGATTAGGTCTCCCTTGGATTAGCCAACTTAAAGACTTAGCTACTCATGCTTAAGGTAAAGATAATAATGTAATGAGAATATATTACGAAGAAATGAAGATTGGAGCTAAGCATAAACGAAATTCACCAATATAACTTCCGGATAATTTATACATATCTATCACCTCTTACTAAAGAGTGAATGAGAAACTACTCACTCTTCATGGCTTTGGTAAAGCTAGAAAAGTGAGTGATACTCATCCCTCCAAGTAGAGGAGTTACAAGGTAAAACCATATTACACCCCGATCTTCGACAAAGAATGAGTGAATCACGTTCCACCTTTCATGGCTTTGGTAAAACTCTAGAATAGTGGAAGAGTTTCACTCCTCTAAGGGAAGAAGGAAGCTCAAACAATGGAAGTAAAAGAAAGCAATAAATTAAAAGAAAGCAATAATACAATAAAATAAAGCAATACTTAAATTAAAAGAAAGCAATAGTACAATAAAAGAAAACAATTAATTTTTGGAGGGTTTTCCACAACCAAAAAGATACTCTTTACATTCCCCAAGGGGTGATATTTATAGGCAACCAAAAGATGCATTTTACAAGTCCAAAAAGATGCCCTTTACAAGCCCCAAGAAGAGCTTGAATTACACTTTGATCCCCCTTTGTTTGGAGTTTTAATAATTGGCACCCTATAGTTTGTAGCTTTGATAATTGGCTCCCCAGTAATTTGTAGCTTTGACACAATTAGCTCTCCAGTAATTTGTAGCTTTGACGCACAAAACTCTAAAAAGAACAATAATTAATGCATTATCTCTAATTCACACACTAACCCTAATTTGACTTATTTTGACTAGTTTAACTTTGTTTAACTAACACAATTGTCCTATTAACTTAATTAAATTATGCATTAATTAGGGTTAATCACACCCCCCAACCTAAACATTACTAGTCCCTAGTAATAAATAACAACAGAACAACACAAAATCACTTTCGTAGATAACACGATTGCATTTAACATATGCAACAAGCCGTTAAACCCCTAGGTGATCCCTAGTGGACAAGTTTTGTCTCGTGAAGGTTTCTAGTGAAGCTACCTACAAACTCCAGTTAAAAAGATGTGTAAATGTAAGATTTTTTTTTTCCAGAATGAGTTAGCACCATGATCGTTGAGAAACCCATCCCTTAATTTCGAATTGTTTCCCAAACACTTCTCTGTCATAGGTACGTACTATATGCAAAAATAAACACTTGTTACATTGGTATTTGAAATTCCCTATGTAGTAAGAATAATCATTCTAGCGACAAGAATTATTGTATAACAAAAACTCTTCTTTACAACCTTCCATGGATAGCTTTGATTTCACAATCCTCTCTTAGAAATTTCTCAGCAAAAATTCTCTCCGATTATAGTGACTTTTCCCTCAAAAGCATGTGCTCAGAAGAAGGTTAATTGTAAATTTACATGGTCAACAATTACGGGAGTGAAAACCAAGGAACAGACTAATCAGGTTTGACATAATCTCATGGAAGAATATTAATACAAATAAAGTAATACTACTTAACATACCCCACACTTTTGATTGACGACCTACACATGCATCAGACTTGAGATCAATTAGAACTTTTTATAGGTTAAAATGTGGCCAGGGGTCAATGGCTATGGAAACGACGTCAATGATATTCAAAAGCTATCATTTCTTTATGTAATGTAGCACACCTCTTTCTAACTTTTCGAAACTTCACCTACATGGTATTTCTTTCTTTCATTCTTTTTTTTTTATTTTTTTTATTTTTCACTTTCTTGGCCATTTTTTTTATTTTTTATTTCTTTTTCAGTTGTTTCCACATACTTTTCTTTCTTTAAACAGTGTCCACCATCTTTTTTTCTTTTTTTCCTACTTTTCTATATCATACTGATTTATAAGAGGGCGCAAGAAAATTAGACAGCATAGGTATGTCAAATATATTTTCCTGTGGCTCGGTTATCATATGGGTTACATGAAAAAGAAATTACACATTAAAGGCTCAATCACGGTTAACTAGGGATATAATTTTGTAAAAGAAATGACTAAGACTCAAAAATTAAATCAAAGATGGCATAAGATCCTTTCTCAAGCATGTGCACATGTATGTGTCGTATGAACAGATTCTTTGTGGGATACATTAATAGACTGCTCTATTTGCATCAATCAAAATAATAATAATGAGATTATTCAAGGATAGAAAGTAAAAAAAAAAAAAAAAAACCTTACTTGAGTAAATGTTGATTTTCTCTCAAAAGCATCGCAAGACTCGAAAACTTACCATGGTATTCTTCGTTATCTCCACTGGTTATGTCAGGTTTTCAAAGAATTTCGGTTATATATCAATTCTATTTTCGAGTCTGGTCATTCTGTACCTTAAGAATAACAAATATCAATGTAAATTTGACATTTAAGCATAGAGAAAATACCATTGAACTTGGAAAACTATGGTGTCTCAGGATAAGTCCCTACCCACGCTACAAGTTGGCATTTTAGGACATTCCTTACTTGGCCCACATCTTTATTTCAACAAAATACTTTGTACATCTAAAAAAAAAAAATATTTACCCTTTTTACAAAAAAAGTTCGGACCATTAACCTTCAACCCCAAAACACGTTTTTCCACATCTTTATCATTATTAGTCAAAATCTAATCCGAGTCATCGCTTGTGTCTATGTCATTATTAGTAACCCTTCCAACTTCTTGTTGCACATAACGTGTAATTCCCGGACTGGTATAAGATGGCGTGTCAGGAAAATCCTTACTCTGCCCATACACTATCTAGTTTAACCGATCGGTTGCACGACCTGAAATTGGTTCAGAACACTGATTGTATTTTTTCATGTGAAAGATCCTATCACACTGTTTACAGGCACCAAGCTTTTTGGCCCGACGACGCTTAGCAAAAGTGCTTGTACCGCACAGTGGTTTCACATGTTGTTCTTGGATTTCGGTTTTTCTCACAACTCTTGTCTTTCTCATTATCACAGCATGCACATCAGATGAAAAAGTTCGTAAAACGCCTAAACTGAACCAAAAAAGTTTACTATCCATGCTTACTAAACTAAAGACACCCTGTCTGGTTCTTTAACGTCTTCTAGTCACAAACACGATTGAAGCTACATTCGATATGATCATGAAATATAAGAAAAAATACTGTAAAAATAGAATTGCAAATATGAAACTGGAACAAACTGGAATTGTAGATCACAACACCCCCAACCTAAACTGAACATTGTCCCAAATGTTTCGAATTTACCAGTAACCGCAAAATGGAGTTAGGGTTTGAGAAGTAGAGATCCGTTCATCTGCCAAATCCTACAAAGAAAATACCCAAATTAATAATCATTCTTCGAAATATGGGTTTCGGCTAGGCTGGAAACCCTTCCCCGTAAGTGCATATAGCAGAAGAAGACCCATGTACAAATCCAAACATATAAAACAAATCATTAAACAAAGGACTGGGTCTTCGGGGTATATGGTCATGGATTTGCAGGGGGTGGGTTGTTTTTACAGAGAACATAGAACAACGAAGAAGAAGAAAAGAAGAATAAAAGAAGAAAAAAAAAAGGAAGAAGATTGGGGGGGGGGGGGGGCAACACCAGTGGATGGGGAAAAAAGAGAAAAAAGGTTGGAGGCCTTATAAAGGCGTCCTAGCGGGTCGGGTTGGGGGTTTTTTTTTTTCCTGACCCGATCCGTTTGAGTGTCGGCAGACGCGAATATCCACGGAATATTCTGGATCTAAAAAAAACTAACCCAAACACTCTTAATAAGGGAATACAGATCAACATTCAGATATTTTTCACAAAAATTTTCAAAATTTTCACATAATTTGCGCCAATGTAAACAAAAATCTGTATTTCAACCCAAAAATTGGTATTATCCACAAGAATTCCTACAAACATTGAACATTGGTGTAACTTGCCCCCACAAACATTGGTGTAACATTCAAATGGTACACCTCATCCCCCAACTTGATTCATGCATTGTCCTCAATGCAACAAAAGATATGATATGCAATGACGGACAGTAATAAGATGAGTAGGGTTAGAGAACACATCGCACTTGAGCTTTGACCAACACACCAATATCTGAAACTAGAAAAGAAAGTAGCATGAAGAATAAAAAGACTGTACACTAAAAAAACATAAAAACTGGTTACTCATCTACGAATTCCAGATACACCGGATCCGTCAAGTCTTCCTCCACTCCTTGTCCTTTAAAACCCTCAAAAAATGGCTTAAGTCTTTGGCCATTGACCTTGAATGTCTGGCTATTCTCGGGGTTTGTGACTTCCACAGCTCCATTAGGGTAGGCCACCTTGACAAGATAGGGGCCATCCCAACGGGATCGGAGTTTGCCTTGGAAGATCGAGAGACGAGAGTTGTACAAGAGCACTTTTTGGCCAGGCTCGAATGACTTCCGTACATTGGATTTGTCATGAAAGATCTTAGCTCACTCTTTTGAAATTTTAGAGCTCTCATACGCATCTCTTCACATCTTTTCCAATTCATTCAATTCTAGATTCCTATGCTCTCCGGCCATCTTCAAATTGAAATTCAAAGTCTTAATGGCCCAATAGGCCTTGTGTTCCATCTCAACTGGCAAATGGCAAGCTTTTCCATAGATAATCCGGTAGGGAGACATGCCTAAAACAATCTTGTAGGTGGTACGGTAAGCCCATAGGACATCGGTCAGTCTATTTGACCAATCTTTCCTATTTGGATTCACCATCTTTTCTAAAATATTTTTGTAACACCCCGTATTAAAATTAAATAAAGACTAACACTATATTAAGAGTTCTCCTAAGATAGATAAAGTGATCATAGAAACTTAGAATCATTGTTAGAATATTGATTTTTGAAGTTGAGTTCCAAGCATATTGACTTTCGGGGTGAATTGAGTTTTTGGAGATGTTAAAGTTTAAGAAGAGTGATT
Organism: Ilex aquifolium; assembly: GCA_951799425.1. NCBI lineage: Eukaryota > Viridiplantae > Streptophyta > Magnoliopsida > Aquifoliales > Aquifoliaceae > Ilex > Ilex aquifolium. The sequence goes on from OX637391.1 coordinate 30,439,573, forward strand.
AGATAAGTTTCTAAATTTTTTTGGGTCAAAATAAGGTTTCCATTGAGTCCGGAAGGTCGAAAAACCTTGGGAGAGGTTATATGAAGTGCATTGGAAGCTTGGAAGTACCCCGGAGTAAAAACACACTTTACGTAAATTTCGGGTATAAAATATTTTGGACACCTCCTAGTATTTTACCCATAACTTTTTATCCTTATGTCCAATTGATCTGAAATTTTTACAGTAGATAGTAGACATCTAGGGCTACAAAAGTGTGTCTCATGAAAATTTTCCAATTCGACCTCTAAATGGGTCAAAACTGCACTGAAAGTTGAAACAAAAATCTGGCAGTCAAACCGTACCGGTACGCGTACCGGTACGCGTACCGGTACGCCGAACTCCAGTAGCTAAACCGTACCGGTACGCGTACCGGTACGCCCGATAAAGCCCAGCCCGATCTGAATTCGGGTCTTTCTCCATTTCTTCCACTATAAATACATCCCTACACCTCTCTAAGCCCCATTTCACCACTCCAAACCCTAGGTAGCCTTAGAAAGAGAGAAAGGGAGAGAAAAACACAAATATAGAGGGAGATTTACACCATTCTTGAAGATCAAAACCCTAGATTTCTCAAGATTCCACTTCTATACCCATTTCCTTTTCTTCCCTTCTTCACCCAATCTCACCCAAATCTCTTGAAACCCTAGGAGGAGGAAATTAAGAGGAAAAGGAAGGAGAAGAAGAAGGTTTTGAAGGTTGGGTCTTGGATTTATAGCTTGGCTTAAAAGGTAGGGGTTTTCTTCCATTATCTTACATTGAGGTTAGGGCTACTATATATATCCATTCTCTTGACTCTCAATCATATATACTTGCTATGAATTCATCATTTCTTGTTATTCTTGCAATTATTACCTTGTATTAAACTATGTGATGGTTGGGTAATCACTAAACCTCTTGTATGCCCTAGTTCTTCAAGGGAAGTGGGTTTTCTCTTGATTTATCCTTGGTTATTGATTTCAATCTTGATATTCGTTTGTTGTCGATTTCAATACTTAATTATTCCTTTATTCTTGATTCCAAACTTGATATTTGTTGTTATGGATTCAAGACTCGATTTACCCTTTATTCTTGAGTTCTTGATATTTGTTGTTAGGGATTCAAGACTTGATTTGTCCTTTGTTCTTGAGTTCCAAAGCTTGATCATTCATTTGTTCTTGATTTCAAAACTCTAGCGATTTGTATTGAACAATAAAATGATACTTTTGATATCTCATGTACTTTTTCTTAAATATGTTTTATGGGAAATATCCCTTGCGAAAGTTGTGGATTTTGGGGAATTGTTGGATATGTGTGATAAGTGTGGGTATTGAAATTATGGAATGTTGTTTGGATGAACATGGGTGAGAAGTTCCTTGTAAGGATGCTCATACCACAGAAAACCAAATTGTGGAACTTGCTTGTTAATTGAGAAAATAGTTGGTATTGTATCTCTTGTATGGTTGCTCGATATGAACATGGGTTACTATTGACTAGGTATCATGGAGTGGGTAGCCGTCTTCTTTGGTAAGAACTTTTCCTACCACTCATAGTGGGGTTAGTGCTTTGGTAAGACTAAACCACTATTGCTCATGGGGTAGCATTGGTATGTACTTGCGTGGGACATGATATTCTCGATGGTGACCATGCGGAGTCGTGCTTCATACCTGAGATACGAGTACAGTAGTATATCGTTCATTCTACCATAGACAATTTCTACAAGAGTCCTGGGGTAGTATGGGATGCTACGAGAACTTGTGAAAACGGTGTATGGTGGAAATGGATTATAAATTATATATGGGTTATTGTGGAAACGGTGAATGGTGGAATGGTGTATTAATTGTATATTGTGTGCATTTATTCATTCAATTACTGTTTTTACTTAAACTTGAGATCCGTTCAATGTCCCGGTGTTATCTCAAAAGCTATATATGTTATTTGTGAAAAGAGACCGACCGTTTTCTATATTTTCTAAACCTTGTTCGGGTTTGGGAGAATTTTCCTACAGAGCTTAGTGCTCACCCCCTACAAACAATCCATTTTTCAGGTGATGCTTCAGAAGGAGATCGTATAGGTGACGGGCATGTGGATCCAGATGGGGCTATTTAGACTGTCCATCTTTGTATTAGATGGAAGAGTTATTTTGAGATCATGTAAAAATATAATCTTTTGTTAGTCCGCTGCTAGATTAACTTTGAATCTTTTGGGATGAAATCGCCACATTTTGGCTTGATCTTTTGGGATAATGTTGTAATTATTAGGTATGGTGAATGAACTTTTATTTATGAATGAATTATATTAGTGCTCTCATGATATGAATGGTTGTGGAATGAAATGCCGTCCAGGGTGGTATTTGGGGTGTTACAATTTTTGATCTCCCTATTGGCCAACTCGGCTTGACCATTGGTTTGTGGGTGGTATGCGGTGGACACCTTATGTGTGACGCCATATTTAAACATTAAAGATGCAAATGGCCTATTGCAGAAATATGATCCACCATAACTTATCATTGCACGAGGCATCCCAAACCTCAAAAAAATGTTCTCCTTGAGAAACTTGACTACAACCCGGTGGTCATTAGTCTTGGTTGGGATAGCCTCCACCCATTTGGACACATAGTCCATTGCCAGTAGAATGTATAGATAGCCAAACGACATAGGGACCCATGAAGTCGATACCCCAACAATCAAATATTTCGATAACAAGTACAGAGGAAAGGGGCATCATGTTCCTTCAGGTCACGCTACCCAAACGTTGGCATCTACCACACTCTTTACAAAATGAAATACAATCCTTTATAAGAGAGGGCCAATAAAAACCTGACTGAAGAATTTTTGCCGAGGTCTTTTTTGCCGAGAAATGGCCACCGTATGCTTGTGAATGACAGAATGCAAGGACATCCCGCTGTTCATTATTCGGTACGCATCTACGCATGACTTGGTCGGGGAAGTACTTCTACAAGTACGGGTTGTCGAAGTAGAAGTACTTCACATCTGCCAAAGATCTTCTTCGATCCTCCGAGCTCTAATGCGGTGGTATTTGTCCTGTTGCAAGATAATTACATATGTCAGCATACCAAGGACAAATAGAATGAATTGAAATTAAATGTTCATCAGGGAAGGAATCAGGGATAGGAATGTTCTCATCGGCCTCTTGCACCATAGTCGGGACAAATGGTCTGCCACCACGTTCTCCACTCCCTTTTTGTCTTTGATTGTTAGATTGAACTCTTGGAGTAGGAGGATCCACCTGATAAGTCTCGGTTTGGCATCCTGCTTAGACAACAAATACTTCAAGGCAGAGTGATCATTATAGACAACTATCGGTGAACCTATGATGTAGGGCCGAAATTTATCCAATGCAGACACTATGGCTAGCAGCTCTTTTTCTGTGGTAGTATAATTCATTTGAGCTTCATTGAGTGTCTTGATAGCGTAGTATATTACATAAGGTCTATTCTCCTCTCTTTGACCGAGCATTGCGTCGACCTCGTAATCACTTGCGTCGCACATAAGCTCAAAAGGTAAATTCCATTTAGGTGGTCGCATAATTGGAGGTGTGGTAAGCATGCTTTTGAGTTTTGTAAAAGATGCCTCACAACTATCCGACCACTCAAATGGGACATCTTTAGATAATAAATTGGTCAAAGGTCGGGCCAATGCACTAAAATTTTTAATGAAGCGACGGTAAAAACCAGCATGGCCAAGAAACGACCTGATATCCTTGACGAATCTTGGCGTAGGGAGGTTGGCGATGGCCTCCACCTTTGATTTGTCAACTTCGATACCCTTGTCGAAACTATATGTCCGAGAACAATTCCCTCCGTCACCATGAAGTGACACTTCTCCCAATTGAGGACTAAATTCTTTTCCTCGCATCTCTCTATTACTTTCTGTAAATTTTTCAGTCATCCTTCAAATGAATCCCCGAACAATGAAAAGTCATCCATAAAGACCTCTACTATCTTGTCCACCATGTCACTGAAGATCCCCATCATGCAACGTTGAAAAGTCCCTGGGGCATTACATAACCCAAAAGGCATGCGACGGTAGACAAATGGACCGTAGTTGGAAAATCAAAGGTGGAGGCCATCTCCAACCTCCCTATGCCAAGAGTCGTCAAGGATATTAGGTCGTTTCTGGGCTATGCTGGTTTTTACCGTCGCTTCATTAAAAATTTTAGTGCATTGGCCCGACCTTTGACCAATTTATTATATAAAGATGTCCCATTCGAGTGGTCAAATAGTTGTGATGCATCTTTTACAAAACTCAAAAGCATGCTTACCACACCTCCAATTATGCGACCACCCAAATGGGATTTACCTTTTGAGCTTATGTGCAATGCAAGTGATTACGCGGTCGGCGCAATGCTCAGTCAAAGATAGGAGAATAGACCTTATGTAATATACTACGCTAGCAAGACACTCAATTAAGCTCAAATGAATTATATTACCACAGAAAAAGAGCTGCTAGCCGTAGTGTTTACATTGGATAAATTTTGGTCCTACATCATAGGTTCACCGATAGCTGTCTATATTGATCACTCTGCCTTGAAGTATTTATTGTCTAAGCAGGATGCCAAACCGAGACTTATCAGGTGGATCCTCTTACTCCAAGAGTTCAATCTGACAATCAAAGATAAAAAGGGAGTGGAGAACGTGGTGGCGGATCATTTATCCCGACTAGTAGTGCAAGAGGCCGATGAGAACATTCCTATCCCTGATTCTTTCCCCGATGAACATTTAATTTCAATTCATTCTATTTGTTCTTGATATGCTGACATATGTAATTATCTTGCAACATGACAAATACCACCGCATTGGAGCTCGAAGGATCGAAGAAGATTTATGGCAGATGTGAAGTACTTTTACTTCGACAACCCGTACCTGTTCAAGTACTGCCCCGACCAAGTCATGCGTAGATGCGTACCGGAGAATGAACAACGGAATGTCCTTGCATTCTGTCATTCACAAGCATGCGGTGGCTATCTATACATTCTACTGGCAATGGACTACGTGTCCAAATGGGTGGAGGCTATCCCAACCAAGACTAATGACCACCGGGTTGTAGTCAAGTTTCTCAAGGGGAACATTTTTTCGAGGTTTGTGATATCTCGTGCAATGATAAGTGATGGTGGATCATATTTCTGCAATAGGCCATTTGCATCTTTAATGTTTAAATATGGCGTCACACATAAGGTGTCCACCGTATACCACCCACAAACCAATGGTCAAGCCGAGTTGGCCAATAGGGAGATCAAAAATATTTTAGAAAAGATGGTGAATCCAAATAGGAAAGATTGGTCAAATAGACTGACCGATGCCCTATGGGCTTACCGTACCGCCTACAAGATTGTTTTAGGCATGTCTCCCTACCGGATTATCTATGGAAAAGCTTGCCATTTGCCAGTTGAGATGGAACACAAGGCCCATTGGGCCATTAAGACTTTGAATTTCAATTTGAGGATGGCCGGAGAGCATAGGAATCTAGAATTGAATGAATTGGAAAAGATGTGAAAAGACACGTATGAGAGCTCTAAAATTTCAAAAGAGCGAGCTAAGATCTTTCATGACAAATCCAATGTACGGAAGTCATTCGAGCCTGGCCAAAAAGTGCACTTGTACAACTCTCGCCTCTCGGTCTTCCAAGGCAAACTCCGATCCCGTTGGGATGGCCTTATCTTGTCAAGGTGGCCTACCCTAATGGAGCTGTGGAAGTCACAAACCCCGAGAATAGCCAGACATTCAAGGTCAATGGCCAAAGACTTAAGCCATTTTTTGAGGGTTTTAAAGGACAAGGAGTGGAGGAAAACTTGACAGATCCGGTGTATCCGGAATTCGTAGATGAGTAACCAATTTTTATGTTTTTTAGTGTACAGTCTTTTTATTCTTCATGCTACTTTCTTTTCTAGTTTCAGATATTGTTGTGTTGGTCAAAACTCAAGTGCGAGATGTTCTCTAACCCTACTCCATCTTATTACTGTCCGTCATTGCATATCATATCTTTTGTTGCATTGAGGACAATGCATGAATCAAGTTGGGGGGTGAGGTGCACCATTTGAATGTTACACCAATGTTTGTGGGGGCAAGTTACACCAATGTTCAATGTTTGTGGTAATTCTTGTGGATAATACCAATTTTTGGGTTGAAATACAGATTTTTGTTTACATTGGTGCGAATTATGTGAAAAATTTAAAATTTTTTGTGAAAAACATCTGAATGTTGATCTGTATTCCCTTATTAAGAGTGTTTGTGTTAGTTTTTTTTTGGATCCAGAATATTCTGTGGATATTCGCGCCTGCCGACACTCAAACGAATCGGGTCAGGAAAAAAAAGAAAACCCAACCCGACCCGCTAAGATGCCTTTATAAGGCCTCTAACCCTTTTTCCCTTTTTTCCCCATCCACCGGTGTTGGCCCCCCCATCTTCTTCCTTTTTTTTTTTCTTCTTTTATTCTTCTTTTCTTCTTATTCTTCTTCTTTGTTGATACCAAGCTGTGACGCCCCAATTTTCCGGGGGTCCTGTATTAACCGTTGACCATCCGTCAACCCGCGGAAATACCCGTGGATGTCACCCAACCAACACCACGATGATAGCATCCCCTTAACCGGGATTTTAACTCACAATTGTAAACCGGATTCAATTTTTTTTCATTGGGTTCAGCCAAGATTCAACATGCCCTGATTTATGCTTCATTTTAGCCCATTTACATCATAGGAGGAAGGGAAAACATAGATTGAAAATAGGACAAAACAATTTCAAGATCAGAAAATTTTGGAGAGTGTACCGGTACACAGGAAGGTTCAAGGTCAAAAACTACCTATCTCGATGCACGATCTTTCCAAGATATACTCTATATAGTGTATCAGCATTATTATTTGCATACTAACAATCAATTTTTTATTCATGTGGAGAATTGTTGGACGAAAAGAATTTTTAGATATAAAAAACTAATTTTTGGTCGACTTTGAACCTAAATTAAAGTGGGACCCACTCCTCATTTGGAGAAAACTTTTGTAGATTCGTGTTTTACTTCCTGATGAGAATAGTGCAGCATATTCACTTACTCAAATTGAGTAAGAGATGAATGAAAAAATAGGCTCCGAAATGACCATCTTGAAATGGAGAAATAAAGATTAGGCAATGTGGGATACTGTATTGTTTCCATATAATTACTTATTGTGTTTCTAATTAGTATTATAAATTGTTTTAAAATACTACAATTGTTAAGAAATTTAATTTTACAATCGTAGTATTTTGGTGATAGTTACAATATTTTGTAAAAAATTATATGTTCTGTTTATGTGTATACTAAAACAGTAACATAAGACAAAACAGTAAAATCAAACAGTAACATTGGACAATGACATAAAATAGTAAAATTGATTGTCTCTGTTTTAGTAACTTGTTTTAAAGTGTTACTATTTTTCTATTTTTCAAGATTTTTCAATTTTTTTTATTAGAAATAACTGCAAATGAGAATAATGGTTCTAGTAATACAAATTTTGTAGTGCCTATTATTGTTCCTACTCATGTGACTCGTGGAGAAAAACCTAAAAATTTCAATGGGAAAGTTTTCAAGAGATGGCAACATAACATATTGTTCTATCTCACTACGTTGAATTTTACAAAGTTTCTTCGTGGAGATGCTCATGTTCTTTGTGAGAATTAGATCGACCGCTAAGTTTCTGTTGCGGTGAATGCATGAGAGCACTCTGATTTTATGTGCACGAATTATATTTTGATTGGATTGGATAACACATTATATAAAACAGTAACATTGGACAGTGAGATAAAACAGTAACATTGGACAGTGAGATAAAACAGTAACATCGGTTGCCTCTATTTTAGTAACTTATTTTTAAAATGCTACTATTTTTTTTTTCAATATATTTCAATTTTGCTTATCAGAAATGACTACAAATGAGAGTTTTTATGTATGACATGGTAGATTAGGTAATGTTAATTTTGGTACTATGCATAGATTAATGAATTTTGAATTATTTCCTAAATCCGATATTGATACAAATTATAAATGTGAGAAATATGTTGAATCAATATTAACTAGATCATTATTCAATAATATTGAAAGAAGTATTAAACCTCTAAAACTAATTCATAGTGATATATGTAATTTCAAATATGTTCAAACTAGAGGTGGGAAGAAGTACTTTGTTACTTTTGTTGATGATTGCACAAGATATTGTTATGTATATTTGCTAAGGAGTAAAAATGAAGCATTAGAAATGTTTATACATTATAAGAATGAGGTTGAGAATCATCTTAGCATAAACATTAATGTAATAAAAAAGTGATCGAGGTGGTGAATATGATGTACCTTTTAATAGGTTCTGTAAAAAATATGGAATTATTCACCAAAGTTCTATACCTTATACACCTCAGCAAAATTAGATTGCTGAACATAAAAATAGAATACTAAAAGAGATGATGAATGTCATGTTGATTAATTTAGGATTACCATAGAACTTGTGGGGGGAAAGCTTTACTTTCAACAAACTATATCTATATAATAAAGTAGTTGCATTGTTTGTCTTGAGCTTTTCGTGGCTCAGATCGTTTTGTTCTGATGATCCTAATTTGATTTTATTCCTTTTATAATTCTAACACTCTCAACTCTCATATAACTCCCTCAATCTATCTATCTTATACTCTCTCTCTCTCTCTCTATCTATCTCTCTCTCATACTATTATATATATTTTTTGTTTCCCTTATGTTATTTTTGTTATTATTTACTCCATAAAACAGATGAAATTACATGTTATGTAATTATTTATTCTATGAAACTAATTCAAAATTTTTATATATCTGATAACATGTATTTTGCCACTTGCTTCTTAATTTGTAAATAACAGTTAATGTAAATAAAAAATAGCACATTGACTATAAACACGAAATGAATCTTAGATTGTAAATTAATATATAATTTTATCAATTTTTGACATTTAATTTTGTCCAATTTATATTCAAATTTATCGAATTAATATCAAATTAATTTTTATTGTTATCAAATTAATGTGAAATTCATTTAATCAATATTTTGGAGTACTAAATTATATCAATTTTTTGGGTACTAAATCAAATTGTTAAATTTTTTTTTGTTTTTTTGGTACTAGATTTGGAGAAGGGCAATTGTAAAAATAATAAAATTTTTTGGGTTGAAATTATCAATTTATGTTAGCAACATTGACGAAAGATAGACAAATGGGTTCTCCGTGCAATGAATTTCATACCTCAGGGGGTCTCCGTGTTATTTATAAAATATCAGGAGGTATTCGTTTAATATTGTCAAAACTCAGGGGATGTCTATAATTTTTACCCTATTTTTTAATTAAACATCAATTTATTATTATTTTATCTTAAAAACTTGAATTATTATATTTTTAATAAAAACAGTTATTGGTTAGGATAGTTTGTTGGCAACTAAAAAAGAAATGTGTGTGTGTGTTTCTGTGTATATTTATATGTGGAGGATTGGACATTTGGTGATTAAATTTATAATTATATTGTGTCATTTGGGGTTGAATGGTGGTAGTGGTGATATGTTTATAAGTTTTATAAATAAGCAAGATTTGGTTGATTTTATTTATCTCTTAAACATTGTGAATTTAATTGTGTTCTATTATTATTATTATTATTTGCTCAAGTTATTTATTACATGGGTATTGGGTGGATGGAAAATATGTTGGCTGAGTTTACAATTATGTTGTATTATGGGATTGAGTGGCAGTAGAGATGATAAATTCGTGAGTCTTATAAATGAGCAAGATTTTTTTTATTTTTTTTATTGCTTAAAGATTGTAAATTTCAATAGGTTATGCTAGTATTTGTTTTTTTTTAGAGGCATTTGTATATATGGTGTTGTTTTGGGGGAGTTTTTATATATTTCTATGAAAATTTCATTAATATGGAGGATATGGTCGATGATATATTTCAAGTCCTTTTAAAAGAAGAATTGATATGAATATTTTTAGACCATTCCTTTTGAATTTGAGCAATTGTTTAAGTTTTTTTGTTTGTTGTATAGTACCTTCAGGCACGGGCACTGTCTAGTATTTAACAAATTACCCCTCAAGAAAATAGACAAAACACCTTATGAGTTATATAAAGGTCAAAAGTCTTTCTACAAATATTTGAAAGTGTGGAGGTATTTGGCTAAGCTGGCAGTTCCTATTTCCAAAAGGATTAATATAGTAGTGCATATCATTTTCTTGTGCATAAATATGATATTCTTGATATACATGCTAACACCATTATTGACTTAAAAGAACTCATGATACTGTAACTAGTAATATAGTCCATGAGTCTATAAATGAAGAAAGTAATAAGGCAATGTTGCTCCAAATCTGTTGGGATCGTCAGAAATGTCCTAATCAATAGACAGTTTTCAGACAATTGTTTGGAATGGGTTCAAATGTCTTGTTTTAAGACTTCTTTGGATGAAAGCGATAAAGATTCTCACTGTGCGAAGGAGAAATTAAAACATAAAACTAATAAAAAGTAATTCTTTTATTAATCCAATCGAAAGGACTTTGGTTATAAAAGACTAAATGAAACAACTCAATTACAGCACTAACCACTCCTAAAACTAGCCTAAAAATTACTCCTAATAATGCCCAGGTCATGGGTCTTTGGGGGGTTTGAACGCGTCCTATCTTCTCCTCTGAATATTCTTTTTATAGCCATCTCCATCGATGGATTCCTCTTCATCGACAATTACCTAATGATAACTCCCAGCTGGTTACCTCCTTTTCAAATTCAGTTGTGACTAATCGTCTCTCGTCTTTCTTCAACTTTTGTGTCACGTGGCATTTCCTTAGTAAATCTGAAATGCCAGCACATTGAATATTTTTGGGATTTTGTATTTTAGGCCCAAACAAGTTGTAAGAGGTAAATGACTTCCAAGTCCTATGGTCATGATTTTCTAACATATTTGTTAGGAAATGAGCCTCAAAACTTCAAGGAAGAAATCTCCACTCTTGAAGCACCTTTTTGGAAAGAAGTTATAAGCAGTGAATTTGAATCCAGTATGCAAAATCACACCTAAGAGTTGGTAGATAAGGTTTTAATTACTTTGATACATATTCTCCAGTTAGGAAAATAACATTCATTTGTCTGCACATAACTTTACATCATTGCATAATCTTGAGATACACCAAATGGATATGAAAACAACTTTCTTAAATAGTGACTTAAATAATAAAATTTATATGGAGCAATCCGAAGGGTTTATTGCTCCAGGATAAGAGAAGAAAGTGTGCAAGTTTGTTAAATCATTTTATAAATTAAAGCAAACACCAAAACAATAACATGAGAAATTTGTCAAAGTTATGATGTCAAATGAATTCACAATTAGGTGTGCTTCAGATCCAACTTTATCTTTTTTGAGAAAATTCATTTGCTGAACAGGTCCTAATTTCTTAACTCAAATTTTAATTTTTGCTCGTTGCAATTCAAATTCGCACTGGCTCGGATTTGAATTTTCCTCCACTATGAATTTGAATTTTGTATCTGTTCATGAATGGACAGACATAAATGATGTATGCTTCTAGATTGCATTGTATCTACTGGGTTGGTTCAGTTTTTTTCTGGTGGCTGTTCAGAATAGTCACCATTCTATCTATAATACAAATCTAGATTCATTCTGCATTGTTACTAACGAATTTAGTAATTAAGACAATCATTACATTCATCATTTTTGCGATTAAGATTCATCATGTTTTAGAGTGCAAAAGACATTATTGTTAGCAGGGCAAACAGATTGGAGTGCTAATGTTGTTTGCGTGAGGATCATTATACCCTGGGAGACAGACGTTGAGATTTTCATTAGCACTAGTGTGAGGGCGAAATATGTCTTAAATACATATTGTCTAACACTAGCCTTGATCTAAAGATTCAATTTATGTTTATGTTCAGCAATTGGGTTAGTTTTATGTGTTGTAGTTCTTATTCTTAATTGCATGATATAAATAAAAAATTCCAACATAATTTAGAAATCCTCCAACACTAAAAACCCAAGTGTGCGCGAAGATCCCCGCACAATAAACAAATTAACATATCTTTCCCTTGATGAATTCTAGTTTACCTGGAAAGCCGGAGGTTCCGTAGTAAAATGGGAGTTGAGAAGTCGTAATGAGTTGTAATAAAACTCTCTACGAACGATCTATTCACCTGTGGGTTATCGAACTGGGTCCTATCACTAAAAAAAAAAAAAAGATTAGAAGGGCGCCAGATTGTTTTCCAGCATGACCCCCTCCAACGATCAAGTTAATATCTTAGAGAGGGTTGGAAAAACACTGTTCTATTGCTTGGGTGAGATTTTGTGTACCTTAGACTTGGGTTTATGAGAGCTATTTTTACCTCCCTAGAGTCGATCATTGCGCACAACTGAGTCCCTCGGAGGTAAAACTCCTCATTGCCTCATTTGGAAGGCAAAATGTGGTGCTCAATCATTGAGCAGAGTGCCCTCCTTTTCACGTGACAGAAGTTTTTGCATTTAATGCTCGGACCTCTGGGCATTTAATGTTTGCCTTCCTGACTTTGCCGAGCAATAAATGCGCCCCATCACTCTAAGGGATCATCTAATGTTCACTCATTGTGGTTGCGCATGCGCAAGAGTACTTTCGTCCATTACCCCCCAAGGGGCTGACATTTCAGAGCTTTATACTTCGTACACCCTCATCATTGGCTAGTGGACTGTCTTTCTTGCCACCCTGGCAACCATCAAAATCACTATTCATATTTTGTTGGTATGGGAGACTTAACGCCGAGGCAACGTGTCAGATGGAGAGTCCCTCGGGGTGGACCAATGCCGAGGACACGTGTTGAATGGCTGGAGCTTCGGAGGGACCTAGGTGCAGAGGACACATGTCGAACATTCAATGCCTCGGGGGTCATGAATGTCGAGGACATGTGTCAATCTAAGAGGACTCCGAGGACATATATGTCGAGGACACGTGTCACTCCATGATGGACCCTGAACTGTCACGCCGAGGACACGTGTCAATCTAAGAGGACTCCAAGGATTTGTATGTCGAGGATATGTGTCATCTCCCCATCGATCTCCAAATATGTGCCATCACCAAGTAATTAAAGATTCAAATAATATTAAGCTCTCATAGTATAACAACATACAACTTTTCATGTAGATTGCTCAAACATAGACAAAGCAGGATTCACAATGGTGAAGCCTCCATCAACTAAAAGATTATGCCCACTCACATACTTGGAATCATCACTTCCCAAGAAAAGAGCTGCTTGGGCCACATCTTCTGCTTCAAGAACTGCACCTTTGAGGTTAGAATAAGCACTAGAGACTCCTTCATCATTGAGCTTGAAGAAATCCTTTGCCAATGGTGTGTCAACGAGGTATGGTGACACACAGTTCACACGAATGCCATACCGTCCGAGCTCTACGGCTGTGTTCCTCGTAAGCCCCACAACACCATGCTTTGAACTAGTGTATGCGTGAGATGCAACTCCGCCATTTGTGGAACAAACGCTAGCCGTTGTAATTATACTACCACGGCGATTGGGGATCATCACTCTAGCAGCATGTTTGGTTCCCAGAAAAGCACCTACCAAATTTGTGCTTATCACTTGCTCAAACTCGGATTTTTCGTTGTCCAGGATGTTGGGTTTGAGCGTGCCTGCCACACCGGCATTGTTGAACATGATGTCGAGCTTCCCATATTTGCCAATGGCACTGTTAACTGCATTTTCAACGTCAGTTTCATTGGTTACATCACAATGTACAAAGGAGGCAGATGCTACAGCCAAATCTTTGCAAATTGAGTGAGCCAAGTTATCTTGAATATCAGCAATTATCACTTTAGCTCCATGTTTGGAGAAGAGTCTGACGGTGGACTCGCCGATGCCACTTGCTCCACCAGTGATCAGTGCCACCTTGCCTTCCAACCTATAGAGTGAAAACCATGGGTGGTATTTATGTATGTGTGGAACGGTTAGCAAGCCTTTCTGATGCACAAAAATTTTACTCAAAAGTAATTTCTTCATGAACCAATGGCAATGGCAAATTTCGAAGTTGCTATAGCAGTCTAATACAGAATTTGAAAGGTGCCAATTGCTATAGCCATAAGTTGAGATGAATCTGAATATAAACGATTATAAATTGGGTTTTTATATAGATTAACAAATTTGGGATGATACGATTTAAAAGGTGTCATGATTCATTGTGAATTCTTTTCATCTCAAGCCCTTACAACATACTCATCTTTTGAAGTGAAAACGAAAAAAACAAAATCAAGTAGTCAGGATGAAGAAACATGCGCCACGACAATTTTTTAACAAGAAATACGTAAAGCTACAATATGATGCGGATATTTTTTTATAAAAACAACTAAATAAAGTTTCCTACGCAATTTGCGTGTGTGCGTTTACCTACTATGTAGGGGTGTTCACCCTACCCTACGGTTAGGAAATATGGTATTCCGTCTTTCTACCCTATATTTTGTGGAAGAATTTTTTTTTGGCATATCCTACCCGATAAAGTGTGGTATTCCTACCGGACTTCCGGCCAAATTATTCGGGTAGGAAGTCGGATAGGAAATCTCGGGTGAACACTTTTGTAGTTATTAATTTTTGGATCATTTTAATAATTCAATTATATAACATGCACTAATTTAACAAGGAAAATGCTATTTGGACCTAAAAATCTGACATAATTTGCTGACTTAATGATGTGGTTTCATTGAAACCATTGGATTAACACCAAGTTACAATGTTTGATGGAGCCCACAGTCAATCCAAAGGTCATAGTGAATTAGGTCAGTAAATTAAGTCAATAAATTAGGTCCCAATAGCATTGCTCATTTACCAAACCAATAACACTAAAACCTAAAACAATTACAACAACAATTACAATAAAACACAAAAAAGAATAAATATCAATTAATCATAATTGTTGCACAAATACAATAACAATTATTTTAAGTTTAAACCATACGGTTAGGGAATTAGAGTTTTTAATTTATATATATATTAATACGGGTAGGGTATGATAGAAATACGAAAATTAATGTTTATTCCGCATTCCTACCCGATTTAATCGAAAGACCAAAAACTCTTCCGCATTCCAACTCGATTTTTTCGGCTAACCGTACAATAGGGTCGGGTAAAGTCGGGTAAGATAGAAAACTGTGACTAATCGAAAATTTGAACACCCCCTAATATTACGGTTGTTTCCTTCGGCTTTTGTGAATGGGAAGGGGAAGGGCAGGATCTGGGGGCCTGGGTACTGGGCTACAGGGGCAAAGGGGCTGCGGAAGGGGAAGGTGTTTACCCCACCAAACAAAAAAGTTGAAAAATAACGTTTTTAATTCCTACAAGCAGTACAACTTTCTTATGCAACTTAATATATTTACTTCCTACAATTTATTATAATTCATCCAAATTCATAGTTCATTATTCATCTCAAAGCTATTATAATTAGATGGACTATTGTTTAATTAAAAATCAAAATTACAGTAAATTGCATTTGTTAATGTTGATAAAAGTTTTTGATCAATTTTAATTCTTATTAAATAAACTAATTATTAAATTGGGAAGAAATTGTTGTGTGTAGAATTGAAGTGATGACTAATGACTTGAAAATGGGAATAAAATTGAGTGCACAATTGTCTTTCTATTAAATATTTTTTCAGGGGCAAAATCTTCCTACAAATCTAATTTTCACTATTGATGGGCATTTTTTAAAATATAATTTTTTTTTCTTGGCCTTTCCAATGTTATCAGAGGGAAAGGATTTGTCTGTTACAACTCTTAAATATCAAGAAATCATGGTGTCATTTTTAGAATGCCAAAGTGTCTTCCATTTCATTTGACCAAAAGTTATGGAATCCATGAGAAATTTACCCAATCAATTGCACAATTTACTCAACAATTGATATAAAACTTTTTAAATTGAGTTGACTATGATGTTTTCTACTCCTCTAAAGTTGTGCTACTATATATATCATTGCATCACATTATTCTATGTTTTTGTGTAAGCAAAATTATAATAAAAAAAGTTGATATTGGTAATATTAGGCCAACACAGACTAGAAATCAAGACTAAAATAAAGCAAAACAATTGATGTGATATTGACATAATGAGCAAAATTTGAATGTTAAGTAAATGTATAATTAAAAGCACCATTGTATTAGTATCACATCATTTAATCCTTTTTTTGTCCTATTTTTTGACATGCTCGCATTATTTAATTCGAGGAAATCCATAAAACTTCATAAGCAAAAAAGAAAATTATTCAAATGGCTATAGCCAACACTTAGCAATGCAACATAAGCAACTCAACATAGTCTAACCCAAAATATCATGTTCTTGGGCAGAGACCTTGGGTTCTCACATTAAGTTTGAGCAAAAATTATTAGGAAAAGAACTTTCTAAGAAAAATCTCAACCTGATTTAAATTCGGATAATACTTGTATATGAAGATCTCGTATTGAATAAAATTTGAATTGAATTCGAGTTGAATGTGTTGTGACATCTCAACTTTCTCCCCCTGGATTTAAGTGGGCAAAAGCAGAGAATGGACAGATGAGGACGTACCTTCTAATTGTATTTGAGAGTGCTGAGACACTTGCCATGGTTGACTAATTTGTGAACTCAGGAACACTGATCGTGCAACTGATATGAACCTTCTTTTATAGGCTGCACTGCATCCCCCTCTCCTCCTCTTTTTTTAATCCCCTGTAGGCATCAGGGTTAGTAAAAAGTCATACTCGAGAAATACTAATCTTGCTTATTACGTGCCCATCCGGCACGACAAGAAAATCTTTAAGAAAAATTGCACTCACAAACAATTTAAACAAAAGTCAAAACAATCAAAAGGATATGAGCAATGGACATATTATACAGGGACATAATTTGAGCAAGGAAAATGTTTTTTTTTTTTAATTTATTATTATTATAATTACAATGACTTGATAGTAAATTCGAACCGGTGGCATCCACTCCCTCAATGTGCGTTTAACCATTTCAAATAGACCTGTAAGTCTAAAGAAAATGTTATTTGAACATAAATTTAGAAATTTTATGATAATAGTCAGTGGATTGTCGGTAAACCTCAACATTGAATGTACTCCACTATCAATCTAATGGTGACAATGCATTAGTGTCCTAAATTATATATCAATAGCATCATTGATTATATTATGGTTTAGGCATAGAGGGATTTGGAGGCCAGTCCGTAGGCCAAATAAGATTCCACAAAAAACTCACTCGCCAATAAAAAAAATAGGTACGCAATAAAAAATAAAAAAATATCATGTACGCAATAAAAAAATAACAAGTAGGCAATAAAAAATAAAAATAAAAAAATAACAGGTCCGCAATAAAAAAATAACAGATACGGAATAAAAAATAAAAATAACAAGTGCGTAATAAAAAATAATAGGTACGCAACAAAAAAATAACAAGTACGCAAAATATACCCAAGTCGGCATGTCCAGTTTATAAGAAACCCACAAATCAAAAATAAGAGGAGCGCAGAGCAAAATCAGAAGAAAAAACCCAGAAAAACTACTCCCCAACCCGTCATTTCTTTGCAAAATCAAACCAAACATAAAGGAAGGAAGATAGAAGATTTCTAATTGAATTGATCTTCCTCATCATCGTCGAAGGCGTTGATGAATTATCATGAAGATAAGTCACCGACATCAACTTCTATGGCTTCATAGGCAACAAATAGATTTCCAATTTGATCCAATTCACCTTCAACTCGAAAACTCGTGCGATCACTGAGTGGAAACAAATCGAGTGACATAGAGGTTGTTGCGAGAGAAAGAAATGGAGATCTGTGTGTTTGTGACACCCCTAAAATCGGGGGTCCTTTGTCAACCCGTTGATCTTCTATTAACCTGCAGAAGTACTCATGAATGCTGCATAACCTGACACCATGGCAAATAACATCCCCTTCACCGGGATCATGAACAACATAGCGTTTGGGCAGAGTCTCCCTTGTACCGGACACTTCCAAACGCATAACTTGTGTACATTTCTATTACATGACCATTCCAATGTCTAATATACATCAATTTACACTTGATTTTACTCCATTTACATCCTTGAAACAAAAGGACTTAAGGCCCAAAGACTTGACAAGATCATTTTAATTTTCTAAAAATTGCAGGAGACCTACCAGTAGAAAAGCAACGTTCTACCAGTAAAAAAACTCACTGAAAAACAACGACGACTCAGTCGAACCTTGGTCCAACTTTTCAGAGCCCACACATCATCCACCAAGAGTGGTATTTAATCAAGACCTTGCACACACCCACACTCGTGTTCCATGCCCACGAATGCGATGTTTCCCGCGCATATGCAAATGTAATGTACAATTTCAAATCTCAAGTCATGTTCAATATGTCATGAGCACCTTATGAACAACTTCAATATTTTCCATGGTCAATTAAATCATAAGTATATAACCACCATCAACAACTTTATCAAAGCATGTTATAACATTGTCAATGCAATTAACACACTTAATCAACATATAAATTTCATCAAATACCTTCAAGGCATAATTATAAACACATAGCATGTCTCATTCACCACATATTTCAAGAAATCACAAACAAGTAATTTCAACAATCCAATTCATACTAGAGTTGATTTTAACCATTCTTATACCTTTTTTCCTCATTTTCAACTACCACAGATATGTACTATATATGAGATTTCATCTCCAACACCCTACCCATTTCATATTTCAACCCTAGGTTAGAAATAAATCTAATTAGGAAAGGAACCCTACCTCTTCGAGCGTAAGACACGTAGTAGGAAAATCACAAGGACCCAATCAAGCTTCAAGTCTTGATTCCCAAAATCCCATCTTTGAGACTTCATCAAAACCGGTGAGTTTTTTTACGTAGACGTAGCCCTCGTCACGTAGATGAACTTTGGTTCTTGGCCCGAAGAATTCCGACCAAAGGTTGGCCCTAGATCGTAGAGAAAAGATTAAGAAAACCCTTGATTTTTCCCTCTCCTCTTCCCTCCTCTCTTTTTCGAAAATCTGATGGGTAATGGGGAGAAAATCTGATTTTTCTTTTTATATCCCTTAGACATGTGGCCTTCGTTGCGCTACACGTCCTCCTTTCCCATGTCTGATTTTGTTCCGAATTAATTAAATTTCGTCCCGTTTCAACTTTAATATATTTTTATTTGAACTAACTTTAAATTATTTTTCATGTTTTGCAAATAAATTCCCGGTCGCGTTTATTTTGGTCATGCGACACCCGTTCGCCTCGTAAAACGCGAAAAATCCGACTGTCTCGAAATTCCACAAAAATTGAATGAGTAACTAGATTTCGCGAGACGAATCCAATGGTGAGGTCCGTTTCCTCATCCGAGTTCTAGCAAAATTCGGGTTTTCAACCCATATCGTAGCGGCTAATTACCGTTTTGCCATTTTTTCATAAAAATTCAAAATTTCTCGGATTTTATAGTGTTCTTGATCAAGAATGAATAGGAGAAAGGGATCATGATGTCTTCCATTTTGGCTCACTCGTATCTCTCAAATTTAGGCAGAAAATTATGTGATGAAGGAAAAATAGGTAATAAATATACAATAACTGTCCAACCCTACCAACCCAGGGACCAGCATACCATGTTTTTTTTTTTAAAAATGGACCTTTTTTAATACTAAAAAGCCAATAGGACTAAAAGTGGCTTACTCGCTATAAGAGGGACCCTAGCCTAATTATACCTTAGGCATCTGATAATTTTAGATATGATTGTCCAGGCCAGCCCAATCACTAGGCTAATAAACCCTGGGCTTTAGGTCCCATTTTAAAGAAGGTCCCATAATTTTTAGGTGTGTAATAATAATCCAAACAAAAAATATGAATCTATAAGAAGAAATAGTAAAAATTGGGGTTGAGTCATATTTAGGGGATTTTTAATGAACTAAGTCTATCACTTAAACTTATTTGAGAAGTCTTATTTTAATCTTTTAGTAAGTAGTTAAGTCCACAATTTTTTTAAAACTCCAAAATACTCTTAATACATCCTTCAATCCTAGAGAAGACAACACATATTTCTTGGGTAGACAACACATTTGACTTGTATTCACCTACCGATTTAATGTCTCTTCCATCTCTTTATCCCCCTTTGTCCGTCTATATATATGTATATAAATAGTAACATTCAAATACAAAAAAATTGTAACATTCAAGCACAAAAAATAATAACATTCAAAATAAAAAAATAGTAACATTCAAATATAAAAAAAAAAAACCGTAACATGTTCAACAAAAATACTAACATGCTCAACAAAAAGGTAGTAACATGGTCAATGAAAAAAACAGTAACATGAAATATTGAACAAAATTTGTTTTGAATGTTACTATTTTTTGTGTTTGAATGTTACTATTTTATCTCATATATATATATATATATATATATATATATATATATATATATATATATATATATATATATATCTGTGTGTGTGTGTGTGTGTGTGTGTGAGAGAGAGAGAGAGAGAGAGATAAAATAGTTTTAATCTATATATCTATATAATAAAGTAGAGCTGAGTTTGAATTTTGGAGACAAAGAGAGGTTCAGATCGTTTTGAGACAAAACATAAATACATCCAACGGACAACGTAATCCCAACATAAAAGACGGTTCAGATCATCTCATAAATACTGATCCAACGGTCTACAGTGAGTAATAAATTTTATTTTCCCACCCAACAACATTTCTTTTTTTAATTATCAGGGTTTTTTTAATTAATCTCTGAATTTCTTTACTGCCCATCACTTTTTCAAAATTTAGTAGGACTCTCAACCAAAACTCTCATCCCCCTGCAGTAGGACTCTCCTAATGATAGATTCTCCTAACCAAATAGAAGATGTTGGATGCTGACTTTTGAATTTGGCAGACCCTTTCCTTTTCTCTCTCTCTCTCTCTCCTGAAATATACGTACGTATAGGTATAGGTATATGTATATGTATATATGTATATGTCATCTCTCTCATCCTTAGTTTCTTTGTTTGATCTTTGTGTTTTTGTATTTATTCAAGCGAGTGAGATTGGAAGTATCAGATATGAAGAGGTAACTGATTCAATTGTTCGTTCTTTTATGCTATTTATGATTATTTTGCTCTGACGTTTAAAATTTTTTGAAATTTTGCATGATCTTTCTCTCCCTCTCTCTTTACTATTACAAGAATTCATATTGAATTCTCGAGGAATGAAGCTTTCACGTGCAGATGGCTACCTACAATACAAACTGTGAGTCAAAAGCTTTAATCTTTCTGTGTCATGGATACGCCATGGAGTGTAGCATCTCCATGAAAGGTCAGTAAATTATCTGCGGAAAACCTTAATTTGATTCCATTGGTATAAACAAACACAAAGGTAATTAACATGAAGATGATTGAAACAAGCGCGGCGACTCGGCTTGCTAAGACAGGATTTGCAGTCTATGGGATTGATTATGAAGGCCATGGAATCGATCACTCGATTTTCCTGTTGGTTAGTATTCTGTTTTTTGCTTCCCATTGTTCTGTTGGTCTTTATATTTTTGGTTATTCATATTTTTAGTAATTCTAATTGGTACACAACACTCACATACAATGTACACACAAAACACTTGAGAACTCGCACTTGAACTTTTGTATTGATTTTGGTTGTTCTTATGGTTTGGTGGAGATGAGGACTACATGACCGGTAGCCATCAAGGGTGTAGAAGTTGGCAATGTCAATATTAATAGAATTCATTTACACATAATCAATGTAGCTATATCATAACTGAACCTCAAGGAATTCATTTAGTTCCTAATTTTCACTGGTTCAAGTGTTGCATTTCCGATTCAATTCAATATATAACTATTGGGAAGTCGACAATTATGAATGAACTACTGATTTTTAGTCAAGTTTTTGAACAAAGGTGAGAATTAGGTTACTTGAATTCTATTTAAATCTTCTTTTTATTCTCTACTGCATCTACTATTAGGCTACTCTTTAATGCTACAATCCATTTACACATAAAAATTGCAACTATCAATGACTTGGAAAAACTGATTAGCTCAAGTTTGAAGTCCACTTGAAATCTCATTGACATCTATGTAAATCACTATACATAATTATTTTTGTATTGAGTTATCTTATAGACTGAAAAGTAGATTCTTGACTTGTTGTCTTGCGGTTTTGTTTTTATGGGTGTGTGTGTTTGTTGTGGATTTTGTCATATACATTTGTTTAAGAGAAAACTTTTTTTTTTTTTTTTTTGTTTAAGATGAAACCTTGATAAAGAACACAAATTTAAAGCATGTATGAATTTTTTAAGGAATGTCTTTGATGGACGATTATTATATTTTTCTTTGTTTTTTTATAGGTACTTACGAAGATTTGAGGCTTTTTATTGAGAGTTAAATTTGATGGAAATTTTGAAAGACAAACAAGTGAACTTTCTTTTGTATGCTCAAAATCTATCAGCCCCTTTATATCTCTGTTTTTCATGTATAGGTGACATGGATTTCATGTCTCTTTTTTTTTTTTTTTGTGGGTTTGAATTTGGTAACTTTTATTTGGGTTGGATGAGTTTTTTATGCAATAAATGTTATGTTTTGCTGTAGTATGTTGTGTCTTTCAAGCTTTTTTTTTTATGATGTAGGAAAATGTGTCATGTGATATGTTTGAGTATGAAATGTTGATGGTTGTTTTGATGGTTGGGTATGGATGCTTATTTTGGGGGGAAATGGAATTGAATTGTGATTGTGCATTATGATGATTGTTATGTATGATTGTGAGTTCTGTAGATAGGTTGAGATTTCTTTGGGCTCTTATTTTTTGAAGAAACTTTACCATAATTTTTTGAAAAATATTGAGGACTAGATTGATTTCAATTTCTTTAATTAAAGTAAATGAAGAAAAAACTAATTCAAATTGACAAGTTGTTTTAAGTTACAAATTGCCTTTAAGCACGGTATTACTAGTATATAGATATGATAGAGAACTAATTTTAATGCTAGTACAATTCCTAATGTAGGAGTTGTTAGTTTTCCCAAATAAGTTTTGACTAAATATAACTATTGAGTGTATTTTGGACAATGAAGATCAAAATAGACTTATTTCCAAACAAGTTTTGAAGTGAACTTAAGTCCAAAATTAAAATATAAAATAGAGCAAGTTTCTATAAGTCAATCCGACGGTTTCAAATAGACTCATCTAACAGCCACCAACATCTCTCTCAAAATCATTCACATTGTACCGTGCCTCGAGGCACGGGTTACTCCTAGTAAGTCTATAAAAGGGGACTGACCCCCAAATTTCCCTAAGAAATAATTCCTACAAAAAACTTAGATTTAAGCTCAAATAAGAGATTTCAACATGAGTAGATTAAGTCTATTAATTTAACAAAAAAAATTAAAGACTTTAAAATTTAAGTTTTTAAAAAGAAAAAAAAAAAGTTGACAATAAAATTAAAGCTACTAAAAATCAAGTCTTAACACCAAAAAAAAAAAAGTCAAGTACAAATTTATTATCATAATTTTTTAATTATTCTCTCCCTCCTCTCTCTTTCTCTCTCTCTCACCATCAAGTTCAACTATGATAACAAAAACTTGAATATAAAATCTTAATTAATATTTTTATATTTCAAAAATAAAAAATAAATTTATTATTAATATTAAAAATATATATATATATTTAGTGTTTCCGTTTTAGGCCCCAAAATGTCCCAAGCCGCCCCTGATGATCGTCGAACTTAAAACGATATGAAATTTTTTGAGTTTAGTTTTAATCTTAGTAAAATGATGGACCAGTTGGAATTTTCAAATAAAAAGGTTGACACGAACCCGTTAAACACAATTTACATATGATACGAACATAGTAAAATACAAATCAGACTGTACATAATCATACAAGGATCGGTATTTATTGAAAATTTTTTTGTACACCACGATTTAAATAGGATATGAAGGCAACATGACATAACCCATTACTTGCACCATTGTCGTTACCGTCTCAACAACTTTGCCTTTTGCAGAATTTTCGAACCATTCTTTTCTTCAGACCAAAAAAAAAAAAAAACCATTCTTTTCTAATGTAGCTTTTAGAAAAAATAAATCTATGCCATGGGGTAGACGTACAATAGAAATGGAACCACAAAGCACCTCTGATCAAACTCTTGGGGCTCATCCCCATAAATTATCCCGGCAATTACATGGCTCATGAGGGACAGGAGAAGTGCATGTGCTAGTAGTCTTATCATTAATAGATCAAATTTTAATTTGAATTGAACCGAATTCTAGTTCTATTAATCAAAAAGCGGTTTCTAATGCATTTGGATTCAAATTTGAATAGTTATGTAATTTGATGAAAGTAAGTTGAAACTAAAATTTGATTTACTACAATTTTGTTTTTCGAGGTATTCAGATGATATCAAATTTTTATCTTTAATAGATTCGGATATAAATTGTAAACATAAACACCATTCCAAATTTTGATCAGAGTCTGAAATCAGATTCATATTCAAATCAGCTAAAATTCAAGTCAAATCCAATTCATGATAGTGAATGAGGAGATTAACCGAGTGATCTAAGAGATCTGGATTACAATTAATGCAGACCTAGTACAGCTTCGTAAAAAAAATTATTGGCTATCAGCAATGGCAATTTGTAGACCTTATTTATATATGATACGAATATAATAAAATACAAACTAGACTGTACATAATCATACAAGGATCGGTATGAATTGAAAATTTATTCGCTATCAGCAATGGCAATTGGTAGACCTTATTTGCCAGAATATGAATTGAACTCCTCATGTGCTTGCAAATTGGTGCTCTACTTTCAATTTCTGAAATGAAATCAACGTGTTCCATGACGTCCTGGCCGAATCTACATGAAAGGAGACAATATCTGCTTTTCCACATAAAAAATGAAAGAGTAAGATGAGTAGAGCAAAGATTACATTATTTTTTTTTAAAGTGAAAATTTCATCTAGACCCCATATGTTTTGTCATATCTCCAAAAAGTTTATGATTTAGGTTCGGTTGTCTTACCCTTATACCTTAAACGCCGCCAATAATTGTGTCTAACAGTCCAAAAAGTTGATGACGTCACAAAGATACTTTTAAAAATTTTAAAATTACCTTAGAAAAAGTTAAATTTCTTCTAAATTGTCATAATTTAAAAAACATCCCTTATAATATAAAAAACGTGAGCGATAACTCTTAACAGATTTTGGCTGCTAACTACATTTAACATGAATTCTGTTTTTTGAAAATTTATATATGCAAATTAACTTGAGGAATACATACATATATTAATATAGATACACACATATATATCTATCTAATATTACACCTGCCCCATAAACCACAAAGACGGATGACAACAAAATTTTTGCCATCTCATCCGCCTAAAATTTCTACCATCTCATCCGTATTTGTAGTTTATGGGAGGTATATTTTCAACTGGAAAGATTTAATATTAGATAGATGTGAGGTTGTGGTGGTGGTTGGGAGAGGGGTGTGCTTGGCTAGAGGATTTCCTTTTTCCTTGATTGAGATAAGGTTTTGGAATTGATAGCATCACAAAGAAAACTACAACAAAGACAGGGTATTTTAATTTTTTTGGAATAGCTTTTTGTTTATTCACAAATAGAAGAGGTTTAGTGCAGTGACCTCAAGTTTATGATTTAGGTCCACAAATCAGGTCCCCATAACATTACTGTTACCTTTTACTGTAATATACTAACCCCCAAAAAAATTGCAATATTTCTTGAGTTTGATTCTATTCCAATTCAATTGGCTTTTCTTAAACACACACCCATATCACACATTTTTTTTAATGGTATTCGTAAAATATATCTACAACATTGAACTTTTTGATCACATACTTTACACACACTTCATCAAATAAGCTTCAACCTAAGATCGCGCACCAATAAACTATGATAAGAGTTAACCCGGTTGTGCCCTTAAAATGTTCATGGCAGCTCTATCAATATCAATATGCCACAACCGATTTGGTGTCAACCACCAGATTTTTCTCAACCAAACATCGTAAGAGCGGTATTCACAATTGTAAAACCTCCATCCACAATCAAATTGTGCCCGCTTACATACCTGGACTCGTCGCTTGCCAAATAAAGAACAGACTGAGCCACATCCTCTGGCTGCAGTGCTACCCCTTTGAGGTTTGAGTAAACATCCAATGGATCATCATCTTTTAAATTGTACAACTTCCTTGACATTGCTGTTGGAACAGCATAAGGCGAAACACAATTAACCCGAATGCCAAATTGCCCTAACTCAAGAGCCGTGTTCCTCGTGAGGCCAAGCACGGCATGCTTAGAACTTGTGTAGGCATGCGTAGCAACTCCACCAATTACTGAACAAACACTACCCATGTTAATTATGCTTCCCCCACGGTTTGCTTTCATGACACGAGCTGCGTGCTTGATGCCCAAAAATGTACCAGTAACGTTGACACGATGAACGTGTTCAAACTCGGCTTGGCTATTATCAAGAATGTCTGTTTTGTTGCTTCCCATGATGCCGGCATTGTTCACCATTATATCGAGCTTCCCATGCTTGACAACAGCTTTGTCAACTGCATTTTGGACATCCACTTCACTTGTGACATCGCAGTGGATGAAGGAAGCGTTGGCGTGGCCTAATTCCTCGCAGATCAGGTGGCCGTGATCATCTTGGACGTCAGCAATCAAGACTTTGGCACCGCGTTGACAGAATAGTTTCGCTGTGCTGGATCCAAGGCCACCGGCTCCACCCGTAATCAAAGCCACTTTTCCTTCCAATCTACAGATAAAAACTTACAAACTATTAAGCATTCGGAGCATAGAGGTTCATGTTATCAAAGAAAGTGGCCCTTTGTTGAGACAATTGCATACCAAATAAGTAATCAATTTTGGAATTTTTTTGACTAATTTCAGTATAAAGGGCAAACTCAGTGAGGCATTACACAATCAATAACTTCAGAAGTGCATATAATTTTAAGAGGAAGAGAGCATATTTGATTGTTACTCAGTAAAGCTTTGGCGAATTAATCATGACAACGAGAATTTCACGTTATTTTTAGCTTGCTTTTTTTCGGTTTATGAGATCAGATTGATCTAATTCAGCCATAAAATTGGCAATTTTTAGAAAATTGGGGCGAATTGGGGGCTAGTTACTGATCAATAGTGCAGCAACAAATCAATAGATTAAAAAGCAAAGGGAAAGAATATAGTAGAGTAGTTCAACTTGGATGGTAGCTTAGTAGTTACTAATCGATATCTAAAGTTCGAGTCATGTAAGAGGCATCTGGGCTGAACTGATGCGCATGTTTCCTTGGGAAGGTATGTGCATCCCAAGTTTACATAGCAAATGGAGTGCTAAAAAAAAAAGCATTGTTGAGATGTTTCTCAGTTATAAAAAATGATTTGTCAGACTTGGTTCAGTATCGTACATACCTCTTTGCAACAGCGGCGACCAGTGAACTGCTTCCCATTGCAGTCTCTGGAGTGGGCGATAGTGATCTAATCTACCAACTTAGAGAGAGCTGAGTAGCCTAAGAAACATAACATCCATTTTCTCCAGAAGATATTTAGCCATATCTACCATTCAACCATGTTTACTTGGACATGGCTGTTTCACAAGCATTTGTCAAGTGTTTATCTGTTAGTACGAGACTATAAAAGCTTAGTCTAAACCACATCATTATCATCTGACATGTTTCCTGCAGTGTGATTTGGATTCATATAACTTATCCGGAATAGTAGAAATAAGGCTTTTTTGAGTGGGTTAGCAATAATTCTTCTTGTGATTTTTGAAAGTGGCACTACCCAAGGGCGGAGGGAGGCATGTGCCAGGGTCGGCACGTGCCCCCCCTAAAAATTTTATTTTTTTTATTAGTTTTATATATATATATATATATTATATATTTATATAATATATTATTTGTGTCCACCCAAAACAAAAAATAAAAATGTTAGGTCCACATTATCTACCCAAAAAAATTAAAAAATTAAGCTCATTTAAAACAAAAAAATTTGAGTCCATCATTATCTACTCAAACTTATTAAAAAATCAAATATATGACCTATCACAATCCACCCAAATCTATTAAAAAATAAAACTTTTGGCCCACCATTAAAAAACAATTTTTTGGCCACTTCACAGACATCAACTAACCCTTATAAGAAACACATGGGGATAAGGGTGGGCACTTGCCCCCTCACTTTTGGACCACCTTAGATGAGGACCCATAAAATTATTTTATACATTATATTTGCCCTCCTAAATTTTTGAAAATTTCAATGGTTCTATTTTTTTTTTTCAATAAATTAGTGGACTACTAACCCTCTAAAATAAATATGTTAGTTTTGGATTGAGTCAATGATCTATTTGTATATTGACGAATATATAATATTTTTATTTATCTAACACAATGTTCGTTATTTTTTAAGAACAATTTTTAATTCTTATTTACCATTTTTTAAGTAATAGTAGCTTATAGTCTAATAAAATACGATTGTATATAAAAGACAAAAGGTTATAATCCAAAAATATTTCAAACTATTTTGAATAGGAAATTTCTCTATAAGATGACAATAACCTCAACCAAAATTTGCAATTAAATAAAGAATAATTTTACTACAACACTTGTGATTGTGCACATTAATAGAAATTTAGTGAAAAATTAATTTACATTTAAATATACAAAATTTTAGAGATTTTAAAAATTTATATATTATGTTGAAATATATAATTAGGTTAAAAATGTACTAATATTTTTTTTTTGTCTTTTTGTTAGGATTTTGTTTCAGCTAAATAAAAATTGAATTTACTATTTCACAATAATTTTATTTTGATTCTTACTTTTTTGTCATTCTTGAACTGAATTTTTTTATATCAATTTCAGCTAAATTTAATATAATAAAATATAAATATATTATATAGTGTAATTGGGTAGGAGGAAAAAAATTAGAGTGTGTAATTAAAGTGCCCACCCTAACCAAAATTTCTAACTCCGCCCCTGGCACTACCGCTTGAAGTAATATGTACAAATACATTTTACTATTTTTTTTTCAGTTAGCAAAATGATTGGAAGAAAATTGATATATTGTATGCATTACAAGCTTGTGAATTAGGACTCCAAAAGTCTTCAGAAAGAAAGAAAATTACTTGAATTGTCACAGACTTGGGTATGACACATTAGCGGTGCAGTTGGGCAAGTCAACCTAAGCCTAATCTAAAATTTTATGTATTAGGGAAGAGATTTCAGTAGTTAAATTTGACTTGGACAAAAAAATATCAACTTTTAGTTAAGTTCAAATAATACTCGTACTTGAAGGGTGGTATATGTTTTGTGGTCTAAAGTGGTAAATTCAATTGAGGTTTTTTTTTTTAAATTTTTTTAATAAGTGTAAATTTTTTAATATTTAATTTTTTTTTTTTGGCCTTTTTATAGGCATATTAATTGTTTCGTATTCATATTGAAGTTTTAATAACATCTTTTATTTTATTGATAGTATGACAAATTGACTTAATTTTTAAAGTAAATAAAAATTTCAAAACTTTCAAATTCATAGATTATTTGGCTGAGTATGTTGTCTCATCATTGACACTCTTATAAAATTATTTTTTCGATGAATTAGGCATTACTCACACAATATATGTTTGATTAGGTTATTTAAGATTAAGATAAAAATAGAGTTTGAAGGAAATTGAAGTTAATTGTACTTTTGAGAGAGAAAAATTAATGATAATTTTTCCTTTTGACTGGCCGGAGAGAGACAGAGGAGTAAGACGGATTGATGCTTTCATGCTTGTTTTTCATATTTAATGTCCAAATTCATTCTAGCGTTTAGAAGTTTTTTTTTTTGCTCATCAAATGTGTGTGTTAGATTAATGGATTGGACTTTTGGGCCCAAATTATTCTAGAGTTTCTTTCTAGGCTTAAGCCTTCATATGGGGCTTTTTTATAAGTCTTATTTTAAGGGGAAATTGGGTGTGGGTATTCTTTTTAGGTCTTATTTAGATATAAGTTTCCTGTTTTAATAGGCAAGCATTTAAATTCAAAATAAGTATTAGAAATAATAAGGAAGTACACTTTTCAGTTTTCTTTTTTTTTTAATATTATTTAATTATTCGTGCCTTGATTTATGCATAACTAATATGACAGTTTCTTTTTTTTCAAGTCTCTAAATATTTAAAAAGATTCTTTTTTAAGGTTATTGTGATATTTTCAACTGTTTTAATTTTAAAAACTTGATCTCCATTCATTTT
Organism: Ilex aquifolium; assembly: GCA_951799425.1. NCBI lineage: Eukaryota > Viridiplantae > Streptophyta > Magnoliopsida > Aquifoliales > Aquifoliaceae > Ilex > Ilex aquifolium. The sequence goes on from OX637391.1 coordinate 30,469,873, forward strand.
GGCGTGATCCTTTTGAACCAATAGTTTGTCTTCTTCAACATTGCAGTTTTCTTCAAGAAAACTTTTCGTTTTACATAGAATATAGTAATTTTTTTTTTTTTTTTTTGTACAGAGATTTTTGCTTCCTCTTCACAGTTTCAGAGTTTTGTATTCTCTTTTAGCCTGACGAAAATTGCTCAACTGAACGCGTTGGTTTCGTCTTCTCTTTTTCTTCTGCTTTTTATTTTTTATTTTTTATGAATTGAATTCTTTTTGAAAACAATATAAAATAAAAATCAATGTGACAAGGTACTCAAAAACAATGTAACAACATATTAAATAATATGACAAGTTACTCAAAACTAATACAACATATTAAAAAAAATGTGACAAGGTACTCAAAAATAATATAACAACATATTAAAAAATGTGACAAGTTACTCAAAAATAATATGACAATGTACAAAAGAAATGTGTCAAGTTATTCAAAAATAATGTGACTATATTAAAAAAATGTGACAAAATAGTTCTGATATAAGAACTATATGTATATAGATTATAGAGAGAGAGACAGAGAGAGAGAGAGAGAGAGAGACAGAGAGAGAGAGAGAGAGAGAGACAGAGAGAGAAATAGTCCTTAACTTAGAAAGAATCTGAAATTAAGGAATTTTCAGAGAAATAGTTCTAACATAAGAAAATCCTAAAATTTAGGAGTTTTAGAGAGAAATAATTTTAATTTGGAAAAAAATTTAAATTAATAAATTTAAAATTTATTTAAATTTTGAATTTAGTTACCTGTGTATATGTGTGTGTGTATACACATGTACACACAGGTAACATTTTCACACTCATATATATATATGAGTGTAAAAACGTTCTAAAGTAGTAATCGGCGTCCATGTTACAGTGATCATTTTTTGTTGGCATTAATTAAGAAATCGTGAGAGACTGATGCTTATAGGAGAAATGGTGTTTGGGTTTCCTGATGCTTGGAGGGGTACTTCAAACTTTTTGAGAAAAAGAGGACTTTTATCCAAAAAAAATTTGAGAGAGACCTTTCTCTCAAATAAGAGTTAAAAAAAGTATCGACTTCTAAAGTTCCTTTATTTTAATAGGTTAAAATTGACTTGGCTGTATTTGTAGACTTTCTAAATTTTGGGGCCTTTTTTATTTGTGGAAGCTTAAAGCCACCGCTTCATTTCCTCCACTGTTAGGCCGGCCTTGGTAATTGAGTCTTGAAGGAATAAAATTAGGGTTTTTTGAAAGTCGGTAACCAATATAGCACATAATTGTGTAAAAGTGCTTAGTAAAAAAAAATTGTACATAAGTCCCTTATTTTTGTGAGTGACAAAAATACCCATAAAGTAATATTAATCGGCAACTAATATATCACTAAAGGTCTACTGCAGGTGGTTTTGCTTAAAATGATTAGAGGATAGGAGGGTTTCAAGGCAGTTGTTACAATAGCTATTAATAGTTGGAGTAGTTTTAGAAAGAATCGTTAATCATTTGATCCTTTTTGGTTCTTTGTGTGGAAATGTTATAGCTCTACCAACTCAGAGTAATGGGTATATATGTTAGGATTGTTTGGTGGGCTTATTCAGATGGTTAGTGGTTCAAGACCTTTACATGATTTTACACGCTAAAATGGAAAGTGGTTCAAGACCCTTACAAACTCACTTCTCTATTGTTGCCTGAATTGTAAACCTTTGCTTAGCTTTTGAGATTTATAGACCTGACGGCTAAATGTTCTTAATAGTGCAGATATTTCCAAGTGATTGTTATTAGGCTAAACTCGACAATTTAATTTTTTAATATTTTTTTTGTTCATTCTATAGTTTTTCAAGTGACTGTTCTTAATGAGTTTTGACTGTTCTCTTTTTTACAAATTGAGGTTGCAACTAATGATGATGTTCATAGTAGTGTCCCCTCAAGCATTATGTGGATATGAGATTTTGGGGAATTTAGGGTGTTTCTTTTTGTGTATATTGTTTAACTTTTTTGTTGAAAGGCACCCTTAAATAATTATTCTCATAACTTCCGGTGGTTTCAGCAAAATACGGGGGAATGGTTGTTTTTTGTTCTTGGGAAAATTATCTCCATTATATTCACAATTCAATCCCTAACTCATTATTTGATGCAGGGGCGTGTTAAAAACCTGTTGGTAATGCTAATTGATTTGGACTATGTAAATTGATTTGTGATTGGCTTTGGGTAGGGATTATGTTTCAAGATATAAGGACATTGCTTCTTGATCCCAAGGCTTTTGATAATATCATTGATTTGTTTGTTGCGAGGTATAAAAACAGATATATCAATGTTTTTGCAGGGTATAAAAGTGGAGCCATCAATTATTTTGACTATCACTAAAGTCTAAAACAATTTATGACATTCGTTCATTAATTATATATTGTATTTTAGAGCCACAGAGCAAGGTCTATTTGGAACTTCTTCTTTTTTTTCATTACCCTTTAGACATCCTTTCCATTTGTTATATCTAATTAATGGGTACACCTGGGTAGAGGAATATAATAGGCAAGAGTTGCATTTAGCAATGGAGGCTTTGTCAACTATACTTGGGTATTGGAAGTGAAAGCTATTTTTTCCAAAATTCTATGGTTATTGGATGCTAAGTGCATTGCATAGAATTTCATATTTAGCTTTGAAATGTGGTTCATGGCACAAGAAGATTAGAAATGGTACTTCTACAAATACTGGCACGATGACATTATTTTTCCAAATCAGGAGGGATACACTAGACTCTTGCAAAGTGAACACGTATACTTACTATTCGGGAGACACTAGCGAGAGTTAAATCCAAGACGTCTAATTTGACGATATCTCCAGGACCAACTCTTTCCACTGGACTATTCAAGTGGGTTATGTTTGTATATCTTCATTAGAATTGTAAATTTGAATAGGAAAGGTTGTTAACTTTTTTAGTGTATTGGGGCATTAGTGTATTGAGAAATTATTTGATGTCTTTTTAAATTGTGAAGAGGTCTTAATTCTACATTATAGGAATGTTCATATATTGATTTGCGTTGCGGACTTTTATTTTTATTTTTTTTGTTTGGTAAATGTAGCATTTTTTTATGATGAAGTCAATAAAATCTATTTTACCATGGCTTGGATTGTGATGAAGTTCTTTAGGAGTTGATTTAGGTCTTTTGTTTTTGTGTGGATTGGACATGTTGTATCTTTCTTTGGGGTGGGATAGAGGTATGTTGTGCAATTCACTAGAATTTGATGTAATGAAGAAAATTTTGATGTAATTTTTGTGTTACATAGTGTCTTCAGACACGGGCATAACATACCTCATTTCAACTCATGGCCAGACCATATAGACGTCTTGAGTTTGTATTAGTTTTAATTAATTTAAACTACATACATATTTTATATATTGTCAACATACATAATTTCACTTTTTGTCCTCGGCATAGTGTTACTACATTGTGGTAGTTGATATCTTGGGCACAACAAAACCTGGGCATGGTAATACTCATATACATGGATTTCAACTACCACTATGCAATTATTATGCCCAGGTTTTGTTGTGCCCCTGCCCAGAGTTAAAATCCATGTATATGAGAATTACATAGTTTAAATTGCATAGATACATAATTTCAACATACTTAAAACCAAACGTCTTGAGTTTAAATATATATGACTTATTAATTTTTGAGTTTAAGGAGATCGTTTTATTTGTTTTTTTAAAAAATATATATTGATTGGCGATGGTCAAAATTTTGTGTTATGGATCGACTTCATGTATTTACAAATAGTTGTATTTTTTTTTTTTTTTGAGTTATATAGTGTCTTCAGGCACGGACAATTGCTAGTAATATTATAAGCAAACTAATCAATCTATTTAAAAAAAATAAAAATTAATAATTCTATAATATAATTAGATGTACAAACGCCTAAAAAGGTCAGAGAGATATCTAAATAAATAACAGATTAGGTACTCAAAGACTTATAAAGTAGATTAGTAATTAAATTTAGTACTAATTAAAATAAGGATTAATTATTTGGCACTTAGTTTATTATTTAATTTAATTAAGCATATAATTCACATTTTTTATAAAAAAATATATTTTAAATTTATTTAGTGCAACACACGTCGTGTATTGCTAGTATCACTAAAAACATGGTTTTGAAATTTAAACAAAATCTCCCACAAAAAAAAAGTGCCATAAAATCCATGAGATTTCAACCAAATCAAAAACACAAATAACCAAAAATGGTTAGAACAAAAAAAAAATTATGCATGTGTTGTTACACAATCCTATTAAGAAATGGTATTATTACATCGCAGTTTAACAACACAATGAACAATATTGTATTTGTCACATTGTGACAGATAAATGTGCAATTACATTTCCTGATTCATGCACTAGCCTATATGCTATGCTTGTCACATTGTGACATCACAATGTGACATTAAAAAACAAGTTAGTTGTACACTGAAGTATGATAAAAAGAGTATGTTTAGGAGAATATGTAGATGGTCACAGTGACATTACATGGATACACGTATCGTACATGTAAATATAAGAAAAAAAATTGGCAAAACCAGGCTCTTGACGTTATACACTACTGATTTTAAAAGAAGGCTAGTCGTTATATTAATACTAAACATATATACTCAAACCTGAAGTGAAGTAGATGATATATGTTCAAGAAGACGAAGAACATCAGACATTGATGTAGAAAAAGAAAACCAGACGTTGAAGTATTTTCCATTGACAAAGAACAACAAAAGTTAACGTAGAAAAAGAAAATCAAATGTTGAAGATTTACACCAGCCATTGAAGTATAATAATATGAATTTACGTTTAAAATTCAAATTCATATGGATTTAAATCATAGTCCATATGATTTAAGTTTCAAATTCAAATATGTTGATCTATTAAAATAGGAAACTCTTAATATAATAAACCAAATCTCATAAAAAATGGGACTGCCAATTTAAACATTCCAATATATATGGAAAAGGATATTTTAGTAAAGGAAAAATCTGAAAATTTGTCAATGTGTACCTAAACACAATACATTTCAAGTCAATAGCACTTATTTACAAAAGATTTTAGTCAATGTATTTTCTCACAATTAGGTAGTTTAAAATGTACTTCCTCACAATTTTTAGATAAAATTAAGTTTTTAAAAACTTCTCACTGTTATGAAACAAAGAGAATATAAATATAGAATTGTATAGAGACAAGAGACTACAAAAATGCTAGAGAAAGAATTTCTCAACTTGTATATCTCATTGTGATGAAGAACTATTTTTATAGGCCTCCAATCATAATGGTCATCAAATACAAAATTAACTTAATCAAAGGGTGGGAGTTATAGAGTCACCTACTAATACATATGCACTTAGTGTAGTAATTGGTAGGTTAGGGATCGTCCACTTTATATACAATGTAATTGAATATTTACAACACTCACCAAATTAAGTCTTCTACTTTGTGAATTTTCTTCTTTGAAAACTTTGTAGTACATTTAATGGGTGTTTTTAACAACCAATTATTTTGCTTATCAGTTATTGACCTCATTCTAAATGATGGACCCTTAATAGTGTTTATAGGACTTTAAGACAATGCTAGCTAGTTGTTATCCTCTATGTCTATAAATTGGCAGGCCTACAAGTCAGGCCGATTGAGGACCTCGAGCCCATCCAAATTAGAGACCAACCAAAGCAAGTGACCTATGTTGGGAAAATGCTCGAAAAAGCTCTTAAACCATTGCTTATAGAATTCATGCATTCTAACAAGGATTTTTTTGCTTGGAAGCAATCTGATATGATGGGAATTGATCCATCTATTATGGTGCATCGGTTGAATGTCAAATTGACCTTTAAACCTGTTCGACAGAAGTGACGAAGCTTTGTTCCAGAATGGAATAAAGCAATTAAGGAAGAACTACTCAAACTCCTTGAAGCCAACTCGATAACGGAGGTGCAGTACCTAGAATGGTTAGCTAATGTGATGTTGATAAAGAAAACAAGTGAAAAATTGGGGAAGTGTGTTGACTTTACAGATTTGAACAAAGCGTGTCCAAAAGACTATTTCCCATTACTCAAAATTTACATTCTGGTTGACGCTATAGCAGGATACGAGATACTAACATTCATGTATGCATTTTTTGGCTATAATTAAATCATGATGGGTGAGCTTGACCAAGGGAAGACCTCCTTCATCATAGAAGAACGGACTTATTGCTACAAAGTTATGCCTTTCGAGGTAAAGAATGCAGGGGCCACATTGTAAACCCCCACATGTAATAGAACTTGTACCAACTATATTTTATATACAAATGTATGTTGTATAAGTTTGGGTTGGTTTTGGAAGGGTTTGGAATGGAGTGGAAATTTGAAATGTGAATGCACAGAACATTTGGGCAGATCAGGCAAAGCGTACCGGCACGCTGAACTCCAGTAGCCTTAGCGTACCGGTACGGTTTGACTGACTTCTTGATTTTTTTGATTTCTTCCTCTCCTGAGCTATCCCCAAGCTACCTTTTCATCCTCATTTGTCTAAAATGAATAATAATAGAGTACCAATAGTGGTATTTTGGGCCTAGGAGGGGTCAATCGATTAAAAATATACATAGGCCTTGTATTTTAAAATTTCGGTAAATTTACTTTAGTAATATGATAAATCATAAAACCAAATGTTTTCAGGATAAAATAACATTAAAAATGAATTCGGAACGTCTAAAAACCTTAGGGTGGTCATAGAGATCAAAATGGAGATAGTTAGTAGCAAAATTGTAATTTCAGAGAAAAATGTAATTTTTAGCCCTGTGAACAATAAAAATCGGGATTGGGAAGGCTTAAAACACCATTCTTATTCCATTTTTCTCTTATTCTTTCACTCCACTCTCAACCCACACCTCTTAGAACCCTAAAGGAAGACTAAGGGAGAAAGAAAATGGAGGAATGAGGTCTATAGAGCTTGGGTTTAACTTGGAAATCTTGATTCAAGGTAGGGGTTTCTTCCTATTCTCTTACATTGAGGCTAAGGCTTATATATGTATATTCTTTTGACTCTAAATCCTATATGTATGCTATGAAATCCTTGATTCTTGATATTCTCATAAATATTACCATGTTTTGAACAATGCTCTGGTGGAATAGCTATCAAATCTCTTTTCTTGACTTAAAACCCTAGTTTTCAAGAGAAATAGATTTTTCTCTTGATTTTTCCTTTGCTCTTGATTTCAAAACTCTAGTGCTTTGTATTAAACAATAAAATAGTATTTGTGATGATCTCTTGCATATTTTCTTAAACTGTTCTATTTGAATAATACATGTGAAATTTGGAGATTTTTGAATTTGCTGGTGATTTGAGAAATTGTTGGATATTGTATCTCTTGTGAATGTTTTGGATGACCATGGGTGGCAATTGACCAGATATCGTAGAGTGGGTTGGATGCGTTTCTTACTCCGTGTGGGTTTGAAGGTTACCTATCACTCGTAGTGGGGTTGGTGCCTCGCGAGGACCAAACCACTATTCGCTCACGTGTTATCGAGGCTGACGGTTAGTATACTATTCCTGGGTTGGATCGTCCCTGCCGATGTGTCGGTATACGCCCTTCCTAAAGTTGTGTATCCTTGCGAGGATTGGATGTGTGCGTGTGGGCCAGGATATTCTCAATGTGTTTATTCATGCGATATCATGCATCATACCTGAGATACATAATATGGTAATAGATACAAGTTGTGGCTTGAGATATATTGTGGGTTACTGTATATCGTTTTGGAAATGGTTTATTATACGGACTTGTTGGAATTAATTTATTTCTTCATTTAAATCATTATTATTGTGTAAACTCGAGATTCATAGAAATGTCCATGTTTTCCTTCAAAAGTTATATATGATATTTGCAAAATGAAACCGACTTGTTTTATATGTTTTCTAAACCTTGTTCGAGTTTGGGAGAATGTTGCTACAGAGCTTAGTGCTCACCCCCTACAAATAATATATTTTCAGATTATGGTTTGGAGGAAGAGCTTGGAGTTGACGAGCAGGTGCTTTGGGAAACTCAAGTGGATGGGCATGTAGATCAGGGCCGGCCCAAACCTTAGGCAACTTAGTTGTTTGCCTAGGGCCCCAAATTTTAGAGGGCCCCAAATTTTAGAGGGCCCCACAATATTTATCTCTTTAGTATAGTAGGTCTAATTTTTTATGTTTTATTTTATATTTTAGATATGATTAAAATTTTTAGGGCCCAAATTTTATTAGTTCAAATCAGTATCTAATTTTATTCAGTCCAAAATTACTCTCTACTTGGTTAAGCCCAAATTTTAGAGGCCTCCATAAAATTTATCACTTTAGTATAATAGTCCTTTTTATTTTTATTTTTTGTATTTTAGATATGATTCAAATTTTTAGGGCTTAAATTTTAATATTTCAAATCAATATCTAATTTTTTTGGGTTCAAAATTACTCATTCGTGTGAGCTTTGATTTAAATTTTTCTAAATATTTTGGGTGTGTTCATAGTTGTATTTCATTTACTCACATAGAAAATTTATATTCATTATTTTTTGTGGTGAAAATCTATAAAATTGGTTCCTTTTTTGTCTTAATATAAATTTTCAGTCTAAATAATTTGTACTTAAATTGTATGTGTTATTAAAGTTTTGTATTTCATGCATGCACATTACTCATGGGTAAAGAATGATTCTTTGTTCACATATTCTATTATTAAATTACTTATTGAAAACTTAAATTGATGAAATTTTATTTACAATCAACTAAGAGTGAATGAATTAATAATATTATCTATTAAAAAAAATTATTGTCAAAACTTGAGTATAAAAACTTGATCAATATTTTAAATTTTTTTAAAAAATAAAAAATAATTTTTTAAAACATAAAAAAATTATAATAATTAAAAATAAAATATAGTAATAGACAAAATATTTATAGGGCCTCATATAAAAATTTTGCCTAGGGCCCCGCTTGACCTTGGGCCGCCCCTGATGTAGATCCGGAAGGAACTGTATAGGATTGTCCCTTTTACGTTCTAGACTAGGAGATTCCTTTTGAGAATATTGTTATATTAATATTTTGGTTATTCCACTGCAAACTCATAGTTGATTTTTGGGATGTAATTGCCCTATTTGGGCATACTTTTTGGATGTAATGGTCATGATTTGGCTTATTCTTTTGGGATGATGAAGTAGATATTATGGTTGATGAATGAAAGTTTTCTTGATTTATGGATCTTCTTAGTTGCTCTCATGATGTGAATGGTTTTAAATAGTAATGCCGACCAAGGGGGAATTTTGGGACGTTACAGGTTCGGTATCAGAGCCTAGGAATTAGGTCTTACATGGGAGCTGTAGGTTATGGATTACCACTAGAGAAGTAGGACTAGGTTGGATAAATTGTTGATGTAAATTTTACACAAGTCGCATGCTTTAAATTAAAGTGATAGTTAGGATGTCTTGTACATCAAGGAACTAAACTGTGAATTGATGTGCAGGATGGACGGTAGATGTGGACGTGGACGAGGACGTGGTGGCCAAGCACACCCACCACCACCACCACCTCCCGATGCCATGAATGGCATTTATCAATGCTTACGGGAGCTAACCACTTTGGTACAACACCAAAATGGGAACAATAACCACAATGGTGGGGTTCATCCCTTAGCTTAGGAACCGGGCAACGGGGACGAAAACCGAAGGATGATAGTTCTTCGAGAATTTCTGAGGCAACGCCCACCTACTTTCCAAGGAAGTCCTCACCCTTTGGATGCGGATAAGTGGATTTGCAGGATGAAGAAAATGTGTGATGGCATGGGAGTTGCCGAGGATCTTCGGGTCGGCTTAGCTACATATCTGTTAGAGGGGGAGGCAGACCACTGGTGGGACTCGGTGAAGAGAAGGAGGAACACTGACGAGATTACTTGGGAGGAGTTTGATCAGATCTTCCAAGATAAATATTTTCCTGAATCAGTCAGGGATAAGATGAGTGCAGATTTCCTAGCTCTACGACAAGGTAGCATGACGGTAGCCGAGTACGAGAGGAAGTTTGGCGAGTTATCCCACTATGCCACGGAGTTCATATCTACTGAGGCCAGGAGGGCCAAACGCTTTGAGTAGGGCTTGAGGCCTGCCATCAGGGAGAAGCTTGTGGCTCTTAAGATCCGGGACTATGGGGATCTAGTTGATAGAGCTGCACTGGTGGAGAGAGACACAGAGGACAACCAGGGGCGACAAAACTTCGCGAGGGGAGGTCCAATCCGGACGGGTGCTTGCAGCAGTAGAGTGCAGAGGGCGGCACCATACCGTCGCCCAGACCAGGTGGTTAGACAGATACTTCAGACAGCTCGAGGAGTTGGAGGCGTACCAGAAAGGGTAGGAGTAAACCCACGAGCCTGCTTTGCATGTGGAGGTTTGGGGCATATTCGGAATCATTATCCGATCTTTCCACCCCAAAAGAATACCCCGACGGCTGGACAGGTTAACGCACATAAGCCACCACTACCGAAGCCACTACATCAGAGACCGTTAGGAGCTACGGCACCCGATAGTGCCAATCAAGGGAAGGTGTTTGCTTTGACCCAACCGGAGGAAGATGTTTCCAATGCAGTTGTGGAAGGTATTGTTCTTCTTTATAATTCTTGGGCCGGAATTTTATTTGATCCCGGTGCGACTCATTCATTCATACGCACTACATGTGCTCTTAATTTGGGATTGGGATTTGAGAAGTTAGAACATGCTTTGAGTGTTGTCATGCCTACGGGAGAACGGTTGGATACACAAAGGGTGTGTAGGGGTTGCGTGCTTCGAATTGGAGAGCAAGAATTAATTGTACATTTGGTTGCATTAGACATGAAGGGGTATGACATAATATTGGGGATGAACTTGTTGTCCACTTTCCTTGCGGTAATGGATTGTTTTCGCAAGCGGATTTCGTTTCAATTATCGGGAGGGGTAGTTTTCAGCTTCATTAATGATCAAAATTTTTCCCATCCATTTTCCACTACGGGAAATAGATTCTTGAAAGCTAAGGCAGGGAGCAATTTGAGTTTCTTGGCCAGCTTAATGGGAGATGATCGAGATAAATTCCATGCGGATGTGGTGTTGATAGTATCGAATTTTTCGGATGTCTTCCCAGATGAACTACCCGGGTTGCCCCCCACAGAGAGAAATTGAGTTTCAGATTGATCTCTATCCTAGAACCGAACCCATATCCATTGCTCCCTATAGAATGGCACATTTGGAGTTGAAGGAGTTAAGGAAGCAGTTTGATCATCTGCTGGCTATTGGGTTTATCCGTTTAAGCATTTCACCTTGGGGAGCCTCAATCCTCTTTGTGAAGAAGCATGATGAAACGCTTCGGTTATGCACGGACTACCGAAGGTTGAATCGGGTGACAGTGAAGAATAAATATTTGTTGCCACGAATTGATGATTTATTCGATTTGCTGAGAGGTTCTAAGTATTACTCCAGGGTTAATCTTCGCACAAGGTACCATCAACTACGGATCAAGGAGGAGGATATTCCTAAGACAGCTTTCCGTACTAGGTATGGTCATTTCAAATATATAGTAATGCCGTTCGGACTGACTAATTCGCCTGTAGCCTTTATGGATTTGATGCACAGGGTATTCCGGCCGTATCTAGATCAATTTGTCATTGTGTTTATTGATGACATCTTGACTTATTCACGGACACAAGGGGAACATGAACGCCATCTTTCGGTAGTGCTTCAGACCTTGAGAGAGCATAATTTATATGCTAAGATGAGTAAATGCGAGTTCTGGATGAAGAAAGTGAAATTCCTTGGTCATGTTGTGTCGGAACAGGGTGTAGTTGTTGACCCCACAAAGATTGAAGCAGTGATGAAGTGGGAACCACCAAAGAATGTGACTGAAGTACGTAGTTTCCTGGGCTTAGCAGGTTACTATCAGAGATTTGTGGAAGGGTTCTCAAAACTAGCAATGCCGATGACCCGCCTTACGAAGAAGGGGGAAAGATTCTTGTGGACTCAAGAGTGTGAACTAGCCTTTCGCACCTTGAAGGAGAGGTTGACAATAGCTCCTGTCCTCATTATTCCGAGCAGTGGGGAAGGATACGATGTCTACATCGATGCTTCGTTACGAGGCTTGGGATGTGTGCTAATGCAGAGAGGTAAGGTAGTTGCTTATGGCTCAAGACAACTAAAGATTCATGAGCGGAACTATCCCATTTACGACTTGGAGCTTGTCGCTGTGGTCCTTGCTCTTAAGTTATGGAGGTGTTACCTGTATGGAGAAAATTTTCAGGTGTTTTCTGATCATAAGAGTCTTAAGTATATATTCACACAGAAAGATTTGAATCTCCGACAAAGAAGGTGGATCGAATATTTGAAAGATTACGATTTCACACTCAACTACCATCCGGGGAAGGCTAATGTAGTAGTAGATGCACTGAGCAGGAAGTCTCGGGGAGAACTCAATGTTCTTATCGTTAATAGGTGGAAGATGATTGATGCTTTGGAGGACTTTGATCTATTGGTGGATAGGCAGGGGGATCGACCATGGTTACTCAATCTTGTAACTCAACCAATTCTCCGACAACGGATTGTAGAGTTGCAACGATTAGACACAGAGTTGAAAACTATCCGGGATAGATTGAAGAGGAATGAGGTTGTTGCGAGCTGGTCCATACATGATGACGAGTTAAAGTTTCATGGAAGACTATGTGTACCAAATAATGACCAAGTAAGGGAAGAAGTGTTGGGTGAGTGTCATCATTCAAAATTCTCCATACATCCGGGTAGTACTAAGATGTATAGAGACATGAAGCGTTAATATTGGTGGAAAAGGATGAAGCAAGACGTGGCTAAGTACATTGCAAAGTGCGCGGTGTGTCAGCAGGTGAAGATTGAGCATCAGAAACCCGGAGGATTACTACAGTCCTTACCTATCCCAGAGTAGAAGTGGGATCACATCACCATGCATTTCGTGTCTGGCTTTCCACGGACTTTACGCGGGCATAATGCCGTATGGGTCATTTTTTATAGGCTCACCAAGTCCGCTCATTTCTTGAGTATGAAGACCACTGACACTTTAGAGACCTTGAGCAAGTTTTATATTCGCGAAATTGTTAGATTGCATGGAGTTCCACTCTCTATTGTGTCGGAACGTGATTCTCGTTTTGTGGCGCAATTTTGGCAAAGTCTACAACAAGCTATGGGGACAGAGTTACACTTTAGCACCACCTTTCATCCCCAAACGGATGGCCAATCCGAGAGGGTGATACAAATTTTGGAAGACATGCTACGAGCTTGTGTGTTGGACTTCAAGGGAAGTTGGAGTGATCATTTGTCGCTGGTGGAGTTCGCATATAACAACAGCTATCAGACAAGTATTAGAATGGCTCCTTATGAGGCATTGTATGGAAGACCATGTAGGTCCCCGACTTGTTGTTTGGAAGCTGGAGAAAGTAGTTTGTTTGGGCCAGAGATTGTTCGGGAGACTACGGAGAAAATTCAACTTATCCGGGAGAGATTACGCACGGCACAAAGTAGACAGAAAAGTTATGCGGATAGAACACGAAGACCTTTGGAATTCCAAGAGGGGGACTATGTGTTCCTCAAAGTGTCACCCAAGAAGGGAGTGTTGAGATTCGGCAAGAAGGGAAAATTAGCTCCAAGGTATATCGGACCATTCGAAGTGATCAAAGCGGTGGGCAAGGTGGCGTATCAACTTCGGTTACCAGCTCAATTGTCAGGAGTACATGACCTGTTTCACGTGCTAATGTTAAGAAAGTGTCAATCGGATACAACACATGTCATAGATTTGGAGGATATTGAAGTTCAAGATAGAGCAACATATGAAGAACAACCGGTGAAGATTCTAGATACCAAAGAGAAGGTGCTCCGCAATAAAGTCATCCAATTGGTGAAAGTTTTGTGACAACATCATGGGGTGGAGGAAGCTACTTGGGAACCAGAGCTGGAGATGCGAGAGAAATATCCTCAATTGTTCACTACTTGAGGTAAGTTTCGAGGACGAAACTCTCTTTAAGGGGGGTGGATTGTAAACCCCCACATGTAATAGAACTTGTACCAACTATGTTTTATATACAAATGTATGTTGTATAAGTTTGGGTTGGTTTGGAATGGAGTAGAAATGTGAAATGTGAATGCACAGAGCATTTGGGAAGATCAGGCAAAGCGTACCGGTACGCTAAACTCCAGTAGCCTTAGCGTACTGGTACGGTTTGACTGACTTCCTGATTTTTTTGATTTCTTCCTCTCCTGAGCTATCCCTAAGCTATCTTTTCATCCTCATTTGTCTAAAATGGACAATAATAGAGTACCAATGGTGGTATGTTGGGCCTAGGAGAGGTTAATCGATTAAAAATATACATAGGCCTTGTATTTTAAAATTTCGGTAAATTTACTTTAGTAATATGATAAATCATAAAACCAAATGTTTTCAGGATAAAATAACATTAAAAATGAATTTGGAACGTCTAAAAACCTTAGGGTGGTCATAGAGATCAAAATGGAGATAATTAGTGGCAAAATTGTAATTTCAGGAAAAAATGTAATTTTTGACCCAGTGAACAGTAAAAATCAGGATTGGGAAGGCTTAAAACACCATTCTTATTCAATTTTTCTCTTATTCTTTCACTCCACTATCAACCCACACCTCTTAGAACCCTAAAGGAAGACTAAGGGAGAAAGAAAAGGGAGGAATGAGGTCTATAGAGCTTGGGTTTAGCTTGGAAATCTTGATTCAAGGTAGGGGTTTCTTCCTATTCTCTTATATTGAGGCTAGGGCTTATATATATATGTATTCTTTTGACTCTAAATCCTATATGTATGCTATGAAATCCTTGATTCTTGATATTCTCGTAAATATTACCATGTTTTGAACAATGCTATGGTGAAATAGCTATCAAATCTATTTTCTTGACTTAAAACCCTAATTTTCAAGAGAAATAGATTTTTCTCTTGATTTTTCCTTTGCTCTTGATTTCAAAACTCTAGTGCTTTGTATTAAACAATAAAATGGTATTTGTGATGATCTCTTGCATATTTTCTTAAACTGTTCTATTGGAATAATACATGTGAAATTTGGGAATTTTTGGATTTACTCGTGATTTGAGAAATTGTTGGGTATTGTATCTCATGTGGATGTTTAGGATGACCATGGGTGGCTGTTGACCGGATATTGTAGAGTGGGTTAGATGTGTTTCTTACTCCGTGTGGGTTTGAAGGTTCCCTATCACTCGTAGTGGGGTTGGTGCCTCGCGAGGACCAAACCACTATTCGCTCACGTGTTATCGAGGCTGAGGGTTAGTATACTATTCCTGGGTTGGATCGTCCATGCCGATGCGTCGGTATACGCCCTTCCTAAAGTTGTGTATCTTTGCGAGGATTGGATGTGTGTGTGTGGGCCAGGATATTCTCAATGTGTTTATTCATGCGATATCATGCATCATACCTGAGATACATAATATGGTTATAAATACAAGTTGTGACTTGAGATACATTGTGGGTTACTGTATATCGTTTTCGAAATGGTTTATTATACGAACTTGTTGGAATTAATTTATTTCTTTATTTAAATCATTGTTATTGTGTAAACTTGAGATCCATAGAAATGTCCATGTTTTCCTTCAAAAGTTATATATGATATTTTCAAAATGAGACCGACTTGTTTTATATGTTTTCTAAATCTTGTTCGAGTTTAGGAGAATGTTGTTATAGAGCTTAGTGCTCACCCCCTACAAATAATATATTTTCAGATTATGGTTTGGAGGAAGAGCTTGGAGTTGACGAGCAGGTGCTTTGGGAAGCTCAAGTGGATGGGCATGTAGATCCGGAAGGAACTGTATAGGATTGTCCCTTTTACGTTCTAGACTAGAAGATTCCTTTTGATAATATTGTTATATTGATATTTTGGTTATTCCGCTACAAAAGCATAGTTGATTTTTGGGATGTAATTGCCCTATTTGGGCATATTCTTTTGGATGTAATGGCAATGGTTTGGCTTATACTTTTGGGATGATGAAGTAGATATTATGGTTGATGAATGAAAGTTTTCTTAATTTATGGATCTTATTAGTTGCTCTCATGATGTGAATGGTTTTAAATAGTAATGTCGACCAAGGGAGAATTTTGGGGTGTTACACACATATCAGTGGTTAGTCAACCAAATGTTTAGAGAACTTATAGAGAGCTCTATGGAGGTCCATGTGGATGACATGCTCATCAAAAGTCTTCAAGATAGTGTACACAAAGACCATCTAAGAGGAGATTTTGAAATACTCAAAAGGTACAACATAAACCTCAACCTCGTCAAATGTGTTTTTGGAGTCTCTTCAAGGAAGTTCTTGGGTTTCATGGTGACCCAAAGGAGAATTGAAGCCAACCCTAAGAAGATCTAAGCACTCCTAGAAATGAGGTCCCCTTAGAACACCAAGGAGGTTCAGGTGCTTATAGGGAGAGTAGCAGCGCTGAATAGGTTCATCTCTTGAGCTAGTGAGAAATGTTTGCCTTTTTTCAAAACACTAAGAAAGGCCTTCGAGTGGAGCCCAAAATGCGAGGCTACTTTCAAAGAGATCAAAGAATACATCAGCAAACCACCACTTCTTGTTAGGCAAGAACAAGGAGAGATGTTGTACCTATATCTTGTTGTGTCTCAAGAAGTGATTGGTGTAGTCTTAGTGCGCCAAAGGAAAGGTGTTCAGCATCTGGTTTACTAAGTAAGTCAAATGCTGGGGGGGAGGGGTAGAGTCTAAGTACCCAACGGTGGAAAATGTAGCTTTTGCACTGGTAATAGCTTCCAAGAAGCTAAGACCTTACTTTTAGATGCATATGATCGAGGTGATAACAGATGTTCCCTTGAGCTTGACGAGTTTGATTTACAATATACCCCGCAGACCGCCATGAAAGGACATGTATTAGCTGATATAATTGTAAAATTTTTAAAAAAAAAAAAATTTGTAGAATTTTCAAATGAAATAGAAGAACCCTTGGAGATAGACACCCAGGCAACTAGTTCAAAGATATATGTAGATGGATCCTCCAATTCATCTAGAGGAGAGTTGGTTATATCCTCATCTTACTAGAAGAAATGAAGATTGAGTATGCCATACGCTTTGGGTTCAATGTCTCAAATAATGAAGTAGAGTATAAGGCCCTCCTTGCAAGTCTAAAGCTAGCTAAGTAACTAGGAGTAAAACACTTGCATTCTTATAATGATTCCCAGCTAGTAACAAGACAAATGAAAGGGGAGTATGAGGCTAGGGAGTCCCCGAATGGGCTCTTACTTAAGTATCATAAAGAAACTAGTACAAGAGTTCAAGAACTTTGAGGTCATCCAAATACCCCTATCACAGAACTCCTATGTGGACTCTCTAGCACGACTAGCTTCTTCTTTGTCCAATGACCTAGTAAGGAGCATCTCCATGGAGTTCTAGCAACGACCTAGCACACAGGGCCTAGATGTCCAACTATTTGCGCCAGAGGCAAGTTGGATTGATTAAATATTCACATATTTGTAGCACGGAGCAATCCCCTAGGATATCTAAAAGGCAAGAAAGCTATGTAGGAGGGTGGCCATGTACACAATACTCAATCAGGTGCTCTACAAGAGAGGGTATTCACTCCCATACTTAAGGTTTCTAGCTCCTAGTGAGACAGCATATGTGTTCAAAGAGTTAGATGAAGGAGTTTGTGGAAATCACTTGGGAGGACAAGCCTTGGCACAAAAAAGTGCTCAGATAAGGGTATTTCTAGCCCACAATAAAGAAGGACGAGCAAAGTTATGTCAGGAAGTGCTAAAAGTGCCAGAAGTTTGCCTCTGTCCCTAAGCTACCTCCCACTAAGCTCATCCCAATAATAAGCTTGTGGCCTTTTGCCCAGTGAGGAATTGATATTGTGGGACCCCACCCGATGGAAAAATGGTAGAATAAGTTCACAATTGTAGCAATAGACTACTTCATCAAGTGGTTTGAGGCAGAACCCTTAGCAATAATCATTGAGAAAAAAAACCAAGGATTTGTATGGAAGTCAATTGTGTGCAGACTTGGTATCCTAGCGGTACTTATCAGTGACAATGGAAAATAATTTTATAACGACCGATTGGGCCACACTCAAGGCAATAGACAGGTTGAGGTAACAATCCAAACTCTTCTAAAGAGTATCAAAACTAGGCTTGAACAGTCTAAGGGATTATGGGTACAAGAACTCCCAAGCATCTTATGGACTTACAGAACTATCACCAGAACCCCTACAGGAGAAACCCCATTCTCCTTGGCGTTTATAACGGAAGTAGTAATCCATGTGGAGATCGGTGTAGAAATGTACAGGACAAAGGAATTCAACCTAGCTTGGAATGATTAGCAACTGGCCTCTAATTTGGATCTACTAGAAGAAAAGAGATAGGAGTCACAAGTAATGATGGCAACATATCAGTAGAGGATGGCAAGGTACCACAACTACAAGGTTAGGCCACACACTTTTCTTCCAAATGACTTGGTCTTAAGGAAAGTTACCCAACCACAAAAGATGCCAGAGAAGAGAAGTTAGGAGCAACATGGGGAGGACCGTATCGAGTCATACGAGCCCTAAGACCTAGTATGTATCATCTGGAGACCTTAGAAGGAGTCAAGTTAGCTCATCCATGGCAAGTAGAACATTTGAAGAAGTTCTCCCAGTAATTATGTTTTCCTTTTGGTTGTATTGGGTTTTCCCTATTACCTTGCACCTTGCATCAATAAATATGACATTTCCTATCTAGCAAGACCTTGAGTTTCAAAGCCTATTTTGTACCACTTCCATACTTGGGTGCTAAAAAGAATGATAAGGCATTAAGCCTAGCTCGAATTAAATCCAAGGGGTTCATCAGCAGCATAAGGCATTAATCCTAGCTTGGATTGAACCCAAAGGGTTCATTAGTTGCGTAAGATGTTAAGCCTAGCTCATATTGAACCCAAGGGGTTCATTAGCAGCATAAGGCATTAAGCCTAGCTCGGATTGAACCCAAAGGGTTCATTAGTGGCTTAAGGAGTTAAGCTTAGCGTGGATTGAACCTAAAGGGGTCATTAGCATCATAAGGCGATAAACATAGCTTGGATTAAACCCAAGGGGTTCATTAGCAGCTTAAGGCGTTAAGCCTAGCTTGGATTGAACCCAAGGGTTTCATTAGTGGCTTAAGGCATTATACCTAGCTCAGATTAAACCCAAGGGGTTCATTAGCATCTTAAGGCATTAATAATAGCTCGGATTGACCCAAAGGTTCATTTGTAGCATAAAACACCCCACCTAGCTAGGCTCACATGAAGAAATAGGAGAATTATTTCAACAAAGAGGGGGAGGACACAGTTTGCTGCAATAACAAAAGCACTTTGATTACTACTGTGAGCAAGAGATTACAGTTGTAAAAAGAAAAAGAAAAATTAATTTGCCTTCTCAACTGGAAGGCTCTCCTCAGCTAGGTCCTTTGTAGGATCCTCCACTTTAGTCTTGGACTTAGCATGGTCTACCTTAGCAGCACTAGAGTTGTCGCCAACTTCTTCTTCTCCTCTCATTAGTCGAGGGAGGATCATCCTCAAATAGGATTTTTTAGAAATCAAGTTCTAAAAATGAACGAGTTGCCTGAGCCCTGAAGTCCTCAAAACCGCAGCCATAAAACAAGAGATTCTTCTTCTTAAAACCAAGAGTGTTCTTGAAATCCTCCACAACTACATTAGTAGTAGCTTTGATAGCATCAATAAGCTCGAACTCTTTCTATTTCAAGATGTCGGAGAACTCAGTCTCTTTTTTGCTCAAAATAGCAGACAACTTAGAAACTTTAAAGAAGAGAGACTTGTTCTCCTCTGTCATCTTCTTTACTTGAGAGGATAGTTCAGAAGCAGAACTTTTAGAGGCAACAAGCTTCAACTCCAGTTCTTTCTTGATGTCCTAAAAGCAATTCCTCTCCTTAATCATCTCATTTAAATTAAGCTGGATGTCCCTTTTCTCCTTCAATTCCTGAAGGACCTTTCTTGGGAAGCTAGCAAGCTCTTTTGCAACTTCTCAAACATCTCCACCCAACGAATGAATTCATTCTTATAAGATTCCTTCTTGGCCAAAGCTGTATAAGAAATGCTTGTAGCAAGAATGACCAGCTACAAAGAAAAGTTGAGTATGCAACTTGCAATAAGATACAGTAAGTAACAAAAAGTAAAAGGAAGTGACCGAAGAAGTCTCACATTTTTTATGGTCTCCTGAAGAGCAGCCACAGCCTAGTCAGGCCCCATTTTGAAGGTAGTCTAAATCTCGTTATTGTCAACAAATTGAAGAAGGCAAATTCTAGCCTCCTCTCCGTTCTCCCACCTTAAAGGCTTGGACTCCTTAGGGACTTGTTTTTCCCCTTCACTAGCAGGCTAATCTATAGAAAGCTTTCCCTTCCCTTCGAGCTCGATAGAATTGCAAGAGAGTTAGAAACAGATGTCTTCGACTTTGGGGAAGACAACCTACGCCTCTTGAGACGGGGATTGTAAGACCTCGTACAAAATTTAAATATGGATAATATGATATTAAAAGTAATTACTAAAGGATGATAGAAACTTTGAATCATTGTTAAAAGATTGATCATGCGGTTTGAGTTTTTTGCATACTAACTTTCATATCGAATTTAGTTTTGGAGGCGTTTAAGCTTGGAAAGTGTGGATAGATAAGTTTCTAAATGTTTTTAGGTCCACATAAGGCCACCATTGAATCCTAAATGTTGATAAACCTTGAGAAAGGTGATATGAGGTGTATTAGAAGTTTGAAAGTATTCTGGAGCTAAAACGCATTATGAAGAGAATCTAGGTAGGAAGGAATTTGACATTACCTTAGTATTGTAGCCATAACTATTTATCCAAATGTCCAATTGTTCTGATTTTTGTACAATAGAAACTAGACTTCAAGGGCTAAAAAAGTATATTTCATGAAAAAAAATTTGAATTGGCTTTTAACTAAGTCAAAATCGAGACGAAAATATGGACCGAAAGTTTCTAGCATCCGGACACCCATCCCAGAAGTGAAATTTGTATTTCACCATAATTAAAGAGAAACAGAGAGTTGGTACCGTCCATGCGCCCCTAGAATCATCCGGACACCTCGCTAAAAATAGTAGCGCTCAATTTTTAGGGTTTTCTCAGTTTTCAGCCTATAAATACCATAGGGTCGCGATCTAAACTGTCTTTACCTATTTTTCAACCTCAAGAAACCTAGGAAAGTTTGAAGAGAATAAAAGGAGGATGAACGAGCTAAATCTTGAAGGATTAATATGTGGTACTCGCAATAAAACACGTTAGGATTAAGATCAAAGGAATCAAGGTAGGAATTTTTTCTCAAAATCATTCATTGATATTTGATGATTAGGGCTATATATTTATATCTTTTTCATCTCTATTATAATATAAATAATAGATCCATAATGTTTTCTCATTCATGGGAACCTATGATTCATTTCTTGAAGAAAATACATGGTTTATATCTAAGATTCATTCGTTCTTGTTTTAGAAACCCTAGTTCTTGAAAAATACATGATTTATGCACAAGATCTATTCGTTCTTGACTGAAAAACCCTAGTTCTTGATTTACAATCCTATCCATGTGATATAAATACATGTTTTACATTGAAGAATCATATGTTTTGATTAAAACCATAGATTTTAAATATTGTGAACTTGAATATTTCTTGTTACGATCTCTTGCATGTTTTGTTTCAATTATTATTCTACTTGAGAATTGTGGAACAATGAATTTTGGTATACATGATTTTTCTAAAAAATTTTGTTATTTTCTCTTGTACGGGTGAGTGTGATGAATGTGGGTTACATTCAAATGCATATCGTAGAGTGTTAGAGGTTTTCCTACCATGAGGGATTTGGTGGTTGCCTTACACTCATAGGGGGTTTGATTTCTTGCGAGGGTCAACCATTATTTGTCCATGTAAGTTTGAGGCTAAGGGTTACTATACTATTCCTAGGAAAAGATAGGTCAATGCTGATACGTCGGCACATGTCTTTCCTAAAGTGTTTTAAGTGTTGTGACCCTACGGGGATTAATTTGAGATGGTTTGTGTTTGTGAGTGGACGAGATAAGTTTGGTGTGTAGATTCATGTTAGTCTACCTATGTACATGAGATATGATGTTCTGAGATTTGGTTTTGTGAATGATTCTATCCTATTATGATTGATACTGTAAACTTGAGATCGTTATTAAATGTCACTATTTTACTTCAAAAGTTATATATTTATTTTACAAACTGAGACTTACTTATTTTTCATGATTTTTAAACCTTGTTTGGGTTTGAGAAAGTTTTCCTACTAGACTTTATTACTCAGCCTAACATAACATTTTTCAGATTTTAGTGTTGAGAAGGTTCCAGAGTTAGATGAGCCGATAGATTGGGATGCTGGGGGGATCATGACATGGATCCAGACATGGAAGTTTGAGAATTACTTTTAGTCTATGAATTTTAGATTTAGCAGTTTACTTATGTTAAAGATTTATTTATGTTTTCTTTGGGGATGTATCTAATTAGATATTGGATTATGAATGATTTTATTTATTTAATGATACTTTAGTATGCTCTCATGGTTGGATGTTGTATAGATAGTTAATGCCTTTCAGGGTAGATTTTGGGCCATTATAGAGAGACCCACTTATTGGATCCCTAGACGACTTAATCTCTTTCAGAAGTTTTTTTATCAACAACCTTGGAAGCCATTTATGTGAATTACAGAAATCAAAACTCAACATTCAAAGAAGAAAGGGAAAGGGAAATCAAAGCATGACTCACCATTCGGCAGAAAAGAGCTAGGTGTAAGCGACCATGACAACTTTGGGGGCAAGGCCCAGCTGGCACTTAAACAATGCCTGATTGTTAACTAGGTCAAACAAGCTCTCTCTGTGATAAGTTAAAGCCCTCTCAATTCGAACCTTAAGTTTAGTAAGAAGAGGACTAGTTTTGCCTGTACAGAAAAACACATTAGTACAAATCTACAGGAAAAGAGACCAAAATAAAGAAATAGACAACTCATGAAGAGAATGAGGAGGAGATCCCCAAATGCGCGGGACCAAAAGAGGTCTTCCAGTAAGGGGATCAGAAAGGCTGAACTCTTAACCAGACCTAGACACAAAGAAGAACTTGTCATTCCATCCGTTCACATTTGAGGAATAGGCAGTGAGAAGGTCAATTCTCTTTCTTTAAGACAAGTAAAAACACCCTTTGCTCTGCCCAAAGCATGGTGTGAGCTTGTAGTAGTGTAGAAGCTTCGCTATGGTTGGGCGAGCACCCATACCATTGGCTCTTGCCCAGAGAACACCGATGCTAACCAAAAACCCCCAACTGTTCGGAATTAACTGAGAAGGGGCAAGATTAAGGTAATAAAGGGCTTCCCTAATGTATTGTGGCATAAGGAATCGAAGACCACATTAGAAAATTGATTCATAGAAACAGACTTCATTGCCTTGTAAAAGAGTCTGCGATTTCTTCTAAAGAAAGGAGGCAAAGGCAAACAGAATTAGGTATCTGGCAAAGTTCCCAAATCTCGTTTATTGCCTTTTTGTTAAGAGAACTTTGAAATTGTTTTGCCCCCGCTACAACAATGGAAGAATAAGCAATCTCCAAGATAGAATTTGGTTCTTCGTAGACCCTATTGGCCTCAGCAACAAGGGAGACAGTGTTCCCTGAGAGGGTTCGCTCTGAATCACTCATTATTGGAAAACAATGGTGATGGATATACAAAGTAGGTGGGGGGAAGGCAAGTAGAACTATAAGAAAGAAGAGATAAGCAAGAATCGAATATGGATTCGAGTCGGACTGGAAAAATCAATCAATAAAGACGTCCAGGTGACCGAGATTATGACCTTTCCACTTGAAAAAACAAAAAAAGGTAGAATTATAATTGGAAGGTGTGAATCCAACCTAAATACTCTAGTTTGAACAGTCCAAGCAAATCAAGAATCAAACCAAGAAGAAATCAAGAATCAAGAAGATCAAGATTAAGGAAGAGAAGTGTAGTTGAGCTCTTGGATGAGTTCTTGAGGCATGCTGGACTTTAATAGTGAAGTGTGTTTAAATATTAGGCACACAATTGCTCTTTCATGATTACATCTGCATGATTCACGATGAACTTCCCAATGCACTAATGAAAAAAAACATTAATTGCAGACCAGGTGCAAGTCACATCGAGTTGAACTAGGGGCAACTAATAAACAGGGAACAGACATGTGCTTAGAATGTCGAGCTCAGTAGCTCGGATTAGTTCCAACTTGATAGCTAACCACTAAAAACCCTAGAGCTCAGCAAAGTTCTACCTCAAAAGGACTTTGACTAGTTCAACTCAACCTTCACTTTCACTCAACCAGCAAGATTGGGTCAAGAAAATGGAGTAACTAACTCAGCTTAAGTAGGCAGAGTAGGATCTGTTAGTGGCCTGACCATTTGGCCAATAAGAGGGGAGGCCATGAAGGAGATCGAGGTAAGTGAATAGAAAATGAACAAAATCTTACTCTGATCCCTCGAATATCTTAGACTGACTTTACCATCGGAGGGTCGACCCCGAGCTTCTCTAGGCTTCGACTTGCCTTTGCAGGTTTTAGAATGATTATCCTAGCTCACTGTAGTGTCTAAAGCTTGGTGGACATTCTGAACCATGATCAATTTCTATTACACATTCAATCTCATATCATTTTAACATACTACTACTGTGCATATTCTGCTTACTCGTTCATGTCATTATTCATGTGGTTTCCCTCATAATGTTGATTATAGTAATTTTATTGATTATGTGAAAAATTAATATACAAAATATATATAAATTATGCTAATTTTCCCAACTAGTCTTGGGTTTTGAAACCCAATCAAAGTAAGTTCAAGTTGAACTTGAATTCAACTCTAGTTTTGTATTCCTAGTGTAAAACTCAAGTAAATTTGAATTTTTTTTTGAAAAAGGGTAAAACAATAATTAGCCACTAACGTACAGGTTGAAAACCCAAATTTTTTTAGAACTCGGATGAAGAAATGGACCTCATCGTTGGATTCATCTCGCGAAATCTAGTTACCTAGTCAATTTTCGTTGAATTCCGAGACAGTCGGATTTTTCTCGTTTTACGAGGCAATTGAGTGTCGCGTGACCTAAATAAATGATACCGGGAATTAAATTTTGAAAATTAGAAAATAATTTAAATTTAGTTCAAATAAAAATATTTTGAACTTGAACCGGGACGAAATTTAATTGATTCGGGACAAAATCGAACCTGGGAAGGAAGGACGTGTGGCGCAACAAGGGCCAAGTATTCCAAGGAGTATAAATAGGGGAGAAAATCATATTTTCTCCCCACTTGTTCAGCTGGGTTTTCTGAAAAAGAGAGAGGGAAGAAGAGAGGGAAAATCAAGAGATTCTTCAAGCTTATATCTACGATTTATGGCTCTATATTCGTCCAATTAACTTGGACCAAGAACTAAAGTTCTATATTCGTCCAATTAACTTGGACCAATAACTAAAGTTCATCTACGCGACAAGGGTTATGCCTACATACCAAAAAGTATGGATTTTGACAAAGTTAAAAAGACGGGAATTGGGGAAATCAAGGGCTAAGGCGGATTCTTGAAGGCTTCTATCACTTGTTTTACGCTTCAACAGGTAGGGTTCCTTTCCTAATTAGGTTTATTTCCAACCTAGGGTTAATATATGTAATGGGTAGGGTGTTAGAGATGAAATCTCATGTATATCACATACCTATGGTATTTGAAATGTGAAAAATGGGTAATAAGAATGGTTAAAATTAATTCTAGCATGAATTGGACATGTAGAAATTACTTGTTTGTGATTTCTTCAGAAATGTATTGATGGACATGCTTTGTGTTTACTTTTATGCTTTGAAAGTGTTTGATGAAATGTCTATGTGGATTAAGTGTGTTATTAGCATTGATTGTTTTATAACATGCTTGGGAGTTGATGTTGGTATATGCATATGATATATTGACATTGAGGTTGTTGATGGTGGTTATATGCTTATGATGTAATTGACCATGAAAAAAGGTTGAGGGATATTTAAGTTGTTCCTATTGTACTCATGACATGTTGAACATGATGATGAGATTACAATTGTACTTCACATTTGCATATGCACGGGAAACATTGCATTCATGGGCATTTGACGAGAGTGTGGGTGTGTGTGCGCATGTTTTTGGATCAAACACCATTCTTGGTGGTTGAGACATGGACTCGGGAAGGTTGGACTTAGGTCCGGCTGAGTTGCAATGTTGCATGAAAAACAGTCAGGTATGGCAAGAAGGGTTAGATTCTCCCTCGGGTGTAAGACTCAGTTACTGGTTTATATATTTTCGATGGTGCAAGTCCAAAAAAGTGTATCGGTGTGCGGAACCGGCGTTTAGACACCAAAATCCATGTATTCAAGAAAGACACGTTTATTTTATAAAATGATCATTGGATGTTTAACATCAATGGCGGGGGCTTGGAATGCCCGGATTCATACGCATGGCATTGCATGTGTTGAGGGAACCGGTGAAGGCTCGGGTTGAGTTGCATAAGTGAGTTTCATCTCATAACATGGCATAGCACAAAGGATCCATTATGAATTGCATTACATATTCTTGAATGGATTATTTGTTGCTTGTTGAATAGCATGTGAACATCTCATATGCATCTAGGTTGGGGAGTAACCTCTTTAGGAGACACCCTATTGAGCGTGGCTCACCCTTTATAGGGGACAATATTTCAGGTGCAGGACATGCGCTGGTGGACGGATCTCACTCGGGCCCTCATTGATGAAGAAAAGCCGAGATGTGACTTTAAAATCATGTTTTGTAAAACAATTATGTAAATTAGTTTTGAACCTGTAATTATAGGTAAGCGATTGTAATCAAACTCGTATGAACTATGTTTAATGTAAAATTTCATGTTATATGAGTTTGGGTTGATGATGTACGAGGTTGGAATTAATTGGAATTGAAAAAAGATGGAATCGGGGAAAAACTGGGTACTTCTATTGGTAGAACGTCAAATACCTACCGGTAGAAAGTCGAGTTTTGCCGATATAACATTTTCAGTAAGTTTTTCTACCGGTAGAACGTTGATTTCCTATTGGTAGAAGAATTCCAGTGAGCTCTTCTACCGGTAGGACTCTAAGTTCTTCTACCGATAGGTTTTGTTAAGTTTTCAAAAATTTAAAATGTTTTGCTAAACCTTCGGGCATCGACTCCATTGGCTCAAGGGAGGTATATGGGCTAATAATAAGTATAAATTGATGTATTTTGGACCAGGGATTGGTCAAGTGATTGAATGTATACAGGATATGCGTTTATGAGTGCCCAATACAAGGGAGACTCTGTCTAAACTCTGTGTCAATTGTGACCCTGATAATGGGGATGTGGTATTACAGTGTCGGGTTATGCGGCATGCACGAGTACTTCCGTAGGTTAATAGGTGATCAACGGGTCGACAAAAGACCCCTGATTTTAGGGGAGTCACACCTAGAGATAAATCTAAATTCTAATTCAAAAATTGAATTCAAATCTCAATTCAAGTTCTATATTCCGATTTCAAAACTTTAAGCAAAAGAGAATATCAGTTCAACTCGAACTCGAATTGAGTGCTTTAGTAAAATTGGGAGGCCGTTGAAAAACTCAATTTATCTTCACTCTGGAAATGACGAACAATTGACAAACAAGAAACATAATATTCTTCTTCAATTTTGTATTGTGCAGTTATGGATTTTTTAAAACACGTGTTAATTTGAATTTCAATACTTATGATAAGAAACAACCCATGTTACTCTTTATGCAACTTTGGAGCATAGCTTGAGCTTTAGGCCAATAAACATTCATTATAATTGGCAACTTAAGAATATATCAAAAGTAGCTCTATCTATGCATCCACTACAGCAGATAGGTTTTTAGAGATGGCTTTGAAACTTTCAAATTATTTGAGGAGAGCAGCATGTTCTTCTTGAGTCTCGAAGAGCTCTTGCGAAGCCTCTACCTCTAAGGAGCTTGTCATTCGACGACTTTAGGCGATCTATTTCTTCTTCCACCTCAATCATCTAGGCCCAGAGAGCTAGCACTTCTTCGCAAAGCTCAGCGACCTCGGTGTCGAGTTATTTTTTTCCAAAGTTGACATTCAGTCATAAACCATCGACTACAGAGCCCTTCGGGAGATCTGGTCTTCACACATCATTTCATTGGCAACCAAGTCTGGAGGAAGGATCACTCCCCTGGCTATGTCAACATTGACTTCGCATCCACCATCGTAGAATCTTTCATCGTAATTTCTCTCCCCTTGGCCTTTAGAACGGGGCAAAAAGGATAAATCACCTCCTTAGCATGATCAGATTCACTAATCTCCACTACCTTACTTTTCCTGGCGAGATGCTTACGCCGCCTAATCGCATCAGGAGAAGGCTCATTTGCTTAACAGGCTTCAGGGGAAGTAGCGGCAAGTGCCACTAGGACGTCAACAGAAACCCCATCGCCTGGAGTCTCTTCATTCTTAGACTGATCAATGTCAGGAGCATCATCTTCTATTATTGAAATCGGCTCGACCTCGACTGCATTTGGCCAAGAGAAATCATGAAGAGATGAATTTTACGTAGGTGTTTGAGAAAAAATAATCGACGAGATGACACTTGTGGATGCATCTGAAGAATCGGAGACTAAGTCAATGAATTTCTTAACTGGTCCAGCTCGGACAGAGATGGCAGATTTGTGACAAGATTTTGGAGTAGAAGCTCTTAGGGACTTGAGTGATTCTCGGTCCGTGGCCAAGCAAGCATTAATCCTTTCTGGAATGGCTATGAAGGAGTGGTACAAAGGAGTGTAACTGAGTAGAGTATGTGTAGCTCGGTAAAAGATGTACTTGTTAAAGGCCCATACCTTTTTTAGGTCTTCCATGTTGACAGACCTCTTAGAAACCTTCCCCTTCACATTTTCCTCTATCTTTTGACAAAAAGAGGGGAGAAAATAGAAACCAGAAAATTTTTACTAAAAAAGAGAAGATATATATATAATAAATATACAGAGTTCAAATGATTAAAAGAAGTATCTGCAGCGCCACTCTCGTAGAGGCATCGGTAGTCTGGCTCTTCATATACCTAGTGCTCCCAATTCCCAGAAACAAAAATGATGTCTTTCTTATGGTTCTTTTTCGAATCAGGGAGATGGGTGACTAGGTAACGAAATTTGTTCCTAATAGCAAGACAATAGTTGTCACCACCATGCTTGATAATTTAGCAGTAAAAGGTTTCCCAGAGCCCTAGGTTAGTGCAAAAAAGGTTGTTCAAAGCAGCAACCCCCATTACTATCTAAAAGAAGTTTGGATAACATTTGAGGGGGGTAGAGTTTAAATGCAGAAAGAATTCTAAGGAGAAGAGGGTGAAGAGATAAGAGAACTCCACCTTTGGTGATGGAGATCGTATACAAAGGGATCGATTCCCTGGATCGTATAAGGGCCTCATTTGTTTGGGCACCTTGATCTCCACATCGTCTGAAATACTGTAAGTAGCTTTAAAGGCAGGAATGTCTTCCCTTATGAGGGGAGACATGGAAAATAGAAGAGTTACAAAAAGAAATAGAAAATTACAAAGAGGAAGAGAATTCTGGAAAGCTTCAATGAAATGGGGAAAAAAAAAAATAGGAAGAGGACCTCTTTAAAAAGAATGCCAAGGGAAATGACGCATGTAACCGAATAGACACTTGCATTAAATGAAGTAAGGCGCTCTGTAGAAACAAAAGACATGTGCAGTGTCCTTTGAAAAAAATAGACAAAGGATGCATTAAAATTAGAAATGATGAAAGGTCAGAGAAGGTTAGTCGACGTGTACCACGTGGCAGATATCCTCTAAGGGGCAAGTGAAGGGGCATAAAGCGACTACGCACCATTGGAGAAGCTAATTACACCACGTGTTCTGGAGCAAGTGATAAAAAGTCTATAGATGAAGAGCACATGGGGAATTTACAGAGTACTTATGCCTTAGTCGCTAGCTCGGTAACCGAACTATCGTTAACACAGCACATAATATAAAGGTTTTGCCAAACGGACCGAATCAATAACATAACCAAGATAAAGGTAGAGCCAAGTAGAACTTGTATAGTTTTTCATACAAAAACAACCCATTATATAAGATAGCTAGGCTATCCCGAGGAATCACAGGCAAGCATTATGAACGTGCCCTAAAGGACAGACACTTTAGCATCAATCAAAGGTAATCTGGCAAAAAGTTAGGTGTGTCATTTGGAACGGCCTATGGTTGAAACCTTAGTAGAAAAAGTTCAAGCAATGCTATAAATACCGACTAACGCTTGAGTCAAAGGTACACACTTTTTTTTCTTTCAATTTTGCTTTTATATTCTCAGATCCACTTACTGACTTAAGTATCGGAGTGCCTCTAACGATCCAAACTCGGTCTCTAGCAATTTTCTCATTGTTGTAGGAATGACGAAGCAATCCTCATTCATTTTTTCCCAGTCAAATCCTAAACCTTTGAGGTAAGAGATTTTTTCCTCTTATAGAAATTTAGAATAAAAGGAAGTGTACCCTAGATCAAACTAGTACAAGTTTACTTGATTTCATCAACTTTATCGCAAAGTTTTTTGAAGTTTTCTATTACTGTATTTTTCAAATGGTGCATAGCACACTGGTTTTAGGTTAATTACCTTAACCACAAAGTACAAAAAAAAGAATTACAAAATTTCTAATCAATGGGTCCCCTCATAAATTTATATTTATTTAATCTATTCCTAGAACTTTAAACAGAGCTTGTAGCCCATATAACAGCCCTATATAACTAATGTGGAAGGAAACATTCTCTCTTATCACAATCAGCTCTCCAACTGAGGGCCTCCACCTTATCTAGACTCTAGTATTCCCAATGTGATATCCACACGATTGGTAATGTCTTTATTCATTGGCTACTACTTGATACCACTTGTCATGGCTTCATAAACCAAAATTTTAAGGTATTAGTTGGAGAAACCCCCTAAATCTTATAAGCCCCTATAAAATCTTCTATTCAACCAATTTGAGATGTGACATGAAGTAGTAAAATCCAAGCCTTTAACAAAACTAGAATTCCTTACCTCCATTAGCAAAAGGGAGTGACAACACCTGGGAATATGCATGTTTGGTCTCAAAGAAGAAGTGCAAACCATTGTTTTGATCCATTTCTTTGTGTCCATTTTTGGGCCATTAGAGTAAGGCTCATATGTGGATTTTGGGCTGCTTCACAAACCATGCAATGAGGTGGGCCAGTTGATTATTGGTGATACACTTCATAGAAGTCCCTCATGCACTGGATCATTTCTCTTCTTGTCCAATCTCCATTTTTCTATAGGACTACTCTCAGTCGAGGTTAGGGTACCATACCTCTATTTCTTATTGAATAATTTTTTTATAAGTATGCTTTTTTCATTTTATTTTATTTTATATCACTTTAAGATTTTCAATCATTCTTTAAAAATTAATCAAACAAAAATCAGTCCTTCTTAATCACTTTAAGTAATGGTACCCACATTTTTTATGGGTACAGTGAACTTATCTCTTAGTTAATTGGCACTACTTAAAGCTTCTTTCAACATAACTTATTAATCACAACGATAACCCACTTTTCAACTTTTTTAATAAATAGATCGTGTCAGATAAATGAATTCTACAAATTAAATGGATTGCACGATTTGTTTTAGTTTAAAAAAAATACAACACACGTGTCATTACTAAAATAGGTTAGACATGTTTCGTGGCCACGTTCATGTGACAAAGATGGACTAGACAAGTTTCAGTTCTCATTTTTGTATCACAGGTTGTACACAAGTCATCACTCATATAGTCATATTTATGTTCCTACTATAAATGGGTCGATCATATTGATAATCTAATACCTGGCAATGAAATGATTAATAAATGTGTCAATTCCAACATGTACTAAGATCTTCAATCCATACCCATTAATTTCATTATAAGTTGGAATCATGTTAACATGTTGTGTCGAATATCAAAAGCCTTACACAATTATCACTAAAACATAAAAGTAGACTGTCACATTTTAAAATTAACGGGAGAAAGAGGCATTAACACTAATCTTATTGGGGTTATGGATAATTTTGTTCAAAAGAAAGGGGTTTAAAGCATAAGTATTTATCTAGACTACTGAAGAAAAAAAAATTATTGTTAAGCAACTATTGAAACTATTACTCAAAAGCTTGCGATGGACTTCGGAGTGAAGATTCAAGTCAAGAAAGCATCCAACCATAGTATTGGTTAAGGTATCAGTATTTAATCATTGTATTCTTACTTTGAGTATAGTGGATTAGGTTAAATGGACTTCGGTCCTGTGGTTTTTCCCAAAATGATTTCACGTATAATTTGCATATGTTGCGATTGTGTTTTTTCTTCCTTGTCTCTTTACATGCAATTTTTACATCCTCCACATGCTTGATTGAATGATTCATGGAATTTTAATCTCCTTGTCCTTGTGGTTGTTGAATTGGTGAAAAAGCATTGTAGGGATAAGGTGTGGATTATACATAGTGTTAATTAATTGAATTTAGGCATTTTGCATTCTTCCATCCATTGAAGGCTCGAGTTTGCTAATTTGAAGGGGATTTGCATTTAATTATGAAAATTAAAGTAGTATAATTAGGTTTTGAATTGAGCAATACATTCTACAACTGAGTGTTAAAACCTATTCACCCCGATTAGGTCAAGTATGTATGATTTAGCATATCGGAGTTGATCCATATCACACTCTCAAATACAGTAAATAGTTGCTCTTCTTATAATTGTCAAAATATCAACATTAGTTGGAAACATCCACTTTAGTTACAATTTGAAGAATGTTGACTAAGATATGGATATTATGTTGCTCGTAACTATACACAAACACACCTAAACCAAAAAACTATCTAATAAAAGCTTCCTTTTAGAGATTGCAAGTAAAATGCATGTTCAGATTGCTAATTAGAGCCAACATCTTGATTGTCCCTAATGTTTCCTTCATTCTGATTCTCTTATTACCATTTCTTCAAACCCATTTTTCCTAGATCTCTATCGATTGGAGAAAATTTCATAAAATACTCCAAATCAATGTAGTGTGGCTAAATTAAATTGACCTGCCTTTTTCCTCATATTAGCTTCCAATATTTGCGTTGTTGCCTTGCCATAGAGTTCAGATGCCCTCATTGAAACAAACACTTCTGACACATTAGTAGCATAGTGACTGTGAGAGCAAGTAAATGATTGATTTAATATAGAAATTTTTTCTAAGAACAAGAAAATGGGTGACCCTAATCTAATGTGTCCATGTCAAGAAATTCACTTGAGAAGTAGCAACATCGTGTTAGTGGTAGTTTGATGGGCTACAACTTTAGAAGTAAAACCACTGCCATTTGTTCCTACTACTGGCACACTTGCCATATGATGAACTGCAACTCCAAAAGTATCACCATCACTTGAAGTTTGATGAGTCGAAGCAACTTCACTTTGATGTGCTAAAGATCCAAAAGTAGCACCAATTGATGCAATGGGTTATAGACTAGTTGAAATGGAAAATTAAAAGTAATAATGCATACATTAAATAATAATTTAAGTGAATGTTGATTTACTAGAAATGTGCTCACATTAGAATGTGTTGTCCTTTTTGTTCTGGCTTTTCTCATCTTGACTGACCCCTTTGACAAGTTCTTTTATTGTGGTCATATTCTTGCAGATTGTAGACCTAACAATGCATGTGTTGTTGATCGAGTGGATACGCTGTCTCATCAATCTCTCTTCTTTGAGTTTTGTTTAGCCTTCTTGGGTTTTCAATGGTGGAAGAAGAAGAATAGATGGAATAAAGCCATCTTTGGGGCCGTTATTCCGCATTAAGAATTTGGTGAATGAGATCATAGTAAGCGTTAAGTTATGTATCTTTGTAGTAAAATAGATAATAGAAATCTTCAAGATTTTGCCTCCTATAGGCAATATATACAATAAAATTTGTACAAGGCAACCCATTATTGTACCACACCTTGAATTTACAGGTTTCCTTCTCAATATTAACTACGTAACTAGTGTTGTTGTCCATAACTTGAAATTCTTCTTCCAACAAGTAGCATAGTATATTTTCTTGCTTCTTCCCTCTAACTTGTATACGATTTTAGCTGTCATTTTGTTATGAAAACTATGTTTGCCCAAATGCAAACTAAGAGGTGGTGAATTAGGTTGTGTGAGTTAATGATCAATTTTTAGCTTTCATGAATTTATACTATTCATTCAATGAAAACAATAATAAGAGAAATTAAGTATTGTAAATGATTGTATGATCAACAAGATTATGTGTGTGATAAGAAATTTATATAATAAGTAATATAATAGAAATGATGCAATTAAATAGAAGGAAAGAAGAAGAACAAACAAGATTTATAGAGGTTCGGCCCTAACCACGATGGCCTACGTCCTCTCTGTGAGGTTCCTGTTAAGGATGCACAGTCCTGGAATCCCACATCGGCTGGAAGAGGGGGAGTTGCTGGGCTTATTAGTAGGCTCCTTTCCTTATATGTCAAGAGGCCTTTTCCCAGGAATACTGGGAGGAACAAAATCGTGAGGGCCAGTGGGCCCAAAGCGGACAATATCTTGACATGTGGAGGGGGGTGTTACAGAATGGTATCAGAGCCGACCCTTGCCCGGTCCGAGGGTGGGGCCCTGCCGTGCCGCGTGTGGGCAGGAGGTTATTGGTAAGTATGTCTGTGCTGCACGGGGACGTGAAGCCCTAAGGGGGGTGGATTGTGAGGTTCCTGTTAAGGATGCACAGTCCTGGAATCCCACATCGGCTGGAAGAGGGGGAGTTGCTGGGCTTATTAGTAGGCTCCTTTCCTTACATGTCAAGAGGCATTTTCCCAGGAATATTGGGAGGAACAAAACCGTGAGGGCCAGTGGGCCCAAAGCGGACAATATCTTGACATGTGGAGGGGGGGTGTTACAGAATGGTATCAGAGCCGACCCTTGCCCGGTCCGAGGGTGGGGCCCTGCCGTGCCTCGTGTGGGCAGGAGGTTACTGGTAAGTATGTCTGTGCTGCACGGGGACGTGCAGCCCTAAGGGGGTGGATTGTGAGGTTCCTGTTAAGGATGCACAATCTTGGAATCCCACATCGGCTGGAAGAGGGGGAGTTGCTGGGCTTATTAGTAGGCTCCTTTCCTTACATGTCAAGAGGCCTTTTTCCCAGGAATACTGTGAGGAACAAAACCGTGAGGGCCAGTGGGCCCAAAGCGGACAATATCTTGACATGTGGAGGGGGGGTGTTACAGAATGGTATCAGAGCCGACCCTTGCCCGGTCCGAGGGTGGGGCCCTGCCGTGCCTCGTGTGGGCAGGAGGTTACTGGTAAGTATGTCTGTGCTGCACGGGGACGTGCAGCCCTAAGGGGGGTGGATTGTGAGGTTCCTGTTAAGGATGCACAGTCCTGGAATCTCACATCGGCTGGAAGAGGGGGAGTTGCTGGGCTTATTAGTAGGCTCCTTTCCTTACATGTCAAGAGGCCTTTTTCCCAGGAATACTGTGAGGAACAGAACCGTGAGGGCCAGTGGGCCCAAAGCGGACAATATCTTGACATGTGGAGGGGGGTGTTACACTCTCTTCCTCTCCTCCTCGAAGGTTCACTTTCACTATCTCAATTTCCTCCAATGGGTGAATATCAAACCCTTTACAAGCCTTGTCTTCTTTGATAGGTGAAGACACATCTTTACAATTTTAAGCTCAATAGATACACTTTCAAGCTCATTTGATACAACAATATTCTCCTTTTTTTATAATGAAAAATAACTCAAATAAACTCAAAGAGAGAGAAAATACAATAGGCCATCTAGCCAAAATATCACAATAATGATATTTACTCAATGTGTTTATAGCCCTTTCAATGCTCAAGAAATCCCCAAGAACTCCCTCAAAATTTTTGCTTTAACAAGCCTCACAATAACCTTTTGTAATGGAAGCAAATGGACAAGCAAAGGCTCCCAAAAACTAGTCGTTGGAGGTCCAATGGATACATTCAGAAAGTTGTTTGGTCGATCGGATGCCTATCTGAAAGGCAAGCCAAACTCTCTGTCCCAATCTGAAAGCCTATCCAGCATGCCACTTCCCTCATCCAGCATGCCACTTCCAATCATCCGGTACCAAATCCTGTTCGGTTCTGTGCGCTTGCGTCCACTTTTAAGGCCATTTTGACACTCAAAATTTTTGAATCTAACAATGACTATTTTAGATAAATTTTTATCTCTTCATGTCTACTTTCCCACCCATTGGAATCAGATCATTTGGACATATGAGTAAAAAGTTATGTCTAAAATACCAAGCACATGTTTGATTTTATTGA
Organism: Ilex aquifolium; assembly: GCA_951799425.1. NCBI lineage: Eukaryota > Viridiplantae > Streptophyta > Magnoliopsida > Aquifoliales > Aquifoliaceae > Ilex > Ilex aquifolium. The sequence continues at coordinate 30,506,221 of OX637391.1, forward strand.
TTGTCAGCTTCTTTGCATTACCTCCAGCTTCCATGCCCTTTTTCACCTAAAAGACATTCAAATCTCAAAAATACTATTTCGCAAAGACCTGTAGATCTTGAAGTCTTCTTTCCAACCACACTTAAATCAATTCAATTGGACATTTGTGTCAAACTTTATTCCCACATAACGAGACTATGTCAAATTGACTTATTTAAACATTCTTCTTTCTTGACTTGTTTCTTTCGCTTCTTTTGCTTCAATCCTTCAATTCTTCTTCTCAACCAACATAATTACATTCCTAACTTGAATAATGATCATTAACCTCTTCAAGCTTTCATCTTATAACCATCAAACTAATTATGTTGTTGCTTAAGCTTCTCGTGTTTATTCCATCCAATTCTTCACCTTCAATCAATTTCTTTAGCAATACTCATTCTGTTCATGTAGTTGCATCTTCTCATCTTCAATAAACTACTTTAGTCATGCTCACTTTCTTCATTTCTTTGCATCTTCAATTATCAAATTGAGCATTTAACTCATGCAAATCTTCGCTTTGGATTCTTCATACCACGTGTAGCACGTTGTTAATTCTATCACATCTTGTGTAAAACATGTGCAACACTTTCGACCAAACTCATAAGAAGATGATTACTAATACAAGAATATTTGTTATCATTAAAACCTTGCTTAACCAAGAATAGGGTCAACAAACTACATGCTTTCTCGAACCTATTTTGCAGCCTAGTTATAAGTTTAGCCCCAAGGCTCTCCGAAAATATTATGATACACTTTTATCTCAACTCCCCTACCCAGTTATTAAATGACTCGATTAAATGGTTTATCACATCCAAGGCAAGGCATGCCCACATTGAGATAGGAATCCTCCTCAACCAAGCAAATGTTGTGGTCTTCCAATCCTTTAAATGATGTAGGTTTATGATCTAGCCACCTTCCAAAATAAGCTCCACAAGAGTAGTCCAAAGAAGGTTGCCTTGAAATTGTTATAAACATGCCTATAACAATGTCTACTAAATGCATGTGAATCAATCCTATGAATTTCTTCCTTGCAAGTCACCATATGTTAATGTTGATAAGCAAGTTAGAGATCTATAAGGGGATATATAAAAACTAAAAAATATGAAAAGAACTCAATACCTTATGCTTATCAATCATGAAGTCCCATGACTTATGTAGTGGAAACCCACCCAGCATTTCGCTAAGCATATTAGAGAAGAAAAACCAGTTTTTTTTTTTATTTGATAGCAATAAATGCAATTGGAAACAACTCCAACAACACACAAAAGCACACCTCCATATAAAACCTTTCAAATGGAACCCTTCAAAGCCTATGAACGGCTTACAACCTCTCATGAAATGCTAAGGACAAAGAATCCAATAAAAGTTGTCTTGAAAGACGATTGTACAACCAAGTTTCTTGTGCAATAATGGATTTTAACAATGATACCTTCGTCTGTATCTTTTGCCAATTGCTACCAATTCATTTTAATACATTTTTTTTTTGCCTATAAAATTGCCTATTACGAGTCTACACTCCATACTTTTTCAGTTCTTCCATCATTCCTACAGTTGTCATTTTAGGATTTTTCTCTCAAAGCATTCATAAGTTTAGAGGTAATCCATGGAGCATTTGATTCATTGGCTTTGGCATTCCTAACACAGTTATTATTTCCTCTATATATCTTAATTTTATACATGACCATATCAAGGAGAGGAGAAACATGTATCATCCAAGCGCACCCTTCAACACTACAATGTGTTGTAACTCTCTCTGTTTTTTTTTCATTATCTTTTACCAGAGGGACTAATAGTCGCCCCTAGGACTAGTAGTCGCCTTGGCAAACACCCTCAAGGCCCCCAACCGTCTAATAACCCTCTACTTATCGGTACCGAGCATCCAAGTTTCAAACCATAATATCTTGATCACCTTTCATTCTCAAAACCAATCACAACTTCGACACTTACTAAAAAATATGTAGTTTTCCAAAATCTCACATTTTTATTTTCAACATAACACATTTTCAAATTAACTCATGCACACACCAAAAATACAATTTGAGATACATTTTATAGCAAAATTCCCAAATTAAAGGATTGAGAAGTTATGTACATCAACTTCCATACTTTATAATAACTCAGCAATACCCAAAATCATGGCAAATATATTCAATCATATCATAAGAATCAATACCTTTTTCCACAATCCATAATTTCAATACTCATAGTCACTTGGACATTTTATCAAACACACAGTAGACATAAAATCTCCAAATACATATTTACAAAGTAATATACCAATGATTAAGAGACAAATTAAATACATTATATACAATATAAAATATACTCTAAAGATGTAACACCCCAAAACACACCCTGGACGGCATTACTATCCAAGAACATTCACAACATGAGAGCGACTAATAAATTTCATAAATAAAGAAATTTCATTCATCATATATCATGTTCATCGCATTATCCCAAAAGAATAAGCTAAATCATGGCAATTACATCCCAAAAGAATTAAACGTAACTTAGCAGCGGAATAACAAAAGATTATATTTTACATGATTCCAAAATAACCCTTCAATCTAATACAAAGAAGGACTGTCGAGATATCCCCCTCCGGATCCCCCTACCAGTCTTCTAACCGATCATCTTTTACAGCATCACCTGAAAAATGTGTTGGTTTGTAGGGGGGTGAGCACTAAGCTCTGTAGGAAAATCCTCCAAAACTCAAACAAGGTTTAGAAAACATGTAAAACAAGTCGGTCTCATTTCACAAATATCATATATAACTTTTGAAGTAAAACCAGGACATTTAATAGATCTCAAGTTTAAGGAATAACAGTAATTGAATGAATAAGTGAAACCACTATACAGTTAGCAAACCATTTCCAAATATAATCCAGTCCACCATACACAATTTCCAACAATTCTTTCGGTAGATGACATACTTTAGGGTAACCTCCACCTCCCTTTAGATCATCTTTGTTTCTTTCGGTAGGTGACATACTTTAGGGTAACCTCCACCTCCCTTTAGATCATCTTTGTTTCTTTAGGTAGGTGGCATACTTTAGGGTAACCTCTACCTCCCTTTAGATCATTTTTGTTTCCCAAGCATCCTTACAAGGAACCTCTGGAGAAATGGGTGAGCATCCTTACAAGGAACCTCCCACCAATCATTACATGGCTTCCCAAGCATCCTTACAAGGAACCTATTGGGAAGGGGTGATCATCTTTACAAGGAACCTCTCACAAATCATTACATGGCTTCCCAAGCATCCTTACAAGGAACCTCTTGGGAAGGGGTGAGCATCCTTACAAGGAACCTCTCACAAATCATTACATGGCTTCCCAAGCATCCTTACAAGGAACCTCTTGGGAAGGGGTGATCATCCTTACAAGGAACCTCTCACTCATGTGCATCACAAACAACCCAACCAAGTATACAATTCCAACATTTATCTCAATTTACAATCATCTATCCAAAATCCCCCAAAATACAATATGTAACAATTCCACAACCAACTAAGAAAAATACATAAGATCACCATAAATACCATTTTGTTGTTCAATATGAAACACTAAAGTTTTGAAATCAAGAACCTAGGAGTAATCAAACTTTGGAATCATTACAAATGAATATTAAGCTTGGAGTATAAAGAATAAAGGCGCACCAAGCTTGAAAATCATGGACAAAGGAGAAATTAAGGTTTAACAGAACAATCATGTATGGAAATAAATAACAAACGACTATCAAGGTGTGAACTCAAGAACAAATGATTATGAAGCTTAGAAATCAAGACCAAAAGGACACTCAAGTCTTGGAACCAAGAATAAAGAATATCAAATATTGAATATCAAGCTTAGAAGTCAAAACAAAGGAACAATCATGTATTGAAATCAATAACAAAGGAAAAGTCAAGAGAAAAACACATTTCCCTTGAAGACTAGGGTTTGGTAGCAAGCAAGGAGATTCAAGGGTTACCCAACAATCACAATATTTTTCACATGGCATCAATTGCAAGAATTAAGGATGTGATAGCATACATATAACATTTAGAGTGAAGAGATACATATAAATAAACCTAACCTCAATGTAAAAGAATGGAAGAAAACCCCTACCTTGATGTTCTTGAAAATCTAGGGTTTGATCTTGAATCACTCTTAAATCCTTTGTTTTTCCCTTTTGATCTTGTGTTTTCTCCTTCTTTATTCTTTTCTAAGACTCTCTCTAGGATTCCAAGAGGTGTGGGTAAGGGTGTAGTGAAAGTGTAGAAGAAGAGAGTAGAAGAATGGTGTTCTTGAGGAATTTCGGTTTTGATCTCTATAAGGGTTAACTCTCTCAAGATCTTTGTGTTTTTCTCTCCTTTTCTCTTTTCTTAGGGCTCTAAGATGTTTGTGGTGAGAGTGGGATGGAAGAATGGGTCAAATGAGGCTTAAAATGGTGTTTTAAAACACCAAAATCCCGACTTTTATCGGGTGTACCGGTACGGTTTAGCTACTGGTTCGGGCGTACCAGTACGGCATCGTACCGGTACTGTGTACCGGTACACTTCGGCTATTTCGACTTTCAGGGCAGTTTTGACCCATTTAGAGATCGAATTGAAAAATTTTCATGAGATACACTTTTGTAGCCCTAGATGTCTAATATCTACTGTCAAAATTTCAGATCAATTGGACATCAGGATCAAAAGTTATGACTTAAATACTAAAAGGTGTCCCAACTCCTTTTTACCCAAATTTTCTCTAAGTGTTGTTTTCACTCCGGAATACTTTCTAGCTTCCAATACACCCCATTTTACCTCTCCCAATGTTTTTCGAACTTCCGGATTCAATGGAGAACTTATTTTGACCTAAAAATATTTAGAAACTTCCATAATCCCTCTTCTCAAGTTTACACACCTTCGAAACTTAACTTCCCAATCAATTTGTATCTCTAGTTTTTGCTTTTATTCCTACCGTCACTACACATATCCACATTTTTACAACAATTATTTACTATATATCTATATACCTATATAAAATAAAATGCGGGGTGTTACAAAAGAACCCAAAAACTTAAGTTCAATCAAACACCCATAAAAAAAATCAAGTTAGGTTTTCAAAATCACAATATCCAAATTCATTTAATGCATGTAGGTTCACAAATTTATTTACGACCCATAGCATGAAAACATGTATTTAGCTCATATTAAACAAGTAGATATAGAAACATACATGAGATGCATCAACGTTTATGCAAGTGAAAGGAGAACTCTACCTCAAAACTCAAGAACCCAAGCTCCACCTTCAAATTTTCAAGTGAATTCAAGAATCCCAAGCAATGTTCCTAGATTTTCAAGTAAAATTCCAAGCTATAATGACCTTCTTTTACCAATGGGTTTTTGGTCCAATGGTACTCCTTACCTTATGAAAGCTCTGTCTTCTTGAGGTCAAGGGTTTAAGCCCCCTTCCCCCATCCCCCTCCAAAAAAAAAAATGACCTTCTTCTCCCTCCTTCACTCTTTCTCCCTCTAGTTGAAGGTGTATAGAGTAGTATTGTAAGACCCTGTACAAAATTTAAAGATAGATGACATGGTTTTAAGAGTACTTCCAAATAAGGATAAGAATTTTGGATCATTATTAATAGATTGATCATGAAATTTGAGTTCGCACTTATTAACTTTTGGGTCAAATTTAGTTTCAACGGTATTTAAGTTTGAGAATGGTAGCTAGGTAAGTTTTTAAATATTTTTAGGTCAAAATTAGGATATATTCAATCCGGAAGGATAAGAAACCTTTGAGAGAGGTGATTTGAGGTGTATTAAAAGTTTAGAAGTATTCCGGAGTTAAAACGTATTTTTTAGAGAATTTGGATAGAAGGAATTTGACACAGCCTTAGTAGTTTAACCACAACTTTTTAACCTCATGTACGATTGATCTGATTTTTGGAAATTAGAATTTAGACTTCAAGGGCTACAAAAATGTGTTTTCATGAAAATTTCGTGAATCGACTTCTAATTAGGCCGAAACTACTAGTAAGTTCAGGCAAAAACTGGAGTGTGTTTGAACGCTGATTAGCCCAAGCCTAAACAAGAGATACTAGGAGTGGAGAATATTTGAACCCAAATTATGTTCGAACGTGGCACATTCCAAAAAAAATCACGTTCGACTGTGAGTGTGCATTTTGTAGCGATCAGACTCGCGCTGCTTGGGCAGATTTTTACCCTATAAATACCCTAAGGATATTTTTTAGGTTAAATTTTAGTAGCTTTCAACCTTATGAAGCCAAGAGAGGGTGAGATGGAATAAAAAGGGAAAGATCTTAAGGGATTAACGGATAGAAAACTCATCAAAGCATGCTAGGATGGACTAAACTGCAGATCAAGGTAGGAGTTCTTTCTCAAATTCACTCATTAAGGGTTAGGGTTACTTGTATCTATGTTTGAATTCCTATTCAATTAAATATGTTAGATCTACAATGTTCTTCCACTCTTTTTGATAATATAATTCAATTATTGGAAGAATTACATGTTTTACAAAAAAAAAAAAATCACATGTTTTTTTGATAAAAACCATAGATTTTGATTATTGTCCACTTGAATGCTTTCTTTTATGATCTTTTGCATGTTTCGATTGAATTACTCTTGTGTTTTGAGAATTGGGAGATTTTGAATGTTAGAAAACATGAATTTTTATTAAAGCATATCTCTTTGTGATGAGATTGATAAACTAAGTTTACATGCGAACCTATATCGTAGAGTGTTTGGATATATTTCTTACCCTGAGGGATTCGAAAGTTTTTTATTACTCGTATTGAGGTTGGTTACTTGCGGGGTTCCACACCACTATTCGTTCCATAGGGCCACTATTTGTTCCACAGGGGATTGAGGTTGAAGGTTGGTATACCATAATCCTATGAGAATTTGTCACTGCTGATGCGTCAGTTGCCTTCCTGAACTTTGTGACCCTATAGGGTGTTATTTTTTAGAAGATGGAGTTTTGTGAGCCAGATATGTTTTTTATGTGAATTCTTGTTTATTTAGCCCGTGTTCATGATATATTGCATTATGGAACGTGTTTTATTAATGATTCTATGTTGATCAAAATGTTAATGTTCCTATATCATAAACTTGAGATCGTTATGTGACACTATTTTAATTAAAAATTATATATATTTTTACAAACTGTGACTTACCTGTTTTCATGATTTCTAAACCTTGTTTGAGTTTGAAAAGGTTTTCCTATTAGACTTTATTACTCACCCTACTATAAAATATTTTTCAGATTTCAGTATTGGGGAGGACCTCGAGCTGGGTGAGCAGGTGGTTTGGAATGTTGAGGTGGATCACGATGTGAATCCAAAAGTAGACGTTTAGAGATGTTTTCCTTAGTTTATAATTTTCTAACTCTAACGAATTGATTAGCGTTATGGATTTTCTTTGTTTAGTTGTCGAAGATTTATTTATGTTTTATTTGGGATTTATCTAGTTGGATGTTGAATAATGAATGGTCGAATTTATTTAATAGTATTTTAGTATGCTTTCACGGTTTAATGATTAATAGATAGTTAATGTATCCATAATAAATTTTTGTGGCGTTACAAGTATTAGGTGAGAGGTGTGAGAACTGAGAGAAATGAGGGTGAAAATGTGATTATAAATGCAGAAATTCACGTCCCGTACTGTTCACATGGCCAAAAAATGTATTTTTACCTAAAATTACCTCAAGGTTTTTCGACGTTCTAGATCCATTTTTAATGTTCTTTTATCCTAAAAACAGCTAATTTTATGAGCTCTATAAAAATTTAAACCGAATTACCTAAAATGCAAAATTTACTATTTTACCATTTCAGATCACAATACTGTCCAAATGTCTATCCCAACATTTTTCGGCGCTCCAGATTCAATAGCGAGGTTCTTTTGGCCTAAAACTTTTATAATAATTATTTAACTACTATCCATCTCTAAATTCGACTCAAAAGTCATTACACGCGAAACTTAAATCTCGTGATTATTCTAAGAATTACGTTTTGAAGTTTATAAAACCATTTTTATTACTTTATGAACATTCTTAATGTAATATATATATATATATATATATATATATATATATATATATATATATATATAATACGAGATCTTACTTGAGATGTGGGATGTGGTAGGTATTTTACTTCTAATGAAATAGTTACAAACAAATGAAGAATGATTCACTCTGAGAGCTAACAAATAGGAGGAATGGGCACCAAGAGACAATGGAGTGGAGGGAAAAAGATGCGATAAGAGACAGGGAGGGAAGAAGTTGTTGAAGAGATGACGCAAGTCTGCGTTTGGGGTGGCTGACACATTTTATACGGGCCCAAGGTCATCTTCGTAATTTTACTTTCTAACAGAATATCATGTTACTAGCAATAAACTCTATCTAAAGACACTCTGCAAGACCAAAATTTGAGGGGTCGTTTGGTAACGTTTTTGTTGTCGCGTCTTCAAAACAATAAAAAACAGAGACAATTTTTGTCTATGTTTTGTGATAAACATTGAAACAGAAAACATGTTTGGTAACTACTTCAAGTTTTTTTTAAAGAAAGAAATTTTATTGAATAAAACAGAGAATTTTACACGAATCAAAAAAAAGGAAAGATAAATTTCAATTCCCATTTACGTCACCACTATAGGCTTTAATCCTTCAAAACACCCAACCACAAGGTCATTATGGCAGAGCTCCATTCGAAGAACCCAATTAGAACCAGCAGCTTTAGACACCCATGAACAAGCAACAACCACCAAATAAATGGCTTTATATACAACACTTCTCCTTCAAGCTCAAACCAGTTGCCACTGCCCATAATTGAAAACCATCAACCACAGCACAACAGTAACTCAGACTAAGCATCATAAGCAGAAGCAACCAACAGCAGCAGATCTTGCATAAGGAGAAGTCTTGTCGTAACAGGAAGATCCTCCTGTGATATACCAATGCTTCCAAGTGAAATTATTCACACCATTCAATTTCATCTTGAAATTAAAGATGGGGGAAAATGAATCAAGACCCACAAAGAAAATCACATTCTTTTCCAATTCCAATTCCAATTTCAACACAATTCCAAAATAAATAAACACACCAACACAGACACAATACACACACAGACCCACACACTATTAACACACAGACCCAACCAGCAGCAGCAGATCAGCAACCGACAGCAATGGGAACAATAATCAAACATATTATGCTCAAATTTTCATATGGGAACAATTTGTTCACTTACACAATTAATCAAACATATTATGCTCAACATTCTAAACAACATACATACACTCAATCAAAATAATTACACGAATCAAAGGGGAAAGAAAATCCCCATTTACACCACAATTAGAAGGCTTTAATCCTTCAAAACACTCAAAAAATAGAATCAACTCTCCTTTAGGATCCCATATCAGCTTCCACTGTCCAGATTTGAAGCCCTGAGCTTTGATCCTGCACCCTACATGAAGCAACAACAATCTCGCCTGTAATGGAAACTTCTCAGCATGGAAAAAGACAAATCTGGACTGCACACACTCACAGAACACACACTCACACACACACTCATACAGAACACACACAACACACATACAAGGACCAATATACATTCTTTCAGGCAATTTATCAAATAATTTTTGGGCATATAACAATCAATCTCAATTTCAAACAGAAAACACTAACACTAATTTCAAACCAAAAAATCAGTACAATCCAACCTTCAAGCTAAGCAAAAACGAAAACCTAAATGCGAAGGCTGCTCTGTTTGAGTTTGACTGAGAGGGTCTGATTCGATCGAGTTCGACTGAGAGAGCTTGAAGTCGTTCAAGTTCAACTGTGAGAGAGAGAGAGAGAGATAGAAGAGGGGGTTGATTTGTTCGATGGTGTGAGAGAGAGAGATCTGTACGATGGACGCTAGCACTTCGATAGTGGAAACAACGCTAGAGAGGGCTTCAATGATGGTGGTGCTGGCGTTATGGAATTTTCTTCTTTGTCGTTGCTGATATAGAAGAGAGAGAGTTGTTGAGAGAGAGAAGAGAATAGAGAGTCGTTGTTGAGAGAGAAGAGAAGAGAGAGGTTGAGACAGAGAAGAGAGGGGCTGAGACAGAGAAGAGAAGAGAGTAACTGAGGGGGCGATTCGTCTGTGTTCTGTGAGGACCAAACAACAATAAGACCCCATATTTATACTCTCTCATATGAAGTGGTATTTTGTGGCTAACAGGACTCGAAGTTGAGACCTCATTTATACCAACCCCTCGTGTTTCTTGAAACACAAATTTTTTGTTCCCATTTTTTTTGTCTTTGTTTCCAAGATAACTAGTATAAAACAAAAACAAAAACAGTACCCAAACATATTTTTATTTTCATTTTTGACAAAAATTGAAAACGAAAACACAAAACACAAGATAAAGACAGTTACCAAACAACCTCTGAGTATTAATCATGCAATATTTATATTAAATATCTATTTATTTTTCTTTTCTTTAAGTACACAATTTAAAATTAAAGTGGGTAGAGAAAAAATAAAAAAAGGGGTAAGGGAGAGAGAAGAGAGAAGTATGTGTTGATTAATGAGTTATTTGACATTGGGCAGAGCATTAGTTAAGTTGTTTGACTTTGAGGGCTATATAATGAAGATAATTTTTTTGGGTGAATTTTTTTTTTGAGAATGAATTTTGTACTATTAGATAAAATTTGATAAAGATTGAATTATTTTCAACTGTTATTGTTTTTTATAAAGAGAATAGATTCTTTACAGTGTGTAAACAAATTGAGAAATTATAAAAACTCATCGGAATCCTCAACATTGATTTATGTGTTTGTGTAGGTTCTCAATTTTGATTGGTTGCCTGTAAAGAATTTAATCTTTTTATAAATGTTGCTAGTTATAAATTAGATAGAAGATTGGTCTTAAGACATTTTTGCCTTTTCAATAGTGCCCTCGTTTCTTTGCTGTTACTGATAAGCAGATAAGGGATATCAATGTTATTTTTCATACCCAAGGGTCCGACCGAGAAATTGACAAACCTCTTGGGTGCAGGTGTAATTTATCCAAAAAAACAATGCATTCGACAACAATTTCTCCTCCTGTTAGAACAGTGAAACAAAATGGCTAAGTGGGACCCGTAAAATTTGAGAAGAAATCTGCTTGAGCAGGATTGTTAATCAAATTACGCTGAGAATCTTTCTTCCCTACTTCCTTAGAGCTATCAATATTCAATAGGGAACTGCTTCACTTATTCCACTCTCTCTCGTACTGAGGACAGAACAACCTAGGGTTCTCTGCGTGCAACTTTATGCTAATTCCATGTCAGTTCTCTCTCTCTCTCTCTCTCTCTCTCTCTCTCTCTCTTGTGGAAATACCATGACAGAAATGCAGATATTGACCTTCTGTGTTTTTCTTATCACTCTGATTCTGTTATTTTTTATACCCTTTTGGCCAATTGAACTGCAATGTTGTTCTCGAGCTTGAAAATTAGGGTTCTTAGGTTTACATTGCCTGTTCTTGATTTTTTTGTTTTTGGTATAACCTGTTCTTGATTCAGTATTTGAAATTACACATTTTATTTGTGCTTTGTAAAAGACTCACGTCATGTATTGTATTGCTGTTTCTGACAATTTTTTTGTGTCATTTAGTAGCTTATATCAGAAGTTAAAGACGGTCTTTAGAATTAATCATTCGGAACTTATCTTACATTATGTCGATATCATTGAAGTATGAACGGAAGACTGATTTTTGTTTGGATATAACGTAGAATGATATGACTGTATCATCTTGAGATATGTTGGGACATAGAATTGAAATTGGTGATGTATCTTTTATAACAGTCAGTCCTTTTCACGGTAATAGGGGGTTTGTCCCAATTTCCATGGCTATCCTTTATGGCGGCTTATAATGTGCATTAGTTTTTGTAACAGTTCAATTTTTTGGTTGTTCAAATGTAGTTTTCAAGATGCGCCTATGAAATGGTGGTAGTGATGCCTTAGAATCCACCTTTAGAATGATGCTCTGAGTTTGCAGAATGTTTTTGATGTGTTTATGCTTAATATAACTAGCTATACAACTCTGTCAGAAGTAATGTGATGGAAGAATATGAAACTGTTGTGTTGTTAAACAAGCACATGTACAAGACAGTACATTCGTGACTATGTTGCAACAATGCTTTATTTTTATGTATATTTTTCTATGACTTGTTTTACCACATATATATGTTAAATAGATGCTTGTGCTAAGTTTTTCAGAAGTGTTCTTCATTGGTGCAAACCTGGTGACTGGTGAAGTCTTCAAATTTTAATGGTCAAGTTTTACTTAGTTACCGCATAACATTGCTTCCAAGTGTCACAGTTTGTTCCATTTATGTGTGAGATATAATGGTCGTACTAATACCTCTTTACTGTTCTAGGTTTTCTGATCCTGCTATTCCTATTTCAAATTTAGTTTTTGTTTTGAACGCGTCCATATGATCCTATGTAGTTTGCCCTATTTATGAGCACAAGTAAGCAACTTATGGTGCCTTAGACAATTTGCCCAATACATTACCATGTAACGTTTTATGGTGAATGTCTTTGTTCAGGCTTCATTCTATTTTTCTTGGTTAAAACTTAGCCATCTAGAGGCTTGGTAGTAGGATAGATAGATGGTTCCGTGATGCTTCAGTTCCATATACCTCTACATGACTACCTTGATGTAGACTCTAATATCAGATATAATTTTTCTGCAGTACTGTCACGAGATTAATGCATGAAGAATTACCAAGTGCCTTCAGCAGTAGCTGATGCAATTATAGTTGCAGTTTCATTCTACAAAAGCAACATTATGTGTGAGCACATGATTGGATTGAGCTAAGAGTGTTAATGGAGATTTTATCTAAAGATTCTGAGGAAGCAATATTAAACCAGCCTCATAGTTCAAGAGTTAAAAGGATGCTTTGGGTCGTGGATTAGGTTTTGTTGGATGTGCTGATGCCTTGTTAAAACTAATGACTTGGCTAATTGAGTTTTATGCTGTCGAAGATTGCGCCTGGAAGTGGAAAAAGTTCTTCTCTGTTGCATGCAACAGAATGCATTCTTGATTAGTTGGTTCGAGAGATCAAGTGATCAACCTTTGTGGTCATATACAAGTTGTTGGTGCATCTGGAAAAAGTACTATATCTGCATGAAAGAGTCTAACCATGTTAACGAAAGTTGTGGAGAACGTGTAATATTTTTGTACATGATATTTTACATAGGATGTTGAGAACGTTGCTAGAAGGGAGAATTTGTCTTGAAATGTTGCCAACTTGTTACTGTATTATTTATGATACCTTGGAGACGGGACTTGAGAATATGTTCATTGCTGTGCTTTCATAATTAAACGTTGTTGGTGTGGACTATTGAGTGCTACTGCAATATATGACTGCACCATATGAGGCTATTGGATAATATTTCAACTGAAGTGCAATTGCTAATAAGTTAAATGATGAATCGTGTATAGCTTGGTAATATGCTGAAAGGGCGATGAGGACTTGGGCAATTTCGGATGGTTAAAGCCTGGGGTTTTGACAAGAATTAGCTTCTAGAAATTGTTGGTGGAAGTTTGTCATTGCTCTCACTCTGTGTTTTGATCGCGTGAGCTGTGGATTGGAGTGGTTGTGCTCCTGTGCTTGAGATTCATCAAGGCCAAGGATTTGAGCTTTATTGCTCGTTCAAACTTGTACTTTGCTCTTCATCTAGGTACTTATGCATAATATGGTTCTTTATAATACTGGTGTAGGGATATATGGTCCATTGTTTATGGGCCTTCGAGTAGTTATGAGCTACTTTGTCACATAAAGTTCAGGAGCTACTTTGTCACATGAAGTTCAGGTTTTGCCAAGCAATACACGCATAGTTTTATTCTATATTAGGGGATAATGTAATTTGGTGATCCCCGTGGAGAGTGATCATTTGTCATTCACATCGTGTTCTTCGGAGTTGTGGCTCATTAGTTTACTGGCCTTTCTCAGAGTAAAGGAGAGGTACACTTCAATTACCAGACATTGATTGCAAACTAGCAGATTACTCTGCTTCCACTGTACAGTTTTATGATGTCAGGCTGTGGAGTTTTCTTGAGCTAATTCTGAAAGATCAAACCTACAGGATTGTTTGCAGAAGCTTGAGAACTAGTTTATCATTGTGTTTGATACTCTTTTTTTCTGCTTCTGGTCTTTCCAAGTTAATAGGGAATGGACATTAATTACAAAAGAAAAAAAGAAGAAATCAAGCGAAGAATGCGGGTTTCTTTAGCTAGAATATAGGAGAAAGGAAAATAAAGGAAAAAGTAAAAAATTAAATTACAGAAGACCAGATAATCCAAATTAAAAACATAAGATATGAAACTCCAAATAATGAAGAATGGTCTTCTAGTTGGCTAAAAGTTTACTTTGAGAATTCTGTGTTTGAGAAGTGTGCATTGTGTGGTTCTTGAATTCCTATTGTGTTATGCCGTTAGATTCTATGATTTTCTTCGTTAATGCATTTTATGCCAGGCCAACATCCTTATGTGCAATAATTCGTAAAGTTTCAACTCTAGCAACCAATGTCACAGTTTGGCCACTTCTATAATCTTGAAAAGCACGGAAAAGCTGTATAGATGATATTTCTTGGCGTTCCAGGACCATCTACTCCTCAATGCTAAAAATTCCCCAATGAGTTTATGTCTTCATCTTGCCAAAACAATAATATGGGAACATTAAGATGAAGGGAGAAAACCTAAGGAGCTATGGTCAATTAATCTTGGATATTCTGTGGGAGGGTGATGGCAAACACCCGCGCATTTTGGGGTTTTCAGTTGGGCATTGAAGTTATTGCCTTTCAGTAACTTATAGAAATCAGGGTTTCACTGAAGTTCTGCAATATCAGTGTCTGATAGAGATTGATGTTAACTTCTTACGTAGTGGAATCTCTTTTTTTTTTTTTTAGGTGCATAGGGTTATATTTCACTTGTCATAGAATCTTGTAAATTTGAGCTCTAAATATCATCTGGAGTAGGCTGAACTTGTATGCTTTCTTATTTTTGGAAGTGTGACTATTGTGCTTTCTGTAAATAGGTATCAGCTAAGAGAAATCTAGTATGTGGAATAGCCATAAACGAAATTGCCTCAAAATATAAAGATAGAACAGAATCTTGTGAACGCCATGAAGTGCAAATGGGTTCAGTGAAGGGATAAATGAGGCAAAAAAAAAAAGGTGAGTAGAAACAAACCAAATTGAGACCACAAAGGATAGGTCAGTGGTACCGGGGTCATCCCACTCCTCAGTAGGGCATGGGTTCGAGTGAAGATGTCCTTAGGTCAATTTATCCCATCTGCCATCTTACTAATTTATGGCAACAAGAATATGCACCTTGCTTTGGCGTGGCCATCTGAAGTTTTATCTTGCTATCATTGGCCTTAGACTCCTTGGAGTAGCCTCAGGATTAATTGAGGTTAATGATAGCCATATAGTGAATTATAAGTGAAGCCTGTTATTTGGGAAAGATGGGAGTAACTGCTCAATGCATTGGTTTCTTTTGAGACATCAAATATTTGGAATAATTCGTCTTAAGTTTGCTATACAACTTTTTGTATAAATAATATGTACTATATATAGCCTAGCTGTATAGGGGAATCAGTGTGTGCTGGGCAGGCCTGTATCTTTGCCCTTTGGCTTATACGCTAAAAGTGCTTTTTTTAATGAACAATCCTAGAGGCTCAACCATGGTGACCCCTAATAGGGATTCATGTTCCTTAAATTCGAGATTTGATAGCAATGCAGAAGAAAGCATATTGAACATTTTTCACAGGTGTGCCAGGTTTGCAAGCTTTTGTTTCCCAGGAAAGGTGACTGTGACAGGCCAAACCATTGAGGAAAGCAATTTAATTTCAAGAATTGAATCATCACGGTGTCGCTATTGATCTGGTTTCCAAAGGTGAAGCCAGAGGTTTCTGCCCTCAGGGGCAGTGGTCGAGGGCTGGGGGGCTCCGTGTAACTTTTTGGGACTTTCCCTCTAGGCTCTAGTACAATGGGTCACTTGAGGAGTTTTTAAATCTTGGTTCTCTGACATTACCGGTTCTGACCCTTCTTGTCTTTAACTTATTTTGGAGGAAGATGTTGATTAGTATAAAATTGTAAAAGCATGATATGATTTAGAGAAGCTTGAATATCAAAGTTTGGAGCATGAAATTTGGCGTATTTCTTAGGGTAGGCGTCAGACTCTGTCTTTAAGGTGCCCTTGGTTCATTGGAATTGGAGATCAAGAATTGGTCCAATATCTAGTTACGAAATTCCCAAGAATACAGAGTCGAAGATTCCTGTTATTGTATTTAAACATGGTTGTGTAGTTAATACAAAGAGGATTTATTCCAGTTTTTGTGGTTGATCTAGACATATCAATCTTGAAATGAACATAAGTTTCAAATATGCCTTTTGGAATCACGTAATTTAGATTATTCGAGGGCTCAAAAAATGGGTAGATCTCCATAGATAAAGAGTGAAAAAATAACATTACTACAATGCAAGATTACATTGGAATTTTTTTTTTCGGTGGGAGGGGGTGGGAGTGGAGGGGTTGAGAGAGAGAGAGAGAGAGAGAGAGAGGAGCAACAAGACCAAAATGAGGGACAGAGCCTCCATAAGATGTTAGATGCTTGACCTACTAGACCTTTGCCACCTAGCCTAGCTGGTAAGATCTCTAGGTAGTCAGACAAGAGACCTGGGTTTGTATCCCGTCGTCATCCTAGAATGTGAGGCGTTCGTGTAGTGTGGGAGGACTACCACTGTGTCACCTAGTCATTCGACAAAAAGTAAAATAAACTAAAATGAAGAAGTTAGCACCTATACAAAAGAAACTGCAAAAAATAACCAGTCCAGGTGATTCTGTTGAAATAAAAGCAGGCAGGCATAAATATATGAGTCATCCAATCTACATTACAGGTGTCACCAGAGAGGTTTGACGCTCAAATCTGAGCTCCATATCAATGACTGTGCCTAAGATACCTACATTGTCTAGGTATTTTCATTCCCACATGAAGCATTAATTCTGACTTTCAACATAAACAGTCATGGCCTGGTATTGGAATAGGATGTATTCTAGACACCTCATTACTGCATGCTGAGCATATCCTGGTTTCTTTTATTTTTTATTTTTTCAGAATGTTTAGATTCTTGAAGTTGTCTGTGAATTTAACCCTCAGTAAGCAACAAGGTGGTTAGGTATTCTTTGCAGTAGTGCATGTTGGGTTGTAGTCTTGTAGATAAAACAGCATGTTGAAATGCCACTGCCAACAAACAATGACTTTAAGATGGATCAGTGGCTGCGTTTAAAGAAAAAATACTAACAAGAGATGAATGCACCATGCATAGCTTCTGAAGGCACAATTTGAGATCAAGTTGAGGGAGAGTAGCCTCAGATTGATTGATCATGGGTATGGAGCACCAATAATTGCATCAGTAAGGACTATTTTTTGTTGAAGTCATTACTGTTACTGGGTTGAAGTGTTAGTCGGTAGCCACAAACAAAATTGGATGATTAGGAAGGATTTTTGTGGCCGAATGAAAGGGGGTGACTACTCAAGTTGGACGGACTGTTACTGGGTTGAGGTGATAGCCAGTAGCCACACACAAAATTGGATGATTAGGTAGGATTTCTGTGGCTGGACTCTTAAGTAGTTTGGGTCTGAGTTTTAATTTCGAGTCAACTTTAAAAAGTGAAGAGGATAACACATCCTTAGAACTCAAAAAATTAAGCATCTCTGAAATTGATTGCACAAAACAGAGATAATGTGGCAAACTAATTCGCAGACAATAGACATGATGGACACACATCATTCCTTGCTACCCCTGAGCTTAGCCAAGCCTTTCAGGTGCACTAAGCATTGCAAGTTATGCCTGGCATGCTATATTGGTTTCTTCAGTGACATGATTAGTGTGCTCAAGGTTGCTCAGCTTGCATCTGTTTTATTGTCTCTCCACCAGAAAAAGAAAGTTGCTGAAGATGGGCAAACCATTCGTCGAGCTGTGTACCGTGAAGAATCATTGAACTTGAGCTCTACTTAGCTTGGTTTAGTGCTTCTTTCTCAACCAAGAAAAAGAATAGTCACCAAATAAAAGGAGTTACCCATCTTCAATGGATTGCTTGAAGTTGGTTACCATATTAGTTTTGTCGAGACTTAGGAGAATTTTGTGACATATACACTTGTAGGAGAGTGATGTGGAGTCCTTACAGTTGTTTTACCTTCGTGTAACTAATGATCATATTGGTTCAGTTCCTTGGTATGTGGACTTATGTCGTGTATTGTTGCTTTTCCTCTCCAAATTATATAGGTTACAATGTCAGTCCAATAGAAATTGAACTCCACCAGTCCAACCAGTAAAGTTTGGTTGGAAACTTTCTGGTGTATGTGCTTAAATTTAATTTTGCATCATACTTTTGGGAATGATCGGGAGTCATTGTCTAGTGCATTGGTTAGGTGCTCAGGCTAACAACCAAAAGTTCGTGGGTTCAAGCAGCCACTTTGTCAAGTAAATGCCAAATCTTAGGTTTGTATCTAGTCCATCGCCCCCGAGTACCTTCGGTTATTGGGATTTGGGAGTTTGGGACCAAAATGGGTAATGACTTTTTTTGTTTCTAACATTTGGAAATGATCATAGATTTGAGGAGGGGTGGTGCTACATATACATATGTGGGGGCAGTTGCCCCCATTGACTTTTTTGGGGTATTATCCCATATGTATTGTTATAGAAATAAAATTATGTTTAATTTAGTTAGTAGCTCGTAACTCAGTAATACAAATAGATATAGTAACCCAAAATCATTTATACCTTTCAAAAAAAGCTAATTTCTCAACAAGATTATGAAATTTATAGTCAATTTAGTCCTTATTAATGGAGTTTAAAAAAAAAAATTATACCAATTGGTCAATTTTTTTGCCCCCTCAAAGATATGATCTTGGAACTTATGGTTAAGTCTACATATTTTAACTTAATAGGCGTCTTATTAAAATAGACTCCTTTGTATAGCATGATAAAACTCGAAAGGGTACATGAGGTGGTGAGGATCCTTTTTAAAAGGTGGAGATGCAGTCATCTTCCTTGGGCCAACTGCCAGAGGGTTATGGCAATGCCAAGCAAGTATGCAACAGAGAGGCTGCATGTGTCTTGGAAGATTAGTTGCGTGCATTTGGAGGTCTAGATATATCCTTGTTAGCCAAAACTCCAAAGCAAAAAATGATTAAAAAAATTGTATTAAAACTTGCCTTCTATTTGTTCTTTTTTTGGTTGTTTGTTTTGGGTCAATCTACTTTAAAAGTAAGGCTTCCATGCCTTGCCCACAGGATCTGTGTCTTCTGTTCCATGTCTTTCAGTCTCTGTGCTCATACTGTTGAATTTAGTTAAGTTCTAGTATAGTAAATCATTATTCTTCCCATGTTTGATTTTTTTTGTTTTTTTGAGAAATCAGAGGTGCCTATTCTTAATTTCATTCCTAGTTAATTATCTGTTGTTGCAATGGAAAACAGAATTGGTAAAATTAAATTTTAGTTGGATCTCTTTTGAACGCGCTTCATACTTGATGACATATATGAAAGTAGACATGCATGTTTTGTTACACACTCACTTGCTTGAGTTCATCACTACCATAAATCTGGGTGATGTAAATAATTCATTGCCCTTTTACCACTTCTTTTCTAATATTCTTTTCCATTTTTTTGGGGAAAATTTCAGTTGTTTAGTTGCGGTGCTTACAGTTATCAGCATCATTTTACGTCTGATAACAATCACTTAATTTTTTTGTGAAATTTTTGGGGTAATGTAATCAATCATAATTGGTGTAAACTTTATCTCAATTTTGAAGATTTGAACCTTATTGTATTTTTTGCACACTTGAAACATAACAGCAGGTTTTAAATAACCAGTGTAGTAAGAAGGAACAAGCCAATTTATATCCATTGAGATTAGTTTTAAAGGGGGAATTGATTTTAAATTTTTTGAATTTCGTATGAGTGCGTTAATGTACTGTGTTTCCTTTTCATCCAGATCCCATTGTACTTGATTTGAGGTCGGTGACCTGCTTTTGGAAGGGAAGGGATGAGTGGAAGTGGCAGAAAACGCATTTCTAAGTGGGATCTGAAGGAAGTACCTCGACTTTCACCTGGGGACACGCACAAGGATGCCTGGCCTGGGAGATCAGGCAAGTTAATTCACAATATGAAATCACAACCTTTGTGTTTTTCTCATGAAAATGCTAGTGGTAATGATCCAAAGTGGTCTGGTGCAGTTGCAGACTATAAAGATGGTGGAGAATTCTCGGATCCCACAATGGAATGGGATGAAGATGGAAGTTACAGCACAAAAATGTCTCCTGGTCTTGAGGACTGGAGGCAACTCAAGCAGCACCACTCTCGTAAAACTGGTTATGATAGATCATACAGGTTTGCTTTTTTGTACTTGGCATGCCAATTTGTGCACAACTGATAAAATCTTTCCGGCTCCGTTTGCATATTTTGAAACCAAAACTCTAACCAATAGTTATATGCAGAATAACACCGATTTTGTTGTGATGCTTGTTTTGCATGGTTTTATATTATAGCAGGCAATAATTGGAGAGGTGTTTTTACTTCCCAAAATCAAATAAGCCAAGTCTATCTCATGGGATGTTATTCTCGGGGAAATTTTTTAATTTGCTGCTACTCCTAATATTGCGGTTAATACAGAACGATGGAATATGCTTTGCTTCTTTTGCCCTCTGACATTGTCATAGGCATTGGCCCTAGGGGCGAGTGTTGGGTGTGTCATTTCGTGTTTGTGTTGAATATTAGTCTATCCTAACCCAAATGTTTAATTATTTTTGTCGGATGTCCTAACACTAACCCGATTTCAAGGATCAAAATTTCGTTACGGTGCATTGTTTTGGTCACTTAGGAAGCGGAAACGTTTCGACGTGTTTCAGAAACGTGTCGACCCGTTTTTAAAACTGAATGAAAAAAAATAAAAAATTTAAGAATCATTTTTTCAAAACATTTGTCGAAATATACCAAAATATCTTGAAATACCTTGAAACATTCCGAAATAATTGTGTAAATGCATTGAAATATAACAAAACATTTCGAAATATTATGGAACACCTCGAAGTATTAGAATTTCGATTTCATCACTGATTCATTTCTGTCTGATTGGAAACAGAAACGTTTCGGATGTTTCGACCATTTTGAAACGATATTTTTATCTTTGCCCAACCTGTTTATTATTGTGTTGTGTTCAAGTGGACCCTTGTAACCTGCGAATTGAAAATTTAGCACTCCCATTACTTCTCAACCAAACCTACCACTCATGGCTTTTTGACTGGTTAAAAATCTATTTAAGTCTATAATAGCCATAACAAGCACACAAAAATTTCTTGTATACCATAATTCATGTCAATACGTGATAAAAATGACAAAAAATAGTCATTTTATGTATACTATTACTATTCCTTTTAAATGTGTTTATCTCGTCAAACTTGGTTTATTCGTGTTCGATACTAACCTGACCCAGCTAGTCGTGTTATTTTTGGGTTCATGTAGAGAATTAATTAATTCTAACCCGCTAATTTCATTTTAGTTTCAAGTCGTGTTATCGTGTCATGTCCAAAATTGCTAACCTTAATTGGAACTCCACTGGAAGTCATCCTTGGATTTTCGAAAACATCTCCATTATTAGCTTGCATATACTGTATTATGTCAGAAGCAACATGTCTTATGAATCCTGAGCTTCTGACCACCTGGAAGTTCAGCTTTACAAGTTTCAGTTACAGTATGTAATTATGAAATGACAAACAAAAAAACAACAGCATAAACATTTCTTTAACAGAGCATCAGCTTAATCTTATATGGTGATTTGCAAATGTTGTTTTTGTGAGTTTTGATGATTTAAAAGCAATTAGTTCCCTTATTTATGCAAGCTCTGGCCCTGGTTATTATGTGTAGAAATAGCAGGAGTCGGAGCAGGAGTCCACAACGTGGCTTGAAGCGGGAATCAGAATTAAATAACAGAAGTATCGTTGCCCAGCCTCGTGAAGGTTTTACCACTGGGAGGAGCAGGAGAGGTGATTCTTGCTCTTATAGTCACCAGGATGACAAAAACAACAAGGATCGGAAATTGTATGAAGGTTCTGTGACAGATGGCTGGGTGGGTAGACACAGGAGGGGTGAAGCTTCTAAATATTTGACTTCAGATGATAACAGGAAACCACAGTTGATTGGAAGATCTAATGTTCTTTGTAATGATTTTTCTAAAGGCAAGTGTCGTTGGGGAGAATCGTGCAATTATGCTCATCACATTGCTGCAGCTGATCGGATTCGTAAAGGGTCTCCAAACAAAGAGTTTAGAGAAAGGGAAAATGACAGAAGAAATAAAGGTGCATCCTTTGAGCGTAGTGGGAATCATGAAACCTGTAGAAGTGGCGATATTCCCTGCAAATTCTTTGGCGCGGGCAATTGTCGAAATGGTAAATTTTGCCGGTTTTCTCACCATGGCCAGAAACGTGACAGTCCCAACGACAGGCCACGAGATGATTGGAGGAGGCGAAGCGATAATTTAGGTAATGTCAACCAACTCAGGGAAAGTTTGAGATGGAACGACACTTCTGTGTCAGTTGTTGCAAAGTTGCCTGAGCAGAATGAGAGCAGAAATGGAATTGTGGGTGTTTCTGAACAAAAGGCTAGACCATGGTCTATGAATGACAGATGGGAACATAGTCTTAACAATGAGAACAGATCTCAGGTTCAACCGAAAGATAGTGCTAAAACAGTTGTAAGTGATGAGAGGGACTATCTTCAGCATGAAGCGGAAAATGGTGCTGACATGTGTGTCTCTGAGTCAAGGGGCGGTGAAAATTGGTTTGGTGATATGGAGATGTCCCCTGCATGGGATCATAAATTGTTGTCTCCCTGCAACATCATCAGGGGAGAGCCTGGTGATATTGTTCCGACTTCACAATCTCTAAATCTGGATGAAATTGAATCCACTTTGCAAACTAGTGAACAGGATACAACTGAAGAAGGAAGTCAGAAGCATCACTCTTTTGTAACCATGCACCCATTGGTATCTGAAAATTACTGTTTACAATCGAACCATGATTTGAGGGAGAATGCTGCTGACTGTGAGGATTGGAGAGGAACTAAAGATATTGCCATGAGAAGCATTGATCTAAATATCTCGGCTATTGTCCTGCCAAGTCAAAGCCTGGATCAAAACAGCCAGAATTTAAGTGCAGTCACACAACCTCTTTCAGGTTTAAATGCAGTTGATCAAATTCAGCACACAATTGCGCCACAAGATCCAAGACGAACTATTATTACTAATACACCAAATCAACAACTGCGCAAGGAGGGCATGTCATTTAGTAATACTGATGTTGTATATAAAAATGAACCAGTGATATTGTCTGAAATTCCACCAAGTCAGAACATTGTAAGCAGGGAACAAATCTCAGAAATTTCTAAACTTTCCTCCTCTTTGGCCCGGTTATTAGAAAATGGGCAACAGCTTCCTCAACTATATGCCGCTCTGAATGGGTCAAAATCAACAGGAATTGTGTCTTCGCCACTTTCCAATGCTGCAGGCCCTGTTGCATTGCTTGCTGCAGCAACCAGTAAGCTAAATGCAGGCATTGGGCCCCCAAAGCAGTACGATCCTATAAATGATAGCATTGAGCTGTTTAAATCTGATGTTAATAACCCACGTGCAGGTTTTGGACCCAATTCTGTTGAAACAAAAAGCACTGCAGATCAGAAACCAGAAATACCGTCACAAATGTTATTCCCATTGTCTGTCTCTAGTTCAAGTGGTGGTGATCTGTGTAAGACTGGTAATTTAGATGTTGAACTCAATAATGCGAGTTGCCAGTTGAATAGAATGAATCCAACTGCTCACTGTGAGGGTGAGGAAAACAATGGAATGGTGGCCGAGGAAAACAATGGAATGGTGGCCGAGGAAAACAAGAAATTAGAAGACAATGCTAGCTTGGTCAAGATAGATGAAGATGGGAGCACCCATGAGAGCAAAAAACACATTGACGGAAAGGGCTATCGTGCATTTAAATTTGCTCTTGCTGAGTTTGTGAAGGAGCTTCTGAAACCAAAATGGAAAGATGGTCAAATCAGCAAAGAGGCTCACAAGACTATAGTGAAGAAAGTGGTTGATAAGGTGACTGGCAGCATCCAGGGGGCTAATATACCTCAGTCAACAGAGAAAATTGAGAACTATCTGTCATCTGCAAAACCAAAGCTCTCCAAACTTGTACAGGTTTGTGGTGATTCTTTTGCCTTTACTGTTGAATAATAATTTCAAAAACAAGGGAACTTAGCAATAAATAAAGAAATCGCACTTCTTTTGTTTGATATGATATATTTCTGGTTAGAATTTGGCTCACTCTTGACTTCCTTCTCTAAACACTACTCTTCCCCGGGGTCAAGAAACTCAAGTTTGGTTAGTTTTCTCCAAAACGGCCGAAATGTCGGGGTTTTCATGAAAATCGAAAAGAATTAGTGATCGAATTCTTATGTTTGAAGGTGTTTTTACGGTTTTAGACATGTTTCGACATGTTTAGGTATGTTTCGATCTATGTTTCAAAAACAATTTTCCAATTTTTTTCTCCGTTTTCATTTTGTCTTTGAAATATATTCGTAACATTTTTCGTTTTGAAGCTGAGTGAATCTATGTTCCGAAACGAAATGTTAATCCTTGCCTTGAGTTAGTCTTTCTAGACATTGATAATATGGAAATTGATTTGTTTGTCTCTGTTATTTTTGGTATGATCTGGAGGTGTTGTCAAGAGGACTGAGAAAAGAAAACTATCAGCGGCCTTTTGAAGTTATTGATGTTAATGCATTCCAATTTCTCTTTTCTTTTTTCCTGTATCTTATAGCAAACTCAATGGAGCATTAGGGTCCGTTTGTTTAGCAAGATAATGCTAAAAAATGCAAGAAAGAGAAAATTTTAAAATTTTACATGTGTTTGTATGTCCCCTTGTCCTCACAGTAGTTACCTCTGTCATAAATGTCATTGGATCTCATCTCTGTTCTTATTTCCTTTAAGCTTCCATCATAATAACCAAAGCCTTTTTTAAACCTTGCTCTACCTCCTGCTGGAACCAAGGATCTATGATGTTAATCAAATCATGTATGAGAGCAAACCATTTACATTTGTACTCCTTCCTCTGTTAATAGAGTTCATCATTAGTTTTGTAAAACTTATTAGTGACCTAAATCCCCACTTTTTGTCAAATAATCGTACTCATTATTATTATAACTATTTTTCTTCTTCTTCTTCTTCTTGTTTGAAAACCTTAATCCATAGGTTCTTTGTGATTGCTGTTTCTTGAATTCATCATGTCATCACTTTTGCTGTGATAACTCGCCCTTTCCTTCAAGCCAGATCCCTGACCAAAAGTGAAGCTTGAAATGATTTGATGTTGTTAACCTAATTTGGAGTACTTAAAAATGTAACCCTTGTGTGCTCACTAAAAGTTGAATTTTTGTTGCGCCAGTTGACAATATTTTGCTTACCATCTTCATATTTTTATTTCTTTTCAGGCATATGTGGAAAAACATCAGAAGAGCTGAATGGAACATGGAACTTCTAGTTTTTTTCTTCTTATTTTTATACTCGAGTCATACAGCAAACTGATATTTCTTGTGTTTATTAGTTTTGTTGGAGCTGCTAGAAATAATATTTTACTCTCTTTACTTTTCTGGTTAGAAGTTTGTTTCCCAACCTTAAGTCTCTCCTGTAACTGAATAGTCTAATGTTTTGTTTCAGGGCTCTTTTTCAGGTGCTGTTTCTTCTCATGTATGCTATATATTGTGTCTCTGTTTGTCTTTGTGGTTTGGCATCTGGGCAGGTCATTAGTGTGGGACTCCTTAGAAGACCTGAAACTAATTCTGGGTCGGACCACCAGGCATATTACCATTTGAGCTGAATGTCCCTTCGTTGTTGGTATTCTCCTGGTCACTATTCTGATGATTTACAGTTTTACAGGATGTGATTGCTAGTTATCCATTCATTGCCCTGCTTTATCTTGTCTCTGCATGCCTAATGGCATCCGTTATATTGGTTGTCGTGTAATTAGTCATATAACTTGAGAGCTTACCTGTCCTCTAGTTTTTTTTTCCCATTGGAAGCCTATGTCACGTTTGATGTTCATGGTGAAAATGCCAGGGGCAATGCACACGGGGCGGCAGTGTTATGAATAGTTCATTTCTTGGTAACCAACCACGCTTTTTAGTTCTAGTAAACCTGACATCTTGGTTTGTGTTCTATTGGGCTTTTGTCACATTCAGTCTTTCCCTGTACCAGTGGCGGTGAATTGTTGCAATTGGTTGAAAGAGGTCATTTCTTCTTATCTTTGTCTCTAGGTTGCAAAATTCTGATATTGGGTTTTTTCATCTCCTGTTTGCTTTGAGGGTTGAAAGGCCTGAGTTGGAGTTATGCTGAACAGGGTTCTCCAGCGTTCAAGTCGTCTTGATACCCTTTTCGTCGAAAAAAAAAACTCCAGAAATCAAACATTCTTAGATTTAGGTCCGACAGGTCAGCAATGAAAACTACTTGTTTACTTAAGAGTGACTGTTCGGTTCACAGGACTGGTTATGTTGCATCCTATCCAATACAACCCAACATGCTACAAATGACTGATTTGTATCCAATCTCACGTTTGGTCAGCTTTATGAATGCTGTGGATCCCTCGTGTTAACCTTTGTCATTAAATGCTCTGTCGACTAATACAAACTGCAACCAAAACTTGAGTTGCACCCTACCCTTACGTGAGATGGGCAAGAGACTTGACCTATTGATCATTCAAAGTCTAACTTCAATGTCATGTTAGGGCATTTAACCTAAAACTAATTAACAATGGGTGAAATAGCCCCTCAATTATATAAACCAAATGTGATCCTAATCATTCGGTATGAGATACAATCTTTCTTTACATTCATATGGTTTTCACAGCAGTATTCCACGGCAAACTTGTTGGCCTACATTATCATTTTACAAGTAATTAATCAAAATTATGCAAGTGAAATATGATTAAATTAAATATTAAAATGGCTAGGAACAATGCATTATACCTCCAAGTAATCCTACCAGCCAAAGACACTTGTGATGTATGGACTCGAAATGTGAGTTGGGTGCTTGAACTAAAGAGCTCAAGGTGTATGAACAGTGGTGTATGAATGAACAGTGAGGATTAATTTGTCCTATGGCTAAGCCTAGTGGCTTCGAAAAATGCAACAGTAATCGTAAAACAGGGGTAAGAGCCGGGATCAAGTTAGAACACAGATTATAGTGGTTCACCACCTGAAAAGTTTGACTAATCTACTCTAATAGAGTCTCTTACTCCTTGAGATGTTTACTATCATAGTTATTAGTATCGTACGATACGCAATACGTATCGTACGATACATTTGAAAAATAATATGTATCGTGTCTCTATATCGTTTTTGTACCGTATTGTATGATACACGATACGTACGATACGATACATCCGATACATGACGATTCTATTTTTTTTTTTTTTGGGACTGAAATGACATTATTTTATCCTATGACTTATTTTTAAATCTCTAGCCAGTGAAATAACGTCGTTTCAGTTGTTATGGTTTAAAAAAATAAAATAAAGTCTCCTGTTAATGTTGTTCAATTGAATTCAAAGTTATTCAAACAATTAATGTTAAAAGTTTGAATTAGAGGTCTTTACATTTTGATATTACTGAAGTATGTTGGGAACTTGAATAGTTGGTGAAATATTACTGAAATGCTATATTATTATGAGTCTATGATTTTTTTACAAAGCTATATATATTATTAATTATTTAAAAATTAGAATTACGCGTATCTTACGATACATGATACGATACGATACACTATTTTTTTTAAAACGATACGCTTTCCAATACGCGATTTGACAATTATGTTTACTATTGCTTAGGGGAGAAGATAAGGTTAAAATTGCAGAGATTCCAACTGGTTTTTGTATAAGGGTACACCTCTTGTATTTATACCCATAGGTAGGGTGATCCTCATCAACACATGGTGCATAAGTTTATTAGGATTTTGTCGATGGAATACGGTGTGATGTAGCCTTCTAGAACATGTTGAGGTGACATTTTGGTCTGTCTTCAAACTTAGATACGCAGTAGTCTTCCATATTTACGAAAGATCCTATTGTGAGTTCACTCTATTTAGGATGACCTCTTGTTCTTTTAATCAGCTCGTGAATAAAGGAGCTCGATCCAAACACCTGACCTGAGCTGAAAATGATTAAGATTCTCCTCATGATGTAACATGGACGATCTGAATTCCTATATATGAGGTCATACTTGGACGACCTAGACCATTAGCTATTTCTATAATTCAGTTATGAAAATATCCTTCTATTTACTCTTGGTATGAGCTTTAAATGGTATGAGCTTCTAAATAACGTCTTTCAACAACTAATTTAAACGGTAACCTAACGGTGTTAGGTTACACTTTAAGTCCTTTAAGATCGTCATTTGGAATGATGCCTTTTAATCACACAATTTGTTTTTGTGATATTTAATTGCTTATCATGTTTCAATTTTTGTTTGAACTAAAAAAAATTTGTTTAAATCCAAAGCAATGCTATAAGTTCATTGAACAATGCCATGTTTTGCCCAAAATTTTATAAACCATGAACATACAAAAAAATGCAACTTATGAAAAATGATACTTATGCATTAAAAAAACAAATTTATTACCTGAGACTGTATAAAATACAGTTTGACAATAATGTGTTTGATGTTTATAACAACATAGAAGTTGACCACATACACATAACCTTGATGGAATAAAAGTGTCTAACACTATCACTTAAATCCAAAAAATCAGAAAGTTCAGAATCGGAAACAAGTAATGGATCCTCTAAAATTTCAATCTTAGCATAGACATGATCGAAATGCTCAATTTTTGTAAACTTGATTGCATGCAAACGATCAAGCCGACGTTGTATCTGATCATTTTCACTTTCAAGTCTAGTTATCATCTCGTCATGGTTGTTTGAGCTCTATGTATGGTATATATCAACCGAACGTGCCTTTGGTACCACTAGTCCATGCCAACGACAATATACTTCAATCTCACGTTTGTCGTATAACTCTCGTCATCTTAGTGTGGGTTCGAAGTAAACACCCGGATGCGGATTGTAGGTCGCATGCCCAATAGTTAAGTGTCCAACGTGCCTGAATTGGTTATAAGTGTCGATGAACTCATTATGGAACTCACGCTTTTGTCCATACCACGTTAAACCACTGGAACCTATATACGATCCAATAGAAGAAACTATCTTCTACGATGTTGGTTGGTTAGTTGAGAGTTGACGTTCGTTGGCTAAAGATGAACTATGTTGTTCATTGCATAATGAAGAACCTTCAGTGATTTGACTGGATTGCGTATTTAATGTGTGTCTAGCCATTTTTTTCCCTATGGTTTACATAGATATGAATGATGGTTTAAATAGGTCCGGTTGTACATTTTAAAATTACAATGAAATTATATAAAAAATTGACATGACATCACCCTACCAAGTTGTGACATGATTTGACACTGTCAAAGTGATGATATGATAATACATTGATTACACTAATAAGTTATTGGATTACTTAGCAATGATTACCACTTATCAATATATGAGATTGAATACATTAGGGCACTGAGTACAATTGTTAATCTTCATTTAACATATAATCATTTGATAGGTATTGTTCATTAGAGAAGACAATATTTTGCACAATTAGTGTCAACTCTCATCCATATGTAGTTCCCACCATGTCAATTGCTAATTGGTGTATATAATATCGACACCTACGAACTATCATTCTATTATTCTCTCTTCGAACTTGTTTTACCGCTGAGTCATACTCCGTTCTATTCTTTCGTTGCATCGTTAGTGAATGTCTATGTGACACCAATATGTCAAGTTCTCTTAATTATGTGCATAATGCATCTGATTCATTAGCACGAAATGCCCATTCTCATGGTATTCCTGCATAATACTCTTTTGAATCGAAAAATCTCCCACTTTTGTAATCATCATTTCGCTCTTTTAACAACCAAACCCGTTCACGTCTGCGATTGTTATATACTGTAGAACCTCTTGATGTAGACATAACGTTGATTATATGCCATATCAATCACGTAGAAGGTGTTTATATAGTGGTTTCAAAACCCTGATCATATAATATTAGGGTTTTGTCACTTCAGCATATGGGTTACAGCAAAGCTGACAACAGATTGATTGACAAGGCCATATTAGCAGTGTGTAGTCACTTCAAGAGTGTGTCACTTCAGCACATGATTTGTTGAAAAGCTCACCAGTCAATATTCACACAGTGTTGAGGTAAAGCAACAGTGTGTAGTCGTGTAATGTCATCAGCGTGTACTCAGGCTCTTAATTATCTAACGTCCTTTTACTAGTACGTAGTCACTTCATCATTACATCACTCTTTAGCCTTATCAAATGTGTGTAGTCACTACATGAGCGTGACGTCTATGTTCTCTATGCATTGGTGCACATGAAAAATTAGGGTTTTGTCACTTCAGCACATGGTTTGTTGAAAAGCTCCCCAGTCTATACTCACATAGTGTTGTCAACTTTGTGTAGTCAATACAACACATGGTTCATTAGCAATTTTAGGGTTTTGTCACTTCATCAACAATTTTATTGATGCAGTGGTTTGTCACTTCATCATGTGGCTTGCTGAAAAGTCATGCAAGTGCAACAGTAGTTTGTCATTTCATGGATTCTTTGGGACTATTTATTCAATATTTGTAGTTGACTCATTGTACACAATTCATCTCGAACCATGAATTATAGTCCGGGAACGTTATTTCAAAGTTTGGGTCATCATTGGACATTAGAGGCAATGTTATCAAAACCGGACCGGACCGGCCGGTCCGACCGGTTCAACCTCGAATCGGGGCCTTGACCGGTCCGGTTCTCTAATTGGACCGCTTAAGGTAAAGAACTGGCTATAAACCGGAAAATCGGCCGGTTTTCATAAAAATCCGTGAACCGACGATTTTTAAATAACCAGACAGTTTAATACCCATTTAAAATTTAAATTACATAAATAAATTAAATTATATTTTGTACAGATTTGGGGCTTTTTTTTGCCCTAAATCATAGAACACCACTGAACAGAAGGCAGTAGCACCATCACCAGCAGGCTCCAGCGACATCAAGGCCTCAACTGCGATCAAGCTCCATCGACATCGACTGCGATCAGCGAACTCAATTGCGATCAGGCTCCATCGACTGCGATCAAGTGAACTCGCGAACTCAACGAACTTATCTCCTCCCCTTAAGGTAAAAAGTTTTGCTGTGATTCGATGGTTGCTAATAGAACCAGGTTTGTGTTTGACCATGTGAAATCACAAGGTTTGTGTAAGATAGGTCTGGTTTGCTGATAGAACCAGATTCATTTGGTGTCCCAAAATCCTTTTGTGCCAAATATTTTTGGGTAAAAAGTTTTCAATTTGCTCATAGAAGTCATACAAGTCAGCCATTGTTTATGAGTTATACTGCTAAGTCGCTGACTATGACAATTGACATCTCTGCTTCATGTATAATCACCTCCATACGCTCGTCAAGGACTACATCTGTGACTTTAATTTTTTAGTATGATGTGTGATGTTTGTTTAATTATTTGGTGTTTAATTCTGCACATTGTTGGGTGATTTTGAGCACATAATTATTATATATATATTTTTTATTTTTTTTATTATATGGCATGTCCGACCAATGACCCACCGGTTGAACCAGTGAACCATTGACCCAGTCCCCTAGCCGGTTCGATGACCGGTCCGGTTCTGATAACATTGATTAGAGGACAAGTTATTCTATCCATTGAATTATCGTTTACGTTATTCAAGTAGAGCCATAAGCACCATGAGGGTCGAATTGTAATATCATTTGATGGAAAGATAAAGTCTAAGTGCAGATGTGTGCATTTACAATATATGAAGGCGTCGACAAATTGTCATTGATATGCCAGTTGACACTTTTTAAGAATTGGAGTGAGCATTGTTTCGTTTTTGAGCTAAGAACAATTGCATGGCAGTCCATTTAAATCGGTATAACCTTCATCGCATCACATGAGACTGTGCTGAAGAAAGGTTGAGAGAAGAAGCACATATAAGTTTCCTCTTAACTAGAGAAGCTGAATGTATTTCTAATGTCGAGATGTCTGATGAAGATGTAGACCCATGAAAATGATTAAGTGTTCTGTTACTATTGTGTTGTAACATTCAGAGAATATTGTCATTGTTGTGTTTACATTATGTTATTCTATTAAATGTATCGTTGGTAGGTTCTGTTAATTATTTTTTAAAAATAAATTATCTTGAAGTTGGTTTAAATGTGTTGCATACAATATTGATTTCTATGTGACAACATGATTGAATACTACAATTGAAATTCATAAAATGATTATATGAAATCATTTAAAAATTGAAAGTCTATACTGTACAGCTACCAAAATACAACAACAAAACTAAGTACCACATGGAGGGCTGTCGCCAATACTCATGCTGAGTCTCGTGTGGTCCCTCCTATGTCACCTATGATACTGTAAAATCCGGGTAAATTTGATTTTTTTTTCTGAAAAATGGCAAAATGATAATTTGCCACTATAATGCGGATTTAAAATACGTATTTCTCTAGAGCTTGGATGACGAAACGGACCTCACCGTTGTATTCGTCTCGTGAAATCTAGTTACGCAGATAATTTTCGTCGAATTCCGAGATAGTCGAATTTTACGCGTTTTACGAGACGACTGTGTCGAATGACCTCACAAAGGTCCCCAAAAATAAAAATTATAAAATTTCCTTATAACTGAATTAAAGTTCAAATAAAATTAATTTGAACTTAAACCGGGATGAAATTAATCGTTTCGGGGCGAAAACAGACTCGGACAAGGGGGGACGTGTGGCGCAACGTGGACCAAGTGTTAAGGGTTATAAATATGAGAAAATATCTGATTTTGGAGCAGAATACTCCCCATTTCTCTGCTAGTTCACGTTGGAAGAGGGAAGAGAGGAGAAAAGTGAGAAATCCAATTTTTCTCCCTTCGATTCACGGAGTTCCGTCGCTCAAATCAACTCGAATCAAGAATCAAAGTTGATCTCCTCGACGAGAGCTACACAACCATACCAAGAACGAAGGATTTCACCGAAGATCCAAGAGGGGACTTTGGGGAAATCAAGAGTTTTGGGGCTTGAGAGGTGTTCTTGAGGTTCTCCACACTTTATCTCACGCTCCAAGACGTAGGGTTCCCTGCTACTTTGGTTTACTTCTAACCTATGGTTCCATATGAAATGGTTAGGTATATGGAACTATACATGTCACTTGCCTCTTGTTATGGAAGTGAGGAATTGGGTATAAAAGTGGCTTAGACCAACTTGTAGCTTAAATTTGATATGTGGAAGCTATTGGTGTAAACTCTTGAAAATTGGGTTTATGTGGGCTGTTTTGTGTATTTTAAACTTTCCTATTATAATTGGTTTAAATGGAAATGAGTAGGTATATGGAACTACACATTTCCCTTGCCTATGGTTATGGAGTAGGTGTAGAAATGATTTAATCAATTTCTAGTTTGAAATTGATATGTGAAGTTCTATGTGAAAATTCTTGGAGCTTGGTATTGTGTGGGCATGCTATGTGTTATATTGTGCCTTTTGAAAGAAATGAGTTATTTATATAAGTTATGTGATAACATGATTGGTGCCTTAAAGGTATTATGCTAAATGTCTATGTGAGAATTAAGCTTGTTAAGGCATAATTTATGTATGACATGCTTGAGAAAAAAAAGTAATGGATATATGTTGTTAATATATTAGCATCATGATAAATTTTGGTAATTATGTGCATTAGATATAAATTACCATAGCATATGTTGAAGTATGCGGTTAAATTGATCCATATGACATTCATTACATATGAGACTTGACATTGACATGCAATGGTTCATTACATTGCATTTGCACGGAGACATCGCATTAGGTGGGTGTGTGTGCATGGTGTGATCAAACACCACACTTGGTGATTGATGGGTGGGCTCTGGAAAGTTGGGTTGAAAATCCGACTGAGTCGCATGGTTGCATGAATATGGAGTCGGGGTTAGCAAGAAGGGCTAGAAAATCCCTCGGGTGAGAGACCCAGTGACTTGGATACGCACTCTAGTGGTATAAGAATCCATAAAGTGTGTCGGTGTACGCGAAACCGTTGATGGAAGTCCATGAATTCCGTGTCAGTTGGGTGCCGTTGGTGTAAGTCCATAAATACTCACCCCACGAAAGACCCGGAGATTTTAAAAGGATCATTGGATGAAATTCATCAATGACAGATTTTCTACACATTGGCATTGCATTGTGTTACGGGAGTCGGTGAGGGCTCGGGTTAAAGTGTGTGAGTGAGTTTCATCTCATTTCATGACATGACATGATAAAAGAATTCCAACATTGAATTGCATGTTCTTGTTTAGAATGGTTGTTGATTGTTACATGTGCACATTCATATGCATCTAGGGTGGGGAGTAGCCTCTGTAGGAGATACTCTATTGAGCGTTGCTCACCCTATACGGGAAAATATTTCAGGTGCGTGATACACACCGGTGGACGGCACTCATTTGGAGCCTCAAGGGTGAAGAGAAGCCGAATTGTGGCCTTAACCTTGGTTTTTGTAAAACTTTTGTTAAAACTATGTTTTGGGCATGTAATATATGTAAAAGAATTGTAATCAAACTTATATGGACTACTTTTAATATAACCTTGCATGTTTTTATATGAGTATGGATAAATGGATCTAGTGTGGTCAATGTTTACTCATAAATGGATCCGGTGCGGTCAATGTTGTATATTAGACCTCGGATGGGTCATGTGATTGTATATTGCACAGGTTGTGTTTTGGGTAGAGCTTCCCGTACAAAAGAGACTGCCCGAATTTCGTTAAATTATGGACCCCAATAAATGGGGCATAATGGCGTGATGTCGAGTTACATGATATCCACAGGTATTCCGCGGGTTGATGGATGATCAACGGACACCCAGATTTTTGGGGTGTCACAGATACGTTGACATAATTGCTATTATGTGGATTATGTCCATGACCCCTACCTCCAGCCCCGGCCCAGTCGTCCGCCTTAAACTCTTGGTCCGTCTCTCCCAGTGTATGATCCTGTGTCAACCTCTCTCCACGTAACATAGTGATGTAGAACGGCTTTATGTTTTATTCTATTTTACTTTTATTGTTCTATTATTTATTTATTTAGAATGAGAGTTAATTATGAATATTCTAGAGTTATTTACTGCCTCAACCATGTCAATTTTCCTAATTTATTAGACATTTCTTATAGTTAGGGATTTATTTTCGATTTGGAAACCTTAGGGTTTTGGGTTTTCGTGTAAATTGTTATATGTACTACAATTCTATGCAGTTAATGAATTGAATAATACAATATTTAAGAGTTATTATCTTCCGTTTCTCTGTGGATTCAGATTGTTTTTATTATTTACACTTGGAGATAGTGATCTCTTTGTGTTCTTCATTATCCGTTGCGACAATTGGTATTAGAGCTCATTTCTAATTAGCGAACTGGTGACAACTTTCCTCGTAATGGTGATTATCTGGAAAGGGCTCTTCCAAGAGCCAACTTCTTTAGTTCTCAGTGTTCGTCCTAGCAAGCCTATCATGAGTTTCATGTCTTGGTTGCTCGATCAACGTTTGGAACGAACCAAGATCCAGATTGGAATAGGGTTTGCAATAACGATAGGGCTCGTATTTGACCTATTCGAGATCTCAGTCCTGTCCTCCATAAATAACAACATATATATGATTATGTTTCTGTTGATGATGATGAGTATGGTACATAAAAATTTGATAGCTATGATTATTCTAGATATCATCGAAGAGATGATTATGATTCTAGAAATTTATTTACAAAAGTTAACCTACAATGTTTTGATGGTTACATTCATAAAGAAGATTTTTTATATTTGTCGGCCAAAGTTGAGCAATGTTTTGATTATCATGAAATTCCTGAAGAGTGAAAAGTAGGTTTAGTCTCATACAAATTGAAAGGCATGACTTATCAATGGTGGGAACATGTGAAATTATCACGTGCAAGTCAATAGAAATCCAAAGCTCGTTCTTGGCAAAAGATGAAACACTTGTTAAAATAAAGATTTGCACTTTTATATTATGATGAAGACAAAGGATACAAGTATGGTGCATATCTATATAATAAAGTAGCTTACAATTCAAATTTCAAAAGATAAACAAAATGACTTTTGCTTTTCGCGGTTCAGATCGCTTTAAATTTTACTTTAAAATTAATCTAACGGCTAATATTAACACACTAAATTTAATAGGAAAAATAGACTCCTAAGGGTGTGTTTGGAGTGACTTTTTAAAAGTACTTCTAGAAATTATTTCTCATAAGTACTTTAAAAAAAAAAATAGTCTTTGAAACCGTCCCACCACCGCCGCCACCATCGCCATCACCACCATCGCCACCGCCACCACTGCCACTGCCACCACTGCCACCGCCACCGCCACCACCACCACCTCCACCATAACCACCACCACAACCACCAGCACCATTGCCACCGCCACCACTGCCGCCGTCGCCGCCACCGCCACCACTACCGCCACCTTGCCGCCACCACTACCACCCCCACCCCCACCACCATCGCCGCTGCCACCCCCACCACCGCCGCCACCACCACCACCACCATCGCCACCACCACCACCGTCGTCGCCACCGCCACCACCACCGTCTCCTACCACCACCACCTCTCACCCCCACTACAACCGTGCTTAAATTGATTTATCTCTTCTCTATGTTTGTGATTTGATTTTGGATATGAATACAAAAATGTTTATTGTTTATCATTTTTTATTACTCTGTGCCTTCATGCACAAGCAATAACTAGTCAATCTATAAGGCAAACTTTTTCAGGTTATAATGATTATTCTGTGACTCAAATCTCATATCAAAATACGGTGAGTGTGGAGTTTTCAAATACTTTATTGGATCAAAAAATTAAAGTGGAAAATAATGAACCTAGTGAGGAGACCGAATATACTTATGGCGATGTTGGGGAGTCTCTTGAAAGTTGTCAACATGAGAAACTTGAAAAGAATTACACATGATATTATGAATTTTTAGGAGAAGAAAAACAACAAAGTTTTGGTTGATTTCCATGAACCACATATGTCCTTGGTATGTAGCGATATTCAAGCTTGTTATGTTATTGGAGTTCTAGAAAGTAATGAGACTTTTCCTCTTGTTGAAAAACAACTGGATGTGTGTGAGCATCACATGGATGGAAAGGCTACAGAACCAAAAGACAATAAGCTTGAGACTGCTGGTTTTGGTGATAAAAATGAGAATGACAAATTCATTTGTTAACACAGTTCCTGAGGACAGTAAACTTGAAAGTCTTGATGAATTTTGTGGAGTTGAGTAGAATGAAAATTTACTACATGAAGAATTTGTTGGTCCACATCTTTTTGGTTTTATTGATTTTCAATTTCTATTGGACCCTGATAATTTTGAGTTGTCAGATATTTGTCAAAAAATTCTTAAGGTCATGTTACGGTTACCGAAGGTTATTGAATGAGAGATTATTTTATCAGTTCTTGAAGGCATAACAAATTCATGCAAGTGTGTGCTTGAAAAACTTAATTTGAAGTATAAAGCTGATGCAGATAAATGTCGACACATCGAGTTATTTCAATGCATGGACGAGTTTTTTTTTAAAAAGGGAGGGTCTGATGTATATGTTTTATTCTATTTTATTTTTATTATTTTTTTTTATTATTTACTAGTAGATGCGCACGTGCGTTGCATGTGAACCATTTTTGAATTGAGATTTTTGACTTTTTAACACAAAAAATTTGCTTCTAAAATGACTCAAAACTAAATGTTAAATCAATATTAAAGAATTCAAAATAAATAGGTTAAACTTTGGATCAATTTCTGACATACACAAATACAACGAATTTGGGAATAAAATCATGCACCCTACTGAGTAGTTGAGTATTCATGCCATTTCCTCGTAAAACAACATCTCATTTCCTTATCATAACTTAGTTATAATTTTTTGTTTACTATCCGTAGACCACTAAATTGGGGCATTTTCTTAATCTCCCATTAATTTCTGAAAATGTCAGAATTATGCATTTAAACGATATCGGAGAACTTCTCGTCTTCCTTCATTTTGGCTTAAAGTTTTGTCTCACGCATCCAAACCTATGTGATTCACCCTTTTCAGCCTTTCACGGCACACCCTCCATTGTCAATCAATACATCCGAGCCATGTCATATTCAAGTCCTGACAAAAATAAGACAATATTTAAGCCAAAATGAATCACATAGGTTTGGATGATTGATTTTTTCTTTTCAAATATGTAAAGAATTGATTGATTTTTTCATCTCTCTCCCTCTCTCTATTTATATCAACATTACAACAACACAATTACACTAATAAGTTACAATTGTCTTATAATACACCAAACAGTTACTCATACGCTTTAATAAACCAATATATGAGAGAGGGAGAGAGAGAGAGAGAGAGAGAATAGTGGCAATCTAGAAAAGATCTAAAAATTCCATTTTCCGAGGCTCAAGTTTTTTTTCAAAAAATTGGTCCTTATCACAATTGAATGGAAGCTACAATTTCGGCCAAAATTTATGAGATTTTTCTTTTCAAAATTCAAATGTGGTGGTTTTGGGTGGGCAGCACTTTCTGTGTTAGGTGAGGCGTGATCTTCGGTTGTGCATTGTGAGGGAAAGTGGAAGCTGAGGGTTATTTTGGACAATAGATACTAAAATAGACTTAAAACTCAAATAAAGTTTTTTGGTGGACTTTTTACCCCCATAAATCCAAAAATATAGACCGATCCCCAAATTTCCCATCAAAATACACCGTCGATCCAAGAAACTTCCACAAAGATTTTTCACAACTCTCTTCAGTGCATGTACATATTGCCTTTTTGCTTTTTTGCATTGCAACGAAAGTGGCAAGTAAATAGAGATAAAATTATAATTTATTTGGAATTAAATAATGAACAAGAAACACTATAAATTACAACTCAATAAAATAAAATTATAATTAAAAAATTTAGGATCAATACTAAAATATCAATATTAATCCCATACAAGACCAAAAAAATATTACCCTTATTTTGCAGCAAATTAAATACAGTACAAAAAAAATAAACCAAAAAATAAGTGTTTGGCACGGTAGTGTTATCGTCTATATAAGAAATGTTAGCTGATGGAATAATGTTACAGTACCACTGCAGTACTGTATTAAAGCATATCTGTTTTGTTCATTTTGTTTTGGAGGATTCGTATCCATTGAGTGCGAAAATATTAAAATAATCAAAAATAATCACAAAAGAAATTTTACAAGCATGACATTTTTGGTATATGAAATGTGGAGCTATTATACCAAAAAGTAGCAGACCCACATTTTTTTGGGGGATATGCATTGTTGCTAAAGTTGTTAATGCAATGTTGATTTTTGGACTTGGCCGATGAGTGTTTGCAGTGTTGCTCAAGTGTATCAATGTTTCATTATGGATTGAAGGGTGAGATTGGGACCTTCTTTATGCGTAATTCCAAAATAACTCCAAGGACAGACTGTCATACAGTCCTTGCCTCTCAAAAAGGCACATGAATGGATTTCTGTGATTTCAATCTATAACGTCAAAGACACCAAAAGACTTCAGTTTTGTGTGCCTCTGCTAGTATGTCATTAGTTTATGAAAAATTCAATGCAAAACTGGCCTTCATGTGGGATGTTTGATCAATGAAAAATCCCACAAACCCTATGCAATAACACCACATTAATCATAAGTTTAACTACATCTTTAACCGAAGCCCTTTCCTCTCCTTTCTCTGTGCCACTTTATATAGTCCTTCCCTCCCTTCAGTTTTCTTCATCTCTCCCCACATAATCCCTTTTTCTCTCTCTTTCTCTCTCTATAGCTTTCCTACGATGGCTCTAAAATGGGCATTCCTCTTGCTTACAATCACCTGCTTCATTGCAAATTCAACTTCAGCCAGGGAGCTGCTGCCTGGGCAACAAGGCTTCGACCTCAAAGCCAGTACCGAAGCCAATGGAAGCCTAGTCGAGTGTCTTAGCGCACTGAAAGAGATCAAATCATGCTCAGATGAGATCGTTATTTTCTTCACTAATGGCACAACTGATATCGGCCCGCCTTGTTGCCAAGCAGTCAAGATGATCACCCACCAGTGCTGGCCTGCTATGCTGACTGCCCTCGGGTTCACGCAAGATGAATGCTACATCCTTCGAGGCTACTGTGATGCAGCCTCCGGGCCTGCTCCGAGTCTGTCACTGCAACTTCCAGCCAAGAAGAATGGGAAGGCTTAGTATTTTTGGGCGAATTCTGGGCCTTTTGTTGCCATGATTGGCGTGCCAAATGAGTTTATTTAGTCAGTTTCTTATTGCTATGGTTTGTTTATGCTTGTTCTAGTGCATGCACTATGTGTCTGTCTTGGAGTAAAATGAGTATTTGGTTCTATGTTCTATGTCAAGGTGTAATGTGTTTGTTCTATAGTCCTTTCATACGGCCTACATCATTAGTTTAGCTAATTTGGTTCTCTTTGTTTGATGCCTATAGTTATCATGGCTATGTCATAAGCTCATAGGTATAGCTTATCATCATATCATATCCTCTGAACATAACTTGACTTCTTGATTGGTTGAAAATTAAGTAAAATCCATAACAATCAATATTAAACTTAAAAAATATTATTTTGAGAAGGTTGTTACGTTCATATTGTACCATGCATATATCTCTCACTGGCCATGGCATGGATCAATCAGCCACTAAATGATTTATGAGCCCGTACCTCGAGAAAGTTTTTAAAAAAGAGTAAAGCAATGCGGCCCCAAAGATACCCAAATAAGGGCATTGCGAATGAGTTGGCAGGGATGATCCAAAAAAAAAAAAAAGAGTTGGCAGGGTATATAATTCAGAACTTGAGAGCATCTAATCGATAAAGATTCAAATGAAATGAACATTTTTTGAGATATGTTTCGGACAACATAGCTCTACTTCTAGGAGAATGCCTAGGGAGTAAATTGACGCTGAATTTGACTAATTTGTCAAGCCTGTTGACATAACCTGTCAAGGATAGAAAGGAGAATAATTTCCAAAAATAAAGTTTGATTTTTCTATTGATTCTAGATTTAGAGAGAAAAAAAAAAAAAAAAGAAAGCAAAAATCATGTGTAATGGGAATTGGTGATTGAGCTCGGACTGACAGATTGCAATATTGGAATTTAGAATATTCATAAATAATTGCAATTCAACCCAAAAAATGCCCATATAAATATCAGCATTTGTAAAAAAAAAACTTAATTTACTATTTTATTCCTAATTATTATTAAAAATTCAATAATATATACATTACTTTCATCTAATTTTTAGTTCCTATACTTATTTGACTTGTAAGTTATTTTGGAATCTTTTATTAACAGTTTTTGACTTCCGAATTTTTATTACTTTCATCCAATTTTTATTTCAATTTATATATATATTCTATATATATATATA
The DNA here is from genome assembly GCA_951799425.1 of Ilex aquifolium. NCBI lineage: Eukaryota > Viridiplantae > Streptophyta > Magnoliopsida > Aquifoliales > Aquifoliaceae > Ilex > Ilex aquifolium. Next base: position 30,547,867 of record OX637391.1, read on the forward strand.
GTTGTCGGATTGGATTCTATGATTAAATATATGTCATGTTTGATTTTTTGGTATGCAACATTATCATCTATATAATAAAGTAGAACGATTTTGAATTTAAGAGACAAAGAGTGGCTCAGATCGTTTCGTGACCAAAAAAGATATCATCTAAGGAACGACGTTATTCCAAACTGTCTCGAGCTATTGACGTCTCAGATCGTTTCGATCCGACGTACCACATTAGCTATTAAAAAAATTTTACTCCTCAAAACTTTTAATTTCCAAAACTAACATGCCTAAATTTAATTTTCCCCACCGGTCAACTCAATCAAACCCAACAATTACTGCTAGAATATGTGCCCGCAATTACCCTGCCAGAATATTAATTTCCATAATTAATATCTCAAAATTTTATTCCGGCAATACTCTGCCCTCCTCTCTCTCTACTCCCAATTAGTCTCACTCATGGCTTAATTTGCTCACCCTCCCTATTTCTCTCTTCCCCTGCTTCTGTCTCTCTCCTTTATTAGTCTCTCTATCTCCCTCTCTCTCTTCCCCCTCCCTCTCTGGACACATCCGACCAACTCACCACCGCCGAGCGACCCACCACTGAGAGATACATCACTGAAAATACAGTCCAGGTCCTCTCTCTCTCTCTCTTCAACTTTCTGCACAAACACACAAACTAACACACAGCATAACGCACGCACACTGCACATGCAAATCACACGCACAGCCACTCACTCACACATTCTTTTACATTTTTATTGTATTTGACTAATTAGGTTTGGTTTGAATCACAACCACCACAATGTATATCAAGTGTTGGATAAAAATTCTCAAAAGAGTTACAAACATGAAGAGTTCGAAATGATGGGTTTGATAGGATTTTCTTGGATGAGTACCGTTCATGTCGTGGATGTTTCACAATACTGCATGTGATACTTGGTTGAACTTGATTTTTGCATTTCATTTTTTAAAATCTGCACATTGTTTGGAGTGATGGTATACTGTTTTGATTGATGAATCTATTTTGAAACTTCGTGTTAGGCATTGCTTGGTCAGTCCCTCTCTTTGGTAGCTGAAAGGTATACATTTGTTGTATTTTAATCATATGGCAATAAAACTTTCTCAAAAAAAATCGTATGGCACTAAAATTGCAAACAGGAACACCATTCCGGCAACATCCAACCAGTATGACAAATATTTCAACTCCAGTCAGAAACTTTACTTCTCCTGTTAAATTTTCATTTTGATATTACTCTAATTTTGATGTCATATTTTTCTGGGTTTTTATTTTCGGGTTCTTTTCAAGTGGACTATTTTTTTCAATGCAAATGTTCTACATTGATTGTTCAATGCGATTCTATTTTGCTGCTTGAATGTATAAACTATTGATACTATATGTGGATTTTTCATTTTTCAGTTGGTGTTTTTCAAAATTCATTTTTCAACTGTTGTATTACAATTTAAATTCAGTACTTAATTTTTAATATAACTCGATTCTTTGTTAATTACTTTTGTATACTTTTTTTAAAAAATTTCTCTTTTTTGGTCCTCCGTGTCCATAGCAATTCTCTTATTTATTACAATATATTGGTATCTATTCAACTTTTTCTTGGCAATGTGATGTTTGGAAGTTGTTTAATGTTTTAATCTTTGGCAATGTGTCCGCATGTTTATTTTGCAGAATAGGGATTGTAAAAGAAGATCTAATTGGTTCATATTAGCCTAAAAAAAACACAAGGTGAAATTATGTAAACAATATTTTTTTTTATACTCAAGTGCTTTGAAATGATAGTGATTGGTTCAATTAGATGATGTTAAATGTTAGTAGTTACTATTAGGACGTACATTTCTATGAGTAATGCTACACTGATCAAATTTTGGGATCAAATTTGAAGCTCAAATGACATGGCAGCATATTATTTGGAGTCTTTATTGGGACCCAAATGACATGGCACCAAATAAAGAAGTCCAAGTCAGTTGCCATGTCATTGGTCTCCAAATTTAGTCTCAAAATTTGGTCAGTGTAGCATTACTCCATTTCTATAGGTATACAACATGATTTGATCATTAATTGTTATTCATATTCAGCATTGACATCAATCACAGTCTGTAAAGTTAATCAATTTTTTATGAGTTTGATTTCTGACAACTTCTTGAGTGCATCATGTTTTCAATTTAAAGTCCTGAGTCTATGATCTTTGGTTGCATATCATCCGTTTTGATCGTTATTAGCATCAATCATTCATTCTAATGCAATCAGTTAGTTTTGTGAACATTTTCTTCTTGCCTACTTTAGATCCTAATCCTGTGGAGGCTGATGTTACTCTCTAGAGTAAAGTCTATCGTCGACAAATGCATATTGGTGGGTGTTTTGAGTTTCACTTCTGTTGTCTTTTTTGTTTGCTATGAAGATTTAGTCAAAACTTTGATATTGACCATCTAGATTGGCATTGATGCAAGTGGGATTTGGGCATCCAGTGGAGTGGAAGTTCTGCAAATTTGTTGAGGAACCTTAATTTGGGCCAAGGTTTCGATACTAAAGACAATGTACAGTGTCAAAAATTTAGGTATTGGTATATGTCCTATGGTTGTAATATTACCTCTAAAAACTTTGTTATTATTTGAGATTGTAAAGTGTAGTACATATAAACTTCTCTTTGGCAGGACGATAATACGAGACTAGAAATTATAGCTTTGAGGAAGTAAACCATTTTGTGGCTGAACAACTTCAAATGGTAGGTTTATGCCTTCACTTTTTCTGTTAGAAGGTAGAATTCAGAATGTTGTGTTTGGCCAACGAGTTGAATTTTGGTTTCTTTTGATTGTGCAATAGGTTTGTACTTGAAACATATTATAATATATATATTATTTAGATCAATAAATTTTTTGATATTATAATATCTTTTGATAGTGCGCATAAGTAGTTGTTTGCAATTTTTTGTTTTACATAGTGCCTTCAGGCACGGGCAATTGCTAGTATTATTATAAGGGTTAATTGAATAGGAGGTTCCCAAAGTATGAAGTTTGTCTCATTCTGGTCTCTAATATTTCAATTGCATTATTTTAGCCCCTGAAATATTGAATATCTATATAATAAAGTAGCTTACAATTCAAATCTCAAAAGATAAACAACATGACTTTTGCTATTCGCGGTTGAGATCACTTTAAATTTTACTTTAAAGTTAATCTAACGGCTAATATTAACACCCTAAATTTAATATGAAAAATAGGCCTCTAAGGGTGTGTTTGGAGTAATTTTTTAAAAGTACTTTTAGAAATTATTTATCATAAATACTTTAAAAAAAAATAGTGTTTAAAACCGTTCCAGCACTACCTCTACCACCACCACCGCCGCCACTCCCGCCACCACCACCGTCGCCGTCGCCACCACCACCGCCGCCGCCACCACCGCCGCCGCCGCCACCCCCACCGTCTCCCCCAACCATCACCGTCTCCTACCACCACCACTGCTACCCACCACCTCTTACCCCAACTACAAACCGATGCTTAAATTCTTTTATCTATTTTCTATGTTTGTGATTTGATTTTGGATATGAATACAAATATGTTTATTTTTTACCATTTTTTATTACTCTGTGCCTTCAGGCACAGGTAATAACTAGTAATTCTATGTGGTCCCTCAAGTAGACAGTATCTAGATTACTAACGATTTTTTTATTATAAATTTGTCACGTAATACCTAAATATTGGCAAAAAATAATAATTTGAATAACTCTTGACTAAATTTATACTCAAATTTTGGTCAAAGAGCTACTCAAGCTGCACAGTTTTGATAATGAGCTATCCAAATTTTGGTCAAGAGTTATCCAAATTATTTTTTACCCAGATTTATGTATTACGTGATAAATTTATGATAAAAAATCGTTAGCAACTTAGATGTTGTCTACTTAAGGGATCACATAGAAACATATTCAATATTTCAGAAACCAAAATGATGCAATTGAAATATTGGTGACAAAAATGAGACAAACTCTATACTTTGGAGACCTCCAGTGAATTTAACTCTTATTATAATACAAATAATAGTATTGCAATTTAATCAATCTCTTTGACAAAAAATGTAATAAATTTATAATATTATTAGATGTGCAAATACTTAATAATGATAATCTTACAATGAAACTTTATTGTAAAAAAATAAAAAATTGTCTAATGGGTCTGGGAGATATTTAAACAAATTTCAGATTAGATACTCAAAGAGTGGTAGAATAGATCGATAGGTTTAACAATAGTTAAAATAATAATTAATTATTCCACACATAATTTATGATTCAATTTAATTACATATATAATTTGAATTTCTTATAAAAAAATTATTATTTAAATATATTCACGTGTCACACGTCGTGAATTGCTAATAATAATAAATGTTCAATTCATCTAAATATGAGAGGAAGAAGAGCCTTCAAATTCAAGAATTGAAGATCATGGCGGGCTGCAGCATAATTTAGTATGTGGGCAATAAATGTTTGACAAGTGGATAAATTTTTGGCAATTTGACAATAGTAACAAGGATGCTTCCTTTGTGCTTTCTTTGTATTTGTTATTGTTATTACGAGTGGCAGAGCAACATAGAGATTTAAGGGTCACGACATCAATGATTTCTTTTGCCACAGTGCCAATTGACACTTATAATTTTATTGTTATAAGAAACCCACAAATCAAAAAAAAAAAAAAGAGGAGCGCAGAGCAAAATCAGAAGAAAAAACTCAAAAAAACTATTCATTAATCCATCATTTATTTCCAGAATCAAACCAAACATAAAGGAAGGAAGACAGAAGATTTCTAATCGAATCGATCTTCCTCATCATCGTCGGAAGCGTTGATGAATTTCCATGAAGAAAAGTCACCGACATCAATTTCTATGGTTTCGAAGGCACCAAACAGATTTCCTATTCATTCTTGATCAAGAACAGATTTCCCATGAAGATAAGTCCAATCAAGAATGATATTTTAAGTCCAAACATGAAGATAAGATTTTCCATGTTCGTAGAGGTACGTAGTTGCGAGAGAAAGAAATGGAGATCTGCGTGTTCTTGATCAAGAATGAATAGGAGAAGGGTATCGTGATGTCTTTCATTTAGTTCACCCGCATCTCTCAAATTTAGGCTGAAATCATGTGATGAAGGCAAAATAGGTAATAAATATACAATAACTGCCCAACCCCACTAACCTAGGGACCGCATACAATGCTTTTTAAAAAAAATGAAAGATCTTTTTTAATATTAAAAAACCGATATGACTAAAATTGGTTTAGACACCAAATGAAGAACCCTAACCTAATTAACTATATATTTTATTGGGTGGGACTATTCTCACCCCACACATCTTCGTTCGTACCCCATTAAAATATAAATAATAAAACTACTAAGATCAATCCTTTTATACATACCCCACTAGTAACTAAACACACCTCATTCTATACCCGTCTCATTAATAACAAAATTTATCTTAATTTTCACCTTTTAGGGTTTCTTTCTATCCATCTCACACAGGCTGTACACAAAATATACTCAATTCGATTCCACTTTGGATTTCTTTCATGAAAATTGCTTCAATTGTCGTCGTTCGATCTCTATATTCTCTGACCTCATCGTCGAAATAGTAATCTGATTCCTCTATGCGCTTCTGTTTTTTGCTTTCTTAACCATTGGTTGAAGGAATTCACAAAGAAAAAGATCTTTTGTACCGGTAATTTCTTAATATACAGAAAGAAATCTCTTGGAATATTCGTTATAGGTCGCATATGAAACTAAGTTTCTTGAAAATAAAAAAAATTCGTGGAATCTTCGTTGTACGTTGCATATGAAACTAAGTTTCTTGAAAAGGAAAATAAAAAGATCATCGAGTCTCTCTCCTCAAATCACACATTCTATACATAATTATTTGTTCAGTTTTAGTAGATAATTCAGTTGAGTATATTTTGTATAGACTATGTAAAATGAGTATTGAAAGAAACCCTAAAAGTAAAAATTGAGATAAGTTTAGTTATTAATAGAGTGAGTATAAAATGAGGTAGATTTAGTTACTAGAGGGTGTGTATAGATGTAATGATTTTAATAATTTTATGATTTATAGTTTAATGGGGTGAAAATATAGATTTGTGGGATAAAAATAGCTCCACCTTATTTTATTTGGCTTTTACTTGGAAAGTTGGCTAGTTCAACACGTCATGGACTCTTTTGTGAAGTCTTTGACTTTGCCAAGTAAAAGGATTACTTTGAACCGCTGAAAAAATTGAGCCCATGTGCTAAGCTTCTCACCATTCGACCACATCTGCATATTGTTCAAGAATATTGGGTTTGCTAAGTTAGTTTGGGTCTTCTTTGAGAACATCAATTTTATTGAGCAAGCACGTTCTCTTTCACTTGTTTATTGAAAACATTTTGTAATCTCTGACATTTGATAATGAAATCTTATCGCTGTTTTGTTTGTGGACATAAACTTATTTGTGTGTTTTATTTTTATTCTATTTCGTTGCATTATTATTTTACTTTGACCTTAGTTCATAACTATTTAAAAATGAACCGACTACGATCAAATTTCTAAACTACTCTAATATTCAACCAAAGTAAGATTTTAGAATGACTTTGTTCTCTTATCTTGCCTCACCAAATTGTACAGTAATTAACCCTACTCGTAACTGAACATATGAATTGATTATGGAACAAGTTTCATGAACTCTTCATCTGCCATATTAACAATTCAGCAACAAAATTTCCCATCCCATAGCTTTTCTACTTCAATGCCATAGTCTATTGAAATCCCTATTCAAATAACGTTCCCACAGGGTCCTCTATATAAATCAAACACCTTGTAATGTTCTACTCGACAGTTTCACACACAGGCATACTCAAACCATGGCCTACTCTTCCAAGCTCATTCTAACAGGCACAGCCTTGCTAGCATGTTTCATGGCTTCCGCGGCAGTGGCTCGACCATTGGGCACCGAATCAACCCTCGTGGCTCGGCTAAAATTAGACGGTGAAGAGAGATCGTCGAATTGTTGGGAGTCTCTCTTTCAGCTCCAATCGTGCACAGGTGAGGTCATATTGTTCTTCTTGAATGGAGAGACCTATCTAGGTCCTGGCTGCTGTCGGGCCATTCGAGTAATCCAACATGACTGCTGGCCCTCCATGCTCGGTTCTGTTGGCTTCACCGCCGAGGAAGGTGACATCCTCCGTGGCTACTGTGATGCAGTCGACTCTGGCTCCACCCCTACACCATCAACACCACCACCTGCAATGCTGCCCAATACCACTACCTCCCACGCAGCGGTTCCGTCAAGTTAATTTCCATATAATAGACAGTACTGTCTTTGATTTCTAGTATCTATGTTAGGAGTTCTATCAGTCTATAAAGTATTTATTATGTTCGAGAGTTTGTGGTCTGTTGGTTGGTGTGGTACTGTGGTGCCATTGCAGCCAAATGTTCTAATTTCTGAGTATTCATAACTAAATGGAAAGTTTTCTACAATGAAATCAAAGACATTGGACGCTCATTTCCTTCATATTGTGCTTTTTTTTTACTAAGATTAAACGTAAAATCCATGGTATGAAGTAGAAAGGTGATGAAAAGGATTTGAAACTGAATTTATATGACACAAGAACAAATTAATTACCATACAATCCAGAGAAAAAAAAAATTCCTCTTCTACCCTCTTTCATATGTGAAAAAACTGTTTCAGCGACTCAAATTCATGTTGCAGAAGTTATCAACCTTATTATTACATCAGCACCAACACCGCACCCTCATTATCATATAATTAGCATTAGATAAGAAAGGTACATCCGGTCCAAAATGAAACCAACATAATAACTTTAATATTGCATCAACACCCCCACCCTCACTATAATATTGGGATCAGAATGATGAATACTCAAACTTAAAGATTTTCGAACTACAAATTTTCATTGTTTAACTTGGATTATTTTTTTGACCAAAAAAAAAAACTTCGATTATTATGTTATTCTTTTTCCTCCCACAAGGGCTACCAAAATCAATCACACCTTTTTAGAAGCTTTGATTTCCTACTAACGGGACTTCATGTAATTGGAATTATTGTCTTGTGCATACACTCCACACTTGTAATAATGGAAAGTTCCCCCATGGCCTGTTGCTTCATACATGAGAACCCAATCAATGTATACAGTAGGTAAAGGGACTCAGTATACTAAGAATAAAATCAATAAGGAACTAAATTGTGTATCCATATTATATGACAAAAAACGTGTATGGCAAAGGTTAAGCATGTTATCTTGTGTACTTTTGTCTTGTATGAAATGTAGGTTTGATCCTTAATTAGTTCATAAGCACTATCTCAATGGATCAAAGAAACCAAATTAAGTCTAGGTGTTGAGACTTGTGTTTTGATATTCCAGGAGCATACTTAGAATTAAAAAAAAGAAAGGAAGTTTAAGTCGGTGGATGGTAACCATGTGTCTACGCCTTTTGGTGAACCTCAGATGCTGTTTTTAGTATATTGATCACAAACGATACCAAATATATCAAATTTTTCTATCGTTATTTTTGGGATCAATTTTACAATTAATTCGGGGGTTCAATTGCATTAAAACTTTAAGTTTCTAGATCAGACTTGAACAAACTTTCGTTTGTGTTTTGACCCTCAAAGTACTAGAGAGCTTAAGTTCTATTTTTATAGTAGGTAAAGGGACTCAGTATACTAAGAATAAAATCAATTCATGTTTGATTGAAACCTGCATGCAGATTTTATTCAGATTTGGTCTAACTTTTGAGCAAACCCAATTTTGGTTTATCTGATTTAATTTTCAGATCCTGAGAACCATTTATTTTATAATATTGGGTAGTTTTAATGTGACTTTTTAAGGCTCAAATAGTTGAATTTAGTCATGAAGATTTTCTAGTAACATTTGCATGCTATTAGGAACTATGCAAACACTATTTGCATGTACTATACAATGAATGTTATTTGGGTTATTTGTGTGTCTTTAAAGTTATTTGCATTGAATTGCTTATGATATTTTGTAATAATATTAGCATGCCTTTAGATTAGGTTTGCTTCTGGTATATGTATGCTAAATTTGACATAAGCATATTTAAGAAATAATTTGACATGAATTTAAAGATTTATTTATGTCATGATTTATGCCACATAAAGATATCATATTGACTTATGAGTAGTCATAGCATCTTAAGTCATGTTGATTAGTGATTAATGCATTTTGATCACATAAAGATAAATAAAATTTTGGCATCTTCATATTGCAATTAAATTTTTATGAGTAATTATTTGGCCCCATAGGGAGGTAATTATTTTGTAATACTTAGTTGGAATAAGATAGTGAATTGGGTACCATGAGGATTGGATGCCCTATGCCCACAGACATGGGTTCTTTTCTTCTTAGTATTCTAAAATTTACTAGCCTTATTATAAAAGTAATAGCAAATTTAATGCATGTTGTGACCTTTGCCCATAGGAAGGTTTAAATTTTACTACTGAATTTGATATTGGTTGATTCAGATTATAGTTAATGTTTTCATAGCAATAATGTATGTGTTTCTTGGTTATGCAGTTGTTTCTACTTATAATGATTTTTCTCGTATTCCTTTCTTGCGTGGTGATAATTTTTCGGACTAGAAAGACAAAATCCTATTAACGTTAGGGTGCATAGACATTGACTTGACGCTTCGTGTGGACGAATTAGCTATTCCCACAGAATCAATCACACCAAATGAAAGAGTTGTGTATAATCGATGGGTGCGATCAAATCGCTTGAATCTAATGCTCATCAAGTCCCACATTAGCATAAACATTCAAGGGTAAATTCCTGTGTGATAAAGTAAATGACTTCATGAAGGCTATTGAGGAACAATTTGCAAGTTATGATAAAGCACTCGCTAGCACCCTAATGAAGAAACTTTTGGGTATGAAACACAACAACTCTAAAGGTGTGCGTGAACACATCATGGAGATGAGGGACATTGCTGCTCGACTTAAGTCATTGGAGATAGAGATTTCAAAGTCATTCTTGGTTCATTTCATTCTCAATTCTCTTCTTACAGAGTATGGACCATTTAAAATATCTTATAACACACAGAAAGATAAATGGTTTATGAATGAACTCTTGACCATGTGTGTTCAAGAGGAAGAGAGATTGAAACATGAGAAACTAGAAAGTGCTCATCTAACAACTCATGTTAAGGGAAATGTTAAAAATGGTAAAGGTGCTCCTAAAATAAAGAAGGATGGAAAAGTGCCAATAAAACGATATGTCAATAAAGATGAATGTTTCTTCTGTAAGAAAAGAGGATATATGCAGAAGGACTGCCCTAAATACAAGAAATGGCTTGAAAAGAAAGGTACTATTTTCTCTTTTGGGTGTTATGATTCTCATTTTGTTAATGCTCCTAATGATATATGGTGGATTGATTCTGGTACTACAATTCACATTGCCAATATAATGCAGGGTTTTCCCAGCCTAAGGAAACCAAAGGGAAGTGAACAAAACATCTATTCAGAAAACCAGATGTGTTCACAGGCGAAAGTTGTAGGAACCTTTAGACTCATTTTAAAATCTGATTTTCATTTAGATCTTGAAAATACTTTTTACATTCTATCGTTTTCTAGGAATTTAGTTTCTGCCTCAAGCCTTTTGCCTTTGGGATTTAAATTTATTTTTGAAAACTCTATTCTTAGTTTAGTCAATAATGGTACCTTTATTGGTACTGGTAGTTTAGTTGATGGGTTATATAAATTTGATTTATATTCCTCTTATGAGAGTAATTTGTTAACTCTGCATGGTGATGATATTGACATAAAGCATGACATTAGATATTTTGTCTCGTTTATTGATGACCATATTAGATACATGTATCTGTACCTTCTTTATGATAAAGCAGAGGCACTATATTCCTCGGGGAAGTAGGCATTATTGCATAATATACAATGTCTGACACACCTCAACAAAATGGTATAGTCAAAAGGAAGAACTGTACGCTTATAGACATGGTGAGAAACATGATTAGTAATTATAATCTCCTTTTATACTTATGGAGTGAAGCCGTAAAAACTATCGTGTATGTCTTAAACAGGGTTCTATCTAAGGTTGTTCTTGAAAACACCTTTTAAAATTTGGTATGGATGGAAACCAAGTTTAAGACATTTACACATATGGGGTGTCCAATTGAAGTGGAGTTTTATAATCCTCAATTAAAGAAACTGGACCCTAGGACAGTAAGGGCTCGTTTGGTAGACGTATTGTGAGGGGATTAAATATTGGATTGTACTATTTTTTATTTAATCAAATTTGGTAAGCAAATTTGACTTCGTATTAATTTCAAAAATGTATACTAATCTTATACTTATCATCTTTTTTTATACAATAGATTTGTATTATGGAGGTATTTTAATACCACCAGAAGATGTGGTATTATAATCAAGACCAATGTATTAGTTTACAAAATTACTATTATAACCCCCACAGCTAATAAAATCAAGTTATCTTCAACGTAAAATACACTTTGTTAGACACACGCTTCTCACTCCCATTGTTCTTCACCGCCTGCTATCAATAGGAGGCCTTCGTTTCTGCAAGGTCGACAAAACCATAGGACTAAAGTAAGAGATGCATCACTTTTCGAGTTTGAATTGATAATAGGCTAAATGACATGCTATTTGGATTTATTTTGAGTCTTAGATTTTTTTTTTTTGCATTTTTTTTTTTGTTATTTTGATCTTCTAATGGTTCATCCTTTTTGGACCAAAAAAACAAAAAAAAACATGCTTCTGTTATTCGAACATGCAATCTCTTCACATACCAAAAAAAAAAATTTGGTGTATAGTATCTCTGTCATGCTTTGTCTTTTCCCATCATGCTTTGTCTTTTCAATCATGCAATCTCGTCACCAAAAAAAAAAAGAATCATGCAACCTCTTCATATTTTTTTGGTGTCCTGAGTGTTGTTGTAAAGCTTTCCGGATGGGGATCATAAAATTATCACTTTTTTGGTTTGGAAGAAAACTAGAATAAGATATTGGGAATTATCATACCTATTATTTAAGTAGATTATTTGTTTATTATAGTCAGTCCTTTCCCCCATGGGATTGTAGTTTCTCTATAGTATTCTGATACGTTGTAGTGTTGTCTTGTACTAGAATTCTTCTAGTAGAATTTGAGTAGAAGTATCATGCTGCATAATTGGCTTTGGGTAGTAGTTATTTTATTTTTTTAATAAAAAATTTTAAATGTTATTCTGTTTTTAAATAACAAGTGTTTCCCACAAACTTACTACATTCCTACTAATCTTCTTTTAGTTATACCTTTTCATTGCAATTAATTGGTTCATGGTAGTTAATAACAAAATTCAATCACTTTCTCACTTTATGTTTCAGTAGCAATGGATATTGATATGATGGATGCTGATTTGGATGATGCTGCACATATTGAGTTCTTTATTGTGATTCATGTGATATTCAGGCATTTGATAACAATATGTCTCATGGTTTATTTATTTAAATAAATTAGAACGTGCTAGATCTTCTACGAATTGGTTAGCATACCCTCATTTAGGACGTAGGGTTATGACACAAATGGAATACCTTACCAAATTAATAGGAGATGGTGATTTACCATGTTTTCAACAACATAGGATGGATAGACGTACGTTCAAGATTCTTTGTGATGTTCTTCGTGACAACGGAAGATTTAATGACCCTAAATTTGTGAGTGTGGAGGAAATGGTTGATTAATTGTAATTTTCGTAGATCAGGAGAGACTATCAACAGACACTTCAATGTATATTTGATTGCAATATTGAAAGTTCAAGGCTTATTGTTTAAGACACCAGAACCTGTTCCAAAAAATTCCACAAAACTTAGGTCGAAATGGTTTAAGGTACTTTATTTTGTGAACTATATTATTTTTTACTTTAAGTCATTGATTTATTAAAGTACCTGAGACTAATAACCCGAGATATAGATCAAGAAAATGAGATATCTCAACCAATGTATTAGGGGTTTGTTCCCAAGATATGCAATTCATTTATGTCTTGCCTGGTTGGGAGGGGTTAGCTGCAGATTCTAGGGTTCTTTGTGATGCAGTAACAAGGCGAAATGGATTAAAAATTTAGCACGGTAATAATTTTAGTCACAAGCCTTCACATTTAATTTATTTATTAAAATATATATTTTATAGCAAGTAATTCTGAAACTCTTTTTTAATTCAGGTACATATTATCTTGGTGATGCTGGTTACACTAATGGAGAAGGATTTTTAGCACCATATAGACATCAAAGATATCATTTGTGTGAATTTCAAAATGGTGTGCTAGCACCTCAAAATGCAAAGAAATATTTTAATCTGAAGCATTCATCAGCTAGAAATGTCATCGAAAGATGTTTTGCTCTACTTAAGCTTCGTTGGAAAATTCTTAGAAGTCCTTCGTGGTACCCTGTCAAGACCTATAATCTAATCATAACCGCATGTTGCTGACTTCACAGCCTATTTAGGTCGGAGATGGCATTAGACCCATTGGAAGATGAAATTACCGACGATTCGACAGATGATGATTCTAGAGTGGGAGATATTAAAAAAACACTTACTTCTTTTCTTTCTATGAGTACTCAAGTGCTAGCAATGTTATCAAAACCGCACCGGCCATCGAACTAGTAAGGGGACTGGGTTAATGGTTTAGTGGTTCAACCGTTGGGTTAGCTGGTCAGACTGGTCATATAATAAAAAATAAAAAAAAATATATATAATAATTACAAAACATAATAATTTAACTAAAAAATATGATATATATCTACAATGCATACACATAATATTCACAATCTCAATTCACATACCCACAATCTCAATATCACAATCCCATAATACTCAATATCACAATCCCACAATGCTAACTGTTTGCTACAGAAATAATCTAACAGAGAAACTAATCTGGGAGGTCCAATTGTCAGAGATAGAGAGAATATGAAGATATTTTTGGAGGTCCAATTGTCATACCAAACTACCCAATTCGGCAGAGAAATTAAGGCAAATTTCACAGAGAGAGAGAGAGAGAATATTGACTTACTGAGTGATCGCCTGAGTTGATCGATGGACCGTTGAAGGCTTGAAGTGTTCTAGTGGTCGCCTGAATTGAAGGCTTGAAAGTTGAAGCTTCTCATCGCCTGAGTCAGAGACATTGATTGAATGGGAGGGATCAAGCTTCCCTAGGCTTCTGTTTCTCACCTCAGAGTTGAGTGGTCGCCTGAGTGCTCACCTGAGTGATGAGTGATGGCCAGAGTGGTCACTTGAGTGGTGAGTGGTGGCCTGAGTGGCGAAAATGGGGTGGGGAATCTGCGATTGATTTAGGGCAAAAATGGCCCAAAAAAGGATTATATATATATATGCTGGTTTTTAAAAACCGTCTGGTTCACAGTTTTGATCCAAAATCAGCCAGTTCAGCGGTTTTCAACCGGTTTACTTCCTTAAGTGGTCTAACTATAGAACCGGACCGTTTTAAGTCCCGGTTCACGGTTCAACTGGTCCAACCGGCCGGTCCGATCCAGTTCTAATGACACTGAGTGCTATGGGACATGGCTAAACACATGGGATATGCACATGACGTTGCTGACAAAAGAGCTAGGGTCTATGGGGTACTTGAGCAAATTGAGGGGCTAAATTTCTATGAAAGAATAAGAGCTAAACAGATGATTGTGAATGATCAGAAAAGGGTCGACTACTTCTTCAATTTGCCTGATACTGTGAAGCCATATTGGTTGCAAATGCTTCTTGGTGGTAAACTTTAAAGTGAGAAGATTTTCACTTCGGTGGAGAGTTCATGCCATTTTCTAGTTTTAGGAATAAATAAGTTGACTTAACATGCGCTTTAATGTGACTTTTAAAATTGTTTTAGTTTTTATCTGTAGTTTTGAGTTGTTATGTGGATTTTTAATGGTTTTGACAATGGGTCACATAAATGCATTGATTCGAATAAAGCTTTATTTTCTTTATTGATGATATTTTTATTGATATTATTGTCAAATAATTATTACTATTTTAACTCAATGGAATTTTTTTTTAACTTAATGAATTTTTTTTGTAAGTATAAAATGAATAAACTTGATCTTTTTGGTAGTGGGGGTAAAACTTATAACATAGTCCTTGTTAACGATGATGGCATTTGGAGGGGATCATGATATCATTCATGTTGTTGGTAGTGCCAAACACTATAATTGATTGAGGGTATTTTTGTTAATTCAACATTAACACAATGAAATAACTTTCTACCCAAACAACGGATTGGACTAAATAACTACTATCCAACACTTATGTTGTGTATGTCAAATACTAGATAAAATTATGTATTATTCTAATATCTCATTTAATTTTGTCTTTTGTCCATTTCTAATACGGCAACCAAACGAGCCCTAAGTGGATACTTCATAGGCTATCCGGTAAACTCCTAAGGGTATAAATTTTTCTGTCCCTCAACTACACCTAGAATTGCTGAAGCTAAAAATGCTAAATTCATTAAGAATGTTGACAACAGTAAGAGTAATCCTCGTAATGTTGAGTGGGAGGAATCACGTGATTTGGATAACACACCCGTAAATAGAGATAGGTTGGTTGTTTTTCAAGGTATTGATAACAATATCTTTGATGAACAAGCTACTTATGAACCACCACTATAAAAGGAAGTCAACTTAGAGCCTACAGCTCAAAACCCACAAATAGTTCATGAGGCTGTAGAATTAAGAAAATCCTCAAGAACAAGAAGACCAACAATTTCTAGTGAATATGTTGTATACCTTCAAAAGTTTGACTTTGAAGTTGGACCTAAGAATAATCCAAACTCGTTTTCAGAGGCTGTGAGTGGAGAAGACCTCACACTTTGGTATGATGACACGAAAGAAGTGATGAAATCTATGGCTCAAAACTAAGTTTGGGATCTCGTTGAGTTACCAAAAGGACACTCAACCATTGGCGGTAAATGGGTCTACAATACCAAAAAGGATGAGTCCGGTAACATAGAATGATATAAGGCCAAACTTGTAGTCAAAGGTTTTACTCAAAATGAAGGCATCGATTATCATGAAACCTTCTCTCCAGTTTCTAAGAATGATTAATTTAGGATAATCATGGCCTTAGTGACTCATTTCGATTTAGAGTTACATCAAATGGATGTAAAAACAACATTCCTGAATGGGGGATCTTGATAAAGAAGTATACATGAGATAGCCTGAAGGATTTAATAATAAGGACAGTCATTTGGTTTGCAAGTTGAGAAAATCTATATATGGGCTAAAACAAGCTTCTCGTAAGTGATATTTGAAATTTCACAATTTGATTGCTTCATATGGTTTTACAAAAAACATTGTCTTAAAAGTCCTACATTGAAAAGGTTTTAGAAAGATTTAGAATGAAAGACTGTGCACCTATTGTAGCACCCATTATTAAAGGGTACAAATTTAGTTTGGAACAATGTTCACAAAATAGTTTGGAACGAGGACAAATAAAAAGCATACCCTATGCTTCGTCTATTGGCAGCCTAATGTATACACAGGTCTGCACACGACCTGATATCGGATATGCAATAGGAGTGCTACGTAGATACTAAAATGATCCAGGCTTTGAGCACTGGAAGGCTGCTAAAAGAGTTATGATGTATCTGCAAGGAACCAAGGATTATAGACTCACATACAAGTACACTAACATTTTGGAAGTGGTTGGATATTTGGACTCGGATTTTGCTGGATGTATAGGCACTTGAAAGTCAACTTCGGGATACATTTATCTTCTTGCGGGAGGAGCTGTATCTTAGAGAAGTACTAAGTAGACCATATTGCTTCGTCTACTATGGAGACAAAATTCATTGCTTACTATAAAGCTATATCAGATGCATTATGGTTGAGGAATTTTATCAAGGGCTTGAAAGTTGTTGATTCTATTGCCCGACCCTTAAAGATTTATTGTGATAATTCGACTGTGATTTTATTCTCTAAAAATAACAAAAGTGGAAGCCGAAGTAAGTATATCGACATTAAGTATTTGGTTGTCAGAGATCATATTAATAAGCATGAGGTGGCTATTGAGCATATTAGCACTGAGCTAATGTTAGCAAATTCCATGACTAAAGGTTTGTCAGCTAAATTGTATAAAAGTCATGTGGATCGTATGGGACTTATAGCTCATCTTGTGTTTAAGTCTACTGTCTTATTCTCTGATTATTTTATGAATAAATTCAGTTATTTTTAGAAAATGAATATTGATTATTTGTGCACATATAGTATGTTATCCGTTGGGATTGATTTGTAGTCTGTTGGGACTGTAGGTCCGTGAAGGACCATTGGACCCGAAATGACTTATAGGAAGTCATTCGTAAAGTGTGATACCACAAAGGTTTTGAGAAAGTGATGCATAGTAATACATGAAAAGAAGTATTTGTTCTAAGAACATAACCATCATGATTTATGTGTTATGTATTTCAATAAAGTTGGGGTAAATTATTGTTTGACCATATTCAGTGTCTAGTTTCAATTGCAAATAAAGAGTTAAGATGTGTCATGTGAGTCAAGTGGGAGAATATTAGACTTGAAGTGGCCCACATACCACATTAGTTTTTATGATAATATTATATTTATAAATTATACATATAATTTTGAGTCAAAATCTGGTAATTGAGATTAGGTCAATCTATCCACTATAACATTGTGGTTGTCAGGTTAGTTGTGGTTGTCAGATTAGTTGCAAAGTCCTTGATGGAAGGAACTTGATAAGGTCAAACTATCTAAGTGATAAGGATTGTGGTCCCTGACTTGCATATAAATAAAGACATGTGAATGTCATCAAATATACAGTCTATTATGAGCATAAGTCAAGTTAGAAACCCTTTCCCCACACCTCCATAAAGTATTAGTGAGAGTGTTTAGCTTTTCTTGTGCATACTTGATCACCAAGGCTCGTGATTTAGGATTTCAAGGTTGTAAGGCTTGAACGACATGGCGGGAGGTAACTATCCTATTCTGATGTGATATGCAATTCTCTCATTTAAGTTTAACAGGATGTGCATTTATATATTTTTTGGTACCCTTCCCTAAGAAGCCGGCTTTCAATGGTGAGTTTTACGGTCCCATTGATTCGCATCAACAATGAACTAAAATCATACAGTAGGTTGAGCATGAACTTGGATCAGAAATCATGTCCATCAAGCTTGTTTTTGGAAATGTCCATAATGGCATTAGGTGTTGCTTACATAAATTTCAACTAAACATGTGGATTCCTTTGGCTGGCAAGTGAGCCTTGAAGTATGGTGTGATCCAATAATTTAACAAGAAAATGAATTCTTTACAATCAACCTATAAATAATTGTTTACAGGTAGTCAATCAAAAATTGACTATTACACAAACACACAAACCAATGTTGACAAACCAATGTTTAGGCTAAAATCATGTGATGAAGGCAAAATAGGTAATAAATATACAATAACTGCCCAACCCCACTAACCTAGGGACCGCATACAATGCTTTTTAAAAAAAAAATGAAAGATCTTTTTTAATACTAAAAAACCGATATGACTAAAATTGGTTTAGACACCAAATGAAGGACCCTAGTCTAATTAACTATATATTTTATTGGGTGGGACTATTTTTACCCCACAAATCTCCGTTCCTACCCCATTAAAATATAAATAATAAAACTACTAGGTTCACTCCTTTTATACATACCCCACTAGTAACTAAACACACCACATTCTATACTCACCTCATTAATAACAAATTTTATCTCTATTTTCACCTTTCAGGGTTTCTTTCTATCCTTCTCACACGGGCTGTACACAAAATATACTCAATTGGATTCCACTATGGATTTCTTTCGTGCAAATTGCTTCAATTGTCATCGTTCGATCTCTATCTTCTCTGACCTCATCGTCAAAATAGTAATCTGATTCCTCTATGTGCTTCTCTTTCTTGCTTTCTTAACCATCGGTTGAAAGAATTCGCAAAGAAAAAGATCTTCTTTATAGACAATTTCTTAATATATAGAAAGAAATCTCTTAGAATCTTCGTTGTAGGTCGCATATGGAACTAAGTTTCTTGAAAAGAAAAAAATCTCGTGGAATCTTCGTTGTAGGTTGCATATGAAACTAAGTTTCTTGAAAAGGAAAAGAAAAAGATCATCGAGTCACTCTCCTCAAATCACACATTCTAAACATAATTATTTGTTCAGTTTTAGTAGATAATTCAGTTGAGTATATTTTGTATAGACTATGTAAAATTAGTATTGAAAGAAACTCTAAAAGTAAATATTGAGATAAGTTTAGTTATTAATGAAGTGAGTATAGAATGAGGTGAATTTAGTTACTAGAGGGTGTGTATAGATGAAATGAATTTAATAATTTAATAATTTATAATTTAATGGGATGAGAATATAGATTTCTGGGGTAGAAATAGCTCCACACTATTTTATTTGGCTTTTACTTGGAAAGTTGGCTAGTTCAACACGTCATGGATTCTTTTGTGAAGTCTTTGACTTTGCCAAGTAAAAGGATTACTTTTACCCGCTGATAAAATTGAGCCCCTGTGCTAAGCTTCTCACCATTCGACGACATCTACATATTGTTCAAGAATATTGAGTTTGCTAAGTTAGTTTGGGTCTTCTTTGAGAAAAACAATTTTATTGAGTAAACACGTTATCTTTCACTTGTTTATTGAAAACACTTTGTAATCTCCGATCTTTGATAATGAAATTTTATCGCTGTTTCGTTTGTGGACATAAATTTGCTTGTTAAGTCGAACCACATAAATCTTGTGTTCTATTTTTTTTTTCTATTTGATTGCATTATTATTTTGCTTTGACCTTAGTTCATAATTATTAAAAAATGAACCGACTACGATCAAATTTCTAAACTACTCTAATATTCAACTAAAGTAGGATTTTAGAATGACTTTGTTCTCTTATCTTGCCTCACCAAATTGTACAGTAATTAACCCATTTTACGGATTTCAATATATACCCCTACTTTGGTTGAATATCTACCCATTTTACGGAAAAGGTTTCATGAACTCTTCATCTGCCATATTAACAATTCAGCAACAAAATTTCCCATCCCTTAGCTTTTCTACTTGAATGCCAGAGTCTATTGAAATCCCTATTCAAATAACGTTCCCACAGAGTCCTCTATATAAATCAAACACCTTGTAATGTTCTACTCGACAGTTTCATACACAGGCATAGACAAAACCATGGCCTACTCGTCCAAGCTCATTCTAACAGGCACAGCCTTGCTAGCATGTTTCATGGCTTCCGTGGAAGTGGCTCGACCATTGGGCACCGAATCAACCCTCGTGGCTCGGCTAAAATTAGACGGTGCAGAGGGATCGTCGAATTGTTGGGCGTCTCTCTTTCAGCTCCAATCGTGCACAGGTGAGGTCATATTGTTCTTCTTGAATGGAGAGACCTATCTAGGTCCTGGCTGCTGTCGTGCCATTCGAGTAATCCAACATGACTGCTGGCCCTCCATGCTCAGTTCTGTTGGCTTCACCGCCGAGGAAGGTGACATCCTCCGCGGCTACTGTGATGCAGTCGACTCTGGCTCCACACCTACACCATCAACACCACCACCAGCAATGCTGTCCAATACCACTACCTCCCACGCAGCGGTTCCATCAAGTTAATTTCCATATAATAGACAGTACTGTCTTTGATTTCTAGTATCTATGTTAGGAGTTCTATCAGTCTATGAAGTATTTATTATGTTCGAGAGTTTGTGGTCTGTTGGTTGGTGTGGTACTGTGTTACCATAGCAGCCAAATGTTCTAATTTCTTAGTATTCATAACTAAATGGAAAGTTTTCTACAATGAAATCAAAGACATTGGACGCTCATCTCCTTCACATTGTACTTTTTTTTACTAAGATTAAACGTAAAATCCATGGTATGAAGTAGAAAGGTGATGAAAAGGATTTGAAACTGAATTTATATGACACAAGAACAAATTAATTACCATACAATCCAGAGAAAAAAAAAATTCCTCTTCTACCCTCTTTCATATGTGAAAAAACTGTTTCAGCGACTCAAATTCATGTTGCAGAAGTTACCAACCTTATTATTGCATCAGCACCAATACCCCACCCTCATCATTATCATATAATTAGCATTAGATAAGAAAGGTACATCCGGTCCAAAATGAAACCAGCAGAATAACTTTAATATTGCATCAACACCCCCACCCTCATTATAATATTGGGATCAGAATGATGAATACTCAAACTTCAAGATTTTAGAACTACAAATTTTCATTGTTTAACTTGGATTATTTTTTTGACCAAAAAAAAAAAAAAAACTTCGATTATTTTGTTATTCTTTTTCCTCCCGCAAGGGCTTCCAAAATCAATCAAACCTTTTTAGAAGCTTTGATTTCCTACCAACGGGACTTCACGTAATTGGAATTATTGTCTTTTGCATACACTCCACACTTGTAATAATGGAAAGTTCCCCATGGCCTGGTGCTTCATACATGAGAACCCAATCAAAGTATACCTTCACCTTGCTTGCTTCAACATCATGGATTACATTCACTCGGAACCACCTATCGTAGATGTTCGGGACCAGCACTGGAGCCTTGTAGTATGCCAATGAACCATTGTATACTCGAAGCATTAGGGTTGTTGCGTGAGGTGGGCTTGATCCGAAAACCTGCATGACGCACACACCCGATGTCCTACATGGCACGTACCCATATCCTTCGAATTGCCACACACCAGAGGAATAATTGTTTCCCTGCGCAAAGGCGAATCAATATATCCTAAGGCATGATGCTGGATGAAATTTCATGAAGGAACTTCCAAGAAGAAGGGCTCAATTAAAGTGAACAAAAATAGGCCAGTAAAGCAGTTATGGCATATATAAGAACCACATATGCAATAATATCCAATATTTCCACATCTAGAGATCATTAGTGTCATGCTAATCTCTTCATTGCATTGATGGAAAAATAGTGTTTTTTTTTTTTGGGGTCACCGAGAAATATTATTCAGTGGTTGGATAAGATGTATAAATTTCACATAATAATGTTGTTCTTACTAACTTATTAAGGTGGAACCCTCTAACCAGTAATCCAACAGTTTACATGGAATTGATAACAAACACGATCATACATATAATTGTGCAGACCATACAAAATAAAAAAACAGGCATGCAAAAAATAAATTAAAAGAAGGAGAGAGAAAGAAAACACAAGGAAGATTTGGTCACAAATGAGAGGATATATTGTCATGTTTACCTCGATGATAATTTCAGTTCGAGGCTTGGTGGGACTATTCCGGGACACAGGCTGGTCTGTAGAGTACATCCATAGTTTGTGAACTCCATCTATGAACCTGTATCTGTCCTCTACAGGCAAGTGGTATGATTTTTGGATGTGGTTATAGGATGTGTTTAATGGGAGTTCAGTAAAACCATGAGTTCGGTCCACTGGCCAGCAGGAGTAGAGGTGCATGGATAATAGAAAAGCTAGAAGAGCAATGTGATAGAGAGAGAAAACCCATTCTTCCTTGAGAATGGGAGGTGTGAAGACAGGTTGATTGTTCCAATTGAAATGATAAATGAGGTATATGGGGGCTTTTTATAGTGGGTTTTGGGCAGTGGGAGCGTGGTTGTCTTCTTCTAGATTTTATGTATATGAATGGTGGAGTCTCTTGGGTACGAATTAGAGACAAATTGAGACAGAAAAGGCTCCAATCATGCATGAAAAAGCTAGTATATTTTTACCTGAAAGAAAGTGCTTAATCTTACAAGTTACAACTCATTTGTTTGTAGAAAAATTAATTTTATAAGCGACAATATGCTTTCTTTCATATGATTATGTCCTTAATTAGTTCTCTCCTTTTGTAGTATTTTATTTGGTGGAGCACCTTAAGTGAACCTTAGTTTGGGACCAACTGCAAAAATAAAAAGTGGGAGAGAAGGAGATATTGTCTGATTATATAAAATAGAGTGGTTAAAACATCACAACGTTGCGCTTCCCTCCACTCCGCTACGCTACGCTCCGCCCGCTCTAGCATCTGCTTCCTTGCCATTGTGCACACTGCAAATATTAGCCACACATACTCTAACAATTTCCACCTTGGCAAATATTCACCCCTTAGGAGAAAAAGAACATGTAACCGGGAACTCCACCTGGGACGCTAAGTTGGGGCATCTCTCATCTAGCAACTGGAGACATTAATCAAGTCCAAGCAATGCTTGAACTTGTCTGTAGTAACAGGCTTTATCAACATGTCTGCTGCATTCTCAGAAGTGTGAACTTTCTCAAGTAATAGTTCACTAGAAGAAACCAGCTCCCTGATCTTATGAAACCTCACATCTATGTGCTTGGTCCTCGCATGATACACCTGGTTCTTTGCCAAATAAATGGCACTCTGACTGTCACAATGCAACTGAACTCCACCTTGCTGGACACCCAGCTCCTTGACCAAGCCTGTAAGCCACAAGGCCTCCTTGGCAGCCTTAGCTACTGCCATATACTCTGACTCAGTAGTAGATAGTGCAACTATAGGTTGTACCATGGACTTCCAACAAATAGGTCCTCCCGCAAGAGTAAACACATAACCTGTGGTAGACCTCCTGTCATCCAAATCCCTTGCATAGTCTGCATCCACATATCCCACAACTGAAACGTCACTCTGTTGTCTGCTAAACATGATGTCATAGTCTGTAGTGCCCCTCAAGTATCTGAAAATCCACTTGACTGCATCCCAATGCTGTCGACCCGGATTTGAAAGAAACTTGCTAACCACGCTGACAGCTTGTGCCAAATCTGGTCTTGTACAAACCATAGCATACATCAAACACCTCACTGCACTAGCATATGGGACCTTTGACATGTCATGAACTTCATCATCTGTCTTCAGGCACTGAGTGGTAGACAATCTGAAATGATTCGCCAAAGGTGTACTTACTGGTTTTGCATAACTCATGTTGAACCTGTCCAACACCTTCTCAACATAGCTATGCTGAGATAGCCATAATTTCCTGGAAGCTCTGTCCCTGCGAATCTCTATCCCAAGAATCTTCTTGGCTGCACCCAAATCCTTCATGTCAAATTCTCTGCTCAACAAAGTCTTCAACTTGTTGACCTCACTCATACTCTTGGCAGCAATCAACATATCATCCACATAAAGTAACAGAAAAATAAATGAACCATCATCAAGGCTTTTCACATAAACACAGCAATCATACTCACACCTTTTGTAGCCAATCCAGATCATGTAAGAGTCAAATCGCTTGTACCACTGTCTTGGAGACTGCTTCAACCCATAAAGTGATTTCTTCAATTTATAGACTAAATGCTCCTGTCCAGGATGACTGAACCCCTCTGGCTGTACCATGTAAATCTGTTCCTCCAAGTCACCATGAAGGAAAGCTGTCTTTACATCCATCTGCTCCAAATGCATATCTGAATGTGCTACTAATGCCAACACTGTCCTGATGGAAGTGTGTCTGACCACAGGGGAGAAGATCTCATCATAGTCAACCCCTTTTCTCTGTGAGTAACCCTTTGCTACTAGTCGAGCCTTGAATTTTTCTCCCTCCTTTTCTGATACTGCTTCTTTCTTCTTATACACCCATTTGCACCCTATCGCTCTCTTCCCCTCGGGAAGCTCCACCAACTCCCATGTCTGGTTCTTATGCAGAGACTCCATCTCCTCCACCATAGCACCCATCCATCTACTTTTCTCTTGGCTTTGTACTGCCTCCTGAAAAGTTGTAGGATCCCCGCTACTAGTAATAAGCGCATAAGAAACCAAATCTTCAAAACCATACCTGGTAGGCGGCTTGATATTGCGTTTGGGCCTGTCTGTGGCTATACTGTGATGCTGCTGATTCTCTGAGCTAGAACCCTCTGAATCATGTGCATGTTCATCTCTATCATGGGTCTCTAACTCAACCTGCACCACATGCTCATTGCTACTGCAATTTTCTGGCATCTGTTTCTCTTCTCCCTGAGTACGCTGTATCATGGATTTTTCATCAAAAACCACATCTCTACTGATCACCACCTTGTTTGCCTTCGGATCCCACAGCTTGAAGCCTTTCACCCCTTTCTGATAACCCAGAAAAATACACTGTCTAGACTTTGCATCAAGCTTTGATCCCTCCTCACTAGAAACATGTACATAGGCTGGACATCCAAACACTCTCAAACCAGAGTAGTCTACCTCACTGCCTATCCACACCTCCTCTGATACTTTCCCATCTAGTGCTGCCCTTGGTGATCTGTTAATCAAGAAACATGCCATATTCACTGCTTCTGCCCAGAAGTTCTTTGCAAGCCCTGCATTCAACCTGAGACATCGAGCTCTTTCAGCTATAGTTCTGTTCATCCTTTCCGCTACACCATTTTGTTGTGGTGTCTTGCGGACTGTGAAGTGTCTCTTGATCCCATGTTGCTCACAAAACTCCTTGAACTTTGAATCTGTGTACTCAGTACCATTGTCTGACCTGAGGCATTTTATTTTCCTCCCTGTCTGGTTTTCTACTTCAGCTTTCCACAACTTGAACTTGGCAAACGTGTCTGACTTGTGCTGCATGAAGTACACCCAAACCTTTCGTGAGTAGTCATCAATAAAGGTCACGAAATACATGTGTCCTCCTCGTGATGCTACTCTTACTGGCCCCCAAACATCTGTATGAACATAGTCAGGAATCCCCTGTGTCTTATGTGTGGCTGCCTTGAACTTCACTTTATTCTGTTTCCCAAGAACACAAAACTTGCAGAAATCAAGCTTCCACGTTTTGACTCCCTTCAATAGATTTCTCTTATGAAGCTCCATCATCCCATGCTCACCCATATGACCTAACCGCATATGCCACAAGACTGTACAATCTGACTCAGACTCTACAGTTGTAACTCCACCTACAACCGTGGTACCTTGTAGTGTATAAATATTTCCAGATAGTTTCTGCCCCTTCATCACTGTTAAAACACCTTTACTCACTTTCATTACTCCACTTGCAGACTTGTAATTATACCCATTACTGTCTAAAGTGCCCAATGAAATCAGACTCTTCCTTAGATCCGGTATATGTCTAACATCACACAACGTTCTAACCACACCATCAAACATTTTAATTTTGATACTCCCTATTCCAACAACTTTGCATGAAGCATCGTTACCCATCAGAACAAAACCAGAGTTTACTAACCTGTAGGTGTGAAACCAATCTTTATTGGGTGTCATGTGATAAGAGCAAGCTGAATCCAAAATCCAAGAATCTGTGAGATGATCCGAACTGGATAAAACAGAAAGCATATCCCCGTCACCACTGTCTGAGTCTTCTTTTTCCACTACGTTCGCAGATTTTGATTGACCCTCTTTGTCCTCTGAATTCCCTTTCTTTTTCTCTGGACAGTCCCGTTTAAAATGCCCCTTTTTTCCGCACTTGTAGCAGTTGTAATTCGAGACGTCCTTCTTATTTCTCGACTTAGACCGGGCTTTATTGTTACCCGATCCATTCCGAGATTTGCTTCTTCCACGTTCCTGGTTACCTTTCACCACAAGCCCTTCTCCTTGTGAAGCCTCATCACTGACTTTCTTCCGCTGATGAAAACCTAACAAAGCACCTGTGACATCCTCCAAATCGAGGGTTTCTTTCCCCCACATCAGAGTCGTAACCAAATTCTCGTACGTAGGAGACGCCGGTAGAGAATTCAGCAACATCAACGCCTTGTCTTCGTCTTCGAACTTCACATCAACTCGCTTCAGATCACTGATGATCTGATTGAACACGTTGATGTGTTGGCTCAGATCCGAGCCCTCTGTCATCTTAAGACCATATAGTTTCTGCTTAAGATAGAGCTTGTTCGTCAACGACTTGGACATATACCGACTTTCCAGTTTCAACCAAACTTCCGCCGGTGATTCCTCATCCATGACGTGATACATCACGTCATCTGCCAGACAAAGCCTAATAGTCGCTACAGCCTTCGCTTCTAATTCTTTCCAATCCATGTCGTCCATTCCTGCCGGTTGTTTTCCATATAACGCCTTCACCATGCCCTGTTGCACTAACAGATCCTTCACCCTCCTCTGCCATAATCCGAAATTCCCAGTTCCGTCGAACTTCACCATGTCGAATTTTGCAGAAGAAATCCCAGACATCGTAGCCTGGGCTCTGATACCAATTGTTGTGATCGTGCAACAATTATGGTGAACAATAATGAAACAATCAAACAAGAAAGCAAAAGAAAAATAACACAGAGATTTACGTGGTTCGGCAATGTGCCTACATCCACGAGAGCGAGCGGTCGTTCTTTCTTATTCTTCAAGTAGGGTTACATCTTAAGTATTCTTCAACTAATCGCGGGCTCCGCTTCGGCATCTGCCTCCTTGCCATTGTGCACACTGCAAATATTAGCCACACATACTCTAACACAAATGAATTCGCATCGATTGGTTGAGTACTCGAATAAGGGGCGAAATGTATGTCTAGGCATTTTGAGTTTGATTCTTATTAGTCACATAAAACTCAGGTTTATTCCCAATACGCAAGATAAACGGTGATTTTTCTGTAAAGAAAAAAGACAGCAGTCTTGTTTTTCTGTAAAAGAATACGGAAAGAGATATGGATCTTAAGTGATATGAGAGTGCTACGGTTGCTATAATACATATGTCGAAAGAGAAAAAGGTTTGTTGGATGTAAGCAACTAGGTATGGTTCACTGTGAAATCTTATGCTGAGAAAACGCAAGAAATCTCTCTACAATAGAAACAGATGCACTGAACTTAACAAGCATTGAGGGAATGAAGATTAAAAGGGGTTGTATCTCAAATAAAATAGTTATCTCGGCCACCATAATGGTTATTTTCACACTTCATTCTAAAAGAAGCAGGGCGGCTCAAGAAAATTTGAGACCTAAAGCGATATTTATAAATGAGACTTTTTTTTAATTGTTTGTAGCGTTCATTTCCCTATTTTTTTTTTGTGATATTGTCGACCTTAAGTAAGACTTTATTAATTTTAAAATTTTCATTACTAATATTTTTTCATTTTTTTTTGTATATTTTGTATCCAGGATAGTTGTTTTGCATGTTTAACTCTCATCGTGAATATTTTTTTATTATTATTTTGTTGTATTATTTTATTATTTCTTATTCTTTGGAATCTATTAATTGTTTTGTTTGCAGGACTTTAACCTATTTTTCTATGACGATTTGTTTAGTAGTAGGAACAAAGAGATCATTTTGAGATTCAATTATTTTAAAATTGTCATTTTTAAGAACAAAATTTCATATCCAAATGATTATTTTCTAGTTCCATATTTATAATACATAATCAACAAATTAGTTCTAAATAATCATACGATATCTATAATTACATAATATATCATTAGCTTAAATTTATAAAAAAAAATATAAAAAAATACAGTTGATTTGTCACGGTTATTTACAACATTAAAATTTGATATTTTATTTCTTTGTTGATCAAAGTTTGTAAAATAAGTAGTTTATATTATGTGAGTTTGATTTGGTATATCATTTAAGATAAAAAGTTGTGTGTATGAGAGAGATAGATGAAGTTTTGTTTGTGTTTAATTGGAGATGTAAGAGTGTGAGTGTGAGTGTGTATGAGAGAGAGAAAGAGAGGACAATTTTGTTTTTATAGTTTTTGTTTTACTGCACTGAGTTTTGACCGTTGCAACAAAATGTGTGGGCTATATTTTTTGGCTCAACTATGGAATCTGAAATTTAGTTATTTGGTGTACACTTTATTAGAGATTTTTATAAAATTTATATTGTCACGTATTTAAAAATTTGAACTGAATTACACTATACATTAGAAAATATAGAGTCTTCTTTATTATTTGGGCCTAAAGCCCCGCTTTTTTGTTACACTGTTGAGCAGCCCGGAAAAGAAGTCAACACTACTGTCAGACGTACCTCCAATGTTTGCTTTGTAAGTGTTGGGATCCCACGTCAGAAAAATATGAACTTGGATGTGTTAGCACGACTTCATTTGAAGACTTGAAATAGCCCACACACCACATTAATTTTTATTAAAATATTATATTTTTAAATTATATAGATAATTTTGAGTCAAAATGTAATTGAGATTAGGTCAATCTAACCACTATAGGATTATAGTTATCAAGTTAGTTGTACTTATCAGATAAGTTGTAGAGTTTTTGATGGAAGAAACTTGATAAGGGCAAACTATCTAAGTGATAAGGATTGAGGTTCCTGACTTACCTATAAATAAAGATTTGTGAATGTCATCAGATATACAGTCTATTCTGAACGTAGATCAAGTTGAAATTTTTTTTCCCACACATCCATAAAGAATTAGTGAGAGTGTTTAGTTTTTCTTGTGAGTGTTTGATCAAGAAGGCTCGTGATTCAAGATTTCAAGGTTCTAAGGCTTGAACGACATGGTGGGAGATAAATATTATATTCTGCTACGATATGTAATTTTCTCATTTAAGTCTAATATTTGGTATCAGTGCCAATCCTTCTACTGTGCCATTTGGCCTAAAGATAGGAGTTTATTATTTACTGTTTTGATGAATGTTATTGTTCTGGATTATGATGCATTTCGAAGTTTTGTGATCTCTGATTTTGATTTGCATATAAGAAACTAAATTGTGTATTCATATTATATGACAAAAAACGTGTATGGCAAAGGTTAAGCATGTTATCTTGTGTACTTTTGTCTTGTATGAAATGTAGGTTTGATCCTTAGTTCATAAGCACTATCTCAATGGATCAAAGAAACCAAATTAAGTCTAGGTGTTGAGACTTGTGTTTTGATGTTCCTGGAGTATACTTAGAATTAAAAAAAAAAAAAAAATGAAGTTTAAGTCGGTGGATAGTAACCATGTGTCTTCGCCTTTTGGTGAACCTCAAATGCTGTTTTTAGTAAATTGATCACAAACGATACCAAATATATCAATTTTTCTATCGTTATCTTTGGGATCAATTTTACTATTATTTCGAGGGTTCAATTGCATTAAAACTTTAAGTTTCTGGATCAGACTTGAACAAACCTTCGTTTGTGTTTTTAACCTCAAAGTACTAGAGAGCTTAAGTTCTATTTTTACAGTAGGTAAAGGGGCTCGGTATATTAAGAATAAAATCAATTCATGTTTGATTGAAACCTGCATGCAAATTTTATTCAGATTTAGTCTAACTTTTGAGCAATAATGATTCATATGCATAGCCCAATTTTGGTTTATCTGATTTAATTTTCGGATCCTCAGAACCATTTATTTTATAATGTTGGGTAGTTTTAATATGACTTTTAAGGATCAAATAGTTGAATTTAGTCATGAAGATTTTCCAGTAACATTTGCATGCTATTAGGAACTATGCAAACACTAGTTGCATGTACTATACAATGAATGTTATTTGGGTTATTTGTGTGTCTTTAAAGCTATTTGCTTTGAATTGCTTCTGATATTTTTTAATAATATTAGCATGACTTTAGATTAGGTTTGCTTCTGGTATATGTATGCTAAATTTGACAGAAGCATATTTAAGAAACAATTTGACATGAATTTAAAGATTTATTTATGTCATGATTTATGCCACATAAAGATATCATATTGACTTATGAGTATCCATAGCATCTTAAGTCATGTTGATTAGTGATTAATACATTTTGATCACATAAAGATAAATAAATGTTTGGCATCTCCATATTGCAATTAAGTTTTTATG
The DNA here is from genome assembly GCA_951799425.1 of Ilex aquifolium. Taxonomy (NCBI): domain Eukaryota; kingdom Viridiplantae; phylum Streptophyta; class Magnoliopsida; order Aquifoliales; family Aquifoliaceae; genus Ilex; species Ilex aquifolium. Next base: position 30,578,562 of record OX637391.1, read on the forward strand.
AGTAATTATTTGGCCCCATAGGGAGGTAATTATTTTGTAATACTTAGTTGGAATAAGATAGTGAATTGAGTACTATGAGGAGTGGATGCCCTATGCCCACAAGCATGGGTTCTTTTCTTCTTAGTATTCTAAAATTTACTAGCCTTATTATAAAAGTAATAGCAAATTTAATGCATGTCGTGACCTTTGCCCATAGGAAGGTTTAAATTTTGCTACTGAATTTGACATTGGTTGATTCAGATTATAGTTAATGTTTCATAGCAATAATGTATGTGTTTCTTGGTTATGCAGTTGTTTCTACTTATAATGATTCTTCTTGTATTCCTTTCCTGCGTGGTGATAATTTTTCAGACTAGAAAGACAAAATCCTATTAACGTTAGGGTGCATAGACATTGAGTTGGCGCTTCGTGTGGACGAATCAGCCGTTCCCACAGAATCAAGCACGCCAAATGAAAGAGTTGTGTCTAATCGATGGGAGCGATCAAATAGCTTGACTCTAATAATCATTAAGTCCCACATTAGCATAAGCATTCGAGGGTCAATTCCTGAGTGTGATAAGGTAAAGGACTTCATGAAGGCTATTGGGGAACAATTTGCAAGTTCTGATAAAGCACTCACTAGCACCTTAATGAAGAAATTTTTGGGTATGAAACACAACAACTCTAAAGGTGTGCGTGAACACATCATGGAGATGAGGGACATTGCTGCTCAACTTAAGTCATTGGAGATAGAGATTTCAGAGTCATTCTTGGTTCATTTCATTCTCAATTCTCTTCTTACGGAGTATGGACCATTTAAAATATCTTATAACACCCAGAAAGAGAAATGGTTTATCAATGAACTCTTGACCATGTGTGTTCAAGAGGAAGAGAGATTGAAACATGAGAAACTAGAAAGTGCTCATCTAGCAACTCATGTTAAGGGAAATGTTAAAAAGGGTAAAGGTGCACCTAAAATGAAGAAGTATGGAAAAGTGACAATAAAACGATATGGCAATAAAGATGGATGTTTCTTCTGCAAGAAAATAGGACATATGTAGAAGGACTGCCCTAAATACAAGAAATGACTTGAAAAGAAAGGTACTCTTTTCTCTTTTGGGTGTTATGATTCTCATTTTGTTGATGCTTCTAATAATACATGATGGATTGATTCTGGTACTACAATTCACATTGCCAATATAATGCAGGGTCTTCTCAGCCTAAGGAAATCAAAGGGAAGTGAACAAAGCATCTATTTAGAAAATCGGATGTGTTCACAGGTGAAAGCTGTAGGTACCTTTAGACTCATTTTAAAATCTGATTTTCATTTAAATCTTGAAAATACTTTTTACATTACATCGTTTTCTAGGAATTTAGTTTCTGTCTCAAGGCTTTTGCCTTTTGGATTTAACTTTATTTTTGAAAACTCTAGTTTTAGTTTAGTCAATAATGGTACCTTCATTGGTACTGGTAGTTTAGTTGATGGTTTATATAAATTTGATTTAGATTCCTCTTATGAGAGTAATTTGTTAACTCTGCATGGTGATGACATTGACATAAAGCGTGGCATTATTAAGGAGAATTCCTCTAAGTTATGACATAAGAGATTGAGACATATAAGAAATAAAAGGTTAGTGAATGAAGGAGTCTTGTAGACTCTTGATTTTACTAATTTTGGTATTTTTATAGACTGCATTAAGGAAAAACAAATTAACAAAACTACTAAAGGTGCCAAAAGGAGTTCTGAAATTCTTGAGATTATACACACTGACATTTGTGGACTATTTCCTACACCTTGTCTAAATGGTCAGAGATATTTTATCTCATTTATTGATGACCATACTAGATACATGTATTTGTACCTTCTTTATGATAAAGTAGAGGCCCTAGATTCCTTCAAGGCTTATAAGGTAGAGATAGAGAAACAAAAGAAAAGAACAATCAAAATTGTTAGCTCAGACAGGGGTGGAGAATATTATGGGAGGTACACAGAAAAAGGACAAATGTTAAGTCCATTTGCTAAGTTCCTCGCGAAAGAAGGCATTATTGCATAATATACAATGTCTGACACACCTCAACAAAATGGTGTAGTTGAAAGGAAGAACCGTACGCTTATAGACATGGTGAGAAGCATGATCAGTAATTCTAATCTCCCTTTATACTTATGAAGTGAATCCTTGAAAACTATCGTGTATGTCTTAAACAGAGTTCTATATAAGGTTATTCCTAAAAACACCTTTTAAATTTGGTATGGATGTAAACCAAGTTTAAGACATTTATACATATGGGGTGTCCAATTGAAGTGGGGTTTTATAATCCTAAATTAAAGAAACTGGACCCTAGGACAGTAAGGGCTCGTTTGGTAGACGTATTGTGAGGGGATTAAAAATTGGATTGTACTATTTTTTATTTAATCAAGCCTAATACTTTGTTTGGTAAGTAAATTTGATTCCGTATTAATTTCAAAAGCGTATAATAATTCTATACTTATCGTATTTTTTTATACGATAGACCTGTATTATGAATGTATTTTAATACCACCAGAAGAGGTGGTATTATAATCCAGATCAATGTATTATTTTACATAATTACTATTATAACCCCCACAACTAATAAAATCAAGTTATCTTCAACGTAAAATACACTTTGTCAGACACACACTTCTCACTCCCATTGTTCTTCACCGCCTGCTATCAATAGGAGGCCTTCGTTTCTGCAAGGTCGACAAAACCATAGGACTAAAGTAAGAGATGCATCACTTTTCGAGTTTGAATTGATAATAGATCCCGATTAAATGATATGCTATTTTGAGTCATAGATTTTTTTTGCATTTTTTTTTGTTATTTTGATCTTCTAAGGGTTCATCCTTTTTGGACCAAAAAAATAAAAAACATGCTTTGGCTTTTCAAACATGCAATCTCTTCACATAACAAAAAAAAAAAAAATTTGGTGTACGGTATCTCGATCATGCTTTTTCTTTTCCCATCATGCTTCGTCTTTTCAATCATGCAATCTCGTCACCAAAAAAAATATGCAACCTCTTCATATTTTTTTGGTGTCCTGAGTGTTGTTGTAAAGCTTTCCGGATGGGATCATAAAATTATCACTTTTTTTTGTTTGGTGGAAAACTAGAATAAGATGTTGGGAATTAATCCTACCTATTATTTAATTAGATTATTTGTTTATTATAGTTAGTCCTTTCCCCCATGGGATTGTAGTTGCTCTATAGTATTCTAATAGGTTGTAGTGTTGTCTTGTACTAGAATTTTTCTAGTAGAATTTGAGTAGAAGTATCCTGTTGAATAATTGACTTGGGTAGTAGTTATTTTATTTTTTTAATAATTTTTTTTAAATGTTATTCTGTTTTTAAATAACAGGTGTTTCACACAAACTTACTACATTCCTAATAGTCTTCTTTTAGTTATACCTTTTGATTGCAATTAATTTGTTCATGGTAGTTAAAAACAAAATTCAGTCACTTTCTCACTTTATGTTTCAGTAGCAATGGATATTGATATGATGGATGCTGATATGGTGGGTGATGCTACACATATTGAGTTCTTTATTGTGATTCATGTGATATTCAGGCATTTGATAACAATATGTGTCATGGTTTATTTATTTAAATAAATTAGAACGTGCTAGATCTTCTACGAATTGGTTAGCATACCCTCGTTTAGGACATAGGGTTACGACACAAATGGAATACCTTACTAAATTATTAGGAGATGGTGATTTACCATGTTTGCAACAACTTAGGATGGATAGACGTACGTTCAAGATTCTTTGTGATGTTCTTCGTAACAACAGAGGATTTAATGACCCTAAATTTGTGAGTGTGGAGGAAAAGGTTGCCATGTTCCTTAGTATATTAGCTCACCATACAAAAAACAGGATCATTAAGTGTAATTTTCGTAGATCGGGAGAGACTATCAATAGACACTTCAATGTATATTTGATTGCAGTATTGAAAGTTCAAGGCTTATTGCTTAAGAAACCAGAACCTGTTCCGAAAAATTCCACAGAATCTAGGTCGAAATGGTTTAAGGTACTTTATTATGTGAACTAGATTATTTTTTAATTTAATACATTGATTTATTACTCAATCAATCTGATTTTATTCTTATTCAACTTTAGAATTGTGTCGGAGCATTAGATGGTACCTATATAGAAGTTATAGTACCTTAGATTGATAAACTGAGATATAGATCAAGAAAATGAGATATCTCAACCGATGTATTAGGGGTTTGTTCCCAAGACATGCAATTCATTTATGTCTTGCCTGGTTGGGAGGGGTTAGTTGCAGATTCTAGGGTTCTTCGTGATGCAGTAGCAAGGTGAAATGGATTAAAAATTTAGCGCGGTAATAATTTTAGTCACAAGCCGTCACATTTAATTTATTTATTAAAATATATATTTTATAGCAAGTAATTCTGAAGCTCTTTTTAATTCAGGCACATATTATCATGGTGATACTGGTTACACCAATGGAGAAGGATTTTTAGCACCATATAGACATCAAAGATATCATTTGCGTGAATTTCAAAATGGTGTGCTAGCACCTCAAAATGCAAAGGAATATTTTAATCTGAAGCATTCATCAGCTAGAAATGTCATTGAAAGATGTTTTGCACTACTTAAGCTTCGTAGGACAATTCTTAGAAGTCCTTCGTGGTACCCTGTCAAGACCCATAATCGAATCATAATAGCATGTTGCTTACTTCACAACCTGTTTAGGACGGAGATGGCATTAGACCCAGTGGAAGATGAAATTAGCGATGATTCTACAGATGATGATTCTGGAGTAGGAGATATTAAAAAAACACTTACTTCTTTTCTTTCTAAGAGTACTCAAGTGCTAGGGGACATGGCTAAACACATGAGATATGCACATGATGTTGCTGACAAAAGAGCTAGGGTCTATGGGGTACTCGAGCAAATTGAGGGGCTAAATTTCTTTGAAAGCATAAGAGCTAGATAGATGATTGTGAATGATCAAAAAAGGGTCGACTACTTCTTCAACTTGCCCGATACTATGAAGCCATATTGGTTGCAAATGCTTTTTGGTGGAAAACTTTAAAGTGAGAAGATTTTCACTTCGGTGGAGAGTTCATGCCATTTTCTAGTTTTAGGAATAAATAAGTCGACTTAACATGGGCTTTAATGTGACTTTTAAAATTGTTTTAGTTTTTATCTGTAGTTTTGAGTTGTTATGTGGATTTTTAATGGTTTTGACAATGGTTCACATAAATGCATTGATTCGAATAAAGCTTTATTTTCTTTATTGATGGTATTTTTATTGATATTATTGTCAATTAATTATTACTGTTTTAACTCAATGGATTTTTTTTTAAATTAATGAAATGTTTTTTGTAAGTATAAAATGAATAAACTTGATCTTTTTGGTAGTGGGGGTAAAACTTATAACATAGTTCTAGTTAACGATGATGGCATTTGGAGGGCATCATGATATCATTCATGTTGTTGGTAGTGCCAAACACTATAATTGATCGAGGGTATTTTTGTTAATTCAACATTAATACAATGAAATAACTCTCTATGCAGACAATGGATTAGACTAAATAACTACTATCCAATGCTTATGTTGTGTATGTCAAATAGTAGATAAAATTATATATTATTATAATACCTCATTTAATCTTGTCTTTTGTCCATCTGTATTGTATTAGCATGTATTACTTTATCCAATCCATCCATTTCTAATATGACAACCAAACGAGCCCTAAGTGGATACTTTATAAGCTATCTGATAAACTCCAAAGGGTATAGCTTTTACTATCCCTCAAATGCACCTAGAATTGTTGAAGCTAAAAATGCTAAATTCATTAAGGATGTTGACAACAGTAGGAGTAATCCTAGTAATGTTGAGTGGGAGGAATCACATGATTTAGATTACACACCCGTGAATAGAGATAGGTTTGTTATTTTTCAAGGTATTGATAACAATACCCTTGATGAACAAGCTACTTATGAACCACCACTACAAGAGGAAGTCAACTTAGAGCCTACAGCTCAAAACCCACAAATAGTTGATGAGGCTGTAGAATTAAGAAAATCCTCAAGAAACAATTTCTAGTGAATATATTGTATACCTTCAAGAGTCTGACTTTTATGTTGGACCTACAAATGATCCAAGCTCATTTTCAGAGGCTATGAGTGGAGAAGACTGCACACTTTGGTATGATGCCATGAAAGAAATGATGAAATCTATGGCTCAAAACTAAGTTTGGGATCTCGTTGAGTTACCAAAAGGACACTCAGCCATTGGTTGTGAAAATAATTTAGGATAATCATGTCCTTAGTGGCTCATTTCGATTTAGAGTTACATCATATGGATGTGAAAATAACATTCTTGAATGGGGGATCTTGATAAAGAAGTATACATGAGATAGCCTGAAGGATTTAATGATAAGGACAGTCATTTGGTTTGCAAGTTGAGAAAATCTATATATGGGCTAAAACAAGCTTCCCTTCAGTGGTATTTGAAGTTTCACAATGTGATTGCTTCATATGGTTTTACAAAAAACATTGTTGATCAATGAATATACCTTAATGTCAATGGGAGCAAATATGTCTTTTTTGTCCTATATGTGGATGATATTTTACTTGCAAGTAATGACTTGGGTTTGTTGCATGGGACTAAGAGATTTCTTGTCCAAAACATTGAAATGAAGGATATGGGTGAAGCCTCTTATGTCATTGGCATAGAGATTCACATAGATAGATCCAAAATAACATTAGGATTGTCTCAAAAGTCCTACATTGAAAAGGTTTCGGAAAGATTTAGAATGAAAGACTGTGCACCTATTGTAGCACCCATTATTAAAGGGGACAAATTTAGTTTGAAACAATGTTCACAAAATAGTTTGGAACGAGGATAGATGAAAAGCATACCCTATGCCTCGACTGTTGGCAACCTAATGTATACACAGGTTTGCACACGTCCTGATATTGGATATGCAGTAGGGGTGCGAGGTAGATACTAAAATGATCCAGGCTTTGAGCAGTGGAAGGCTGCTAAAAGAGTTATGATGTATCTGCAAGGAACCAAGGATTATAGACTCACATACAAGTACATTGACATTTTGGAAGTGGTTGGATATTTGGACTCGGATTTTGCCGGATGTATAGGCACTAAAAAGTCTACTTTGGGATACATCTATCTTCTCGCGGGAGGAGCTGTATCTTAGAGAAGTACTAAGTAGACCATCATTGCTTCATCTACTATGGAGGCAGAACTCATTGTTAGCCATAAAGCTACATCACATGCATTGTGGTTGAGGAATTTTATCAAGGGTTTGAAAGTTGTCGATTCTATTGCCCGACCCTTAAAGATTTATTGTGATAATTCGGCTGTGATTTTATTCTCTAAAAATAGAAAAATGTGGAAGCCGAAGTAAGTATATCGACATTAAGTATTTGGTTGTCAGAGATGATATTAATAAGCATGAGGTGGCTATTGAGTATATTAGCACTGAGCTAATGTTAGCAAATTCGATAACTAAAGGTTTGTCAGCTAAATTGTATAAAAGTCATGTGGATCGTATGGGACTTATAGCTCATCTTGTGTTTAAGTCTATTGTCTTATTCTCTGATTATTTTATGAATAAATTCAATTATTTTTAGAGAATGAATATTGATTATTTGTGCACATATAGTATGTTATTCGTTGGGATTGATTTGTAGTCTGTTGGGATTGTAGGTCCGTGAAGGACCATTGGACCCGAAATGACTTATAGGAAGTCATTCGTAAAGTGTGATACCACATGGGTTTTGAGAAAGTGATGCATATTAATACATGGAAAGAAGTATTTGTTCTAAGAGCATAACCACCATGATTCATGTGTTATGTATCTTAATAAAGTTCGGGTAAATTATTGTTTGGCCATATTCAGTGTCTAGTTTCAATTGCCAATAAAGAGTTAAGTTGTGTCATGTGAGCCAAGTGGCCCACATACTACCTTAGTTTTTATGATAATATTATATTTATAAATTATACAGATAATTTTGAGTCAAAATCTGGCAATTGAGATTAGGTCAATCTACCCATTATAAGATTGTGGTTATCAGGTTAGTTGTGGTTATCAGATTAGTTGCAAAGTCCTTGATGGAAGGAACTTGATAAGGTCAAACTATCTAAGTGATAAAGATTGAGGTCCCTGACTTGCATATAAATAAATACATGTGAATGTCATCAAATATACAGTCTATTATGAACATAGGCCAAGTTGGAAACCCTTTTCCCACACCTCCATAAAGTATTAGTGAGAGTGTTTAGTTTTTCTTGTGCATGCTTGATCAACAAGGCTCGTGATTCAGGATTTCAAGGTTGTAAGGCTTGAACGACATGACGAGAGATAACTATCATATTCCGCTGTGATATGTAATTCTCTCATTTAAGTTTAACAGGATGTGCATTTATATATTTTTTGGTACCCTTCCCTAAGAAGCCGGCTTTCAATGGTGAGTTTTACGGTCCCATTGATTCACATCAACAATGAACTAAAACCATACAGTAGGTTGAGCATGAACTTGGATCAGAAACCATGTCCATCAAGCTTGTTTTTGGAAATGTCCATAATGGCATTAGGTGTTGCTCACATAAATTTCAACTAAACATGTGGATTGCTTTGGCTGGCAAGTGAGCCTTGAAGTATGGTGTGATCCAATAATTTAACAAGAGAATGAATTCTTTACAGTCAACTTATAAATAATTGTTTACGGGGCAGCCAATCAAAATTTGACTACTACACAAACACACAAACCAATGTTGAGAATTCTCAATAAGTTAGTATAGTTGTCAAATTTTGATTGGCTGCCTATAAACATTTCATTTACAGGCATGCCGGTAAAAAAATTATTCTCATTTAAAAAATAGGCAAATTACACTTTGAACCCCTCAACTATGACCATTTTTTCACATGACCCCCTTTAATTATCATATTTTTTATATTGCATCCTCAACTATGTGATTAGTTTCACATCATTAATTATTAGCGTCTAGTACATACTTAACGAAATTTCATTTTATGCTTCAAACTATATAATTTTTTTCACTGTACCCCAACATGTCATCAAATTTCATCAAAAAAAATAGCCAACGTTTGCGATTGGGACAATGTGAAATAATTCAAGTAGTTTATGGGAAAATGTAAAAAATTCAATAGTTCAAAGGGTAAAATGATATTGAGTTCATAATTTAGGGGGTTAAAGTGTAATTTATCCTGTACAAATTTTATTTCTGAAAAGGAAGTTATGCAATATGAATGTCATTCCAAATAAATAATTATGAATGTCATCATTAAGTAGGTATTTGATGAAAACTTCTATGAATCAACGTGCATATATTTAGGGGTGGGCACCACTCCGACTTTTGTCGGAGTGATTTTTTGTCTCCGACTCTGACTCTGACTCTGACATATATTATCTCTAACTCTACCTTTGCTCTGATTTCGATTGTCGGAGTTAGGGATGTCAGTGGACCGAAGCGGGAGCGGGGGGTGTAGTCTTCATCCTCGTACCCGCTTTAAAAAACTTAGTCCATCCCCGGTCCACCCCTGTTAACGGGTATAATTTTCATCCACATCCCCGTCCGCGGATAAATTTCTAATCCCCGCTTCTCTCGTACCCGCCCAAGCCCCAACCTCAGCCCAAGCTCAAGCCAACATAATCCAAAATTCTAAATAAATCCAATATTTTAAATAATCCAACAACATTCTAAATAATCTAACACAACATAATGTAGCATAACATATTCCAACATAACACAAACAACAAATGTCCAAAATACTACTTGAATATTTGTAATGGAAAAACTTTTCTGCCATGTAGCTTCACACCTGTAATTTAATAAAGAAAATAAAACATAAAAAACTATAATAATTGCATAAAAATATTTTGTATTTACTAATAAAATTGATTGGTTGAAATTGAAAAATTATCAACTCAATCATCTCTTAACACCATCGGTGGTGGTAAAATCTACTTTTTCAACATCATTTTCCTATATCATTAAAAGAAAAAAAAATTAGATTCTTCCAAAGAGAAATTTTCAACTAAAATGATATACCTTATCGTCAATATCAAGATCCTCCAATAATGTGTAGCTCTTCATGCCCGTCGAAGTAGATGAGCCTAACCAAAAAAAAAAAATTAATGCATTAGTCATACTTTACCCCCCCCTACCCCCAAAAAAAATTATGATGCATATACAAATATTATTTCATTACTTCGTTCTTCAGCCCATAACCAATTTTGAGAGCACATTAAAGCCTCTATTGTAGTTGGAAGAAGTCTATTGCGATGTGGACTGATCACCCTCCCACTTGTGCTAAAAGCAGATTCCGAGGCAACGGTAGAAACAGGAATAACAAAAAGATCTTTAGCAATCATTTGAAGTAGGGGATACTTGAGACCACTTGTCTTCCAAAAAGATAGCATATCAAAATCTGAAGTTTTTGGCATCATACCATCTTCTAAGTAACGATCCAACTCAGACTCCCATGTGCTTTTGTTTTGTCTCTTGTTTGTATAAACTTATCAAAATCGGAGAGATCATCAATTAAGGGGCATTTGGAATCAATATCTGATTGAAGAGGGGGAGGAGAAGGCTGCGGTTCATAATCACTTCCTTGCCTCGATTCATATTCGCCTACCAATTCCAAGCAAAGCTCCTTAATCCTCATCACTTCATTTAAAGCTTCCACACCTCCATACACTTTCTCACAGTAATACTCCAAAATTCCCAATTTATACCGTGGATCTAAAACAGTGGCTATTCTCATAACACCATGAATCACACTCCAATATTTATTAAACTTTTTCAACATATTCAAGGCCATGTCTTTTATCACGTCTTTGAGACTTTGAATCCACTTAGATATTTCTACTCTTATCCCACAAATAGTTGGAAAGTATACATTGGCAGTAGGATTCTTTGTACCTAAAAAAATTTTTGTTGCACTATGAAACAATTCCAATTTTTCACAAATCTCTCTTGCCACCTCCCAATCATCTTCAGTCGAACAAATCTTGTAGTGAGAATCTCGATATTTCAAGTGAGCAAACACATCTCTATAAATCAAACTAGTTTGAAGCATGAGAAAAGTAGAGTTTCATCGAGTCTTAACATAAAGAGCAAGCTTCTTATTACTTGGAATATGTATCTGATGTATCTAGTGAAGAAGCAACATACACCGCAAGCATCAGCTATTCTGAACATCACAGCATCAGGACACTATATTACCTATATTCTAAAACAATTATTCTAAAAAGTTCTGAAACAAGTTCTTTCTAGCATCAATTATCACAGCATCAATTATTTTGAAACAATTTTTCTGAGACAGGACATGGTATCTGAAATCTTGTATTTCGTGACCCATGCAATCATCCCAGCTAAGAGCTGAAATGTTTACCCAATTAATTGAGACAACAATCTGTTCTTTCTGTTGTAAATAAAATCCTCTTGTAAGTGAACCTTGAGCCCTAACGATGCAAAGAAAAATAACACAGAGAGAGAGAGAGAGAGACTTACTTGGTTAGTGGAGGGTCTACAATCAATAATGGAGAGAGACTGAGACTTACCAGGAGACGATGGAGAGAGACTGAGAGGTTGAGAGAGATGATGGAAAGAGAGAGACGTTCAATGGAGGCTGGTGGAGGCGAATGCTGATAGAGAAGAATAAGTTAGGGCTTTAATTATACATATATATATATAGATATATGTGTGTGTGTGTGTGTGTAACAGGTATAACGGGAGCGGGAGCCGGGGTGGGCGCGGGGTAAGTGTCAGTCCATCCCCGCAATCATTCTCACACGGGTTTATACGGGTATCTCCGTATACGTCCACTGTCTAATACGTATAGTCCATCCCCGGTCCAAACGGGGCAGGTTTGGACGAATACCCATTTTTTTCCTATTCACTGCCATCCTAGTCGGAGTCAAACCAGAGTTTCGGATTTGGGTCATAATTGGGCCAATTTTTAATGGGCTAGTTCTTTTGAATTTTTTTTTTTTAAATTTGGGCCACTCTTTGCTAATAAGATTTGATTCAAAAATAATATCTCAAATTTGGGGATTTAGGGTTCCACTAATTCCTGATGGCAGATCTGAAATTTTGAAAATACTACATCTCGGCTAGCAGAAGAGAAGAACAAAAGAATGATTAACGATGAAAAGTGAGAGAACCAGAGAGAGTTAGACTGTGAGAGAACGAGAAAGATAGAGAAGAGGCTTCCCAGAACTCCAGAATGCTCCACTGATTCACCGTCGACGACGAAGGCTTCTCTGATTCTAGACGACAGAGATGAGAGCAAGATTGCGAGAGAGAGAGAGAGTGTGTGTGTGTGTGTGTGTGTTGAGAGTTGAGATCATGGTCTCACTGGTTCACTAATTCCTAGTGGAGGCTTGGTCTGGTGAGTGGTAAGTGGTGATGGAGGCATGGTGAACGACTGAAAAAAAAGAGATAAGAGATTTAGGTTAACGTAAAGGGTTTTTATATAATATATATATATATATTAAATAAAATTATTTTTAAAAAAGTCAGTGTCGGAGTCGGATAATTTTTGAAATGGGTTTTTGACACCGACTCCTACTAAAAAAAAGAGATTAGAAATTTAGTGTAAGGTAAAGGGCTTTGATAAATATATATATATTTTGATATAAAATTATTTTTAAAAAAGACAAAGTCAGAGTCGAATAATTTTCAGAATGGGTTTTTGACACCGACTCCTACTCCAACTCTATTCGGTATTTGAAAATTTTCTTCGACTCCAACTTCGACAAAATCTGACTCTGACAGAGTTGTTGTTCCCTCGGAGTCGGAGTCAAAGTCGATGTCGTATTTTCAGATAGTTGCACACCCTTACATATATTGACTTATTACGGAAAAAAAGGATCAAGAACAAGGGGGAGAGAGAGAGAGAGTCATTTTGCTAGTAAGGTCCTAATAAGCAAGGTTGTTGGCAATTAGCCACTACTTCTCAAAAGTTCTCCCAATTTGTTTTGTAAAAAAATTTAGAATTTTGACTTTCCACTCTTAAAGATTAAAATTTTCACATTGAACATATATTATTTTAAAATTGTTGTAATGTGACTACCGTTAGCTTCCGTTCTCATTCGGAATGAGCAATGGAAGTTAACGAAAATGTCATAATATAATGCTTTTAATAGATTGAATGTGCAATGTGAGAAATCTAATCTTTAAAAGTACAAAATAAAAATTCTTAAATCCTTTGGAGTGTAAAGTGCAATTCACCCCTGGAGAATGTCATTGCCAAGTGGACGGAATTGAAGCAATATAAATATTTGAAGTTTAACATTTGCAAACTGACACCAGTGGGACCAAAGTGACACTCTCCAAACTCAAGGGCTACAATTATAATTTTCCTTATTTTAATTTTGATTTTCACTTTCTTGAATCAAAATTTGTCACCTTTTTTTAAAAATTTTGATTCCTCTCCAACGGAACTCCATGTAGTGAGAATCATCGTTTTGTTCGTACACTCCACATTTGAAATAAGGAGAGGTTTGCCGTCGACCAAGAGCTTCAAACTTGAGAACCCCATCACTGTATACCTTTAAGTTGCCGGCTTCAATGTCATGGATTTCGTTTAGTCGAAACCACCTGTTGTAGATGTTGGGGATGAGGATTGGAGCCCTATAGTATGACAATGAACCATGGTACACAAGCATTAGGGTTTAGGCGTGATCGGTCGCCCCGAAAACTTGCATGATGCACACACCCAACGTCCCACTGGGCACGTAGCCATATCCTTCGAATTGCCAAATACCTGAAGAATAGTCAAATTCCTGGAAAGTGAATCACAGATTAATGTCGCGTGATTAATTAGAATGCAATTAATTTCCAAGAATGTGGTTTTTATTTGTTAGGCATGACGTAGTTACACAACTAGTTGATTAGCACATCAGCAAGGTCACACAAATATGAATGTAAAACAAAAAAAAAAAAAAAAGAATAACTGAAAAAGAGGTAAAAAGGAAAGAAAGAAAATATAACACATGAAACTTTTGCTTTTTATAAGAATATATATGATTTCTTTACACTAATGATAGCCTGGTTGATTGAAGTTTATTTTAAATTAAATAGAAAAAAAAACCCCGACAAGAATGTTTGATTATGGACTAATTTATTACAATCATTATTCAATTAAGTATATTTTATTTCATTCTAGTATAATTATTTTCCTACTTCATATCAACTTAGAGTTTCGTAATTTTTTTAAAAAAATTTATTGTAAATATAGGGTTAAGCCCCAAAACCCAAATAATCATCAGTTATCCGATCAATAATATAATTATAGAAGTGTTTCTCTTGTTTTGCTTGTGGATTAATTCAAATTTGTGTTGATTATTGTAGGCACAAAGAAACAATACTTTTTTTGTATCTCTGTTGTTATTGCAACTATATTTCACGACTTACACCTTTATACGAATCTCTATACGTGGCCTGGTTTGACTGATAAGGATGTGAGGCCTATGTGTCTGAAACACCAACAACTTGCGAACACTATTAGTGAAGTTGTATTGCTGATTTTCTGGAACATTATAGGGCCTTTGAATGTTGAAATTTGATTCATCTAGCGGAAGGGAGACGAATCCTTCGGTAGGTTCAACATCTCCCAAAGCAATTGCTTGGTATGAAATTAATAGAGTTATATACTAAAAGCTTGCTTTTGTGTAATGAAAATCAATTTATTATTTAATAAAAGTTCTTTATATTCTATTGAGAAATTATATTGGTAAAATATTTGCATTATATTAAATATATGATATACATGTGCGCCTTTCATTTTACATTAGATAATCTGGTGTGTATAATTCAGATTATACACAGAAAATCATATTATTAGATCATTGTATGATATAAATAAAGGCTCACAGTCTTAGATGGAATTGGACACTATATTACTAAGATTGTAGTGCAATCTTCTGACATAGTATATCTTAGCTATAGGAAACTGTCTAATGTCTCGAATTGTTGCACTATTACACTTTGTGTATTGAACATGCCTATTATTGAGGTTATTTTCTTTTTACTGATTAAATAAGAAAATAAATATTTCACGATTATTGTGATTGCTTAAACTCTTAATCCTGAGATATTTAATTGGCACGTGCATATAATGATTATTACTTTAATTCATAAAAGAGTGAGATTTATATTTGAGTCAACAAACTCAGTGAATTGGGAGATGATATTATCTATATGGTGTAAATTAATTATTAAAGAAAAGTGCGTATGTGTATTTAAATAGGTTAATGATGTCCTCTTGAGGAAGCTCATAAGTTTTGTCCATGTTAAACTCCGCAGGTGGATTTAATTATCTGACATTATAAATAAGTTGAGTGGTAAGATCTCAAGGATAAGAAAAAGTCAATTAAATATAATAGTCAGTAATTTAATTAATTGACGAACATTTGTAATCTTAAACGCGGGGAGATTATTAAGCATATAATAATAAGAAGCTCAAAATATAATTTTAAGATAAGACCCAAGAAATTAATAATAAACTTTAGTTGACTAACTTATTATTAATGGACCATAAGATGTTTGTTATGGGTTGAACATGAAATTCCTAGGCCCATTTACAGTCTGACCCTTATTTCTCCTTAGGGTGTTTATTGGAGCCTATAAATATATGAGTTTTTTGGAGGCCAGTACCTAGGCCCAATAAGATTCCAAAAAAAAAAAGGGGAATTTGGAGGCCGGTCCCCCTATATGGACTTGTTTGGATTTCAGTCCGTCAAGAAAACTTATTTGTTATGAAGTCCGTTTTTTGTCAATTTTACCATACTATCCCTTCCCTTTATAAGCGAAATAAAATTAAAATTAAAAAACTCATAAATCTTAGGAGTTTGACTAACATTAAAATATTTTCTTTCTCATATCTATCTATATCCATATATAGGTTAAGAGTTTGACTAACATTAAAATTTTCCCTCTCTCTTATCTATCTATATCCATATATAGGTTAGGTGTATATATATATATATATATATATATATATATATATATATATATATATATATATATATATATATATATATATATATATATATATTAACATTAAAAATAAAAAATAGTAACATTCAAATACAAAAAAAAGTTATCATTTGGACACAAAAAATAATACATTTAAACAAAAAAAAATAGTAACATTTAAATATAAAAATTTGAAACATTCAATATTAATATTTTTAAAAAATAAAAACATTAACATGTTCAATAAAAATAGTAACATGCTTAACAAAAACTGTAACATACTTAACAATAATTATTTCTCTCAAATTCAAACGCAAAAAATAGTACCATTCAAACACAAAAAATAGTAATATTTAAAAACAAAACAAATAGTAACATTGAATATTAATATTTAGTAAAATAATAATAGTAACATGCTCAACAAAAAGAGTAACATGTTCAAAATAATAGTAACATGAACAGTAACATACTCAACAAAAGCAGTAACATGAACAATAACATAATAAAAAAATAGTAACATGAATTTGAATATATATATATATATTCGGCTACCACTTTCCTCACCATAGTACTGCCACCATCGTCACCTCCCGAGCAACACCAACCATCACGTTGTCATCACCTCCACAACAACGCTCACCACCATCACCACCACACAAAAGCCCATTCAAGTTCCACTTCGATAGCTCCTTTTTACTCCACAATACCGTCACCACTATACTTGCATCATCTCCATAACAACCCAGCGTACATATATATATATATATAGAGAGAGAGAGAGAGAGAGCTTTGAATTTGAATTTTAAATTTATGATTGAGATTTTATATATATATAGAGAGAGAGAGAGAGATTTGAATTTGATATATATATATATATATATATATATATATATATATATATATATATATATATATATATATATATATAGAGAGAGAGAGAGAGAGAGAGCTTTGAATTTGAATTTTAAATTTATGATGGAGATTTTATTGGCATATTTTAATTGACCTTGAATTAAGGGATACAATTTCCAAAATAAGAAATTAATTTAACTTCCTTTCAAGGAAGGGTATTTTTGAGATAAAAAAAAAAAAGTGGACTTAAGTCATTACATATAATTTTAAATATGGACTTAGCCCCTTATAAGTTTCCTTGCAGGACTTATATTCAAACAAGTACATCTAGGGGGATTCACTTCCAATTTTCACAAAAAAAAACACACTCGCCAATTTGCTTTTGGATTAGGTCCATGTTGAAAAGTCAAAACAATGGACATAGCTAACGCCCTTTAAAATTGCAAAAATAACGACAATGTCATCACGTAATTGAAACGATTATTCTAAAAAATTATGTCATCATAATGTACCTTCTTCTCCATAAACACAGATCATCAGACCGGTACACTACAAAAAGATGACATTTTCTCGATTAACATACGCATTAACTAGTGGTTCGAAGATACATTTACTAATAGCGGTAGAATTCAGTGTATCTCTAGAACAGATACATTAAGATACATTTAATAGTTCAATTCATTTTATTTTAGCAAAGGTTTCTCTCTCTATATAGTCTCTTGAATTATTATGCTAAATGTGATGGAAACTTGAGATTTCTTGTGAGTAGAATAGCTAGATATACATGCTTTGGTTGAATTGTTAATGATTTCACCTAATTAGTTGATTTGTTGATTTAAATGAATTGAGATGTTTGATTGGTTAATTGCTTGATTTATCATTGATTCCGGACATGTTAAATGCTTGTAATTCACAATTGGATAATTGGATTTATTTAGATTAGCTTATTGATTATATCTTAGGGAATTTCCTAATTAATTATAAATAAATCCTCCAATTGAGTTAACTCCCTAGTTGTTTCCCAATTGAGATTGGAAATTAGGATAAATTTACTACCCGATTGTTTTTAAAGAAATATCCAATGTCTTAGTATTTTTCCAAATCATTTTCCCAAACTATTTAAGTTTATTTGTTTTAAGATTCAACTACCAAATCACTCTTTCTCAAACACACAACATATTTTCTTTTAATAAATATTTTTTCACTCTAAAATTCCCATCTTCCAGTGGTTTGACCTTGGACTCTATCAAGAAATTACTACTTGCTTGACACCTATACTTGGGTTTACAACTTCCGAAGCGAAGCAAATTTTTTGCGTTGTTGACAGGGAGGCGCGATTAAGGAGTGATAAATCATCATTCGAGGTTTGCTTAGTTTTTAGATAAGCGGAGATTGGATAAACTCTTTCCACTTTTACAAACTTGTCATTTAATTTTCTTGCATGTTATTTTATTTCATTTTGTTACTTGTGTTAGTTATTGTTGCATGAACTATTGGCATAGAGAGATTGGTGGAAGGTTGATTAGGGAGGATTTTGACTCACTATTTGGAGATTTGTTTGTCAACACCCCTATGAGCACATGCACATCCTAGGATGGCACAAAATCACCCAATAGATCAAAATCCTTTGCTACCACCACATCCCTAATTATCTCAAAACCCCGGGTTACCTCAAACCCCATACGGGGTTCGCAATCCTTTCATGCCACAAGCGGACCTACTAGGGGGTGATGCTAGGAGTAATCATGGAAAAAATGAGGACTACGAAGAAGTGAATAATGGGCATGCTAATGTGAATGTCAATAATGTTAAAACATTGAGAGAGTACTTGCATCCCGCCCGTCATACTACACCTTCATGCGTTATTTTTCCTATGCAATTTTGTCTTTAAACTGGGCATGATTGAAATGTTGCCTAAATTCCATGGTTTAGATTCCAAAAATCCCTACCTTCATATCCATGATTTTGAGGAGGTTTGTGCCACATTCCAAGACTTAACAGTTACAAAGGGTATAATCTGTTTGAAGCTTTTTCCCTTCTATCTAAAGGATAAGGATAAAACGTGGTTAAACTCCCTTAGGCCGAGGTCTACTGGAACATGAAAGGAAATGCAAGAAGAGTTTCTTAAAAAAAATCCAACTTAGAAAACAAATACTTTGAAGCGACAAATCATGAATTTTTCTCAAAGAGAAAATGAAACGTTTTACCAATGTGGAGAGATTCAAGGAACTACTTGCATCATGCCCTCATCATGGATATGAAAGTTGGGGGATTATAAGTTTTTTTTATGTGGCTTTGTCTTACCAAATGAGGCAATTTGTAAAAATGTTGTGTAATGGAGAGTTCATGGCTAAAAAACCGGATAAGAGGCTTTTGATTACTTTGATTCCTTGGCCGAGAGTGCCCAAGCTTGGGACACTTAATTCCACAATTCTAAGTCTAAGACCTCAAATGCACCATTAGGAGGGGGACAATATCAATTGAAGGAGGAGGATGACTTGAATGCAAGGATTGCAATTTTGGCTAGGAAGATTGAGGCCATGGAGATGAAAAAGGTGAATGAGGCTCAAATTGTGCCTCAAGATGAGTTATGTTCAATTTGTGAGATCAAATGAATTCAACTATTGATTGACCTATGATCCCCACTTTGAAGGAGGTGTTAAGTGACCAAGTCAATGCGGTGAATGGCTTTTCCAAGCCCTATAACTACCCTTGCTCAAACACTTACAATCCGGGGTGGAAGGCACACCACAATTTTAGTTGGAGAAATTACAATGCCATAGAACAACCTTCTTCCCAACCATCTCCTCAGGGTCCATCTAATTTTTTTTCCTTACACACCATCACCCACGAAGATTTTGGATGCGACAATTCATTTCTAGCTAAGCCACAATCAATACTCAAACTGCCCAAACCCTTGGCCAATTGACCCAAAATTTCACTCAACAACAACAAGCCATCAATAACATTCGAAGTACACTTACCAAGTTGACCACAACCCCTTGCCACCAAGAGAAAGGAAAGTTTCTGCCTCAACCTCAACCGAATCCACAAGGCCAACTCCAAGTAGGAGTTTCTTCTTCTACACCCTTGAAGTTTTAAGAACATAATGAAAGTGAGAAGACCACTAGTGAATATGAGGGTGATGACCATGTTGAGCCTAACATAGAGGATTTGCCTAGTAAGTCACCTAGATGTCCGATACCCGTACCTTTTCCTTAAATGTTGGTTTCATCACCAAAGGACAATATAAATCCAAAAATTTTGGAGGTTTTCAAACAAGTCAAGATCAATATTCCATTGCTAGATGCCATCAAGAAAATCTCATCATATGCTAAATTCTTGAAAGACTTGTGTACCATCAAGAGAAAGTTAAATGTTCAAAAGAAAGCCTTTTTAACCGAACAAGTGTCTTCAATCATCCAACATAATAGCCCTCCAAAATACAAGGATCAGGGTTGTCCCACCATTGCATGTGTTATAAGGAAATGTAAAATTGAACAAGCATTACTTGACTTAGGAGTTAGTGTGAATTTGCTTCCCTATTTGGTTTATCAACAATTGGGACTTGGGGAGTTGAAACCTACCTCTGTCACACTTCAATTAGTGGATAGGTCTGTTAAGATTCTGAGGGGTATGGTGGAGGATGTCTTAGTACAAGTTGATAATTTCTACTTTCCGATTGACTTCATTATTTTAGACATTCAACTCGTTGTGAACACAAATGCACAAATTTTTGTTATCTTAGGTCGCTCATTTCTTACTAAATCAAATGCGTTGATTAATTACTGAAATAGAGTGATGAGATTATTTTTTGGGAATATGACATTAGAGTTGAATATTTTTAATGTGTGCAAGCAACCGAGTGATTTGAGTGATGAAATGCATGAAGTCAAATTAATTAATTCTCTTGTGCATGATAAACTTCATAGTTCTTCATTTTATGATCCTCTTGAGGCTTTTTTACTTGAAAAGGTTAAATACTTTATAGAACTTGATGATGATAATGATGAGGTTAATGAGATTACTAACTTGTTAAATTCTTCACGAGTTTTTGAGACAAGAGAACGGAAATCCAAGTTCGAGGAGCTTTCATCGCAGACCGCCCCTCCAATCCCTTCAAGCATTCAAATGCCTAAATTGGAATGGAAGTCTTTGCCAAGGGACTTGAAGTATGCTTTTCTTGGAGAAGATAACACATTCCCGGTAATCATTTCATCTAATCTCAATGAGATTCATGAATGTAAGCTTCTTCAACTTCTATTTAAGAATAAAACAGCCATTGAATGGACCATTGTGGATATAAAAGGGATTAACCCTATTATTTTCACTCATAAGATTTATTTAGAGGATGATGCTAAGCCCTATAGGGAAATACAAAAATGCTTGAATCCACATATGAATAAGGTGGTTAGGAAATAGGTGTTAAAGTTATTGGATGTGGAATTATTTACCCTATTATGGATAGCAAATGGGTAAGTCTCACCCAAGAGGTTCCTAAGAAGTTCGGTGTGACGGTGGTGTCAAATGAAATTAATGAACTTTTCCCCACTAGAGTCATTACCGGGTGGAAGATGTGCATTGACTATAGGAAGTTTAAAACTGTCACTAGAAAATATCATTTTCCTCTTCCATTCTTGGATCAAATTCTTCAAAGAGTTGCATCTCATCTTTATTATTGCTTTCTTGATGGTTACTCCAGATGTTACCAAATAGAATTTGCTCTCGCGGATCAACGTCATTGATTGAGGACTTCAACAAGCCTGGTACAGTTACAGCGTGTGTGATTTCTCTTCTAGTAAGACCAACAACTGTAATTTTCTTCTACATTCTGAATATCACTTCACTCTAAATGTGCAAAACTCATTTTCTATTTAGAACTGGTTATGTGAGACAACGACCATTATGACCCCAATAGAAGGAAGGGAAAATAGCAATCCAAAATTTCTCAGATGAAATTTACCACTGCTGAGTAAACAACTGGCAATGACAAACATAAGGACACTCCAACTTAGGAGTGATCCAAAATAGGTACACTATTCAAATTTCCACATCCATAAACCTTACACAATTCTGCAATACAACATCGTTTATTTCTTTCAATCATCAAAATGAAAAAGACTGAAATGTCCGACTGTTGCACAATGTCATTCCCCCCAACAAGAAAGAAAAAGATTAGCCACCATCAATCAAAAACAATGATGATGATGAATCAGAGAGAAATACAAGAACAATAAATGAAGATGATAGCCCCATGCAGCCGATTGAGGTGGAACATATGTTCTTGAGCGACGTTGAGATATACTACACAACTCACTTACTTCACATCTGATGAATAATAACACTATACAAACACTCAAATCCATTAATACCTTATTTGTACGATAGGACATGCAATGAAGGTACACAACAGCCATCTGAAACCTATTATGAACCACAATCCACTGAACAAGAAAAAACCTCTAGTTTGGCATAACAAAATGAAGAGATACATGCAAATAATCTCCTCCCCAAAAAAATGAAGATACTAATTCTACCCCATCAACTAATGAACACCTTACAGCAAGAACTAAATGGTTCACTACATCTTGGGCAAAGATACGGACAAATGTACCTGCTCTGATATTGTATTTGTGTACCTATAAATACAAAACAAAAATTTGTTTATTTACCCATACGTAAACCATTATTTCACAAACTCATCAATGCTTGGACTTGTTCTTAAAAAAATCAAACTACTTAATGCATCTATTTGATGATGAATCTGAACCACTATGCATAACTCCGATTATGAACATTAGGGGCAGGAACTTGGACCATGAAAAAAGCTCACAGGAGATCATTTTGCACCCGTCTTCCAATGAAGCAACCCCCTCCAACAGAGCAACGCACACATATCACAAAATGAGGGAGATTACCTGTCATCAACAACACTAATTGCTAATATGTACATCGAGGGCAAAGAACTACGATAGAGGTTGAAGGAATACTGGAAAATGATCGAGAACAAAGGTGAAGAGGTTGAGAAAGTAAGAAAGAGAGCTACGATCTGATAGAGGAATTGAAAATGGAGAAAACTATGACATAAAAGGAGATAAATGCAAGCAACCAAATGTGTGACCAAATTCAGATGCTAAATAAAAAGGTGATCAGCTGGTACAAGAGCTGTAAGCTCAAAAGCAAAAAAAAATGAACAACTCCAATGTCAAAACGGTGAGCTAGCTGATGAGTTGAATAAAGTTAGGGAAGAAAATGTACTGTTGGAGGTACATAACATCACTCAACCAACGGGAAAGAGCCAAGAAGAAGAGCTAATGTCAGATTTGAAAAAGAAAAACGGGACACTTGAGACACTAAAAGCAGACACAAGAAAGTTCATTGATGTTTCTGCAAAACAGAAAACTCATCTACAAGAACAGATATAGAAGTAAAATCAAATGCTTCAATGTTCTGAAGAGGAGAATGCAAAACTAACCACTCAGAATGAAGATTTGCAAAAGAAAATAGATGAGTTGAACAACAAATGATCCAGTCACCACAGTCAAAGACAAAATTATACTTGAAAGGATTAAAGTAAAAAAACAACCAAACAATACGATGCAGAATACGAAAATGATCTTCAGAAGAAGGGGGAGAAAAGAAAATATCAAAATGAAAGCAATAAAGGAGCAAGATCATTGGGCGGCTAAACATAAACCAACAAACAAGGGTAAAAACATTGTTGATATTGAAAGCCACGAGCCTATGTAGAAGAAATAGGTGCAAACAAAAAAGATCCACCCAAACACATTCAAGCTAGGCAAACTTCCGCCCGAAAGAGACAAATTGAAACTGAAGTAGTACATGGAACAAGCCAATGATGGATACATAATACATTATCCCATAAATGACATCAAATGAATAATATTGTATACCTGAAATCAAAACCATATTATATCTTGATGTTCACAGAGTCTTCTTGTGGGAGGGTGAAACCGGACAAATTGGGCGACAAGAAATATTTGAACTCCTCAGAGAAGAACCCGTTTCCTATAACGTAAGCTATCACTCACACATGCTACCATAAATATTATATACAATTTATAATCTGAGCTAACAAAATTAAAACATACATGCATCGCAGTTGATTGGTGCATACAGAGAGATGCTCTACGAAGAACAACAAAGAAATCCAATCAGACATAACATATCCCACTTTGTGTGCAGTTTACTATAGGTAACAACCACTCAAACCAAACATAAAATTTTTCCCCATTTATTTTCAATAGTGACAACTATGCTTGCGCATATTGTTTCTTAACATTCATCCTAAAAACAGGAATACATACGTATGGGAGACGATGATGCCATCAACAGCTTCTGGGTGGAAAAAGTATTGTCAGTCATTGGAAAGACAACCCTGTTCTTCTTTCCCATTAGGACAGATAGTCAATTCCACTTCAATCTTCTTGTGATGGATAAGAGTGAGGGACGATGGATGCACTACAACTTCCTTAGACCAAGAAGGGCAAATGAGATTGAGCAAAGTTTCAAAGATGCAATAATAATGGTTGATTCACTTTTACTTGGACCATGGAAATCCTTCTTTGTATTTTGACACTAAAGAAATCTTATGCACAATGTACCTATGTAGTTCCAACACTGCAATGAAATATTACATTATGACAAACTCATAATGAATACATTTGTTTTGACTAGTATGAAACCATCAAGAATCTTATGAAATATACAAAATCGAATACTCAAAAACTATTGGATATTGGCAAAAGATCAAAGATGACAAAATGATATAACCGGTTGAGAAAGACATATGTGGACCTGACTCGAGATGATATGCAAACTTTGACATGGCTTCTGTCCAAGGACTTTGACTACCCCATATTCAAGAGCTTCCAGTGCCCATAAGAAAGTGAAGAATCGTAAGTCTCATAACGTGAACCTAATATTCACAATGCTTCTTTGCATATCTTGCTACATAAGGAATATAATATATTAGATTAATGTGACATGATGGAATGTGGCGTAGCTATCATGCACTACATGAAAAAACTGTCACGTGAAGAGAAAATTGAAGAAAATTTTCAAGCTGACAATCCGCAATATGAGGGTTGAAACTTTGAGTGTGTTCCTCAACAACACAAGCACATGGAGACCCTAGCCTAATGTGTGCCTAGTGGAATCTTTTTACCTATGGATAATCCACCTATCATTATGGATAATGTACCTACAGAAAATAACATTTTCTGTGCAACAGGACATATTATGCACAATGTACATTTTCACGCATCATAATGCACTAGTATATCATATATTTATGTCAGAATTTTGTAGGTATCTGTCAACAAGGTGCATTACAAAAAAACCTAAACATATCTATTTCAAAAAAAAAAAAAATTCCATCAGTTCCATCAAAAATGAAACCCAAGTATTGGATACAAATCAACAGTTCAGATACTAAAAAAAAAAAAAAAAAAGAATAATGAATTTGAAGATCAAATCGTAGCAGTACATGTCTTCCTATTATACAATCCTAACGAACGACATCTACCACACTTCATTGCCCTTGATTCTTCACCTAAAGACTTTATTCTCTCCTTCCCTGGTCTGCCTAGTGGCTTTCTTGTAATTGGAGGTCTTATAAAAACTTTAGATGTTTAATCCTCTTTAGGCTTTTCTATGTCCAGAATAAGAACAATGGAGCTCTCATAACAAAGCCTAAAGAACTCCGTTTTAAAATAATCCTCAATGTTATCATATACGTACTCTAACTTCTTCTGAATCGCCATTAAAGCGTGCACAAAATGGAAACCTCTAATCTACCACTAATAGCAAGAACAAATTTGCATTTGCAAGTCAACCATCACTAAATCCTCTGCGTGAACCTCAAACACAAACTCACTAGAACGACTAACATTCTAATGCCTTCCAATTGACAAATTTTCATTCAGCAATTTCTCAAACTGCGAACATAGAACTGATGTCCACTAGCTGCATTCTTCATTTCTGTCCGACATAATTTTCATTATCTTTATCCGTATACCATCAACCATACGAAAAACAGGAAAAAATCATTCCTCAACAATCCAAGCATTAAATGACTCTGCCACATTTGCACACATTTTCCCTTAACGATGACTGCTAAAATATGCATTGGACCAATTTTCATAAGGCAAATTGGCCAAAAATCCATGCAACAAGGATCTGACCTGATTCATCAAACACTTCATGTTCATCTGAAACGCAGCTTCCATAGGTGCATAAGCACATTTCATGAACAACTTCACAATTCTATCACACAAAATATTACCAAATTTGACAGGATATCTAAAATTAAGGTTCATCTTCAAATGATGCAAACAAAATAAATGTGAATTTGACAGAAAATGCTTTGAAATAGAATCAAGCAAACCCTTGTCCTAATTACATATGAACATGATCAGCCCACCCTATAGATTTAAAATGCTCGCTAAAATCTCTAAGAACTAACTCCAATTACTCTCATTCTCATAATCAACAACTGTAAATGCCAGTGGGTACATTATAATAAGGTATATGTGACACTAAATAGTTACATAAAACATACATTTAAAATGTTTGACAAGCATCAACTATATTTAAAGCATACTTCTTGTACAAACAATACCTAAATAAACAACAAACTACAACAGGTACGTAAACAATAACAACTAACCTTAGTTGTCATTCTTCCCAATGGCAGCAAGCAAATGACCCTTGTACTTGTTTTCCAAAAAGGTACCGTCAAGGAATAACATAGGCCGACAAAATTTAAATCTTTGGATACATGCTACTTACGAAATAAACAATCTTGTGAGCAACAACTTTGGGGATCACACTCTAAAACACATTTAGAACCCGGATTTGTTCGCATTACAAAATCCACATACCAACTCAACTAATTATACGACAGTGATTCATCACCGTGGAGTTGACTCTTTGCCATCTCCTTTCCATACCAAGCATTATGGTAAGAAATAACCAGACCATAGTATTTCTTGAAATCCTTAAATACTTCAATCGACTTAATTAATGATTAATCTTTGATTTGCTCAACCAAAATAGATGACACAATACTAGACCACATCATTGCACCCTTCTGTTCAAGATAAACACCTCTACATGAATGCACATTTTCAAATTTTTTAATATAGAAAAAACCATTCATTTGGCACATCGAAGCATGAGTACGCCAATTGCAGCTATCAGTTCTCTTCTTAATACACTCTGCAATTATCCTTGTCTTCTTATTCTTAACATAACAAAACCAAAACTGAACTTAATTGCATATTTACATAGCTTGTCTCAAAAATCAACTGTGCCACCCACAAATTTCTTTCCCACATGACTAATATAATTCTTCCATGAATCAAATAAGTATGACCTCTTCACTATAGTACTAAATCTGCCAAAAAATTCACTATCATATGAAGATATTGTCCCATTCATAGAACAAGATAGATCTACAATGCTTCCATCGCGTGCTTATCTTGACTGAACATTATTATGCAACACGTATAGATCAATGAATTTTAAATTTGGCAACAATTGAGACAACGTCATAAGTCTAAAATCCTTATCAGATTCAATCAAACATCTGCAATTATCATCTATACAGTACCTTACGCTAAAAATAGAGCTCTTTAAATCTTTAAATCTTAAATTTATCTCATTACAAAGATCCTCATATGTATTACAATCGTTGAGAGCAATAACAAAAGTGATTGAATCAAATGTACACCTTGTAATCACAATTCCTTCCATCCCCTAAAAAATTGAAGAAGTGTTCAAACTAACAAAACACATACAAATGAATAAAAGGTACATAAAAAGTTAACTAAACTTTTATCATAGGAGTTACGTATTCATCCTCAGCAAAATTAAAAATTAAATATGAAAGGTAATCTCACTCACAAACATTCATGATTACACACAAAAAAATACATTAACAAACACGTACGACAAGTACGTAACTAATATATACATGTTTACATAGGTACACAACATATCATATACGATAAACAACATATATGATCATTTAGGTACATTATATGAATATATCCATCCACGAGATAAGTACATTAGTATTTAATTGAGAAGAAGGTACAAATACGCCATTGCAGGTATACAAGTACATAAAACCAAACACAATTCAAAATTATGTAAATCATAACGAACATGTACCTAAACCTACCAATGAATACGTAAAACTTAACTATTGTGATCTAATTTTTGTACCTATCAAATCAACGCTTAGGATAAATGAATGGTATATTTCAAATTGCTTGGTTCATGAATTTGAAATTAAAAACTGATAGACAACACCACAAAATCCTCAATAACAAATGTAAAAAAAAAAAATAATAACTATATTTTAGGCTGAAATCATGTGATGAGGGAAAAATGAGTAATGAAAACACATTAACTGCTCAACCGCTATACATTCGCATCCACATAGGGACCGCATATAATTTTTTTTTAAAAACACGGAGGACCTTCTTATATATTAAAAATTCGATAGGACTAAAATTAGTTTACACACCAAATGAGGGGACCCTAGCCTATTTAACTATAAATATATTCACTTGCTGGTTCTCTCAGCCATAGCCATTACTTTTATGTTTAGAAGAGGAAGAAAGAGAAACCAGAGAGCGAATTCAGAGGATTTTGGTCCACAATGCATTCAAATTTTGGCGTAGAATGACATATGGTAGAAGATCGCGAGGTTCGTCAAGCTACTATTCGATCTGCATCGTTCTTGTTGATGTTGTTCTGATCATCAAAGGTAAACCATAATTCCTCCTTATAGGGTTAATAGCCGAGTAAAATTTTTGTAATCAATTATACGTGCCGTCACCGGATCTTGGGATTTTCGTTCCAACAAGTGGTATTAGAGTCTTTGTTTATACCGCGTATATATTGAATACAACTATGTTGTCCAAATAAAACGATTAGATTTATATCATGATTGATGGGTAAAACATAAAACTGTGCTAACCTGTGTTTTACAACATTTTGGTCCCACTATTATGGTCACATTTTTTTATTATTGTTTTATTTGATTGAATCCCACAATTGTTTATTCATGATTAATATTATTGCAAAGGATTCACACAATGGTTTATTCGTGTTGTAATATTGATGGTATTATGTGAACTCCATCGTGGAGGCATAGGGCTATGTATTATTGCTATTTATTTTTATATAGGGTTTGTTGTGGAAAAAGATGGTTCAGAAGCAGTTTTCATAGTGAAAATTAATTATTTTCGCGAAGAATAAACTATTTCAGAAATCGTTTAGGTTTCGGGGGCACTGCCCCAGAGCCCCTACCACGTGACTGGGATCCCCGCAACCTAGCTGGTCAGGGCACAATCGATCCCTGTAGCGTAGCGCAACATGGACATGGCTGGATTCATTAAGGATTGTTGTAGACTCCTTATCGCATTGAAAATGATGACATGACCATAATAGTTTGGACTCTTTATTTAGACAGTTTTGTTATTTATGTTGATATCTATTTTATTCATATTTGGATTTTATGGGTAGTTAATTATATAACAGAACCCTAACATGTGGACAACGTGGATAATTGACTGGCTTAGATTATCTGCCATGGATTAGTATCTAATTTATATTGATTTAAAATAGGGACGTTCAAAGTATGTATGTAATTATAAAATAAAATAAAATTCTCAATTTTTTTATGGATAGCTGTGAGAATTTGATATTTTATTTATTACATGTATACATACTACATACACAGATAAGGTAATTCAGTATTTTTATAAAGTATTAAATAACTTAGTGGGAGAGAAAATTTATTTTGTATAAATCCTACAATCTCCATTATTGGTTTATATTTGATGTAATTAATTTTGTGTGTTAGCTTTAGTGCCTTCCTCTCCATCGGATGAAATTAATTACAAAATTACCACTATAGACATTCTTAAAGGATAATTGCTAGTATGGACTCACTTCTACATTTGAAGGGACTTATTATGAAACAATTGACAGAAAATTAAGTAATGGTATACACTTAGCTATAAATAGCACTATATTTTCTATTTGAGTCACTACTATTTTTTGTAGGACTAAAGCTAAGCCAACTATTTAATTTTACTTTTCACGATATAGTGGCTAGAGAGTAAAGTTAATAAATAATTGTCTATCTGGACAAATGATGGATAGTAGATGCTCCCTATCGAAGCATGTTATTCACGGTGATTTAGGTTGCTGGCAAATTCATTTAGAAATTAGTAGAGGGATCTAAATTTAAATATGAATTCGATGTTTTTATTTTGCCCATCATAATTTTCAATTTTGTGATTTTTAGATTTTGAAATGGGTTCATTTAAAGAAAAAAAAAACTAACTTGACCAAACTATATAGATTGGGAAAAGAAACTTGAATATTGTGTTAACTGCAAAGGAGTACAAGTTTGTGCTCACTAATCTTTGTCTTGATAAACTAGGTGAAGGGGCAACCGAACATGAAGTCCAAGCTCACCGGAGTTGAAAAAAGGCTGATGAGAATGGTGTGGTGTTACATTTTGACATGATTGTGAACCTCAACGAAATGTTTTGGGATCAAAGTCGTGCTGCTAGACAAGTTATGATGAAATATATGATGAACACAAGAATGCATGAAGGGGCAATAGTGAGGGATAATGTTCTAAAGATGATGAATCTCCTTAATGAACTAGAGATCCTAGGTGCTGAGATTGATAGGGAAACCGGGTTGATATCATACTCTAGTCTCTGCTAGAGTCTTTTAAGTAGTTTTGCCTTGATTACAATATGAATAAACATTCTTATTCTCTGGCGGAACTCCTTAAGGAACTCCAAGCCGCTAAAGGTCTCTTCCAATAGAAACCTTATGCTTATGTGATTGATAAAGGTTATACTTCTAATCCAAAAGGCAAGAAGAATCAGAAAAAGGCTCAAAAGTAGGTTGTTGGCAATCAGAGAATAGTGAAAAAGTCTAAGGGCAAGTGTTTTCATTACAAGCAGCCAGGACATTGGAAGAAGCAATGTCTGATCTTCCTCAACAAAGTGAAAAATTGTAAAAACTGGGTAAATTTGAATTTTTATGAAAAATGATAAAATGATAATTTGTCACTTCGGTGCGGGTTGAAAACCCGTATTTTTCTGGAGGTCAGATAACAAAACGGATCTCACCTTTGGATTCGTCTCGCCAAATCTAATTACTTGTCAATTTTCGTCGAATTCCGAGAGAGTTGGATTTTTTGTGTTTTACAAGTCAACCAGGTGTCGGGTGACCTCAAAAACGAACGCGGGACTTAAATTTTGAAAATTGAAAAATAATTTAAAGGAAGTTCATATAGAAATATTTTGAACTTGAACCGGGACGAAATTTAATCGTTTCGGGGCGAAAACGGACCTGGGAATAGAGGACTTGAGGCACGACATGGACCAAGCATTTAAAGTGTATAAATAGGGGAGAAAATCTGATTTTCTCCCCATTTCAGCTGGTCTTCACGTTGGAGAGAGGAAGAGGGGGAAAAAGAGAGAACTTCTAACTTTTCTCTACGATTTACGACTCTACGTACGTCGAATCAACTCGGGCCAAGAATAAAGATTGTTCTACGCGGCGAGGGCAACGAAACCATACCAAAAAGGACGAATTTCACCGAAGATTCAAAAATGGAATTTTTGGGAAATCAAAGGCTAAGGTTTCATTAGTATTCTTGAAGGTTTTCTACCTTGATTTTTACGCTTCAAAAGGTAAGATTTTTACCCTAACTAGGTTTATTTCCAACCTAGAATGATTATATGGAATGGGTAGGGTGTTAGATGCCTTTAGCACTTGCCTATTGTTGTAAAATTGATGAAATACGTAATGGAAATGGGTAAATTCAATTCTAGTATGAATTGGTAATTAAAAATTGCTAACTTGTGATTTCTTGGAAGTTTTGATATATGGGCAAGCTATGTGTTTATATTATGCCTCGAAGGTGTTCGATTAAATGCCTATGTGACATTAAGTGTATTATTGCATAGATTATGTATAACATGCTTGAAAAAATTGTTGTTGAATGTAAATGTTGATATATGCTAATGACATATTGGAATTGTGATGATTTATGAAAAATTATATAATTCCCTCAGGATTGTCGACAAGTAGATTAACTTCTACACAAGCTCTAGCCTTTGATGGCCTAGACGGATCCAGAGTGGCCATATCATATGTTATAACATGACCTATAGGCTGAAGAATATCCTCTAATGTTCTCCTGTAAAGAAATTGAGAGGGAGAGAAGGAAGAGAAACCCATATAGGTGCTAAAGAGGGCTCAATTCCAGGAGTAAAATCTAGAAACCACTTGAAGAATCTGAATAAACAACCCTCTATATTTGACACCTCTTTAATCAGTACCTTCACAAAATCCTCAGAAAATTGGAATCGAAACAAGAGACAAGTATAAATACCCACTAAAAAATCACCTTTAAGAGACCACTTTATTCTTATAAAATTATTGATATTATTCAATGGTGGTCTACCATAAGAGCATTTACCTACCAGTGCTAGGAGAAGAGACTTACAATATTCTTTGGTTTCCACCATGGTTCATGCCATAGCTGGGGACACCCTTTTTATATTCTATCTTCCTTGGACTCCTATTTGGTTTTGTTTGATGTGCTCCAAATTTAGGAGTTGGTTGAGAATGGGGAATCGATGGTTGTTCAACAGGGGAATAAAGGAAGGATTTTTAAATATGGAGGTGGTAGCAACCACAGCAGCGGCAATCTACTGGTGCGCAAGAGGTGGGGAAAGACAAGGTAGGAACGTGAGATCCATAAAAGAATGGATTTCTTGTTGGTTGATTATGCAATGGTAAAAAAAAGGAAAAAGAATGACTATAGGAGATGAAACTTGGCTCAAGAGAGCCTTAGTAGTTGGGTGAGCACCCACAACTAAAGGCTGCAGATATAGGCTAATAGATGAAGAAGATGTTGGTTTCAAATTGTTAGGATGAAAAGAGACCAGATTTGAAGCGAGGGTGACGGATGGATCTGCAGGCTTTGGTGGAATTGAAGGATACATCATAAACGAGAGAGAAGCAAGAAGCAAGAGCTTTTCTCTCTAGAGAAAAATTGAATTTTGACTCCAACAAACACAATTCTGCGTTTATACTTGAACTGATGAGTGCATAATATTGCATATTTAACGGTCTCATTACATGCATTTTAACTCAACTTTGCATTTAATTAGTTAGAGTTCGTCGAATTTGTAAATAATGTGAAAATTTTGATGTTGCAGGTAATCATAGAGTAATTTATGGCTTTCGAAACCCTGCAACTATGTGTGGATGAGTGGTGAAGATATGGACACATTAAATGAGGATTTAGAGGCTTAAAAGTGAAAGAAATCAATGAGGTATCGGTACTTGATAACATAGGTACCGGCACCCACACCATTTGGTATCGGTACCTCGATATTCCCCATTTTTTACCATGATTTACTTTGAATACGAAAAAGTGCAAAACATGAAAGTTGTACATCTGGATGTCCTCCGTCTTGTTTCAAAATTTCAGCTCAATCGGACGGTGGGATCAAAATTTATGGCAACTTTACATAAACTGATCCTGAGCTTGCATCCCCCTTACGACCTACTGGTGGAACCTTAAAACCTACCGATAGGAAAATCTACTGGAAGTTTTCTACCGACAGGTTTTTGACATTCTACCGGTAGGTTTTTCCCAGAAGTGCCAGACACCTTTCCACATGACTCCACCTACTCCGAGGTGGTTGGTGAAGCATGGGAGGTGCATGTTTGGCTTGTCCTTGCTTGTTGAAGTGTCTAATCTCTTCCCACTCATTGCAACTCAGTTCTCATAGACCATGGAAGGGGTATAGATGAATTTTGACCAAGCTTTACAACATAATTCAGATTTTACAAGCTTTTGAAAGGAGGAGGTTACCTAAGCTTAGGAGTAGTATAGAGAGAAGCTCCAAGGAAGAAGATGAAGTTTTAGAGAGATAAAGTTAGGTTTTTGCATTTCCTCCACCATTTCAATTGTAGTAAGCTTTAAATTACTTGTAATCTTTACATCTTGCACTTTACTCTCATTTATTTCAAGTGTAATCAAGTCTAGCTTCATGTTCTTATAATTCCATGTCTAAATTTGGATTTTTCTTTCCAAGCTTTATATTTTGGGTATGTATGAATGAATTTACTCTTTTAGTCTAAACCTTTTCTATCTTTAAAACAAGTTCAATGCTTCATTTCATCACCATGTCCCTTTACACTATTTTGTTCTTGCTTTGACTATGAGTAGCTAGAATTTTAGTTGGCTAATCCAAGGGGAATTTCCTCTTGGATATGTGAAATCAACTCTTTTCTATTCTTCCTCGTAGTGTAAAGTGGTTTGGTTTGACTAGGTTG
Organism: Ilex aquifolium; assembly: GCA_951799425.1. Taxonomy (NCBI): domain Eukaryota; kingdom Viridiplantae; phylum Streptophyta; class Magnoliopsida; order Aquifoliales; family Aquifoliaceae; genus Ilex; species Ilex aquifolium. The sequence goes on from OX637391.1 coordinate 30,612,838, forward strand.
AGTTTGGATGTGGTTGTGAGCTCTTGATACACCGTAGACTTGTCACGGGGTATGCTTGGGCCAACTCCTCCACATTAGTCTCTCACTTCCTACAAATCAATCAAACACCGAGACACAATTGGTCTAATGAATTGAGTCGATTTTGCATTCCCATTGGAATGACCTCTATGGATTAATCAACCTTACTTTCTTACATTTTTACCAAAACACTACTCACCATAACCAAAATTCAAAAGATTTTCCAAATTTCATTTCTTTGCAAATCACCCTTCAAAGAAATTTGACATTTCCTTCCCTGAGGAGACGACCTTGGAATACTCATTTCAAGTAAAACACGACATTGCAAGCCTCTCTATGCTTCGGGAGCACTTTTGCACACACACGTTTTTGTTCATCCACACACGATTTTTCCCATTTCTTGCATCAAACCGGAGGGAGAGTGACACTCACCTACTCGTATAAGCCATATACACGGACCGGGATCATGTTTGGAGATTAGGGAAAACCCATCATGCACCTCCCATGTTTCAATGGCAAGGACAAGGGCGATGAAACTTGGCTTAAAAGAGCCTTAGTAGTTGGGTGAGCACCTGCAACCAAAGGCTACAGATATATTAATAGATGTAGAAGATGCTGGTTTCTAATTGTTAGGATGAAAAGAGACCACATTTGAAGCGAGGGTGACGGATGGATTCGCAAGCTTTGGTGGAATTGAAGGATACATCATAAACGAGAGAGAAGCAAGAAACAAGAGCTTTTCTCTCTAGCAAAAAATTGAATTTTGACTCCAACAAACACAATTATGCATTTATACTTGAACCGAACTTGAAATAACAATGCAGCAATATGCACAGAGAGAGAGAAAAGAAAGACTGAATACTTAATTCAGTATTTTGGATAATTGAGAGAACTAAAATGAGAGCAATTCTTGAATTTTTCAATGCTATGCTTTGGGAGTGCAAGGAATCACCTATTTATAGACTCACTAGTGGCTTTTCATAAAGGGTGTAACCAAATGAAATGGTACCTTTTAGTCCAAAGGATATCGATGATGACTTTATGGTAAGGTACAACCAAGTGAAATAGTGTCTTTTAGTCCAAGAGATATCAATGGTGACTTTATGAAAAATTGTGACTATTTGTAATGATGTCTTTAACCAAAATTCACCAATTTTGAACTAGTAGCATTTCATGCCATATTCACTTCACACCTTTTCAATTGCTCCAAAGTCACAAAGACTTTAATAATTTCTCATTCAATATTTAATGGTTTTTTTAAAAAATAAATATACCATTATTTCCAACAGATATAGCGGTGGCCGAGGCGATGATGGGTATCAACGGCAGTGATGACCAACGAGAGAGGAAGGGAAAAGAAGATGGTGGTTCTTCGATGATGTGGTGATGCTTCGGTGGGATTGGGGATTGGGGATTTGGGATTAGGGATTTGGGGATTGGGGGAGATTGGAGCATGAGAATAGTGGTGGGTGGTACTTTGATGGAGGAGTGGTGGTTTCGATTATATAGGAGTGGAGGCTTCGGTGGAGGAGTGGTGGATTTACTAGTGATGGTGCTCTGGTAGTGGAAGATGGTGGAGTTTCGATGCAGGAGTGGTGGCTCAAGTGGTTATCGCTTCAGTGGCTTCAGTGGATATGGAAAATTGAATGAAATTAAAAAAGTTTGAAGTAATTTATAAAGTGCGAGTGTAAAAAGGTGATATTTTAGTAAAAATAATTGGGAGAAAATATTTGGCTAAAGTATTTCTTCACAGTACGAAGTTTATACATAAGGAGGGCAACCAATGGACAACTATTTATGTGCATGCTTAAGAAATATATATAGAGCAATGCCATAGGGACCTAATTTGAGGACTTACTTTGAGAACCTAGTGATGTGACTTCAATGTAACCATTGAATTAGTTATGAGTTCCAATGTTAGATGGAGCCCACTATCAATCCAATGGTTGTATTGAATTAGGTCCAAATAGCATTTTTCATATATATATGTATAAGGGATTAACAAAAGTGTAGAGGGGGAGATGGCCCCTTTGGCTAAAGGATAGCTCTGTCCCTAAGTGAATTTAAGGTTCCAACGAATGTTCTGAGCACTGAAGAGTAAGTTTAACCCCATCGAATTGACATAGCAATTAAAATTCGAACTCAAGCATTGAGTGAGAAAATTCGAATTGACACGCGATGGTAAGTTCACACTATCACTAGAGAAATTAGTTATATTCCAAGTATAAATAGTTGATTGGTTTTAGTGTCCATTTTCCTCATTTGGTTGTGGTGATTGTTAATGTGAACCAAAACTATTGAAAAATAGTAATAAACATGATTTTTCATATTCTAGGAGTTATTTTGATGCAATTAATTTTTGTATTGGTGTGTCATCAATTTACTATTAGTGAGGGACAAAATAAATGTGGTATTTTAATTCTCCAAGTAATGAACGTGTGGGGTCTTTATTATTTTTATTATTGCATTATATAGTTAGTTAGATTGTATAATTCTATATATATCCTATATAATACAACCTCTTCTAGTACCAAACCTCTTGTTTGTTACACAATCAGTTGTTGAATAAAATATCCTACTACCGACTAGTACCAGCTCTAAAAGCGCTTTTGCAATGATCGAAGCAAGAGCCACTCATGTTGCTAAAGGCAAGGAGAGACTTCCGGGGAAGGGAAGTGCCCGTAGAATAAGATTTTCTTACTGAATTGATTCCTGACTTTTCCTCTTACTTTTCTTTGAAGCCTTTTCAAATAGGCTTTGCTTGGTTTGGAATGCAAGTTCTGGTAGACCTGGACCAGATACCATCCCTGCTAACAACTTTCAACTCAACTCTCCTCTTCCTATCTTCAATAGTCTTTTCCATTATATTTTTTGTGAGTGTGTGATAGTCATCTATATTCCCGAAAAGTGGTATCAAAGCTAGGCTTGAGTGTCGAAAGAGTGAGTGAGAGAGAGATGTCGAATGGAATGCTTCCATTTCAAATGCCTTAATTCACCAAAGATAACTATGAAAATTGATGTATCCGCATGAAGGCGATTCTTGGATCTCAAGATTTATGGGAGATTGTAAAATTTGGTTGCACGACACCGCAAGATGAAGCTTCCTTAAGTCAATCCCAGAAAAAAGTCTTGCAAGCTACAAAGAAGAATGATCAAAGAGCTCTTTTACTCATCCATCAATGCTTGGATGATGACATGTTACAAAAGGTTGCTAGTGCAACTACATCCAAGCAAAAATGGGATGTTCTTGAAAGATTGCCCCAACACAACTCCAATAACATTGAAAGATCCCATGGAACAACAAAAGTTCATATCAAAATTGGATATCATCTTTATTTTAACAATTGTCTACTATATCTAACTTCAAGCTTTTAAACATCTATAATCTTTAATCCTACAATATATAGGGTCTAAGGTAACTACTACAACTTAGTCAGGCTTCCTATATTTCCTTTTTACATGTCTATAAGTTCGTTTCTATGGCTCGACCTTAAATTTTCAATCAAAATTTATAAATACAAGTCAACTATTAACTCTACACTTAACCAAGAGATGCTTGATTTTTAATACTTTAGAGAGTCTAAGTGTAGTGAACTAATCCCACTACCAAATAAGGTTACCTAAGTGTATTGTACTAAATGAGTATCTTACTTATGACCCTTCTAAACCATTAATACATCCAACATAAATTTAATCAATACTCCATCATATTTTCAAACTAATATTGGGAACCTCAAGTATGTAGTTATGAAACAACCTCCTATCTATTTAAGACATATAACCACAATTCCAATCATTATTCCAAGAATAGGCTCTCATTCGAGGTTACTTCAACATATCCCTTCAATTTCTATAACTTTTGAGTAACACATATAAATTTTCATAACCTTGTTACTCAAAACTTAGTCCATCTTAAAAACATCTAAGTTGACCTTACCTCCAAAAATTCAAATTGGGTTATCACTTCTCCTTCACTTCCAAAAATATAAAGAGCACTAATAGTAGAATAAAATACTTATAGTCGACAAGAAACCAATTCATAGTCACATTTTATATGGTTATCCAACAAAACACTTCAATCAACACATGGGTGTATCTAAATCAAAGCCTAAATAGTGTGGAAGCGCACTTAAGGATAAGTCCTTCAGAGTCCAAGAAGAAAATCACGACACTTTGATATCTAAGGAATAGCACAATGCAGATTTTTTATCAATTTCGAAGAATAAACTTATTTAACTTAGGTATTTCTAGCGTGTGTGACCTATATGGTTGGAAAAATATAAGAGTTAAGCTTCTAACAAAATAAAAAACGGTGCACAATTTGGACTTTCCAATAAAGACTTATGGTCCAATTAGTGAAAGGTAACCTGCTTGACTAATGGTTCTACTACAGTTGTCAAATTTGAGTTTTGGCGTCTTTTTGTCACAAATTCTATCTCATACCCATCTCCAATATAGATAATATCATTTACATAAAGATTCATTTCTATCATCATTTACTAACCAAAAGTCAAATTATCATCCATCTTCTAGAATAGTCCATAACGACATGATATAAAACTAGCAAATCCATCTCAAAATTTTCGTCAACTCCTCTAAGAAAGCTAATCCATGAATTCGAACAAATAATTAATCCATAACCAAACTAAACAACCAATCACACTTATCTTATAAACATATAACTTCAAACAAATTCAAGCCTAGAGTTTCTTCAACCTAACATAATACTCTAGTGCTAATCCATAACCTACAGCTCCCATGCAGGACTAAATTCCTAAGCTCTGATACCAAACTTGTAACACCCCAAAATCCACCCTGGAAGGCATTACTATCTATAAGCATTCAAATCATTAGAGCAACTAATAAAATCCATAAATTAAAAAAATTTCATTCATTCGTCCATAATAACTAAAATATCATCCAAAATAAATATGTTAAACCATGGAAATTACATCCAAAAACCAAATATAATCTTGCAGTGGAATAAATAAACATTATTCTTAACGTTGTCTCATAATTAATCTCCCAATCTAGAACATAAAGTAAACAACTCTAAACGTCCACCCCGGGATCCAACCATCAATCTGAGCTTCCCAATTTACCTGCTCATTGTGACGCCCGTAAAACCGGAGGTCAATTGTCAACCCGCTGATCACCCATCAACTGACGAAAATACCTGTGAATGCCACATAACCCGACACCACGTCATAACAACCCCTTTACCGGGATCACGACTACTCAAGTTTGGGCAGAGTCCCCCTTGTACCGAGCACTTCCAAACGCATAGTCTGTATACCATTCAACCAAATAACCCATCCAAGGTCCAATATACAACAATTTATCCTCATTTAATGTCCATTTATATCATTTGAACGAGAGAACCCAAGACCCAAAGGCCTAGCAAAACATTTCAAAAACATTGAGATTTTAACAGAACCTAACCGTTCGAACGTGGATTGGCATTCGAACAAAAGTTGCTTCCAGTACTTTGGTTCTCTGCAGATATGCAAAAGTACTGTAAGCTCCATACATTCGCACGTGGAATGGCGTTCGAACGTGAAAGTGGTGTTCGAACGTGAAATGGCGTTTGAACTAAGGTTACTCCCAATACTTTGGCTCTCTGCAGAGCCTGAAGTACTGTAAGCTTCCTGCGTTCAAACGTGGAATGGCATTCGAACGCCAACAAAAAATATAGCTGTGGTTTTTGCTTGAAAACCTACTATTCCTTTCTTTTTTTCAATTCAATCCATTCCAAACTTACACAACATCATACCAAACTCATATAACATGTAATTTTGCATTAAACATAGTTAATACATGTTCGATTACCATCCATTTCATACATTTACTTGTCCAAAACGAATTTACATGAAGTTTTACTAAAGTCATAATTTAAAAGTCACATGTCGGCTTTTCTTCATCATTGAGGGCCCAAATGAGAGCCTTCCACCGGTGTAAACCCCGCACCTGAAATATTTTTCCATAAAGGGTGAGTCACGTTCAATAGGGTATCTCCTAAAGATGCTACTCCCCAACCTAGATGCATATGAAATATTCACATGCAACATTCAACAAGCAACAACCATTCCAATCAAGAATATATAATTCAATGTTAGAAATCACCATGCTATGCTATGAAATGAGATGGGACTCACTCATGCACTTCAACCCGAGCCTTCACCGGCTCCCATCACCCATGCAATACTATGAGTATAAAACCGGGCATTCCAAGACCCCGTCATTGATGTTACACATTGAATGACTATTTTATAAAATAAAATCATGTGTTTTTGTTGGGTAGTGGAGTTTTGGTGTCTCACCGCCGGTTCTGCACACCGATACACTTTTTTGGACTTGCACCTACCGAAGTGTATAAACTAGTAACCGGGTCTTGCACCCAAGGGAATGTCTAGCCCTTCTTGCTATACCCGACACAAGTTTTTCTTTTTCATGCAACCGTGCGACTCTGTTGAACCTTGGTCCAACTATACCGAGCCCACTTATCAACCACCAAGAGTGATGTTTGATTCAAAGACATGCACACACACACCCACTCATGCCTAATGCTCATGAATATGATGCCTCCATGCGTATGCAATGTAATGAACAATTACAATATCAATATCATATACATATGTAATGAATGTCATATGCACTATTTCTACCACATTTTAACACATTCCATGACAAATTATATCCAAAGCATATAATTGTCCATAAATCATCACAATGCCAATATATCATAAATATATATCAACATTTGCATTCAACAACAATTTTCTCAAGCATGTTACACATAATCTATGCAATAACACACTTAATTCCGCATAGGCATGATATAAACACATAGCATACTCACATAACATCATTTTCCAAGAAATTACAAGCTAGCAATTTTCACATACCAATTCAAACTAGAATTGATTTCACCCAATTTCAATACTCATTTCATTAATTTTACAACTATAGGCAAGTGTTAAAGATATCTAACAACCTACTCATTCCATATCACAACCCTAGGTTGGAAAGAAACCTAAGAAAATTCTACCTCTTGAAGCGTAAAATCCACTAAGAAAGCCTTCAAGAACACCACCCAAGCTCAAACCTTGATTTTCCCAAAATTTTGTTTTTGAATCTTCGGTGAAATCTGTCTTTTTTGGTACATAAGCATAGCCCTTGTCAAGTAGAACAACTTTGATACTTGGCCCGAAAGATTCCAATCAAAGGAACTCCGTAGATTGTAGAGAGAAGTTAGAGTTTTCTCTTTTTTTCCCTCTTTTCCCTCTAAATCCGAAAATCTTGTGGGTATGGGGAGAAAATCTGATTTCTCCCATATTTATACTCCTAGGATGCTTGGCCCACGTTGCGTCACACGTCCTCCTTTCTCGGGTCCGATTTCATCCCGAAACGATTAAATTTCGCCCAGGTTCAAGTTCAAAATATTTTGGTATGAACTTCCTTTAAATTATTTGCCAATTTTAAAAATTTAATTCTATATCCCGTTTTTAGGTCACACGAGATCCGATCGCCTCATAAAACGTAAAAAATCTGATTGTCTCGGAATTCGACGAAATTAGTCTGGGTAACTAGATTTTGCTAGACGAATCTAACAGTGAGGTCCGTTTCGTCATCCGAGCTCTAGAAAAATTCATATTTTTAACCCGTACTGTAATGACAAATTACTATTTTGCCCTTTTTCATAAAAATTTAAATTTACCCGGGTTTTATACTTATCCAATCCAAGCTCTTCCTCTAGATCATAATCTAAAAAAGATGTTGTTTGTAGGAGGCGAGCACTAAGCTCTGTAGAAAAATCCTCCCAAGCTCGAACAAATTTTTGAAAACATATAAAATAGGTCGGTCTCATTTTACAAAATATGTGACGCCCTTAAAACCGAGGGTCCTTTCTCAATTCATTGATCACCCATCAACCCGTAAAAGTACTCGTATGTCTCGCATAACCCGACACCACGTCATCATACGATCATTCCAAGGTCCAATATCCATCAATATTACTCCATTTACATCCTTTGAATAAAAGGGCTCAAGGCTAGAAGGTTTGGCAAAGTTATTTTAAATTTATGAAAATTTTGGAGGAGCTAGCAGTAACTCGTGTACTTGGTAGCAGTAGCTGAGCCCTCTGCCAGTGAGCTACCGGTAGCTGTGAACCTAGCTACCGGTAGCTGAGCCCACTACTAGCGAGCTACCAATAGTTGTCCACTACAATCGTGCTACCGGTAGCTAATCAGTGTGCTGCCGTTAGTAGGGCCCAGTTTTCTCCCAATCCAATCTTTTTTCAATTTCGACTCACCCAAACTCATATAACATCTAATTTGTACACAAAATATAGTCCACGTAAGTTCATCATACAATCTTGTATACAACATCACAAGTCCAAAACCAATTACACGATTGTTTTACAAAAATGTAATTTAAAGCCACAACTTGGCTTTCTTCATCAACAAGGGTCCAAGTGAGAGTCGTTCAATGGTGTTTGCCCCTCACCTGAAATATTGTCTCCATAAAGGGTGGGTCACGCTCAATAGGGTATCTCCTAAAGAGGCTACCTCCCAACCCAGATTCATATGAAATGCTCAAAAGCAATTCAACAATTAAACAAGCATTCATCCATGAACATACAACTTCAAGAAATGAATGTCACAATTCTATGTCATGTTATAAGATGAGACTCACACATGCAATACAACTTGAGCCCTCCACCGGCTCCCATAATACAAGCAATGTCATGCGTATGTATCTGGGCATTCCAAGCTCCCGCCATTAATGATACACATCCAATGACCATTTATAAATCTCAGGTCTTTCTTTGTGTGAGTATTTATGGACTTTCACCAACGGGTACCCAACTGACACGACATCTATGGACCTCCACCAACAATTTTGCGTATGCCGATACACTTTATGGACTCAATACCAACGAATTTCATATCCAAATCACCGGGTTTTGCACCTGAGGGATAATTTAGCCCTTCTTGCTAACTTTGACCCTATTTTCAATGCAAACTCATGCGACTCAGTAGAACCTTGGCCTAATTTTCCCAAGCCCACGTATCAACCCACCATGGACGGTGTTTGATCAAAACAATACACACACCTACACCCATGTCACATGCCCACGAATGTGATGCTTCATGTGCATATGCAATGTAATGTATAATTGCATTTCATATCATTATGCAACCAAGTTTTCAATTGCAATTACAATATCATGTTTAACATGTCATGAGCACAACATGAACAACATTTCATCTCAAACAACATTCTCAATTGTAAATTATATCATAAGCATATAATTACAATTTACAACATTATCAAAACATGTTATATCAATTTCATTCAATTAACATGCTCATTCCATTCAAGGCATTTTATCAGACACCCAAAAGGCACAAAATCATGTAACACATAATTATGCCTAATTCATCAGATTATCCATGAAATTTCCAAATCAAGCAAGTTCAACAATACCCAATTCATGCAAAATTGGTTTTAATCACTTCTATATCCATTTCCACATTTCAACCACAATAGGTATGTGTCATACATGAGATTACATCTCTAACACCCTACCCATTTTATATTTCAACCCGAGGTTAGAAATAAACCTAGCTAAGAGAAAACATTACCTATTGAAACGTAATACGAGAGGTAGAAACTCCAAGAAGCTCAATTCAAGCTTCAAACCTTGATTTCTAAAACTATCATCTTTGAGACTTCGGCAAAATTCACGATTTTTGATACGTAGACGCAGCTCTCGTCGAGTAGATCGACTTTTGTTCTTGACCCGAAGCAATCCGACGAAAGGTTGGCCCTAGATCGCAAGAAGAGGATGGAAAAAACCCTCATTTCTCTCTCTTCTTCCTCTCTGCCAAAAATCTAGTGCAAAATGGGGAGAAAATCTAATTTTATTCCCTATTTATACCATTTAATACTTGGCCCTTGTTGCTCCACACGTCCCTTATTTTTCTGAATCAATTAAATCTCATCCCGCATTATGTTCAATACATTTTATTTAAACCAACTTTAAATTATTTTTCATGTTTCGCAGTTAAAATTCGATCGCGTTTACTTTAATCGCACGGCGATCGATCACATTGTAATAAGTAAAAAATCTGACTTTCTCGGAAGTCAACGAAAATTGACTGGACAACTAGATTTTGAGAGACGAATCCAACGGTGTGGTTCGTTTCATCATCTGAGTTCTAGAAAAATTTGAGTTTTCAACCCGTACCGTAACAACTAATTACCGTTTTGCCCTTTTTCAAAAAGATTCAAATTTTCTCAAGTTTTACATTCTTCCCCCTTAAAAGAAATTTTGTCCCTGAAATTTACACACATGCACATTGATGAGCACAAAATATTGTATATTTCAAGGCCTCATTACATGCATTTTAACTCAACTTTTGCATCTAAGTACTTAGAGTTAGCCGATTTTATGAATAATGTTGAATTCTCGATGTTGCATGTTTTTATAGCTTAAACCATGTATTTTAGGACCTTGCAACTATGTTGGATGTGTGGTGAGGGCATGGACACATTACATGAAGATTTGGAGGCTTAAAAGTGAAGAAATCAAGGAGGTATTGGTGTTTGGTAACAAAGGCGCCAGCAGCCACACCACTAGGTTGAAGAGCCTTGGTTTTCCTCCATTTTTACCATGATCTGCTTTGAGTCTGAAAATGTGCAAAACATAAAAGGTGTAGATCTGGATGTTTTCTGTATTGTGTCAAAATTTCAGCTCAATCCAACGGTTGGATCAAAAGTTATGCTGATTCTACGAAAAGTGGTCCGGAGCAGAAAACAGTACCGGTACTATACCGTTCCGGTACTGCGTACCGATACTTCTAACTCCAGAAGGTTTAGAGTACCGGTACACAGTACCGGTACTCTCCCAAAACACCCCATAACACCTGCAAACTCTTCTCCACTTGCTTGGGGGTCCCACCATTGATTCTCCCACTTGTTCCCCATCATTCTCTTACACATCTACATGCCTCCCTTACACAAGATGAGGACTTTGAAGGCTTGGGCATTAATGGAAGAGAGAGAGAAGGGGGCTGCCATGTGAGTTGCAGGCTAGCTCTTCCTTAGCCTGTCAAGAGCCATCATTCAGCCTCCTATTCATGGGAGGCCTGCACACAGCTAGGGGGGACCACCATGCACGAAAATTGAAGGCTAACTCTCCATTGTATTCAGCATTTACACATGGTATTGGGGTGGCTACCTAAGCTTAGATAGTTCCTAGGAAGAAGAAGATGAATAGTAGAATAGAAATTTATGTTTTTGCATTTTTCTTCCATCATTTCAGTTGTAGTTTATTGTAAGGATCTTGTAATCTTCATTCCTTTCCTTTAATGTCATTTATTTCAAGTATATTTCAAGTTTAGTCTTGCATTTTAGATTTCACCATTAATGCTTTCAAGTTCTTCATTTTTCAAGCTTTAAAATGGGTATTGAATATTTTTCTTCTTAGTTTAAGTTTTCTTGTATTAGTTCAAGTTTCATGCTTCATTTCTTCATTATGTCCATTTACATTATGCATGTCTTTCCTTTTACCATGAGTAGCTAGATTTTAAGTTGGTTAATCCAAGGGAGAACTCCTCTTGGGTGTGCCACTTCAACATATAATGTCTTATAATTATTATGAAAATGTATCAAATGCCCTATATTATGAAAATGTGTGTGAGATTTGTGATGACTATGGGCTCATCTCTTGTTTGTGCCCAATAAATTATCCGGTTCAAGACTTTGCATGCGAAGGTTCAAATTCATTTTTGGCCTCCGAAAATTTTTACCCCAACCATTATGATACACCGAGTTATTCGAGTTATGGTTGGGAGAATGAACCTTGTAATTTTTCGTCCAATCTCACACCACCAAATGAATTTTCCCAATATCCAACATACGAGAACTCAACCGAAGACGAATTGGAAAATATTTGGTGCAATTTTATGCAATACCAAATGGAATTCAATGCCCAAATAACCCAACAACTTAATACATTGACTAATGCTATAATTGCTATGGATGAAGAACAACATTTGGAGCATAGTCAATGTATTGAGGATGATCATACCAATGAAATGCATAGTGATGTTGAATCTCCCACCACTCTAGATTGTGAAACATTTAATGAGGATATCATCGCACAAGAGGCTAATGAGCCCAAGGTCATTTTGCCATCTAAGTGTGGTGTTGAGATTCACATTTCTCAACTTGGGGAGAGCATTGAAATGGAGTTGAGTGGAGAAACTTTTAAAGACAAATTGCATACTCCATTGTTGATATTGCATAAACTTACCTGAAACTTTGTTTGGTTGAGATTTTTGAAGCATTATCCTTTGTATTGTTGGATAGATTGGAGTGAAAGGGCATTTATACAACAAAAAAATTGTAAAATCAAAAAAATCAATGGGCCCAAGCTCATATCCGAATTGAAGCCGGATTGACATAAGCCCTTTTTGTTTTACTTTCATGTACATAGTAGTTAGATTTCTTTTATTGTTTTATCTTTATTTTTATTTTTATTTTGTTTTAGTGTAGATTTTAGCATGAAGGTTGTTTACCTCTTCCTAATTTGGACTCATTTCACTTGAGCATCATTGTAGAAAATCTTATTAGGTATCATGTTCTAGTCTAAGTTGGGGGGTGTAAACAAGTTTTTTGTGTTTTATTAATGAAAAGAAGAAAAAAAAAAAAAAAAGAGGGGGTATCTCATTCCCCATTTTACTTTCATTTTTCTCATTGCATGATTCCTTGTGCATTGAGGACAATGCATGGTTTAAGTTGGGGGGTGAGGTGCACCATTCACATGTTCCACCACTTTTTGTATAAAATAATGAAAAATGTGAAAATTTTGAAAAATTTTGGTTCCAATATTGAACTATATTCCCCTATCCTAATGGTTATGGGATTTGTGATTACTTGATCTTCATTTTGAACTTTGAATACATGAGCACATTATAGAAGTTTATCCTATTGTTAAGAGTATCACATACTTGTTTGCTTTTGAACTCAACCATGAGTGCACCATGCACTTGTAATTTTTGTAATTTATGGATTGAGTTCACATTTGAGTGCTTGACATGAAAGTGGAGATGAGTAAGAACCCATGTGAGCTTTAATGCCAATCCTTGTTTGGAGGGAACTTACATTTACTCAAGGAACAATTTTTCAAATTCCAAATTTGTTCAATAATCTCATTATGCTTGTTTTGGTTAGGTGCTTTTGGGTAGTTGATTGACTTTGTCTTAAACGCAAAATGCTCCTCCTATGCTTATCTAGAGATGATCTTAGGCCATCTTTGAAATGCTTTGAGCCTTTGCCTTTTTCTTGTGAAACATTATCTCTAGTGCCATGATTGAGCCTTAATTGAATTCGTTTCTATGCCACACATGCAACCAAGCCATTGAAAATGATAAATATCTACCTTACCTTGGTTGTTCCTAGTGCTAAGTATGAGTGATGATAAAAGAGAAGGAAGTATGGTGTGAAAACTCAAACAAAAGGGATGAATGAAGTTGAAACTCAAAGAGTTGAACGAAAAAGAATGAAAATCCAAGAAAAGGATAAAAAAGGGTGAGAAGAAGAAAAGAAAGAGAAAAAGAAAAAGAAAAATGTTAAGGAAAAGAAGCAAGAAAAGAAACAAAGAGTGAAGTGATGGTGTTAGCCTAGAAATCCCACAAAAGGGAGATCTTTTTGAAATAAAGGTCATTCACTCGGAACAACCCTCTTTGTTATCCTATATCCTTCCTTTCTTTTGCCTCAATATCACCCCAAGGCCTAGTTATAACCCGTGAAAGTCCTAAATGATCTAGAGAAGCATGGGGGATGCATACTTTGAAAAGAACAAGAGAAATTGGTTTTGCTATCAAATGCCCTAGCATTCCCTTCATGAGATTATGCCAAGGTTGTTTCATTTTTATGCATACTTCATTTTTGGATTATATGTGAGTATACTTCGTTTTGTGCACAAGATTCTATCTCACATATACACATGGAGAGCATGCTCGGATAATCATAGTGTATTCATTTTTGAGAGAAACCCTTGGTGAGTTTTGCATCAAAGCTAAATTTGCATAGCTATGTGAATGTGAATTCCGTCGTGTAAATGCTTAAATTACATGTTCATTGCACTCACACACGAGTTTGAAAATGAATGTGTATGTGAATACTCTAGAATAGCATTTAAGGCTATGATGTGTTTCATGTGTTTTTAGTTCGGGTGTTTTGGAGCAAGTTGTTTTTGACATCCCATTGCTAGTTAAGATAAGGGAATATATTTTAAATATTGGATATTAGGAAAAGAAGTTTGTAGGTACCTTCACTGGAAACCTTCACGAGACAAAACTCGTCCACTAGGTATCACCTAGGGGTTTAAAGGCTTATTGCATGTGCTAAATGCAATTGCGGAATTAGTATAAGTTTATTTTGTTTGCTTGCTTTTTATATTTTGTTTGCTAGGGACTAGCAAAGCTTAAGTTGGGGGGTGTGATGAGCACAAAATATTTTATATTTCAAGGCCTCATTACATGCATTTTAACTCAACTTTTGCATCTAAGTACTTAGAGTTAGCCGATTTTATGAATAATGTTGAATTCTCGATGTTGCATGTTTTTATAGCTTAAACCATATATTTTAGGACCTTGCAACTATGTTGGATGTGTGGTGAGGGCATGGACACATTACATGAAGATTTGGAGGCTTAAAAGTGAAGAAATCAAGGAAGTATTGGTGTTTGGTAACAAAGGCGCCAGCAGCCACACCACTAGGTTGAAGAGCCTCGGTTTTCCTCCATTTTTACCATGATCTGCTTTGTTTCTGAAAATGTTCAAAACATAAAAGGTGTAGATCTGGATGTTTTCTGTATTGTGTCAAAATTTCAGCTCAATCCAACGGTTGGATCAAAAGTTATGCTGATTCTACGAAAAGTGGTCCGGAGTAGAAAACAGTCCCGGTACTTCGAACTCCAGAAGGTTTAGAGTACCGGTACACAGTGCCGGTACGCTCCCAGAACACCCCAGAACACCTGCAAACTCTTCTCCACTTGCTTGGGGGTCCCACCATTGATTCTCCCACTTGTTCCTCATCATTCTCTTACACATCTACATGCCTCCCTTACACAAGATGAGGACTTTGAAGGCTTGGGCATTAATGGAAGAGAGAGAGAAGGGGGCTGCCATGTGAGTTGCAGGTTAGCTTTTCCTTAGCCTTCCAAGAGCCATCATTCAGCCTCCCATTGATGGGAGGCCTGCACACAGCTAGGGGGGACCACCATGCACGAAAATTGAAGGCTAACTCTCCATTATATTCAGCATTTACACATGGTATTGGGGTGGCTACCTAAGCTTAGATAGTTCCTAGGAAGAAGAAGATGAATAGTAGAATAGAAATTTATGTTTTTGCATTTTTCTTCCATCATTTCAGTTGTAGTTTATTGTAAGGATCTTGTAATCTTCATTCCTTTCCTTTAATGTCATTTATTTCAAGTATATTTCAAGTTTAGTCTTGCATTTTAGATTTCACCATTAATGCTTTCAAGTTCTTCATTTTTCAAGCTTTAAAATGGGTATTGAATATTTTTCTTCTTAGTTTAAGTTTTCTTGTATTAGTTCAAGTTCCATGCTTCATTTCTTCATTATGTCCATTTACATTATGCATGTCTTTCCTTTTACCATGAGTAGCTAGATTTTAAGTTGGTTAATCCAAGGGAGAACTCCTCTTGGGTGTGCCACTTCAACTCATTTTCATTTCTCCTCTCAGAGTACGATGGCTCGGTTTGACTGGGTTGGGGTGAGGACATGGTTGTGAGTTCTTGATACATCGTAGGCATTGTCACGGGGTATGCTTGAATCCTCACCTCCATTTTAGTCCCGAGCTTCCCACGAATCAATAGTACTTCTATGCTCTATTGGAGGAAGGCTTGAGTTGATTTGGTATTCTCATTGGAATGACCTCTTTGGATTAGCCAACACTTGTTTTTATTTCATTTTCATTAAGAACACTATCACAAACCAAACTCAAAACTCAAAACTCAAAAGATTTTACACTTCTCTTTTGTTCACCAAAATCACTTTCACACAACTTGACATTTCCTTCCATGAGGAGACGACCTTGGAATACTTTTCCAAGTAAAACACCGACACACAAAAGACTCTTTGCGATTGAGGAGCACTTTTGTTCACACACCCGCATTTCATTTACATTTTCATTCATTCTATCCTCCATTCCGTTGCCCTATCTCTTGCATCATTCCGAGGGAGAGTGACACTCCCTTTCACACATAAGCCATATACACATTGAGGGATGATGTTAAGAGGTTAGGGAATACAACGTTTTCGATCAATCACACATACAACTACATGCATATGCAACAAGTCATATAATAGTACATAACTATAAGAATGTACCTCCATCCTCGAACTAATACAGATAGTGTCCTCACACTCCCATGTCACCTCCTTCACGCCATGGTGCTGCTACAATACCTTCACCAACCTCACAGTCTTGCCTCGCAAAACCTGATCTCAGTTATCCATGATACGCACTGGTTCTTCCTCGAAGGTCCTATCCGCATCAACAACAAGATCACCCCAATCCACTACATGTGTAGGATCTGGAATGTACTTTCGGAGCATAGAGACATGGAACAGCGCGTGAACACCTGATAGATTTTTTCGTAACACCAACCGATAAGCGACTACACCAACCCTCTTGAGTACCTCGAAGGGCCCGATATACTTCAGTGATAGCTTCTCTCACTTCCCGAACCTAATCACTCTCCTCTTAGGCATCACCTTTAAGAAAATGTGATCTCTGACCTCGAACTGTAGAGGTTACCGCCGTCTGTCGACATAGCTCTTCTGCCGAATCTGAGACGTGAGAAGACGCTTCCCTATCAAGTCCACATTCTCTAAGGTGTCTCTAATCAAATTCGGACCCGTGGAGGGTCTCTCTCCAACCTCCGTCCAACAAATCGGAGAATGGCACGGCCTCCCATAAAGTGTCTCATAAGATGTCATCTATATGCTTATCTAATAACTGTTGTTGTAGGAGAGCTCCACCAAAGGTAAATTCTCCTCCCAGCTACCTTTGAGATCAAGGACGCATGCTTGCAGCATGTCCTCTAAAGTCTGGATGGTCCTCTCTGACTAACCGTCTATCTGGGAATGGAAAGTGGTGCTCATCATCAACTGCATCCCCATGGCTCGTTGAAAACTCTCCCAAAAATAGGCCGTGAACCTAGGATCCCAATTTGATACTTTAGATACGGGTATCCCATGTAGCTGGACTGTCTCTCGTATGTACAAGCTACAGAATTACACTAGTGTGAAGGTCATCCACACAGCCAAAAAGTGTGCCGACTTCGTAAGCTGGTCCACTATCACCCACACCTCGTCATGCCCCCGCAATATCCGTGGCAAGTGGGTCACAAAATCCATAATGACGTATTCCCACTTCCACTTAACCACCTCCAAAGGCTAAAGCAACCCTGCTGGTCTCTAGTGATCAATCTTAACCTGCTAACACGTGAGACATCTATTAACGAAGTCTTCGATGTGTTTTTTCATCCCACTCTAATAGTAATGGCAGCGAAGATCATGGTACATTTTTGTGCCACCTAAATGCAAAGAAAACTGGGAGCAATGAAACTCCCTAAGGATCTCCTTTCTTAGATCCGTAGATTGGGGAATCACAATCCTTCCCCTGAACTGAAAACTATCATCTGGTGAATGGCCCAGCCCTCGTCACATGTACCCGACTGTACCCGGTCCCTGATAGACAATATCTCTATGCCCTATCCCTAGGACTTAATCTATCTGCACAGTAGGAAAGGCATAGCCACCAAACTCCCCAAAGTGCCCTGAGTCTGACATCTGTAGTGTAGCCCGAACAGGCCCACAATCTCGAGCATCTACCACTCCCAGGAAGCTATACTAGCCAAGACTCCCCGTGATTTCCGGTTGAGTGTATCAGCCACCACATTTGCCTTACCGAGATGATAATGCAAAGTGAAGTCATAGTCCTCCAAATACTCCATCCACTTGCGTTGCCTCATATTGTGGTTCCGCTGAGTGAAGATTGACTTGATCCGTATTGTGTACACCCAAGTGCAGGCGATCAAGTTGTAGTAATAATCCGGTTAAGTCCGGAGTCGAATCCACAGGGAACTAATGTTGGTGTTTCGAAGTAAGTAGTGACAGAGACCAAAGTGACTGGAACCCTTAAGATTTAAAGTGATGATCTTTATGGATTTGTCCTGGACAGAATATAGGATTCTTTCCAAGGAGATTTTCTAGACAAAATATAATATTCTTTCAAATGTAAAAGTCACCCTTTAGCTCGAGGATCTGGACATGTAGTCAATCATCCAGTTGTTATACTTGTGTTTGGGAACTCAATTAACCTCTGTGTCAACATAAAGTTAATCGAAAAATAAAGATGGATTGTCAGAATTAAGAGCATGGTTCCAATGCCTTTGTAGAGATTTACAAGAATTGTCTGTGCCAAGACTCAACCCGTCTACAAACAAGTAAGTGTTTCTACAAGGCATCCAACCACAGTGTTAGTATTCCATTCTTAGTTGAAGCACAATAATGGTGAAGATTGAAAGGTAGTCATGAAGATCTAGTTGGAGTACTTGTAAAGGACCAATGAGTCTCTTATGCCAAGAGTCATCTATGTCATAGAAAGGACTCATGGTTGTGTGAAGTACCTTAACTTTGCTAGATGCATTCAATCATTCAGTAAGCAAGTAAAAGATAAAGCATTAAGCATAAACGAAATGCGCAAATATAACTTTCGAATGATTTATACATGTCCATCACCTCTTACTAAAGAGTGAATGAGGAACTACTCACTCTTCATGACTTTGGTAAAGCTAGAAAAGTGAGTGATTCTCATCCATCCAAGTAGAGGAGTTACAAGGTAAAACACACTACACAAGGAGCCGATTTTCGACGAAGAATGAGTGAATCACGTTCTACCCTTCACGGCTTTGGTAAAGCTCTAGAAAAGTGGAAGAGTTTCACTCCTCTAAGGGAAGAAGGAAGCTCAAACAATTGAAGCCAATGAAACTAATAATGAAAGTAAAAGAAAGCTAGTCACTTTTGGAGGGTTTCCTCCTCAACCAAAAGATGATATATCTCCCTCTATGCAAGGAAATGTAAGTCTAAGTCTAAGACTAACTCTCCTAATTTCAAGTGCTTTTGAAGCTCCCACAATAAAAGTATTTATAGGCAAGGAGAATGGGGCAAAGAAGTGTGAAAGAATAGTACAAAGTCTTCAAAGTCCAACTGAATGCCCCAAGGTCCGGATAGAAAATCAACCACTCTGCAGCCTGTCTAGGGACTACGTTCGAACGTTGAATGGCGTTCAAACGTTGTCTCTTGTCTTCTGTTATGAGCGTTCGAACACTTAATGGAGTTTGAACGTGGACTCAAGTGGCTCTTGTCACCTACAGTAGATAGCAAGCCATGTCTCATCACCCTGGCTGTCTTGGTCCTCAAATAATTCAAGAGGACGTTCGAATGTTTATTGGCTTTCGAACGTTGCACTCAAGTAGCTCTCGGTCTTCTGTGAAAATAACTGCAACACACCATATGCCATCACCTTAGCAGTCTAGTCTTCAAATAATTCAAGAGTACGTTCGAACGTGAATTGGAGTTCGAACGTTCATGCCTTGTTTCAAACTTCTCCAATTTTCTTCCAGAACATGGGGGTGTTGCATGAAAGTTTGGTATTCATTGACTTTAGGCCCTTGTACAATCTTTCTCCTGAAATGTCATCATTGAAACTCTATCAAAACATAATTAGTCTTAAAAATGCATAGTAATTTGCTAATTTTAAATACTAATCAAAGATGTATTGTAGACTCTTATGGTCTGAAAACACCTCCAACTGCTCTCCATACAAATAGTGGCGTCACGCCTTCAAGACAAAGATGACAACTGTCAACTCCATGTCATGCGTGAGGTTAGGGGTGCAACTAGGGCGGGTTGGGCAGTCAACTCTAACCTAACCCTAGGTATATAATCTTCAACCCTAACCCTAACCCTAACCCTAACCCTAACCCGAGTTCAACTCGATGGACTCAACCCGAGCACTGCCCGAGTTTAATTCGGGCGGGCTCGAGTTGAATTCAGGTTTCTAATTTCAAGTTGATTTCGGGTTATTTTACGGGTTCAATTCGAGTTGAACTCGGTGGAGTCCAACCCCTCTCTCTCTCTCTCTCTCTCTCTCTCTCCTGAATATAACGAAAAAGAACTTAAAATTATAAGTTATGCAACATCTATGAGTTACGTAGTAAGGAAAAAAGTGGTGGTTGTGGAAGATAGCTCAAACTTAACCCTAGAAGAAAAATGGGGGATTTACATGATATAGTAACTTACTATTATTTGAGCTTTTGAGAGGAAAAAACAAAAACCACCTTTTGAGATCAAGGGTAAGCCCCATGAAAAGGCCAGATCTGGTGAAACCACTCTTTTGGAACCAGCGTGAAACCACTCTTTTGTAGGTTGAAGAACTGGTTCATACCTTTCTTGTGAATGGAATTTAAGAAGAATACTGAGATGATGATGATGAAGAGAGAGAGAGAGAGAAAAACAGATGAGAAAAAAGAGGAGATAAAATCAAAAGAGAAAGAGAGTTTTTAAGAGGGTGAGAAGGTGAATAAGGGAAAGGAGGCGCAGACTTCAGATTAACCTAGGGATAAAAATCTAAAATTGTATTTAAATACTTATTAATTCGAGTTGAACCCGATTATTAAATCTGGTTGAGCCCGATTTTAATATTCGGGTTCAACCAGTGAACCCGATGTCTCAACCCGAGGCCTACCCAAATTGAATTCGGGTTGAGGTTTTTTAACTCAAATCCAACCCAAGTATTAAAAACTCTTACTCAAGCCCTAATTTTTTCGAGTTGGGCTAGGGTTGAAATCAGGTTAGCCCGCCCAAGTTGCAGCCCTACGTGGGGTAGTTCTACTCGTGGCTCTTTAACTGCCAAGAATCATTAGCCACCACCCTCCCAGATTGCATCAATACACTTTCAATTCCATCCTTTGAAGCTTCACAGTATACTGTGTACCTCTATCCCCTCTCCGGAACTATCAGAATAGAAGTTGAATTAAACCTCCTCTTCAACTCTTGAAATGTCCTCTCACACGAGTCATCCCACTAAAACTTGACCTCTTTTCTAGTCAATCTCGTCATAGGTGCAGCTAGTCGAGAGAAGTCCACAATGAACATTTGATAGTATCACGCCAATCCCAAGAAATTGCATATCTCAAAGACTGACTTGGGCCTCTCCCAACTCATAACCGCCTCAACCTTCTCCGGGTCAACTGACACACCCGAAACTGACACCACATGTCCTAGAAACTTCACACTTGTTGAACTTGGCATACAACTGATGGTCTCTTATAGTCTGGAGAACAACCCTCAAGTGATCCTAATGCTCCTCATCGGACTTTGAGTAGATCAAGATGTCATCAACAAAGAACACAACAAACTGATCAAGATAGGGTTGGAACACCCTATGCATAAGGTCCATGAATGTCGTGGGGGCATTCATCAATCCAAATGGCATCACTGTAAACTCAAAATGTCCATACCACACTTGCTTGGAGTGCAAAGAAGCAACAAATTGTTACTCTTTCGACTTGTGAAGCCGAGTATATAGCAGTTACATCATGTGTTTGACAAGTCATTTGGCTTAGAAATTTGTTGAAGGAGCTTCATTTGCCTCAAGAAGAATTGACATAGATCTTCATTGACAACAAATTGGCACCAGCGTTGGCAAAGAATCCGGTGTTTCATGATCTTAGTAAGTATATTGATACAAGGTTCCATTTCATTAGAAAGTATGTGACCAAGAAAGAGATGGAACTCAAGTTTGTGAAGTCTCAATACCAAATTGCCGATATTTTCACTAAGCCCTCAAAGAGGATGTCTTTTACAAATTTAGAAATTTGCTTGGAGTTGAGAAGAAAAATCATGTTTAAAGGGGATTGTTGAAAAATAGTAATAAACATGACTTTTCATGTTCTAGGAGTTATTTTTATGCAATTAGTTTTTGTATTAGTGGGTCATCAATTTGCTATTAGTGAGGGACAAAATAATTGTGGTATTTTAATTTTCCAAGTAATGGAAGAATGGAGTTTTTATTATTTTTATTATTGCATTATATAGTGAGTTATATTATATAAGTCTATATATATTCTATGTAATACATCCATTTGGATATGAGTGAATAGAAAGAGTTATTCCTATCTTCAATAGTCTCTTCTATTATATTTTTTGTGAGTGTGTGATAATCCTCTAGATTCTAACATAACCACTTTTGTTTTTTTATTTTTACCATATGTAGTTGGAGGAATGATTTTTATGCTAATTCACCAATTAGGCATGTGTGGCATAGGAATCGTCGATTTAGACGAAAGTTGTAATTGTGGATATTAAACCACATGAAATAAATGGAATTCATCTCTTATGGTACGTAAGTTTCTGGCTTTGCTGAAAAATAAGTCGATCTTTATGTTCTTGTAAGCATAATGGATCCTTCAACAAATGCCCAACAATACATAGCCAGAATATGAAAATTGTTTTTGTTGAATGGCAGATACAGTTTACTCTAAAATCTTGTTGATGACCTCTTTGAGAAAACGGAGCTCTCTGAGATAGACGCATGAGCACTAAAATTTGGCCGGCAGCTAGTGTAGAGCCAAATGTTTCAATCATCTTCATTAGGATTTTTTATATGCCTAAGAATCATCCCAACTACATGTCCTTTAGACTCATGACTGTTACATAAAATCGACAAAAATATAATTGCCTGTAAACAAAAAGTATCCGGTTACATAAGACATATCTTTGGGTCTTGATCTTTAAATTATGACGTATCAACCATTGAAGTCATACCATGCGAATTCCCGTCACGGTTAACACTGAGTTTTCAGCATCTGAGATAGGAGAACTTGATTTCTTAACTTGCCAAAACATCTTCTCCGTATCACCATTTGGAAAAAGCAATGTCTTTGCAAACTGGGTTAACATTTGTGCAACTAAGGTACGAAGTTAAGGTTAGTAAAAATTAAAAAGCTCTACTTCGTTAAACTAGTGTCATGTAGTATGTCTAAGCTGCCAAAAGGGGATCAGTACCTTGATTAATGCATGAAAATAACCCGGCGCAACAAAAACGAAATAAAACAAGTGAAGTCAAAGAACTTTTGACCTAGTTTTGTTGCAGTAGGTAAAAAGTCTCTTGCAGTGGGTAAAAAGATCGTTTTAACAATCATCAAGTTGGGGTTCGAATCTAGGATAAAAGAAACTTTGTACCAGTAATGTCAAATCTTATTATGTGTCGCATAGTCCCATCCATGCCTCCCAACACCCTCAAATAACAAAAAGTAAATTGAAACATTAGTTTATCATCTTTTTGCATGCACTTCAAGAAATGTTGTTTGATGCCTGCCTACCCATCGGGAACAAAATTGACCAAATTTCCTGTTGGCTCGCTTGTTTTTGTGTTCTAGCTGGTGATTAGCCCTCTACTTTCTGATGATTGAAAACAATGCCTTGAAACAAATTTATAGACCAAATTTATTGTTATTGTTGGATTGCTGTAAATCTCGTCTAATACTGAAATTCAATGTTAAGTTAACGCAACATATTGGAATTCACTGCTAAAATAACCCTACACGACTGTAAGATACAACTTTTTATAAACTTTTGTGCGCTTCAATGTAGAGCAGATTCAAACTATTTTAGTAGCAAATGGACTAACAAAAAAAGTAGCATCAAGTTCTGGGGCTCTATGCTTTGCCTTACTAACAAAGAAAAGACAAAGATTAGTTAGTGGAAACAAAAACAATAATCAGAAAACTATAAAAATATATATTTAATAGTTGTGCAGTAGGTAAGATACTATGTACTAATCTAACAATAAGAAAACGTAGAAAAAGCAAGAATAGTTAGAAGAGACACAAACCATACTTAGAAAATTTTAAATCTATTACTAAATACATTGAATCTCATAACTTATCTAATGATTGAATTGAATTAAATCCACAAATTAGAGTTTATTGTCTAGTTTTAAAATGTCTATAATAACTTTTATTTCGTCTCAAATTATTACTACTATAACTCTATTCTTAACTTCACTCAACCATCTCTACTCAAAATATTAATATTACCCATAATATATTTCCAAATGATTATCCAATTTCTTTTCTAACACCATTCAACTATATATTTCTTCCTTCACCGGCCAAATATTTTTAAAAGACAGTTGCATATTATGAAGCTTTTGACTCCAATGTATTACGCATCGTTGACGACTGATAACACGCCTAGCAGCACAGGTTAATATTGATGTTGTCATTGCTAGTATTATACACACACCCCTTTCTAATTATCTACATTTGCATGAAAATGAATGATCATAGTGTGCCCACTGGTCATAGGCCCCACACGAAGTTTTTGCCTTTACCCACGTCAAGTTTCAGATGACGTAACCTAAACCTTTACCCAAAATAATAAAAATTTAAATCTTTTTTAAAAAAGAGAGGAAAGCTACTATACAGAACGTGGTATCATATTAAAAATTATAATATTTTAATGTCAAGTTATAATTTTATAACATTGTAAGTTATAACTTTAAAGAGTATGATTCAGTGACGGAACTAGAAATATATTTTAGGGTGGACACACTCTAACTATAAGTTTTACTTTTTCCTCTAATAGGTAAAAATAATGTGATACATTTTTATTTTTTTACATCATATTTGATACTTAAAAATTGATTAAACATGGATGGGTCAAAAGTAAGTATACAATATCTATGCAAACAAAAAAATAAATAAAAAGAGGTTAATTATAACCTTTTACAAAAAAATGAAGTTAATTATATAAGAAATGTGATCGAAATATCAATACCAAAGTCACAACTGATAATATCAATACCAAGTTGAAGGTTGCGGCGCGTGACACTTCACAGGTTACTAGCGCTTTGTTTTCTTTAGTACTTCACAGATTTTTTTTTTATCCAATTTCTTTTTTTATTGTTGATTCGAAGAAATTCTATAACTCATTCAATTTTTATCCCAGTCTAGGGATGGCAGTGGACCGGAAAAAAATGGGTATTCGCCCAAATCCGTCCCGTTTGGACCGAAAATAGACCATACATGTTGGACAGTGGACGTATACGGAGATACCCGTATAAACCCGTGCTGGAATAGATTGAAACTCACCCCGCCCCACCCCTGCCCCACCTCCGCCCCGCCCCACTAAACCCATAATATATATATATAAAAAATAAAATATTTAAGTGAAACACATATTTGTTATACATATTATTTTTTGAGTTTTTATATTTGATCAATTTGTTATATAATGAGTTTTCGTCCTTCTTGCAAATCTATTTGTGATGTTTTATGATTTTTTTTTAATTTTTTTCTTAAAATGGTAGAAATTAATTATTATGGCGGGGACGGTGGTGGGTACAAGTGTGGAGACTACTCCCCCCACACCCGTTCCGGTCCACTGCCATCTCTATTCTAGTCCATTAACCAAGAGAGTTGTTCTCCCAATGAACCCAATTTTGTTTATTTAAAGTCATAAGGGTGAGCACAATTAAAGATATTAAAAAAAAAAAAACAAAATATACATAGATAAAAAAAATTCAGGGTGGGCCCGGGCCCCTGGCTCATGTGTGCCTCCACCACTGGTATAATCGATCACAAAATGTTGTGATAGATTACGAATATTGCAACTCTGAATTTCAAGTTGCAATCCTTAAAGATCAAGTTGAAACTCGTAAAAGAGAAGTTACAACTGATCGAAGTTATTCATGATCGATCAGAATATTTTATGATTGATCATGAATTACTTTAAACAATTATAATTTAACCTTTAAAAATATAACTTTGTTGTAAAATAACTAAATTGATTGAATACAAAACAAAGAATACTAAACCAATATGAGAGCAATGTTTCTGAACTCTCTTCTTTCTATATTATTCTGTGTTCTTCATTGAACATAAGAAGTGCCTTTTTATAGGCAAAGAAGAAGATGACATAGAGTTGGAAATCCAATTCTCCAACTACCCTAATAAATGTGGCAATTATTTGTGCATTGTGCGGTCATGTCCACATACTATTTGTTACTATTTATCATACTAATCAATCAATTTAATAGTATTTACAACACTCCCCCTTGGATGACTATTTATATAACGCTAGGGTCGAAAATTCGATTTTGATAAAATCGTTGGGATCCTAAGCATTGCCTCGTTAAAAACCTTACTAAGTAAAACCCAATGGGAAAAAAACCTTAACAAAGGAAAAAAGAGTAAAGGCCTCCTCTTGTTGAAGGCATCCATTTAAAATGATTATTGTTCAGCTTGATAGATCTTTGAGATGCCGCATTCTGATTTGGTTCACCAATTTCTGAAATGTAGTTGGTGGGAGTGATTTAGTGAACAAATCTACCAGATTTTCAGTCAAACAAATCTGTTGAGCATTAATATCACCATTCTTCTCCAGCTCATGTGTGTAAAAGAATTTTGGTGATATATTTTTTGTTCTTTCGTCTTTAATATATCTTTCCTTGAGCTATGTGATACAAGTTGCATTATCCTTATATAATATTGTTGGAATGTCTTTGATTGAAGACAGTTCACTTTGCTCTTGAATATGTTGGATCATGGATCTTAGCCAAATACATTGTCGATTTACTTCATGGATGACTAATATTTCAAAGTGATTGGATGATGTAGAAACCATTGTTTGCTTAACTGATTTTTATGATGTAGTCGTACTACCATAAGTAAACACATATTCAGTTTATGATCGAGCCTTGTGTGGATTAGAAAGATAATCGGCATCTGCAGATCCAACTAACTGCGGTGGTAATTCACTTGGAATAACTCCATGTTCGCGGTCCCACGAAGATACTGTAATACATGTTTGATCCCATTCCAATGCCTTGAATTTGGTGCTGAGTTATATCTTGTCAGTAAATTAACTGCAAATGATATATCTAGCCTCATACAATTTGCTAAATACATTAGTACACCAATTGCACTCAGATATGGTACTTCTGGACCAAGAAGTGTTTCACCTTCTTCTTCAGGACGAAATTGATCCTTCTTTGTATCTAATGATCTGACAACCATTGGTGAACTCAATGGATGTGATTTATCCATGTAGAATTGTTTCAAGATCTTTTTTGTGTATATTGATTGATGCACAAAAACTTCATTGGATAAATGTTCAATATGCAAACTAAGGCAAAATTTTGTTTGCCCAAGATCTTTCATCTCAAACTCACTTTTTAAATAGTTGGCGGCTTTTGTGAGTTTTTCTGAAGTGTCTACTAAATTTAAGTCTTCAACATATACATTAATAATAGAAAATCCACTATTAAATCTTTTAATAAAAATACACGGACAAATCAAATCATTGACATATCCGTCTTTCAAGAGATATTCACTAAGACGATTATACCACATTCGTTCTTATTGGTTTAATTCATACAACGACTGTTGAAGTTTAATGGAAAACAACATTTAGGACTGTGAATTATATGCTTCTGGCATTTGAATCCTTCAGGGACTTTCATGTACATCTCATTGTTTAATGAGTCATATAAAAGCACAGTAACAACGTCCATCAAACGCATATCCAACCTATCAGAAACTGAAAGGCCTAACAAAAATCTGAAAGTGATAGTGTCCATTACGGGAGAATATTTCTCCTCGTAATCAATACCAGGTTTATGTGAGAAATCTTGTGCCACAAGTTGTGCCTTATACCATACAATTTCATTTTTTTCATTTCGTTTTCTCACGATCACCCATTTATACCCAATGGGTTCAACACCTTGTGGCGTTTGGACTATAGGTCTAAATACACTGCATTTTGTTAGTGAGCTTAACTCTGCCAAAATCGCTTCTTTCTATTTTGGCCAATCATTTCTCTGTCAGCATTCATCGACAGTTTTTGGTTTAGGCTCCTCACCATTTCTTGAAATATCAAGAGCAACAAAAAATGAAAATATATCATCCACAATAAATTTATTTTGATCTCATCTTTTTTCATTATGCATATAGTTTATAGAGACCACATCATTCTCAGGTACCTGAGCCTCTTCCAAAGGTATTTGAAACTTTTCAGAAGTTAACTGAGCCTCTACAGGAGGTAATTATTTTGTGGGATGACTCGTCTCAGGGATACAAACTTTTAATTTTTTATTCTCTTCGGGAGCATTAACTTCTTTATTTACTCTTTCTTGTCCTCTTTTCTTTCTAGGGACAATATTTTTTGCACCAACAGGTCTACCAAGCTCTAGGTATAGTGTCTTGGTCTCCACGTGTATAATCGTGAGGTAATATTCATATCGGATTCTCCCTCTAGGAACAACACTACCTTCAAAGCAAATTTTATTTTAATTTTCTTTGTGTTCTGAGTTATTCATCAATTCCCTATTATACGATCTCGGACTTCTGAGTTTTATTATTTTGCGACAACCTATACTTGGGTGATATTATTAAAATTGTAGCAAATACAACCTATTTCCATGCAGTAGTTGAAGACATGAATATGCTAGGCAACTAATAATGGATGGTATTGTAACCATTATCTATGTAAACTTTAGCAATAATTTGGCAAATCCTCTAACTAAAGGATTGTCAAGGGAGTTGGTGAGAGTTACATCAACTCAAATGGGACTAAAACCCTTTTCTCTTTATAGTCACCAGTAATGATAATCTAGCCTTATTCTAGTAAAAACTAGTTCCAACGTTTAAAGGGTAAAAACAAGTTAGTGTTACATGACTGAGAAATCAATAAAACTTATATTATGTCTCAATTGGAATTTAGTGCTAAGTGTTACGATAAATAGAGGATGAGTATGTACTCTTAATGGAATTATAATTTTCAAATGTCTATAGTAATAGGGACAATAATAGTAAAAGGATTCCACCTATATGAATATAGAAATAGTGTTGCTCTTCTAGCAAGTGTTTATGGTTTATTCTTGTAAAAATTCATGAACCTAGGATTAGCACATGGTCATAATAGTATTGAGCGACATATCTTGAAATATATATGAACATGATGTTAGTTTGTGCATGGTACTTCCAATTTTTTTGCATAAAATACTTGGTTTGGTGCTAAGACAACTAATGACTTTGATAAAACTTTTATGTAATTATACTAATTGAAGGTTTTAGTTGAAAAACACCTTCATGTATTCAAAATGACATATTCTGATTGAGAGATGTTCACAATTATACAATCAAAGTGCGGGATTGTTAAGATTTTATTTATAGTTTGATTGAATAATTGATTTATTTTGAGTAATTATGGCAATTAGAAAAGCTATTATTTGAATAGTTGTGACTATTAAGACAAAACACATATTTGGAAGGGTCATAACTTTTAGGAAAAGTCACAAATTTAAAAGGTTGTGACTTTTGAATATATATATGTCATGACTTTTAAGAAAAGACACATATTTGAAAGGTTGTGACTTAAAAAAAGGCACATATTTGAAGGGTTGAGACTTTGGGAAAAGACACCAAGAAGTCTATAAATAGCGTCTTAGACTTCATTCACAAAACACACTAGAGTTCTGTATAACTCATCTCTCTTCTCTCTCTCTCTCTCTCTCTCTCTCTCTCTCTCTCTCTCTCTCTCTCTCTCTCGGAATTAAAACTGTTCAAGAATATTTCTTTGGAAGTTTGTTTGTATTACTAAATGCAGTTCTTCACCCATAGGCTTTGTTGTATGCTGGAAGTGATTTGTCAAGAACCATCTAACAAATTCTTCGAATGGGGGCAAATATCACTTTAAAGAAAGTGATCTTATGCGCCTCTCAGTCTTGATTTTATTCTATGTTCAATTTGTTCGAACCCAATTTACCAACAATCGAGATAAAAAACTAAAAGCCTCAATTGATAATCGATAAATCCACAAAGATTTGGATCAAAATTCTATCACCTGAAAGGCATATTCCAAGGATGTATTTGCAAAAAGCCACCGAAATTTCTAGGCTGAGAGTTTTTGATACGCCCATTTCATGGTATAAATATTCAATGTAATGGTGACACTACGTCATTACCATCATGTGGTTCACCATCCAACGGTATTCTTGCATATAAATTAATGTGTCATATTCCTCCATATAGTGTAGTTAGGCTTTGTGCAGAAACAAAAATAAAGTGTGCATAGCATGTTAAAGACATCATATGTTCTTATTCACAGCATTCTAGTGTTATAACACGCAAAATGTGTATAAAATCAGTCACATTTTCTTAGAATGTTGATGTTCTTCCAACGAGATTCCATGTAGTATGAATCGTTATTCTGGGCATATACACCACATTTGAAGGTATGAGATGTCCCTCCATGACCATCCGCCACCAACTTCAGATATCCATTGATAAATACCTTCACCTTGGCAGCATCAGCATCGTGGATAACGTTTAGCCGGAACCACCTGTCGTAGATGTATGGAACCAAGACCATGCTCTGGTAGTACATGAGGGAACCGTTGTATACTCTAACCATTAGAGTCGTGGCGCGAGGAGGAGTTGCTCCAAAGACTTGCATTATGCAAACACCTGATGTACCGTATGGTACATAGCCATATCCTTCGAATTGCCAAACACCTGAAGAGTAGTTGTATCCCTGAGAGTAAAGTAAACATAGCTTAGAGGGGTGTGTAGAAGCTATGTGGTGAAAGATTTACGTCCAAACAGACTTTTTGGTAAGATGGGAGGAAAAGTGAAAGATTTACGTCCAAAAATAGGATGAAATGATTTTCCATTCCTAGAGGAAATAGATTTCTCTCTACAATTTTATTTTTTTTATTTTTGGTAAGATGGGTGGAAAAGTTGGAATAATAAACTTTTTTCATTGTTTGGTATTAGGGGGGAAGGGAAAAGGAAAAACACAAACTTAATTTACCATTATATGTTGACAGCATGGTCTTTCGCCTATTTTCCACCCAAAATTGAGGGGAAAAAAATTGGTAAGCTTAAGAGAACCCCCCCCCCCCCCCCCCCCCCTCTCTTCTTGGCCCTCCAATTTTTCTCTACAACCATAGGTGGAAATGGTTTCTTTCCCTCCTTTTTTCCTTCTATTTCCAATCCTCACTTTTCCACCAAACTGAATAGTTATATTTGGAAATGGTTGCTGGAAAATGTTTTAATCGAAATGCATGCTCCCTTCTGTATGTAAGCCTCTGTTTGGTAACACTTTTTCAAAGTACTTTTTTAAAGCAAAAAAACAAATTTGACAACAACAAAAAAAAAAAAAATCTTGAAAGTAAAAACAAAAAGTAAAAGCATGTTTGATAAATATCTTTAAAAAAGTACTTCGAAAAAAAATGCACACACACGAATACACCAACACACACCCCCATACAAACTAATACACCAAAACACATATATTAGTACACCAAAAAATACGCACGCACTAATGCACCCTACACACACACACATAAACACAACAAAAAACACACACACGAAATACACTAAAACACACACATGCACACTGACTAGTATGCCAAAACACACACACTGAAACTTATACACACCAACTAATACACCAACACATCCATACGCACATACACACTAATACACCAAAAATACACACACACACACTAACATACCAACACACAAAAATACACACACATAAACACACGCTAATACTCCATAATACACCAAATATAACACACATTATTAAGAATCAATGTATTAGTGTATGAGTGTGTGTATTTGAATTAGTGTGTGGGGGTGTGTGATTTGGGGGGTGTGTGTGTTGATGTATTAGTGTGTGTTTTTGTGGGTGTGTGTGAGTGTATGTGTGTTTTGTAGTGTATGTGCTCATGTGTGTGGTTTTGGTGTATTAGTGTGTGTGTGTGTGTGTGTGTGTATTTATTTTTTAGTGTATTAATGTGTGTGGGTGGGTGGGTGGGTGTTTTAGTGTAATAGTATATGTGGGTGTATGAGGGTGTGTTGTTTGGTGTATTAGTGTGTGTGTTTTGGTGTATTATTGCTTGTGTGTGAGTGTGTTTTAGTGTATTAGTATGTGTGGTGGTGTGTATGTGTTTTGGTGTATTACTATGTGTGTGTGTGTGTGTGTGTGTTTTAGTGTATTAGTGTATATGTGTTTGGTGTATTAGTATTGGGTGGGGGGGGGGTGGGGGGAGGGTGTGTGTGTGTGTGTTTTGATGTATTAGTATATAGTGAAAATTGGAAGTGAGTCCCCCTAGATGTATTTGTTTGGAGATAAGTCCTGCAAGGAAACTTATAAGGGGGCTAAGTCCATGTTTAAAATTATATGTAATGACTTAAGTCCACTGTTTTTTTTTTTTATCTCAAAAATACCCTTCCTTGAAAGGAAGTTAAATTAATTTCCTATTTTAGAAATTGTTATCCCTTAATTCAAGGTCAATTAAAATATGCCAATAAAATCTCCATCATAAATTTAAAATTCAAATTCAAAACTCCCTCTCTCTCTCTCTCTCTCTCTCTCTCTCTCTCTCTCTCTCTCTCTCTCTCTCTCTCTCTCTCTCTATATATTATATATATATAATATATATATAATATATATATATCAAATTCAAAGCGCTCTCTCTCTCTCTATATATATATATATATAATCTCTATCATAAATTTAAAATTCAAATTCAAAGCTCTCTCTCTTTATATATATATCTCTCTTTATATATATATATTTATGTTACTGTTCATGTTACTGCTTTTGTTGAGTATGTTACTGTTCATGTTACTATTATGTTGAGTATGTTATTGTTTTTGTTGAGTATGTTACTACTATTATTTTACTAAATATTCATATTCAATGTTACAATTTTTTTTTTTGAATATTATTATTTTTTGTGTTTGAATGGTACTATTTTTTGCATTTGAATTTGAGAGAAATAATTATTGTCAAGTATGTTACAGTTTTTGTTAAGCATGATACTATTTTTGTTGAACATGCTAATATTTTTGTTGAACATTTACTGTTGTTATTTTTTAAAAATATTAATATTGAATGTTTCAATTTTTTTTTTATGTTTAAATGTTACTATTTTTTTGTGTTTAAATGTATTATTTTTTGTGTCCAAATGATAACTTTTTTTTTTGTATTTAAATGTTACTATTTTTTATTTTTACTATATATACGTTTAACCTATATATGGATATAGATAGATAAGAGAGAGAGAGAAAATTTTAATGTTAGTCAAACTCTTAACCTATATATGGATATAGATAGATATGAGAGAGAAAAGATTTTAATGTTAATCAAACTCCTAAGATTTATGAGTTTTTAATTTTTAGTTTTATTTCACCTCTAAAGGGAATAGATAGTATGGTAAAATTGACAAAAAACGGACTTCATAACAAATAAGTTTCCTTAACGGACTTAAGTCCAAACAAGTCCATATAGGGGGACCGGCCTCCAAATTTACATAGTATATATGTATGTGAGTGTGTGTTTGTGTGTATAGTATTTTGGTGTATTAGTTTGTGTGTTTTAGTATATTAATATATGTATTTGTTAGTGTGTGCTTTTTTGTAAAATTTGTTATTTGCTTCAAAAAAAAAGGTTTTTTTTTTTTTTTAGAAACAAACGCGGTATTTCTTATTTTCCTTTTTAAAAGATCTTTTTTGATAAAAGAAACAAATGCTAGTTTTTTATTTTTTTGCTTTTTGGTTTAAACAAAGTACCTTGAAAACCGTCACCAAACGGTGTCTAAATCTTTTTCTTTTTTCCATAATATGTGATAATTAAAACAAGGAATCAAGAGCAAATAAGCGCTCTTTTATAACGCTTACTTGAATGCCAATCTCAGTGCGAGGCTTTGTTTGGCTAGTAAGAGTATGAGGTTTGTCCGTGGCATAAACCCACAGCTTGTGAACTCCATCGATGAAGCTGTAACGCTGATCTTCAAGCACATCATATGGCTTCTGAATGTGATAATATGACGTATTAAATGGTAAGGAGATGAACCCTTTTGTAGGATCAATAGGCCCCCAAGCTATGCCTTGGTATATATGAAGAAAGCTGAAACAGAAGAAGGCTAAAGGGTGATAGAAAGTAGTCATTCTTCTGTAAAAATGGGAGAAGAATCAAATGAGCATTCAATGGGTGATAATGAATGCAAAAGGTTCATGGCTGTGTTTATTTATAATGCTTGAAAGGCCGGTGAAATTGTTTAGTTTTATGGGTAACGTCTAAATTTGTTTAATCTTTTTTTCCAGGAATGATTACGATACTTTTATGGCACGATAATTCTACCATTAAATGTTTTCATCAGATCTCATGAATTTTGTAATAATCATCATTGTAGCGTGTCTATTCCTTAGGAAAAGTTGATGAGAGCAACATTAACAATTCTCACAATCTTATTGAAGAACTTTCAATTCGAAAATTATGGCACAACTACCTATAGTCAATATATTATGCTATGTTGCACTTTTTTATGCAGTTTATACCATTTGCCCCTCTAGTAAAGAAAGGGAAAATTATCGAAATTGATTTTTTCTTTTTCTTTTTTTAAAAAAAGTTTGGAATCCCCTATGATCAGATAGACTTATAAAGAAAGCCATTCTAATTTCTTTTTTCCTTCTCATCTGATGAGTCCAAATTTGACAGGATCAAGCCCAATTTACATAAACCGAGAAAGCCCAAAGAAATAGCCCAAGTCGCCGCAGGCCATGAAGCAGGGTCAACTCATCCAAAGGGAGTCCAAGAAGAGGTCAAGTGGTCAACGCCCAGGGGAGACCAAGGGACGCCGCCCAAAGGGGTCACCCAAGCCTTTAGGCGTCGCCCACTAGGCGCCACCCAAGGCTTGGGCGCCGCCCAAGGCTTGAGCGTCCCCCTCACTTCTCCTCATTCACCTCACTTGCCTTCTCTCCTTCTCGTGATGATTCAAGTCCAACCCAGCTCAAGAGGACAACTCAAGTCTAACCTAGCTCAGAGTACTCCTCCGACGGAATAGGGACACGAAGGAGAAAATATAAGGATACGCACCGGAAATCTAATCCTACCATAACTGTACCTACCAAAGTGGTAGAATCCTACCATAACTATACTTACCAAAATAGTGGTGACCGCCTCAACTCACCGCCTTAGTGAACCTATATAATGTAAGCTCTCTCCACTTAGAGAGGCATCTTGAGATCTACACACATGTTCATCACCTCCTTGAGACCTCTACACCTTGAGCTCTCTACACACACTACACCTCTCTCCACCGAGAGCTTTGTCTCTCTACACCAAGTCTCTCTCCCTCAATGCGCTGTAACTCTCTGGAGTACCATTATTCATCAATAAAGAACACTAGGCCACCGCTGCCGTTCCCGAGAGTGGACGTAGGTCAACCGGACCGAACCACTATAAATCTTTGTGTTGATCTATTATTTACTGCTTTGCCATTGATTGTCATTGATTGCTTATTAATTGCTTATTAATCACACCCGTACACATTCTTGACTGTTGATCTTGCACGAAGACCGATTTGTGCATCATCATCATTCATGAAAAAAACGAAAACACAAGACTACATATATCTCACCACTATCATCGGAATGAAAATTAAAAACTTGATTTTCATCTCCATCCCTTCCTTCCCCACCAACCCCAGTGCGTTCAGCCTCTACCCCCTCCCCCTCCCTTCATGCTGATTTTGAGGTTCAGATCTCATCAAATATGCTTTGTTATTCAATTTTTCATTGCATATGACCAAACTCACTTAAACTTAATGAGTTCTAATTAGAATTCATTGATATGTGACAAGTGATATGTTTCTCACTTTCACTTCCAGACAATCGTCGCTTAGCCTAACTGTAATACTATTGAAAAAAATTAAATGAAAATATATAATGAGAAATCCCAATCCTCTAAATTTGTTCTATTAGTTATCTGCATATTATTGTCTACCAAAAGGTTCCTTTAGTTGGATTTTAAGACTCAATGATATTGATCAAAAAACAAGCAAAAAAATAATTCAAAATCTATTAATGTTAGTCTGTCAAATTTCTAATCCATTCTTACACTAGTGTTAATTAAATCAACTATATACCATTAGCATCATTCAATCAAGTCAATGGTCATTGCCTGCCTGGAAGATCCTGAATCCAGTTTCTGCATTTTATTAGAATCCTAAAGTTGATTCGGGTAAGGTTGTTTTGAAAAATTCAAAACGGTATCTATTGTTTTTATAATTAAAAAAAAAAATTGTCTCTCAATCATGCATTTTTTAAGTGCGAAATGAATATGTAAACTCTCCATACATAAAATCACCCGTAATCCATACATTATATTAATCGGTACGTCTCCCGTAAGACTTGAATTTGAGATGTCCAAGCTATCAAACAAATCATTGTTTGATACAGTTTACAAAAAAAAATGGGAGAATTACACCGTGACCCCTTGAAGTTTGTCACTTAATCATTAAGACTCCCTGATATTTAAAATATTACACACAGACCCCCTAAAGTTTGTACGCTTGTAACACTTAGACCCCTGCATGTTTTTTTAGTAAATTACACCCAGACTCCCTGACGTTTGTAAGCGTATAATACTTACACACCTCAATTTTAAAATGTTATACTTAAACCAAAACTACTTCAATCAAATATAGTATCTAATTATGATTTTTTTGTTGTGCCATAATTTTCATAATTAGTATACAATTATAATATCTATTGGAATTTAATTTAGTCGTAAAAACAATCAAATTAAACTGCCAAATTACCTCAATTCAAGTTAGAAGATATTGTGTCCATTACAGTTTGACTCCTTGTTTTATTTTTTTAGTTTTATTTCAATAGATAGTATAATTACATACTAATTATTATTTTTACGAAAAAATTAGATTTTTATTTTCGATTTTATTTCAATAAATGAAATAATAGAACTTGAATTTTGGTTGTAAAATTCATGATCTATTATGAATGACTTAGACCCCTTATTTGATTTTTTTTGTTTTATTCCAATAGATAATATAATTGTATAGTAATTATGATTTTTTAAGAAAAAAATTGAATTTTTGTTTTTGATTTTATTTCAATAAATAATAGAATAAAACATGAATTTTTGTTGTAAAATTTAAAATATTCGATAGTCTATCTTGGATTTGAATATTTTTTGTCTATATATAACATTTTAAACTTGAAGGGTCTAAGTATTATATGTATATAAACTTCAGGGGTCTGAGTGTAACAAACCTTAGGGAGTCTGTGTGTAATATTTTAAATGGCTAGGATCCGGCAAACCTCAAGGGATGAATATAATTCTCTCTAATTTTATAGAGATCTATTTGCTTATTTGTTTTGATATTATTAATTTGCAATACTACGTCAAAATTGTCATGTGGTATGAATATTTTCTCCACCCCAAGCCAAAAACCCTATCCCATGTGAAACTATTCTACCCGTAGCAGTTGTGTCATGGTTCACTGGTTGGAGAAGAAAGAGAGAGAAAATAGGAAGAAGTTCCATGTGGTGGTAATAGGCGGAGACCGATTTTGTTTGTTTGTTGGATTTGCTTGTTTGGCCAATATCTTCATCCATACAACTGTTTCATACACATTCTATAAGCACCCATACAACTTCAATCGTATAAACCTATTGCCAATTTCATATCAAAAAATTAGTTTTTTTTATGGATCACCGGTTGGGAACTACTGGAGGTGGGATGGGGTTTAGGAGGAAAGCCTATGCTGGGTATGAAGGTAAGGGGTTGTCGTAGGTATCTATAGGGATTCGAGGGTACTGCCGGTGTTGGGTATGGGGGTGGTGGAGGACCGTCAGTGTGGGGGAAGAAGGTCGGTGGAGTGCCGAAGTTAGGGAACAAGGTGGGGGACCGCCAGAGTTGGGGTTGGGTTTGGTTCGTCGGGCAAAGTATTATGTGGGCTAATTATTGTTTTTTCTAAGGTCTTGAACTGTTGGGTATGAAGAGGGGAGGGAGAACAACATTAAAGGTAGGGGGTATTCTAGGAATTTTATATTTTTCATCCACCTTTTCGGTCAATTTAGTTCCGTCGAAACTTTATGGGGTAAATTGTTGAAATTAAAACCTAATTGCAACAATATCCAAACGTGAAGGGAGTATTTTGAAGAAATTTTCATTAAAATTAGGTCTCTGAATTTTATTTTTTTTATTTTTCAGCAAAGAAAAAAAAATTAAAATAGATACTTTTCAGAAAAACCCAAATGTACGCCGAATATCTTCGAATTCTCAAAAGAGATTCACTGTACATTAACACAATGCCTAGTAGTTTCTGAAACTGTTAAAATTCATGGAAAACAACTGAATTTAACATTCATAAGCAAATTTAACAGCAATAACCAATAAAAAATCGGCCATTGGCAGATTATCGACAAACCAAAAATCAATGTCGAAAAGTATCAAATTATTAATAGAGAATCACAAAAGAGAGACACCAGAAACTTTATGGGTAAATTGTTGAAATTAAAACCTAATTGCAACAATATCCAAACGTGAAGGGAGTATTTTGTAATTAACCTTAAAAACAAACAAGGAACATCCTATATAACATATCCATGCTACTGGTCCATTTCCATTTGCTTGCAGGTTCAAACTTGGGTGAAGCTATTCTCTCTCTCTCTCTCAGACAAATATCCTTCCTCACAGTACCATACCAGACTCCTAATGCACAACTAGTATAATAACTAAACCCATCTCATTTTATCCCCGTATAATAACTACCTAGAATCAACCCAATCTACACCCACCCATTAATATTGTTAATAATCTCATCACGCATGCCATAAACAATAAACCCCAAAATGGGAACGAGATTC
The DNA here is from genome assembly GCA_951799425.1 of Ilex aquifolium. Classification (NCBI taxonomy): domain Eukaryota; kingdom Viridiplantae; phylum Streptophyta; class Magnoliopsida; order Aquifoliales; family Aquifoliaceae; genus Ilex; species Ilex aquifolium. Next base: position 30,651,719 of record OX637391.1, read on the forward strand.
TTTTGATATGGCCCATAAAAAAACCAGTAGTAGTTGTAGGCAAAGTATGTAAATCCAAAAAAAAATGCAGGTATCAATTCAATTATATGGCAGTAGGTGAAATGAAACAGATGCCATAAAGCATAAAGACAAGCAGAGGTAGGTTTGTTTCACTCTCGCCTCAACCAGACAACACCCACAAAAATTTCAAATGCTTTTCAATATTGTCTTTAGCATCAAGGTTTCAACACAAACGAGGCAGAACCAGCTACAGCATCATCGACTTACCTACCGAGACAAGGAGTTTGCAACATCAATCACAAACCGGTATCTGACTTCAGATTTGGCAAGTCTTTCCATGGCCGTACTTATGTAGTCCATGCGGATCAGCTCGATGTCAGCAGTTATATCGTGCTTAGCGCAAAAGTCTAGCATCTCCTGTGTCTCTTTCATCCCTCCGATGTCACTTCCTCCAACAAGCTTCCGTCCTGTAATTGTAACATAGTAAACAAATGTCATAATTAAATTCAGTCAATGACTGTAACAAACAAGTCCTTATAAACAAGAAAAAGTTTCCCAAACTCTAGTGAGTATGGTTTTTCAGAGGTAATCACCTACCATGAGCACTTTTTTATAAAGGTTTGTGTCACCAAAGTAATCCCCGAAGTGTAGAAAATCATAACTGCTATACTGATAATTCTCAATCATTGCAGAACTCTTGTTGCAAATTTCTAGCACATATGCTTATGCACCTTTTGTTACTAAAATTTTGCATCATCATTCAGATAACAATAACAATTCCAATATAATGGGGCAAAGTTCATGGAGCATTTCACAAACAAATTGTTTGCCTCTCAACTGGTAGGAAGTCCATGCAAGATTCCTCTTTTTTTTTTGTTGGTCAGTTTGTCTGTAATGTTTTTTTAAAAAGTACAAGTCACTTATACAATTCGGGGGCATAGGTTCTGTCAAACCAATTGGAATATCTACTCGAGTGGAATCAAATATTGGTCACTGCAATGCCCAGCAATGTTGATCGACAGTGATGCAATAGATGGACAAATTGCAGCATAGCAACAGAGGTGGTTGTGAGATACACACCTACATAATGCTTGTTCTAATGAAAAAACCACGAGACTGAATTAATGTCTTACCCATAACCAAAGGGAAGATAGGCAGCTCTAGGGGCTTAGAAGGCAGGCCCACTGTAACAAGTTTTCCATTCATCTTCAGCAGACTAAGCAACGGGGCCAAGGGATGAACTGCAGCAATTGTGTCAATGATGTAATCCATGGTACCCAAAGCGTCCTGCGGTGAACAACCACAAAAGGAAATAGTTCAAAGTTACATTGCAATAAACCAAATTCTAGAATCTATTGATTTGGGGGGCCAAAACATATTCCACTGATTTATCTCCCACATCGTACGTGCGGAGAGACATATCCACAGACAATGTCATGGCAAAACTCAGTCTAAAGAGCTGAACAAAAACTCCCACCTCATGACATGTATCTAATCACAAGACAGCAAAACGACCTCCATATGCAACATCTCTACAAGATTCCTGCACAGTTTGAAAAACTTGAGCTGAATCACATTATAGGTCATCACTCATCAGGGCTCGTCCTCAATTTGGGGAAGTTCTGCAAAGGAAGTAAAAAAAAAGTATATCTGCCAGTGCTAAATTAGCCTAATATGACGCATTGGCATGAGACTTCAGTGGTTCAGCCACACAAAACAAAGCACCGATCATTGCAACTCAAGCCTTACCACTAAGAAAAATAAATAACCAATTCCAGCGTGGTTCAGGCTGTCACGGGGCCAAAGGGGAAAAAAAATACCAACACAAACGAGCCAAATTTGGACTTTGATCCATCATTGCCCAAGTTTCCTTTGGGTCCCAATTCCAATATGATCCCCATGCTTCATTAGCCCATACTGCTCCCGAAAGAATACCGATGGTTAAAATGAGCACACCACTCAGCCAAAGAAAGATAATGGAGAGTTGACTGTTACAATTTTCACTGCCCAATAACCAATTTGGTCCCGAGGTAAGGAATAACCAGTTACGCCAAATCTGTAGGGGGCGGGTGCATCTCTTCTTATCTTTTCTTATATTTATCTTATGTATTAATCTTTTTATTCATTTACTCTTTGTAATTTTTTGAATCTCTATACACACTAGATCTTACCCAGTTTGATCAAATCAATTTCACCACCTTTAAATTAATCTTTCACTTACCTTCATTTTTTCAGGATTTGAGCTAACAAGGAAATAATCAGCACCAAGCTTGTTGATGGCCTCTGATTCCTTCTTAGGAGATGTACTAATGACAGTAACTTTAAGGCCAAAGGCCTTCCCTAACTTCACAGCTATATGACCAAGCCCACCAAGTCCTGCCACCCCCAAATGCTTTCCAGGCTCCGTCATTCCATAATATTTCATTGGACTGTACACAGTGATTCCAGCGCACAGGAGGGGTGCACCAGCATCAGAAGGTAGATTATCAGGAAAGCGAAGGACATAGCGCTGGTCAACAACCACAATATCAGAATAACCACCATAGGTCTTTGTCCCATCTTTATAAATGGAGTTGTAAGTAAACGTCAATTGGGAGCAGTAATTCTCCAGGTCTTGTTGGCAAATCTCACATGTCTTGCAGGAGCCCACTATCACCCCAACCCCAACTCGGTCTCCAACTTTGAATTTCTGGACATTACTACCTGTTTTGGTGACAACACCGACTATTTCATGCCTGCACAAGGCCAATTGGGAACAATATCAGTACAGATACAGCATAAATTGGCGGAGATTTGTTTCAAGTCCGAGCAATAGAACATCCCAGACCAATTACCAGGGATGAGAAATATGCACGTATCTAATGTTTCCAGTTGATTCATTCAGAAACTATTGAGATGTGCATGAATGACTTCAAACTCATGATTATCTTGCCAATACTTGCAGTAGTACTAATGTTCTGTCCAGAACGGTATCAAGGCCAATAGGCCAAGCCATATCTTGAACTTCTGATATGTCACAAACTTCCTTAAACTATACAGCGTAAGTATACTAACATATTCACACACCTCTATGAACATGCCAAACCATAATGTGCACTCAACATACACACATATTCCCTTTCAAAGAAAAAACAAACAATTGAAGAAAAGATTGATGTGGATCCCAAGATACAACTAATTTTCTAATAAACTCCCAAGGAAAATGAAAATTTGTAGGTCTTATATTTACACCGAAAAGATTAAACTGGTAAACGCATGAAATTTCTAGAAACAACAAACATGAAAGAACTCCTTGAGATTTAGGTTCTATATATATTATTGAAATGAACTTATAAATTATAAATCAATAATTTACAGATAATTACAGCCATGACATTGCTCCTCCAAAACCAGTGTGTCCTTGAAATGGGATGTTGCCGGAAAGGATTTTTATCCAAACATTAATTCAGCATGAATTAGAGGATGATATATATATGGGTGTACATGTCTACATATAGAAAGCAAATGCACACCCTTAAAATGTGAAAGAAAACAAATGCACACCCTTAAAATGTGAGAGAAAGCTTTTGAAATAGCACCCAGAAGGGCTAGAAAATTAGTATAACTTCAGGATTTGCAGAAAAGAAGATTGCATCAAGCTGTGCCTTTCTCCATGTAAACACTAAGGGACAGCTATTTCCCTGAGATAGACTTTATACTATTGCTTCAAAGGTTCAAATTGTTAAGGCCTATGGTCAATGACACTGGCTGGTGACACTATGGCAAAAGATGTTTGCTATTATCCCAACATGGTGTGGACATGCGGCACACATCATGGTAATTGGTTGATGCTTAGAGAGAAGATATTATGACTAAGATGTTATCAACCACAATACCTGGTGTGGACACATTGTGCATATCATGCCAATTGCAACTGGTTTTGTGCTTAGGAGCATGACATGTGTCTTGAATGGGGAGGTAGAGTATGTATTGATATTAAGTGTTGGCCAATGGGTTAATATTATTGTAGCATATAATTGAGAGGAACATTTTTTAGTAGCTTACCGCTAATTCAGGCATTTGTGATGCAAAAACTACTCAGGTGTCGAATGTGATAAAACTTTCTAAAAAATACTGCTCAAATGGGGAATATGGTCCTACAGATAGAACTTGCGTAAATGCTCTGGCTGTAGGCTTTTCCACCACCAAGGTAAACTTCAATAGAAAAGTAAAGGCAAAATTAAAAATGTAAGTAGGCCTCATATTTTGAGATGAGTTTTTCAAATTTTCTTTGTCCCTTGAAGCAGCAGGGATATTTCTAAAAAGACAAGGCAAGTCAGAGTTCCAGCATGGTTTGGATCTCCAATCTAGCATAAGTGTGTCGAATAGTACTGGGCCTGACAGACTATCTTAACGATATCTATACTGCAGGTCAGTCATTGACATTGGCAGGGTTCAATCACGCATGCATAGGCCTATTACATAGGAAATGCTGTTTGGTTTCCCATGAGGGGCTCTTAATGGCACCAACATGTCTTGATGGATTGCTAAAGTGAACATGCCAGTAGTGACCACTTGAACTTGGGAAACCCTGATGGAAGATAAGAGATCATAGCCATGAGCTCAATTAAGCTCTTTACAGTAAGGTTCTAGAAATCTACATCATCAAGCAATAGAAAAAATCAATAAAGAGACATCTTGAAATAATCGCCAAAAAGGGCATGCACAACAATTGAAAACAAGCAGAATCCAATCTGACAAATCTTGCCCCTACGATCCAACCACACCTGCAACTCGTAACTGTGGACCAACATGATCACAATAAAGTCAAAACCACATAATCCGCATAAACAAGAATGATTGCTACAAGGTCGAATTTTTGTATTATTAAGAAATTGACATTTGACAAGAGTCATCAAGGCGTGATTAAACCATGTCTCTTGCCTATTAAATCAAGGGTACATCAATGTTATCTGGATCGTGAGTCGCTTTGGTACGTAGTACAGGTACGGATTCGTGGTACAACACTTTTTAGGTGCGTGGTACGATAGGAGTAAGCTTAACTAGTACGATATTTTAGATTACAATTCGTTTTGAAGCTCTTATCTACATCATTATTTTCACTACTATACAACATTATATATCATAGAACATTCATAAACACTAACTTAATTATCATTTATCTTTAATTTGTACTAGATTTTCTATTATCTAAAATAATATATAATTATAAATATATATACACATAATCACTTATAATTTGGGATCATAAATTTTGGTAATCTGAATCGCGAACCCACCCGTTTGGAATCGATATACTCAGATCGTGGGTCGTCAAGAGTTTAGTGAATTCTGGTAACTATGGGATACATCCCCTTTTAACAAAGTAAGATGCTTACAAGCCCCCCCCCCCCCCCCCCCCTCAATACACACAACTACGTGGAGATGCCGCCTACTATGGATATTAATTTTTGCAACAGTTGGTATGAAACACTATACTTATACTGTTCTTTCCTTGAACTAATTAAATGTTTTAAACTCGATTCAAAAATAGTGAAAAAAAAAGAAGTAAATCTCATATCATATATTAAGAACATCTTTTAGATTAAAATGAAACCGAAACTCAAAGGAAGCAAAGAAACAAACTATGATCAATAACCAAACCCAGTTGTTGGGGAAAACAGTTTAACATCAACTGCCTATTTGAACGTAAAACAAAACAAGCTTTGAGAGTTCGATAGAACGCATTGGTATCATCTACACGATCATTATATAAAACAGAGGTTTCCATTCAAAAACAATTTATTTAAAGAGGAACTTTTTATCAAGAAGTTTATATCTATACTCCACGTTTTCTTCTTTGAAGTCGCACAAAGCATATCTCTGCTCCATCAAGCCAAACAGAAATGCATCATCAAATTGTGTTACATTTCACAAAGGCATATCTTCCCACACATCAAAGAATTCTCCATCAAGCCAAGGAAGATTTATAGACAAATGTGTCATCAATAGTATTACACGCCATAACAGCGTATCTTTCGAAGATTAATGGATTTTGATACAAACAAATGAAGCATTTTGAATCAAGTACTAGGTAAAAGCAATGAACCAATTATGATATAATAGAGAACATGTTGAGCAATTACAAAAAGAAGTGAGATAAATGGCATACCCTGGAACTACTGGGTAATTTGTGAACCCCCAATCATTCTTTGTAGTGTGCAGGTCAGAGTGACAAACACCACAGTAAAGTATCTTGACAGTCACATCTTCGGGGCCATTATCTCTGCCAATAAACAGATATCAAATAAATATGAATTACTAGAGCATCAGTAACCATTCATAACGCATCCATATTGTGAATTTAGTTTCAACTGCACAACTAATGTACCAAAACCCATTAAGAACAGTACTTCAAACGTGACTGGATCAAGCTACTCAGCATGTTGACTAAAACCCACTAGAAATCAAATTGTCTGTGCCAAGTACTCCATGTCATGGTGGGAATCCATGATGGAGGGACTCAAGGCGGCTCAGTAGACCCCAAGGCGACACGTGTACAAGGTAGCCGTTAGGAAGCCATGGAGCCTGTGCCGAGTAGTGAAGCCGACTCCGAGTAGTAAGCCAACGCCGACGACGAGGAGAAGAGCCGATGAAGAAGCGCGGTTTCGTGGAGCCAAGTATGAACTTCCGACACCAGCAATTAATGCGACGTGACCCAGCATTTATGAAGACGTGAGTGACTTGGACAGCATTTAATGCGCCTCTGCACCCTCGAAGACCCAAACTGACAGTCATGAGTGGATGCATTAATGACTGCGATGCCGAGTGTAGATATAGGGCCGAGTGCCCCCTATACGCCGACTACTCAGGGGGTAGGTGTCAAACGCCGTTCATAGGTACTCGAGTAATCGGAGATAGTTTGAGGTTCTCGGCGTTGCCCCGAGGGCTAATTCCACCCGCCGAGCATTGATGACACGGGATTACAGGTAGGAATCACTCATTGCACATGGGTAATAGGGAACGGTATTGAATGATGAGATGACCTCTGTGTCAGAGCAATCATTACTAGTCCATGTATAAATACCCCTCAGAAAAATGAACAAAAGTACGCAAAATCAATCCACAACTCATTGAGTAGAGCTTTTTTCCCTCATTCTTACTGACTTGAGCTTCGGAGGGGATAAGCCGGGCGCGCGCCTGGCTCCCTTTTTCCTAACCTTGTGGTTGTTTCAGGGTTCGTCATCAATTCAGCCGCTACTTTCTATTGATTGCAGGAAATATCTCGTGCAATTTGGCGCCGTCTGTGGGAACAAACAACCTTTCTTTTGTAGCGGTCGCATCATGGTGAACACACGATCCCAAGGTGAGGGGGTAGGGAGTTTACACGTGAGAAATGTGGAAGCTACTCGCCTTTCGGCGGTTAGAGAACTAAGCCCAGCGCGTAGGTCAACTGGGGTTGAACGTTCTTCTCAACGGACGCTCCTCATGGACCAAGGGCCAGGGGGGCAGGTCCCCTTGGCCCGTGATATCGTAGAGATGGTGAAGGAACATATGGGGGAACGCATGAGGGAACTCGAAAGAGACAACGCCAAGGTGCGGCGTCGGCTCAGAGAGTTCGAGCAGTCAGCAAATGTCAACTGGCACGCCCGAGAACCAACGGGTCGGAGTCCCAGCCGAGGGGATTCTGGAGGGACTAGGCCTGACGCCCTTGAGAGGAATCATCCCGGATGCTCAGCTGGGAGGCGGAATCCACGGAATCGGCAAAAACTTGCACTCGCTGAAGGGTCGAGGGGAGATCGCCACGAGGCGGACCTTTCATGGTAGGACCTCCGCCGTGGAATTCCTGGAGATGCCATGTCTACCGGGTCCCAGGCGGAATCTACCGCAAGGGGACCGAGGGAGGCGAAATACCCCCGAGAGTATATTGGCGACAGGCGCCGAGCACCACAACCCAGGGGAGACGACGAGCAGATCTCTTCTCCGTTTGTATGGTCCATCAGGGAGACGGAAATGCCGAAGAAGTTCGCCGTCCCCCGATTCAAGGCGTATGACGGGAGGACCGATCCCGAGAGTCACCTACGACATTACAAGCAACTGATGTCAATCTATGACACCGACCAGAGGGTGTTGTGCCAAGTTTTCCCCATGAGCCTGGGGGATACCGCCATGAAGTGGTATGAAAGTTTGGCCCCGGAAAGCATCGAGTCTTGGAAGCAAATGGCCGATCTCTTCAAGGCTCAGTTCATCACTAGCACCAAAAGGTCGAAGGACATTAGCGTTTTGCTGAAACTTAGGCGGAAGAGTGGGGAATCCCTTCAGCAGTATGCAGTAAGATACTGGGAGGAGGTTAGCGAGGTGGACGCATATTTGGAAGTGATGGCTGCAGCGTCTTTTCGGCTGGGCTTGCCTCGGGACACCGACCTCTACCGGTCACTTACTAAGAAGGTTCCCGAAGACATGAAGGACCTGATGGCACGCATAGATAAATATGCACGAGTCGAGGAAGAAACCGTTGTGCCCGAGAACAGAGCCACGGTGCCGAGAAAGAAGGAAAGAGAACAGCCACCTCGCAGGAGTGCACCCGCTTCGCCGCCAAACCGTTTGTCCTTCCAAGGGGTAAACACAGTCTTCAAGGAACCGATTTACAGGATGCTAAGGAAGATAAGGTATCAACCTTATTTCAGGTGGCCCCCGAAGATGTTAGGCGACCCGGCCACAAGAGATTCTACAGCCAGATGTTCCTATCATAGGGACTTTGGCCATATGACTGAAGACTGCAAGGTGTACAAATCCTTTCTCGAACAGTTGGTTCGGGATGGGCACCTTGAAGAATTCATTGACCAACGGCCTCGCCGGAGGGCGGCTGAAGAGAGGGCGGGGTCGCCACGGGAGGTTGTTCCGGTAATTAACGTCATACATGTCTGCACCATTGAAAGGCCGACGTATAACGTCTTACGGGCGGAACGCAAGAAAGTTTCGTAGACGTTGCAGGTTGAAGAGGCTGAGTGGGCTGAGCAATCCTATAAGAAGCCCCGGCTGGATCACGAGATCATCAGCTTCTCTGACGCCGACTTGGGAGGGGTAGCCTTGTCGCATGATGATGCGCTCGTAATCACCTTGCGAGTCGACAAGTTTGATGTGAGGAGGATCCTGGTGAATTCTGGGAGCTCGTCCGAGGTGATGTATGACGACCTTTTCCGAAAGTTGGGCCTGACCCGCAAGGACTTGAAGCCCGTTCAAACCTCCCTTATCGATTTTAACGGTTCGAGTGCCCTCCCACTCGGCAAGATCACTTTGGTGGTGCAAGCGGCGATCGTTTCGATTCCGGTGGAGTTTCTGGTGATAGACTCTGACTCCCCTTATAATGCCATAATGGGGAGGACGTGGCTGCATGCCATGAGAGCGATCCACTCCAGCTATCACCAGAAGATAAAGTTCCCCACCCCACGCGGCATCATGGAAATTCGGGGTGACCAGTTAGCGGCCAAGAACTGTTTCTATGCCGCAATGAAGACGGGACTCGGCGCCCGGCTTGGGGACCGAGAACCCGAGGAGGTGGTGGTCAAATAGCAATCACAGTATGGTCGGCTGGGGATAGATGAGCCCGCAGTAGAACCCGCCGACCGTTCCACTGAGCCGCTTATCAAGGTCTGGTTGAATCCCGACGATGAAGGGAGGTACTTTTTGATAGGGTCCTCATTGAATAACGCTGAAAGGGAGGAGATGAGCTCTTTCCTGCGCCGAAATGCTGATGTCTTCGCCTGGACCCATGCCGAAATGACGGGGATCAACCCCGAGGTCATGACCCATCGGCTTCATGCTAACCCGAACTTCAAGCCAGTAAGGCAGAAGGCGCGCAGGAAGGCCCCGCATCACGCAAAAGCCGTAGACGAAGAGGTTGATAAATTGCTAGAGGCAGGTACCATTCGGGAGGTCCAGTTTCCCGAGTGGCTGTCCAATACGGTATGTGCCAAAAAGAAGGAAGGCAAGTGGCGGGTCTGCGTGGATTTCACCGACTTGAATAAGGCGTGCCCCAAGGATGGATACCCGCTTCCTAAAGTTGATCAATTGGTGGATGCCACTGCAGGTCATAAGTGCATCACCTTCATGGACGCTCGAGCGGGCTATCATCTGATTGCCTTGGACGAGTCGGATCAAGAGAAAACAGCTTTCATCACGCCCAGAGGAATCTATTGTTATACGGTGATACCGTTCGGCTTGAAGAATGCCGGTGCAACCTACCAACGGTTAATGAACAAAATGTTCAAGCACCTTCTCGGCGTAACCATGGAAGTGTACATTGATGATATGCTAGTAAAGAGTAAGGAGAGCGCCGATCATCTTACCGATCTGGGCACCACATTCTCCATACTCTGACGCTACGGATTGAAGCTTAATGCGTCGAAGTGCGCGTTCGGGGTAAGCTCGGGAAAGTTTCTGGGATACTTGGTGACCCATAGGGGTATCGAGGCTAACCCCGAGCAGATCCAGGCGGTCCAAAACGTCCAGGCACCCAGGACTATCAAAGACATCCAGAAGCTGACTGGGATGCTCGCCGCCCTTAACCGGTTTATTTCCAAGTCCTCTGATAGGTGCAAGTCATTTTTTGCCAAATTGAAGGGGGCAGCAAAGGGAGCCTGGGACGAGGAATGTAGCCGAGCGCTGGAGGGGATTAAAGAATATCTGAGGTGTCCTCCGACCCTGTCAGTCCCGGGGGCAGGAGAAACGTTGTACCTCTACTTATCTATTTCGGAGGAAGCTACTAGTGGTGCCCTGGTAAGAGAACATGAAGGGGCACAGAGGCCCGTCTATTTCGTCAGTAAGACTTTGCTTAATGCCGAGACGAGGTATTTACCGATGGAAAAATTAGTCCTTGCCCTGGTAGTCTTGGCGAGGAAACTTAGGTACTATTTCCAAGCACACACTATTGAGGTATTAACCGATCGCCCCCTCAGACCCATCCTTCAGAAAGCTGACCTATCGGGTAGAATCGCCAAATGGGCTGTGGAGCTTGGGGAATTCGAAATAAGATACAAACCCCGTACTTCGATTAAGGGGCAAATCCTTGCGGATTTCATCGCCGAGTTCACTGCGCCCGAGCCCCCGCCGGAGATTGCCACTTTGAACGGTGACTGGAGCCTTCATGTCGACGGGTCCTCAAACGCAAGGGGGGAAGGAGTGGGGATAATACTAGTCAGTGCAGAAGGATTTACAATAAAACGAGCTATCAGATTGGGATTTAAAGCGTCTAATAACGAAGTCGAGTATAAGGCACTACTGGCATGGCTCGATGTTGCCTACTCAGTTGGAGTCAGACACCTGCAGGCCTTCTGTGACTCCCAGCTGGTGGTGAATCAGATCAATAGTGACTTTGAGGTCCGAGACACCAGAATGAAAGCTTACTGTCAAAAGGCGAAAACCAAGATAGAGAAATTTGAAAAGGTAGAAGTGTCCCAGATTTCAAGAGACCAGAACACCCACGCCGACGCCTTGGCCTGCCTAGCCTCGGCATTGGCCTCAGAAGTAACCCGGCGCATCACCATTGAAAACCGGGAGAAACCAAGTATAGAGGAGACGTGTGCCCAGCAAGTGTTGCCGATGCAGGTGCAGTCAACTACGGGCTGGATGGAACCTATTGTCGCCTACCTAACGGAGGGCGTACTCCCCGAGGATACCAAAGAAGCTAGAAAGATCATACTCAAGGCCCCTAGGTTCTGGATATCCGCTGATCGGCAGCTATACAAGAAATCTTTCTCCGGTCCCCATCTGCTTTGTGTTCCAGAGGACGAGGTGGAACCCCTGCTCTATGAAATCCATGAAGACGTATGCGGAAGTCACACGGGAGGCAGATCCCTTGCACACCGAGCAGTGACACAAGGGTATTGGTGGTCCTATATGCAAAAAGACGCGAAGAGCTACGTGCGAAAATGCGATAAATGTCAGAAGTTCGCTCCCATTATCCGACAACCGGCTGGGGATCTGAACTTGCTGACTAGTCCTTGGCCGTTCTCTCAATGGGGGATAGATATTGTGGGTCCACTCCCGAAGGCCCCGTTGGGCAAGAAATTTTTATTGGTGGCTACCGATTACTTCACCAAGTGGATCGAAACCGAACCCCTGAGCCGCATCCGAGACGCCGAGACAAAGAAATTCGTTTGGCAGAACATAATCACTCGGTTTGGGATTCCTAGAGCTATCATCTCGGATAATGGCACCCAATTCAACAGTGGCCCTTTCAGAGAGTTTTGCTCGGGGTTTGGAATACGTAATTATTATTCCACACCAGCATACCCCCAGAGTAATGGGCAAGCAGAGGTTTCTAACAAGACTGTGTTGGCTGGAATCAAGAAAAGGCTTGAAAAGGCGAAGGGAAAGTGGACCGAGGAACTACTCAACGTACTATGGGTTTACAGAACTACGCCGAGGACTTCAACGGGGGAAACGCCGTTCGCCTTAACATACGGGGTGGAGGCTGTCATCCCGCTCGAAGTCGGGCTCCCGACCATCAGGAGTCGAGCGTTTGATTTAGGGAACAATGACCAGATGCTTGCCAAAGATCTTGACTTAGCCGAGGAAAGGAGAGAATTGGTGTCCATTAAGTTGGCAAAGTACCAAGGAGAACTGTCGAGACAGCACCACAAGAAGATCCGAATAAGAGATTTCAAAGTGGGGGACTTGGTGCTCAGGAAGGTAGTAGGCGCTGCTCGGGAACCCACCGAAGGCAAGCTACGGACCTAACTGGGAGGGTCCCTACAAGGTGATTGCAGTGGGGGGCACCGGGGCGTACAGGCTACAGAATATGGATGGTAATGATGTAATCCAGCCTTGGAATGTGTCTAATCTAAGAAAATATTTTTGTTAGTAAGAGTTTCGTATCCTGTCAATTTGTTAACTAATACAACACGAGACGAGCTCTCGGTCGTTAGGGGCATGGTCCCGAGGGGTATAAGACCTCACCCTTGAGGCAACGCTCTCAAATACAACACGAGACGAGCTCTCAGTCGTTAGGGGCATGGTCCCGAGAGGTATGAGACCTCACCCTTGAGGCAACGCTCTCAAATACAACACGAGACGAGCTCTCGGTCGTTAGGGGCATGGTCCCGAGGGGTATAAGACATCACCCTTGAGGCAACGCTCTCAAATACAACACGAGATGAGCTCTCGGTCGTTAGGGGCATGGTCCCGAGAGGTATAAGACCTCACCCTTGAGGCAACGCTCTCAAATACAACACGAGACGAGCTCTCGATCGTTAGGGGCATGGTCCCGAGGGGTATAAGACCTTAACCTTGAGGCAACGCTCTCAAATACAACACGAGACAAGCTCTCGGTCGTTAGGGGTATGGTCCCGAGGGGTATAAGACTTCACCCTTGAGGCAACGCTCTCAAATACAACGAGACGAGCTCTCGGTCGTTAGGGGCATGGTCCCGAGGGGTATAAGACCTCACCCTTGAGGCAACGCTCTCAAATACAGCACGAGCCAGGTCCTCGGGCGTTAAGGGCCAGCAGTGTAGGGTTTTGATCGTTGTTCACCGGTTTCCCTTATGATTTCGAAGTGACAGCATAGAGAATGAATGACAGCATATAGGTGAATTGCATTCACAGTCCAAACACAAACGAAATGATGAAAGGTTCCATTACTTGGTAAAAATGTTCATTATAATTTAAAACGGGGCTTTGCGTCCCCGGTGGCTTACATATATTAAAAGAAAAAAGAGAATGCAAAGGCAGAACGGGAGGCTCGCCGGCAAATTCACCTCGGCTCATGTGCGGTCAGATCGTCGACAGGCGAAGGAGGAAGATCAGACTCTTGGCCACCAATGACGGGAGAGAGGCCATCAGAACCATCACTTACAGTTATAGTTGCAGTGGCCCCCTCGGCTGCCTCACTTGCCTCGGTGTCTGGTTGTCCCTCTGGAAGGTCCCCTGCTTCAAACCCGGCAAGAGAATTATGCCTCTGAAAGAGCTCGTTAGCCGGGTCCACCCCTGCGGCATGCAGTGCATTCACCCATCCGCGCCGATAAGCAATGACCTTGGCCTCTTCAAAGGCAGGGACCATCTGCTCTTGGGTTTCCAGGTAAAACCTCTCGCACTCCCTTTGAAGCCTTTGTGGCTTCCCTGCCTTCTCCGCCGTCAAAGAGTCCACCCGGGCGGTTAACTCCCTAACAAGGCCCTCGGATTCCAGAGCTTTGTTCTCGGCGGCCGAGACCTTCAGCTCGTACTCCTCTACCTTCTTCATCGTCGCCGCCTCACTCGCCCTCAGCTTCTGTAATTCGGCGTCTAGCGAGCGCGTTCAATGATGAGGTTGGTGATGTGCTTTTTCTGGTCGGCGAGGACCGCCTCAACACCTTTGATGTGCGCGTCCTTGGCGTCGAGCGTCTTCTTGGCACCCCTCGCCGTCTGTTTGTACTCCCAGAAACATTCAATGATGACCCCCAGCTGTTGGGAAACCTGGAAATTTGTAAAAGAACAAGTTAAGCGATTGCCGAGTTTATGGAATAAAGTCAAAACAAGGCACTTACCACCAAGTTGTTCTGGAGAGCGCTCAAGAGGAGCGCATTATCAGACTGGTCTTGATGGACCCTCATGTCGGCGTTGAACTGGAGGGTTGAGGCCACTGCAAATGCCACTTCCTTGTCCTGGATGATGGAATCGGATTCCAGGATAAGTTGGCCCCCCCTCCTTTTCGCTTGAGCGACCCACGCGGCGGGAGAGGATGATCCAGGAGCAGAAGTGGTTGCACCCGGGGCGTCGTGGCGGTGCTTCTGCCGGCGCTCTTCGGCTTGTTGGTGCTCTCCAGGCCCCTCGGGATCCCTGCCCCGTCGACCAGTTTGCCGACCGCCAGAGGGGGGGGCTTGATGAATCGGTGTTGGTGCACTCGGCGGGATAACAGGGTCCGCTGGATCCCGAGTTCGTGTTGGAGGTGAAGGCGCATCCTGTTGTGGAGTTGGTAAGGGAAGAGCCGATACGGTGCTCGGGGAGGCTCCCTCAGCCAGGGTCCTGGCTCTGCGCCGAGAAGCGACAGCTTCCATGGCAGCGGCAGAGATTGGAGGAACGGTAAACATGTCTTCAACTGGGGAAGGAGGTGCGAGAGGAGAAGGGGTTCTCTCAGGGTCTTCTTCTGACGAAGAGAAGTCCTCCCAGCGCTTGGGATCAAAAGGAGGGGGGATCTGAGAGAAACGGCTATAGGGTGGATGGTAGCCGAGGAGTACGTGTGCTGCTCGGGAGAACTCGTTGGAAGGTTCGGAAAACCACACCTTCAATAGGTCGGCGAACCTGACTTGTGACCTGTGGGGCTGAGCTGCGTCACGCCGATATCCTTCTGCAAAAATGAAACACAAGGTCAGGAGTGAGAACAAGAATCGGCCGAGAAGGCATTAATCAGTGCAAAACACACCTTCATTCCTCGGCACTTTGGGGCAGTATAATCTGTCATACTCGGGTCCTGTGCCCCTCTCCCAGCTTCCGCCAAGCATGATCAGATCATCAAAATACCCCTTGTCCGAGTCCGGCATGTGTGTGACTAGGTACATGGAGGTGTCCCAAGCTTTGAGATAGTACCTTCCCCCGCTGACTAACCTAAGGTCGTAGCAGAATAATATTTCATCTACCCCTAAGTTTACCCCGAGCCGAGCATTTAGGGCTATGACGCCCATGACTATCCTAAAAAAGTTCACCCCGCACTGGAGCGGAAACAGTCGGAGCTGCATCAACAGCTGGAGTACAAGGGGAGGCAAAGGGAAGGTTAACCCCCCTTCCATGATAGCCTTGGTGTAAAAAGGCATCATCTCTACACACCCCTGTTCCCGGCTATGGCGTGTGGGGTAGAAAGGGAAGGTCAGGACTCTTTCTGGGATCTGGTACTTGGCCCTAAAGGCACATATATTGTCCTCGTTTACTGTGGTCTTCTTCAACCTACGGGTTTGTGGTGGAGGAGGGTTTCTAGCTTCCCTACTACGGTTTTTGGCCATGGGTGAAGGATATGGAGAGAATAGAAGATGAAGAAGGAGAGGAGATGTGATGGGGAGAGTACTTACAGGATTTTCTTCGCAGAAGAGTTCTCGGGAGGAGGCGAAGGAGCACTCGGCAGCTAATTGCTTGAAGGAAAGACGAGATTGCAAAGTTCTCAAATGGCCAAAACTTCCTCTATTTATAGGCAGAAGAGAGGGCGGGAATCGAGGAGGCGTTGTCATCATTAGCAGATTTGAAAAAGGCGGCTCAAAACGTGCAAGTAACCGCCCCTTTTAATGGACATGACCAGTAAGCCACCACTCCTCTTGCGCCACCTGTCGCACGCTGCAAAGAGAGTGGAGGCTGGGGGGGCAGTTGGAGGGACTCAAGGCGGCTCAGTAGACCCCAAGGCGACACGTGTACAAGGGTAGCCGTTAGGAAGCCATGGAGCCGGTGCCGAGTAGTGAAGCCGACTCCGAGTAGTAAGCCAGCGCCGACGACGAGGAGAAGAGCCGATGAAGAAGCGCGGTTTCGTGGAGCCAAGTATGAACTTCCGACACCAGCAATTAATGCGACGTGACCCAGCATTTATGAAGACGTGAGTGACTTGGACAACATTTAATGCGCCTCTGCACCCTCGAAGACCCAAACTGACAGTCATGAGTGGATGCATTAATGACTGCGATGCCGAGTGCAGATATAGGGCCGAGTGCCCCCTATACGCTGACTACTCAGGGGGTAGGTGTCAAACGCCGTTCATAGACACTCGAGTAATCGGAGATAGTTTGAGGTTCTCGGCGTTGCCCCGAGGGCTAATTCCACCCGCCAAGCATTGATGACACGGGATTCCAGGTAGGAATCACTCATTGCACATGGGTAATAGGGAACGGTATTGAATGATGAGATGACCTCTGTGTCAGAGCAATCATTACTAGTCCATGTATAAATACCCCTCAGAAAAATGAACAAAGGTATGCAAAATCAATCAACAACTCATTGAGTAGAGCTTTTTCCCCTCATTCTTACCGACTTGAGCTTCGGAGGGGATAAGCCGGGCGCGCGCCTGGCTCCCTTTTTCCTAACCTTATGGTTGTTTCAGGGTTCGTCATCAATTCAGCCGCTACTTTCTATTGATTGCAGGAAATATCCCGTGCACATGATTTTCCCATAAAATGGATAATTAATTAACAATAATCCGTTTTATGGAAAAATCATGGATTCTTGAGTAAATTTTATAGAAAATGACAGATCAAGGTCCTCTCCAGTTAGAGTCACCTTCCACCCTTGAATCAATTGCCCACCACAGATTACTAGGGGACCCACCTGAATGTAGTAGATCTCATTACATGGTGGATGATTGGGAACCTCCCTCTCCCTAATTGGACTTATTACCGATACTGCTTAACTCGGCAAAGCCTTAAAACCCAGAGTTAATTAGGCATCTAAAAGCTTTAGGGTGTGTGTTTATATGGACTCTGCAGCCTTCACTTTTTAAGGTGTTGGTTGTAGTTGTCTTCTGTTCAAAAAAAAATTAGGCCTCTAAAGTAACAATGGTCAAAGACTTGTACAGAAACCCAAATTTCAAAATACATATTTGTTTTGCCTCGACCTCACACTGCTGGATAAAAATATAACTATTTGTTGTCTATGTAGGCCAATTCTATCTGATTGTGACATGGAATAATATAATAAAATTAGTCATTGTCCGTCTCTGAAGGCATTATATTATACATAAAAAAATCACAAGTAATTGCTCAACTTGAAAAAAAAAACCCGAAAATATTTATACCAATTCTTTTAAAATGACCCGAAACATACTATCGATCATATCATCCATATTAATAGAATTATCACAAGAATGTATAAAAAAACTCCTCAAAACAATATCACATATACAAATACGTCGGAAAAAAAAAAAAAAACAAATACTAACAGAACATAATAAAATTTATAATTTTTAAGTAATAAATAAAATATTGCTCATTTATAAGACGAATTTATCACCATTGTCACCATTCAACCTAATAATATAACATAATTATAAACTCTATCACTGTTGTTTTTTTTATTGGTAATTAGTTTGGTTTTGAATTTTTTTGTTTTTTTTGTTTGCGCAATTAGTATGATTTGTTATTTTTTTATTGGTGATTAACTTGGTGCAATTGGTTTCACTTGTGGGCTTTTGGATTATTTTATACAATCTAACTTGTCTTATACCCTTTTAACCATCAAACCAAACACCCCCTATGCGTTTGCTCAAGCGTTTCTGTATTTGAAAAATGTTCAATCTAGAGAGGAAACTCGTATCTGGTTGCGTGTTTTGGTGTGTATCCATATATGAGAAAACTAAGAAACTGTGTATTCATATATATAGGTTTGTGTATCGACATAAGAAAGTGCGCAATTCTCTATTCTTTTTATCAATAAAAGTGTTTACACATATACCTGCGTGAGAAATTGAAGGGTGAAAGATTTCCAGAAGAATCTCTTGCAGCCCAGCCAAAAGCCTTTTGTGGGTGTTCTGTTTCTGGAGATTTAGCAGCCATTCTATTCTATCTCTCTCTGTGGTTGATGGAACTGAAAGAAGGTGCAAAGGATTGTCTAGTGTTTGTAAATGGGAAGAGTACAAAAAGATGGTTGTTTGATAACGTAGGCTTAAGAATAATTCTACTAATAAATATACTGCAAAACAATACACAATTCACAACTTCTTATTCTCGAGAACGACGACGACGACAACGACAACGACAATACCAATACAATTAGGAGTCGGTTGCAAGCAGGAGAATGGTGATGTCAACATTGTAGTGGCTAAGGAGTCGGTTGCCCAAGTTGAAGACCGGTATGAGGTGGCCCATACCTGGGCTTGATAGTATTGCTACATGAAGTTTTGAGTTTTCCATGGAGACCGGAGTGAGAGTGAGAGAGAGAGAGAGAGAGAGAGAGAGAGAGAGAGAGAGAGATGAGCAAATGAAAGTGGATATGGAATGACAGGTTGAGCTTAAATACAACAGCAATGCTATTCGACCACTGGGACCGCAATGATCTGGTGTTATTATCCCGGGGCCACTGGGTGAGAAGATTCTTTTCATGATGCTACCCACCAATTGTGTGGAGCCAATTAAGTGATGGCCCTTTACTGTGTAATCAGGCAAAAAGTTTAAAAGGCCAGCACATAGAATCAACTGGCCCCTTTACTGACGTTAACGGAACAACTAAAGAGGATAAGTTTTTTGATGTCTAAAAATAATATTAAATTGCCTCTTTTAAGAGGTGATTTCGGAGTTGGTTCGTTTCATTATCTAAAAAAAATAATATTAAATTAAAAAAAATTCAGTCACACTTTTTGTGAAATCAAAATTTTATTTCGAAACGGTCGAAACATCCAAAATAATTCTGTTTTCAAGAAGACCAAAACGAATTAGTGATAAAATCGAAATTCTAATATTTCGAGGTATTCTATAATGTTACGAGATATTTTGTAATATTTTAATACATTTGCACAATTGTTTCATAATGTTTCAAGGTGTTTCAAGGTATTTTAATGTATTTTGGTATATTTCGACCAATATTTTAAAAAATTAATTCTTAATTTTTTTTTTTCATTCTGTTTTCGAAACGAGTCAAAACGTTTCCGAAACACGTTGAAACGTTTTCATTGTCTAGGTGACTGATACAATATATCGAAACGAAATTTTAATAATTGACTTCTTCTAGTTTATCATATCTTTAAGGATACCTTCTCTATTATCAAAAATATCACTGACAACATTTTTAGTTTATATTTAAATATCACTGACACTTACTGCCATTAAACCATCACCCAATAATTAGTATACAATTATACTATCTATTAGAATTTAATTTGGTCATTTAAACTACCAAATTAAGCCACCAAATTACCTCCATTAAAGATAGAATATATTTTTTGTCTATTAAAGTTTGACCTCTTATTTAATTTTTTAGTTTTATTCCGATAGATAGTATAATTGTATGTTAATTATAATTTTTTAAGAAAAAAATTAAAATTAAAATTTTATTTTTGATTTTATTTTAATAAATGACATAGTATAACATGAATTTTTGTTGTAAAATTCATATTCTATTATGAATGACTTAGACCCCTTGTTTGATTTTTTAGTTTTATTATAATAGATAGTATAATTGTATACTAATTACGATTTTTTTACGAAAAAATTGACTTTTTATTTTTGAATTTATTTCAATAAATGATACAATAGAATATGAATTTGAGTTATAAAATTTAAAATATTTTATATTCTATCTTTTATTAGAATATTTTTTATCTAAGTATAACATTTTAACGTCGAGGGGTCTAAATATTATACGCTTATAAATTTTAGGAGGTCTGAGTGTAATTTACTAATGGATATACTAACGAACATTTGACGACATGATCTAAGTGTTACGCGTGTACAAACCTCAGAGAGTTTATGTGTAATATTTTAAATATCAAGGTGTCTGAGTGATTAAATTACAAACTTTAAGGGTCTAGGTATAGTTATCCCATACAAAATTATTTTTTTCATTTCTTTTCACTTTTTATCCAATACACCATCTTATTTTTCATTCCTCCTACCAAATAAAAAAGAGAAAAAATAAATTTCTAATGAAAATTTTATTTCTTTCACTTTTGTTTCAAATCTTCTTTACATTCAGACAGGCCATTCATGTGCAATTTTCAAACTATGCAAGAGCTGTTCAAAAAAAAATACGATAAAATGTTATAGAGACCTAATTTAAGAACCTAATCAGAGACATAATTTGATAGGGTGAACTCACAAAATTAGCGGAATTAATTTTTCTATCTCTCTTTATGCAAATTAAATAGGTGATGTACCAAATACAATCAACGAATAAATTAAAACAGATAATAAAATCAACTACAAATAAAACACAAAATTTACTTAGTTCTCCCAAACCCGAGGTATGTTCAGAAACGTCGATTTCAACCTTCCACTATCTATATAATAAAGTAGCTTACAATTCAAATCTCAAAAGATAAACAAAATGACTTTTGCTATTCGCGGTTGAGATCACTTTAAATTTTACTTTAAAGTTAATCTAACGGCTAATATTAACACCCTAAATTTAATAAGAAAAATAGGCACCTAAGGGTGTGTTTGGAGTAATTTTTTAAAATACTTCTATAAATTATTTCTCATAAATATTTTAAAAAAAAAATAGTGTTTGAAACCGTCCCACCACTACCACTACCTGTACAACCACCACCACTACCGCCACCGCCACCGCCGCCGCCACTGCAGTCACCGCCGCTGCCACCACCACCATCGTCGTTGTCGCCGCCACCACCACCACCACTACCGCCACCACGGTCATTGCCACCACGGTCATTGCCACTCACCATAACCATCACCGTCTCCTACCACCACCACTGCCGCCCACCACCTCTCACCCCCACTACAAACCGATGCTTAAATTCATTTATCTCTTTTCTATGTTTATAATTTGATTTTTAATATGAATATAAATATGTTTATTGTTTATCATTTTTTATTACTCTGTACCTTCAGGCACATGCAATAACTAATATTTCAATACCCTTTCAACTATTATTTTAGATTAAGTGCACATTTTAGGTTAAGAGAGCCAGACCAATTCAGAGGCCACCATTGTACATGTGAACCATCAACTATGTTACATCATGGTTCAGATTAATTCAAAAATATTAATATGACGGATCAGATTGATTAATAATTTTTTTTCCCGCCCAAGACACTTTTCATTTATAATTGTCAAATTAATGCTATTTCCCTTTACACATTCCATTCATGGCTAACACCTCTGTTTCTCTGACTTCTATATTCACACCTAAATTTAAAGGCAAATCTTTCACTAAATCAGACACATATCTTCTCTTAAATTTTGCCTACCTTAATTCGTTCTTTCCATATTCACGCCTGCACACATACACAGCAGAGCCGCTGGCTTAATTCATTCTCTCCTTCCATGTTTATGCCCAACCGTTGCTCTCTGTCTCGCTGCTCTCTCTGCTTCTCTTTCTGTCTCCGCTGCTCATCCATACGCACAACACACAGAGCAAAGCCAGGTATACATCTGCTTCTCTCTCTCTCTCTCTCTCTCCCCTACTCACACTGCACGCACAACACAACACAACACACACGGCACACATGCATAGAATGTGTTTGACCAAATTCTAAACACACAGTACACCTGCACAGCAGACACACACAACACAGCACACGCGAACAAACACACCATGACTACCCACCTCGCTGTCAACAGCGGCGACCATCGACGATGATCGAATAGTCGAAACCACCCACTTTCTAGCGTCATCGTCAAGCACATTTGTGGCCATCAGGGTCGAATTTTTGGTCTCCTCCCCATTTTGTTGAAGTTTTTGCTTAATTCCACGTTTTGTTTGATATTAATTTCTGTTTGATATTTTAGTTTGATTCCAACGTCAGTTCAATTTTCACAAAGGCAATTCATCTAATCGCGACAAACATCTCAGATAAAAAGATATTGGGTTTAAAGTTGGGCTTAAAGTTTTCCTATTTTGATGATTAATGAAATGTTGTTTCTTTTCAAAAAAAATTACGGTTGTAGTTCTCTATGAAGTAAATTAATTTCTTTATGTACAATCATGTAGCAAAGTATCTATTGATTACTTGGGTAGCTCATGTCTACTCTTTTATGTGGTGTATTTATGCAATGACTAATCTTTGTTTGACATGGTTAAGTGTTTGAATTGAATGCAACCGTAGATGTTGTATTTAGCATATTATTAAATTAATGCCCATGCCTTTATCATAGTTTCTAAGCACATTAAAATGTTTTCGATCACATTGAACTAATATTAATCAAATTTGTTTTCATTTGTTTAATTTTTCTTTCAATGTTCAATGTTAATTTTCTTATTAGTTTGGTTGTCTTGATTTATTTTCTTCAGGATTATTTCTATCGCTCTCACCCTCTTGCACAAGCAACAACTTCAATAGACAATAATATAAGGTATTTTTAATGATTTTGTAACATTATTTTTTGAGTAGAGACAAGAATTTACTTGCTTTTAACAATTAATAACTTTGTAATCTTCGATTGCTGTGGAATTTTATAAGCCTGTAAAAAGGATTGGTTCTATTAGTGGGATCCCACGATTGTTCAATTTATCTCTATAGAAAGGGAGTGAATATGTAAATTTGAACGAACACAAAAAATTGTTATGGCTTGAACCAGTAAAAGGTTCAGCTTATGCCTACAGCTCCTATGAACATGTAAAAAGTCCAATGTTGTTTGTGAGTTTGAGGCGTTTGGCATATAAATAGTATTGAATGTGTAACTTTGAACCAAAAGTAATATTTTGTTTTTGACCTTTACAAGTTTGAGAAAAAAATGTGTAGGAGTGCGTATTTTTATAGTTATGTTATATAAAATGTGTTCATGTTTTAAGTTTTGAGTATAAATTTCAGAATTTTTTTTTTCAAGTTTTGCGATTATCATAGAGAGCTAAAAACTTATTCTTCTAAGACATTATATACTTGATTTGAGTTGTGTTTAGCTAAATAAATGCTTGATTCTATAAATTGCGTACAAAAGATTGTTACTGTTTAGTGGTCATGTTTGTAGATGAAATTTTGTCAGTTTTTTTTAAGAATAATAAAGTAGTTTACGTACAAGATTGTTATTCTCTCTCTACCTCCTTCTGTCTCTCGGTGTCTACTTCACACACACAACACACACACAAGGTGTTCGACCAATGCCCCTCAATTTTGTCAGTTTTTTTTAAATAATAAAGTGGAGCTGTTTTTGAATCTAAGACAAAGAGTGGTTCAAAAAAAGCCCTTAGCCATTTTTGTACCCAAATTTAAATTTGAGAAAAAAATGATCTAAAATACTTCTCTAATGCTAGACACATATCCATATCAAATGAAAAGAAATTATTTTTAAACTAAATTAAGGGAGATTTTTTTTTAAATTCAAATTAAGGAAGACCATTTTTTAAAACTCAAACATTAATAGTAAAATTACACCATCTTTTAAAAATACAATAGCTATATTTTACTTTTTTTTAAATTTAACTTTCTCTTTCTTTAAATTTGAGTTTTTTTTCTTTAAATTTGAGTTTTTATGATGTCTATAACAAATAAGTTTTTTACTTTTTTTTTTTACTGAAATTTGGCAAGAGTTTATCACTTTCCTCTAACTTTTTGCGGCTCACATCAATCCAAAAATATTTATCCGACTCACCCCGTTCACTCTCAATCCCAGTTTCCATTTTTTGACTCCCAAATTAATGCCTGATTCCCAAACTCACGCTGTATCTCTTCCAAATATTCTCCAATCTAACAGCTCTTTCTCTTTCCCCCTCCACAAATCTACCAAATCTCAGCTTACCTAATTTAGACCTCCGCCTCCCCCAATCTTTGCCCCCTATTTGGTCTCTTCCCCCAATCTGCTAACTCTCTCCCCATCTCTCCTCTCGCTCAAGACACTGCCCCCTCTCTCTCTCTGTGTTTTTCTCTCTTCCCACTCTCCTCAATCTTTCCCCGTCTCTCACGCTCTCGCTATCTTTCTCGCTCAACAACCGATATCGTTGACGCCCAGCCACTGTCATCGACCGCCACCAATGACAGCCACGACAGCAAAGCCAGCGACTGCCACCACTGCCGACGACCGCCAGCAATTGCCACGCCAACGACACCCCCAGGTAATCCTCCAACCCCATCCCAACGCCAGTCACCACCGTCTGCCATCACACGCCCACTAACTGCTCCACAAAATGCCCACAAAAGACAAATCCCCCACCCACCACAAAAGACACAGTCCTTCCCCCTTTCTCAAAGAGCTCGACATCCCTTTCACTCCCTACCTCCATCTCTCTACTCTTCTCTCCACTGCCTTCCACCACCGTCTGCCATAGCGCCACCCACCATCGACCAATCAACCAAACCCCCCATCCAATCAAACCCCAAGACCCCACCTGTCAATAGCCCCACAAACAGAGACCTAAACTAAGCCCACCTAAATTGATCTTGAATCTTGAATAGCTGCAAAGGGTATGGCCACAGATTCACAGTTGGATATAGACAAAAAAATTATTGAGAGACTTCTCAAAACTTCATCATGTCAAGTTATTTTCTTGGTTTCGTAATAGAAAAAATTATATAGACATTAAATTTTCAATAGTGAGTCTTTTTGTTGTCTTGAATTTATTGTTTAATTAGTTTGTTTTCCTCCAATTTTTCCTTCCGATGCAAATAAACTAGTTATTACTCGTGCCGTACTATTAAAAAAAAAATTGCACAAAGTACTAATTAATATAGACTCACTATTTAAAAATAAAATCAATAAAATAAATTTTAAAAACACGACTATTGGACAATATCAATCTGCATACACAATTTGTATAATCAAAATAATAAAAAATATAAATTTTTATTTAAAAAAAGTTGACTCACGCTACGGTCTTTCATAATATAATCCTCTCCAAAATGCACTTCCACTTTAGGAGATAATTTGCTAAACTCCGTTTTCATAGAGAATTGAATGGACTATCGAAAATATTTTATTTTTTTATTTTTTGATATATTTTACTTGACTTAGAAAATTAGAATAAGTGGGACTTATTTACTCATTATCTAACACTCAATAGTCCCCAAATTCAAGCTATTATGTTTCGTTCTCTTTATATTAAAAAAAATAAAATTCTATACTGCTTGCATTAATTCAAAAATTAAAGTTACATAATACAAAAATAAAAAATCATTCACTCACTTGATGAAATTATAGATGAAAAAAAATAACTTTTATGAAATGATAAAATCAAATGTGTCATTGCAGTTCATCAATAATGAATTTAAAAATTGTCACTGTATAATCCAAAAGACAAATATCTAAATACTAAAAAAAATATATTAGTTACCATAAAAAAAGTGAATGAATTAAGGTATACATAATTTGGGGAAGATATGTGTTTAATTTGGTGGGAGATTTGTCTCTTAATTAATGGGTGAATATGAAAGTCACCGTTAATGGAATGTGTAAATGGAAGAGCATTAATTTGTTGGGTTAAATTGAATTGGGATAAATTCAATCTATTTTTCACTCATCTAGTAAATGAGTTATAATGGGTTGGATTTATAATGAGTTGGGTTAAACTGATTAACCCATAAAATAATTAAAATTTTTAATAGATACATTAGTACACACACACACACACATTAGTAGTACACCAAAATACAAACATACACACATACACACTAATACACCAAAACACATACAAACTAATACATTAAAAATATAAACACTAATACACCAAAAAATACACACACATATACTAACACAAAAACTAAAACACATTTAATAAAAATAATACACACATAATGGGTCGGGGTCAATTGTGGACTATAGGTTGGTCCGTGGGTTGTGGGTCATGGGTCGATCCACGAGTTATGGGTCAACACATGAGTAGACCGACCCACAAGAGTTATGGGTCAACCCATGGGTCACGATCAACACGTGGGTCATAGGTCGACCCGTGGAGTCATGGGTGGTGTATTAGTGTGTGTTTTTTGTGTACTAGTGTGTGTATATTTTGGTGTATTAGTGTATATGTGTGTATTTTTTGGTGTAATAGTGTGTATATTTTTTGATATATTAGTATATTTATTTAATTTTATTTCTTGTGTTATTTAATAAAAAGATAAATACTTAACCCAATGGGTATCCATTTGTAATATATATTAACCCACTTAATTAAAATGAATCATACTACCCAACCCATTTAAAACTCATATTAATTAATATAGGTACTTAACCCATTTATTTATAGATGGATTGAACAGATTAATGGGTAATGAGTTAAAATTGCCACATTTTTATATAGTGTCTCCAAGTATGAGCAATTATTTGCGATTTTTTAACTTGTTACATGGCCTTGTAAGGACAATTACTAGCATATTTGAATAATTTAGCTCTAAGGATGATTTTATATAGAATATCTCATTTTTCTTTTACTTTTATTATTTTAATTCGAATTAAGACATGAATTAAGGCATTGATCCTCTCTCTTGCCGATATAAATATCTCTCTCCCCCTTCCGTTTTCTGTTATGCGTCTGTGTTGTATGTGTGGTATGGACATGGGAAAATCGACATTGGATTCAACTTTGTTTCGACGGTTATCGTTAGCTGTTTTATTTTTTATTTCCTTGAATCTGACCGGAGATTTAAAAAAAAATATTATTCCTAATTTGATGTTCTAGACACATCTATTTTGAAGAACCGACCAAGAAAATGATATTGTTGCTTTAAATAAAGGTGAATCTATATAACTTATCTTGAATTTTTTGTCGTCTAGATCAATTCTGATCAAAATATAAATTAAATCTAAGGATGTATCTTATCTTTAATTTTTTACGAGCTAATTTTTTTTGCCACTCACATTAGAAGAGTAAATTATATTTCATCCTTTGAACTATTATCTTTGTTTTATTTTATACCTTTAACTATAAAATTTATCATATTATACTCTAAAATATCAATTTTATTCATATCACTCTAATAAATAACGATAAACTTGAAAATCTATTAAAAGAATGAGAGAAACTCCAAAGAGTTTTTCCTTCAAGTGTCTAGTATCATTTTATTTTACCTATTTTACAACCAAATAGTTATGGGAAAGAAAAAGAAGTTCGGCTAGAGGAAATAAATTTAGAGTTTAGAAAGTGTAAAGTTATAGATAAATATTTTCTTGATTTTTGACTTTGCACATGTGTAATAGGCATTTGTTTATTAATACAGACCACTGACATGAGTATTTATTATAAAAAAATTGACAGCCATTATTTATTGAAATGTTATGATTATAAAGTAAAATAAAAATAATAGTTCAAAGGGATAAAATCTTCATTCCATTGAACGCTAAATCCTCTCCTCCAAATTTACGCCCACAGAGTATAAATATTTTCTTGGCTAGATCTTTTTGGGAAACCATACGCATACTATACGTTGATTTCTTGATTTTGAATTCAGAGAAGTTGGACCATACTCTCTCTCTCTGTTTTTCTTGCTCTCCATAGCTCATCTTTTTCTCGGCTGCCACTCTCCTCTCTCACTATCTGCTTCTCTCCCGCCATCTGCTTCTCTCTACCAAGAACACTCACATCGCACAACGCCCATAAGGCGTTGGGTCAAATGCCACAGAGTATAAATAGTTTTTTAGCTGGATTTTTGCATACTCGATGTTGATTTCTTGATTTTCAATTTAGAAAATTTGGACCATAGGATTTTTATGAATTCACTATATTCAAAAAGTGACTCAATTGTTTTTGGGATAGGATTTCTGAATTTTTGTTTGTCGACAGTCTCTTATGTTGAATTTTTTGGTCTAAAGTTCACTTCGCATTGATTATTTTTTTCTTTCAGTTTTACCTTTGCCAATTCATTAGTTGATTTCTACTATCGTATATATTTGCTCTAGGTTTACTGGATCTAAAGGTTAGCAAATTAGAAACAACCCCAAAGAAAGGAGCACTAGAAGCAGTTCTGTGTTGAAATTGTGAAGGTAAAATTCAAATTTTTTTCCTTTGTCTATTCAATTTTGTGGATGAATCTGATTTGCGTTTCTTTTAATAGTATTTTAATTACTGATATGAGCATTTGGAAGTTGATAAGTTTTAGATGCATACCCGTGTCGATTTTATCAGTATTTGTTTAGTTTTAGACCTTTTTATGTTGATTTTGCCTTTTTTTTTTTGGGGAGCAATTGTGGACCAAAACAACTTTTTTTTTTTTTTTTGGAGATTTGTGCTCTTATTAAGCTGATTCTTGGTATTTCTTGGTCTCTCTCTCTTTCTTGGTGAATTCGGCTTGGCTATATATGTACTTACCCGTTGATATAGACTGCATGGGGCAAGTGTATTTGGATCTTTTGTGTATTCATGAGGCTTATGTATTCACAACTTTTTTTCATATTCATGAGGCTTGGCTATTTATGGACTATTGCAATTTATTTTACATTATTGGCGGTTAATGAGACGTGGGTAGGCTTGGATTACTATAGAAAGGCATGGGTTCTACAATGTTGTGTTTTTGTGAACACATTTAGTCCTCCCTTTGTTCAATTTAATCATTTCCACTTATTCATTGTTATGGGCTCTGTATATGATGGACAAAGTGTTTTTAGATTTACTTCACTGACAATTGCAAGTTTATTGGCAATCAAAAACTTGCAATTGATTCAATCACAAACAACTACAACCTTTGATCTTTGGTGGTTTTGCCCTGCTAATATATTTGTAGTTGTGATCTCTATATTTCACTCACTTAGCATAGCAAGTAATTATTTGCTTTCTTTGGTGATGCATACTACATATTTTTAAGCTAAATTAATAGTTTATGGTATTGGGAATGTCCTATTAAGAAACGCGTTGTAGATTTGTTGAATATTGAATGGTAAATATCTTTTTATTTTTGGTCGGCAACAAATGTGCAGGCATGTAATTTGGCCAAGGAGAATCTAATATTAGAAACCAATTAGCTGGCATGTAATTTGGCCATCACTTCACACATTTTGGGTAATATTATGACTAAGTTAATATCCGTATCGAATTATCACTTTAAAAACAAACTAATTTAAACCATAATAAGCATACTAAAAGAAAAAAAAGATATAATTTTTAGTCCCTGATATATGGAATGATTTCAATTTCATCCTTCAAGATCTAATTTTGGCAATTTAGTCTAAATTTGTGTTTAATTAATCCAATTTTCACCGCCAACTGAATTGATAACAAATTTGAGGGGAAACTACTAAAAAAAGGGGACCAAATCATAGCCGGGTCTAGCAAGTCTTTATCGTGTCAAGACCCATCAACCCGTCTACCTCTCTTTACTCCTTCCTATCTAGTCATCCCATCTCTTTCTATCTCTTGGCCAGTGACCTCCTCTTGAAATCAGCTAAGTTACAATTGTGAAAAAAAGGAAAGAAATATGCAAAGCTTATGCCAATTAATGAAAAATCCTAGAAAAATTTGCATTGGTGACCAGTTACCATATATTTTTGTGAGTCAACCTTGATTGTGGTGAAATAGCCCCTGATTTTTGCCCATACCACGGGTATGCATAAGCTGAAACTAAGAAAACTGTTTACAATTCTAATACACATCGACTCTGCTCTAGAAAGCCGACTAATGCCTTCCATGTTTATGAGCACAATCTGGTAGTTAACATAACAACCTCCTCTAATTTTGGTAAATCTTTTGTTAAACTAAACCTCATCCGAGCAAGGGAAAGTATAATTCATGAACAAATTTGAAATCTAGGGTGGACTTGGGGCCTTACCCTTGTTCAGAATATATACAATAGTTCACAACATTTGTAAATTGGAGAACCCCGATTTGTACCATAAGGATCACTTTCCAAATCTTCTATTCATTGCATAGTAGACCTCCTCCTTTATTTGAATTCCAAGAATCCTGCCCAATTGAAAGGAATATAATCACCAGTTAAAGCAGCTAGATGTAGAGAGGTTGCATATTGCGAATAAGAACGTTGTAAGCCTTGAAATCCAATGCGAAATTACTTTCCCAAAATTTCACACCTGGTTTAAAAATCCTTTCCAAAATTGACACATAATGTCCTGCAACTCAGGCTACTCTCTTACCTGCCATAAAGTTGAGATTATGCATAAACAGAAGTTAAAATCTCTTTTATCATCCGTAATTAATATTAAAAAATCTGAAAGCATAAACATTAAAAACTCAAAATCGTAATCACATGCTCATTTCAAATCACAGAAGCTCACTGCAAGAAAAAGCTGCATAGAAATAGCTAACATTTTATTGATGGAGGCTAGAATAGCAGAAAAATGTGTGTTCAGAGAAGGATATGCAGGCTGAAGAAGCAAAGGATATCTAGCAAACATAGAAAATAAACACTAAAAAAGGTGGAGAGATAGAGAAAGGGATAAGACATACTTGGTATTCCGGTGGTGGGATCCAATGGGTCTCATGTGGTGGCTGAATGTGTGAAGAGAGATGGGAAGATGAGAGAAAAGAGGGACAGGAGAAGAGGGATGAAGTCAATATGGGAAGCGGAGATGAGAGAGGAGAGAAGTAGATCTGGAGAGATATGGTGAATTAATTGATAGGCGTGAATTTGGGGAAATAGAGGCACTAATTTTGGAATCATAAATAGAAACTAGTTTGGGCAAAAAACAAAATTCGAGAGTCAATTTGATCCGTCAGATCAGTATTTTTGAGTTGATCTAAGTCGCGAAAAGCTCAAGATAACATAGTGTGTG
The DNA here is from genome assembly GCA_951799425.1 of Ilex aquifolium. Lineage (NCBI taxonomy): Eukaryota > Viridiplantae > Streptophyta > Magnoliopsida > Aquifoliales > Aquifoliaceae > Ilex > Ilex aquifolium. The sequence goes on from OX637391.1 coordinate 30,682,963, forward strand.
TTTGTGTATGTAGCAACAACCCATGTCATTCCCAAGTAAGTAATCAAAACGAGAAAATTTGGGTCGGCTAATTTTTAATAAATTTGGAGAACTTTCCTCTAAAAATAGGAACTCAAAAAATATCAACCTTTTTATAAGCCTACATACACTTAAGAACAAATAGCCCAAAACAATGTAATAAATAAGTAAAAAAAAAAACTGAAGTCAGAGAAAATGTAATGACCCTATTGTGAACAAAATCAAAGCATTGATTAAAAATCTAACGATGTGAGTCTCTATCCTCGTAAGTGTAGAATTGACAAAATATATATAATCCAAACTCAGTTTATAGAATCCAGTTCACTGGGAATCCAAACTTTGATTGCATCCACAAAATCAAAGACACTAACATTTGCATGTTGCGATTCATAAAACCACTGCAACAAGAAAAAATTAAAGGAAGATACTATTGTTAAGTTGCATGATAATATATAGACCACAGAGAGTGTTGTGGTTCTCCACACCAATAGCTTATCTATAGCAACTATATTTACAGCAACACTAAAATAAGGGTATGTACGTATGCATTCACAAACGACTTAAAACTTAAGAGTAATGAAGTTAGATAGAAGCCACCAATTATATCTGATGGGTGCATTTCTTTTCCACCACGTCCAACAAATTTTTTAGCTTCCCTTGTTCTAAGAGATGGTTGCCTATTTATATAATTCATCATACTTGAAGTTTTGACACCTGCCTTTTGATATCTGATATTTGCTATTGCTTTGAACACTAAAAGAGAACCCACCCAATTTAGACAGTAAGTAGAACACAATGTAGAAATCGAGACCAACAATACGAAGAAAGCAAAGATGGAATAAAGAACACAACGGTTATGTCACTACCATCAATTTCAATGTGTTTGATGAAGAAGGTTGACTCTATTCGACTCAAGCTACCAATTTCAAAGGCACTGTTTCACTCTTCCTTCAGTCCTATTCGATCCTCGCCACCAAGAACAAGTGTTCTAATGGTAATTATTATTAGTTTTCTTTTCTTTTTTCTTTTTGAACAATATATCCATTTATGAGTGTTGTATAGCTTAGCAAATATTAGTTAAAAGTTTTTCTTTTTGATGGTTAACTATTGAACCTTGAATTACATTTTTTTATGGTTAACATGGTTTTGTTGACCCATGATTTCGTGGTCTGATATACACTACATGTAGATATTAATTCGAGCAGGATCATCTGGGTGGTTTATTTTATGTTTTGTTCTACCCTGTTTGTCTCCTGAGAATTTTAAGGAATTGGTCGCAGTATCAATTAAAAAATATTGTTCTTGCTTAATTTATTGATGGGTGAACATACATTTTACCAGTCATCTACTTAGTTGTCTAATCTTAACATGATTTGACTTTATAAGAAGCTTTTAATTATTGCATTAGGATATAGTCATTTGTTTGTGCATGACATGAAATATGGTTAAGTTTTTTAATTGGCATTTTTTTTTTGTGTTAAAAGTGCCTTTAGGCACGGGCAATTTCTAGTGAATTGATATTTGTGAGATGTGAGAGAGATAATAGAAATTACTTGGATTGATAATTGAATGAATTGATGTTTACATTGATGCACATGAATTATTGTATAAGTGATGCGGCCCTGCATTCTGTATAATAATGTTACATAGTTTAACTGTCACTTTTGCATTCCTTTTCTTTTATTTTTAGCCTAATGAGTAGTTGAGCTACTGTCTTTCTCTTAGGAGTGTGGAATGTGATAATGGATAAGTTAAGAGTTCGGAGTTTTTTTTTTTTTTTTTGGGGGGGGGAAGAGAATCTTATAGGGTTCTTCATTGTCAAATTCTGTTTTAAATGATTTAAGTCCCAGATTTCTTATTACAATTCTAATCACTGCAATGAATTAAAAAAATATCTGCAGATTACATGGGAGGATCGTTATATAACCTCTTCTTCATTTGGTTTTTGTTTTTGGCTTTGGGTTTGTTTTTTTCTAGTGGGATCGTGGGGGAAGATAGTGGTATAATCTTAGAACTTTTGATCCTTTATGACTACATAAAAATTGGACTTTCCATATCTGTCTCTGTCTCTCACTTACACATATCCTCATTGAAAAATATTATTTGGGTCTAATTTGGGGACCTAGTGAATTAGAGATATTGGATTGAAAGTGTGTTTATCCAAAATCAACACTAATCCCATGACTACATTGAATTAGGTCCCCAATTTAAGACTCTATAGCATTGCTCATACTCATTGAGGTCTATGAAATTAAACTACGGCAAGAAACGACATTCATGCTCCTCTTGTTTTATCTTTATAACATGCGGTCGGAAACTAATTAATTCTGCATGCTGCCACTGTCATTCTTGCACTTATTTTACATACACGTGCTTAGCTCTCTATATTTTTCTTTTTTTCTCTTTTTTTTGTGATTTAGAGAACAAAAATCTAATTTGGATTTTTGAATACATGTTCAAAGTCATTTTTCTCTGAATGTTACCAAATATGCAGATGGGTCGAGGAAAACTAGGTATGGAACTCATTCGAAGCAAAAAGGCTCGCCTGATCACCTTCAAGAAGAGAAAGTGTGGTTTAATGAAGAAGATAGATGAACTATCAACTCTATGTGGTGTTGAAGTGAGCATGATCATATATTCAGCCAAAGAGGATGCCTCTCCCATTGAGCTAGAGATTCATCCTGCCGATCCCAACAAGCTTCAGAACTTGATCACCAAGTACAAAAACCAAACCAATGATGATCGTCGAAAGAGAACTGTTGATTTATCGAACTTCTTCGAGGATCGAAAGAGGCAGGCTGAGAATGAACTTGTGAAACTGCAAAAGAAAATTGAAGAGGCTAAGTACCCTACATGGGATGATCAGTATAATAGTTTATCAGAAGAGCAATTGATGGAATTTGGTAATGTGTTGGGGGGTAAGCTTGAAACTGTGAAAAATAGGTTTGAACTCATTAAGGCTAGTGAAATATTGACCACAACGGGTGTGGATGTGATGGATAGCTCACAATCACATGCACAAATAGCCCAAAATCAGTCTAATTATATCATGCAGGGTTTGCTTAGGAGGAGAAGCATGCAATTGGAAGTTTTTCGCCAGCCCGTTTCATCGGTGAATGCTAATGATTTTGATCTTCTGCCTATTCACTACCCTTTTGATCATAAACTAACCCATCAGGGACTTCATTTTGATCCGACTTCAATGGCAAATCCGATGATGCTGATGTTCATGAATGATGAGGCCTGTAGTACTGATCAATTTGGTGGCCCGTCGAGCAGCAAAGGACACTACACTCCATTGAATGGACCAGCTTACTATGATCCAATGTCTGGGATGCTTGAAAATATGATGGTGAACAACCAAAGGCCTCCGGTGTATTTCTATGGCCCTCCGACCGTGTTGCCTATGTCGGGGGATATGCAATACTCTATGCTGCCTTGCAGTTCATCTCAAATGCATCCTTCTCAGATGGACCAGTACCCGTGCAGTAAGTGACTATCAGATGAAGAACCATAAATAAGGCAGGGTTTGTGATATGAAACTGACTAGAGGATTTAGCAGGATTCTGATATAGTTTAGAAGTAAGGATATAATACAAGGACTAGGATTATTTGGTTTGGCTTTTGAATTTCGATTTACTTAATGCTTGTGACATTTATTTTTGATATGCATAGGTCTACTCATCTTACTTGTCTCTTTGAGTCTTGTCAATTAATTCAAAAGTCATGGCATGGATGATTTGTCTTTTATTAGCTAAAAATAAATATATCTAGTTTATTTTTGTTGGTATTACGACATTTGAATGGGACCTGAAATTTTGTTGTGGTCCTCTTTAATGAAGAGTAGATCATCAAGCGTGAATTAAAGTAAAACTCAAACATAATTAGTTGATCCCACAATTTAAACATCATACATGATGTAACATTGCATTGAGAAATGTTGAGGTAAGGTGTATTTGAGGGGATTTAAATACATTTTCAATATACTTTTCTGTTTTTTTTATCCCACGCAAAAACAGTAATATCTCCATACATTTGGATGAGTTTATTACAACCAGCCACAAAGCTCCCATTACAATCTCTCACCACTAACCAATACCAGCAGCCTCTCTCCATTGAAATATAGAACCATCAAAATTCAATTTGAGAAGTCCAGGTGGGGGAGCAGAGCAGACCATGTTGACACAGTAGTTGGACTGGTTTGATGACCCAACTGAAAAATCAATTATTTGTAATCTAACTTAATTGTTGATAAACTTGCATTGTATTAGTAGATACTCGATTGTATAATGCGTTCCACTTAAATTCATAGTTGTTGATCAATTTTTTATTTTTTTATTTTTGTAACTAGCGTGGCCTTAACTACAACCACGGGATGTTAATGAGACAGTTCAAAAGAATTGGTAAGTGTTAAAACAAAGTGGTCAGTGTAGTAACTTTGATAAACTTAGACAAGGCATGACCAAATAATTTCCCATATAAATGCTTGAGAATTTCTTATTGACCCAGAACATGGCCAACACAAACAGCATGCTTATCACAACAAAATTCGATTAGAAGTAGATCCTAATTTTGGGTGACATACAATCCAATGACAACAATAAATTACGTTAGTAGATAACACTGGACAAAAGAGTCATCATGCATACAAAGTTCCATAAACAATATCAATAAATTTTTTTTTTTTTTGTGAAAAAGTATATTATTTTGCCAAAATTTAGGAGATGTTAGTGTAATTTACCCATAGATTTTAAAAAGGAGCTACAAAAATGAGTCATAGGCACCTCTCCAATTTCTGAACAAATTTTAGCATTCTCCAATTCATTCTTGAATGGCAAGGATTTGTGTGCATCAGCAAATCAATCTATTTAAATTTCTTTTTGAATAAGATAAAATTTACTGACGTGGATGGATCTAAGAACGGAAAGAAACATCATGTCATTTTAAAGTTATACAAAAAGCTTGGATAATGTGTAAAAACAATAATATTTTTGCCTTCAGTGTATATAAATTCATAACAAGAAGACTTCGGAAAAATACTTAATTTTTTTTACATAGACATAAATAAGCGACAATTTGTATTTTTAGCCTTAAAAGTACAAAAAGTAAAAATTGTTGAAAAGGATAGTTGTGTTATAAAACTAAGAATAAAGAGATAGGAATGAACAAGAGAACATAGAAATGATAGAGAATAGATTTTTTCAACTTATATTTTTCAAAGTATACAAGACCTCCTTTTATATGTCTCCTTACATAATGACCATCAAATGCAATATTAAAGGTGATATATCAATGGCTAGGGGTTATAGACTAATACACTAACACCAACTAATTCTCATTTACTTGAAATACTAATTGAAAGGTTAAGGGTCATTCACTTTATATACAATATTTAAAACACTACCCCTTGGATGACCACTATGTTAAAATAATATGTTTTGTTAAAACCTTATTAGGAAAACCCTGTGGGAACAAAATCCAGCGAAGGAAAAAAGAGTTCATATTCAAGTAAATATTAGAAATAGCGTTGGACACACTAATACTGCCTCATTAAAACCTTGTTAGGGAAAACCCAATTGGATAAAATCTAAATGAAGGAAAAAGAGTATAGTGTGCATGTAACACCCCCAATCCTTTTCATAGTATTCATAGCGCTAATAACCTCTATAAGAAGTAAACAATACAATTCTCAAATAATAAGTAAGCTCTGATACTATTGATATGAACAACAGCCTTGCACTATTACATCAAAAACACTATTCAATCAAAACCCTTTATTACAAATGGTAATACAACTCAATGCTTACAACACAACACATGTTCAACTCTTAAATAAAAACCAAGAAAAATCAGTAGTTCGAATATTCTTAGACTTTCTCGCCACATGCTAATCTGAAAAGGGGAAATAATATAGGGTGATTATCAATAGCTCAGTGAAGTAACTCAATGCCAGACAAACGAGTTTGAAAATATAAAGTTTGACATGATTGGACAATATCAAAACAGTTTATTTTTATACATATATAATAGAACAATAAACATTGAGCAAAAATAATTAAGTTGAAACTAGTAATATGATCACAATATCAATAAGTGCTAATCCGGTGGGCAATCATCCTAATAGACCATTCAGGGTCAATACGAACATACAATCCAACCTTTTGGGGGGACTTGCACCCGAGGAAAATACGCTCCCGAGTCAAAGTTTAGTATCCAAGTCTGAAAACCAACTGGGCCACCCAGACATTTATGAACTTAATGAGAAACCCTCTATGACCTCAACCTGGAATGTAAATTCTTTGCCACTCAACCTTTGCACACTTACATTTAATTCAAAAGGATCCCGGAGTTTCAATCATTTCCAATGATACAACCAATATGAGCAATACGAACATTAGTGCGAACCACACTGAACAATTCCAAAAATTGGGTCCAAATCCAAGTCAATATTCAAAGTATCAAATTAAATATTTCAAAACATGCTAAAACATAGTAAATTACATATGAATTAATTTTAAAATTGTTTTTTGAAAATAATCGTCTGTTCCGGAATTAAGAAACCCCATTCGTCTCTGTATTTTGATCTAAAATAGCTAAAAATGAAAAGGTGTTATTTTTTGATGAAATTTCATACACACACTCAATTTAACTAATTAAGAATGAATATAAAATTTATTTGGTCAAAATCACCCAAAACCTGGGTCAAATTGGCCCTAGAGGGCAAAATAGACATTTTATAACAAAATTGGTTCGGGTATCGGATTGGCCTCAAATTTTACCGAGACCTCCGTATGGACGATACGTAACTTTTGGATCCAACCAGAGGTCCATCGAACACCGGACGCTCCCTCAACTTCATCCTCTTCCTTAGCTTTTGACCAAAAACCCTAGGTGCCTGATTTTCAGTCTTGACCCCCTACTTTCCTCACATATTCCTATTTATCACTCTACCATACATCATTTACTCTATTTTTAGAAATTGCACACTCACCACACATCCCTATTTTGACCCCCATAAGTTTCAAGCTTCGAATTACACTTAATCTTATTCAAAAATCCAATCAAAGCTTGGGAAAAATAAGATTTTCAGAAAAAGTTCAGATCTGCAACTTGCGATTTCTCCCCCCCCCCCCCCTTTCCCCCAAAATGACCTCTAAACTCACTTTTGAGGCCACCAATGAGTTCCTAAGGTCCAAATTAGCTGGAACAAACCCCTTCGAAGCTTAACACTCAAACTAAAGAGATCGAAAACCCTATTAGCTGAAACTTCGTCAAACCCTCACGCCATCATTCCACCACTACACATCACGGCAAGCCACCAAACCACCATCAAACTACTCCTTGACCTCCTAGAAACTCAACCCACTCAACCAATTAAGCCAAAAGACTACGAATTCACAAACGCATTTGATAAAACCCTAAGACCCGAAACTTTCAAACTCAAATTCATGCATCTACAGCTAACCAAATCAAAAACTAATAACATAAATGAATTCCTAGCATTCTAATTAAGCTAGAAGTATAACTCAAATCGTTCGAAGACCCCTCTGTAGAAAATCCGAAATTCAAGTTTAATATTTTCTCTCTCAATTTCTCTCTTCACTTTCTCTCCCCCTCCACTAGATTTTCTTCCCTTTTATACCTCCCAGCAACTGAGTCAACACCCTCAAGCAATTAAGTGTTGCTCATGCAATAGAGAAGCATCCATGGCTGCCAACAAGCACCATGGGAGGTGTTTGTCACCCCCTATGGCAATCTTGTAATTTTCTATTTTTGCCAATGTGAAAACCTAGAAAATTTAATAAATTGATTAAATGGGTAATACGATAATTAAATCGTTTAATCAAGGTTAAAAATCTAAAATTTTATATAACTCAGATGACGAAACGGATCTCATCGTTGGAATCGTCTCGAGAAAACTAGTTGGGCGTACAAATTTCGTTAAATTTTGAGACAGACAGAATTTTCACGTATTACAAGGCAAAATACGCGATTAAAATTCCAACAATTGGGCTTATTTGAGGGACCCACAATATAATTAAATAGCTACACAAAAAATCTTATCTAAACTTGGCACTTGTCAAATTGTGATTGGCTCTCTAGGATTTCCAACCAATTAAAATATGACATGTGACAAGCTCTACACAAAGTATTTAAGCTTGCATTAGAAGACCTATCTTCCATTCTCCTTTGGCTAAAACGTTAGAGAGAGAAAGCTTGAGCTTCTTCAACTTCTATTCTTCTTCCTTCACAAATATCTCAAAATCCAACCATTTGATCTTCATCAACCAAAATTTAAAGTTGCTCTACACAACGAGGACTACATATCAACACCAACATCGACTAGTTTTCAGGAAACACTTCCTCTTCTCCCACACCTTCTTTCCTTCTTTTCCCTATGAAGAGTCAAGAAAGATTGGCTACGGGATTTGATATGACTTTTTGCTAGCGTCCAATCGTTACCAAGGCTTTTGCTTCTGGAATGAAAGGGAAATTGTAATGTGCCTTGAATTTTATTGTTATTAGATAGTCATGAAATATTCCCACTTCTCCCATACCTTATTTCCTCCTTTTCCCTAATGTTTCATAGGAAAAGTCAAAGAAAGATTGAATAAAGGTTGTGATTTCCTACTGTATTGCTTGATTACCATCCATGGCTGGCCCGTCTAGGTGTTGTAAGTGATTAGAGATATATATTTTACCCCACAGAATTATATGAGTTTGTTATGTATGGTAATTTACGATATATTTTTCTATATGGAAGATAATTTAGACCTTCCAGGAAATAATTCACCATTAAACAAGGCAATGGAACCCCATACAATTAAGTATGTCAATTTTTTTTTTTATTGCATTGCATTAATTAAGAAACATGCTCAATTTATATTGGACTTAAAAACTCAGCTCATTATGTCATAATACAACCCGTAGAATTCTTTAATATAGCAAAAAAAAGGGAAGATAAACCCACCAGCATATGTCAAGGTTTATTATATAACATCATGTCAATTTCAAAAATTTGCAAACATGCTTCTCTGAAACTTTATTGTGAAGGTTGAGCAGGCATGCGTTACTCCTTTTACAGTTATCAGAGAAAAATGAGTAGTGTGAGTGCCCATTTTGTTATATTTTATTTAGGCACTTGAAGCATCTTGTGATTTCATATAAGAAGATGCTACAAAATTGTAGGAAACATGGATAGAATGTCTACAATTCCTTTTTCAATTTTGTTTTTATTGGGAGTTTGAAAGATGAATGAGTTTCTAATTTATGTGAAGCAAACCTTCTCAAATTTATTAGCATCTGCCCCAAAAGACAAGAAAATATGAATAAATAAAGCTCGAGAAATAACATCACAACAATGTGGAAGTTTCTAGTAAAGATGTTGATTAGAAGTTAGTAAGAATATTAAATATTGCTCCTACGACATGCATGACATGAAGAGTAAAAGCCAATCTTGCTGGACTTCCAACCCCATTAAAAATGTCTCTCTGCATCTAGACTTCCCAATCACTACCTTCAGATTCAATACAAATACAAATACAAAAAAGAAAAAAAAAAAAGATTCAGCTCCATTAAATAAGTAGATGTTTGTAAGTGTGAGCCTGTAAAATAGAAAGAACACTCAAGATAATTAGTTCCAAATGGTAGTATGTCAAAATTCAACCTTTACCCAAAAGGAACCCAACTAAGATTCTATCCAAATTTAGCTGTCATATCTCATATGCCTAACAGAGTGCCCATAGTTAAAGCATAAACTATCAATTGCTACATTAAAACTCCAACAACTCAAAGTTTGAAGAAATTTTTAGTCTCAGATCCAAGAATCATTAGCTCATCGAAAATTAGTAAAGAAATCATAAAATAATAATAATAATAATAATAATAATAATAATAATAATAGTAAAAATAAAATAAATCAGCGAAATAAAAAATTAGCCCACATATAAACCTGAAACCATGAATTACAAACAGAAGTTAGGGCTTCTCCACATCGTGATCTCTCAAATAAAAAACTTTTGAACTTTAATAGAACAGATGAATCAATATAAATTTAATAAGAAAATATAAATACCATAACGAACAAGACTACCTACCTGGATATGCAATAACAACTGATACATGCACTTTGAAGAGGAATTACACCGACTGGGATGTGGGGGAAATGGATATATGAAACAGGCAAAGTGGAAGCAACAAGATTTTTACAACACAAACAACATAAGCAAGAGTTTAAATTTGGGAGATTTTAAGGCCTCTTTGCTTTGATGACCGGCGAGCGATTTTCTACAGCTTACTGACTACTAAGAATATGGAAGATACCATGTAAATAATAACCGATTAAATATTTATTGTCAAAATTCAAACAGTTGCAATGATTCGGATTCAACTGATGTTGCCATTAATTTCACAAATATGTAGAGGCACTAATACAAGTGAGAGAGGTTAGGCAACAAATAGAGGGAAAGAACTTCAACTGACAAAGACAAAGAGGCGAAGGGTTGTTGAGTTTAACGTAATAGTATTTTTTGGTCTTTAACGCAATAGATTTAATAACCTAATTAGTTTGCCAGGATTACAAGGACATAATTAACTTATTAAAGGATAAAAAAGAATAACACAAGTTTTGAGATTAACTGATATTTTAGATTAATATAGATATATAGGAATTTAATTTGAAATTAATATTAAAGGAAAATTAAAGAGAAGAATATGAAAGGATAGGATATAAGTTCTTTTAATAAGATTATTTTGGTCAATCAAATTTTTTTTTTTTTACTTTTGTTGATATTTTATAGTAGTATAGATAGATATAGATATAGATTATTGAAATTTTAGTTAAGTGATAATGACTTATTAATGTGTATATTTGGTATAATGTTGAACAATGTTACGTTTTGCTATGTTTAATGATTTATGTCTTGCGTTAGTGGATATATTGGGATAAAGAATTTTGAGTTGTATGTTATAGTAGGAAATAATATAAAGCTAATAATTGAGATATAACTTGAAGTGGTTACCAAACATATTTTTTATTTTAGTTTTTATAATTTGGTAAACATAAGTGAAATATACAGAATATTGTTGTTCGTAAAGGAATGAGCATCATATGTTTTTGTTGTCCATCCTCCATCTTCATGTGGACCTTCAAATTAATATCGTTGCTCTATCAATAAAAGAATAAATAAATAAAAATGAGCACGTGTTTGATCCACTGCATTGATGGATATCTATACTTCTTCAAGCCAAGTAATTGCAGTAGGACTTGTGGAGTAGTCTTATTTAGTTTTGTTGATTTTTCCTCATCTCATCTCCACTTTTGTTGATTTTTCCTTAGTCAAGGTAACAAATGACAATTATCGAATGACATTTAATTACTATATGAATCCGATACACATTAGAAAGTTAGGGTTAATTAATTTTTTCATGTGAACTTAAAAATAACACGACTTATTCATACAAATTTAAAAACGGATTATGTTAACATTAAAAAAGAATAACTTTATTTTGACCCAAATAACTACTATAACAAGAAGAAAATGAATTTTTTTTTATTTATTTTTAGTTCTTGAACTAGAGTTTTATGATTTTTCATATAATTAAATATTTTTTACTCGGTTCTCCAATCATTTGAACCAACCAGATTTTAAGTTAATATAAAATGTGTAAGTGATTATTTTGGTTGAAGGGGAAGAGAATCTTAATTGTAGAGTTCTAGTACATGGATTATTCTTATTAATCTAAATCTCAGTAGTTGATACAAACTAAAATAATACCATTCAAATATAAACAATATAATTTGATTGTCATCCCTATTTATAATAATATTAGCGATGCATGACATGCGTTGCACTTGAACATATTTAAATAATATTTTTTTATAAATTTTATAAATTATATTTATAATTTTATTGAATAATAAATTATTTTCCAAATAATTAATTTTTAATTTAATTATTAATTTATTTTACCTATCTTTGAGTACTTAATATGTTATTTTTTTTAGTTATTTTGGTGGCTACTTTTAGACATTTTCTCTTTTATTTATAGTGAAGCTTCATTGTAAGATTATCATTTATTTGTACATATAAATATATTAAATATTTATTATATATTTTTTCCAAAGAGGTTAATTAAATTGTAAAATACTGTTTGTATTATAATATTATGATATTGTTGCATATAAAAAAATTAAATATGATATATATTTGACTATAAAAGTTAATTTGACAACTACATGTATATAATAATAATAGAATATAAGAGGCTGCATTTAGGTAAACTACTAATATTGAATCCAAAAGAATTTAGAAGTCAAATGCTACTTATAAAAGAGCCAAAAAGAACTTAGAAGTCAAATACGGATAAAAAATAAAAATTGGATAAAAATAAATATGCGGGTAGAACTGACTTTATAATAATGATTAAGAATAAATTAAGTAATCAAAAATTCATCACAAATGTTGATATTTATAACTAGTGTAGATATAGATGTAGATAAATAGATAATGTTGGGTGTAAACTTAAAAGTATTTATTTTTTTTGCACCAAGTGTTATTTGATCCGAATCCTAATTACTTATGTCCACAAACCCAGACCCGATCTACCGACCATACACAAACGGGTCAAAACAAACTCCAAAGTCCAAGCCCGCATAAAAAATTTGGCGGGAACCAGTAGTACTTCAACACATTTCCAAACAAACACAAAACCGCCACACAAAAATAAAACACAAACGAAAAACAAGACTCTCCAAAATCCAAACCCCCCAAAAGGTCAAATCACCAACACTCGTAGAGATGGCGAGGGGCGGCGACGCGCAGCTCAGTGCCGCCAAGAGGGCGTACCGGAGTGCGGCGGCGGAAGGGAATCGGCAAGAGGAGGCCCGGTGGGCGAATGTGATAGGCGACATTCTGAAGAACAGAGGAGAGTATGTAGAAGCTTTGAAGTGGCTTCGAATCGATTACGAGGTTTCGGTGAAGTATCTGCCGGAGAAACAGCTTCTTCCGACTTGTCAGTGCCTTGGGGAAGTGTATTTACGGCTTGAGTACTTCAAGGATGCCCTAATTTATCAGGTACTAGATGAGTTTTACTTTTTTTGCTACGGCACTGTTTAGGAGATGAGGAGTTGGTAGATAAGATGGTTAAAACCCAATTCAATTCGGAGTGTTCTCAATCGTATGTTTGAGAAACAGAAATGGGTATGTATTTATTGTTTCTGCTGTTTCTATTCTAATCTTAGACTGTTTGAATGATGAGAAAAATGGAAAGAAAAGACAATAAATGAAATCAACGGTTTGCTTATGCTCTGGTCATTAAAACAAAAAACAGATTCACTCATGTACAGTTTCATTGTTTTCCTTCATTTTCGTAGCCCGCCAAAGTAAGAAACGTAGCTACTTACGTTTAGAATTCATAGCATGGGAAATTGTCATGCAAACAATTGTTTTGAATCGTCAATTTAGTGTAATGGAATGATGTATACCATGTAGTGAAAAAACATGGGTTGCAAAATGTAATTTGATAGGAGAATTGGTTTCTTCTTTGTGACTCCAAATAGGTGGTTATTTTGAAGTTCTTTGATATCTAATATATCGTGCTTGCTGCTTCTTGATATTAAAAACAATCAGTACATGAGATCACCTTTTATTTGTTTTGGGAATCATGTCCAACATTATGTAGTAAGGGTTTGCTTGGTTGCAGACTCACAAGCTATTTTCACTTTTTTTTCCTGAAAGACTTTTGGATACTTCGCAATTGTTTTACTTAGCTCCTTTTAAATTCTTATTTGCAAACAATATTACTAGGCAGTCTTTTATTAGTTGACAGTCTTTTAGTAAATGCAATTTTCTTTAGGTTTCCAGCTTCTGCAGTTCTGTTCATCAACTTTATGATTTCCCACTGTTTTGTTTTTTGGTCAGAAAAAGCATTTAGAGCTTGCCAAGGATGCGAACGATCTCATTGAGCAACAAAGAGCCAGTACCCAACTTGGTCGAACTTACCATGAAATGTTCCTAAGATCCAATGATGACCATTATTCCGTTCGGAATGCCAAAAAGTATTTCAAATCTGCCATGAAACTTGCTCAAACTCTGAAGCATAATCCACCATCTAACAATTCTTACTTCGTAAAGGAATGCATCGATGCCCATAATAACATTGGAATGCTTGAAATGGATCTTGATAATTTGGAAGAAGCCCAGAAAATTCTTAGCAAAGGATTAAAGATATGTGATGAAGAAGAGGTGATTGAGGATGATGATGGGCGTAGTAGGCTCCATCACAACCTTGGAAACGTTTACATGGAGCTCAGAAAGTGGGATAAAGCTCGAGAGCACATCGAGAAGGACATAATAATTTGCAAGAGAATTGGGCATTGCCAAGGAGAGGCAAAGGGCTACATCAATCTTGGTGAATTGCATTACAGAGTTCAAAAGTATGACGAGGCTATTCTTTGCTATCAAAAGGCAATTGATCTTGCTAAATCCATGGAAGATGAGGACGCATTGGTCAATCAAATTGATCAGAATATTGAAACCGTAAAAGAAGCCATTAAGGTAATGGATGAGTTGAAGAAAGAAGAGCAGAATTTCAAGAAGCTGACAAGAAATATGGAAATGGCTAGAGGTACAGCAGCTGAAAGGAAGTGTCTTCTGCAGCAGAATGCATCTCTTGATCGTCTAATTGAAAAATCAAGCCTAATCTTCGCATGGCTGAAAGTATGTTTTATTATAAACTTCATATTTGATTATTTTATTGAACTGCTGTTTTTCCCATCAACACAAATGATTTCTAATGCTAGTCTTCAAAGAATCTTAAATTTTGAAGCTTTGACTTATAGAATATTTGTACCCCACAAGAGATTTAGTTCTTTGTTTGCCCTATTTTGCATAGGGGTGAAAATTTTGGACATGACTTGAAGTCAACACGGGGATACTCTTTTCTTTGCAAAGCTTATAGTTTTTTTAGCACCTATAAGGTCAGATACGGAACATTCCATGTACCATACTGCTTTGTCATAGGAAATGCCAACATTGGCCACCAAGGGGTGGTGAGATTAAGATAAGAACTCATAAATAGGCCTTGCCATTGGGCTACTCTGAGTGTTAGAAAAGTTTAGCATGAACAACCAGAAGCCACAACAATAGAATAGTATCAAAGAAATCGCGGAGGTCCTCGTTCCTACACTCATTGTGGTCTTGGAGGTCACATTGTTGATTATTGTTGGGACTCGATGTGAACACAAGATGAAACCGGATATGAAACAACTTGATTGGCTTCCCTAAAGTTTTACCCACGCTTTTACGACCTGAAAGTTATCTCCTTTACTAGCACCCCATTTACCATGAATAGAAATTTGTTTTACTTTAGTTGTGAGTGGAAATCACAGTTTGATGCAGAAGCCCAACATGTCCTGTGAGTTCTAACCGTCAAATGTTGTCCTTTGAACACCCACAGCAGGATGAGCCTGTAGTGATATTCACAAGTTTCATGTTTGGAGTACTCCACTAGATTTGATGGCTAGAAGCCTAGGACCATTAAAATGAACTTCACTAATTTTGAGTTGGTTACTATCACACGAGAGGAGTATGTTCAGTTCGTGTCTCGGCTGCAGGTCACTCCATCTTCCTCCATTGCTACTTTTGCATAGTTGGACACCACTTCTATTTGTTTACTGTCCTCCACCCGTAGTTCCTGGATCATTGACTTCGACGCTTCAGATCACATGACAACATTTTGAAACTTCCAAACCAAAGAAATGTAACATGAGAAGGAGCTTTTTATGTTACGCTTCAGTAGAATGAATTCAGTAAGAGTAGAATATGCCATATGGTTGATTGAGGGTCCTGTGCCACTTGAACTCAAATCTATCTTACTTTCAAACCATCTTTGTCAAGCCAGGTCATAACAAAATGTTAGACCAATCTCAGGGCTGACACAACCGAATTGGTTGAGGAAAAGAAAACCCAAGCAACCAAGCACTCTCGCCCCCAAAAGCGGAGACTGAAGAATCACCAGGTTGTCAAGGACATGTCTTAGTGGATTATGATTGACCATTACTTGGCACGACAAAAAATGACACGATATGTTGACATGAATTATAAATAGTCCGGGTTGGTGTCAAATACGAATAACTCGATTTGATAAGATAACATGTTTAATTAGTATCTACGCAGAAAATGTCGGAGTTTTTTTTTTGTTTTTTAACATTTCTTGGCTTGGTGTTGTATAAATTAAGCATTTACTTGTTTTTACTAGCACCTGGATCGAGTAGAACTTTTGTTTGTTGGAGGCCTGTTTGATTGATCTTGTTGTGAAAGGAGGGGATCCTTGCCATGGTTCTCATTTGATCTTGTTGACCATTGTATGGCACGAATAATAAGCAAACTGGATTAGGGTCAACCCAGATTTATTAAATAGGTTGGGTTAGCATTGACTAGGACTCGATGTGAACACAAGATGAAACCGGATATGAAACACCTTGATTGGCTTCCCTAAAGTTTTACCCATGCTTTTACGACCTGAAAGTTATCTCCTCTACTAGCACCCCATTTACCATGAACATAAATTTGTTTTTACTTTAGTTGTGAGTGGAAATCACAGTTCGATGCACAAGCCCAATATGTCCTGTGAGGTCTAACCGTCAAATGTTGTCCTTTGAACACCCTCAGCAGGATGAACATGAGCCAGTAGTGATATTCAAAAGTTTCATGTTTGGAGTACTCTACTAGATTTGATGGCTAGAAGCCTAGGACCACTAAAATGAACTTCACTAATTTTGGCGGTGAGCCCAGCAGATGTGATGGATCATCTGGCTAGAATCTGAGTATTTGACTTTCATAAGATAATTATGCACTGGACATTGGTGGAGAGGAGCCAACCAATGACTGGTTCAGTTTCTCTAGTTAAAAACACTATTAGTTGTAGATATTCAAAGGATCCCCTTCCCTTGTTCAGTGATTGCCCTGTAGGGTGTGATATAAATGTCCATGATGCAAATTACAAGCAATTTAGGCAATTGGTTTGCAAACAGGTGCAGTGTTTATGGCTATCTCTTGAGCTTTGTAAACTGATTAAAGTGATCCCTCCTATTGTTCACCTTTCAGTTGTCTATGTCAATAGTGGTGAAGCCAGAAATTTGTATGGGGAGGGGGGGCCTTTAACTATAAGCTTTAATTAATTTTCTATCACTATCACTAACAGTAAACATATATTTATAATTTTATATTCATCTACAAAAAGATCAATTGTAGGAAGATACCAGCAAAAAGAATTGTAGGAAAATAGAATAAAATCGTAGACCACACTTTTAAGCAATTTCACCTTGATATTAAGAACACCAAAAAAATTGCTAACATGCTAATCAAGGCCAATTGCAGAAATCCTTGATATGTTTAGTGAGCCAATCGCAGTTGAAGCAAGAAAGCAAGCTAAACACACAAAAAAAGTCATGGTTATTAGGACATAGAGTGATCATAAAATAACAGGAAGAGTTGTAGCCGACATACCAGATCGCAGGAAAAAAGAAGTTACAGCTCGTCGGATGGTCACACAAGTCATCAAAAAGTAGTAAGATCGACCATCGTGTCTTTTTTTTCTCTTGATTTTTCTCTAACACTCTTGATCCCTCATTAAATTTCTTCTGGTGAGAATAATCTAATTCGATGAAGATATTTAAAAAATAACCTCCAAAGTATCAAAACATTATTCAGATTTATTTGAAGCGTGTGCGTAACGTCTCCATAACCGTAACGTCTCCATAACTATTTAGATAAGGGTCTCTATGAAAGTTAGAGGGTGGACACTACAAAATATTTTCTAAATTTTTTTGATATGTACATTAAAATATACATATATACAATATTCATCAAACAATTTTGAAGGTGAGCCAGTGACCATCCTGGGCAAAGGCTGGCTCCGCCCTTGATGTCAAAGGCAATGTTGGGAGATTACATGATGGAAAAATCCTAGCTTTTACTTTGCTTTTTTATTTTTAATACATTGCAGTCATGTGATTTACTGCCTGAAATCTTTTGTTTAGCATCGAGAATTTGCCAAAAGAAAGAAAAGAATAGCAAGTGAACTCTGTGACAAAGAAAAGCTGAGTGATTCATTTCTAGTCATCGGAGAGTCATACCAGAAGCTCAGAAACTTCAACAAAGCCCTTAAATGGTACACAAAAAGTTGGGAGACATACAAGTCAATTGGCAACTTGGAGGTATGTCCAGTGTTTGTTCTACAATTAACCAAGATATATTGTACTACACCCGCTGTAATTGGTGGGAAATTAAAATATAACTAGACTAGGAATGTTCTTGGAGAATTAGGAGTCCACAATCGACTATGTTAATCAGAGAATTCACATTTCTTTAAATTGCCTGGAATAGAGATGGGATAGCAAAAAAATCAGTTTTTTTTTTCCTGTAAACTTGATTTATGGAATTTATGCATGGCTGTTTTGCACCTGAATATGCAGCATTATACTTTGTAGTTGGTGGGTTCATCTTATGAAATGACAGTGATTTTTTTTTTCTTGGAGAGTAATGGTAGTGATTTCAGGGGCAAGCATTAGGAAAGATCAATATTGGAGATGTTTTGGACTCTGATGGTAATTGGGCAGGTGCTTTGGATGCATTTGAGGAGGGTTACAGGCAAGTTTCTCCTTTTTTTGCATTCAATGGAAATTGCTGCAAGACCTGTAAATAATGAAAAGTAAATGCGAACTCCCAAGCTAAATTTATGATATAGGCCAACAAATTGTAATATTAGCATGTAAATTTTGATTCATTGAGATGGTATTCCTTTTCATGAATGATTGCTTCCACATTGTGATGTTTATCATGATATATTATTATCTCACAGGATTGCCCTTCAAGCAAACCTTCCTTCTGTCCAGCTTTCTGCACTGGAGAATATGCATTACAGCCATATGATAAGGTTTGACAATGTTGAAGAAGCCAGGTAATGCAAGCTACATTAACCATTTCTGAAAGTTTTCGAATTTTGGTCAACACGGAATAGCTGTTTAGAAAGAAAATAGTTTTTGGATTTTTTCATTCTGAGGGGTTTCTGTATCACAAGTTGAACTTTTGTCATTTTGGGATAGATTAATTTTCTTTCCAGGTGTAGAACTATTCATTGAAATTATTTCTGTTGTTCAAACCAAGTTCGTTTTATTTTGCTGAAATAAAGATGCTCCTACGTAGGAGGTTGCAATCGCTGATAGACAAATTGAAGCTGGCAAAAACAAGAGAGCTCGATGTACAAGTTATGGTGGCTGATTGCTGCTCTGAAACGGAAACAGAGGGAGACAATCAATTGTCAAATGGTAGGTCTGATGTGAGCAGTTCACCAGTAGTAAGTAAACCCCTTTCCATCAGACCAAAATCTTATGTCAGGGAAGAAGAGTCAAAGGATGATGTACCCTTGATTTCACTTCTTCGTGGTAAAAACTCAGTGTTACCGAAAACTGCTGGCGTAGCAAAACCTATTATTTCTACCACGGGAACCGAAGCTTCGTCAAGAAGCATGTCTAGATCTACTGGTAGTCAGACAGCTGTTGGTAGAAAACGTGTCCGCTTAATCCTTTCTGATGACGAAGGTGAAACACACGTTGAGGTACCGTGCTCTAGAGTAAGAGTTCATGGGCGTCCATCTGAAGATGTTGCCACCTCCGGTGAATGTGAGTCAATTGCTAACTTAGTTTAGCTTAGTGTTTATATACAAGTAAAGAAACAGAGGAATAACTTGCTTCATTCCTGGATTGCAGTTCTGAGCAGAAATGATGCAAGTAGTCCTGCTCTTGAATTCCAGGTCTTTAAGTCTTTGGATCAATCATCCGTGGCTATTTTTATTTTTCATTTTTATTTGGGTAGCAAAATTTGCTGACGTTTTGATTCTTTCATTGTGGCAGGATGTTTCACCAGTTGCCTCAAAATGTGCTATCAGTGGTTGTACGCCCAATAAGGATGAAAGCATCTGCTCCTACAAAAATAGGAGTTCTTCTAACCTAGATGTTCACGATGGAAAATATTTCAGATTTTCAAACACCAATGAAGTTGTGGATACTTCCAATACTGGTGCAAACGGCTCCAAATCTGATGCTGACGTCTCTGGAAACCTGTTACATAAAAAAAATACTTCCAACTTCAGTTTGCATGCTTGTCATGTTGAACACTGTGTGAGTAGGCTTATTTCGAGATGCATTCATACAATTAAGTTTATCATTGACGTTTTGTCACAAGGTTATAATTTTAAAGCTATTATTTTCATACATTTGCTCCAAACGAGGGTGCATGCAGGGAGGGGCAGGTTTACATTGGGGCAGTGGGGGCATTATAATTTTTAAAAAATTGGGGTGTATTTGATTTTTTTTGGGAAATTTTTGGTTTTTCAGAATTTGCCCCCACTAAGAATTTAAAAAATTTAGGAGTGGTTTAATTTTAGAAAATAAGTGGGATTCTCTCATAAATTAAAAGATATACTTGTCTTCCCTTATATAACTTGATCTCACGACCCTCTTCAATATGAAATTGGGTTTCTATGATTGAATTTCAAAATTTACTTGTGGTGGATAAAATTGTTTTGACTGACTTCTAGGAACTCCTTATGTATGGACTCAAATTCATTTCTTGAATACCTTTTTTGGTTTAAAAGTTTTTTAGATCTCTTGGATAATTTGATTGTAATTACAGGGCTACACGAGATTTTTGATGCGAGCTTTCTATGTGGGCTCTTTTTGTTCATCGCTCATATATGCGAGTTTTGTCTTTAATTAGCCTTCTTCAATGATCCTGTAGTAATAAAACTTATTTGGAATTGATATTTTTTGCGAAAATAAGGTCAGAAACTTAGAATTATGATTTTATTTTATTAGCGAGTTTCATGTTTCCCCATTGAGGAAAAATTCTGAACCCGCCCCCTGGGTGCATGTCATATATGTGGTCCTGCCCCTATACTTGCTATAGATCCATTGATTGCCAAAACACAACAAATCACGGGATCGACACTTCGACAGCAAGTATATGGTCTGGAGATGCATCAGCATTGATCCTATTATTACAAAGTACCCCAAATGCAAGAGGTATGAAAGACAGGGATTGACAGTGTGTGTGGGAGAGCCCTATGTGCTCTTTGTCACACAGGTGGAACTGCTTATGCATGCTTATCTTATTATCTTCATAATACAATGTTGTTTCAGTTATATTGAGACCATTTCCTTCATATTTGATGACATTTGTTACCGGTTGTGGTATTGCAGCAACATATAATCTTCAGAATTGATGAAGACTTTGTACATGTTGAAATGCACTCATGTATGGTTGGTGATAAGCTCAGCATAGAGCATATGAAGGTTGAAGTGGCCTGCTTATACTACTTACAACTCCCTGCTGAGAAAAGATCGAAGGGTAGGCTCTAATGTCATGTTTTTGGGTTTCCCAGTTTCTTTGTTTCTTGACAGTGACTGATGGATAACAAAACTGGTAATTACATGGAAGAATTGACAGGCTGATAAAAATGTAGGCAATAGTGTTGCAGTGCAAATAGTTATTGAGCAATACTATAAGCATTATTAACATTTGTGTTTCCTAACATTTGAGTGCCCTGTGTGATAGTTTAGGCATAAACAAGTTGCACAAGCAGCAAATAATCAGGTAGACAACGAAAGCGAAATGTATACTGTCTCAATATGCCTCTTTTGTACATGTTTAATTAATGTCTCTCATTGCATGTAACAGAACAGAAGAGAATATATAAGGACTTTGTCTGCTTAATTGTTTTCCTGTCCTTGGATTTAGTTGCAGTTTTTGATTCAATCATTTATTATATTTGGCTTACAGTGACAGAATGGTTGTATTTGCTATGACATGCACGTTGCGATGAAACATTTGGCACAAAATGCATGTTTTGGCAACCTTGATGATCAAATTATGGAATTGTTGGTGTGATGGCGATTAAGTAGGGGCCACAAAGACATGCCTCCTGTTGCTTACACTTTTAGGTCATTGCACCAGTTCAGCTATGCAGTATAACCTGAACAATGTGAGAATCAGCGGGTCCTTTTGTTGAGGTTTCTTATCTGCCCACCCCACTAAAGATTCTAAAAAGAAACTCAAAAGCGGAAGGAAACTAGTCATTGTTACCATGAGTGTCATATAGGGAGTTGCTTTTGGTTCTTCTCTTTAGAAAAAAGGGGCAAAAAGAAAGCAAACAAAAACAATCCTTGCATAGTATGCATGCTTCGTTAGCACTACAACATTGTTATGTACTCAACAATTTCAGTTTTGCCATTGTGAGCATTAATGATCTCTAACACGCATTGCTATTCTTCATAAGGCCTGCTACCAGTCATTCAGCATTTCACATGTGATGGAAGAGCTCTAGAATCCTTGGAAGCAATGGATTCACTTAAGGATCAATCAAGGGAAAAAGGCTGGATTGAAGTCTCCATTAGTGGTATGTCCCTAGCACAATTGTATTGCATTTTTTGTCTGGATATGCAGATATGAAATTTTGAGAAAATAGAGCATATTCCAATTTGTGTCAATATATTCATGTATGTTTTTTTGTTAAAAAAGGGCGCCCAGTATACGAGGCTTTCGCTGTTGCGGGTTCTAGAGAGGGTCAAATTGAAGCAGTCTAACTATTTCTTCAACTCGAACCCTTGATACTTAGGTCATAATGGAGTAAAATTAGTGCTGCGCCAAGGCCCACCCTCATTCAGAAGTGTGTTTTACTATGAAAAATTATATGGGAATTTTTTTTCCTTGGAAGACAGTCCAAGTATTTGAAACTATAGTTAAGTTTTCTCCCCAAATTATGCCCTTGGCTATAGCTATAGCAGGATCTTATTGTTTAAAACATGTTAATACACATTGTTTAGTGTATGGGAAAAGTTTTGGAAAAATGTCTGAAATCAACACATTTATAATCATGTAATTACTGGTTACAAGAAGTACGGGACACACATTTGCAAGTGCAGGAGGGTTATCTGTAGACTATATTTGATACAAATTTGGTGCAAATATGAAATTTTAAGATTAAGATTTATAATTAGAACCACCAAAGTTGGTTTATATATTTGAGGGGGTATTTCACCCGTTATCAATTGATTTTGGGTTGGATGTTTTAATACAATTTACCTGCTGTTTGTTACTTTTGCAAAAGGTGGAGATATTTTGGCCTTTTGCTCTTAGTGAGCACTCCTCTTCATGGTGGCTATTGCTTCTTAGTGTTGGATAGGCATTTGGAATCAGGGGTCCAATGAGGAAAGAGAAAGAATGATGATTTGGACTTGAGTTTCCTAGTGCATTAATTAAATCCCTTCAGATGATAAAAGTTCAGGATGGTAACTTAAAAAACATAAATTTAAATGCTGGAGAAAAGGAAATTTTAACATCCCAGTCCTGGAAACCAGACTGAACAGATGTCAAGGGCTAGCGGAGATAACTAAAGATAGAGAATATGACAGTTTAAAAAATTATTTGGCTGTGATTTACTTGGTTAATTTTGACCTCGCTACATTTGATGAGAAATAAAGTAGGTAGGAAGCCTGCCGAACAAAGGAAAGTCAGTTCTGAAGTCCTCTTCAAAAGAAATAAAAAATTAGATTCTTATAGTTTGAATATATTTTAAATAATGACTGTATGCTTCAGGGTACTGAAAGCATTATGAGATTTCTTTAGATGCTCTTGAGAATATGTCTAAATTTAACTCTGAAGTCTTGAAAGTGAGCGACTGCCGGTGGTTTTCGTATGTTGAGTTGAAGAATTGTTTATTTTTAGTCTCTAGTAGATAAGTGTTGCTCATATGGGAACATACGACCTCCAAAATTTTATAAAAAATGGTGTAAATAGCCACAAGAATGAAGCTGAGGTTCTTGTGATTTGACAGTCACATGCATAGTTGGACGTATGAGTTTCAGGCTCAATTCGTTCAGTGTAATACTTGTGCTCTATTTTACTTGAATCTATCGCGTTTTCATGTAGTATGATGAAAATAACTTCATCTGCTTCCAGGATGGGTACAAAAGCGTTTGATGAAACTGTACATCGACTGTTGCAAGGATCTAGAGGAGCCACCCAATTTCAAATTGATAAAGAAGTTATATAACTTAGAGGTAACAGTAGAGGTTTGGTGCAGCTTTGTGTTGAGGAAAATATTTACCTTTGGAATTTCTTTCGTGGAACTGTTGGGGGAAGGCTACTGGATTAGTGGATTGTATACCATCATAGTATCATAAATGGCTAAAATATGTATTTCGAGGCTTGCCTGTTTTTATTACTTGTCCCTTTATTTTTTCCAGCTTTCAGAGGATGAAGTCGTTGTGTCTGATTGTGATTTGCAAGACTTATCGGCAACACCATTACTGAATGCCCTGAATGCGCACAAGACAGTTGCTGCATTAAATATTTCCCACAATTTGTTAGGTAATGACGAATAGTTTGGATGCCTTTTGTTTCAATTATGATACGTTAGTTCTGGAGAACAAAACACATCTAGCTATTTACTTGCATGTTTCTTAATCTGTGTTTATTTTCTTCATTTCTCTAAGTGTTCGATTTAACAAGTGCTTTTCTTGTACTTCATTAGTATTGTATTTGCAATTCGTCTGGCTAGTATTAGTTATCCATGTGTTTGCTATCTCCCAGGCAATGGAACAATGGAGAAACTTCAACAGCTATTTACTTCGGTGGGTCAAACTTATGGTGGTTTGCTTTTGGATTTGCACTGCAACCACTTTGGGCCAACTGCTTTATTTCAGGTCTGTATCCCTTGATATTCCCATAAGCTTGAAGTGGCAGATTTTTTTTCTTCTTGTTTATCATGGTTTGAGTAATAGCCTTGCTGACACACTGGAAGGCTGTTGCTTACATAGACAAGGCCAAGACCTTGTTAATTGAGATACTTGAAATAAAAGTCTTTCAGATGGGCGTCCCATGACTTAGTTTCTTATTCTCCAATGAACAATCTCTCTCCAATGGGGATTCAAGCATTTTTCCTCGTTTTTCTTTTGAAAGTTCTTAGCGATCCATAAGAACGTTCACACCTGAATGAACTCCAAATGTAAAACTTCCACTGGAGATCTTTTAATTTTCACAAGGCTGTGCCTTGCCTATATATTGGACTACGAGGCTATATCTAAGAAACAGAGCTAGTGTGTAAATTCATCTGTTGTTGTAAATTTATCTGTGGTTGATAATGTCTAAATTCCTAATTCTTCTATAAAAGACATGACACTATCATTATCCCATAAAGATTGATTTTATGAGGTCAGTTAGTTCCTACTCATTAGTGGAGGAAAAATCTTGTTTTTCTTGCCCATAAATATGTAACACCCCAGTTTCCAAATGTAGAGAATGCTTGTATCCCATACTGAATGATTAGGGCCCTCCAAGGTTGGTTTATATTCTTAAGGGGTCTTTCTACTCATTGCCAAGTGATTTTAAGTTAGATGCTCTAATTTGTAATCAGTGCTGAGCCTTGGGTGGTTAGTGAATTAAGTCTCTTAACAATTTGAATTTTTCGATATGCATGTGTTATGTACAAAAGCCACAAACAAATAAACTGAACAAAATAAAAAAATATAGAATACCAATTTACGTGGATCGGTTTGAAAGCCTACATCCATAGGCAAAGCGCAGCGACGAAGTTTCACTATCAACAAAGAGAGATTACACAAAATTTTCTAAACCCAGATAATAGAACCAAAATATGGATGCCCAAAACTACAGACCAAAATTCCAAAAAGAAACCGAGTGGTCTATAATCTATTTATAGACCCAAAAAAAATTGTTTCCTAAAATAATAGGGTTTTGAATTGGTCTTTTAATTGAAGTGGAATTCCAAGACATCCACTTTTTTCAAATCCCTAAGAAGAACAAAGTCTAAACTAGTTTCCTACTATGAGTGAAATACAAGACACCCACAACAACATGCTTGTCTATTTGTCTGTTCCACGTGAGATGGTGTCGAATGATTAGGACCATCCAAGGTTTGTTTGCAGGCTTAAAGAGCCTCTTGACTCGGTGTCAATTGGTATTGAATTGGACAGTCTAACACCCGAAACGTTATTTGATATAATTATGAAGATTTCAGTCCATTTATACATATCAAAGCTCTAATATTTTTGAAGATTGTATATAATTAACCCTTCCACTAACCAAATCACAATTTCCAAGGTTACAAATTTGCATGAAAATATGAATGATCCCAAAATCTCTAATTTTTAACATTTTGGTGCCGCTCTCAATATTTGTTTTGAAATTAATTTGTACCTGAGGGTGAATATGGGAATGAGCTGGATGACACAGTAAGCAAATCCATAATGTGATAGGAGTGAAAATGATTCAAGATGATTATTGAAGAATCCAAAAATTCAATCAAAGAACAATTAATTGAAGCAATTGCGTCACAAGAGCTAAAGAGCTAACTAGATAATACTCAGCATTTCAGTAACAACACAAGTGACACTCAACCTCACCACACCTCATCACATTACTCTGGCATTGGTAATACTGGCATTTAGACTGTTGACTAATGGCAACTTACTTACGGGTGCACGTTGTGCAAGTACCAAATTGACCCAAGACAAGTTGTCAGGGAACACAAACAACAAATCAACAGGAGTTCATTCTATTTTGTGACAATTACAACATAATTAAGAGGATTACACATTTATGATAATCAACATAAAGAGATTCAAGATGCAAGCATCTTATGAATAATCCCACTTATCTGGTCTTCAATTGAACCAGTGATATGCACACTACTAGAGATGAAGAGTCCTTCAATTTCATCTCAATTGAACTGTTTCACCATTTGGTTTCCACATCAAAACTCAAAAATTGCCTTTCACTTTCACTTTCCTGTCCATTTTCTTTTCTTTTTTTGTTACATTTTGCCTCTTTTCTACTCATCTACACATTGCAAGCACCATACCTACAAATACATGAACAAATTCCCACTCTCCTATTTCTCTTAGGAAATGTGCATTGTACTATAGTACACTTACATGGTAAAGGACATGTGGGCTTAACCATACTAGGGCACATGCAGTCATGCCTTCTATTTACATGCCATGTGCACACATTCAAGCCTACACTTAGCACATTTCATGCAATTCTCATTCTCTTGTTAGTTCCTTCATCTTTTACAATTATATTTAACCCCAATATTTACTTTAATATTTCTATAACTTATAAGTCAACCCCAAGAATAAATTTTGCACCATCTATTATTTATTTGCTAGTAAAGATATCGCAAAATAGATATTGATTATTGACCACTCTAGTTTTTGGCATCCAGTTTTGGAGTAGTTTTCTTGCTTTTGTTCCTGAGGGCTTTTGCAATCTTCATATTTGATAGTGAAGTTGTACTGATCAACTTTGCCTAAGTACGCAAACTTTTGAGCCGAACTATGTATGTTCTGTATTTTTTCTTTAGTTATACTTGTTTGTGGTTTACTCATAACAATTAGGATGTGGTAATTGATATGCTCTCAAGAGTCATGTTACTTTAGGGAAAAGCCCTATCACAGTTAGAACACTTGAGATATTTGATAATCTTCAGAGATCAGGAAATATGGTATGAATAGCAAAGCCTTTTGAATTGCTTCATGATACATTCTCTTATCCTAATATACAGATCTGCGAATGCCCTGTGCTATTTGCTCGGTTAGAAGTCCTTAACATCTCTGGAAACCGTTTGACTGATGCATGTGCGTCTTACCTTTCAACTATCTTACAAAATTGCAAAGGTAAGTGACTTCTGCTGTTTTTATTGATTATTTAGTTCCACTACTGTGCAAAAAATATGGTCGTGGTGTGATAATTAAACTGTACTTTATCCACAAAATTTAATGTTAGTTTATTTCCTATTAGTCGAGACAAGGATTGGTTGAATTGAAGTTTTATCGATTGAGGGTGGCAGGATTCACTTAAAATTGTTGCAAGAACAATAATTTGTACACTTTTCATATCTTCCTTTAGGATACATTTTTCAATTGAGCTGTTGTAACTGGTGCGGCGGTGCCCCTCTGTGATATTATCATGTGTGCCCGTAGTAGATCAATTGAAGATTAATTACTGCCTTATGACCCTTATCGACATTACACTCTAAATTATGGTTGTTTCTGATTTAATTGTGAGAGATATTTCTTTACAAGAAACATAATTTCCATTAAAGTATGAAAATATTACAACAAAGTGGACAAGAATCTACACAAAAACGAACAAAAGGAAATTAAAGCCATACAAACTAAAACCATTAGAGTTTAATCATCTAACTACATGTGGTGATCCTCTCTATACTGAAGGGAAAAATGGCACATCCTTAATCCTTTAGATACCATTGCCCAAAGGGAGGTTAAGAACTTTACTTTGTCACATGGAAACTTGATGTATTCTTCCTTCTCATCAAAATTTCTTTTATTTCTTTCCATCCATACCACTCAAATAATATTCGCAACCCCATATTCCTATAATAGGAGAGCTCTATATCCTTTTCCCAAAATACCATGATTAATAAAGAAAATCTCTTGGAGTTACCCTACTCAAGCTAAACTATTCATAAGCTTTACATTACAGTACAGTTTCAAATCTACAGAACAATGGATAAAGACGTGACCCACACTTTTTCACAATATGCATCGTTGAGGTGAAAGACAAGTATTCTGTCTTCTCCTTTGCAACAATTCATAGTTATTGATCTTACCGTGAGTCATAGTCTAAGCAAACACCAACATTTTAATAGGCACTGTAGCTTCCAAATATCCAATGGTGTTCTAAAATTGAAGAAGATGGATTATCAATCAAAAGATGGAAATAAGATTTACTCAAAAAAATACCCCCAGAATCAATGACCATAACCTCTTGTCATGCAATACCGACACCAGAGAGACTTGTTGAATCAAAGACAACAAATATGAAAGTTCAAACTTTTCCCTATCATTCAATACCCCAAAAGAAATTGAAATCCCATCCCACTTGAAGAGAAGATGCATTATACATACTTCCAAATGATACCGGCACAATATAATAAGACAAGGATATAAAAAAGCAAAAGCAAAATCTCTCTTCCATTTATCTTTCTAAAAGTCGATTTTCTCACCATTCTCCATAAACTATTTAGACCCTGTGAATTAATTTCCAAGGATAATGAGAACCCTTAAGCACCACATTCGAGTTCCACCCGTTGGGGTGGAGTCCATATTTTCTTTTGACCACATCATGCCACAAGAGATCCTGTTCATGTGGAAACCTCCACAATCACTACCTAAAAAGGCAATATTTCTCTTGGATGAGTTAAATGATGCAAGACTTGGCTATATATCAATTGGCCATTACTAGAGTGGTCACAAGGCTCATATACGATTGGGAGCCCTATACTATAATGTGAGACAAGTTCTAACACATGAGACTAACTTAATATTTAATGTATTTCAAAGTGCAATAGAGTATTCCAACAGTTAGATTGAGGAAAGGTGAAACCTGCACAACGTAACTGAGGTGTACAGGCTATTGTTCTTTCCTGGGTGTAAATGGATCTTACTACCTAATAAAAGTTCAGCACCTCTGTGTCTAATATGGTTGCATTAGGCATGCTGATTCCCAAGTTGTTTTTCTCCCTCTGCTTATGGATGCTCTTCTTTTTGCAGCCCTTTATAGCTTAAATATAGAACACTGTTCTATTACATCTAGAACAATTCAGAAGGTTGCTGATTCACTGGATTCTGGATCAGTGCTGACGCAAATGTGTTTAGGTACTTTTGATCAGACAAGTTTTGATGCTACATCCAGAAGAATTGATTATTCCTTAGTAGAGTTTCTGACACTCTCTACTTCAACAGGATACAACCACCCTATATCTGGCAGCAGTTTAATGAATTTATTGGCTAAACTTGCAAATTTAAAGAGGTAGTACATTCGATTTAAGTTTTCTTTTTGCTTCCCCTAGATGGTGTAATTGTTTGAGATAAGATGTCCCTATGGATTGGAATGCAGTAAATTCACAAGTTTTACTTTTTAATTTTTTTAGATTTTCAGAATTGAATCTGGATGGTTTAAAGCTAAGCAAGTCTGTTATAGATAGCCTTTGCAAACTATCCAAAACCTCATGTTTGTCAGGGTTGATGCTGGGGGGTACTAGCATCGGAACTGTGAGTATTTTATTTTATCTTTCCTTTGGTTGATGGGTTCTATCGGAGCTGTTCTTTTGTCCCACCTATCTTGACTGTCTTTCTGCAGGATGGTGCATTGCAGTTAATCGAGTCATTGTCCAGTGGGACTCCAGAATTGGTGAAGCTTGATCTATCAACTTGTGGACTGGTATCTCAATGCATTGTCAGACTCAATACTGAAGTTTCTTTGATCAGTAGCATTATGGAACTGAATCTTGGAGGAAATCCCATCATGCAAGAGGTTTGTTTTTCAGTTTATTTCATGCTTTAGGCTTTTGATCATATAATGTATGTTATGTCTGCTCTTGCTAGTTTTTAGTCTAGTAGCTTTACATAATGCAGAGTGCAGAGAGTATATTTGATATATGCTCTCTCAGATTGGGTAATCTAACAAGCAAATAAGTTCATACATAGCCCAATAATGTAAAGCTTCACCTATTTTGCTTATCTTTATGCCCAACACCTCAACAAATCCTTTATCTCAACTTTTTGAGATTGGCTACATGAATCCTATTTCTCCATGTGCTCTATGTGGATTTTGTAGAGGTTGGATATATTTGGGGTTTAACAATTCTGCCAATATGAATAAACTGACTAACTGTTTTAATGCTTCCCAGAAAAAGAATATCAATCTATTGCCTGTTGTAGTACATATAATTTTTCAGAAGACTGTCTGTCAGCATATTAGCTGGGCTTTCTTCATCGGAGTTCATGATGGGGAAGATGACCATACTTGACGGTAGATGTTATGAATGATCTCCAACAAAAGTTGTTTTACATGGTCTAATTCTTCCAAAATTATCAATGCATGCAAATATGCCTGTGTCCAAGGATCAAATCATCATTTCAATGCATTGTTTCTTTCATCTCGGAACAGAAACATTTTGAAAATGTTTCGGAAATAGAATGAAAACGAATAAAAAATTTGAAAATTTGTTTCTGAAAACATTGGTTGACATACACTTAAACATCTCGAAACATTCCAAAACATTGGTCGAACATACTGAAAACATCTCGAAATGCCTCAAAATTCTGAAACCCCTAAAAAACTTATGAAACCCCCCAAAACATTGGAATTTCGATATTCAATCTCTATTTCATTTCGGTTTCTTTGGAAATGAATATATTTCGGCCGTTTCAAAAAGAAATTTTGATCCTTTCCTATGCATGGTATGTCAAGTGAGAAACAAAACTTGGCCATAGAAACAAGTTGAGAATCCAACCTTCTGACAATGAAACTGGTTACAGTAGCTGGCAGTCTTCTGTTTAATCTTATATTGATTCTTTGCAGCATTTATGGTTCATACTCTCCCCCCTCCTCTCCTCTGTACCCCTCTAAGTTCCAGCAAATGTGCTTCGCTAGACTAATATTCAATTTAATTGTGGTTAATCTGAGTCCATTTTCCTATCAATTCATAAGGCAATTAATCTTTTGTGATTACCGTATCTATTGTCCTTTTAAGTTGCTTTCTTCATGCTCGCTAGTACTTCAACTCCCACTACCCACCAGTATGTCAATGATGGTAGTACAAGCATAAATTTACCCAGCAGGCTTTTCCAGAGCTTCTAAACCATTCATGCTGTCTCTTGTTTGCACGAATGATTTCATTTCTAATTCTATCACTTCTTGTCTTGCCATCTTAAAATCCAATTTCATCTAGTTTCTATCATTTTGACATTCGCTCACTAATTCTCAAATCCTGAATTTATTTATGTGGTCCTACCAAGGGATGCCTTAACATCTTGACTGAATCAGATATCAAGCATATCTGATTTGAACTCTTCTGGTAGTGTGTGCAGAGTGATTTTGACATCTCTGTTTTCATTGTTATTATTTACCATAAATTGCAGTTCCAAACTACAATTAAGTAGGCAAATACCTTCAAGTTGTTAGAAATTGCCAGCCATTCTGGCTCTATAAACATACTGATAAAGTAGTCTGAATATTTATGAACCGGCCATTGACAAGTTTATATGTTGTTTCATGTTCGTTTTGGTGGAATGAAATTTGTTGGTTGTAAATTCTTATGTGGATATTATTTAAATATGAACAAATTTTGTTTCTATTTGTTCGTGACTAGAAGTGTGGATGCAGGGTGGCAATGCATTGGCATCACTGCTCATAAATCCTCACTGTTGTTTAAAAGTTTTGGTCCTGTGCAAATGTCAACTTGGCGTTCTTGGTGTTCTTCGGATACTTCAAGCATTAGCAGATAATTGCTTTCTTGAAGAGCTCAACTTGGCAGAAAATGCCTATCTGGATAATGATAGTACTTCACTCTACAGCCTAATGACAACTAAAGAGAGCCCAAACTCCCTGCAGACAATTCTCAAATTTTTTGGTTCTTCATTGAAGCCATCAGCACCAGTGGAGGATCAAGCTGCTGAACTGGACTTGTGTACAGCTAAAACTGACTGCAATCACCTAGAAGTTGCTGATAGTGAAGATGAGCCAATCAGGGTGGAACCTGCCGTATCTGGTTTTGATGGCAGTTGCATGAGCTCATCTCAAAAGAATCCTTCTAATTTGGAGTGCCAATACATTCAAGAGCTTTCAACTGCTATTACTATGGCGAAACAGTTGCAGTTACTGGATCTTAGTAATAATGGATTCTCAGAACAAGTTGTAGAAATGTTATATACTGCATGGTCATCAAGTTCAAGAGCTGCTTTAGCTCAGAGGCACGTTGGGAAACATACAATCCATTTTTCCGTGCAGGGGAACAAGTGTTGCAGCGTGAAACCCTGCTGCCGAAGGATATAAGTCTCTTCTAATAACTTCAAATTTATTCTAAGATTATAGTAAAAAGCTTCACATCAGACAGGCAGAGAGAACCATGTGTGTGTGTCCTCATTCTTCAACTGGGCTACTTCAGATCTGCATCAAATTTTACGATGGCATCTTCTTGAATGCCACATGGTAACACGAATGGAGCATGGACACACAATGTTCATGTAAATATATTTGAAGCTTACATGCATTCCTTTTGGTGTGCTGGATCATGACATCCATTCCCATATCGATTCTAGTCTCCCTCCCTCTTGAGGACCAGTAGCCACTACCTATATTACCTTGGTATCGCCTTTCCTTGTGCTATATATGGCAGACAATTTTGTAAATTGACTGCTTGTAGTTTGGAATGAATTATGTACAATCATCTCGCATTGTGCTTCTGGGCTTGCAATTTGTGAATTTGACAGCCTTAGAATTTGTTCTCTAGATTGTAATTCTTTCTAAGTAATACTACTTTCGGGCACATGATTGTGTTTTGGATTCTATTCTTAGATTGGGTTTCAGGAAAAATTTTCAGCTAGACATAGATCAACATGTGTCTAGTAGTTGACTGAATTTTTGATTCTCATTCTAACCTTGGAAGGGCAAATGACCTAGATTTTCTCATGCCATTTGACCAATTTAACTGTGGTCTTATTCTATGCAGCTGTAATTAAAATCCCATTACGTTTTTGGATATGCCCAATTTCAGCACTTTATCAGATTTCAGTTTTAAAATAATCGATAGCAAATATTTAATGGTCAGAGGGGAGCCATAGGTTTGTCTCTATGCTTAGTTTATATTTATATATTTATAAATCTTCCACATAGATTTCTTTTAATATAAATTTTTTTATCTTACTCGTTGTTGATAGATCACTCGCTTATTATTACTGAAAAATTTTGATTTCACAAAAATTCATAGTTGGAACTACAAGTGTTAAAGTATAACATGATTCGTTAACACGATATGAATATGATAAAAAATTAGAGGTTTGACTTTTTTTTAAATCACCCGTTTCATAAGAAATTGAATTGGACCTGAAATAATTAATAAATAAATTAGAAATGGGTGAAATTAATCAAAAGAAATACACAATATGATTCGTTTGTATATTGGTTATTTATGGTACAAATTTGATATGATACGATTCATTAGACGCAAATTAACAAAAAAAATCATGTATGAGTGAAGCATTTTTTGTCACAAACTCACTAAAACTTGATATAAACTCACCTTACCCGACACGATTAACCGCCACACTTAGCACACTTCGAGTATGGGGGTTTATAAAATGTCCATCACAAGACATTATATCGTATGATATATATACATGTTCAAGGAAAATGCTATGTTCACCAATTGTTTTACCAAATTGTAGATCTCAAATGATGCGGCAAATTGAGAGCCATTGAATAGTTAGTGAAAACTTGTGGAGCCTACTGATCTTATGGTTCACATTTATTTGAGATAGAAAATTTGATAAAATTTTTAGTGGATATGGCACTGTTGTATGTTCAATGGGCCAATCAATCAACACGGGAAGCAATGCAACCAAGTTGAGTGGGCAGTGCTGTATCCCCCTCCCCGTCCCCCTCCCCCTCCCCTTTTTCTTTTAATTTTTGTTTTTTTTTGGGGGGGAGGGGCGTTAGTTTGGTAAATAATAATGATATCACGTCTTTATCAGCACATAATGATGTATTATTGGATTGATAATATCTCATTCACATATGTCACATATATACTGCTAAATTTTAGCTGCTGTTGTTGATTGGGAAAAAAATTATATTTATATACCCGTAATGAGAAAATGATACTTGCGGTATGTAGCATTTCTGCGCAAAAAAATTAGTCATGCGGGAAAAAAATATTTTTTTTGAGAAATCACGGTTTTCGCTAAACTAACTCATACCTAATTGCTTTGCTTTGCTTTTTTTTTTTTTTTTGGTACTTGCAAGACCTTCATTGTCACAAAGCATTAGTACCTCACCCAAGCAAACCCAAGTTGATGATTTCTCAACCAAAACCCAGTTAACCCAAATTAACGTGTGTCACATTATGCTTCGATATATCCAATGCATAAGGTTTCTATCGATTGTGCATTGGAAGGGAAGTTCTTTATTGTGCTAGATTTTTTGCAATTGACCTTAGTTTAATATATTCACGAATTTTTTGATTCCATCTTCTTAATTTTAAATTAAAAGTGCTTGCAATTGACTTTTATTTTTCTCCTAGAGCTCGTCTCTATTTTTCTTTGACTAATGATTGTTTTATTTGTTATATTTTAATTGATTTTTAGTAGCATGATTATGCTTGGTTCTTAAATTTTATTTTCGCAACTTTGTTGTTCTAATATCCCAATCACAATGTTTGGGAGGTAGCTAATCAAATAAATTAAAAGAGTTGAAGATTGTAACAAATCGATTGCATAAACTAGTGAATGAATGATCAATAGATGACTAATAGCTTCTTAATTACAAAATGACAATTAGCCTCACTTTTTATAAAAGGTGATAATTAGTGTATTTTCTGTTTATATAAGATTGGGATAAGAAAAAACTAAAATATGTAATTAAAGTGCCCACACAGAATCAAATTCATGGCTCCCCCGCAGACTATATCCATACTTTTTGGTAAAGAAGATGATGTTGTCAATGATCTGAACTTGTTTGGAAATAAAATATTAAATTACAGGAACATTCAATGTATCGACACTTGATATCCTAGATAAATTGAGGAGGTGCCACACGGAAAAACATGAAGGAATACGGGAGATAATCAGCCACAACCATATTTGAAAAAGGAGAAATAACTAATTGGAGGTTACCAGTCAATAATTGTCGACAGAAGCAAAACCGTCGAAGGTAATGACAATAAAAAGGGCACTTAGTGGAGAAGAAATGATACACTCCAACCCCCCAATGACCCACGATTTGGGCATCATTAGGAATAGTTTTAGGAGGCAATTAGTCTGTAATTAAGACTGTTTATTCAGTCTTTTATAATCGAAGTCTTTTTCGATTGAATTAATAAATGAATCATTTTTTACCAGTTCTCTATTTGTGTTGTTTAATTCTTGCATAGGTGTGAGTTTTCATCGTCTTTTCATCCAAGGAAATCCTAAAAGAAAGACATTTGAACTCATTCCAAACAATTGCCTGAAAGTTGTCTGTTTATCGGGATATATTCGCCGATCCCAGCTGATTTTGGAGTAACAATCTTTTGACACGTCCGGTGGACAACATTACTAACTTGGATAAAGAAAATTGGTCGAACAAGGAAACAAGACGAAATTGTATTTGACACTAATGAAACTGTGTAAATGATGCCAAACAGTGGTAATCATAAAACAAGTTCAAGCACCAATCTAGTGGCCAAGATAGTTTGCAGATGCAATAATTTGTACAAAACTTGAAGCAGGTACTGCACAATCCTAATTCTGACATTAGACAAGATTTAGTTAATGCCATGCATGAATTAATGAATGGTTAGACACCAATGGCAGGACCAATTAGTCAAAAAACAATCACTATCGTTAGAAATCAAATGGTGGAAGAAGGAAACACCATTCCTGTGGTGCTTCCTGTGGAAAACCAAATGCCACCACCAATGTTAACCAACGAAGGACCAGACCCACCACACCAAAATCACTTTAATTTGGTTTTCGATGGGGGAATTTGTTGAAATGTCCCCTAAGTTCTTCTTAGGAAGGAATCCTAGCGGTAGAAATGGTCGAAGGATGACTCTTGAATTCCCTAGAAGGGGTCATAAGAGACATGCTATGCCTCCATTGAAACCAATAGAGGAATTTAATCCAAGGCTAGGGGCAATCCTTTGACCAGTTTGAAAACTTAGAAGGCCACAATAACATGGCTTTTAATAGAAATCAATTGGAGAAATGATTCAAGATCTGTATGGTCCTGGTCTCAGAAAGATTGAAAGGCCTGTGTCAACCACAGAGCACATAGGTAGATGCACCTTCCAATGTGGAAAAGTTGGAAATAATGAGAATTTAAAAATGAAACTGTTTCCATAGGCTTTGTCTAAAATAGCATTTGTTTGGTTCATAAATTTTCTTGCCAATTCAATTCACACTTGAGAAGAAATGGAAGAGAAGTTTCATACTCCATTCTTTAGGAATGAACCATAGATTTTGATGACAGATCTGTCAAGATTAAGGCAGAAATCAAAAGAATTTGCAGAACAATATATCGACAGATTCAAAAAAGGCAGAAATAAATGTCATGTTTATTTGCCTGAATTTGAATTGGTTAAAACTAGCCCAAAATGGCTTAGATTTCAAATTAAAAAAGAAATTTGAAGGAATGGAGTTCAAAGATCTCTTTGAACTCTCAACTACGCTACAAGATATAAGATGTTGCTCAAAGAAGAGCCAGAGGAAAAATAGTTCACTTGAAACTTATTTCTAGGACTTCAGTGGAGAAGTTGAAATTAATGTAGCATAGATCATAGGGAAGTCACCAATTATGTGTAATACCTTGAAAAAGATTGAGGATCTTGTGAACATGTCATCTAACCATCATTTCAAGAAGGATGCACCCTCAACCTATCGACCGTATTCTTTTGATCTATCGATGGTTGATGCTCTATTTGATGAGTTAATCAACCAAAAATTTATTGTCATGTCTCAAAGACATAATGTTCCACCAAAAAAGGATAAAAAAGAAAAAGGATAAAAAAGAAAAAGAATACTGCAAATAACATAATTCTTTTAGGCATTCAATGAAAATTTGCATCACTTTCAGAAATCGTGTGTAGGATTTAATTCAAAAGAGAATGCTTAAATATGCTTCAAAAGAAGAAGAAGTCATGGGTGTGGACAATGATCCTTTCCCTAAAGAATTTAATATTAATATGGTGCCTACTAATTTACAAGAAGAAAAAAAGATTGCCGGTTTGGTGGTAGGCAATGAAAGAATTGTCCCCAAGATGAGGAAACTAGTCCATAGTAGGCTTGGTCCTAAACAAGAAAAGCCTTTGGTCATATGCTTTAAGTGTGCCAGAGAAATGGCCAAGCCAGATGCTATACCACTAGATGATGTGGTAAGAGAATTTACAGACAAAGATTTCCAATTCAACTCCAGAGGATAAGAAGATGTCTAGATCTACAATGGTAACGAGAAATTATTTGATGGTGCAGACCCAGGGATTTTCAAACTCTAAGAAAGGTACCTGCATGAGCATGATCCTTATTACTACCCTGAGAATTAGGGCACCCCAAGAGGTACCAGTTATCAAGGCCAAGCAAAGAAGGAATGACTGCAAAACATGGACCATTTTGCTGGACCATCGATGGCCAGATAAAATGTTTGGTAGAAAATAAAAAAGCAAGAATATTAGGAAAGACAGAATTAGAAAAGAAAATGGCGATTTGAAGTCATCATAAGGCTGGATCCATGACAAAAAGTGGCACCATGTTTAACATCCAAAATTCTCTTTTGGAGCATGATACCAGACACTTTCTAGGACTCGAAAAAGGAGAGAACAAATGAAGTTTATTACTTGGATAAGAAGGCGAGATCTTACTCCCCTAAAGGCCTATTCAAAACCAAGTCCATCAACAGAAAAGAGAATTCCCACATGGACTTGGGAACAACAGAAAGAAATCAAGGAAGCCCAAACAAAACATGATTTCCTAGATCAAAAAATTGTTGAGTTCAAGTAAATTCTTAATTTATTTGTGGGAAAACCAAAGAAGAAACCAGCAAATTCATCAGCAAAAGGTAAAGAGAAGGTGGAAGAGGACAAATAAATGTTCTCAGATAAAGACCTTATGAATTTTGAGGACATAGAGCCTCTCCTTAGAGATGATGCAACATGCAACATGATTTTGATTTTGCCTGAGACATTCAAGGCTAAGCCAGGAGAACCAAATCAATTACAAGGAGATGTAGAAGGCAACATTGAGTTAGTGGTAGTTTTTACGTAAGCTGCAAATGAACCTAGGCCTGATGAGAGGTCTATAAGTGTAGAACAAAGAGCTTGGGGCAAATAGAGTGGTGTTACATTCCCCCAAGAAAACATTGGTCAAACATTTGAAGCCACTATATATATACAAGCCCACATCGATGGTCAACCAGTTAGCAAAGTTCTGGTTGACAATGGGACAGTGGTCAACTTCTTACCTTCAAGGATGTGTGTTAAACAAAGGAGATGAAGACCTACACCACACAAACATAAAATTTAGCTACTTTGTTGGGGGCTCATCCTCTACAAGGGGAATCTTGCCTGTACAAATTTAAGTGGGCAATAGAAAAACTTCAACAACATTGTTTGTCATCATCCAACTTCAATGCTCGTCTAAGAAGAGATTGGATATACACCAATGGCTGTGTGCCATCATCCATGCATCAAGCATTAATCTTCCTGAAAAATAGAGATGGTGAAGGAAGAAAAGGGATGGAAGTGTATTGGGCAGTTACCAACACATTCTCTGTAGATGTAAACAATGTAGAAACTCAATTCTACCAAAAGAACTTGACTTCAATTGAGTAAAACAACTGCAAAAGCCAATTCAACAAATATGTTGAAGAGAATCTACATCCGATCTGCCATGAGTTTGCTAGGCCTGGCTTCTTACAGCCAAGGCTTGAAAACAAAGAGTTCAAAGAAATTAATGAATAGAGCCAGCAAGAGTTTCTAGAATAGCAAGAGGTTGCCATTAAAGCCACACTGACAAGGTTATTTTCATATACTTTGAAAGAAAGAGTAAAGGCATTAGGTGATGCCTCTATTGATTGGGTTGAATGTGTGTTAGAAAGTGGTCCAAAAAACATAAACCAGAACATAGGAGTGAAGAATCTTCATTCTGCACTTGTGAAGTTAGATGATGTAAAGGCAGATGTCTAAGACCTTTTGGAAGAAATAAATCTAGGGGATGAGACTAACAAAAGACCTATCTACATTAATACAACACTTGGAGCATACTTTCAAGCAAAAGATGATTGAGTTACTAAGAGAGTTCAAAGACTGCTTTGCATGGAGTTACAAAGAAATGCCTAGTTTAGACAGATCATTAGTGGTGCACAGACTGTCACTTAAGAGGGGTTTCCATCCTCACAAGCAACCACCTAGAAATATGACCATTGAAGTCAAACTTCTAATCAAAGAAGAAATTGAAAGATTGTTGAAAGTTGGCTTCATAAGGATTGTCAGGTATGTTGAATGGCTCTCTAATATTGTCCCTGTAATAAAAAAGACTCGAAAAATTAGGGTGTGCATAGATTTTAGGAATCTAAACACTGCAACCCCTAAAGATGAATATCATATGCCTATAGCAAACATTTGATCGATTCTGCTGCTAGGTATGCTATCTTAACCTTCATGGATGGACACACTGGCTATAATAAAATTTTTATAGCAGAAGAGTGTGTCCATAAGACTGTCTTTAGATGCCTAGGTGCATTGGATACCTATGAATAGATAGTGATGCCATTTGACCTTAAAAATGAAGGGGCCACCTACCAAAGGGCAATGAAACTGTTTTTTCATGACATGATTGCGAAATCTATGGAGGTTTATATCAATGATGTGGTTATCAAATTTGATGACCAAGAATCACATTTGAAAAATCTTAAAATAATTTTTCCAAAGAATGAGAATGCATAAACTAAAAATGAATCATTTAAAATGTGCATTTGGAGTTTTTGCTAGTAATTTCTTGGAATTTTTGGTTCATCAGAGAGCAATTGAAGTGGATAAAAAAAAAGCTAAGGTCATCATAGTGGCCCAGGCTCCATCAAGTAAAACAAAATTGTAGAGATTCCTAGGCCAAGTAAGGTTAGAGGTGGATTTTAAATGGGAGGCTGTACACTAGAAAACTTTTGAAGAAATCAATGAATACTTGATAAAGCCTCCAGTGTTGATGCCACCAAAGAAAAGAAAGCCATTGAAGCTGTATATCTCAACAAGGCAGAAGTCCATTGGTAGCTTACTTGCACAAGATAATGACCAAGGCCATGAACAAGTAGTCTATTATTTGAGTAGGAAATTAAGCAATGTTGAATATAATTACTCATCAATAGAAAAGCTTTGTCTGGCTTTGTACTTCTCTGCAATAAAATTAAGGTATTATTTTCTTTAATTAACTGTTTGCATTATTGGTCAAACTGGTAAAGTTAAATTTATACTTACAAGACATCTATTAAGAGGCAGAATGGGAAAATGGTTCTTTACCTTAACAGAATACTATTTTCAATATGCGCCACAAAAGAAAGTTATTTCCTAGCAGACCATCTACGTGTTTTTATTGAGCAAGACATATTTGAAGTCGGGTGTATAGAAACGACAACATGGAAACTGATGTTTTATGGTTCCAAGAATGAAGAGGGTGTAGGAGTTGGAATTGTTTTGGTATCACCAAAAAGAAAAATGTTCCAGTTTTTCTATTAATTAGATGAAACCTTGGTTTTATCAAATAATCAAGTTGAGTATGAGGTTTTAATCATAGGTCTGGAAACAACTATAAGTATGAAAATAAAAAACCTGGTGGTGATTCACAGTTAGTAATTAGACAGGTGTAAAGGTGGTACAAATGTAATCATCATGCCTTACAGAAATAGAACACTATTGTACAATCACTTATCCAAGGTTTCAAGGATGTTCAATTTAAACATGTTATGAGACTTCATAATGGCGAAGCCAATGAAATGGCTCAATTTGCCTCTGGACTTAGAATTCCAGAAGGCATGAATGAAAGAATAATTAAAATACAAAAGAGATACTCACCACCAGTGGTATCATGGCTAGTAGATATACTGGCTATAAAAATAAAGGAATTTGACTGGAGATTCCCCATCATAAAGTATCTACAAGATCCATCTCAAAGAACATAAAGACTTGTTAGGAATCAAGAAGTAAATTATGTCTTAATGGAAGATCAATTGTTCAGAAAAACTCCAGAAGGCCTGATGCTGTTATGTGTCAGCAAGTTGGATGCTTTGAAACAAATCCAGAAGAAAACATAAAAAGACCTACAATAAAAAGGTCAGATTCAAAAGTTTTGCTGAAGTGGATTTGGGTTGGAAATTCATTACCTTTGGGTAGTAAAGACAAAGAATATGACAAATGGTCCCCTAACTGGGAAGGAACTTTTTAAATAGGAAAAATATTGCAAGGTGGAGCATATCATCTGCAATATCTAAAAGGAAAATGACATAAGAAATCCATTAATGGAAGA
The DNA here is from genome assembly GCA_951799425.1 of Ilex aquifolium. NCBI lineage: Eukaryota > Viridiplantae > Streptophyta > Magnoliopsida > Aquifoliales > Aquifoliaceae > Ilex > Ilex aquifolium. The sequence continues at coordinate 30,725,135 of OX637391.1, forward strand.
TATTTGAAGAGATATCATCCGACTATGTGGGAATCTTATGACACAAATTAAAATAACTATATGTAGAGGCCATTAGGTGAGGCCCATGTATGTTATAGTGGTTTTTACAAGAAATAAAAGAAAAGCTTAATTAGATATTAGGAAAAGGAAAAACTTGCATTCCTAAAATATTTTACAAATGATTGAAGGGCCACATAAGTTTGGCTATTACACAAAAAGAAAAAGGGGATTATAAAAATCAAATTAAACCTTTCATAATTGACACTAATTGGCTTACATTCTTTTTCCACTTAAGTTATATTCTGACCTATCCTAGGAAAAATCAAAAGAATTTTCCGCTTCAGAGGATGGCATGATTGAAGAAGGCACTATGTCAAAAGGAATTCCTTGGCGGATTGGATAAAGATTTGATTCAACTTCATTGATTGTAGTCTCCTCTGCCACTTGGATAAGTTGCCTAGAAGAAGATACATCATTTTCTTCAACATCAACTCCTGTTAGTTGTTGTTTAGACTTTTTCTTTAAAGGAGAAGTATCCCTAACAACAGGACCTTAAAGAAGATCTGTCACAAGATTACCTGCCACATAAAATGAAAACTCTAAAGGATTAACCAAGGATGACCCTACTTGAAGTTCGCCAAGTAAATCTATTGGCAAAAAGGATAGGACGTTTGATTTTTGATTGGCAAAACATAGTCTGGATATGCAACTATCTGAATTATCACAAAAAATCATAGCTGAATTATTTTACCACTACTTCACAAAAAATGGAGAGAAAAATGGTTCCCCGCAAAGATGTTTAAAATGAAAGGCCTTCAATGATTTATTATAGGTCGAGAAGATTAGATGAAAATGATAAGGATCTCTGAGTTTGAGCCTTTAAGTTACAGGATCATCGATGAAAGAGTGCATAAAAGGCACTGAAACTCTTTGACTAAAGCCAAATTGTTTGGCTATTTGGTTGAGAGAATAATTCTCAAAACTACACTTGGAGTACATGGAATCATAAATTGCACCGCCCACATGAAGGTAGCGAGGAGGAGAACAATGCCCTAGAATGTGTGGTAATAATCAGCTTCCTTATTAGTGGGTTCGATAGAGCTGTTGAAAAATGCTCTAAGACGTAAAATGAGTAGAGGCATTCAGAAAAAAGGCAATAACAGAGGTGGATACCTTTCAAAGTCCACGTAGAAGAATGTCTTCAAATAAAAATAAAATTCTTATGAAGAGATGGGGAAACTGGCATAAGAAAGTAATTCACATTACTAATAAGTTTAAATTTCGGAAAGGAGAGTTATTCAATGGCCCAAGTGTTAGGGAAGTAGGCATATAGCCAGGCTTCGAATAGCCAAAAAGGTCCTCCACAATTGCTTTCAGTTCCCCCTTTCGTCCATATTAAAAAGGCCTCTATAAAGTGCTCCTAAAACAATAGGAGCTAAGGCCATAACCTTTCGATTGACCAAAATAACAACAATATTGAAGTACTCCCTAGTAATTTTGAGACTAGGGATGCAAAGGACAAAGCAACCGAGGTAGTGAAGGAGGAAAATGACATGTTCTTCATAAGAACGAGGGGCAAAGTTTGGCTTGCAAAAGAAGGTAATGTGGTTTAAATAATTGAAGTTATCTAGAAGATCTGGCAAAATATGCTTAGGCTTTAGACATGCAGTTACCTCTATCTCAGTCAATGAAGGCCCTGTCACATGCACAACATCAATAATAGATGGAGACATCATGCCAAGAGGAAGTAGCATGACATTTCAAGATTGCGACCAAAAATAGATGGCTGCACCTATGAGCCAATGATTCATGTATAGTGGGCTTGTTGAGAGCTTTATCTACTCATAAATTTTATGTTCCCTCCATTGGTCAAAGAAATGCGTCTCCATTCGTTCTACCCATCAAACCATTATTGGTTTGCATCAACCCAAGGCTTCAAAGGAATAAGGCCTTGATCCCAAGACTTCCCCTTGGGAAATAGGACGATGAAGCGTCAAAATTTGCCCTCGGAAAATATGATAGTGCTCAGATAGCCCTAGAAAAAATGTCTAATTTGAAGGCAGGGCCCAATACAAAATTTGGGCTAGAATCCAATGAAAGGATCAAAATGTTGTCATCTATTGAGTCCCGAATGGCGTACCTAAGACTAGTAGGAAAGCAAGGAATGAAATGAGCATTCAGAGGAGGAAGAAAAGAAGAGGAATGACCTATTTTTTGTTTAGATGCCATTGGAAAGCATCAAATAGAAAGAACAAGAAATAAAAAATCGTTGAATGCAAAAAAAAGTCGACGATAGGAAGTACGAAGGTAGGTTTAAGTGAATAGTGCCGCAGTCGAAACCTTTAAATAGGTGTTCAGAAGCTAAACAGTTACAACTGTTAATTTATCTGAGTTATTATTTAATTAAATGAGGGGGCTATTGTCTAGACATAAAATATTAAATCTCAGGAATATCTAGTGTATCGACACCTGACATCCCAAATAGGGTTGTTAATCGAACTGAGCTACTCGAGCTCGGCTTGAGTTCGGCTCGTTTTGGGCTTGTTCGACTATTGTAAACAAGCCGAATATGAACATAATTTTAGGCTTGTTTATAAACGAGCCGAGCTCGAGCTCGAGCTCGAATTCGAATTCGAATTCGAGCAACTTGAATAGTTTGATTAAGCTTGATATTTTTTACCTAGAGTTACTATTATTTTTAGTGGTTCAATTATAGCTGTCCATTCCAAACCTCTATTGAGATCTAACGGTGATGACAACGTCAACATGTATATTAACCTGTCTAACCCTAAATCCCTAATACACCCAAACCCAGGTGCCGTCTACATACAACTCTCAACTCTAAAGCCTGAACGGTGAAGCTGAAGCCCTCAACTCTACTGTCTACATCTCTCGTCGTCGTCTGCCACTCGCCATCTACTTACAACTCTCAACTCTCAAGCCCGAACGGTGAAGCTGAAGCCCTCAACTCTATTGCCTACAATCAAGGGTTGGTCCAAAACAGAGGTATATATATGTGATTTTGCATATATTCGAATAAAGGAGGTTTCTGATATGGTTTTTATGGATAAACGACTCTCTGTCCAATGAAATAGATAGATTCTTTGTCCAATATAGATCCACTGGTCTTGGTCCCAACTTGCGTGCCCATCAGTTCAGGATTACTGCTCTCTGGTCTCTTCAAACAATTCATTAGTGCTTAAGGAACATATTTCACATATTGATTCCCCAGAAAAAGAATGATAATGTTTGCAACTTTGCCTACCTTCTGCTTCAAATTCAAAGATTAATTCTGCCACAATTAATGTGTTAAACCCAACTGTTGGCACTACTTCTTAAGTTAATAATCTAGCTGGGTAAATATTCTTCTTTATCTTTCGGAAGAAAACAACATGATGGTTTTTATTTCTCCCAACTAGAATAAACAGACAAGTCGAGCATTATCCAGCTTTCAAAGCCCAAATGATGTAATGTAAGTAAAGTTATGCTTACCAAATTATGTGTGCTTGTGACTATATCTCTATTTGTATTATTAGAAATAATGGTATGGGATGTGAGTGTGCCGACTATGATGTGGGAAACATCACAGTTGTTGAGGGAATTTTCTTTGATGTCATCATTGTTTGTCTCTCGGTCTTTGACTCCCTGTATTGGATTGTTTGTGCTATTTTGTTTCATCATTTGATTTTGATAAAATGCCTATAGATAAAATGCCTATAGAACATATGCTATTTTATCTGACATGAGTTCTCTAGTGATTAGATTCATATGCTATTTTATCTCTAATTTCATCTTTGTTTCGGTCAGATGGCTTCTGATTTTGTGCCCCCTAGTACTGAAAATGTTGGTGGAGATCAAGAAGCTATCGTTAATGGTGCTGCTATGATTGAAGGGCCTTCTAAAAATGAACCTCTCCAAAAAAAATCCAGGAAGAAGACCTCGAAAGTTTAGGATGAGTTGGAGACAATATATGAAAATGGAACAAGAAAGACCAAGTGCAACCATTGTAAAATAACTCTTTCTTTGGGTCGAGAGGCTCCCACAACTCATCTGAAAAGACACTTATTGACTTGTACAATTCGTCAAGCTTCTGTTTCTGGCCAAAAGAAAGGACCCACTCAACAATTATTGGCTCTTTCGTCAACAGCTTCCGATGGGTCTGTAACTGTAACTGGTGGGTTGGCAGCTTATAAGTTTGGCAAGGAGAAGGTAAGAGAAATTTTAGCAAAAATGATAATAGTGCATGAGTATCCTTTTAGGATGGTTGAACATGAACTGTTTGTGATGCTTCTTAAATATCTTAACCCACGTTTTGAGCTAGTTAAACGCCTCACCATAAAAAATGATTGCTTGAAAATATATGCGAATGAGAAAATGAAATTGAAGAGAATGTTTTCTACTGTTGACCGAATTAGCTTGACGACAGACTTATGGACCTCCAATCAAACAATCGGGTACATGTGCCTTACCGCACACTTTTTGGATGCAGACTAGAAGTTACAAAAACGTATCTTGAATTTTTGTTGCTTGGCACCTCCACACACAGGTTTTGTGATTGCTGATTATATTTACAAGTGTCTGACTGATTGGGGGATTGAGGATAAGGTGTCTACCATTACTCTAGACAATGCATCCTCAAATGATGTAGCAGTGAGAAATTTGAAAGATAATTTTTCTGTTAAAGGTAAGCTTTATTTCAATGGTAGAATATTTCATGTTCGGTGTTGTGCATATGTTTTGAATCTAATGGTACAAGATGGCTTGGATGAGATAAGAGATGTAATTGAAAACATACGTGAGAGTGTGAAATACTTGATGATGTCTCCTTTGAGACTTGATAAATTCAATGATATTGTAAAACAATTGCATTTGCCAACAACTAGGAGATTGATTCTTGATGTGCCTACTCAGTGGAACTCAACATATGAAATGTTAGAATCTGCATTTGCGTTTAAAGAAGTGTTTCTCAAGTCTGTTACATGCGTGTGCTGTTAATCAAAATTTGGATATGGTAAATAACGTTTCTTTAAATTGCGTCAATATTCTTTCATGAGATTATGCCAAACATAAGTAGTTGCTTCCTTAAAATTTCACTAATTTCCTAATTGTGCATGTGATTTGTCGATTGGCCACCCTCTGATCACATGATCTGTGAGCAACAAGTCACTATAATCGGAGCGAACTTTTGCTGAGAGCATTCTACGAAAGGTTTGTGGAATCGAAGCTATCCATGGAAGGTGGAAAAAGGGAGTGTTTGTTATGTAACAATTCTTGTGGCGTGAATGATCATTCCTACTACATTGGGAATTCCAAATGCTAATGTAACAGATGCTAATTTTTGTATAGAATAAATACCTATGAAAGAGGGACATGCGGGATATAAGTCAAAATTGAGAGTTGAGTGCCTCAACGACCATGATGCTAATTTACTTTAATTAGCAATCTCACATACACACCTGTTCGACTGAAGTTTGTGGGTAGCTTCACTGGAAACCCTCACGAGACAACACTCGTCCGCTAGGGTAAACCTAGTGGTTCAACGGCTTGTTGCATAAGCTAAATGCAACCGGATGACCTACGAAAATGGCATTAGGAGTAGATTTGTTTTTGTATTACTAGAGACTAGCAATATTTAGGTTGGGGAGTGTGATTAGCATGTTACTATGCCATTTTAAGACTAATTGTACTTTGATGGAGTTTAAGTGATGACATTTCAGGCCCTAAACTGAACAAGGACTCAAGAACAACAAATACCACACTTGGATGCAACACCAACACATTAGAGCCCAAAATTGGAGAAGCTTGGAGCACAGCCAGAACGTTCGAACGCCAACTCACATTCGAACGTCCACATTGCACCGTAGCAGACTTAACTGCTAAGAGAAGGCATGTTGCAGTTAGGAAAGAAGACTGAAGCTCTGAGGCACTTGAGTGTCACGTTCGAACGCCAACTCACGTTCGAACGTGCACTTGAGTTGATTGAAGACCAGACTACTGCATAGAGTTGGAACTGAACTTCACAGAAGACCAACATATCACTCGAGTGAAAGGAACATAACACATTTGGCATTCGAACGCCCTTAGTGCAAAAACAGAAGAAACGTTCGAACGGCGGTCAACGTTCGAACGACCATAAAGCAAAAACAGAAACAACGTTCGAACGCCAACTCACGTTCAAACGTTCTCCACAGACTGGCAACAGAGTAGTTGGCTTTTCACTTGGACTTGGGTGGCATACACTATTCCTTTACCTCCTCTTGTCTCCTCCTCTTGCCTATAAATACTCCCCTTGTTGGAATGCTAAGAGAGCCAAGTAGAAGGGCTGATGGAGGCTTAGACTCCCACTCACATTGTAGATTTAAGCTTATGTTTTCCTTGTATGAAGTCTTTATTTTAGAGATTAGTTTGGCTTTAGTCCAACATCTTCTTGTTTGTTATAAGAGTAGTTTTATGTTTATGCTTTCATTTACATGCATAGAAGGGAGTTAGTTCATCTTTTGGTTGAGGAAGCAACCCTCCATTTCTTGGTTGAGGAAGCCACCCTCCAAATGTGATTAGCTTTCTTCTACTTTTATTGTTTATGTACTTCACTTCCATTGCTTGACCTTCTTTCTTTCTTAGAGGAGTGAAACACTTCCACTTTTCTAGAGCTTTACCAAAGCCGTGAAGGGTGGAACGTGATTCACTCAATCTTTGTTAAAGATTGGCTCCTTGTTCATTGTTATTTTATCTTTTAAGTCTTCTACTTGGAGGGATGAGCATTACTCACTTTTCTAGCTTTACCAAAGCCATGAAGAGTGAGTAGTTTCTCATTTACTCTTTAGTAAGAGGAGAAGGGCATGTATAAGTTATCCGGGAATTATATTTGTGCTCTGTTCTAATGCTTAACGTTTATTTCTCTTTGTTTATTAGATGATTGATTGCATCTAATAAAGCTAAGGTACTTTATATAATCATGGGTTCTTTCTATGACATGGATGACTCTTGCATAGAAAGAATCATTGGTTCAAGGCAAGCACCCCGGCTAGGTCTTCAGGACTACCCTTCAATCCTCCCCCTTATTGTGCTTCATTTAAAGAAAAGAATATTAATGTCATGATTGGATGTCTTGTAGAAATACTTGCTTGTTTGTAGACGGGTTAAGTCTCGGCACAGCCAATTCTTGTAAACTTCTAGAAAGACATCGGAATCATATTCTTAATTCTCACAGTCCATCTTTATCTTCCGATTAACTTGCTGTTGACACGGGAGTTAATTGAGTTATCAAGCACAAGTATAATAAACCGGATAATTAACTACATGTACAGATCCTTGAACTAAAGAGTGACCCCTTTTCATTAGCATTTATCTCCTGTTTTGTTAAGAAAATTCTCTTGGAAAGAATCTTATATTATGTCCAGGAAATCTCACCTCTCTCAACAAATCTCAAAGTTCACAAACGATTGGTCTCGACCACTGTTTATCTCAAAAACACTAACATAAGTTCCTTGTGGATTCGACTCCGGACTCAAACCGGATTATTACTATAGCTTGACTGCCTGCACTTGGGTGTACACATTTCGGATCAAGTCATATACCTTATGCGAGTGTTGTTGGCAGTTTAATGTATGCACATGGTTGTACCAGGCCTCACAATACTTTTGCAGTTAGTGTTCTTGGCAGATATCTTTCTAAACCAGGATTAAATCACTGGGTGACAGCTAAGAAAGTTATGTGAAACTTGCGAAGAACAAAAAATTACATGCTTGTTTATAGGAGAGTTGATAGTCTTGAGGTGATTGGTTGCTCTGATTCAGATTTTGCTGGGTGTCTGGATGATTTAAAATCCACTTCAAGATATATTTTCATGTTAGCTGAAGGAGCAATAACATGGAAGAGTGTTAAACAAACTCTCATAGGTTCTTCCACTATGCAAGCTGAATTTGTAGCTTGTTATGAAGCTGCAACACAAGCTATATGGCTAAGGAATTTTATTTTAGGACTTATGATTGTTGATTCCATCTCTAGACCACTAACAATTTATTGTGATAATAGTGTTGTGTTCTTCTCAAAGAACAACAAACATTTTAGTGGGTCTAAATATATGAAAATTAAATATCTTTCTGTTAGGGATCTTGTGAAGAAAAGTGACATTGTGATCGAACATATTGATACATAATCAATGCTTGCTAATCCTTTAACTCTAGTTTGATACTTTTTCTAGTTGTTTGATTTATTTTGCAGGTAAATTGATTGATTTAAAGTAATAATGGATAATGCAAGTGAAGCAATCACTAGAGGAAGAATCATAACTGATAAGGATTGAAGAGTCAATGTTGAGATAGGAAGACTTGAAGATAAATCAGCAATTTAATCCTTATAAGAGTCTAAAGTGAGAAGAAAACTCATTTAAAGTTGGATTAAGAAAGTTTCCTAGAAGATAAGGATTTGACACATCTTCAGTATTTCGGTCATAACTTTTGACTCTGATATAGGATTTACCTGATTTTTGTGATGTTGGAAAGAAGACTTCAAGGGCTACAAAAGTGTATTTCACGAAAATTTCGTGATTCAGCCTCTAAATATGCCAAATTCAAGCTCGAAGTCTGGACATATTTTGTACCCGCGGGCCCCAAGATTTATGCACGAGATTTAACCTTACAAGACATCTTTTTGGGAAAGGAATTCCTTCCAACCTGTACTTAGGATTTATTTTACTATAAATAAGGGCTCTCATCTATTGAGAGAGTGGGAGATTAGGATTTAGATTATTTATTCTTTTTTCCATCTTTTTATTAGTTCGTCATGTCTGGCTAGAAGGCTAAGTTAGGGCTAGGGGAGAACCTCTCAGTGAAGTACGGTATTATCATTGACTTTGCACTTAATGATTTATGATATTGTGTTAATCTAATTTCTGATTTTTTAGCAAAGTTTTTATTCTGTAAAAATCCTTGAGTCGTTGTATCATGTACATCGATTGCTTGAATTTCCCTGCGAGTAAATAACTGGTTATTCCACGCTTGAGGTAATTATCATTATTTCATAAAATAATATAATTGGATGATTATTCAGGTTCCTGAATAATCTTTTGATTGTAACATTTGGTTTTCTTACTTGATTTGTTACTTGAATCAACCGACATCTGATTTGTGTTTCAAGTTAAGTTTTGAGTCTTCAATCATTTTGTTTGAGTAGGAATTTTGGAATTAGAAAATAATAAATTTGGTTTTTAAAACAATAATTGAAATACTAAAGCATCGGGTACTCTCTCTCAATTCCATACAATAATGATTGAAGACTCAAAACTTAACTTGAAACACAAATCAGATGTCGGTTGATTCAAGTAACAAATCAAGTAAGAAAACCAAATGTTACAATCAAAAGATTGTTCAGGAACCTGAATAATCATCCAATTATATTATTTTATGAAATAATGATAATTACCTCAAGCGTGGAATAACCAGTTATTTACTCGCAGGGAAATTCAAGCAATCGATGTACATGACACAACGACTCAAGGATTTTTACAGAATAAAAACTTTGCTAAAAAAATCAGAAATTAGATTAACACAATATCATAAATCATTAAGTGCAAAGTCAATGATAATACCGTACTTCACTGAGAGGTTCTCCCCTAGCCCTAACTTAGCCTTCTAGCCAGACATGACGAACTAATAAAAAGATGGAAAAAAGAATAAATAATCTAAATCCTAATCTCCCACTCTCTCAATAGATGAGAGCCCTTATTTATAGTAAAATAAATCCTAAGTATAGGTTGGAAGGAATTCCTTTCCCAAAAAGATGTATTGTAAGGTTAAATCCCGTGCATAAATCTTGGGGCCCGCGGGTACAAAATATGTCCAGACTTCGAGCTTGAATTTGGCATATTTAGAGGCTGAATCACGAAATTTTCGTGAAATACACTTTTGTAGCCCTTGAAGTCTTCTTTCCAACCTCACAAAAATCAGGTAAATCCTATATCAGAGTCAAAAGTTATGACCGAAATACTGAAAACGTGTCAAATCCTTATCTTCTAGGAAACTTTCTTAATCCAACTTTAAATGAGTTTTCTTCTCACTTTAGACTCTTATAAGGATTAAATTGCTGATTTATCTTCAAGTCTTCCTATCTCAACCTTGACTCTTCAATCCTTATCAGTTATGATTCTTCCTCTAGTGATTGCTTCACTTGCATTATCTATTATTACTTTAAATCAATCAATTTACCTGCAAAATAAATTAAACAACTAGAAAAAGTATCAAACTAGAAAATCAAGGAATCTAACACATTTAATCACAAATAATATGCAATTAACCAATCATTAAATATAATAAAATAACATTTTTGATGGTTAATCACTAATCCTTTAACCAAGGGACTAAGACCTGTAATTTTTAAGAAACATGCTGACAACATGGGTATTTTGGGGTCTTTTGATGTACTTGGTTAGTGAGAGTTTATTTATGTGTTAAGAAATTTAGTATTAATTTAATTTCATATGTGATATTTGATACTCATTATGGTTGAGGAACATCTGTTTGATGAATAATAAATATTTTGATGATTATGCTTATTGTTAGAACGATATTCTTGTTATGTTATGTGTGCACATTTATGACATGTCATTTTATACAAAATCTTAAGGCATGGTGTATGTCTTAAGTATGACTGTTTTGCTAATAGAGTATGTCTCTGATTACACCATTTGAGAAAATCTTGAGATTTTAAGTTTGGAGACATATTAGCTTATTGTTGAAGTTAATGGATTTCTCTAGCTTATTGTTGAAGTATGTTGTTAAAGAGAAATCATTTGGAGCACTGACAAAGAAAATATCATGTTTATCAGATTACATATTGAGATGCTATTTTCTTGCTACACTACCACATCTTGATCCATGTCAATAGGATTATTATTTTTTGTAATCATGGATTGGTTCTATGTCAATAAAAGATGTAAAGACCACCATGGTTCGAAAATAGTAGTTTTATTGGACCGGGTCGTGTTTGAGATGTTGTCTCAGGACCATATTATTTTTATTATGGCTATATTGAGTTTTGTTTGATTAGCCCGAGAGTCTTTTTTTAAAAATATATATAATTTTATTTTATTTTTAAATGACTACAATTAATGTTGTCCAAGTGGGAGAATGTTGAAATTTTTCCTATATTAGACTTCCATTAATTGATAGTTAATTTTTAGTTTGTAAAAAACGGGCTGAATTTATGGTCTAATGAGATGAGCTCAATATTATTAAGTGATCTATTTTGATGGGCTTATTTACATCTTTTTAATTGATGTGGTTAAGTGTAGACCTTAATCTAATTGTGGCCCGTAATGGGAGAGCTCATTAGATTTCTTTATAAATAGCAGGCTAGGTCCCCTCTCCACTTCATATCCTAATTTGGCTTGTCCTATTGAGAGCCGCCTATTGCTTTGAAGAAGGAGAGGAAGACCTTGCCCTTTCACGAAAAAAATCCGAAGATTGAATATCATGGCTTATACAGGTATGTTCTAAACCTTGTAATTTAGGTGTTCTAAATTTCATATACGAATCATTAAAATTCTTACATCCTAGGCTATAAAATGATTCATTGTTTTTTTTTTTGAAGGGAAAATTTAGTTTTGGTCCTTAAATTTGTGCTTTTGTGTCAGTTTCATACCAAATACTTCAATTATGGTATTCAATTTAAGTTACCTTCTACATTATGTGCAGAGTTAAACAGTTTGATGGCGAAGTTTTGGTGGGGTAGTAATGGCTCAGAGAGGAAAAATCATTGGATAGCTTGGGAGAGGCTATGCAGACTGAAGTCTAGAGGTGGGATGGGTTTTTGAAATATTGAAGCTTTTAACTATGCCCTTCTTGCAAAGCAGATATGGCGGCTTTTTCAATTTCCATCGTCATTGCTGGGTAGGGTTTTAAAGGCTAAATATTTTCCAAATACATCAATATTGGAGGCTCAACTGGGTTATAACCCCTCCTTTACTTGGCGTAGCTTGCTGGATTCTCGAAAGTATGTGTTGGAGGGTCTACGGTGGCGGATTGGAAATGGGAGGAAGGTCAGAATAAAATCTGACAGGTGGATTCCAAGACCAACTAGTTTTAAGGTTATTAGTCCTCTCTCGGGGCTAGAAGATGATGCTTTGGTGAGTTCACTGATTGATTATGACTTAAGAACTTGGAAGATAGATAAGTTATATGAGATATTTTTGGATTTTGAGGCTGAGGAAATACTTTCTGATGATACTTAAAATAAACCCCAGACACGAGCTCAGGAAAAGAGCTCAGCTCTGGAGGTCAGGGAAGATAAGCCGAGCTCATCCAGCCATGGTCTGAGCTCGACCAGTCAGCACTTGTACTCCCAGCTGAAGACACAAGATGATAAATGCTAATAGGACAGCAAGTCGATAGCAGATACCATCATAAGGAGAATAAAGCCAGTCCAAGGCATGAAATCTGTAACCAACCACGATCCTCTCCTAAAATCAAGGAGAGGTTCCCATGGAGAAAGGCGAAGATTTATACCAGGAGGAGACCTTAAAAGCCGGCCGAATGGATTTTTGGCGATTCCGGGATTATAGATGGAGATAGGGCTTGATCCCTTCAATATAGGATATAATTCCGGATTAGAGGTAAGCATGAGGCTATAAAAGGGGGGGGGGACATCCACCATTGAAAGGGAGAACGACTAGAAACCCTAATACCCTGAGTATTCTACTGTAATACGTTCAACTGAATCAATAAGAAAGAGAGGAGCCATTTGACTCCATTGCAGAGTGGACTAGCCAAGCTCAGGCCGGTGAACCACTATAATCTTGTCTTGTTATCATCCCTTCCCCAAATCCCCAAAACATCCACATGCATTATCAAGCACGAGCCTTGTAGCTCAGACACAGTACTTAACTCCACCTAGATCGTTCATTCCATAGCTCATTCGCGTAGATTTACGCGATAGGGTTTGATCCCTTCAATATAGGATATAATTCCGGATTAAAGGTAAGCATGAGGCTATAAAAGGGGGGGGGGGACAACCACCATTGAAAGGGAGAACGACTAGAAACCCTAATACCCTGAGTATTCTACTGTAATACGTTCAACTGAATCAATAAGAAAGAGAGGAGCCATCTGACTCCATTGCAGAGTGGACTAGCCGAGCTCAGGCCGGTGAACCACTATAATCTTGTCTTGTTATCATCCCTTCCCCAAATCCCCAAAACATCCACATGCATTATCAAGCACGAGCCTTGTAGCTCAGACACAGTACTTAACTCCACCTAGATCGTTCATTCCATAGCTCATTCGCGTAGATTTATGCCATCAGTTTGGCGCCGTCTGTGGGAACGACTGTTCCTATTTACAAATAAGCTGATCTCTCAGTGACTGATGGTAACGACTCGAAATATGAGCAGAAGTCAAACAAACCTACCACGAATGCAAGATCAGCAGGAAGCTACAAACGGCAGACAACCCGGGAACGTCCAAGAGACTAATTTCCCTATTAATAATGAAATGGAGGCCCTTCACCTCGTCAACCAACGCTTGCTAAGGGAAAATGAAGAGCTATCAAAGCTCATACAACGCCCACAGGAGGCACGACCGGCCCAAGAAGGCCATAATAATCCCCCTCATAGGGAACAACGACACTGGGACCCCCTTAGAGAGGCCAGCGAAGGAGGAGAAGGCAGGCAGACCAGGGGGCATGTTCCTTACATACCCCCTAGGAATGGCCATAACGACGAAGTGCAAAGTCAGAACCATGAGGGTGAGAGGGACGATTTTTTCCCTTACCCGCAAGACAGGAGGGAACAGCATTGGGAGCAACGCTTCAAAGACATCCAGCAAGAGCTCAGCCACATGAAGGAGGCTGTGAAGAGCAAGGCTCCGGTTACAATGGACATCTTGGTGCAACAAACCGAGTCCCCATTCACCACTGGAGTGCTGCACTTCCCTCTCCCACCAAAGTTCAGGATGCCACAGATAGAAGTCTTTGACGGAACAAAAGATCCCGTAGATCATCTCAACACTTACAAAAACCAGATGGAGCTGCATGGATACCAGGATCCTGTACGTTGCAGAGCTTTTGCCATCACACTGAAAGGCTCCGCCCTAGCCTAGTTTCACAGGCTCCCACCAGCCTCGATCTCATCCTTTAAAGAGCTCTCCATAGCTTTCGTATCTCACTTTATAGGAGCCCGGATATATAGAAAGTCAAGCTACCACCTGCTGAACGTGAAGCAGGGTCCCCAAGAGAACCTGAGGTCTTATGTCCAACGGTTTAACTCGGAGACATTGAAGGTAGACGTCCCAGACGAAAAATTCGCCATAACTGCTTTTATTGCAGGGTTGGGAGTGCAATCAAAGGATTTGATGTTCTCTATATCAAAGAATCCTTAGGCAAGCATGGCTGAGGTGTTAGCCAAGGCAGAGAAGTATATAAATGGTGAAGAGGCACTCATTTCTAAAGTCGGAGGTACATCCTCACGAAAAGAGAAGGAAAAAGAAGAGAAGAGAAGGGACAAAAGTCCCAAGAAGGAAAAAGGGCGAGAGAGGTCTCCCAGAAGAGATATGGACCGCTCGCCAAAGAGAAGAGGAAATGTCAGAGATCGTCTGGGCCCCATGCAGCCTGAACTACAGCCCAGATATGGACCCCAGCGATTCACCCCACTCACCGTCGCTGTGTCGCAAGTTCTGTATGAGGTCCAAAACGAGAAGTTTTTAAGATGGCCACCTCGGATGAAGGCAGATCCAGCCAAAAGAGACCCCGCTAAGTACTGTGATTACCACAGAGATCATGTCACCACACTAATGACTACATTCAGTTAAAGAAGGAAATTGAGTTCTTAATCCAGCGAGGTTAGCTACGCCGTTTCATAGCCCATGACAACCAGAACCGAGCTCTTCCACCTCCACCTCCTCAGCAGCAGGCACCTGCACCACATCAGCAGCCTCTAGGTGAGATCAGAGTGATATCTGGAGGGTTCGCGGGAGGCGGAGAATCTAGCTCAGCCAGGAAAGCACACCTCCGCCGGATCAGAGCCGAAGAAGCTCTCGAAGTGCACGTTGTATCCAAAGCACCACACTTAGATACAACTATCACTTTTTCAGATGCTGATTTGGAGGGATGCCAGTACCCTCATGATGACCCATTGGTGGTGCGAGTTGTGGTGGCTAATAGAACTGTTCATCGGGTTCTAATCGATAACGGGAGCTCGACAGATATCATTTTCGCACCTGCATTTGACAAGATGGACATAGGCAGGGAGAGACTCGAACCTGTAAACACTCACTTGCTGGGATTCTCCGGAGAAAGGGTACTCCCCCTGGGCTCGATCCAACTCGTGCTCACCCTAGGGGACCCACCTTGCCAAGCCACCACAACCGTGAAATTCCTAGTGGTCGATGCGCCCTCTGCATACAACATCTTGCTTGGAAGGCCATCTCTTAACTCTATGAAGGCAATCCCATCTGCCTATCACCTGGTTGTCAAATTCCCGACAGAAAATTGAATTGGGGTAGTCAGAGGAGACCAGCGTATAGCAAGAGAATGCTATATGGCTTCTGTAAAAAGAAAGGAGGTCGAGAACATCCAATTGGATGAACTCGACATGAGGGATGAAATGGAGACAAGACCAATACCCTCAGAAGAGTTGGAACCAATTCAGCTTGATGAAAAGCCAGAACACCTCGTTTATGTGGGTTCCAGACTGAACGCTGAGCTCAAAGGTCTCCTCATCAAGTTCCTAAAAGAGAATATATGAGTGTTTGCTTGGAAGCAAGAAGACATGGAAGGAATTGACCCTTCGGTTATTACCCATAAGCTAAGCGTGAACCCAACTTGCAAGCCCATCAAACAGAAGAGGAGGAGCTTTGCCTCCGAAAGACAAAGGGCAATCAATGAGGAGGCCAGCAAACTCCTCAATGCCAAGGCCATCAGGGAGGTTGATTACCCCACCTGGTTAGCAAATGTGGTTCTTGTAAAGAAAACCAATGGAAAGTGGCGACTGTGCATTGACTTCACAGACCTCAACTGAGCATGCCCCAAGGACAGTTTCCCCTTACCTTGGATAGACCTGATAGTGGACGCCACAGCCGGGCATGAGCTCCTTAGCTTCATGGACGCCTTCTCAGGCTACAACCAAATCAGGATGGACCCCGGCGATCAAGAGAAGACCTCCTTTGTAACTGAACAGGGAACGTACTGTTATCAAGTCATGCCCTTCGGGTTGAAGAATGCTGGAGCTACTTACCAGCGGTTGGTGAATAGGATGTTCCAAAAATAAATAGGAGCATCCATGGAGGTTTACATCGACGACATGCTAGTAAAGTCACTAAAGGCAGAGCTCCACATCAAGCACTTGGCCGAATCATTCCAGATCCTAAAGGAGTACAAGATGAAGCTCAACCCTAAAATGTGCATTCGGGGTCTCGGCAGGAAAGTTCCTTGGTTTTATAGTTAGCAGCCGGGGAATTGAAGCTAACCCAGAGAAGGTTAGGGCAATGGTGAAAATGCAATCACCATCCAACACAAGGGAGGTGCAACGCTTGACTGACAGGATAGCTTCCTTGAGCCGTTTTGTGTCTCGATCAAGCGATAAGTGCCAGCCATTCTTTCAGATCTTGAAGAAGGCGTTTCAGTGGGATACCAAGTGTGAAGAAGCATTCGAAACCCTGAAAAATTACATGAGCTCTCCTCCTGTTTTGGTGAGCCCTTTAGAAGGGGAAGTCCTTACTCTCTACCTAGCAGTTTCAGATTTTTCAACAAGCGCAGCACTGGTTAGGGAGCGAGACAGAGCTCAGCAACCAGTCTACTACTGTAGCAGAGCTCTGAGGGGGGTAGAGGAGAGATATCCAAAGATGGAAAAGCTCGTCTTAGCGTTGGTGATAACAGCCAGAAGACTCAGGCCCTATTTCCAGGCTCATTCTATCGAGGTCCCAACAGACCAGCCGATGAAGCAAGTACTACATAAGCCAGAATCCTCGGGGAGGTTGGTTAAATGGGCCATAGAGCTCAGTGAGTTTGACATTAGATACAAGCCAAGAACTGCCGTCAAAGGGCAAATTTTGGCGGATTTTATTGCAGAGTTCACAGCAGCAGTGCCCATGGAGACCACAGATTTAACGCCAGACCTTCCCATATGGAGACTTTCTGTAGATGGAGCTGCCAATGCTTAGGGAAGTGGTGCAGGAATGATCTTGACCTCCCCAGAAGGGATAGATGTTGAGTATGCCCTTAGATTTGGGTTCAAGGCTTCAAATAACGAAGCGGAATATGAGGCTGTCATCGCTGGGCTCAATCTTGCGTATTCCATGGAAGCGGAGCAGCTAGAGATCTGCAGTGACTCTCAACTGGTGGTAAAGCAGATAGAGGACTCCTATGAAGCGAGAGGCGAAAAGATGGTTCTATACCTCAGAAAGGTACGAGAATTAATAAAGAAATTTGTGCAGGTTAAGGTCAGACATGTGCCCAGAGCAGAGAATGCACGAGCAGATGCACTGGCAAGGTTAGCAACGACCTCACAAGAGGATTTGGATAGGCTAATACCGGTAGAGCACCTTCCGGAACCTTCAGTAAGTATCGAAGAAGAAGACATAATATCAATCGGAGCTCAGACAAGTTGGATGGACCCCATCATTGGGTACCTGCAAAGTGGGACGCTGCCAAGCGATGCCAAGGAGGCTTCCAAGCTGAGAACCAGGTCAGCCAGATTTTCCTTGTTGCAAGGACATCTGTACAAACAGGGGTTCTCAACGCCTCTCCTTAAGTGCGTGGGAGATGAAGATGCCAACTATATACTCAGGGAAGTACATGAAGGGATATGTGGCAATCACATAGGAGCTCGGGCCTTGGCAGGAAAAGTACTGAGACAAGGGTATTATTGGCCAACCATACTCAAAGACGCCACCGATTTAGTAAAAAGATGCAAGACTTGCCAGGAACATGCCAATGTTTCCCATTGTCCACCCGAGCTACTAACCTCGGTGGTAAGCCCATGGCCCTTTCAGCAGTGGGGTTTGGATATTCTTGGACCCCTTCTCACCGGTGTGGGGCAATGCAAGTTTGCTATCATAGGGGTGGATTATTTCACCAAATGGGCGGAGGTCGAACCTTTGGCAACAATCACTGAACAAAAAATCCAAAACTTCGTTTGGAAATCGATAGTTTGCAGATTTGGAATTCACAGGGCGGTGGTGTCTGACAATGGAAAACAGTTTGACAATTCAAAATTTAAAAGCTTTTGTGCTGAGCTTGGGATCAAGAACAACTTCTCAGCGCCTGCACATCCTCAGTCCAATGGGCAAGTAGAGGTCACTATCAGAACCATAAAGACAGCTCTCAAGACCAAGCTGGAAAACCTGAAAGGCAAATGGGTGGAATACATCCCTGAGGTATTGTGGGCCTACAGGACCACTGCCAGATCTGCAACTCAGGAAACCCCCTTCGCTTTGGCCTTTGGAACCGAAGCAGTGGCCCCTGTCGAAGTAGGGCTTCAGTCACCAAGGGTGGAGTTTGCAGCTGCCGAACTCAATGAGGAATCTCTCCTATTGAACCTCGACCTCTTGGATGAAAAGAGAGACAGAGCTCTGCATCGTGTCCAAATTTTCCAGAGAAAGACTGCGAGATACTACGACAGAAAGGTCAGGCACAAAATTTTCAAGGCTGGAGACTTGGTACTTAGGAGGCTTCTACTTGCAAGAAAGGATCCCACGCATGGAAAATTGGGACCCAATTGGGAAGGGCCCTATATCGTGTCAAGGGTAATCAGACCAGGGAACTACGAATTGCAAACAGAGGAGGGGAAGGTCCTACCTCACTCCTGGAATTCCGAGCACCTTAAGAGGTTCTTTCAGTGAGTATTACTTGTAATAGAGCTATTCCAACAAAAATAAACAAGTCTTTTATTCACCCTTATATGGTTTCCAAAGTAAAGGAATGCGCAATAAGCACTACAACAAACGATAAGCTTCTAAGCTTATGAAAATACAAGATGAGCTCCTCAGCTCATAAACAAACGATAAGCTTCTAAGCTTATGAAAATACAAGATGAGCTCCTCAGCTCATAAACAAACGATAAGCTTCTAAGCTTATGAAAATACAAGATGAGCTCCTCAGCTCATAAACAAACGATAAGCTTCTAAGCTTATGAAAATACAAGATGAGCTCCTCAGCTCATAAACAAACGATAAGTTTCTAAGCTTATAAAATACAAGATGAGCTCCTCAGCTCATAAACAAACGATAAGCTTCTAAGCTTATAAAAATACAAGATGAGCTATTCAGCTCATAAACAAGCGATAAGCTTCTAAGCTTATAAAATACAAGATGAGCTCCTCAGCTCATAAACAAACGATAAGCTTCTAAGCTTATGAAAATACAAGATGAGCTCCTCAGCTCATAAACAAACGATAAACTTCTAAACTTATGAAAATACAAGATGAGCTCCTCAGCTCATAAACAAACGATAAGCTTCTAAGCTTATAAAAATACAAGATGAGCTCTTCAGCTCATAAATAAGCGATAAGCTTCTAAGCTTATAAAATACAAGATGAGCTCCTCAGCTCATAAACAAACAATAAGCTTCTAAGCTTATAAAAATACAAGATGAGCTCTTCAGCTCATAAACAAGCGATAAGCTTCTAAGCTTATAAAATACAAGATGAGCTCTTCAGCTCATAAACAAGCGATAAGCTTCTAAGCTTATAAAATACAAGATGAGCTCTTCAGCTCATAAACGAACGATGAGCTTTTAGGCTTATAAAATGCAAGATGAGCTCTACAGATAAAACTTCTCATCCTGTAAAATTGAGATGAGCTCTTCAGCTCATACAAGCTTCTAGGCTAATAGAATTCAAGGCTGGTCTCTTCTTGGAGACACCAACAGTCAAATTCAAAGCTGGCCTCTTCTTGAAGACACCAGCAGTCTTCCCTCACGACTAGTGGTCCCTGTATACTGCCTACACACCTGAAGATCACCAACGAAGTCAGTTGGGAACTAAGGTCAGTTCAAACATGATCTTCTGTTTTCCATCAACATTAGTGGTTCGACCTATAGAATCAGTCAAGGACCAAGGTCAGTGCAAGCATGATTTTCTGTTTTCCATCCACGTTCGTGTTCTGAACACAAAGGGCATGCCAAAATAACCTTACAGAGTTCGGAATGAGCTCCTCTGCTCATAAAGAGTTGCATGTTCAAAAATAAAAGATCTGATGTTCAGAGTATCCAACAGTACAAATGATCAGAAAAACACAAGGAAAGTCATAGTTTGGCATCGCTCAAGTAAAGAAGAAAGTACAAGGGGGAAGAACTCCTAATCCCTCTTAAGCCGGGACTTCAGCTCAGCCACTTCCTCTTTCAGACGAGCATTCTCCTCTTTCAGCTCATCTCTCTCTCGTTCAGCCTTGGATAGTGATTCGATAAGCTTCTGACCCGCGAGGGTAAGGAAAATAGTGGACAGAGAATCAGGGGAAAAAGAGCCCTCCCTCCTACGCCTCTTTGAGCTCGCACCAGTGTCCCCATCCTCGTCAGAACTCTCTTTCTCATCAGAATTAGAGAAGGAAGTCCAGGAAGGATAGGGAACGAAGGAAAATTCATACTCAGTGGCGCCGGCCCCAAGCAAGTAGAGGTTTGCACTCGTCATCAATTCAGAGTAAGACTTAGACTCAAGAAGCAGCGCTTCATCAATGTTTCTCATCTCGGGCACATCCGGATCAGGGGGACCTGAGCAACAACAACAATGTAATAAGAATATACCTTCAAGAAAAATTACATACTCAAGAGAGCTCATCTCAAACCTACCAGTGTGAGAAAAGCTCTTCCAAGATCGGGGGATCCTAGCTTCACGGCAACGATCTTCAGAAGACCGCCAAGACTCCCCAGAAGCAAAAAAGAAACGTTCAGACCATCCTTCAGGATTGGGGGGAAGCCCCAGAACCAGAGGACGTAACCTAAAATTCCTCCAACGGAAGAAGCTGAAACAAGGGGCATCGTCTTCCTCTATCTCGAAGAAGTATAGAAACTCGGAGACATAGGGAAACCTGCCAACACCATGTAGGCACCAGAACAGGAAGAAGCACACCAAAGCGGCCCATCCTCGGGGGGAAAGGCGAGAAGGGCATAAGCCGTAGTAGGCAAGAACTCGTCCTATGGCTGGATGAATGGGAAGGCGAAGTCCCATATCCAGGGCACCTTCGAAAAAGCAGACTTCCCCTCGAGGAAGGTAGTTACAGGGCTCATCCGGGGTAGGAACCCGCAGAGGCAAGTCAAGATAGGGAAATAACCGTTCCTTGATGGTCTCCAGATCAGAAGAGTTTAAGTTCGATGGAGACAAATAACGATGATGCCACTTCCATTCAATCCCGAAGGAAGTCCTTTCTTGAAACAGAGAATAGGTAGGGGCAGCCATTGAAGCTTGCGAAGAAAACAGAGGGCAACCACGAAGAATCAAGAAGAAACCGAGAAGAAACTCAGGCGTATTTTTGGCAAAGGAGAAAGAAGCTTAGCAGGATAGAGAAGGCTTAAAGAAGGCTGTAAATTTTTAGGAAACCAAAGGACATGCGAAAGGGAGTCGGCTGTCCCTTTGGTTTCTTAATTAATAAAGGTGGTTGCGGTTATGGAAAACGGTTGAGAAAAAAGGCGGGAAAAGAAATCAGCATAAGACTACCCCTCCTATTGCGCTCAAAACAACCGAAGAAAATTCGGACCCCACCCAAGCAGAATATCCTTCATAATCGAGCTTAGCCCAGTCAAAAACAGAGCACCTGTATGGCAAGCCTTGGAGAACTGCAGCTCTAAAGAGCCCTGCTCACAACAGAATGAAAAGGTTCCTGATGGGTTCCTCAGTTCAACAAAAGAACTCAGTAACTCAGAAGGTCCATAGTCTTGCTTGAAGAAGGACTGAAGCACTTCTCAGAATAAAGCAATGAAATTTGCTATTTACTTCAGAAAGGGTCTATTAAAAAGAGCCATAGAGCTCAGAAGGAACTTTTAAGTTCAGACAAAAGAGCCCCGAAGCTCAGCAAGAACTCCTAAGTTCGTAAACTCGAGCCAAGTAGCTCAGAATGAAGAAGAAGAGGATAGGGATCCCTAAGATACCAACTGTCGAGCTCAACAGCTCAGAAGAAGCTATTGAACACAACACCAAGTCTTTTACACTCTTCGAATTTAGTAATCTTGCTTCAAGAAGTGCTCAGCACCCCTCAAAGCAAAGGGGGACAAGGGGAGTGCAAGGAGAAAAGAGGAAAGTTCAGAAGAATAAGAAATCAGGACAAAACCATCTGGCTTATATCTCAAATCACAACACATTACACATCACAATTCAAGGCGAGATTCAGAAAATACTCTACGAAGTTATGAAGTTATATTCCAAAACACAAGTTCGAAGTACAAAGGAAAATAAAGGTTACATAAGCACAGAAAAAGCTCTAAGTATCTAGAGAGGGAGTAATAGAAGGATCTTGCAGCTCGGTAGATGGGCCCTCGGCAACGGACACAAGGGGGGAGCTTCCAGAAATGCCTTGGGCCTGCTCCAGTAGATTCCAGATCTTGAGCAAGGGACTCAGCCACCAAGTTAGCTGGAGACGATGTAACAGTAGGAACAACAGGATCTGCAGTAGGGAGCTCAGGAGTCACGACAAGAGCTCCAGAGATCCCAGAGACAGGAATGCCTTCACTCAAGGCTGCAGCTGGTGGGACTGAGGTGTCCTCCTCATCATCTGAGCCAGACTCTGCCATCTCTTCCTCAGTGGGGATAGGGAAGTTGAAGTCAAGATTTGGAAAAGCTTTGATAGTCTTGCGCCTAAAGGCGAGCCATCCAGTAGCCCACAAAGTGGTGGCCTCGTCTTTTAGCTTGGCAATCTCAATATCCCTCTGCTTGACCAAACTTTTCTGCTCCTCGAGCTCCTCGCAGAGCTTGCCGTTTGCCTCGTTGAGAGCGAGATAATCTTGTTTGGCCTGGCTGAGCTCTTTCTTGGCGTCAAGAGCCTCCTGGCTAGCCTTAAACCACGCCTCCACCTTAAGCTGCAGGTCCTCTTTGACTAGCCTTAGCTCATCTCGAGCTTTCTTTTCCCCCTCCTCAGCTCTGACCTTGACGGTTAATGTATGCTTGAGGTCAGAGGCTTGCTTTACCGAGTGCTCCTTGAGGCTCTCCACCTGGGCCCTGAGGTCCTCATTCTCAAGGGATAATTCAGAAACCTTGGCCTTGTACGTCCTCAGAACCTTAAAAGAGCTCTCTTGAGATCGAACCCGGTGCAGCAGACCTTTCGCATGGAGGGCAGCCTGAGAATAAAAAGAAAGTTCAGCAAATTGCGTTAGACCACGAAATGAAAATAAGTAAAGGGGGAAAAGTGCTAGCACTTACAGCAGCTGCTCCCTGAAGAGCTGAAGAGATGGACTCCTCAAGGGGCATAGAAGCAGCCTTCAGGACATCAGACTCAGAAAAAATAGAGGAAAGGGCTCCTGCAGCAAGATCCATGTTTTCGAAAAAAGAATCCTCGTCTTCTTCCTCAGATTTTCTCTCTGTCTTCCCAGAAGCAGTGTATGAGAATGTACTGGGCTGGAGGTCAGGGATCACTCCCAAAGCTTTCTCAACCTCAGAGGAAGAAGAGGAAGCCTGATCTCCCCCTTGAACAGACACCAACCCAGGATGGGCCACTGGAGGAGAAGAGGTGACTGCATTTTGAGGGATGCCGGATGAGGAAGGCGGCGCCTTGATGGGAGCTGACTCTGTAGTAGCAGAGGGGGGTGAAGACACCTCCAACTTGGGAATTTTAGCCCGGGTGTTTGGACCACTCCCAAAGCTAACTCGGGCCTTGCGCTTGCCAGATTTGCCACTTTTCATCAGTTCCGCAACTTTAGCCAGAAGCTCTTCTGGAGTAGACTTCATGGTAGAAGGACCTGGAAGGTCTGGATGAAGTAGGGAGATGTAAGGGGAAAAAGAAGAGAAGGAAGAGTGACGAAGAAGAAAAGAAAGAGAGTGACAATGAAATTACCTTCGTCAGCCCCTAAAACAGATAATGGAATCGCTAAGGTCACCGCAGGAGGACTCAGTCCTAGCTGCACCAAATTTCGTGACTCAATCAGGTCGGCGTACCTCTCCGGTTTGATCTTCGCCAACTTCGCTAGCACTTTCTTATCTTCGGGGCTGAGCTCAAGACGACCACCTGAAAAGAAGAAAGTATGCAAGTAAGAGAAAGGCAAGAGACCTATAAGTTCCAGATCAGAGCTCAGTCTACTCAAGTGAAGACTAGCGCAAATTATCTGGTTCAGTCCAAGCCGAAGGGATACCGAGAGTATCTGTCTTATCAGCATGATTGTACTCCCAATTGGTGCCCCCGACAAAAAAGAAATGTTCCTTCCAGTGCTTATGAGAGGTCGGAATGTTAGAAATAAGTTGCCTGACGTTGGCGCGCTTAGAAGCATACAAGAAGCCCTCAGAGGTCGATTTAACGTTAAAGAACTCTAGAAACAAAGAAATGCTAGGAACCCCTAGTTTATGCTTCTTAAAGATGACTAGAAGACCAACCAGGACTCCGTAGAAGTTGGGGGAAATCTGGGAAGGACACACATGAAAATGTTGCAGAACAGCCTTGATAAAGGGGTGTAGAGGAAAGCGAAGACCATTATCAAAGGCGGCAAGAAAGAAGTAGACCCTATTGCGTACTTGTTCTACATAGTAGACGGATTTATCTGGGCACCAGGGTTCGACCCCAGGAGGAAAACTGTACCGAACTTTATAAGCTTTCATTAGCTCAGGGGCCTCTCTACTATAGCCCACAGACTCGGCATGCCTGAAGGCAGACCCCAAATATGAGGTCTTTTCTTCAACCCCGATTCCACTCACCTTAACTTTGCCTTTAACAGGTCTGGGGGGCATAGGAGAAGAGGTAGAAGGAGGTCCCTCGGTGCCAACCTCAGCCTCTCCAGCCTCCACACCGGGAAAGTTGTCAATTTCATCGCCAACATCCCCCAAATCGGTGTCTTCAGATCGATCCCCTAGTAGGGAAACAGAGGAACGAGTAGCTCCAGAAGAAGCCGACATAATAGAAAGAGAAAAAAGAAGATTAAAAGAACGGTAAAGGGAAGGGGCACTGATCAAGCACTCTCTAACGACCTTTGGGTCAGCACAGTAACTCCCAACGACAAGAATGTGGACTATAGAGCACCAATCTACGAAGTGAGGAAGTGGGGCTAGGCAATGGTCACGATTCCAGAAGTAAAAGAACCGAAAGGCCCAAAAATGTAACAATCACCTGGAATTCGAGGGATCCAGAGCAGAGGAAGAAGTGAAAGGGGCAAAGGACGTACCTAACCCAGGAATAGCGGCGAACGGAGGCTTGGAGCAAAATCAGAGGAAGGAGGCGATGCGAGTCTTCAACACGAAGGCTGGGAATTCGTTTTCAAACAAGAAATCAGGAAAGTTTGAGTAAGATCGTCTGAAATCGCAAGAAGAACAGAGACGAAGAAGTAGAGAAGAAGATGAATAGCGTGTAGAAACGGTTCAGGTAGCCGTTTTGGGCATTTAAAGCTGGGGGAACGTGGGCTAAGACATGCGCGGGAATCGAGGGGAGTCATGATTTCTGCAAACCGTCAAAAATCTTCAAGTCACGTGCTAGCCACGTGCATATCTAACTCTGTCTGGAATACAGGACAGCCCCTGCCTGAGATCCTAAGGCAAGGGCTGGGAGGCAACTGATGATACTTAAAATAAACCCCAGACACGAGCTTAGGAAAAGAGCTCAGCTCTGGAGGTCAGGGAAGATAAGCCGAGCTCATCCAGCCATGGTCTGAGCTCGACCAGTCAGCACTTGTACTCCCAGCTGAAGACACAAGATGATAAATGCTAAGAGGACAGCAAGTCGACAGTAGATACCATCATAAGGAGAATAAAGCCAGTCCAAGGCATGAAATCTGTAACCAACCACGATCCTCTCCTAAAATCAAGGAGAGGATCCCATGGAGAAAGGCGAAGATTTATACCAGGAGGAGACCTTGAAAGCCGGCCGAATGGATTTTTGGCGATTCCGGGATTATAGATGGAGATAGGGCTTGATCCCTTCAATATAGGATATAATTCCGGATTAGAGGTAAGCATGAGGCTATAAAAGGGGGGGGGGGACAGCCACCATTGAAAGAGAGAACGACTAGAAACCCTAATACCCTGAGTATTCTACTGTAATATGTTCAACTGAATCAATAAGAAAGAGAGGAGCCATTTGACTCCATTGCAGAGTGGACTAGCCGAGCTCAGGCCGGTGAACCACTATAATCTTGTCTTGTTATCATCCCTTCCCCAAATCTCCAAAACATCCACATGCATTATCAAGCACGAGCCTTGTAGCTCAGACACAGTACTTAACTCCACCTAGATCGTTCATTCCATAGCTCATTCGCGTAGATTTACGCCATCACTTTCAATCCCCATTTGTCCAAGTCTTCCCGATGATGAGCTAGTTTGGCATTATACTAAGTCTGGAAAGTTCTCGGTTAGGAGTGCATACCACTTGATTATGGACAACAGAGGTCGTGGTGGTTCAAGCAGCAGCCAAGAACAATGGGGTGGCGCATTTGTGTGGAGCTTAAACATTCCGAACAAAGTTAAGCTGTTTGCATGAAGGGCAATTCAAGATATTTTACCAACACAGTGCAACTTAGTAAAAAGGAAATTAAATGTTAACAATAGCTGTTTTCTTTGTGGTGCTGCCTACGAATCCTCTATTCATGTCCTCCTAAAATGCCCCTTTGTGAAGCAGGTGTGGCTTGAATCCCAAATCAGGTTCCCAGAAGGTCCAGTATCATCGGTCTATAGCTGGTTGGTGGCTGCTATAGGAGGATTATCACAGTTGGAGGTAAGTCGGATGCTTGTTATTTGTTGGTCTAGAAGGGGCTGTCCAATCATCTTCCCAAGTAATAGATTTCTCAAGATCATATCTGGATCAGTATTTGGCGGCTCAGGATCATAGAACCCGAAGCCACCGTTCACTTTCATCTGCTGGCTTGCCTTGCTGGTCTGCACCTCCTAGTGGTTCGGTGAAGATAAATTTTGATGGGGTTGTGTTCAGTTCCATTAAAGCAGTGGGGATTGGGTTTGTTGTCAGAGATTGGAGGGGTAATTTCATAGGTGGCTTATGTAAGTAGTGAGGAGTTCATTGAGTGTTGATTGTGTTGAGGCGCTAGCTGCTTTTCACGCTGTGGAGCTAGGTATGGAGCTGGGTTTAACAAGTATTATTTTAGAAGGAGATTCTAAAACAGTGGTGGAGAATATTATGAGGGAGGAATCAAATCTCTCCAGCCATGGAGTATTCATTGAACAGATTCAGAAGATTGCTACACACTTCCATGAATTTCATGTTTCCTGGGTGAGGTGTTCGGCTAATGCTGTGGCAGATAAATTATCGCATTTTGCTATTCATTGTAATAATCCAGTTTCTTGGAGAGGGGAACATCCAGAATTTTTGGACCCTTTTCTCCGGATTGATACTCAATTTTAGTTTCAAATAAAGTTCACTGTTTCATATCAAAAAAAATTTATATTACTTTGATTCAATCAAAAATGACAATTTAAATTGATTAAAAAAAAGATCATGTGTATTTCATGTGACCATACTTAAGATTCATTTTTTAGAAACGTAACGGACTAAAAGGATACAAATTGTAAATATAAAGAACCAAAATGACATACAAAATTGAGGGACCAAAGTATCCACTTAAGTATAGGAACATGAGTCACACGTGAATGCATTTGTTGGTCAATTTAAACCTGAATTTTCAATTGAATCAAAGTGATACAAATTAAAAATTTTCAATTAAATTGACCTAGTTCAAAAAATGAGAACTAAAGTGATAAAAAACGCATACTGCTACTGCATTTTACCTTTTTAATAATCTCATCTCAACATGACATAACGGTTTTGGAACCTTCTTGACTATTATGATTAATGAACATGATTCCTGGGATCTTCATGTTATAGTAGCAGATAATGCAGAAATCTACGGCCCAAACTCCATTTTAATAATCACAAAAATTCTTTCTGATTGATTTCGGACACTTTACTTGTTTATTACTTCAACTCAGCTTTTGCCCTAAAACAGGGAACATGTTGAGCCGTCTAGGTCAATTAATTTCCATAGGGTCCAGAAAGCTAGGGGGACGATACCACTGAGAACTATTAAACAATGACCACGGTACGGATTTTTTTTGGGTATCGTAACTCTAATATTTATTATTTTAATAAATATTTTTATAATTTTTTGGGTTATTTTATAACAAAAAAAATTTATCATTTTGTAAATATTTTTTATCACTATTATGAGTATTTTTATTATTGTGATAATAATTATTTTTATCACTTTTATTTAGTACAAAAAAATTACATACAAAAGTGATAAATATTAGTACGATACCAATTTTTTTTCCGGTACCGTAAACAAATCCTTAAACTAATACTAGAACTGACAATTTTTGGGTTGTATGGGGGTGAGTATAGTATACACTTGTCATTCGAATCTATTACCAAAATACCCGTCTTCTGAAACTTAATTACCAATCTACTGTCGTTTTCAACTTATTTACCAAACTACCGTTGTTTTAAAAGCGGATTTGACAAATACGACTTCATGGGGAAAGCAGATTTGGCAAATCCGACTTCATGGTAAAAGCGGATTTGGAAAATCCGACTTCATTGGGAAAGCGGATTTGGTAAATCCGACTTCATAGGGAAAGCGGACATATCAAATCCGTCTTTATATGGAAAGCAGATTTGCCAAACCTAAGGTGCAAGCCAATTTGACTTATATATAATTTTGTTGATCGCCAAAAGAGTATTTGGCTATTATTGAATACGTTTGGTCTCTCTGATTCTATTATTTGTGAATCAATTACTCACCTTTATTAGTTACTATACTAAATAGTAATTTTTTATTTCTTTGTTTCTTTAATTACATCATTTAAAATTATTTTTTACATATTATTTTTTTAAAAATAGCATCAAAATTTTTTCAAAATGCATAACTCGATAAATTTTTTTTAACACGTATACACTATTATATATGGACAATGTATGAAATAAAAATTATGTTAACTTATAAATTAATTAAAAATTAAATAATTGAACATATAATATAATTGAGTGATGTAATATTTTTTGGAGGAAAATATATAAGAAATAAAAAATCAACTTCCTTCCTATCTTACTGTAGAGATGAATAAATAAATAAAAAGATAAAAAAAAAAATATGGACTTCCCTTCTTTAAGAGTAAAGAAATTTTTTTTTTTGGAGAAATACCATCAGAATTGGGTTCTCTTATTGCTATGAAGTCGGATTTGTCAAATCCGCTTTTCCCATGAAGTCGGATTTGCCAAATCCGCTTTTAAAACAACGGTAGTTTGGTAAATAAGTTAAAAACGGCAGTAGATTGGTAATTAAGTTTAAAAAAGCGGGTACTTTGGTAATAGATTCCTTTTCGTTCCATTTATTAAGTAGGTGTGATGACAAATTTAATTATGACCCAACCTTGTTATGTCTAAATTCGTACCCATGAAATTGGGTCGCTTTTGTGGGGTTGCATGTCATTACCAGCCCTAACCAATTTGTTTACATCATATGGTGAACTCAAATTTTTTTTTTTGGTTCAATGGTCTGGAATGTCCAGATCAACTTGAACGTACAACGATTAAAGAGATCATCTACACCGGGATAAGAGTATTCATGAGAGATTTATTCCTCGTGGCCCGCCCCAAGGTATTGACAAGATTTAAATTCAGGACGTTTGGATTTATAATTCGTCATTTTTACCACTTAACTCAATTTTTTCTGCAACTAGAGAGCAGTGGCTACAAAAATTACTGCATGGCTTTGAGTTGAAGCATTTGCTCCTATTAGTCTCATAAAACTAGTTAAGCCATCTAAAAACCATGATGCAAATTTTAGATTATTCACAAAAATATGATAGGAAAAATAGATTTATCAGTTTATTAAGACCTCAGATAACAAAATAAATAATTCACTTTTGGATTCAGACTTACAATTTTAGTTAAAATATTCCACGGACATCTTCTCATTTGAGCTATTTCCAATGGGTTTAATATAACTTTATTTTATTTGAATGAAAAATGAATTTTCTTGCAATCCTCCATGATTTTGTTTCTTCAAAGTTGAAAGTAGCTTGAACACAATCTATGAATGTACGATCCTTAAGGAAGTGAGGGATACGTAATACCAAGTGTTGGCCTGATGATTGCACCGTCTAATCCAATACTAGCTCCCATGATTGAGATAGAATTGTTGAAACCTAATTCATAAGTAATAGTAGTGTGGAAGATATACTCCAATTGGCTTAGTCTCTCTCTCTCTCTCTCTGTTTGGTAAGTAGAATCAAGACGTGTTATGTTAAAAAGGCCAGCTATATTAAGAGAAACGAACAAAAGAAGGTTCCAGAAGTCAATACAACTTGAGAATAAGAGTAACTAACTACATTTGAAAAGATCTTACTAATTGGATTCAGATCCCTTCTAATACATTTTTTCTTTAATTCTCTTCTTGATGGATCATCCATCATTAATAAATGAGCGACCCACTTATATCTAATAGATCACACTTCAATGCATGATAGGTAATCCACCAAGAAAAAAAATTAAAGAGAATCAGAGAATTTTACTCTCTACTAATTTTGTTATTAATACTGGGATAATGCTGCTGTGATGTCTCCATAGACAAGGTACAAATTACTTGTTACGTCACAGAACATGCACAGAAGCAAGTAAAAAATAAGTATTTTGCATAAGTTCCAAGTCATCTTACATTAGCATTGACAGGTGAGAAATCCCAATGATAAATGTTCATTCCCGCGTACCGGTGATTGTGAGTTTTAAGTTCATCCTCTTCTCCGCTCCCCCGGAAAAAAATTAATTGAGCGTCCAATAGCCAAAGACTAGCACTCATTTTAGCTTATTTGTCATGTTAATAAGCAGATTTCTCCATAAAAATGTGATCACGAAACCTAGAGTAAATAATAAAGAAAATAAGGAGATTAGAAAAGATGTAAAAACAGGAACATTATCATTAGGCGTGAATGGGGTTGTGGGCCATAGGATGCATGGCATTAGCACTTTTTTGAAGTAACTAATGACCCACAGGAGCTCTATTTTGTCAACTCATAAAATGTAACGTGCGCTGTCCTACTCGTTCGGCCCAAAGTGGCCCACCTCCATCGAACGTCAAGCAGTTAATCTCCTTGGATTAGGGTGGATAATACCTTTTTTAGAGAATGCTCCGCTATCATACAAATTTTTAGAGTTTAATTATAAGTAAAAAAATTAACACCGATCATAAAGTACTTTAAAAAAAATTATAACTTTTCGGGTCATCTTATAACTTATATGGTTCAATTTACAATTTTTCGAAGGTCAAATTATAACTTTTTTGGAGTTTGTGATTGATCTTAATAATCTTGGAATCAATCCTAAAATGGTTAATATCGATCACAAATGTTTAAGATTGATCGCAAAAAGCTCAGAAATTGTAAATGACTCAAAAATATATATATACAATTTTTAAAAATTGTATATGACAACATGATACTAATTTTTTCTTGGAAAAATTTCAGCCACACCACACCCCCTCTAATTTATTATATATTCAAGAACACTCTCTCTAGTTTCTAAATCTTCACTAACACCCCTTCTAATTTATATTTAAACATCACTAACACTCCATCTCATTAAACCATCATTTCTAATAATTTTTTTTTATCTAAAATATAAAAATTGTCCCTACATAAACCTCAAACAATATTTTTACATAAAATTTGATTAAAATTCAAGCCGATTAAAATTTATTTTTTTACATATTAAAATTCGGACTGATTAAATTTTTTTTATATATTAAAATTTTATCCGATTAAAATTCGGTTTGAGTTGATTAAATTTTATTTTTTTATGTATTAAAATTTGACCAGATTTGAGCTCAACCTAAAATGTTAGCGCTGATTAAATTTTGATTAAAATTTATATATTTTTACTTATTAAAATCCATGCCAATTAAAATTCAATTCAAGTGAATTAAAATTTATTTTCTGTGTATTAAAATTTGAGTTGATTAAAATTTATATTTTTTTACATATCAAAATTGAGACAAATTAAAATTCAATGCAAGTTGATTAAAATTTGATTCGAGTTGATTAAAAATGGATTTTATTCGGCTGAAATCGAATTTTAGTCAGCCCGAATTTTAATATGTAAAAAAAATTATAAAATAGAAGAGAGTCTCATTAAAAATATGTCTATCTAGAGGGGATGTGGATGAAGTTTTTTCTAAAATATATAATGGGCAAGTTAGTAAAATTATATTCTAGTTAAAGTTTTTAATCTGACAGGGGATGTCAATGAAGATTCAAAAAATAGAAGTGGTGTCCTTAAAAATATGATAAATTAGAGTTGGTGTGATTGAAATTTGCCTCTTTTTTTTTCGCATACACCTTGCTTTTAAAGCGTCATTGAATTCGACCAACATGCGCGCTACTGCCACCCAACTCAGTCAAGCCCGGCTCGACTGTGATTGTGGTTCAACTTTATTTATTTTTGGATAATATTATTTTGTGAAATAGGTCCTTAATTTCTTACCTAACTTTATTTTTTTTCAATTAGAATTCAAATTTTGCATTGGTGCAAATTTGAGTTTCCCACCAGTTCGAATTTGAATTATTCCTAACTATTCTTGAATGCGCATCTTTGGTGCATTTCAGAATTGCATCTGATCAGTGAGAGTTATTCTAAATAGTCACCTCTACATCTACATATAATCTAGATTGGAATTGATTTTCTAAATCACTGGTGCTATCGGTAAAAAAAAAAAAAAATAATAATCTAGATTCATTTTGCAACATACATCTGAAAAATTCTCTTGTTAACAATAGTCTTAACATTTCATAATTCGTCATTAAGGGCATTCATTCAAGATAATGTGAAACACAATTCTGGTTCGTTGTATATAGAGTTTGCAGTGTTTCATCAGTTTGCATTGATCAATATATCTTGGAAGGCAAATGTTCAAAATGAATAAGCACCAGTGTGGATGCAAAATATGTCTTAAGGATATAATGTCAAATACTATCATTGACTATATGTTATATCCGTTCTTGGTTTGCTATCGGTCAGTTTATTTATGTGTTACTTTTTTAATTGCATGATTTATATCAAAATTTACAATAAATATTATATGTATATGATACATCCTCCCAACGATCTTAAAACAGATTTTCGTATAGTTACTTATTGTGTTTCTGACTAGTATTACAAATTGTTTTAAATACTACAAGTATTAAGAATCTGATTTGTACAATCTATAGGATTCTTATTATTGCCTCTAAGTTACAATATTCTGATTTTGAGTATGAAAAGTATTTGTTCATGAAATTTTGAATATTTTGGTTGTTGGAATTTCTATTTTAAATACTAGTTAATGCAAATCTGGTTTGATTACTACTATATCTGTTTTTTAGTACCTAGTTACTATAATTGTTTGTTACTACAAAACTTTTTCTGGTTACTATTTTTAATATTTTGTTTACTAGTTTTATATTTTTTGAATATTTTGTTTATCAGAAATGACAACAAATGAGTATAATGACTCTGTTACTACAAATCCTGTGGTGCCTATTACTGTTTCTACTCATGTATCTTATGGACAAAACCCCCGAAAAGTTCAGTGGAAATAATTTCAAGAGATGACAATAAAAGATATTGTTCTATCTCACTACGTTGAGTCTTATAAAAAATTTTCATGAGAATGCTCCTGTTCTTCGTTAGAATAAGATATACTAGCAAGTGGTTACTAAAGTGAATGCATAGAAGCCTCTGATTTTCTATGTAAAAATTATATTTTCAATGGATTTGATAACACATTGTACAATGTGTATAGTCCAATCAAGGCCACTAAAAAACTTCGGTAATCTTTGGATAAGAAGTACAAAACGGAAGATGCCAGAATGAAGAAATTCATTGTGGAAAGATTCTTTGACTATAAAATGGTGAATTTCAAGACTATTATTAGTTAGGTTCAAGATCTTTAAGTCATCATGCATGAAATACATTCTAAATGGATGGTGCTAAGTGAGTTTTTTCAGGTGGCTGCAATCATTGAAAACCATCACATTGGAAGGATTTCAAAAACTATTTGAAGCATAAACATAAAGAGACA
This sequence comes from Ilex aquifolium, assembly GCA_951799425.1. Lineage (NCBI taxonomy): Eukaryota > Viridiplantae > Streptophyta > Magnoliopsida > Aquifoliales > Aquifoliaceae > Ilex > Ilex aquifolium. The sequence goes on from OX637391.1 coordinate 30,759,302, forward strand.
AAACTTGATGATTTGATTGTGAGTTTGAGAATTAAACAAGATTTATTTTTCGAAAGAAGGGTGGTAATTATTCCATGGAGTTCAACACACATATATTGGAAGAGGGGGCACATAACCAACGAACAAAGTGGAAGTATAATGGCCAACAATGCGCCAAAGGCGGTGATTCTAAAATTTTCAAAGGAAACTGCTTTGTGTGCAACAAACTGAGATATCATGTTAAAGATTGCTGAAACTGTAAGGCACACTAGAATCCTAAAAAGAAAATTGCACAATCCAATATAATCGAAGTGGATAAACTCTCTACTAATGTTTCAAACATGAGTTTCTCTGTCGTATTATCTAAAGTGAACTTGGTTGAAAATACCAAAGAATGATAGGTGGACACGGGGACTACTCGACACATTTGTTCGGATAAAAATATATTCTCTTCATTGTGCATAAATCTAACATTCTTGATTGGGGTATAATTCAAGATTTTTGCTCTATCTATAGAGCCTCCCCTCCTCCCTGTGGTGGTGACTTTTTAAAGAGAGTATAGCTCATCCTTGTTCCATCGCTACCCACTATTTCAATCTGCCTCAACTCAATCCTTTATGCATCTCAAGTCATCCTTCTCCAACATACATCACCTTTTTTCATTCTCCACCAGCAACTAATCCCTAATCCCTTAGTTCAGATGATAAAACTGTTCAGTTGATATCTAAAACCAGCTTCATTGGTTATGTAGGGAATTAATTTCGCAGCAATTTGGTCAGTACAACAACGAAAAAATAATAAGCGGAATAAAGAAAATCAAAGCACAACTCATAACACCAAGATTTATGTGGTTTGGCAAAATTGTTTTGCCTACATCCACGAGATGTGATCCGGTCTCCTTTCTTTACTATTGAGAGAAAATAGGTACAATGGTACAAGCCTCATTACTCATGTTTAAATCCTAAACCCAAGCCCTTAAATCCTTGTATAACCCACTCAACCTTACCCTCTCAAACCCCCAGTAAAGAAAACCTCTCGTACACTGAACAAGAGAATGAAAATTGAACAAATACAATTTTCGGGATGATCTCAAAACCAAGAAACCCATGCCTATTTATAGGCATCTCAAGGTGGTGGCAGATGAACTTCTTTGCATTTAAGCAATGCATTTGATTGCTCCACTTGTATTCTCCAATAAGATTTTAGCAATGACATCATCTAACCAATTGCAAAGAAACTCTCATCTCATTCAAGCAATGAAATGGCTCCACTTGTATCTTACAATAAGATTTTAGCAATGACATTATCTAACCAATTACAAAGGAACTCTCATCTCATTCAAGTCATGAAATTGCTCCACTTGTATCATCCAATAAGCTTTTAGCAATGATGTCAGTTAACCAATCAAAATAGGTCTTTTTAGCAATGACGTCACCAAACCAATCAAAACAAAAATTTGAACCACTGCCAACAAATCTCCACCTTGGCAAAAATTTCATAATCTCCACCTGAAACTTCAGCCCTGCATTTCAATTTGAGATGCACATCTCCACACCTTGGGATGCCTCGTCAATCTTTAACAGTGCGAAAGATTGATCAAGCCTAAGCAATGCTTGAACTTTTGTGTAGTCACTGGCTTTGACAATATATCTGCTGCATTATTCTCCGTGTGTACTTTCATCAAACTTATCTTGACATCCTCCATCCATTCTTTGATAGTGTGATACCTCATGTCAATGTGTTTTCGTCCTGGCATGAAAAACTTGTTTCTTTGCTAAGTGAATAGCACTTTGACTATCACAATACAACTCCAAACTTTCCTGCTTCAATCCCAATTCTTTGACCAAACCTGTGAACCACATAGCCTCTTTGACAACTTCCACCGTTGCCATATATCCGTTTCAATTGTGGATAAAGCGGGGATTGATTGAAACATAGCTTCCCAACTAATAGGTCCACTTGCAAGAGTAAAAATATAACCTATAATAGACCCCCGCTTGTCCAAATCACCTGCATAGTCTGAATCTACACAGCCCACAACCTGTCCTATCTCATCTTGTCTCTAATACAAGCTGCCGAAATCCACCATACCTCTCAAGTATTTGAAAATACATTTAACTGCATTCCAGTGCTCTTTTCCTGAATTTTTCTTGTACTTACTTACAACGTCGACTGCATGTGAAATATCTGGCCGACTGCAGACCATGCCATACATTAAGCTTCCCACTGCACTAGTGTACAAAAATCGGGACATTTCCTCCACCTCATCACCTGTAGATGGATATAATCTAGCAGATAATTTAAAGTGGTTAGCTAGAGGTGTAGTGACCGACTTTGAATTAACCATGTTAAACCTCTCTAGCACCTTCTCCACATATTTCTTCTGTGAAACCCATAGTTTGCCTATTCCTCTGTCCCTCCGGATTTCCATGCCAAAAATCTTTTTAGCAGCACCTAGATCCTTCATGTCAAACTCGCTCTATAATTTGGACTTTAGGAAATTTACCTCATGCATGTTATTTGAAGCAATTAACATGTCATCAACATAGAACATCAGAATAATAAAAGATTCATGTTCAAACATCTTATAATGAACACAACTATCATAATTGCTTCTCATGTAGCCAACATGCACTATAAAAGAATCAAACCTCCTATACCATTGCCTAGGAGACTGTTTCAATCCGTAAAAAGATCTTTTAAGTTTACATACCAGATTCTCTTTACCTTGCAGCATGAATTCTTCTGGTTGCTCCATATATATTTCATACATCAATTCTCCATGAAGGAATGCTGTCTTGACATCAAGTTGCTACAACTCAAGGTCAAGTATAGCTACCATGGCTAACATAACACAAATAGAAAAATGTTTTACAACGGAACAAAAAATTTAATTATAGTCAATCCCTTCGACTTGCCTGTATCCTTTTGTTACAAGAAGAGCTTAAAATTTTTCTCCTTCATTTTCTATTGTAGGTTCCTTTTTTCAATATACCTATTTGCAGCCAATCACCTTTCACCCCTTGGATTTTTCAACAAGCTCCCAAGTTTTGTTTTTGTGTAAGACTCCATCTCATCCTCCATTGCTATCATCCACTGTTCACTTTCTTTGTCATTGACAGACTCATGAAAAAAAGATAGATCTCCACTACCAACAACCAATGCAAAAGAAACCATATTCTCAAAATCATACTTGACTGGTGCCTTATGGGTTATTTTCTCTCTTTCAACAGCTAGAGTTGTGGATTCTTCCTTCTCTTTATCACTACCAAATGTATCTTCCTAAGAAGACATTAGGATATCATCCTCTTCACTAGGCCGTATTTCATCTAGCTCTATCTGGACTGAGAATTTTTCTGTATGAGCTTCCACCTACTGTTCAGCATCGTCCCTGTTTAAGTTCAACATATGTTCTTCATTGAAGACAGCATCCCTACTGATTACAACCCTCCGTGCAACTGGATCCCAAAGTTTGTAACCTTTCATGCCTTTTTCGTAGCCAATAAATATGCACTATCTGGACTTTGGGTCTAACTTTGAACGTTGTTGCTCCTGCACGTGAACATAGGTAGGACAACTAAATATTCTTAAATTCGAATAATCAACTGGTTTACCTGTCCACATCGCCTCAAGGACTTTTCCATCAATAGCAGAACACGGTGACCTATTAACAATATAGCATGTCATGTTAACAGCCTTAGCCCAAAATGATTTTGGCAAACCTGCAAGAATTCTCATACATCTTGCTTTTTTTGAAAAGGGTTCTGTTTATTCTTTTCGCTACACTGTTTTGTTGTGGCCCACTTTGGTGTAGTATAATGTCGAGTGATCCCCTCTGTCTGGAAAAAAATTCTGAATTCCCAGAGTTTATACTCCATGCCATTGTCCGTCCGTAGGTACTTGACTTGCTTACCTGTTTGTTTTTCAACTTCAGCTTTCCACTGTTTGAATTTGTCGAAGATTTCATTTTTGTGCATCATGAAGTAGACCCATACTTTCCTGGATAAGTCATCAATAAATGTCATGAAATATACTGCTCCACCTTTAGATTGAACTGACACTGGTCCCCATACATCCGAGTATATGTACTCCGACACATCCTTACTTGTATGTTTCCCGGTCTTGAAGCTCACCTTGCACTGTTTACTATACAAGAAATATTTACAAAAATTAAATTTACAAACTTTTACCCCATCAAGCAGCTTTCGTCTGTGAAGTTCTTGTAGTCATTTCTCACTCATATGGCCGAGGTGTAAATTTCATAGAGAAGTGTCATCAGTACTTAGATCCAACGAAGTTGTCATAGTTGCTCCACCTGTAACAATACTCCCTACCAATAATTTTTAGGACTCCACCCGTTGCCATAAAAGTAAAACCATTTGACTCAAGTGTACCTAAAGAAATTAAATTCTTTTTCAAGTCAGGGACATGCCGTACATCACCTAGTGTTCTCACCATACCATCAAACATTTTAATTTTTATGGTCCCAATCCCAACGATACTGCAAACTGCATCATTACCCATTAGAATAGTTCCTCTATTATAGGGTTTATAAGTGTCAAACCATTCCCTATACGAACACATGTGGTAAGAACATTCAGAATCCAATATCCATTTGTCAGCAAGATAATTCATACCTGTGGTGACTGACAATAAATCATCATTACCGTCTGAACTATCTGGTGCAATGTCTGCTTGATCTGAATTTGTAGATTTCCCCTTGTCCTCCAGATCTCGTTTTCTTTGATAGTAGTCCTTTTTCATATGTCCTTCCTTGTGGCATTAGTAACACTTGATTTTGCTGCCACTCTTCCCTTTTTATTTTGAGCATAACCTCTCTCTGTTTCTAGAGCCTTTGTTTTTATTTCTTCCTCCTTGCTAGCTTGGTTCACCATTGGCCATCAACCCTTTTGCTTGGGAACGATTTCTTGGCCTTTGGAGTATCTTAGTCTCCAAGAAAGCCGTTGTCACCTCATCAATCCTGAGAGTATCTTTTCCAACCAAAAATGTAGTCACAAGTGTATCAAAAGAAGATGAAAGAGAAGTCAAGAGGATAATAGCCTTATCCTCCTCTACAATTTTAACCTCAACACTAGAAAGTTGAGTAACAATTTTATTAAACTGGTTGAGATGATTAACAATTCTTGTACTTTCTATCATCCACAATTGATATAATTGTTTTCTTCATAAACAATTTGTTTGTGAGAGATTTTGACATATAAATCTTTTCTAATTTTTCACATAAATCCAGAGTAGAAGTTTCATTCAAAAAATTATATTTTACCTTTGGTGCGAGAGATAAACGAATGATACTCATAGCTTTCATCTCAAGTTCCTCACAGTCCTCCTTTTTCATATCCGCTGGTTTCTTGTCTTTCTCGAGTATTGCTTTAGGCAATCTTTGTTGCACCAAGGTGTCTTTAATTGTGCTTTGTCACAGACTAAAGTTGTTAAAGGGCTCCACCTCGAATTTGCCAATCGAGATGTCTTTTCCCATCATCATAATGAGTGTTGGTATTCAAGAACTATGCGCACTTGTTCTTAACTACAATCCTCTCGAGCGAACCTGGAGCTATGATACCACTTGTAGGGAATTAACCTCGCAGCAATTTGGTCAGTACAACGATGAGAAAATAAATAAGCGGAATAAAGAAAATCAAAGCACAACTCACAACACCAAGATTTACGTGGTTCGACAAAATTGCTTTGCCTACGTCCACGAGATGTGATCTGGTCTCCTTTCTTTATTATTGAGAGAAAATGTGTACAATGCTACAAGCCTCACCACTCAGGTTTAAATCCCAAATCCAAGCCTTTAACCCCTTGTACAACCTACTCAACCTTACCCTCTTAAACCCACAGTAAAGAAAATCTCTCGTACTCTCAACAAGAGAATGAAAATTGAACAAATACAATTTCGGGATGATGTCAAAACCAAGAGATTCATGCTTATTTGTAGGCATCTCAAGGTGGTGGCAGATGAACTTCTTTGCATTTAAGCAATGCATTTGATTGCTCCACTTGTATCCTCCAATAAGATTTTAGCAATGATATCATCTAACCAATTAAAAAGGAACTCTCATCTCATTCAAGCAATGAAATAGTTCAACTTGTATTTTCTAATAAGATTTTAGCAATGACATCATCTAACAAATTACAAAGGAACTCTCATCTCATTCAAGCAATGAAATTGCTCAACTTGTATCATCCAATAAGTTTTTAGCAATGATGTCAGCTAACTAATTAAAACAGGTCTTTTTAGCAATGATGTCACCAAATCAATCAAAACAAAAATTTGAGCCACTGCCAACAGGCTAGCTTGACACAGAGAAACCAATCAACATGAATGATGTGAAAACAATCCTTCACAAGGTAATGGAAAGGGGATAAACAACTGCATATTAAGGATGGAGAACGAGGCACCAATGTATTCATCTTCGCCAACGAGGAATACAAATAGAAGGTCCCGAGACTAAACCCATGGACATTCAATGGTTAGATACTAGTTCTAAAGCAATGACATCATGCCTCATCTATTTTGGAGCATAACTTCAACAAAACCTCATTCTAGATCCAAGATCATAGGTTTCCCCAAATATAATCATAACAACAAACACAATAAAAGTCACGCAAGCAAACTTATAGAAGTCTCATATAGATGGATTAATGGCTAAGGTCTTCCAAAGATTATCGCTCAAAAGAAGTCTCATAGAAGACACACAAAACATGAGACCTAGAAAGCTTTACATACATTAAGATTGGATTCTTACCTTATGTCCACTTCCAGTTATGCAATTTGAGAGCTTTAAAACCACACAAGAAGTTACTAATCATAACACAAATGATTTTCAGCTATTCCACTGCCAAGTTAGACCAATTGAGCATTGGAAAACTGAACGGAGAACACACTTCTAGGCGGGTTAGTTAGGAAGTTTACTAGTAAGAAATCTACATGAAAATTATGAAAACCAAGACTAAAGAACTAGATGAGATGGAAGTAGAATGGACTAAAGAACTCACTACTACAGGATGAGGAGGTGGGCCTAACCATGCCTCCACCTTCCTTATGATAGGATATGTATGGAATTGTTGGGGGCTTGCCTATATGTCGACAATTCATCACCTGAGGGCTCAAATAAACAAATTCAAACCTGGTTTTCTATTTATTTTTGAAACTAAAATAAGCCACCAAAAAACCAAAAAAAAATAAAATTTGAGAACTCTGGAATTTTCCACCATGAAATTCAATTTGCAGCTGGCCTTGCTGGAGTAATATGCATTTATTGGAGGAAAGGAATAGATATTGAAGTGATCATGTCCGACCCAACATTTTAGTATTAGTTCTCTCTAAAATATGCTCCCATAAACATAGTCCTCCAATACCAACTCTAGAATGATATAATTCAGATCAATGATGACTTCAAAGAACCAGAGATCTTCATAGGTGACTTTAATAATGTAACATCCTAGAAAAAAGAGAGGAGGTTATCCCGTTGTAGCTCCTTCAAGTGGTGGATTCAATGCCCTCATCAATGATCAATGACTAATATATCTTGGATATAACGTTAACCCCTATATATGGTCAAACAAAAGAAGTGGATTATCTAACATTAAAGAAATGCTAGATAGAGGTTTGGTCAAATTAGACTAGAGACTCCAATTCCCAAAAGCAGCCATCAAACACCTTCCAACAATTTTCTTTGATCATTCCCTACTACTCCTAAAATCTAGGGGTGAAACCCCCTCAATCCACAAACCTTTCAAATTCGAAGCAATGTGGACTAGGGATTCAACTAGACATCATGTGGTAAAGAGCTCTTGGAATACACTAGTAGAGGATCAATAGTTTTTAGGCTTTGTAGGACAATTATGTCAACCAAATAAAGGTTAAAATAGTGGAATAAACTGAATTTTGACAACTGCATTCACAGAGTCAAAGCTATTAGATCACACATAGATAATCTCCAACAATCGGACCCTACCCTTGATAATCTTTCGAAGAAAAAAATTCTAAAGTTTGAACTAATGGAACAACTTAATAGAGAAGAGACTTTATGGAGACAAAGATCTTGAATGTAGTGGATGAAAGAGGGAGATTCAAATACCAAATGGTGATCACAGGCAGGAAAAACTGAATTGATTATCTCAAGTTACCAGATGGAACGTGGCCCGTAGAGGACATTGGTAATGAATTTTTCATGAACTGTACTAGGCCGGATATAATATACTCAGTTAGTAAATTAAGTAGATATATGAATAACCTAGGAGTAGATCACTGAAAGACAATATCCAGGGTTCTTAGATATCTAAGATACACCTTGAATTTTGGACTGTACTATATAAAATATGCAGCTGCACTAGAAAGGTATAATGATGCTAATTGGATATCTGATTCCAAAGATTCGAAGTTCACGAGTGGTTATGTATTTAAACTTGGTGGCAGAGGAGTTGTCTTTTGAAAATCCTCTAAACAAATGTGTACTGGCAAATCCACTATGGAATATAATTTACTGCTCTAGATAAAACAATTGAGGAAGCTAATTGACTTCAACATTTTCTAGAGTATATTCCAATATGACCTAAACATGTGCCTGCAATTTGTATATTTTGTGATAGCCAATCATCAATTAGAATGACATAGAGTAATATGTATAAAGACAAGTCACGACATATTTGTCATAAATATAATTTCGTTAAGCAATTGTTCTGAAATGAGATTATATATGATGGCTATATAGAGTCAAAAGAAAATTTAGTAGATCTGCTTACCAAATGTTTAATGCGAAAGCAAGTAAATTTCTCATCGAGGGAAATAGGGATAAAATATATGACTTAAGAGTCACCATAATAACTACTCAACCTAGTTGATTGAAGATCCCAAGATTTAGGTTCAAAGGCACATCAGAATTATGTGTGATTCAAGAGAAGTAATAAGGAGACAAATTCTCCTATCTATTCCTATGATAAATTAGTGTTGTCTGTAACGATTATGATGGTAAGTAATGACTTTTAATGACATTTATACCTTAGAAATCCTAGTGGGATATGACATGATATTCTAAGTCGGGGTCACCTATATGGCTGTGAAGGAGCTACTTCTATAAAAATTGTAAGGGTGAATTCTCTAAAGCACTCAAAAAATGAAGACATTAAATTGTGTTATGAAAGAGACTATATGAAGTGTATTTAATCTTCTTGTTTCGGGATGTGATCTAACAAAATCTGATTTACTCAAATAGTTGAATAGTTCAAGACATCATGTTCTCTATTTGGATGGGAGAGGACCTAGAGGGTTTAGGTTTGACCACTCACGTGCTCGCCGCCGCCCTACCAAGCCCCAACCTAGCTGGGCCGGGCTCGTGTTTGGGTACAGGTGTGGTTGTGGCCCAATCTTATCTTTTGGGTAACATATGTTTTTAAATGGGTTTTTGATTTCTTACTCGATTTTAATTTCTGTCCGTCGGAATTCAAATTTCGCGCTAGCTCGAAGTTTAATTTTCCACTAGTTCGAATTTGAATTATTTGTGATTGTTCTTGGATGGGCATCTTTGGTGCCTTTCTCGGTTGCATCCGATCGATGGTGGATATTCCAAACAATCACCTCTGCATATATAAATAACTCAGATTCATTCTGCAACATTCACTTGAAAAATTCTATCATTAATAGTAGTCGTAACATCTCATAATCCATAATTAAGGGAATTTATTTCAAAGAATGCGAAACATAGTTGTGGTTCACTTTGCATACATATTGTATTGTTTCATTTGTATTAATTATTATATCATATGAGGCAGACACTCAACAATCTATAAGCGCTAGTGTGGACGCACAATTTGTCTTGAAGATATAGTGTCACACACTAGCCTTAATCTGAGTTTATATCCATTCTTGGCATGCAATCAGATCAATTTATTTATGTGTTACTGATTTTAATGATATGATTTATATCAAAATTTACAATAAGTATTCTATATAGATGATACATCCTCCCTCAAATTACTCATAAGCCCGTGCATTTAACACACACCCCACGAGAGAGAGAGAGAGATTTGAATTAACATTCTATCTTGCTCTTGTGAATGCAAAAAAAATTCATTTAATCGATCATAAACAATAGGCACATGACTTTGTTTGATTTCCTCTGTTTGAGTTATAAGCTTTTCAGTGTTGAAATAACAATAATAAGAAGTAATGGGAGACTTCTTATTTATATTATTATGTAGAAAAAAAATCCGAGTTCCTCAACAACACTCGATAATGTATGATAAAAAAAATTATTATTTTTACATAATTTAGAAATTTATTTTGGGAACATAATCCATTATAACTGTTGTGAAGGTATTTAGAAGGGGAAGATATCCAAGTTGTAACATCATCTTTCAAAAATAATAAATTATTATTTACATGATTAAAACAAACATCCCTTAGATTTTGAAACTTGATGATTAGAAAAGAAAACCATAATTTCATAGGCTGATTTAGACCTGATTCTCCATTACAATTTTGTGAACCCGCCATAAAGAAGAAGCAGTCTCATCATTATTTCTCTAAACACTTAAACTGGTTCAGATTTTTGCTTCTTTATTTTACCTTGGGCCGTAAATTAGGGAAATTTTTTTTTATAAATGTTTATTCAAATTCAAAAAAAGACAAAAAAAAAAAAAAAAAAGACGACAGCAAATATGGCTAATTGAATGAGTCTATTTACTCGTTCAAAATAAAAAATGAGTCTATTTGTTTAGTGGAGAATGTTCCTCCATGAAAATAGCGGAAAGAAAAAATTTCACTTTTTTTCAGAACTTTCATTCGTAAAAAATAAGAAATAATTATGATAAAAATTTTCTAGTATTGGACAGATTTTTACAAAAGTAACTACCTTTTTTTTCCCCTATGAAAAACACAGGAAAAATAAATTTTTTCCACACCTGTCATTCATTCTAAACTATAAAGTGAAATTTTCGCCAAGCCTCTAAAATTTAATCTAGTGCATACAAGGAAATATACTTTTATTTTTTTCCCTTTCTATTATTTAATTTAATCTGGTTTTCAACCATTTATAGTTTCTATTATTTTTTTTTTCATAAAGCCTTCTACTCAAAATGGCTTTCTTATCGTTAACTTGAAATAAGTATTTGGTTTTTGTGAAAATTGTCCATTCTCATTTCAACTTTCAAGCAAACAAAAAGCAAATGCAAATAGCCCAAATTTCAAAGTGAAGATTCCAATAACCAATTTCAATCCCTTTCTTATTTTTTTTTTCTACATTTTTTGAGGGTGCTTTAATTTTGTTATAGTATTTTTAAATCCCAAAATAAATTATAAAACTCAGTACAACTTTTTGTTTCTACTGTTGCTGATATATAAATATTCTAAGAAGAAGTAAATTATGAAAAAGGGGTTTCAGAAAATGGGAAGGGTCTCAAGTTCTCTCATAATTAGATTAATCATCAAAATCACTTTAAAAAATGAATTGATACGAACTCGAATACATACAACACGAGAATAATACGATAGAAATTCCATAAAACACAACTGTAAATGAGTTGGTATGACTGAATAAATTTTAAAATGGTGCAATTCAACTATTAACAAAATGGTTTGAGACTACTCAATTACCAACAATAAAATCATCAACACTATTTCTTTTTCTCACTTTATTCCCTGACATTTCCCTTTTGATTTTATGGAAGGACCCTATTTCCTTTCATTCTCATTTATTTGTGTTTTTTTTTTCCCAAACTTTGGATACCCAAAAGTTGTCTTCGTGCTCATAATTACCCTATTCTTCTCAGTTCCTACCACATAATGATATGAGAAATGTGGGTGTACAGTATGAACCATAATTAGGAAATCCAATTTTGATTGAAATTATTATAAACACTTATATAGCTGTGGAAGCAAATTCTCTAGGCGTATTTTGCTGCAGTACATCACCAAAATTTTTAGAACTCATTGGTAATCAAGTGAAGTAACTTGTAAAACCAAAAGAGACAGATATTTAAAATAGGAGACTACTTCTAGAATGAAGAAAATTAACCCAATAATTTTTTTTTTTTTGCTACATAATTAAATTTCATATATGGTTTGGCAAACAAAGGTAGCGTTGCGGTATGAAAAAAGTAACTTTTGGGTGTTTTATCGAAAAGTCATTCATTTTCAATCATGTCTGTTGGTTTGAGTTAATTTGAGATATTGATAGCCTAAGTAGTAAAATTATGTGAAAAAACAAACAAATTGTACATGTCACATTTTCCTTCTATAAAAAAGAAGGTACTATAGCGAGAAAACAATTCTACTTAGACCTAATTTATGAACGTAGTTTGTTAACCTAATAAATCACAACCACTGGATTGATAGTGATGATATGTTTGACTTAATTGTCATTGGTATAAGTTCATCTCAAGCTCCACTGGCAAGCTTGAACTCATCTTGAAGCTCAATTTGATTTTTAGGTCATATGCTCAGGTTTTGGTGTATTTGACTTGATTTCAAATTACAAAATCGAATTTGAATCTCATCTCAAACAAATTCTAGAAACATACCCTATTGTAAGACTTGAACTCCCACTCGCTTGATTAGACATCAAACACTTCACATTTTGGGTTAAAATGACAAATTTGTTATGTCTTTATCATAAAAAAAAAAATCTATGTATTTTGTTATAACAATCGAGCTCAAACTTATTGAGCTGAGCGATGCGTTGCTTGCACTCTGTTAAAACATGAAATGTATTTTAAAAGTCGATCATATTGGATTTATTTTTAGATCAATTCAACAATTGTAGTTGATTAAGTCTCTGATTAGATTATCAAATTAAATCCAAATAATATTTGCCTTACTTTTTAATCTCAATGAATCGAAACACGGAAAGCCAATCCGAACTCCAGTTACTTAATTCGTTTAACAGCTCCAATTAAATATACCCTACAAATTAAAAACTGTTTGTGCAATTAGAAGAGAGTTTCTATACGAATGGTGTATAATTGCATATATAATTTCTTCAATATTTATATACATACAACTTTTTACCAATAATCAAACCAAAAAGAAAAAAAGAAAAAGCAGTGAAAGCAAAACCAACCTAGTAAATTGACATGCTATCTATCAGAGTTGATGAACACCAAAATTTTTTTGGATTAAACCAACCACATGTTCTCTCCATGAGTATGGAAGAGAAACAAAAGGCACCCATAAAATCACATGCTATCTATCCGACCAAAAAATGAATATTCAAAAAACCCATTTACACAATTAACCAACTCTAAATTGTTTCAAAAGTATTTGAAAGTTCCCTGTCACCTTTTCACAAAATTCTCTCAGTTCTTAGGGTTCTTCAAGGTGATCTCCCGCTGTGTAGCCCAATGCCATTGTGTTTTCTTGACGGACCGGATGCCGGTATTGGTACTCTTCTGGGCAACAAGTTGAAGAAGTGGCCTGAATTCTGAGAGGGTGGTTTGAGTCTGAATTCATTGATGCTTCTTGAGCCATGACAGTGGCCAACGATGAAGATGAACACCAAGACCAGCCAAAGAAGTAGAATTAGAGGTTTTTTACACTCATCCATTTTGCAGAACTATTAGAGAGCGTGTGAGGGGGTGTTTGTGTGAGTGAGAGAGAGAGAGAGAGAGAGAGAGGAGTTGCAAACGGGGTGGCTTGTTTTTGAGGGTTTTGATGAGAAAAAGGGTAGAACAGCAGGAAACATGGGCAATTGCGCAAAATCGTGTGCATCAGATTGAGCCGTTTGGCAGGAGAGAGAGAGAGAGAGAGAGAGGTGACTTAAAGAAATCAGATGCTTCTACAGTTCGTAATATTAGAAGCAGAAAGTTGCAAAAGGTTGGAAGGCCTCTTTGAATAGGTCTTAATGGGTTAAGGACATGGCAAAGTAGCAAAAAGGTTTTTGTGGTATTTGTTCATTTGAATTATCTGTGGATATAGATTATAAAAATCAGAAAATAACAAAAAAAAAATATTAGAAGATATTTTTTTGAATGCCATATTGTGATTATATGATAAAAAGATGTATCACATCAAAACATTATTGTTTAGTACCAAGATTTAAGCCGTGAGTTAGATGCTGAAATTTGAATGACAAAAACAGGTGATACAGGAAAATAATGATTTTTTGTTCTTTGTCAAATGCCAAGAAAAGAAAAGGAAAGGATTGAAAGATACGTAAAGTAAGAGTAAGAGGTCGGTAGGGTTATGTGAGCTTATCGATAGATGTCTGTTTGGTCCCACTTCATATTAAATGCCAATTAAGGTATTGGCACTGTTCTTTTAAGACCCCTTTTTACAGGAAAGCTTGTCCCCTTGTACAGTTCTCTTTTGTTGTGTTTTATTCAATGCTCATTCTCTCTCTCTCTTTCTCTCTTTCTCTCTCAATGATCTTACTCTCTTTCTAGAGTTTGAAATGTGGTGTAGTAGCTGTTGACACAGTGAGGCTGATGGAGATGATGGTCAAGTGTTTGTAGTACATACTGTCTACATAAGAGAAAAGGACGAGATTTGTTTACTTACTGTTCGTGCAGATTGACAGAGCGGTTCCTTTAATTGAGGAATGGGTTGGAGAGAGAGAGAGAGAGAGAGAGACAGAGAGAAGGTGATGCAATTGATCGGGACGCTAATTAAAATCAAGACTAATCTGAGTAATAGTTTCAAAATTAAAAGAGTTTATGAGCATTCCAAAGAATTCGTGAATTTTACAAAATTGGTATGAAGCCATCATTCTAGTCATTTTAAGCTAAAAATAACTTTTAGAATATTTTTAAAAGTAATGTTATTTGAATTTAAAAATTTGATCTAATTTGCTGATATAATGATGTAACTTCATTGAAATCATTGAATCAACAACAAATTCTAATGTTTGATGAGACTCACATTTAATCCAAATGTTATAGTGAATTAGGTCAGCAAATTCGGTTAATAAATCAACTCCCAATAGCATTGCTCTATTTTTAAACACTTTTATGTTTTATATTGTAATAAGTGATATTTTCATATTTTTTTTCATCAATCATATTACTTTTCGCTAATTTAGGCACCTTATTTGGGGTTTAATGAATTGTTCAACCATTGAATTAATAGTGGACCGCATTCAATCCAATGATCAAAATGAATTAGGTCCTCATATTTTGTTTCCAAATTCCGGAAAAGTAGTGACATTGCTTCTTTTTTAAATTACTTAGTATAATAGTTTTGGATTGCTAGAGTTTCCTATTTCTATTTTAGGGGAAAACTTCATTTTACCTCTTTGTAGTTTGACCCGTTTGCATATCACCTTCATGCGGTTTTGAAATGGCACATAACCCCCTTGTGGTTAGTGAACTAAAATACACTGTTACATTTTCCATTCAACTTAACTATTATGCTCTGTTTGGTACGGTGAAAAAATAGAAAGATGGAAAGTTAGAAGGATGAAAAGTTAGAGAGATAGATAAAACATCATGTTTGGTAAGGAAGAAAAATAGGATGGATGGAAAAGTAGATGGATGAGCATTCCTTCCAACTCACCAAAATCAATCCCTCCAAAATTGGATAGAAAGTTAATTATTTGTGTTGAAATGTATTTTATTTGTCAATACATCATTTGATATATACATATATTATGTATACATTAATTTCATATATAAATATAATGATAAATATGTATTTATACTTTTTAAAAAAAATTAAAAATAAAAAAATATATTTTTTCTATCTTACCAAGCACAAAAAAAAAAATTAATTATTTTTATTTTCCAACCATCCAACTTAACACAAAAAAAAGAAAATTTATCATTCTTACTTTCCTTCCTTGAAGAATAGAAAGTGTATATCTTCTACTTTTCATCACTTATGTCAAACGGAGCATTAAAGACACGTGCCCTATTTGCAATTTGACATAAACAAAAGCATGTTAAAAGGACAAAAAAGCCCTTATCCTCTATCCTATCAAGTCCCCAAGTCCCCTGCTTCTCTCTCACTATCTCATCTGCAACCCATCTCTCTCTCTCTCTCTCCCCCCAATACCAGCCACTGGCACTCATCACTCTTGGTTAACAATCGACTCTCTCTCTTCAATAGCAGCTACGAGAACCCACCTCTTGGTTAACAAGCGATGCAATCGACACCCCCATCTCTTGTGTCTGTGGATCAACCACCATCACCCACACGTCCTCTAAGGAAAGAAACTCAATCACTAATTACATAAAAAAAAATGGTTTTAATCCTTCAAAAATCCCAACCATCAAATGAATTGTTGCAGGGCTCCTTTAATCTTCAGTACACAGCAAGCAACTAGCCACCCCCTCATAATCATCACCCAATACCAGATTGTATCCATACAAACTTCTTTCTGAATATTGGAAACCCACCTTTATCTTGTAGCAGCAGCCCCTTCACAGAAGCAGAAAAAGACGCAAAAGGGAATACCAGAGACACCCCCACTGTGCACTGCCATTTTTGCCAAACCATCTTCCACCCCATTAGCCTCCCTATAAACGTGATACATCTGATCTTCCAAACCCTCCAATAACCTCTTGATCCTACTCAACACATGCCATAACTTCCAAGGCCAGCGCACTTCCCCAAGCACCATTCTAACCAAAACTTGAGAGTCTGATTCAATAAGAACCTTAGAGCCCCTCAACCCATTTTCCTACAACAACTACAACCTATTCATCAGAGCATAACATTCTACCAACATATTGGTCCCTTGACCTTAAAATTTGGATTTAGCATATACCAATCTACCCTCTGAATTACGCAAAACCACTCCACCTCTAGAAGGCCTAGGATTCCCTCTACATGCCCCATCCACATTCAATTTCAAACACCTAGCAGGGGGCAACTCCCACTTAATCCATCTACCTTTAACTTCCACCTTGTAAGCCATCTCCACCTTTAAGAATCTCAGCATTTCCTTACTCATGCAACTATCAGGCCTTCTAGGCTTTATACCAAATGCCTGCAACCTCAAACTATTCAGAACAATCAAGAAAATCGCATGTGAATTTCGTTTTGCCCCTAAAAAATTCTCCTATGCCTTTCTTTCCATTTTCCAATAAACTAGCAAGGGAACAGCCCGAATTAACCCACAAATCAGAGAAGAGCACCTAAAAATCTGAAAGAGTCTACTCATTCTGATAAGAGGACTCTCCTCTTGCAGCACTTAAAGACCCAAAGCCCCAGCTAACTTGCCCCAAACAGCTTGAGCAAAAACACAATCCACAAACAGATGGGAAAAATCCTCCCCATCCTTATAACACAAAGAACACATACTTGCCAATGACACCCCCACCCCCGCACACAAACATCTAGAGACAGAGCTCTCTTAAAGATCTTCCAAACAATCAGCTTAGCGCTTGGAAAGACTTGTTGCTTACAAATAGAACCAGCAGTAGGGCACAGTTCCCCATGAATCCTCACAATATCCTATGCAGACTTCACAGAAAAGTCCCCAAATTCAGTGTCTTTCCATATCCTTTTATCCAATTGATCAGACAATACCACCTCCAAACCCAAAATTTTCTCCTGCAACTGAGAGCTCAATAAACCCTCCAATAGATGAAATTGCCACTGCCCTCCAATTAGCAACTCATTAATCTTAGGAAAAGTCACAAGACCCCCTTCAATTCTACTCAGCAATTCACCTGAGCCCATCCAATCATCACACCAAAAATCCACCTAATCACTTTGCTAATAACCACCTGAGCACATCCAATCATCACACCAAAAATCCACCTAATCATTTGCCAATAACCACCTGGGATTGAGACAAGACCTCCTCAAACCAGGGAAACAAACCCCTGAAGCCTTTAAATATCCCAGCCCCAGGCACCCTCTTAAAATGTCCATTCCTTAAAAACTTGTGAGTAAATACTTTAGCCCACAAAGACGTACCTTGTAAAATTCCCCAAACCTGCTTCATTTGAAAAGCAACCTGGATGTCCTCCAATTTCCTCAGGCCCAAACCTCCTCCAGACTTTGGCCTAGTCAATACCCTCCATGCCACCCACTACCTTCTCCTCCCCTCTATCTTACTTGACCAAATGAAACTTGCCATTAAAGAGTTCAACTTAGCCAAAACCCTTTTTGGGAAGATTCATACAAGACAACAAATGAACTAGGATAGAGCATAGCACAGATTGCACCATTACAACTCTCCCCATATTTGACAAGAGCTTGGCATACCACCATTCTATTCTTCTTCTAAACTTCTGAACGATACCATCAAAATAAGACAACCTATTTCTACCTCGTATAACAGGACAACCCAAGTAAGAAAAAGGGCAAGACTTCACCGGAATTCCAGCAGCCTCACTCAACCCCTTCCTTCTAGAAACATAAATCCTCTTAGAACAAAATAATGAACTGTTCTCTTTACTCACCCTTTGACCAGAACCCCTTTCATACTTCCCCAAGAAACCCATCAAACCAGTCATTGACCTCTAATTCCCTCGCAAAAAAATCAGAGTGCCATCTACAAAAAGTAGATGACTTATTAACAACCCTCATCTACCTCCGTGAAAAGCCATTACGTCACCCTCCTGGAAGAACTTAGATAAACCCCTACCGAGCACCTCTTCTGCAATAATAAAGAGGCTAGGGGAAAGGGGATCCCCTTGCCTCAACCCTCTTGAAATAGGAAAAAAGCCAAATCTTTGGCCATTCAAACAAAGAGAGACATTTTGGTTTGCCAAACAGTTAGAAATAATAGAAACAAACTCCTCTGCAAAGCCAAAACTCTTCAATTTCTTCAACAAAAAACTCCACTCCAACCTATCATAGGCCTTCATCATATCTAATTTCAAAATCACATTACCCCCTTCCACCTTCCTATCCAGCTCCCCTACCATGAACTGCCCCAAAGAAATACAGTCTCCAATCCCCCTTCCCAGAACAAACCCATGCTACTGTTCTGAAATCAACACTGGGAGTAAAGAAGCAAGCCTCATAGCCACAATCTTAGATAAGATCTGGTACAAAAAAATACACAGACTTATAGGCCTAAAGTCTGCAAAAGAAAATGGACTCTTTTTTTTGGGAATTAACACCAAAATAGTAATATTAACAGATTTAGGAACCCCTGCCTCCTTTTAGAAAAAAGTTAACAGTTTCCCAAATATCCTACTTGACAAAATCCCAGCAAAATTGAAAGAAACCACTAGAAAATCCATCCGCCCCTAGAGCACTCTCAACAGATAAGGAAAAAACTACTGACCTGACCTCTTCCATAGAAGCTGGCTCAAGTAACAGTTTATTCTCCTTCTCCCCCACCATCCTTGGGATAACTGAAAACAACTCCTATTTCATTTCATTAGCTTCTGAATTATATGGCAGAGAGAAAAAATTCTCTGCCACATGAGTCATTTCCTTCTCATCATGAACCCACACCCCATTCTCATCTTGAATCCTCCTAATTTGATTCCTTACTGCTTTTCCTTTTGCAATAGCATGATAAAATTTGGAGTTCCTCTCCCCCTCCATTGCTCATTTCACATTTGTATTTTATCTCCATTATCTCTTCCAATCTCATGATATCATCTAACCCCTTCTTTAACTCCTCCACAATAGCCTAACTCTCAGAAGATGGATCCATCTCCTATGCCAATTCAGCATTCAACACAACAGCTTCTTGAGACCTAATTTCCTCAAAATGTTCCCAAATGTCTCCTTATTCCAAACCTTCAATTGCAACTTAAGATTCTTTAGTTTCAAGAAGACATTCTCTATAGGGTTCATTGAGAAATTACCCCCCCCCCCATGCAGACACCACCAAAGGCAGAAAAGAAGAGTTCTCCTTCCACATCTCTTGGTACTTAAAATAAGAAACCCTAGGAGTAGCAAGAACTTCCATTACCTTAGCCAAGGGAGGACAATCTTTGAGGATTGATTTTTGGGTTGAATATGAGTTTATTTCCTTTGCTATTTCGACTTTTATTTGTTCTAATTTTGGTCTAAATTTGGTTCATTTCCACAGAAAAATTTAGTTTTTGTGGATTGATTTCTAGATTGAATTTTTTCGGTTTCAATTTTGGATTGAATTTTGGATTATCCATCACCACACACCTCCTTCACTTTCAATTGCAACCCGCTGCCATGATAACCCACCACCACACACCTCTTCCTTTTTTTTTTTTTTTTTTCAATTCTTAGGTTAATGAATCTATGATGGATGAATTAATGTGGAGGTGATGGGCTATTGGGTTCGGAGGTGATACTGCCAGAGAAGAAGAGTGGAGAGAGTCATTTTAGCCATACTATTAATGGAGTTAAGCAGTGCATTTTAGTCCAATAATCACAGGGGGGTTATCTGTTATTTTAGAACCACACTACAAGCAGTGCATTTTAGTCCAATAATAACAAGATTGCATAGCTGTAACGCCCCAAATACCCCCTTGGACGACATTACATACTAACAACCATTAACACCATGAGAGCACTAATAAAATCCATAAATAACCGGGGGTCCTTAATTTAACAAAATTCGGGCAGAGTCTCTTTTGTTCGGGGAACTCTACCCAAAACACAACATGTGCAATTATACTACATCGACCACACCGGGTCCATTTATCCATAAAATATTTACAACATTATCCCAAAAGATTTCCATTCACCGTATGTAATACCCACAATAACATTCCAAAAGAATAAGCCAAGTCATGGCCACAATATCAAAAGAATATGCCCAATAATGACATTTACATTTCCAAAGAATTAAACTATGATAACACAGCGGAATAACAAAATACTAGACTTTACATGATCTCAAAATAATTTCTCTAGTCTAGTACAAAAGAAACTTATAGCTCTACATGTCCACCTCGGGATCTAGATTCCCCTCGGGTGGGGCCTCCCAATGCACGGGTTCCTCGACTCCCGCCGCCTCCTCAAGGGTAAAATCTGAAAAGGTTTATATGTAGGGGGTGAGTACGAAGCTCTGTAGGAAAATCCTCTCAAACTCGAACAAGGTTTAGAAAAGTATAGAAAACGGTCGGTCTCATTTTTCAACATAACATAGATATACAATTTGAAATAAAACAGTGACATTTCAAACAGATCTCAGGTTTATGTAAAAACAGTAATTAAATGAATAAACGAGCACAGCGTAAAAATAATAATCGGTTTCACCATAAACAATTTCCAACAAGTCTTTTGGGCAGGCGACATACTTAACGGTAACCTCCACCCCCTCAAGGTTTTCTTTGGCAGGTAGTATACTTAACAGTAACCTCCACCCCCTCCATGTCATCTTTGTTTCTCAAGCATCCTTACAAGGAACCTCTTGAGAAGGAATGAGCATCCTTACAAGGGACCTCTCACTCATCACGGTATTGTTTCCCAAGCATCCTTACCAGGAACCTCTTGAGAATGAATGAGCATCCTTACAAGGAACCTCTCACCCATGTTCATTCCAACAACCATGCAATAACATATCATACCAACAATCATCACACATAACCAACGATTCCATAAATCCCCAATTTACAAGCAATTTTTCCAAAGATCCACAAATCCATTATAAGGCAAGTTCAATAAACAATTAGGAAATACAAGAGATCGTAACCACGTCATTTTACTACTCAACACAAATCACTATGATTTAGAAATCAATAACAAAGAACACATTTAAGAAGAAAATCCATTATTTTCAAATACTAGGGTTTTTAAGACAAGAAAAGGGATTTCATGGGTATTCAACCCTAACTTTGTTCAAGCATGTAATCTTTGCAAAAAGACTAAGATAGGATGATTTCATATCATAAATATATAACATTTATAGCCAAAACATACATATATAAATACCCTAGCCTCAATGTAAGTGAATGAGAGAAAATCCCTACCTTAAATCCTTAGTTTGTATGAAGAACTTGAGCTTTGATCTTGAATTTACCCTTAAATCTCTTGTTTTTCCCTTCTTTTCTTCCTCTCTAATGATCTCTAGGGTTCCAAGAGGTGTGGGGTGAGAGTGGAGTGAAAGAAATGAGGGAAAATGGGATGAAAATGGGGTTTAAAACACATCAGCCCCGAAATTCACTATTCATTGACTGTTTTGGTCTTCTCCGAAATTACGGTTTTGCTACTAAGAATCTCCAATTTGATCTATATGCCTACCCTAAGGTTTTTCGACGTTCCGGATTCATTTTTAATGTTATTTTAACCTAAAAAAATTTATTTTTATGATTTATTTCAAAAATAAAATAAATTTACACTCGAAACATTAAAATTACTATCCAAGGAACACCACAATGCAAATTTTTGGTCAACTTCGGAGAATAAACTGATTTGACTCAGGTATTTCTAGTATGTGTGACCTATATGGTTGGAAAGATATACGAGTTAGGGTTCTAACAAAAATAACGGTGTGCAATTTGGACTTTCCAACAAAGAGTTATGATCAAATTGGTGAAAGGTAGTCTGCCGAACTGCTTGGTTCTTCTATACTTGTCTAACTCGAGTTTGGGTGTCTTTTGTCACAAATCCTATCTCATACCCATCTCCAATATAGGTAGTATGGCTTGCATAAAGATCCATGTCTAGCATCATTCATTAACCAAAACCAAATTACCATCTGTCTCCTAGAATCATCCATAACAACATGATGTAGAACTAGTATATCCATCGAAATTTTTTTCTTCAATTCCTCTAAGCTAGCTAATTGATGAGAATGCAAAATGTCATATTTTTCTCTTTTATTATTTAGCCTTTTATACTTATTTGGAGCCTAAATATACTTATTATTCTTATATTTTGATTTAGGATGTAAATGGAGACGTTAAATGCAAAACGAAACTAATTTGACTATTTCGACATCGCTTCGTTATCTGGGCATAACTCTTTCATTCGAGCTCCGATTGAGATGATTCAAGATGCTATGGAACGCTAAGAAAGAGTTCTACAACTTCCATGTTTTGAGTTTTGAGAGATATTGACTGCATCAAGATCGAAATTGGGCTTGAAGTTACAGCTAGTACATTGTTCACGTGCACTGTTCACGTGCACAATTGGACTTTATTTTATTTTTACGTCATTACATATATAAGAATCACTAAACAAGTACATTACTATATTAATATAAATATGTGGGGGTTTACAATAGCTAAAAGCACTATAGAAGCTAAATATGTTGATTGTAGTATGGTTGTTTCTGAGGCCGTATGGTTGAAATGGTTTCTAACTAATTTAAAACTTATTTGTGTAAATAATATGACTATTCATATTTTTTTTGATAATGAGGCTGCGATAAAAATCATTAAAATGGAGAAATCGGGCCCAAAGATAAGCATATTGAATTACAATATAAGTATATAAGTGATATAATACAAAAAGAACATGTTACTATTGATTATCTTTGTACAAATGATATGGTTGCAAACCCATTGACAAAACCTATTGGAGCCGAAGAATTTAAACGACATGTCATTGCTATGGGTTTAAGTTATGAATGAATATCTCGGGCTTGTAGCCAAGTGGGAGATGTTGGAATATGTGGCTAAAATCCCTTGATATTAATTAAGCCACGGTTGGTGGTCAAATTCGAAATATATAAAACTCTAATCCGTTGGTTAAATATTGTATTATTCATGACATATATCATAGATACATTTTTTGTCAAATTATTATAATTTTATAATGATGCATGCGTACATATATATTACATTGATATAATTGGATGTTTGAGTTGAATCTTTTCTAATCAGTATGGGTGACTTGGCTAGAGGGACCCATCAAGTAGTGAAAGACTAGTCAATCCTACTTGGAGTATAATTAGCCTTCTTTGACTGCAGAGGGTTGAGGAAATATTGGTGGAGTTGAAAAAATATTGGGGGAGTTGAGGATATTATGCTGAGTGGTAATAGCTAGTTGAACGGCTAGCTGATATATCCTCCTCTATAAATAAGTTTCTCTGCATATAGAAAGAATACATCAGCAAACACCCAAATTTGAGAGAAAACCCATTGAGGAAAAATCCCAACTCTACTGCTTTCATATCAAAGAGAATTTTTAATTCTCAAAGACTAGCTCCCCATTCATCAAATTTATCAAATTCTATTCCGCAAATTCCTACATAATAGAATCAGAAAAGATAAGTATATCATCGATATAAACTATACGAAATTCAAAATAAGGATAAAATATATCATTCATGATATTTTGAAATTTAGAAGGGGCATTTTTAAGCCCAAATGACATGAAATTCTATAAAACCCAAAAAAAAATTGAATTTTTATGAAAAAAGACAAAATGGTAATTAGCCGCTACGATATGGGTTGAAAACCTGAATTTTTTTAGGACTCAGATGACAAAATGGACCTCACCGTTGGATTCATCTCGCGAAATTTAGTTACCCAGTCAATTTTCATTGAATTTCGAGACAATCGATTTTTTACGTTTTACGATGTGATCGGGCATCACGTGATCAAAATAAACGCGATCGAGTTTTTTTTGTGAAATACGAAAAATTATTTACAGTTAGTTCAAATAAAATATATTGAACATAACACGGAACGATATTTAATTGATTCGAAACAAAATCGAATCAGAAAAAGACAGGACGTGTGGCGCATTGTGGGCAAGTATCTAAAGTGTATAAATAGGGGAGAAAATTAGATTTTCTCCCCAGTACCTAGCTGATTTTGACAGATAAAGGAGAGAGAGGAAAGAGGGTTCTTCAAGCTTATCTCTACGATTTAGGGTCAACCGTTCGTCGAAACGCTTTGGGCAAAGAACTAAAGTTGATCTACGCGGCGAGAGTTACGTTTACGTAGCAAAAAACGGGGATTTTGACGAAGTCTCAAGAACGAGATTTTTGAAAATCAAGGTTTGAAGTTTGATTTGGGTTCTTGGGAGCTTTCTACCGCTAGTATTACGCTTCAAGAGGAAGGGTTCTTCTCCTAGTTAGGTTTATTTTCAACCTAGGGTTGCATATGAAATGGGTAATTTGATTAGAGATGAATTCTCTCGTTTGATGTACTCCAAGTGTAACTAGAGTATGAAAAATGGGTATAGAAATGTGTTCAACCAATCTTGCATGAATTGAGTTTGTGAAATTTGCTTGTTTGGTAAATTCATGAGAAATGTGATAAATTGGGAATGTGATGATGTTGGAATGTTATTATATACTTTATGATATAAGTTACATTGAGAAATTGAGAATTGTTCATATTGTGCTCATGACATGTTAAACATTATGTGTGGGCTCGGTAAAGTTGGGTCAAGGTTCGACTGAGTCGCACGAGTTTGCATTGAGAATAGGGTCAGGGTTAGTAAGAAGGGCTAGATTGTTCCTCAAGTGTAAGACCCGGTGATTTAGATATGCACTCCATTGGTATTGAGTCCATAGAGTGTGTTGGCGTATGCGGAGCCGTTGATGGAAGTCTGTAACACCCCCTCCATATGTCAAGATATTGTCCGCTTTGGGCCCACTGGCCCTCACGGTTTTGTTCCTCCCTGTATTCCTGGGAAAAGACCTCTTGACATGTAAGGAAAGGAGCCTACTAATAAGCCCAGCAACTCCCCCTCTTCCAGCCGATGTGGGATTCCAGGACTGTGCATCCTTAACAGGAACCTCACAATCCACCCCCTTAGGGCTGCACGTCCCCGGGCAGCACATACATACTTACTGGTAACCTCCTGCCCACCCGCAGGCACAACAGGGCCCCACCCTCGGACCGGGCAAGGGTCGGCTCTAATACCACTCTGTAACACCCCCCTCCACATGTCAAGATATTGTCCGCTTTGGGCCCACTGGCCCTCACGGTTTTGTTCCTCCCAGTATTCCTTGGAAAATGCCTCTTGACATGTAAGGAAAGGAGCCTACTAATAAGCCCAACAACTCCCTCTCTTCCAGCCGATGTGGGATTCCAAGACTGTGCATCCTTAACAGGAACCTCACAAAGTCCATAAATATTGTGTCAGTTGGGTGCTCGTTGGTGGAAGTCTATAAATACCCACCCCAAGAAAGACTCGGGATTTATAAATTGTCATTGGATATGTAACGTTAATGGCAGGGACTCAGAATATCTGAATTCACACGCATGACATTGCATGTGTTATGGGAGCCGGTGAAGGCTAAGGTTGCATTGCATGTGTGAGTCTCACCTCATAACATGACATGACATTATAACATTTGTTCTTGAAGTTGTATGTTCTGGGACGAATGCTTGTTTGATTGTTAAATTGCAGGTGAGTATTTCATATGCATCTAGGTTGGGGAGTAGCATCTTTAAGAGATACCCTATTGAGCGTGACTCAACCTTCATGGGGACAACATTTCAAGTGCGGGACAAGTGCCGGTGAATGGCTCTCACTTGGGCTCTTGTTGATGAAGAAAGCCGAGTTGTGACTTTAGATTACATTTTTTTTAAAACAATCGTGTATTTGATTTTGGATATGTAATATTGTATAAAAAATTGTAAAACGAACTCATATGAACTATATATTGTGTAAAATTTGATATTATATGAGTTTGAGTGAATGTTGTATGAGAATGGATGAGTTGAAATTGAAAAAAAATTGAGCACGTACACGAGCTATCGATAGCTCCTCCAAAATTTTCAAAAATTTAGAATAACTTTGTCAAATCTTCGGACCTTGAATTCTTTTGTTGAAATGATGTAAATAGAGTAATAATAAGGACAAATTGATATATATTGGACATTGGAATGATCAAGTGATTGAAAGGTATACAGGTTATGCGTTTGGGAGTGCCTGGTACAAGGGAAACTCTACCCAAACTCTATGTTGTTTACGATCTCAGTGAATGTGGATGTTATGATGTGGTGTCAGGTTATGCGGCATTCATGGATACTTTCGCGGGTTAATGGGTGATGAACAGATTGACAAAGGACCCCCAATTTTAGGGGCGTCACACATTCCATTCATAATGTCCAAAAAGAATTGTGAAAGTAATTTTGTACTTGTTTTCCTTAACTATTTGGATTTGCCAATATCCTGATTTTAAATCAAACTTATAAAAAATTTTAGCATTGTATAATCGATATAATAAATCTCTTTTGTTTGAAATTGGATATCTTATCCATTGTAAAACCTTGTTTAAAGGTTTATAATTGATTACCAATCTAGGAACTCCTCGTTCTTTTTCAGCATTATTATTTACTTAAAATACAACACAACTCCAAGTAGAATAAATTTTACGAATTAATGCTTTTTCTAACAATGAACCAATCTCCTTTTTACAGAGTTCTAAATACTTTTTATTCATTTGAGTATGTCTTGCCTTAATAGAAATATCCTTTTCATTAAATTTTTTAGTATATGGGGGTGTGACTACATGCTTTTTACTATTCCAAAAAAGCAATAGGAATTATATCCCAAATTTCTTTAACTATTTTATTTTCAAGTTATTTTAATTTTACTCTAAATTCATTGGTTTCCATTTTATGAGAGATATTTAAAATCATACTTCTTATTGTAAAAAGTTTATTTGATTTTCTTTTATCTGACTTATTATTTTAATCTGAAGAGCAATTGTAAACTCAAATAATATTTGTTGACTTTGTAAAGTAGTCAGAATTCCTTTGGAATCTATTCTTTCTATTGGTTCAATCATAGATAAGAATGGTGTTCCTAATATTACCAATTGATTTAAATTTACTATAAGTATAAAAGTAATAGAAATACAAATTCATTGATTACAGGTAAAAACATTTGAGAGTTTAAATTTAATGTTTAATTTAGAACCATCAGTCATACTTAACGACTGTGTAGTTTTTTTCAAAATACTTTGTAGGGATTAATCCTTCTTTTATGCGGTTCATATCTGCCCCACTATCAATTAAGATAATAATTTTGATAGTAAATATTGAATCAATTACTAATATGATTCTAACATACCATTTTTGATAGATTATTCTTTCTAATACATTTAAATATTCACTTGTAGAATCCTCTCTTGTTTCTTTTAAACCCTGAATTTCAACATTGTTAGTTTCTATTGGCATTTTTTCTAGTGCCAAGAGTCTTTGCTTAATCATTTTTATTTCAACTTTAAGTTGATTAATTTCTCCTTTATGATCTTGCATTAACGTTTCCTTTTCTTTAAGTACTATAGATTTAGATCTGTTTATTATTTCTTTTAAAGAATATGGTTGTGATATAGACGGTTTCTTTTCTTCTGGAGTTAATTCCAAGTATTGCTCTATAGCTTTGCGTTTGGATATAGGATCTTGAATTTAATCTATAAGATCTAAAATTAGTGATTGTGATTTAGTTAAAGTGTTTATACTTAATTCATTAATGTTTAATATAGCTTTATAATAATTTGTTTGTGCTTGACAGTGTGACAAGCAGGCTTTATCTTTTTCTAATATATCATCGTCAGATGATTCACTTATTTCATCTACTTTACATAATTCTTCAGAAGGTGAACTTTATGATTCTTATACAGATTCTTAATTAAATTACTAATTTTAATATTTTATTTTTAAGATTTTCATCCAGAATTAACTCATTTATCTTTTGTTTACTTAAACACTTACTAGCATAGTGTCCGATCTTCTTGCATTTAAAACATTAAATAAGTTTTTTATTTTTTGTTTTCATTTTTTAGTTTTATTTGCATCCTCTTTTTTATAATCCTTGTAATTCTTTTTATATTTTTTCTCCTTCTTTTGTAAGGTTTATTATAGAATTGTTTCTTTTTTGTTTGAGGTTTATCCCTTGGAACTTTTATATTATATGCAAATTGGTTACAAAATTCTCCCAATTCTTTATGACCTGTTAATCTTTGTCTTTTAAGTTGAGTTTTAAAATTCAAATCATTACAAAGAGCTAATCCTTCTTAAATATATTCAGAAATTAGTTCTCCATATGTATAATTCTCTTATGGGATGTTAAATCCCCCCTTGTCTTTGTTTTAAACAAATTCTTATATTTTTAGTGAATAGGCTGGATAAGCCTGATATAAATTTCTCTTTCCCGAATTCATTATTGGCATCAGTTCTTAATAAGACTTTAACCAAAAAGACATCCTTATACCATCTAAAATGGGTTAGGGTTGGACATCTTAGATTCTTTAAGAGTTCTTTACTTTTATCAGTACTCTGTAGACTAGTTTCTACAAAATATTTTAAAATTATTTGAATCAACGTATACACAACATCTTCTTTAGTGGTTATAATTCCATCAGTTGCTGGTACAACTTCTACTGCATTTAATACTTTAGTTCTTTGTGATGGATTTAAATAATTATCCCACCAGCCTCTTAGTTGACCAGTAAATCTTGCTGTTATAAATTCAACAATTTTTTTTATCTGTATTATGATTTGCTTTACACATAGATGCATACATTAATATTTTATGTAAGACTGGATGAATTACAAATTCAAACATTACATCAATAGTCCATTCATAAATAGAAGAACCATTATAAGAACTTTGATCTACTAAGAAGTTTTCTTCATATAAAATATCTTAAGGAGTGGATTTTTGATAATAAGTCCTTATTGGGGGAGTTTGGGTATAAGTGTTTGACTATCTCTTTGGTTTTGAATACCCAATTTTATTAATTTTTGATTGTGTTTGATGCAATGATTTCTCAAATTGCTGAATTTTTGTCTCAGATTATTCGATAGAGTTATCATCTTGAAAAATAACATTTAATGACAGATTTTTTAATTTATTTTTTAATTCAGAAATAAACTCATCTTCTACTTTATTATGTAGATTAAATTTAGATGTGTCTACTGGTGGTTTAATATTTACCTTTTCAATTTTAGGTGTTTGTTTTTTTAATACTTATGATGAAGAATTATTTGGCTTTTGTTGACTTTTAATTATATTTTCAAATTTAGTTAAATGTTGTCTTACAACTTGTAAGCAAATATTTGTGTAATTGCTTTGTTTAATTGAGATATTCTCACTATTATCGTCATCTTTTAATGCATAACATGCATTCATTATAGTTTCTCCTCCATTTGTATCCAATTTTAGTGGTTTAGAAGTCGGAGGGTAGTCAACAACTTTATTTTTTCCTTTTAAAGTTTCTCATTTTTGTTGAAACTTTTCAATTACATTTAACTGTTCGACTGTGGGTGGAGCATAATAAATTAAAAACCATTCAACAAAAGGAATTATCATTTTTTCTCTTTTTATAAAAGAGTCAAACATTTCTTTATATTTTTGTAAATCATCTTTGGTCATTGTTTTAAAATACCAATTTTGAAATTCTTCATATTTAGGAAGATGAAATTCTTTATTTATTTATTGTTTGTTTACTATAAATTTGTTGGGTTTTACATCCATGAAAACTTATATATAGTTAGAATCCAATTACGGATATTGTTGGATCATGATCTTTTTCTAAAGAAGATTTATTATCTGGTCTGTATATACCATGTTGAATTTTATTTTGTGAAATTTGAACGGCTTCAATTATGGGTTCTTTCGCTCTACTTCTATCAGCAATTGACGAAGTAGATATCTTAGAAGGAGTATTATATACTAATGAAGTACTTGATTTATTTGTGATTTTTAATCCTGAAAAACTTTCTCTTACAAATGTAATTAATACATCACCATCAGATGATAGAGCAATTTGGGTTACTTCTTGATTTACTTCTTGTTTTTTAGAAACCACAACGGTCAATTGCCGGCTTTATGGGAATTAGATATCTGACCATTTAATAGTTTTTGGAATTTCAAGTTTATTTTTTATCCTATTAGTTTCAATCAAAGTTGTTTGAACTTTGAAGTTATGCATTTTAGCTTCTGGTGATGAAGTATTGGTTACTTTAAAATATACTCTATAAGTGAAGATCATTATATATGTTCCTTCTTTAAAGTTATAACATGCAATTTTAATATTGACTGTCAAAACATCTAATATATTTTTATCAGTTAAAGATATTGATGGATTTGGAAAACAATTAAAATATACTAGTCCAGTTCTTAGGTTGGATTGCATTACACCCATTAAAGATTGATCAAAATCTAAACACATAACGTCTCTACTAAGTGCTAGTATAAAAGAGGCGGTTAATCCATGAAGAGTTAAGAGTTTTAAAGCCATTTGAACTAATCCAATATATAAAACTTTATAATTTTCTTTAGCTTTTAAGATTTCTCTCTCTATTAAGAGCTGTAAAATATCCCTATACTAGTCAAAATGAATTGTTCTTTCTAAAGATTTAATCGTTAAACTTGATTTAAAATCAAAAGTAACAATATTGTAAATTTTCTTGGTTGGATATTGGGGTATATCCCAAGTTTGTAATTTATTTTTAATATATGAATATTCAACCTCTTCGAGATTCTTTACATAATCTTCTTTATGTTTATTGCCTATTTTAAATAGGTTTAAAGCCATTTTTATTTTTTCAAAAAATTTTGTTAATATATATGCTTCACTATTGCCTTCAAGTTGCTATTATACTATTGCCTTCAAGTTGCTACTATAATTCATCTTTTAATTTTGCTATAGTAATGCTACAGTAACTTTTTGCTACAGTAATTCTGCTACAGTTCTTTCTTCTTTTTTTGTACTCTTGTTGTCAACGATTTATAAGATAACACGGCCTAACTCCTTTATTCTCGAAAATAGCCTAACATCTTAACGCGACTTTAGTGCAGAACCAGAGAAATCAAGAAGCAGAACACCATAACAAAACTATAATAACAAATTATAAAGTAACATTAGCATAGAAGAATTAAATCATAATTACTTAAGCAACATGAGTAGGCAATAGATCTACATCTATACTAAGAAAAAAGCTTTAAGCTACATGGCTCTGATACCAGATTTGAAGGATCGATATATATAAATATAAATACTTTTATTGAGATGCTGAGAGTTGGTCCGTTCGAATGTAACCCTAGTTCGAACATGACTTATTCTCAATAGTTAGACAAAAAACTCAAAAAATTTCAGAATCGAGATACTGAGAGTTAGGTCCATTCGAACATGGAAAGTCCGTTCGAATGCGACGGTTAAAATTTTAATTTTCATTTGAGTTTTCTCTCTAACGGCTATATTATTGCAGTCCTTCCAAGAAGTGTCTTTTGCCATTATATTGAAGGGATATATTCCTTCATGAAGTGATGCATATAACGCTATTAATAAAGTTCAAGTGCAATAATAAAGATATAAGAAAATTACTCTCTTCTTCTTCTCTCTAATTCCAAATTAAGATTCATATGTTCTAATTTTTACATTCGGATTTAGTTTTTGGTTCCAAGATTACTAAGGAGTGCAGTGTTTGATAATTTTAAAGTTAGGCATTGTATCTTGGAGTATAATTTTTAAGAGTCTATTTGCATTGTAAGTGAAAAAATTTGCCTAACGATATATCTTCTTCGTTTTCATTTATTATTTTTTCTACTTTAAAATTTGTTTATCACACTTTATTCTACAACATGGGCATCCACTAAGCTCTCTCGTAATGTTAGAATTAGTGGTGGGCACTTACTATTCACAAGATTTACTACACCACATACTCCTAGTTCTCATTCCTCTCCATCACTCGCACCATTGGAAGTTAAAAGAATTATGAGAAATCATTAGGTATTAATACAAATTTGAACCACAAGTTCTAACACTTGGACCCATGAAAACAAGAATCTTAGGTCGGAAATTTCAGTCCACGAGATATAACACTTTAGGATCAAAGACTTTTCACAAAAAAGGGAGAAATAAAAAAGTAGAGCTGTTACACTTGGGCCATGAGATTTGCCAATATTCTTATCTTGTACGAACTGTGACAGTTGGGCCCCGAGTTTCAAGATTAGCTCAGGAGTTTAGTTAGCATTTGGGCCCTTAGACTTGTCCAGACTTTTAGCTCGGATGAGCTGTTACTCATGAGCTTTTTATAAGAAAGCATTATTCACATGGGTGGGGACCGAGGGTTATTCCCAATTACCACTCGTTGATCTTTTTTTCCACTCCATTTAATTATTTTACTTGAGACTATTAAGTTCACATTATTTATACGTACTTCATTAGTTACCAAGTCTAATTCAGTTATACTCATTCAATTAAACTATTAAATTTATGTTTAAGAAATCGAAACAAAATCGTAATTAAATTAAAATTTCAATGTTACGAAGTAATCTATATTATTTTAAAATGTTTTGAGATATTTTAATATATTTTCACCAATGTCTTTAAAATATTTTTAAGTGTTTTAAAATATTTTGGTATATTTCGACTAACATTTTAAAAATAATTATTATTTTTATTCTACTTCTGAAATATGTTTGTATTGAAATAATACACCAAAACGAACTTTTGATCACTTCCTATATACTAGGTTGAAATAAAATTGAATGAATTTAGTTTTTAATTAGTGAACATAGATGTGATGTGTATAGTAACTAATGAAGTGTGTATAGATGAGATGGACTTAATAATTTGAAGTAAGAGGATTAAATAGGGTGGAAAAAGAGATTTTATGGGTGGGAATAGCCCCATCCTAATAACTTTGGAGGGTTAAAAAAATGGGTTAATTATTTTTTACCTCCCCAGAGTTTCGATTAGAAGTACCTTGCTTACTTGATGTTTAAAATTATATACATTATCTCCTTGTACTTACATACCAAAGTGAAATGATTAATTTTGCCATCTAAGTTAATAGAGAGTGTGTTTCATATGTCCAAAATATGTTGTGGGTTTTATTTCCATTGTTTCACTCCGAAAGAACATTGTTTAAGTGCCTAAAATACCTTTTACAATATATGATATAATACCCAAATAAGTAGGACATTGGTCCTAGATTAAAAAACATATAAAACAAAAGGGTAAATTACATCGACACCCCCTTAACTTTGTCACTAAAACACATACACCCCCTCAGGTATGACATATTACAATGACACCCCCTGTCAATCATAGTGAACTAACACATCTAACGAAAGTTTTAAAGGGACTATTTTGCCCTTATTCAAAATAAATAAAACCAGACTAGACCAAATCCAATACCAGACCTGAATTGACGGACGGACTCGAAACCCAAACCTGACCCAACCCTTATTTTGCCCTTGCTATCTCTTTGTTCTATCGGTAACCACCCACCAATGTAGAACCTCTCCCCTTTACCTCTCTCCACTCCCCACCACCGACCCTCTATCTCTGTGTTCTATCACTAACCGCCCCTTGGTGGCTAGATAAATAGTGGCGATGAGAGGAGGGTGGTGGTGGCTGGGTAAATGGTGGCGATGAGAGGAGGATGGTGGTGGCTGGGTAAACGGTGGTGAAAGGAAGCGTTTGACAGAGAGTTGGGGTTAGTGAATTTTTAGATTTAAAGGGATTTCAGATTTGGGGGGATTTTGGGATATCTAGGTTTGGGTGTAGCAGAGAGAAGGGAGAAAATCCATACCTGTGATAGGTGATGGTGATGGCGCTGATGGAAGTGGTTTTGGCAGTGGCTGTGGCTCTGGTGTGGAGGTGTTGTGATGGGTGATGGTGATGGCACTGGTGGAAATGGTGTTGGCTGTGGATGTGGCTCTGGTGTGACGGTGTTGTGGTAGTGGTTCTAGACTGTGGCTCTGGTGTGGCAGTATTGTGGTGGCGGTTTTGGCACTGGCAGTGCTGTGGTAGAATGAGAGATGAGAGTATGTGGTGGTGGTTTTGGGTTGTGGCTCTGGTGTAGCAGTATTGTGGTGGTGTTTCTGGGTTGTGGCTCAGGTGTGGCGGTATTGTGGTGATGGTTCTGGCACTGGCGGTGCTGTGGTAGAAGGAGAGAGGAAAGTTGGTAGTGGCTGTGGGTTTGGGTATTAGGGTTTTAATTGAAAATTAAAAATTATTAATTTTTATTGAATTTTTGTTGAAATAGTGATAGGGTAATTTGAGAATTTTATATCAAAGGAATACTGATGTCATCAAATTTTAACAGTGTGTTTAACGGATCTTGATGATAAGGGTACTATATGTTACACACCCACATATTTTAAGGGGTCTTAGTGTAATTTTTCAAACGTGAGGGGGTCTATCTGTTCAAGTGACAAACCTCAGAGGGTCCGAATGTATTTTATCCAAAACAAAAAGAAGTGATTTTCGGCCCGAGATAAAAACCTCACTTGAGGGAAAAATGACTAGACATGTTTGATTAAAATGTGTTGATTTGTTGTTATGTTCCATTAGTTTTATAGTCACGAGTAAATCAGACAAAAAGTCTGATTTAAAACGTGTATATCATGGCAATTTTTAATTCCGTTAATGACATAAATTATTTTACTTTGGTACATAACTATAAGGAAATAATGTGCAAACTTTTAAACTTCAAATAAATAAGATGCTTTAAGCTGAAACCACTGGGGATAAAAAATAATTAACCCGAAAAAAATTACAATCAATCAAAAAAATTTATGGTCAATTTCTTAAAATATAAATTTAAGAGTTAATTTATAACTTTTAAAGTTTTTCATGATCGCTCACGACATTTATATCCAACAACCATTAATTACTCGACCATTAAAATGTATGTATTTTTATGTACGATAGTCATGCCCTATATATAAACAGGAATGTTCATCTATAATGCATGTTCTTTTTTTCTTTTTCTTTTTTTAATTTTTTTTTCATTTCTTCCCTTCAATGTTTAGTAAGAGTGCTGGTGCGTTGTATTTTTTCTCTTTATTTCATTCTTAATTCAATTCTAATGGAGGTTTTATAAATACTAGTTGATGCACACCTGCATTGCAAGTGAATTATTTTGAGCATCATATATCGATAGAATACTGTAATATTTTTTCTTCTAGCGCTCAATAAAAAACCAAGATAAAAAATAATTAACCATGATAATAATTATTTCAATAAAATGGTATGTACTATCCTATTTATTCTGCAATGCAAATTGAGATTTCAAAAGACCCTACACCAACTTTAAAAAAAAAAAAAGTTTATAATCTTCACTTCACCCTCCTTTGACACCATTTTTTAATTTTTGGACTTTGCTAGGTGGTAAGTACTTCCACCAACCCTTCATTATTATTACCACCCAAGTTAATTTCATTGGCCATTGATAGGTGGGGGTTAAGTTTATGAAAAATTAGATTTAGTGATAACACAATCAACAAGAAATGCAACAATTCTGCTTCAGTTGTGCACCATCTTTTTTTTTATTATCTATATAAATTTACCTTTTTTATAATGTTATTTTGCTTAATACTAATTCATTATTATGATCAAGATTTCATTTATGCATATTGGTTCTTTTTCAATTTCAAAACTAAGGAATATTTGGTGTTTCTATTTATTATTATCACTTTATACTTGTGTTTTTGGGATAGCTAATGCTAATGTAAAAATTAACAATTTATCTCAATTAGCATATGTTATCTCAGTTGAAAAAGATTCGCATATACTATTACTAATAAAAAAGAGCACTTTCCTTCATCTCGAAGTACATAAATTCAAAGTGTCATAGCTTCTAGTATCCATAAACTTTCTCAATAACAAAATAGAACCTTAAACTACCACACACAAATACACATACAAAAATGTCATTGAATTTTAAATATTGGAAGACGAACATCATTGATACATATCTCGATTATTTCAATGTAGTCTAATTATTAAGATGGTTTATCTCCTTGAGATTGTCAAGGTATGAATCTCAACTTAATTTATCTTCTTTGAATGCCAAAACTTGTTGCTGATAGTGATATGAAAGAATGAAAGAAATAAAGCAATAGGGCTTACATTGGTAGTTGAAGGCCCCAAGACCTGCACATATAACTAAATCAAACGTTTATCAGTTATTAACTTGCCGATTTCCTAAGTATAAACCAAAGCAATTCAATGTTGATCTTAAGCTTAAGCCAATATTCTTATTAGAAAATACAATTCCATCATTCTTGTACTCTAATAGCTCCTCAACAGCTAGTGGCACCACCTTATGTTGTAGCTTATAAAAACAACGCATGCATTTGATCTAACAACGTCTTTACTATTTGTTGCACTTACGATCACTGTAGGATAAAATAGGCAGTAGAAAGTGCCAAAAATGTTGTGTAATATTGCCCAGAGAGCTTCTCAAGTATGTTCAACAACAATGCATATTCAATTATTCTCACAATAAACATCTAGAACAACTAACCTTGCAATTAGGATTAAAAAAAAAGTTAAACTAAACACCAAGATGATGAGTGAAAGAGCAATGTATGGAATCCACCCCCACAAACATTCATATGAAGAAAGTAGAGCGTGGATTAAAAAGAAAAGAGAAGTCAGGGAAGAGCATGAGCCGCGTGGGAGAAGAATGGGTTTGATCTTAGTATCCTAGGGAAGATCAGTGATTTAGTTACTAACTGAAAACATAATCATATCATACTTTTTTATATAATCCATTTAGAACATAGCAAAAGGTCAAAGGGTGTACCTATAAGCAAGTTTCTTGAAGTTGCCATTTGATGACCATAAAGCAGTACTGTGAGCTATTTTTCTTTGCTCGCATGACCCACAAACGAAATTAACAGAGGCAACACTACCATAAAACACATAGAGATGGGAAAAAGGCTGGTTTGAAAGATGGAAGGGTCTGATAAAAAAAAAAGGCCAGAGGGGAAAGAACTCGTCATCGTTCATAAAACACAGAGTAATACATACCATAAAGGAAATTTCTGGATAAAGGATTGTGGTACCAGCAACTTGATGATAAGACACCATTCCGTCAACTCAAACTGAATTTATCAAACATATCAAATGAACAACAAAGTGAACTTAATCAAATATATTACATTTATCACAGTACATCAAATTTCTCCAATAATATGGAAACTCAGACTGCAATAGCCAGGGTCAAGTCTGCATCAAACAATTTTAAGCTTTATAGATACACACTATTTATTTGTTTCCCGGATGCAAAAAAAAAAATCATTGGAAAACAAAATAGAGAGAAAATCCTCAATATTTCTACCTGCAAGGCAACTTCCTTGTGAGATGGTAATTGTACATTTTTCACAACTGAAGACCTTGTGAATTGGCTTCTCCTTCCTAAACAAAAGCTACATCGTGGCCTTAACTAATGTCGGAGAAGTAGGCTTCTTCAGCAAATTTGAGTCCAAAGATTAAAAATCATAATTGTGAGGCTTCTCCACTATCTTATCTGACAATGACTCTCCTGTCTTTGCGTGTCCAACCATATGACATACAGAGCTCCAATGCAAAAGATAAAAAGATTAGCAATATTCAAAATTAAAGTTTAAAGGGAGAGAAATTGCAATAAATTATTTAAATAGATGGAACAAGATAAATAAAAAGCAACCACACGCAAGTAGAAGGACACAATTTATACTAAAATAGCAACAACACAAAAAAAAAAATACAATTGAAGCTTATTTTTGTTTTTTAGAAAAATCATATAAAGCCAAATACCTAACCATTTTTTCCTCTATTCAAATTAATACCCGAGCCACATCATAATTGGGGATGTTAGCATGACATATATTAATATGTGACACCCCAAAAATCCGGGGGTCCATTGATTACCCACCAACCTGCGGAATGCCCGTGGATACTGAGTAACTCGATATCACAACGTTATGCCCCATTTACCGGGGTCCATAATTTAACAAAATTGGGCAGAGTCTCTTTTGTACGGGGAGCTCTACCCAAAACACAACATGTGCATCACAAAATAACAAGACCCATCTGAGGTCCAATATTCAACAATGACCACACCGGGTCCATTTATGAGTAAATATAGACCACACCGGGTCCATCTATCCACACTCATATAAACATGCAAGGCTATATTAAAATTAGTCCATAAAAGTCCAATTACAATTATTTACATACATTACATGCCAAATTTTACAAACAAAAAGGATTAAAAGCCACAAGTCGGCTTTTCTTCAACCATGTGGCCCCGATTGTGAGCCGTCCGCCGGCGCATAACCCGCATCTGAAATGTTTCCCATATAGGGTGAGCCAACGCCCAGTAGAGTATATCCTACAAAGGCTACTCCCCACTTTAAATGCATATGCAATGTGTGTATGCAACAATCAACACATTTATCCATTCAAGCATTGCTATCAAGAATATGCATCCAATGATAGCAATTCTATATCATGCCATGAAATGAGATGAGACTCACTTATGCAACTTCAACCCGAGTCCTCACCGATTCTCACAACACCATGCAATGCACTTGTGAAATGAACCGTCATTTGACGAAAAATCCATCAAATGATCGTTTGAAATAAAAATTGTTTCATTATAAAACCAAATCATTGATGAGTGTTACTCATTGGATGAGTATTTTTATAAACCAAAATCTTGTATCTTGTTGGGCAACGGATTTTGGTATCTCAACCACCGGTTCCGTAAACACCAGCACTTTTCTGGAATTTCACCGTCGGGAAGTGCCTGAACCATGTGACCGGGTTTTGCACCCGATGGAGAGTCTAGCCCTACTTGTTATACCCGACACAAGTTTTCTTCCATACAACCATACGACTCAAAGGGGATCTTCGATCCACATTTTTCCGAGCCCACAGACCAACCACCAAATAAGATATTTGATCAACTATGCATCTCACACACACACATACCCATACTCATGCCTAAGCCCATGGATGGGATGCCTCCGTGCAAATGCAATATAATGTGTCATTGCATATCAATGTCATGTCTCATATGTAATGAATGCCATATGTACAACTTAAATAACATATCAACATGTATCATGGACAATTATATCATAGGCATATAATCTCCAAACTTTCATCTCAATGTCAAAACATCAACTAGCATGTATCAACATTTATATTCAACACAATTGAAAAGCATGTTATTACATAATCGATGCTAATAACACACTTAATCACAAAGGCACAATTTAACACAAAACCGCCCATGTATTAGCCCACATAACAACCCACTTAACGGGCCAAAAACAATCCACAAAACAGCCCCTAATCGGAGCACAAAACAGTCCCTACGTAGGCCTCAAAACAGTTCCTAAACAGGCCATAAAAACAGTTCATAACAGGCCATAAAACAGTCCGTAAAATGGCCCTAGAAACAGTCCATGAAATGACCCTAAAAACAGTCCATGAAATGGCCTAAAATCAGTCCATGAATTGGCCTAAAAATAGTCCATGAATTGGCCTAAAATCAGTCCATGAATTGGCCCTACATGCAGCCCCATTTCAGCCACCTAAACAGTCCAAGAACTGTCCATTTGGAAAGCCTATATGCAGTCCCATTTCAGCCATTAAAAGGCCCACTTAAGGTAAGAATAAAACCAACGTAAGAAGAACCCTACCTCTTGTAGCGTAGATTGAAGTGTAGAGACGTCAAGAACTCCAAAAATAGCCTAAGAACTTGATTTCTCCAAAATATTTTCTTTGGACCTTCGGTGAAATCCACTTTTCTTGGTACATAGACGTAGCCATTGTCGCGGTGATCGACTTTAACTCTTGGTCCGAGTTAATCCGAGCGACGGAACTTCGAAGATCGGTGGAAGAAAGCTTGGGCCATGTTTGGTTTGCGTCTGCAAAACAGTTTTTTGTTCTCAAAATTTTAAAAACACTCAAATCCTGTTTGTTTAGCATTTTTGTTCTCAAAATTTTCGGAAAAAATGAGATTTGAGTCAAAGAAATAGAAAACAAGTTTAACTTGTTTTCGGAGTTTTCTTTGAAAATTTTGAAAACAAGGAGAACAATTTTGGACTTTAATGAGGTCTGCCCTTCGAATCTCCTTAGCAGCAAATTTTTTCATTCATTTTTTTTTTTACTTCTTCCTCTCTCTCCTAATATATATATATATTTATCTACGAATTTATATATACGAATTAATAAATAAATAAATAAATATATATATATATATATATATATATATATATATATATATATATATATATATATATATATATATATATATGTGTGTGTGTGTGTGTGTGTGTGTATGTATAAATATATATATAAATTGGTATATATATGTATATATATATCTACGAATTTATATATAAGAATTTATAAATATATATTATATATGTATCTATATATTATATATATGTATAAATATATATATTATATTATACATATATATAATATATATATACATAATGTATATATATATTATATATATGTATAAATAGGTATATATGTACATATATATACATACATATATGTACATATATATACATATATATACCAATTTATATGTATAAATATATATATTATATTATATATATATTATATATGTATATATATATATGTATAAATAGGTATATATATACATATATATGTACATATATATACATATATATACCAATTTATATGTATAAATATATATATATATATATTATATTATACATATATATATATATATATATTATATGTATATATATATGTATAAATGTATAAATATATATATATGTATAAATATATATATATATATATATATATGTGTGTGTGTGTGTGTGTGTGTGTGTAATTATATAATATAATATAATATATATGTGTGTAAATATATTATATAATATAATAGAATATAATATATATAAATATTATATAATATATAATATATAATAGAATATTATAATATAATATATTATATTATATTATAAGATATATTATATTTTAAAGTTTGGTTTATTGAATTTTTTTTTTTATGAAATTATCAATCTAAAAATAACTTTCTTATATTTTTTTATTAATGTTTGAATTACTGTTCAAACATATATTTAGGCTGTCCAAACAGGTTGTACTATTTTCTGTTCTGTAAAACTGTTTTTGAAATCATCTAACCAAACAAGTTTTTTATCTCAAAAAATATCAAAACCATTTTCTCAAAACTCTTCTCAAAAACTGTTTTCGGATACCTGTTTTTGAAACGCAAACCAAACACGCCCTTGATTTCCCACTTTTCTCTTCTCTTTCTCTCACACGTTTGAACCAGCAGATTTGGGGAAAGAAATATCTGATTTTTCAGACATTTAGCCCCTATTTATAATTTTTAAAACTTGGCTCACATCGAGCCACACGACCCCCACTTGTTTGGGTCCATTTTCGCCCCGGTTTAAGTTCAAATTAATTTTATTTGAACTTTCATCAAATTCTAAGGAAATTTTATAATTTTAATAAAAAAATCATTTTTTGGGGTTCACTGGACACCAGTCACCTCGAAAAACGTGAAAAACTCAACTATCTCGAAATTCGGCGAAATTTAACAGTGTGACTCGGTTTCGCGAGACGAATCCAACGGCGAACTCCGTTTCGTCATCCGAGATCTAGAACATGAATATTTTAAATACGCATTAGGGTGACAAATTACCATTTTGCCATTTTTCAGAAAAAGTTCAAATTTGCCCGGATTTTACATTCTTCCCCCCTTAAAAGAATTTCGTCCCCGAAATTCACACACATATACATGCAATCACATGCATATGTAACAGTCATATAATACATAATGACAACAAGAATGTACCTCCATCCTCAAATAGGAAAGGATAATTGGTACGTATAATGTCCTCACGCTCCCATGTTGCCTCCTCCACTCCTCGGTGTTGCCACAACACCTTCACTAGCCTCACGATCTTGCCTCGCAAAACTTGATCCCGACTATCCATGATACGTATCGGTCCCTCCTCGAAGGTTCCATCCGCATCAACGACAAGCTCGCCCCAATCCACCGCATGAGTCGGATCTGGAGTATACTTCCGGAGCATAGAGACATGGAATACCGCATGAACACCCGATAGATTTGGCAGTAACGCCAACCGGTAGGCAACTGTACCTACCATCTCGAATATCTCGAAGGGCTCGATATACCTCGGTGACAGCTTTCCCCGCTTGCCGAACCTGACCATTCCTCTCTTAGGCATTACCTTCAAGAAGACATGATCTTCCACCTCAAACTCTAGAGGTCGTCGCCGCTTGTCAGCGTAGCTCTTCTGCCGGCTCTGGGCCGTGAGAAGACGCTTTCGTATCAAGTCTACCTTCTCCGAGGTGTCCCTAACCAATTCCAGCCTCGTATCGGTTCTTTCTCCCACCTCCGTCTAACAAACCGGAGATCGACAAGGCCTCCCATATAGTGCCTCATAGGGTGCCATCTGTATGCTCGCCTGATAACTGTTGTTGTAGGCGAACTCCACCAAGGGTAAGTGTTCTTCCCAGCTACCCTTGAGATCTAGGACGCATGCCCGTAGCATGTCCTCTAAGGTCTGGATGGTCCTCTCCGACTGACCGTCCGTCTGGGGATGAAAAGTAGTACTCATCATCAATTGTGTCCCCATGGCTCGCTGGAAACTCTCCCAAAAATGAGCCGTAAACCTGGGATCCCGATCCGATACTATAGATACGGGTACCCCATGCAACCGGACAATCTCCCGTATATATAACTTGCAGAATTCCTCCAGTGTGAAGGTCATCCACATCGCCAAAAAATGTGCCGACTTAGTAAGCCGGTCCACTACCACCCATACCGCGTCATATCCCCGCGATGTCCGTGGCAAGTGGGTCACAAAATCCATCGTGACATGCTCCCACTTCCACTCAGCTACCTCCAAGGGCTGGAGCAAACCTGCTGGTCTCTGGTGTTCAGCCTTAACCTGCTGACACGTGAGACATCGACTGACAAAGTCGCCAACTTGCCTCTTTATTCCACTACAGTAATACTGGCGACGAAGATCATGATACATCTTCGTGCCCCCTGGATGAACCGCAAAACGGGAACAGTAAAATTCCCTAAGGATTTCCTCTCTCAGATCCGCCAACTGAGGAACCACAACCCTTCCTCGATACCGAAGACTACCATCCGAGTGAATAACCCAGCCCTCGTCACCTGTACCTGCCTGTACACGGTCCCGGATGGACAATAGCTCCGTGTCCTGACTCTGGGACTCAATCACCCTGCTCAGTAGAGAAGGCGTAGCCATCAAACTCCCCAAAGTACCCTGAGCCTAACCCATATAACACAACCCGAACTGTCCTACAGTCTCGAGCATCTACCACTCTCGGGAAGCCACACTAGCCACAACTCCCCGTGACTTTCGGCTGAGTGCATCAGCCACCACATTTGCTTTACCGGGATGGTAATGCAAAGTGAAGTCATAATCTTCGAGGTACTCCATCCACCTGCGTAGTCTCATGTTGAGGTCCCGCTGTGTAAAGATGTACTTCAGACTTTTGTGGTCTGAAAACACCTCGAACTGCTCACCGTACAAATAGTGGTGCCAAGCCTTCAAGGCAAAGACAATGGCCGCCAACTCCATGTCGTGTGGG
The DNA here is from genome assembly GCA_951799425.1 of Ilex aquifolium. NCBI lineage: Eukaryota > Viridiplantae > Streptophyta > Magnoliopsida > Aquifoliales > Aquifoliaceae > Ilex > Ilex aquifolium. Next base: position 30,803,449 of record OX637391.1, read on the forward strand.
ATAATTCTGCTCGTAGTTCTTTAACTGCCGAGAACTATAAGCCACTACCCTCCCGGACTGCATCAAAACACATCCAAGTCCGTCCTTAGAGGCATCACAATACACTGTGTACCTCTGTCCCCTTTCCGGTACTATCAGAAAAGGAGCTAAAGTAAGTCTCCTCTTCAACTCCTGGAATACCTTCTCACACGAGTCATTCCACTCAAACTTGACCTCTTTTCGGGTCAACCTCGTCATAGGTGCAGCTAATCGAGAGAAGTTCTCAATGAACCTCCTGTAGTACCCTGTCAATCCCAAGAAACTGCGTATCTCGAAGACTGACTTCGGCCTCTCCCAATTCATAACTGCCTCGACCTTTTCCGGGTCCACGGATACACTCGAAGCCGACACTACATGCCCCAATAATTTCACCTCAATAAGCCAAAATTCACACTTACTAAATTTGTCATACAACTAGTGGTCTCTCAAGACCTGGAGAACAATCCTCAAGTGACCCTCATGCTCCTCCTCAGACTTGGAGTAGATCAAGATGTCGTCAACGAAAACCACAACGAACTGATCTAGGTAGGGTTGGAACACCCTTTGCATGAGATCCATGAATGCCGCTGGAGCATTCGTCAATCCGAATGGCATCACTGTGAACTCAAAATGTCCATACCGCGTCCGAAACACCGTCTTAGGGATATCCGCCTCCCTAACCCTCAACTGATGGTAACCGGTGCGGAGATCTATCTTGGAGTAGACCCGTGCCCCTCTCAGCTGATCAAACAAGTCATCAATCCTCGGCAAAGGGTACCTATTCTTGATAGTAACCCTATTCAACTTTCGGTAATCTATGCATAGCTGAAGGGTTTTGTCCTTCTTCTTTGCAAATAACACCGGAGTGCCCCAAGGTGAGGTACTCGGTCTAATGAACCCCCTGTCCAATAATTCTTGCAATTGGACTTTGAGTTCTTGCAACTTAGCAGGCGTCATCCTATGTGGAGTCATAGAAATGGGCGAAGTACCGGGGTGCAACTCAATAGTGAAGTCTACATCCCTATGTGGAGGTAATCCTGGTAGTTCATCCGGGAAAAACATCCTCATAATCACACACAACCTGAGGTAGACCCAACTCCTGTCTCGCCTCGTCCTCTAGGGTAAGGCTTGCTAGCCAACCCATCAACTGCCCGTGCCATCTAGAGTCATACACGGCTTGAGGTAAAGCATCGTGCTTTGCCCCCTAGAATTTGAAACAAACACCATCAGGCGTATAAGCAGTGACCCGCTTCCGATCACAATCAATGACGACTCGGTGTGCCGCCAACCAATCCATTCCCAGGATTACATCGCACTCCGACATGTCCATGACCCGAAGGTCCACGGTGAGTAGAATTCTTGAGATCTCTAACTCATACCCCCGACATATCTGATCAACCCTCGCCCTAGCACCTTAGGGAGAACTCACATGCAATGGCTCTTCTAAGGTCTCAACCTCTAAGCCCAAGTCTTTCACACAAGATGCATCAATAAATGAATGTGATACACCAAAATCAAATAATACTCTAGCCCATAAGAGAGATAGTAGAAATGTACCATGTACCACTGACTGGTCTGTCGGCTCAGTCTGAGGTATCATGGCGTAGACACGCCCCTGGGTCCTCGAAGTTCCGGCTTGTGAGCCATGCCCTCGGCCCCAACCCATACCCTGGCCCATCTGGCCTGCGTGCGGAGTTCCCGCTCGTGAAGTGGTAGGAGCCTGTGCAACACCTTGGAATGGATATTGGCTTCCCTGGCCCATAGTGGGGTAGGAAGGAGTGTAGTGAGACTGTGAATATCCCACTGATGGCTGGGACTGAGACACCCACTGACCCTGGGATCCCTGCCTCTGAGGACAATCCCGCTTCATATGCCCCGGTTGGTGGCAATGATAGCAATTCCGTTGGCCTGCTTGAAAAGGAGGCCTCTGATTTCTCCCGCCTCGGGAGGACTGACCTTAACCTTGGCCTTGATAGCCGCGGCCCTGCCCTTGATGCCCCTGCGGAGCAGAAGTTCTCTGCCTCTTCCCCGCACTAGAAAAAGAGGATTGACCCTTCTTCTTCTTGCCTTTACCACTCGCTTCCTGGATGTTCCTTGCATCATCAATCTCTCTCTCAATGACCATAGCTGTCGTGACCATCGTGTCCAAGTCTTGTAGAATAAGACCCATAATTTTGCCCCGGATGGACAACTTCAAGCCCTCCTCAAACTTACGTACTTTGGCCATGTATGTGGCCACATAATCGTCGGCGAAACGGGTTAATTCAGTGAACTTAGCCACGTATTCCATCACCGACATCGTTCCTTGCCTCAAGTCTAAGAACTCCCGGGCCTTTGCGTGTCGAGCAGCTGCCAGGAAGTACTTACCCATGAAGAGTTCCTTGAACTCTGCCCAAGTCATTGTCCCCAAGTTCTTTGAGGTCTTGATCCAATCCCACCACACTTGGGATTCTCCCTCTAGCTGAAAAGTTGCTAGGGTTATCTTCGTAGCATCGGAGGTGATCTCCATTGCCCCTATGACCTTGTCTACTTGCCGGAACCAATGATCAGCTACCATCGGGTCCGCCCCTCCCATGAAGATCGGAGGCTGATGTGCCTTGAACTTCTGAAGATGACTTGAGCCTCCTTGGCCCCCACTTGCACTAGCCTGTGCAATGGTAGCTGCTGTGGCACTGGTCTGTGCAATAGTAGCAACCGCAGTACCAATAGCCTCCATGAAGGCTTGTTGGTCAAAGGTCGGTGGTGGTTGGTTGTTGTTCCGTCCACCCCGACGTCCCCTTCCTCTAGTTGCCATCTACACACACATGAGATAACAATAGACCAACAACTCCCAAAGTTAGGGATCAAACACAGCCGTTGAGAATTCTCTCATTGTCCCCCTAGTAGAACATGTGTCACATACTAGTAGACGTTTAACCCTTGAACTATCCCGTTCATTTTTTTTTCTTTTCGAACTTCCAAGGTTATGTTTTCTAACCCTAGTGTTCCTCTTTTCTATATTCTATCATGCATATAAATCACATAACACATAGCACATAACAGGTGGCAACTAAAACACATAACATGAAATGCACAATGAATGTCATGGTCTAGACCCACGCCCAATTAAGCCCTAGGTAAATCGTATCCCTAGGCTCTGATACCAAGCTGTGACGCCCCAAAAATCCGGAGGTCCGTTGATTAAGCATCAACCCGCGGAATGCCCGTGGATACCGAGTAACTCGATATCACAACGTTATGCCCCATTTACCGGGGTCCATAATTTAACAAAATTGGGCAGAGTCTTCTTTGTACGGGGAGCTCTACCCAAAACACAACATGTGCATCACAAAATAACAAGACCCATCTGAGGTCCAATATTCAACAATGACGACACCGGGTCCATTTATGAGTAAATATAGACCACATCGGGTCCATCTATCCACACTCATATAAACATGCAAGGCTATATTAAAATTAGTCCATAAAAGTCCAATTACAATTATTTACATACATTACATGCCAAATTTTAAAAACAAAAAGGATTAAAAACCACAAGTCGGCTTTTCTTCAACCATGTGGCCCCGATTGTGAGCCGTCCGCCGGCGCATAACCCGTACCTGAAATGTTTCCCATATAGGGTGAGCCAACGCCCAGTAGAGTATATCCTACAAAGGCTACTCCCCACCTTAAATGCATATGCAATGTGTGTATGCAACAATCAACACATTTATCCATTCAAGCATTGCTATCAAGAATATGCATCTAATGATAGGAATTCTATATCATGCCATGAAATGAGATGAGACTCACTTATGCAACTTCAACCCGAGTCCTCACCGATTCTCACAACACCATGCAATGCACTTGTGAAATGAACCGTCATTTGACGAAAAATCCATCCAATGATCGTTTGAAATAAAAGTTGTTTCATTATAAAACCAAATCATTGATGGGTGCTACTCATTGGATGAGTATTTTTATAAACCAAAATCTTGTATCTTGTTGGGCAACGGATTTTGGTATCTCAACCACCGGTTCCGTAAACACCAGCACTTTTCTGGAATTTCACCGTCGGGAAGTACCTGAACCATGTGACCGGGTTTTGCACCCGATGGAGAGTCTAGCCCTACTTGTTATACCCGACACAAGTTTTCTTCCATACAACCATGCGACTCAAAGGGGATCTTCGATCCACATTTTTCCGAGCCCACAGACCAACCACCAAACAAGGTGTTTGATCAACCATGCATCTCACACACACACACACCCATACTCATGCCTAAGCCCATGGATGGGATGCCTCCGTGCAAATGCAATGTAATGTGTCATTGCATATCAATGTCATGTCTCATATGTAATGAATGTCATATGTACAACTTAAACAACATATCAACATGTATCATGTACAATTATATCATAGGCATATAATCTCCAAACTTTCATCTCAATGTCAAAACATCAACTAGCATGTATCAACATTTATATTCAACACAATTGAAAAGCATGTTATTACATAATCGATGCTAATAACACACTTAATCACAAAGGCACAATTTAACACAAAATCGCCCATGTATTAGCCCACATAACAACCAACTTAACGGGCCAAAAACAATCCACAAAACAGCCCCTAATCGGAGCACAAAACAGTCCCTACATAGGCCTCAAAACAGTTCCTAAACAGGCCATAAAAACAGTTCATAACAGGCCATAAAACAGTCCGTAAAATGGCCCTAGAAACAGTCCATGAATGGCCTAAAAACAGTCCATAAAATGGCCCTAAAAACAGTACATGAAATGGCCTAAAATCAGTCCATGAATTGGCCTAAAAACAGTCCATGAATTGGCCCTAAAAACAGTCCATGAAATGGCCTAAAATCAGCCCATGAATTGGCCTAAAAACAGTCCATGAATTGGCCTAAAATCAGTCCATGAATTGGCCCTACATGCAGCCCCATTTCAGCCACCTAAACAGTCCAAGAACTGTCCATTTGGACAGCCTATATGCAATCCCATTTCAGCCATTAAAAGGCCCACTTAAGGTAAGAATAAAACCAAGGTAGGAAGAACCCTACCTCTTGTAGCGTAGATTGAAGTGTAGAGACGTCAAGAACTCCAAAAATAGCCCAAGAACTTGATTTCTCCAAAATATTTTCTTTGGACCTTCGGTGAAATCCACTTTTCTTAGTACGTAGACGTAGCCCTCGTCGCGGTGATCGACTTTAACTCTTGGTCCGAGTTAATCCGAGCGACGGAACTTCGAAGATCAGTGGAAGAAAGCTTGATTTTTCACTTTTCTTTTCTCTTTCTCTCACACGTTGGAACCAGCAGATTTGGGGAAGGAAATATCTGATTTTTCAGATATTTAGCCCATATTTATAATTTTTAAAACTTGGCTCACATCGAGCCACACGGCCCCCACTTGTTCGGGTCCATTTTCGCCCCGAAACGATTAATTTCGTCCCAGTTTAAGTTCAAATTAATTTTATTTGAACTTTCATCAAATTCTAAGGAAATTTTATAATTTTAATAAAAAATTTGTTTTTTGAGGGTAACTGGACACCAGTCACCTCGAAAAACGTGAAAAACCCAACTATCTCGGAATTCGACAAAATTTGACAGGGTGACTGGGTTTCGCGAGACGAATCCAACGGCGAACTCCGTTTCATCATCCGAGCTCTAGAACATGAATATTTTAAATACGCATTAGGGTGACAAATTACCATTTTACCCTTTTTCAGAAAAAAGTTTAAATTTGCCCGGATTTTACATAATATGTATATATGTGTAAAAAAGCAGGTTTTGAATGTAAATATATATAGTAGATCATGAAGGATACAAATTTATGGAGATATTCCCACCATGGCCATCTGCAGTAGACCAGGTGGAAAAAAAACAGAATAATAAAACTGCTACACAGATGAATAAGTAGCAGAATCATAAATAGGTATTTCAAAGCACAAGTCATACAGTAGTTTTCATTTTGCTAGCATTATCCTTTCATAAGGGAATTACTTTTTCTTGTTTCTCAGTACCCCTTTATTTCATGTCATTAGTGTTGATGTTTAACTATTCAGAGACAAGAAAACAAATCAAAAGTTGCAAATTTCACCTGAAAATCGACTAAACTTTTAGAGAGCGCCAGGATACACGAGAAGTGGCCAGAAGTGGTGGAAATGGCTTCCCTTTCCAATTCTCACCAGCACACATTGTCGTGTCGAATGTGGCTTTTCCAATTCTCGCCAACACAATTAATCATCCTCTGATAGGCACTTCAGTTGTGTTCATTGCAGTTGCCACAGTGACAAAAAGGGGAAAACAAGGAAGAAAAACGCTAGTGAAGGACGCCGGAGCATCCAAATCAAATTGCAACCAGTAGTAACCAAAGCATTGACTTTAACTTGACATTTGTTTCTAGAATTTGTATGGTCTTGCGGGCTTTGTGTATTAGCTGCAAGTAGGTGAAACAAATAAATAATTAACGGTTATAATTAAAGGAGGAGAGACAGATAGACGAAAGGGTGGCCTTTGTCTGGCAGTTTTTTAGGTTTACTGAACTTGTAATAGTCTAAACATTTATTTTTAGAACAGGAATAGTCTAAAAGTTAAATTAAAAATAGGATATGATTATATTTATATAATTGTTTGAGGAAAAAAAAAATACAAGTTTTTCTTTGTAAGGTACTTTTAGAAGTAGTATAGATATATATACATAAATAGATAAACAAATAATTATGAAAATGAAAATATATGAAGGGTCATTTGCATATTTAATCATTATTGAATAATTAAATACATAAAGATATGTCATTTATTCCTATAATATGAATGGTGTAAGAGTTAAATTAAAAAATATGATATAATTGTCTTTATATAATTGTTTGAGGATAAAAGAGAAAAATAAAATTAGTGTGACATTAACTTTGAAGGATAAAGATGACATAGTTATAGTTTTAGAGGGCAAAAGTGGAAAAAAAAATGTTTTTCAAATATGCTCACTTTTTAAAGTAGTATAGATATAATTTAAATTCACCTCGTTCAATATAAAAGAATTCTTATGCTTTTAATAGAAAACTTTAAAAGCGTGAGTTCTAAGAGTTACGCTTTTCTATTAAACAACGTGGGAACAATTTTGTATGAAAATTACATTAGATTTTGAAATTAATTTTAGTTTACAAATTCGAGGGCAACTAGGCGTTTTCAATCAATCCCCGATCACTTAATACCGTTATTGATGTTAATTATAATGATTCTTGGTCTCGAGTCAAGATGAGGCGTCGTTTCACTCTTGCAACAAGATTGAGTGCACCGCACTAAAGGGAAAATAAAATTATAAAAAGGCCATAGTTCGAAAAGTGATTCTAATATGCACACACATGTAAATTGGATATATAGTGTTGGAGTATTTTAATAAAAATTAGAAGTATCTTTCAAAGTAATTTAGTATGATGAAAAACATCTTTTACAATAAGAAAAAACTTGTATTATTTAGAAAATCTCAATCGCACATTGGACAAACATCACGAGTTAAAAGAGTTTATATTGAACTCTTGTGTGCCTTAGCAAGTGAGCAAAGCAAGACTATTTACACCGCTTGTGTAAGAGAGGTGAAAGAGTGACTGTTGTAACTTGGAGGTGACATGCTGTAATTTGCCTAACATTAAAAGGACCTTGATAGGCGGTAAATCAGGCATTCAAATAACGATGCACCATATGCATACTATATTATCATATTATTTTTTTAAATATTTTTTTTGAAAAATTAAACTCGTTAAAAAATAAAATCATGTTTATTTACCATTTTACCAAAATGACCAATATGCATGCTACTATACAAATGATATTAACTTACATAATACTACATAGTTGGGTTAAGTTTGAAGGGAAGCAGTTGAATAAATAGTGAATTTCACTTGAAATCATTTCAAGTGAGGGTACCTATAACCTACCTTTGAGAATAATACAAGGAAAATACATTGGAATGAATCTAATTCCTTTTAATATATTAAAAAGCATCACCTCTTTAAATCATTCAAACCATAAACCCACTTTTTAGTGTACAGAAATAAAGAATATCCTCCAAGTTCTCACATAATGTTAGAACTAGACGTGTAAGATTCACGAACCCTTTTCCTCCCTTCTATTTCTCCTTCCACACTCACACCACTGCCAAGTTAAAGAATTATGATAAATTAAAACTAATCTTGATCGACAAATTGTGTTTAGCTCAACTAGAAATAAGGGCGAGTTATCAATTCAGATGCTCTGAGTTCGAAACTTAGCGATCTTTTAGGGTCAATCTTATGAGGGCGTCATAACAGTTTAGTTAGTATGATGGGCCTCCATTGACTGGGCTATATGTATATAGGCTTTGGGTGTGAATTTAACTCCTTGCCAACTATGCGACTCCTAATTGACCGTTGTACGTGTTGAGAGATCGGTATATGCGACACTCTCTGAATGAAAATTATCTCTTGTAAGGGATTAGGGTTAGTTTTGAAGGAGATAATTCTCTCCAAGTTAACCTTTTATTTTTGTTGACAAGTTGTAACACTTGGACCCATGGACAAACGAGTTTTTTTGGTTCACGGATTCACACTTAGACCCTTAAGTCCTAGGATTTTTAGCTCAGAACTCGGAAGATGTTTGTTGTTTGCATGTCTTAATCTGATTCAAGTCCTGATCATTAATGGTTTGATGAGCTATGTCACTTGGGCCCTTACAATGCCCTTAAGATATAAGACTTTTGGGCCTTTGAGGTCCAAAGCTTTATCTTATGTAGAAGATTAATCTTTGAGAGTGGCCGACCTATATAACACTTGGGCCCTTACATTGCCAAGGTACTAAGGAGGTACTCTATCGAGAAATACAACTCTAGATGATCAAAGAAGTTATGGTCAATTATAAAATATTATGATCAATCAAGCGAGGAAGATAGTGAAAAAAAAGAACAATGGAGGACAAGACATTTTGTTTTGGATAAAACTGTGCAGTACATATTATTACCTAAATTTTGTATTCCAAATGATGTGTCAAAATCTCATGCATTGAATATTTGATGGATTTAATGGACCCTACTAATCCAACCACTTGTATTAATTTGGGATATAAAATTTAAACAAATATTTGTGTAGCATAGCATTGCTCCTTTTTTTTTTCTTATGTTGAGAAAATGTAAGGATATTTTTGTGATTTCATTTGCTAAAAATTTGGGCAAGAAATATGGTTTCCCGTGTCATTTCACCAAAATGGCACATTGCATGCATGTGTTTTTAGTAAAATACCCCGACTTTATATCTTTATTCCATCATTACCATAGTTTTCAAAGCATGTACATACTATTATATCGTAAATTTTATAAAAGCATAGTTTAAATTCACAGATAAAGAAATATATTTGTAAAACATGGTTTTAAGAAAAAAAATTCAAAGTGTGTCTTGAACCCGCGCTTTCACATGAAAAATGTGGATTTAAAACACCGTTCCGTTAAATTTATGAGAAATTTAGAAAAAAAAAATGAAAATTCGGAAAAAATAAATAAAGTTAGTAAGTAATTATAGTTCGGAAATTTATTCTAGCAAGCATACACAGTTAAATAGGATAGACATTCGGATAATGGTCTAAAACAACACAAGTGCCATACTGCCACACTAAGAGTAGTCCATGCCATACATAGTTAAATGTGTACATTTTTTATTTTTATTTTTGTGTAAAGTATAAATAAATGGTTAAAATATAAATTAGTGTATTAATTGTGGTAAAAATATAAGTCGTAAGATAAGTTATTAGATCATAAAATGCAAGTGATCATTTGAACTGTTGTGCTTTATATTATTTTTATTGTATAGATGTTTAAACTATCAAGAAATAAGAATGCATGCACTGCACATGACCATAGCAAATAAGGGTAAAATGAAAACTGAAAATTATTCAATTAAAAGCACTAACGTACCTTTCAATCTACAGAAACTATCATTTTAAGCAAGTTTATTTAATTATTGTTTCAGAAAGTTTTTTTCTTTTTTTTTGCTTTTTATGGTGAAGTGGTTTTAAGCAAGGGTGCATGTTGGGACGAATTTTTTTAAGCGATTTAAACAAGGGTTCATGTTACTTGGATAAATTTATAGATTAAGTAGTCTGAAACGACCATCTTTGTATTAGCCAAATTGATCAGCTTTAACTCTCTCAAGACTTTGTCAGTTAAAAAGGTCTAAGTTCTTTGAGGATTGAATTCTTATGTCTCTCTTTTAAGATTCTATTTTATCTTTCTTTTTTTCGGGTTTTTTTATATCCTCTTCAATGAATGAATGTTTTGAAACTATATAAATTTATTATTTAAAAGTTTCAATAATTACCTTAACATTGTAATAATGATATATATACCAATGTATATAAAATATAAAAAGTACTAGAGTGCCTCTATACCTAACATAAAAGGAACCTTGAAGAAAAATGACTTGTCTTCTTCAATTGGATACACCAATCATCCCATGAAGCAAGGTATGAACCAAAATGTGCCACGGCCACTCCATCAAATTAACATTATAACATCAACAACATCATGCAAAATGTTTCAAGGTTCAAATGTGGATTGTATAGATTACATAGGACAAGTGGGCCAAAACCAGAGCAGCCAACCACCACCCATTTTCATATATGGAAAAAATTCGTGTCAATTTTATATCAAAAAAAACTTACGATATAAAAAAAAATCAAGTTATAATTAAATAAGAAAGAGGGTGCAAATTAATAAGGTTTAATAAATTTTAATTGATCGATTCTAAAAATTCTAGTATCGATTCCTTTCTGACATGATTGAGTTATAATCTAATGTATGTGATTTGCAACTTAACCTGATTAACTCGTTCATTTTTCCACCATATATATCAAAAAGCCACTATCCATCGCAATAACGTGTATGTATAAAGTGCTTCTTATCCTAACTTAGAAAAGTCCTTCAAGAAAAATGACTTCTCAACCTCAATGGATGTGCCAATCATTCCACGAAAGAATGTATGAACCAACATGTGCCACGCCTGCAAATTGCAAAATATATGGGGAATGTTTAAATCTATATTTACGTGGGTACAACAGGACACGTCCATTTCTTGAAGACATTTACAACTGTATCGTCCCTACATATTGCAACCTCGTAGAAATTTTGGCTCGGTTCAATGAATTTTTAAATGTCTAGGGACTCGGAATTCAATAAGAACCCAATCAAATATGACATAAGTATTTATCTATACTCACCCATAGCGTAGTGCCTTTCCTAGGTGGTTTGTCCGCATAATCTGATACCATCTACTCTTAAGGCATAAATTTGTAGAGAGAGATATATAACAAATGGACGGACCATGCGTGTTGCTTTGTCATGTGTATTGTTTTGAGCCGAGTTTTTTTTTTCCATAGCATGCGTAATTGGTTGGGGCTGCCAAAATAACGATTGTGGCGTCTTCATCATTTACTATGACACTTTAGTGCAAAATAAGGCAAAATACTACTATGACCAAACAAGAGTTTTTTTTCAATAATTTTTTTTGTATCAAAATATGGTAATTTTTAACTTATTTATGAAACTACCATTATTTTTATAAAATTGTATTTTAAAAACAAGTTTTTACACAAAAGTAATGTGTCAAAAACACGCTTTCGATGTAAAAGTGTATTTTTGAAGCATGAGTCATAAAATCAATTGTACTTTAATAAAAATGTTTGAAATTGTAATATTTGATTTTAAAAAAATTACAAAAAAGAAAGAAGAATAGCGTACTATGAATTGGACCTAGAACAAAATTTACGATCATTATGGGACCAAAGAACAAAAGTCAGCATCCCATCACTATTGTTGTACTAATGTACAATCCTGTAATGTCTTTATCTCAAAAAGCTGAAATTGCATTTAGATGTGGCTGAAAGGAATTGATCAGAAAGAACAACACAAATTTGCCAAAGCTATCCTTGGTGAAAAGGCCATGAAAATCTCTTGGTTGGAATGATATGTCTAGTGCTCAACTCCTTTTTTTCTTTCTTTTATATATATATATATATGGTGATAGAATTTCACTAAATCAAATTTGGCAATACATCATTTTGGGTAGAATACAACAGAGAGTGAAGAATTACATCTATTTTGGTTTTAGATCCACCATTTCTTTTGCATACCGCAAACATAGATGAGAGTCTTATACAATCTTACTAGAAGTGAACTCGTGCATTTACATGGGATCCCTTGTCAAACTTCAAAATCCTACTAGTTCCTTCTTTAATCTAAACCGAAAATATTGGGTTTTAAAGACCTACTTATTTTTTAGACCGCTTGACTCAACAGAAAATAATGCAACATTGGACGTTAATCAAGAAGTATGCATTCGTAATTAATCTTTGTGGTCTTTATAAACTTTATTATATCAGGTTGGTGTCAGTCTTTAGAGTACATCCTACCCTATTCTTGCCTGTTGAACCATATATTATTATCGATATTTTTCAATGTTACAAAATTTACACCCTCCTTACCCGGCCAGTCCTTTTCTTCTTTCCTCATCCTTACTCCTTCGTCTCTCACCCTAATTAATGGAGAATTTAAAGAACTACAGGAAGTTGCGGGGATAGGAAAAAAATTTTTAAAAAAATTCACAGAGGTGGTGGTTAGTTGGTGAGAGAGTAGAAGAATGATTATATGAACCAAGTTATATGGGTTGATTGGAGCAAACATTGCTTTGCAATTAAATAATCAAAAATTTTAGAAATTAAGAACATAAAGAGAGAAGGCTTGAGATATATCACTAATACCCTTAATATTGGTATAGAATTATATCACTAATGATGAAAAAATCAAAAGCAGGAGTTGCATACTTTTAATCCTTATAAGGAGAGGAATCATTCATTCCATTCTTTGTATTTGGTAAGAGGGATGAAAAATATAAATGATTGAATTTTTTGTATTTGATATATGAATGAAAAAATAAAAAGAAGGAAAATTTTTAGATGCATATTTTACCATTATATATATGTATGACAATAATGTATACATAACATATAATTTATATAATAAAGTACAATACAATTCAAATCTCAAAAGATAAACAAAATGATTTTTACTTTTCGAGTTGAAATCTCTTTAAATTTTACTTTAAAATTAATCTGACGGTTAATATTAACACTCCAAATTTAATAGGAAAAATAGGTCCCTAAGGATGTGTTTGAGTGACTTTTGAAAAATATTTTTAGAATTTATAAATTTTCATAAGTACTTTAAAAAAAAAAAGTAGTGTGAAACAATTCCACCACTACTACCACCATACCCCCACTGCCCCACCACCATCACCACTACCATCACTATCGCCACCCCACCACTACAACTACCACCACCGCCCCACTACCACCACCACCACCACCACCACCATCGTCACCGCCACCACCACTACTACCACCCCCATCACAACTACCACACACTCACTGCCCCACCACCACCACCACCACCACCACCATCCTTACCACCATATCTGTCACAACAACCAACACCATCCTTACCACCATATTTGTCACAACAACCACCACCTCTATCGTCCCACCACCACCATCGTCACCACTACCATCACCATCACCACCACCACTGCTACTGCCACACTACTACCACCGTCACTGTTCCACCATCACCCCTACCATCACCACCCCCACGACCATCACTACTACCAGCATTACTGCCACCGCCCCACCGCCACCACCACTACCTCTATTGCTACCCATCACCAATTGTTACAACAGTCGTCCACTGCCACCACCCACCACCATCGTCATCTCATTCTTATATTTATTACTACTACCACAATTATCCTACTATCACTGTCGCCTATCGTGAGTACCCACCACCACCATTGTTGTCTACCGCCACCCACTACCACAATTTACCACCACCGGTCGTCGACCACCATTGCCGCCAGTCATTGTCACCTACTCCCACTCCCACCTATCACCACCACCCAGCACCGCCCACCATTGCCCAACACCCATTTTCACCCACCCCCACCACACCTACTACCACCACCATCGTCGCCGTCGCTGCCGCCGCCATTCATCACCACCCATCACACTGTTGCCTAGAAGCACCCGTCGTCGCCCACCACCACCATCGTCACTGTCCACTACCACAACCCATCACCGTCATCGCCCTACCACCACCATCCTCATCGCCCCACTACCACCATTGCCAACCATTATCACTGTCGCCTACCACCCCCACCGCCGTCACTCATGACTGCTAGTATCACTATCATCACCCAAAACCCACCATCACCATCACTGTTGTCACCCACGACTGCCACCACTACCATGGTTATCGCCACCCACCACAACCATCATCGTCTCCCACCACCACAACTACCACCCACCACCACTACAAACCGCTCACTCCCACTACAATCAGTGCTTAAATTTCTTTCTCTTTTCTCTATATTTATGATTTGATTTTAGGTGTAAATAAATTTTTTTACTGTTGATCATTTTTTTTATTATTCAGTACTTTCAGGTACGAGAAATAACTAGTAAATAAATAAGATATACACATACATTAAGGGATACAAAAATAAATAACATATATTTCAACACACATGAGTAACTTTTCATCCATTTTTCTTCACAAGTTTGCAGGGATAAATTTTGGAACATTGGAAAGAAATCTAATATCTTCTACTTTTTCATTCTTCCCATTTTCCTTCCTTACCAAACTTGATGTTTTATCTATCTTTCTAACTTTTCATCTTCCTATTTTTTCATCGTACCAAACGAAAGCTTAACAAATGATTGGATCATCTTCATTAACTTTGATTATTTAGATGACTGAAATCAGGATTAGTTAAGCACATGCTCCAAGTGATTTTCACTAATGATATGATGGATTCTCCAATCACTTGTTTGGCAAATCAAGATTTCCCCAGGTAATGAAATATCATAAAGTAGTTAAGACAAAATTTGATAACATGCTCTCCCAGATTTTTCGTCTAACATCCAATACTAAATAAGATTAATTAAGCATCACGATCATATCTCGAGGAGAGTTGATAATCATTGATTATTCACTAATCATAGATTAATTAGAACTAATCTCATAAATGCCTTTGCAGCAATTGAAGTAAAGAATTTGAAAGGAAGCTTGAGAAAGGTTGTCAATGGCCACACAAAGATTAAGATAAGCACTTAGCAATGGTGGGGACTTTATAATGTGCATATTCCAAGTCAAATGGAAGAGGAAGTAATGTGATTCTTTAAATAGAAATAGGAAAGCATGTGAGTGGGGTCTAGATTTCAATCAAATATAATACCATATAGCCCCTGGACTTGGTTAGTAGAGAGTAATACAAGCTTAAGTGTCAGAAAATCATAGGTGTATAAAAAACTTCAATAATCTAATGCTTAAAGCATAGTTGCAAACTTAAAGTTTGAAAATCAGACTCTCAAAAATGGAAGGAAGAGTGTCTATTATTAATCTCTCTCAAACCTTGGGCGGGAGTAGGTATGAATTTTCTTGGTGCCATTGAACAATAAATGATATTCCTACCACCAGTTTCATGTGAACTCAAGACTCCATAGCTAAAAGTAAGATAGACATGAGCAAGTCCAAGCTAGGTATGTACATCCTGCAGACTTGTACTAGTTAAAGAGCAACTTTGGCACGAGATTATCAAGCTTGAGTAGGCCAAGTGTTGGTTGTGAATATTCAAGTTTCCGATAGATGTTCTTTGGCAAAGAACTTCATATGTTTTATTGATGGAAACCTGTTCAAGTCAAGCTTACATACCAATACATTGCTTTAGTTCGCCTTGGTTATAAATTTAGCTTAAAAGTTTAATTAATTAAATTTGGTTCATTTCACAATTTGAATGAGTATGAACAAGCAAAATTTGACCCAAGTTCCAACTAAGCTTGAGCTATTTGGATCGTTCAACAACCCTACCTACAGAAGAATGAAAAGAAAATATATAAAAGTCAGCTTCCCTAAAATGGTTAGAGGAATTAAAATAATTTCAACTTATGGCATGGCTGGATGTATAGCCAGGGATGTTGTCCATAGGTCATAAGTCGTCGTTGGTTGTATTCACTATACAAGACTCCTGTCTACATAGAGAGTGAAATGGTAAGACTACCATGTCCGTAGCGAATAGATTAGTTGAGAGAGTCTTCGAGGTATTCCCTTCCTGTCGTTAATACGAAATTATTCCTAGGTATAATCCTGTCAAACTGCTATGATCTTTTTGCCAGTGAACTTAAAATTTTTATTTACCACCACTTGATAATCTTATGCACGTAACAATTAGTTGTGTGGTGTAAGGAAAAATAAGCACATGTATGGGTTTGACTTTACTAGCAGTTGAAAAAAGAATATGTATATAAGAAGGGAGTTAAGAGTTTGAATCTTATCCCCATATATTTTTTCAGTCTATTTCTATAACTTCACCCATTTTTATTCAAAATCAATTATTTTGCTTTTTATTAATTTGTGACTCAATATAATTTTTTTTTTTCAAACATTAGTCATATATGACAGTGTTCATATGTTGATATTTTTTTAAGGTCATTTATTTAAAAAAAATTATCAATTTTTTTAAAAAAAATGATAGAACTTAATTATAAATTATGTAATTAAAAAAAGAGAAGGAAAAAAATGTTATTTGATATAATGGTATCTAAAATTTATATTGTATTGTACTTTCAACTAGGAATTTTGCCTAGTAATATGTATGAAACCAATTGTATCCCTGGCGAGTCCCTACACTAATTTATAGATGCATGCCACGTCTCCTCAAACCTCAACACTAGAGGCTATGAATTGAATTGGAATCATAAAGGTGGCATACCCTTTAAAAAAATTATTCTACAATAAAAAGATTTGGTTTTAATTTTTTAATGATCACCTTTTTGCTTTAAATGAGAAGGAATCAAGGAGGATTATGTGGAGATATGCTCCTAATTAACAACTAAGTGATGCCTAGATAGCAAAAGATTGTCTCAAGGTCTTGTGCAAAAAGGTCCTATCAACCTTCTTGTTCAATGTGAGCCTTACTTATTTTCTTCCTTCTTCGATGTGAGTGATTTTGTTACATAGGATGACAACAAAATAAAAAATTATTAAAATTATAAATACTTAAATTACACCATCTTCATTAACTTAAATTTTTAGAGTATATGATTATTTAACATGGTATTAGAGTGAGAGGTCATGTATTCGAATCTCGCTGTCACCCTAATTATTAAAAAGATTTGTATGTGTTAGGTACAAAATCTAACCTGATGGGATGTGCTGAGACATAAATATTTATAACGATGGAATGGGATTTAGATTGCCCCCTACCTAACTCTCTCAAACCCTACTATGAGTGGAAGCAGGATAACTTCTTTTTTCCATCGTACTATGTCATACCCCTTGGGGCATGTTTGGTATGTTTTTTGGGATGGGTTTGGATTGGCTTGTCCAAACCCGGGTTTGACCTAAAGATGGGATTCAAAGATGGGATTCAACATTCAATGCTGTCCATACCCACGTTTGGTATGCGCAGGGGTATATAATTATTGTGATAATATATTTGTATATAAATGACTATTTTGTCCTTTAACTAATTTGTATATATGAAATATATAGGATATATGAGGGTATAAATGTCATTTGTATTTTAAACCCCCTTAACCCCCATATGAAACCCACCCCCCCCTTGGGTTTCATGAAACCCATGTATGTGGGTTTCATGACCGGGCCAAGACCGGGCCGGGTTTCAAATCCTATCCCTACTTTATTGTTGCCAAACATGGGTTTATGGGGGTTTATACCCTAACCCATGTTTCAAAACCCCTCCAAACCCCCATAACAAACAAGCCCTTGGTGATGAATACAGGGGCGGAGCCAGACTTTTTCGACAGTGGGGACAACTTAAAAGTTCCAATTTTTTCATAAGAAAATGACAATTCGAGGTGCAATCCATATAGATAAGTACATCAAAAAAATAAATAAAAAAAACTCAATAAAATTCATCAAAAAAGTCTAACAAAAAACTCTTGCACCCAAAAAAAATGCTTACCATGCCGTTACTTAGAACAATGTTGTATGTTACTACTAAGATTATCACTTTTTTAAATAAGGGGTTGTTTCAACATTAATCGCCTTTAAGAATTCTACCATAGCCAATTCAAAGGTTAATTCCTTTAGTTGGATAAAATCAATATTTATCATCAAATTTGACAAACAATTTGTAAGGACTATAAATAACAAAATAAGTAAAAAAAAATAGTAGAAATAATTTAGAGAAACAAAATTTAGCATGAGTTTTTAAATTTAGGAATAACATAATGTATCATAATCAAATTATTAATCAAAAAATAGGACCTACAGGCGATCAAATCATCACTGTTAAATTGAAATTAAGACTTAAAGCTCTATAGAAAAATATTAAATGGGTAAAAGTATTGTAGATACACTAAGAACCCAATAAAAAAAAAAGTGAATAATTTATAAAAACTATCGAAATTGAAGATACAGTTTTATGCCCCATTTCGTTTAAATCCACACTCAATAGACTGGATAAACACCTTGTTCAAAAAAATTAAAAAAAAAAAGACTGGATAAACACCAAATGATGTCAAAAACAGAGGGAAACATTAGAGGGAATCAAGGGAGAGGAAAGATTGAGGAGAGTAAAGTTGGACGTAACCCAGAAAAAAGGAATGCAACAACTCTGAGGAACACTCAAATTGAAGAAGAAAGAGATGGAGTAGTTGTCTTCACTCCCACTGCCGCGTGTAATCTATTAAGCCTGCCTCTAAAAAGTATAAAGGATGCTCAACTGTGGGGGCAATTCTAAATACAAATAAACCCCCAGTTTTTTGGATCTTTTCAGTGGGGGCAATTTTTTAAAAGTCCTCTAACACATTAAGAATTTTAACTACACCCCAACATTTTTCAAAATTCCAGTGGGGGCAGCTGCCCCCACTGCAAATCCGCCCCTGGATGAATATGTAAGGTTTGAATGGGTGAGTTAAGATAATCTGTAACGGTGGTTCAGTGGTTAAAAAAAGACTAAGGATATAAACTCGCATGTCTAGAGTTCGATTACTTTTTGCTGCATGACATTTATATTTATTCAATGCATGTGATTTGCAAGTAATTGCATATATCCAAAGACTGGTATGCCTTGTTTACTTGTTTAGAGTAAAAAAAAATCAATTTGTAGTCCAAATTTGGGGTAAAATAAAAGAAGGGTTTCTCGTCAAAAACCAATTAAAAATCCATGGGTTATTTTAGTCCAAAATGGGGGGAAAATGTCACTGTGACCAAACAAAAATGGGTACAATGGGATGGACCCCAAAACGAAATTTGGAATTAAGGTTAATTGCACCGAAAGTTCCCAAAGTATGAAATTTATTTTATTTGGTCTTTAATATTTCAATTGTATCATTTTAGTCGTTAAAGTATTGAATATGCTTTTATGTGATCTCTCAAGCAAAAAACATCTAAATTTATGACGATTTTTTATCATAAACTTGTCACGTGATACTTAAATATGGACAAAAAAAATTAGAGACCAAAATAAAACAAATCTTATAGTTTGGAGGCCTCCAATACAATCAGCCCTTACAATTAATGCATCAATTGGGTCAAAGCTGGACTCCATCTAACATTAGAATTGACAACTAATCTAATGATTGTATTGAATTAGGTTTCTTATTAGGTCCCTATAACATGGGATATACTATTTGAACTTTATTTTAAGACCTTATTTAGGGATCTAATGATGTACAATCATTGGATTGGTTGTAGGCTCCATTGAACATTAGAATTTAAACCTAATCAAAGTACATCATTAGGTCCCTAAATAAAATCCCTAAATAAGGTCTGTATAGCATTGCTTCTATAACATTGCTCTTGTTTTTACATTACGTAAGAATTTGTCCATCCAAAGCATATTTGCAACTTAAAGTTTGGAAATCAAACTCTCGAATATGGGAGGAAGTGTCTATTATTTATCTCAAACCTTAAGCGGGAGCCTTGTTCGGTAGGTATGAATTTTCTTGATGCCATTGAACAATAAATGATATTCCTACCACCAGTTTCATGTGAACACAAGACTCCATAGCTAAAAGTAAGATTAACATGAGCAAGTCCAAGCTAGGTATGTACATCCTGCAGACTTGTACTAGTTAAAGGGCAACTTTGGCACGAGATTATCAAGCTTGAGTAGGCCAAGTGTCGGTTGTGAACATTCAAGTTTCCGTTGGATGTTCTTTGGCATAGAACTTCATATATTTTATTGATGGTAATGGTGTTCGAAAATACATGGCCCAAGTGCAGAACAATGGTTATGAGACTCAATGAGGGGAGTAGTGTGGATATTTAGATTAACAGAGAAGTAAGAGATGAGGTTGAAGAAGAAGATTACAATAGGTTTCTTGGCTTAGGGCCTTTGTGTATAGTGCCTCGTGAATACAAATTTTTGGAATTCTTTTACACAGTGTGATGGTGTTCTATTTATACAAGTAATCATCTAGGGTTTCCTGCGGTTTCTTCCTTCTCTTGACTGATTTTGTGGTCCCCTCTTCCTTTGTCTTGCAGTGGTACCTGTCATCCTAACGCAAATCGTATTCATGATCCTTAAATGGTATGTGCACAAATATTCCCTTTATCAGATAGTACATGTTTGTTAGGGGCTCTAGAAGCTGTCCCCCTGGACACGTAGCACAACGGGAGATGCTCGAGATCTAACGAGTACCGAGCTCCTCGTTCGTAGGCTGACTTCCGCCGAGCTTGATGTGACTGAGTAGGAACATATCGATCTGGGTGTCGTTGGACTCTCTTCTTTGGGTTGTGGCCCATTCTTACTGCGGGGGTGAGCAGGCTGCGAATAGGTCGTTTGGGCTGCCATGTAACCAAGGGGCCCATTGGATGTTTCTGGGTTTTAGATGGGTGGCCCAAGTCAAAATCTTACCATTATTCGATAGAAACCTGTTCAAGTCAAGCCTACATACCAATTCATTGCTTTAGTTCGCATTTGTTATAAATTGAGCTTAAAAGTTTAACTAATTAAATTTGGTTCATTTCACAATTAGAATGAGTATGAAAAACCGAAAATTAATCCAAGTTCCAACTAAGCTTGAGCTATTTGCATCGTTCAACAACCCTACCTACAAAAGAACGAAAATAAAAATTTATAGAAGTCAGCTACCATAAAATGGTTAGAGGAATTAAAATAATTTGAACTTATGGAATGGCTGGATGTATAGCCAGGGATGTTGTCTGTAGGTCGAAGTCGTTGTTGGTCGTATTCACTATACAAGACTCCCGTCTACGTAGAAAGTGAAATGATAAGTACTTTTGTCCTAATTTTTGAAAAGGTTTATTCTTAGATTCAAACTTGTGATATATCCTTTTAGTGGATAAGTAATTGTCATCATTCCAATCTCAACCTTTTATGTGTTGCAAAAATATGAAATTATTCCAAGGCATAATCCTGTCAAACTTCTATGATCTTTTTGCCAGTGAACTTAAAATTTTTATTTACCACCACTTGATAATCTTATGCACGTAACAATTAGTTGTGTGGTGTAAGGAAAAATAAGCACATGTATGGGTTTGACTTCACTAGCAGTTGAAAAAAGAATATCTATATAATAAGGGAGTTAAGAGTTTGACTCTTATCTCCATATATTTTTTTTAGTCTATTTCTATAACTTCACTCATTTATGTTATAAGTTGAATTATTTATATGTTTATTAATTTGTGACTCAATACAATTTTTATTTCAGACATTATTTATATATGACAGTGTTCACATGTTGATATTTTTTTAAGGTCATGTATTTTAAGAAAATTTTATCGATTTTTAAAAATAATGTTAGAACTTAATTTTAAATTATGTAATTAAAAAAAAGTTAAAGGAAAAAAATGTTATTTGATATAATTTTATTAATTTTTTAAATATTCAAATTTTATATTGTATAGTAATTTTAAGTACGAATTATGACTATTAATATGTATGAAACCAATTGTCTCCCTAGCGAGTCGCTACACTAATTTATAGATGCCACGTCTCCTCAAACCTCAACGCTTGTGGCTATGAATTGAAATTGGAATCATAAAGGTGGCATACCCTTTAAAAAATTTGTTCTACAATAAAAAGATTTGGTTTTAATTTTTTAATGATCACCTTTTTGCTTTAAATGAGAAGGAATCAAGGAGGATTATGTGGAGATATGCTCCTAATTGACAACTAAGTGATGCCTAGATAGCAAAAGATTGTCTCAAGGTCTTGTGCAAAAAGGTCCTATCAACCTTCTTGTAAAAATGTGAGCCTTACTTATTTTCTTCCTTCCTCGATGCGAGTGGTTTTGTTACATAGGATGACAACAAGAATAAAAAATTATTGAATTATGAATACTTTGTTGTTCGTGTGGTATTCCAGATATCAAATATAGTGAAATCACTTATGGAACTTTCTGATATGAAGCATGTAAACTATAAGGAAAAACAGTAGCAATCAAATCCTTCAAATTTGCACAGACTAAAGTTTGAACGAAACAGTTACAGTATACAGTTACACAGAATAGAATTCATATAATCCAATATAATGACTAACCCGATTGCAGACCAGGAACTGAGATTGAACTTTAGGTAGATCAAGGCTAGTGTTTGACACTATGTCCTTAAGACAGATTTCGCCCCCACACACGGTGCTTATGGAATCTCGAGCGCCTGCCTCCCAGGATACAATGATCTTTACACAGATAGAAGTAGCACTCCAATCTATCTGTCCAGCGAACCAAACTTGTGTTGTGTACTCTCCAAATGCACTGCCTTAATGCAATGCACAGTCTGTCTCCTTAATGTAATGCACAATAGTCTGCCCGAATGAATGAATTCCTTAAAATGAATGGTAATGATCCTGGGTAGTTATTGACTCTTTGGTGACTTTCCGGACAGTCACGACACTAAAAGACGCAACCTAGGAAGACACAACCCAATTTCGGAATAATAAATCCGAATCAGTGCGATCCATGGATACCGAAATCAATTTCGGGTTAAACCCATTTAATCAAATGAATTTTGTCGTACCCGTACCCGTACCCGAGCCCGGCCGGGTCGTGGCGGGCGGGCGGGCGGCGCGCGCGCGTGTGTGGTTGAACCGAATGGCATGTAGGTCCTCGCTCCGCTCATAAAACTGTGGTACCCCTTGGGCCCAACCCATGGAGCAAACTTGGACTATATATACCCATGTTGGATCTCTTCCTCAATCAATGTGGGATTGATGTCAAATCCCACATTGAACTTTGCTTTATTTTTCACTCTTCAAGAGGGTTACTTTGGAGCCTATTTTCTCATTCATTTCTTACTCGATTTGAGCAAATGAATATACTACATTATTCTCCTCATGGAGTAGAATATGAACCCACGAAATATTATTCAAAATAATAATCGGGTCCCACTTTAATTTAGGCTCAAAGTCGACCAAAAATCTGTTTTGGTCCAACATACTTAAGTTACATTATCTTCAAAATTTTAAGTTTTTAGAATAAATGATTATTTAATATGGTATCAGAGTGGAATGTCCAGTATTCGAATCTCGCAATTACTCTAATTATTAAAAAAAAAAGTCCAAAATCTAACATGCACATGAGGGGACATGTTAAAGTTTAAATATTTAAGTTACACATTCTCAAATAACTTAAATTTTTGGAGTAAAATATTAATTGTTTAACAAAAACGATAATCATTGTCAACTGAATAAAAACACAATAATTTAAACGGATGAAAAGTCTTCATCCTTTTGTGTACTTAGATGGTACACTGTGAGTTCTTACCTCGAAATCAGTCTCTAGGAAATGGGATTAAGATCACCCACTACCTAACTCTCTCAAACTTTACTATAAGTGGAAGTGGGATAGCTTCTTTTTTCCATCGTAACCAAACTTAGTGTATTAAATTATCATGAGATATCCCCTTGGTGATGAATATGTAAGGTTTGAATGGGAGAGTTAAGATAATTTGTTGGGGGTGATTCAGTAGTCAAAAAAGACAAAGGACATAAACTCGTATGCTAATTAGAGTTCGATTACTTTTGGCCGCATGACATTTACATTTATTCAATGCATGCGATTTGCAAATAATTGCATATATCCAAAGCTTGCATATATGAGAATTCGTTCAAACTCGTCTAGTTTAGACCGAGGATAAACCATGCATATGAGTCATATTTATAAGTTATAATGCACCGGTGCATTGGATTTCATTTTTTATGTTTTCCAAAACTTTATTATTTTGAGTTGGTATTAGCTTTTATAGGGTGCAACAGGCCCTAATATTAAGTGTTTAATCATAGGTTCAACACGTGGAATCCTTTTTAATTGTTTTGTAAAGATATATTTGTCCTTAATCCTGTTCTTCGAGTTGGTAAGACCAATCACATTTGGGTTTTAGGTTCTATTTTTAAGAAAGATCCTATGATTTATGATTTAAATTCATAAAAAATAAGTCCCACAAAAACTTAAATTTAAACTTAAGTAAAAAATTTCAATTCAAATGAATCGAGCCTATTAATTATAACTATGAAATTAAAATGTCTTATAAGTAAAAATTTCAAAAGCAAAAACTAATATAAACAACTGAAAAATCAAGTATTGAATCTCTCGCTCTAAAAAAAAGTCAAGTTTAAACTTACAATCATAATTCTCACTCTCTCAATAAAAGAATAAACTGAGCCACGCCCCCCTCCCCCAAAAAAAAAAAAAAAACATTTTGAAAAATACCATTTAATCCTTTAAGACTTAAAAAAAATTGTACTTTTTCCCATAAGTTTTCAAAAAACTCTATATAGGATATTTGACATATTATTCAAGAAGCTTAATGGTTTGATACTTAATTTATATGGGCTACTTCCATTGCCATTTCTTTCTCAGAAAGCTAGGAAAGAGGTCCGTGAGAAGTTTGTTTGTTAATCAAGCTCCATCGAATACTGGTAGTTATATATATCCCTATGGATGATCATCTTTGATCATTTGGACGACTAAATTCAGATTTTAGCTAAGCACATGCTTCAAGTGATTTTCACAATAATGTGGTGGATCCTATAAGCAGTTGTTTGGCCAAATCCAAGATTTCCTCCAATAATGAAAATTCGTTAACAAGTTAAGACAAATTATGATCACATGCTCTCGCAGATTTTCCGTCAAACCTCCTATACTGGATAAGATTAACTAAGCATGCATCGTAATCATATCTCCAGGAGTTTCAATAATCATATATATTTTTATTTATCATTGGGTTAATCACAACTAATGGATACACCAAGACAACTGAATGCCTGCCAGGGCAGCAAATGTTTGTGCCGTGTCACTCTTATGGTTTTGATTTTTGTCGTGTTCGTTGTTTCGATATTCGATCTATTACAAACTTTTTAATTTATCACATAAAGAAATGAAATTTGTGAAACAAAATATTCATCTACGGGTTATTTACGTCTAAACTAACGCAGCCTATTTGTTATGATGGTTAATGGATTGTCTCATTTTTGAATTTATTTCAAGTTAATTCGTGTGATATTCGTGTCAATAAAGAAAGTTGATACCACTAATAAGCATTTTAGTCAAGTGGTTGGGACTTTATAATGTGCATTCCAAGTCAAATACAGGAGGAAGTCAGGTGAGTCATCAAATAAATACACGAGCATGTGAGTGGGGTCTAGATTACATTACAATCAAATATAACATCAAATAGGCCCTAGATTTGGCAAGTCGAGAGGAAAACAAGCCAAGTGTCACAAAAGGATTTTATATTTTATGTCCAAACAACTTAATTTATAAGAAAGGTAATTGATATGAACCAGTGCATATAAATAAAACACTTACAAATGAGTTGCATGAAGAAGTAGAAAAGCGAAAAAAAAAATATATAAACGGAAACAACTTTGCAATAAAAAAAGTTAGAAAAAATGTAATTATAAATGGTATTATCAAACTGTACTTATGACTAGGTTCTTACATCTTGCAATGTTCGTCATAACAAAAATGCAATTTAGTGTACGAGATTTATGTTAGTGATCGTAAAATGTCTAACATGTAATACTGAAACAAAATTCCCATTGCATCAAAACATGTGCTCATGTTTGTAAGTAAAACTTTTGCAATAAAACTGAGTAGTCAAAAGTCGAAGGAACTCGCTGTCAAATTTCAATCCAAAGCCATTGTATTACATACGGAATTAGTAGAATAGACAAAGTATATCACAGAGAAAGCGAAAAAAGAATCATGTATAGAAGCAAGTGTGTCTCCCTACACCAATAAATGGCTGCCAGGTAGGTCTCCTTAAACTTTAATATTTGTGGTTATTAAATGAAATTGGATAATATAAAAAAAAATTATTTTTCTTATTTTAATGATCACCTTTTTGCTTTAAATGAGAAGGAATCAAGGAAGATTATGTGGAGATATGCCTCTAACAACTAAGTGTTGCCTAGAGAGCAAGAGATTGCCTCAAGGTATTGTGGAAAAGGCCATACAAAACCTTGTTGTATAAATGTGAACCACTCCTAGCTATTTTGCTATTTTCTTCCTTCCTCGGTGAGAGATGGATTTGTCACATAGGATGACAACCAGAGATCAAACCAACCAGAATAAAATCACATCAGCTGGAAAAGAACATATAATAATACAAGTGGGTGAAAAGGGTTCACTCGTTTGTATTCGAGCCTAGGAGGTCGACAACTAGGGCTTGGGTGACTTCTTTGTGAAAGGAAGGTGGGTGACTTCTTTGTGAAATATGGCTTAATATGTTATTCTTAATTATAACCATTTGTATTGATACGTATAGTATATATTCATATAAATACACTCATACAACAAACCATCAAGTTGGATTGAACAAACTGCTAAACAACAAACATAGTCTCTAAGTCTCTCTCTCTCTCTCTCTCTCTCTCTCTATCTGAGACAGAGAGTGTGTGTGTGTGTGTGTGTGTGTTACTAACAAGCAGTTATCAAAGGGAATGAGGGCATACCTCAGTTGCAAATTGAAGATACAGCAAGTGGTGTTTTGAGGTGAGTTTTTATCTCTTTATGCTGTAGATAATCTGACGTTCTTGAATTTGAGTGAATTTATCTTATGCCACTGTCATGCTTGTCATTTAAATTCATCAGAAACTTTCCAACCATTAGGAATCTACAGAAAGAAAAAATAGAGTACCCTCTCTATTACAAAATTTCATTCCTTGCATTTCTCTGGAACCAAACTGTGCATTTTCAAGAGAAAAAACTGATTTTTAAGAGTATTGATTCGATATTTTACGTCTAGTTTATGCCATAAGTTTGTCCTTTGTCAGAAAATATGAGTTTGAAAGGAAACTGAATCAAACTGTAGCCTAACCTTCTACCTTCTATGATGCCTCTCTCTCTCTCTCCCCGAAATACTGTTTGATTGCCGAGAAAATGGGAGAAAGAAAAAACAGCAAAATATCCGTTTGTTTTTCTTTCTCTATAATGGTGTTTGGGGGTGATGGTGGACCTGCTTGTTGTTTGAATTTATTGAACACAATACTGTCAGCGCACAGAATTTTCTTTCACCATTTTCTGTAGAGTCAAACAGTAGCAAATTATTGACAAGCATATAGAGAGATGTGACATATAGTTGAATGAAATCATAGAGATGATTCCAACGCCAAATAATTGAGAAATGATGCTTCTTGCCGGATGACTTTAAGTGGACCAATCCTTAAGTTTCCAATTTGAAAATAAAATTTACCTCCCACTTACTTGCACGGTAAGTGGCTGCTCTCTCTTTCCCAATAGCGTTTTACATTAAACTTTTTTCTATCCAATTCCTTTTGATATATTACTTGCTTTATTTAATACTATTCTGCACGGGTTAATTCAGTGATCAAACATACCGAATAACAACATAAAACCTGAGTTTAATTGATACACGCTATTTATAAGTGATTGTATTGATATCATGACTCCATTTGTCGCGTCATTAGGACAACTTCTGTTAAAAAAAACTTCTGAGTGGTAGGAACCCACTTGTAGTCCAACCATAATAAGGCTTCTAAAATACTCTTTCCTACATCTTGATGTGAGCTCCAAGAAGTAATGCTGTATATATACTGGTGGTAGTAATAATCTACTTCAGATCCAGTTCAAAAAAAAAAAAAAATCTACTTCAAACAAATACAATTGCTGCCCAAGCCATTCCCGAGGATTTCTTTCCAATTTTTCTCCAATGAGTCCATACCTACCATCTTTTTGTCAATATAGATAATGAGGGTGCATGTATAACAATGATTTATCATTATATATCTATAATAATAATTGTTTTGGACTAATAATTGATCTTGGAATGTGGGTTTAAATCCTCCGATGGTAGAATGGGAAATGAAAGGCGTAGGTAACTTAAAAAAACACCATTAATAAACAATAAAATAACAATTGACGGGCAAAATTAAATGACAACACAGAATGTTCACTAGTAAAAGATTCAACCCAAACATCGCTTAACCGGGGTGTCTAAACAAAGGAGTGGTATCATATCACCTCTTCAAACCATTTTCAGTTTTATTTGGTGTTGCAGCTGCCATTGAGATTAGATTTTTTATGATATATTATGAAATTGTAATATTAAATTCTAAGCAAATATAAATAAGCAAAGATTACTTGCCTGTTTGTTTGTCATATTGTCCTAGAAGATCCTCTTAGATCTCCCAGCCTAGCTTCATTAATGGTCGTGTGCTGTAGCCTGTATGATCTCTTTTTCAGAGAAAAAAGAAAAAAATAATAATAATAATAAATAAACAAACAAAACATTTGCCAGATAACGAGTTTCATCGTTTTTGTACGTACGTACTTGTATATATATCCCCACCCACACGAGAGGTAGTTAGTTTACTACAGTTTTGCTACATGCTAGCTAAACAGCACGTGCTTTACAGGGTGTCTTCATCCAACTTCTTCTTCAAGGTTCTAACTATGGTACAGAAAAAAGGGATCACCTTCAAATATAGAATTCCTATACACTACATAAATTGTTTTTATTGGTGTCGTAGTCATAAATTTTTACAATTAATGGCTGTTGTCACCATTATCATTTCCATAAATTTCTTTCAACCACTGCTGGATCTAGATTTTTTCAACTGTTTTATTTCTCTTTCTTCTTCATTGGTAGAAAATTCACTATGTATAAGAGAATGGTACATAAGACTGTTAATCAAACTGAACTATCTGAGTTTGGCTCGAGTTCGGTTCGTTCAGGCTCGGTTCGTTTTTTACACAAGTCCAAACTTAAACAAGTTTTTAGGTTCGTTTAGAAAACAAGTCCTACAAGCTCGGCTCAAACTCAACAGGCTCGACTTGTTTATGTGCAAATACTCGGGCTTGACTTATTTTTGACTCGTTCAGGCTCGGCTAGTTTCCTAAACGAGTCGAACTTGAATAATTTTTTAGGTTCAATTAAAAAACAAGCTTTTCAAGCTTGACTCGAATTCGGCTCGGCTTCGTTCGACTAACAGCCCTAATGGTACACTTATGTTTAAGTGTCCCACTTAAATTTATGTCGAGGAGTGATTGTTGGGCCATTTGTGGAGTCAAGTTTCTGAGGCGTACTGGAAGGCGCGTCCGGACGGCAGAAGAGCGCGCGTCCGGACGCAAGTGGCAGAACGTTGAAGGAGCAAAACTGAACTCACTAGAAGTCGCGTCCGGACGCGGTATAGTCATGCGTCCGGACGCGTGTCTGTTTCGTGGCTTAGTGCACAGAATGTATAAAAACCCTTTGTCTTGGTGATTAGGGTTATGAGAGTGGTGTGAGATATTACATAGCCTCCTTCTTTGTATTTTTTGTCTCTCCTAATAGTGAAATCCCTGCAGCGTCGTGGATGTAGGCAAATTGCCGAACCACGTAAATATTGTGTGTCTTGTTCTTCCTTGCTTGTTATTGTTTTCTGTTCTTGATTTGCTCTTGGATTGTGTGTGTGTTTCTGTGGGTTTTAATAACGGTTAAATCCCCAACAACTGGTATCAGAGCTCCGGGTTAGGAGGTCAAGGGTTTGCACAATGACCGAAGACAAAGTCAAGATCGAGAAATTCAATGGTTCGAACTACGCGTTCTGGAAGATGCAGATGGAGGATATTCTGTATCAGAAGGATCTTTATCTGCCTATCGATGGCGAAAAGCCAGCGGATATGGAGCAAGCAAAGTGGGATGTTCTGGATCGCAAAGCCCTAGGGACTGTGCGACTGTGTCTCGCGCCGTCAGTTGCGTCGAACATCGCCAAAGAAAAGACTACATCAGGTTTATTCAAAGCCCTAGAAAAGATGTATGAAAAGCCTTCAGCGGTGAATAAGGTATATCTCATGAAGAAGTTATTTAATTTAAAGATGTCTGAAAACTCTATTGTTGCTGAACATATCAATGAATTCAATACGGTCACGAATCAGTTAGAATCTGTGAGTATTGTCTTTGATGATGAAATTAGAGCTCTTGTACTTTTATCAAGTTTGCCAGAAAGTTGGAATGGACTTGTCGTGGCAGTGAGCAATTCTTCCGGATCTGTAAAGATAAAACTGGAGGATGTCGTGTCATTGATATTAGGAGAAGAGGCTCGGAGAAAAGCATCGGGTGAGGATGTTGTTTCAGGTTCAGCACTCAATACGGAGGAAAGGGGCAGGTCTACGAAAAAGGGAGGTAATAAAAAGGACAAGAAAAAATCGTCTTCGAGAAACAGAGGTCGAAGTAAATCTCGTGGCGGAGATGAGGGCTGCTGGAATTGTGGTCAGAAGGGGCACTGGAAGCGGGATTGCAAGGCACCGAGAAAAGAGCAGAATGGGAACAATCAAAGAGGTAAAGATACTGCTAATATCTCGGAAGAGTCTGATAATGATGCCTTGATTTGCTCGCTGGATTCTCGCAGTGAGTCTTGGATTATAGACTCTGGAGCTTCATTCCATGCTACTCCACGCATGGATGTGCTTCGAAACTATGTGCAGGGTAACTTCGGTAAAGTGTATCTTGGTGATGATGAAGCCTGCAATATAGTTGGGAAAGGAGATGTGCAGATTACTCAGACAGACGGGACAGTTCTGAAATTGAAGGATGTTAGACACGTGCCTAGTCTAACACGGAATCTTATTTCAGTGGGTCAGTTGTCAGAGGGTGGAGTGGTCACATCGTTTACATCAGATGCTTGGAAGATGAGCAAGGGGGCTTTGGTTCTAGCCCGTGGTAAAAAGGAAGGAACCTTATATGTATCTTCGAGTACCTACAGTAGCATCGCGGTGACGGCATCAGGGATTGATTGCACTACGTGGCATCGTAGGTTGGGTCACATGAGCGAAAAGGGGATGAAAGTAATGATGTCAAAGGGAAAATTGCCGGGATGTAAGTCGCTGGATTTGGACTTCTGTGAGGACTGTGTCCTCGGGAAACAGAAGAAGGTCAGCTTTACAAAGGTGGCAAGGACTCTAAAGACGGAGAGGTTGGAGCTTGTTCACACCGACGTGTGGGGACCATCAAAGGTACCTTCTGTTGGTGGCTCAAATTATTTTGTTACTCTCATTGATGACGCTACTAGGAAATTATGGATTTATTTTCTTAAGCAGAAATCTGATGTGTTTGATGTTTTCAAGAATTGGAAAGCATTGGTTGAGAATGAAACAGGGTTGAAACTGAAGTGTCTAAAATCAGATAACGGTGGGGAGTATTGTAGCAGTGAGTTTGAGGCTTACTGTGCTGCAAGTGGGATTCGAAGGTTGAAAACGGTCCCAAAGAAGCCAAGGCAGAATGGAGTTGCTGAGCGCATGAACAGGACAATCCTAGAGCGTGCTAGGAGCATGAGGCTGCATGCCGGGTTACCTAAGCAATTCTGGGCTGATGCAGTAAATACAGCTGTGTATTTGATCAACAGGGGACCTTCAGTTCCGCTGAATTGTGGATTGCCAGAGGAGGCTTGGACAGGCAAAGAGGTAAATTTATCTCATTTACGAGTTTTTGGTTGCATTGCCTATATGCATGTAGAATTGGATAATAGGGATAAACTCGATGCTAAGTCTCGTAAGTGCGTGTTCATAGGCTATGATACTAATAGCTATGGGTATAGGTTGTATGATTTTGAGAATCGAAAAACACGCAGGAGTATTGATGTGGTATTTAATGAGTCAGTTTTGTATAAAGACAGACTAAGTCAACCCAAGGAGGCTGAGACAAAATCAGACTGTGTAGAGTTTGAAGGGAATCCTAACAGGAATGTCTTAGAGCCTCAGGATACTAATACACAATCTACTCCACCGGTAGATCCACAGACTCCTATTCTTAGAAGGAGTACACGGACGGTAAAAACCCCAGCGCGTTATTCTCCATCCTTGTATTATTTGTTGTTGACTGATAGTGGTGAACCAGAATGCTTTGAGGAAGCATTGCAGGCTGAGTCCAACAAGGAGTGGGAGCATGCGATGGATGATGAGATGGATTCTCTCTCATCTAATGAGACCTGGAAATTAGTTGAATTGCCCAAAGGGAAGAGAGCTTTGCACAACAAGTGGGTTTACAGAATTAAGGAAGAATCTGATGGGAGCAAACGGTACAAGGCAAGGTTAGTAGTAAAAGGTTTCAAGCAGAAACAAGGTATTGACTACACTGAAATCTTTTCTCCTGTTGTTAAGATTTCTACTATCAGATGTGTTCTTAATATTGTGGCTGTTGAGAATTTGCATTTGGAGCAGTTGGATGTTAAAACTGATTTCCTTCATGGGGATTTGGAGGAGGATATTTATATGTATCAGCCAGAGGGCTATGCTGTGAAAGGAAAGGAGAATCAGGTATGCAGGCTAGGGAAGAGTCTGTACGGGTTGAAACAGGCTCCAAGGCAGTGGTATAAAAAGTTTGATACTTTTATGGCAGCTACGGGGTTTAGCAGATGTCATGGGGACCATTGTTGTTACTTCAAGAAGCTTGGTACGTCATATCTCATACTTTTATTGTATGTAGATGATATGCTTGTTGCAGGTTCAAGCATGGAAGAGATTGTTAATCTCAAGGAACAACTGTCAAAGGAATTTGCAATGAAGGATTTGGGCTCTGCGAAGAAAATCCTTGGGATGCGAATCAGTAGAGACAGGGCAAACATGAAGTTGAAGTTGTCACAGGAAGAGTATATTGGAAAGGTGCTGAAAAGGTTCAACATGGAGAATGCTAAGCCAGTCAGCACACCTTTGGCAAGTCACTTCAAGCTTTCGAAGGAAAAGGGAGCAGTAACAGATGAAGACCAGAACTTCATGGCAAAGGTCCCATATGCCTCGGCGGTAGGGAGCTTGATGTATGCCATGGTTAACACAAGGCCAGACATTGCTCAAGCAGTGGGAGTTGTCAGCAGGTTCATGGCAAATCCGGGCAAGGAGCATTGGGAAGCAGTCAAGTGGATTCTGCGCTACTTGAGAGGTACTTCAGACTTGGCTTTGAATTTTGGGGGTTCTGATATTTGTTTGCAAGGATTTGTGGATTCAGATTTAGCAGGGGACATTGACAGCAGAAAGAGCACTACAGGGTATGTTTTTACATTGGGAAGTGCAGCGGTCAGTTGGGTCTCAAGGCTACAGAGAATAGTAACTATTTCAACAACAGAGGCGGAGTATGTTGCAGCCACGGAGGCGTGCAAGGAAATGGTATGGTTGAGGAGCTTCATGAAAGAGTTGGGTAAGGATCAAGACAATTCAAAATTGTTCAGTGATAGTCAGAGTGCGATACATCTGGCAAAGAACGCAGCCTTTCATTCGAGGACCAAGCATATTGACATAAAGTATCACTTCATTCGCTCTTTGTTGGAAGATGGACAGTTTACTTTGGAGAAGATTCACACAAGGGATAATCCGGCAGACATGTTCACAAAGGTAGTTACTGTCGAGAAGCTGAAGTCTTGTTCAGCTTCCGTGGGTCTCTCAGTTTGAGGACAGGAGGATGAGCTGCAGGGATGAGGGACTATTGTTCGGGAGGATTGCGATTGATGGTGATCAAACTAGTCTCCAAGTGGGAGAATTGTTGGGCCATTTGTGGAGTCAAGTTTCTGAGGCGTACTGGAAGGCGCGTCCGGACGGCAGAAGAGCGCGCGTCCGGACGCAAGTGGCAGAACGTTGAAGGAGCAAAACTGAACTCACTGGAAGTCGCGTCCGGACGCGGTATAGTCATGCGTCCGGACGCGTGTCTGTTTCGTGGCTTAGTGCACAGAATGTATAAAAACCCTTTGTCTTGGTGATTAGGGTTATGAGAGTGGTGTGAGATATTACATAGCCTCCTTCTTTGCATTTTTTGTCTCTCCTAATAGTGAAATCCCTGCAGCGTCGTGGATGTAGGCAAATTGCCGAACCACGTAAATATTGTGTGTCTTGTTCTTCCTTGCTTGTTATTGTTTTCTGTTCTTGATTTGCTCTTGGATTGTGTGTGTGTTTCTGTGGGTTTTAATAACGGTTAAATCCCCAACAGTGATACACTACAAAAATATATTATAGTGCATCTCACACACCCACTTTCGGTCCGTCCATCTCTTCTCATTCTTTGGGTCACCACTCAGATACGTTTTCTAAATGTTTGTTATGACTTTATTTTAATAATGCTCTACTTATAGTCAATTTGAAATTAAATTTGAGGACTTAATTTATTTTTATTGTTAAATTAATAGTTAATTACATACAATACTGAAATTCACTATTAATTCACAATTGTTTATTAAAATTTTAAATTAGACTTTAATAACATTAATTTTAAAAAAAAAATTAGTTCCACACTTCATTTTGTGACATGTGTGTTTATTTTTAGTACATTTTGTGATGAATTAACCACACCACTACAAAAATACCCATTATGTACAACGGAGTCACGCTGTGGTCCAGGGGCCCACCAACTCTTTCGGGCTGTGTTGGTTGGTTTTTTGGGTTGGGTCGGAATTGGTTTGTTCAAATCCTTTCAAACCTAAAGATGAAATTCAAAGATGAGATTCAATATTCAATACCGTCTATACCCATGTTTAGTATATGCACAGATATATGACTATTATGATAATATATTTGTATATAAATGACTATTGTGCTCCTTAACCAATTTAATCCAAATTCATGTTTGTTTACGTGTATGAGATATATGGGTGTATAAATGTCATTTGTTAGCTTAAATCCATTAACCCACATATGAAACCCATAAATTTGGATTTAATTCCCGGGCCTAATGCGGGCTGGGTTTCAAACCCTGGACTAACTATGCATTTACCAAACATGAGGTTGTTGGGTTTTATTTCTTAACCCATGTTCCAAAACCCTCTCAAACTCACATACCCGTTTATGTTTTTGTAAAACTTTTATACCCCTAAATTTTTTTAGGACCCTTTACATGAACCTTCAAGTTTTAAAAATTATCTTTTATATCTTTAATTATTGTCTTTATTTTACTTTGTCTACTCCATTATTGATTTGAACACATAATATCATTAACAACAAATTTTTAAGGGTAGTTCAGTGATCGAGCTTATTCTTTAATAATTTAGAGGTTTCAAATTCAATATTTTTTATATTCCTAAATATTTTTTTTTTTATCAAAATATTCCTAAATGTTCAATCAATCTTATTCTTTAAGGTACATGTTCTACGGCTACTCGAGATAATAGTTGTTTTTCGGTATTCAAGTTCGTGAGAGTAATTATGTGTAAGTCTAGACATTCTATAGAAACAAAAAATATAAAAAAAAAAAAGAAGGGTGCAAATTTAGTTGATTAAATACTCCCATTGGGCGAGTATATAAGCATAATTTCTGACGATTAATAAGAGAACAGAAATAAAAGAAGAAAATCAATGCGTTGATAGCCACATTAAGGAAGACACAATATTCATACAGCTCAGAATCATCACAGCCGACTGTGACACCTTGAAGAAAGCTTTGGAAGGTTCGAAAATATATGGACAGTGGACACCATTACAGACGTTCATTATCCAACCTATCACAGTCCTATCACACATTCATATCAACCAAAATCCATCTTATCATCTCTCTCTCTCTCTTCCGTACAACCCGGTATCTTTCTCCCCCCCCACAAGTAAAATATTGAATATTGAAGATTTAAGGTGTGATTTTGGGTTGCAGTTTTCATGCTTAGATGCTATAAAGAGCCATGGACTATGACCACGTGAGTTTCTTCTTCTGGGTTTCGCTTGTCCAATTGAATGATACCATATAGTACTCAGATCTGTTACAAAAGACAAACCAGAGTACAGGATCCATAGATATATGCGTTTGTATATGCATACGACTGTCTCTGTTACCTTGCTGTGTTTAATTTGATCTGAGGATTGTGTCTGGAAAAGAGAAAAGATGGCGCAATTGAAAGCTGTGCGTGATCGGAAATGGAAACAGAGAGGACATTTTTAATTGTCATATAGAAAGCCGAGGTATATGCATGTATAAAATGCCACAACCGTAATCAATCAATGCAATTGGTAGTGATTGATTACACCCCTCTGTCTGTCTGTCTGTCTCTCCCCCCCCCCCCCCCCCACCCCCCCCCCCCCCCGGGTACAAATCCAAGATGCAGAAGTTGTCTTTCTATTGATTTCATTACATATTATTGTGCTATTACCTTTGGATTATATGCCAAAAAGTAGCTAGAAATCCGGGATTTAAGACTGGAAATTTATTGAGAATCCGAATACAAATATATATATATATATATCTTAATCTTAAGCTGTTAGCTTTGTTGTTCTTTCTAACCCATTAGCTGCTAAATGTAGAGACATAATTTACAGAGAGAGAGAGAAAGAGAGGGCCGGTTGAAAACTGGGGACGAGAACGCCTAGGTGGAGGTGGGCGGCTGAGTGGTGAGTGGTGGACATCTGTCAGTTTGGAGGCTTTCTTTGATACGTGCTACTGAATAATCGCTTTCCTTCTCTCTCTCTCTCTCAAAAACAGAGGAACAGCTACTGTAGTGTAGCCACTAGGCTAAAGACTACTCTGATAGAGAGTCCTTTATTTGATAGGGGTATAAATATCACAGCCTGTGTGTGTCTGTAATATGGTTCGTGCTATACTTTAATTTCTGTGCAATTTTTAAATCGCCATTAATGATTTTTGGAAGTTGAATGTTTTTATACTTCTATGGAGAGTATATTTCTCAAGCAAATTATTAATGACATTCAACATCATTTGAAAAATAAAAAAAATGCTTTTCCAAAGTATAATTGGGTTTTAATATTTGTATGGATTTGCATGATGAGCTTCTCCAAACATAGGTTAATTATAAATCTGCTTAATTGATCCTCCGGATTTCCAGAATTTTTATGTTTTTAGGTGAAATAAGGAAATGGGTTGACATAAATTAAAATATTGGGTGGCTATTTTTGCATATGCTCATTTGGGCCTATCAAATTCTGATTTTTTTATCTGAAATTTTCAGAGTGGGTATTCCAATTTTGATCCAAATCAGCTTTTCTCAACTGAGTTTGTGTACTATCTATGCATATATTAATTGATTTTTGTTTTTGTGTCTCTAATTTGCAGAAAAGTGGTGACATTTGAGCAGAAAACAGAATTTGCAGAGAACACACACAGCCTCTGTATTAGGCCACTTTTTTTCTTGTGCAGCGCCGCTCGTATTTGTCGCTCGTGCATTGCCAATCTTCTTCAAAACCCACAGATCTCGAGGTTCATACCAATGCCATCAACCACCAATTACAGTTATTTAAGCCTTTGCTAGTTGAAAATTGAAGTTAAGCTGATAAAATATTTGTTCACATTTCACTGTCTCTCTCTAGTCT
The DNA here is from genome assembly GCA_951799425.1 of Ilex aquifolium. NCBI lineage: Eukaryota > Viridiplantae > Streptophyta > Magnoliopsida > Aquifoliales > Aquifoliaceae > Ilex > Ilex aquifolium. The sequence goes on from OX637391.1 coordinate 30,841,249, forward strand.
TCGTCTTTTCTTCCTCCGCCATTCTCTTTCTATATTCAGCCCACCCCTCAAACATTACTGGCTCAATACAAAGGACCTTGAAGAATTCTAGGTCTATTTTATAATTTTTGAAATATTTACAGATTGGGCATTGACCTTTGGAGGCAATGCAGCAGCCACAATAATAGGAGGGTCGGTGATTCTGTTGGATATTGTTTTTGCCTTGCAAGGAATTCGAGGTACATTACAAAGTCTTTGAACCTTGAAGCTTTGGTCTCTGTTTCCCTTACATTTGATTATTATACAACTTCCTGGTGTATTGGGATCTCAATTTCAAGCTATAAAATATACGAACAACGGTTAGGATTGCTGGTCTTTTGGGACACGTAGTTGGTTCCTCGTACCAAGCCATGGTTTCATGTATTTATCCCTCAGTGGAATTGCATATTGTGGATGTAATTTAACTGTTTTCTATGGGTAGATTATTGAAACACGGTCCGTGAATTCGGGTATTTTGTAGATGTATGAGGGGTGAGAGGTTGATATATAGAGGAGTGGGTTTTGATGTGGAATTTTGGTTTTGAAACCACTACTAGAAATGCTGAGCTTTGGTGAGGGAGAAGAGTTCTTTTTTGATACTGTGGATTGCTTGTCATCAGAAGAATCTGTTGTTGGTAAAGAAGATTTGGTGTATGATAATTTAGGGTATGAGATTTGGATTAATGAACCAAAGAGTGTTAAGGAACGGCGGGAAAGTTTTTTACGCGGAATGGGTTTTGTTGAATTAGCCTCCTCTGCAAATGGCCTGCCACTTGGTGAAGAATCAATGGTGATGCCATTGGACAGGATTAGAGAATGTAGTGGAGCTATTTCGAGTTCTTTTTCGACATCTATAGCTATTGTAGAGGAAAATCTGAGGGGCGCGGGGAGGGAAATGCACGATGAAGCCAATTGTATGCTTGATGAATCAGATCAAGATCAGTCAGACGATTTTACCATAGCCCTTAACGAGACTGACGGGACTTCTGGGCATACGCAAACTCAGGCTCATATTCAAGAATTTAATAAACCTGGTTTGGATAAGAAGAAAATGAGGAGTTGGTGGAAACGCATCATTAACAAAATGAAGATAAATCAAGGTAAGCATGCATTTGAGTTATCAAAACCAAATGCGGAAAAACCAAAGATAGATAGAATGAAGGTGCGGCAGAACAAGAAGAGGTGTATGGAATTTTCTGCAGTGTACGCTGGACAAGAACTTTGTGCTCACAAAGGCTTAATTTGGACAATGAAGTTTAGTCCTGATGGCCAGTATCTTGCAAGTGGGGGTGAAGATGGGGTTGTTCGAATTTGGCGTGTTACATTGGCAGACACCTCCTGCAAAAGTATATTTGCAGAATGCAATTTTACTGATCCAGGGAACGGAGACAAGTCTGTTTCTGGAAGAAAAAAGTCGAGCCGTGCTTCTGTTATAATTCCTGATAAGGTTTTCCAGATTGAAGAGCTGCCGGTGCAAGAGCTTCATGGTCATACAAGTGATGTCTTGGACCTGGCTTGGTCCAAATCTAATGTGAGTCGCTGCAGCATCTAGTTAACCATGCCTAATACTAGTTCTTTACATTTTTCTTATTGAAATAATATATTTAAGATTTTATTTTCTTTCAACCGTGGCTTATATGAAGCTAACTGGCTTTTGATTGCAGTGCCTTCTTTCGTCGTCCAAGGATAGAACTGTTCGCCTATGGCAAGTGGGTTCTGATGACTGTCTTAATGTTTTCCGACACAATAACTATGGTAAATGCCTTAAAATTGGATTTTGATGTTTTGATGTTTTGATTTACTCTAGAGTCTCCAAAAGTCTGATACACTAATTTTCTTGTCTTAAATGGAATCAGTGACATGCATTCAGTTCAATCCTGCTGATGAAAGTTATTTCATCAGTGGCTCCATAGATGGAAAAGTTCGAATTTGGGGAGTTTCGGAGGGGCAAGTTTTAGATTGGGCTAATGCACGAGATGTTGTAACTGCCATATGCTACCAGCCAAATGGAAAAGTATGATTCAGAATGCTTTATCAATCCATGACTTTATTGTGTGATTGCAATTAGTCTTACATTCTTCTGAAGTTCACCACTTCCTGATGATATTTTAAAGTTGTGTTTTCTCTCTTTTGACGGAAACAGGGGTTCATTGTTGGTTCTATCACAGGCACCTGCCGCTTCTTTGAAGTATCAGGTACATAGTTTCCTTATTTTGGAGAGTCCTGTTAGTGTATCTTGAATATCAGATTTTGTTTTCCTCGGAAGTTTCTAAATTGGTTCTTTCATTGTATAGGCGGCGATCTTCAACTTAATGCAGAAATACATATTCATGGAAGAAAGAAATCCTCCGGCAACAAAATTACTGGCATTCAGGTTTTATTCTTGGAAGTCTTTCTGATTTAAATTTCTACATGCTCATTTCAATCTTGGTAGTTCGTTAACATGGGAACCCATTCTTGCAGTTTACACAGGAAGAATCTCCAAGAATAATGATAACCTCAGATGATTCCAAAGTTCGGATACTCGATGGGATTGATGTTGTCCATAAATACAGAGGTATAAGAATGCTTTGGTTTTAGTTCTTCAAAAAGTTCTTTATAGGATTTGATGTTTCCATTTTAGTCATCTACACTTTTGGACATGTATGTATTGTCAAGCTGATATACCTTCTAGGCTCATCATTATGTTGTAATTCTTCCTAAAGTCGTTTCATGTATCCCTGCCCAGGATTGATATCTGTTGTATATGCGGAAGATGCGGAAGAGTCTATTCTTTTATGTCATCCATTGTTACATTGGTCACAAATAATATACTGCCTCTAATTACATTCGATGCTACTGTCAAGGTATTAGTGCAATCTTCTATCTGCCTTGGGAGTAGCTGAGAAATATGTCAGTATTTCTGAAATACTATTTCTCCAACATCTACTTGCTTCCTAGTGCCACTTCTTTCTTGCTGAGCAGTTCCTGCTTGGTATCCTTCTCTATAGCTTGTTTGTACTGAGAAGGGTTCTTGGTAATTTTTTGCACTTCTGATGCTACACACTGTTGTTTGTCTCGAATCCCATTTTCTATTCCATTTTATCCTGGTATTTGACAAGTTAGAGTGTATGATAATTTTTCTCTTTTCCTTTAATATCTTGATACTAGTGTATGATTTAACCCTTAGGTTTATAGTATATTGCAAAGGATCCCCCATTTTCTTGTTTCCTTGGTCTTAAAGTTGCCTTCAGTATTCTGGAAAATTAGGTATCACCCCCTTTTCAACACTTTTGGCGTATGGAGGATCCTTGTTCCTAAAAGTCTATAGAGTACCTAAACACATTTTTTACAAGAGGTTAGATATTTGGGATTTTAGACTTTTTTGAGAGCATAAATGGATAACTTTTTCTCTAGCTGTACATTTAAAGACCGTAGTAAGTATCCCTTTGTTGTCAAAAGAGCTAGTGCGAGTAATAGATGCAACAATATTACCTACGAAGTCGGTTGCCAGAGTATCCTGACTGATTATGTACTTCTGCAGATCGACTGGAATTTTTGCACCAACCATTTAAACGCATACCCCATTTACCAATTTACAACATCACCTATGCATTGTACTTGAACCACTTGAATAAGTCGCAAAGTTCTTTTTTTTTTTTTTTTTTCCCGGAAGGTACAAAGTTCTTGGCATGTGCAGATATAATTACAGATTGAATGAGTGAGTAAATACCTTGGTCCATAAAATTCTGATTCTGAATAGTATAATCTATAATTTGGTCATTTTGATAGCATGCAATGAATACAGACAATGTATGTTAAACTAAGATGGATCTGAAGTTTCAAGGAAAGTTACATTCCTCTATAGACATCCCATAGAGCTGTATCCATAGGTTGAGTTTTGACATTTTTTTACCTTTATGCATGTGGGATAAATCCTTGCACTTGCACTTGATTATTTTATTGGTATGACCCTGTCTTTCCAACTAAATATTTTACAATTTGATTATTACAGGTCTTCCAAAGTCAGGAAGTCAGATGTCGGCTTCATTCACTTCAACAGGGAGACACATAGTATCCATTGGGGAGGACTCTCGCATTTATGTCTGGAACTATGATAACCCGAGCATCCCATCATCCAAACAACCAAAATCTGTACGTTCCTGTGAGCATTTCTTCTTCGAAGGTGTGTCTGTTGCAATACCTTGGTCAGGCATTGGAACAGAACAGAAGGGTTCAAGTTTAATAACACAGGACCCCCAGGGGAGTTCATGTGGTAGAGATTCGGAACGTTTTTCTCTGGCAAGTTGGTTCTCCATGGATGGCTCATGTAAGGGCTCTGTGACATGGCCCGAGGAGAGACTTCCTTTATGGGACATACCAGTTGCAGAGCATGAACATGATGATCCGCTTCATAGCAATCATGATCATCGTTGTCAAGTTCAGCATCAACGTTCCAATGCCAGCCACAGCTATGGTGTCTCGTTGGCAACATGGGGACTTGTGATTGTGACAGCAGGTCGGGATGGAACGATTAGGACATTCCACAATTACGGGTTGCCTGTCAGGATTTAGATGCTTTCGTTTGTCAGAGGTTTCATGATAAAGTTCAATCCTGATCGTATAGTTTAGGCAGATTCAGTAGCGGAGTGGATGTTGTGTTCATGTGAAGTTTACACATTACTTATATCTTCCAGTTCTTTAAGCGTACTTCAGAAGATCAAATTCAAAACAATGCTTTTTGATGGTCGTTTTTGTTGGGGTTCTTTTGATGGGTTTTGATGTAAGCTAGGTCAGGAAAGCATGCATAAAAGTAAAAATGAAAAATATTAGATGAAACTGTAAAAATTTTCCCTGACACCGTTAAAAGGTAATTTGACAAAGAGCAATGCTATGTAATCTAAATTTAAATTTGCATCTCAAATAAAGGGAAACTATTGGATCAGTGAATCTTATTTAAAAAAATTGATGGGACCCATTCATTCAATGATCACCCTTCTTTGGAATATAAATTTGGGTTACATAGTATTTCTCTTTGACAAGAACCCTTCATCATTTGTCATGATTAATGTTAAACAAATAAAAATTAATCACAAAAAAAAAAAAAAAACAAACATTACCCAAAATGCCCCCATATGGTGAGACTTACACTTATGAGACCAATATTTCCCCTAAAATGATATTGAAAAGATACGTATATCGCTTAACATTAATAATTTAACAATAAAGTAATTTTAACAACTAATCAGCATGATAATTATAACTTTTATAATTAAATCTCTATTATCCAATTATATTTATTATTCCTTGTTTGAATACAAATAATCCAAATTGTAAACATGAAATGTGTCCAAACGCCATTTTTTCTCCCCCTTTTTCCCCTCTGCTCCCGGTCCACACAATCCCACCCTCCCACCCCTACAAACAACCCCACAACAGACAAAGTTTGGGCAAGAATGTTGTGGTGTAGGGAAGGTGAGTGGAGGTGCTATGGGAAGGGGAGGAGACTCCGCAGAGGGACTGGATTAGAGGGAGGGGAGGGGAGAGAGAGAGAGAGAGAGAGAAACAGAGCAGAGGCGACAAAAATTTTAAATGGGGTCCTATTAATATCAGATCAAACACATGTTGCAGACAAAAAGTAAGAGAAATTGCAAATCAATAACAATATCAAAAGTACGAAACCACTAAATTTAAAATTCTAGATTAAGAAATTAAAAAATTGATAGCGGGGTAAGCCCTAAAAAATTAAACCCTTAATTGATTTATGGGTTGGAAGTGTAAGGGGGGCTTTGGTACTTTGTGTTCACACTTCATAGTGAGAGAGAAAGAGAGGAATGGTGCGCGAGAGATTGTAAGAGCATCTCCAACCACACTCAGTAAAATAGCTACTCAAAATATATTTAAATATTGAATTCTCTACTTTAGCTAGCTACTTTTTAAAATTCACTCTAACCACGCTTTCTATTTTAGCTAACTACTTCAACTAACTTTAACTAACTGTCAATAATATAATTCAAAAATGCCACGTGGTGTAACACGTAAGCGTCATAATGATGACGTGTCGTGCCACGTCATCAAATTTTAAATTTTACAACGGTCATTTTTTTAACGGTCATATTTACAACGGTCATACATTATTCAAATGGTACCCAACAAGTGTATACATTATAATAATTTTATTTGAGTTATAATAGCACAATATAATATCACCAAAACACTGCATAATGTAAATCAAGAGGTTGGGTCAAGTAATTAAAAAAAAGAAGAAGCAATAGCTGAGTAAAATTTGTTCCAACATTAGCTGTAGAGTAAAATAATACCACAAGATGAATTGTATATAAAATAATTGTATGTAAAATAATACCACAAAATCTTCCATATCCCCATCAAAGCAAAGAATTGTATGTAAAAGGTGAACTATGGCATAACATTAGAACATCCATTACCCACAGTATATTAGGGAATAATAATGCATTTTGAGTGTGCAAAAAAAAAAGAATAAAGAAGAATAAAAACACTCAAATAAAAACAATAAAACCAAAGAGTGTGAATCCCACAAACTCTAACATTTTTTATTACTCAAAAGTTGTTAGTCTATGAATAAGAAAAAACGAATTTTTCTTTGCCATGATTTCCATCTGGAGGCGCTTAAAATATTCAGCTTGAATCGGAGGCATGACACTCGTATCCATCAACATTATTTTCTGTTCCTCCTTCATTTGCTTGAGTTGTACCTTCTCTTGTTCAACAACCACCTTCTCTTGTTCAACAGCCACCATTTTTGCCATGAAATCGACTTTCTTCTCCGCCATCTTCTTTTTGTCTTCCTTCATTTCTTCAAGCAATTTCACGAAATAGGTTGAACTTGAATTATCGCCTTCAGAGAGTTTGCTCTTTGACTTTCTTGCTCGCTCTTTCGCAGCCTTCCTTCCAGTTGGCCTCTCCAAGCCCCCACTGTCGTCTACTATGTTTATCGATTCTGGTGTTGAAGGATTAGAGCTGCTAGGAGTTGCACCACTTTTTGTTTTTTGTTTCTTGGACTGAGAATCCTCCATCCATTTTGGGTGATACCGTAACTCATTCCAACAATGTTCAAATGGAAAAGAGGATTTATGAAGTTCCTTGTACACTTTCTTTGCATCACGGACCTGAAAATTGTACAATAATGCTATGTATCATAAAAGAAAAATGCCCTATTTTCACACTTGTAATTAAAATACACTCATACATTGTCTTTCTCAGTCAGACCACTTTGATTCAACCTTTCAATTTGGTCAAAGCAGCCACAAAATTTATTGGTGGCTAGTTGAATTGTCGACCAACGATTCATCAAAGAAACTTGATTGCAATTACAATCTGACTGGGGTTTGTATTCGTTGAAGTACTCCCAAACCCTTTGCCAATACCTTTTAGATTTTTGCTCATTCCCAATCACGGCATCCATGCTAATATTAAGCCAACCCGAGATTAAAACTAAGTCCTCCTCAATTGAAAAGTTGTCGCCTCAAACCTTTTTTGTGATGGATTCTATTTGAGGTGATATTGGTGAAGAATGACTTATTTGGTCTACTGATTGAGTGTTAAACTCATCTACGTTTGTTCCGTCGTTCAAGAGATTGGTGAAGTAATATCCATGTTCATCCATTAGAAAACCTATATTGTTGATGAAAAAAGTTCAAAAGAAAGGTGCATAAAGATTCACTACTGAAATTGGGCAGAAAATGAGGGCTTTACTATCAATGATCATATTCCCTAAGAAAATTATTGCTCAACTAGTTAGGTGCAGCACATACCAAGATTGAATGACAGGTTTGAGTAGGTCTAGATTCAACATTATATAAACCAATTCTTCAGCTTGTTTTAAAAACCCAAAAAAAAAAAAAAAACAAATGTCAAACATGTGTATATCTTAACAGGTGAAACAATCTCAGATTGGGTTTATGACATTTGTTTGTTATAACAAATTGTTCAATGTAATTTTGGAGTCTAACCCCATCAGAGGCACAAACAAATCTCACCATGAAACAGAAAATTCATAGCAAAATAAGATTGTTCACGATAAGAGAAATACAATTACAAAAAAAAAGAAGAAAAAAAAAATCAATCCTTTAATTACAAATGATGTTTTGGCCAAACGAATAGTATCAGAATCAGTCCACTATAGTTTTGCATGCACATTGGATGGAATCTTTTCATTTCTTATTTCTCATTTCCTTGATAAAGATCACCAAAGACTAGAGGACCCTCATATAAATGGCATGCACACCAAGAAACTAAACATAAGAGCATAACAAAAGAAAAAAACAAAAAGAGCAAACAAAAGGCAAACTGGAAAATTACAAGAAACATTCCAGAAAAATGATATGGATATATCAAAGCTCTATTGTGATATACAAAAGAATTAAAAGTTACCTTATGTCCAATATGTCCATGCATAACCATCCAATCTCCCTATGAAACTGCATCCTAGGGAAGGTGTGGACTGACCCTTCTGGGATGGGCCGTGAAAGGTAATGTGAGGATAAATATGTGTATGTTGTCTATTACACTAGAGGGTCATTAAAAATATAATTTTTGACCTGTAAAATTATGACAAAGGGACTCATGGGCATTTCATCAAACACATCTCATGCACAAACATTAACACAAACCAAAACACTAAAACAATTGTATCAGCTTCTATATATTTGGTTATAAACCAGCTTCAAAATCACTAGTACTATTACAAAAAACAAAGATAGTTCACCAATCAAATACATATTCAAGAAATAAAAAGACAAGATCAAAACACAAAGAAAGAATGATTTTTTTACCGATCAAAAAAGACCGACTTTTTCTCAATATAAGCAGTTTTTAACACTGCTTTTTTTTATATTCAAAATCAGCTTTTTATTAATGAATGATGTAGAATCATGAACAAATCCAGAGACCCCGAAGAGAAAAATGTTAAATATAAATAGTTTTACACATATAGGTATTAAGCATGAGATGATAAAGAGTAAAATTGGGCACATTATTGGGTGTACCTGGAACCGGAGCAATTGCGGCGAGTCGTCGGAGAAGTCTTCAGATCTTCACTTTGAACAACATAGCATATAAGAGAGACTGAGACCTTTCTATTTGGGCAAAACTCTGATGAAGAACAACCAAAATTGGGGGGAGAGAGCTCTGATGAGAGAGAGTGTTGTTAGCCACAACTGATGAATGAGAATGGGGGGAGGCAGATTAGTGAGTGAAATAGAGAGCTGGTTGGAGCCAAATTTTTTGGATTGGCTCAGCAAAATAGCTAAAAAATGTCATTTGTTGAGCCGGTTGGAGTTGCTCTAAGGTAATCTGTTGTTAGTAGAGAGAGAGAGAGTTTGAGTGACAAAAGGGTTAGTGTTGAGTGTTGCTAGGATTGGCACAACTTTCTAGGTGTAGATCAAACAAGCTTTAGATTTCTATATAGTGGATCGACTATTTTAAAATAACAAAACACTTGGGCCTATCAATTCAACTTGAGTTGTGTTTGATAGATGTTTTGGGCCTTTTGATCTAGCCCATTTAAAACACATACATCCTTAACTTTTTAATTTGGGGCCCCCAAATTTTATAGAAAATAGGAGGTCCTAGGCAGCCATCTAAATGGCCTAGGCCTAGGGGGCATCCCTGCCGTGAGAGAGAGAGAGAGAGATAGCTAGATAGATAGATAGAGAGAGAGAGAGAGAGTATGTGTGTGTGTTTGTGTTGGGTCTTCATCTTGGATGTGGGTTTGTTATGGTCATGGGTTTGGTATGGGTAGTTGAGTTTAACACCCCTACCACTACCATTATGCCCTTGCTACACCACCCATCATCGCCACCACCCACCACCCCCCATTATCGCCACCACCAGCACAAAAAATATTTTGCTGCCACCACCACCATCATTCTACCACCACCAACCTTCGCCCCCACCACCACCTACATAACCACTACTACTACTACTTCCACCACCATCGTTATTGCACTATATCAACCACCACTACCCACGTTTGCCTCCCCTCCATTGCCATTCCACTATAATGATCACCACCATCCTACCACTTCACCACCCGCACCGCCATCATCAACCAACCTACCAACCCACCTCCATTGTTTTCCAGTTCTTTAAGCATACTTCAGGAGGTCAAATTCTTGGCAATGTTTTTTGATAGTCTTTTTGGTTCGGGTTCTTGTCATGGGATTTGATTAAAACTTAGTTTGAAAAGCATGCCTTGCAAATTTGATATATATATGCACAAAAGTAAAGATGAAAAAATAGTAGATGAAACAGTAAAAAAATTTCCCCGGACACCCATAAGAGGTAAATTTTATAAGGACCTCTCAACATGTGCCAAGATTATAGGGACACAAACTTAAAATAGTTAAACTCTCTGACAAATAGATGTTAATATGATTGACATTAATTAATTACTAAAAGCATTTTTGGGTGGTTTTATTTTCGAAAAACTCATTATGACTTTTGGGAGAAATTAAAAAGTGTGAAGTAAAAATGACATGAAAAACGATTAATTCAAAGTTAATGACTTTTGGCTAAAAACACAAATCCAAATGATTACATCATTTCATAAAGCCACAATTAACATCTTTTGGTTAAAAGACACCATTACAAATTGTTATCAAATTTTCATAAAATCACATTTGATATCTCTTGGAGTAAAAGACACAATTTCAAATCGTTGTGTTCTTTTCATAAAGTCACCATTGATACATTTTGAACCAAAAAACACAATTTCAAATAGTTGCACCATTTATGAAAAGTCACTAGTGAGCCTATAAACAGGTGATGCCTTACAGTCCAAAATTATACAATTGAATAATTGTATACTTCCTACTAGAATTGCTCTCTCATTCTTCTTTCACTCCATTCTCCCAAATTCACATACATTTCTATTTAATCTAGTATTCTATTTTTTGCAGAGTTAGAATGCTAGAGGTTGAGTATTGTATTCAAACGTGCAATATGCAGGCAGGTTTAAAAAACTTCATTGTATCTTGAAAACAGATTTGCAGAATTCTCGATTCACACCTTTCTAAATAATTGGTAGGGACAAATACTGTTTTTAGTAAACTGTTCTTGTACATGACTTGAAGCAATTTTCAGTGTTGCAGTATAGTCCCTACAAAAGTTTTCGACAGAGTAACGACCCCAGAGTTTTTATCCAACAATCTAAAAATAATATTTATTCATGGATTTTCTTCACCGGCAAAATCACTCTATGATATGATGGAAAGTTTCGTCAAGTTGGATTGATTTGATGGTGGGAATTTTCTTCGTTATCAAATGAATTGTAATTCTTATTCACTACATTGAAGATTACCTAAGTGTTGACCACGCCAAAAAGCATATAACAAGAAAATGAAACAATGACACATGTACAAAATCGGACAAAGTGGGAGCAAGATGACTATCTATGCAAAGGGCACATTTTGAATGCGATGTCTGACTCCCTATTTGATCTTTATCAAGGAGTGGAAATTTCCCAAGGAGTTCTGGGACAAGTTGGAAGCCAAATATCCAATAGAAGATGCGACAAGGAAGAAATTTCTAGTTGATCAATTTCTCAACTTCAAAATGGTGGATGACAAGTTAGTACTCAATCAATTTTATGAAATTCAACGTATTATTAATCAGTTTCAACAAAATAGCATGATTATGGATAAATCTATTGTTGCTTCTACAATCATTGAAAAACTCCCTCCATTATGGAAAGGCTTTAGAAAAAGTCTTAATCATAAGAAATAAGATCTATCTCCCTCGAGAGAAGTGAGGATCAAGAAAAACATGCATCCAAGGTTCATGTGGTGGAGGAAGGAAAGGAGACTAAATAACTTTGCTAACATGGATAGAAAAATCAAAAGAGAAATAGAAATGATAAGGACCAGAACAATAATAAAAAGCAAAAAGGTAATTGCTTTTACCGTCACAAAGTATGACACTTGAAGAGGGATTGGCGTTTCTTTAAAAGAAGCAAGGAGCATCAAATTCTATAGGAAAATATTTGATAGTGATATCTGAGGTTAATATTCTTGAAGATGATGGTTCTTGGTGGGTTGATTTGGGTGCAACAAGACATATTTGCGAAGACAGAAATCTATTTACAACTTATGAATCAGTTGAAGATGACATTACTCTCTACATGGAAAATTTGTATACCACATCGGTAAAGGAAACAGGAAAGATAGACATTGAATTCACATTTGGGAACATCTGTGACGCCTCAAAAATTGGGGGTCCTTTGTCAACCCGTTGATCACCCATCAACCCGCATAACACCCGTGGATACCGTGTAACTCGATATCACGCTGTTGTGCTCCATTTTCCGGGATTCATAATTTAACAAAATTCGGGCAGAGTCTCTTTTGTACGGGGAGCTCTACCCAAAACACAACCTGTGCAATCATACAACATTGACTACAACTGGTCCATTTATCCATACTCATATAACAACATGCAATTTTACATTAAAAATAGTCCATATGAGTTCGATTACAATTCTTTTCCATAGATTTACATGCCCAAAATCATATTTAACAAATATTTTACAAAAGATGGTTTTAAAAGCCAAAATTCGGTTTTTCTTCATCCTTGAGGCCCCGAGTATGAGCTGTCCACCGGTGTATACCCCGCACCTAAAATGTTCCCCATAAAGGGTGAGTCACGCTCAATAGGGTATCTCCTAAAGAGGATATTCCCCAACCTAGATGCATATGAAATGTCACATGCAATTTTAACAAGCCACAAAGTATTCCAATCAAGAATATGCAACTCAATATTGGAATTCACTATGTCATGCCATGAAATGAGATGAGACTCACTCATGCAACTCAACCCGAGCCTTCACTGGCTCCCATCACCTATGCAATGCCATGAGTATAAAATCGGACATTCCAAGCCATTGCAATTGATGTTGCACATCTAATGGCCTTTTAAAAATCTTCGGGTCTTTCTTCAGGTGGGTATTTATGGACTTACACCAACGGGCCCCCAGCCGACACGAAAATCATGGACTTCCACCAACGGTTCTGCGTACACCGACACACTTTATGGACTAAACCAAGGGAGTGCGTATTCTAAACACCGGGTCTCTCACCTGAGGGATAGTCTAGCCCTTCTTGCTAACCCCCCGACCCAATTTATCATGCAAACCGTGCGACTCAATCGGGTCCTCGACCCAACTTTCCCGAGCCCACCCATCATCCACCAAGTGTGGTATTTGATGACAACCATGCACACACACCCACAAAATGCGATGTCTCCGTGCATATGTAATGTAATGAACAATTGAAAAACATCAATCATGTCCAATATGCTATGAATGTCATATAGCCCAATTTAACCACATAACAACATATTTTATGACAAATTATATCTCAAACATATAGTTACCATAATTCATCACAATGTCAATATATCAACAAACACATATCAACATTTTCATTCAACTACTATTTTCCCAAGCATGTTATACATAATCTAATGCAATAACACACTTAATTTTATATAGACATTTAATCAAACACCTTCAAGGCACCAAATTATGTAATCACATCAAATGCTAAATTCATCACATAACTCTAGAAATCACATTAAGTGGTTTCTACATAACCAATTATCAAAACTTCCAATAAATCACAAGCTAGCAATTTCTAATTACCAATTCATACTATAATTGAATTTATCCATTTCCATTATATCAACTACAATAGACAAGTGTTAAAATACATCTAACAACCTACCCATTTCATATAATCGTCCTAGGTTGGAAATAAACGTAGTTAGGGAGAAAACCCTACCTCTTGGAGCGTAATACGAGTTGTAGAAAACCTCCAAGAATACCTCACAAGCTCTAACTTTGATTTCTCCAAGATTTCATTTTTGAATCTTCGGTGAAATCCGTCCTTTTTGGTATGTTGTGTAGCCCTCGTCGCGTAGATGAACTTTAATACTTGGCGACCGGCGGAACTCCGTAGATCGTAGAGATAAGGTGGAGCTTTCTCTCTTTTTCCTCTCTTCCCTCTCTTCTCTTCCAACGTTAAAACCCAGCAGAGAGTTGTGGAGAAAAATAAGATTTTTGTCTCCTATTTATACCCTTTAATGTTTGATCCACGTCGCGTCACGCGTTCCCTATTCCCGGGTCCATTTTTGTCCCGAAACGATTAAATTTAGTTCCGGTTTAAGTTCAAAATATTTTTATATGAACTTATTTTAGATTATTTTAAAATTTTTGAAATGTTATTTTCGAGGTCGTTTTTGAGGTCACCCGACACCCGGTCGCCTCGTAAAACGTTAAAAATTCGACTGTCTAGGAATTCGACGAAAATTGACAGGGTAACTAAATTTTGCGAGATGAATTTAACGATGAGGTCTGTTTCTTCATCCAAGTTCTAGAAAAATACAGGTTTTCAACCCGCACCAAAGTGACAAATTATCGTTTTGCCCCTTATTCACAAAAATTCAAATTTATCCGAGTTTTACATTCTTGCCCCCTTAAAAGAATTTCGTTCCTGAAATTCACACATACATGCATATTCAACCACTTGCATATGCTATAATCACATAATACTAAGTGGCTATAAGAATGTACCTTAATCCTCGAATAAGAAAGGATAACTGGTATGTATAGTGTCCTCACGCTCCCATGTCGCCTCCTCCACACCTCGGTGCTGCCACAATACCTTCGCTAGTCTCACAGTCTTGCCTCGCAAAACCTGTTCTCGCCTATGCATGATACGTACCGGTCCTTCCTCAAAGGTCCCATCCGTATCAACAATCAGCTCACCCCAATTCACCACATGTGTCGGATCTGGAGTATACTTCCGGAGCATAGAGACATGGAACACCGCGTGAACACCCGATAGATTTGGCGGTAACGCCAACCGGTAAGCAACTGTACCAACCCTTTCGAGTACCTCGAAGGGCCCGATATACCTCAACGACAACTTTCCTCGCTTCCCGAACCTCACCACTCCCCTTTTAGGTATCACCTTCAAGAAGACGTGATCTCCCACCTCAAACTCTAGAGGTCGCTGCCATATGTCGGCGTAGCTCTTCTGTCAGCTTTGAGCCGTGAGAAGACGCTTCTGTATCAAGTCCACCTTCTCCGAGGTGTCTCTGACAAAGTCAGGAGCCATAGAGGGTCTTTCGCCAACCTCCGTCCAACAAACCGGAGAACGACAATACCTCTTATAAAGTACCTCATAGGGTGCCATCTGTATGCTCGCCTGATAACTATTGTTGTAGGCGAACTCCATTAAGGGTAAATGCTTTTCCCATATGCTCTTGAGATCTAGGACGCATGCCCGTAGCATGTCCTCTAAAGTCTGGATGGTCCTCTTCGATTGACCGTCCATCAGGGGATGAAAAGTAGTGCTCATCATCAACTGTGTCCCCATGGCCCGCTGGAAACTCTCCCAAAAATGGGCCGTGAACCTGGGATCCCGATCTGATACTATAGATACGGGCACCTCATGCAATCGGACAACCTCCTGTAAGTACAATCGGTAGAATTTCTCCAGTATGAAGGTCATCCGCACTGCCAAAAAGTGTGCCGACTTCGTAAGTCGGTCCACTATCTGTGACACCCCAAAAATTCGGGTGTCCCTTATGAATCCATAATTAACTCAATTTAAGCCCAGATATCAATAAGCTCTGATACCAAGCCGTGACGCCCCAAAATCCGGGGTTCTGTTGATCACCCATCAACCCGCGGAAATACCCGTGAGTGCCGGTTAACCCGACACCGCAGCACCACATTCCCTTTACCGGGATTTATAAAAATACCTTCCAATTTCTCTCTCGGTGGGCTGACTCATCCGAGGTCCGACATACCACCATTGGTAGTCCATTATTGTCCAATTATAACATTTAAAGGAAGGAAACACATGGCCCAAAGGCTTGGCAAAACAGTTTTAAATTTTCAGAATTTTGGAAAGCGTACCGGTACGCATACCGGTACGGTGAGTCCACTGGTCCTAGCCGTACCGGTACGCTCTGTCCACCTTTACCCATTTCACCTGTTTTCCGACTCCAATCCATTCCAAATCTCACCAAATTCATCCCAAACTTATACAACAAGTATTTATACATTAAAACATGATTGATACAAGTTCTATTACAATTATTGACATAAATTTACATGTCAAAACTAAGTTTTCATAAATGTCTTTACAAAAACTTCAAGTAAAGCCACATTCCGACTTTCTTCCTCCTCAAGTGCCCGAGTGAGTGCCGTCCGTCGGCGTAAAACCCGCACTTGAAATGTTTTCTCGTATAGGGTGAGCTACGCTCAATAGGGTATCTCCTAAAGAGGCTACTCCTCAACCTATATGCATATGAAATGTTCACATGCCAAACAAATCAACAATTCTCAACATTCCAATTTAGAATATGCATTCCTTATTGGAATCTACTATGTCATGCCTGAAATGAGATGGGACTCACTCACGCACATCAATCCCGAGCCCTTCCCGACTCCTCACACATGCAAGTGCCAATGTGTATGAATCCTTCATTCATGTTACACATCAAATGACATAACAATCTAGGGTCTTTATAGGGGTGGATGTTCATGGACTCACACCAAGGGTCACCCAACCCACATGGAATTGACGGACTTCCACCGAGGGTTCCGCGTACACCCACACACTTTATGGGCCGAGCCAAGGGAGTGCGTATCCCCATCACTGGGTCTTGCACCTGAGGGACCTTCTAGCCCTTCTTGCTACCCCAACCCTATCAACCATGCAAACGTACGACTCGGCTAGGTTTTCAACCAAGCTCACTCGAGCCTACCCGTCATCCACCACATGTGGTGTTGACGACACCCATGCACCCACACCCACATATGCGATGTTCCCGTGCATAATGCAATGTAATGCCTCATTGCAACATGATACAAAGTTCAATATGCGATGAATGACATATGAACTATTTTAACACCTTTCACGTATTTCATGACAAAATTATATCATAAGCATATAATTCCCATAACACAATTTTCCAAGCATGTTATCACATGATCAGGCTATCAACACTTTAAATTCTCAAGGCACATATATGTAAACACAAATCATGCCCACAATCTCAAAAAACACAAGAATCACATTGGGTCCATTTCACATGTCCAATTCTAGAAATCACATTTAGTAACTTCTAATTACTAATCCAAACTAGGATTTATCTTTACCCATTTCAATACCCATTTCACCCAATTTACAACAATAGGCAAGTGATATATATATATTCTATCAACCTACCCATTTCGCAAGACATACAAGGCTTGGAATAAACCTTAGTAGGAGGAAACCTTACCTCTTGTAGCGTAAAACGAAATGTAGAGAACTTCGAGAACACCTCCCTAGCCCCAAAAACCTTGATTTCTCCAAAGTTCCCTCTTGGATTTTCGGTGAAATTCCTCGTTCTTGGCATGTACGCGTAGCTCTCGTCGAGAGGATCGACTTTAGTTCTTGGCTCGACGGAACTCCGAGAATCGCCGAAGGAAAACTTGAAAACTCACTTTTCTCTCCCTCTTTCTCCCACACGTTAAAACCAGCACAATAGCAGAAATTTCTGCCTAAAATGCAGATATTTGCTCCTATTTATAGTTTTAATACTCGGCCCACGTCGCGCCACGTGTCCGCCACTTGTCCGGGTCCGTTTTCGCCCCGAAACGATTTATTTGATCCCTGTTTAATTCCAAATTAATTTTATTTGAAATTTAATCCAATTCTAAGGAAATTTTATAAAATTTATTTGTGGGGACCTTTGTGAGGTCACCCGCCACCCAATCGCCTCGAAACACGTGCAAAAATCTGACTATCTCGGAATTCGACGAAATTTGGCAGGGTAATTGGATTTCGCGATACGAATCCAACAGCGAAGTCCGTTGTGTCATACGAGCTCTAGAAACATGAGTATTTTAAATACGCATTATAGTGGCAATTGACCATTTTGCCATTTTTCAGAAAAAAATTCAAATTTACCCGGGTTTTACACTATCATCCACACCGCGTTATGTCCCCGCAATGTCCGTGACAAGTGGGTCACAAAATCCATCGCGACGTGTTTCCATTTCCACTCAGCCACCTCCAAAGGCTGGAGCAACCCTGCGGGTCTCTGGTGCTCAGTCTTGACCTGCTAACACGTGAGACATCAACTGACACTCCCTAACGTACCTCTTCATTCCACTCCGATAGTACTAGCGGCGAAGATCATGGTATATCTTCGTGCCACCTGGATGCGTAGCACAACAGGAGCAATTAAACTCCTTAAGGATCTCTTCTCTCAGATCCACATACTAGGGAACCACAACCCTTCCCCTATACTGAGGACTACCGTCCACGTGAATGACCTAGCCCTCGTCACCTGTATCTGACTGTACCCGGTCCCTGATAGAAAATATATCCGTGTCCTGTCCTTGAGACTCGATCACACTGCTCAATAGGGAAGGCGTAGCGACCAAACTCCCCAAAGTGCCCTGAGTCTGAATCCTGTAGTGTAGTCCGAACTGCCCCACAGTCTCGAGCATCTACCACTCCTGGGAAGCCACACTGGCTAAGAATCCCCGTAACTTCTGGCTGAGTGTATCAGCCACCATATTTGCCTTACCGGGATGGTAATGCAAAGTGAAATCATAGTCCTCTAAATACTCCATCCACCTGCGTTGCCTCATGTTAAGGTCCCGCTGTGTGAAGATGTACTTCAGACTCTTGTGGTCCAAAAACACCTCGAATTGCTCACCATATAAATAGTGGTGCCAAGCCTTCAAGGCAAAGACAATGGCCTCCAACTCTATATCATGCGTATGATAATTTTGCTCGTGGTTCTTTAACTGCCGAGAACCATAAGCTACCACCCTCCCAAACTACATCAGAACACACCCAAGTTCGTCCTTGGAGGCATCACAATACACTGTGCACCTCTATCATCTCTCTGGGACTATCAAAATAGGAGCTGAAGTTAGTCTCCCCTTCAACTCTTGGAATGCCCTCTCACACGAGTCATCCTACTGAAACTTGACCTCATTCTGGGTCAATCTCGTCATAGGTGTAGCCAGTCGGGAAAAGTCCTCAATGAATCACTTGTAATATCCTGCCAATCCCAAGAAACTGCGTATTTTGAAGACTGACTTCGGTCTCTCCCAGCTCATAACCGCCTCAACCTTCTCCGGGTCAACTGACACACTCGAAGCCGACACCACGTGTCCAAAAAATTTCACCTCCATAAGCCAAAATTCACACTTGCTGAACTTGGCGTACAATTGATAGTCTCTCAAGGTCTGGAGAACAATCCTCAAGTGACCCTCATGCTCCTCCTCAGACTTGGAGTAGATCAAAATGTCGTCAACGAAGACCACGAAAAACTGATCTAGGTAGGATTGGAACACCCTATGCATGAGATCCATGAATGCTGTCGGGGCATTTGTCAATCCAAAAGGCATCACAGTGAACTCAAAATGCCCATACCGCATCCTAAAAGCCATCTTAGGGATATCTGCCTCCCTAATCCTCAACTGATGGTAACTCGTGCGTAGATCTATCTTGGAGTAGATCCGCGCCCCTCTCAGTTGATTGAACAAATCATCAATCCTCGGCAAAGGGTATCTATTCTTGATAGTAACCTGATTCAACTGCTGGTAGTCTATACATAGCCGAAAAGTCCTATCCCTCTTCTTGGCAAACAACACCGGAGCGCCCCAAGGTGAGGTACTCGGTCTAATGAAGCCCTTGTCCATCAATTCTTGTAATTGGACCTTGAGTTCTTGCAACTCTACAAGTGCTATTCTAAACGGAGTCATAGAAATGGGCGATGTATAGGGGTACAACTCAATAGTGAAGTCTACATCCCTATGTGGAGGTAATCCTGATAGTTCGTCCAAAAAAACGTCCTCATACTCACAAACCACCCGAGGTAGACCCAACTTCTGTCTCGCCTCGTCCTTCAGGGTAAGGCTCGCAAGCCAGCCCATCAACTGCCTATGCCAACGAGAATCATACACTACTTGGGGTAAAACATCATGTTTCTCCCCCTAAAATTTGAAACAAACACCCTCCGGTGTGTAGGCAGTGACCCTCTTTTGATCACAATCAATGACAACTCGGTGTGCCGTCAACTAGTCCATCCCAATGATGACATTAAACTCTGATATGTCCATGACCCTAAGGTCCACGGTGAGTAAAATCTCCGATATCTCTGACTCACAACCCCGACATATGTGATCAACATTTACCCTAGCTCCTAGGGGAGAACTCATATGCAATGGCTCTTCCAAGGTCTCAACCTCTAAGTCCAAATCTCTCACACATGATGCAGAAATAAATGAATGAGATGCACCAGAGTCAAATAATACCCTTGTCTATAAGCGAGAGAGTAGAAATGTACCCTGAATAACCGGCTGATCTGCTAACTCAGTTTGAGATGTGATGGCGTGGACACGCCCCTAGGTCCCCGAAGTCTCGACATGTGAGCCCTGTCCTCAACCTTGACCCATCTAGCCCAATTGCGGAGTCCCCGCTCGTGAAATGGTAGGGGCTTGTGTAGCACCCTGGAACTGAAACTGGCTTCCCTAGCCCATGGTGGGGGTAGGGAGGAATGAAATGAGTCTGTGCATGCCCCACCGATAACTGGGACTGAGATGTCCCATAGCTCTGGGATCCCTGCCTTTGAGGACAATCCCACTTCAAGTGACCCGGTTGGTGGCATAAGTAGCTAGTCCTCTGACCTGCCTGATAGGTGGTCCTGAAGTTTCCCCCGCCTTGGGAGGATCAGCCTTGACCTTGGCCTTGATAGCCGCGGCCCTGTCCCAGATGTCCTTGCGGAGTCGAAGTCCTTTGCCTCTTCCCTGAACTTGAAGAAGAGGATTGGCCCTTCTTCTTCTTGTCCTTAGCACCCGTTTCTTGGATGCTCCTTGCGTCTTCCACCTCTCGCTCAATGGCCATGGCTGTCTCGACCTTCGAGTCCAAATCCTGTAGGCGGTGGCCCACAATCTTTCCCCGAATGGACAATTTCAAACCATCCTTGAACCTCCTTACTTTGGCCATGTCTGTGGCCACGTAATCATTGGTGAAACGGGCTAACTCAGTGAACTTAGCCACGTATTCCATCACCGTCATAGTCCCCTGCTTCAAATCCAAGAATTCCTGGGCTTTCGCATGTCGAACAGCCGATGGAAAGTACTTGCCCATGAAGAGTTCCCGAAACTCTTCCCATGTCATTGCCTCTAGATTCTTCGAGGCCCTTGCCCAATCCCACCACAAATGGGCTTCTCCTTCTAGTTGGAATGCAGCTAGCCTTATCTTAGTGGCATCGGAGGTGATCTCCATAGCGTCTAAGATCTTGTTGACTTGCTGGAACTAATGGTCGGCCACCATTGGATCCGCCCCTCCCATGAAAGTCGGAGGCTTGTGTGCCTTAAACTTCTGGAGGTTACTTGTGCCTCCTTGGCCAACATTGGCGCTAGCCTGTGCAAGGGTAGCCTCCATCGTGCCAATAGCCTCCATGAAGGCTTATTGGTCAAAGGCCGGTGGTGGTTGGTTGTTGTTCCGCCCACCACCTCGGCCGCATCCCCTTCCTCTATTTTCCATCAACACACATGTCAAATAGCAACATACCATTTATTTAGTATCCCAAGATAGGGATCAAGTTCAAACTTTAAGATTTCTCTCTTTGTCTCACTAGTAGAGCATGTGTCACCAACTAGTAGACATCTACATCCTGAACCATCCCGTTCATTCTTTTTTTGACCCCCAATGTTATGTTCTCTAACCCTAGTGTCTATTTTCCATATACATTTTTCCATGCATATAATTCACTTAACATATAACACATAACATGTAGCATTTAAAACATATAACATGTAACGTACAATGAATGCAATGGTCTAAACCCATGCCCCTCAAGCCTTAGGTAAATCGTATACCTAGGCTCTGATACCAAGTTGTGACGCCCCAAAAATCGGGGGTCCTTCGTCAACCCGTTAATTACCCATCAACCCGTAGAATACGCGTGGATACCGTATAACTCAATATCACGCCGTTGTACCCTATTTATCGGGATCCATAATTTAACAAAATTCGGGCAGAGTCTCCTTTGTACGGGGACCTCTACCCAAAACACAACCTGTGCAATCATACAATATTGACCACACCAGGTCCATTTATCCATACTCATATAACAACTTAAAATTTTACATTAAAAATAGTCCATATGAGTTCGATTACAATTCTTTTCCATATATTTACATGCCCAAAATCATATTTAGCAAATGTTTTATAAAAGATGGTTTTAAAAGCCACAAGTCGGTTTTTCTTCATCCTTGAGGCCCCGAGTGTGAGCCGTCCACCGGTGTAAACTCCGCACCTAAAATGTTCCCCATAAAGGGTAAGCCACGCTCAATGGGGTATCTCCTAAAGAGGCTACTTCGCAACCTAGATACATATGAAATGTCACATGCAATTTCAACAAGCCACAAAGCATTCCAATCAAGAATATGCAACTCATTGTTGGAATTCACTATGTTATGCCATGAAATGAGATGAGACTCACTCATGCAACTCAACCCGAGCCTTCACTGGCTCCCATCACCTATATAATGCCATGAGTATAAAATCGGGCATTCCAAGCCCTTGCCATTGATGTTGCACATCCAATGGCCTTTTAAAAATCTCTGGGTCTTTCTTCGGGTGAGTATTTATAGACTCACACCAACGGGCTCCTAGTCGACACGAAAATCATGGACTTTTACCAACGGTTCTGCGTACACCGACACACTTTATGGACTAAACCAAGGAAGTGCGTATCCTAAACACAGGGTCTCTCACCCAAGGGATAGTGTAGCCCTTCTTTCTAACCCCGATCCAATTTATCATGCAAACCGTGCGACTCAATCGGGTTCTCGACCCAACTTTCCCGAGCCCACCCATCATCCACCAAGTGTGGTGTTTGATGACAACCATGCACACACACCCACAAAATGAGATGTCTCCATGAATATGTAATGTAATGCATAATTGCAAAATAACAATCATGTCCAATATGTTATGAATGTCATATGACCCAATTTAACCACATAACAACATATTCCATGAAAAATTATATCCCAAGCATATAATTACCATAATTCATCACAATGTCAATATATCAACAAACATATATCAACAATTTCATTCAACTACTATTTTCCCAAGCATGTTATACATAATCTACGCAATAACACACTTAATTTCACATAGGCATTTAATCAAACACCTTCAATGTACCAAATTATGTAATCATATAAAATGCCAAAATTCATCACATAACTCTAGAAATCACATTAAGTGGTTTCTACATAACCAATTATCAAAACTTCTAAGAAATCACAAGCTAGCAATTTCTAATTATCAATTCATACTAGAACTGAATTTATCCATTTTCATTAAATCAAATACAATATGCAAGTGTTAAAATATATCTAACAACCTACCCATTTCATATAATCGTCCTAGGTTGGAAATAAACATAGTTAGGGAGAAAACCCTACCTCTTGAAGCGTAATACGAGTTGTAGAAAGCCTCCAAGAATACCTCCCAAGCTCTAACTTTGATTTTCCCAAGATTTCGTTTTTGAATATTCGGTGAAATCCGTCATTTTTGGTATGGTTGCATAGCCCTCTTCGCGTAGATGAACTTTAATACTTGACGACCGGTGGAACTTCGTAGATCGTAGAGAGAAGGTGGAGCTTTCTCTCTTTTTCCTCTTTTTCCCTCTCTTCTCTTCTAATGTTGAAACCCAGCAGAGAGTTGTGGAGAAAAATCAGATTTTTGTCTCCTATTTATACCCTTTAATGCTTGGTCCATGTCGCGCCACGTGTTCCCTATTCCCGAGTCCATTTTTGTCTCGAAATGATTAAATTTCGTTCCGGTTTAAGTTCAAAATTTTGTTATATGAACTTCCCTTAGATTATTTTAAAATTTTTGAAATTTTATTTCCGGGGTCATTTTTGAGGTCACCCAACACCTAATCGCCTCGTAAAACGTAAAAAATTCGACTGTCTCAGAATTCGACGAAAATTGACAGGGTAACTAAATTTTGCGAGAAGAATCCAATGATGAGGTCCGTTTCGTCATCCGAGTTCTAGAAAAATACGAGTTTTCAACCCGCACCAAAGTGACAAATTACCGTTTTGCCCCTTTTTCACAAAAATTCAAATTTACCTGGGTTTTACAACATCATTACCCTAACCAATGTCTACCATGTGCCAGAAGTTAGAAAAAATCTTGTCTCCGGAAGTCTCCTCAACAAACATGGTTTAAACTTTGTAATTGAGGCAGATAAATTTGTATTGTCCAAAGGTGGAGCCCCTATAGGCAAAGGTTATTTGTATGATGGAATGTTCAAACTTATATCAATAAAATGTCTATTTCTTCTTACTTTGTTGATTGTCTTTATTTATAGCTTGGTAGATTAGGGTATATTAATACTAGAAAAATTGATGATATGGTTAAGTTGAATTCAATTTCTAAGTAGGAAAATGACATGGTTTACAAGTGTAAAATTTGCATGCAAACTAAAATAACTAGAAAACCATTTTCTAAGGTTTAAAGAATTATGTCTTTGTTAGACCTAGTACATAGTGATGTTTGTGATTTGAATGGCACATCTACTAGAGGTGGCAAAAAATATTTTGTGACATTCATAGATGACTACTCAAAATTTTGCTGTGTGTATCTTTTGAACTCTAACGATGATGTAGGAATAGTAACACCAAGATTATAAGAATGAACTAGGAAATCTATGTAACACCAAGATTAAGTGTCTAAGGTCTAATTGAAATGGTGAATACCACTTTCCTTAGTTTTTGTGAAGATGTAATAATAGTACATGCTGTCACAACACCATATACCCCACAATCAAATGGTGTAGCAGAAAGAAAGAATAGGACACTAACTGATATGATTAATGCTATGCTTTCTTATTTGAGTTTAGGTAAACGATTGTGGGGGGAAACCATATTAACAACTTATCCCATATTAAATAGGGTTCCCATAAACAAAGATTACACCCTATGAATATTGGAAGAAAATGAAACCTAATCTAGGTTACTTAAAAGTTTGGGGTTGTAGGGCAATTGTAAGATTGCCAGACCCTAAAAGAAAGAAGTTCGGTAATAAAGGCATAGAGTATGTTTTCTTGGGGTATGCACAACATAGTAAAGCCTATAGATTCATCGTGGTAGAAACTAATAAATCAATTGAAATTAACACTATCATAGAATCTAGAGTTGTAGAATTCTATGAAAATAGGTTCATTACTATACCAATATTAAGGAATCTAAGGAAGTGATGGAAACACCCATAGTAGGTTCAAAAAAGAATGAACCGAATGAGACTAGTGACCAAGTAGAACTTAAGAGGTTAGAACCCAGAAATCCTTTGGTCCAGATTTTGTTGTATAATTGGTAGAAGTAGATAGAGAAACTACATTTAAGAAAACGGTTTTTATTTCATCTAAGGAATCAGATCCTTTAACCTTTGAAAAAGCTATGAGGTCTCAAGATTCAAATTTTTGGAAAGAAGCTAAAAATGATGAAATGGATTCAATTATGAGTAATAAGACTTGAAAACTAGTTGACCTACCCCTAGGTTCAAAACCCATAAAGTGTAAGTGGATCTTTAAAAGAAAATTGAGGATAAATGGTATAGTTGAAAATTTTAAGGCGAAATTAGTGGGAAAAAAGTTTACACAAAAGAAATGTATTGATTATTTTGATACTTATGCACCAGTAGCTTGTATTTCCACAATAAATTAATTGTCTTCGCCTCAATGTATAAGTTTGAGATACACCAAATGGATGTAAAAACTAAATTTTTGAATGGTAAATTAAATGAAAAGATATATATGGAAAAACCTAAGGGCTTTGTAATGAAAGGCCAAGAACAAAACGTTTGTAAATTAGTTAAATCAATATGTGGTCTTAAACAAGCACCTAAATAGTGGCATGAAAAATCTGATAAAATAATTATGTCAAGTGGTTTCAAAATTCATGAATCTGATAAGTGTGTGTATAGTAGATTTGCTAATGGAAAAGGTGTGATAATATATTTGTATGTAGATGACATGTTAATACTTGGTACTAACTTGGATAGTATTGATAGTACAAAATTTTCTTGTGTTCTAGCTTTGACATGAAAGATATGGGTGTTGCAGATGTTATCTTATGAATTTGATTTTATCTCAAACAAGAAAACAATTTGATTTTATCTCAATCTTATTACACTGAGAAGATACTTAGGAAATTTGATCACTGTGATTGCAAAACAATTGTAGAGCAATATCACAATTTCAATAAGTTAGAGTTATTAGTAGTTTAATGTATGCCATGACATGTACTAGACCTGATATTGCATTTGTTGTTGGGAAACTTGGTAAATATACTAGTAATCCTAGTCACTTGCATTAGCATGCTATAAATAGAATATTGAAATATTTAAAAGGACCTATTGGTTATGGTATATGCTATAATGGATATCCTACTGTTCTAGAGGAATATTCGGATGTCAGTTGGATAATTGATCGTGAAGATCATACATCAACAAGTGGATGAGTATTCACTCTTAGTGGGGGTGTTATCTCTTGGGGCTCCGAGAAACATACATGTATAACAAATTCTATTATGACATCAGAATTTGTGACATTAGCCGCAAGTGGTAAAGAGGCGGAATGGTTGAAAAATTTATTGTTAAAACGTTTAGTTTGGCCTAAACAAATGCCAGGGCTAAACCGTTTTCTATGAGACCAGGGCTGACTCTAGAGCACTTATGAAATCAAGGTACGTACAGACATAAGATCATTTACATGAGCCAACTTAATATATATATATATATATTGATGAAGATTTATGTAAGAATATGGATTTGGCTAGTCAAATGGATAGCTAGTTCAAAGACACGTCTATTATGCTTTCCCAATTAGCTTTGATACATTTTCACTAAGTGATTGGTTCAAATCGTAAGACACCATCACCTATGCATGTCTCCCAGTTTAGCCATTTGTTCCTATGCATTAGTTGAAAATAGTTGGGTGAATGTTAATATTTTCAAAATAAAAACATTTTTGGGTGGGTTTATTTTTGAAAAACACTTTGTGACTTTTGGGAGAAATAAAAAAGGTGTGAAGTAAAAATAACATGAAATGCTACTAATTCAAAATTAGTGACTTTTGGATAAAGACACCAATCAAAATAGTTACATCATTTCATAAAGTCTACATTAACACCTTTTGGTTAAAAGACACCATTACAAATGGTTGCAAATTTTCATAAATTCACCTTTGAAGTCTCTTGGACTAAAAGACACCATTTCAAATGGTTGTCCTTTTTCATACGATCACATTGATTCATTTTGAACCAAAATGCACCATTTCAAATGGTTGCACCATCTATGAAAAACACTAGTGAGTCTATAAATAAGTTATGCTTTACTGTGACGCCCCAAAACCTAGGGATATTTTCTTAAACCGTTGAATACCCATTAACCCGCGGAAGTACCCGTAAATTTCGTATAATCCGACACCACGTTGTCACATCCCCTTCACCGGGATCATAACCAAAATGAAAGTCCAGCAGAGTCTCCTTTACACGGGAGTACTACCCAGCACATAACCTGTTACGCATTAATCATACAACCATTCCAAGGCCCAATCTCATTCATTTTCAATTTATGATTAACCAATTAAATCATTTAAATAAGAGGGCTCAAGGCCTAAAGGCTTGGCAAACTTATATTTAAATTTTGAAGACTTTGGAAGAGGTACTGATACCTCTTACACGTGGTATCGGTACTTGAGCCTTCTGTTTGCCCAAGTATCGGTACCTGAGTGACGTGGTACTAGTACCTGGACCTTATGTTTTCCAGGTTCCTTCTATTTTTCAGGTATCGGTACCTATGAGACTTGGTACCGGTACCTGAGCCCACTGTTTGCTAGGTACCGATACCTATATGTCTTGGTACCGGTACCTGAGTCCACTGTAATTCCAGGTACTGGTACTTGCAAGCCTGGGTACGGGTACTTGAGTCATCTGACAACATGGTACCGGTGCCTATGAGCCTAGGTACCGGTACCTGAGCCTAGATTTTCCCCAATCTTTTCAATTTTCAACTTCAAACCATCCAATTCCACTCTATATCCATCCATTCATTCATATGACATTCATTTACATCAATATTGCCCAATAGAGTTCATTACATATACTCTTTTACAAAATTCCAAGTTCATAACAACATTACATAAATGATTACAAAGTGAAATTTTGAGACCACACTCCAGCTCCGTCATCAACAAGGGCCCAAGTGAGGGTCGTCCACTGGCGCTTACCTAACACCTGAATATATTCCCCATAAAGGGTGAGCCATGCTCAAAAGGGTATCTTCTAAGGAGGCTACTCCCCAACTCAGATGCATATGAAATGTCACTTGCAATTTAACAAGTCAAGCGTCCATTCAAACAACTTCATTTTCATAAATGAATGCAACTAATCCATGCCATGCCATGAGATGGTACTCACACATGTAATGCAACTCTGAGTTCTCCACCAGCTCCAATAACACATGTAATGTCATGTCATGCGTATGCACCCGAGCATTCCAAGGCCCGCCATTGATGTTAGACATCCAATGGCTATTTTTTTTATAAAAACCTTGTGTCTTTCTTGGTGTGGGTATTTATGGACTTCAACCAATGGTACCCAACAGACATGGCATCTATGGACTTCCACCAACGGCTTTGCGTATGCCGACACACTTTATGGACTCAATACCAATAGGAGTGTGTATCCAAGAACTCAGGTTCTTGCACCCGAGTGAGAATCTAGCCGTTCTTGCTAAGCCCGACACATCTTTTTAATGCAATCCGTGCAACTCAATCGAATCTAGGTCCAACCTTCCCAAGCCTACGTATAAACCCACCAAGAATGGTGTTTGATTAAAAACATGCATATACACACCCACATTCATGCAATGCCCATGAATGCAATGATTACCTGTGCATATGCAAATGCAATGTGCAATTGCAATCTACAATACCATGTTCATCATATCAAAAGCATATTATTGGCATATTCAACTTCTCAATTGTCTATTATATCATGAAGCATAGAATAACATTTCACAACACCATTAAGCATGTTATATCATCTTCAATTCAAATAACACACTTAATCAACTCTAGGTATTTCATCATCACCAACAAGGCACAAGTTATGTAAACACATAGCATGCTCGATTAAATCTGTTCATGAAATTACAAACAAGCAATTTTCTGAAAACCCAATCATGCAAAATGGGTTCAAACATGTTCTTATACCCATTTTTCACATTTCAACTACACTAGGTATGTGTTATACTTGAGATTCAATCTCTAAAATCCTACCCATTTCATATTTCAACCCTAGGTTGAAAATAAATCTAGTTAGGAAAGGAAACCTACATCTTGAAGCGTAAATCTGCATTGTAGGAGCCCCAAATACCCAAAACTAAGCTACAAAGCTTTAGCCCTAAAATCCTATCTTCGAGATTGTGGCAAAACCCGCGACCTTTGGTTTGTACACGTAGCTCCCGTTGTGTAGAACAACTTTTGGTCTTGGCTCGACAGGATTCGACGGTCGGATCACCGTAGATCGGAGAAGAAGTGAAGAAGGGCTTGAGTTTTCTCTCTCTCTATCTCCCTCTATCAGAATTCTATAGGCCAAAATGGGGGAGAAATTCAGATTTTCCCCCCTTTATATACTCTCCAATGCATGGCTCTTATTGAGTCATACGTCCCGTCTTTTCTGATAAGATTTTGTCTTGAATCAATTAAATCTCATCTCGTGTTAAGTTTAGCATATTTTATTTGAACTAACTTTAATTTATTTCTCAGGTTTCATGAAAAAATCCGATCACATTTATTCTAGTCGTGTGATGCCAGATCGCACCGTAAAACACAAAAATTCCAATTGTCTCAGAATTTGACAAAAATTGATTGGGCAGCTAGATTTCACAAGACGAATCCAACAGTGAGGTCCGTTTCATCATCCGAATTACAGAAAAATTTTGAGTTTTTAACCCGTAGCATAATGGCCAATTTACCATTTTTCCCTTTTTCATAAAATTTTAAATTTTCTTGGGTTTTACATTCTTCCCCCCTTAAAAGAATTTCATCCCCAAAATTACACACACATGCACAGATAACATCACGCACATGCAAATGTCGTGTAACGCAGTATGACTATCAGAAACGTACCTCCATCATCGAATAAGAACGGGTAGGTAGCACGGATAGTGTCCTCACGCTCCCATGTCGCCTCCTCCACACCACAGTGCTGCCATAACACCTTCACCAGCCTCACAGTCTTGCCATGCAAAATCTGCTCTCGGTTGTCCATGATACACATCAGTCCCTCCTCGAAGGTTCTATCCGCATCAACCACCAAATCACCCTAATCCACCACATGCGTAGGATCTAGAGTGTACTTCTGGATAATGGAGACATGGAACACCGCGTAAACACCAGATAGATTTGACAGTAATGCCAACCAGTAAGCAACTGTGTCAACCCTCTCGAGTACTTCGAAGGGTCCGATATACCTCGGCAAAGCTTTCCCCGCTTCCCGAACCCGATCACTCCCCTCTTGGGCATAACCTTAAAGAAGATATGATCTCCAACCTCAAATTATAGAGGTCTCTGCTGCCTGTCTGTGTAGCTCTTTTGTCGGCTCTGTGTCGTAAGAAGATGCTTCTGTATTAAGTCCACCTTCTCTGAGGTGTCCCTAATCAAATCTGGACCCATGGAGGGTCTTTCTCCAACCTCCGTCCAATACACCATAGAATGACACGACCTCCCATAAAGTGCCTCATAGGATGTCATCTGTATGCTCGCTTGGTAACTATTATTGTAGGCGAACTCCACTAAGGGTAAGTGCTCTTCTTAGCTACCCTTGAGGTCAAGGACGCATGCCTGCAATATGTCCTCTAAAATCTGGATGGCCGTCTCTGATTGACTTTCCTTCTGGGATGAAAAGCTAACTCATCATCAACTATGTTCCCAGAGCCTGCTGAAAGCTTTCCCAAAAATGGGGCATGAACCTAGGATCCCGATCTGATACTATACCTTGTGTAATCGGATTATCTCCCGTATATACAACTTGCAGAATTCCTCCAGTGTGAAGGTCATCCGCACAGCCTAAAAGCGTGCTGACTTCGTAAGCTGGTCCGCTATCACCCATACATTGTCATGCCCACACGAAGTCTGTTGCAAGTGGGTCACAAAATCTATAGTGACGTGTTCCCACTTCCATTCGACCACCTCTAAAGGCTGGAGCAACCCTGCTGGTCTCTAGTGCTTAGCCTTGACCTGTTGACACATGAGACATCTATTGATAAAATCTCCGATGTGTCTCTTCATCCCACTTTAGTAGTACTGTCAGCTAAAATTATGGTACATCTTTGTGCCACCTGGATGCAAAACAAAACGGGAGCAGTGAAACTCCTTGAGGATCTTCTCTCTTAGATCTAGAGACTGGGGAACCATAACTCTTCCTCGAAAATGAAGACTAACATCTGTGTGAATGGCCCAGCCCTCGTCACTTGTATCTAACTGTACTCGGTCCCTGATGGATAATATCTCTGTGTCCTATCCTTGGAACTCGTTCGCTTTACTCAATAGGGAAGGCGTAGCCACCAGACTTTCCAACATACCCTGAGCTTGATCCCTATAGTGTAGCTTGAACTGTCCCACAGTCTCGAGCATCTACCATTCCCGGGAAGCTATACTGGCCAAGATTCCCGGTAACTTCTGGCTGAGTGCATCAGCCACCATAAATGCCTTACCGGGGTGGTAATACAAAGTGAATTCATAATCTTTCAGGTACTCTATCTACATGCGTTACCTTATGTTGAGGTCCCGCTGTGTGAAGATGTACTTCAGACTCTTGTGGTTTGAATACACCTCAACTATTTCCTGTACAAATAGTGGCACCATGCCTTCAAGGAAAAAACAACGACTGCCAACTCCATATTATACGTGGGGTAGTTCTGCTCGTGGCTCTTCAATTGTCGTGAACTATAAGTTACCACCCTCTTGGACTGTATCAATACACACCCAAGTCCGTCCTTTGAGGCATCACAATAGATTGTGTACCTCTGCCCCCTCTTCGGATTAATCAAAATAGGAGCAGAAGCAAGTCTCCTCTTCAACTCCTAGAATGCCCTCTCGCACGAGTCATCCCACTGAAATTTGACCTATTTCTTGGTCAATCTAGTCATGGGTCTAGCTAGCCATGAGAAGTCCTCAATGAACCTCTGATAATGCCCCACCAATCCCAAGAAACTACGTATCTCGAATACTGACTTAGGCCTCTCCTAACTCATTACAACCTCGACCTTCTCCGAGTCCACTGACACACTTGAAGTAGGCACCACGTGCCCTAAGAATTTTACCTTCGTCAGCCAAAATTCACACTTACTAAACTTGGCTACAACTAATGGTCTCTCAAGGATTGGAGGACGATCCTTAAGCGACCCTCATGCTCCTCCATAAACTTGGAGTAGATCAAGATATCATCAACAAAGACTACGATGAACTGATCTAAATAAGGTTGGAACACCTTATGCATGAAATCCATGAATGCCGTTGGGACATTCGTCAAACCAAATGGCATAATGGTGAATTCAAAATGCCTATATTGCGTCTTGAATGCCGTCTTAGGGATATCGGCCTCCTTAATCCTTAACTAATGGTACCCAATGTGTAGATCTATCTTAGACTAGCCCCGTGCCTCTCTTAGGTGGTCAAAAAGGTCATCGATCCTCGATAGTGGGTAACTATTCTTGATAGTGACCCTATTCAACTCTCGGTAGTCAATACAAAGTCTAATGATCTTATCCTTCTTCTTAGCGAATAGCACCAGAGCACCCCAAGGTGAAACACTCGATCTAGTGAAACCCTTGTGCAACAGGTCTAGCAACTGGACCTTGAGTTCTTGCAACTCGGCAAGTGTCATCCTATGCGGTGTCATGGAAATAGGAGATGCACCGGGTTGTAACTCGATGGTGAAGTCTACATCCCGATGTGGAGGTAATCCCGGTAACTCCTCTGGGAAAACATCCGCGTACTCACAAACTACCCGAGATAGACCCAACTACTGTCTTTCCTCGTCCTCAAGTGTAAGGCTCGCAAGCCAACTCATCAATTGCCCATGCCAACGTAAGTCATATATAATTTGGGTTAATGCATTGTGATTTTCTCCCTAAAATTTAAAGCAGATACCAGCATGCATGTATGTAGTGACCCTCTTCCGATCACATTCGATTACGACCCGGCATGCCGCCAACCAATCCATCCCAAGGATGACATCAAACTCTGATATAACCATGACCCTAAGGTCCACCGTGAGTTGAATTCCCAAGATCTCTAACTCACATCCTCGACATACTTTATCAACACAAACTCTAGCTCCTAGGGGAGAACTTATATACATTGGATCTTCCAAGGTCTTAACCTCTAAGTCCAAATCTGTCACACATGATGCAGAAATGAATGAGTGAGATGCTCCCAAATCAAATAACACCCTTGCCCATAAACGAGAGAGTAAGAATGTACCCTGAATGCCTGACTGATCTACCGGCTCAGTTTGTGGTATGATGGCATAGACTCGCCCCTGGGTCCCTAAAGTCCTTGCTTGAAAGCCTTGACCTCGGCCTTGGCCTAAAACCTGGCCCATCTGGCCTGATTTCAAAGTCCTAGCTCGTGAAGTGGTAGGGGCCTGTGCAACACCCTAAAACTGGAATTGGCCTGTGGTGGGGTAGGGAGGAGTAAATAAAGTCTATTGATGCCCCACTAATGATTGGGATTGAGACTCTCGTAGCCCTGGGATCCCTGCCTCTGAGGACAATCCCATTTCAAATGGCCCGACTGGTGGCATATGTAGCACATCTTCTGGCCAACCTGATAGGAGGCTATGAAGTTTCTCCCACCTTAGAAAGATTGACCTTAGCCTTGATAGCCTCGGCCCTATCCCTATGTTCCTTGTAGGGTAGACGTCTGTTGCTTCTTCCTCGAAGAAGAAGAAGAGGATTGACCCTCTTTCTTCTTGTCCTTAGCACCCACCTCCCGGATGCCCTTAGTATCTTCCACCTCTTTCTCAATGGCCATTGCTGTCTCGACCATTGAGTCTAGGTCTTGTAGGTGATGGCCCACAATCTTACCCCAGATGGACAACTTTAAGCCATCCTCAAACCTCCTCACTTTGGCCAAGTCCATGGCCACGTAGTCGTCGGCGAAACGGGCTAGTTCGGTGAACTTAGCCATGATTAGACCTAGTTAGTGCATAATTTAATTAAGTGAATAAGACAATTGTGTTAGTTAAATAAAGTTAAACTAGTCAAAATAAGCCTTATTAGGGTTAGTGTGTGAATTAGGGATAATGCATTAATTGTTATTCTTTTCAGGGTTTTATGCGTCAAAACTACAAACTACCGGGGAGCCAGTTGTGACAAAGCTACAAATTCTATGACGACAATTATTAAAGCTCTAAACAAAGAGAGATTAAAGTAATCCAAATGCCATATTTTGGAAGTTTGTGAATGACAACTTTTAGAAGCTTATGAATGACAACTTTTGGAAGCTTGTGAATGACAACTTTTGGAAGCTTGTGAATGTCATCCCTTGGGCTTGTGGATGGCATCTTTGGGGTTTGTAAATGTTATCCCTTGAAGTTTGTAAAGGTTGTTTTTTTGGTTGCCTATAAATACCCACCCCTTGGGTCTTGTAAAACATCACTTTTTCATTTGTATCATTTTCTTGGAGAGAACTTTTGGTTGTGGAAAACCCTCCAAAAGTAATTTCTTTATTTGTTGCTTTATTATATTGTTGCTCTCTTTTAATTGAAGTATTTTCTTCTTTTATTGTAGTTTGTCTCTTTTAATTTCATGTCTAGAAGAAAGATAGATTACTTTTGGTTGTGGATCACCCTCCAAAAGTGACTACTTTTCTTCTACTTTTAATTTGTGTTTCATATATTTTACTTCCATTGCTTGAGCTTTCTTCTTTCTTAGAGGAGTGAAACTCTTCCACTTTTCTAGAGCTTTACCAAAGCCGTGAAGGGTGGAACGTGATTCACTCATTCTTCGTTGAAGATCGGCTCCTTGTTTAGTGTATTTCATTTTTTGAGTCCTCTACTTGGAGGGATGAGCATCACTCACTTTTCTAGCTTTACCAAAGTCATGAAGAGTGAGTAGTTTCTCATTCACTCTTTAGTAAGAGGTGAAGGGCATATATAAATTATCCGGAAGTTATATTTGTGCATTGTTCTTATGCTTAATGTTGAATATTCCCCTTGCTTATTGGATGATTGATTGCATCTAACAAAGCTAAGGTACTTTGTATAACCATGGGTCCCTTCTATGACACAGATGACTCTTGCATAGAAAGGTTCATGAGTTCAAGGCAAGTACCCCGGCTAGATCTTCATAACTACCATTCAATCTTCCCCATTATTGTGTTTCAATTAAAGAATGGAAATAAGATATTGATGTCATGATTGGATGTCTTGTAGAAACACTTGCTTGTTTGTAGACGGGTTAAGTCTCGGCACAGACAATTCTTGTAAACTTCTAGAAAGACATCGGAAGCATGTCCTTAATTCTCCTAACCCACCTTTATCTTCCGATTAACCTGCTGTTGACATGGGGGTTAATTGAGTTATCACGCACAAGTATAACAAACCGGATAATTAACTACATGTCCAGATCCTTGAACTAAAGAATGACTCTTTTATATTAAAGTCTATCTCACATTTTGTGTAGAAAACACTCTTGGAAAGAATCTTATATTCTGTCCAGAAAGAATTTATCTTGGAAAGAATCTTATATTCTGTCCAGGAAATCTCGTACATCACACAATTTCAAATCTCAAAGAATACAACCAACTGGTCTCCACCACTGCTTACTTTGAAACACTAACAGCAGCTCCCTGTGGATTCGACTCCGGACTCAAACCGGATTATTACTACAGCTTGACCGCCTGCACTTGGGTGTACACATTTCGGATGAAGTCAAGTTTTTGGCGCCGTTGCCGGGGAGCCATAAAAAGTGTTTGAAGGTAAAAGGTAAAAAAACTTTTTTTTTTTTTTGTATATTCTTTGGTTTACTGTGAATAATTTTGTTTTGTTTTATTTTCTTTATTTTTATGTCTGAGGGCACTCCTCACTATCAGAATTGGCCAGCAGAATCGTTTGAGTCTGTGAATCAGCCTGCACCAAATTCACCTAGATCAGTAGCAGACTCATGTGAGGGAAGTATGGCAAATAATGAGAGAAACGGAGAAGTCCCTATGAGAGAGAGGGAAATACCTAACATTCGAACTTTGCGGGATCACCTAAATCCCACAAGAAATAGTGTCCCCTCTTGTTTTGTATTCCCTGAAAATGCTCCCCCCTTTACTGTAAAGCCGGGGACAGTGCAACTGTTACCTGTTTTTCATGGATTGGATGCAGAAAATCCATATCTGCATATAAAAGATTTTGAGGAAGTATGTGGAACATTTCAAGACAATTCTAAACTGTCCAAGATGAAACTTTTTTCTTTCTCTTTAAGGGACAAAGCTAAACAATGGCTAAGTTCTTTAAAAGCTCTTTCAATACCTAACTGGCAGGCATTACAGAATGAATTTTTCAGAAAGTTTTTTCCTCTACACCGCACTAATGCACTCAAAAGACAGATCATGAATTTTTCGGTCAAAGAAGGAGAAACTTTTTACCAAAGTTGGGAGAGATTCAAAGATCTTCTCCAATCCTGCCCACACCATGCTTTTGAGAATTGGACTTTGGTAGGATTTTTCTATGACTCCTTGCCCTCTAGACTACGTCAGTTCGTCGAAATGATGGCCCAAGGAGAATTTATGGAAAAAAGTCCGGAAGAGGCATTCGGTTTTTTTGATACCATATCTGATAGTTCTCAGATGTGGGACTTAGCCTCCCCTACCACTGTTGAAGCTAGACCATCTCCTTCCCAAGGAGGTAAGTATGTCTTGAGAGATGATGATGACCTAAGAGCGAAAATGTCTACGTTGTCTCGAAAGCTTGAAGCTTTAGAGATGAAGAAGGTCCATCAAGTTGAGGTTAGCTCTTCCACAGAACAAGTGTGTGGAATCTGTGCGCTAACAGGACACCCTACTGGGGAGTGTCCCACCATCCCAGCTTTCAAAGAGGTCTTGTTGGAACAAACAAATGCAGTTTCCAACTTCAACAAGCCTTACTCCAACCCATACTCTGAAACATACAATCCAGGGTAGTGGAACCATCCGAACTTCAGTTGGAGGAACACACAACCAACGCCCATGAACCAACAACAAGGTTCATACCCACCACCTCAAGGACCTCCCACATATCAACCATACCAACCACCACAAAAGAGGAGCCTCGAGGACACACTGGATCAGTTCATGTAAACCCAAATGAACTACAACACTCATTCCACACAGGCTTTCACGGATTTTAAAACCCAGACCACTCAATCTTTCGAGGATCTTAAAAGCCACATCCAAAGGCTGACCCAATCCATGGCCAAACACGAAAAAGGGCAAGTTCCTTGCCCAACCAAAGCAACCACAAGGCCAATTCCATGTGGGGAACCCGTTAACCACAGGAAACCCACAAGACCAAGCCCAAGTTGTCACTACACTAAGAAGTGGCAATGTGATTGACCAGACTATCAGAGACAAGTTCATCCCAGTCAACTCATCATTTGAGCCTGAACCAATTGAGACTGAACTTGAAGTAGAATCTGAGCCTATGATTGAGCAAGAGCCAGAACCTTCTCAGGAAAGAGAGCCGTCGTGTTCCATTCCTGCTCCTTTTCCTCATAGACTCAAAACCAAACAGAAGTTGAAAAATCAGCCTGAAATTTACGAGCTTTTTAAGCAAGTAAAGATCAACATCCCTCTTCTGGATGCAATCAAACATGTTCCTTCTTATGCCAAGTTTCTGAAAGACTTGTGCACAATCAAGAGAAGCCAAAATGTCCAAAAAAGAGCATTTTTGACGAAACAATCCAGTGCCCTTCTTCAACACAAAACCCTTCCAAAATACAAAGACCCAGGGTGTCCGACTGTGTCGTGTGTCATTGGAAACTTCCGAATTGAACAAGCACTGTTAGACCTTGGAGCCAGTGTTAATTTGCTACCCTACTCTGTCTACCAACAGTTGGGTCTAGGTGAACTCAAACCCACTTGTGTCACACTCCAGTTGACTGATAGATCTGTCAAAACCCCTAGAGGCATTGTTGAAGATGTACTTGTCCAAGTGGACAACTTTGTCTTCCCTGTGGACTTCATTGTTCTGGATACTCAGCCAGCAATACATTCGGAGAACCAAATTCCCGTCATTCTTGGTCGACCTTTCCTAGCAACTTCCAATGCACTAATCAATTGCAGGAATGGAGTCATGAAATTAACTTTTGGGAATATGACTCTCGAACTGAACATTTTCAATATTGCTAAGCATCCACAAGAAGACAAGGAAGAAAGGGAAATAAACTCCATTGAATCTTTGATACAGGAACATTTGAATGACACATTCTGTGAGAACCCTACTGAATCTTCTCTGCTAGAGTTCATCTCATCTGAAACAACAGATGATGGCCCAAATCCACAAAGTTTCCCTACTCATACTGTTGAGACATGGGCCCCCAAATTCGAAGAGATTTCACCAAGTGGTACAAAGCCACTCTCATCAAGTATCAAGCCACCAAAGCCTGAATTGAAACCTCTCCCATCTGACCTCAAATATGCATTCTTAGGAGAGGACAAGTCATACCCAGTGGTGATTTCATCTAAGCTTACGGACTTGCAAGAGTCTAAGCTGATTGAAGTTCTCAAACTCCATAAAAGCACCATTGGGTGGACCATCGCTAACTTGAAAGGTATAAGCCCATTAATCTGCAATCATGCTATATACCTTGAAGAGGATTCAAAACCCTTTCGTCAAATGCAGCGACGACTGAACCCTCATATGAAGGAAGTTGTGAAAACTGAGGTGCTTAAGCTGTTAGATGCAGGGATAATCTTCCCCATCTCTGATAGCAAGTGGGTTAGTCCAACCCAAGTTGTGCCCAAAAAGTCTGGCGTCACAGTGGTAAAAAATGATGCAAATGAACTAGTACCAACTCGAGTCGTCACAGGATGGCGAATGTGTATTGACTATCGAAAACTCAATTTGGTCACTAGAAAAGATCACTTTCCTCTTCCATTTCTTGACCAAGTCCTAGAGAGAATTGTAGGCCACACATTCTACTATTTCCTAGATGGCTATTCTGGATACAATCAAATTGAGATAGCATTAGATGATCAGGAGAAAACAACCTTCACATGCCCCTTTGGCACTTTTGCATTCAAAAGGATGCCATTTGGACTTTGTAACGCTCCTGCAACATTCCAAAGATGTATGCTAAGCTTGTTCAGTGACATGGTTGAAATTTTTTTGGAAGTATTCATGGATGACTTCTCTGTTTATGGTGACTCATTTGATTTGTGTCTGACCAACCTAGAAAAGGTGCTAATCAGATGTAAGGAAGCTAATCTAGTGCTAAATTGGGAAAAATGTCATTTCATGGTAACGCAAGGCATTGTCCTTGGTCACATTGTGTCGTCTGAGGGCATGAAAGTTGACAAGGCAAAAATAGATCGGATTGGAAATTTGCCTGCCCCTAAGACTGTAAAGGATGTCCGATCATTCCTAGGACATGCAGGTTTTTACAGGAGATTCATAAAAGATTTCAGTACTATAGCCAAACCCATGTGTCATCTTCTGAGTCAGGATGTAATTTTTGTGTGGAATGAAGCATGCCAAAAAGCTTTTGACAAGCTTAAAGGCATGTTAATTTTTGCTCCAATAATGCAACCCCCTGACTGGACTCTTCCATTTGAATTAATGTGTGATGCAAGTGATTTTGCTACATATGCTGTGTTGGGACAAAGAAAAGATAAGAAACCTCATGTGATTTACTATGCAAGCAAAATTTTGAATGATGCTCAAATGAATTATTCAACAACTGAAAAAGAATTGCTTGCTGTATTTTTTGCTCTGGAAAAATTCCGTTCTTATCTTGTTGGTTCTTCTGTTACTGTATTCACTGACCATGCAGCCCTAAAATTCTTGCTCACAAAGAAGGACGCCAAGCCAAGACTCTTGAGATGGATACTCTTGCTCCAAGAGTTTGATCTTGTCATCAAAGACAAGAAAGGTGTCGAGAATGTGGTGGCAGATCATATGTCTAGATTAACATATGAATTTCGTGAAGATGGACTGCCAATCAATGAGAAATTTCCCGATGAACAACTGTTCATGATTGATAAGGCACCATGGTATGCGGATATTGCTAACTTCCTTGCTACTGGTACGTTCCCACCGTCCTTTACCATGATGGACAAAAAGAAATTTCTGAGTGAGGTTTGTAACTTCTTTTGGGAGGATCCTTACGTATTCAAGTACTGTAAGGATCAAATCATAAGGCGTTGCATCCCCGTTCATGAAAGCAGCCAGGTAATAACATTTTGTCATTCTGAAGCATGCGGTGGCCATTTTTCATCAACGAAAACCGCTGCAAAAATCCTGCAGTGTGGATTTTATTGGCCCACACTTTTCAAAGATGTCCATGCTTTTTGTTTAACTTGCGATAGATGTCAAAGGTTGGGAAACATTTCTAAAAGAAACATGATGCCCTTAAACCCCATTCTGGTAATTGAAATTTTTGACTGTTGGGGCATCGATTTTATGGGACCATTTCTCCCTTCCTTTGGCTATCTATACATTTTAGTGGCCGTAGACTATGTATCTAAATGGGTTGAAGCAATTCCATGCCGAAACAATGATCACCGCACAGTGATCAAATTTTTAAAAGAAAATATTTTGGCCCGGTTTGGAATTCCGAGATCAATCATAAGTGATGGGGGTGCTCATTTTTGCAATCGTCCATTCTGGAATTTAATGAGAAAATACTTGATCTTTCACAAAATTGCAACCCCTTATCACCCACACACTAGTGGACAGGCTGAATTAGCTAATCGGGAGATCAAATTAATTTTAGAAAAAACGGTAAATCCAGACCGCAAAGATTGGTCGTTAAGACTAACTGATGCACCCTGGGCATATCGCACTGCTTTGAAAACAATTTTGGGCATGTCTCCTTCTCGATTAGTCTATGGAAAACCATGTCACCTACCTGTGGAATTGGAACATAGGGCATACTGGGCCATTAAAGCAATGAATTTTGACCTAGACAAGGCCGGACTAACAAGGAAACTTCAGATAAATGAATTGGAGGAATTAAGAAATGAAGCATATGAGAATGCTAAGATTGCAAAAACCAGAATGAAAATTTTTCATGACAAGAACATTGTACGGAAGTCTTTTGAACCTTCTCAAAAAGTCCTATTGTTCAATTCAAGACTCCGCCTCTTTCCTGGTAAGTTGAAGTCAAGATGGACTGGGCCTTACATTGTCAAAAAGGTGTTTGACCATGGAGCAGTTGAAGTGGAAAACCCATCGAATGGGAATATCTTTACTGTTAATGGTCAACGGTTGAAACCATTTTTGGAGGACTTTGTTAAAAATGTGGACACCATTCTTTTGATGGAACCAGAATATCCCTCCGAGATTCGCGCCTGCCGACACTCAAATGGATCGGGTCAGGAAAAATACATCCTGACCCGACCCGAGAGAACGCCTTTATGAGGCCCTCACCTTTTGTCTCCCTCTCATTCACCGCTGTCGGCCCCCCTTTCCTTCTACTTTTTCTCTTTTCTTCTTCTTCTTCTTCTTCGTTCTCCGTCTTCTGCAAATACAACCCTTTTTCTTTTCTTTTCTTTTTTTCCAATCCACCGACCCACCCCCTGCAAATCCATGACCATATACCCCGATGACCCACTCCTTTGTTTAATAATTTGTCTTATATGTTTGTATTTGTACATGGGTGCTCTTTTTCTGCTCGCACTTAGGGTGAGGGGTTTCCAGCCTAACCCAGATCTCCCTAGAGATGAGTAATTGTTTTGTTTTCTTTGTAGGTTTCGGCAGATGAACAGATCTCCACCATTCAACCTAAT
This sequence comes from Ilex aquifolium, assembly GCA_951799425.1. NCBI lineage: Eukaryota > Viridiplantae > Streptophyta > Magnoliopsida > Aquifoliales > Aquifoliaceae > Ilex > Ilex aquifolium. The sequence continues at coordinate 30,883,378 of OX637391.1, forward strand.
CTCCAAGATCCGTGAACTGGTAAATTCGAAACATTGGGGACAATGTTCTGTTTAGGTTGGGGGGTGAGAAGTACAGTTCATATTACCACCATGTGCTCGTAAATTTTTAAAATTTTTGTTGTTGTTTTTGCTGCTGTTGTTGTTGTTCTTCTGATCATATTATGTACCTTGCCTTGTATAAATTGAGGATTATGTCTGTGAGTCAGATTCAATCGTCTTTGTGATTGGCAGACGTTAAAGAACCAGATAGTGAGTCTTAAAGTTTAGAAAGCATGGATGTTAAACTTTTTTGGTTTAGTCTAGGAGTTCTACGCACTTTTCCATCTGATGTGCATACTGTGATCATGAGAAAAGCAAGACTGGTAAGGAAGGCCGAAATCCAAGAAAAACAAGTGAAACCCTTCTGTGGCAGAATCACTTTTTCCAAACGCCGTCGTGCCAAAAGGTTGGGTGCCTGTAAACAGTGTGTCAGAGTCTTTCACGAGAAAAGATATAATCAGTGTTTTGAACCAATTTTCGGTCGCACACTCGATCGATTAGACTGGATAGTGAATGGGCTGAGTAAGGATTATCCTGATACGCCATGCTATTCCGGTACTTTGCTTAACCGGTTTGTGAGAGAGGAAATTGGGAGAGTCACTGGTTGTTCGAACTACACAGACACAGAGGGAGACTCGGATTAGATTTTGACTAATAAATGACAAAGCTGTGGAAAAATTTGTTTTGGGGGTGAAGGTTAATGGTCCGAACGTTTTTTGTAAAAAGTGTAAATATTTTTTTTAGATGTACAAAGTCTTTTTGTTGAAATAAAGATGTGGGCCGAGTAAGGAATGTCCTAAAATGTCAACCTATAGCGTGGGTAGGGACTTATCCTGAGACGCCATAGTTTTTCAAGTTCAATGGGTCGAGTAAGGAATGTCCTAAAATGCCAACCTATAGCGTGGGTAGGGACTTATCCTGAGACGCCATAGTTTTCCAAGTTCAATGGTATTTTCTCTATGCTTAAATGTCAAATGTACATTGGTATTTGTTATTCTTAAGGTACAGAATGACCAGACTCGAAAATGGAATCGGTATATAACCGACATTCCACGAAAAACCTGACATTACCAGTGGAGATGACAAAGAATACCATGGTAAGTTTTAAGCCTGACAATACTTTTGAGAGACAATTAACATTTACTCAAGTAAGATCTTTCACTCTCTATTTTTGAATAATCTCATTAAATTTGCTTTGATTGACGCAACTAAGGCAATCTGTTGACATATCCCCTAAGAGATCGGTTCATACGACAGATACTTGTGCACACATACTTGAGAAAGGATCTTAGGCCATCTTTGACTGAATTTTGAGCCTTAAGCCATTTCTTTTACAAAATTATATCCCTAGTTAACCGTGATTGAGCCTTCAATGAACGATCTTTTTCCAAATAGCCCGTATGATTACCAAGCAACAAGAGAATATACTTGACATACCTTTGCTATCTAAATTTCTTGCACCCTCTTATAAATCAATATGATACAGAAACGCAAGAAAAAGGAAAAAGGCTACAGAGGCTACTATTCAATGACAAGAAAAATCGATGGGAACAATTGAAACGGAAAAGAAACAGAAAGGCAAGAAATTGCCAAGAAAGTGAAAAAAAAAAATGAGAAAAATGAAAGAAAGAAATATCATTTCTGGGCAAGATGTCGAAAAGCTAGAAAGAAGTGTGCTACATTACAGAATGAAAGGATAGCTTTTGAATATCATTGACGTCATTTCGTTAGCCACTGACCTCTGGTCACATTACAACCTATAAAAATCCCTAATTGATCTCAAGTCTGTTGCATGCATGTGTCGTTAACTAAAAGTGGGGTATGGTAAATAGTATTTCTTTAAATTGCATCAATATTCTTTCATGAGATTATGCCAAACATGATTAGTTTGTTTCCTTAAACTTCACTCCCTTCCTAATTGTGCATGTGATTTTTCGATTGGCCACCCTCTGATCACATGCCCCGTGAGAGACAAGTCACTATAATCGGAGCGAACTTTTGCTGAGAGCATTCTACGAGAGGTTTGTGAAATTGAAGCTATCCATGAAAGGTGGTAAAATGGAGTGTTTGTTACATAACAATTCTTGTTGCTAGAATGATCATTCTTATTACATAGGGAATTTCAAATACCAATATAACAAGTGTTTATTTTTGCATATATTACGTACCAATGACAGAGAATTGTTCTATTTTTCTAAAAAAAAAAAAAAAATTTAACTAAAGGATAGGGTGTCTCAACGAACATGTTGCTAACTCATATACACATCTTTTTAACTGGAGTTTGTAGGTAGCTTCACTGGAAACCTTCACGAGACAAAACTCGTCCACTAGGGATCACCTAGGGGTTTAACGGCTTGTTGCATATGCTAAATGCAATCGTGTTATCTACGAAAGTGATTTTATGTTGTTTTGTTGTTATTTATTACTAGGGACTAGTAATATTTAGGTTGGGGGGTGTGATTAGACCTAGTTAGTGCATAATTTAATTAAGTGAATAAGACAATTGTGTTAGTTAAATAAAGTTAAACTAGTCAAAATAAGCCTTATTAGGGTTAGTGTGTGAATTAGGGATAATGCATTAATTGTTATTCATTTCAGGATTTTATGCGTCAAAACTACAAACTACCGGGGAGGCAGTTGTGACAAAGCTACAAATTCTATGATGACAATTATTAAAGCTCTAAAGAAAGAGAGATTAAAGTAATCCAAATGCCATCTTTTGGAAGTTTGTGAATGACAACTTTTAGAAGCTTATGAATGACAACTTTTGGAAGCTTGTGAATGACTACTTTTGGAAGCTTATGAATGTCATCCCTTGGGCTTGTGAATGGCATCTTTGGGGTTTGTAAATGTTATCCCTTGAAGTTTGTAAAGGTTATTTTTTTGGTTGCCTATAAATACCCACCCCTTGGGTCTTGTAAAGCATCACTTTTTCATTTGTATCATTTTCTTGGAGAGAACTTTTGGTTGTGGAAAACCCTCCAAAAGTAATTTCTTTCTTTGTTGCTGTATTATATTGTTGCTCTCTTTTAATTGAAGTATTGTCTTCTTTTATTGTAGTTTGTCTCTTTTAATTTCATGTCTAGAAGAAAGATAGATTACTTTTGGTTGTGGATCACCCTCCAAAAGTGACTACTTTTCTTCTACTTTTAATTTGTGTTTCATATCTTTCACTTCCATTGCTTGAGCTTTCTTCTTTCTTAGAGGAGTGAAACTCTTCCACTTTTCTAGAGCTTTACCAAAGCCGTGAAGGGTGGAACGTGATTCACTCATTCTTCGTTGAAGATAGGCTCCTTGTTTAGTGTATTTCATTTTCTAAGTCCTCTACTTGGAGGGATGAGCATCACTCACTTTTCTAGTTTTACCAAAGTCATGAAGAGTGAGTAGTTTCTCATTCACTCTTTAGTAAGAGGTGAAGGGCATGTATAAATTATCCGGAAGTTATATTTGTGCATTTTTCTTATGCTTAATGTTGAATATTCCCCTTGCTTATTGGATGATTGATTGCATCTAGCAAAGCTAAGGTACTTTGTAAAATCATGGGTCCCTTCTATGACACAGATGACTCTTGCATAGAAAGGTTCATGAGTTTAAGGCAAGTACCCCGGCTAGATCTTCATGACTACCCTTCAATCTTCCCCATTATTGTGTTTCAATTAAAGAGTCGAATCCACAGGGAGCTGTTGTTAGTGTTTCAAAGTAAGCAGTGGTGGAGACCAGTTGGTTGTATTCTTTGAGATTTGAAATTGTGTGATGTACGAGATTTCCTGGACAGAATATAAGATTCTTTCCAAGATAAATTCTTTATGGACATAATATAAGATTCTTTCCAGGAGAGTTTTCTACACAAAATGTGAGATAGACTTTAATATAAAAGAGTCACTCTTTAGTTCAAGGATCTGGACATGTAGTTAATTATCCGGTTTGTTATACTTGTGCGTGATAACTCAATTAACCTCCATGTCAACAGCAGGTTAATCGGAAGATAAAGGTGGGTTAGGAGAATTAAGGACATGATTCCGATGTCTTTCTAGAAGTTTACAAGAATTGTCTGTGCCGAGACTTAACCCGTCTATAAACAAGCAAGTGTTTCTACAAGACATCCAATCATGACATCAATATCCCATTTCCATTCTTTAATTGAAACACAATAATGGGGAAGATTGAAGGGTAGTCATGAAGATCTAGCCGGGGTACTTGCCTTGAACTCATGAACCTTTCTATGCAAGAGTCATCTGTGTCATAGAAGGGACCCATGGTTATACAAAGTACCTTAGCTTTGCTAGATGCAATCAATTATCCAATAAGCAAGGGGAATATTCAACATTAAGCATAAGAACAATGCACAAATATAACTTCCGGATAATTTATACATGCTCTTCACCTCTTACTAAAGAGTGAATGAGAAACTACTCACTCTTCATGACTTTGGTAAAGCTAGAAAAGTGAGTGATGCTCATCCCTCCAAGTAGAGGACTTAAAAAATGAAATACACTAAACAAGGAGCCGATCTTCAACGAAGAATGAGTGAATCACGTTCCACCCTTCACGGCTTTGGTAAAGCTCTAGAAAAGTGGAAGAGTTTCACTCCTCTAAGAAAGAAGAAAGCTCAAGCAATGGAAGTGAAAGATATGAAACACAAATTAAAAGTAGAGGAAAAGTAGTCACTTTTGGAGGGTGATCCACAACCAAAAGTAATCTATCTTTCTTCTAGACATGAAATTAAAAGAGACAAACTACAATAAAAGAAGACAATACTTCAATTAAAAGAGAGCAACAATATAATAAAGCAACAAAGAAAGAAATTACTTTTGGAGGGTTTTCCACAACCAAATGTTCTCTCCAAGAAAATGATACAAATGAAAAAGTGATGATTTACAAGACCCAAGGGGTGGGTATTTATAGGCAACCAAAAAAATAACCTTTACAAACTTCAAGGGATAACATTTACAAACCCCAAAGATGCCATTCACAAGCCCAAGGGATGACTTTCACAAGTTTCCAAAAGTTGTCATTCACAAGCTTCCAAAAGTTGTCATTCACAAACTTCCAAAAGATGGCATTTGGATTACTTTAATCTCTCTTTGTTTAGAGCTTTAATAATTGTCATCCTAGAATTTGTAGCTTTGTCACAACTGGCTCCCCGGTAGTTTGTAGTTTTGACGCATAAAACCCTGAAAAGAATAACAATTAATGCATTATCCCTAATTCACACACTAACCCTAATAAGGCTTATTTTGACTAGTTTAACTTTATTTAACTAACACAATTGTCTTATTCACTTAATTAAATTATGCACTAACTAGGTCTAATCAAGCCACGTACTCTATCACTATCATGTTCCCTTATTTTATGTTTAAGCATTCCTGGGTTTTCACTTGCCGAATAGTCGACGGGAAGTACTTGTTCATGAAGTGCCCATAGAACTTTTCCCATGTCATAGCCTCGAGGTTCATTGAGGCTTTTGCCCAATTGCACCATAGATGGGCCTCTCCCTCAAGTTGGAATGCCACTAATCTTATCTTAGTGGCATCGAATGTGATCTCCATAATCTCCAAGATCTTATCTATTTTTTGGAACCAATGGTCAGCCACCATCGGATCCGCCCTTCCCATTAAAGTAGGAGGCTTGTGTGCCTTGAACCGCTGGAGGTTGTTCGAGCCTCCTTGGCCCACATTGGTGCTGGCTTATGCAAAGGTGGCAGCTATAGTGCCCATAGGCTCCATAAAGGCTTGTTGATCGTCCACCTCCTCGACCATTTCGGTCCTTCCTCTGCTTGCCATCTGTACACACGTAAGATAACAATAGACCACTAACTTAGTATTCCGATGTCCGGTGTCCTTTTTTCGACCCCAAGGTTATGTTTTCTAACTCTAGTGTCTCATTTTCATACACATATAATCATGCATATAATCACATATCACACAACATGTAGCATTTAATGCACATAACCTGTTACGCATTAATCGTATGACCATTCCAAGACCCAATCTCATCAATTTCATTTTATGATTAACCAATTGAATCATTTAAATAAGAGGGCACAAGGCCTGAAGGCTTGGCCAAATTATATTTAAATTTTGAAGATTTTGAAGAGGTACCGGTATCTTTTACACGTGGTACAGGTACTTGAGCCTTCTGTTTGCCAGTTACCGGTACCTTAGTGACATGGTACCAGTAACTAGACCTTCTATTTTCTAGGTTCCTTCGATTTGCCACGTACTAGTACCAATGTGACTTGCTACCGGTACCTGAGCCCGCTGTCCATCAGAGTATCGGTACCTGAGGCCTATGTACCGGCACCTAAGCCCACTGGAATCCCATGTACTGGCACCTACAAGCCTGGGTACTGGTACTTGGGTCATCCGATAACATGGTATCAGTGCCTATGAGCCTAGGAACCGGTACCTAAGCCAAAATTTTCCCCAATCTTTTCAATTCTCAACTCCAAACCATCCAATTCCAATCTATATCTGTCCATTCATTTACACGACATTCATTTACATCAATATCACCCAATAGAGTTCATTACATATACTCTTTTACAAAATTCAAATTTTATAATAACATTACATAAATGATTACAAAGTGAAATTTTGAGACCACACTCTGGCTTTGTCATCAACAAGGGTCCAAGTGAGGGCCGTCCATCGGCGCTTATCCGACACCTGAAATATATTCCCTATAAAGGGTGAGCCACGCTCAATAGGGTATCTTCTAAGGAGACTAGTCCCCAGCCCAGATGCATATGAAATGTCACATGCAATTCAACAAGTCAATCATGAATACTACTAATTCATGCCATGTCATGAGATGAAACTCACACATGCAATGCAATTCTGAGCCCTCCGCCGGCTCGCATAACACATGTCATGTCATGCGTATACATCCGAGCATTCCAACCCTCGCAATTGATGTTAGACATCCAATGACAATTTTTTTATAAAAACCTTGTGTCTTTCTTGGGGTGGGTATTTATAGACTTCCACCAACGGGTAACCAATCGATATAGAATCTATGGACTTCCACCAACAGCTCCGTGCAAGCCGACACACTTTATGAACTCAATACCAATGGGAGTACGTATCTTAGAATTTTGGATCTTGCACCCGAGGGAGAATCTGACCCTTCTTGCTAACTTGGACACATCTTTATAATGCAATCCGTGTGAGTCTGTCAAACCTAGGTCTAATGATTAACCCTAAATAGTGCGATAAAGAATTGGAATTTAGGGTTAAATGTGTGCGTAAAGTAGGTTAAAGTGATTGATTTATAAAGTAATGGGGTTAATGTCTAATTTATTTGTTTTGTTGGGTTTCAAGGATAATTAAGAAATTCGAAGGGATAAAAGTACAAAGGCTAAACAAGAGAAGAGAGGCAAGCATAATTAAGAAGACAAGAGGTCAACAATGGAAGGTTGACAAAAAAAAAATCCAGAGAATCTCCACCGTCCGGACGATGGTGGTGGCGTCCGGACGGTATCCTAAATCGCCTTAATCTGCCTTTTCTTCTATTGGTCCATTTAAGCAACAAAACACCCTGATTGGCTAGCTTGGGTGTCTATCGCCCTTGGAGCCCCCCTTCGGTGCCTATAAATACCCCCATTCAGTCAGGTTTCAGGAGAGTTCGCCAGAGAGAAGAAATTCAGAGAAAGGAAGAGGAAACCCTATACTAAACACTCTCTAGCCAGAACTTCTTTACTTATACATTTTTGTTTCATCCTTTCTACTTGGAGAGTTGAACCTTTCTCACTTTTGTGCCCTAACTGGTAATAACAGTGGGGGTGTTTTAACTATTCCTCGGGAAAGGACTTGTTGTATTTTATTTTTTATTGTAATGGGGTTGTCATATTCTTCTTGCTCGTCTATAGCAATGAGGTATGAGTATTCCATTTATACTCTTGAGCGAATGGTGAAAACATATGTAATGTTGTTTGTGTTATGAAAATGTCAATATTTTATTTATACGTTAATGTTTATACCTCCCTTAATCGATGAATGGTTATTACTATTATATGCTCATGGTTATTGCTATATACCATTCTATCTATAATTTATTACGTACTTCATGCATGATTCAGTGATGCATGTAGTTAGGTTTTATGTAACAGTCAGGAGATTGGTTATAGACATATTAAATCTCGTCATAGCTAATGCTTTTGATTTAATGCATAAATCGAAACTCCATCTTCATTATCGGATAGCTAAAGTGAACCTTTTGAATGGTACACCTTCGGGTTTACTAGGGTTATTTGGTTGTTCTATGGTACATAGACCTTCCAGCTAGCCTAATCAGTTGTTGTGATATGGTTCAATCACACATCAAACCTACCGGTTAACTTTCTAGTCAGATGGGAGTTAATTGCTTTAAGGTGACATTTTCATAATCAAGCAATATAATGCATGTTGGATCCCCGAACTAAAGAGTACATGTTGTTATCGTTATCAAGAGTTTAAATTAAGCATTTATTTGATAATTCTAAGTTCACACCACAAGCTATTGTGAAGCACACTACACACAAGACAATGTTACCTTTTCCATTTTGAATTCCAATAGTTAGCTCCTGTAGGTTCGACCTCGGGCTTAAATCGAGAAATATTACAATTTGAACACTTATATTTGGATGTATGATTTAAATTAGGTCAACCTTTTTGACACTGTTGCCAGGGAATTACGGTGATTCAAAAACAAATAGGGAAGTTGTCTAAGTTTGTATTATATGTGTATATATTGTTTGTTCTACTTTCCTTGTTTATGTCTGTTATAGTAGGGTCTGTAAATCAATCTAGTCCTTCTTCTTCATCATCTTCATCATCCCAAGCATCATCAGACTCTTTTGAGTTAAGCATGACTGATAATAATCAAAGGGAACAAGAGGTAGTCCATAATGTAAAACCTTTGAGATAATATCTACATCCCACGCGTACTAGTGTCCCCTCATGTTTTGCCTTCCCACAAATGCTCTAAATTTTAACATCAAAGTAGGGACAATATTGCTTTTACCCCAATTTCATGGTCTTGAGTCTGAAAACCCTTATTTGCATATGAAAGAATTTGAGGAAGTATGTGGTGCATTGCAAGATAATTCTGAAATGACCAGATTGAAACTTTTTCCTTTATCTTCAAAGGATAAAGCTAAACAGTAGCTAAATTCTTTGAAAGTTCAATCCATTCCAAATTGGCAAGTTTTGCAAATTGAATTTAAAAAAAAAAAAAAATTATGTGCATCGCACTAATGCATTGAGACGTCAAATCATGAATTTTTTTGTGAAAGAAGGAGAAACGTTTTATTAATGTTGGTAAAGATTTAAGGATCTTCTCCAAGATTTTCCACATCATGCATTTGAAAGTTGGACCCTAGTTGGTTTCTTTTATGATGCCCTCCCGTCTACAATGCGTTAGTTTATTGAAATGATGGCCCAGGGAGAATTCATGGGTAAGAATCCCGATGAGACATTTGAGTTTTTTGATACAATTTTTGAGAGTTCCCAAATGTGGGACTCGGTGTTGCCAAATATTGTTGAAACCAAGCCATCTTCATTTCAGGGAGAAAAATATGTGTTAAAAGAAGTTGATGACCTAAGAGCCAGAATGACTACTTTGTCTCGAATGCTAGATGCTTTAGAGATGAAAAAAGTCAAGGAAGTTTCTGTTGTGTTACCCACTGATCAGTTGTGTGGAATATGTGCTTTAGCAAGACATTCCATGAGGGTATGTTCCACTATCCCAGCCTTCAAGGAGGTTTTGATGGAACAAACCAATGTGATTTCAAACTTTAATAAGCCTTATTCAAACCCATACTCTGAAACCTACAATCCAGGGTGGTGGAATCACCCAAATTTCAGTTAAAAACACACAACCTGTGATTCAGCAACCAAGTCCACCTTCACCACAGTCTCAGACTCAGAAGCCATATCAACATTATCAACCTCCACACAAGAGAAGTTTAGAAGATATCATGAATCAATTCATTCAAAGTGAAATGAGTTCCAATACTCAGTCCACCCATGAATTCAATGACTTTAAAACTCAGACTTCACAAAATATTGAGGATATCAAGAGTCATCTAGCCAAGTTGACCCAATCTTTGAGCACATCAAAGAAGAGAAAATTCTCATCTCAACATAAAACCTCCACAGGGTCAAACTCAGGCTAATGTCATGTCTTCTGAACCTTCTCCGAGTCAAGTACAATCAATTACTACACTGAGAAGTGGAACGGTGATTGATAAGACCATTAAAGCCAAAACTCGTGAGCCAATAGCTGAGTCAATTCTCACAAATGAACCAATTGAGCCTGAACCTTTGATTGAAAAGGAAATAAAGTTGCCAAATGAAAAAAAAAAAAAATTCTTGTTCCCTTACCTTTTCCTCAAAGAGTCAAGAAACCTCAACAATTGAACAATCATGGTGAAATCTTTGAGTTGTTTAAACAAGTGAAGATTAACATCCCCCTGTTAGATGCAATCAAGCAAGTCCCATCTTATACCAAGTTTTTGAAAGACCTCTGCACAGTAAAGAGAGGGAACAATGTACAAAAAAGAGCATTTTTGACTGAACAAGCTAGTGCTATCATTCAACACAAGGTCCCTCTTCACTACAAAGATCTTGGGAGTCCTACAGTTTCATGCATAATCAGGAACTTCAGGATTGAGCAAACCTTGCTTGATCTTGAAGCCAGTGTTAATTTGTTTCTATATTCAATCTATGAGCAGTTAGGATTGGGTGAATTAAAACCTACAAATGTCACACTATAATTGGCTGACCGTTCTGTAAAAATTCCACGTGGAGTTGTTGAAGATGTACTTATTCAAGTTGATAAGTTTTATTTTCCGGTGGATTTTATTGTCTTGGATACACAACCAGTCTTACATGTCTCTACACAAATTCCTGTCATCCTAGGGCGACCATTTCTAGCAACATCAAATGCATTGATCAATTGTAGGAATGGAATTATGAAACTCTCATTTGGAAATATGACATTGGAATTGAATGTGCTTGATATTGCTAAGAAACCCAAAAAGGAAGTCTATTGTAGATATATCCACTATCAGAACATGTGTTCCAAAATTTGAAGAGTTGTTGCTTACTAGAACAAAGTTTGTTAAGTCTAGTGTTGTTGCTCCCAAACCTGAGTGGAAACCTCTTTTGGCTGATTTGAAATATGTCTTCTTGGGAGAGGATGAAACTTATCCAGTGGTAATATCTTCAAAATTTTCAGAATATCAAGAAAAACAGTTAAAAGTCATTAAAAATCATCAAAGTTCAATAGTTTGGACGGTAGCCGATATAAAGGGAATAAGTCCTTTTCTATGTACTCATTGTGTATACTTAGAAGAAGACTCTAAACCATCCCGCCAGCTGCAAAGAAGGTTAAATCCACATTTAAAGTAAATAGTCCGAGTTGAAGTGCTTAAACTATTAGATGCCGATATTATATATTCTATATCTGATAATAAATGGGTCAGCCCCTACACAAGTAGTACCCAAAAATTCTGGTGGTACAGTAGTAAGAAATCAAGAAAATGAATTGGTTCCTATGCGTACAGTAACGAGTTGGCGTATGTGTATTGACTATCGGAAGTTAAACTTTCTTACCAGAAAAAATCATTTTCCCCTCTCTTTCCTGGACCAAGTTTTGGAAAAAATAGCCAGACATGCATATTATTATTTTTTGGATGGGTATTCCAGCTATAACCAGATTGAATTAGCAATTGATGATCAAGAGAAAACTACTTTTACATGTCCTTTTAGCACTTTTGCTTATAAAAGAATGTCATTTGGATTGTGTAATGCTCCAGTCACTTTTCAACGTTGTATGTTGAGCATTTTTAGTGATATAGTGGAGAGATTTTTGGAAGTTTTCATGGATAATTTTTCTGTATATGGTGATTTATTTGAATTGTGTTTAAAAAATCTAGAAAAAGTCCTTACTCGGTGTGAGGAAACAAATCTTGTTTTGAATTGGGAAAAGTGCCATCTTATAGTCACATAGGGCATTATTCTAGGACATCTTGTTTCTGTTCCGGACTGCATCAATACACATCCAAGTTCATCCTTCGAGGAATCACAATATACTATGTACCTCTATCCCCTCTCCAGAACCATCAGAATAGGAGCTGAAGTAAGTCTCCTCTTCAACTCCTAGAATGCCCTCTCACACGAGTCATTCCACTGAAACTTGACCTCTTTTCTGATCAATCTAGTCATACGTACAACTAATCGGAAGAAGTCCTCAATGAACCTCTGATAGTATCCTGCCAATCCTAAGAAACTGCGTATCTTGAAGACTGACTTGGGTCTCTCCCAACTCATAACTGCCTCAACCTTCTCCGGGTCAACTGACACACCCAAAGCCAACACCACGTGCCCTAGAAACTTCATTTATGTCAGCCAAAATTCACACTTGCTGAACTTGGCTGACGAAAATGGACTATCCTTAAGTGACCCTCATGCTCCTCCTCATACTTGGAGTAGATCAGGATGTCATCAACGAAAACTACAACAAAATGATCTATGTAGGGTTGGAACACCCTATGCATGAGATCCATGACTATCGTTGGGGCATTCGTCAATCCAAATGGCATCACTGTGAACTCAAAATGCCTATATCGCATCCTAAACGCTTTCTTTGGGATATCTGTCTCCCTAATCCTCAACTGATGGTATCCCGTGCATAGATCTACCTTAGAGTAGACCCTTGCCCCTTTCAGTTGATCAAACAAGTCATCAATTCTTGGCAAAGGGTACCTATTCTTGGTGGTAACCCAATTCAACTGCTGGTAATCTATACACAGTCTAAGGGTCTTGTCTTTTTTCTTGGTAAACAATACCAGAGCACCCCAAGATGAGGTATTCAGTCTAATGAAACTCTTGTCCAAAAATTTATGCAATTGGACCTTGAGTTCTTACAACTCTGCAGCTGCCATTCTATGCAGTGTCATAGAAATATGGAATGCACTAGGTTGCAACTCAATGGAAGTCTACATGCCGATGTGGAGTTAATCTCGGTAACTCATCCGAAAAAATGTTCGCATACTCACAAAACTATCCGAGGTAGACCTAACTCCTGTCTCGCATCGTCCTCAAGTGTAAAGCTTGCAAACCAACCCAACAACTGTCCGTGCCATCGAGAATTATACACGGCTTGGGGTAAAACATCATGTTTTTCCCCCTGAAACTTGAAACAAACACCCTCTGGTGTATAGGTAATGACCTTCTTCCGATCACAATCAAGGACGGCTCAGTGTGTCACCAACCAGTCCATCCCGAGGATGACATCAAACTCCGATATGTCTATGACCCTAAGGTTCACGGTGAGTAGAATCCCTGAGATCTCTAGCTCACACCCCTGACATATTTGATCAATGCATAACCTAGCTCCTAGGGGAGAACTCACATTCAATGGCTCTTCCAAGGTCTCAACCTCTAAGCCTAAACCCTTTACATATGTTACAACTATAAATGAATGCGATGCACTAGAATCAAACAATACCCTTGCCCATAAGCGAGAGAGTAAGAATGTACCTTGAATTACTGACTGATCCACCAGCTCAGTCTGAGGTGTGATGACGTAGACTCTCCCCTAGGTTCCTAAAGTCCCGGCCTGTAAGCCTTGTCCACTGCCTGTGCCTATGGCCTGATTGCGGAGTGCCCGCTCGTGAAGTAAGGGCCAGTGTAGCACCCTGGAACTGAAACTGGTTTTCCTGGCCCATGGTGGGGTAGGGAGGAATGAAATAAGTCTGTGGATACCCCACCGATGATTAAGACTATTCCTACCTCTGAGGACAATCCCGCTTCATGTGACCCGACTGGTGGCATATGAAACAATTCCTCTGACCTATCTGGTAGGAAGTCCTGAAGTTTCTCCCACCTTGGGAGGATTGGTGTTGGTCTTGGCCTTGATAGTCGTGGCCTTGCCCTTGATACCCTTGTGGAGGGTGGTGGCTTATAGTTCTCGGCAGTTAAAGAGTCACGAGTAGAACTACCTAACCCATGACATGGAGTTGACGTCCGTCGTCTTTGCCTTGAAGGCATGATGCCACTATTTGTATGGATAGCAATTTGAGGTATTTTCGTATCACAAAAGTCTAAAGTACATCTTCACCCAGTGGGACCTCAATATGAGGCAACATAAGTGAATTGAGTATTTGGAGGATAGCGACTTCACTTTGCATTACCACCCTGATAAGGCAAACATGGTGGTGATGCACTCAGCCAAAAGTCACAAGGAGTCTTGGCTAGTATAGCTTCCCGGGAGTGGTTGATGCTCGAGATTATGGGATAGTTCGGGCTGCACTACAAGGGTCAGACTCAGGGCACTTTGGGAAGTCTAGTGGCTACCCCTTCTCTACTGAGCAGAGTGATCAAGTCCCAGGGATAGGACACGGAGATATTATCCATCAGAGATCGGTTATAGTCAGGTACAGGGACAAGGGCTGGGTCATTCACACGGATGGTGGTCTTTGGTTCAGGGAAAGGGTTGTGGTTCTCCAGTCTACGGATCTGAGAGAGGAGATCCTTATGGAGTTGCATTACTCCCGTTTTGCTATACGTCCAAGTGGCACGAAAATGTGCCATGATCTTCACCGCTAGTACTATTAGAGTTACATGAAGAAACACATCAGAGACTTTGTTAGTAAGTGTCTCACATGTTAGCAGGTCAAGGCTGAGCACCAGAGACCAGCAGGGTTGCTCTAGCCTTTGGAGGTGGCTTGATTAGCACAAAACATTGCATATTTTATGTAAATTTACATCCCTTTTACATTTTTTTTGTGGTTAAAATGAGCGGAATTGCAATGTTCGAGCTTTTAATGGAGTTTTGACATGTTTACAAGAATAAGGGTTCAAAAGGTGCTTGTTAGGGCCTATCATGACGTTTGAGTTGATTGGAGATGAGGTGGAGACTTGATGCTTGCTTGAGAGGTGGAGGAACCAAGCATTCTGCAAAACAAGGAAAAACCTACCGGTAGGTTTGAACTACTGGACCTGCACCTGCCACAAACCTACCGATAGGTTTTGCTCACTAGAGTAAAACCTACCGGTAGGTTTTCATCGACCTACCGGTAGGTTTTACTGAAATAGGACAGATTTTGCATCTCAAGCTCTGCAACTTTGGGGGTCCCACCATTGGATCTCCCACTCATCCCTGACACTTCTTACACACAAGACACCCTCTTTTTACCCTAGCTTAGACTTTTGGATGTTTGGACATAAATGAGGAGAGAGAGAATGGGTGAAGCTGGGTGTGCTGGCTAGGCCTGCACTAGCCTATCCAACCCATCCCTTTCAGCCCCTTTTGATGGGGATCACATCACACAGGCTAGGGGGCTCCATGGACGTTTTTGGAAAGGAGGATATACCATTATTCATTATTAGGAGATAGAGATTGTAATATAGAGGGAGAAGCACTTAAGAAGAAGATGAATAGTGCTAGAGAGAGAAGTTGATATTTTTGCATTTTCTTCCACACATTGTCTTGTAATTCCTTGTAAGACCTTTCTAAGCTTTATTTTCATGTATTGAATGTCATTTATTAGAAGCACACTTCAAGTTTAGTTGAGTATCTTAGCTTTCACCATTAATGCATTCAAGTTCTTCATTTTCAAGCTTCCAAATGGGTCTTAAATGCTCTTTCCTATAATTTAAGTTTTCTTGCATTAAATTACCTCAAATCTTCATTCCTTTACAATGTCTTTCCATTTCATTATTGTCTTTGTTGTAAGTATGAGTAGCTAAGCTTTTAAGTTGGCTAATCCAGGGGAGACCTCCTCTTGGGTATGCCATTTCAACTCATTTTCTCTCCCCCTCGCAGTGTACGTTACTTCGGTTTAACTGGGTTGAGTGTGGACGTGTTTGTGAGTTCTAGATACACCGTAGGCATTGTCACGGGGTATGCTTGAATCCTCACCTCCATATTAGTCCCGAGCTTCCCACGAATCAATCGAACATCTAGACACCATTGGGGGAAGGTCTTGAGTTGAGTTGGCATTCCCATTGGAATGAATCCTTCGGATTAGCCAACACTTTTCCCATTTCATTTTTATCAATATACAAATCACAAACCAAACTTCAAACAACAAAAGATTTTTACACTTTACCCTTTTTACCAAAAATTACCTTCAACACGATTCACCTCCTTACCTGAGGAGACAACCTTGAAATACGATTTCCAAGTAAAACACGACACTCAAAAGACTCCCTGCGCTTGGGGAGCACTTTTGTTCACACACATATCTCATTTCCATTCATTCCACACATTCCGTTCCCCATTTCTTGAATTGAATCCGAGTGAGAGTGACACTCATCCACACATATAAGTCTTACACATTGAGGGTTCATTGACGGAGAATTGAGAAGACAACGAAAACCATCAAACATTTTTGGCGCTGTTGCCGGGGAAGACAAGTGTTGAATCTAGAAGGTGATTTTTGGACAACGGAGGTAAGTCCCATGATGTTCATCATGGGCTGAGGTACGTTGCTCCTTGTATATACTTTTGTTTGTTTACATTTTTAATTGTAGATAGTTTTTTGCATGTGGGGACGGGACGAACAAAACTAATTGGTTAGACAACCCTTAGGCCCCAACATGAACATTGACCAAGACCCACCCGAGGATGCGGGTGATAATTTTGAGAATGTAGGTGCCAATCCAAACATGCAAAGGGGTGGGGGATTGCCAGAACCTAGAATGCCTAATCCAGGAGTGCAATTCCCCCCTCCGGCGAGGTCAATGCAGGATTTTCTCCAACCTACACGTAGCACCACACCCTCATGCATCCTCTTACCGGTCCAAGTTCAACTCTTCCTAGTTAAGCCGGGGATGTTACAACTACTCCCTATATTCCACGGAATTGAAAAGGAGAATCCTTATTTGCACATCAAAGAATTTGAGGATATTGTTACAACCTTCAATGCTAACTGTGCTATGGAAGACATAGCTCGTTTAAAATTATTTCCCTTTTCCCTCAAGGACAAAGCCAAAACATGGTTGAAGTCCTTGCGACCTCGATCCATCACCTCTTGGGCTCAAATATTTTCTGAGTTTTTGAATAAATTTTTCCCGGTGCATAGAACCACCACTTTAAAAAAGCAAATTCAAAACTTTTCGGAGAAGCCCAATGAACAATTCTATAATTTTTGGGATCGCTACAAGGAATTACTCCAATCCATATCACACCATGATTTTGAATCATGGCAATTGGTAAGTTTCTTCTATGAATGAATCACACCGGGCCAGAGAAAATTCATTGACATGATGTGTAATGGCGAGTTCTTGAACAAAAACCATGATGAGGCCCTAGACTACTTTAGTACATTGGCCCAAAATGCACAATCTTGCTACATTACGGATCCCAACGATGTACCTAGGACGTCTCTGGGTAGTAATCACCACAAGGGGGAGGGATGTATGATTTAAGAGACCGGGAAGACTTGTTTTCCAAAATTGCCAAGTTTTCTAGGAAAGTTGAGAGTCTTGAGGTCAATAGGAGACATGAGGTGTCTAAAATTTCAAAGATTGAGGAGGTCTGCTCAATTTGTGAGAGTGTAGAGCATTCCATATCGGAGTGCCCTAACATTCTGGCACTTAAGGAAGTGTATCACGAGCAAGTCAATGCCTTTAACCAAACGAGGCAATCATTCTCTCCACACTCAAACACTTACAATCCAGGTTGGCGCAATCACCTGAATTTTAGTTAGAGAAATGAGAATCTCACTCCTCATGGTTCAAATGCATACTCACCTCCCGTGCCTCCTAAGCAAAATCAATATCAAGGCCAAGGGCAAGCGTCTAGCTCCCAATACCCCCGGTCCAATCCGCAAAGGTATTTACCGAATCCACCCACACAAAATTTTTCACAAAGTTCACCTCCACAAAAGTTTTCCCAAGGACCATCCAATCCTTCCACTTACCAACCTCCCCATAAGAGAAATTTGGAGGAGGTATTGTATAATTTCATTCAAAGCCAAACAACCATCAACAACCAAAATGCCACAACTTTTAATGGCATTAGGACCCAACTCACAATATTGACAAACTCCATGGGAGCATTACAACAAGACAAGGGGAAATTCTTCGCTCAACCCCAAGAAAACCTTAGAGGTCAACATGTCATTGAGTCATCAGAGCCCTTAAGAGAGAGTTGTGAGCAACTCAAGGCGGTCACCACCCTTCGAAGTGGCAAGAAATTTGATAAAATCATTGTGTCAAAGGTCTCACCCAAGGTCGCATTGCCAAAAGAAAAAGAGACCAAGGATTACACCGAAGGGAGTGGTGAGGTGAGTGATGAGATTGGTGAGAAAGTGAAATTGGTTGATGAAAGTGTTCTTGTTTCCCCCATTCCTGCTCCTTTTCCTAATCGTTTGAAGCCACCCATCAAGGTGGCTAACTATGCTGATATACTTGAAATGTTTAAGCAGGTAAAGATCAACATTCCACTCCTTGACGCGAGAAAACAAATTCCATCTTGTGCAAAGATCTTGAAAGACTTGTGCACAGTGAAGAGGAAGTTCAATGTCCACAAGAAGACATTCCTCACCGAGCAAGTGAGCTCAATCTTGAGGACGAACACCCCACCGAAGTTTAAAGACCCCGGCTGTCCCACTATTGCCATAACAATCGGGAATTGTCGGGTGGAGCAAGAATTGCTTGACTTGGGGGCTAGTGTCAACCTCCTACCTTACTCGGTGTACAAGCAACTCCAACTTGAAGAGTTGAAACCAACTTCAATCACTCTTCAGTTGGAGGATCAGAGCATTCGAACACCGAAGGGAGTAGTTGAGGACGTTTTAGTCCAAGTGGATAACCTTTATTTTCCTGTTGATTTCATTGTGCTTGAGACTCACCCTATTGCTAACCCTTGCTCCCAAATTTCTGTTATATTAGGAAGACCGTTTCTTGCTACCTCTACTGTTGTTATCAATTGCAGGAATGGTCTCATGAAGCTTACTTTCGGGAGCATGATTATGGACTTCAATGTGTTCAATTTGAACAAACAACCGGGAGATGATGAGGAAGTGCACGAAATCACTAGGATTGACACCTTAGTGGAAGAACATTTAGAGTTGCTGGGCATGTTAAAGTTGGAAGAAGAGGAGAATGTTGATATAGAGGAAGTTGATGAGCCAGAGGAATTGGAAAATTTGAAAGGGGTAGAGAAATGGATTCCTACATTTGAGAAGCTTCCGCACCAAGACAAGAAGATTTTTTCGTCAAATGAGCAAAAACCCATATTGGAATTGAAGTCACTACCATCCCACTTGAAGTATGCATACCTTGGGGAGGACAAGACATTTCCGGTGGTGATTAGCTCAACGTTGGAGGAAAAGCAAGAAGAGGAGCTCTTGGAAGTGTTGAGGAGGCATAAGGGGGCGATTGGTTGGACAATTACCGACATCAAAGGGATAAGCCCCATCATTTGTACACACCGTATCTATCTTGAAGAGGACTCCAAACTGTTTCGACAACCACAGAGAAGGTTGAACCCAATCATAAAGGATGTGGTGAGGGACGAGGTGCTAAAACTACTTGACGTGGGCATCATTTTTCCAATAGCTGATAGTAAGTGGGTCAGCCCCATGCAAGTAGTACCCAAAAATTCGGGAGTCACCATGGTGGCAAATGAGGATAATGAGCTTATTCCAACAAGGGTGATCACCAGATGGAGAATGTGCATCGATTACCGCAAGCTCAACTCATGCACAAGGAAAGACCACTTCCCATTGTCATTCCTCGACCAAGTGTTGGAACGAGTAGCGGGGCATCTATTCTATTACTTCTTAGATGGATACTCCGGCTACAATCAAATTGATATTGCATTGGAAGATCAAGAGAAGACCACCTTCACTTGTCCCTACGGTACTTTTGCTTACTGTCGCATGCCTTTCGGATTATGTAATGCCCCTGGAAACTTTCAATGTTGCATGATGGGAATCTTTAATGACATGGTGGAGAAGATTTTTGCGGTGTTTATGGATGACTTCTTGGTCTTTGGAGACTCTTTCAGTGGATAATTGGAAAACTTGGATAAAGTCCTTGAGAGATGTGAAGAGAAGAATTTAGTCTTGAATTGGGAGAAGTGTCACTTCATGGTGACACAAGGAATTGTTCTTGGGCATATTGTGTTGGCGAAAGGGATTGAAGTGGACAAATCAAAGGTTGATTCCATTTCCAACCTCCCTACACCGAAGGTCATAAAGGCTATCAGGTCGTTTCTGGGCCATGCTGGCTTTTATCATCGTTTCACTAAAGAATTGGTCCGACCTTTAACCAATTTAATTTCAGAAGATGTCCCATTTGTTTGGTCGAATAATTGTGAGGTCTCTTTCCAAAAATTGAAAAGCATGCTTACTACACCTTCAATTATGCGACCACCCAAGTGGGATATACCATTTGAGCTTATGTGCGACGCGAGTGATTATGCGGTTGGCCTAGTGCTCGGTCAAAGGGAGAATAAGAGACCGTATGTGATATACTATGCTAGCAAAACCCTTAATGAAGCTCAAATGAATTATACCACCACTGAAAAAGAATTGTTAGCAGTAGTATTTGCATTGGATAAATTCCGTTCTTACATCATTGGTTCGCCGATAGTAGTCTATACAGATCACTCTACTTTGAAGTATCTGTTGTCGAAGCAGGATGCCAAATTGAGACTCATCAGGTGGATCCTCTTACTCCAAGAGTTCAATTTGACAATCAAAGATAAAAAGGGAGTGGAGAACGTGGTGGCGGACCATTTATCCCGACTAGTGGTGCAAGAGGCCGATGAGCACATTCCTATCCCTGATTTCTTCCCTGATGAACATTTACTTTCAATTCATTCTAATTTTTCGTGGTATGCTGACATATGTAACTATCTTGCAACAGTACAAATACCACCGCATTGGAGCCCGGAGGATCGAAGAAGATTTATGGCGGATGTGAAGTACTTCTACTCCGACAACCCATACATGTTCAAGTACTGCCCTGAACAAGTCATGCGGAGATGCGTACCGAAAAATGAGCAGCAGGAAGTCCTTGCATTCTGCCATTCAGAGGTATACGGTGGTGATTTCTCTGCAAAGAAGACTTCAGCAAAAATTTTACATTCAAGTTTTTATTGGCCCTCTCTGATAAAGGATTGTATTTCATTTGTAAAGAATGTGATAGATGCCAACGTTTGGGTAGTGTGACCCGAAGGAATATGATGCCCCTCTCCCTGTACTTGTCATTAAAATATTTGATTGTTGGGGCATCGACTTTATGGGTCCCTTCCCTATGTCGTTTGACTATCTATACATTCTACTGGCAGTGGACTACGTGTCCAAATGGGTGGAGGCTATCCCAACCAAGACCAATGACCGTCGGGTCGTGGTCAAATTCTTGAAAGAGAATATCTTTTTGAGGTTTGGGATGCCCCGTGCTATGATAAGCGACGGTGGATCGCATTTCTGTAATAGGCCATTTGCTTCTTTGATGTATAAATATGGCGTCACACATAAGGTATCCACCGCATATCACCCACAGACCAATGGCCAAGCTGAGCTAGCCAATAGGGAGATCAAGAATATCTTAGAGAAAACGGTGAACCCAAATAGGAAAGATTGGTCATTGAGACTGATTGATGCCCTATGGGCCTACCGCACTGCCTACAAGACTGTCTTAGGCATGTCTCCCTACCGGTTTTTCTATAAAAAATCTTGCCATCTACTAGTCGAGATGGAACACAAGGCCTATTGGGCCATAAGGACTTTGAACTTCAATTTGAGAATGGTCGGAAAGCATAGGAAGTTAGAGTTGAATGAATTGGAAGAGATTAGAAGAGATGCGTATGAGAGCTCAAAAATTTCAAAAGAACGGGCTAAGATGTTTCATGACAAATCCATTGTGAGGAAGTCATTTGAGCCCGGGTAAAAAGTGCTCTTATACAACTCTCGCCTCTCGATTTTTTAAGGAAAACTCTGATCCTGGTGGAATGGCCCCTATCTTGTCAAGGTGGCCTACCCCAATGGAGCCATGGAAGTCACAAACCCGGAGGATGGCATGACATTCAAGGTCAATGGCCAAAGACTGAAGCCATTCTTTGAGGGTTTTGAAGGACAAGGAGCGGAGCAGGATTTGACGGATCCGGTATATCCGGAATTGGTGGAGGAGTAACTATTTTTATTTATGTTCTTTAGTGTAAAGTCACTTTTATTTGCTTACTTTACTTTTATTTCATGTTACTTACTTTCTTTCGTCGTATAGTTTTGCTTTTCCTAGTTGCAGATGTTGGTATTTTGTCAAAAGCTCAAATGCGAGGTGTTCTCTAGCCCTACTCATCTTTTTACAGTCTTTCATTGCATATCATATTTTTTTGTTGCATTGAGGACAATGTATGACTCAAGTTGGGGGGGGGGGGTGAGGTGCACCATTTGCATGTTACACCAATGTTTGTGGAATTTTTGTGGATAATACCAATTTTTGGGGTGACAATTCACCTTTCACATAGCATACAAATTTTTGTTTACATTAGTGTAAATTATGTGAAAATTTTGAAAATTTTTGTGAAAAATATCTAAATGTTGATCGGTATTCCCTTATTTAGAGTGCTTGGGTTGGATGATATGTTGATTTTTGTTTTGAACCTTGAGCATATGAGTATATTATAGAAGTTAATCTTGTGCGTGAGTATCACATATGTATTTGCTTTTGAACTCAACCGTATGTGCTCATTGAATGTGTAATTTTAGCAATTTACGGATTGGATTCACATTTTAGGCTTGACATAAATAGTGGAGATGAGTAAGGATCCATGAGAGCTTTAGTGCCAATCCTTTTTGGAGGGAACTTACATTTACTCAAGGAACAATTTTTCAATCTCAAATTTGTTCAATAATCTCATTATGTTTGTCTTGGCTAGGACCATGTGTGTAGTTGATTGATTTGTCTTGAAATGCATAAGGCTCCCCCATGCTTATCTAGAGGTGATCTTAGGCCATTTTTGAATACTTTGAGCCCTTGCCCTTTTTCTTGTGAAAATACTATCCCTATTGCCGTGATTGAGCCTAGATTGAAATTTGTTTCTATGCCACATTTTTAACCAAGCCAGTGCAAAACGATGAAAATCTACCACACCTTGGTTGTTCCTAGAGCTGAATATGAGTGATCGTAAAAGAGAAGGAATTATGGTGTGGAAACTCAAACAAAGGGATAATCAATACTGAAACTTAAGGAGTTCAATGGAAAAAGAATGAAAATCCAAGAAAAGGAAGAAAATGGGTGAGAAGAAGAAAAGAATGATCAAAAGAAAAGGAAAATGTTAAGGAAAAGAAAGAAAATAAACAAAGAGTGTGGTGATGGTGTAAGAATGAAAATCTCATGGAAAGGGAGGTGTTTTTGAAATAAGAGTAATTCACTCGGAACAACCTTCTTTGTTATCCTATATCCTTCATTTCTTTTGCCTAAATATCACCTAAGGCCCCATTATAACCCTTGAAGTCCTAAATGATCTAGAGAAGCATGAGAGATGCATACTTTTAAATAAAAAGATGAGTTAGTCTTGCTACCCAATGCTCTAGCATTCTTTTCATGAGATTATGCCAAAGTCGCTTCATTTTCATACATGAACTTCATTTTTGGATTACATGTGAGCACATTTTATTTTGTACACAAGATTCTATCTCATATGTACACATGGAGTGCATGTCAGGATAACTAGAGTGTGTTTCATTGTTAAAAGTGACATTTGGTGATTTTTGCATTGAAGCTGAATTTGGCTAGCCATTCGAATGTGAATTCTATTGTGTAAAGGCTCAAATTACTTATCCAATCCACACAAACACGAGTTTGAAAATGAATGTGTAGGTGCATACTTTAGACTAGTATTTAAGGCTATAGTGACACTCATGTGTGCTTGATTCGGGCATTTGAACAATGTGTTAAATAGCTCCATGCTTGCAGAATGGGGGAATATTGCTCAAGTTTTTGATATTTGAATAAATTAGGAATGCCCATGTTGTTGAATATGTGACTTGCATTTTGGGTATTCATTTTGATAATTAACAATAGAAATCCATGTCTTGTGTGTTGAATGCATCAAAATTTTAAATCGCATTGTAATTTCGGTAATGATTTGGGCATGATGGTTCAAATTGTGGTGTACAAGTGTAGTACATGTTTAGGGTGGAGTAGAGGTCATAAAGAGAATGTTAGAATGTGTAGGGTAGGTCCTGAAATGAAGAGGAATGGAGGTGTGTTGGACAGCAGGGGTATTTTGCAAATAAGGCAAAACCTACCGGTAGGCCATACCGGTAGGTTTTGGCCACTGGTCCTGCACCTACCGCAAACTTACCGATAGGTTTTGCTCACTGGAGTAAAACCTACTTGTAGGTTTTCATCGACCTACCAGTAGGTTTCGCCTTGAATGTCAAAAATTAGGTCTTTTAATCGAATTTATCGGGGAAACCCTTCATTGTCTCCCTAAATTACAGACCCTAAAGCATTTCCCCCTCACTCAATACACTCCCAAGCTTCCAAATCTCTAAACTTTTTCACAAATCTCTCAATTCTCAACCCTTGGGTGATTGATTTAGTGATTTTTAGTGAAAATTTGAAGGTTTCATCTTCTAAGTCCGAAAATTCTACAAGCCCTAATCTCCTCTACTCACTTCAATCTCTCCAAGATCTTTGCAATGGCTCGCCAAGTGATGATTCTCCGAGATGTTATGGACCCAATTGAGGGTTTCATCTTAACTATTTTTACGCTATTGACCTTTGGGGCACTGTTGCTATGCATGGCCCGAACAAAACGCATCGGGCCAAACTCTCCACAGGCCGAGGACACAAGTACCCGCAAGAGGAGCGGGGAGGGCTCAAGTGGAGATCGTAATGAGCAAAGAAAGAAAGCTAGGAATGAGGCGAGGTACCAAAACATCCAAGAGAAGAATGTTACGTGAGAGAGGTACCTTGACCACTTATCCCTTGGTCCAAGGAACGAGGTTGTTAGGATCATTGTTGCCCATGGGATGGCATTTTAGTTTGAACCCATGGATGGGTACAATTTATCTTTATGCCGAGAATTCTACCAAAAACTCAAGGTGGTGGATGAGGGTGAGGGTTTGAGGACGAACGTAAGGGGTAAGACGTTCGATGTGACCCCTACGGTTATTGCTACCCTCCTACATTATGAGAGGCCACCTTCCTCCACCCCGGTATACCCGCATAACATCACTCGCACCAAGACTATCCCTGAGTATGTAGCATTGATGTATGAGGACCAGACTCAGTTCAAGGGGACGGTCCAATTCGGGGGCCTTAAACATTCATATGGGATTTTGAACAAGCTTCTTCATTATAATCTGCTTCCAAGGGGCGTCGAGAAGACGCCTAACATTGAAAAGCTAGCCCTTTTGGATGCGGTAATGTTAGGAAAGGCAGTGGACTTTGCACTTTTTGTATGGGAGGTAATGAAAGACTTCGTTGAGACCCAAAAGCCTAAGGCCAATCTACCTTTTGGGAACTTGGTCACTCGGATGTGCAAGCATTTCAAAGTAAAGGCTTATGCCTTTGATAAGCTCACTCCCCCCGAGATCGGGGCTATTGGAAAGGCCAGTAGCATGAAGAGGACGACGATGAGCCGTAGTGAGCGGGCTAGGGTTTCGAGGCCAGAGTCAGAGGCCACTGGACCTTCCTCTTCTGCACCATCTGCTAAGCCTATTTTCCCGGGACCTTCATCTGCTGGTCCATGTATTGGGCCGTCTGTGTTTGCCCCATCGACCTCTGCACCTGAGTGCTCAGTGTCTCAGCGCCTCGATGCCTTAGAGGTGATAGTCCAGGGGATTTCTGCCATGATGACCCGCCTGTTCCAGCATACGTTTCCCAGTGAGCCTATTCTGGGCGGACCTCCAGCTTCTACCCCCACCCCCTCAGCTTCCACGGTAGTTGAGGTGGGGGATACTGATGAGGACACTGATCAGGAGGCGGAGAGTGAGAGTGATTTCGACCATGATGAGGATGATGATGATGATAGAGACGGAAACGAGGAGTAGGATACCGTAGTTTTTGGCTTTTCTTGTGTTTTGGGTTATACATGATCACGTGGAGTTATCGGCCTAGTAGAAGAATCATTAGGAATTAGAGGCCGTTTTGTCTTCCTTTTTGAATGCAAACTCCATGTACTCCAACTTTGAAATACATTAATGAAATACCATAGTTTTTGTTCCATCGGTGCCAAGTTTATTTCGTTAATTGCAATTGTGATTTTTGTATTTTGATGGTTTGATGAATTACTTGTGTAAATGGAATGTTTTACTTTCATAATTGTTGGTTTGAAAATAAACTTTGCTAGGAACTAGCAAAGCTCAAGTTGGGGGGTGTGATTAGCACAAAACATTGCATATTTTATGTACATTTACATCCCTTTTACATTTGCTTTTGCGGTTAAAATGAGCGAAATTGCAATGTTCGAGCTTTTAATGGAGTTTTGGCATGTTTACAGGAATAAGGGTTCAAAAGGTGCTTGTTAGGGCCTATCATGATGTTTGAGTTGATTGGAGATGAGGTGGAGGCTTGATGCTTGCTTGAGAGGTGGAGGAACCAAGAATTTTGCAAAACAAGGAAAAACCTACCGATAGGTTTGAGCTACTGGACCTGCACCTACCACAAACCTACCGATAGGTTTTGCTCACTGGAGTAAAACCTACCGGTAGGTTTTACAGAAACATGACAGATTCTGCATCTCAAGCTCTGCAACTTTGGGGGTCCCACTATTGGGTCTCCCACTCGTCCCTGACACTTCTTACGCACAAGACACCCCCTTTTTACCCTAAATTGGACTTTTGGATGCTTGGACATAAATGAGGAGAGAGAGAATGGGTGAAGCTGGGTGTGCAGGCTACACCTGCACTAGCCTATCCAACCCATCCCTTTCAACCCCTTTTGATGGGGATCACATCACATAAGCTAGGGGGCTCAATGGACGTTTTTGGCAAGGAGGATATACCATTATTCATTATTAGGAGATAGAGATTGTAATATAGAGGGAGAAGCTCTTAAGAAGAAGATGAATAGTGCTAGAGAGAGAAGTTGATATTTTTGCATTTTCTTCCACACATTGTCTTGTAATTCCTTTTAAGACCTTTCTAAGCTTTATTTTAATGTATTGATTGTCATTTATTAGAAGCACACTTCAAGTTTAGTTGAGTATCTTAGCTTTCACCATTAATGCATTCAAGTTCTTCATTTTCAAGCTTCCAAATGGGTTTTAAATGTTCTTTCCTATAGTTTATGTTTTCTTGCATTAACTTACCTCAAATCTTCATTCCTTTACAATGTATTTCCATTTCATTATTGTCTTTGCTCTAAGTATGAGTAGCTAAGCTTTTAAGTTGGCTAATCCAAGGGAGACCACCTCTTGGGTATACCATTTCAACTCATTTTCTCTCCCCCTTGCAGTGTATGTTGCTTCGATTTGACTAGGTTGAGTGTGGACGTGGTTGTGAGTTCTTAATACACCGTAGGCATTGTCACGGGGTATGCTTGAATCCTCACCTTATATTAGTCCCGAGCTTCCCATGAATCAATTGAACATCTAGACACCATTGGGGGAAGGTCTTGAGTTGAGTTGGCATTTCCATTGGAATGAACCCTTCAGATTAGCCAACACTTTTCCCATTTCATTTTTATCAAGATACAAATCACAAACCAAACTTCAAACAACAAAAGATTTTTACACGTTAGCCTTTTTACCAAAAATCACCTTCAACACGATTCACCTCCTTACCTGAAGAGACGACCCTGGAATACGATTTCCAAGTAAAACACGACACTCAAAAGACTCCTTGCGCTTGGGGAGCACTTTTGTTCACACACACATCTCATTTCCATTCATTCCACACATTATGTTCCCCATTTCTTGCATTGAATCCGAGTGAGAGTGACACTCACCTACACATATAAGTCTTTACACATTGAGGGTTCATTGACGGAGAATTGGGAAAGACAACGGAAACCATCAAGCATGGCTGAGTGGAAGTGGGAACACGTCACTATGAATTTTGTGACCCACTTGCCATAGCCATCGTAAGGGCATGACGCGGTGTGGGTGATAGTTGACTGGCTTACAAAGTCGGCACATTTTTTGGCAGTGCCGATGATCTTCACACTGGAGGAATTCTGTAGGCTGTACATACGGGAGATAGTCCAGTTACATGGGGTGCCCATATCTAGAGTATTGGATCGGGATCCCAAGTTCACGACCCATTTTTATGAGAGTTTTTAGCGGGCCATGAGGATGCAGTTGATGATGAGCACTGCTTTTCATCCCTAGAAGGAAGGTCAGTTAGAGAGGACCATCCAGACTTTGGAGAACATGCTGCGGGCATGCGTCCTAAATCTCAAGGGTAGTTGGGATGAGCATTTACCCTTAGTGGATTTTGCCTACAACAACAGTTATTATACGAGTATACAGATGGCACCCTATGAGATATTTTATGGGAGGCCATGTCGTTCTCCAGTTTGTTGGACAAAGGTTGGAGAGAGACCATCCATGGGTCCGGATTTGATTAGAGACAACTCAGAGAATGTGGACTTGATACGGAAGCGTCTTCTCACGGATCAGAGCCGGTAGAAGAGCTACGCTGACAGATGGCGGCGACCTCTAGAGTTCGAGGTTGGAGATCACGTCTTCTTGAAGGTGATGCCAAAGAGAGGAGTGGTCAGGTTCGGGAAGCGAGAAAAGTTATCGCTGAGGTATATCAGGCCCTTCGAGGTACTCGAGAGGGTTGACATAGTCACTTACTGGTTACCGTTACCACCAAATCTATTTGGGGTTAACGCAGTGTTCCATGTTTCCATGCTCTGGAAGTACATTTTAGATCCCACGCTTGTGGTGGATTGGGATGAACTAGTAGTTGATGTGGATGGGACATTTGAGGAGGGATCGATGAGTATCATGGATAGCAGAGATAAGGTTTTGCGAGGCAAGACCATGAGGTTGGTGAAGGTGTTGTGGCAGCACCGTGGTGTGGAGGAGGCAACATGGAGCATGAGGACACTGTATGTGTCAATTATCCATTCTTGTTCAAAGATGGAGGTACATTCCTATAGTCATGTAGTATTATATGACTTGTTGCATATGCACGTGGTTGTATGAGCATGTGTGTGAATTTCAGGGACGAAATTTCTTTTAAGGGGAAAAGAATGTAAAACCCAGAAAAATTTGAACTTTATGAAAAAAGGCCAAATGGTAATTAGTCGCTACGGTACGAGTTGAAAATCTAAATTCTTCTAGAACTCGGATAACGAAATAAACCTTACCGTTGGATTCATCTCGCGAAATCTAGTTACCTAGTCAATTTTCATTGAATTTCGAGACGGTTAGATTTTTTGCGTTTACGGTGCAACGGGCATTGCGTGACCAAAAAAAACGCGATCAGGTTTTAATGGCGAAACACAAAAAATAATTTAAATTTAGTTCACATGAAATATATTGAACATAATACGGGATGAGATTTAAATAATTCGAGATAAAATCGGATAAGGAAAAGATGGACGTGTGGTGCAACGAGAACCAAGTATCCAAGGGATATAAAAAAGGGGAAACATCATATTTTTCCCCCATTTTTGTTGTGGGTTGTCCGGAAAAGAGAAGGGAAGAGAAGAGAGAGAAAGATGAGTTTTTTTCAAACTTTTCTCTACGATCTAGAGCAAACCTTTCGTCAAATCGCCTCGGGCCAAGAAAAAAAGTTGTTTTACGCGACGAGAGCTACGTCTATGTATGAAGAATCGTGGATTTCGCCGAAATTTCAAAGATGGAAATTTGAAAATCAAGATTTGAAGTTTGATTTGGGTTCTTGGGAGTTTCTACCACTTGTATTACGCTTCAAGAGGTAGGGTTCTTCTCCTAGCTATGTTTATTTTTGACCTAGGTTTTGTGTATGAAATGGGTAGAATAATTAGAAATGAAATATCTTGTTTAAATATACTCATAGTGTAACTAGAGTATCGAAAATGATATAAGAATGTATAAAACCAATTTTATATGAATTGGGTATTGTTGAAATTGCTTGTTTGGTGATTTCATGAGAATGTGATAAATTGGGCATGATTATGTGTTTACATGATTTTGTGTCTTTTGGGTGTTTGATAAAATGCTTATGATTGATTAAGTATGTTATTTGAATGAAATTGATATAACATGCTTTGTGATGATGATTGGAATGTAATTATATGCTTTATGATATAAGTTACATTGATGAATTAGAATTGTTCATGTTGTGATCATGACATGTTGGACATTATGTTGAAATGGAAATTGAAAACTTGGTTGCATAATGCTATGAAATGTAATTGTTCATTACATTTGCATATGCAAGGGAGACATCACATTCGTAGGCGACATTAGTGTGGGTGTGTGCATGCTTTTGATCAAACACTATTCTTGGTGAATGATAAGTGGGCTTGGGAGAGTTGGACCAAGGTTTGACTGAGTCACATGGTTGCTTGGAAAACTTGTGTCTAGTATAGCAAGAAGGGCTAGATTCTCCCTCGGGTGCAAGAACCAGTTACTGGTTTATACACTTCCGATGGTGAAAGTCCAAAAAAGTGTATTGGTCTACCCGGAACCGGAGGTGAAATACCTAAATCTGTGTCAGTGTGGTGGACCGTTGGTGCAAGTGTAGGAAGTCACCTACCCAAGGAAGTTACCTACCCAAGAAAGACACATGATTTATTTGATAAATTGTCATAGGACGCGTAACATCAATGGCGAGGGCTTGAAAAGCCCAGATTTACATGCATGGCATTGCATGTGTTATGGAAGCCGGTGGAGGGTTCGGGTTGCATTGCATGTATGAGTCTCACCTCATAACATGGCATAGTATTGTGGCATTCATCATTGAATTGTATATTCTTGAATATATGTTTGTCGATTGTTGAATTGCATATAAACATTTCATATGCATCTGGTTTGGGGAGTAGCCTCTTTAGGAGATATCCTATTGAGCGTGGCTCACCCTTGGTGGGAATAACATTTCAAGTGCAGGACAAGTACCGGTGGACGTCCCTTATATAGGACCTTGTTGAGAAGAAGCCGGGGGTAGAAGTCTTTTGCTTCTTCCCCGAACTAGAAGAAGAGGATTGACCCTTTTTCCTCTTGTCCTTAGCACCCACCTTTCGGATGCCCCTTGCTTCTTCCATCTCTCTCTCAATGGTCATGGTCGTCTCGACCATCGAGTCCAAATCTTGTAGGCGGTGGCCCACAATCTTCCCCCAGATGGACAACTTCAAACCATCCTCGAACCTCCTCACTTTGGCCAAGTCTATGGCCACATAATCATTGGTAAAACGGGCTAACTTGGTGAACTTAGCCACGTATTCCATTATTAGTATAGTCCCTTTCTTCAAATCTAAGAATTCCCTGGCTTTCCCTTGTCGAACAGCCGACGGAAAGTACTTGTCCATGAAGAGCTCAGAAAACTCTCCCCATGTCCTTGCCTCTGGGTTCTTTGAGGTCTTTGCCCAATCCCACCATAGATGGGCCTCTCCCTTAAGCTGGAATGCAGCTAGCATTATCTTAATGACATCGGAAGTGATCTCCATAGCCTCTAAGATCTTATCGACTTGTTGGAACCATTGGTCGGCTACCATTGGATCCGACCCTCCCATGAAAGTAGGTGGCTTGTGTGCCTTAAACTAGCTTGTGCAAAGGTTGCTTCCCTCGTGCCTATAGCCTCCATGAAGGCTTATTAGTCAAAGGGCAGTGGTGGTTGGTTGTTGTTCCACCCCACCTCCTCGATCGTTCCGATGTCCTCTCCCTCTATTTTCCATCTACACACATGTCAAATAGCAATAAAGTACTAACTTAGTATCCCAAGATAGGGATCAAAATTGAAACATTGAGATTTCTCTCATTGTCTCACTAGTAGACCTCTATCCCATGAACAATCATGTTCCTCCTCTTTCCGACCCCCAATGTTATGTTCTCTAACCCTAGTGTCACCTTTCCATATACATTTAATCTTGCATATTATTCACATACCACATAACACATAACATGTAACATTTAGAGCACATAACATGTAATGCACAATGAATGCAATGTTCTAGACCCATGCCCTGCAAGCCCTAGTTAAATCAAGAACCAAAGCTCTGATACCAAGCTGTGATGGCCCTAAAACCGGGGGTCCTTTCTCAACCAATTGATCACCCATCAACCCGCGAAAATACCTGTGCATGCCGTATAACCCGAAACCACGTCATCATATGACCATTCCAAGGTTATGTCCATCAATTTGCCATCAATATTACTCCATTTTCATCCTTTGAACAAAAAGGCTTAAGGCTCAAGGCTCGAAGGCTTGGCAAAGTTATTTTAAATTTTTAAAAATTTTGGAGGAGCTACTGGTAGCTCGTGTACTTGCAACCAGTAGCTGAGCCCTCGACTAGTGAGTTACCGGTAGCTATGAACCTAGCTACCGATAGTTGAGTCCACTGCCCGTGAGCTACCAGTAGTTGTGAAACGAGCTACCAGTAGCTGCCAACTGCAATTGTGCTAGTGGTAGCTAATCAACGTGCTACCGGTAGCAGTGTGACACCCCTAAAACTGGGGGGCCTTTATCAACCATTGATCAACCATTAACCTGCGGAAGTAATAGTGATTGTCGCATCACCCGACGTCACTTCAATAGCATCCCCTTAACTAGGATCATAACCCACACATCCGTGGTCCTTTACACATTAGTTTATCATCATTTATATCCCGTAGAACATCTTTGAGCAAGAGAAAACAATGCCTAAGAGCTTAGTAAAACATTTCAAAAATTTGAAGTTTTAGGAAAACCTACCGGTAGAAGTGATCCAAGTCCTACCAGTAGAAGTTGTGCACTAGACCTCTATTTTTAGAAAATCTGAGAAAACCTACCGGTAGAAGAAGTCCCTGTTCTACTGGTAGAAAGAGCCTATTGGAATTCTTCTACCGGTAGGAACAATGACGTTCCACCGGTAGGAGAATCCTACTGGAAAAGTTCTACCTGTGAAAAATGACGTTCTTCCGGTAGATAATGCCTACTGGACCACATCTACGGGTAGGATAGCTAAAAGTCCTACTGGTAGGTGTGCTTAGTTTTGCCGATTTCATCCGTTTACGATTTTCAATCCATTCCAAACATGTACAACTCCATTCCAGACTCATATATCATGAAATTTACATTCAAAACAATTCATATGTGTTCCATTACAACTATTTCCATATAATTACATGTCAAAACTAAGTTTTCACAATGATTTTACAAAAGCACAAAATAAAGCCACATTTCGGCTTTTCTTCATCCTTGAGGCCCTGAATGAGAGCCTTCCACCGGTGTGTACCCCGCACCTGAAATATTTTCCCATAAAGGTTGAGCCATGCTCAATTGAGTATCTCCTAAAGAGGCTACTCCCCAACCTAGATGCATATGAAATGTTCACATGCAATTCAACAAGCAACAAAACAATCCATTCAAGAATATGCAATTCAATGGTGTACTTTTTTATGTCATGCCATGATATGAGATGAAGCTCACACATGCAATTCAACCCGAGCCCTTACTGACTCCCATAACACATGCAATGCCAATATGTATGAATCCGTCATTTACGTTACACATTAAATGACCATTTTAAATTTCGGGTCTTTCTTGGGGTGGGTATTTCTTGACTTACACCAACAGACACCCAACTGACACGGAATTCATGGACTTCCACTAACGGTTCCGCGTACACCGACACACTTTATGGACTAAACCAAGGGTGCGTATCCTAATCACCGGGTCTTGCACCCGATGGACAGTCTAGTCCTTATTGCTAATCCCGACCCTATTTTCAATGCAAACCATGCGACTCAGTCGAACCTCGGTCCAACTATCCCGAGCCCACGTATCATCCACCAAGAATGGTGTTTGATCAAACCATGAACACACACCCACATTCATGTCAAACGCCCACGAATGCGATGTCTCTGTGCATATGTAATGTAATGTACAATTGCAATACTAATATCATGTTCAATATGTTGTGAGCACCATATGAACTAACTCAATCTCTTTATAACATTTTCCATGGCCAATTAAATCATGAGCATATAATCACCATAAATCATCTTAATGTCAATACATCACCAAGCATATATCAACATTATACCCATTTCATCAAATTAACAACAATAGGTAAGTGTTATACACCTCTAACACCCTACCTATTCCATATAATCACCCTAGGTTGGAAATAAACCTAATTAGGGAGAAAATTCTAACTCTTGAAGCGTAAAAACAACAATAAAACCTTCAAGAATACAACCCAAGATCAAAACCCTTGATTTACCAAAATCTCGTCTTGGAAACTTCGGTGAAATCCGTCCTTTTTGGTACGTAGGCGTAGCCCTCATCGTGTAGATCAACTTTGATACTTGGCCCGAAGGATTCCGACCAAAGGAACTTCGTAGATCGTAGATCGTAGAGAGAAGTTGAAGTTTTTCTCTTTCTCCCTCTCCTCCTCTTTCCAACAAAACCCAGCAGAAATTTTGGGAGAAAATCTGATTTTCTCCCCTATTTATACCCCTTGGAATGTTTGGCCCTCGTTACCCCACGCGTTTTCCATTCCTGAGTTCGGTTTTGTCCTGAAACGATTTAAATTTCGTTTCGGCTCAAGTTCAAAATATTTTTATATGAACTTCCTTTAAATTATTTTCTAAATTTCGAAATTTTATTCTATATCTCGTTTTTTAGGTCACACGACACCCGATTGTCTCGTAAAACGTAAAAAATTCGACTGTCTCGAAATTCAACGAAAATTGACTGGGTAACTAACGGTAAGTTCTATTTTTTCATCCGAGTTCTAGAAAAATTCGAGGTTTCAACCCGTACAGTAGTGGCAAATTACCGTTTTACCATTTTTTTCATAAAAATTTAAATTTACCCGAGTTT
This sequence comes from Ilex aquifolium, assembly GCA_951799425.1. Lineage (NCBI taxonomy): Eukaryota > Viridiplantae > Streptophyta > Magnoliopsida > Aquifoliales > Aquifoliaceae > Ilex > Ilex aquifolium. Next base: position 30,918,338 of record OX637391.1, read on the forward strand.
TACAAACAGAGCCCAGTTTTCCCCCAATTCAATCATTTTTCAATTTCAACTCACCCAATCTCATACAACATTTACCCAAACTCACATATCACCAAATTTACACAAAATATAGTCCATATGAGTTCATTTTACAATCGTTTATACAACATTACATGACCAAAACTAATTACACACTTTGATTTTCAAAATGCAATTTAAAGCCGCAATCTGACTTCTTCTCAACAAGGTCCCATGTGAGGGCCATCCACCGGCGCTTTTCCCACACCTGAAATGTTGTTCCCATCAAGGGTGAGCCACGCTCAATAGGGTATCTCCTAAAGAGTCTACTCCCCAACCCAGATGCATATGAAATATTCACATGCAATTCAACAATCAACAAACATCCATTCAAGAATATAAAATTCAATGATGAATGCCATAATGCTATGTCATGTTATGAGATGAGACTCAAACATGCAATGTAAACCGAGTCCTCCACCGGCTCCCATAACACATGCAATGCCATGCATGTAAATTTGGCTTTTTAAGCCCTTGCCATTAACCCTACGCATCCTATGACAATTTATCAAATAAACCATGTGTCTTTCTTGAGTAGGTGACTTCCTGGACTTGCACCAACGGTCCACCACACCGACACGGATTTTAGTATTTAACCTCTGGTTCTGCGTACACCAATACATGACCACGTCCTTCTTGCTATATTCGACACAAGTTTTCCATGCAACCATGCGACTCAGTCAAACTTTGATCCAACTCTCCCGAGCTCACTTATCATTCCCCAAGAATGGTATTTGATCAAAAGCATGCACACACCCACACTCATGTCACATGACCAAGAATGTGATGCCTCCCATATATATGCAAATGTAATGAACAATTACATTTCATAGCATTATGCAACCAAGTTTTCAATTGCAATTTCAACATCATGTTCAACATGTCATGAGAACAACACGAACAATTCCAATTCCTCAATGTAACTTATATCATAAAGCATATAATTACATTTCAATCATTATCACAAAGCATGTTATATCAATTTCATTCAAATAACATACTTAATCAATCATAGGCATTTTATCAAACACGCAAAAGGCACAAAATCATGTAAACACATAATCATGCCCAATTTATCACATTCTCATGAAATCACCAAACAAGAAATTTCAACAATATCCAATTCATGCAAAATTGGTTTTATACATTCTTATATCATTTTCCATACTCTAGTTACACTATGAGTATATTTAAATAAGAGATTTCATCTCTAATTATTCTACCAATTTTATACGCAAACCCTAGGTTGAAAATAAACCTAGCTAGGAGAAGAACCTTTATCTCTTGAAGCGTAATATGAGCGGTAGAAACTCCCAAGAACCCAAATCAAGATTTTAAAAAATATCGTCTGTGAGATTTCAGAAAAATTCATGATTCTTCGTACGTAGACGTAGCTCTTGTCACGTAGAACAACTTTCGTTCTTAGCCCGAGGCGATTCGACGTAAGGTTTGCTCTATATCGTAAAAAGAAGCTTGAAGAAAACTCATATTTCTCTCTCTTATCTTCCCTTCTCTTTTTTGGAAAATCCAGCAGCCAAAATGGGGAAAAAATCTGATTTTTCCCCCTTTTTATATCCCTTAGATACTTGGCCCTCGTTGCACCACACGTCCATCTTTTCTTGATCCGATTTTATCCCGAATCATTTAAATCTTCTCGCATGTTATGTTTAATATATTTTATATGAAACTAAATTTAAATTATTTTTCGTATTTCTCCATTAAAACCCGATCGCATTTTTTTTGTTACACGATGCCTATTCGCGCGGTAAAACGCAAAAAATTTGACTGTCTCGAAATTCAACGAAAATTGACTGGGTAGACGAATCCAATGGTGAGGTCCATTTTTTCGTTCAAGTTGTAGAAGAATTCGGATTTTCAACCCGTACCATAGCGACTAATTACCGTTTTGTCCTTTTTTCATAAAAGTTCAAATTTTCCCAAGTTTTACAGAATACGGTCAAATTGATAATGTTTATTATTGATATCTTACACATTTTCTTAAAGTTTCTTCTATTTTGAGAATTGGAGAACTGTGATGTGGGGTACTGATGAGCACAAAATATTGCATATTTCATGGCCTCATTACATGCATTTTAACTCAACTTTGTATTTAAGTACTTAGAGTTAGCCGAAATTATGAATAATGTTGAATTTTCGATGTTGCAGGTAATTATAGCGTAAATGATGGATTTTATAACCTTGCAACTAAGGCTGAATGAGTGGTGAAGAGATGGACACATTCAATGAGGATTTGGAGGCTTAAAGGTGAAGAAACCAAGAAAAATGAAATTTGGAAGGTTTAGCCCACTGGTTTCCCAAAGTTTTGACATAGTACCTCTGTTTTTCTCATTTTAGACCATGATCCACTTCAAATCTGAAAACATGCAAAACATGAAAGTTGTATATCTGGATGTCTTCTATATTGTGTCAAAATTTCAGCTCAATCAGACGGTTGGATCAAAAGTTATGATAATTTTACAAAAACTGGTCCAGAGCAGAAGGGTACCGGTACGCGTACCGGTACGCTGAAGCCACTGGAGTTCGACGTACCGGTACGCGTACCGGTACGCTCTTCTGAAACAACCCAAAATTCCCAGAACTCCTGCAAGTCTTCTCCAACTTCTTGGGGGGCCTACTTACACTTCTCTCACACCTACCCTGACATATTCTACACATAACCATGCCATCCTTACACAATTTCAAGACTTTGGAGGCAAGAGCATTAATGAGGATGGGAGAGAAGGGGGCTGCCTGGGGAGTTGCTGGGTAGGCTGCTCCTAGCCTGTCCAAGCCATAAAATATCTTCCCATTGATGGGAAGCCTGCACACACAGGCTAGGGGAACCTCATGGACGAAATTTGAAGTCTCTACACTCCATATATTCAGCATTCACAAGCTTTGAAGAGGGTGGCTACCTAAGCTTAGAAGTAGTTTTGGTGAAGAAGATGACGAATAGTCAGATTTTTGCATTGTCTTCACCCATTTTCACTTGTAATCTTTTGTAAGGATCTTGTAAGCTTCATTTGTTGTCTTTAATGTCATTTATTTCAAGTTCATTTCAAGTTTAGTTCTACATTTTACATTTCACCATTGTTATGTCAAGCTTTCTTCATTTCTTAGTTTTAAAGTGGGTATTGCATTTCTCTCTTTGTAGTTAAGTTTTCTTGCATTAAACTAAGTTCAAATCTTCATTTCTCTACAATGTCTTTCCATTACATCATTGTTTTTCCTTCAAGTATGATTAGCTAGAGTTTTAGTTGGTTAATCCAAGGGAGACCTCCCCGTGAGGATTCCAGTTCAACTCTTCTTTTTTCATCCACTCGGTGTACGGTGGTTCGGTTTGACTGGGTTGAGAGTGGATGTGGTTGTGAGTCTTTGATATCCCGTAGGCCTGGTCACGGGTTATGCTTGGATCCTCACCTCCATTTCGTCCCTAGCTTCCCACGAATCCATCGTTCATCTATGCATCATTGGAGGAAGGCTTTGAGTTGGATTGACATCCTCATTGGAGTGAACTCTTTGGATTAGCCAACACTTGTTTTATTTCATTTTCATTCACAAACTATCACAAACCAAAACACAAACAAAAGATTTTACACTTTTCTCTTTTGTTCACCAAAATCACCTTCACACACTTGAACATTCCTTCCCTAAGGAGACGACCTTGGAATACTCATTCCAAGTAAAACACGACAAGCAAAAGACTCCTTGCGCTTGGGGAGCACTTTTGTTCACACACGCATTTCATTTCATTTCATTCATCCACCATTCCGTTGCCCTTTCTTTTGACATCATCCCAAGGGAGAGTGACACTCCCCTTTATCCATACACTACACATTCTAAGGGATGGTTTTTAGAGGCTAGGAAACAACAACTTTTTTCACCAAGCAGGTATACATGGATGTTATTGAAAATTATGGATATTATCTCTTGTATGAGTGGATATGATGAACATTTGCAGAGTGCTTAGATAGGTTTCTTACCTCGAGGGGTTTGAAGGTTCCTTATTGCTCCTAGTGGAGTTATTTGGTTCCTTCCAAGATTCCTTGAAATTGCATTATTCGCTCACATGGACCGAGGTTAAGAGTAAGTATACTATTGTTGATAATATTTTGTCAAATATAGATGTGTCGGTATATGCGCTTCCTAAAATGGTATATCATTGCAGGGTTTGATTAAATGATTTGTATGCATGCGTGTGTGGGCCAGATATATTCGGTGTGTAAACTATTGTTAATCAACATGTGTACATGAGATATTCCTGTTATAAGCTTTTGTTTACTAAATGATCCATTTTCTGATGAATTTTTATTACATGTATCGAAACTTGAGATCATTATTAAATGTCACATATTTTAATTCAAAAGTTATATATGTTATTTTGTAAATTGATACCTACCTATTTCACTTATTTTTAAACTTTGTTTAGGTTTGAATTTTTTTTCCTACAAAGCTAGTTATGCTCACCCTTTGCCCTAAACTTTTTGAGATTTTGGTATTAAAGAGGTTATAAATATAGGTGAGAATTTGAAGCGGATTTGGATTTGGATATGAATTTGGAAGCTTAGAGAGTTCTTTACCAACTTAGTTTCACAGTTTATATGACGAAACAATATAGATCAATGCTTTCTAGTTAGGGTAGATATTTTTTTTTATCTAAGGTATTTGGATGTAACCTTAAAGAGTTAATTTATGTTTATTTTGAGATTTTTAGTTAGATGATGTTAGTTATTGATGTTTGATGTATTTAATAGTATTTTAGTTATGCTCTCATGATTTAAAAGTTCTAAGTTAGATCACGTCTATTTATGGGTTTTGGGGTGTGACATTGAGTTACTAAGAAATGTATAAATTACTCTAGTTTCTTATTTTAAGTTGTAAAGAGGCCCCCAAAAGCAAGGTGCTTGATGTTTTCCGTCGTTCTGTAATTTCCGAACATTAACCCTCAATGTGTATATGGCTTATGTGTGTGGGTGAGTGTCACTCTCACTTGGGTTCAATGCAAAAAATGGGAAAATGCGTGTGTGGAAAGAAATGTGTGTGTGCGTGAACAAAAGTGCTCCCCAAGCGCAAGGAGACTTTCGAGTGTCGTGTTTTACTTGGAAATCGTATTCCAAGGTCGTCTCCTCAGGGAATGAGGTGAATCGTTTTGAAGGTGATTTTTGGTGAAAAATGAAAAGTGTAAAAATCTTTTGCTGGCTAATCCGAAGATGTCATTCCAATGGGAATGTCAAATCAACTCAAGACCTTCCTCCAATGGTGTCTAGATGATCGATTGATTCGTGGGAAGCGAGAGACTAAAGTGGAAGCGAGGGTCCAAGCGTACCCCGTGACAAGTCTACGGGATATCAAAGACTCACAACCACGTCCACACTCAACCCAGTCAAACCTAATCAACGTACACTATGAGGAGGAATGAAAATAAGTTAAAATAGCATACCCAAGAGGAATTCTCCCTTGGATTAGCCAACTATAAGCTTAGCTACTCATATTTAAAGCAAGAACATAAATGTAATGAAGAGACATTGTAAAGAAATGAAGATTGGAATTTAATTTAATGCAAGAAAATTTAAACTAAGACTAGAGACATTCAATACCCATTTTAAAACTTGAAATGAAGAAAACTTCCGGCAATAATGGTGAAATCCAAAATGTAGAACTAAACTTGCAATGTACTTGTAATAAATGACATTAAAGACATTAAATGAAACTTACACAAGTCTTACAGAGGATTACAAGTGAAATGCATGAAGAGAATGTAAAAATCTAAGTTTTCTCTCTCTAAACTATGTCTTCTACCTTGGAGCTTCTCTCTCTACAATGCAATGTAATGAATAATGGCCTATGGAGCTTGCATTTTCGTCCATGGAAGTCCCCCTAGGTGTGAGACAACCCTCACATCAATAGGGGGCTGATTGGATGGCTTGGGGTAGGCTAGGACAGCCTACCCAACAACTCTCTAGGTCTTCCTCTTCTCTCTCCTCCTCATTAATGTCCAAGTCTCCAAAGTCCAAGCAAGGGTGAAGGAAGGGATGTCTGTGTGTTCGGAGTGTCAAGGAACAAGTAGGAGGCCCATGGGTGGGACGCTCAAATTGGCAGAGCTTGAGTTGCAAAATTTGGCGTTTTCAGCAAAACCTACCGGTAGGTTTTACTCTAGTAGGCAAAACCTATCGGTAGGTTTGCGGTAGGTGCAGGTCCAGTAGCCAAAACCTACCGGTAGGGCCTACTAGTAGGTTTTCACTTGTTTTGCTAATTTCTTGGTTCCTTCACCTTCCAAGCTATCGTCAAGCGGGCCTAACAAGCATCATTTAAACCCTTTTACCTGCAAACGTACTGAAACTCTGTTAATAGGTCGAACATTGCAATTCCACTCATTTTAACCGCAAAAGCAAGCATAAAAGGGGTGCAAATGTACATAGGATATGCAATATTTTGTGCTAATCACACCCCCCAACTTGAGCTTTGCTAGTCCCTAGCAAAGTTTACTTTCAAAACACGATTATGAAACTAAAAGAATCCATTTACACAAGTAATTCACCAAGCATTCTAAATACAAAAATCACAATGCAAATATCAAAATGAACTTGGGCAAGATGGAACAAAAACTGTGGTATTTCATTAATCACTTTCAAAATTGGAGTACATGGAGTTAGACTTCAAAAAGAGACAAAATGGCCTAAAATTCCTAAAGACTCTTATACTAGGCCAATGATTCCACTCCTAGCAATGTACAACTAAAAAAAAAAAAAAGTAAAAAAAGATAACAAATGAGCCCTAATCCTCATCTCCATCATCCCCGTCATCGTCATCGTCGCCACCAACATCCTCATCTCCAGAGTCCTCCTCCTCTTCATCATCGTCCTCCTCTAAGTCCCCCACCTCAACTACAGTGGAAGCTGAAGGGGCAGAGGCGGAGGGTCCAGCAGCTGGAGTTGGTGGTCCACCTGGAATCGGCTCACCAGGGAACGTGTGCTGAAAAAGTCTGGTCATCATAGCAGAGATCCCATAGACTGTCTCCTCCAAAGCATTGAGGTGATGAGATACTGAGATCTCCGTTGCAAAAGTAGATGGCCCAGGGAAAGACGACCCATCTGAGGAAGGTCCTGCACCAAACGACTCCAGCCTCGAAACCCTAGCCCTCTCAGCCCGGCTCATAGCCGTCCTCTTGCTACTGCTGGCTTTTCCTATGGCTCTAGTCTCGGGAAGGTCAAATTTTCAAAGGCATAACCCTTCACCTTGAAATGATCGCACATCCGGGTGACTAGGTCCCCAAATGGAAGGTTCGCCTTCGGCTTTCTAGCCTGGGCGAACTCCTTCATCACCTCCCAGATAAGTACTGCGATATCCATGGCCTTACCTGTCATCACCGTATCCAAGAGGGCAAGTTTTTCAATGTTAGGAGTCTTCTTGGCGCCCCTTGGAAGCAGGTTATAATGCAAAAGCTTGTTCATCATCCCGTATGCATGTTTGAGGCCCCCGACTTAAACCGTTCCCCTAAACTGAGTCGGGTCCTCGTACATTGAAGCCACTTATTCTAGGATGGTCTTGACCCTAGTGATGTTATGTGGGTACACCGGGGTGGACGGAGGTGGCCTCTCGTACTCCATGAGGGTGGCAATCACCGTAGGGGTCACATCAAAAGTTTTGCCCCTCACGTTCATCCTCAAAATCCCCGCGTCCTCATCCACCACCTTGAGTTTTCGGTAAAACTCTCGGCATAAAGAAAATTGAATCCACTCACGGGCTTGAACCAAATCCCAATCCCGTGGGCCTCAATGATCCTCACAACCTCGTTGGTCGGACCTAGGAATCTCTTATCGATGTACCTCTCGCAAGTAACATTCTTCTCCTCGATGCTTTGGACACGAGCATCATTGTGAGCTTTCTTTCTTTGCTCACTCCTGTCTCCACTTGACCCCTCACCACCCCTCTTGCGGGCACTAGCTTCCGAGGGTCGTGGAGGACTTGGCCCAGTTCGCTTGGTGCAGGCCATGCATAGCAACAGTGCCCCGAACACCAAAAGAGAAATGAAGGCCATCATAAACCCCTCAACTACGTCCAAAACATCAGAGATGATCTACCCTTGACGAGCCATTGCAAGGATCTTGGAGGTTTTGAAAAGGTTAAAGGAGATTAGGGCTTGGGGAATTTTTAGCAAAACTAGGGTTTAAAGGATGAACTTCTCAAATCTTCACTAAAGTCCCCTAAATCAACACGCCTAGCAATGAGAAATGGGAGATTAAGGTGATGGGTGAGGGATTTTTTAGGTTAGAGATGCTTGGAGGGAGAGGAAATTACCTTACGGTTTGTAATTTAGGGAGACAATGAATAGTTCTCCCGAAAAAATTCGATTAAAAGCCCTAATTTTGTCATTATGGGCAAAACCTACTGGTAGATCGCGGGAAACATACCGGTAGGTTTTACTCCAGTGAGCAAAATCTATCGGTAGGTTTGCAATAGGTACAGAACCAGTGGCCAAAACCTACCGGTAGGTTTTCACTTATTTGCAAAATAAACCTTTACTATCCAAATCACTCCCTCTCCACTTCATTTCCATTCCTACACATTCTAACACTATTATTGACCTCTACTCCACCAAAACATGTGCTACACTTGTAAACCACAATTTGAACCATCATGCCCCAAGTCATTACGAAAATTGCAATATGATTTAAAATTTTGATGCTTTCAAAACACAAGGCATAGATTTCTATATTTAACTACCAAAATGAACACCCAAACTTTAAAAACACATATTCAAATAATCAAGGGTATTCCTAACTCCTACAAAATATCGAGAGTTGAGCAATATTCCCCTATCCCGCAAGCATAGGGCTACCTAATACATTGTTCAAAATACCCGAACCAAGCACACATGAGTACACCATGGCTTTAAATGCTAGTCTAGAGTATGCACCTACACATTCATTTTCAATCTCGTGGGTGTGTGCAATGGACATGTAATTTAAGCATTTACACAGTGGAATTCACATTCACTTTGGCTATCCAAATTAAGCTTTGATGCAACTTCACCAAGGGTGTCTCTCAACAATGAATTACACTCTAGTTAGCCTGGCATGCTCTCCATGTGTACATGTGAGATAGAATCTTGTGCGCAAAATAAAGTATGCTCACATGTAATCCAAAAATGAAGTTCATAGATGAAAATGAAACGATCTTGGCATAATCTCATGAAGGGAATGCTAGGGCATTAGGTAGCAAAACTAACTCCTATTTTCTTTAAAAACATGCATCTCCCATGCTTCTCTAGATCATTTAGGACTTCAAGGGTTATAATGGGGCATTGGGGTGATATTGAGGCAAAAGAAACGAAGGATATATGATAAAAAAGAGGGTTGTTCCGAGCGAAAGACTTTTATTTCAAAAACATCTCCCTTTTATTGGGAATTTCAGTCCAACCCATCACCACACTCTTTGTTTCTTTTCTTTCTTTTCCTTGACATTTTCCTTTTCTTTTGTCATTCTTTTCTTCTTTTCACTCCTTTTTTCTCCTTTTCTTGGATTGTCATTCTTTTCCCATTCAATTATTTGAGTTTCAACGTCATTCATCCCTTTTGTTTGAGTTTCCACACCATACTTCCTTCTTTTTTACGATCACTCATATTCAGCTCTAGGAACAACCAAGGTGAGGTAGATTTTTATCATTTTGCACTATCTTGGTCAAATGTGTGGTATGGAAACGAAGTTACAATTTAGGCTCAATCACGGCACTAGGGATAATATTTTCACAAGAAAAAGACAAAGGCTCAAGATATTCAAAAATGGCCTAAGATCACCCCTAGATCAGCATGGGGGAGCATTATGCATTTCCATACAAGTCAATCAACTACACAAATGCACCTAACCGACACAAGCATAATGAGATCATTGAACAAATTTGAAATTTGAAGAATTGTTCCTTGAGTAATTGTAAGTCCCCTCCAAAAAGGATTGACACTAAAGCTCTAATGGGTTCTTACTCATCTCTACTATTCATGTCAAGCACTTAAATGTGAACTCAATCCGTAAATTGACGAAATTACACATTCAAGGTGCACATATTGTTGAATTCAAAAGCAAATGCATATGTGATACTCACGCATAGGATGAACTTCTATAATGTGCTCATGTATTCAAAATTCAAAGCGATGATCAACATATCAACAACCCAAAACACTCTTAATAAGGTAATACAGATCAACATTCAGATATTTTCTCAAAAAATTTCAAATTTTTCACATAATTTACAACTATTGTGAACAAAAATCTGTATGATATGTGAAAGGTGAATTTTTACCACACAAAAATTGGTATTATCAACAAAAATTTTCACAAACATTGGTGTATCATACAAATGGTGCACCTCACCCCCCAACTTGATTCATGCATTGTCCTCATTGCAACAAAAAAGATATGATATGCAATGAAGGACTGTAAAAATGTGAGTAGGGTTAGAGAACACATCGCAATTGAGCTTTTGAAAAAAACACCAATATCTGCAACTAAGAAAAACATACTATACGGAAAGATAAAGTAAGTAACATGAACAGTTAAAGTAAATAAAAACGATTGTACACTGAAAAGCATAAGAACAGTTAATCCTCCAACGATTCCGGGTAAACCGGATCTATCAAATCCTCCTCCACTCCTTGTCCTTCAAAACCCTCGAAGAATGGCTTAAGTCTTTGGCCATTAACCTTGAATGTCCTACCATATTCGGGGTTCGTGACTTTCACAGCTCCATTGGAGTAGGCCACCTTGACAAGATAGGGGTCATCCCAACGGGATCGGAGTTTACCTTGAAAGATCAAGAGACGAGAGTTGTATAAGAGAACTTTTTGGCAGGGCTCAAATAATTCCTTACAATAGATTTGTCATGAAAGATCTTAGCCCGCTCTTTTGAAATTTTGGAGCTCTCATACGCATCTCTTCCAATTCATTCATTTCTAGCTTCCTATTCTCTCCGGCAATTCTCAAATTGAAGTTTAAAGTCTTTATGGCCCAATATGTCTTGTGTTCCATTTCAATTGGCAAATGGCAAGCATTTCCATAGACGAGCCGATAGGGAGACATGCCTAGAACTGTCTTGTAGTCTGTGCGGTAAGCCCAAAGGGCATCGGTCAACCTAAATGACCAATCATTCCTATTGGGATTCACCGTTTTCTCTAGGATATTTTTGATCTCTCTATTGGCCAACTCGGCTTGGCCATTGGTTTGTGGGTGATACGCGGTGGACACCTTGTGTGTGACACCATACTTATACATCAAATATGCAAATGACCTATTATAGAAATGCGACCCACCATTGCTTATCATTGCACGAGGCATCCCAAACCTCGAAAAAATGTTCTCCTTGAGAAACTTGACCACGACCCGGTGGTCATTGGTCTTGGTCGGGATAGCCTCCACCCATTTGGACACGTAGTCCACTGCCAGTAGAATGTATAGGTAGCCAAATGACATGGGGAAGGGACCCATGAAGTCGATGTCCCAATAATCAAATATCTCAATAACAAGTACAGGAGAGAGGGGCATCATGTTCCTTCGGGTCACACTACCCAAACATTGGCACCTATCGCATTCTTTACAGAAACAGATACAATCTTTTATTAGAGAGGGCCAATAAAAACCTGATTGTAGAATTTTTGCCGAAGTCTTCTTTGCAGAGAAATGGCCACCGCATGCCTACGAATGGCAAAATGCAATGACTTCCCGTTGTTCACTTTCTGGTACGCATCTTCGCATGACTTGGTCAGGGCAGTACTTGAACAGGTACGAGTTGTCGAAGTAAAAGTACTTTACATCCGCCATGAATCTCCTTCTATCTTCCGGGCTCCAATGCGGTGATAATTCCTCATCAGGGAAAAAATCAAAAATAATTCCTCATCAGGGATAGGAATGTGTTCATTGGCCTCTTGCATCACCAGTCGGGATAAATGGTCTGCCACCACGTTCTCAACTCCTTTTTTGTCTTTGGTCATCAAATTGAATTCTTGTAGGAGGAGTATCCATCTAATGAGTTTCGGTTTTTCATCATGCTTAGACAACAAATACTTTAAAACAGAGTGATCGGTATAGACTACTATAGGTGAACCAATGATATATGACCGAAATTTATCCAATACAAATACTACAGCTAGCAATTCTTTTTTTTGTGGTGGTATAGTTCATTTGAGCTTCATTGAATGTTTTGCTAGCGTAGTATATTACATAAGGTCTCTTGTCCTCCCTTTGACCGAGCACTGCGCTGACCGCGTAATCACTTGCGTCACACATAAGCTCAAAAAGTAAATCCCACTTTGGTGGTCGCATAATCAGAGGTGTAGTAAGCATGCTTTTGATTTTTGTAAACGATGCCTCGCAATTATTCGACCACTTGAATGGGACATCCTTAGATAGTAAATTGGTCAAAGGTCGGGCCAATGCACTAAAGTCTTTAATAAAACAACGATAAAATCCGGCATGGCCCAGAAACGACCTGATATCCTTAATGACCTTTGGTGTAGGGAGGTTTAAAATGGCCTCAACCTTTTATTTGTCCACTTTGATCCCCTTTGCCAAGACGATATGCCCGAGCACAATTCCTTGTGTCATCATGAAGTGGCACTTCTCCCAATTGAGCACCAAGTTTTTCTCTTCACATCTTTCACGAACTTTCTCTAAGTTCTCCAAACACCCATCGAATGAATGCCTAAACACCGAGAAGTCATCCATAAAAACTTCCACAATCTTCTCTACCATATCACTAAAAACTCCTATCATGCAACGTTGAAAAGTTTCCGGGACATTACACAACCCGAAAGGCATGCGTCGGTAAGCAAAAGTACCATAAGGACAAGTGAAGGTGGTATTTTCTTGATCTTCCAAAGCGATCTCAATCTGGTTGTACCCGGAGTAGCCATCTAAGAAGCAGTAAAATAGATGCCCAGCTACTCTTTCCAACACTTGGTCAAGGAATGGCAATGGGAAGTGGTCTTTTCTAGTGCATAGGTTGAGCTTTCGGTAATCGATGCACACTCTTCATCCAGTGATTACCCTTGTTGGAATAAGCTCGTTCTCCTCATTTGCAAAAATCGTGACTCTCGACTTCTTGGGTACTACTTGCGTGGGGCTAACCCACTTATTATCGACAATCAGAAAAATGATGCCCACGTCAAGTAGTTTTAATACCTCCTCTCGCACCACATCTTTCATGATTGGATTCAACCTTCTTTGTGGTTGTCGAGACGGCTTGGAGTCCTCTTTAAGGTAGATGCGGTGTGTGCAAATGAGGGGGCTTATCCCCTTGATGTCGATAATTGTCCAACAAATCGCTCCCTTGTGCCTCCTCAACACTTTCAAGAGATCATCTTCTTGTTTTGCCTCCAAGGTTGAGCTAATCACTACCAAAAAGGTCTTGTCATCCCCAAGATATGCATACTTGAGATTGGATGGTAATGGCTTCAATTCCAAGATTGGTTTTTGCTCATTCGATGGAAAGATCTTCTTGTCTTGATGCGGAAGCTTCTCAAATGTAGGGATCTATTTTTCTACCCCACTCAAGCTCTCCAACTCCTCTTGCTCATCAACCCAACCTATATCAACCATCTACTCCTCTTCCTTCATCATACCCAACAGCTCCATGAGACCCTCCACCAATGTGTCGATTCGGCTGATCTCATGTCCCTCTTCATCATCCCCTGGTTGTTAAGACAAGTTGAAAACATTGAGGTCCATAGTCATGTTCCCAAATGCAAGCTTCATAATACCGTTCCTACAATTAATCACGACATTAGAAGTAGTAAGAAAAGGTCTACCAAATATGACAGGGATTTGAGAACTAAGATTTACAACCGGGTGAGTGTCAAGCACAATAAAATCAACAGGAAAGTAAAATTTATCGAGTTGTACTAAAACATCCTCGACCACTCCCCTCGATGTTCGGGCGCTATGATCCGCCAGTTGAAGAGTGATTGGAGTTGGCTTTAGCTCTTCAAGCTGGAGTTGTTGGTACACCGAGTACGGTAGGAGGTTGACGCTCGCCCCCAAATCAAGAAGATCTTGCTCCACCCGGCAATTCTCGATCGTGATAGCAATGGTAGGGCATTCGGGATCCTTGAACTTTGGTGGGGTGTTAGTCCTCAAGATTGAGCTCACTTGCTCGATGAGGAATGCTTTCTTGTGCACATTTAGTCTCCTCTTCACGGTACACAAGTCCTTCAATATTTTGGCACAAGATGGGATTTTCTTCATAACATCAAGGAGTGGAATGTTGATATTTACCTTCTTGAACATCTCAATTATATCAGAATAATTAGCCACCTTGACGTGGCTTCAACCGATTAGGAAAAGGGGCAGGAATGGGGGATGCATGAACACTTCATCAACCACTTTGTCTATCTCACTCACCTCACCCCCCCTCGGTGTCACCCTTAGTCTCTTCCTCCAATGGCAATGTGGTTTTGGGTGAGACTTTTGGCACAATGGTCTTATCAATTTGTTTGCCACTTCGAAGGGTGGGGACCACTTTGAGTTGCTCACAACTCTCACTATTGGTTTCGGACGACTCAATAACATGTTGGCCTCTAGGGTTTTCTTGGGGTTGAGCGGGGAATTTCCCCTTCTCTTGTTGTGATGCCCCCATGGAATTGGTCAACTTAGTGAGTTGAATTCGAATGTCATTAAAAGCTGCGGCATTTTGATTGTTGATAACGGTTTGGCTTTGGATGAAATTATAAAGCACATCATCCGAATTCCTGTTATGGGGAAGTTGGTAGATGGGAGGATTGGATGGTGCTTGTTGAGAAAAACTTTGTGGAGGTTGACTTTGGGAAAAATTCAGTTGAGGTGGGTTTGGTGAATACCCTTGCGGATTGGACCGGGGGTATTGAGAGCTAGACGCTTGCCCTTGACCTTGGTATTGACTTTGCTTAGGAGGCATAAGAGGTGTATATGCATTAGACCCATGAGGAGTGAAATTCTCATTTCTCCAACTAAAGTTCGGGTGATTGCTCCAACCCGGATTATAAGTATTAGAGTGTGGGGAGAATGATTGCCTCGTTTGGTTAAAGGCATTTACTTGCTCGTGGTACACTTCCTTAAGTGCTGGAATGTTGGGGCACTTCGATATGGAATGCTCCACACTCTCACAAATTGAGCAGAACTCCTCGGTCTTTGAAACATTGGACACCTCGTGTCTCCTATTGACTTCTAAATTCTCCACCTTTGGTGACAACCTGGTGATTTTAGAAAGCAACTCTTCCCGGTCTCTCAAATCATACATCCATCCCCCTTGTGCTTGATTACTACCCGGAGAAAACCTCAGCACATCGATGGGATCTGTGATATCCCAAGATTGGGCATTTTGTGTCAATGTACTAAAGTAGTGTAGGGCCTCATCGGGGTCCTTGTTTAAGAACTCGCCATTACACATCATGTCGATGAATTATCTATGGCTCGGTGTAATTCCTTCGTAGAAGAAACTCACCAATTGCCACGATTCAAAACCATGATGTGGTATGGATTGGAGCAATTCCTTGTAGTGATCCCAACAGTTATAAAATTTCTCGTTGTGCTTTTCCGAAAAGTTATGAATTTGCTTTTTTAAAGTGGTGGTTCTATGCACCGGAAAAAATTTATTCAAAAACTCATAAAGCATTTGAGCGCAAGATGTTATGGATCGAGGCTGCAAGGAATTCAACCATGTTTTTGCTTTGTCCTTAAGGGAAAAGGGAAACAATTTCAAACGAGCTATGTCTTCCATAGCATAGTTAGTGATGAATGTTGCAACTATATCCTCGAATTCCTTAATGTGTAAATAAGGATTTTCCTTTTCAATTCCGTGGAATGTAGGAAGTAGTTGCAACATTCCCGGCTTAACTAGGAAGGCGTGAGCTTGGACCGGTAAGAGAATGCATAAGGGAGTGGTGCTATGTGTGGGTTGGAGAAAATTCTGCATTGACCTCGCCGGAGGATCAATGGGGATATTGTTCGCTTCATTCCTAGGGGGAAAATGCATTCTAGGATTTGGAATTCTAGGTTCTTGCACTCCTCCTCCCCTTGGGACATTAGCATTGGCACCCAACTCCTTAAAGTTGTCACCGGCATCCTCGGGTGGTTCTTGGTTAATATTCATGTTGGGGCCTAAAGGTTGTCTAACCAATCGATTTTGGTCGTCCCGTCCCCACATACAAAATAATATCTATAAATGAAAAATAAATACATAAAAGTATATAGAAGGATTGCTGTACCTCAGCCCGTGATGAGAATTCATGGGACTTAGCTCCGTCGTCCGAAAATCACCTTCTTGACTCAACGCTTTGCCTTCCCTGGCAACGACGCAAAAAATGCTTGATGTTTTTCGTCGTTCTGTAATTTCTGAACATTAACCCTTAATGTGTATATGGCTTATGTGTGTGGGTGAGTATCACTCTCACTCGGGTTCAATGCAAGAAATGGGAAAACGGGTGTGTGGAAAGAAATGTGTGTGTGCATGAACAAAAGTGCTCTCCAAGCGCAGGGAGACTTTCGAGTGTCGTGTTTTACTTGAAAATCGTATTCCAATGTCGTCTCCTCAGGGAAGGAAGTGAATCGTTTTGAAGGTGATTTTTGGTGAAAAATGAAAAGTGTAAAAATCTTTGATGTTTGAGTTTTGTGATTTGTGTTTATGATAGAAAATGAAATGGAACAAGTGTTGACTAATCCGAAGAGGTCATTCCAATGGAAATGCCAAATCAACTCAAGACCTTCCTCCAATGGTGTCTAGATGTTCGATTGATTCGTGGGAAGCGAGGGATTAAAATGGAGGTAAGAATCCAAGCATACCCCGTGACAAGTCTACGGGATATCAAAGACTCACAACCACGTCCACACTCAACCCAGTCAAACCGAATCAACATACACTACAAGGAGGAATGAAAATAAGTTGAAATAGCATACCCAAGAGGAATTCTCCCTTGGATTAGCCAACTATAATCTTAGCTACTCATATTTAAAGAAAGAACATAAATGTAATGAAGAGACATTGTAAAGAAATGAAGATTGAAATTTAGTTTAATGCTAGAAAACTTAAACTAAGACTAGAGACATTCAATACCCATTTTAAAACTTGAAATGGAGAAAACTTCCTGCAACAATGGTGAAATCCAAAATGTAGAACTAAACTTGCAATGTACT
Source organism: Ilex aquifolium (assembly GCA_951799425.1). NCBI lineage: Eukaryota > Viridiplantae > Streptophyta > Magnoliopsida > Aquifoliales > Aquifoliaceae > Ilex > Ilex aquifolium. The sequence continues at coordinate 30,935,549 of OX637391.1, forward strand.
TGTAATAAATGACATTAATGACATTAAATGAAACTTACACAAGTCTTACAGAGGATTACAAGTGAAATGCATGAAGAGAATGTAAAAATCTAAGTTTTCTCTCTCTAAACTATGTCTTCTACCTTGGAGCTTCTCTCTCTACAATGCAATGTAATGAATAATGGCCTATGGAGCTTGCATTTTCGTCCATGGAAGTCCCCCTAGGTGTGAGACAGCCCTCACATCAATAGGGGGCTGATTGGATGGCTTGGGGTAGGCTAGGACAGCCTACCCAGCAACTCTCCAGGTCTTCCTCTTCTCTCTCCTCCTCATTAATGTCCAAGTCTCCAAAGTCCAAGCAAGGGTGAAGGAAAGGATGTCTGTGTGTTCGGAGTGTCAAGGAACAAGTAGGAGGCCCATGGGTGGGACGCTCAAATTGGCAGAGCTTGAGTTGTAAAATTTGGCGTTTTTAGCAAAACCTACCGGTAGGTCACGAAAAACCTACCAGTAGGTTTTACTCTAGTGGGCAAATCCTATCGGTAGGTTTGCGGTAGGTGCATGTCCAGTAGTCAAAACCTACCGGTAAGTTTTCACTTGTTTTGCTAATTTCTTGGTTCCTTCACCTTCCAAGCTATCGTCAAGCCTCCACCTCATCTCCATTTACCTTAAACACCATGATAGGTCCTAACAAACATCATTTAAACCCTTTTATCTGCAAACATACCGAAACTCCGTTAATAGCTCAAAAATTGCAATTCCACTCGTTTTAACCACAAAAGCAAGCATAAAAGGGGTGCAAATGTACATATGATATGCAATATTTTGTGCTAATCACAAGTACCATATTTGTTGTCTTTTATTCCTGACAACACTATGTAGCCTTGACCATGTTCATATTCGTTTCTTTTTTATTCGTACATCCCATGTCTATATTCAAATTAATCAAGTGAAGGCTAACTAAGGTTGGACTGAGTGGCAAATATAAATGAAGGGAGATTGTAAGACCCTATGTATTTATTTTAAATTATATTAGATTATTATGAATTGTGTTGACTTGTGATAAATAGATTGTTGTTAAATGTGTATTGCAGAAATTGTTGAAATCTTGCGAGACTTGTTTTGGTTAGTAACTTTTAAGAGGAATTGATTTAGTGAAATTCTAAACCTAATTAGATGAAAATAACATGAAAAACGAATTTGGAGCACTAAATAAACTTAGGATAGGTGATTTGATGTATGTTTGGGTTAAAACCTATATTCGGAGAATTTTTAGATATGAAGGATTTTGATACTAACTTATTGTGTAGGCCATAACTTTTTAGTTCGAAGTTCGATTGACTTGATTCTTATGATATTATAAAGTAGACTTCAAGACCAATAAAAATGTATTTCACGAATATTTCATGAATCAATTTCTATCTGGGTCAAAATTTGGTTGGAAGATTGAATTAGGACACAGAATCTAGGAATCTGGATTGAAAACCTGATTAAAGGCAAGAGATTCTTGGAGTAGAGTCCGTTCGAACACAACTACTGCGTTCGAACTCAAGCTATTGCGTTCGAATGCAAATCCCTTTGTTTGAACACAAACACGTGTTTTTGCCCGATCAGATTTGCGTCGCCCGAATTGTTTTTGACCCTAGGGACATGTTTTTGGGGTTGTTTTAGCTTTTTTCAACCCTAGAAAGCCAAGAAGAGTTGGGAGAAAGGAAAATGGGCTAGATCTTGGAGGATTAACACATAGTAATCACACTAAAATGCGTTAGGATCAACAATTTACGGATGAAGGTAATGTTTCTTTTTCATTCTTATTCATTGAGGATTAGGGGTTAAGTATATGCATCTTTTTTATTCCGATTTTAATATATATAATAGATCTACAATGATTTCACATTCTTTTCAATCACATGATTCGTTTCTTGGAAATTTCATTATTTACATCTAAGTTGTATGATTTTAATCAAAAACCTTAGATCTTGAATACTATTTAATTGAGAATATTTATTGGCGATCTCTTACATGTTTTGATCGAAGTATTCCTATATTTTAGAGAATTGTGGAACAATGAATTGTGATATGCATGAATTTTATGAAAAAATATGGTAATTATCTCTTTATGGGTGAACGTGGATTGCACTCAACCGTATATTGCAGAGTACTTAAATGATTTTTTTTTTACCTTGAGGGGTTAGAAGGTTTCGTATCACTCATAGTGGAGCTACTTGACTTCCTTGTGTGGTTCCAAGAATTCACAGTATTCACTCGCAGGGATCGAGGCTGTGGCTAATATACTATTCCTGATAAGATTTCATCAATGCCGCATTGATATACAAACTTCCTAAAACTATGCATCCTTGCGAGGATTGGTTGGAGGATTGAGTGAATGTGAATGGGCTAAAAAATACTTGGTGTGCAGATTTATGCTACCTTACCTGCATACATGAGATATACTTGTGGTGATTATCTATTGCTTTGAGAATTGGTTCCACTCCTATATGATTTTTTCTGGTTATAAATCAAGACTTGAGATTGTTATTAATTGTCACATGTTTTACTTCAAAAGCGGTATAATTTATTTTATTGAATGAGACACATCCGTTTTCATATATTGTGTAGACCTTGTTTAGGTTTGAGAAAATTTCTCTACTGGGTTTGTTTGCTCACCCCTCCCTTGATATTTTTTTAGATTTTGGTATAGAGGAAGATAGTACTATTGGTAAGCGTGTGGAATTGGAGTTTGAGACAGATCAAGATGTGGATCCAGCTTTTGAGGCTTAGAATTATGTTTATCTCTTTTGTAATTTCATTTGTTTGTGATGGATATATATTATTAATATTATTTAGTTGGATGGGATATTTGGTTTTTAGTAAATGTTTTGGATAATCTTTGATGGTTGAATTATGTCCTCTAGGACTTGTTTAGTTAGAAAATGAATGGTGATGGGTTTTGATTTAAATGTTATGGTAGTTAGTTATATTCACACATGGTTTTATGGTTAACAATTAGTTCATGCCTATTTGTGGAAATTGGAGCCTGACAGAGATAGATTCTTGAGAAAAGCAAAAGTTTCTTGTGTATTTTTTTAAGAAATAAAATGGGATACAAATTGAAAAATTTGACAAATTATTTTTTATTATTTCACAAAACTTTCTCGTTCTTTGTAAAAAAACTCCAAAAAAAAAATGAAGTTATTTTCCTTTAATGTATTTTCCATCACTTCAATCAAAACAAATGGAGTCTTAGGAGCACGTGAAAGATATATGTCCAGTCAACAAACAAAATTGTAGAACATCATTATAGAGATTTTTCTCCAATTTCATTTCCAAGGAACCCAAAAATTCTGTCCAACTTCAATTATTTTTGAGGGAAAAAGAACGAATCAAAGAGATTTCTAATCAAACCCAAATTCATCATCAAATCAAATGGATTAGGAGTACAAAAGCCATGATGACTGGATGAAGATGTTCACAGACCCCAATATTTCTACATTTTGTCGCACAAGTATATGTTCTCTTCCCGTGTTTGACTATATTAGGATTGTGGATAGCTGACAAGTATATTTTTTGTGATTATTTCTTGCTATTTTGTGCATGCATATTCATTTGGGTTATTTTATGGACATAGAACTGCTTCATCGTTACGAGTTTGTGGGTTTTGAGCTTGTTGATTGATTCCATAATAAATGTACGAATTATTATATTCTTAGACTATCGTTTTATTTATTGAAAGTTTCAGTGTATGAGAGAAATACATCCTGAATGTAATACTAGACTTATTGGTATTTAGTTGTTGAACTCATGTGTATATGCATTATTTAATCCACTAATTTACTAGAAGGTTATTTGTAAGATATACGGGATAACAAAAAATAAAAATTTATGCAATAAAATAGTGTAGTTTTAAATAATATACCTCGTAAATCACAAGTACATCTCAGATTAACTTGAAGTTTACATTTTCACTCAAAATTCCCTCCCAAATTTCCCACATTTCCCATACCCTTAAGCATGCCATTTTCTTTTATGTCTTCGTCTCTTCTATCTTCTCTCGCAATACTCTCTTGCCTTAGTCAACATCCCTCTATTCCTTCCTCTCTCCTCTCTCACCACTTTCCGTTCTCTACCTTAGACAATGTTGCTCTCTTCTCTTGCATCCCTCATCACTCTCTTATCTCTTTTCTAAACATAGATCCTAGCCACAAATTCCAGCCACAAATTCTTCTCCAATCCTTCCATATTCTCTCTCCTTCTTTACCACTCTCCATTCTTTGCCTCAAGAAAGCACCCTCTCTTCTCTCACCCTCATTACTCTCTCTTCTTTCTCTCAACACGATCCAAACTACCGCCACCCTCTATCACCACCAACTCACACCCAAAGACCCACCTTCTATTTGTTAAATTGCGTTTTGTTTTGGATTGATTTTAATCTAACTTGGTATGATTTTTTATGCTAATTTTGTTTTTGATTTTATTTATGAATTGCGAATTTATTTATGCTCATCATTAAGTTATTGTTAGTTTTTGAATTAGTGTTGAATTATTTATGCCATGTAATTACACCCTCTGCCTAAATTGGGAGAAAAATTTGTTGACAAAGTTTGGGACAAAGAGAAATCGAGTGAAGGGATTAGGTTGTGGTGAGAATTCACAACGATGTGATCTTTTTGCATTTTCAAACAATAATGGTCTTCACAATGGATTATTTATGATATGTAGATAAACCTATACCAAAATGAGTGTTATGTTATTTCAGAATAAGGAAAAAATTATAGAGAAGAAATATAATCATATATCAATTTTCTACTTTGTTGATCATATTCTAAGGCTAACCAAGCCAACATTCCATGCTCTTGTCATCTATTTCCTTCTCTCTCTCTCTCTCTCTCTCTCTCTCTCTCACACACACACACACACAGAGAGACATTTTTTTTGTAGGCTTGGATCTAGAAGTCAAAAAGAAGAAAATAAAAAAACAAAATAGTAAAAGTGAACCCGATGTTTTAAGTTTCACGATCCCCTAATCATTTTATCTTCAAAGTTCACTCTGATTTATTATAGTATCCTAAACCTTCCATTTTGTCTCCATGCATAAAATTACAAACCAAAGTCATCATTTCTTTTTTCTTATTACTGCTTAATGGTGGTGTTGTTATAAGTGCTGGTCATTTCATGGGCCTTGAAGTGATTGATTCACAAATTGGTGTTGGTATGAATATCCCTATGTTTACATCACAAGTTCGTCATTTTTTCCGTCACTTTCACTTTTTCATCTTAATCATCAGTTCATTGTGTTGTTTTCTTCGCTCTATTTGTGTCTCTTTTCTTTTTGATTTTGTAATACCGTATCACTGATTTGCAAATTTAATTTTTTATTCGAGTTCCAACAATATTTTTGTTTATTATGGAATCTATTTACAATCGATTGGATTTGATAGGAAATAGAAAGCTATTAGAGTTATATTTGTGTGTAGATCCTTTGAGTTTGATTTTGGGTCTATTTGTTCAATTTCGATTCGGCAATATTGTAGTTTTATGTGAGGGAGGTTGATGAACAAAGGCTAGGGGATAGGTTGTGCATACCGTGAATTGCACATGTTACTACTAGTGAAAACGTGTACATATAGAAAATAGCTAAGTATCAACTAAAGTTTGTATTGACACATAAAAGTGATACTTGAGGAAACTAATAGAGAAAATCAAATAGAACTTAAGTTTTGCTCGTTACTCCTTAACTTAATGTAATCTTAGAATAATTACTAAGAGATGGAACTAGTAATTATTGATATGAAATATATCTTTGTCATTATAGATAAGAATTCTATCAGGAAAAAGTTAACAATTCTTCAAAGTTTAGTATAAGCATTTTGAAAAGTAAAAGCACTAAATAATTTTCTTCAAGCACATGTTGCAAATTATACGTTTGGATAAGTATATAGAAAATGGTATTATAGAAGAACTTGAACAATGGAGCATCACAAATGAAATTTTTTTTCTACCAATTGACAATGTTCATACACATTTTAAAACTAGTTATATAATATGGTTTAGATGTTATGTCTCTGAATTTGAAAAAGTAAGATATAATACATACTATACATAGGTATTAAGTGATATGATTTATAGACAAAAGATTGTAAAGTGTGTAAAATGAAAGGAAAATATAAATTTTGATTCCTTTCAGTATTGGAATTTCACCTAGAAACTTTGGGACAAAATATAAAAGTATTTTAACTGCTCATTGTATTTCCCTTCAAAAAAGTAGAAGATCGCAATTGATAAATCACCTAATATCTAGGAGACTTCTTAGAAATTTCTAAAAAAGAAACAAAGTTATTTGTGTTAACATTTGTTTAGAGCTTAATGCAAGTAGTAATAAAAATTACAATATAGTATATTTAAAGAGACTAAAAATTTGATAAATATTAACACAAGTTACCACCAAGTTTTAGAGAACCTTGTTGCCATCTATAGGCTGCTTGTAGAGCTATAAACACCAAGTGACTTAGATGCCTTGGGGATTTAGCAGACTTGTGCGTGAAAATATATGGGGAAATGAGATGTGCAGTAGATCGTGTCCTTACGATTATACACGTGAGATGCTAGACACAACCTAGAGGTGGAGTGAATAGGTTAATTTACATTAATGGCTCGAACAAACACCAATTTTAACCTAGTGTACCACAATTACCAATTCAAAGATTGCTTTGTCAATTAAGCGTTTGACCGCCCCCCATTTTCTCAACCAAAAAACGCCATCATGTGACTAGATGTAAATATTTGTCAATTGATTGAATTACATTCTAATTCAGCACGACCTCAATCCCACCAAAGCCAATCGATTACAAAACTTTTTTTGATGAATTGAAAGACAAGTAATCATTCATTCAAAAATCTAGTGCGCATGTGTGCGAATTCCAAGTGTATATACAAAATAAAGCAATTAAAGAACACAAACAATTTATTGACACAGAAACCCAACCGAAAAAAGTTGCAGGGAACCACTTGAGATTCACCAAACCTAATCCATTAACCCAAAATTAATTTACAAGTACTCGAGACTTATACTTAAACCAATACCATGGTTAAACGCTCATTTCCTTCAATAAACCTCTGATGCAAATTACCCCACCATAGTTATGGGTATTTTCACTTGAACGCCTCCACTACAATCGATCGTTTAGGCTCTTCGAACGACTTTCTCTGCCAAGATCCTTGGGATGCACACTTTTTCAATGGGTTTGCTAAATCCAAGCAAGAAATCCTACCTCAATGTGTGAAGTTGAGGTAGGATGGCCTTTGGTCTCTTAAGTTGTAGCTCTAAAATGCTTCCTTGATTTATAGGCTATGAATTAGGTTAACCTTGCAGACCAAGTAAACCAAAATTCACGAACAAACGCTCGAGTAGTGGGAGAACAATGAGAGGTCAGTTGTCATTGGAGTGAAAAAATGATCCAAACTAGATCTGGCAAGTACAATCGCTCGAGCCATTTGCCAACCTACGAGCAGCCAGAGGGTGTTCTCCATTGCCTAACTTGTCAGCCTTCTCCGATTTTATCCCTAAGTAATCAGAGACCATTCTAGCCGAAGACAAACGAGCACATGGCTGTCCTTACTGGTTTTAAAGTCAAAAATCAAGCAAAAACTTACCCTCTTAAGCACTAAAGAGTGTTGCTCAAGTAGAGACTGATAAATGACTCAATCTATCTTTTCAAAACACATTTAAGATTTAGAAAACTTTTTCAATGAAAAACCTTAGGATTTACTTACAAATATTCCCCATTCCATTTTTATAACCCTAATCATCCTAAGTCTAATATTAAACCAAGGGATCTAGGTCTCTAAGTCATTACTTTTGTCCTAAACTTGAAGGTGCATCGGAGTACTCATGATACGGCTTTGTAGCTTGATCTCCTCCTTTCCTTGAAGCTTAAGGATCTTGATCTTTGAAGCTTGATAATCAATGGAATTAGATTGAGATAACACAAGACTTCATGAAATTAGCCAATTACAGATAAAATCCTAACAATATAACTTTCCCATCTCTGTAGCTCTTTCTTAATTACAAATATAGTTTTAGGGATTGGGATTATTAGGTCTACACTGTGGGTTCACAATTTCATAACTTGTATTTACCTATAGAAGGGTACTTGGATTAAGACATTAGAAAAAAGAGCAAAGTGCAAGTCTCAGCTTGAAGACACAAATAAGCATCCAAGATAAAGTAGATACGTTTAACAACATAAGGGAGTACAATACCGAGACTTCCAAGTACAAAGCGAGTCTTTAAGCTTTGTGCTTATGCCTATGGTGTGTACACCATAAGGCATAGACACATTCCCAAAAAACTTGACTCTAGAAACTAGATTGGATTACCCTAAACAACAACAAAAAAATCCAGCAAATTTTGAGTCAATTGGAAAGTTTTGGTTGACTAGGTGGAGTAGACAGGAAATTTTTAGTCAACTAGGTGTGTTCGACTAAAAATTTCCAAAGACAAGGGCTCTATTTTTCTGAAGAAAACATGTTGTTTACTAAAACATTGTACTCAACTCATATGTATACCCCCTCATCTTCTTCAGATGAGTTTGATGGATAAGGGTTATTTCACATTCCAAAACACACCCACATACAACAGGAGAGAAAGAAATATGATTTTCCTCTTTTACCCTTTAAATCCAAGAAGAAGTAAAAACCGTAGTACGAAAAAAACAACTTAAGCTTAGTGATTAGCACAAAACATTGCATATATTGTATGATGTTATGCCTCTTTTATACTTGGTTTTGCTGTGATTTTGGGGAGAAATGCGTTTAATTTTGTGAGTGAGGAGTTTCGTGTAAATGTTGGTGAAAGGATGCAAATGGCTTGAGTTAAGCCCCCATTGAAGTGTTTGAAATCAATGAAGATGAGGGGATGGCTTAAAGGAAGGTTTAGAAGGTGAAGAATCCAAGAAAAATGCAGTTTGGGTGAAAACCTTCCGGAAGGTTTTGTCTACTGGAATGAACCTTCCGGAAGGTTTTGCTTATTGGTTTTCCATTTTAACTGTTCCTGCACAAACCTTCCGGAAGGTTTGTGTCGAACTTCCGGAAGGTTTTGTCCAGATTTCCCAGACAACTTGCAACTCAAGCTCTGCCATTTGGGGATCCCACCTATATTTCTCCAACTTGTCCCCTGACATCTCTTACACATCCATAGGCTTCCCATTACCCATGCTTGGACTTTGGGAGGCTTGGACATTTAATGAAGAGAGAGAGAAGAGAGGAAGCTAGGTGTGCAGGCTAGGCCTGTGTTAGCCTGCCCTCTCAATCCAATCAACCCCCTATTGATTGGAGGTCCATCACACAGACCCTAGAGGCTCCATGGACGTTTTTGGCAAGGAGATACACCATTATTCATCATAGATTGCAATATAGAGAGAGAAGCTCCAGAGGAAAAAGAAGATGTTCTAGAGAGAGAAGTTGATATTTTTTGCTTTTGCTTCCATACATTGTCTTTTAATTTCTTGTAAGACTTATTCAAGCTCTATTCAATGTCTTTAATGTCATTTATTACAAGCACATTTCAAGTTTAGTCTTACATTTTGGATTTCACCATTAATGCATTCAAGTTCTTCCTTTTCAAGATTTAAAATGGGTATTGCATATTTCACTTCATAGTTTAAGTTTTATTGCATTAAACTAAGTTCCAATCTTAATTTCTTTGCAATGTCACTTCATTACATTTATGTTCTTGCTTTAAATATGAGTAACTAGATTTTAAGTTGGCTAATCCAAGGGAGAACTCCTCTTGGGTATGCCATTTCAACTCATTTTCATTCCTCCTCGTAGTGTATGATGACCCGGTTTGACTAGGTTGAGTGTGGACGTGATTGTGAGTTCTTGATACACCGTAGAGTTGTCACGGGGTATGCTTGAATCCTCACCTCCATTTTGGTCCCGTGCTTCCTATGAATCAATCGAACATCTAAGCACCATTGGAGGAAGGTCTTGAATTGAGTTGACATTCCCATTGGAATGAACCCTTCGGATTAGCCAACACTTGTTCCATTTCAATTTCATCAAGATACAAACTCAACCCAAACTCAAACAACAAAAGATTTTTACATTTTTCCTTTTTTTACCAAAATTATTTTCAACACGATTCACCTCATTCCCTGAGGAGACGACTTTGGAATACGATTTCCAAGTAAAACACGACACTCGAAAGTCTCCCTGCGCTTTGGGAGCACTTTTGTAAAAACTGAAAAAAATTTGAACTTTTTATGAGAAAGGGCAAAACGGTAAATTGTCACAACGGTGCGGGTTGAGAACCCTTATTTTTATAGAGCTCGGATGACAAAACGGACCTCACCATTGGATTCGTCTCGCGAAATCTAGTTACCCAAACAATTTTCGTTGAATTCCGAAATATTTAGATTTTTTACGTTTTTCGAGGCGATGGGTGTCGGGTGACCTCAAAAAATATCCCAAAAACAAAATTTCTATAATTTTATTATAATTTAAAGAAATTCATATAAAAATATATTGAACTTAAACCGAGACGAAATTTAATCGTTTCGGGGCGAAAACAGACCCGGGAAAAGGGGGCGTGTGGCGCGACGTGGACCAAACGTTAAAGTGTAGAAATAGGGACTAAAATCTGATTTTTTAGAAAACTCTCTGCTGGTTTTCTGCTGGGTTTAACCTTGGAAGAAGAAGAGAGGAAAAAGAGAGAATTCCAACATTCTCTCTCAAATCTACGGAGTTCTGCCGGTCGGAATTCTTCGGGCCAAGTATTAAAGTCGATCTCCTCGACGAGGGCTACGCAGCCATACCAAAAACGAAGGATTTCACCGAAGATTCAAAAATGAGATTTTAAGGGAAGCTTGGGTTTGAGCTTGTGTTGAATCCTTGAAGCTTCCTACGTTGATTTTACGCTTCAAGATGTAGGGTTTTCATCCTACTTAGGTTTATTTCCAACCTAGGATAATTGTATGAAATGAGTAGGTTGTTAGATTTGATTTAGAAAATGCATATTGTATTTGAAATTTGAAATGGGTAGAATAAATTCTATCTTGACTTGAATACATAGGAATTGCTAGATTGTGGTTTCTTGAAATTTTGATAATTGGGTATGTGGAAATCACTAAATGTGATTTTTTGATTTATGTGATGAATCATGGTAATTATATGCTTTTGTTATAAATTGGCATGGAATATGTAGATATGTGGTTAAATGGTTCATATGACACTCGTACATATTGGACATGACATTGGTGCTGCAATTACACATTACATTGCATTTGCATGGAGGCAACGTATTCATGGGCATAAGGCATGAGTGTGGGTGTGTGTGCATAGTTGATCAAACACCATTATTGGTGAATGATTCATGGGCTCGGGATAGTTTGACTAAGGTTCAACTGAGTCACATGGTTTGCATTGAAAATAGGGTCGGGGTTAGCAAGAAGGGCTAGAAAATTCCCTCGGGTGCAAGACCCAGTGATTGAAATACGCACTCCCTTGGTTCAGCCCATAAAGTGTGTTGGTGTACGCGGAACCCTTGGTGGAAGCCCATGAATTCCGTGTGGGTTAGGTGACCCTTGGTGTAAGTCAATGAATACCCACCCCAAGAAAGACCCAGGATTTATAATGGTCATTTGATGTGCAACATAAATGGCGGATTTATACACATTGGCATTGCATTGTGTTGTGGGAGCTGGGGAGGGCTCGGGTTGAAGTGCATGAGTGAGTCTCACCTCATTTCATGGCATGGCATGGTGATTTCCAACATTGAATTGCATATTCTTGATTGGAATGCTTTGTGGCTTGTTGAATGTTGCATGTGAACATTTCATATGCACTTAAGTTGGGGAGTGGCCTATTTAGGAGATACCCTATTGAGCGTGGCTCACCCTTTATGGGAAAACATTTTACGTACGGGTTATACACCGGTGGATGGATCACATTTGGGGCCTCAAGGATGAAAAAAAGCCGACTTGTGGCTTTTAATCCATTTTTGTAAAACATTTGCAAAGTTAGTTTTTGGGCATGTAATGTATGTAAAAGAATTGTAATTTGAACTTGTATTAACTATGTTTGATGTACATTGGACCTCGGATGGGTCATGTCATTAAATGTTGTTATATGAGTATGGATAAATGGACCCGGTGTGGTCAATATTATATATTGGACCTCGGATGGGTCATGTGATTGTATGATTACACATGTTGTATTTTGGGTAGAGCTTTCCGTACAAATGAGACTCTGCCCAAATTTTGTTAAATTATGGATCCCGGTAAATGGGGCATAATGACGTGATATCGAGTTATACTGTATCCACGAGTATTCTGTGGGTTGATGGGTGATCAACGGGTTGACAAAGGACCCCCGATTTTTGGGGTGTCACAACTTTTGTTCACACACAGACACATTTTCATTCACCCACCATTATTCTATTTTCCCAATTCTTGCATCATTCCGAGGGAGAATGACAGTCCCTTATCCCTATAAGACATACACACATTTAGGGATGATGTCTGGAGATTAGGGAATACAATGGAATACATCAAGCATTTAGCTTTCCCAACATTAAGAAGTTATAATTCTTTCCTATAGTTGTATGCTCATTCTAGGACCACATTGTTTATCTTGGATATTTATTGGGGAGCTTCTAAGTTCTAGTAAGTGTATTGCATTGACCAAGAGTAAGACAATGCATTTATAATGAAAAAGAAATATTAAACTAACCCTAGGTAGGTGCATCGTGAGGGCTAAGTTAGCTCAGTTGATGGATTGTAGAAAACCTCTGAAAATCGTAGATAAAATAGTTTTTTAGGTTATTGTTGTAAATGTTAATTAAATCCTATATAGTTCCCGTGGGAGGACCTTTCAAGGTAGATCAGAGGATTGTTATTTTAGTATTCCAGAAGCTAATTGAGATTGGTTCATTAGCATGCTTTATGTTGATACTGAATCATGTACGGAAATAAGTTTGTTAGAAACTTGATTTATGAAAAATGAGATGCTAGTGTAAATTGAATAAGAACATACAAATTTGAATAAACTCATACTTTGATTTATATTGTTAGAGCATGCTTAATCATTGGCCATTTCGATATTCCTATCTTCACACATTTGAAAACACTGAGCTAGTAATACAATGAGTGAAAAACATAAAATGACCAAACTATCATTGGTTGAGAATCAACAAGTGACGACTGAAAAATATTTGAACTTAAGGAGGGAACTCGGGGAAAAAATTGATAGTCTTATTTACCTACTTTAAGACTCATTTAAGGTACAGTGTTGGGGCTTGCTAATATTAGTTTAATTTATATAAGCTCAAATTTTGATAGAATATCATAGAACATTAGATTGAGTGCGTCTTTAAACATATCTGCACAAGCCTTTTAAAATTTTCTAGATGGTCCTGCACTTATAGTTACTCGTTTGAAAGATGATTATAAAAGAATTGGGAGAGATGCGCAGTAAATCTTCCCTCACAATTATACATGTGAGATTCTAAACACAACCTAGAGGGGGGTGAATAAGTTAATTCAAATTATGGCTCGAACAAATACCAAGTTTAAACCTAATTATAAAGTTATGGTCCAATTAGTGAAGGATATTCTATTTGACTGATGGATCTGCTGTAGCTGTCCGAGTTTGGGTGCTTTCCAGTTGAGTTTTGGTGCCTTTTGTCACTTTTTATTTTATTTTTTAACAGCCTTTTTACTACTCTGTATCTCTTTGATGGATTCCTTAGAGTGGTGAGTTTTCCTTTATCCTTGAGTGTGTATTTATGAGAACTCTTACTTCTTTACATTTTCGATATCCCAAAACTTATGCCTTATAAACGAAAACTTTCGTTGTCACCAATCATATCTCATAACCTTTTTTAATATTAGCAAGACCATTTCCCTAAAAATTCATGATTAGCATCATTTACTAACTGAAAACAAAATGCTACTCGTTTCCTAAAATAGTCAATTATGGCATAGTAGGTAGCTAGCATGTCAATCCCAAAACATTACATCGATTTTCTAAGCTAGTTAAAATTAATGAATTTGAATAAATAAATAATCAATAGCCTAACTAAGCATCAACTCACACTTATCTCGGAAGCACAAAATTCCCAAAAGATTCAAGCCTAGACTTCCTTCCAACCTATAGTCTTAATACTCCTACCGGCTAACCCACAACTTACGGCTCCCATTAAAACCTAATTCCTAAGCTCTGATACCATTTTTTCACTCCCCAATTTCCACAAATAGGCATTAATGAAAATATTAAACAACAACCATGAGAGCATAGCTAAAATGAACCATTGCATAAATTAAAACATCCATCATTCAATATCTAACTAAACAAATCCCAAGAAACATAATTTAATCATCAAGGTTACAACCAAAACCTTTAAATATACCAAACCTCTCATCCAACTAGTGTAAAGTTAATAACATTCAGCTTTGTCATAAACCAAATGAACTACATTTAGATAAATAGAATTCTAAGCCTCGAGAACCAAGCAACTCCACTATGGTGATATGGAACCTTCAAACCCCTCGGGGTAAAAAATTCATTTAAACACTCTACGATATACATTAGAGTGTATCTCACGTTCATCACACCCACCCATTCAAGAGATAAAATACGAATTTTCAATAACATTTACATATCTCACAATTTGTAATTCAACAATTCTAAAAATTGAAGAGAAATCAAATCAAAACATGCAATAGATCATACAAAGATTTATCAAAATTTCCCATACTCAAGATCTAAGGTTTTTCATCGACAACATGTGATTTTGGATGTAAATCATGCAATTTTTTCAAGAAATGAATTATGCATCTAAAAGAATGTGAAATCAATGTAGATATATCATATATATTGATATATGAATCAAAAAGTTACACATAATAACTCTAATCCTCAATGAATAGATTTGAGAAAGAAATCCTACCTTAATTCATGGTTAATTGATCCTAATCATTTTAATGCGATTCCTATACATTAATCCTTCAAGATCTTGTCTTTTAAAATAAACCTAAAACACATCCCTAAGGTATTTATAGGGTGAAAAATAGTTCAGACGGATCACTGTGAAAATCGCCCTTACGTTCGAACTGAGCTTTTCCCATTCGAACGGAGCTTACTCCCAGTATCTCTTATTTTCGGTTCCGATTTTTCAGGTCAGACGCGCGTTGAAGTGGAGCCTTTCCCATTCGAACAGACTCCAAGATTGTGTAACATGTCCTAATTTTTCAAGCCAATTTCGACCAAGTTAGAAGTTGATTGAGGAAATTTTCATGAGCTCTTGAACTCTACTTTCGAATTCCACAAGAATCATCTCAATCGGACATTGGGGTAAAAATTTATTGCCAAAATACTGAGGTAGTGTCAAAATTTTTTTCTACCCAAATTTTCCCCGAAATGCGTTTTAACTTCGGAATACATTCAAACTTCTAATACACTCTATATCACCTCACCCAAGATTTCTCGACCTTTCGAATTCAATGGTAGCCATATTTTGACCTAAAAATATTTAGAAACTTACCTAACTACCCTTATCAAGCTTAAACGCCTTCAAAACTAAATTTGACATGAAAATCAATATGCGCGAAACTCAAATTCATGATCAATCTTTCTACAATGCATCAAGTTTTTTACTTTCATTTTATTTATCTTAGGAGAACTATTAGGATGATATAATCATTATTTTATTATAGCACGCAATCTTATAATCCATCCCCTAAAAGAAAGTTTCATCCTCAAAGCTTAATCATTGACTTAGTCTGTTTAATTCCAACTGGCCACAAGGTCTAAATGTATCTTCATCCTTTAAGCATCAAATTCAATACCATAATAGATTTTTCATACTCTAAATTTTGAATTCATCCCTTTAACTTGTACCATCATTGCAGTTATTAAAA
Source organism: Ilex aquifolium (assembly GCA_951799425.1). Lineage (NCBI taxonomy): Eukaryota > Viridiplantae > Streptophyta > Magnoliopsida > Aquifoliales > Aquifoliaceae > Ilex > Ilex aquifolium. The sequence goes on from OX637391.1 coordinate 30,951,442, forward strand.
GTCCTCAAGATTATTTTTATTCAATAGCATGCATTTATCACATTCATTCTCAATTTTTGACTATCACCCATACTCAATAATTCTATGCGATTGTCCAAACTAATTTATTATCATGTATAACTACTAGATCATCAACTTAATTGTCTACTCATCAAATACCACTTCTCTTTTGAACTCACCAATCCTTTCACTAACAAGGGAAACACGCAATCATTGCAATCTGGTAACAACTTTGACTCCCCAAGATTTAATATTGTAGGATCAACTCCTAGATTGCACACCCATGAGAAATTCTTCACTATACATTGGTTTATCCTTCCTCACGCTACATCTCACAATTACTTTCGTTTAAGGTACCATAACACTCTTGTACTTGTAACACCCCGCATTTTCGTTTATATATATGTATATAGATATATAGTAAATATTGTTGTAAAAAATGTGGATATGTGTAAGGATGTAAGGATAAATTATATAGATTGTAATAGTAGGAGAAATGCTATAGATAAATATGGATTGGGAAGTTGGAGTTTCCAAGACGTTTAAACTTGGAAAGGGTGACTATATGAATTTCTAAATATTTTTAGGTCAAAATAAGGTGTCCATTGAATCCGGAAGGTCGAACAACCTGGGAGAGGTAATATGAGGTGTATTGGAAGTTAGGAAGTATTCCGGAGTGAAAACACACTTAGAGAAAATTTGGATAAAAAGCAATTGGGACACCTTCTAGTATTTTGGTCATAACTTTTTATCCTTATGTCCAATTGATCTGAAATTTTTACATTACATAGTAGACATCTAGGGCTACAAAAATGTATCTCATGAACATTTTCCAATTCGACCTCTAAATGGGTCAAAACTGCCCTGGACGTCGAAGTAGCCGAAGTGTACCGGTACCGCGTACCGGTACCATACCGTACCGGTACCGCGTACCGGTACGACTACTCCAATAGCTTAACCGTACCGGTACCATATCGTACCGGTACCGCGTACCGGTACGATTTATCTGACGCCCGCCGAACAGTAAAAATCGGGATTTTGGTGTTTTAAAACACCATTTTTAGCCTCATTTGCCCCATTCTTCATCTCCACTCTCACACTAAACACTTTAGAACCCTAGGAGAGAAAGAAAGGAAGAGAGAAACTCAAGATCAAAAGGAGAAAAACACAAGGTTAAAGGGTGATTCAAGGATCAAACCCTAGAGTTTCCAAGAACATCAAGGTAGGGGTTTTCTCCCACTCACTTACATTGAGGCTAGGGTATTTATATATGTATTTTTTTGCTATCAATGGTATATATGCTATGGAATCATCATCTCTTAGGTTTTTTGCAAAGATTACATGTTGTTAGGGTTTAATAACCATGAAATCTCTTTTCTCGTTTTAAAACCCTAGTCTTTGGGAGAGTGATGTATTTCCTTCCTAAATGCCTTCTTTCTTATTAATTTCGAAACTTTAGTGCTTTGTGTTGGGGAGTAAAATAATGTTATTGCGATCTCATGTATTTTTCTTGGTTGGGTTGTTTGGGAAGCCATGTAATGAATTGTGAGAGGTTCCTTAGAAGGATGCTCACCCCTTCCCAAGAGGTTCCTTATAAGGATGCTTGGGAAGCCATGTAATGAATTGTGAGAGGTTCCTTATAAGGATGCTCACCCCTTCCCAAGAGGTTCCTTATAAGGATGCTTGGGAAGCCATGTAATGAATTGTGAGAGGTTCCTTATAAGGATGCTCACCCCTTCCCAAGAGGTTCCTTATAAGGATGCTTGGGAAGCCATGTAATGATTTGTGAGAGGTTCCTGGTAAGGATGCTCACCCATTCTCAAGAGGTTCCTTGTAAGGATGCTTGAGAATCAAAGACGATCTAAACGGAGGTGGAGGTTACCCTAAAGTATGCCACCTACCGAAAGAATTATTGGAAACTGTGTATGGTGGACTGGATTATATTTGGAAATGGTTTGCTAACTGTATAGTGGTTTCACTTATTCATTCAATTACTGTTGTTCCTTAAACTTGAGATCTACTAAAATATCCCTGTTTTACTTCAAATATTATATATGCTATTTGCGAAATGAGACCGGCCATTTTATATGCTTTTATAAACCTTGTTAGAGTTTGGGAGGAATGTTGCTACAGAGCTTCGTGCTCACCCCCTACAAACAACATATTTCAGGTCTTTGTCTAAAGGAGGAGCTCGGAACTGACGAGCCGGGACATTGGGAAGCTCCCGTAGAAGGGAACGTGGACCCCGAGGTGGACGCATAGAGCGACCTCCTTTCCTTTTTGTACTAGACTAGGATATTCATTTTGAACCTTGTAAGGTCTAGTTTTCTTTTGTTATTTCCGCTGCGCTACATTATGTGATTTTTGGAATGTAAAGGCCAAAATGGGTCTATTCTTTTGGGATAATGCTGTAAATTTTATGGATGACTTTATGAAGTCTTATTTATTGATGGATTATTCTAGTGCTCTCATGATGTGAATGTTTTAGAATGTAATGTCGTCCAGGGTGTGTTTTGGGGTGTTACAAAGTTGGTATCAGAGCCTAGGCTTTAGGTCTTACATGGGAGCTGTAGGTTATGGATTACCACTAGAGATGTAGGTTTAGGGTGGAGGAAATTGTTAAGTTAAATTTTGTATATGCCTTGTGCTTAAATCAAGACATCCTACATATCACTGTAGTTTATATCTGGCACATCAAGGGAACTAAATTATGGATTGATGTGCAGGATGGACGGGACGCGGGGACGCGGACGTGGGCGTGGCCGTGGAGGTCAAGCGAATCCACCACCACCACCACCTCCGGATGCCATGCAAGGCATTTACCAATGCTTGAGGGAGCTCACCACTTTGGTACAAAACCAAAATGGTAACAACAACCACACTAGTGGAGCTCATCCTCTCGCTCAAGTACCGGGCAATGAGAACGGAGACCGAAGGATGATAGCTCTTCGGGAATTCTTACGACAACGACCACCCAACTTCTAAGGGAGCTCCAATCCTTTGGAGGCGGATAGATGGATCCGCCGAGTGAAGAAGATCTGTGACGGCATGGGAGTTGCCGAGGAGTTGAGAGTGGGTTTGGCGACCTACCTGTTTGAGGGGGAGGCCGACTATTGGTGGGATGCCATAAAGAGGAGAAGGGACACCGACATACTCACTTGGGAAGAATTCGATCAACTTTTCCAAGATAAATATTTTCCTGAATCAGTCAGAGACCGAATGAAGGCGGATTTTCTTGCATTACGACAAGGTGGTATGACCGTGGCTGAGTATGAGAGGCGGTTCGACGAGCTCTCCCGTTATGCTACGGGATTTATATCTACTGAGGCCGACAGGGCCAAGCGCTTCGAGCAGGGTCTAAGGCCGGCTATTAGGGAGAAGTTGGTGGCTCTCAGGATCCGTGAATTTGGGGACTTGGTGGACAGAGCTGCATTGGTAGAGAGAGACATAGAGGATAGCCAGCGACGACAGGGCTTCTCGAGAGGAGGTCCGATCCGGACGGGTGCTAGCACTAGTGGGGCACAGAGACCGACACCATACCGTCGCCCAGACCAGACAGGGGGACAACGACTTTTGACAGCCCGAGGAGAGGGAGACACTCAGACTAGAGCTGGTTTTATCCCACGATCCTGTTTTGCATGCGGAGGTGTGGGACATCTTCGGATACATTGCCCAGTCTATCCACCTCAGGGGCCGATCCAGACCGCCAGACAGGTACCAGCAGCCCAACCACCACCACCGAGGCCTGCACCGCAACGACCGATACCAGCTCACGCCCCCGGCGGCGCCAACCAAGGGCGAGTATTTGCTTTGACTCAGCCGGAGGAGGACATTGTCAACGTCGTTGTGGAAGGTATCGTCTTTATTTATAATTCTTGGGCCCGCATATTATTTGACCCCGGTGCAACACACTCATTTGTACGCACGACATACGCACTTGATTTGGGATTGAGCTTCGCGAAGTTAAAGCATGTTATGAATATTAGCTTACCCACGGGAGAACGGTTAGACTCTAGCCGAGTCTGCAAGGATTGCGTGCTTCGCATTGGGGAGCACGAATTGATTGTGGATTTGATTGCTTTAGAGATAAAGGGGTATGACGTGATTTTCGGGATGAACTTGTTGTCTGCTTTCCGGGCGGTAATGGATTATTTCCGCAAGCAGATTACATTTCAGTTACCGGGAGGAGTCGTTTTTAGTTTTGTGAATAACCGAGATTTTTTCCATCCATTTCCTACTACGGGTAGTAGATTCTTAAAAGCGAAAGCGGGAAGTCAATTGAGTTTCTTAGCTAGCTTGATGGGAAATAACAAGGATAAACTCCACACGGATGTGGTGTTAATTGTATCGGAGTTTTCAGATGTTTTTCCCCGAGGAATTACCCGGATTACCGCCACATAGGGAAATTGAATTCAAGATCGATCTCTATCCGAGAACCGAACCCATATCTATTGCTCCCTACCGGATGGCACCTTTGGAGTTGAAGGAGCTAAGGAAGCAGTTGGATCATTTGTTGGCGATTGGGTTTATCCGTCTAAGCACTTCACCCTGGGGAGCCCCGGTCCTCTTTGTGAAGAAAACAGATGATACTCTACGGTTGTGCACGGATTACCGGAGGTTGAATCGGGTTACCGTGAAGAATAAGTATCCATTGCCGAGAATTGATGACTTATTTGATCAGTTGAAGGGTTCAAAGTATTACTCCAAGATTGATCTTCGCACGGGGTATCATCAGCTGCGGATTAAGGAGGAGGATATTCCTAAGACTGCTTTCCGTACCCGGTATGGTCATTTCGAGTATACGGTGATGCCGTTCGGATTGACTAATGCCCCCGCAGCCTTCATGGATTTGATGCACAGAGTCTTCCAGCCTTACCTCGATCAATTTGTCATTGTGTTTATTGATGACATATTGGTTTACTCACAGACTCAGGAGGAACATGCTCGTCATCTCTCTTTGGTGCTACAAACATTGAGAGAACATAAGTTATATGCAAAGATGAGCAAGTGTGAGTTTTGGATGAAGGAAGTGAAGTTCCTTGGCCATGTTGTGTCCGAGCAAGGAGTAGCGGTTGATCCCGCAAAGATTGAGGCCGTGATGAAATGGGAACCACCGAAGAACGTGACAGAAGTACAGAGTTTCTTGGGGTTAGCCGGCTATTATCGTAGGTTTGTGGAAGGATTCTCCAAGCTTGTAATGCCGATGACTCGCCTTACAAAGAAGGGGGAGAAATTTTCGTGGACTCAAGCGTATGAACTAGCTTTCCGCACCTTGAAGGAGAAGTTGACGACGGCACCTATCCTCATCATTCCGAGTAGTGGGGAAGGCTACAATGTCTACACCGATGCTTCACTAAGAGGCTTGGGATGAGTTCTAATGCAAGGAGGGAAGGTAGTGGCTTATGGCTCGAGGCAACTCAAGGTGCATGAGCAGAATTATCCCACACACGACTTGGAGCTAGCTGCGGTGGTGTTTGCTCTTAAGTTGTGGAGATGTTATTTATACGAGGAGAAATTTCAAGTGTTCTCGGACCATAAAAGCCTCAAGTATATCTTCACACAGAAAGACTTGAATCTCCGGCAGAGAAGGTGGATTGAGTACTTGGAAGATTATGAGTTCACGCTCAACTACCATCCGGGGAAGGCCAATGTAGTTGCCGACGCTCTTAGCAGGAAGTCTCGGGGTGAAATCAATTCTCTTGCGGTAAATAGGTGGAAAATGATTGATGCATTGGAGGAGTACGATCTATGGGTGGATGGACCGGAGTATCAACCCTATATATTCAACCTTATAGCTCAACCGACGCTTCTGCAACGAGTGGTGGAGTTGCAATGCTTGGATTCGGAACTCGATTTGATTAAAGCCCAATTGGAGAATGGAGAAGTGATGGAAGGATGGTCCTGGAAGAATGGAGAGTTGAGATATGGGGATAAGCTATGCGTTCCCAATGATTCGTCCCTAAAGGAGGAAATACTTGGAGAGTGTCATCGCTCCAAGTTTGCTATCCACCCCAGTAGCACAAAGATGTATAGGGACATGAAGCGTCAATACTGGTGGAGGGGAATGAAGCGAGATGTGGCCAAGTATGTGGCAAAATGTGCGGTGTGCCAGCAAGTGAAGATTGAGCATCAAAGGCCAGGAGGAGTCCTACAGTCTTTGCCTATTCCAGAGTGGAAGTGGGATCACATCACCATGGACTTCGTGTCGGGTTTACCACGGACGTCGCGTGGGCATAATGCAGTGTGGGTCATTGTGGATAGACTCACCAAGTCCGCTCACTTTTTGGGTATGAAGACCACGGATACATTCGAGACCTTGAGCCAGCTGTATATCCGTGAGATAGTGAGATTACACGGCGTTCCGCTCTCGATCATGTCGGATCGTGACTCTAGGTTTGTGGCGAGATTCTGGCAGAGTCTACAACAAGCGATGGGGACGGAGTTACATTTCAGTACGGCTTTTCATCCCCAAACGGATGGCCAATCCGAGAGGGTGATCCAGATTGTGGAGGATATGTTACGCACTTGCGCGTTGGACTTCAAGGGGAGTTGGAGCGACCACTTACCGTTGGTGGAGTTTGCTTACAACAACAGCTATCATGAAAGTATTGGGATGACACCGTATGAAGCATTATATGGAAGACCATGCCGATCACCGACGTGTTGGTTAGAAGCCGGTGAGAGTAGTTTGTTGGGACTGGACATTGTTCGAGAAACTACGGAGAAGATTCAACTCATCCGAGAGAGGCTACGGACGGCGCAAAGTAGACAGAAGAGCTATGCGGACCACAGACGAAGACCCTTAGAATTCAAGGTGGGAGACTACGTATTTCTCAAGGTGTCACCCAAGAAGGGCGTGTTTCGATTCGGCAAGAAGGGGAAGCTAGCGCCAAGATATACCGGACCGTTTGAGATAATCAAAGCGATAGGCAAGGCGGCATACCAACTTCGACTACCAGCCCAGCTATCCGGAGTACATGATGTGTTCCACGTGTCCATGTTGAGAAGGTGTCACTCGGATGCAACTCCAGTCGTGAACTTGGAGGAGATTGAAATCCAAGACGGAGCAATCTACGAAGAACAACCGGTAGAAATTCTTGACACCAAGGAAAAAGTGCTTCGCAACAAAGTTATCAGATTGCTAAAGGTTCGGTGGCAACACCATGGAGTGGAGGAAGCTACATGGGAACCGGAGCAAGAAATGCGGGAGAAGTATCCATATTTGTTCGCTACTTGAGGTAAGTTTCGAGGACGAAACTTTCTTTAAGGGGGGTGGATTGTAACACCCCGCATTTTCGTTTATATATATGTTTATAGATATATAGTAAATAATGGTTGTAAAAAATGTGGATATGTGTAAGGATGTAAGGATAAATTATATAGACTGTAATAGTAGGAGAAATGCTAGAGATAAATATGGATTGGAAAGTTGGAGTTTCCAAGACGTTTAAACTTGGAAAGGGTGACTAGACGAATTTCTAAATATTTTTAGGTCAAAATAAGGTGTCCATTGAATCCGGAAGGTCGAACAACCTTGGGAAAGGTAATATGAGGTGTATTGGAAGTTAGGAAGTATTCCGGAGTGAAAACACACTTAGAGAAAATTTGGATAAAAAGGAGTTGGGACACCTTCTAGTATTTTGGTCATAACTTTTTATCCTTATGTCCAATTGATCTGCAATTTTTACAGTAGATATTAGACATCTAGGGCTACAAAAGTGTATCTCATGAATATTTTCCAAGTCGACCTCTAAATGGGTCAAAATTGCCCTGGAAGTCGAAGTAGCCGAAGTGTACCGGTACCGCGTACCGGTACCATACCGTACCGGTACCGCGTACCGGTACGACTACTCCAGTAGCTTAACCGTACCGGTACCGCGTACCGGTACGATTTATCTGACGCCCGCCGAACAGTAAATATCGGGATTTTGGTGTTTTAAAACACCCTTTTTAGCCTCATTTGCCCCATTCTTCATCTCCACTCTCACACTAAACACTTTAGAACCCTAGGAGAGAAAGAAAGGAAGAGAGAAACTCAAGATCAAAAGGGGAAAAACACAAGGTTAAAGGGTGATTCAAGGATCAAACCCTAGAGTTTTCAAGAACATCAAGGTAGGGGTTTTCTCCCACTCACTTACATTGAGGCTAGGGTATTTATATATGTATGTTTTTGCTATCAATGGTATATATGCTATGGAATCATCATCTCTTAGGCTTTTTGCAAAGATTACATGTTGTTAGGGTTTAATAACCATGAAATCTCTTTTCTCGTTTTAAAACCCTAGTCTTTGGGAGAGTGATGTATTTCCTTCCTAAATGCCTTCTTTCTTATTAATTTCGAAACTTTAGTGCTTTGTGTTGGGGAGTAAAATAATGTTATTGCGATCTCATGTATTTTTCTTGGTTGGGTTGTTTGGGAAACCATGTAATGAATTGTGAGAGGTTCCTTAGAAGGATGCTCACCCCTTCCCAAGAGGTTCCTTATAAGGATGCTTGGGAAGCCATGTAATGAATTGTGAGAGGTTCCTTATAAGGATGCTAACCCCTTCCCAAGTGGTTCCTTATAAGGATGTTTGGGAAGCCATGTAATGATTTGTGAGAGGTTCCTGGTAAGGATGCTCACCCATTCTGAAGAGGTTCCTTGTAAGGATGCTTGAGAATGAAAGACGATCTAAACGGAGGTGGAGGTTACCCTAAAGTATGCCACCTACCGAAAGAATTGTTGGAAACTGTGTATGGTGGACTGGATTATATTTGGAAATGGTTTGCTAACTGTATAGTGGTTTCACTTATTCATTCAATTACTGTTGTTCCTTAAACTTGAGATCTACTAAAATATCTCTGTTTTACTTCAAAGATTATATATGCTATTTGCGAAATGAGACCGGCCATTTTATATGCTTTTATAAACCTTGTTAGAGTTTGGGAGGAATGTTGCTACAGAGCTTCGTGCTCACCCCCTACAAACAACATATTTCAGGTCTTTGTCTAGAGGAGGAGCTCGGAACTGACGAGCCGGGACATTGGGAAGCTCCCGTAGAAGGGAACGTGAACCCCGAGGTGGACGCATAGAGCGACCTCCTTTCCTTTTTGTACTAGACTAGGATATTCATTTTGAACCTTGTAAGGTCTAGTTTTCTTTTGTTATTTCCGCTGCGCTACATTATGTGATTTTTGGAATGTAAAGGCCAAAATGGGTCTATTCTCTTGGGATAATGCTATAAATTTTATGGATGACTTTATGAAGTCTTATTTATTGATGGATTATTCTAGTGCTCTCATGATGTGAATGTTTTAGAATGTAATGCCGTCCAGGGTGTGTTTTGGGGTGTTACAGTACTTCATGTTTTCATTCATTATATTCCCATCCAAACTACTCTCAAATGCATGGGTCTTGACATGGCGTAGCCCAAGACGTGCATGACCCTGTTTACTTAGGTTCCACTCATGAGCACACAAATGCTCATCCCAATCTCCTTGATAGAAAGCCATAACCTTTTTACGTCAATTTGAGCACTAGCATTTACCCTTAGCAATATTCCACACCATTAAAGAATCGTACCACAATTCTAAAAATCTTGTTTCCATTTGGATAAATATCTCCCAATCAATTCCAGTTTGTACTATCCCATCCTATGGAAAATCCTAAGTTTTGATGGTCTAGTGGACACCATGATGTTCCCAATAGTTGTAAACATCAAACTAAACACATAGTTATCCAAGAGATTGATTCTCACCTTTTAAGCTTATACTCTTTACATTCACATGTGTACCCATAACTAACAGTTAGTCCCAATATTATTAATTACAACCAACACTTTCGTTGCGTACTCTAACACCAATTATAATTCAAAAAACCAGCTCTCAAATTTAACAATTTTTGGACTACCAGTAGATAAGGATTATCCAAAAGTTCGTTGGGCTAGATTTTTCCCAAGTATACAAATGAAACCTAACCATATATGCCTTCCAATTATATCTTTCAAATCATCTACACTAATGAACCATCTATTCCCTCCAAAGATATTTTTTTTTAGCCTCTAACCTTCAGCTAGAATCACTAAGCACTGAAATCAATCCCTAGCGACTTCCACAAACCTCTCTATTCTATTTACGTTACATATAATATTGAATCCCTATGATTCAATCCGGTACAATATATATTTTAGAATATACTAAAAGGTAAAAATAGATTTGTAACGCCCCTAAAACCGGGGGTCCTTTGTCAACCTGTTGATCACCCATCAACTCGCGAAAAATACATGTGAATGCCGCATAACCCGACACTACGTCACAACATCCCCTTTACCAGGATCACAACAACTCAAGTTTGGGCAAAGTCTCCCTTATACCGGGTACTCCTAAACGCACAACATGTATACCATTCAACCACATGACCCATCTGAGGCCAAATATACCACAATTTATACTCTATTATTGCCCATTTACTTCATTTGAATAAAGGAACACAAAGCCCAAAAGCATGACAAAGCATTCTTAAAAATTTAGATTTTTAGGAAAACCTACCGGTAGTAGATGACCATGTTCTACCGGTAAAAAAACCCTCTGAAAAAGTTCTACCGGTAGGTTTGTCATCATTCTACCGGTAGGAAACCTCACTGGAAAAGTTCTAGCGCAAAACTTGAAGTTCTACCTTTAGGTTTTGCCTACTGAAAAAGTTCTACCGGTAGAAGAACTCATCGTTCTACCGGTAGATTTTAACAGTTTTCCTACGATTCCTTCCTTTTTCAATTCCAATCTATTACAAACTTATACAACCTCATACCAAACTCATATAACTTCAATTTTAAGCAAAATACAATTCATATGAGTTCACTTTACAATCCTTTACAATATCACATATCCAAAACTAAATAACATAAAAGTTTTTATTTTTTTTACAACACATGTTTCCAAAGCCACAACTCGACTTTTCTTCAACCATGAGGGCCCAATTGAGATCCGTCCACTGGCGCATATCCTACACCTGAAATGTTGTCCCCATAAAGGGTGAGCCATAATCAATAGGGTATCTCCTAAAGAGACTATTCTCCAACCTAGATGCATATGAAATGTTTACATGCAAATTCAACAAACAACAATTAATCCATTCAAGAACATGCAATTCATAATAGATTCTCTATACCATGCCATGTTATGAGATGAGACTCACACATGCAACTCAACCCGAGCCTTTACCGGCTCCCACAACCCATGCAATACCATGAGTATAAAATTGGGCATTCCAAGCCCTTGCCATTGATGTTGCACATCCAACGGCCTTTTTAAAAATAAACCATGTGTCTTTCTTGAGTAGCGGGATTTTGGTGTCTCACCGCTGGTTCCGCATACCGATACACTTTTTTGGACTTTCACCGGTGGAAGTGTATAAACCAGTAACTGGGTCTTGCACCCGAAGGAGTATCTAGCCCTTCTTGTTATACCCGACACAAGTTTTTTATGCAACCGTACGACTCTGTCGAACCTTGGTCCGACTGTACTAAGCCCACTTATCAACCACCAAGGATGGTGCTTGATCCAACCATCCACACACACCCACACTCATGTCAAACGCCCACAAATGTGATGCTACCCATGCTTATGGAATATAAATGTACAATTGCATTTCATATCATTATGCAACTAGGATCTCAATTGCAATTAGAATATCATGCTCAATATGTCATGAGCATATTATGAACAATTCAATATCCAACAACCTTTTTCATGGTAAATTACATCATAAGCATATAACCACCATCAACAACCTCAATGTCAGTATATCATATGCATATATCAACATTTCCCAACATCAAATTCCAAGGATGTTATAATATAATCAATGCAATTAACACACTTAATCCACATAGGCATTTAATCAAACATTTTCAAGGCACCAAATCATGTAAATACATAATGTGCCCAATTTCATCACAAATCTCAAGAAATCACAACAAGTAATTTCTTTATACCTAATTCATGCTAGAATTGATTTTAACCATTCTTAATACTCATTTCCCACATTTCAAGTACCATAAGTAAGTGCTAAACATGAGATTACATCTCTAACACCTTACCATTCCCATATATATTCCAAGCATGTTACAACATAATCAATGCAAATAACACACTTAATCTAAATAGGCATTTTATCAAACACCTTCAAGGCACAAAATTATGTGACACATATTATGCCCAAATATTCAAATTTCTCAAGAAATCACAACAAGTAATTTTTACATACTCAATTCATGCTAGAATTGATTTTAATCACTCTTAATACACATTTCTCACATTTCAAGTACCTATATTTTTCATGAATTTACCAAACAAGTAAATTCTACAAACTCAATTCATGCAAGATTGGTTTAGCATATTTCTATATCTATTTTCCACACTTTATTTACACTAAGAACACATTAAACAAGAGAATTCATCTCAAGTCATGCTACCCATATCATATGGAACTCTATGTTGAAAATAAACCTAATTAGGAAAAGAACCCTTCCTCTTGAAGCATAAAACAACGGTAGAAAACTTCAAGAACACAAATCAAGCTCAAACTCTTGATTTTCAAAATTTCATTTTTGAATCTTCAGTGAAATTTGCGATTTTTGGTACGTAGTTGCAGCCCTCGTCGTGTAGATGAACTTTAATTCTTAGCCTGAAGGATTCCGACCAACAGGTAGTTGTAGATCGTAGAGAGAAGTTGGAAAAATCTCTCTTTTTCCCTCTCTTCCTTCCAACATAAATCTAGCTGAAAAAAAATGGGGAGAAATCTGATTTTCTCCCCTATTTATACCCCTTGGAATGCTTGGCCCTCATTGCGCCACACGTTCTCCATTTTCAGGTCCGATTCCGTCCCGAAACGATTAAATTTCGTCCCGATTCAAATTCAAAATATTTTTATATGAACTTCCTTTAAATTATTTTTCAATTTTTGAAATTTAATTCCATTTCACATTTTTAGGTCACGCGACACCCACCTTGTAAAATGTAAAAAATTCGACTGTCTCGGAATTCAAATAAAATTGACTGGGTAATTAGATTTCGCGAAACGAATCCAACGGTGAGGTCCTTTTCGTCATCCGAGTTCTAGAAAAATTCGAGTTTTCAACTTGTATCATAGTGACAAATTACCGTTTTGCCATTTTTTCATAAAAATTCAAATTTATCCGAGTTTTACAAGATTGCTAATTCTCCCAATAATATCTCTCAATTCAATACCACTAGATTTCTTGTAACATAATCAAAACTAAAACAAGACTCCTAATAATTTAACTAATGTTCCTCAATTTAACCACATTAGTCGCCATAGCCTTAATAATTATTCATGATTTGTAAAATGATAATGATATGCTAGTTAGTAGAATAACCTCTGTCTTTTATCCCAAAATTCGATTAATAGTTTCTCCACTTAGGTTAAAACTCATTTTTTTTTCATCTTAAGCTCGCACTTATTCTTCTTAGCATATCTTCTTAGCAATTTGGTTTTGACATAGATTCCTCAAATTACATCCTTCCAATTGCCATAATTAACCGTAAAGATTTCTTTTTCAAAAGTTATAATTTGCAACGCTCAGACCAATAATTTTCAAATCTAACCTATTCAGCCCTATCTTAATGATGTATTAAGAGACACATGAAAACTCTATACTCTACAGCATAACACATGAAAACTCTATACTCCACACCCCAATAAAGTTCACACCAAACCTTATGTATCATCCTTATTCCAATAATTTTTTACTATATTTGATCTCAAGTTTTTGAACATCTATAGTCTTTAGTCCAATAATATTTAGTCAAAGATAACTGCCAACAATTAATTAAACTTCCTTAATTTTCTTTCCATAAGGCTACATATTTTTATTCATACCTTGAAATTTATTTGCAATCCAAGTCAACTATCAACCCCAAATTCAACCAAAAGAATTTTGATTGGTATTAGCTTTAGAGAGTCTACGGGCAGTGAACTAAGCCCACATCAGAATAATATTGCCTAATTATGTCATCCTCAATCAGTCTTCCGTTTGTGAACTTTTCAATAATTCAAACTACCAAAATTTTCCAAAGTTGTGTACCCCCAAAGTTGTCATGCGTTTTTGGCTTCCAAAAATATAGCCAACACTAATAGTCGGACAGAATACATAGAATCGTCATGACACCAAACCATAATAACATTCTATCTCGTAATCCCTCAAGATACTTCAATTGACACTGGGGTACTCTAGATCAAAGTCTAAAAAGTGGTGACAACTTGCCTAAGGATAAGTCCTCAAAAGTCTAAAAAAAAAAAGTACAACACTCTGCTATCTTAGAAATAACAGGGTACAAATTTTGGCCAACTTTGGAAAATAAATTGATTCAACTCAGGAAATTCTAGCATGTGCCCCATATATGGTTGGTATATGAGTTTAGCTTCTAACAAAACAAAAATGATGCGTAATTTGGACTTTTTGACAAAAATTTGTGGTCCAATTAGTGAAGGATATTCCACTTGAATGATGGTTTTCCGTAGTTGTCCAATTCGAGTTTGGGTGCTCTCTAGTTGAGTTTTGGTGCCTTTTGCCATTCCTTAATTTATGTTTTCATAGTCTTTGTGGATTCCTTGGAGTGGTGAGTTTTCCTTTATCCTTGAGTGTGTGTTGTGAGACCTCTTACTTCTCCCCTTTTTCTCATACCTTTTAACCATAGATCCACTAGACCATTTCCCTAAAAATTCATGATTAGCATCACTTACTAACTGAAAACAAAATACTATTCATTTCCTAAAATAGTCAATAATGGCATAGTAGGTAGCTAGCATGTCAATCCTGATTAGTACTTAAAATTAGCATTTTTACTATGCCTTTTTAAAACTAATTATACTTTGATGGAGTCTAAGTGATGTCATTTCTGGTCTTTAAGGGAACAAGGACTCAAAGAACAAAAAGTATGACACTTGAGTATAACACCAGCATATTAGGGAACAAAATTGGAGAACTTTGGAGCACTGCAAGAACGTTCGAACGTCCATTTGAACTGTGAGCAGACCTGACTACTGAGAGAAGGCGTGTTGCAGCCAAGAAAGAAGACTCTGAGGTTCTAAAGCACTTGAGTGCCACTTTCGAACGCCAACTCACGTTCGAATGTCCACTTGAGTTGATTGAGAACCAGACCACTTGAGTGAGAGGGTCAGACCACATCTGGCGTTCGAACGCCCATAATACAAAGACAGAAGAAACATTCGAACGGCAGACAATGTTCGAACGCCTATAAAGCAAAAAACAGAGACAACGTTCGAACGCCAACTCACGTTCGAACGTTCTCCACAGACTGGCTGTAGAGTAGTTGGTTTTTCACTTGGACTTGAGCGGCATACACTATTCCTTCACCCCCTCTTGTCTCCTTCTCTTGCCTATAAATACTCTCATTGTTGGAGAGTTCAAGGAAGCAGAGAGGTTGATGAAGACTTAGACTCCAACTCATATTGTAGAATTAGCTTACATTTCCTTGTATGAAGTAGTTGTTTTAGAGATTAGTTTGGCTTTAGTCCAACATCTCTTAGCTTATTATAAAAGTAGTTCTATGCTTATGCTTTCATTTACATGCATAGAGGGAGATAGCTCACCTTTGGTTGTGGATCACCCACCAAAAGTGACTACCTTTCTTCTACTTTTAATTTGTGTATCATTCACTTCCATTGCTTGAGCTTCTTTCTTCCCTTAGAGGAGTGAAACTCTTCCACTTTTCTAGAGCTTTGCCAAAGCCGTGAATGGTGGAACGTGATTCACTCATTCTTTGTCGAAGATCGGCTCCTTGTTTATTTTGCTTTGCTTTGTGATCCCTCTACTTAGAGGAATGAGCATCATTCACTTTTCTAGCTTTACCAAAGCCATGAAGAGTGAGTAATTTCTCATTCACTTTTTAGTAAAAGGAGAAGGGCATGTATAAATTATTCGGACGTTATATTTGTGCAATTTCGATTATGCTTAATGCTTTATATTATCCATGCTTATTGAATGATTGATTGCATCTAGCAAAACTAAGGTACTTTGTATAACCAGGAGTTCTTTCTATAACAAAGATAACTCTGGTATAGAAAGACTCATTGGTTCAAGATAAGTACCCCGGCTAGATCTTCATGACTACCCTTCAATCTTCACCATTATTGTGCTTTAATTAAAGAATGGAAATGGAATATTATGGTCATGATTCGATGTCTTGTAGAAACACTTGCTTGTTTGTAGACGGGTTAAGTCTCGGCACAGACAATTCTTGTAAACTTCTAGAAAGACATCGGAATCATGTTCTTAATTCTCTTAATCCACATTTATCTTCCGATTAACCTGTTGTTGACACGGGGGTTAATTGAGTTATCAAGCACAAATATAGCAAATCGGATAACTAACTACATGTCTAGATCCTTGAGCTAAAGAGTGACTCTTTTACATTAGAGCTTATCTCATTTTTTGTTTAGAAAATTCTCTTGGAAAGAATCTTATATTCTGTCCAGGAAATCTCACACCTCACACAACTCCAAAACTCAAGGGTTACAATCAATAGGTCTCGACCACTGCTTACCCCAAAACACCAATTGGAACATAGGGCATACTGGGCTATGGAAAGTCATGTCACCTACCTGTGGAATTGGAACATAGGACATACTGGGCTATTAAAGCAATGAATTTTAACCTGGATAAGGCTGGACTAGCAAAGAAACTTCAGATAAATGAATTGGAAGAATTGAGAAATAAAGCATATGAGAATGCTAAGATTGCTAAAACCAGGATGAAAATTTTTCATGGCAAAAATATTGTGCGGAAATATTTTGAGCCTTCTCAAAAAGTCTTGTTATTTAATTCAAGACTCCGCCTCTTTCTTGGTAAGTTGAAGTCAAAATGGACTGGACCTTACATTGTCAAAAAGTTGTTTGGACATGGAGCAGTTGAAGTCGAAAATCCCTCGAACGGTAATATCTTTACTGTTAATGGTCAGCGGTTGAAACCATTTTTGGAGGATTTTGTTAAAAATGTGGAAACCATTTTTTTAATGGAACCAGAATACTCCTCCAAAATTCGTGCCTGCCGACACTCAAGTGGATCGGGTCAAGAAAAATCTAACCCAACCCGACCCACTGGGGCGCCTTTATAAGGCTCCCACTCTTTTTCCTCTTTTCCCCAGCCGCCGCTGTTGCCCCCCCCCCCCCCAATCCCTCCTTCTTCTTCCTCTTCTTTTTCTTCATTTTCTTCTTCATTTTCTCTGTTATCTGATAAACAACCCATGACCACTCATTCTACAAACACAATCTTTTGCTTCATGTTTTGCATTTTAATCTTATATTTGCTCACGGGTGTTCTTCTCTTGTTCGCACTCACACACAAGGATTTTCAGCCTACCCGAAACCCAGATCTGGGAAAAGATGAGTAATTTGTGTATTTTTATTTGTAGGTTTCGGAAAATGAACAGATCTCCACCATTCAACCTCAAAATCCAAGATCCGTAAACTGGTAAATTCGAAACATTGGGGACAATGTTCTGTTTAGGTTGGGGGGTGAGAACTACAGTTCATATTTGCCACCATGTGCCCATAAATTTTTAAAATTTTTTGTTGTTTTTTGTTGTTGTTTTTGTTGTTGTTGTTGTTGTTCTAATCATATTATGTACTTTGCCTAGTATAAATTGATGATTATGTCTGTGAGTCAGCTTTAATCGTCTTTGTGACTGGCAGACGTTAAAGAACCAGATATTGAGTCTTAAAGCTTAGGAAGCATGGATGTTAAACTTTTTTGATTTAGTCTAGGAGTTCTACGCACTTTTCCATCTGATGTGCATATTGTGATCATGAGAAAAGCAAGACTGGTAAGGAAGGCCAAAATCCAAGAAAAACAAGCGAAACCCCTCTATGGCAGAATCACATTTGCTAAACGTCGTCGTGCCAAAAGACTTGGTGCTTGTAAATAGTGTGTTAGAGTCTTTCATGAGAAAAGATATAACCAGTGTTCTGAACCAATTTCCGGTCGCGCACTCAATCGATTAGACTGGATAGTGAATGGGATGAGTAAGGATTACCCTGATACGCCATGCTATTCCGGTACTTTGCTTAACCGGTTTGTGAGAGAGGAAATTGGGAGTCACTGGTTGTCCTAACTACACAGACACAGAGGGAGACTCGGATTAGATTATTTTCTGTAGGAAATTGTACTTTTGTTGGAATGAAAGCCAAAGGTCCGAATTTTTTGTAAAAAGTGTAAAAATCTTCTTGTACAAACTCTTTTGACTGAAATGAAAATATGGGCCGAGTAAGGAATGTCCCAGAATACCAACCTGAAGCGTGGGTTGGGACTTATCCTGAGATGCCATAGGTTTTTAATTTAAAAATTGTGTGTTTAGCCCTCTCTGATTTTGTATAGTGTAGTGCAGAAATTTTTGATTTTTGACTCAACGTTCGAACGCCAGGTGACGTTCAAACTTTAGATGCTTACAGTACTCAGCCTCTGATGAAACTTAAAAGTACTGGGAGCTCAGCCCGTTCGAACGCCAATAGAACGTTTGAAAGCCAATAGACCGTTCGAACGAAGAGAACTTACAGTACTTTGGTCTCTAACAGAACTCAAAAGTACTGGGAGCTCACAACGTTCGAACGACAACCACGTTCGAATGATCTTTTAAAAATCCTTCTATACACGTTCGAACGTTACCCACGTTCGAACATCACTTCTCAGACTATAAAACCCTGGATCGTCTTCCCCATTTCAAAAACCCCAAAACCCTTCAAAACCCCTCAAACCCTAGGTTGTCCTTTCGCTACCCAGACCTCAAAGCACCCCTTATCACCCATTTCTACCTAAAATCACAAGACCCGATTTCCTACTGCTCTAAAAGCTGACAGGTACGACAATTTCTACCAAAAACATGTTGTGGTTTGTGAGAGAGATGTAGTTTTGACTGATTTTATTGAGTTGGGTATAATGGCGGAGATGGAGAGGAGGGGTTGGGTCTTGTATTTGCAAAACGGCGGAGAGGCCGCAGTAGACTTGGTGCGGGATTTTTACTCCAATGCCGAGATCGTCAATGGGGCGTTGAAAAGCTATGTGAGGGATATCCACATAGATGTGGATAAAGATTACATTTGGGGGATAAGGCAAGAGGTGCCTCGGGTACCAAGTCCCGCCTATCCCCCGAGAAAGAATGTGGCGATGAATGTGGTGGGGAAGGAGCTAACGGGAGTGCCTAATTTTTCTTGGACTGGGAAGAAATTCTTTAAACAAGGAGAGTTGACTGATAAATATAAGATGTTGAACTTGATTGCGGTGGCCGACTTTGCTCCGATAGGAAGAAAAAAATGAAATCCTCCCCGACATGGCCCGACTCTTGTATGCAATTGGAAAAGGGCAAAGCATCGACCTCCCCTCCCTAGTTTTGACCGAGATGAAGAAAGGGTGTGATGTGAAGCAGAATTCACTTCCCTTCGGCACCCTAGTGACTGAAATATGCAAAAATCATGGGGTTAGGGTGAGGCCAGAAATGGAGATTCAAAAGCCAATGGGGCCACTGAATAAGGCTTCCTTCCGGAGAAGCCAAGGTCATAGTGGTGACCCAACGGCCAGACAGGAGATGCCCCCTACCCATGGAGTGGATGAGGTGCAAAAGGAGCTTGATGCGGAGGAGGAGAGAGAGATGGAGGAAGAGAGAGAGCAGCCACAGGAGGCAGGCCCCAGCACCAGCAATCGGAGATCACTGAGAGACATGATGCTTGGCATCGAAGCCAACCAAGACAAGATTCTTCAACAGCAGGAGGAGATCCTTGGCCTTTTTAGGGGTGGACAGGGTGGACCTAGAGGACTTGGTGGAGGAGATTGATTTCTATTCTTGATTTTGTGTGTTTGTTTCTTCATGTTTGGTGTTTTAGTTTGTTGTGAATGATAGTTCCTTCTTTTATGAGTTCCAAGCTTTTTTTGTGAATGAATTGGATCATTGATCTTTGGTGTGAACAAATCATACTCTATGAAATGAATGGTTCAATTTATCACTTTTATCTGTTTTAAATGCATAGGTAGATTTAGCTTAATATTGATATATGATGGAACGAATGTGGATACTGAGAATGTTTGTTAAAGTGACTAAGCACATGATCGGTTTGACACCTCCACTTATCAATCGAGACTTAAAACCACAGTTCTTGAAAAACTGGTATTTTCTCTATGCTTAAATTGTCAAATGTATATTGGTATTTGATATTCCTAAGGTACAAGATGACCAAGCTCGAAAAAGGAACTGATATATAACTAACATTCCACGAGAAACCTAACATAACCAGTGGAGATGACAAGGAATACCATGGTAGGTTTTGAGCCTTGCTTTACTTTTGAGAGACAATCAACATTTACTTAAGTAAGGTCTTTCACTCTCAATTTTTTTGAATAATCTCATTAACCTTGCTTTGATTGACGCAATTAAAAGTGATTGATTGACATATCCTACAGAGAACATTCGCATACGACACATACATGTGCACATGCTCGAGAAATGATCTTAGACCATCTTTGATTTAATTTTGAGCCTTAGCCATTTCTTTTACAAAATTATATCCCTAGTTAGCCATGCTTGTGCCATCAATGTATGATCTCTTCTTCGATAAACCCGTATGATTACCAAGCCACAAGAGAATATACTTGACATACCTTTGCTATCTAACTTTCTTGCACCCTCTTAGATGATACAGAAATGCAAGGAAAAGGGAAATAACTATGAAGGCTGCTTTTCAATGACAAGAAAAATCGATGGATACAATTAAAACATAAAAGGAGCAGAAAGGCAGGAAATTGCCAAGAAAGTGAAAAATGAAAAAAATGAAAGAAAGAAATATCGTTTCTGGGCAAAATGTCGAAAAGCCAGAAAGAAGTGTGCTGCATTACATAAACGGAGGATAGCTTTTGAATACTATTGACGTCATTTCGTTAGCCACTGACCTCTGGCCACATTACAACCTATGAAAAGCCCTAATTGATCTCAAGTCTGTTGCATGCATGTGTTGTCAACCAAAAGTGGGATATGGTAAATGGTATTTCTTTAAATTGCATCAATATTCTTCCATGAGATTATGCCAAACATGCTTAGTTTGTTTTCTTAAACTTCACTCCCTTACTAAAATTGTTCATGTGATTTTTTTGACTGGTCATCTTCTGATCACATGCCCCGTGAGAGACAAGTCACTATAATCGGAACGAACTTTTGCTGAGAGCATTCTACGAGAGGTTTGTGAAATCAAAGCTATCCATGGAAGGTGGTAAAATAGAGTGTTTGTTATATAACAATTCTTGTTGCTAGAATGATCATTCCTACTACATAGGGAATTCCAAATACCAATGTAACAGATGCTAATTTTTGCATAGAATCAATACCTACGAAAGAGGGACAAGTGGAATAAAATTCAAAATTGAGGGTTGGGTGTCCCAACGACCATGATGTTAATTTACTTTAACCAGCAATCTCACATACATATCTGTTCGACTGAAGTTTGTGGGTAGCTTCACTGGAAACGCTCACGAGACAACACTCGTCCGCTAGGATAAACCTAGGGGTTCAACGGCTTGTTGCATACGCTAAATGCAACCGGATGATCTACGAAAATGGCATTAGGAGTAGATTTTCAATTATTGTATTACTAGAGACTAGCAATATTTAGGTTGGGGGTGTGATTAGTACTTAAAATTAGCATTTTTACAATGCCTTTTTAAGACTAATTATACTTTGATGGAGTCTAAGTGATGTCATTTCAGGTCTTTAAGTGAACAAGGACTCAAAGAACAAAAAGTATGACACTTGAGTATAACACCAGCATATTAGGGAACAAAATTGGAGAACTTTGGAGCACTGCAAGAACGTTCGAACGTCAACTCACGTTCGAACGTCCATTTGAACTGTGAGCAGACCTGACTGCTAAGAGAATGCGTGTTACAACCAAGAAATAAGACTCTGAGGTTCTGAAGCACTTGAGTGCCACGTTCGAACGCCAACTCACGTTCGAACGTTCACTTGAGTTGATTGAGGACCAGACTACTGCATAGAGTGTGGAAATGAACTTCACAGAAGACCACAGACCACTTGAGTGAGAGGGTCAGACCACATCTGGCGTTCAAACGCCAATAATACAAAGACAAAAGAAACATTCGAACGGCAGACAACGTTCGAACGCCTATAAAGCAAAAAATAGAGACAACGTTCGAATGCCAACTCACGTTCGAACGTTCTCCACATACTGGTTGCAGAGTAGTTGGTTTTTCACTTGGACTTGGGCAGCATACACTATTCCTTCACCCCCTCTTGTCTCCTCCTCTTGCCTATAAATACTCCCATTGTTGGAGAGTTCAAGGAAGTAGAGAGGTTGATGGAGGCTTAGACTCCCACTCATATTATAGAATTAGCTTACATTTCCTTGTATGAAGTAGTTGTTTTAGAGATTAGTTTGGCTTTAGTCCAACATCTATTAGCTTGTTATAAAAGTAGTTTTATGTTTATGCTTTCATTTACATGCATAGAGGGAGATAGCTCACCTTTGGTTGTGGATCACCCTCC
This sequence comes from Ilex aquifolium, assembly GCA_951799425.1. NCBI lineage: Eukaryota > Viridiplantae > Streptophyta > Magnoliopsida > Aquifoliales > Aquifoliaceae > Ilex > Ilex aquifolium. The sequence goes on from OX637391.1 coordinate 30,974,002, forward strand.
AAAAGTGACTACATTTCTTATACTTTTAATTTGTGTATCATTCACTTCCATTGCTTGAGCTTCTTTCTTCCCTTAGAGGAGTGAAACTCTTCCACTTTTCTAGAACTTTGCCAAAGCCGTGAAGGGTGGAACGTGATTCACTCATTCTTTGTCGAAGATCGGCTCCTTGTTTATTTTGCTTTGCTTTGTGATCCCTTTACTTAGAGGAATGAGCATCACTCACTTTTCTAGCTTTACCAAAGCCATGAAGAGTGAGTAGTTTCTCATTCACTCTTTAGTAAGAGGAGAAGGGCATGTATAAATTATTCGGACGTTATATTTGTGCAATTTCGATTAAGCTTAATGTTTTATATTCCCCATGCTTATTGAATGATTGATTGCATCTAGCAAAGCTAAGGTACTTTGTATAACCAGGAGTTCTTTCTATAACAAAGATAACTCTTGTATAGAAAGACTTATTGATTCAAGGTAAGTACCCCAGCTAGATCTTCATGACTACCCTTCAATCTTCACCATTATTGTGCTTTAATTAAAGAATGGAAATGGAACATTACGGTCATGATTCGATGTCTTGTAGAAACACTTGCTTGTTTGTAGACGGGTTAAGTCTCGGCACAGACAATTCTTGTAAACTTCTAGAAAGACATCGGAATCATGTTCTTAATTCTCTTAATCCACATTTATCTTCCGATTAACCTGCTGTTGACACGGGGGTTAATTGAGATATCAAGCACAAATATAGCAAACCGGATAACTAACTACATGTCCATATCTTTGAGCTAAAGAGTAACTCTTTTACATTAGAGCTTATCTCATTTTTTGTTTAGAAAATTCTCTTGGAAAGAATCTTATATTCTGTCCAGGAAATCTCACACCTCACACAACTCCAAAACTCAAGGGTTACAATCAATAGGTCTCGACCACTGCTTACCCCAAAACACCAAGAAGCGTTCCCCGAGGATTCGACTCCGGACTCAAACCGGATTATTACTACAGCTTGACCGCCTGCACTTGGGTGTACACATTTCGGATCAAGTCAAATCCCAAAACATTACATCGATTCTTCTAAGCTAGTTAAAATTAATGAATTCGAATAAATAAATAATCAATAGCCTAACTAAGTATCAACTCACACTTATCTCAGAAGCACATAATTCCCAAAAGATTCAAGCCTAGACTTCCTTCCAACCTATACGCTTAATACTCCTACCGGCTGACCCACAACTTACGGCTCCCATTAAAACCTAATTCCTAAGCTTTGATGCCATTTTTTCACTCCCCAATTTCCACAAATAGGCATTAACTTAACTATTAAACATCAACCATGAGAACATAGCTAAAATGAACCATTGCATAAATTAACCATGCATCATTTAATATCTAACTACACAAATCTCAAGAAACATAATTTAATCGTTAAGTTTACAACCAAAACCTTTAAATAAACCAAACCTCTCATCCAACTAATATAAAGTTAATAACATTCAACTTTTTCATAAACAAAATGAACTACATTTAGATAAACAAAATTCTAAGCCTCGAGATCTAGATCCACATCTTCATTCACCTCAAACTCCATTTCCACGTGCTCACCTATAGTGGTGAGTAGACAAGCCTAGTAGAGAAACTCTCTCAAACCTAGACAAGGTTTATAAAATTGATAAAATAGGTAGGTCGCAATTTTAACAAAATAACATATATTCGTTTGAAGTAAAACCAGTGACATTTAACGATCTTAGGTGTACGATACATGAACAATAAATCCACAGTGGAATCAAATTATTTAAGAAAAATCACCTCCTAACAAGAATATCTCAAGTAAAAAAAAGATCATAGCGAACATATTTCTCATCCAAAAGAACCATAACAAATATATCTTATGTATGCATGTTAATTAATTGGAATTCCAACATCGACTATACTTACTCACACCCAATTCATCAAATCCATTCCAAGCAGGGTAACGACACACACTTTAAGAAGTGCGTATATTGATGCATCGACATTGTTGAAACCTTCTTATAACTAGTATAGTAACTCCCAGCCTCGATCACCACGAGTGAATAGTGCAAACTATTGGAATCTCGTGAGGAACCAAGTAACTCCACTACAAGTGATACGTAACTTAAACCCCTCAAGGTAAGAAACTCAGCTAAACACTCAGCAATATGCATTAGAGTATATCCCACATTCATCATACTGGCCATACATGATATAAAATATAAATTTTCAATAACATCCAATATCTCACAATTTGTAATTCAACAATTATCAAAATAGAAGGGTAATCAAATCAAAACTTGCGAGAGATCGTAAAAAGATATATCAAATTTTTCCATACTCAAGATCTAAGGGTTTTTATCGAGAATCTGTGATTTTAGATGTAAATCATGTAATTTTTCCAAGAAGTGAATTATGTATCGATGAAATCAATGTAGATCTATCATATATATTGATATAAGAACCAAAAAATTACATATAATAACTCTAATCCTCAATGAAAAATCTTACATTAATCTGTGGTTAATTGATCCTAATATATTTTGATGTAATTCTTATGCGTTAATCCTTCAATATCTTGCTCTTTATCTTCTCTCCCAACTCTTCTGCACTTCATAAGGTTAAAAACTATTAAACAATACCTAAAAAAAAGTCACTAAGGTATTAGGGTGTAAAATAGTTCAAACGACGTGGATCTGATCATTGTGCAAAATCGTGCTTGTCTTCGAACGAAGCTTACTCCCATTATCTCCTATTTTTCTATTCAGGTTTTGTAGGTCAGATGTGTGCTTGAGCAGAGCCTTTCCCATTTGAACGGAATCCAAGATTATACAACCTGTCCTAATTGTCCAAATCAATTGTGACCTAGTTAGAAGTCGATTTAAGAAAATTTTATGAAAGACACTTTTATAGCTCTTGAAGTCTACTTTTCAATGTCGTAAGAATCACCTCAATCGAATATCAAGGTAAAATGTTATTTCCAAAATAATGAGGTAGTGTCAAATTTCTTCTTACTCGAATTCTCTCAAAAATGATTTTTAACTATGGAATACTTCCAAATTTTTAATACACTTTATATCACATATCTCAAGGTTTCTCAACCTTCTACATTCAATGGTATCATTATTTTGACCTAAAAATATTTAAAAACTTACCTAGTTATCTTTCTCAAGTTTAAACGGATTTGAAACTAAATTTGACACAAAAATCAATACGCGCGAATTCAAACTTTATGATCAATCTTTCTACAATACTTTGAAGTATCAACCATCATTTTATTTATCTTTGGAGAACTCTTAAACTGGTATCATCCTTATTTAATTATAATACGTGCAAAAACCCAATTGAAAAAATTATGAAACCTCTAAGGGTTTGCCTAGCCTAATCTACTAACTCAAAGTCGATTTATAAGTACTTGAGACTTATACCTCAACCAATGACATGTTTAGATGATTCTTTCCTTCAGTAAATCTCTCCTTCAGATTCCACCCACCAAAGTTATGAGCAACTTCACTTGAACACCTCCATCGCAAATGGATCGTTTAGGCTCTTTGAGTGACCTTCTCCGCTAATGGGTTTTGTAAACATGAAGTAAAAACTTCATCTTCAAGGTGTGAGATTGAATTGAAGATTCAAGATGGATGATAGTTGGTCATAAGGATTTAAGGTTGTTCTATGATCTCTTAAGGTTTAGGAGATAAGAAATCAACTCACAAAAGAGATACCCTAACATAGAAAGGATTTCCCTATTTATAGGTTCAAAATTCGGTTAATATTTGGGTCTAAGTAAATAAGAATTCGTTAATGACCGCTCGACCAGTGAGACAGCAGTTAGAGGCCATTGTCACTAGAATGAAAAAAGAAATCAAACCAAATCAGTGGAGCAGAGACCTCTTAAGTGGCTAGAGGGCAGTCTCCACTGCCCAACTCGAAAGTTTTCTTTGATTTTATCCCTAAATGTTCAGAGACCGCTATAGCCGAAGGCAAACAAGCAAAGGGCGAACATTTTATAATTCTAATCATCCTAACTCTAAAATTAAACAAGGGTCCTTAGGTCTCTAAATCTTTATCTTTGTCCTAAACTTAAAAGGTGCATCAAAGAGCACTTGATAAGACTTTGTTGCTTGAACTCTCCCATTTTTTGACGTTTATGAATTTTGATCTTTAAAGCATCATTACCATTGAATTAGGTTAAGATTTACACAAGACTTCATGAAATTAGCTAATTACAAATATATTCCTAACAAAGAATGAGATGAGAATAAAAAGAGAGATAAAGATTTGATGTGTGAAGAGACCAAAATAGCAAGGTAGTTGAGTTTGACTGAAAAAGAAGTTATCAATGATTATTCAAGAAGAAAAAAAATGTATTTAGACATAATGTATTGGCGAACAACAATCCTTACCATTTCCCTTTATTTACAATAATAGATGTTAATTTCCTTCATTTACTCAAGATGTGTTTCGTAAAATGGATGTTGCAAAAGGACAATAAAATAGAAAATCCAAAATTATATACAACATTACTGCATTATTTATGACATATCAAGAAGTGCTAGCTTTGTTGACCTATTCTTGGAGGCATCCCCATATTCTAACAAGTGTCTTCGTCAAAGTCAATAGGATGGTGGAACGAGTCTTTGGGTTTTGATAGGGTTAACACCAACAATTTTCTGTCTACCTTCATCTTCTCGTCGTGCTTCATTTAGAGGGCGTGCTTCAATTTTTTGTCTACCTTCATCTTCTCGTCATTCGTGCTTCATTTAGAGGGCATGCTTCATTTAAAGTGTGTGCATCTTACGATATTCTCGCTCTTCCTTGATAAGTTTAAAGGAGTGGAAAGGTAGAGAATATGGTGAGCAACCTTCAGCTTTGGGAAGGATTGGAGAATTTGTCATGTTAGACACATCACTGCTACAAGTGCTCAACGGGCTACGAGGACTCCTAGTAGTCCTGGTTTTAACAAAATCCCTCTTATCTTGGTTTTCTATATGGTCTTTGAACTTTGGAACTGCAACAAATTCAGTACTGCTACTGTAGGCAACAGGATCAGTTGGCACAAGAGCAAGAGAACATTGGGTTTGCTTGAACACACCCCATAGATAATACTTCCTACGAAATCCTGCAAATCGATTTAAGAAATCATCAACTTAAATTTAGATATATGTATAAATTTTTACAAGGGCAAAAGTATAATTAAAAAAATCATTTTAACTTACTCCAGTGTTGTTGAGGCAATTCAAGTGATGAAAAAATTAGGAGCTCTAGATCATCAATCACTGCCTTTAGAACAAGATTTCTCTCAATTATATCATCCAATAGACTATCAAACAATTTTTCATCCCTTCAGCACAATTTTACAAAAATTAGTGGAGGCCATCCAATATAAGCTAATATTTTGAAATCATGCACAAGCTACCTTTCATTCTTGGGAAAGAAAAAGAGACCAATGCTATTATCCGTAGGTGGTGACTTTTGGAAACTCTTTGGCCATGCATCACATCTAGACAACATTTCAAGATCAAGTACCGTAGGTAGTACAGTTGACACATCATACACCTTTGAGCAAGCGTTGTTTGATAAATGGGAGACAATTTGGACAGGGGTGTCATTTTCTTTACTCATGATCCTAAAGCATCCCCTACATAAAAGAAATATAGTCAAAAATTTTTAAATTTAGTAATATATGGACTAGCAATTACCTACGTCTGAAGGCACTATATAACTCTTAAAATATTGTAAGCATTTGCCCATGTACAAAGGCAATGTATAACACAAGTTTTCAACAATCACCAATCAATATGAGTCCACTAATATTTTTTTAAAATTTTGACCAAATTTCATACAAAAAAGGACCGTTAAATAATATCAAAATACATACAAAACATATAATCAAACACTTATTTATAGAAACATAACTTAAATTAATCACACTACAGTCATGCCCATGAGAGATTCAAACATTTAACACCAAATTGTGTCTATGTTTTTTTGTATACATAACATCTCAAAGAAACACAACTTTCTACCCATAATCAATCCAAGCCTAGTGAAAAAGATAGAAAAAATAAACTCATAGTGAATAATAATATGAAAGTAGCAAACTATTTAGTCAGATTAGGTAGTAAGTCATGTCCAAAAAAAAAAAAAATACCTACCTAAATTATTTTTGCATATTAAATCCATTTAATGGAATCCCACAAATAATAAAATATAGACAATCAATTTAGTCTAATACAATCATCGTAAATAATGAAACCCCATTTTCTAATTCTAACAAATTTCACAAAATCCACCAACATTATATCCAACCCCAAGGTAGCAGACTTTAGTAGCAATGGTCTATTGGCATTAGCAAAAAAGTAGTTTGCTAGTTAGTCACATAAGCTATTGCCTAAAAGAATTCCAAATAATTATTATAAAAATTATTGTCTTTGCCAAATTTTGTAAATTTTAATTGAAACAATGTAAAACTGATTAATTAAAACAATCAAATTTCAAGAATAATGAGACGAATAATATATGAAGTGCAATGCACCAAAACCCAAGATTCCTAAGTCCAAAATATCGAATTATGTGTGTGTGTGTGTGTGTTGCATACGTGTGTTTGAGAGTCCTATATGAAATGAGTGTCAATTTGTTTTACTGAAGATATGTGCTTGTATTTGCTAAGAATGGAGCGTATGAACATGACTATTTTGTGTGGTCGTTGATGGATGATTTTGAATGGATCAATGGTTACATCATAAGATTCAGACTTCACTATGTTGATTGCCAAACACTAAATTAGATTCCAAAGCTTTTTGTTCAACGATAGAAAAAACTTCTAACCAATAGTCGCCTCAACAATAAAGAAGCCAAAATTAGATGCTTATTGAGAAATAATAATCACATCATGTCTCAATCGAAAGATGAAATATCAGTAATATAATGATTTATCTCTGCTCCTTTATTTATTGTGTGCATCCCAATGTTAGTGTCATCTTAGTTATAAGTTTCATAATCTTGTTATTTATTTGTATGTTTCTCTAAAAATATACACGAAAGTTAAGCTAGTAAAGTGGTTTCTCAAAGACTTTCCTATCACAAATTGCATATTTTGAACATTCTACAATATGTAAAGAAGAGAGTACAAAAAAAAATATCATAGGGAGAGAGAGTACAACTTTAACTGGTTCAATTTTGTGCATTTGTGTGTGTGGGAAGTAGAGAGAACTAAGATAATAGAGTAAAGTATGGAAAAATACCAAGGAGGTTGTGTGACAGTGGAACTGTGGCGTGGTAGAGAGAGAGCAAGAGAGAGAGAGGGAGAGCAAGATAGAGAGAAATGTAAACCCCCACATTCGTATCTTTATATAGTAATAATATGATTATGTTTTTAGATGTTAATATATGTGATGATGTATGCATAAACTATGTAGATTGTAAGAGTAGAAATAAAAATGTTAGGCGAGGTAATAGGGTATGTATTGGAAGGTAGGAAGTATTCCGGAGTGAAATCACACTTTAGAGAAAATTGGGTAGAAATGATTTTGGACAGTGCATAGTATTTGGACCATAACTTTTTACTCTAATGTCCGTTTGCGCTGAAATTTATACAGTAGATATTAGACTTCAAGGGCTACAAAAGTGTATTTCACAAAAATTTTCCAAATCGACCTCTAAATAGGCCAAAATTTTACTGGAAGTTTCAGCAGAAACTGGGAGTCCGTTCTAACGTAAGTGAGTCCCAGTACTTTGGTGTCTGCAAAGCTCTGATGGAAATGCAAAAGTATTGGGAGTAACCAATGTTCGAACGCCAAAATGACGTTCGAACGTGAATCAATAATTTGCACTATTGACGTTCGAACGCCAAATGACGTTCGAACGTGAGTTACGAATTCTGACTTTCAGATTCGCTCACAGGAGACCATTTCACCCCCTATAAATACTTAAGGATACATCCATTAGCCCCATTTAAACATTTCTAACCCTAGAGAGGTTGAGAGAGGAAGAAAGAAAGGAAAAACAAAAGATTTAAAGTGTGGATTCAAGTTGGGAAAGATCAAATCTTCAAGTTCTTCATACAAAACTAAGGAAAAAGGTAGGGGTTTCTTCTCACTCTTGTCCATTGAGGCTAGGACATATATATATGTATGTTTTGACTCTCAATCCTATATATATGCTATGAAATCATTATTTCTTGATGCTCTTGCAAATATTACCATGTTTTGAACAAAGTTATGATTGGATAGTCATGAAATCTATTTTCTTGTCTCAAAACCCTAATTTTCAAGAGAAATGAATTTTCTCTTGATTTTTCTTTTGTTCTTGATTTTAAAACTCTAGTGCTTTGTATTGAACAATAAAATGATATTTTTGATGATCTCTTGCATATGTTCTTAAATTGTTCTATTGGAATAATACATGTGAAATTTGGGAATTTTTGATTTACTTGTGATTTGAGAAATTGGTTGGTATTGTATCTCTTGTGTGGATGTTTGGATGAACATGGGTGGCCGTTGACCAGGTATCGTAGAGTGGGTAGATGTGTTTCTTACTCCGTGCGGGTTTGAATTTTTCCTACCACTCGTAGTGGGGTTGGTGTCTTGTGAGGACCAAACCACTATTCGCTCACGTGGTACCGAGGCAAAGGGTTAGTATACTATTCCTGGGTTGGATTCATCACTGTCAATGTGTTGGTATACACCCTTCCTAAAGTTGGTTATCCTTGCGAGGATTGGGTGTGTGTGTGTGGGCTAGGATATTCTCGATGTGTTTATTCATGCAATATCTTACATCATACCTGAGATACAGAGATACATTGTGGGTATTGATTCAAAGTGTGGGTAATGGTACATTATGATATACAGATACAAGTTGTGGCTTGATATACATTGTGGGAAATGGTACAAATGGTGGGTGATTGTTTATTGTTGGAAAGATACAATTGTTGCAAATGGTTTATGGTTGGAATTGATTTATTGTTGGGAATTGGTTTTATTTCTTCATTTAAATTATTGTTATCGCTTACACTTGAGATCGGATAAATTGTCACTGTTTTCTTTCAAAAGTTATATATGATATTTGTAAAATGAGACCGACTTGTTTTATATGTTTTCTAAACCTTGTTCGGATTTAGGAGTATTGTCCTACAGAGCTTAGTGCTCACCCCCTACAAACAATATTTATTTTCAGATTTCAGTTTAGAGGAAGAATTCGGAGTTAATGAGCAGGTAGCTTGGAAAGCTCAATTGGATGGAAACGTGGATCCCGAGGGGGATGTCTAGAGTTGATCTCTCTATGTTCTAGACTAGGAGATTCATTTTGAGATAATGTTCATGCTAATATTTTCCTTATTCCGCTGCGAGATAATAGTTTGACATATTCTTTTAGGCGTAATTGTCATAGTTTGGCATATTCTTTTGGATGTAATGGTCATGGTTTGACATATTCTTTTGGATGATGTTGTAAATATTATGGATGATGAATGAAATTTTCTTTATTTATGGATCTTATTAGTTGCTCTCATAATGTGAATGGTTTTAAATAGTAATGTCATCTAAAGGGGATTTTGGGGCGTTACAAGAAATGAAGAGGTGTATATGCCTCTAACAATGTTTTTGTGTGCCTAAAGGGGAGAGAGACAGATGGAGAGTCTAAGAGTCCTATATGGAATAAGAGTCTTACTGAAATTCTTGGGCTAAAAAAATACATCATTGGATCAATAATTCCAAAATTAACTTGAGACACGAAATTTAGGATTCAAATGCAGTCCTATTTTGTTATGTAGATAGATTCACTAGGGGAAGACCTATTTTAGAATGCTAGTGTTATCAAGACATGTCATTAAAAGTTTTAGAAAATGAAAACTTCTTAAAAATGCCCATTAATTTAGAGAAATGACACTACATCCATATTTCTTTAATGTTATTTGTGGTAGTAATAACCTTACAATCTAAAAAGGGCCCAAAAATGTAAAGAAGGGCAAAATATGTACGGATATGTGCTAAACTAACCAAAAAGAAATTCTTACCTCCATATGGGATCAATAATCGGTTGTGCACAAACATAGTCATCAAGATCCGAACATTTTTTATTGTAGGCTATGTTCAAGCAAATAGAATCACCCAGAGGAACTGATGGAGGGGCTTTGGTTTCAATTGGTTCCAAATATTCTTGCATACTCTCTCCATCTTTTCCATCTTCTAGTTCTAGCTTCCTTATCTGCTGCTCAGGGCCGGCCCAATAGTATTAAAAAAAAAACATGGGCTTTAGGCTCCAAATTTTTAGAAGGCTCCATAATTGTAGATACATAATTAGTCTTCATAAAAAATTTAAATCCATGAAAATTTTAGGCCTTATAAAAAGGCCCCAAAAAATTTAAGCCCAATCAAAAAATTATAATTTCAATAATTTGGGCATACAATTCAATCCATAATATTAGAAACACAAAAATCAAAAATTTTAAAAAAAATAAAATAAAATCTCTCTCTCTCTCTTAAAAAAAAAAACAAAGTATCACATCCTCCTCTCTCACTTAAAAATAATTAAAAATAATTTTTTTAGAAAAAAATACTAAAAATAAAAATGTCTCATTTAATATTACCGCTTTAGGCCTCAATTTACCTTGAGCCACCCCTGCTGCTGCTTAATGAGTTCTTGATTTCCATGAGTTACATAAAATGAGTTCCTCATCATATCCTGATATGGGATTGAACAATATGGAGTTAACAGAGATACGCCATCCAACCCAATTTTTGCATAATCAAGTTTCTTTGCTCTTGAAGATCTATAATAATTTATCATCTTCTTCCAACTGTTTCGAACTTCAATTGCTCGCTTCTTTTTCAAACCTATTCGTTCACATTTTCTTGGTGGCTTGATAACCTTAGCAATGTTTGGGGCACACTCCTCACACGTCCAATTGATCATATCATCGTTAGTGGAAAACCTGTCTAGGCAATAGCTAAACAAATACACAAATGAAGTATAAGTTAGTTGAGTCATTAAAATGTTATTATATTCTAAGAATGAAAGTAAAAGTTTTTTTTTATGTAAAATAAATGCATCAATAATGCAACAACTTGCTTTCTTTATCCTATTTTCTCTTCTCTTTTCAAGTAAAATTTATGCTCAATAGACATTGTAATGTATTAAGGTTGAACTCCAATAGCTAGCAAGAGGGTTTTGTAAAGTATAACTTGAGTAATATTTGTCACAGCATACATGTTTGTCGCATTATATACTGTAATGACCTTGATCTATATTTTAATAATATTGTCCACTTTAGGCCTAGCCTACGCTGCTTTGTTTTTTGGGGGCTTTTGACATCACCCAGAATAGGCCTTGGTGCAATTATGAATATTAAGTCTACATATAAAACACTTACCATTAACTTTACCATACCATGTGGTATTGCATAATTGCATTGTAACACTAAATCCCATAGTTTCCATAATCCAACCCCACTTAAGGACCACACGTTCTCATGTTGGCTTAAGCCCAAACACTTACCAGACCATATGGAGCCAATTCGCACACTAATGGTTGGTCTCGACTCTGATGACCCTGATCCATATTATAACAACATTGTCCGCTTTGGACCTAGTTTAGATGACTTTGTTTTTCTGGGCTTTTGATATCATTCAGAACATCACTCAAAAAAGGCCTTGTCACAATTAGGGATATTGAGTTTACATATAAAGCACTTCACCTTAACTTTAACCAGAGAGTGTGGGATTGTACTATGTATTGTAACACCAAATCCCATGGTTTCCATAGCTTGAATCTTGCATATAGGCTAGCAGTAAGCTTGTTGGCTATAGTGAAGCACTTATCAAGCGCGAAGGAAAGGGCCTTCGCCACTTGAGCCGTATGCGGGAGAACTCGAACATTCGGTTCTTGTGTGTGTGTGTGTGTGTGTGTGTGTGGGGGGGGGGGGGTGGGGGGGGGGGGGGGGGGGGGGGGGGGCAAGTAGGAGCCATCCCATCCCAATAATGTATATTTGGAGTTCAATATGAAATCCTATTTTCTTCCAAAACTCGTTCGGATATGGAAAAACTTTAGACAATGCTACATATACAACATATTTTACCCCTACCACCACATCCCTTTACTTCCAAAAAAATAGTAATGAAAAACAAATCAACATTGAGATAAAGAAGCACATTACATAACTTTAGTATGAAGTAAGCATTAATAGAAAAAATTCAATTTGACTAAAAGAACGTACTGATGTACAACAGAATCACCATGACACTTCTTGCATTGGATAAGAAGTTGGGTTTCACCTTTGTCACCACAAGTTTGACAAACCGTCATCTGAAACAAGAAACATAAGCAATTTCAATAAATCATTCGCAAAGATAAGTAAGCAAAATAAATGGTTCATATCTGGGCATGCCAAAGTATCTTACTCAAGATAATTTTAAGTGAGATCAAAAAAAAAAAAATATTCAAATTTGTACACATTATCAAATTAAATAGTTATAGAATGAAAGTCTGAATGTGCCATACCGATTTGACATCCAAAGTTTTACTTAGCAAAGGATTAGTCTAATGTGCCCTACCAATCCCTAGTTAGGAAAAAATAGTCCATTCAACTTTACCAATCAAGAATGGTATGAAAACATTACCAAAACAAGTGAAGCCCAAAATCAAAAAACAAACGAAGCAAAAGCAAAGCAAGAAAGGCACAATATTAAAGAAAGAATCTTTTTATATCAATACAAACTGGAAAAAAGAAAAGAAAAGTTTCTTGCAACAAATCAAGCATACCTTTATTCTCAATTCTGCTTTTATGCACCCCTCATTAAACTAATGCATATAAAGTGTGTGTGTGTGTGTGTGTGTGTGTGTGTGTGTGTGTGTGTGTGTGTGTGTGAAAGACGGAAAAAAATTAGGGTTCTCAAGTAGAGCACAATAGTTGAAGTCTCAATGATCCTTTATATAGAGAACGGCTAAGAGGAGTTTTTGCTATGATTCCCACTAGAACTATGAATCAGAATTGTAAACGTTTTGGTAACTTACCAAAGCGTCGTTTTGAATATAAACTGCTTGAGGAAGACGGTGCGTCATTTTGGGTAGGGAAAGTTTGGGTAAGTTCCTGATGGTATGATCGAATACACATCAATTACGTGGCGTTGTTTAAGCTGTTAAAGGTCTCTTTTGTTGACTTTGAAAAGGAATCGATGGGGCCACGTGTAGATTTTTTGTTTGTTATGATACAGCGAGGTACAGGGAATCCTAAGCAAGGAAGTTTCCTTCTGCTAACCGTCCATGATTAGACGGGAGATTCGGAATTTATTTGGAAAACTGTTCGAATCCTATTCGTAAACTCATTAGCCGTGAGCTATAATAAAAAAACTCATTAGACAGGAAAATTGATGTTGAGTCCTCTTAGATGCACTTATAATAACTTTATTCCGTGAAAAAAATTTATTTAGGGTAAGTCATTTTTTAATCTTATTAGTAAGGAGTTGAATCCACGTTTTTTTTTTTTTTTTTTTTTTAATCTCAAAAATACCCTTAACAAGTTTAGTTTGGTCAATTATGAAAAGTTGAAGACATTATCTACAAGAAGCTATATATGGAGATCAATGTTTGAATATATAAATGCTTGATTTACGATGGTAATTGTCGATTACAAGCTTTCCATAATACTTCAAATTCAAATTTTTAGTCATTATTTTGTTTGTTATATATTTAAATAATCAGCTTTTAAGATTTAAGAGTACTTTGAAAGGGATGAAGGTTGAAACTAGAGTACGAGCTCGAGATTTTAAAAAAGTAACATGAGCAGTACACGTCAAATACTTGATGTTAGCATAGTAACATCTGTTCAGTAACATCGATTTCAAAACGTAATTTACTGACACATATCACTATTTTCTTTTCATGTTACTATTTTTTATTGAGCATGCAATTACTTTTTCAGCGTTAGTTTTTTGGATGCTGAAAAATTGGAGGTTTCTTCCTCTAGTTATGAATTTGAATGCTACTATTTTTATTTTCAATTTTGTTCAATGTTTCATATTACTATTTTTTTTGTTGAACATGTTACTATTTTTGTTAAGTATATTACTATTTTTGTTAAGCATGTTACTATTTTTGTTGAACATGTTATTATTTTTGTTGAACATGTTACTATTGTTATTTTTTAAAATAATAATATTGAATGTTACTATTTTTTTTATGTTTAAATATTACTATTTTTTTGTATTTAAATGATATTATTTTCTATGTTTAAATGATATGTTTTTTGAATGTTACTATTTTTTATTTTTAATATATATATATAAAATAAAGTAGAGCGAAGTTTGAATTTTGGAGACAAAGAGAGATCCAGATCGTTTTGAGACAAAATATAAACACATCCAACGGACAACGTAATCCCAACATAAAAGACGGTTCAGATCATCTCATAAATACTGATCCGACGATCTACAGTGAGTACTAAATTTTGTTTTCCCGCCCATTGCCTGACTCACACTTCTCTCTCTCTCTCTCTCTTCAAATCCGAGAATTTTTTATCTTCTTTCCTTATCATAATCTTCTTTCCTTATCACCAATTCAGCATATTTTGTTGCTCTAAATTAAAATTTTGAGGATTAAAGTGCGACTAACATTAAACTTAAGGGATCATTTGTATAATTTACCCTATAATCTTTACCCTTACGAGGAGAAACCCTAGCTCTTTAGCGCCCCCTATAAGTATAGTTCAAGTGAACGGTGAACCAAAGCCATAACATTTTGATGCACGAGTACTAGGGTTTGGGGTCTCTAAATTAGGGCTACGTTACCGCCGAAGTCATTTCTTTCTGTGCGATTAGCCGATCTTGGAGTTTGTTTCTCTCTCTCGCTACATAGATATGTGTGTGTGTGTTATGCTTATATTTGACATGAGAGGTTTATATGATGATCAGAAGCATAGTCCAAATGATAATCTATGTGATTATAAATTGAAAGTTTTTCGCTCCTATCTGATGGCTCTCTTAGTTTTTTTTCACAAAATCAATTTTTTTTGTACTGTCCTATTGCCAAACATTTTTTGGTTTTGACAAACCAAGTATTGAAGTCAGGTTGTGTAAGAGTTGTATGGATTTCTCTTTTGCCAAACTGTGAAGAATCATGTGGATGGATCTGTTGCCAAGCTTCTGCAAAGGGAACACACAACCGGGGAATTTGATCGTTCATTGTTGACAGTCTGGTTTAGCTTCTACCAGAAGAAGTGACTCATAGTAAATGTCCATTGTGTCATCATTTTCTCTGTTTATAGGTTATGAACACATGGTTCTCTATTTGCACATAGTTTTTCATGGGAATCTTCTTGTGATTCCTAGGATTTTATTTGTGCGTATATCGAGCCTATTATCCTTTCTGCTTGAGCCTTCTCCAAAACACTCAATGGAGTCGTGCTCCAATTTTAAGGATGACATTCACTCTTGAATCAATATGAAACTATGGAGGAAAAAAAAATGGGGAAAGGCTACCACATTGTATCGAAAAAATTATAATTTTATAAGGTTAAGTTATAACTTTTTTGAAATGTAAATTATAATTTTAAAAGGCATGAAAAATTAGGATCAGCCGTTGAGCAATTATAATTTTTTTAAAGTTATAATTTAACCCATAAAAAAGTGATAATCGATGTTATCGAACTGAAAAAACCCAAAAAAAAAGGATTAATTGTTGTTCTGTTTAAATTTTGTTTAATTTGCCTCTCTTTAATGGGTGGATTTGGCAGTGGCAGCTGCCTAGTTGATTTGGGCATGAAGGGGAATGGATCACCAATGAAGAGTTTGCTAGATGGTAGCTCTTAAGATGAATTTGTTGGCAGCTTCCATGGACAGTTAGGGTTGTTCAAAGGGGTGGAGTATGAAGGCAGTTTAACCGACTCTTTGATTGGGATTGCTGTATTTAAAATTTGTGATTCCAATTTGTTAATTCACCATACATAATTGTCTTTCTGATAAATATGACAATATTTTATCGTGAAGGAATTTTGTTCAATCTTTCATTCTCAATATGAGGATGCTCCTCATTTAGAGTATAAATTTTCTAACTCCGACTTAAATTTAGACTCAAATTTAAATTCAAGTAAAAAAAATTCAAAAAATTTGTTCCAAACCTTTAATTCAAACTTTTACCAAATCATGGGAAATTTTTTTTACTCAAATTAAGGGAGGTTCAAATTCTTATCTAAATATTTAATGGTAAAATTTTATTATTTTTTAAAGATCCAATGATAATCTTTACTCTCTTTTAAATTTAAATTTGGATTTCTCATTCTTTAAATTTAAGTTTGTCTATTGGAACGCTTTGTATCAAATCAAGTTTTTATTCAAATATCTATATAATAAAATAGCTCGGTGTTTGAAATTTTTATCCCATACATATTTTTCTCCCCCAAAACCATCACATCACTCATTTCTATCACATGTCTAATCATTTAATATTTGATTAATTTGTAGTTTAATATAATTTTTATTTCAGACATTAGCAATACACAATAGTATACACATGTTGAAAAAATTTATCAGATTACTTATTTTTGTTGATATTTTTTAAAAAATAATGGATAAAAATAAATTTTAAATGATGTAATCAAATAAATGAAGGAAAAAAATTATTATTTAATATAATGTGATCGATTTTTTAGACACTCAAATTTTATGTTTCATCGTGCCTTCATGCACGGGTTATAACTAGTATATTTATATGAGAGAGAGAGAGAGAGTCCTAATATAGATAGATATGATAGAGAAAATTTTTTAATGTTAGTAAAATTCCTTAAATTTAAGATTTTTTAATTTTTAGTTTTACTTCACCTTTAAAGGGAATGGATAGTCTGGTAAGATTGAGAAAAAACGGATTTTGTAACAAATAAGTTTTCATGGCGCATTTAAGTCCAAATAAGTCCATATAGGGGGATCAGCTTCCAAATTTCCCTCAAAAAAAAGTAGTGTTGTTTAGAATTAAAAATTTGACCTAATTTTTTTATGGGTGTTACTATTTCCACCCCACAAATCTGCATTTTTATCTCATTTAATTTTTCATTATCAAATTACTAAGTCTACCCCTTCTATACCCATCTCATTAGTCACTAAGCTCACCCATGCTACATTCAACCTTTTAATAAGTAAACCCACTTTATATTTTGTCATAATTAGGATTTCATTCTCTATCTCATATCATGTACTCACCAAAACACTTTTGCAATATGAATTTTTTCAGTGAGATACAGATTAGTATTACTTCTCAATTTAATTATATGTTTGTTATATGAATTTTTATTATTTTCGGTATGTTTTAATATCTCTGTCGAGTTTGATAATTTTTTATTTAGAATTTATACGTGCGAAAAACTTTTGATTTCCTATTTTATCCCTAATTATTATTATAAAGTCAACTATACTCACTATATATTTTTGTTTATTTATTTTTAACTCCTATTTAACTTTCAACTTGTTTTGGACTATTTTATAAGAACTTCTAAATTTCTTTTGAACTCATTTATTAGTAGTACAGTTAAATAAAATTTTCTACATCTATATGAAGAAGTAAAGTTCTATACATATTAAATTATTATATACATGTAATTACCATATTGAATTCTACGATCAAATATATATTATATTTTATTTTTTGGTATATAATATTATAATAATATTATAAGAAATCTAATCAATCTATTTTAAAAAAATAAAAAATAATAATTTTATAATATAATTAGATGTGCAAATGCCTAATGGGTCGGAGATGTAGCTAAATAAATGGTAGATTAGATATTCAATGACTTATAGAAGAAATTAATAATTTGTATTTATTATTTAATTAAAATACGGACTAATTATTTGGCATCTAATTAATTAATTAGTTAAATTGCATATATAATTCACATTTTTTATATGGTTCTAATTACTTTAATTGGAGACCTTCATTTTTTGAATATATCATAATGAGACCTTATTACATATTTTTAAAGGTAATTTTTTTAAATTTTGCTTACTATTGTTAATTAATTATTAAAAATTATAATTTTTAGTTGTTAATCTGAAACTCGGAAAAATGAAAATTATATTAGAAAAGACAAAACAGTAATTAGCTATTACGGTATGGATTGAAAATTCAATTTTTTTAGAACTCCGATGATGAAATGGACCTTACCATTGGATTAGTATCGTGAAATTTAGTTACCCATTCAATTTTCGTTAAATTCTGAGACAATCGAATTTTTTGTATTTTACGATGAGATCGGGTCTCGCACTACTAAAATAAATGCGATTAAATTTTATTCGTGGGACCCAAAAAATAATTTTAAATTTAGTTCAATAAAAATATACGAAATTAGCATAGGACGAGATTTAATTGGTTCGAAATAAAATTGGACCAATTAAAATGAGACGTGTGGCGCATTGTGAGCCAAGCATAACGAGAGCATTTATAGGGAGAAAAACTGATTTTCCCCCACTCTTTGGCCTACATTTGAGAGAGAGAGAGAGAGAAGGGAGAAGTTCTTCAAGCCTCCTTCATCTTCTTAAATCTGTAGAGATCCATCTACTAGACCACTTCGAGCCAAGAGTTAAAGTTGCTCTACACAACGAGAGCTATACAATCATACTAAAGATCGCACTTTTCTCCAAAATAACAAATATGAGGATTTAGAGCTAAAGCTCTAAAGGCTTGATTTGGGTTCTTGAGACTTCTACTATGCGGGCATACGCTACAAGAAGTAGGGTTCCCTCTTATCTAGATTTATTTTCAACATAGGGTTGTGATATGAAAATGAGTAGTGCTATAGAGATGAATTCTCATGTATTAGTTCACACTTAGCATAACTAGGATATGAAAAATGAGTTTAAGAATATGTTAAAACCATTTCTTATTTGATTTGGGTTTGATAAAATGGATTGTTTGGGCATGTTTTGTGTACATATTTTTGCCTACTAAGTGTTTGATAAAATGCTTCAAAATTTAAGTATGTTATTTGGATTGAAATTACATGTGACATTCTTTGGAATGGTTGTGAAGAATGGACATGTTTATTATAGGTTTTATATATACACAAGTAGCATCGCATTCCTGGGTATTTGAGATGAGTGTGAGTGTGAGTGTGTGTGTGGATGTTTTTAATCAAATACCATCCTTGGTGGGCTAATACATAGGCTCAGGAAAGTTGGACCTAGATCTGACTGAGTCGCATGAGTTTTCATTGAAAATACGTGTCGGGGTTAGCTAGGAGGGCTAGATTCTTCCTAGGGTATGAGACCCGGTAATTTCGAATACACAATACCATTGGTATTGAGTTCATAAAGTATGTCGGTGTATGCGAAACCGTAAGTGGAAGTCCATAGATGTCGTGTTGGTTAGGTGACTGTTGGTGGAAGTCCATAAACACCTACCCTAAGAAGACACAGATTTTATAAAATAGTCATTGGATGTGGAATGCCCGGATGCATATGCATGGCATAATATGTGTTATGGGAGCTAGTGGGGCTCAGATTACATTGCATGAGTGAGTTCTCATCTCATGACATGGTATGAAATTGAAGCATTCATGTATCAAAAATATGTGTTTGAATGGATGCTTGACATGATGATTTGTATGTGACATTTTCATACGCATCTGAGTTAGGAAGTGATCTTCTTAGGAGATACCCTATTGAGCGTGACTCGCCCTTTATGGGAATACATTTTAGGTGTTGGACAAGCTCCAACTGACGGCCCTCACTTGGGCCCGTATTGACGACAAAGCTGGTTTGTGGCTCTAGATTTTCGAATTGAAGATCCTTGCGTAAATATTATCTTTTGACACATTTTTGTAATACAAAACATGTAATTTGATAAAGGCTTGTAAGGGTACTTTATATTTGGATATTTAATGTCATTATGAATGGATGTGGTATGAGTTTGTAGGGTTAGATATTGGAATCTGAGAAATGTGGGTCTCAGGTACTGGTACCTATAAGGTACCTAGTTTCTAGTGGGCCTAGATACCGGTACATATGCTCACAAGTATCGGTACCGTGCTGTCAGTGGGCCCAAGTACCAGTACTAAGGCTTGTAGGTACCGGTACCTAGCTTTCAGAGGGCTTAAGTACCTATACTCCTTATCATAGATACCGGTATCTCTTGCCTAAATTTGATTTTTGAACTTCAACGCTTCCGAGCCTTCTTATCTTTAGTTCTTTTTCTCGGGCGATATGAATGGTTAAATTTTAAGTTATATAAACTTTTGGATGTGGACTTTGGAATGGTCGTATGAATAATATATGCACAAGTTACGTATTGGATGGAGCTCTCGTGCAAATGAGACTTTTCCCGAATTTCGTTTTGTTATGATCCCGGTGAATGTGGTGTAACAACGTGGTATCGGGTTATACGGTACTCACGAGTATTTCACAAGTTGATGGGTGATCAATGAGTTAAGAAAGGACCCCCGAATTTTTGGCGCATCACAATTAAATAATAATAAATTAACTTTTTAGGATCTCATTCAGAGAATAGAATGTCGATTTTCTTTCCTCAACCTCCATGAGCCCTAGATCTCGTCCGTTTCCATTTTGATCGACGATATTTGCACTTTTCCTTCCAGCCATCCTCGCTCCCACTTTCTTTTCCCTATGTTATGCTTTTGTTTGCCTTCCATTTTGACCTATCCACTTTCCCTTCACCCATTTGTTCACCCTTCTGAGCTCTTCATAAATCTACCCAAATCCATACGATTTGATTTGCTTAGTGACTGTATTTATTCCTGTTTAGCTGATTTCTCCACTCTTCACTTTCTATTATATCTCTCTTCTAGCCCTTATGGACCAGTTTATTGCTAGAACGCTAGTAGAGAAAAAGGAGGTTGCATTAATGCAACTCACACCATTAAAGAGACCTAGGGCTTGTTTGGTTTGCGTTTCAAAAAATAGTATCCGAAAACAGTTTTTTAGAAGAGTTTTAAGAAAGTGTGTTTTGATGTTTTCTGATATGAAAGTTTTGTTTGGTTAGATGATTTCAAGAACAATTTTACAGAATAGAAAATAGTAAAATCTGTTTGGACAGCCTAAATATATGTTTGAACAGTAATTCAAAAATTAATAAAAAAAATATAAGAAAGTTATTTTTAGATTGAAAATTTCATAAAAAAAATTCAATAAACCAAACTTTAAAATAAACCAAACATATTCAATAATATTCATCAAAAATTAAATCAATATAAAAAAATATATCAATCACCATTACCAAACAGATTCAATAGAAAAAATATACAAACACCAATCATTTTTTTTTTTCAAAAAAAAAAAAAAAACACCGAAGAACACACACCATCACACAATATATATCTATATAATAAAGTAACTAAATTTCTTTATCTTTAGCTTTTCGCGGCTCAGATCGTTTTAATCCGATGGTCCTAATTAGACTTTAATTCTTTTTACAATTCTAAGACTCTCATCTGCCATAAAACTTTTTCTATCTATCTTATATTCTCTCTCATACTATTATCTTTTTTTTTTTTGTTTCCCCGGTGCTGGTTTTGTTATTATTTACGCCATAAAACAAATAAAAAAACATCTTATGCAATTATTTATTTTATGAAACTAATTTAAAATTTTTATATATATGACAACATGTATTTTGTCACTTTCTTTTTAATTTGTAAATAATACTTAATATAAATAAAAAATATTGAACTTTAATTTTTTCCAATTTATATTAAACTTTGTCGAATTAATATCAAATTAATTTTTATTGTTATCAAATTAATATTATAATTCATTTAATCAATTTTTTGGAATACTAAATTATATCAATTTTTTAAGTACTAAATCAAATTTTATTTGATTTTATTAAATTTTTTATTTTTTTGTACTAAATTTTGTGAAGGGAAATTATAAAAATAATAATTTTTTTTGGAATAAAATTATCAATTTTTGTTAGCAACATTGAAAGAAGGGAGACAAATGGGGTCTCCATGCAATGAATTCAAACTTCAGGGGGTCTTCGTGTTATTTATAAAATGTCTGAAAGTGTCCGTGTAATATTGTCAAAACTCAAGGGATGTTCGTGATTTTTACCCTTTTTTAATTAAACATTAATTTATTATTATTTTATGTTAAAAACTTAAGCAGATATTGGTTAAAAGAATTTGTTGGTAACCAAAAAAGAAATGTGTGTTGGTGTATTTCTGTGTATATTTTTATATGAAGGATTGGACATTTAGTGATTAAATTTATAATTATATTGTGTCATTTGGAGTTGAACAGGTGATAGTGGCGATAAATTCATGAGTTTTATATATAAGTAAGATTTGGTTGATTTTATTTATCGCTTAAATATTGTGAATTTAATTGTTTTCTATTAGTAATTTCTTTTTTTTTTGCTTGAGGTATTTATTACATGGGGATATGGTGGATTGAAAATATAGTGGTTGAGTTTATAATTATATTGTGTTATTGGATTGAGTACTAGTAAATGTGATAAATTCGTGAGTCATATAAATGAGTAAGATTTTATTTATTTTATTTATTGCTTAAAGATTGTAAATTTCAATAGGTTATGTTAGTATTTTTTTTTAAGAGCCAATTATATGTATGGTATTGTTTTGAGAAGTTTTTTTATATATTTTTATGAAAGTTCCATTAATATGGAGGATACGATCTACGATATATTTCGAGTCATTTTAAAATATGGATTGGTATGAATATTTTAGGCCAAACCTTTTAAATTTGGATAATTGTTTAGGATTTTTTTTTTTGTTGTATAATGCCTTCAGACATGGGCAATGACTAGTATATATATATATGAGAAGTTAGCTTTAATCCTTCAAAATATATTCCTGCAATTAGAACTAAACCAGCCATCTCCATTCAAGTATCAGCTACCCATGATCATCATAAACTAGAGCAGCTCGAGTTCGCAGAACAGGTAGGCATCTTTGATCCTACCTCACCTTGAAACGAACATCCACAGGAAGCTGATCCAACCTGGAGAAGTCTAAAGAAAAACCAAATCTGAACCCAGATGTGCCGACACTGGAATCGACGTTGGAGCCGACACTGGAACAAACTCAGATCTGAACCCAAATGTGTGTGTGTGTGTTTCCTTTGTCTGGTTTTCGCCAGAGTGTGGAGAGAGAAAGACAAAAGAGAGAGAGAGAGAAAAAAAAAACCAAAAGAAAAAAAAACAGAGAAAGGCAATAAAAAAAGTTTTTTTTTTATAGTTGGATATGTTTTGTTGCTAAGAAGGTTTGAAGGGGAGACCTCATTGATGAAGAATTGGCTGCTCTCCATTTTTCCATTCTTCCCCGTGTTTTCTCTCCAAAATAGCGAAAACACTTTTTAGTTATTCTCTAAAATTAGCCTTTTATTCTCAAATTTTTTGGAAATTATTCTAGAAAATAGGTTGTCCAAACATGTTTTCACTCTTTTTTTGTATCAGAAAACAAAAAACTTGTTTTGGACATACAATCCAAACAGGGCCCTAATTCCTCAATGCTTGCAACACCAAAGGGAGAAAAGATTTCACTCTTGATTCATCTGCTATGAAGGTCTTGAACAAAGACATACAGCTGTCAAAGAAAGTCTTTAGCCAATTTTTTAGGCTACCAGAAGTGCAATTGCAGTGAGCAACAAGATGTCAACCAATAAGAAAAAGTACCCCAATCCAACGACTACTGAAGCTCAAGGTCCTAAACCAACAACTAAAACCAAACAGATAACTGGCTCGAAGACTTGGACCCAAGTTCTAAAATCTAGAGGGGTGACAAACTCTGATAGCAACTAAAGTGGAGTACCAAACCAGATAATGAGACTTAAATTTTATGAACCCCTTAAGGAAAATGATAGGGTGATTGTGACGCCCCTAAAACCAGAGGTCCTTTGTCAACCCGTTGAATAACCGTCAACCCGCAAAAATACCCGTGAATTCCGCATAACCCGACACCACTGCACAACATCCCTTTTACCGGAATCACAAAACACAGAGTTTGGGCAGAGTTTCCCCTTATCGGGCTCTCCCAAATGCACCACCTATATTCCATTCAACCACATGACCCATCCAAGGTCCAATATATCACAATTTATATTTCATTATTGCTCATTTACCTCATTTGAATAAAAGGACACAAAGCCCGAAAGCATGGCAAAACACTCTTGAAAATTTAGATTTTTGGAAAACCTACTGGTAGGTTTGTCATCATCATACTGGTAGGTTTTGCCCACTGCAAAAGTTCTACCGGTAAGTTTTACATCGTTCTACCGATAGGTTTTGCCTACTGGGAAAGTTCTACCGGTAAGTTTTACATCGTTCTACCAGTAGGTTTTGCCTACTAGAAAAGTTCTACCGGTAGGTTTATCATCGTTCTACCGGTAGGTTTTGCCTATTTTCGTCAATTTTCATCATTTTTCAATTCCAATTCATTCCAACCCACTTCATATCAACTCAATTCATGTATAATGAATTTTTTCATGTAAGACATGATTCATATCAGTTCTATTACAATCATTTCCATCGATTTACATGCCCAAAATCAAATTTCATAAATGTTTTACAAAATATGTTTTAGAAGCCACATCTCGGCTTTTCTACAACCACGAGGCCCTGAATGAGAGCCTTCCACCGGTGTGTATCTCGCACCTGAAATATTTTCCCATAAAGGGTGAGCCACGCTTAATAGGGTATCTCCTAAAGAGGCTACTCCCCAACCTAGATGCATATGAAATGTCACATGCAATTTCAACAAGCCACAAAACATTTCAATCAAGAATATGCAATTCACTGTTTGAATTCACCATATCATGCCATGATATGAGATGAGACTCACTCATACACATCAACTAGAGCCTTTACCGGCTCCCTCACACATGCAATGCCATGAGTATAAAATCGGGCATTCCGAGCCCTTGTCATTGATGTTGCACATCCAATGACCTTTTTTAGAAATAAACCATGTGTCTTTGTTGGGTATTCAGATTTTGGAATCTCACCACCGGTTCCGTACACAGTTACACTTTTTTTGGACTTGTACCGTCGAAAGTGTATAAACCAGTAACCGGGTCTTCCACCCGAGGGAGTATCTAGCCCTTCTTGCTATATTCTGTTGAACCTTCGTCCAACTATACCGAGTCCACTTATCAACAACCAAGAGTGATGTTTGATTCAAAGACATGCACACACTCACACCCATGTCTAATGCCCACGAATGTGATGCCTCCGTGCATATGTAATGTAATGAACAATTGCAATATCAATATCATATCCATATGTAATGATTGTCATATGAACTATTTCAACCACATTTCAACACATTCCACGGTTAATTATATCCAAAGCATATAATTTTTCGTAAATCATTACAATGTCAATATATCATAAGTATATATCAACATTTACATTCAATAACAATTTTTTCAAGCATGTTATACATAATCTATGCAATAACACACTTAATTTCACATAGACATTTAATCAAACACATTCAAGGCATCAAATCATGTGGTCACATAAATTGCCCAATTTCATCATACAACTTAAGAAATTACATTAAGTAATTTCTACATACCCAATTCAAGATAGAATTTATTTTACCCATTTCTAATACTCATTTCATCAATTTTACAACAATAGGCAAGTGCTAAAGATATCTAACACCCTACACATTCCATATAATCATCCTATATTAAAAATAAATCTTGTTATGATGAAAACCCTACCTCTTGAAGCGTAAAATCAACGGTAGAACCTTCAAGAATTCAACCCAAGTCCAAACCCTTGATTTCCCAAAATCTCGTCTCAGAAACTGTAGTGAAATCCGTTCTTTTTGGTATGTAAGCGTATCCCTCGTCATATAGATCAACTTTAATACTTGGCCCGAAGGATTCCAACCGATGGAACTCCGTAAATCATAGAGAGAAGTATTGAACTCTCTCTTTTCCCTCTCTTCCTCTCTCCAACGCAACCCAACAGAGAGAATGGGGAGAAAATCTAATTTTCTCCCCTATTTATACCCTTTAAATGCTTAGTCCACATTTCGCCACACGTTCTCCTTTCTCGGGTCCGATTTCATTCTGAAACGATTAAATTTCATTCCAGTTCAAGTTCAAAATATTTTTATTTTAACTTGCTTTAAATTATTATCCAATTTTCAAAAAAAAAATTTCGGGATCGTTTATGAGGTCACCTGACACCCAGTCGCCTTGTAAAATGCAAAAATCCGACTACCTTGAAATTTGACAAAAATTGATTGGGTAACTAGATTTCGCGAGACGAATCCAACGGTGAGGTCCGTTTCGTCATCCGAGTTCTAGAAAATAGGGATTTTCAACTCGCACAAAAATGACAATTTACAGTTTTGCCATTTTTCACAAAAATTCAAATTTACATGGGTTTTACATTCTTTCCCCCTTAAAAGAATTTCGTCCCTGAAATTCACACACACATGCACATTCAACTACATGCATATGTTACCTAACCCATGCTAGTGAACCAAAAATGAGTGACCATGCCAAAATTCATTTATGAAATTGCAATGCGATTTGAGTTTTTGATGCTTCCAAAACACATGACATGGATTTATAAATTCAACAACCAAAATGATTACCCAATATGTAAAGCATAGATTGAAATACTAAAGACATTTCTATTCCTTCCTAATATCTAAAGTTTGAGCAATATTCCCCTATCCTACAAGCATAGGGTTGCCTGACAAAATTATTCAAATACCCGAACCAAGCAAACATGAGTGTCATTATAGCTTTAAATGTTATTCTAGAGTATGCACTACACATTTCTTTTCAAACTCGTGTGTGTGTGGGATGTACATGAAATTAGGGCATTTACTCAACGGAATCCACATTCATCTCGCTATCCAATTTCAGCTTTGATTCAAAACTCACCAAGGGTTTCTCTAAAAAATGAACAACTCTATGATTATCCTAGCATGCTCTCCATGTGTATATGTGAGATAGAATCTTGTGCACAAAACAGAAATATACTCACATATAATCCAAAAATGGCGTACATGCATAACAATTGAAACGATATTGACATAATCTCATGAATGGAATGTTAAGGCACTAGATAGCAAAATCAATTTTTTTTTTCATTTGAAGTGTGTTCTCACCATGCTTTCTCTAGATCATTTAGGGCTTTCATGGGTTGTTATGAGGAATTTGGGTAATATTTAGGGTAAGTGAAACGAAGGGTAGAGGGAGACAAAAAGGGTTATTCCAAGGGCATGACCTTTATTATCAAAAATTTCTTTTTTGTGGAATTTTCAGCCTTGCCCCTTCACTTCACTTTCATGTCTCTTTTCTCTTCTTTCCTCAACATTTTATTTTTCTTTTTCTTTTCTTTTCAACCCATTTTCCTCCTTTTTCTTGGATTTTTCTCATTTTTTCATTCAAAATTTTGAATTTGGCACCATTTACCCCTTTTGGGTTTCCTCACCACATTTTGTTTCCTTTATGATCAATCATAGTCAGTCTCAAAATAACCAAGGTGTGGTAATTCAATCATTTTGCATTGCCTTGGTCAATCATGTGGCATGGAAACGAATTTTCATTTATGGCTCAATCACGGCACTATGGATAGATTTATCACAAGAAAAAGGCTAAGCCTCAAAGTAGTTCAAAGATGACCTAAGATCATCTCTAGATAAGCATGAGGAGGCATATTTGGTATTTCAAGATAAAGTCAATCAACTATCCACATGCACTCTAACCAAAGCAAGCATAATGAGATTATTGAACAGATTTGAATTTGAAAAATTGTTCCCTCGAGTAAAAGTAAGTTCCCTCCAACAAGGATTGACACTAAAGCTCACACGGGTACTTGTTTCATCTCCATTATGCATGTCAAGCTCTAAAATGTGAATACAATCCGTAAATTGCCGAAATTACACATTCAATGTGCACTTATGGTTGTGTTCGAAAACAAACACATATGTGATACTCAGGCATAGGATAAAATTCTATGATGTGCTCATGTATTCAAAGTTCAAAGCGAAGATCTGACTATCACTAAACCCATAATACTTTGAATAGATGAATATGGTTCAACATTCAGATATTTTTCACAAAAATTTTAAAATTTTTCACATATTGTTTAACTACTCTAAAAAATATTTGGTAGAATATGTTAATGGTGAATTTCACCACAAAATTGTATTATCAACAAAAGTTTGGTGTATTATACAAATGGTGCATCTCACCCCCAACTTGAACCATGCATTGTCCTCAATGCAACAAAAAGATATGGAGTGCAATGATGGACTTAAAAAGATAAGAAGGGTTAGAGAACACCTCGCAATAAGCTTTGACAAAAAAACACCACTATTTGCACGTATGAAGAAAGAATACTATCCACAGATGAAGGTAAGTAAACAAATTAAGGGAGAAATACCTAGGATGGTCTTGTAAGCGGTGCGGTAAGCCCACAAGGCATCGGTCAATCTAAGTGACCAATCCTTCCGATTTGGGTTCACCTTTTTCTCTAGTATGTTCTTTATCTCCCTATTGGCCAACTCAGTTTGACCATTAGTCTGTGGGTGATAACCGATGGACACCTTGTGTGTTACACCATATTTATACATTAAAGAGGCAAAATGTCTATTGCAAAAATGAGACCCAACATCAATTATCATTGCACGAGATATCCTAAACCTTGAAAAAATATTTTATTTTAAAAACTTGACCACGACTCGATGGTCATTGGTCTTGGTTAGGATTGCCTCTACCCACTTGAACACGTATTCCACTACCAATAGGATATAAAGGTAGCCAAATGACATATGGAATGGACCCATAAAATCGATGCCCCAACAATCGAATATTTCAATGACAAGCACAGGGGAGAGAGGCATCATGTTCCTACGGGTCACACTTCCCAACCTTTGACACCTATCACATTCTTTGCAAAATGAAACACAGTCTTTAATTAGAGAAGACCAATAAAAACCAGATTGTAAAACCTTAGCTGAAGTTTTCTTGGAAGTGAAGTGCCCACCACATGCCTCAGAATGGCAGAAAGAAAGGCCATCCCGTTGTTCATTTTTGGGTACGCATCTCCTCATGACTTGATCGGGGCAATATTTGAACAGGTATGGGTTGTCAAAATAAAAGTACTTCACATCTGCCATGAATCTTCGTTTGTCCTCCGGGCTCCAATGAGGTGATATTTGTCCTGTGGCAAGAAAATTACAAATATCAGCATACCATGGATAAACCGAATGAATAGAAAACAAATGCTCATCGGGAAAGAAATCAGGGATAGAGATGTGTTCTTCGACATCTTGGACGACAAGTCGTGACAAATGGTCTGCCACCACATTCTCGACTTCTTTTTTGTCTTTGATGATCAAGTTGAATTCTTGAAGGAGGAGCATCCACCTAATGAGTCTTGGTTTCGTGTCCTTCTTAGACAATAAATACTTCAAATCAGAGTGATTTGTGTAGACTACAATAGGCGAACCAATGATGTATGACCTAAATTTGTCTAATGCAAATACTACAGCTAGCAACTCTTTTTCAGTGGTAGTGTAATTCATTTGTGCTTCATTTAGAGTTTTACTAGCATAGTATATTACATATGACCTTTTGTCTTCCCTTTGACCTAACACTGTGCCGACTGCGTAATCACTCGCGTCGCAATCAACCGACCACACAAATGGAACATCCTTTTTTAGCAAATTAGTCAGGGGTCTTGCCAATGTACTAAAATATTTTATGAATCTACAATAAAAACCCGCATGGCCAAGAAACGACCTGATATCCTTAACGACCTTGGGAGTTGGTAGGTTGAAAATTGCTTCCAATTTGGATTTTTCCATTTCAATCCCCTTTGCAGACACAATGTGTCCAAGCACAATCCCTTGCTTCACCATGAAGTGTCAATCTCCCAATTTAGCACAAAATTCTTCTCTTTACATCTCTCTAGAACTCTCTCCAAGTTTTCCAAGCATCTCTCAAATGAGTCCCCAAACACCAAAATATCATCCATAAAGACCTCCACAATATTCTCCACACTGTCACTGAATATCCCCATCATACATCTTTGAAAAGTTTTTGGGGCATTGCACAACTCAAATGGCATTCGGCGATAGGCATAAGTACCGAAAGGGCACGTGAATGTAGTCTTCTCTTGATCTTCCAAGACAATCTCTATTTAATTGTAGTCGGAGTAGCCATCCAAGAAGCAATAGAAAAGATGCACAGCTACCCTCTCCAACACTTGATCGAGGAATGGCAAGGGAAAGTGACCATTTCTTGTGCATGAGTTGAGTTTTCGATAATCAATACAAACTCTCCAACCGGTGACCACCCTTGTTGAAATCAACTCATTCTCCTCATTTGCAACTGCTTGGGTACTACTTGCGTGGGACTAACTCATTTACTATTGGAAATTTCAAAAATGATGCCCACGTCAAGTAGCTTGAGTACTTCATCTCTCACCACATCCTTCATGATAGGATTTAGCCTTCGTTGTGGTTTTCGGGATGGCTTTGAGTCTTCTTCTAAGTGAATCCTTTGAGTGCAAATGAGGGGGCTAATTCCCTTGATATCGGCTATGGTCTAACCGATGGCTCCTTTATGCCTCCTCAAAACTTGCAACAACTCCTCTTCTTGCCTTGGCTCCAAAGAAGAGCTTATCACCACTAGGAATGTCTTGTGCTCCCCAAGAAATGCATACTTAAGTGTGGATGGCAGTGGCTTCAACTCCAAGATGGGTGTTTGCACAGTTGATGAAAAAATCATCTTCTCTTGTGGTGGAAGTTTTTCAAATGTTGGGGTCCAACTCCCCACCCTTTGTACACTTTCCGATTCCTCATCTTCAATAAACTCTTCCTCCTCCAACTTAAAATTACAAAGTGACTCCATGTGGCCCTCCACCAAAGTGTCAATCCGATTGACCTCATGTACTTCCTCATCATCTGCCGGTTGCTTCCACAGATTGAACACATTGAGATCCATTGTCATGTTTTCAAAGGTAAGCTTCATTAGACCATTCCTATAATTAATCACAACATTAGAAGTAGCAAGAAAAGTTCTACCCAAAATGACAGGAATCTGTGAACTAGGCTTAGCAACGGGGTGAGTATCAAGTCCAATCAAATCAACGGGAAAATAAAATTTATCCACTTGGACTAAAACATCCTCAACTACTCCCCTTGGTGTTCTCACGCTTCGGTCCGCTAATTGAAGAGTGATTGGGGTTGGCTTCAACTCTTCAAGTTGGAATTGTTGATACACCGAAAAGGGTAGGAGGTTGACTCTTGCTCCTAAGTCTAGCAACGCTTGCTCCACTCGGTAATTCCCGATTGTTATGGCAATGGTTGGGTCGCCGGAATCCTTGAATTTGGGAGGGGTGTTGGTCCTCAAAATGGAACTCACTTGCTCGATAAGGAATGTCTTCTTCTGCACATTCAATTTCCTCTTCACGATTCACAAGTCTTTCAATATCTTTGCACAATAAGGTATTTGTTTTATGGAACCAATGAGTGGAATGTTTATCTTCACCTGCTTAAACATTTCAATAATTTCAGAATAGTTAGCAACCTTAGCCAGTAACTTCAAACGTTGGGGAAAAAGGGCCGAGATAGGACAGTCATGCACATTTAAATCCATAATCTTTTTCTTTTCAAGTGTCTCACACTCCTCAGAGTTACCCTTAGTCTCCTTTTCTTTTTCCAATGTGGCTTTGGGTGAGACTTTAGGCAAAATGGTTTTATCTATTTGCTTTCCACTCCTAAGGCTGGTGACCACCTTGAGTTGCTCACAACTCTCTTTAGTACCCTCCGACGATTCAATCACATGTTGACCCCTTGGATTTCCTTGGGTTTGAGGGGGAAATTTTCCTTTCTCTTGTTGAAACGACCCTATTGCAGTGGTCAACTTAGTGATTTGGGTCCGAATGTCATTAAGAGCGGAGGCGGTTTGATTATTGATTGCGGTTTGACTTTGAATGAAATTGATGTACGGCATCCTCCAAATTTCTCTTATGAGGAGGTTGGTAGATGGGTGGGTTAGGTGGTCCTTGTTGACCAAACCCTTGTTGAGTTAGGTTTTGTGAAAACCCTTGTGGATAGATAAGGGGCCATGACCATGATATGATTGGTTTTGCTTGGGTGGAATGGGAGGTGAGAATGAGCTAGACCCATGAGGAGTAGGGTTATCATTTTTCCAACTAAAGTTCGGGTGGTTGCTCCACCCCCGGTTATATGTGTTGGAGTGTGGAGAGAATGATTCCCTACTTTGATTGAAAGCATTCACTTGCTCATGGTATACCTCTTTGAGTGTC
The DNA here is from genome assembly GCA_951799425.1 of Ilex aquifolium. Lineage (NCBI taxonomy): Eukaryota > Viridiplantae > Streptophyta > Magnoliopsida > Aquifoliales > Aquifoliaceae > Ilex > Ilex aquifolium. The sequence goes on from OX637391.1 coordinate 31,006,273, forward strand.
GGAATGTTTGGGCACTCCAAAATAGAATGCTCAACACTCTCACATATAGAACAAAACTCCTCGGCCTTTGTGAAGTTAGACACTTCACGCCTCTTATTCACCTCTAGGCTCTCCACCTTGCGGGACAATTTCGTTATTTTAGCAAGCAAGTCTTCTTGGTCACAAAAGTTATACATCCCCCCTCCACTTGATTGGCTACCAGAAAGGACCTTAGCACATAGGTGGGATCCGTGATATCCCAAAATTGGGCATTTTCCGCCAATGTGTTAAAGTACTTAAGGGCCTCATCGGGATCTTTGTTTAGAAACTCTCTGTTGCACATCATGTCTATGAATTGTCGATGGCCTAGTGTAATCCCTTCATAGAAGAAACTCACCAATTGTCATGGTTTGAATCCATGATGTGGAATGAAGTGCAACAAGTCCTTGTATCTATCCCAACATTGATAAAACTATTCATTTGGTTTTTCTGAAAAATTTTGAATTTGTTTCTTAAGAGCAGTTGTCTTGGGCACCGGAAAAAATTTGTTTAAGAATTCGGAAATTATTTTTGCCCAGGAACTTATCGATCGGGGTATTAACGAGTTCAACCAAGTCTTAACTTTGTCTTTGAGGGAGAAGGGAAATAATTTCAAGCACGCCATGTCTTCCATGACATGATTTGTGATAAATATTCCAACAATCTCCTCAAATTCCTTGATGTGTAGGTAAGAATTTTCTCGTTCCTCTCCATGCAATTGAGGAAGTAATTGCAACATGCCCGGTTTAACAAGGGAGCCATGGGCTTGCACAGGTAAAAGTATGCATGAGGGGCTGATGTTTCAGGTTGGTTGGAGATAATCCCTCATTGACCTCGCCGGAGGATCAATTGGGAGATCATTTCCTTCATTTCTTGGAGGGGGAATTGCATTCGTGGGTTTGGCACTCGGGGGTTTTGCATTCCTTCGCCCCTCGAAATATTTGCACCATCATCCCCGAAATTGTCTCCGGCATCCTCCGGTGGTTCTTGGTCTAGATTCATATTTGGACCTAGGACACGTCTCACTAGTCTATTTTGATCGTCACGTCCCCACATGCAAAACACTACTTACAATTAAAAAGAAAGAGTATACACAAATATGTACAAAGGAGCAACGTACCTCGGCCCGTGATGAGAATCACGGGACTTACCTCCGTTGTCCACAAATCACCTTCGAATTCGACGTTTATCCTTCCCCAGAAACGACGCCAAAATGCTTGAACATTTTCCCTAATCTCCAAACACGAACCCGAATTATGTGTATATGGCTTATACGAAGTGGTGAGTGTCACTCTCCCTCGGGTTCAATTCAAGAAATGGGGAAAATCGTGTGTGAATGAACAAAATGTGTGTGTGGGTACAAAAGTGCTCTCCAAGCAAAGAGAGACTTACAATGTTGTGTTTTACTTGGAATGGGTATTCCAAGGTCGTCTCATCGGGAAATGAAGGTCAAATTACTTTGAAGGGTGATTTGTAAAGAAATGAAAATTGAAAATTCTTGATTTTTGTGTTTTGGTGAGTTGTGTTTTGGTAAAAATGCAAGAAAAGCAAGGTTGGCTAATCCATAGGGGTCATTCCAATGAGAATGCCAAATCAAATCGAGTCATTCAACCAATGGTGTCTCGGTGTTTGATTGATTCACAGGAAGTGAGGGACTAATGTGGATGTATTGAGTCAAAGTATACCCTGTGACAAGTCTATGATGTATCAAGGGCTCACAACCACATCCGCACTCAACCTAGTCAAATCAAACACTTTACACTACTAGGAAGAACGAAAGAGAGTCGATTTCACATACCCCGGAGGAAATTCCCTTGGATTAGCCAACTAAAAGTCTAGATACTCATAGCAAAAGCAAAAACCAGCATAAGGTAAAGAGACATGGGATTGAAATGAAGCATCAGACTTGTATTAATGCAAGAAAAGGTTTAGACTACAAGAGAAATAGCATTCATAACCAAAATACAAAGATTGAAGACAAAATACCCAAATGTAGAAATGTAAATGCTAGAACACTTAACTAATCTTGATTAAAACTTAAATAAAAGAGTTTAAAGTGAAAGAAGGAAGGATTACAAGTAATCTAAAGCTTAGTACAATGAAAAATGTTGAAGGAAATGTGAACACCCAATTTTCTCTCTCTAAAACTCCATCTTCTTCCTTGAGCCTCTCTCTTTAAAAGCTTGTGTAAATCTAAAAATGGTGTAAGACCTGGTCAAAATTCATCCATCCTCCCTTCTTAGCCTGTGAGAACTGAGTTGCAATGAGTGGGAAGATATTGGACACTTCCACAAGCAATAACAAGTCAAGCATGCTCCTCTCATGCTTCACCAACCACCCATTTTCTCTTTCTTGTCTATCCCATGTTTTTCTCTTCCAAATCTGAATTTATGGTATAAGAGACCATCATAGTGTGTCAAAGATGTCAGGGTATGGTTTGGATGACAAGAGGTGGGCCCTCGGAGTAGGTGGAGTTGTGTGGGCAGGCATCTGGCATTTCTGGGCAAAATCTACCGGTAGAACGTCAAGAAAACCTACCGGTAGGTTTTTTCTAGTAAGAATTTTCTACTGGTAGATTTTTGGTAGGGCTGCGGTAGAAGAATTCCAATGCACTTTTCTTATCGGTAGGTTTTGGAACTTCTACCGGTAGGTTTTCTCCTGTTTTGGAATTTTCTTGGTTTCTTGATGTCCCGAACCATCCGTTAAGCCTTCCCTTCTTCTCCATTGCCTTTGAACACTTGATGGGAGGCTTTATACACGACCTTACCTGCTCTTTACCTACAATCAAAAGAATCTCCATTAAATGTGAGTTTAGAAGCATTTTTCATAATTTTCACCACAAAAACAAGCAATAAGGGTGCAAAAGAGATACATGATATGCAATAATTTGTACTCATCAGACGCCACCACCACCTTCCAGACGGTGGCAAACCTCTGGTTTTCATGCTTGGCAGCCGTCCTTGTTTGACCTTATTGACTTGGTAATTGCACTTGCCTCTCCTTCTTCGTTTAGCCTTTACACTTTGATCCTCTTGAATTTTCATATTTTCGCTTGAAACCCTGCAAAATGTACAAATTATGCATTAACCCTAATACTTTATAAATTAATCATTTTAACCTAATTTATGCACACAACTAACCCTAAATCCAAATTCAATTATGCACTTTTTAGGGTTAATCATGGTTAATGCATCATAATCTGGTTGTATCTTGAGAATGCGTCCATAAAGGAGAACAACTCGTACCTTGTAGTGGCATCAACCAGAATGTTGATTCTCGATAGTGAAAAGCAATCCTTTGAATACGTCTTGTTTAGATCGATAAAATATACACAAAGTTGCCACTACCCATTTGTGTTTTTTACCAGTACCACATTGGTTGACCATAGTGGATACTGTAATTCCCTGAAAGACTTGGCATCTAAGAGCTTGGCTACTTCTTACTTTATTTTACAATTTCTATCTGGGGCGAAGCTCTGTCATTTCTGTCAAATTGGTTTGAATCTTGGACTAACGTTCAACTTGTGCATATTTATAACGGGGTCAATCTTGCTCATACTACATTTTCTCTAGGCAAAGACATCCTTATTGGAGTTGACATCCTCAAGCTCTCCTCAAGCTCTCCTCGAGCATCCTCTCAATGAAAGTGACTTGCTCAGGGGAGTCTCCAATTTGGATGGGATCTAGGTCTTTTACTAGCCGCAGGCGTTCTAGTTCTTCTCTATCATCTAGAGAATAAACCTAAAGAATTTGTTGTTGCTGCCTTCCCCTCCTGGAGGATACATAACATTTGCAGGCTATAACCTGATCTCCACGCACTTCCCCAACTCCTTCCTTGGTAGGAAACCGCATGAAGAGGTGATATGTTAATGGCACCACCCACATGGACAGTCTAGGACTAGGAAACCGCATGAACAGTCTAGGACTAGGAAATTTGTCATTATTGTGTTCTGTCGTGGTGCTAGCCCAGCCATGATTGGTATGCCGATGGCTCCTATGGGGTGATCCTTTTACCCTAAGAATTTGATAAGTATAGAGGTTACCGAAGTCAACCTTTCTCTGCCAATGTTCAATTTGTCGAAGGCTAGGGTAAATATGATGTTTTTTGAGCTCCCACTGTCTATCAAAACTCTCTTCATAGAATAATTTGCAATTGTTAAGGTGACCACCAATGGATCATCATGTGGGTGTTGAACACCATCTAAATCCTCCTCTGAGAAGGTAATTGCAGGATCCACTTGGGGCCTTTTCCCTTTATTTACTAAGATCACCTCCAACTCATATTTTATTCTTCCAAACATAGGCTCGCCTGATGGAGCTACTTTCTCCACCTCTTGCAAAGCCTCCAAAGATCATTGTAACTTCTCCAACCGACTGTTGGTGCTAGACCTCCTCTCGGTAAGGTTAAACATCACTCCTCTCTTGTCGCTGACATTCTATGTACCTCCTAAGATGGCCTTTTTGGATCAAATATTCTATTTGGTCCTTTAGGACTTGGTAATCTTCCATGTTATGGTCGTGGTCTCTGTGGAAATGACAATACTTATCTTTGGACCTCTTGTTGGGATACATCTTCATTTTTTCAAGCCATTTAAGGATCCTATCATCCTGAATCTAGAAGAGATTTGCTCCACAGAGGTATTTAGTGGATTTTATTTCTGGGTAGGCTCATTGGGGGTGCAAGGACATAATTGGTCCCTCGCACTGACTCTTTCAGTACGGTTCTTCTTGGGGCTACTTGTTCTTTCCTTCTTGCTTGATGGACCTCACCTTCTTTTGTCATCTCGCTGGTCCTCCAGTTTGTTGTCCTGGTTTCTCCAAGCTAGGAGTATGTCCTAAGCATTCATGTAACACTATGCCCTTACTAAAATCTCGGTCATAGACGAGGGTGGCTCTTTAGAGAGGGAAAAAAGGAACTAGGAAGGTTACAATCCACCAGAAAATGCAGCCATAGTAGCCATAGCAACCATATCATCGCCCTCTTGACATTCGATGAATTCTCTTTGGGTGGCAGCATAGCCCTTTGTCCCACTGGGTGGGTATTAGGGTGTTTGTGCGTTTGGTCAAAAGTTCTTTTGATGGTCTCGTTGCTTCAACTTTAATATTGTAAATCCAAGCGCAGGTTGAGCGAAGTAATATATTTCTCGGAAGACCGAGGTCGAAACCTTAGGGAATTGTAAAATAGCAGCAATCACACAAATACTAAAATAAACTTGTAAGAACAATTTGTTTAAGAGATTGTTGAATTAAAAATATTGATTGAAGTAATTAAAACAGTATAATAAAAATACTAGAGAACCAGATACTCCCTCTCAATTCCATACAACAATGATTAAAGACTTAAATCTTAATTCTAGACAAGAATCAAATGTCGGTTGATTCAAGTCACCGAAATAAGCAATAAAATCACAATTTATAATCAAAGGATTATTCAGGAACCTGAATAATCATCCAATTATATTATTTTATGAAATAATGATAATCAACTTAAGCGTGGAATAACCAATTATTTACTCGCAGGGAAATTCAAGCAATCAATGTACGTGGCACAATGACTCAAGGATTTTTACAAAGCAAAAGCTTTGCTAAGAAATCAAAAGTTGAATTAAAAAAATATCACATATCATTAAGCTCATAAGTCAATAACATTACTGTACTTCATTGAGAGGTCCTCCCCTAGCCCTAGCTAAACCTATTAGCCAGACATGACGAACTAAAATCAAAATAAAAAGATGGGAAAAGAATAATCCTAAGTAAAATTTTTTTTCTCTCAATAGATGAGAGCCTTTATTTATACTAAAATAAATCCTAGGTACAGGTAGAAGATATAAGGCTGGCTTGGAAGGAATTCTTTTCCAAAAAGAAGTCTTGTAAGGTCAAATCCCATGCATAAAATCTTTGGGGCGCGGGTACAAAATCTGTCCAGACTTCGAGCTTAGATTTCGCATATTTAGAGGTTGATTCACGAAATTTTCGTGAAATATGCTTCTGTAGCACTTGACGTCTTCTTTCCAACCCCATAGAAATCAGGTAAATCCGATATCAGAGTCAAGAGTTATGGCCAAAATATTGAAGATGTGTCAAATCCTTATCTTTTAGGAAACTTTCCTAATCCAACTTTAAATGAGTTTTCTTCTCACTTGGACTCTTATAAGGATTAAAATTGCTGATTTATCTTCAAGTCTTCCTATCTCAATCTTGACTCTTCAATCCTTATCAGTTATGATTCTTCCTCTAGTGATTGCTTCACTTTCATTATCCATTATAACTTTAAATCAACCAATTTACCTGTAAAATAAACCAAACAGCTAGAAAAAGTATCAAACTAGAAAATCAAGGAATTTAACACATTTAATCACAAATAATATGCAATTAACCAATCATTAATTATAATAAAATAGCACTTTTGATGGTTAATCACTCGTTATCGCCACAAGACTAGGAATTTGTTATTGGAAATCAAGTCAATTCTCACAGACGGCGCCGACTGTTGATCCCAAAAATTGCACCAATGGAATGTCAGATGACCTGGCAATCGCTAGTGGGCTCTTGTAAAGAAATTCAAAGACTTGAGGGACTCTAGTGGCCGACACTCCAATGATAAAGTCTGTAAAGGAAGAAAAGGTTAACTAGAATTGAGCTAGGAGGAAGCACTTACCTAGCTTGTAGCTAGCTCCTCTCCTTGATAGGTTGAGCTCTTGGTACCGTCAAAACTCTTCAGTTACCTTTTGAATGAGGCGGCAAGGAAAGTGGAACCTCCATCCCAGAAAGTTGGAACTGGTTTGAGCTATTATTATGGGATATGGGTGAGCAAGCTGATATGCGGTTTGGATTCTGTAGGATGTATCACACCAAATTATGTGCTCTGACTCACATGCTTGCCTCATGGCTATCTCCATCATGTCCCCGACCACTCATGTGCTCATCTTAGGGCTAATTCTATCTCCATCAAGTGGCATGAATGTATTTTGGGCATCTCACTTGAGCTTACCAAAACAAGTCTTGAGCAAAATGGAGCAAACCATGAGGTCTTTCTTGTGGAATCGCAATGAATAGAACCATAATGGGACAAAGGTTTCCTAGAAAGAAGTGTGTAAGCCTAAGAAGGAATGAGGGCCAGACATTAAAAGGTTGATGGATTGGAACTTGGTTTTGTTACTCAATTTTTTGTGGCAACTACTCAATGATAAGGAGAATCTTTGGAGCAAATGGGTGCACTCATACTTCAAAAAACAAAAGAGTTTATGGGAGATCAAGGCTACTCAAACATGCTCTTGAAACTGGAGGAACCTGTTTAAGCTAAGAGATGTTATAAGACCATTTATGGTTTACAAAATTGGAATGGGAAACTCACCAGTTTATGGTATGATAATCGGCACCCTCTTGGCCCTTTGTTACTTAGAGGCTACCTAAGAATTTGGGTTAGAATCCCCAAAACTGCCAGGGTTGCCAAGCTTATCTTTAATAATCAATGGAGTTGGCCAACAAGTAATTCTTATGAAGGATCTAAAATTTCTCAAGCTTTGCCCAACTATCTACCTAACTAGGATAGAGATGATGTTATCACTCGGAGTCTCACCCCAAATGGCAAGTTCTCCACTGGCTCAGCATGGGACACAATCAGAGATCAATCACCAGTAGTTCTTTGGTATAACCTACTCTGGTATTCCCAGGCTATCCCCAGAATCTTTTATTCTATGGATGGATATCAAAGGAAGATTGAATACAAAAGAGAGGATTTCTGCCTATTCTAACCAATTAGGTGTTCAGTGTATCATATGTAGGCTAGCTAATGAATCACACGAACACCTATTTTTTGACTATGAATTCTCTAGTATAGTTTGGACAGCTATTTTGCAAATCAGTGGTGTCCAGCAGTGGAATAAGTCCTGGTCTAACTTTGTTGTATGGGTTGCTAACAGATGGAAAGGAATGGGTATGAAAGCTTGCAGTCTTAGAATCAGTATGGCTGTCACTATTTACTATATGTGGGTGGAAAGAAACAACAGGATTTTTAGAAACTGCTTGATCACTTTTCTTGAATAGTCCTCGTATCTTTGAGATGTATATGATGTATTTTCCAAGCATAGGAAGAGTGTGCAGTGTAGTAACTTAGAAAATCTGAGGTCGTCTCCTCAGGGAACAAGGGCAATTCGAATGGTGATTTGTTGGCGAAGAAAATGAAAATTCTTTGGATTTATGAAATTGTTGAGAATAGCAACTCATGTAGTAAAATCAAAAGGAAAATAATCGACTAATCATCGAAAATCAACCCACACTAATCAAGCTTATCGATCCTCATTTATAACTCATCCAAGCTCATAATAAAATTTACTTAGATGATGAATATTCAACTAAACTCGTATTTTGAACAAAATGTAGCTTGAAGAATAGGAAATGATAGCTAATAATATAGATACTTTGATGTAGATATGCACTGCAAGCATGACCTGTGCCAGAAGAACCTTCGACGAGAAATCAAAGTGAACATACAACAACAATTTTCAAAAATGGTTTTTTTTTCCCATATACAAAGCATTCTCTCAGTTAGAATCCATTAGAGTATCGATATTTTTTGTTCACAAGTGAGAATCCTCCCTTGGATTGCATTGAAACTTAGTCGGAAGAAAAATCCCTCAAATCAAAATTGGGGAAGATCAACATTTAAATCGAAAGAAACTAAACAAAAAACATGAAAGGATTCACTTCACTGAGATTCAATACACAATAGTAAGTTCAAATACAAGAAGAAAATCCAACAACAAAGCTTTGAAATGAGAAATGAAAAATACACTATTTTTCTTCTCCGAAGCTCGACAAAAGTCTAACACAATATAAAACTAAGTCAAAGACTCAAAACTAAGGTAAAAACTCCTCTCAAATGTGTAGAAATGTATATATAATGGCATCGCTTCCTTTTTTCTGCTCATTGGCTAGTTTGTGAGGTGTGGGTGGTGGATCTTTTGCCGAAGAAGCTTCCTCCGTCGGTGTCGTCCAATCGGGTTCAAAAAGTGTTGCCAACGCAACACTTGGAGTGAATAAGAGTGATCCCATGCTTGTGTGTTGAAGAACTGGTACAAGGGTAAGGATGAACTGATTCAAAGCTTTTATGTTGAGGCTTGTACCAGTACAAAGGTGTATGAACCAATACAACAGCTGCTAGACCCCGATGAACCGGTACAAGGTTGTTGTACCGATACAACCTAGTTCTACAACCCAATGAACTAGTACGAGTATACCAATACAACAGACCTTTCTTTGATTTTCTACTGCTGCTCCTCTAGTTCAAATCTACTTCTTTCCCAAGCTTTCCAATGTCATCCAATCAACTCCAAAACATTCTTTCTTCTCCCCTTTGCACCTACAAACACCAATTCACACAATTTTTCAAAATTCCAACATAATTTGGAAAGATAAACATCAAGAAAATGCACAAAGTAGTCGGGATAAGTCATGAAATATGCAATATTTTGTGCTCAACGTATCCCCAACTTAAGCTTTGCTAATCCCTAACAAACAAAAAATAGAAAATCATGCAAACATAAAACACACAATAATAACATAAAATCACTTTTGTAGGATTTGTGATTGCATTTAACGAATGCAACAAGCCTTTAAACCCCTAATGTCACTCATACTGGACGTGTTGTGTCTCGTGAAGGTTTTCAGTGAAGGTACCTACAAACTTCCTTTTATGAATTCTGAAATTTGGAACATATTATAATATCCTAATTACTATGAGATTTAAAAAAAATTCCCTATCCACTCTTACGTAAAAGCTACATTATACATTTAAATGCTATATAAAAGTATTCACATGCACATTTCCATTATAAACTCATGTGTGTGTGAAATGATTGTGCAATTTAAGAAATTTATCAAATAAAACCAACATCTTTATTAGCTATCCAATTTTAGCTTTGATGCAAATATAACCAAGAATTTTCTCTCAAAACAAAGATTCTCTTATTATAGTGATGTTTCACTCATTGTTTATATGTGAGCGGATTCTTATAGTTCAAAACAAAATATAGCTCAAGATCAAATAAGACTTTAATCTGGTTGTAATGTGGCCTGGGGTAAAAGTTAAAGACACGAAGGGTTATAAGAATTCAAAAGGAGTTATCCCGGCAATACAATTTTTATGAAAAAATCTCCTTACTTGCAAATCAAATAGCTCACAACATGCATTTCTCTATCTTTCCCCCTTTTTTTTTCAATGCCTTTTTTCACATGTAATTTGTTCTTCTTTTCTCTTCTTCTTTTTTCTTTCTTTCTCTTCCTCTCTTCCTTTCTTTCTTGCTTTTGGATGTCAACAATAAGCTCAAATATTCATCATCCTCTTTTACTTCTACTTTTTTTTTTTTTCTTATAACCAACTTTCTCTTTCCAAATTATAAACAATAATAGTCCCGGGATAACCAAGATAAGATAAATAAATTCATGCTTGGCTAGGTAATTCATGTGGTTACGAAATCAAAATTTTTATTAAAGCTCAATCATGGCTACTACAGATGATGTCAATAAAGAATAGACTAAAACTCAAATTAATTCAAACATGGTCTAAGATCATTTCCCAAAAATGTATAACAAGGTACTATTTGTATTGAGATATAATCAACTAACTACCTCCTTTACACTAACCAAAGCAAAAATACTGAGATTATTGAAAGAGGTTGAATTTAAAAGAATAGAATTTTGAGTTATCTATTTTAACCCTTCAACAAAGAATGACACAAAACTTACATGGGTCATACATTCATCTTCACTATAGATATCAAGCCTTTTAAGATGTGAATCTCATCAAATAAATTGTAAAAATTAGCATACTCATGGTGCACATAAATTGAGTTTCAAATGAAAACATGAACATGATACTTAAACATAGAATAAACTCTTATAGAGTGCTAATATGCAAATAACTCAAGGTTCAATTTGAATAATTAAAAATCTGATGCTAATTAAGAGAGAATAATACAGTTCAAATCGGATGCTTTCCTTCTCTCGTTTGTTTTTTCAAAATTTTTCAATTTTTCTCAATTTTCTCCTTTTACAGTATGAACATGGTGGTGTAACATAGGATAATGGTATAACCCTCCCCCTCCAACTTAAATTATGCATTGTTCTCAATACAAAAAGGGTCATGGAATATGTAAAACCCGAGAAAATTTAAATTTTTATGAAAAATGGCAAAACGGTAATTAGTCGTTACGGTACAATTTGAAAACCTTAATTTTTCTAGAATTAGGATGACAAACCGGACCTCACATTTGGATTCGTCTCGCGAAATCTAATTACTCAGTCAATTTTCATAGAATTTCGAGACAGTCAGATTTTTTGCGCTTTACGAGGCAATTGGGTGTCGCGTAACCTAAATAAACGAGAATGGGAATTAAATTATGAAAATTAAAAGTTAGTTCAAATAAAAATATTTTGAACTTGAATTGGGACGAAATTTAATTGATTCGGGACAAAATCAGACCCGAGAAAGGCGAATGTGTGGCGCAACGAGGGCCAAGTGTTTGGAAGGTATAAAAGGGGAAGAAAAATCAAATTTCTTCCCCAATTCTCACTAGATTTTCATTGGAGAGGGAAGAGAGGGAAAATGAAGGGTTTCTTCAACTTCTCTCTATGATCTACGACTTTCCTTTGGTCGAATCACCTCGAGCCAAGAACAAAGATTGTTCTACTCGATGTGGGCTAAAAAACCATACTATAAATTGAAGATTTTGATGAAGTTCAAAGGACGTAATTTTTGGAAATCAATGGCTCAAGCTTGATTTGGGTCTTGGAAGGTTTTCTACCACTTGTTTTACACTTCAAAAGGTAGGGTTCTTTTCCTAATTAGGTTTATTTTCAACATTGGGTTCCATATGATATGGATAGCATGACTTGAGATGAATTATCTTGTTTGATGTAGTCCTAATGTAACTAGAGTATGGGAAATGGGTATAGAAACATGTTAAACCAATCTTGCATGAATTGGGTTTATAGAATTTACTTGTTTGGTAAATTCATTAGAAATGTGATAAATTGGGTATGACTATGTGTTACATGATTGTATGCCTAGAAGATGTTTGATAAAATGCCTATGTTAATGTAGCATGTTTGTTTCATTGAAAATGTTATAACATGTTTGGTGAGAATGTGGATTGTAATTGTATGCCCTTTGATATAATTGACAATTTGGGAATATGATGATGTTGGAATATAATTTTATGCTTTATGGAAAATGGGTATTGAGAAGGGTTAAAATCAATTCTATCATGAATTGGGTATTTAGAAATTGATTGTTTGTGATTTCTTGTGAAATGTGTTGATTGGACATACTAAGTGTTTACATTTATGCCTTGAAGGTGTTTAATGAAATGGCTATGTAGATTAAGTGTGTTGTTTGCATTGATTATGTTATGACATGCTTGGGAGTTGATGTTGGTATATGCATTAGGATAAATTGACATTGAAGTTGTTGATGGTGATTACATGCTTATGACGTAATTGACCATGGAAAAAGGTTGAAGGATATTTAAGATGTTCATATTGAGCTCATTACATGTGAACGTGATAATGAAATTGCAAGTGCAACATTACATTTGCATATGCACGGGAAGTATCGCATTCGTGGGCATTTGACATGAGTGTGGGTGTGTGTGTGTGTGCATGTTTTTGAATCAAACACCATTCTTGGTGGTTGAGGCGTGGACTCGGGAAGGTTGGACCTAGATCCAGCTGAGTTGCACGGTTAAATGAAAAACTTGTGTCGGGTATAGCAAGAAGGGCTAGATTCTCCCTCGGGTGCAAGACCCGATTACTGGTTTATACACTTCCGTCGGTGCAAGTCCAAAAAAATCCATGTACTCAGGAAAGACACATGGTTTATTTTATAAAATGGTCATTGGATGTGTAACATCAATGTCGGGGGCTTAGAATACCCGATTTAATACGTATGGTATTGCATGTGTTATGAGAGCCGATGAAGGCTCAGGTTGAGTTGCATGCGTGAGTCTCATTTCATGACATGGCATGACATAGAAAATTCTATTATGAATTGCATATTCTTGAATGGATTATTTGTTGATTTTTGAATCGCATGTGAGCATTTCATATGCATCTAGGTTGGGGAGTAGCCTCTTTAGGAGATACCCTATTGAGTGTGGCTCACCCTTTATGGGGACAATATTTCAGGTGCGGGACATATGCCGGTGGATGGCTCTCACTTGGGCCCTCATTGATGAAGAAAAGCCGAGATGTGGCTTTAAATTGCGTTTTTATAAAACACGTGTGTAATATTTTTGAACATGTAATATTGTGCAAGGAATTGCAAAACAAACGCATATGAACTGTATTTTGTGTAAAATTGTATGTTATATGAGTTTTGGTTGTTGTTATATGAGTATAGATAAATAAAAAAATAAAAAATATGAGTATGGATATATAGACCCAGTGTGGTCAATGTTGTATGATTGCACAGGTTAAGTTTTGGGTAGAGCTCCCCGTACAAAGGAGACTGCCCGAATTTTGTTAAGTTATGGATCCCGGTAAATGGGGCATAACGGCGTGGTATCGAGTTACACGGTATCCAAAGGTATTCCGTGGGTTGATGGGTGATCAACGACGTAATTATGGATACCCGGATTTTGGGGCGTCACAGAATAAAAAGAAAAAATGAAGGCAATAAGGGTAAGAAAACCAATATCAATGAGCTCCAAAAAGAAAAACCACCAATAGCAAAACAACAAAAAAACTACACAATACAACAAAATAAACTTTAACAAGACTGAAATAAAAATCCAGAAAAATAAAACAAAAAAGAGAAATTCTAACTGCTATGTACAAAGAATGCCTAAGAGATGGATCAATCAGACTTAAGTTCCAAATTAGACTTATTGCCCAATTTCAGTCGAGGCTTGTCTCTTCCAATGAACTTCTTGCTTGAATTTCTTTCGGCTCTCGACAACTCCTACAAAGAATTTAAGAAATTAGTATAAGACGCAAGTTCAACCAACATCAACATAATTAATTAAACAAACTTGTAGAGGGTCAGAACAATAAGGCATTTTGAATTTCTCCTCTATGATCACATCAACTACATCCACCTCACAATTTTCTTCCTTCTCACCTGGTTACTTAATCACATTAAAGGTATTCAATTCATTGGTCATATTTTCAAATGAAAGTTTCATGACATCATTCCGATAATTGATTAATGAATTTGATGTGCTTAGGAATGGTCGTCCTAAAATGACCAGAATTTGATTAGCAGGGTTAGCAATAGGCTCAGTATCAAGACCAATAAAATCAACATGAAAGGAGAATCTATCTACTTGGACTAATACATCCTCCACAATTCCTCTCGGTATCTTGACACTGTGATTCGCCTGTTGGAGAGTAATTGATGTCAGCTTTAACTCCCCCAACCCTAATTGTTGATATACCGAAAAGTGTAGGAGGTTGACACTTGCGCCCAAGTCTAGCAATGTTTGCTCCACTCGGCAATCCCCTATAATTATTGAAATGGTGGACAACCTGGATTCTTGATCGTCGGTGGAGTGTTGGTCAATAGAATAGAACTTACCTGCTCAGTTAAGAAAGCTTTCTTTTGTACATTCATTTTTCTTTTGATAGTGCATGAATCTTTCAAAAGCTTTGCATATGAAGGCACTTGTCGTATGGCATCAAGTAATGGAATGTTGACCTTTACTTACTTAAACACATCAAGAATTTCAGCAATATTAGTAAGCTTAGTAGGTACTCTTAATCTTTTGTGGGTAAGGTGTAGGAATAGGGCACTTATTCTCATCCAAATTGACAATCTCGGGCTGGTCAAGTTTCTCAACCCTCCTTAGATTCTTTCTTAGTCTCTTTTTCTATAGTTTTAGATACTTTCAGTAAAATGATTTTATCAATTTTTTCCCTTCTAAGGGTGGTGATTGACTTGATCTGCTCCACATTACCTTGATTGGCATTAGAAACCTCAACACCATGTTGACCTTTAGGGTTTTCATGGGGTAGTACACGCAATGAATTGGTCAACTTGGTAAGTTGAGTTCTAATGTCGCCAAAGGCTTGTGCATTTTGATTATTCATTGTCGTTTGACTCTATATGAATTGATGCAATGTGTCATCTAGACTTTTTTTGTGCGGTAGTTAATATGTAGATGCATTTTGTTGACCCTAAGGGCCAAATCCTTTTTTAGGCGGGTTTTGTGCAAACCTTTGTGGTCCGTAAGTGTGATAATGAGTAGTAGTAGATGGAACTTGACCAGAAAAATTTTGATTTTGTTGGACAGGCAGGGCATATGACATAGATGGTTGAGGTGCAGTGGTGTTATCATTTCTTTAACTAAAATTAGGGTGGTTCCACAATCTTGGATTATATGTGTTATAATATGGAGAAAATGATTGTTTAGGTTGATTAAATGCATGTGATAATGAGTAGTCGGGCACTTCCTCGTGGAATGCTTGATTGTATCACAAATAGAACACGACTCATCAACCTTAGGTACACTAGCCACCTCATTAACCTTTTTGCATTTCCAAACTTCATAGTTTGCGGGATAATTTCGTAATCTTGGCATGTAATTCATCTCAGTCTCTCAAAATATATTTTCCTCCCCTGGTAGATTGGGATGTAGTAGATGATTTTGATCTTCGGCAGGATTAGAAATGTCTCAAGATTGGGCATTTTGTACCAAGTTATCAAAATAATCTAACGCTTCTTTAGGATCCTTATCAAGAAATTCACCATTGCACATCATGTCTATGAACTGACGATGTGCAGGGGTAATTCCTTCATAGAAGAAACTAACCAATTGCTAAGCCTCAAATCTATGATGTGGAATGGAGTTTAAAAGATCCTTGAAACTTTCCATGCAATCATAGAACTGTTCATTTTCCTTTTTCAAAAAATTCTAAATTTGATTTTTCAGAGCAGTAGTTCTATGGACAGTAAAAAACTTCTTTAAAAAATCCTCTTGTATATTGGACCATGAAGCTATTGATCAGGGTTTCAAAGAGTTTAGCCAAGATTTCACTTTATCCTTAAGGGAAATGGGAAATAACTTCATTCTAGCAATATTTTCACTCACATTTTGGTCGAGCAATGTAACAACAACCACCTCAAATTCCCGGTTTAACAACAAATGCATGTTCTTGAATAGGCAAAATTATGCAAGATGGTGTTGTTGTTCTAGTTGGTTGGAGATATTCTCTTTTTGTTCTTACAAGGGGAACAACTCAAAGATTATTTCCATCAAGTCTTGGATTTTGGCCATTATTTCCATTTACATAATCCATGTTTATGTTTAATCTTTGGTCATTTCTGACAAGTCTATTCATACTATCACGTGCCCACAAACAACAACTAAAAATTTACAAAAACAATTCTACTACTAAAACAAATGTATAGATATACAACAGAGAAGTGTACCTGGACTTGTGATGAAAATCACAAGACTCACATGCCGTCAATCCAAATCACCTTTCAAATTGAACCGTTGATTCCTCGGCAACGGCGCCAAAAATGTTTTTTTCCTAAATAGTGCTCGTATCTCTGAGATGTGTATAATGTATTTTCCAAGCGTAGGAAGAGTGTGCATTGTAGTAACTCAGAAAATCCGAGATCGTCCCCTCAGGGAACAAGGGCAATTGATTTGTTTTAAAAGAAAATGAAAATTCTTTGGATTTGTGAAAAAATTTTGAGAATAAAAACTAATGTAATAAAATCAAATATAAAACAATCGGCTAATCCTCGGAAATCAACCCACTGTAATCAAGCTTATCGACCTTATTTATAACTCACCTGAGCTCATAATCAAATTAACTCGAATGAAGAATATTAAACTAAATTGACATAGTGTCAAACACTAGCCTTGATCTACCTAAAGTTCAATAACAGTTCCTGTTCTGCAATCGGGTTAGTAATTTTATTGGTTATATAAACAGTTACGTGTAACTCTTTCATGTAACTGTTTACTGTTACTGTTTCGTTAAGACTGTTGTAACTTTTTCTTGTATCTCTTTCGTTTCTGTGTAACTCTTTACTGTTACTGTTTTTTTAGAGTAACTCGTCTCTGTGTTACTCTTTGCATGGTTCAAATCAGAAAGTTTAATAAATGATTTTACAATATTTGAAATATCACACAACCAACAATTTGTTCAGTATTGTCTCGAATAAAATCTTTCCCATTATACAGGACTGTTGAACTTATCTAGAATTTTATGGGTTGGTGAACAAAGATATTTGCGGATAGTTGAAGTTGTGGGAATTGGTTTTCGAATCTTTGGTCACTGAAGGCGATTCAAGATTATGGGTATCCATGGTATAAGAGTTTTTAGTGTGAATGGTAAAAATAAGAGGGTTGGGTTGGTGGAAAAATCGGTTGTTATTTCAAGGTCACATTGGTTGTTGTTTGAAGATAAGGATTGTGTTTCAGTAGAAAAAACAGTCTCTTACTAGAAATAGTTGCTAGCGCTTTCATGTGACTTCGAATGAGGGGGATTTTAAGTGGGGCTTTTCCATAGTTGTTTCAAGAAAAAGTGAAAAAGAAGAGGGATTGGTATGGTGAGATGGGTGTGTTGAGGCAGTAGGCTGGTTTATGGTCTAATAGTGGTCATGGTGGCTAGATGAGGGGAGAAGAAAAGGGATTGATGTGCTGAGATGAGCATGTTGAGGCAGTAGGCTAGTTTATGGCCTGAGAATGGCCATAGTGGCTAAATAGAAGGAGGAGGGTTGTTGCAGTTGTTCTGAGATATACTCAAGAAGAAGACTCCAAAAGAAGTGGAGAAAACTGTAGAGAGAATAGGGAGCTCTCATGAGAGAGAGAAAGAGAGCCTCCCTAATTTCTTTTGGCTGAAGAATTTAACAACTACTTATTACAATTTTCTAATAGGCTCATGGTAAATATATGTTCATATTGATCCATTACATCGGTATCCTAGGGTGGAAAATGTATTTTAATATTTTAATTGGGATAGGTGTAGAATAGAATGATGGTTATAGAATTATGGATGAATAGAATGTTTGCCTTTCTAGAGTTTAATGATGTGAGAATAAGTATTTTGATGGTGAGAATAGCCACCACTTTTCTCTTAAACATCCTCAACTCTCAGTAACTTGATATGCTCGTGTTTATTCATTGATGGGGAGCAAAAGAGCAACACTATATGAATCCTATTTTATGAGCTTAGGCACTAATATAATTGAATTGCTAATGAGTCCCAACATTAGAAGAGGCTTCTTATCGTAGCAGTGCATAAATCCCTAAATTAAGTCAAACAAATATTAATGTAAATGAAGGCATAACTAACAAAATTGGAAATTGAAGCATGTATATAGTGTGGGAATTGATTGAAGACTTGATGTAGGACAAGAATTAGCAATTATTTTATTTTTATTTTTATTTATTTATTTTAGGGCTAATTTCATTTTTGCTTAAGTTTTCTTTTTTAGATTAATATTGTTATTCTTTTTGGAATAGAATTCCTAGTTCTATTAGGAATCTATTCCTTATTCTATTAGGAATAGTTTCTATATTATATTAAAATTAGAATTCCTTGGCCTACAAGGATTAGGACTTTAGTACTATAAATAAGGTTGTAAGTCTTAGAATTGGAAGATCTTTTATTCAATATTATTAATTTTGTTCTCTTTGATAGAGTGTTCTTAACTCTAGTGCACCAGATTTCTTGAGTATTGACATTGGTCATATACTTTTACTGTGTTCCGTTGCATCAAAACTCTTATTCCGTTGCATCAAAACTGTTATTTAGGGGACATATATAAACTTGGGGTAAATCTCCGATTACCAAATCTCGCATCCCAAATAATGTGATAAAATCTCTATCATTGAATATTAATAGAATCTATTTATCTGATGGTGAAAATTATGTCACATCATTTAAGACAAGAATTTGGTAAGCATGCCTTCCGTAAAAAAATTATACCTTCCGTAAGAATTTGGTAAGCATGACGCCCCCAATTGAAAGACAATCGAATTGGTAATGAGTCCTAACATTACAAGAGACTCATTATCGTAGCAGTGCATAGATCCCTAAATTAAGTCAAACAAGTATTAATGTAAATGAAGTCATAACCAACAAAATTGGAACTTAAAGCATGTATATAGTTTAGGAATTAATTGAAAACTTTTCTTATTTAGGGGACATATAAATTTGGGATAAATCTGTATTTACCAAATTTATATACAAATTATCGGATTCCAAATGATGTGATAAAATTTCTTGAATATCTAATGGTAAAAACTGTATCACATGATTTAGGACAAAAATTTGAGAAGCTGAGGGCCCAAAATTAAGGGGCAATACTGTTTCCAACCCAAAATTGTGATATTTCTCGATAAACACGAGTTGGGAACAAGACAAAATGACATTATCTGAAAACACCACAAACAAAAGCAGTGAATATTTTTTCAACAAAAGAAGACAAATAGCAGGAACGAAAATTCTAGGGGAGAATTATATCTAGGCTCTCTGAAATTTATCACTTAATCAGTTTGACACCCTAATATTTAAAATATTATACACAAACTCCCTAAGATTTATACACGTGTACCCTGTTTTCCATTGTCCTTATTAAATTACATCAGATCCTCTAAAATTTATAGGTATATAACACTTAGACTTTTACTTAAATCACTTATTAGTTAAAAAGCTAACGAAATCTATTAAACGATCAAATTATACCAATTAAAAATAGATGATTTTGTATCCATTACGATATGACCTATTGTTTAGTTTTTTAATTTTATTTCAATAGATAGTATAATTATATATTAATTATGATTTTTTTAAATTATATTTTTATTTTTGATTTCATTTTAATAAATAACATAGTAGAATATAAATTTTGGTTGTAAAATTTAAAATAGTTGATACTCTATCTTTGATTGGAATATTTTTTGTCTAATTATAATATTTTAGACTTGAGAATACCTAAAATTTTAGGAGTCTAAGTGTAATTTACTAACATTCGACTATTGACGACACGAGTACAGCTTTAAGGGATATATATGTAATATCTGAAATATTAAGGGTCTAAAGATGTCTGTAATTCTCCCAAAATTATATGCATTAATTCGAATCGCAAATAGAAAAACACTTCCAATTGAAGTGCTACAGTTTTTTT
Organism: Ilex aquifolium; assembly: GCA_951799425.1. NCBI lineage: Eukaryota > Viridiplantae > Streptophyta > Magnoliopsida > Aquifoliales > Aquifoliaceae > Ilex > Ilex aquifolium. The sequence continues at coordinate 31,026,436 of OX637391.1, forward strand.
TGTGATAACTTACCGTTAATTTTCAGCTTTTGGGTATCTGATGGCGATCTCAATTTCCTTTAGCCGACCCATTTCCTCTTACAATTGTGTCTCTTCACCATCTCTGTGTGTTTTCAAACCTCTTGAGCACCAGAGTTCCAGGCTTATGGGATGTCAGAGCTTATATAGACCTTTGGTTATCAACTGTTCCTCTTCTTCTGATATGGGTCACACCTCCGACCCCATGAATATCAGGTACCAATGGTCACTCTTCACCTTCTTTGTTTATTTGGACATGAGTGTATGATGAATTACGCGCGCAATGGGTTGTAAACTTTGCAAGAAATTATGCGTTGTGAATGTTTGTTTAATTTACAATGTGAAACAATAGGGTATTCTAGATATTGGTAGTGGTGGTTATGATTATTTGGCCGAGTTATCTGAAGGGTGTTAAATTTTCAGTCAGTTTTTGGAATAATGTCCATGACTCCAATTACAAATTGTTAAACAGTGCATGCGTATTGGCAAAATTTGTTGACTTTTTGAATGTTGGTACATTTAGTAGCTTATTTAGGAGAGAAAACGGCAGTTCTGGCTTCAAACGTTGTACAATGCCGAAATGACGACTTGTCTGAAAGAAAAATGCAATTACCTACGTCTTGGAGGTCCTCTCTTGCAATCTATCAGTCTCCCATGTGCTCAGCATTAATCAGAGTGTTGACATTAGGTTGGAAACTGGTGTATAATAATTTTGAGGATATGTAGCTCAAGTTTTCCTGAATTTGTAATTATCCCTTTGCGTCATGTTTTCATCGAGTTTTTAGACATTAAGAAGTCACTCGTATTAGAAATTACAGATAGTTGTCATATTCTAAACCAATGTTCCATCGTCATTATCTTGTATAATTTGTTTTAGTAATCATGGGTCATTGAGGTATTACTTACACAACTTTGTCTTACTCTTGATTAATATTTCATGCTCCTTCTTACACCATGCTATCTACTTTGGTAGCATCATTTTCTCTGTTTCCATTTTTTTCTTTTCCTTTTATGAATAGGCAACCTCAACTATCATCTATGGCTCCTTTTGGCGTTACAATGAATGAAAATGGCTCATCCAAACCATCATATAAGTGGCGTCGTGTGTTGCTTAAAGTAAGTGGAGAAGCACTTGCAGGAGATCACAACCAAAATATCGACCCAAAGGTTGGAAATATGAAAAATAGTTGTTCTTATTGCTTTGTTGTACTTCTATTTTCCCAATCTGTAAGAACATGGTACTCTTTTACCATATAGGTTACAATGGCCATTGCAAGGGAGGTTGCAACTGTGACTCGGCTTGGCATTGAGGTAGATCTTCAAAACCTGCTTCTGAATACTTCTGGTTTTCATGCTTGTACCATTTCAAAATATTTTTTTTTGTGGTTTCATTTTTATATTGGCTGTTGCTAAAACATTTTTATGGACACGGGTCTCCCTTGTTTGGATTGTGTTTGAGCTAGCCTTTTGTACTCTATTTTGTTTGCTTTCTTTCCTATTTGATGGATTCTTAATCTTCTTCATATATTTTCCATCTCTACTGCTAATATTGTTCTCTTGTTCGTTATCACTTACGGAAATTTGCATGTGAGGATATAAGCACTTTATGCTCAAAATAACTTGGAGTTGGTGCATTAATCAAAAAGATATTATGGTTCAGGCAGAGTTCAAAAACCCTGTTTATTGTGCTGAACTGTCACAACAGTTTGTCAGTAGTTTTTGGTTTTCACAATAAAGGCTTATTTTTATATTATTGTATCACTTTAAAACTTTGACTAATGACTTCTAATTTAAATAAAAATATGTAGTTTATTTGTAATTGGTCCTTTTATAAGCATTGAATTATGGTATCTCAATTAAAAAGGGGCATGTCATTTAATTTATCATTGGCAAATGTTTTAGGTTGCAATCGTAGTTGGTGGAGGAAATATTTTCCGTGGATCCTCTTGGGCCGGAAGTAGCGGCCTTGACCGTTCATCAGCTGATTACATTGGGTATTTGTCTTTCTAATTTGTATTCAATGCTTTTCCTTTCTTAGAAATTCTGTGTAGGCACTCACATGGTGGTTTTAAGATTGTGAAGGCACTTAACCATTATGCATATCTTGTGAGCCAGTTCATGCAAATTTGAACATTTTCTTTCTTTTGCCTTTGAAATAAAATGTGAACATTATGCTGACAGAGATCATGTTTCGTCAATTTGTTGATACATGATTGGGGCTGGAGGTAAGCTGCAGATGGATAACCCCACAGTTTGCCACTTTGACGATAACAAGAGCTCTTGAAGCTATGCATAGAATTTTTGTTTTATCTATTATACACACACGCTCTCACGCACACATATACTAATGATGGCCTGGTGTGATTCATAGAATTTTCAACCCCTCTTCACCCCACCCCATCCCACAATTGTACATAGAAAACTACCGGTGGAATGGTTGAATTTTGAGGAACAATTATAGGAAAGTAATAATTAATTCTTCAAAAAATACAATTAAGTGGTTACAAACATGAGTATGTAGACATGTGGCAGTTTTTGATTACTTGAAGCCAATTAAATATTTCAAAAATCCCATAATTAGACATTTAGGGAGGGAAGGCTTCCCAGTGCCTCAATCCCCTAATTTGATTCTTTTATATATATTGACATATTTAGAGTCTGATTTGGAACTTGTTTCTTTACGTTAGTTGGCAGAGGGAAGGGGAGAACACGTGGTTTATTTTGTGATCATATTTCAGAGGTTGTTGTTGAGATGTGCCTGAAGGCTCGCCTTGGAGCAAGACGTATCCATAATGCATTGAAACTTGAGAGAGGAGTGCTTTAGGGAAGAGTCAGATCCTCCAAAACAATCTTAAATTCATCACTTGATTGAATGTTGAGCTCCTTTGATGGAGAGAGCTGGAAATCACCTGAAGAAAACTGCTTTTATTTCACATTTGAAGGTGTCTTTTTGATATTATCTTTCTAAGCCATAACTTCAACGGAGATTTTCTTTGGAGAAATTTTCTGAAGGGATAAAGTTAGAGAGAGAAGCCATCTTGACTGGTTAATAATATTTTGCATTTCATGTTCTACATATTTCCTAGATCCACATGTTTTTGATTGGAAAACTTGATTCTACTCTAAATGAGATTGAGTTAGCTAGGTTGAATCCAATATAAAATTTGCACTTGTTAACTAGCCTAGTCAACGCAAGTAGTTGATGACGATCAACATGCAACAATGTTGTACTCTGTGTGTGCTGTATGATGAGGCATTCAAGGTCTCCAAGTTGTTTAGCAGTTTAAGATTCAGACTTGCCTTCAAGGTAATTATAATAGTCATAGCTCTTTATGCAATCTAACATATCCTTAACACGTGTTTGGAGAGAACATAATTTAATAACACTGCAACACATGATATATACTATTTCGGCTAACCTCCTAGCCTACATACACTCCTACGACATCCTTAGTTAAACCTTTAAGGCATCTTTGTTTGGGGTATTGAATGCTAGGATTGGACTAATTTAGTCCAATCGTCGTTTAATACCAAATTTAGGTCAAGTTATAGTTCCCAGCTTCCCGATATTAAAGATATGTTAAGACCAACCTGTTTCTAAAGTGGCATTAACACCCAACACTTGATATAAACCAATACCATAAAATAGGTGGTATTAAATTAAACATGATTGGTATTAATATCCAAAATGATAAGAGTGCCTTATAGACTAAAGATCCATGCATTGATGTAGGTGCTTTAGTCTTTTTCAACTTATGTCATACCTTAATCCTTCATCCACATGACATTGGTTTTAGAATAGTGGTCGCACAATTTATCCAAACCTTGATCCAAACATGATTTAGTTGGGATAAGATAAAGTGGTAGACCAATTATTCCCACCACTATGGGTTGAAATGGAATCAAATGTCCAATCACATCTCGCATTATACTTAAACCAAACATGTCCGTACTCCACTGTCCAATCTCATCTTGCATTATACTTGAACTAAACATGCCCTTAGTTCACTAAGTAGGTTTTCTAGGATCACCGACAATCTAGTGGACTACAAGGGGCCAATCCATTTAACAATCTAGAAGTTCCTTTATGTATGTGAAGGTTTTCTATGGCTCCTACACCCGATCCTCATCCTAAAATTAGACCTACACTAGTGTTTGTTGAAAGTATTATATCTTTCCTCACCTACATCCATTACAACTCAAAGGTTTCTTTAGGCTCATGCAAAACCTATTCACCACTGGGACTTTTTAGGCTAACTAAAAACCTTCTTCCTACACTTCACTTGACAATGCACCACCAAGGTCTTATATGCTGTCATTGAGCCAAGTTGTCTTAAGAATGTGAGGATGAAATGTGTGTGTATGGAGAATGAATCTCAATACGCTAATGGGTTTTTTGGTTGTTGTATTAAAAGGGTGAATTGAGGAATTATAATAGATTAAGGCTCTCTAATCCAACCTTATACTACACTTGGTTGTCATTCCGTATTATGTATTGGTGTATTTTGAATACGTTTCATGTATGTATAATGTCAATATTTACTATCCTTATTATTGAGCCAGTTTTAATACCACCTGTAGAGGTGATATTATAATCCAGTTCAATCATATTATGTTAATAAATATAAGCCTTGGAAAAAGGTTCGTGACCCACAAGTTGGCCCGAAGACACCAAACATTTCTATCTATGAGTCGGACTGACCCACCATGTACCGCTCCGCCACAATCCTAAAGCCATGTTGGTCAGACCATTGGACGCTTTTTGGTGCACTTTAGCCTGATAAGTTGGACTAAACTAGATTGATTGCTTTTTGATCAATAGTTATTTAGTATTATGGGATAGTGAACTAGCCAAACATAAGTTTGGATTTAATAGCTATTATCCCACTCTTATACTAATGTTATTTAATGTCTTAGCAAACACGAGATTACAATGGGTAGTATTCTTGTTTCCCGCATTACCTAATTCAATCATTTCTTTTACAATACAACAACCAAACAAGCCTAAAGGGATAGAAGTCCACTGCTGCAAAAAAAATTTCTTCAAATTCTTCAAGCCAGTGGGACTTTAGATGGGGTGGGGATGCTGTAAAAATCAACAGAGTACTTCCTAAATCAATCTAAGATGTTTGCTAGTGGGTATATACAAGTTAGGCTCTCAAACTACAAGTTCTACATTGAAACTGGTTAGAATTATTTTTAACAACTAGGTGCAATCAAGGATCAAAATTTCGTTTCGGTGCATTGTTTCGGTCACCTAGGAAACGGAAACATTTCGATGTGTTTCAGAAACGTTTCGACCCATTTCGGAAACAAAATGAAAAAAATAAAAAATTTAAGAATTATTTTTTCTAAACATTGGTTGAAATATACCAAAATATCTTGAAATACTTTGAAACATTCCGAAATAATTGTGTAAATACATTGAAATATAACAACATTTCGAAACATTATGAAACAGAATTTCGATTCCATCACTGATTCGTTTCGGTCTCCTTAGAAACGGAAACGTTTCGGACGATTCGACTATTTCGAAACGATATTTTGATCCTTTGGTGCAATCTAAAAAGTGGGACTTTGGATGGGGTGGCGATGATGTAAACATCAAGATGTTTGCTACTGAGTATATACTAGTTTGGCTCTCAAACCATCCATCAAGGTCTACATCAACACTGATGAGAACTATTTATAACGACTGGGTGCAACGGATATTTAACGGTCAGAGTTTCTGTAAAATCTGTCTCACCTAGTGGACTAGCTTAAGGGCTGGTTGACCAGCCTCGTCCAATGGCTTGTTTTTATGGTTTAAGTCATACTGGTTGACCAGTCTTGCATGTAGCAGATTCTGCTGTTCCATTCAGACGATAATCCGGATGCCGAGATTCTCTTTCCCTTTAGTTGGTTATCTTCTCGGTGTTTGGTCTCTGCAGTGAGGTTTTCAACACTATGGCGATAGCTCCACTCTAGATGCTTGCTATGCTTTAATCCTAGAGCCATTTTACATTGGCATGAAATTGCCAGCTAATCTAGGCTATTGCTGGAACTAATAGGTTGCTGGTCATTGGTGCTTGGTATTTCTAGTTTAGACTTTCTTTTAATGATGACAACATTTGTATTCTGAATTGCTAGCTAGATGATGTTACCATTTATATTCTGAATTACTGGCTAGTTGCATCACGAATACAGTATTCATAGCCTGTTAGTTATTATGTGTTCAATTCAGTGGGTGCAGTGTCATGTGTGCGGATATGTGTGTTCTACATATTTCAATACCCAACTGCATCATGACTTGATAACTTAATTGATAAAATGCGCAAATCCAGGTTTGAGGTTTTTGACATTTCTAAGATGTGGCTGCCAATAAGTTTGTTACATTGGATTTTACAACTCTTTCAGGATGTTGGCAACTGTTATGAACGCTATCTTTTTGCAAGCAACAATGGAAAGCATCGGCATCCCAACTAGAGTCCAGACTGCATTTCGCATGTCTGAAGTTGCCGAACCATATATACGTAGAAGGGCTATTAGGCATTTAGAGAAAGGAAGGGTGGTGATTTTTGCTGCTGGAACTGGAAATCCCTTCTTCACAACAGACACTGCTGCTGCCCTGCGGTGTGCAGAGAGTAAGTCATACATCTTAGACTAAGTGGCTGACATCGTGTTCGATGTAGTACATAACTCTAAATAGTAAATAATGGTGGATGCTCCATCCAAATGGAAGGCTTTCTGATCCACTTGAAAGACAATTTGGAGTTCTCTGAGCAGTTTTGTTTTTACGCATTTCTTACTTATGTGGCATATACTTCGTAGGGCATATTCACATTATGTTTATGATGGATCCCCCCGTTTTACGCCATAGTTCATTATTGACTGTTAATCCAGTTAATGCTGAGGTGGTGCTGAAAGCTACAAATGTTGATGGTGTATTTGATGATGACCCCATGCGCAACCCAAATGCTCAACTTCTTGATACTTTAACTTACCATGATGTAACTTCAAGAGAACTTTCAGTAATGGACATGACTGCCATTACTTTGTGCCATGAGAATAACATTCCTGGTATGGCAAAAATCTATCTTTAATTTGGTTTGCCTTTAATTTATTCCTACTGAAAGATCATCTAACATCATTTAGAAGTTGTTTGTCTTTCCTCGTCTGAGCAGTCGAGGCATTAATTGTTCTGAGCATACTTTTCCCAATGTAGTTGTCGTCTTCAACCTCAATAAACCTGGTAATATTTCAAGTGCAATTAGAGGAGAGAGGGTTGGCACGTTGATTGGAGCAGCATAGAAATCAGCTGCAGCAAGGCCTTGAACGGAATGATTTGTACTGCCATTGGAGGTTGTTTGCAGCTCGAGGACAATTCATTTTGGCACCGATTGCTTCCTGGGGTTGGTGTATAATTTTTGAAGATGAAATGTGGACTTGAAAGTAGTGATTTCGAGCAAACTGCTTCATGGATTGAGACCTATCTTGAATTTTGATAATGTAAATAATTCAGTGAGTTGCGGGACATCTATTAATTTCTTGATGAAACAAATTTCAACGGTTTCGAGGAGATTTCTTAGTGTTGAACCTTTCATAGATGAATTACTATCCACTTTGCTCTCTTCTCCTTGCCCTCCCACTCCTAACACATGCATGAAACTATCAACAGGCATCTCTATGCGCGACTGTCGGAGTTGGACAAACCTTGACTGGATACATAGAGGGAAAAATGACAAATAGTTCATAAAATAGGTTTGGTAGCATACATCTAATTGATATGCTTAGCTACTCGTTGTTGGGGAACTAAGAAACAAAACATTATAAAATAGGATGACAAATGAAAATGTTTATGAAAGATAAATTAAGAAATAATTAATTTAAATAGCTTTGATATATTTTATTATTTATTGTATTAGTGAGAAAGAGTGATACGATAGTCGGGAATTGTAATTAAAGGGATAGAGGAAGATCAAATAGAAACAAACTCATGTGTTCTTTAATAGAACAAAAGGATTTATGTAGTTGACTCTTACAAAGAAGATTGAATTAATATGTACATATATAGTTGGTAATTCTTAGAGTGAGAATCTGTACTTGTTTTTCCTTAAGCAGAGAGCTTCCCTAGCACATAGGTAGCAACTATTTCCATCCCTCTTGATTCTTGACACAACACATGAGTTCAGTTTGCCATTCAGAGAATTTCAGAGAACTGTTGGAAATAAATTCTAAGATTATGTGTGGTATAGTTTTTCGAATAATTAAATGCTTCTTTAGCATTAGATTTTTCACTTTTTGTTAGAGTATTGAATCACCCATCTCGTATCAACAAATGAGGTAATTGAAACGAGTCTTATTAGAATCCAAGAAATTAAAAGAACGTGTACTAAAGAGATTCGAGTGAATATCAACGTAGGTAAAGATTGTAATTTCACAATATAAATAGCAAATTACAACCAGAAAAGTACATTACATAAAGAAAACCATGAGAGATAGTTGGGATACAGCACCACCATTATGGACTAGAGCCCCACCCCACCCACCAAAAAAACAGCAAACTACACCAAGAAGATCTACAAGCTAAACTATACTAGACTACACCAATTAGTACAATCTCATTTTCACAATTGAAGGCCTAATAACCAAATACAAAAAGTTTCCCACACTTTCTTTGCACTTTCTCTCTCTAGGGAAAAAAAAAAGTTACTACATGAATCTACACACTATTTCCACACTTTTCTCTCTGTAGAAATCACACTGCTAAAAGTCAAAGAATGGGTTGAAGAAATCTAACGATGAGGGAGAGGGTGAAACCATTGGAGCTGAAAACAATGTTGAAGGACTCGGTATGAACATGTTCCCATACATGAAAGGGCTCAGATCATGCAAGAATGAAACACTATGTGGGTCAGATCCCGGTGAGAAGAACCCCGGTGGTATTGGAGGCAGAGTAGCCGGCGCCGGAGACAGTATTCCCGGAATCTGACCCATTTCAACCCCTTCAACGATTCCAATAAGATCAACACCCTTTTCTCTCTCTTTGCCTCTCGGGGAAGGACTTGTCTTCTCTATTGAAGCCAACCTGGCAGCCGGAGAAATATCACCGCCGCTTGTGGTGGCGGACGGATCACCGGTGGTAGAAGACCCGGTCAGACGCTGGACCAAATTCATGAACTCACTCACGGTGGTGTGTATGACTTTTGGAGAGACTGAATATATTATGACTGGCTGGCGGTTCTCGGTGGTGGTCGCCACCGGCTGTGGCGGACGAGCTGGTGGGGCTATTGGTGGTTTCTTGATCTTGTAGGAGTCTTTGTTGACTTTGAGAGGGGTAGGACGAGGACCCTGTAGCTCTTTTCTCGTCGGCGATGGATTACCGCCGGCGTAAAACTCCGGTGGGTCCATGATGAATGATGGGTAGGAATTGAAGGTCAAGAATCAAGACTCAAGAGGAGTAAAGTCCTTTGTATTTGTATGGCCAAGAACTGTTGGGGGGTTTGAGGTTTGGTACTACAATTTACAATGGCCGGTTGCTTGGAAAGAGATGACGCCGAAATGTTTTGTTGACTTTTATGTATGGCCCAGCTCAGTTTTATGCTTGGGCTCTTATGGGACATTTGAAACAGGCCTGAAAACAATGTTGGCCTTGAGTGGGCCTGGAGGAAGCAGGCCCATATTTGGCTCCTTTAACAAGATCATACGAGGGTAAGCTCAGCTCATATTTGGGTCCATTTACATGATCGTGTTTGACCCGATCATACTTGTGTGGCTGCTGATCCAACCGGGCCTCGCACCTAGACAGACTTGACTTTTGTTTTCCCAAGTCAAAACACATATAAGTTGAAGCCATGAGGCACGCCCAAAACCAGAAACAAGGACGTGATGAGGTCATTTTCCCCAAATGGGATGGTTTTGCACTAAAGATACATATCATATTGCTGAGAATATAAGGCCACCAAAAACACCACACCACACCACACCATACCATTGGAGTGGAAGTTGATTTGGAAGGCACAATTGGCCACTAGAGTCAAACTATACTTTGCATTATTTTTTGGAAAAAATTACCACAAAAATGTACTTTTCGTCCCAAAAATTTATTTAGTCCTATCGATTTTTTATTAGGACAATGATGTCCGATTTTTAATAAATTGTTCTCAAGAACTCCTAATTTCATTATATTCCGTTTCTCTCCGTTAGTCTTTAATAACAAAAATGTTATTCTCACTTAATTGAATACACGGATGAAAACTCCACTGTCACTTGATAGAGCTAGTAAGGTTCTCTTGCAAATGAGATTGTGGATTAATTTTATGTATAACGTCGATAAAACTCAGTTTATATACATAGCAACAGCTCGTGATGCTAGGAAACCCGATATGTCAAGGCTTGAATCCGTTTATAAAACTATCAAGAATCATATCATATAACATGACTGTCAACAATTATTTTAAGGAAAAAATGATAGCATGAGAAGATAAAAAAATTTATGAACTGTGATTTTAAATAAACTAAGAATTTCTAAAATCATTGCTATGAGAACTATGATTTTTAAATAAATTAAGATTTCTGAACAAATTATTGCCATGAGATCCTCATGAAATTATGGGCAAACTTGTAATTTCTGTTATATGGGAAAGGATAAAATTGGAGTCCCAACACAATAGTCATAGAATTTTGAATTTTTTGGAAAAAAATTATGAAAAGTAAAACTTTATTTCATAGGACTTGCTAATTTTTGAAAGAAAAAGTAGGACTTCTTGGGTATTTTTCTTCTTAATTTTTTTTGTGCTCATAGCAAACTACCCACCAATGACATTTGACCCACTTCCTATCCAAAACCCAAGCTTTTACATGTGACCAATTGACCCAGAAGGTGTGAAACCCGGGAAAATTTGAAATTTTTCTGAAGAAGGGCAAAATGGTAATTTGCTATTACTGCACGTATTTGAAATACATATGTTCTAGACCTCGGATGAGGAAACGGAGTGCGTCGTTGGATTCGCAACGCGAAATCTAGTGACCACCAGAAAATTCGTTGAATTTCGAGATAGTCGGATTTTGCACGTAGTTCGAGACGACTGCGTGGCGATTGACCTTTTAAAGGTCCCCAAAAACGAGAAATATTAAATTTCCTTATAATTGGATTAATGTGCCAATAAAATTTATTTGGACTTAATCCGGGACTTAATGAGTCGTTTCGGGACGAAAAACGGACCCGAAAGTAATAAACGAGCGGTGCGATGTAGACCACACATTTAAAATTATAAATAGGAGCTAAAATATCTGAAAAATCAGATTTCCAAGCCACTTGAGTCTTTGTTCAGCCGTTCAAAGAGAGAGAGAAAGAGAGGAGAGAGAAAAGGGTTTTCTTAAGCCTTTCTCCGGCGATTTCTCCGACAACCGTCGCTCGGATTCCGTCGAGCTAGAAGAGAGAGGTGATCTACTCGTCGAGGGCTACGTCTACGTACCAAAAATAAGGCGTTTCACCGAAGATCCAAAGGTGGAGTTTGGGGAAAGTCTTGGATTTTGGGTGATTTTGGTGTATAGAGATTTCCTACATCTCTATTGAGGTAGGGGTTAATCCTATCTTGGATCATTCTACTCTAGGTGTAGCTAGAATAAGGGTATACATAAATATATGCATGAGTAATAATGTATATATGTGATTTATGGTTTGTGCCTATAAGGTGTTTGTTTAAATGCCTTAGTTGATAAATGGGTGTTATTTCAATTATATTGTGATAACATATTTGTGTGTATAGAGATAATTGAAATTTATGCTCTATGTTGTCAAGATATGACTTTGATATGTTGATATGAATATGTGGTTTGGTAGTTATATGCACTTGATATAATTGCCATGAAGTTATGACATGTTGAACATGTGGATACATTGCTCATGTGGTAGATGTTACATTATGAGCATTTTCATGGCATCACATTCATGGGACTATTGCATGAGTGTTGGTGTGTGGGAGATGCATGGATATAATCAACACCTTGTTTGGTGGTTGATATGTGGGCTTGGAAATGTGGACCGATGGTCACATGGAGTCACATGATTGCATTGCATAAGGAAAAACTTGTGTTGGGTATAGTAAGAAGGGGCATGACGACTTCCTTGGGTGCAAAACCCTAAACCACTTGGTTGAGTCACTTGGCCGGCGGTGAGATTCCAGAAAAGTGACACGGTATACGGAACCGGCGGTGTGATTCCGAAAATCCGTTGCCCAAAGAAAACACAAGGGTTTTGGTTATAAAAACACCCATTCAATGGGTAGATTCCAATGATGATCGAATTTCATAACGATCATTGGAAGGGTTTTTCCGTCAATAGACGGGGTGCATTACACTTTGGCGTTGCATTGTGTTGCGTGAGTCGGTGGGGACTCGGGTTGAAATGCATGGGTGAGTGTCACTTCATTCCATGGCATGGCATTGTTGCATTCCATCATAGAATGCATAAGTATGTGAAATGTTAAGTGATATGTTTATGTTATGATTACATGAGCATGTGCATCTAGGGGGAGAGTAACCTCTATAGGTTTATCTCTACTGGGCGTTGTGCTCACCCTATACGGGAAACCATTTTCAGGTGTCGGGTTTACACCGGCGATTGGCTCCCATGGAGAGCATCAAGCATGAAGGGGGCCGGCTTGTGGCCTTAGTTTAAGTTTTGTAAAACCTTTAACAAAATTCCATTTTGATGTATATATATTATGGAATGAATTGTAATAGAGATTGTATGAGTTGGGTATTATATGGAAAATCTCATTAAACATGTATTGAATGAGTTTGGAGTGTATGGGGTAGCTTTAAGGATGGTTTGGAGGGGGAAGAAATCCATTTTTATGCTCACAGTCTGAAAACCTACCGGAAGGTGTGTGTCGGACTTCCGGAAGGTTTTGCTAAAAACCCCAGCTTGCCTTGCTCACAGCTAATACCTTCCGGAAGGTTTTGCCCACTGGAATGAACCTTCCGGAAGATTTTAGCTACTGGAGTAAAACCTACCGGAAGGACCTGCCTACTGGAGTGGACCTTCCGGAAGGTTTTGCCTTGGGTTTCTTTTTGGACTGCCGAGTTCTTCCGGAAGGTTTTGTTTTCTGGAATGAACCTTCCGGAAGGTTTTGGCTACTGGAATGGACCTTCCGGAAGGTTTTTGCTACTGATGTCGACCTTCCGGAAGTTCTTGAAATTGATCTTTTTCATGTAACAGTTCCTTCAGTGACCTTCCGGTAGGTGTATGTAGACCTTCCGGAAGGTTTTTCCAAAAACTTGAAATTTTCAAAATGCTTAACCATGCTTTTGGGCTTGGTTTTCTTTGACTTCTATGACATAAATGGAGGTATAATTGACCTTGTGGATGGTAAATCTGATTAAAAGCGTGTGAGTGACGTGGTGTCGGGTTATACGACTATCACGAGTATTTCCGCGGGTTGATGGGTTATCAACGGGACCCCCGGATTTTGGGGCGTCACAGCTTGGTATCAGAGCATAGGTTTACGATAAACCTAGGGCTTGAGGGGCATGGGTTTAGACCATTACATTCCATTTGCATACATGTTAATTGTTGTTTGCTATATGTTATGTGCTACATGACATGTGAATTATATACATGGTAGAATGTATATGTAAAGGAACACATTAGGTTAGAAAATATAACCTTGGGTTCGGAATAAGGGATGAACGGAGTGGTTCATGGTATAAATGTCTACTAGTGGGTGGCATAAACATTACTAGTGAGACAATGAGAGGAATTCTCAAAGTTTCAATCTTGATCCCTATTTTCGGGATACCTTGTGAGACTTGTTTGCTATCTGACAAATATAGATGGCTAGTCGAGGAAGGGGACGCCGAGGCGGTGGGAGAACTAATCAACAACCACCGGCCTTCGATCAACAGGCCTTTAATGAGACTATGGGCATGATGGCAGCTACGGTTGCACACCGGGGAGGTATGAGTAACCTCCAACAGTTCAAGGCACATAAACCTCCAGTTTTTACGGGAGGGGCGGATCCTATGGTGGCTGACCATTGGTTCCGGCAAGTAACAAAGATCTTGAAGGCAATGGGAATCACTTCCGACGCCAGTAAGATAACACTAGCTGCATTCCAGCTAGAAGGAGAATCCCAAGTGTGGTGGGATTGGGTCTCGGGCACAAAGGATCTTGAGACTATGACATGGGAAGAGTTCAAGGAGCTCTTCATGGGCAAGTATTTCCCACCGGCCATGCGACATGCAAAGGCCCGGGAGTTTCTGGAATTGAAACAAGGAAACATGACGGTGATGGAATACGTGGCGAAGTTCACAGAACTAGCACGTTTCGCCGATGATTACGTAGCCACAGCTGTGGCTAAGGTAAGAAGGTTTGAGGAAGGCTTGAAGCTTTCCATTCGGGGGAAAATTGTAGGTCTTCTCCTACAAGATCTGGATTTAATGATCACGACGGCCATGGCTATTGAACGAGAGGTGGATGACGCGAGGAATATTCGCGAGGGTGGTACTAAGGACAAGAAGAAGGAGGGACCATACTCTTCTTCTAGTGCGGGAAAGAGGCAGAGAACTTTTACTCCGCAGGGACAGCAAGGGCAGAGCCGTGGCTATCAAAGCCAAGGCCAGGGTCAATCCTCCCAAGGTGGGAGAAATCAGAGGCCTTCCTACCAGGCAGGCCAACGGACTTGCTATCATTGCCACCAACCGGGGCACATGAAGCGGGATTGTCCTCAGAGGCAGGGATCCCAGAGTTATGGGGCATCCCAGTCCCAGTCTTCAGTGGGGCACACACAGACACCTTATGTTCCTCCCTACCCCACTACAGGCCAGGGAAGCCAGTACCAGTTCCAGGGTGCTGCACAGACCCCTACTACATCACGTGCGAGTGCCGCGCAATCAGGCCAGATGGGCCAGAGTTTGGGTCGAGGCCGAGGACAGGGCTTACAAGCCGGTACTTCAGGGACCCAGGGGCGTGTCTACGCCATGACGCCACAGACTGAACCGGCAGATTTGTCGGTGATACAGGGTACATTCTTACTCTCTCGTTTATGGGCTAGGGTATTATTTGATTCTGGTGCATCACATTCATTTATTGCTGCATCTTGTGTGAAAGACTTGGGCTTAGAGGTTGAGACCTTGGAGGAGCCATTGCATGTGAGTTCTCCCCTAGGTGCTAGGGTGAGGGTTGGTCAGATATGTCGGGGTTGTGAGTTAGAGATCTCTGGGATTCTACTCACCGTTGACCTTAGGGTCATGGACATGTCGGAGTTTGATGTCATCCTAGGGATGGATTGGTTGACGGCACACCGTGTTGTGATAGACTGTGATCGGAAAAGGGTCACTGCTTATACGCCTGAGGGTGTTTGTTTCAAGTTCCAGGGGGACAAGCATGGTGCTTTACCCCAAGGGGTGTATGACTCCCGATGGCACGGGCAGTTGATGGGTTGGCTAGCAAGCCTTACCCTAGAGAACGAGGAGAGGCAGGAGTTGGGTCTACCTCGAGTGGTTTGTGAATACGAGGATGTTTTTCCGGATGAACTACCGGGATTACCTCCACATAGGGATGTAGACTTTACCATTGAGTTACATCCTGGCACTTCGCCCATTTCTATGACTCCACATAGGATGGCGCCTGCTGAGTTGCAAGAACTCAAGGTCCAATTGCAGGAATTGTTGGACAGGGGATTCATTAGACCGAGTACCTCACCATGGGGCGCTCCGGTGTTATTTGCAAAGAAGAAGGACAACACCCTTCGACTCTGCATAGATTACCGGCAGTTAAATAGGGTTACTATCAAGAACAGGTACCCTTTGCCGAGGATTGATGACTTGTTTGATCAACTGAGAGGGGCGCGGGTCTACTCCAAAATAGATCTACGTACCGGTTACCATCAGTTGAGGGTTAGGGAGGCAGATATCCCTAAGACGGCGTTCAGAACGCGGTATGGGCATTACGAGTTTACTGTCATGCCTTTCGGATTGACGAATGCCCCGGCGGCATTCATGGATCTCATGCATAGGGTGTTCCAACCCTACCTTGATCAATTTGTCGTAGTCTTTGTTGACGACATCTTGATCTATTCCAAGTCTGAGGAGGAGCATGAGGGTCACTTGAGGATCGTTCTTCAGATCTTGAGAGACCATCAGTTGTATGCCAAGTTCAGCAAGTGTGAGTTTTGGCTGACTGAGGTGAAGTTTTTGGGACATGTAGTGTCGGCTTCGGGTGTATCCGTAGACCCGGAGAAGGTCGAGGCGGTGATGAATTGGGAGAGGCCGAAGTCAGTTTTCGAGATACGCAGTTTCTTGGGATTGGCTGGGTATTATCGGCGGTTTATCGAGGACTTCTCTAGGTTAGCTGCACCTATGACGAAGTTGACTCGGAAGGAGGTTAAGTTTGAGTGGAATGATTCTTGCGAGAAGGCATTCCAGGAGTTGAAGAGGAGGCTTACTTCAGCTCCTATATTGATAGTCCCAGAAAGGGGACAGAGGTACACAGTCTATTGTGATGCCTCTAAGGACGGGCTCGGATGTGTGTTGATGCAGTCCGGGAGGGTCGTGGCTTATGGTTCTCGACAGTTAAAGAACCATGAGCAGAATTACCCTACTCATGATATGGAGTTGGCGGCTATTGTCTTTGCCTTGAAGGCTTGGCGCCACTACCTGTATGGTGAGCAGTTTGAGGTGTTTTCAGACCACAAGAGTCTGAAGTACATCTTTACACAGCGGGACCTCAACATGAGGCAACGCAGATGGATGGAGTTTCTGGAAGATTACGACTTCACGTTGCATTACCATCCTGGTAAGGCAAATGTGGTGGCTGACGCACTTAGCCGAAAGTCGAGGGGAGTCTTGGCTAGTATGGCTTCCCGGGAGTGGGAAATGCTCGAAACTGTGGGACAGTTTGGGCTACATTACATGGGGCAGGCTCAGGGTACCCTGGGAAGTTTGGTGGCTACGCCTTCCCTACTGAGCAGAGTGATTGAGTCTCAGGGGCAAGACCCAGAGATAGTGTCCATTAAGGACCGGGTGCAGTCGGGTACAGGTGACGAGGGCTGGGCCATTCATTTGGATGGTAGTCTTCGGTATAGGGGAAGGATTGTGGTTCCCCAATCTCCAGATCTAAGGGAGGAGATTCTTAGGGAATTTCATTGTTCCCGTTTTGCAGTTCATCCAGGGGGCACGAAGATGTATCATGATCTTCGTCGCCAGTATTATTGGAATGGGATGAAGAGACAAGTTGGTGAATTTGTTGGGAGATGTCTCACATGTCAGCAAGTGAAGGCTGAACACTAGAGACCAGCGGGATTACTCCAGCCTTTGGAGGTAGCTGAGTGGAAGTGGGAGCATGTCACGATGGATTTTGTGACTCACTTGCCACGGACATCGCGGGGACATGATGCGGTGTGGGTGATAGTGGACCGGCTTACGAAGTCGGCACACTTCTTGGCTGTGCGGATGACCTTCACATTGGAGGAATTCTGTAGGTTATATATACGGGAGATTGTCCGATTGCATGGGGTGCCCGTATCTATAGTATCGGATCGGGATCCCAGATTCACATCTCATTTTTGGGAGAGTTTCCAGCGAACCATGGGGACTCAGTTGATGATGAGCACTGCTTTTCATCCCCAGACGGACGGTCAGTCTGAGAGGACCATCCAGACACTAGAGGACATGCTGCGGGCATGCGTCCTAGACCTCAAGGGAAGCTGGGAAGATCACTTACCCTTGGTAGAGTTTGCCTATAACAATAGTTATCAGGCGAGCATACAGATGGCACCCTATGAGGCATTATATGGGAGGCCTTGTAGATCTCCGGTTTGTTGGACGGAGGTTGGAGAGAGACCCTCTACGGGTCCTGAGTTGATTAGAGACACCTCAGAGAAGGTGAACTTGATACGGAAGCGTCTTCTCACGGCTCAGAGCCGGCAGAAGAGCTACGCCGACAGACGGCGGAGACCTCTAGAGTTTGAGGTGGGTGATCATGTATTCTTGAAGGTTATGCCTACGAGAGGAGTGGTCAGGTTCGGCAAGCGGGGAAAACTGTCGCCGAGATATATCGGGCCCTTCGAGGTACTCGAGAGGGTTGGTG
The DNA here is from genome assembly GCA_951799425.1 of Ilex aquifolium. NCBI lineage: Eukaryota > Viridiplantae > Streptophyta > Magnoliopsida > Aquifoliales > Aquifoliaceae > Ilex > Ilex aquifolium. The sequence continues at coordinate 31,044,527 of OX637391.1, forward strand.
CAGTTGCTTACCGATTGGCGTTACCGCCTGATTTAGCAAGTGTTCACGCAGTATTCCATGTCTCTATGCTCCGGAAATACACACCAGATCCGACTCATGTGGTGGATTGGGGCGAGCTTGTTGTTGATACAGATGGGACCTTCGAGGAGGGACCGGTACGTATCATGGATAGCCGGGAACAGGTTTTGCGAGGCAAGACCGTGAGGTTAGTGAAGGTGCTTTGGCAGCACCGGGGAGTAGAGGAGGCAACATGGGAGCGTGAGGACACCATACGTGCCAATTACCCTTTCCTGTTTGAGGATAGAGGTACATTTTCATACTTACGGCTTGGTATTGAGAGTATATTACTTGTTGCATATGCATGCTATTAAATGTATATGTGTATGTGAATTTCAGGGACGAAATTCTTTTAAGGGGGGGAGAATGTGAAACCCGGGAAAATTTGAAATTTTTCTGAAGAAGGGCAAAATGGTAATTTGCCATTACTGCACGTATTTGAAATACATATGTTCTAGACCTCGGATGAGGAAACGGAGTGCGTCGTTGGATTCGCAACGCGAAATCTAGTGACCACCAGAAAATTCGTTGAATTTCGAGATAGTCGGATTTTGCACGTAGTTCGAGACGACTGCGTGGCGATTGACCTTTTAAAGGTCCCCAAAAACGAGAAATATTAAATTTCCTTATAATTGGATTAATGTGCCAATAAAATTTATTTGGACTTAATCCGGGACTTAATGAGTCGTTTCGGGACGAAAAACGGACCCGAAAGTAATAAACGAGCGGTGCGATGTAGACCACACATTTAAAATTATAAATAGGAGCTAAAATATCTGAAAAATCAGATTTCCAAGCCACTTGAGTCTTTGTTCAGCCGTTCAAAGAGAGAGAGAAAGAGAGGAGAGAGAAAAGGGTTTTCTTAAGCCTTTCTCCGGCGATTTCTCCGACAACCGTCGCTCGGATTCCGTCGAGCTAGAAGAGAGAGGTGATCTACTCGTCGAGGGCTACGTCTACGTACCAAAAATAAGGCGTTTCACCGAAGATCCAAAGGTGGAGTTTGGGGAAAGTCTTGGATTTTGGGTGATTTTGGTGTATAGAGATTTCCTACATCTCTATTGAGGTAGGGGTTAATCCTATCTTGGATCATTCTACTCTAGGTGTAGCTAGAATAAGGGTATACATAAATATATGCATGAGTAATAATGTATATATGTGATTTATGGTTTGTGCCTATAAGGTGTTTGTTTAAATGCCTTAGTTGATAAATGGGTGTTATTTCAATTATATTGTGATAACATATTTGTGTGTATAGAGATAATTGAAATTTATGCTCTATGTTGTCAAGATATGACTTTGATATGTTGATATGAATATGTGGTTTGGTAGTTATATGCACTTGATATAATTGCCATGAAGTTATGACATGTTGAACATGTGGATACATTGCTCATGTGGTAGATGTTACATTATGAGCATTTTCATGGCATCACATTCATGGGACTATTGCATGAGTGTTGGTGTGTGGGAGATGCATGGATATAATCAACACCTTGTTTGGTGGTTGATATGTGGGCTTGGAAATGTGGACCGATGGTCACATGGAGTCACATGATTGCATTGCATAAGGAAAAACTTGTGTTGGGTATAGTAAGAAGGGGCATGACGACTTCCTTGGGTGCAAAACCCTAAACCACTTGGTTGAGTCACTTGGCCGGCGGTGAGATTCCAGAAAAGTGACACGGTATACGGAACCGGCGGTGTGATTCCGAAAATCCGTTGCCCAAAGAAAACACAAGGGTTTTGGTTATAAAAACACCCATTCAATGGGTAGATTCCAATGATGATCGGATTTCATAACGATCATTGGAAGGGTTTTTCCGTCAATAGACGGGGTGCATTACACTTTGGCGTTGCATTGTGTTGCGTGAGTCGGTGGGGACTCGGGTTGAAATGCATGGGTGAGTGTCACTTCATTCCATGGCATGGCATTGTTGCATTCCATCATAGAATGCATAAGTATGTGAAATGTTAAGTGATATGTTTATGTTATGATTACATGAGCATGTGCATCTAGGGGGAGAGTAACCTCTATAGGTTTATCTCTACTGGGCGTTGTGCTCACCCTATACGGGAAACCATTTTCAGGTGTCGGGTTTACACCGGCGATTGGCTCCCATGGAGAGCATCAAGCATGAAGGGGGCCGGCTTGTGGCCTTAGTTTAAGTTTTGTAAAACCTTTAACAAAATTCCATTTTGATGTATATATATTATGGAATGAATTGTAATAGAGATTGTATGAGTTGGGTATTATATGGAAAATCTCATTAAACATGTATTGAATGAGTTTGGAGTGTATGGGGTAGCTTTAAGGATGGTTTGGAGGGGGAAGAAATCCATTTTTATGCTCACAGTCTGAAAACCTACCGGAAGGTGTGTGTCGGACTTCCGGAAGGTTTTGCTAAAAACCCCAGCTTGCCTTGCTCACAGCTAATACCTTCCGGAAGGTTTTGCCCACTGGAATGAACCTTCCGGAAGATTTTAGCTACTGGAGTAAAACCTACCGGAAGGACCTGCCTACTGGAGTGGACCTTCCGGAAGGTTTTGCCTTGGGTTTCTTTTTGGACTGCCGAGTTCTTCCGGAAGGTTTTGTTTTCTGGAATGAACCTTCCGGAAGGTTTTGGCTACTGGAATGGACCTTCCGGAAGGTTTTTGCTACTGATGTCGACCTTCCGGAAGTTCTTGAAATTGATCTTTTTCATGTAACAGTTCCTTCAGTGACCTTCCGGTAGGTGTATGTAGACCTTCCGGAAGGTTTTTCCAAAAACTTGAAATTTTCAAAATGCTTAACCATGCTTTTGGGCTTGGTTTTCTTTGACTTCTATGACATAAATGGAGGTATAATTGACCTTGTGGATGGTAAATCTGATTAAAAGCGTGTGAGTGACGTGGTGTCGGGTTATACGACTATCACGAGTATTTCCGCGGGTTGATGGGTTATCAACGGGACCCCCGGATTTTGGGGCGTCACAGAAGGTGTGTAAAATGCCCAAAGCACTTGAGTTGATGTCATTTTTGACATGGAATATCGCCACCTAATTTGAAGACACTATATGGTGTACTTCATATTTAAGTCCAATATAATCCAACCAATAACAATCCGTGCCTAAAAATACCATATAATACAAAAAATCTAACATTAATATTGTAACATTTAAATTTTAAATAATAAAATTTTTATTTTTTATTTTTTTTTCTTTAAGAGAGAGATAGGTATGAATTAGTAGAATTGTCTGATATTTGAAGTCGTGCAGAAAAAATAATATTTTTTAACTGAAAATTTTTTTTGGGATGAAATTTATATCATTGAATCAAAGTAAATGAAAACAGAATCAATCTTTACCGTTGTTATGTTTTTATATGTCGAGAATTCAACTTTTTAACTGTAATATTAGATACGTAACTATCAAACTTTGAGAGATCCAAATTAAATATAGTGCATATTTTAGGGACCATTTGCATCTTTTGTGTTTGCCTGCGTTTTTCCTTGAGTACAATTTGTTAACACTTTTTTCAAATATCTTCTTTTTTTTTTTTTTTTTCGGTTTTTCTGAATAGATTTTTTTTTTTGGATTTCTGCTTTTTACTTGTCCAAGTTTGGCCCTTCCTCTAAATTTAAATGCATGTATAATAATATATTTACGCACATATACAAATACGTGGTTAATATATTACAATGCATAAATATGATTTTCACTTGTAATCAAATTTAATTATATTTTGTTTTCTTGAAAAAATTGCTTTGTAATTTTAAAAAAATTATTTTTAAAAAAGCGTTTCCATATGGCAACGTAGTCGTTGACTTTGGCAATCAGACAATGCCAGGTTCATTTGGTTTTTCTTTTTCACGGGCGGAGTATACATTTTTAGTGTATTGTCATTAGATTTAAGATCACAAGCATATTTTATTTTATACTCGAGTTCCACTTAAATTCACGGTAAATGATTTATTTTAAAAAAAACATTGAATCTCCCAGTTTTATAAAGCTAAACCATGAGGTCAAATATGATTTTCCATGCTACTTGAATATATATAGCATGCAGAAAGCCACAAAACCAGAACAAGCTACAGGAGTGAATATTCCTTCTATCCCAAGAGAATGACTGAAACCAATTTGGAAGTTTAGGCAAAAAGTTGGAGTACGTTCGATCGTGAGTGCGTGTTTTACAGTGATCAGGCTCACGCCGATTGAATTATTTTTTATCTTATAAATACTCTAAGGATGGTCTTTACGTCAGTTTTCAACAATTTGCAACCCTAGAAGGCTAAGGAGAGTTGGGAGAACGGAAAATAGAGAGATTTCGAAGGCTTCATGTGTGGAAATCACAACCAAATACCATAGGATCAAGAACCATAAAAATTAGTGTAGGAATGTTTTTTTAAATTCACTCATTAAGGGTTAGAGTTACCTACATCTATGTTTTGATCCTATTCAATTAAATAAGATAGATCTACAATGTTGATCAATATTCCAAGTATGTCATTTTGAATGATTTAATATTTGTATCTTATTCGAGTAGATACATATAACCTCTGAAACATAAATCTCATGACCACGAGCCCTTGTCCTTTTACTCAAATCTATTAAAATTAAGTTCCTAGACTTTTAGTCTATTGATACGTATTTGATAGGTGAAGTCATAAAAATTAGCGAAATTAATTTTTTTACCCTTCTTTATGCAAATTAAATAGGTGATGTACCAAACACAATCAACAACAAATAAAGCAAATAATAAAATCAACCACATGTAAGACACAAAATTTACGTGATTTATCTAAATTCGGGTGCATTCACGAACTTCGATCTCAACCTTCCACTATATTCCAATAATGAGTTTACAGCAATCCTCCACAAAACAATTTCTAGAGGCTATTAAAGTATCAATAATTCATCACCTAAAGATGAATATTAACAAAATAACAAGAAGAGATCTAATAGGTCTTGCAAAAATATCAATCCGAAAAGAATTTTGACAAAATAAATTGATCACTGCGTAGTTTCCATTGTCCTGAACAACATACTAAAATTTTATCAAAATCAGACTTTGTCTGCCTGCCCAAATTTTGGCTCGAAAATCATACGCAAACAATAAAATTGTTTTCTTCCTCTCGATTTTTTCAAAAGCTATTGACGCGGCTTCTTGCTTCTGCCTTTTCACGCCAACACCAAGTAAGGTTTTATATGGCAAAACAAACCTAATATGAATAGAATTCATATTCTTCATGTGGTGGCCCACGTTTTTCTTTTCTTTTCTATTTTATATTTTTTTTGTCTTTTTGGTTAACTAATAAGAAATAAAAGTTTTTTGCTTATGGGTTGGGCTGCCCATAATTATGGATTGGGCTGCCCACATGAGCTGGATCCTAAACCCAACAATTTCTCCCTCTAGCTCATGTGGCGGGCTCAATCAAGCCCGCTTTGCTTCAACAAACATTGAGTTTCTCCTTGGGCAATGATTTAGTCATTATATCTGAACCGTTTTCATCAGTGTGGATCTTTTCAAGTTACAGTAACTTCATTTCCATTACATCACGAATCCAATGATATCTCACATCAATATGCTTGAATCTTGAGTGAAATGTTGAATATTTGCTTGCTTTAGTGACAACGATATACTCAGCCTCTGTGGTATATAAAACAACACCTCTCTGCAACTTGGATCGCCATGACACTACTCCCCCTGAATAAGTAATAAGGTAACTTGAAGTAGACTTTCTAGAGTCAATACCCTTTTTATGACTCAAACTTTTCACAACCAGTCTTCCCTTGTACTTGGGTTGTGAGCTATTTGGTTCAACCCTTAATCTGAACACCAACTTATTTTTGAGTGCTCTCTTACCCTTAAGTAATCTAACTAATTTGTAGATATGATTCTCATACACGGATTTCATCTCATCTTACATGGCTTTCTGCCACCCATTCTTTTGATTGTCTGACTTAACCTTTTCTGGAGAATAACGTCTGGGAGATCGATGCTCTCTTGTAGATCTTCTTAATTGAGTTTCAACTGGTGGCTCTGGAGGAGCTAGCTCTAAATGCTGAGGTGGCTCTGGAAGGACTTGTTCTGTATGTTCTGGTTCTAAAGGATCAAGTACGGGTATTTCATCAACATCAACTGCTGGTTCATCAACTATATCAACCTATTCTTAGACATCTCCCCCGTGATCATCATGCATAATGGATGAAGGAGAAATTGGACCCAAATCAACAAGTTTTTCATTGAAAAACTTTGAAGTTTTAGCCCGTTTCAAGTCTTTAATGGTTTGGCCTTTAAAGAAAACAACATCTCTGCTTCTGACAATTTTTCTGCCAATTGGATCCCACAATCTATAACCATGCTCTTCACGTGCATAACCCAAGAAGATACACTGCTTAGCCTTGCTTTCAAGCTTGAATCTCTCAACATGAGGAATGTGAACAAATACCCTGCAACCAAACACTCTCAAGTGCTTAAAAGAAACATCCTTACCTCTCCAAATTCTTTTAGAAATACCACTATCCAAAGCAGCTGACAGAGAAAGATTACTCAAATCAACAGCTGTCCTCATCACCTCACCGCAATCCTTGCTAAGTTTCCATTTTCCATCACCCAGGTGATTATGATAGTCTTCATCATTAAGTTTTCCAATGAAATCAAGTTGAAGCACATTTATGAAACAACAATTTACACCCAATCCTTGTTTCTAGCAATACATCTCCAATGCCCACAATCTTACACTTTATTTCATTTCCCATCCTAACCCAACCAAAGTCACCTCTAGAATAAGAAGAGAAGAAATCTCTATGTGTAGTAATATGAAAAGAAGCAGTTATATCAATTACCCAAATAGAGTCCTGGCTTAGAAGATTAGCATATGCTTCATCACAAATAATAATCACATCAGCCTTAGATGCAACTACTATAGTATTATTTTTATCGTCACATCTTTCTTAAGATTGCTCTCGTTTCCACTTTTTGCACTATTTCTTATAATGCCCGAACTTAGCACAATGGAAACATTTTATTCCCTTTCTTGACTGCCTAATTTTTTACTTAGACCTTCCTCTTGACTTATCATAATTCTCATCACTATAATTTTTTATTTTACCTCTCCCCCGATTTTCTATAACAAGTGCTTCTGAATTAGAAGAAAAACCCTGATCTTTTCGTCTAGTTTCTTCATCAAACATACTATCTTTTACTATACTGATAGTGATCACACCATTAGGAGCTGAATTATTGAGCGACACAACTATAGTTTCTCAACTGTCTGTAGGTAACTCAACAAAAGTAATGATTGCACCTCGTCATCGAGTACAAGATTCATGGTGGATAGCTTATTCAACAATTCTTGAAAATTATTGAGATTCTTTGCAACACTATGCCCATCCTTATACTTCGAGTTCACAAGCCTCCAGATACATGATGAAAGGCACTCTGGTCGATCTACTGTCTGATATGTCCGATGACTTTTGGTTGACTTTCTTCCATTTCTTGTCGATTCTAGTCAGCAATGACTTGATCCCCTTTAATTCAATAGGTTCAAACAAATCTTTATAATAAAAGATATCCTCCATCTTAGTATTTCAAATGAAATAATTTGATGTCGTTAATCTAATCATAGTACCTGAAGATTCCTCCATTTAATTTGCACAAAAAAAATCACACAATCTGATCAAGTAACCAAATAGCACTAATACCACTTTGATAGATTGAACTCAAAAAAATTAGTGGAATTAATTTTTCTACACCTCTTTTGTAAATTAAATAGGCGATGTACCAAACACAATCAACGATAAATGAAGTAGCAAAGCGAAGAACTAGGTCATCTAGATTCACCCTTATCCACAGGAATTTGTGGAAACCACATCGGAGCTCGAACATTTTCCTATAAGGCACTGAGGCAGGGGTATTTCTACCCTACAATAGTCAAGGACGCAAGAGAGCTAGCAAGAAATGTATGGTTTGTCAACTCTATGCAAACATCCCTTACTGTCCGCCAGAGCTGCTAACCTCGGTGGTAAGCCCTTGACCCTTCCAACAATGGGGACTGAGTTTACTAGGACATCTCCCAGTTAGCACGGGGCAATGCAAGTTCGCCATAAATTGAGGTTGATTATTTCACTGAGTGGGCCGAGGTGGAGTCCTTTGCGAGGATCATAGAGTAGAAAATTCAAAACTTCATTTGAAAATCTATAATTTTCAGGTTTGGGATTCCAAGGGCCCTCATCTTGGACATTGGGAGACAGTTCAAAAATTCGACGTTCAAAGGGTTCTATGTCGAGCTTAGTATAAAGAACTACTTCTCCGCACCAGCCCATCTGCAGTCCAATGGGCAAGAGGAAGTCATTATCCGAACTATCAAAGTGGCTCTAAAAACCAAACTCGAAGCTTCAAAAAGCCAATGGGTGGAGCATTTGTCGGGGTTACTATGGGCTTATAGAACCACTGCTAGAACAACCACGGACGAGACACCTTTTGCTCTTACCTATGGCACTAAGGCAGTGGTTCCTATCAAAATAGGAGTTCCATCTCCAAGGACAGAGCTCACAGATCCAGAACGAAACAACGGATCATGCTCGTTAATCTCGAATTGTTAAATGAGAAAAGGAATAGCGTCTTGCAGCGCATCGCAGATTTTTAGAGGAAGACAACACGGTACTACAATAGGAGAATTAAGCAAAGAAGTTTCAAAGTAGGATATCTTCTAATAAAGAAACTCTTTCTAGATGGAAAGGACCCTGCAAATGGGAAGATAGGACCCAACTGGGAAGGCCTGTACGTAGTCACAAGGGTGGTCAGACTAGGAAACTACGAGTTGCAAACTGGGAAAGGAAAAATCTTACCTCACTCGTGAAATGCAGACCATTTGAAGAGATTTTACCAATAGGGAGGTGGAGCCAGAAAGCTAAAAAAGAAAAAAACTCCTTTGTAAAGATCTTCAACAATAAATGGAAGATTCGGATCATTCAGAAAATGCACTTAGTTATTAAACTAATAAAAATAAAATGATCTCCTCAGCTCATAAATAAATGATGAGCTCTTCAACTCATACATCAAAAGATGAGTTCCTCAACTCATAAATAAATGATGAGCTCTTTAGTTCATAAACTAAAAATGAGTTCCTCAACTTATAAATAAACAATGAGCTATTCAACTCATAAACTAAAGATAAGTTCATCAACTTATAAACAAATGATGAGCCCTTCAACTCATGAATAGAGCTCTTCAAGCTCAAAAATGTTATATAAGGCCAAGTCTAGGGGGACACACAGACCTTAAACTTGGCCTCACAAACAGCAGTTCTGAAATAAATTGCTTCTAGAAGACCAAAGACCCTTCTTGAAGCAGGGGGCAAGCAAGGAGACATATCTCCACACCTCAAGTATGAAGAAAGGAAAAATTACAAGCATGAAGAAAGGAAAACTTACTAAGAAGGAATTTTTCAAAATTAGTTATTATTCAAAACTGGAAGAAAGTTACAAAGCTGAAAGTTCGATGTCTAGAAAGTTACTAGAGCTCAAAAAAAGATGGAAAGGCTAAGCATCTGCTACAGGAGTAGTGGTCTCTTCAACGCCTCTAGGAAACTCGAGGTTAATAACGTTCGCCTGACCTTTAGGCAAAGTAGGAGCTAGGTTTGATTGTCCCTTAGGTAAGGAAGAAGCTGAGTCTGACTGGTCTTCAGGCAGAGCGCGGGCAGAAGTCTCCACCTCATCAAAAACAGTTGTTGGGACTGATGGCTTGATCCAATGTGTACACCCAAGTGCAGGCGGTCAAGCTGTAGTAATAATCCGGTTTGAGTCCGAAGTCGAATCCACAGGGAACTTTTGTTGATATTTCTAAGGCAAACAGTGGTAGAGACCTTTTGATTGTAACCTTTTTGATTTGCTGTGAGATATGGTTTTTGCTGGACAGAATATAAGATTCTTTCCAGAATGATTTTCTTAACAAAATAGGAGATGAATGCTAATTAAAAAGAGTCACCCTTTAGTGCAAGGATCTGGACATGTAGTTAGTTATCCGGTTTGTCATAATTGTGCTTGATAACTCAATTAACTCCCGTGTCAACAACAAGTTAATCGGAAGATAAAGATGGATTGTGAGAATTAAGAACATGATTCCGATGTCTTTCTAGAAGTTTACAAGAATTGCCTGTGCCGAGACTTAACCCGTCTACAAACAAGCAAGTGTTTCTACAAGACATCCAATCATGATATTAATAGTCCATTCTTTAAATGAAGTACAATAAGGGGGGAGATTGAAGGGTAGTCATGAGGATCTAGCCGGGGTACTTGCCTTGAACTGATGAGTCTTTCTATGCAGGAGTCATCCATGTCATAGAAAGAGCTCACAATTATACAAAGTACCTTAGCTTTGCTAGATGCAATCAATCATCCGATAACAAGAAGATATAAACGTTAAGCATAAAAGAACATTGCACAAATATGATTCCCGGATAACTTATACATGCCCTTCTCCTCTCACTAAAGAGTGAATGAGAAACTACTCACTCTTCATGGCTTGGGTAAAGCTAGAAAAGTGAGTGATGCTCATCCCTCCAAGTGGAGAACTTTAAAAGATAAAGTAACAACGAACGCGGAGCGAATCTTTCACAAAGAATGAGTGAATCACGTTCCACCCTTCACGGTTTTGATAAAGCTCTGGAAAAATGGAAGAGTTTCACTCTTCTAAGAAAGAAGGAAGCTCAAGCAATGGAAGTGAAATGCATGAACAATAAAAGTAGAAGAAATCTAGTCACATTTGGAGGGTGGCTTCCTCAACCAAGAATTGGAGGGTTGCTTCCTCAACCAAGATGTGAGTTATTTCTCTTCTATGCATGAGAAATGAAAGCATAAACATAAGCATAAGCATAAAACTACTGTTATAACAAGCAAGAGATGTTGGGCTAAAGTCAAACTAATCTCTAAAATAAAGACTTCATAAGGAAAATGAACTAACTACAATGAGAGTGGGAGTCTAAGCCTCCATCACTATGCTACTTCCTACTATGCTTTTCTCCTCTAGCTCTCCAACAAGGGGAGTATTTATAGGCAAGAGGAGGAGGTAGGGGGTGAAAGAATAGTGTTTGCCGCCCAAGTCCAAGTGAACAGTCAACAATTCTGCTACCAGTCTGTAGATAACGTTCGAACGTGAGTTGGCGTTCGAACGTTCTTTTTGTTTTTACACTGAGGGCATTCGAACGTTTACTGCTGTTCGAACGTTTCTTCTTGTTTTTACACTAAGGGCGTTCGAACGCCAGATTTGCTCTGACCCCTTTCACTCAAGTGATCTGTGGTCTTCTGTGAAGTTCAGTTCCAACTCTCTGCAGTGGTCTGGTCTTCCATCAACTCAAGTGCACGTTCGAACGTGAGTTGGCGTTCGAACGTGACACTCAAGTACTTCAGAGCTCCAGTCTTCTTTCCTAATTACAACACGCCTTTTCTTCAGCAGTTGAGTCTGCTACAGTGCAATGTGAACGTTCGAACGTGAGTTGGCGTTCGAACGTTCTGGCTGTGCTCCAAGCTTCTCCAATTTTAGGCTCTAATGTACTGGTGCTGCATCCAAGTGTGGTACTTGTTGTTCTTGGGTCCTTGTTCAGTTTAGGGCCTGAAATGACATCACTTAAACTCCATTAAAGTACAATTAGTCTTAAAATGTCAAAATAATAAGTCAACTTTAAGTACTAATCACACTCCCCAACCTAAATATTGCTAGTCTCTAGTAATACGAAAAAGAAAATTCTACTCCTAATGCCATTTTCGTAGGTCATCCGGTTGCATTTAGCTTATGCAACAAGTCGTTGAACCACTAGGTTTACCCTAGCGGACGAGTGTTGTCTCGTGAGGGTTTCCAGAGAAGCTACCCACAAACTTCAGTCGAACAGATGTGCATAGGAGAATGCTGTCTAAAGGAAATTAGCATCATAGTCGTTAAGACACCAGATTTTCAACTTTGACTTATGTCTCACACGTCCTTATTTCACAGGTATTCATTCTATACAAAAATTATCATTTGTTACATTGGTATTTGAAATTCTCAATGCAATAGGAATGATCATTCAAGCAACAGGAATTGTTATGTAACAAATACTCCCTTTTACCACCTTCCATGGATAGTTTCGATTCCACAAACCTCACGTAGTATACTCTCAGCAAAGGTTCACTCTGATTATAGTGACTTGTTTCTCACAGATCATGTGATCAGAAGATGGCCAATCGAAAAATCACATGCACAATTTAGGAAATGAGTGAAATTTTAAAGAAGCAACTACTTATGTTTGGCATAATCTCATGAAAGAATATTAATGCAATTAAAAGGAATGCTATTTACCATATCCCAATTGTGATTAACAACACATGCATGTAACATACTTGAGATCAATTAGGGCTTTTCATGGGTTGTAGCGTGGCCAGAGGTCAGTGGCTAACGAAACGACGTCAGGGATTTTCAAAAGCTATCTTTTGTTTGAGTATTGTAGCACACCTCTTTCTAACTTCTTGATATTTTGCCGAGAGATGACATTTCTTTCTTTCATTTTTCTCATTTTTTCACTTTCTTGGCAAGTTCTTGCCTTTTTGCATCTGTTTTGTTTCAATTGTTCCAATCAACTCTTCTTGGATGATAATCTCGATTGCTCATTTTTCTTTTTCTTTTTTTGTATCATCTTACAAAGAGGATGTAAGAAAATTAGATAGCCAAAGTATGTCAAATATGTTTTCCTGTGAATTGGTAATCATGCAGGTTTATCAAAGAAAACTTTATACATTGATGGCTCAATCATGGCTAACGAGGGATAACTATTTTTTTTTTTTTCAAAGAAAGGTCTAAGGCTCAATATTATATCAAAGATGGTCTAAGATCATTTCTCAAGCGTGTGCACATGTATGTGTCGTATGCGATGGTTCCATGTGGGATCTGTCAATAGATCACTTTTAAGTGCGTTAATCAAAGCAAGGTTAATGAGATCATTCAAAAATTGAGATTTGAAAAGAATTTACTTGAATAAACATTGATTGTCTCTCGAAAGCATCGTTAGGTTCGAAACTCACCCTGGTGTTCTTTGTTATCTCCACTGTGTATGTCAGGTTTTCCAGGGGGTATCGGTTATATACCAATTCCATTTGTGAGTCAGATCCTCCTGTACTTTTAAAATAACAAATATCGATGTACATGTGACAATTTAAGTATAGAGAGAATACCAATTTTTTCAAGAAATGTGGTTTTAAGTCTCGGTTGATAAATGGAGGTGTCAAACCGATCATGTGCATATTTACTCTAGCAAGCATTCTTAATATCCACATTTATTCCATTACCTTTTAGTTTTTATGCTAAATCTACAAATGCATTAAAAAGTGATAAATGGAACCATTCATTTCAAAATATCATCATTTAACATTAACGGTTCAATTCATTCACAACCACACAAAAACTTACAACTATCAAAGAAGAAATTCATACAAAGAAGCACTTTAAACAAACATAAAAACAAGACAAAGAACAGAAATAGAAATCTCTCTCTCTCACTCCCCTCCTTGTCCACTAGCTCCGCTATGTCCACCATGTCCACCCCTCAAATACCTAAGGATCTCATCCTGCTTAGCTTCAATGCTAAGCATGACGTCCAATAAAGAGCGTCGGGTGCTGGTGCTGGTGCTGGTGCTGGTGCTGGTGCTGATGCTAGGTCCCTCACCTGCTGGCTGATCTCCCTCTTCCCTCATCTCTCTCTCTCTATCTCTCTCTCCATCTCATCTAGCTCCTCTTGTACTTCATCCACTCCTTGGGCCGGGGGCTCTTCTTGCCTTGCTGCTGGGCCACCACTATGACTTTGGCTTCTCCGGAAGGAAGCCTTGTTCAGTGGCCCCATCGGCTTTTGGATTTCCATCTCGGGCTTCACCCTCACCCCATGTTCCTTGCATATCTCAGTTACTAGGGTGCCGAAGGGAAGTGAATTTCGTTTCACGTCACACCCTTTCTTCATCTCAGTCAATACTAGGGAGGGGAGATCAATGCTATGTCATTTTCAAATAGCATACAACAATCGGGCCATGTCGGGTAGAATTTCATTTTTCCTTCCAATTGGGGGAAAGTTTGACATCGCAATCAAATTTAACATTTTGTATTTGTCACTTAGCTCCCCTTGTGTAAAAATTTTCTTCCCTGCCCATGAAAAGTTGGGTACTCCCGTTAGTTCTCTCCCCACCTCATTCATCGCCACATTCTTCCTTGGGGGATAAGCGGGATTTGGGACCCGAGGCACTTCTTACCTTACCCCCCAAATATAATCCTTATCAACATCCACATGGACTCCCCTTACATAAGTTCGAATTTCCCCGTCGATAATCTCGGCGTTGGAGTAAAACTCCCGCACCAAGTCGACTACGGCTTCACCGCCGTTCCTCAAATAAAACAACCATCCCCTCCTTTCCATTTCCGCAAAGATCCCCACTCCGCAAAATCAGTCAAAATCACATCTCTTTCACAAACAATGACTTTGTTTTGGTAGAAATTTTCATACCTGTCTGCTTTTAGAGCTGTGAGAAACCGAGTCTTGTCATATCTCCTTGTGAGTGATGGCATTCCTTCTCTCACCTCCACCATTTCTTCGACAAAATTTGGCTCTTGGGTGTTTGGGTTCCTCTTGGCAGGAAGCTTGACTCTTGGCATTTTTTTGGTTTTTGAGCTGGATGGTTTTGAAATTTTTGATTTCTTTGTGAAGATGGATCTTCTTGAAGTGGAAAATGTCTTGGGAGGGTTGATTTTTGTTAAGGATGGAGAATGGTTGGGGTTTTGGGGTCTGGGTAGTGCAGGCTCTCCAAGGTTTTTCGGGTTTTCAGAAGCTTTGGAGGGTTTTGAAATGAAGAAGACGAGCCAGGCTTTTATAGCCTGAGTTGTAGCGTTCGAACGTTGGTAACATTCGAACGTGGGCAGAAGGATTTTAAACAGATCGTTCGAACGTGGTATGGCGTTCGAACGTGGTGAGCTCTCAGTACTTTTGTGTTTCTGTCAGAGGCCAAAGTACTGTAAGTTCTCTTCGTTCGAACGGTCTATTGGCGTTCGAACGTTAATATTGTTCGAACGATCTATTGGCGTTTGAACGGACTGAGCTCCCAGTACTTTTAAGTTCCAGCAGAAGCTTCATCAGAGGCTGAGTACTGTAAGCAGTCAACGTTCGAACGTTACCTGGCGTTCGAACGTTGAACCAAAAATTAAAATTTTCTCTATTGCCCTATATACAATCAAAGAAGACAAAACACACAAATTTAGTTCAAAAACTAAGACGTCTCAGGATGAACCCCTACCCACGCTTCAGGTTGGTATTTTGGGGCATTCCTTACTCGGCCCATATTTTCATTTCAGTCAAAAAGAAATTTATACAAAAAGATTTTTTTACACTTTTTACAACAAATTCGGACCTTTGGCATTCACTCCCCCAACAAAAGTACACTTTTTCTACAGAAAATTATCTAATCTGAGTCTCCCTCTGTGTCTGTGTAAAATGGACAACCAGTAACTCTCCCAACTTCCTCTCTCACAAATCGGTTAAGCACAGTACCGGAATAGCATGGCGTATCAGGGTAATCCTTACTCAGCCCATTCACTATCCAGTCTAATCGATCAAGTGCGCGACCGAAAATTGGTTCCGAACACTGGTTGTACCTTTTTTCGTGAAAGTATCTGCCACACTGTTTACAGGCACCAAGCCTTTTTGCACGATGGCGTTTGGCAAAGCTACTTCTGCCACAGAGGGGATTCGCTTGTTTTTCTTTGATTTCAGTCTTCCTTACTAATCTTGCTCTTCTCATGATCATGGTATGTACATCAGATGGAAAAGTACGTAGGACTTCTAGGCTAAACCAAAAAAGATTTACATTCATGATTGCTAGACTCACTATCTGGTTCTTTAACGTCTGTCAGTCACAAAGACAATTGAAGCTGATTCATACGCATAATCAATTTATACAATCAATGTTCAAACATGATCAACAACGACAATAAAAATTTTAAAAAAATGCGAAAATTATGAACGAAAATGAACTGATGAACTGATCATATCCCCCAACCTAAACTGAACATTGTCCCCAATGTTTCGAATTTACCGGTTCATGGAGTGTGGAAACGAGGTTAAATGGTAGAGATCTGTTCACCGCTGAGACCTACAAATAAAAACACCAAAAATTACTCATCTGTGCGCAGATCTGGATTTCGGGTAGGCTGAAAATCCTTATGTGTGAGTGCGAACAAGAGAAGAACACCCGTTAGCAAATATAAGATTAAAATGCTAAACAGGAAGCAAAATATCGTGTTTGTGGAGTGTGTGGTCATGGGTGTTTTCTCGGGTAACAGAGACTCGAAGATTAACAGAAGGAAGAAGAAGAAAAGAAAAATAAGAAGAAGAAGAAGAAAAAGAAAAAAAAAGGGGGTGGGGGGGACCAACTGCGGCGGCTGGGGAACACGTGGGCGCCTTATAAAGGCGCCCCAGTGGGTCGGGTTGGAGTAGATATTTCCTGACCCGATCCACTGGAGTGTCGGCAGGCGCGAATTTCGGAGGAGTACTCTGGTTCCATTAAAAGAATGGTTTCCACATTTCTAACAAAATCCTCCAAAAATGGTTTTAACCTCTGACCATTAACAGTAAAATTATTACCGTTTGCTGGGTTTTCCACCTCAACTGCTCCGTGTTCAAACACCTTTTTCACAATGTAAGGCCCAGCCCATCTTGATTTTAACTTACCAGGGAAGAGGCGGAGTCTTGAATTGAATAGCAAGACTTTTTGAGATGGCTCAAAAGATTTCCGCACAATGTGTTTGTCATGAAAGATTTTCATCCTGGTTTGAGCAATCTTAGCATTTTCATATGCTTCATTTCTCAATTCCTCCAATTCATTTATTTGAAGTTTCCTTATTAGCCCAGCCTTGTCTAAGTCAAAATTCATTGCTTTAATGGCCCAGTATGCCCTATGTTCCAATTCCACAGGCAAGTGACATGGCTTTCCATAGACTAATCGATAAGGAGACATGCCCAAAATTGTTTTAAAAGCAGTTCGGTATGCCCAGAGCACATCAGTCAGTCTCAATGACCAATCTTTGCGATCTGGGTTCACCGTTTTTTCCAAAATTAATTTGATCTCCCGATTAGCTAACTCAGCTTGTCCACTGGTCTGTGGGTGATAAGGGGTTGCAATTTTGTGAAAAATCAAGTATTTTTTCATTAAATTCCAGAAGGGACGATTGCAAAAATGAGCACCCCCATCGCTTATGATTGATTTCGGAATTCCAAACCGGGACAAAATATTTTCTTTTAAAAATTTGATCACTGTTTTGTGATCATTGTTTCGGCATGGAATTGTTTCAACCCATTTGGATACACAGTCTACAGCCACTAAAATGTATAGATAGCCAAAGGAATGGGGAAATGGTCCCATAAAATCGATGCCCCAACAGTCAAAAATTTCAATTACCAGAATGGGGTTTAAGGGCATCATATTTCTTTTAGAAATGTTTCCCAGCCTTTGACACCTATCACAAGTTAAACAAAAGGCATGGACATCTTTGAAAAGTATGGGCCAGTAAAATCCACACTGCAATATTTTTGTAGCTGTTTTTCTTGATGAAAAGTGGTCACCACATGCTTCAGAATGACAAAAAGTTATTACTTGGCTACTTTCATGAGCAGGGATACAACGTCTTATGATTTGATCTTTACAGTACTTGAATACGTAAGGATCCTCCCAAAAGAAGTTACGTACCTCCCTCAGAAATTTCTTTTTGTCCAACATGGTAAAAGATGGAGGGAGTGTACCAGTAGCAAGAAAGTTAGCAATGTCTGCATACCATGGTGTCTTATCAATCATGAACAGTTGTTCATCGGGGAATTTCTCATTGATTGGCAGTCCATCCTCATGAAATTCATAGGTTAGTCTGGATAGATGATCTGCCACCACATTCTCGACGCCTTTCTTGTCTTTAATGACAAGATCAAACTCTTGGAGCAAAAGTATCCATCTCAAGAGTCTCGGTTTGGCGTCCTTCTTTGTGAGCAAAAATTTTAGAGCTGCATAGTCAGTGAATACAGTAACAGAAGAACCAACAAGATAAGAACGGAATTTTTCCAGTGCAAAAACTACAGCAAGCAATTCTTTCTCAGTTGTTGAATAATTCATTTGGGTATCATTCAAAGTTTTGCTTGCATAGTAAATCACATGGGGTTTCTTATCTTTTCTTTGTCCCAATACAGCACCTACAGCAAAATCACTTGCATCACACATTAGTTCAAAAGGAAGATTCCAGTCAGGAGGTTGCATTATTGGTGCAGAAATTAACATGTCTTTTAGCTTGTCAAAGGCTTTTTGGCATGCTTCATTCCAATCAAATATTACATCCTGACTTAGGAGGTGGCACATTGGTTTTGCTATAGTACTGAAATCTTTTATGAATCTCCTGTAGAACCCTGCATGTCCTAGGAATGATCGAACATCCTTTACAGTCATAGGGGCAGGCAAATTTCCAATCAAATCAATTTTTGCCTTGTCAACTTTCATGCCTTCAGACGACACGATGTGACCAAGAACAATGCCCTGTGTTACCATAAAATGACATTTTTCTCAATTGAGCACTAGGTTGGCTTCCTTACATCTGATCAGTACTTTTTCCAGATTGGTTAAACACAAGTCGAAGGAATCACCATAGACAGAGAAGTCATCCATAAATACTTCCAAAAATTTTTCAACCATATCACTGAACAAGCTTAGCATACATCTTTGGAATGTTGCAGGAGCGTTACAAAGTCCAAATGGCATCCTTTTGAATGCAAAGGTGCCAAAGGGGCATGTGAAGGTTGTTTTCTCCTGATCATCTAAGGCTATCTCAATTTGGTTATACCCTGAATATCCATCCAAGAAACAGTAAAATGCATGGCCTGCAATTCTCTCCAGGACTTGGTCAAGAAATGGGAGAGGAAAATGATCTTTTATAGTGACCAAATTGAGTTTTCGATAATCAATGCACATTCGCCATCCTGTGACGACTCGAGTTGGCACTAGTTCATTTGCATCATTTTTTACCACTGTGACCCCAGATTTTTTTGGCACAACTTGGGTTGGACTGAACCATTTACTATCTGAGATAGGGAAGATTATCCCTGCATCTAAGAGTTTGAGTACCTCAATTCTCACAACTTCCTTCATGTGAGGGTTCAGTCGTCGCTGCATTTGACGAGAGGGTTTTGAGTCTTCTTCAAGGTATATGGCATGATTGCAGATTAACGGGCTTATACCTTTCAAGTCAGCGATGGTCCATCCAATGGTACTTTTATGACTTCGAAGAACTTCAAGCAATTTAGACTCTTGCAAGTCTGTAAGTTTAGATGAAATTACCACTGGGTATGACTCATTCTCTCCTAAGAATGCATATTTAAGGTCATATGGGAGAGGTTTCAATTCAGGCTTTGGTGGGCTAACACTTGATGAGACTGGCTTTGTGCCACCTGGTGAAATTTCTTCGAATTTGAGTGCCCAGGTCTCAACAGTATGAGTAGGGTCACTTGGTGGATTTGGGTCATCATCTGTTATTTCTGATGAGATGAGTTCTAACAGAGATGATTCAGCAGGATCCTCACAGAATGTATCATCCAGATGTTCCTGTATCAAAGATTCTATGGAGTTTACTTCCCTTTCTTCCTTTTCCTCTACTGGATGTTTAGCAATATTGAAAATGTTCATTTCGAGAGTCATATTCCCAAAATTTAATTTCATGACTCCATTCCTGCAATTGATTAAAGCATTGAAAGTTGCTAGGAATGGTCGACCAAGAATGACGGGAATTTGGTTCTCCGAATTTATTGCTGGTTAAGTATCCAGAACAATGAAGTCAACAGGGAAGACAAAACTATCTACTTGGACAAGCACATCTTCAACAATCCCTTTGGGGGTTTTGACAGATCTGTCAGCCAACTGGAGTGTGACACAAGTGGGTTTAAGTTCACCCAAACCCAACTGTTGATAGACAGAGTAGGGTAGCAGATTAACACTGGCTCCAAGGTCTAACAAGGCTTGTTCAATTCTGAAGTTTCCAATGATACATGAGACAGTCGGACATCCTGGGTCTTTGTATTTTGGAAGGATTTTCTGTTGGAGAAGAGCACTAGCTTGTTCCGTTAGGAAAGCTCTTTTTTGGACTTTCTGGCTTCTCTTGACTGTGCACAAGTCTTTTAGAAACTTGGCATAAGGCGGGACTTGTTTGATTGCATCCAGAAGTGGGATGTTGATATTTACTTGCTTAAAAAGCTCGTAAATTTCAGGCTGATTTTTCACTTTCTATTTGGCTCTGAGTCGATGAGGAAATGGAGCCGGAACGGGATACGAAGGTTCCTTTTTCTCAGAAGGTTCTGACTCTTGTTCAATCACAGGTTCAGGGTCTTTCTCAATTGGTTCAGGTTCAGATGATGGATTGGCTGGGCTTGACTCAAGTCTTGGCTTGGGAATGAGTATGTCTCTGATTGTTTTGTCAATCACTTTGCCACTTCTTAGTGTCGTGACAGCTTGGGCTTGGTCTTGGGTGTTTCCTGTTGTTGAAGGGTTCCCTACATGGAATTGGCATTGTGGTTGCTTTGGTTGAGCAGGAAACTTTCCCTTTTCGTGTGTGACCATGGATTGAGTCAACTTTTGGATGTGGCTTTTAAGATCCTCAAAAGATTGAGTGGTCTGGGTTTTGAAATCAGTGAAAGCCTGTGTGGAATTATTGTTATAATTCATTTGGCTTTGCATGAACTGATTTAATGTGTCCTCAAGGTTCCTCTTTTGTGGTGGTTGGTATGGTTGATATGTAGGAGTTCCTTGAGGTGGTGGGTATGGCCCTTGTTGTTGGTTCATGGGTATTGGTTGTGTGTTCTTCCAACTGAAGTTAGGGTGATTTCGCCACCCTGGATTGTATGTTTCAGAATATGGGTTGGAGTAGGGCTTGTTGAAGTTGGAAACTGCATGTGTTTGTTCTAACAAGACTTCTTTGAATGCTGGGATGGTGGGACACTCCCCAGTAAGGTGTTCTGTTAGCGCACAGATTCCACACACTTGCTCAGTGGAAGGGCTAACATCAACTTGATGGACTTTCTTCATCTCTAAAGCTTCGAGCTTTCGAGACAATGTGGACATTTTTGCTCTCAAGTCATCATCCTCTCTCAAGACATATTTTCCTCCTTGGGAATTAGATGGTCTGGCTTCTACAGTGGTAGGGGAGGCTGAGTCCCACATCTGAGAACTGTCAGATATGGTGTCGAAAAAATTGAATGCCTCCTCCGGATTTTTTCCCATGAATTCTCCTTGGGCCATCATTTCGACAAACTGACGTAGTCTAGAGGGTAAGGAGTCATAGAAAAATCCTACCAAAGTCCAATTTTCAAAAGCATGATGTGGGCAAGATTGGAGCAGATCTTTGAATCTCTCCCAACTTTGATAAAAAGTTTCTCCTTCTTTGACCGCAAAATTCATGATTTGCCTTTTTAATGCATTTGTGCGATGTAAGGGAAAAAACTTTCTAAAAAATTCATTTTGCAATGCTTGCCAATTGGGTATTGAAAAAGTCTTTAAAGAATTTAACCATTGTTTGGCTCTATCCCTCAAAGAGAAAGAAAACAATTTCATTTTTGCCAATTCAGAATTGTCTTGAAATGTTCCACACACTTCTTCGAAATCTTTGATATGCAGATATGGATTTTCTGCATCCAATCCATGAAACACGGGCAATAACTGCACTGTCCCCGGCTTTACAGTAAAGAGGGGAGCATTTTCAGGAAAAATAAAACAAGAGGGGACACTATTTCTTGTGGGATTCAAGTAATCCCGCAAAGTTCGAATGTTAGGGACCTCCTCCTCTCTCATAGGCACTTCTCCATTTCTTTCATTATTTGCCATACTACCCTCACAAGAGTCTGCTACTGATCTAGGTGAATTAGGTTCAGGCTGATTCACGGACTCACACGATTCTGCCGACAAATTTTGGAAGTGAGGAGTGCCCTCAGTCATAAAGAAAATAAAATACAGTTATTTACAGGAAACTAAAATATACACAATGTTGAAGGTCTTTTTACCTTTTACCTTAAAGCACCTTTCAAAGGTTTCCCGGCAACGGCGCCAAAAACTTGATGGCTTGATCCAATGCGTACACCCAAGTGCAGGCGGTCAAGCTGTAGTAATAATTCGGTTTGAGTCCGGAGTCGAATCCACAGGGAACTTTTGTTGATATTTCTAAGGCAAACAGTGGTAGAGACCTTTTGATTGTAACCTTTTTGATTTGCTGTGAGATATGGTTTTTGCTGGACATAATATAAGATTCTTTCCAGAATGATTTTCTTAACAAAATAGGAGATGAATGCTAATTAAAAAGAGTCATCCTTTAGTGCAAGGATCTGGACATGTAGTTAGTTATCCGGTTTTTCATAATTGTGCTTGATAACTCAATTAACTCCCGTTTCAACAGCAAGTTAATCGGAAGATAAAGATGGATTGTGAGAATTAAGAACATGATTCCGATGTCTTTCTAGAAGTTTACAAGAATTGTCTGTGCCGAGACTTAACCCGTCTACAAACAAGCAAGTGTTTCTACAAGACATCCAATCATGATATCAATAGTCCATTCTTTAAATGAAGTACAATAAGGGGGCAGATTGAAGGGTAGTCATGAGGATCTAGCTGGGGTACTTGCCTTGAACTGATGAGTCTTTTTATGCAGGAGTCATCCATGTCATAGAAAGAGCTCACAATTATACAAAGTACCTTAGCTTTGCTAGATGCAATCAATCATCCGATAACAAGAAGATATAAACGTTAAGCATAAAAGAACATTGCACAAATATGATTCCCGGATAACTTATACATGCCCTTCTCCTCTCACTAAAGAGTGAATGAGAAACTACTCACTCTTCATGGCTTGGGTAAAGCTAGAAAAGTGAGTGATACTCATCCCTCCAAGTGGAGAACTTTAAAAGATAAAGTAACAACAAACGCGGAGCGAATCTTCCACAAAGAATGAGTGAATCACGTTCCACCCTTCACGGCTTTGATAAAGCTCTAGAAAAGTGGAAGAGTTTCACTCTTCTAAGAAAGAAGGAAGCTCAAGCAATGGAAGTGAAATGCATGAACAATAAAAGTAGAAGAAAGCTAGTCACATTTGGAGGATGGCTTCCTCAACCAAGAATTGGAGGGTTGCTTCCTCAACCAAGATGTGAGCTATTTCTCTTCTATGCATGAGAAATGAAAGCATAAACATAAGCATAAGCATAAAACTACTGTTATAACAAGCAAGAGATGTTGGGCTAAAGCCAAACTAATCTCTAAAATAAAGACTTCATAAGGAAAATGAACTAACTACAATGAGAGTGGGAGTCTAAGCCTCCATCACTATGCTACTTCCTACTATGCTTTTCTCCTCTAGCTCTCCAACAAGGGGAGTATTTATAGGCAAGAGGAGGAGGTAGGGGGTGAAAGAATAGTGTTTGCCGTCCAAGTCCAAGTGAACAATCAACAATTCTGCTGCCAGTCTGTAGATAACGTTCGAATGTGAGTTGGCGTTCGAACGTTCTTTCTGTTTTTGCACTGAGGGCGTTCGAACGTTTACTGCCGTTCGAACGTTTCTTCTTGTTTTTACACTAAGGGCGTTCGAACGCCAGATTTGCTCTGACCCCTTTCACTCGAGTGATCTGTGGTCTTCTGTGAAGTTCAGTTCCAACTCTCTGCAGTGGTTTGGTCTTCCATCAACTCAAGTGCACGTTCGAACGTGAGTTGGCGTTCGAACGTGACACTCAAGTACTTCAGAGCTCCAGTCTTCTTTCCTAACTGCAACACTCCTTTTCTTCAGCAGTTGAGTCTGCTACAGTGCAATGTGGACGTTCGAACGTGAGTTGGCGTTCGAACGTTCTGGCTGTGCTCCAAACTTCTCCAATTTTAGGCTCTAATGTACTGGTGCTGCATCCAAGTGCGGTACTTGTTGTTCTTGAGTCCTTGTTCAGTTTAGGGCCTGAAATGACATCACTTAAACTCCATTAAAGTACAATTAGTCTTAAAATGTCATAATAATATGTCAACTTTAAGTACTAATCAGGGACCTCATCAGAAGCAGCCATTGGAAGAGCAAGCTCAGAAATCTCCACTTTAGCCATAGCTACATATTCTTTCTCAGTAACTTCTTCCTCCTCAGCATAGGATTCTTCTTCTTCCTCTCCAAGGGGAGGCTCGAAGTCAAAGTCCAGCTCTGGGTACTACTTCATGGCCTACGTCTAAAAGGAAAAATAGCCCTTATCCTAGGCAGTGGCGCACTCGTCCTTTAGCTCAACTATTGTGGTGTCCCTATCAGCTACCCTAGACCTCTCCGCATCAATCTCCTTAAGCTAGACAATATTGATGTCATTCAGCTCTTTCAAATCATCCTTCACTGCCTTTGTCACTTCTCATGCCGCCGCCACCACATCTTTCCGAGCTTGAACAAAACCATTTGTCTTGAGTTTGATCTCATTCGTCTTGAGTTTGACCTTAGTCTCAAGCTTCTTTCTGGATGAGTTCAAGTTTTTCACTTACTCCTTGAGGTCATCATTCTCGAAAGCTAGCTCAGCAACTTTGAACTCAAAAGCTTGAAGGATTCCTTGGTTTCCCTAGTAGCCTTCTCCGAGACTCGAACCCTGCTCACAAGAGCTCCAACATGAATCGCCATCTGTAAAGAAAAAGAAAAACGAAAATAAACCAACTTAGGGGTCACCAAGCAAAGCTGGATTCAATGAATGGACTCTGATTAAAGGTAGAAATTAGGGAGTCACCAAGGTTGCCCCATACAAGGCAGTGGTAGCTAAGGTGGAGAGGGGCATGGAGGACACCTCTTGAAGGTCAGCCTCGGGGATGATCGAAAGAATGACACTGACAGCTAAGTTCACATCTCCAAGAAGAGAACACGCGCCTTTGGCCATCTTAGTTGAAGAACTCCTTGACGAACCAAGAAGCGGCTTTGGAGACAGCCCTTTGGTAGACTTCGATGGATGGAGGTCCCAAAGATATGGAGTTATTGCATCTAAAGCCCTAACCACCTCCTTCAGCGTTGGAGAGGTCTTAGCGACCTCTGCAGGAGACTTTTTAAGTTCAGAGGAAGGAACATTAACCTTCTGAACATCCATAGGGGGCTTAGGGCCAAGAGGAGCCTTCTTTGGAGAATCCTTCTTTGCAACCTTCTGAGGACATTTCAAGTCGTCACCTAACTTGACCTCCGCTTTCCTCTTCCCAACAGCTTTGGAAGTTTGAGCGTCTTCCCTCATTTTAGCTAGCTTAGCCCTCACGGCATCAACATCAGGGCCCATAACGTCAAGATCTGGAAAAGAAATGGTAGCTCGAAGGTCAGTTGAGGATCCTACGAAGTAAAGCAAAAATCCAAAGTACATGATAGAGGTTTTGCCAATAAAGTCTTCTTTTCTGAGAGTAGACATAGGTACAACAACTTCACCTTTCGCCTCTGAAGTTCCAAGGTTGTATCTGGCAAGGATTGAGGGCATGAGAAGCCCGACGTATTTCTCAGGAAGACATTCCTTAAGGTCCCTAAATAGGAGTTTCTTGTCGGCGTCAAGCTTAGGACGAATACTTGAAACAACAAAAGAAGACATCAATAGCTAAAGAAACAAGAGGAGATAAAATAAGAAGAAGCTCAACTAAGGCACCCAGCACGGACTCACCCAAATTATCTGGGTCTGACCAAGCTTGAGGTACGGGAAGCATGTTAGAGGCATCCCTCGGATTAAACTCCCACTCCTTGGCGGACACAATAAAAAAGTTATTTTTCTAACCTTTGTGGGAGCTCGGAAGGTCGGTAATCAAGTGTTAGGTTTTCACCCGTTTCGAGATATAAAGAAATATGTTAACATGAAATAATTTGACATTGAAGAAATGCATGAGCAAAAGAACAAAGGGGAAACCAGCTAGATCATTTTTTTTAAAAAGACCATAAGGCTTACTAAAATACCCCAGAAGTTTGGAGAAAGTTGAGCTGGGCAAACATTGAAATGATAGAGAACGGACTTCAGGAAGGGGTGCATAGGAAACTTAAGACCATTCTCAAAAGCAGCAAAGAAGATGTTGGTCTTCTTAGGGAGCACGGTGTCATATCGATTGTCCACATTGGAAAACCATACACGCATGTCCCTAGGGAAGCCAAACTTGGAAGAAAGTGCACCAAGAAAAAAAGGGGTGACTTTGTTGGGTCCCGAGATGTCTGAGGCACTCGGATTGACCTTAACATTCTCGGCCGTGCCCGAGGTCCCAACCATGTTCTTTCTAGATCTTCTCTTTCGAGACTTCTTGGGCTTCACAGCTAAGCCTGAAAGAAACAAGGGAGCCCCAACCCTAGTAACTTGGGTGTCGATTACATCAACCCTGGGAAAGTTGTCTATCTTATCTCCCATGTCTCCTAGATCACCAAGTTCGTCAGGATCTTTTTCTCCAATCCGTCTGCCACGACGGGATCAGACCTCAGTCTCAAGAGATCTGTTAGCCATTGCAAGGGAGATATAAGATCTCGTGGCCTCAGAAGAAGTAGACAATAGGGCACAAGGGGAAAAGTAGCCAAAAGAAGCATAAAGAGAAGGGACATTCAAGAAACAGTCCTTGAGGGCTCGAGGATCAAGACTCCAACGACCAAAGAGAAAGACCCTAGTTATGGCCAAGGGATCCAAGAAAAGGGGAAGAAATGACGATCTAGACTACTAAAGTAATAGAAGTGAAATGTCCAGAAGTGGAATAACGCGTACGGTTGGATGCGTGACACAAAGATGCTGAATATGTGCGACAATTGAGGTGAGAAAGACTCCTCGCACGCATGTAACGCCGAAAATCCTAGAAAACGTCCCATCGTGCGCCTCCCAAGTAAAAACTGAGCTGAGCTTGTCCACAATAGTGCAGGTCATTCCTAATCCACTTCAGACAAGACTTACCTGGCTAAGGGCTGGGGGACAACTGATGATACCAAAAATTAGCCAAGGCTAAACTCAAACATGTTAGCTCACAGCTCTCAGTTCATGATCATTAGCTCGGGAGGCGCAGGTTGGGAATCATCACCGACATGACTTTCGTGCACATGGTGACAGCGGCAGCTCACACCTTCCAAAAGGTCACGTCACACTTAGGGAATATAGCCTCTAATGGCCAAATATTCCGGCACATGGGTCGTAACAACCTCAAGGAGATCATGTTAATTATACAAGAATCGCATTGGTTACAGGAGGATCACAAACATCACGTAAGACAACTGTATACTATAAATATGGATCAAATTCCTCGCATTGTAATCAATCAAGCATATATGTCATTGACTGTATGGAATTATGTAACCTTCTTCCCCAAGTAATAGAAAACTCCCTCAAGAGCGAGAGACTCTATTAGAGTGGACTAGCCAAGCTTCTGCGCTGGTGAACCACTATAAATATCCAGTCTACTGATCTTTGTTCGTAGCTATTTAACTCCTGAATCGATTGTTCAACCTCCAAGAGCTCAAAAGCTCTGATTGGACATTTGAGTAAACCCCATCACCGTCCTTAACAAGATCCCCAAACCATTCGCCTCTACTCAACCGCGTAGAACACACCATCACTTACATTACCAAAAAAAAGAACTGACATTCTGTCCATGTAGAATCAATTGAAATTCATCATGTGAAAATAGAACTATTCGTATTTAGCACTAACTCAATTTATTTATTATTCATGTTAGTAAATTTTATCTCTTTCGTGTTCCTCATATCGTGTTGGATTTTTTAACTGTCAAAAAAAAAAAAAAAACTCATACCTACCCAATGATTTCTTCTCTCCCACGCATACCTCTTCTTGAAGGGCCCTCAAAAGGCAACAGATAGACGATGATTGACTGACCATTTCGTAGTTTTGAGCACCGAGAACATGGTGCTTGCCCCTATTTTTATCAATGTCTCAACATACATATTTTGCACCTTTTAACAACTTTTTCTGCAAACTTGCTGCACAAGCAGTGGTTGCATTTCTTTAATTCAGCATTCGAACTGGCCAAGCTTTAACAGATTCGACATGAAACACATGATCTGGAAGTGGGACAGATTGCTTCGGTGTATTTCTGGTTTCCCCCCTTTTTCTTTCTCATACACAGGTTATGAATTATCACTCTACTGATGTTTTGGAACGGAACATTTTATTTACCCAAATATCATATTTTTAAATTTATTTATCAAACTATCATTTATTCCATAAAAATATTTTTTGAAAATAAATATTTTTTTCAATGCAAAAGTGTCTTTAAAAATTCACTTTCAAAGGTTTTCCATTGAAGGTGCTTGTAGAACACACTTTTGTATTGAAGAAAACGCCTTTTTTTTTTTTTTTTTAAATAACGGTTCTTTGGTAAACAAGTTTAAAACCACAATATTTGGATAAATAAATTTTAAAACAAGACATGAGGTTGTTTGATAATACCACTTAATGTTGAATACTTTAAGCACTAAATGAATTAAACTTGGTTGATAACCTAAAATTCATACCACTTAATATTTTAAACACTTCTTAAAAATAGGCTAAAATTTTAGAAGCAAGTCACTTACTTATCAGTTAATGCTGAAAATGTTAGCTACTAAAAATTTGATAAATTCTTCATAATTAACAAATATACCCTCAATGCATTTTATAAATTTGCCACCACCATCGCCATCACCATCATCGTGCCACTGCCACCATCACCATCATCACTGTGCCACCACCACTACTACCATTGTGTCGCCACCATCAACACCATTATGCCACCACCATCACCACCGCCACCACTATTGTGATAGTAGTGGTAGGAATAAGGTAGTTGCAGTGTGATAGTTAAAAATGACAAAATTAGAATAATAATAATTTTCACACTTCAGCTATTTATATTTGTCAAATAATTTAACTCAATTTAATAATTAAATTTCAATGGATGTCAAATAGTTTGCGAATTAAAAAATTCAACATTCAGCACTTAAAATTCAACATTCAATTTCAGTATTCAACTTTCAATTTTATCAAGCATCACCATAATGACACTCTATTTGACAACATACGGATGAGTTAGCTTCTCGTGCTTGTAGTGTTTTAGTCAAGTTGGGTTGTGTGTGTATGTGTGGGGGCTGGATTTGATCTTCCTTGTATATTTGACTTCACTTGGTATATTTCTCATTTGATTGATTTTTTTTTTTGACGAATTAAATTATGAAAAAAAAAATTTCAATCAAATTCTTCATAGCCTTAATTACCATTCCCCCACTTCCCCCCTTTCTCACTCCTTTAACATCTCATTCTCTGATCTCTTTTAACTTCTTATCATCCTCTCCTCTTCTCTCTAGCTCTAACACTATTACGACAAATTCATCGGGCTGGAAAAGGGGCGAGGTGGAGATATTAGATATAAATCCCATATATCGTCTGGTCTGCCTCAACCAAAGTTTTATTATTGATCTTTTTTTAATAATTGTTGATCGAATCAAACAACGAGAGAGAGAGAGAGAGAGAGAGAGAGTACTAGCGTGGGTCTTTATGATTTATTTGAACCGTTAGTAGGAATCAAGTCTCAAGGCAAAGAAGGAAAAAGCAAAAGAAATAGAGACCGGAAGAATGAGAATAACGTAAGGCTAACAGAACAAGCTTTCTATGGGAGATATGACCTTAATGTGAGTGACCATGTATATATATAAGACCTTATTACATTAACAACCCACTGCACTCAAATAGGAGATAACTCAAGTTGAAGTTAAGGAAGAACTCAAGTAAGTACTTTTACAATTGGTTTGGTTGTTTTTATGGATTTGGCTTCTTCTATGCCACTATGCTGGCAACCTAATTAGTAGCAATGTATTTAACCAGCTACCCATTTCATTGTGCTTTGCTTGCAGTTTTTTTCACTAGTTATAATAGGTTAAATGCTAAGGTTAACTCTAACATGAATTAAGTTATTTGAGATTGGTTCAAGATTGACTCGTTAAAAGCTCAGTCAACCTTGCATACATTTCTAATCTTGCATTTTTCTGTGCTCGTTTTGATAAACTAGTTAACAACCATTACATTATTTTAAAGGTTAAGCTACTTAAGCTTTGCTCGAGGTTGACTTGACAAGAGTTCATTAGAGAATGGTTCATAAGATGAAGATACATATAGGCTCCACTCAATTACGACCCTAGTTGATGCAGCAAAAGATGTGATAAACATGTAGGCTAACTGGTAGAGATGTGACAAACATGTAGGCTAGGAGACTGCATTTGCCAGTTGAAAAAATGATGGCCCATTATTGATGCCATATTGGGGGTTCCTTATTGGGGTCCTCGTGGAAACAACTTCAGTCTGTTCCTTAATGGAAATACCTTTCTTTATTGGGTTAGATTAGGTAAGATCAGTGGAAGGAATCCCATTCGATACTTTTTTCTCTATTTTCATTGAAAGATAGATTGCCCTGCATTAAGCTTAATAATGGATTGTGAGGTGTTGACCTCATGTCGTATTTAAGTAGTGTCGTGTTAAAATTTAGGAAAAATTTTATCCACACCCCCTGTAATTAGTCTTATCTTTAATCATACCTCCTGTATTACTTGAAACTTCAATGACACCCCTTGTTAGAGATTGTTTGCCTATAGTGTAAATGGAGAAGGTTGTTTTACAAAAATAACCTTAACTATTCTATATGTATTAAATTCGATAATTTTGTGAATAAAATTTCAAAACTCTAAATTAACTATAGTTAAATTATTTCACCAAACATATGTAATGTCCCAACACTAGTCTGTTGACTATTCCTATTCTCCTACATATTAAAAAAATCATATATCCATTACCCGGGGCAGCCCAATTAATATGGGGGCCCTAGGCAAAAATATTCTATGAGGCCCCAGGCAATATAATAATATAGATATGAAAAAATAAATACAAAAATATTCATTTAATTTTAATTTTAATTTTTTTTGTAAAACAATTAGTTTTGCATTCAAACTTTAGTTATAAAATATTAATGTATGTTCATCTTATTTATAATCACGTATAATTTAACGAGTTTGTGTCGTGTTTCGTTTGGGTCATCTCGACCTGTTAATTTGAGGGCTCAAATAATTTTATCTATTTATTATCAAATTTACTGAGGCTAGACTCAAACTCCTTAATATTATGTCAATTTTTTATTGTTTTATAGATAGTACCTAAAATTTCAAGACTAGTTAAAATTGTGGGCACTTAAATTATTTTAATTGAATCTTAGGTCAAGTATTTTTTTCTATTTACAACTCTAAGGAGTAACTTTGGCATTTTCAAGGAATCATTGGTCAAATCTTTTACTTTTTCGGTTGTTATAAACCGCCGTTAACGGTAGGGATATGAGTGATTTCAAAGTATGATCTAGAAAGGTGTGCAATAAAGTTTTAGGTAATAAGGGGGTGTGATTGAAGATAGGCCTAATTATAGGGGGTATAGATGAAGTTTTCCCTAATATTTTAAAAGTGTACATCTTGTTTCGTATCGTGTCGAATCCATGTCGGGTATAAATAATGTTTAATTGGTTCATGTCGGGTATAAATCATGTTTAATTGGTTCATGTCGTGTTTAAATTTCGTGTTAATTGTACGAATTGTGTCTAGAATTGTTCACCCTACGTACCAACCATGTATGGCAGCGGGGCCATTTAGACATGAATAAATGAGGGAAATTGAAGAAAAAAGTATTGAAGATTTGGATTCAAGAATATTAGAAACGAATTCAGTCAACATGTCATCACTACACTTGACTTACATGTAGTCAAACACCCAAAACAGGATTGAAGTCAACAGTTTCAAAAAGGGCTTGTTGAAGTAAGTTGTTTGGTGTTTGGTGCTGGAAGCACATCCAAGTGCAATGAAGGACAGAAGAAACTAAGCATTTTGAGTTAATTTGATTTCAGATCTCCAGAAACATTCAAATTTATAATGATTTTGCCAATGACTGATTGAATGGTTGATAAATATAAAGCCTGGTCTAGTATATATAACATTCTTTACATTCAGATAAATCTGTCTGGTGATTTTATGAACTTCAACCCACTGTAAGTACCTTTGAATCCTTAAATTACTCAAAATAACATTCATCCATCTCTAGAGTGTGATTTCTTTATGCTCTGATTCTTTGCTTGTTTGCTCTATTCTTTTACTGGAAGGGCATGCACTCTGCATAATTCCTTGATTATAACTAATGATCAAAATTTCATTTTGGTACATACTTTGGGTAAGCTTGAAATGGAAACATTTTGGAAAATATTTATTTCCGCACCTTTGTTATAAGGAGGTTTTTTAAGCCTCTGGCACTTTTACTGCTCCCCTATGCTCTGATGGCTTGCTTATTTTCTCTGTTCTTTTACTTGAAGTGGATGCACATTCTGCATGCTTCCTTGCTTATATGGTAGTTTTCGAATAGATGGATTTGAGCTTCTAGCATGTTTTGCTTCAAGTGGATTACATTATAACGATATATGGTTATATAGAAGTCCATAAAATATTCAATGAGAAATGTAACTTGTTTGGTAAAGATCATAACAGCTATGCAGAGTGATTAGTTTGTGTATATGAACACAAATCAGGCAAAACTCGAGAATCAGAGCAATGTTAAGTTCATTTTAGAATATCACACCCGTTTTCCTACAACAGAATCACTTGGCATTATTAAACAGAACCATATCTAGTGAGAATTGCACATATATTAACATGACCATCTATATTATCTTCTAGTATCTAGTGGTCTGGGATCAAGAGTTCGAGTTGTAGAAACAATCTCTTTGTATATAAGGTAAGAATGCATACATGTGACCCTTCCTAGAGTCTGCAGTAGTGGGAACCTTGTTCACTAGGCCACCCTTTTTCATCTACTGGCCGCAATCTCGTGGCCACTCGGGGACGTATTCTGAATTCCTTCCTTTTTTTCTGTCTGTATTCCAACAATCATCCCTGCATTTTATGCTTTGAAACTAGGCATGACAACGTCGAGCCAAGCAATGTCTGGAATAGTTCCTGAAGAACTGTCAGAAGAAAATTATGAGTTCTGGAAAGGATGCTTGAAAAGCTATCTGGTTGGCCATGGCCTTTGGGGTGTTGTTTCAGGAAGAGACCCAAAACCCGAAAAAAATTCCCCCTTGCACGAGGAATGGAAGAGGAAGAATGCACTGGCTCTGCATGCCATTCAACTATCATGCGGTTCAGGCATATATTCTAAGTTTAAGGAAGCTCATGTTTCTGCAGAATATGCTTGGCACCACTTGGCCGAAAAGCGTCGCCGGCCACCGGCGGCAATGGTGCTGACTGATCATGAAGAAGAAGGCCATTCGGACCACAATGGTAATGCTTTTGTTTTTTTCTATTTGAAAATTACGTTATCTCAACTATGCATTTGTATCTCACATTGCAACTTCCCCGTCACATTTCTCACATTGCATTCACATTATACCTTAAAGTATGATGATTGGTATCATATTGCTCTCTTGGCTATCAAATTTCACCTATGACTATTAGTATTAGATTACCAAATTTTCAACATTAGCACGATTCAAATTTTCAACATTAGCATTTATAATCGTGCTGCCTTGATGCTAGTGCGATTATTTCGACTGACTGTGAGAATCGTTGCAAATATTAGCATTTTCTTAGCTGTTTGGAACATCTATAATATGAGATTACCAAAAATACAGCCACAATCTATAGATTTACACATAGCATATGGTTCATAGTCTGATTACAAGCGAGTTTTTTTCAAACTTTTAAGGGGTGACCACCCCATCCCTCCCCTAGATCCATCGTTGTGCCATTGATGGGCACTCTAGAATGAAGAGTCATAGCCAGGCTGTCTAATTAGTGTGTATAGTATAGTAATAACTGTCACGATTTTAAAGAAAGAAACATTTTCAGGGACGGAACATCATCAATATGAGGAACTGTACAAGGCAGTGGAAAAAGGCGATTGGAAGGAGACACACCACATCCTTCAGCGTGAACCAAACGCGGTTAGCGCAATAATTTCATCGCACAAAGATACAGCTCTTCACGTTGCAATTCTATGTGGACACACAAAGATAGCAGAGGAGTTGGTGAGGTTGATGAAACCAGAAGACTTAGAATTGACAAACGAATTCAGGGCCACTGCTCTCTCTCTTGCTGCCATCAGTGGAGAAACAAAGCTGGCCAAGGCAATGGTGAGGAAGAATGACAAGTTGGTTAGAGTTGCACATGATCATGATGATGGAAATCTCCCTGTTATTGTGGCTGCTTTGTATGGCCGGAGGCGAATGGTCCGGTATCTCTATTCCAAGACACCCAAGGGTGAGCTAAGTCCCGAAAGAGGCGAACATGGTGCCACACTGCTCAATTGTCTCATCACTGCTGATATCTATGGTGAGATTGCACAATACTTCTTGCTGCATCTATTGCTGGAACTAGTCCAGCACATATAGAAATTTGTATTTCATAATCTTTATGATTTGTGGACATTAGAATTGAGAATATTGCGCACTCCACTCGATCATCGTTCAATTTGAAATAACACTAGATTTTTTATCTGGTTAATATATTTTTTTAAAACAGTTCGTGCCCCTGCGGATTTACTCTCTTGTATAAAAAATTGGAATACGTTACTTTCAGAATATAACAACCTATCCACCCGTTAGTTTATGTGAATTTACACTACTTGAAAAGCAGAAGCTTCTTAAATGACATAGGCTAGATATACATACACACACATATATATATCTATATATCATAATTCTCCCAATTCTTGTTGTTTGCTTATAGATGTTGCTTCAATGGTGCTGAAACGGTACCCACATCTGGGCGTGGTCCGAGATCATTATGGGAACTACACACTCAGAATATTGGCTCACAAGCCTTCTGCTTTCCCAAGTGGAAGTAAATATGTAAGCTGGAAAAAATGGATCTACTCATGTGAGTACCCTATTTAATGCTATCCTTCTTGAATGAGCCTATCTGCAGCATACATACTGTTTAAACAGTTACACTTTGAACCCCCCCCCCCCCCCCTTTTTCAAATACGTCCCTTATCTCGAATTGCACCTCGACTATGGTTCTTGCTCTCAATTACCCTAGTTCTCACATTGCACCTCCAACAATGTTTATTGGTTTCACATTACCCTAATTTTGGAGGTAATTTAGATCTTAACTTTTTGGGGACCAAGTTATAATTTTTGGGGGATAGTAATTTATTTTGGATACTTTTGGATTCTCCCATGCAGAAAGGGAAACTTAAGAGAAGAAAAGGAAATGATTATTAGTTTCTGTTTCCTAACTACACCAAGGCTAGTGGTGGGGGGGGGGGGGCATCATGATGATGATGATGGGTTCATCCATGAAATCGAATTAATCTTTTTTTAGAAGTGAGAAATGCAATCATTTCATTTGAATATATATTCCCACTGCAGGGGTAACTGTGCATTCACCATGGGATGGTGAAAGGTGGCACCACCATGGATCGGTTGATGTGGAGAGCAATAAAATTCAAGGACTGAGCAGTGATGAAAGGAGCATCGAAATTCACGATTCTAGTGATGAAGAGCTCGACGGAATGCCGCACAAAAGTCCCACTGTCGGAGGAACTATAGTCAGCGAAGGCATGTTTGTTGACTTTCTCTCTCTGTCTCCCCCCCCCCCCCCCCCCCAAAAAAAAAAAAAAAACCCTCTCCCTCCCTTGATAAAACTTCAAAAAACAAATGAGGTAGTAAACTCACCATATTTAGATACCAACAATAACCCTGTGACATATTTAGACATTCTGTAAAACTAATAATCGAGCATTAATCGTGCAATGTTTATATTTTAAATAATAAATTATTTTTTATTTTTTATTTATGTAATTCAAATTAAAGTAGATATAGAGAAAATGAGCACGAGTTAGGGGAGATAGAAGAGAGAGAGGTAGCTGTGATTTAGTAGGGTTGTTTGATATTGAAGACTGTGTTGATTTTGTTGTTTGACATTGAGAGCCGTGTACGGAAGACAATTTTCTTAGACGGATTTTTTTTTTTAGAATGAATTTTGTACAGTTAGATGAAATTACATGAGGATTGGATTAATCTCAACCAATATTGATGTGTCTTTATATATTTGCAATTTAAATTGTTAGTTGTAATATTAGATAGATTAATGGGATAAATTTTTTTTCATATTGATAAGATATTCATTTATGGGGTTTAAATTTAATGTAATTACTTGAGGATTCTTAGGCTGAAATTCAGCAGTAATCACAAAAGTTGCTTCCGCTCTTGTAAGACTGATATTAGACATGTTACGATTGATTAGAGCTTGCAATACCTAACATGATATGCTAATCGAACACAAAATCAACATAAAGTTTTGTTTATTCCATATATATATATTCAGGTCATAAGCGAGTTAATTGGATAGACATTCCTTCACAATAAATGAGTTGACATAAACTCAGTTATGCAAAACACGTAAAACTAACTATAGTTGACACAAACCCGACTATTCATTACAGTTGGGTTGTCGATGATGAGATGATTTCGATACGACACTAATTTACTATGAGACGAAGACACAAACCCAACGTGCCAAGGACTCGTTGTCATGAATTTATGCTTCTGATTATTATTTTACATGGCCATGATATAAGCTGGAAAATCTCACTCGATCACTCTCATATTGAGTTTTGCAGTACTGTGGCTATTGCATGGTTTGGGTTGGAGATTTTTAAGATGCCTCGGTAATTATCATCTCCTAATATTTTCTCTCTAATTAATAAAATGTTAAATGAATACATTGAATAGTATTGACTTTTTTTTTTTTTTGTTGTTTGAAATCACAGTCCCAGACATCAAGCATATACATGACAGAAAACTGGTACATGTTGAAGCTGTTAAACTCCTGAGTGTCATTTTTAAGGAGTTACCAAAACTAAAAAAGTCACAACTTGCAAGCATGGAAATAGATAAAGCAATATATGATGCCATCAAGCATGGGATCATTGAATTTGTTGATGAAATACTCAAGTATAATCCCGATATCATATGGCGAAAAGATAATAAAGGGAGAACAATTTTTTCCAATGCAATAGTTCTTCGCCAAGAGAAGATTTTCAGCCTGATTTACAGACTGGGAACAAAGAATAGTATAATGGCCCGTCGGCATGATGTGTTTGGTAACAACTTCCTGCATCTGGCTGCAAAATTATCTCCTCCTACTCAACTCGAGCGCGTTTCCGGGGCAGCTATGCAGATGCAAAGAGAACTACAATGGTTTAAGGTAACCACATCCATTTCTTAGCTTCTGCTTCTGCTTCCCCTTCACCCCTTCCTTGATTTGTTGCGACTTGCGAAAAATTGGAGACAAGTCCACGATTGAGGTAATGCGAAACTCAAACCAATCATTCCAGTTGGAATGTGAAAAAGTGGATAGTTTAAGTGGTAATGTATAACGAGGGGTATAGTTAAGGAGATGTAAGCGTAATTTGATCAAAAAAATTTATTTTCCCTTTTTGACATGAACATAAGATTCTTAACTACCTCATCATTATAGGAGGTGGAAAGCATGGTACAACCCAAATTGAAAGAGGAAGTGAATGAAAATAACAAAACACCGAGCACTTTGTTCACTGATGAACATCAGGAGTTGGCAAAAGAAGGGGAAAGATGGATGAAGAACACTGCAGGATCAAGCATGATTGTAGGCACTCTCATTGCCGCGGTGATGTTCACAACAGCCTTTACAGTTCCGGGTGGTAACGACAATAGAACCGGCCTGCCTATCATGGCGGTAACCCAGCCTCGGGCATTCTTGGTTTTCATGGTTTCAAATGCCTTATCAATGTTCACTTCTTCAACCTCAGTGCTTATGTTTTTAGGAATTCTCACGGCACGTTACGCCGAAGAAGATTTCCTCAAGTCCTTGCCCACAAAACTTATCTTTGGCCTTTCATGCCTCTTCTTCTCCATTGTGACCATGATGGTATCCTTCGGGGCGTCTCTATATTTGATACTCCATCAACAATTGAGTTGGGTTTCCATTCCGATTATAGTTTTTTCCATTATTCCGATAGCTCTTTTTACAATGCTGCAATTTCCACTCCTCCTTGAGATGATCTACCGTACCTATGTAACTGGCATCTTTGACAAGCCAAAGAAACTCCATCTCCACCTTCTTCATTAGCTGGACTATCTATCATCGAACTATGAGTTAATCAAATGCGGTTGCAAACTATTGTATTTCCCCGGCCAATGTCATAACTTTTAAATCTTTGTAATGGTTATTGTTATGATTTTCAAATAACTTGAAGTTTATATGTATAATGTGTGTGCTGTTGAGCTGTTATATGGCTCGTTTGTTAAACTTATGAACGCAGCATGGTTGAATAAATCATTTTTGAATTTAATTTATAATGCATGTTCGAAAATCATTTCTTTTGTGCCCTGTTAATTGTGAATTGCAATTAAAGCTTGCATTACTTGTCCAAAGTTTTCAATGGATATAAATGGGAGTTAGCAGGGTATTCTCCTTCTCCTTCTCCCTCCCAATGCTAGTGAACTTTGACTTAGTGATCCCATTTTTCTCCATATATTTTTGTAGTGGCCATGAAAGTACTCACACTAGGATTCACTCTACAAACATCTTAGTTGCTCAAAGATTTCAGTTCCATCGAAAATGTCATAAACTCAAGCTATCTCAACTTTGTTTTGCTAATGATTCGTGATGATTAATCAGTTCCCATAGAAAAGGAAGAATAAAGCCCAGTACAAAATAAATCAATATCAAATTTTGATTTTGTTTTATAATTTTTAATGGATCCTTAAGGTTTTGGCAGAGGCCATAAATGTATCTTTGAGTCCTTGGCAGGCATTTGACTCCTTTTCTCTATTTCTCTTTCTCTTTTCTCTCCTCGTGGATCCAAAGCCCCCAATAGATTTAGGGTTTTCTCCATTTCTTTCTTCCATCTCTCTCTATTCTCAAGGTTTCAAGACTCCTAGAGTCTCTAGGATTTCCCTCATTTTGCTTGCCTCTCTGCCCCTTTAAGTTCCTATCAAATGCATCCCAAAACATAATATGTGAATGAGTAAAAGCTCTAGTTTATGATTTTATGTTTCCTATATATGAATCTTCAATAATTGAGAATTTTTCGATGGTGTCATAGTGATCTTCCCACTGCTTTCATGTTGAAGCCATTCCACTTGGATTGGTTGGTTCTACAGTCAATCTCCTTAAGAGCCAAATCTTCCTAGTTGGGTTTCATGATAGCAGATGCAGCAGATTATTCAATGCTTTGGGTTTGTCCAAGGCTCTATTCTTATCAGATATCGTGGAGTCCCTTATCTCTCCACAAAACTTAAGGGAAAGGACTTGGACTTGGACTTGGAATGGAATCAAGAGGCTCGCTGACTACAGTAAATCTTTGGTGATATTTCAAATATTTTGCCAGATGATTTTTGCATATTGTTAGTGGAAATGCTTACTAATATGTTAGTGATTTGTTAGTAAAAAAGTGAAAAATGTGAACCTTTAAGAGTCTGTTGGACTTGGGATCCTCAAAATTGTTGGCCTGAATTTGTTAATTGATGATGAATGTTCAAAAGACCTTGTCGCCGAAATACAAATTTGATTGTCGAAGAGTGTCACTAAGGTGCTAGGACAAAACTTTGTTGAGTTGAATCGAATTTAGAGTTAGAGTTTCACTAAGGCTCGGGTGTAAAGTTTTGATCCTATTGAAAATTGTTGATGATTTGACCCTTGGCTGGTAAATGATGGATGCTATTCATTTTAAGGATGGATGACTAAAGAAATAGTGTAAAGATGCTAGAATTTGAAGTGCTATTAGTATTCATGTTGTTATACAAGCTAAAATGAGTTCTCTTCAATATGTTTTTAAATTTATTTGCAATGTTTTTAAAAGGAATTTGTCTTATATTTTCCCCTTTTTGTACTAAACTTCATAGCTTCCCGATAAAAATCCACTTTATTTGTGCCAAAAAAAGGAAGAAGAAGTTGTTGACTCGGTTGAAAAAATGAATGGGAGTATTGTTAAAGGTAGGGGTGTTCAAATTTCTGATTGGCCGCAATTTCCTACCCTACCCTACCCTATTGAACGGCTAGCCGCAAAAATCGTGTAGGAATGCGGAAGAGTTTTTGGTCTTCCGATTAAATCGAGTAGGAATGCAGAATGCCCATCAATTTTCGCATTCCTACCCTACCCTACCCGCAAAAAAATATATTTAACTTTTTTATATTTTTTTAGTAATTATAAGAGTATTTGTGTGGTATAATTTATATTATAACATTGTTATTGTTGTGGATGTTATGATTTTAATGTGTTTCATATAGTTTAAACTTAAAATAATTGTTATTGTATTTGTGTAACAATTATGATGGATTGATGTTCATGCTTTCTTGTATTTTATTGTAATTGTTGTTATAGTTGTTTTAGGTTTTAGTGTTATTGATTTATTGTGTTGTTAAATTGGTGCATGTTGTTTAATTGAATTGTTAAAATGATCCAAAAATTAATAGCTACAAAATTGTTTACCCGACTTCTTACCCGATTAATAGGGTAAGAATACCACACATGATCGGGTAGGGTAGGCCAAGAAAAAATTCTTCCGCAAAGTATCGGGTAAGAAGACGGAAGACTATATTTCCTACCCGTAGGGTAGAGTAAACACCCCTAGTTAAAGGGCTGATGAATGGAAAATTAGGAAGCCAAAGCTAAAAAAAAAGTGTTTTAATGGAAAATTATATATACATATATATATATATATATATATATATATATATATATAGAGAGAGAGAGAGAGAGAGAGGGAGAGAGAAAGGAAGGAAGAAACATCTTGGCGGGTTTTTGGTTAAGGAACATCAAAGTAGCTTTTGAAAGTAGAGTTTCCTCATCTTCGATGCAGTAATACAAAACAATACCATGTACTCATGCCCTTCCACCAAATCCAGTCACGTTGTTCTCTCTCTCAAGCCTTCGCAAATTTCAAAACCAATAGCATTCCTTCTCCACCCCAAATAACACCCAATCATCCATAATTAACTTCAACTTCAAACACAAAATCGACCTAGGACCATCCTCTCATTTTCATCAAAGCCTAAATTGTGTAGCCAAGCCACTTGATACCTCATAGACGCCCTGTTGAAATTTGATTCAAACTCTCTATTTTTCATGGAAGAGAGTTTATTAGGTAATTAATGTGAGAATCATATTGTATATTAAATATGCATATGTGATAGGAAACATAAAGATCAAGTTGTGTCTGAATATGTTTGGATTACAGTATTTTATCCTATAAATAGGATTAAGTATTACGTAATTAGTTACTAGAACCAGATGATCAGATTTCAGTGAATAATACATCGATGTAGATTCTTGGTACGTGGATGTAGGTACGATGTACCAAGGTAAATATTCTGTATCGAACCACGTTATATCTTTGTGTCATGTTTTTTTATTGTTTTTCTATCTTTCAATTTTCTTCTTCCAATAAATATTATTTGTATTAATTATTCGTTATGCAAAACCAAAAAATAGTATCAGAGCTGTGTTCTAATAAGTGGTATCAGAGCTATATTCCAACAAGTGGTATCAGAGCCAGGTTGATGCTCCTAGTGCAACAATCAGAGCTAAATTGATGATCCTAATAGAAAAATTAGAGAAGTTGTTGGTGTTTATGTTGAAGAAGATTATCTTGCCTCATATGTACAATTCATATTTTTGTTTAGATTCACAAGAAAAAAAAAATTAAAGTTGATATGAAACTAAACGAAAGACTAAGTTGCTTCTTGGTTGTTTGGATTTCAAGAATTACCACTCATGTTGTGTTGAAGATTTTCTTTAGGTTTTTGAGCTCTTAGAGTTGAAGTCGCGGTATTCCAATGATTTGGAGCTGACATAAACTCAATAATGATGATTTGGTGTCTCGTGGGTTACGAGTCACTTGGATTTTACCTTTGAATGGTGAAGCATTGACCATTGAGACCTCGGAAGAGAAAGTAAGACGTGAGCAGAGATGCACAGGTGATGCAGGCCAAGACGCAGACTCGTAAAAGACAGAGAGGATTATGGTGACTCAAAAGAGTAAGTTTTTACGTGGTGCTTGAAAAAAAAAATTGGTGGATCAGAACGATGTTGGGTATGGCCAAATTTGAAGAGTTTGGTTCAAGAGAGACTGTTGAAATTTGACTCAAACTCTCTATTTGTCATGAATGAGAGTTTGTTAGATAATCAATGTGAGAATCCTATATGAAAAAGGATTATATTGGAAGAGTTTTAATATACCATGAATAGGTATATTAGACATGTGCATGTGATAGGAAACATAAAGATCAAGTTGTATCTGAATAGGTTTGGCTTACATTATTTTATCTCTATAAATAGGATTAAGTATTATGTAATCAGTTACCAGAACTAGATGACCAAATTTCAATGAATAATAAATGTTATAGGAAGAGAAGTGACGGGGAACCCAGAATTTGCTTGGGGTAGACCAAACAAATATATAAAGCAAGGGGATTTAATAGATAAATACTACATTCTGAATTTGATAACAATATACAGTTTGCTACCACGAGCCCAAAAGAATCAAATTTATACTGAGCAGGCTTATTTCTTATATGCATTTGGGATGGGACACACAATTGACCTGCCGAACTTAATCATAGACCAAATGATACTTGATGTGGATAGAAAAAAATCATCACTCTCATATATATGCTATGTTAGTTTCCCAGCTATGCAGGAACGAGGGTGTGATCATTGATCCGATATGGAAGACAGTGGACCATTTTGGAGTATTGGATAAAACTTCATTGAAAAAGAGTCATGGAAGACAACCAGAAGATCAACCTGAAGCACCACCTGCACCCCAAGAAGAGTCATTCCAGGTACCTAAAGAATTCATCCCACAAGAACAACCTTCACCACAAGAAGATCAGCCATACATACCAGTGAATGACAGAACTGATAGACAGATCTTATTTCTTGTATGTCGATGGTCTTCAACAATAGCAACTCATGTCTTATTGAGGATGTATTGTTGGTTTGGTTCATGGTGTTTGAGGATATTATGTATTTCTTGAATTGTTT
Source organism: Ilex aquifolium (assembly GCA_951799425.1). Lineage (NCBI taxonomy): Eukaryota > Viridiplantae > Streptophyta > Magnoliopsida > Aquifoliales > Aquifoliaceae > Ilex > Ilex aquifolium. The sequence goes on from OX637391.1 coordinate 31,087,665, forward strand.
GATGTGGAGATTTGCTCACTATTTGCAAGTCCAATTCATGTCATTGAGTATGTATTTTTTGTTGGGTTCATGGTATTTGACTTAATAGTATAATTTTATTATAACTATTAATTTAACACTAAGTTTCAATATTAAAGGCCAAATATTGTTAATTAATATAAAACCCGAGTAAATTTGAACTTTTTATGAAAAATGGTAAAATAGTAATTTGCCACTACAGTAGGGGTTGAAAAACCAAATTTTTCTAGAACTTGGATGGCAAAATGGACCTCACCGTTGGATTCTTCTCGCGAAATCTAGATACTCTATTAATTTTCGTCGAATTCTAAGATAGTCGGATTTTTCGCGTTTTTCAAGGCGACCAGGTGTCGGGTGACCTCAAAAACGATTCCAAAAATAAAATTTCGAAAATTTTATTATAATCTAAGGCTTGTTGAAATAAAAATATTTTAAGCTTGAACCGGGACGAAATTTAATCATTTCGGGGAGAAAACGGACCCGGGAATAGGGAACGTGTGGCGCGACGCGAACCAAGCATTAAAGGATATAAATAGGAGACAAAAATCTGATTTTTCTCTATTCTATTCTGCTGGGTTTTAACGTTGGAAGATAAGAGAGGGAAGAAAGAAAAAAAAAAAGAGAAAGCTACACCTTTTCTCTACGATTTACGGAGTTCCGTCGGTCGGAATCCTTCGGACCAAGTATTAAATTTCATCTACGCGACGAGGGCTATACAACCATACCAAAAAGGTCGAATTTCACCGAAGATTCAAAAATGAAATCTTGGGGAAATCAAAGTTAGAGCTTGGGAGGTATTCTTGAAGGCTTTTTTACCATTATTTTACGCTTCAAGAGATAGAGTTTTTATCCTAACTAGGTTCATTTGCAACCTAGGACGATTATGTGAAATGGGTAGGTTGTTAGATGTATTTTAACACTTACCTATTGTAGTTGATTTAATGGAAATGGGGTAAATTCGATTCTAGTATGAATTTGTAATTAGAAATTACTAGCTTGTGATTTCTTGGAAGTTTTGATAATTGGGTATGTAGAAATCACTTAATGTAATTTCTTGAGTTATGTGATAAATTTGGGTGTTTTATGTGATTACATGATTTGGTGTCTTGAAGGTGCTTGATAAAATGCCTATGTGAATTAAAGTGTGTTATTTCATAAGATTATGTGATAACATGCTTGGGAATTGTAGTTGGATTAAATGTTGATATGTGTTTGTTGATATATTGACATTGTGATGGATTATGGTAATTAATGCTTGTGATATAAATTGTCATGGAATATGTTGATATGTGGTCAAATTGGTCCATATGGCATTCATAGCATATTGGGCATGAGCTTGGTATTGCAATAATGCATTACATTGCATATGCACGGAGACATCGCATTATGTGGGTGTGTGTACATGGTTGACATCAAACACCACGCTTGGTGGACGATGAATGGGCTCAGGAAAGTTGGGTCGAAGACCTGGCTGAGCCGCATGGTTTGCATTGAAAATAGGGTCGGGATTAGCAAGAAGGGCTAGAATGTCTCTCGGGTGCAAGGCTCGGCGATTGGATACACACTCCGTTGGCGTAGAGCCAATAAAGTGTGTCGGTGTACGCAGAACTGTTGGTGGAAGTCTATAAATTCCGTGTTGGTTGGGTGCTCTGTTTGTGTAAGTCCATGAATACCCACCCTAAGAAAGACCCGGGGATTTTTAAAAGGCCATTGGATGTGCAACATCAATGACAAGGGTTTGGAATGCCCGGTTTTATACTCATGACATTGCATAGGTTGTGGGAGCCAGTAAAGGCTCGAGTTGAAGTGTATGAGTGAGTCTCATCTCATTTCATGGCATGACATGGCATGGTGATTTCCAATATTGAGTTGCATATTCTTGATTGGCATGGTTGTTGCTTGTTGAATGTTGCATGTGGACATTTCATATGCACTTAGGTTGGAAAGTAGCCTCTTTAGGATATGTCATATTGAGCGTGACTCACCCTTTATGGAAAAACATTTCAGCTGCGGGCTATACACCAGTGGACGGCCCATATTCGGGGCCTCAAGGATGAAGAAAAGCCGACTTGTGGCTTTTAAACTATGCTTTTGTAAAACTAAGATGTCAATTAATTTTTGGGCATGTAATGTATGAAAAAAAATTATAATCGAACTCATATGGACTATTTTTAATGTAAAAATTGCATGTTGTTATATGAGTATGGATAAATGGACCCGATGTGGTCAATGTTGTATGATTGAACATGTTTTGTTTTGGGTAGAACTCCCTGTACAAAAGAGACTCTGTCCGAATTTTGTTAAACTATAGACCCCGGTAAATGGGACATAACGACTTGATATCGAGTTACACGATATCCACGTGTATTCCGCGGGTTGATGGGTGATCAACGGGTTGACAAAAGACCCCCGGTTTTTGGGGTGTCACATTAACAATAATTAAAAACCCTTTTTTTCTCTCCCCAACTTAAACCTAAATTCTTTTTCCCTAAATTCATTCGTCACCGCCTCTGCTACCTCCTCTCTCTCATTCGACTCCTCCTCGCCATCTATCTCCCCTCGAATCCTCCTCGCCGGCTCTCTCTAAGCTGCAAACAAAAACTATCTACATATATCTTAACCTGCATTATTGTGGTTGTCTATAGAAGTTGTATTGCCACTGGTGAATTAATTCTCTGTATTTCTGATTTGCTTCATTTTCTCTAAATGGATTTGTTTTTCTTCTTATGAAACCTTTAAGTTCGTCATTCAGTTTTGAATCGTGAATGTTGTAAATGGCAATGCTCTTGCTCGGTTCTCTGGTATATTCCAAAAGATATGCAAAGTTATAAAGGTTTTTGTGTTGTAAATGAAATTTTCTAATTTTTCAATTATAACTTGTTGATTTATGGATAAATGTTTGTGCACCACATTTTTTGGTTCAATATGTCCCATTTTGGTAGGATTTTGATTAATATGTTCTGTTGTCATTCTATCAAACTGTTGTTCTATCTCACACTTCGACTGCACTTGGTAAATTTCTTGTATGTTGATGGTTTTCAACAATAGCAACTCATGTCCTGTATTGTCGACTGGGTTCATGGTGTTTGATGATATTATGTATTTCTTGAATTGTTTGATGTGGAGATTTACTCACATTTTGCTAGCCCAACTTATGTCATTGAGCATGTATTGTTGGTTGGGTTCATGGTATTTGACTTAATAGTATAATTTTATTATAACTATTAATTTAACTCTTAGTTTCAATATTAAATGCCAAAAAGTGTTAATTAACAATAATTAAAAATCTTTTTTTTTCTCTCCCCCACTTAAACCTAAATTTTTTTCCCCAAATTCATTCGTCACCGCCTCTGCTGCCTCCCTCTCTTTCTCATTCGACTCCTCCTCGCCATCTATCTCCCCTCGAATCCTCCTCGCCGGCTCTATCTCAGCTGCAAACAAAAACTATCTACATATATCTTAACCTGCCTTATTGTAGTTGTCTCTACAAGTTGTATTGCCACAGGTGAATTAAATCTCTGTATTTCTGATTTACTTCATTTTTTCTAAAATGATTTGTTTTTCTTCTTATGGAACCTTTAAGTTCCTCATTATGTTCTGAATCATGAATGCTGTAAATGGCGATGCTCTTGCTCGGTTCTTTGGTATATTCCAAAAAATATGCAAAGTTATAAAGGTTTTTGTGCTATAAATGAAATTTTCTAAATTTTCAATTATTACTTGTTGATTTAGGGATAAATGTCTGTGCACCACATTTTTTGGGTTAATATGTTCCATTTTGGTAGGATTTTGATTAATATGTTTTGTTTTCATTCTTTCAAACTGTTTTTTTGTCTCACACTTCGGCTGCCCTTGGTAAATTTCTTGTATGTCGATGGTGTTCAACAATAGCAACTCATGTCTTATTGAGCATGTATTGTTGCCTGGGTTCATGGTGTTTGATGATATTATGTACTTCTTGAATTGTTTGATGTGGAGATTTGCTCACTATTTTCAAGCCGAATTCATGTCATTGAGCATGTATTGTTGGCTGGGTTCATGGTATTTGACTTAATAGTATAATTTTATTATTACTATTAATTTAACACTAAGTTTCAATATTAAAGGCCAAAAATTGTTAATTAACAATAATTAAAAACCCATTTTTCCTCTCCCCAACTTAAACCTAAATTCTTTTTCCCCAATTATTCGTGACCGCCTCTACTGCCTCCCTCTCTCTCCCATTCGACGACTCCTCACCATCTATCTCCCCTCGAATCCTCCTCGCCTGCTCTCTCTAAGCTGCAAACAAAAACAATCTACATATATCTTAACCTGCATTATTATGGTTGTCCCTGCAAGTTGTATTGTCACTGGTGAATTAATTCTCTGTATTTCTGATTTGCTTCATTTTCTCTAAATGAATTTGATTTTCTTCTTATTAAACCTTTAAGTTCCTCATTCTGTTTTGAATCATGAATTATGTAAATGGCAATGCTCTTGCTCGGTTCTCCAATATATTCCAAAAGATGTGCAAAAGGTTTTTGTGCTGTAAATAAAATTTTCTAATTTTTCAATTATTACTAGTTGATTTAGGGATAAATGTTTGTGCACCACATTTTTTGGTTTAATATGTTCCATTCTGGCAGGATTTTGATTAATATGTTCTGTTGTCATTCTATCAAACTGTTGTTCTCTCTCACACTTCGGCTGCACTTGGTAAATTTCTTGTATGTCAATGGTCTTCAACAATAGCAACTCATGTCTTATTGAGCATGTATTGTTGGATGGGTTCATGGTGTTTGATGATATTATGTATTTCTTGAATTGTTTGATGTGGAGATTTGCTCACTCTTTGCAAGCCCAATTCATGTCATTGAGCATGTATCGTTGGATGTGTTCATGGTATTTGACTTAATAGTATAATCTTATTATAACTATTAATTTAACACTAAGTTTCAATATTAAAGGCCAAAAATTGTTAATTAACAATAATTAAAACCCCTTTTTTTCTCTCTCCAACTTAAACCTAAATTATTTTTCCCCAAATTCATTCGTCACCACCTCTACTGCCTCCCTCCCTCTCTCATTCGACTCCTCCTTGCCATCTATCTCCCCTCAAATCTGCCTCGCCGGCTCTCTCTAAGTTGCAAACAAAAACTATCTACATATATCTTTACCTGCATTATTGTGGTTGTCTTTGCAAGTTGTACTGTCACTGGTGAATTAATTCTCTGTATTTCTAATTTGCTTCATTTTCTCTAAATCGATTTGTTTTTCTTCTTATGAAACTTTTAAGTTACTAATTTTGTTTTGAATCGTGAATGCGATAAATGGCAATGCTCTTGCTCGGTTCTCTGGTATATTCCAAAAGATATGCAAAGTTATAAAAGTGTTTGTGCTGTAAATAAAATTTTCTAAATTTTCAATTATTACTTGTTGATTTAGGGATAAATGTTTGTGCACCACATTTTTGGGGTTAATATGTTCCATTTTGGAAAGATTTTGATTTATATGTTATGTTGTCATTCTATCAAACTGTTTTTCTGTCTCACACTTCGGCTGCACTTGGTAAATTTCTTGTATGTCGATGGTCTTCAACAATAGCAACTCATGCCTTATTGAGCATGTATTGTTGGCTGGGTTCATGCTATTTGATGATATTATATATTTCTTGAATTGTTTGATGTGGAAATTTGCTCACTATTTGCAAGCCCAATTCATGTCATTGAGCATGTATTGTTGGCTGGGTTCATGGTATTTGACTTAATAGTATAATTTTATTATAACTATTAATTTAACACTAAGTTTCAATATTAAAGGCCAAAAATTGTTAATTAACAATAATTAAAAACCTTTTTTTTCTCTCCCCAACTTAAACTTAAATTATTTTTCCCCAAATTCATTCGTCACCACCTCTGCTGCCTCCCTCCCTCTCTCATTCGACTCCTCCTTGCCATCTATCTCCCCTCGAATCCTCCTCGCCGGCTCTCTCTAAGTTGCAAACAAAAACTATCTACATATATCTTAACCTGCATTATTGTGGTTGTCTCTGCAAGTTGTATTTCCACTGGTGAATTAATTCTCTGTATTTCTGATTTGATTCGTTTTCTCTAAATGGATTTATTTTTCTTCTTATGAAACTTTTAAGTTACTAATTCTGTTTTGAATCGTGAATGCTATAAATGGCAATGCTATTGATTGGTTCTCTGGTATATCCCAAAAGATATGCAAAGTTATAAAAGTGTTTGGGCTGTAAATGAAATTTTCTAATTTTTCAATTATTACTTGTTGATTTAGGGATAAATGTTTGTGCACCACATTTTTTGGTTTAATATGTTCCATTTTGGCAGGATTTTGATTAATATGTTATGTTGTCATTCTATCAAACTATTGTTCTGTTTAACACTTCGATTGCACTTGGTAAATTTCTTGTATGTCAATGGTCTTCACCAATAGCAACTCATGTCTTATTGAGCATGTATTGTTGACTGAGTTCATGGTGTTTGATGATATTATGTATTTCTTGAATTGTTTGATGTGGAGGTTTGCTCAGTATTTGCAAGCCCAATTCATGTCATTAAGCATTGTTGGCTGGGTTCCTGGTATTTGACTTAATAGTATAATTTTATTATAACTATTAATTTAACACTAAGGTTAAATGTAAAACCCGGGTAAATTTGAACTTTTTATGAAAAAAGGCAAAATTATAATTTGCCACTACAGTGCGAGTTTTAAACCCGTATTTCTCTAGAGCTCGGATGACGATACGAACCTCACTGTTGGATTCGTCTCACGAAATTCAATTACCCAGACAATTTTTGTCGAATTCCGAGATAGTCGAGTTTTTTGCGTTTTTTGAGGCGACCGGATGTCGGGTGACCTAAAAAACGACCCCAAAAAATCAATTTCTAAAATTTTATTATAATTTAAAGAAAGTTCATATAAAAATATCTTGAACTTAAACCGGAACGAAATTTAATCGTTTTAGAGCGAAAACGGACCCGGGAATAGGGAACGCGTGGCGCGACGTGGACCAAGCGGTAAAGGGTATAAATAGGAGTCAAGCGGTAAAGGGTATAAATATGATTTGGTGTTGACTCTCGTTTCACTATCAAAAAAAAAGGAGTCAAACAATCTGATTTTCCACAAAAATATTTGCTGGGTTGTTGGGTTCTAATGTTGGAAGAGGAAGAGAGGGAAAGGAAGAAAAAAGTAAAGATTCAAGACTTCTCTCTACGATGTACGGGGTTTCGGCAGTCGAAATCCTTTGGGCCAAGTATTAAAGTTGATCTACGCGACGAGGGCTACGCAACCATACCAAAAAGGATGGGTTTCACCGAAGATTCAAAGACGGGATTTTGAGAAAAGTTTGGTTTTGAGCGAGGTTTGGGTTCTTGGAGCTTTCTAGCATTGTCTTACGCTTCAAGAGGTAGGGTTTTCATCATAACTAGGTTTATTTCCAACCTATGATGACTATATGAAATGGGTGGGTTGTTATATATATTTGAACACTTGCCTATGGTTGTGATTTGATGAAATGAGAAATGAAAATGGGTAAATTCAATGCTTGTATGAATTGGTAATAGAAAATGCTAGTTTGTGATTTCTTGGAAGTTGGATTATCGGGTATGTAGAAATCACTTAATGTGATTTCTTGAGTTTATGTGATGAATTTGGGCACTTTATGTGATTACATGATTTGGTGCCTTGAAGGTGTTTGATTAAATGTCTATGTGAAATAAAGTGTGTTAATTGCATGAGATTATGTGGAAACATGCTTGGGAATTGTTGTTGGATAAAATGTTGATATATGCTTGACGATGTATTGGCATTGTGATGATTTATGGAAATTATATGTTTTGGATATAATTGCCCATGGAATGTGTTGAAATGTGGTTGAAATAGTTCATATGACATTCATTACATATAAATATGATATTGATATTGCAATTGTTCATTACATTGCATAAGTACGAGAAACATCGCATTCAAGGGCATTTGACATGTGTGTGGGTGTGTGTGCATATTGTAGATCAAAAACCATTCTTGGTGGTTGATAACTAAACTCGGGAAGGTTGGACCTAGGTCCGACTGAGTTACATGGTTGCATGAAAAACTTGTGTTGGGTATAGCAAGTAGGACTAGATTCTCCCTCGGGTGCAAGACCCGATTACTTGGTTTATACACTTTCTGGCAGTGCAATTCCAAAAAAGTGTATCGGTGTGTGGAACCGGCAGTGTGACACCAAAACTCCGCTACCCAATAAAGACACGTGATTTTGTTTTATAAAAAAGTCATTGGATGTGCAACATCAATGACAAGGGCTTGAAATGCCCGATTTTATATTCATGGCTTTGCATGGGTGATGGGAGCCGGTAAGGGCTCGAGTTGAGTTGCACAAGTGAGTTTCATCTCATTTCATGGCATTACATAGTGATTTCCAACATTGAATTGCATATTCTTGATTGGAATGGTTGTTGTTTGTTGAATGTTGCATGTGGATATTTCATATACACTTAGGTTGGGGAGTGACCTCTTTAAGAGATACCCTATTGAGCGTGACTCACCTTTTATGGGAAAACATTTCAGGTGCGGGTTATACAACAGTGGATGGCTCGTATTTGGGGCCTCAAGGATGAAGAAAAGCCGACTTGTGGCTTTTAAACATTGTTTTGTAAAACTTATGTGAAATTCGGTCTTGGACATGTAAATCTATGGAAATAATTGTAATCGAACATGTATTAACAATGTTTGAGGCATAAATTCATGATGTGGGAGTACGAATTGATGTATACTGGACCTCGGATGGATCATGCACATGTTGTGTTTTGGGTAAAGCTCCCCGTATAAAGGAGATTTTGCCCGAATTTGGTTAAATTATGGATCCCGGTAAATGGGGCATAACGGAGTGATATCGAGTTATACGGTATCCACGGATATTCCACGAGTTGATAGGTGATCAACGGGTTAATAAAGGACCCCCGATTTTTGGGGCGTCACATTAAATATTAAAGGCCAAAAATTGTTAATTAACAATAATTAAAAACCCTTTTTTTTCTCTCCCCAACTTGAATCTAAATTATTTTTCCCCAAATTTATTTGTCACCGCCTCTGCTGCCTCCCTCTCTCTCTCATTTGACTCCTCCTCACCATCTACCTCCCCTCGAATACTCCTCGCCGGCTCTCTCTCAGCTGCAAACAAAAACTATCTACATATATCTTAACCTGCATTATTGTGGTTGTCTCTGCACGCTGTATTGCCACTGCTGAATTAATTCTCTGTATTTCTGATTTGATTCATTTTCTCTAAATGGATTTGTTTTTCTTCTTATGGAACCTTTAAGTTCCTCATTTTGTTTTGAATCGTGAATGCTGTAAATGACAATGTTCTTGCTCGGTTCTCTGGTATATTCCATAAGATATGCAAAGTTATATAGGTGTTTGTGTTGATAAAGGTGTTTGTGCTGTAAATGAAATTTTCTAAATTTTCAATTATTACTTGTTGATTTAGGGATAAATGTCTGTGCACCACATTTTTTGGGTTAATATATTCTATTTTGGCAGGATTTTGATTAATATGTTTTGTTGTCATTTTGTTAAACTGTTGTTCTGTCTCACACTTCGACTGCACTTGGTAAATTTCTTGTATGTCGATGGTGTTCAACAATAGCAACTCATGTCTTATTGAGCATGTATTGTTGGTTGGGTTCATGGTATTTGGTGATATTGGGGGTGTTTGGGGTGCCAGATAAAGGCAGATAGTAAGGGGGATTGGACTAAAAATATCCAAGGGGCCCACTTATCCTTCATTTGGCAAGACAATTGAGGAGGGGATATTCGTTGCCTTCCAAAAAATCGGGCCGTATGTTTTGGGACACATATCCCTTCTGAACCAGATTTTTAAATCTCACCTGAAGTTTGGGATTGCTAAACTTATCAACAGGATATCTACATATTTACCTAAATACCCCTGTACAATAGAAAAGTAGGGTTTTTATCCCCTTCTTTCCATTTTAACCCCACTGGTCCCCCCTTTGCTACGAACGACGCTCACCCACAGGTCCCCCCTCACAAGTGAACGGCGCTCACCCGCCGGTCCCCCTCACAAGCGAAGGTATGCCCCTCTCTCTCTCTCTTCGGGCTTTGTAGCCATGGATAGAAACCAGAAAAAAATCTATAAAATCCACTCTATATAAATCGAAGCCTGAAGCACCCATTGACGATAATGAAATCCAAATCACTTCAGAGGTACTGGTTCTCATACGCCAATAGTTTCTCACTCTCAGTCTCAATCTTACCCTAGTAATGGTGCTACTGGTTTGCCACCCCCTAATTTGTTTGTGTATTTGAACTAACATATACTCTTATGTATTTATGTATGTCTGAATTCTTGGATGTTTGATGGTCTTGGTAAATATTTTTTAACTTGATTATGGAATTGGTGAAGCTGTTGGATTAGAGAAAATGATTTTAGATGACGTTCATGAACCGGCAACACACACACTCTCTCTCAACTCTGATCACATTCTCTTTTGATCCTAGTTTAAAATTTGCTAAAAATCTTTGTGCTTCATATTTTTTCTCATCTGGGTATGTCTTGGCTCCTGGATAATTAATGCAAAAGCCATATTAGATATTGACATACTTCCTGTCACTGTGTTTTTATTTCGCATTTTGTTCTAATCAACATCCATAAAAGTATAGGGAAATATTAACATCATACATTGTTTAGCATACTGTTTATAAATATGTTTAAGAACTAACCTTTTATAACAAATTTGGGTTTATATTATCTTGTGCTTGAGTAATCTTCATTTTTTTTGCATATGATATCATGTGTTATGAGTCATCCGTGAGTTTTGTTAATGGGTTGTATTTGGTTGAGGGTGTAACAAGAATCACATTTAACAATTTTCATGTGGAAGTTGGTTTATGATTCATGTATTTGTTGGAATCAGACTCGTTGGTGTTGTTTAGCAATTCTATGATGGGGAGGAGTGAATGTCCATAGACTGTTCTGGATTTTTTGAGACAGATCAAGAACCTATTGAGCTTATCTGATTATGAGATGAAACATGTTTATAGGGAAGCTAATATAGTTGCTGATAAGCTGGCAAATCAAGCAGTGCAGAATAGATTTTCAACTGATTTTTTCGGCTGCTCTTAATCTGCCAAGTGATGTGCAGCTGGTTCTAGTGCAAGATTCAAGACTACTGCCTGTTCTTCACCAGAAGAGGATACTGGTGTATAATGATAAAGGTTGATGATAAAGGTTGATGATTGGTGAGCTGGTTTCAATTGTCTTTCGATTCTGGGCAGTGGAGGCTGGTTTGTGATCCTAAAGGAGAGTTGTTTTTTATTTTATTTTTTTTGTGTTTTGAAGGATTAAAGCCTTCAAACAAGATGACTTTCCTCTGTCTTTTTGTAGGATCTGTGTAGCTGTTGTTGCTGAACAACAAGGAATCAAGGTGCTCATAAGGAAAATTGTCTTTTTTTGATTCTTTGTAATGTGAACTGAATAATTTGCTTCTTGTATTTTTTTTTCGGAAAAATGAAATAAATTTTGATTTCTTTAAAAAAAATGTTAATGTTTATGTAATTTTGGCTCTTGCATTTGGTTGTCATATTTTTTGTTAATTAATTTCAATATAATATTTTGGGTGGGTCATATATATTTGTGGTCGCTTTTTAAAATTTGTTTACAATGAGCGGAAAAATTTTGATTTTTTACGATAGCTAACTAGGCATAACTTTTCAATTCAATATTAAAGTGGTAACCAAGAATTTTCCAGGCCAAATATGAAATAGGTTTGGATAGGATTAAGGGTAAGATGGTAAATTAATGTTAAAGTTATGAGGTTTGACCAAAAAAACTTGGTTTGTCCATAGAGCCCACAAAATTATAAATTACTATCCAAATCAAGGATTGGATAAAATCATTTGTTTTTATCCAACATTGTATCCGAGTTATTGAGATTTCATTTGATTGGTTTGGAATTTAAATCCAAACCAGTCCAATCCACCGTTGCATTGCCAAACACCCCCATTATGTATTTCTTGAATTGTTTGATGTGGAGATTTGCTCACTATTTGCAAGCCCAATTCATGTCATTGAGCATGTATTGTTGGCTGGGTTCATGGTATTTTATGGTATTATGTATTTCTTGAATTGTTTGCTGTGGAGATTTGCTCACTATTTGCAAGCCCAATTAATGTCATTGAGCATGTATTGTTGGCTGGGTTCATATTATTTGATGATATTTTGTATTTCATGAATTGTTTACTGTGGAGATTTGTTCAATATTTGCAAGCCTTATTTTTCATTCATGTTTGGTATGTATATGTATGGTATTTTCCTAAATATGTTTGGAAAGTTGTAAGTATTCTTTTAATTTCAATTTCTATACCTGGAACCCTAAGACATCAGTGTAGATTTTGTGTAATTGTAAACTAAATCATTTAAATTCAAACTAAGTGTTGAGTTTTCCTTAATTTTTCAAGTTTCTTATGAGATTGATATAACTTCAATAGCTGAGACATGCATATTTGTTTGGGGCCTAGCCATTAGTACTTGATTAGTTACATACAAGTGAGTTTATAAGCAATAATGTTATTTAACATTTTTTTTTATCAAAATGAGAAGCACAATTATGAGAAAAAGTTCAGTAGCAGAAATTTATGTAAGTTATGTCATAGGTGCTTCAAATCTTTCTCATGTTCTCTTCCTCATTTGTAAGATTCTTGCAAGTTGGCACTGTGTGTATGAGTGATGGGCTAGGAATATTGTTTGATTTTTACTTCTCTCTCTCTCTCTCTCTCTTTCTTTCTCTTCTGGTTGATTTCCCTTGGTTTTTTACCATCTGAATTTTGGATGGGGCCTAGCCACTATTTCTATTTTTCTTCTTTTTTTTATGTGGTATTTTTTTGATGGGCTTGGAATGAAATTATTTGAGGTAATAGTGGATAAGAGAGTCTGTTAGAAAAACATGTGAGAATGGGTGGGTGAGTACTTGGGCATGTATTTGCTTGACTTGAGAATGAGGTGGGCATTGGTTCTGGAGTTGAGAGAGTGTTTCTGGATTTGGGTGGACAATTGGGTGGACAATTGGTATGGAAATGGCAGAAAAACTGGTTGATGAACTAAAATAGAGACATGCTCTAAATTCTAAGAGTTCTAAGAGTATCTCTAACAGAACATGTAAAATTTCAAATATTTAAAATTTAGCTAATCATAGACAAAAATCATGCTCCAACAAAACATGTCCAGATGCTCGAAGAGCATCTCCAACAAGGTTTTGTATTTTAGCTATCTAAAAATACATATATTTTTTATTTTAGCTATTCATTTTTTCAACACACACTTCAACATATTTTCTATATTTTAACTACTTCTTTAAAAACTTATTTCACATATTTTGTATCTTTATTGGGACTGTTGGAGGGAGAGAGAGAAGAGCGAGAGAGAGAGTATGGAGGGAAAGACAAAGAGTGGACAAGAGAGGTGGAAAATGACAGGAGGAGAGAGAAAAAATTATAAAGTATTTATACAAGTTGCTACAGTGATGGTCTATATTTAGAGTATCACTATAGCAAAAAGTGATGCTCGTATCCTTTCTCACCTCCTATCTCCTATCTAGTCTTTGTCTTTTCTTCCATTCTCTCTCTCTCTCTCTCTCTCCCTCCAATAGTCTCAACAAAGGTACAAAATATGAGAAATAATATTTAAAAGTAGTTAAAATATAAAAAATCTGTTGGAGTGCGTATTAAAATTTTATTAGTATACATTTGTTATTTTCTTTATATTGTAATTGCTCAAATGGATTTCATTTACATCCAAATAATGGTGCTGCTCCTATTCTGTGTGCATGGTTCGGGTATAATAGTTGTATTTATTACCTTACAAATTAGATTGAGTAATCATCAAGACATGTTTCTGAAGATATTATATGGTTTTTGGGTGTATTTGTGAACAGTTAAATTGAGTGTGGTTTTTGAAAGTGGCATAGACATGTACACAAGGTGTTTATAACATTGTTTCAGTGAAAAGAACTCAAATTGTCTATCATAGATTGCTAAGTTCAAATAAAATTAATGTATTCGAATTTTTTGGTAAATTTTTTGTTCAATTAAGTTATATGTGTTTCCAATTGTAGACACTATCTGCCATCTTTACTGAATTGTTGGTTTCCTTGATTTTGTAGACACACCGGTAGTCACTGCAAGATAAAAAAATTAATGAAAAAGAGAAAAAAAAGTACTAATTTTGGACTTTTGGGTTTCTCTTTTTTTGGGTGGAGAAGGGGGGGGGGGGGGGGGGGGGGGAGGAAGCTACTGGTTATATGTAATACTTTGGTTTATCTCTTTAAATGGTGCAACACTCTTGGTTTTTAAGGAAAATTGATACCAACTAAACGGCTTGGATATTTCATTCCAAAAATGTGTGGATTTTAGGGGTATATTATTGAATCTAATTGACATTTTTTGTGGTATATAGTGCCTTTAGGTACGGGTAATAACTAGTATTTATATGATCCAACTAATCAAATTAGAGAATGAAGGGGGATGTCAGGCCTTGTCCTTGGCCCATGGTATGCGAGCCCAGTAATTGTTGGGATTATGAATGGGCCCAAGAAGTATCCCAGCCCAGAAAACAAACGCGTATTAGGCCGTATTCTAATTCCTTCGAGGGTTTAAGCCTCTCCCGAAGAACCAGTTCTTAAATCTTTAATCGAGAGAGAGATTTTTAGAGGGAGAATCCGATTGAGAAGCAGCTATATAAAGATCGAGCACTGTGAGAATTGAACAGATTGGGTTGCTAATCTATCTGAAGTAATTAGTTTGTTTTCTATATCATCCCAATTTTGTGATTGAAATCATCTGAGATTGTTTCAATTGAGGTACTTATCCATCTCTGTTGATAGAAGATTGAAGAATGATATCGGCTATCTCTTGGGTTCCCAAAGGTGTCTCAAAATCTGTTCTGACTACGGCTGATCCTCCTTCGAAAGAGGAGATTGATGAGATATTAAAGTCCGGTGTTCTGGAGAGACGGTAATAATTTAATCTTCTTCCTCTTTAATTTAGTTATGTTATTTTACTGGTGGTGATTTTGAATTTGGTATTACAGATTTACTACATATAAATGGGTCGAGAAGACCTGCAAATTCTAGTTGAATTGTTTTAGTTACCAGTTTATTTGTTCTATTCTTCTTCTTCACAAGTTGTTGGCCGATAAATACTAATGTGTGATTATGGGTTTTGTAATTTCTAAGCATCTTAGCATTCTTTTTGGTAGCTAAAAATACTGAGAGGAAGAATTAGCATTATAGAAAAAGAGGGAGATAGAAAAACCCTTTCAAGAGAGCTATACAACCAGCAAGCCGCACGATCAATCAACCTAGCTTGAGCAAAGCAAAATCAACCTAGCACACTACAAATAATGTTGTTAAAAGCCAATATTGCATTTCACCTGGCTAGCTGCATTCCAAAGGAGACTCACAGGAAACTATAATCTGGACTATATCTCAAGCATTGCTTCCATTGACTAATCCAAATGCATTAGTCCAATGTATAACCACCCATTCTTTTCATGTCTATGCAAAGCACACCAACTCCTTGATATCAATCAGTATTCATTTACGAAGCAAAGCACATGAAACCAGCTTAAAATGTATATATGGTCACTCAGATCCTTTGTTTATCACATAATGTATCACAACAGTTAACTAAGTCACAATCTTCTTTAATAACTTTGCACATCGACCTTAGCCAGAAGTCCTTACTTTGCTATCAAGCATCTCTGGATTTTTTTTATGGAGTCACCAAATCTAATGCACCACACACCAGGTACATGAACATAAAAGCAGAACAAGGGGATCTTTCCTGTTTATATGATTTTTTTAGACAAATACAAAAGAGATTGTTCGTAGCTAATTGTTGTGGCTAGAGAATTGAGATTCACGTGATCTTCTATTTTGGTTGAACTTCTGCCCCAATTCGTACTTTGTAATTCTAATGTTTTTTTTCAGAGGAGATAATGAAAGTGAGGAAGATATGGATGTTGATGCTGCCAAGCAGGAAAATGAAGTTGCACTAGCATTAGCTGCAGCTGATGCACTTGGCAAGGCTTCTACTAGCACTGTTTCGGTGGATGTTGACATAGCGGATGGTTTGAGGGAACTGAACATGGAAAATTATGATGAAGAGGATGATGGTATTCTTGTCTCCATTAACTTACATGTATGCATAGATGCATGCATATAATAATTGACATCCTTGTATCATAGTCAGGTTGGAAGCATCATGCAACCATGATTCTGTCTTCCTGAAGTATAGATCTACTGTATAGCATTGCCTGATTGTTTGACATGTTTGTTATTTATATGAATTTTCATCTCCAAGCCTGCTTTAAACTAGCAAGTCTTTGATCCTGCTCTTACATTAGGAATTGAGCTGTTTGGTGCTGGTCTTGGGGACACTTACTACCCAAGTAATGACATGGACCCCTATATGAAGGATAAGGATGTAAGTTTGATCACTACATTATATCATTGTTTGGATATCTTTACTTCTTTGTCATGTGGTGCTAAAAGTGCTGTTTTATTTCCTTGTTCTTTTTTTTCTTGATTTGGTCTTTTATATTTTTGGATGTATTCTTTTAGGATGACGACTCTGATGAGCTCGAGGACATGACCATAAAAGCTGAGGATGCTGTCATAGTTTGTGCACGTAATGAAGATGATGTCAGCCATCTTGAGGCATGTAATACACCCCTCCTCCCCCTTCCTGTTGTTTTAGAGTAGCCTGACAGTCACTCATTCATAACCTCAATCTGTACAAATAGGTTTGGATAATGGAAGACACAACAGATGGTGCTTCAAACATGTATGTTCACCATGATATAATCATTCCAGCATTTCCCCTTTGTACTGCGTGGCTTGATTGTCCGCTCAAAGGTGGAGAAAAAGGTGCGACATTTGTAGGCTTTTCGATTGTATTATAAATTTATGTGTACACAAGCTCATGTTATTGGTTTCCGCAGTTGCATCTTGTTTTCTGCTTTAATTAGTCATGTGTTATGCTTTTAGCTTCTTTAGGAGGATTATTTTGAGGAAGATTTTATTTAAAATTTTTTTTCTTGTTTTGGTAATTATTTTGGAATAATGATTCGGAATGAGAATTTCACTAATGTTGTACATGTTGCATGCACTTTTGTCATTATGATCTTTTGTGCTAGCTACTGTTAGTTGCTGGTAATGTCTTGCGTATTCTTATGAATATATGGTGACGTCGTGGGCACCTTTGCAAATATATGTATCTGCTGTCATTATGCTATTTCATTTAAATAAACGAGATAAAAAAGAGTTGAATAGGTGTCCTCTTCTCTAAGAAAACAGAATTCCAAGAATTCGAGCTACGGAAACGGCCTCCCCGCATGCGGGAATAAGACAAAGCCCGCAGGGACACAAGCCTTGTGCACGAGACTGCTCTCTTTCTTTTTTTTTTCTTGTTTATTCCATTGAAAGTCAAGTCTATTTCAAATTTTCGCCGGTGATATTGTCTCAGGTGAGATAATATTAGTTCGTTAGCGTAGATTCAATGACTAAAGTGTGGTGCAGAAGTATAGCACAAGTTAATCTGTAAACTCTTTCAAACCCAATGGCTAGACCTTTTAGGACTTTGGACCCTTAGTAGAGAAGTTCTTGGCGACAAAGACCAAATTCTGTTTCGATGCATAGTTTTGATTAGCTTGAAAACGGAAACATATTGAAAATATTTGAGAAACATGATGGAAACAAAGAATAGAATTGGAGATTTGTTTGCGAAACATACCAAAACACCTTAAAATATATGCATCTCAATATATACTCATTGATTCGTTTCGCTTCCATGGAAAGTTGGAAACATAAACATTTCTTACGTTTCGGCCGTTTCGAAATGAAATTTAGTTCCTTACTCAGCAAATGTGGAAATGGTTCAACTTATTTAGTAATTAAATGGCTGCGTATTGTAAATCCCTACCAACTTTTTCCATCAGTGAAGAATGATAAGTACCTTCTTATGCTGCTTCAGATTATCACTCCTTAGCTTCTGTTCTTTTTGTTGCATTAATTTCATTGGTAAACGATGTTGGAATGTTGGCAGGGAACTTTGTAGCTGTAGGCTCAATGGAACCAGCCATTGAAATATGGGACCTTGACATTGTATGTAGACTGCAGACTTTGATCTTGGTGGACTCTAGATTGATGACACTGTTGATGGAGCTTTGATTTATTAACATTTAATTGTTTTCACTACTGTTAGATGGACGAAGTCCAACCATCTGTTGTATTAGGTGGCATTGCTGAGAAGAAGAAAAAAGGAAAGAAGGTGAGCTAATTAAATTATTCCTAGCTTAGTGCCATTGACGTTGAAGTTTTGAAGGATTTCTTACTTTTCCACATGTTACTAAGTCTATGATTGCGTGTCAGATGACATAGTGTTTCATGCAAAAGTTAGTGTAATGAGTTTCACAGAGTATGTAGTTTCTGCAATGTTCTATTTTGACTGCTCAACGTTTTGTTTTTCTGGTCCTTTGAAAAGAAAAATTAGATCAAATGGTCCAATGGAAAAATCACACGATCTGCGATTTAGAAAATTTCTGTATGGAACTTAAGTGCTGATCAGTCAGCATATTCCTTATTCTCTCTTCCTATTCTCTTCAGGTTCATCTATAAAGTGGTCTTTTCCAAAGAGTTTAGTCATAGTAACAGTGTATACCTTATAAAGCTATCCTTGTAAACTTTTTTTTCATATTGGAAATTTTCATTTTTGAAAGGATGTAATAGATTAGCATTTTCCCATGTAATATCACCACCATAGTATTTGTTTTGGAAGTGTGTGATCTAATTACTCAAGACAAAATGTGTGGTTTAGTGTCCATTCCTTGTAATTTCAACTTCATATCTTTAATCCATTTTGGGTTTTTTTGTTGATTTACTCCATACTCTTACATCTCTGCATTTTTGATGTGTCAGAAATCAATCAAATATAAAAAAGACAGTCACACTGGTTCTGTACTTGGTCTTGCTTGGAACAAGGAGTACAGGTGGAGGAAATATCCTTCGTCATTTGGCTAGTTGTATTTTAATGGGGTTGAATCTAACATTCTTTTGATTGGTTAATTGAAAAATTATATGCAGGAATATACTTGCCAGTGCTAGTGCTGACAAACTAGTTAAGATTTGGGATGTGGCCACTGGAAAATGCGATATCACAATGGAGCACCATACGGACAAAGTAAGGATTCAGCATTGGTGTCTTCTTTCCATGTTTGATGATGCACTAGGACATGATTATTTATCACCTTTTATATCCTTTTTGTACACTGTATATACATCCATACAATGAAGATCTAGAAACTCACTAACCATTGGATTCAGTTTGTTGTACCCATCTCGATCTTGTTGTCTATTCGATTTGGGGTCATCACCCAGTTTGGTTTCTTTTTTTGGAGAGTTGGAAGGGGTGGACGATCAATCATTTCATTTTCTAAATAACAGAAAAAATAAAGTCAATGACGAGTATATAGTTTTTTTCAATCATTCATGACAAGTTGGTGGATCAAAAAGCTTGGGCTGCCTTCAATCAGCCACAAAAAAGCAATCAGACCAAGTAGAATCAAACAGAAGCAAGTTAATCTTCGACCCATTTTTTGTATTAATCTTTTGTCAGTTGTTTTATCATTGCATTAAAAATTTGATGTGCTTGGGGAAGAAGTCTATATACAACCATGTTTATGTAAAAGTTGGATTAGCTTTAATGATAGCTGGTGAGTGAGGTTGAGTGGCTTTAACACTTGTGATTAATGATTAAACTAATAACTGCTATAACTTATGCTTAATTTTAAGCGCCCTAATTTGATCGTGTTTTGTTTGTCTGTGGCAAACTTCTGTGTCTGAAGTGTAGTCTCACCTTCTTATATCCTCAGGTGCAAGCAGTTGCGTGGAATCATTACGAACCACAAATTCTTCTCAGTGGATCTTTTGATCATTCAGTAGTCATGGTAACTCAGATTTTAGCTTCTTTTTGTCATTCATGATAAACACATATAGTTGTTGATTTACCACATTAATTCAGTACTCTAGTTTGCTGTGAATTTATGATCGTTTTATTTATGTTAATGCATTGTAGAGGGATGGAAGGAGACCATCACATTCTGGATTTAAGTGGTCAGTCACTGCTGATGTTGAAAGCCTGGCGTGGGATCCTCACACTGAGCACTCATTTGTGGTCTGTTCTTCAGTTGTATATTTGGGTCTATCATTTTAGAGGTGCATTCAAACTTAATTGGACCTTACGAAACTGAATAGTCGTCCCATAATTTTTCAGGTGAGTCTTGAAAATGGTACAGTTATTGGTTTTGATATACGGGTAGCTTCGTTTGATGAGTCAAAGCCAAGTTTCACTCTCCATGCCCATGACAAAGCTGTTTGCTCGGTTTCTTATCATCCTTTGGCCCCAAATGTGCATATCTCTTCCCTCTCTCTCTGGTCTAAGATTTCAATGCTTAACCTCGTCTGTTTGATGCACTGACTGTTCCCTATCATCTTTTGCAGCTTCTGGCAACTGGCTCCACAGATAAAATGGTGATTTCTTCTTATTTCATTTTTGTATCTATTTGATCCTCACTAATACAATTTTTTCTGATAAGAAACAATAATTTTATCTATAAAATGGAACAATAATTTTATCTATAAAATTAACTCACTTATACATTTGTGTAACCTTCAAGTTATGAATACTCCAGTTTAACATTGGTTACTCTTTTTTTGCTGCAGGTGAAACTCTGGGATTTGTCAAACAATCAACCTTCTTGTGTGGCGTCAAAGAATCCTAAAGCAGTATGTTATTCTTTGGTATTACCATCTAGTTTGGAAAATCGATTGGATTATCGAGAAAAGATGGGGACAATAATCATTCCAAAATTAGATCCATGTAGTGACGCTTTTGTGCATATAAACGCATCTATATAATTAAACATGAAGCTCCTCAAACATAAAAGTACAACAACGGTTCAAATTGTTAATATCTGACCCCCTAATCTTATGATTTACAATTTAATCTTTTAACCACAGTAAAGTAAAAGAAAAAGTACAAGCTTGTCGGGCATTGCACAGGGGACTAGGTTATTCATTTGAGAGGATTGGCATGTCTTGTTCTGAATGTTGGGTATCCTATAGTTAATTTAAGATGTTTGTCACATTTTGTTCTAAATGTTATCAGGGAGCCGTCTTTTCTGTTTCCTTCTCAAAGGATTGCCCTTTTTTGTTGGCTATTGGAGGTTCCAAGGGAAAATTGGAAGTGAGTGGAAAAGCTCCGCAATGTTTTTTGTTTTTGCCATGTTTTTTTTTCTTTTTTCTGATGAGTCACTTGTAACTGAGTGTGACCGTTATATTTGCAGGTATGGGATACACTATCCGATGCTGGTTTCTCCAGAAGGTATGGGAAGTATGACAATAAAAACAAGACCTTGAAGCTTGATGTTAAGTAGAAAATGGAAGATTGTAGTGTTGGGTTGACAGGGAAGATAAATGCTATGTAATTAGGTCTATTTGTCCTCGGATGGTGTGATTTGAGATCACGGTGATTTTTACCGGGGGCGATGGTGTTTACCTTTTCTCCCAAGATGAGGGAAGGTTTTACCAATATATGAAACCAAATTAGGAGAGGAGTGGAAAGTGAGATATGTAAAGGAGTTTGAAACATTTATATTTATTTTGTTCACATTGTCGTCTCGAAGTTTTGTAATGGTGTATATTGCGAGGCTCATCCGTTGCTTGAGGAATCGCCAGATGATTTCTTTGGAAGCCTAAATTAGTGAGGGCTTGGTAGTTTGTGGTAATGACAAAGGAAGCTACTATCGCTTCCTTTGATGAAGCTATTCCAGAATGAGTAATAGTATAAGAGAAAAAGAGAATTGGGGGGGGGGGGGGGGGGGGGGGGGGGGGTTAGATTTGGAGTTTATTATATAGTGATTATTGGATTGATGGTAAATCTCAATACATTAAATGAAATTTACTATCAATTCTTTAGTTGTATCACATTAGGTTGAGTGGTCAATTATGTTACAAGGGGAGAACACTACACAACCGAAGTGGTACCTTATCAAAATCATTGTGAGCATGTCTTGATTTGTTAATAATCCTTACTACTAAAATTCATAAAATAATGATATATAAAAAACATTACACATGCCGTGACTCTATTGGTGAAAAATAAGAGGTACTATATCAAAAAATTAATTTTTGATACAATAGTTGAACTCAGTTACGTGGACTTGGTAGGCGTGTTGTTAGTGGATCTATATCTACAAATCCTATTTATCAGATTCCTAAAATCCTAGAATAGGGGACCTAACATGATGTTCAAACTTCAAATCTAGGGTCCAACTATGATATTGCAAAATATTTTTTCGGTGCAATAGCTCAATTTTTCGTTAAATAAAAATATTTAAAATGCAATTTATAACTATAAATCAATTTTAGTAGAGCGTTGAAACTTTTTCACGATACCATGGTCATATACTCAAATTTAATGAAACAAATGTTCAATACTAAGAAGGTTAACGTGGGGAGAAAATATTGAATTTAATGATGACACATCATTATTGTCACGTGAAAAATAAGTTCTAGGGTGGACACACTCTAACTATACGTTTTACTTTATCCTCTAATATATAAAAATAATGTGATACATTTTTATTTTTTACGTCATATGTGGTACTTAAAGATTGATTAAACATAGATGTGTCAAAAGCAAGTATACAATATCTATGCAAATAAAAAAATAACTTAAAATAGGTTAATTATAACCCTTTACAAAAAAAAAAATGAGGTTAATTATATAAGAGATGTGATCAAAATATCAATGTCAAAGTCACAACGTGCGAAACTTCACTAATTACTAGTCATTTGTTTGCTTTAGTGCTTCTGGGGAGTCCTTGAGAATGGAGTGGGTAGACATTTTTTTTTTTAATCTGGAAAAACATGGGCCAATACACCTAAAGAAACTTATTGGGATAAAAGTTGGTTAAGGGAAATGTTTTGTTAAAAAGTCCATGAGGTACACAAAATATATATTCTATAACCTTCTTTTGACGTTACAGTTCGTCACCTGTATTAAGAAACCGTCGACCAAATCTACGATTTCCGGATCCAAAGATCATCACGTCTCCACCTTAAGCGGCCAACGATTGCACGACTCAAGCAAAGGATCTTAAATTTCTTCGTCTTTACTTTCTCTCTTATTCAATCCTGACATTTAACAACATATAAACATTGTTGACATTTTTTAAAATAAAATCGATACAATGACTTCTTGGAGAGAATGAGATTCGGTTGCTGATTGTAGAAGATATAATCTGTAAATGGTTGACTGGAGAAGAAACAAAACGTTGGCTAACAAAATTTTTTAATCGAATCCTTTCAAAGTTCAAATGTATAATTAGTCTCTTAATTTAGAAAACCACTTATCTAAAAAAACAGAATAAAAAAAAAATTGTCAAATCTTGCATAAATTAAGTAAAGGACAATTACATACTAAAAAAATATGCAAAATTGAAAATGTGTATTTGGTCACCAAATATTTAAGAGAATGTGGCTTAATAACTGAAAAGTCTGAACTATAGACTTTAAAAGAAATAAGTTATGGAAAGTGTACCCCTAGCCGATTTTCCTTTCTTTTTTTATTGTTGACTCCAAAAGATACTATAGCCCATTCTATTTTTATTACAATCCATTAACCAAGAGATTTGTTCTCCTAATGGACTCAATTTTATTTATTTAAAGTCATCAGAATGGGCACAATTGACTATATTAAAAAAAATACACAAAATATACATAAGTAAATAAAAATTAAAAATCAGGGTGGGCCCACACCCCCCGGCCCTTGTTTTCCGCCGCCACTGGTCGTTTGGTCGCTTTTTCTAATAATAAACCAACATGTAAGTAAGTGGATCACACTTAATTTAGTAATTGTTATGTCCATGTAAGAGTTCACCTTATCTACTTATAGACTTGTTATTGGATAATGACACCATATACTAATGATAACGTGTTGTCACCATAATTAACCCTAAAGTTTTATGGTGAATCGTGAAAGTTTTGCAATCGCTGGATGAGGACCTTAGGTGGGCCCTTTTTTAGCTTCATTTGTTGCTGTTTGGAAGACCCAAAAAAGAAAAGTTTATTCCTCATCTAAAGCTAAGATTATCAATAGATCCTGTTGTTTGTTTTTAGTTGTTATAACTCGTATCGTGTTAATTGCCCAATTTAAATTCAATTTATTTATGACTTTATAAGTTAGATACATGTTGCATTATTAATAAATCATGTTCAATTAAATTCGCATCGACTCGTTTACTTAATAGGTCTAACAAGTTTACCTAGTTTCCACTCAAACTCTCTTAGACAAAACCCAAATCTATTAGCGTGTCAAACTTGTGAGGACTTGCAAATTGCGTGTAGAATTATCAAGCCTATTTGAAGGACATTAGTGATTGCCATCAAGCTCCAAAAGGATCAAGGAGACAAGACCAGAAAATGCCGAGGTTTTAAGGATTGCAACAGCGTACTTCCTTCGAGTTTTTGACCTATTGGTGACCATGTTCTTTAACTATCCTATCCTGTTGTATTTTTTAGCATTGGATATTTTCGAAAATAAGCAACAATATGACGTTTGACAGGTCATCTCACTTTCAACAAATTTTCAAGGCATCAAAACCTTCCAGAAGGTTTTCAACCAATTTGCATTTTCTTGGTTTCTTCACCCTCCAAACCTTCCTTTAAGCTACCCCCTCCTTTTCATTGACTTCAAACACTTCAATGGGGGTTTAACTCATATCATTTACATCATTTTACCTGCATTCACACAAAACTCCATCAAAATGAAGATTAAACACATTTCTCCCCAATTTCATGACAAAAGCAAGTATAAAAGGCATATTACCATACAATATATTTCATGTTTTTGTGCTAATCACACCCCCAACTTGAGTTTTGCTAGTCCCTAGCAAACATTATTTCCAACCACAAGCTATACATTAAAACAAAATCCATTTGTACAATCACACCATCCATAGCTTTCAAAATACAAAAATCATATTAAAATTGCATAAATAGCTTTGGGCAATGATTTCAACAAAAGAAATGTGGTATTTCATTGATCATTTCAAAAAATTCTTTACAACGGGTTCAAGTTCCTAAACAAAATGGCCAAAACCTAAAGATTCTTCTACCGGCTGACATAGGAAACCCTAGCTATGTACGACAACAATTCAAAACAAAATACAAAAACTCCTCAATCATCATCCTTGTCAAAAGCATCCTCCTCCTCGGTCTCTGACTCCTCGGACTCAGACTCCTCATCCTCGTCGTCGTCGTCATCGTGGACCTCAACAGTCGTGGAGGGCACTGGGGCAGTGGTCGAGGGTCCAGCAGGCTGTGGTAGAGGTCCTCCGGGGATAGGCTCACCCGAGAAAGTATGCTAGAAAAGCCTCATAACCATAATAGACATCGCGTGCATGGTGGACTCCAATGCGTCTGTTAAGAGTATTAGGGTAGTATGTGTAAATTGTTAATAGTAAGAGGGTGTATGTGTAATTATTATTATTATGAGTTAACTATAAATACAAGTTTGTATGAGAGCTAGGTTAAGTTTTTAACCTTTCTATCTTTCTCTCTAATATTGTGTTATGTTAATTCTCTCAACTTAACATGGTATCAGAGCACTCACGATCTTAAATATATTACCATTGTTGTGGTGTGGCTGTGTTATTGTGGTGGCGTGTGGTGGTACTGTCTTGTGGTGGTGTGGTCCCTATTCATCGTCGACTGTTAGTGTGACGTTGTGGTGGTGTGGTCCCTATTCGTCGTCGATTGTTGGTGTGTTGTTGTGGTGGTGTGGTCGTGATCATTCGTGGTGGTGGTGGCGTGATCGTTTGTGGTGGTGGTGTCGTTTGTGGTGGTTGTGTGGCTGTAGTGGTCTGCCGCCTAGTGGTAGTCGTTGAGGCGGCGCAGCGAACAGCAGGGTTTCGATTGAAACCCTAGTAGTGGAGAAGAAAATCCTTAGCGGGTCGGTTTGACTCAGCGGGTTTGGATTGTTCTTAAGCCCAGTCCAGTTCGGTTCAGACCAGCCCAGTTCGATTCAGCCCAGCCCAGTTGAGATAGCTGATCCAGTCCAGCAGTAGACCGATTCATCCAGTAGACCGGTTCTTTCCCGGTTCAGACTCGGTTCTCCTCAATCTAGTCCGGTTCATGACATGATCAGTTTCGGTTCAGCTTTGTTCTGTTCTTCTAGGCTGGTTCGCACCGGTTTAGCAATACAACACCTGTTTTCTGTCCGGTTCAGACTTTTAGCAGGTTTTCTTGGCCCGGTTCAGGCATTCAGTAGCCTTTCTTAGTCTGGTTCAGGCGTCCCTCAACCTTCTCTGATCCGGTTCTTCTATCCAACATGTGTTTCACACCCGGTTCAGGTATTCAACCACTATTTTTTATCCGGTTCAGGCACCTAGTACATTGTTCAGGTTTTGTCCAGTGTTCAAGCACCTATTTGCTGCACTGTTATGGAACCCAAGCAAGACACTGGGTCGGTTACTATTACACGAGAGGAGTATGCTCAGCTCCTGTCCCAGCAACAGGCTGTCCCATCTCCCTCTACTGTTACTTTTGTCCAGTCAGGTATTGCTTTCACTTGTTTATTGTCCTCCACTCGCAGGTCCTGGATCATAGACTCTGGTGCTTCTGACCACATGACTGGTGCGTCTGATGTTTTTTCTACTTATCAGTCTGCTACTTCCACACATAGTGTTACTTTTACTAATAGTACTTGTTCTAAAGTTTCAGGTCTGGGGACTACTCACTTGATTCCTGATATGTCCCTATCTTCCATGTTATTTGTTCCTCAGTTTCCTTTTAGTTTACTTTCCATTAGTAAGATTACCCGTTCTCTCAATTGTTCTGTAACCTTTTATCCCTCTTATTGTGTCTTTCAGGATCTCAAGACGAAGAGGAAGATTGGTATGGGGCATGAAGCTGGTGGTCTATATTACTTTGATTTTGATTCACCTACTCGGGCTCTACAGACCTCGTTGTCTCCTTTTCAATGACATTGTCTTCTTGGACATCCCTCTCTCCAGAATTTGAAACGCCAAGTTCCCAGTCTTAGTGGTGTGTCGTCTTTGTCTTGTGAAGCTTGTCAACTTAGTAAGAATCACCGTGTGTCATTTCAGTCTAGAGTCAATAATCGTGTGTCTAGTCCATTTGAGTTGGTACATTCTGATGTATGGGGTCCAATAAAGAATATTTCATCAAATAAATATCCTTATTTTGTGTCATTTGTGGATGACTATTCTCGTGTGACTTGGTTGTTTTTGATGAAAGCTCGGTCTGAATTATTCTCTATATTTGAGACCTTTCGTAAAGAAATAAAAACTCAGTATGGTTGTCGTATACATATTTTACGTTCTGATAATGCTCGAGAATATGAATCTGATCCTTTTTCAACTTATCTTAGTAAAATTGACATTATTCATTAGACTTCCTGTGCTTACACATCTCCACAGAACAGTGTTGCTGAACGCAAGAACGGTCATTTGTTGGAAATCACCCGTGCCCTGTTATTCCAGATGAATATTCCCCGATATTTTTGGAGTGATGCTGTTCTTACTGCTTGTCACCTTATTAATCGTATGTCATCCTCTGTGTTAAATGGGCAAAGTCCATATTCTCTCCTTTTTCATGGTAAGCCCTTATTTTTCCTACCACCTAAGGTTTTTGGATGTGTCTGTTATGTTCACAATTTGGGTCATGGGTTTGATAAACTTGACCCTTGAGCTACCAAATGTGTATTTCTTAGTTATTCCCGCACACAGAAGGGGTATCGTTGCTACAGTCCTTCTCTACGACGATACTTTACTAGTGCCAATGTCATGTTTGAGGAATCTGTTCCATATTTTCCAGCACCTTCTCAGCCTTTGGATCTGGACTTTGGGTCATCTCTTGTACCACCATCTCTTCCCTCATCTTCAAATATTCCGCTGCCCACTGTGTTACCATCTACTTTACCTCTTCGTGTATACTCTCGTTGTCCTCGACCATCGACTGAGGTGCCCGTACCGTCTTCCTTGTCGTCTGCTGATCCTGGTCCATCAGGTAATTTAAACTCTCTACCTATTGCTCTTTGAAAAGGTACTCGTTCGTGTGTTACTAATTATCTCATTGCTCATTTTGTTTTATATGATGCCTTGTCTCCTGTATTCTCTTGTTTTACCTCTCAATTATCTACTATATCTATTCCTAAGCGTTTACAAGATGCATTATCTGATCCGGGTTGGAGGAAAGCTATGGAGGATGAGATGGATGACTTACATCATAATGGGACTTAGGATCTCGTTCCTTTACCTCCTGGTAAACGAACTGTCGGTTGTCGTTGGGTGTATACTGTTAAATTTTATCCAGATGGTTCTGTAGAGCGTCTCAAAGCCCAGCTTGTTGCAAAGGGCATTACTCAGACCTATGATGTTGATTATGAGGAGACTTTCTCTCCTGTTGCCAAAATTTCCTCTGTTCATATCTTGATTTCTTTGGCTGCTAATCTTGATTGGCCCTTGTTTCAGTTAGATGTCAAAAATGCCTTCCTACATGGCGACTTGGTTGAAGAGGTATACATGGAGCAGCCACATGAGTTTACTACTCAGGGGGAGTATGGTAAGAGTGTATGTTGGCTAAAGAAATCTTTGTATGGTTTGAAGCAGTCACAGAGGGCATGGTTTGGTAAGTTTTCAGATGCAGTTTTAGAGTTTGGTCTTCTTCGATGTCAGACAGACCATTATGTGTTTCATAGACAGACGAATGTTGGATATGTTCTATTGGTGGTCTATGTAGATGATATTGTGATCACTGAAAATGATTCTGAGGGGATTGCCAAGTTAAAAATCTTCTTGCAAGATCGATTTCATACTAAGGATTTGAGAAAAATCAGGTATTTCTTGGGAATTGAAGTGGCTCGATCTAAACAGGGCATTTGTTTATCACAGAGGAAATATGTACTTGACATACTAGAGGAAGCAGGTTTGCTGGGTGGCAGACCGATTGATGTTCCTATGGATCCGAATCATAAACTATTGATGGATGATGGTGCACTATTTGAGAATCCGGGTCGGTATCGCAGATTGGTTGGGAAGCTCAATTATCTCACTATTACTCGATCGGATATTTCCTATGTAGTCAGTATAGTAAGTCAGTTCATGGGGTGTCCTAGAGTACCACATTGGGAGGCAGTTACTCATATTCTGCGATATCTCAAACGAGCTCCTAGACTTGGACTGTTATATCGAGCTAATGGACATCTTAAAGTGGAAGGTTTCTCAGATACTGATTGGGCTGGCTCTCCTTCTGATCGGAGATCAACCACTGGTTATTGTACTTTCTTAGGAGGTAACATTGTCTCATGGAAAAGTAAGAAACAATCTGTGGTAGCGAGATCCAGTGCTGAGGCTATGTATCGGGCAATGACGCATACGACGAGTGAGTTGACTTGGCTACTACATGATTAGTAGTCAAAATTAGCATATTATTATGCCCTTTTAAGACTAATTATACTTTGATGGAGTTTAAATGATGAAATTTCAGGGCATAAATTGTACAAGGGAACAAAGACAATGAATATCAGACTTTCATGCAACACCAACATATTCTGGAGCAAAATTGGAAAAGCTTGGATCAAGCCAAGAACGTTCGAATGCCAATCAATGTTCGAACGTTACCTTAAATCATGTGAAGACCAGACTGCTGAGACATGACGTGTTGCAGCCAAGAAGGAAGACTCTGAGGTACTTGAGTACCACGTTCAAATGCCAACTCACGTTCGAACGTCCACTTGAATTGATTGAGGACCAGAATGATGAGTGCAAAGTGCCAAGATGTGCATGAAGTGTGGAAATGGATTTCCTAAGAAGACCACAGGGCACTTAAGTAAGAAGGTCAAACCCCATCTGGCGTTCGAACGCCCATAAAGCAAAGACAAAAGAAACGTTCGAACACCAGACAATGTTCGAACGCACATAAAGCAAAAACAGAAACAACGTTCAAACGCCAGATCACGTTCGAACGTTCTCCACAGATTGACTGCAGAATGGTTGGCTTATAACTTGGACTTGGGTGGCATACACTATTCCTTCACCCCCTCTTGTCCCCTCCTCCTTGCCTATAAATACTCCCATTGTGGGAGCTTCAAGGGAGACTTGTAGAGAGCTTGATGGAGGCTTAGACTCCCACTCATATAGCTAGTTTTAGAATTATATTTGCTTGTATCAAGGAAGATAGTTCATATTTTGGTTGAGGAAGCAACCCTCCATCTTTTGGTTGAGGAAGCAAACCTCCATTTCTTGGTTGAGGAAACAACCCTCAAAATGTGACTAACTTTCTTCTACTTTTATTGTTTATGTCTTTCACTTCCATTGCTTGAGCTTTCTTCTTTCTTAGAGGAGTGAAACTCTTCCACTTTTCTAGAGCTTTACCAAAGCCGTGAAGGGTGGAACGTGATTCACTCATTCTTCATTGAAGATCGGCTCCCTGTTTCGTGTGTTTCATTTTGTAAGTCCTCTACTTGGAGGAATGAGCATCACTCACTTTTCTAACTTTACCAAAGCCATGAAGAGTGAGTAGTTTCTCATTCACTCTTTAGTAAGAAGTGAAGGGCATTTATAAATTATCCGGAAGTCATATTTGTGCATTATTCTTATGCTTAATGTTTTATATTCCCCTTGCTTATTGGATGATTGATTGCATCTAGCAAAACTAAGGTACTTTGTATAACCGTGGGTTCTTTCTGTGACACGGATGACTCTTGCATAGAAAGACTCATAGGTTCAAGGCAAGTACCCCGACTAAATCTTCATAATTACCCTTCAATCCTCCCCATTACTGTGCTTCAATTAAAGAATGGAATATTAATGTCATGGTTGGATGTCTTGTAGAAACACTTGCTTGTTTGTAGACGGGTTGAGTCTCGGCATAGACAATTCTTGTAAACTTCTAGAAAGACATCGGAACCATGTTCTTAATTCTCACAGTCCATCTTTATCTTCCGATTAACTTGTTGTTGACACGGGAGTTAATTGAGTTATCAAGCATAAGTATAATAAACTGGATGATTAACTACATGTTCAGATCCTCGAACTAAAGAGTGACCTTTTTACATTTGAGCTTATCTTATATTTTGTCTAGAAAACTTTCTTGGAAAGAATCTTATATTCTGTCCAGCAAAAATTCCTAAAACTCACAACTTTAAATCTCAAAGGCTATAATCAATTGGTCTCCATTACTACTTATCCTGAAACACCAACAAATAACTCCCTGTGGATTCGACTCCGGACTCAAACCGGATTATTACTACAACTTGATCGCCTGTACTTGGGTGTACACATTTTGGATCAAGTCACTACACTTCATTCAGGAAATTGGGCTTCCAGTTCAACATCCTTTACAGTTGTTCTGTGACAACCAGGTAGCTATCCATATCGCTGCCAATCCGGTGTTTCATGAGAGAACCAAACACATTGAGGTTGATTGTCACTTTATTTGGGATAAGATAGTAGCTGGAAAGATTACAACTCCATTTGTGAAATCTAAAGATCAGCTTGCAGATATGTTTACCAAAGTATTGAGTCGTACATGTCTTACAGCGATTAGTTCCAAGCTTGGATTATATGATATATATAGTCCAGCTTGAGGGGGAGTGTTAAGAGTATTAGGGTAGTATGTGTAAATTGTTAATAGTAAGAGGGTGTATGTGTAATTCTTATTATTATGAGTTAACTATAAATACAAGTTTGTATGAGAGTTAGGTTAAGTTTTTAACCTCTCTATCTTTCTCTCTAATATGGTGTTATGTTAATTCTCTCAACTTAACAGCGTCCATACGCTGTGGCATGGTACGGGCAGGAGTAGCTGCAGGTGTAGGAACAGGAGGTGGAGGTGTTGAATAAGATGTCCCAACATCTGACGACTATGGCCTTGGAGCCCTAGCTCTCTCACCCCCAGTCCTGGAAGCCCTCTTCTGACTGCTGGACTTCCCTATGGCTCCAGTCTCTGGGGGGAGCAGTGTATCATGTGCGTAATGCTTCACGTTGGCGAGGTCGCACAACTTGGTGATAAGGATGCCAAATGAGAGATTTTCCTTTGGCTTTGCAGCCTAGGCAAACTCCCTCATCTCCAACCAAATGAAATAAGCCACATCAATGGCAACCCCAGTTATGAATGCATGAAGTAAAGCCAACTTCTCTATGTTTGGGTTATTCTCCGAACCCCAGGGCATCAAATTGTAATGCAGCACTTTATTCATAACCCCGTATGCATGCTTGAGGCCTCCGACCAACGTTGTTCCCGTGAACATGGTCGGGTCCTCATAGTTGAGGGCCATGTAGTCTTTGAGAGTCCTACCTCGATCCACATTGTGTGGGTAGACCGGGGTGGTCGGGGGAGGTCTCTCGTAGCCCATCGCCATGGCTATTGTGTCAGGGGTCACCTCAAATGTTTTGCCCCTTACATTCGTCCTCAGCTTACTCCCATTCTCACCCAAAACCACTAACTTCTGGTAAAACTCACGACACATCCCCAAGTTATACCCCTTGACCTCCTCAAACCACAACTTCAACCCCCGTTGTTCAATAATTTTCACCACCTCATCCCTCGGTCCAAGAGAAGCTTTATCCACATATCGCTCACAAGTTACACCCTTTTCCTCGATCCTTTGCCTCTGGGTGTCGTGTCTCGCCTTGGTTCGCCTCTCTTGGCCACTTGGGCCCTCCCCTGTCCTCTTCCGGGAAGTAGAGCTAGTGGGGGGTGGAGAAGACCCGGGGCCAGTGCTCTTGGTATAGGCCATGAGCATCAACAGTGCCCCCAAACCTAGAACCAACAAAATCATCTGCCATATACTCTCAAAGGGCTCAAGCACCTCCATAGACATCACATTCGTACTAGCCATCACAAAGAAGTTGAGGAAATTGAAGAAGACCAAAGAGGATTTTAGAAATTTAGGAGAAATGGAATTCTAGGGTTTTATGGAGAACACTTGGTATTTTTCGGCTAAAACACCCTAAAATTGAACCCTAATAAAGAGAAACTTGGAAATGTAAAGTTTGGGAGAGGTATTTTGAAGGTTATAAGAGAGTAGGAGAAGAGGAGAGGGTTTGGGATGATTTGATTTGGTGGAAATGTGAAGAGTTTTTCGAAAAAATGTAACTTAAAACCCTCGTTTTTAGGTTTCTGGGCAAAACCTTCCGGAAGGTCGACAGAAACCTTCCGGAAGGTTTTGCTTACTGCTTGGGTTAAAAATTCCAGTAGGCAAAACCTTCCGGAAGGTTTTGCCTTTGCTGCAAATCCAATCCTTTGTTAAAAAATTCACATCCAACCCAATTCTCCTCAACTCCAAAACATTGTAACATATTTTCTAAAACATCTAACCTACCAAAAACTTGAACCACGCCTATGAACCACAATTGAATGATCATGCCCAAAGTCATTTCCAAAATTGCAACATGATTTAAGATTTTAATGTTTTCAAGGTACATGACGTGGATTTCTAATTTAAGCTACCAAAATGAGTACCCAAAATGCAAAACATAGATTCAAATAACAATGATATTCCTAAATCTTATCAAATATCGAAGGTTGAGCAATATTCCCCCATTCTTAAAGCACAAAGCTACTTAACATGTCGTTCAACTGACATAACCAAGAACACATGAGCAACACTATGGCTTTAAACACTAGACTAAAGTATGCACCCACACATTCATTTTCAAACTCGTGTGCGTGTGCAATGAACAAGTAATTTAAGCATTTACACAATAGAATTCACATCCACACTAGCTATCCAAATTCAGCTTTGATGCAAAACTCACCAAGGGTGTCTCTCAACAATGAATCACACTATAGTTATTTTGGCATGTTCTTCATGTGTATATGTGAGATAGAATCTTGTGCACGAGACGAAATATGCTCACATATAATCCAAAAATGAAGTTTATGCATGAAAGTGAAACAACCTTGGCATAATCTCATGAAAGGGATGCTAGGGCACTATATAGCAAACCAACTTCTTTTTTTTTTTTTTAAAGTGTGCATCTCCCATGATTCTCTAGATCATTTAGGACTTCAAGGGTTATAATGGGGCCTTGGGGCAATATTTAGGCAAAAGAAGTGAAGGAAATATGATAACAAAGAGGGTTGTTCCGAGTAAAAGTCTTTTATTTCAAAAACATTTCCCTTTTTTATGGGATTTTCATTCTTACACCATCACCACACTCTTTGTTTCTTTTCTTTCTTTTCCTTAACATTTTCCTTTTCTTTTGATCATTCTTTTCTTTTTCTCACCCTTTTTTTTCCTTTTCTTAGATTTTCATTCTTTTACCATTGAATTCCTTGAGTTTCAACATCATTCATCCATTTGTTTGAGTTTCCACACCATACTTCCTTCTCTTTTATGATCAATCATATCCAGCTCTAGGAACAACCAAGGTAAGGTAGATATTTATCATTTTCATTGGCTTGGTCAAATGTGTGGCATAAAAACGAATTTGAATTAAGGCTCATCACGGCACTACGGATAATATTTCACAAGAAAAAGGCAAAGACTCGAAATATTCAAAGATGGCCTAAAATCATTTCTAGATACACATGGGAGGGCATTGTACATATCAAGACAAAGTTAGTCTACTACCCAAATGCACCTAGCTTAGACAAACATAATGAGATTATTGAACAAATTTGACATTGAAAAATTGTTCATCGAGTAAATGTAAGTTCTCTCCAAAAAGGATTGACACTAAAGATCTCATGGGTCCTTACTCATCTCCACTATTCATGTCAAGCACTAAAATATGAACTCAATCCGTAAATTGCCAAAATTACTCATTCAAGGTGCCATTACAGTTGAGTTTAAAAGGAAACCCATATATGATACTCAAGCATAGGATGAACCTCTATAGTGTGCTCATGTATTCAGAGTTCAAAGCAAAAATCAACGTATCACCCAACTCATAACACTCTTAATAAAGGAATACATATCAACATTCAGATATTTTCACAAAAATTTTCAAAATTTTCACATAATTTGTACTATTGTGAATGAGAATTTGTATGTATGTGAAAGGTGAATATTCACCACAAAATTGGACATTATCAACAAAAAAAAAAAAAAAAATCCACAAATATTAGTGTATCATACAAATGGTACACCTCACCCCCCAACTTGTTCCATGCATTGTCCTCAATACAACACAAAAGATATGATATGCAATGAAAGACTGTAAAATGATGAGTAGGGTTAGCGAACACCTCGCAATTGAGCTTTTGCAAAAAACACCAATACTTGCAACTAAGAAAACAACACTATACACGAATTTAAAGTAAGTAAACATAAACAGCAAAAGGAAGTAAAAAGTAATTGTACACTAAAATCATACGAAAAGTCAATCCTCCAACAAGTCCGGGTAAACCGGATCCGTCAAATCCTCCTCCACTCCTTGTCCTTCAAAACCCTCGAAAAATGGCTTAAGTCTTTGGCCATTGACCTTAAATGTCTGGTCATTCTCGGGGTTTGTGACTTCCACAACTCCATTGGGGTAGGCCACCTTGACAAGATAGGGGCCATCCCAATGGGATCGGAGTTTGCCTTGAAAAATCGAGAGACGAGAGTTATATAAGAGCACTTTTTGCCTGCGCTCGAATGATTTTCGTACAATGGATTTGTCATGAAAGATCTTAGCCCTCTCTTTTGAAATTTTTGATCTCTCACACGCATCTCTTCGAATCTCTTCCAATTCATTAAGTTCTAGCTTTCTATGCTCTCCGACCATCCTCAAATTGAAATTCAAAGTCTTTATGGCCCAATAGGCCTTGTGTTTCATTTCAACTGGCAAATGGCAATCCTTTCCATAGACGAGCCGGTAGGGAGACATGCCTAAGACAGTCTTCTAGGCAGTGCGGTAAGCCCATAGGGCATCAATCAGTCTACATGACCAATATTTCCTATTTGGGTTCACCGTCTTTTCTAAGATATTCTTAATCTCCCTATTGGGCAACTCGGCTTGGCCATTGGTCTGTGGGTGGTACGCGGTGGATATCTTATGTGTGACACCATATTTATGCATCAAAGATGCAAATGGCCTATTGCAGAAATGTGATCCACCATCGCTTATCATTGCACGAGGCATCCCAAACCTCAAAAAAATGTTCTCTTTCATGAATTTGACCACGACCCTATGGTCATTGGTCTTGGTTGGGATAGCCTCCATCCATTTGGACACGTAGTCCATTGCCAGTAGAATGTATAGATAGCCACACGACATAGGGAAGGGACCCATGAAGTCGATGCCCCAACAATCAAATATTTCTATAACAAGTACAAGGGAGAGGGGCATCATGTTCCTTCGGGTCACACTGCCCAAACGTTGGTATCTATCACATTCTTTGCAAAATGAAATATAGTCCTTTATTAGAGAGGGCCAATAAAAACCTGAAGGTAAAATTTTTGCCGAAGTCTTCTTCGTAGAGAAATGGCCACCGCATGCCTCTGAATGGCAGAATGCAAGGACTTCCCGCTGTTCATTTTCTGGTACGCATCTCCACATGACTTGATCAGGGCAGTACTTGAACATGTTCGGGTTGTCGAAGTAGAAGTACTTCACATCCGCTATGAATCTTCTTCGATCCTCCAGGCTCCACTGCAGTGGTATTTGTCCTGTTGCAAGATAATTACATATGTCAGCATACCAAGAACACACCGAATGAATTGAAAGTAAATGTTCATCAGGGATAGGAATGTGCTCATTGACCTCTTGCACCACCAGTCAGGACAAATGATCTGCCACCACGTTCTCCACTCCCTTATTGTCTTTGATTGTCAGATTGAACTCTTGGAGTAGGAGGATCCACCTGATAAGTCTCAGTTTGGCATCCTGCTTAGACAACAGATACTTTAAAGCAGAGTGATCAGTATAAACTATTATCGGTGAACCAATGATATAGGATCGAAATTTGTCCAATGCAAATACTACCACTAGCAGCTCATTTTCTATGGTAATGTAATTAATTTGGGCTTCATTGAGCATTTTGCTAGCATAGTATATTACATAAGGTCTATTATCCTCCCTTTGACCGAGCACTATGCCGACTGTGTAATCACTCGCATCGCACATAAACTGAAATGGTATATCCCACTTGGGTGGTCGCATATTTGGAGGTGTAGTAAGCATGCTTTTGAGTTTTGTAAAAGATGTCTCACAATTATCCGACCACTCGAATGGGACATCCTTAGACAACAAATTGATCAAAGGTCGGGCAAATGCACTAAAATTTTTAATGAAACGACGGTAAAAACCCGCATGGCCCAGAAACGACCTGATATCCTTGACGACTCTCGGCTTAGGGCGGTTGGAGATGACCTCCACCTTTGATTTGTCAACTTCAATCCCCTTTGCCGAAACTATATGGCCGAGAACAATTCCTTCCGTCACCATGAAGTGACACTTTTCCCAGTTGAGGACTAAGTTCTTTTCCTCGTATCTCTCAAGAACTTTCTCTAAATTTCTCAGACATCCTTCAAATGAATCCCCGAACACTGAAAAGTCATCCATAAAAACCTCTACAATCATGTCCACCATATCACTAAAGATTCCCATCATTCAATGTTGAAAGGTTCTCGGGGTATTGCATAGCCCAAAAGGCATACGACGGTAAGTAAAAGTGTTGTAGGGACAAGTGAAGGTGGTCTTCTCCTGATCTTCCAAAGCAATCTCGATTTGGTTGTAGTCAGAGTATCCATCTAAGAAGCAATAGAATAGATACCCCGCTACTCGTTCCAATACTTGGTCGAGGAATGGCAAAGGAAAGTGATCATTTCTTGTGCACAGGTTGAGCTTTTGGTAATCAATGCACACTCTCCAACCCGTGATCACCCTTGTTGGAATAAGCTCATTCTCCTCATTCGTGACAACCTTAACCCCCGAATTTTTGGGTACCACTTGAGTGGGACTCACCCATTTACTATCGGCAATCGGGAATATGATACCCACATCCAGTAGTTTAAGTACCTCATCCCTCACCACATCTTTCATGATTGGTGATTAAGTCCAAATAATCACAATTATTATTAGGAAAAGATGATATTTTAATTGTAAAATTGTGATAAAAATAAGAGTTTATCCAAATTGAGTGTTATGCTAGTAAATGTTGATCTGTGATAATTTGCAGGTAAAAAGCATAGTTTTGGGGACAAATTATGGAAAGAAGAAGCATAGCTCAGGAGGGATCACACTGGAACACGCGTCCAGACGGATGGAGTGTACGCGTCCGGACGCGATTGGCAGAAAGTTGATAAACGCAGGAATGACCATTCTGGAAGTTGC
Source organism: Ilex aquifolium (assembly GCA_951799425.1). Lineage (NCBI taxonomy): Eukaryota > Viridiplantae > Streptophyta > Magnoliopsida > Aquifoliales > Aquifoliaceae > Ilex > Ilex aquifolium. The sequence goes on from OX637391.1 coordinate 31,126,114, forward strand.
GTCCGGACGGTTGAGAGAGGCGCGTCCGGACGCGTGTAAAGCCTCTGCTGCCGAATTTAGAATCCTAGTGGGATGCAATCTCTTGGGAATGTAATTTATAAATACGAACCTAGGACCTTGTAAAGGGGGGTCTTTTGTTCTTAGTCTTTTTTCTGCATCCTGTATTATGTCTGGCTAGAAGGCTAAGCTAGGGCTAGGGGAAAATCTCTCGACGGAGTACGGTATTCTTATTGACTCTTGTACTTAAGGATTTATGTTATTGTGTTAATTTAATCCCAAATCTTTTAGCAAAGTGTTTATGCTGTATAAATTCTTGAGTTGTTGTGCCACGTACATCAATTGCTTGAGTTTCCCTGCGTGTAAATCACTAGTTATTCCACGCTGGAAGGATTAACATTATTTCATAAAATAATATGATTGAATGATTATTCAGGTTCCTGGTAGTCTTTTGATTATAACCATTGGATTTATCACTTGATTTGTTAATTGGGTTAACTGACATTTAATTCCTTTTTCAAGTCAAGCCTTGAGTCTTTAACTATTATTGTATGACGTTGAGAGGGAGTACCTGATGCTCTAGTATTTTATTTATTACTGTTTCAAATACCAAAAATCACTTTTCTCCAATCAACAATTTACCACACAAATCTTTTTCCTTCCAAATTACTTTTATTGTTCGTGTGATTGTTTCTTGTTTTCATAATTCCCTGTGGTTCGACCTCGGATTCCCGAGAAATTTATTACTTCGCACAACCTGCACTTGGGTGATCAATTCTAAAGTTGAACCAAAGTTTTTGGCGCCGTTGCCGGGGAATTGTGTGAAGGCAAAGAACACATCGCCATCTATTGAGGTTTGCTTGATTTGAGATTCGTCACAGATCCGGTAATCTCGTCCTTTTTTTTTATTATTTATTGTTAATTATTTGTTTTATTTTTCCTCAGGTTAGATATTTCATAATTTTTATTTTTATATTTTATATTTCTTTTAATGTGGTGTGAAGATTTTCCCCGATGGAGGAACTGTGTGTGTTTTGTGATGTGTATGGGCATCCCATTGAGGTTTGCCCTTTAATTCCAACTGCTCGAAAAATTTTGAGGAATGAGACAATTGTCTTACCTAATTCGTCTCAACCTTACCCCGACCATTGTTTCGAAACTTTTTATCCCAATTTTGGTTGGGGGAATGAACATTATCAGTTACCTATATATGTCACATCACCACAAGACCCTCCCCAATATCCACCCTACCATGACCTACAAGAAGAGAATTTGGAGAATATTCTTAACGAATTTATGCAAAGCCAACTAGCTTTCAATGCCCAAACAAGTCAAGATATTAAAGAGATACAAGATATACTCAATATATTGATACAAAAACAAGAGGTTAAAAATATTCAATATGAGAGTGATTTTTTTCCTGAACTACAAACTGAGGATGAATCCATTAATACTCTTGATAGTGAAGAATTAAGTGACATTATTATTCCACAAGAGGCTAATGAGCCCAAAGACGTTTCATTATCAACAAGTAGTAATGAGATTCACATATCTAATCTTGGTGAGGGTATGAAAGTTGAATTGTGTGCTATAATTGATAAAGATCTATTTTCTATCTCATTATTAGATTTGCATAAAAATGTAAATATCTCCATTTTCTTGCATGTTCAAAAGATATATTGGATATATGAGTGGATAATTCGATTAAAGGAGTTACTTCGACACCACATTTTTAAGCCAATAAAATTGAATGGTCGCATATTCAAATCTGACTTTAAACCGGATTGAACGTGAGCTTTTATTTTTATTTGTACATAGTAGTTAGATTTTATTTTATTTTATTTTTTTTTTTTAATTTCAGTTTCATTTTTATTTGTTTCAATTTATAGTTTTTTTGTTTGTTGAGTATTTTATTTTTAGGTTTTTGAGTTGTTGCAGCACCAGGTATTCCTATCTCTTTGATCTTTATTCATTATTTTTACTGAGCAATAAGATATTTATTTTTACATTGAGGACAATGTTGGATTTAGGTTGGGGGGTATGAGTATGCCTTGTGTTGTGAAAATTCCTAGTTTATTTTTTTAGTTTATTTACTTTGCTAAAAAAAAATAATAAAAAAATAATAAAAAAAAAATTTGTTGGGTATTAAATATTTAAATAACATTTTTATGCATAATTTGATACCACAATATAGAAATAATTTGCTTAACTTTAAATTTGTAACTGTTTAAGCATTATATAGAACTTTATTCTATATTTTTGTATTTCATATCATGTTCTTATAAAAACTCACAATTTGTGCACTTTAGACTTTACCAAGTTGAAAATTTGTTAGGTATTTTACCTTGAGAACTTGAAACATATAGTGGAGATGCATAAAAACCCTAGTGAGTTTTGTTCCAATCTTTCTTGGAGGGTTATTTACATTTACTCAATAAAAAAATATTTTTATTCAGCTAATCTCCTTCAATAGTCTCATTATTTTTGTTTTGGTTAATACCAATATTGTGAATGATTGCTTGACTTTGAATTATTTGCATGAGAAGTGTGTTATCAAAAGCTCTTGAGATATGATTTTAGGCCATCTTTGATTATTTGAGCCTAAACCTTATTCTTTGAATATTATTATCCCTAGAAGCCATGATTGAGCCTTTGAAGCAAAAATTTATTTCTTATACCCAACATATAATAACCAAGCCAATGAAAAAAATAATATCTTTTACCCTTGGTTATCCTGAGATTGAATTTTTATTGTTTATGTAATTTGAGAGATGTTGGCTGAGAAAAGATGAAAAAAATAGAGTTTTGCATACTTGTGAATATTGACATTAGATGTCTTGCTGAAAAAAAAAAAAAGAAAAAAAAAAAAAAAGTTGAAAAAAAAAAAGAAAGACAATATGTCTAGCTGTGAAAAAAAAAAGAGAAAAAAATAGCAAGCATGTGTTTGAAAAAAAAAAAATTGAACAAGTGATGTAAATTGTGCTTCTAAAGGATGGAGAGTGAAAGGCTATGGAAAAAAGTTTGGTTGTGTAATGTACATGTTCTCTCGGGATAGTCTTTTGAATTCCTAAATATCATTCGTTTCAAAACCCTAATCCCAAGGCCCCATTACAACCTTAAATAAAGACCTATTTGATCTCAAGAGTGTATTGATGGATGCATGACTTGTGTGAATAAGGAAGAGAAGGGTGAGTATTTACTTATGATGTGTTGATTTCCTTTCATGAGATTATGTCAAATCCTTTTCTTTTGGATTACGTTCTTCTTAATGGAACATGTGAGCATTCTTTTGTGTTGATTTAAATACCCTCCACTCACATGTGATACTTGAGTGTATAACTACTATAATCTGAGAGAATTACTCATGAGTGAATCATCTAGTGAGATTTGGCATTGAGACGAATAGTTGATAGTTGTAGAGGTGATTACCGGATAAATTACTGACTTGGTACAGTTAACTCACACTACACACGAGTTTATATGAGAATATGATAAGTGTATACAGTTATATACCGCATAGTTCTATATGTTGTTTCGCATGTGCTTATAAAAAGTTTGTGTCTTAGTATTTCAATAATGTGGTAGCAACTTATATTATAAAGGTGTTATTCAGACATTTGAGCACAAGGTGATGTTTGTGGGTATCATATCTGGAAACCCTCACGAGACTATACTCGTCCACTAGGGGAAACCTAGGGGTTTAAAGGCTTGTTGCATATGCTAAATGCAATCGTGAATCCTACGAAAGTGGTTTTGTTTTGTTTATAGTATTATATGTTTCGTTGTTTGCCTCACTAGGGACTAGCAAGGTTTAAGTGGGGGGGTGTGATTAAGTCCAAATAATCACAATTATTATTAGGAAAAGATGATATTTTAATTGTAAAATTGTGATAAAAATAAGAGTTTATCCAAATTGAGTGTTATGCTAGTAAATGTTGATCTGTGATAATTTGCAGGTAAAAAACATAGTTTTGGGGACAAATTATGGAAAGAAGAAGCATAGCTCAGGAGGGATCACACTGGAACACGCGTCCGGACGGATGGAGTGTACGCGTCCGGACGCGATTGGCAGAAAGTTGATAAACGCAGGAATGACCATTCTGGAAGTTGCGTCCGGACGGTTGAGAGAGGCGCGTCCGGACGCGTGTAAAGCCTCTGCTGCCGAATTTAGAATCCTAGTGGGATGCAATCTCTTGGGAATGTAATTTATAAATACGAACCTAGGACCTTGTAAAGGGGGGTCTTTTGTTCTTAGTCTTTTTTCTGCATCCTGTATTATGTCTGGCTAGAAGGCTAAGCTAGGGCTAGGGGAAAATCTCTCGACGGAGTACGGTATTCTTATTGACTCTTGTACTTAAGGATTTATGTTATTGTGTTAATTTAATCCCAAATCTTTTAGCAAAGTGTTTATGCTGTATAAATTCTTGAGTTGTTGTGCCACGTACATCAATTGCTTGAGTTTCCCTGCGTGTAAATCACTAGTTATTCCACGCTGGAAGGATTAACATTATTTCATAAAATAATATGATTGAATGATTATTCAGGTTCCTGGTAGTCTTTTGATTATAACCATTGGATTTATCACTTGATTTGTTAATTGGGTTAACTGACATTTAATTCCTTTTTCAAGTCAAGCCTTGAGTCTTTAACTATTATTGTATGACGTTGAGAGGGAGTACCTGATGCTCTAGTATTTTATTTATTACTGTTTCAAATACCAAAAATCACTTTTCTCCAATCAACAATTTACCACACAAATCTTTTTCCTTCCAAATTACTTTTATTGTTCGTGTGATTGTTTCTTGTTTTCATAATTCCCTGTGGTTCGACCTCGGATTCCCGAGAAATTTATTACTTCGCACAACCTGCACTTGGGTGATCAATTTTAAAGTTGAAGCAATTGGATTTAATCTTCTTTGTGGTTATCGAGATGGTTTGGAGTCCTCTTCATGATAAATACGGTGTGTGCAAATGAGGGGGATTATACCCTTGATGTCAGCAATTGTCCAACCAATCGCCTATTTATGCCTTCTCAACACTTCCAAGAGATCTTCTTCTTGCCTTGCATCTAGGGTTGAGCTAATCACCACCGGAAAGGTCTCATCTTCCCCAAGATATGCATACTTCAAATGGGATGGTAGTGACTTCAATTCCAAATTGGGTTTTTGCTCATTTGATGGAAAAATCTTCTTGTCTTAGTGTGGGAGCTTCTCAAATGTAGGGGTCCACTTTTCTACCCCTTTCAAAATCTCCAATCGGTCTTGCTCATCAACTTCCTCTAAATCAACATTCTCCTCTTCTTCCAACTTTAGCATTCCCAAAAGTTCCAAGTGTTCTTCCACCAAGGTGTCAATCCTATTGACTTCATGCACCTCCTCATCATCCCCCGGTTGCTTGGACAAGTTGAACACGTTGAGGTCCATAGTCATGTTCCCAAATGCTAGCTTCATAAGACCGTTCCTTCAATTAATCACAGTATTAGATGTGACAAGAAAAGGTCTACCAAGTATTACAGGGATTTGGGAGCTAAGATTTGCAACTGGGTGAGTGTCAAAACACAATAAAATCAATAGGAAAGTAAAATTTATTGACTTGCACTAAAACATCCTCAACTACTCCCCTCGGTGTTCGAACACTACGGTCTATCAGTTGAAGCGTGATTGGAGTAGGCTTCAATTCTTCGAGCTGGAGTTGTTGGTACTCCGAGTACGGAAGGAGGTTCACACTAGCTCCCAAATCAAGGAGTGCTTGCTCCACCCGACAATTTTTGATTGTTATGGCAATGGTAGGGCAATCGGGGTCTCTAAACTTTGGAGGGGTGTTTGTCCTCAAAATCAAGCTCACTTGCTCGGCGAGGAATGCTATCTTATGGACATTGAGCCTACTCTTCACCGTGCATAAGTCTTTCAAGATCTTTGCACAAGATGGAATTTGCTTTATCGCGTCAAGGAGTGGAATGTTGATTTTCACTTGCTTGAACATTTCAATTATATCAGAATAATTAGCCACCTTGACGGGTGGCTTCAAGCGATTGAGAAAAGGAGCAGGCATGGGGGAAACAAGCACACTTTCATCAATCAATTTTTCTTTCTCACCCACCTCATCACTCACCTCGCCCCCCTCGGTGTCACCCTTGGTTTCTTTCTCTAATGGCAATGTGGCATTGGGATAGACTTTTGGCACAATGTTTTATCAATTTGTTTGCCACTTCGAAGGGTGGTGACTGCCTTGAGTTGCTCACAACTCTCTTTGGTGGGCTCGGACGACTCAATCACATGTTGGCCCCTAGGATTTTCTTGGGGTTGAGCGGAGAATTTCCCCGTCTCTTGTTGTGATAGCCCTATGTGATTGATAATTTTTGTGAGTTGAGCCCGAATGTCATTAAAAGCTGCTACACTTTGATTGTTGATGGTAGTCTGGCTTTGAATGAAGTTAGTCTGGTTTTGATTGATGGTAGTCTGGCTTTGAATGAAAGCACGAACCATATCCTCCAAATTCCTCTTGTGGGGAGGTTAGTAGGTGGGAGGATTGGATGGTCCTTGGGAAAAGCTTTGTGGAGGTGGACTTGGTGAAAAATTATGTGGTGGTGGGTTTGATGAATACCCTTGCGGATTGGTCCAGGGGTATTGGGAGCTAGACGCTTGCCCTTGACCTTGACAATGATTTTGCTTATGAGGCACGAGAGGTGAATATGCATTTGAACCATGAGGAGTGAGATTCTCATTTCTCCAACTAAAATTCGGGTAATTGCTCCAACTTGGATTATAAGTGTTTGAGTGCAGAGAGAATGATTGTCTCGTTTGGTTAAAGGCATGAACTTGCTCATGGTACACTTCCTTAAGTGCCGAAATGTTAGGGCACTCCAATATGTAATGATCTACACTCTCACAAATTGAGCAGCCTTCCTAAATCTTTGAAATATTTGACACCTCATATCTCCTATTGACCTCAAGAATCTCAACTTTCCTAGACAACTTGGCAATTTTGGAAAGCAAGTCTTCCCGGTCTCTCAACTCATACATCCCTCCCCTTTGTGGTTGATTACTACCCGGAGATATCCTAGGTACATCATTGGGGTCCGTTATGTCCCAAGATTGTGCATTTGGCCAATGTACTGAAGTAGTCAAGGGCCTCATCGGGGTCTTTGTTCAAGAACTCGCCATTACACATCATGTCAATGAATTGTCTATGGCTCGGTGTGATTCCTTCATAGAAGAAACTTACCAATTGCCACGATTCAAAGCCATGATGTGGTATGGATTGAAGCAACTCCTTGTAGCGATCCCAACAATGATAGAACTGCTCATTGGGCTTCCCTGAAAAGTTTTGAATTTCCTTTTTTAAAGTGGTAGTTCTATGAACCGGAAAAAATTTATTCAAAAACTCCGAAAGCATTTGAGCCCAAGAGGTAACGGATCGAGGTCGCAAGGCATTCAACAATGTTTTGGCTTTATCTTTGAGGGAGAAAGGAAATAAATTCAAACGAGTTATGTCCTCCATAGCATAATTAGAATTGAAGGTTGCAACTATATCCTCGAATTCTTTGATGTGAAAATAAGGGTTCTTATTTTCAATTCCATGGAATGTAGGAAGTAGTTGCAACATCCCTGGCTTAACTAGGAAGAGGTGAGCTTGGACCGGTAAGAGAATGCATGAGGGTGTTGTCCTACGGGTTGGTTGAAGGAGGGAAGTGCATTCTCGATTTTGGAGCTCTAGGTTCTTGCACTCCACCTCCCCTTGGGACATTCGCATCGACACCCAACTCCTCAAAGTTGTCACCGGCATCCTCGGGTAGGTCATGGTCAATATTCATATTGGGGTCCAAGGGTTGTCTAACCAATCTATTATGGTCATCCCGTCCCCACATGCAAAACAATATTTACAAATAAAAATATAAACAACAAGAGTATATACGAGGAGCGACGTACCTCAGCCCGTGATGAGAATTCACGGGACTTACCTCCATCGTCCAAAAATCACCTTCTTGATTCAACGCTTTGCCTTCCCCGACAACGGTGCCAAAAATGCTTGGATGTTTCCGTTCTTGTTCCTAATCTCCGAACATCATCCCTCAATGTTGTATGGCTTATCGGGAAAGGGAGTGTCACTCTCCCTCGGAATGATGTCAAAAGAAAGGGGAACGGAATGGTGGATGAATGAAATGTGTGTGTGTGAACAAAAGTGCTCCCCAAGCGTAGAGAGACTTTCGCGTGTCGTGTTTTACTTGGAATTGCATTCCAAGGTCTTCTCCTCAGGGAAGGAGTTGAATCGTGTTGAAGGTGATTTTGGTAAAAAGGGGTAAAGTGTAAAAATCTTGTGTTGTTTGAAGTTTGGTTTGTGATTGTATCTTGATGGAATTGAAATGGAAACAAGTGTTGGCCAATCCGAAAGGTTCACTCTAATGGGAATGCCAAGTCAACTCGAAACCTTCCTTCAATGGTGCCTAGATGCTCAATTAATTCGTGGGAAGAGAGGGACGAGATGAAAGTGAGGATCCAACCATAACCCATGACAAGTCTACGGGATATCAAAGACTCACAACCATGTCCACACTCAACCTAGTCAAACCGAACCAGCGTACACCAAGAAGAGGAAAGAAAATGAGTTGAAATGGCATACCCAAAAAGAGGTCTCCCTTGGATTAGCCAACGTAAAGGCTTAGCTACTCATGCTTAAAGTAAAGATAATAATGTAATGGAAAGACATTATAAAGTCATGAAGATTTGAGTTAAGTTAACACAAGGAATACAAACTACAGGAGAATGCATTTAATACCCATTTGGAGACTTGAAAATGAAGAACTTGAACACATTAATGGTGAAAGCTAGAATGAAAGACTAAACTTGAAAGCAACTTGCAATAAATGACATTAAAGATTTTAAACAAAGCTTAGAAGATTCTTACAAAGGATTACAAGAAAATGTATGGAAGGAAAATGCAAAAATATTAACTTCTTTCTCTAGCACTATTCATCTTCTTCATTCGACTCTCTCACTCTCTCTCTATTACCATGTGTATCTATCCAACACTGAATAATGGAGTCTTTAGCTTCCCAAAAAACATCCATGGAGTGTCCCAAAGCCTGTGTGATGTGATTCCAATTATAGGGGGCTGAAAGGAAAATGATGGGATGGTGCAGGCTAGGACAAACCTTGCCTTTCTCTCTTGCCATGCCTCTTCTCTCTCCTCCTCATTATTGCAATGGCCTTACAAGTCCAAGTAGAGGTGAGGGGAGGCTCCTAGATGTGCAGGGTATGTCAGGGGACCTATTTGAGAAGTGTAAGTGGGACCCCCAAATGGCAGAGCTTGAGTTACAGGCTGTCTAGGCAATTTGGGCAAAACATTCCGGAAGGTCGACAGAAACCTTCCGGAAGGTTTGTGCAGGAACAGTTAAATGAAGAAGTCAACAGGAAAAACCTTCCGGAAGGTTCATTCTACTAGACAAAACTTTCCGGAAGGTTTCACTCTAGTAGGCAAAACCTTCCGGAAGGTTTAATCCAGTAGACAAAACCTTCCGGAAGGTTTTGGCAGTGAAAAAGAAATCCAAGGCAAAACTTTCCGAAAGGTTTTTACCCAAACCTTCCGGAAGGTTTTCAACCAATTTGCATTTTCCCTCCAAACCTTCCTTTAAGCTACCTCCTCCTCTTCATTGACTTCAAACACTTCAGTGGGAGTTTAACTCATATCATTTACATCATTTTATCTACATTCACACAAAAACTCCATCAAAACGAAGATTAAATGCATTTCTCCCCAATTTCATGACAAAAGCAAGTATAAAAGGCATATTAGCATACAATATATGTCATGTTTTTGTGCTAATCACTTATCAACACTTAAGTTCCATACATAAATTTTCTAAATCGCAGATCATGTGATTTTTCCATTGAACCATTTGATCTAATTTTTCTATTCAATGGACCAGAAAAACAAAACATTCAACAATCAAAGTAGAACATTGCAGAAACTACAAACTCTGTGAAACTCATTACACTAACTTTTGCATGAAACACTATGTCATCTGACACGCAATCATAGACTTAGTAACATGTGGGAAAACAAGAAATCCTTCAAAACTTCAATGTCAATGGAACTAAGCTAGGAATAATTTAATTAGCTCACCTTCTTTCCTTTTTTAGTCTTCTCAGCAATGCCACCTAATACAATAGATGGTTGGACTTCGTCCATCTAACAATAGTGAAAATAATTAAATGTTAGGGTTAATTGCGGCAGTGGTCCCCAAAGTATTCATTTTGTCTCATTTTAGTCCCCAACCTTCTAATTGCATCAAGTTGGTCCCTCATGTATTACATATGCACTAACCTAGTCCCCGCCGTTGACGCCGTCCACAATTATGACGGTTCCAAGTCATGTGCCATCCGCATGACCCAGGTGAGGGGCTTTTATGTCATTTACCCACCTTCCCTCCCCCTCTCTCCACCTGCTATCTCTCCTTCATACTTTGCTATCCCTGCTGGATTAACCCCTGCCGAGCTTTTAGATTCTCCTATCCTTCTATCCTCTTCCAACGTAAGTACCTTCATAGAACTTCCTCTATAATTTCCTTCTTTTGCTCTGTTTTGGTGCTTCGAAACAGGGAAAAAAATGAGGGGGGAGGAAAAAGAAGCTTGGGGTCTTATGTGTTTCTCCATTTTTAGTTCTTAAGGAAGCTAAAAATAATATTCCACTTGGTATTTTTAAGCTTTTTTCTGCTCTTATCTTTTACAGATCAAGACAGAGGAAAAACTGAATTTTTAAATTTTTGTTCTATGTGTTTGAACATATTTTGCGGTTTGGCACTTTTTTTTCATCAGGGTGTGGTGTTCTTAATTGTATACTGGGTTGTCTTCTTGGATTAGGCAAAATTGCATAACTTTTGGGTGTAACTTGGTTAAATGATATTGTTGTTATCTTGTATATATGCAGATTTTACCATCTCCAACTACTGGGACTTTTCCATTTCACACCTTCAATTGGAAAAGCAACACTAACAACAACCAACTGGGTATCAAGCAGGAGGAGAAAAACTACTCAGACTTCTCTTTTCAACCCGGAACAAGGCCTCCGAGAGCATCCACATCAATGTTTGTGTAACACCCCACCCTCCACATGGCATAATATTGTCCGCTTTGGGCCCACTGGCCCTCACGGTTTTGTTCCTCCCAGTACCCTTGGGAAAAGGCCTTATGCCATGTAAGGCGAGGGGCTTACTTATAAGCCCATCAACTTTTCCCTCCCTAACCGATGTGGGACACCAGGATCTCACAATCCACCCCCCCTTAGAGCTGCACGTCCCCATGCAGTAGCTAACCAGCTACCCGCCTGCCCACATGCACACGAGCATGGCAGGGGCCCACACTCGATCCAGGCGAGAGTTGGCTCTGATACCACCTTGTAACACCCCACCCTCCACATGACATAATATTGTCCGCTTTGGGCCCACTGGCCCTCACGGTTTTGTTCCTCCCAGTACCCCTGGGAAAAGGTCTTATGTCATGTAAGGCGAGGGGCTTACTTATAAGCCCAGCAACTTTCCCCTCCCTAACCGATGTGGGACACCAGGATCTCACAATTTGAGTCACAAAACAACAGAATTTCAAAGGTTTGTGTTGAACTTGGATTCATTCACCTGCAGTTCTCTTTATTTTTTGATTTTTTATTTTCAAATTCTTGAACATTTTTTAAATCCCTTTAAATTTGCAGGAACAACAGGTTTGGCATTATCAAGAACACACCAAGCAAGATGGCCTATCATCCATGAATACAACGGTGAAGTCTGAGTCTCCCTTAATACAGAGCTTCTCCCCTGAGATTTCTACTGTTGAAAACACTCAAAGCAATGATAGATTCCAATCAGCTTCTAGTAATTACAACCAATCCTCCCAGTCGATGAGTGAGCGAAGAAGATCAGATGATGGTTATAATTAGATCGAAGAAGATCAAACTAGGACATCCCAGTTCAGTCATATGCATCACAAGGTATTGGACAAATGGATTCAGAACCAACACCAGAGAATTCTTCTATATCGGTTGGGGATGAGGATTTCGAACAGAGTTCCCGGAATTGTAAATCAGGGGGAGATGAGTTTGATGAAGATGAACCTGATGCCAAAAGATGGTAATTTTCAAATATTTTCTTTTTTTTTTTGGGTCTTGTCATTAAGGAAAATCTCACGTTTCAATATTTTCTTTCTTTTTCCCCAGGAAAAGCATAAATGAAAGTGAAGGCATATCAGCACCAGGAAGTTGGACAGTGAGAGAACCTAGGGTTGTAGTTCAGACTAAAAGTGATATTGATATTCTTGATGATGGATATAGATGGAGAAAGTACAGTCAGAAGGTGGTGAAAGGAAATCCTAATCCTAGGTAAAGTCATGTGCCCTCCAGGAATGGGAGGAGGGTAAATGACATAAAAACCCCTCACCTGGGTCATGCGGATGGCACATGACTTGGAACCGTCAGAATTGTGGACGACATCAACGGCGGAGACTAGGTTAGTGCATATGTAATACATGAGGGACCAACTTGATGCAATTAGAAAGTTGGGGACCAAAATGAGACAAAATGAATACTTTGGGGACCACAGCCGCAATTAACCCTAAATGTTAATAAATAAAATCTCCATCAACAGCGTCATCAATCTAGAGTCCACCAAGATCAAAGTCTGCAGTCTAAATACAATGTCAAGGTCCCATATTTTATTGACTGGTTCCATTGAGCCTACAGCTACAAAGTTCCCTGCCAACATTCCAACACCATTTACCAATGAAATATATGCAACAAAAAGAACAGAAGCTAGGGAGTGATAATCTGAAGAAGTATAAGAAGGTACTTATCATTCTTAACTGATGAAAAAAGTTGGGGGGATTTACAATACGCAGCCATTTAATTACTAAATAAGTTGAACGATCTCCACATTCGCAGAGTAAGGAACTAAATTTCGTTTTGAAACGGCCGAAACGTAAGAAATTTTTCTGTTTCCAACTTTCCATGGAAACCGAAACGAATCAATGAGAATATATTGAGATGCATATATTTTAAGGTGTTTTGGTATGTTTCGCAAACAAATCTCTAATTATATTCTTTGTTTCCATCATGTTTCTCAAATATTTCCAATATGTTTCTGTTTTCAAGCTAATCAAAACTATGCATCGAAACAGAATTTGGTCTTTGTCGTCAAGAACTTCTCTACTAAGGGTCCAAAGTCCTAAAAGGTCAAGCCATTGGGTTTGAATGAGTTTACATATTAACTTGTGCTATAATTATGCACCACAATTTAGCTATTGAATCCATGCTAATATTATCTCACCTGAGACAATATCACCGGCGAAAATTAGAAATAGACATAACTTTCAATGGAATAAACAAGAATAAAAGAAAAAGAGCAGCCTCGTGCACACGGCTTGTGTCCCTGCGGGATTGTCTTGTTCCCGCATGTGAGGAGGCAGTTTCCGTAGGTCGAATTCTTGGAATTTTGTTTTCTTAGAGAAAAAGACACCTAGTCAACAATTTTTTTTATCTCGTTTATTTAAATGAAATAGCATAATGACAACAAAAACATATATTTGCAAGGGTGCCCACGACGTCACCATATATTCGTAAGAATACGCAAGACATCACCAACAACTAACGGTAGCTAGCACAAAAGATCATAATGACAAAAGTGCATGCAACATTCACAACATTAGTGAAATTCTCATTTCGGATCATTATTCCAAAATAATTACCAAAACAAGAAAAAATTTTTTTTTTAAAAATCCTCCTAAAGAAGCTAAGCATAACACATGAATAATTAAAGCAGAAAACAAGATGCAACTGCGGAAACCAAAAATATAAAAAACCAAAAATATAAAAAACCAATTTAGGAAACAAAGAATAAGGAAATAAAACAGCACTTTTAGCACCACATGACAAAGAAGTAAAGATATCCAAACAATGATATAATGTAGTGATCAAACTTACACCCTTATCCTTCATATAGGGGTCCATGTCATTACTTGGGCAGTAAGTGTCCCTAAGAACAACACCAAACAACTCAATTCCTAGTGTAAGAGTAGGATCAAAGACTTGTTACTTTAAAGCAGGCTTGGAGATGAAAATTCATATAAATAACAAACATGTCAAACAATTAGGCAATGCTATACAGTAGATCTAAACGTTAGGAAGACAGAATAATGGTTGCATGATGCTTCCAACCTAACTATGATACAAGGATGTCAATTATTATATGCGTGCATCTATGCATAAATGTAAGTTAATGGAGACAAGAATACCATCATCCTCTTCATATAATTTTCCACATTCAGTTCCCTTAAACCATCCACTATGTCAACATCCCCCGAAACAGTGCTAGTAGAAGCCTTGCCAAGTGCATCAGCTGCAGCTAATGCTAGGGCAACTTCATTTTCCTACTTGGAAGCATCAACATCCATATCTTCCTCATCTTCCTCACTTTCATTATCTCCTTTGAAAAAAAAATTAGAATTACAAAGTACGAATTGGGGTAGAAGTTCAAACAAAATAAAAGATAATGTGAATCTCAATTCTCTAGCCACAACAATTAGCTTCGAACAATATCTTTTGTATTTGTCTAAAAAAATCATATAAATAGGAAAGATCCCCTTGCTCTAATTTTATGTTCATGTACCTGGTGTGTGGTGCATTAGATTTGGTGAAATATCTTCTCCTCCCTGTTGTGCTCTTCAGCATAGTGATTTTTTTTCATAATGGCTATATTTCTCCATTAAAAAAATCCATAGATGCTTGATTGCAAAGTGAGGACTTCTGGCTAAGGTCCATGTGCAAAGTTCTTAAAGAAGATTGTGGCTTAGTTAACTGCTATGATACATTATGTGATAAACAAAGGTTCTGAGTGACCATATATACATTTTAAGCCAGTTTCATGTGCTTTGCTTCGTAAATGAATCCTGATTGATATCAAGGAGTTGGTTTGTTTTGCATAGACATGAAAAGAATGGGTGGTTATGCATTGGATTAAAGCATTTGGATTAGTAAATGGAAGCAATGCTTGAGATATAGTCTAGATTATAGTTTCCTGTGATTATCCTTTGGAATGCAGTTAGCCAGGTGAAATGCAATATTGGCTTTTAACAACAACATTTGTAGTGTGTTGGGTTGATTTTGTTTTTTTCAATCTAGGTTGATTGATCATGCAGCTTACTGGTTGTATAGCTTTCTTGAAAGGGTTTTTCTATCTCCCTCTTTTTTCTATAATGCTAATTCTTCCTCTCAGTATTTTTAGCTACCAACAAGAATGCTAAGATGCTTAGAACTTACAAAACCCATAATCACACATTAGTATTTAGCAGCCAACAACTCGTGCAGAAGAAGAATAGAGCAAATAAACTGGCAACTAAAACAATTCAACTAGAATTTGTAGGCTTCTCGACCCATTTATATGTGGTAAATATGTAATACCAAATTCAAAATCACCACTATTAAAATAACATAACTAAATTAAAGAGGAAAAAGATTAAATTATTACCGTCTCTCTAGAACACCGGACTTTAATATCTCGTCAATCTCCTCTTTCGAAGGAGGATCAGCCACAGTCGGGACAGACTTTGAGACACCTTTTGGAACCCAAGAGATAGCCGATATCATTCTTCAATCTTTTATCAACAGAGATGGATAAGTACTTCAATTGAAACAATCTTAGATGATTTCAATCACAAAATTTGGATGATATAGTGATTACCTCAATTAATATATAAATTAGAATTATTAAATAAGTCCAATTGATAAGATAAAATAACTAAAAATTATCAATTAGGGTCAATTAGGGTTTGTGCGTAAATTAAAGTTTTAAATACTTTATGTTCAAAATTTTAGGGTTTAATGTAGAATTACTGTAGAATACAAGGAATGATATGTCAAAGCTTGAAACAACAAAGGAGCAAAGTGCAATAGAAACAAAGCAAGAGCCAGCACATGACACATGGAACATCCTGCAAGGCACCACCGTTCGAACGGTGGTGGTGGCGTCCAGACGGTCCTCTATAGGTGGTTGAAGCTTATCCTCCACCTCGTGCTTGCCTTTTTGGCTATAAATAGGGGCTGCCTCCTTCAATTCACATGGTTGGGCATAGAGGGAGCTCAAGAGAGAATCCCAAAGAGAGAAAAGAAAGAAAAAAAGAAAGAGAGAAAGAAGAAGTCAGATGCAAATCCGGTCCGTCACACACTCCAACTGAAACTCTGTATTTCTACATTTTTGTTTAATCTTTCTATTCGGATAGTTGAACTGCCGCCACCTTTTTGTCTTAATTGATAGTAAAAGTGGTTGTATTTCAGTTGTTCCTTGCGAAAGAAGCGTCAGTCTTTTATTTATTGTTGTAATGAAACCTACCCGCACTCCTCGCTTGTCTGTAGCCATGGAGTGTGAGTAGTTACTTATACCCTTCAGTGAATGGTGAACATATGTAAAGTATTGGTTAGATTATGGAAATGCTGATGTTTTATTCATATATATATATACACACTATAAGTTTCATGGATGATACAACGATGTACGTAATTTTGGTGCTGTGCCTGAAATTATGTCATCGGTGCATCATCAACCTGCCAGTTAAATATATACGGTGTTTCTACCGGTATGTCTTGTCCTCCACCAGAACGCTGAGGATGTTCTACTGATGCATGGTACAAAACCTCAATGATCCTCATGAATGGCTTGTTCTTCTGGGTTATTAGGTTTGTTTAACTACTATATATAACTATATTACCAGTTAAATATCTACGGTGTTCCTACCAGTATGGCTTGTCCTCCACCGGAACGTTGATGATGTTTAATTGGTATATATATATCACATATGACTAATTGAATAATTCAAGTATTCCTCATGAATGACTTGTCCTTCTAGTTCACTCAGATTAGTCAATTGGCACATCCATAACCAGCTAACCTAAGAAGTTGCTATATTATGGTTTATTATGTACGCACTTACTATCATGAGATCAATTGAATAATTCAAGTATTCCTCATGAATGGATTGTTTTTCTGGTTTGCTTGGATTAATCAATTGTTATGGATACCACCAGCTAACCTAAGAAGTTGCTGTGTGATGGTTTATATACATCATACCTACCAGTTGACTTTCCAGTAAAATGGGAGTTAATTGTGGTAAGGTAGTATTTCCAGTCCTTAACCAATATAAAGTATATGGAATCCTTAAACTGAAGGGTATCTTTTATATTACTGTCATTAACAAGCTTACCTACGTATTTTGTTTAATTAGACTAGTTATTAATCTAAGCTCACATCACAAGCTATCTCATGGTACACAATTTTAAACAACTATTTCAATATTTTAATTTTAGTTCCTAAAACTCCTCGTGGGATTGATACTTGGACTTAAACTGAGAAAACTACAATTCGACCACTTATACTTGGATGTATAATATAATTTAGATCAAAAAATAGTGCGAATCAAGTTTTTGGCACCGTTGCTGGAGAGTTATGGTAATTAGAAATTAAAAAAAAATAATAATAAAATAAAATAAAAAGATATTTGTTTAGTTGTATTGTATGTTTGTAGTTTGTTTGTTTATTTTTAATAGCCTATGTCTGTTCATTCATCAGTAGGTTCGGTAAATCAGTCATCTCATTCATTTTCATCATCTTCATCTACACAAGAATCATTTGACTTAAGTATGACTCAAAACATACCTAGGGAGGAAGAAGTTAGAGAACAAGAAGTAGTTCAAAATTCCCGACCATTAAGAGAATATCTACATCCTACAAGAACTAATGTCCCGTCATGTTTTGCTTTTCCAACAGACGCTCCAAATATTAATATCAAGCTAGGAACAATACAGTTACTACCACAGTTTCATGGTTTAGAAACTGAAAACTCTTATGTTCATATGAAAGAATTTGAAGAAGTTTGTGGAACTTTGCAAGATAATTCTGAAATGGTCAAATTAAAATTTTTTCCTTTTTCATTGAAAGATAAAGCTAAAGTATGACTTAACACTTTACGAGCAAATTCTATCACAAGTTGGCAAGCTTTTTAAACTGAGTTTTTTAAAAAAAAAATTCCTATGCATCGACCTAATATATTAAGACGTCAAATAATGAATTTTGTTGTAAAAGAAAAAGAAACTTTTTATCAATGTTGGGAAAGATTTAAAGATCTTTTCCAAGCTTGTCCACATCATGCATTTGAAAACTGGACTTTAGTTGGTTTCTTTTATGATGCTCTTCGATTTGCAATGCGACAGCTTGTTGAAATGATGGCCCAAGGAGAGTTTATGAGTAAAAACCCTGAAAAAGCATTTCAATTTTTTGATACTATTTCAGAGAGTTCCCAGATGTGGGACTCAACTTCTTCAAACATTGTGGCAAATAAGCCATCTACATCTGAAAGAGGAAAATATGTATTGAAAGAAGATGATGATTTAAGAGCTAAAATGACTAATTTATCTCGAAAACTAGAAGCCTTAGAAATGAAAAAAATAAAGTAAGTAGCTATTGTTTCTTCTACTAATCAAGTATGTGAAATTTGTGCGTTGTCAGGACATCCTGCTGGGGAATGTCTAACTATACCTGCATTTAAAGAAGTCTTAATTGAACAATCTAATGTTGTTCCAACTTATACTAGACCCTATTCCAATCCATATTCTGAAACTTATAATCCGAGATGGAGAAATCATCCAAATTTTAGTTGAAAAAATACACAACCTACAAATCCAACACAAGGTCCACCACAACTACAAAATCAACAACAATATCAACCGTATCAACCTCCTCAGAGAAGAACTTTGGAAGATAATATGAATCAATTTATTCAGAGTCAAATAAGTTTTAATACTCAAACAACTCAAGCATTTAATAATTTTAAAACCCAAACTTCACAGAGTATTGAAGATATCAAGAGTCATCTAGCTAAGTTGACCCAGTCCTTAAGTACCTCAGAGAAAGGAAAATTTTCATCTCAACCTAAACCTCCACAACAACTTGGATCGGGAAATACCTACAATGAGGTGATATTTGAGAATTTTGAACAACAGGTCTGGTATGATGCTAATTTTCTGACTAAAACTATTATTTCTGAAAGACCAGTTATTTTTGAAGATTTTGAGAAAACAGGAATAAGACAAATTCTTGATGCAAGAGGATGGTTACATTATGTTATATTATCTGTTCTTGCCTATGACTGCTTATTTCGGGAATTTTATAGTAATGCTGAGATAATTGGAGAAAGGCAATTGCGTGTGTTCGTACGAGATAGTATTTTTCAAGTTACACCGACTACTATAGCCGATTACTTTCAACCCATGCAAAGACCAGAAAACCCACAATACCCGTACACCCTATTACCTGATTTAATAAATTTCTCGGGAATCCGAGGTCAAACCACAGAGAATTGTGAAAACAAGAGACAAAAAAAAAATTAAAAAAAAATGTGTGCAATTTGTTTGAGTAGGAATTTTGGAATCAGAAAATAATAAATTTAGTTTTTAAAACAATAATTGAAATACTAAAGCATTGGGGATACCCTTTCAAATCCACACAGTAATTATTAATGATCAAGTTTTCGAACTCAATTGAGAATCAACTAAGGAGTGATCCCAATCGGAATATTTAGCGGTGATAATATGAAAACATCAAAAGTTATAATTCATGAATTATCTGAATAAATATAAGAATTTACTTGTAAATCACAAGCAATTACCGTGTCCGGAGTCTACAATAAATCAAGCTTTCTAACAGGTAAATCTTATTTTATAACAAATAATAAATCAACTATCTTATGAGAAATTCTTATTAATTAATTCAAGCATGGAATAACCAGTTATTTGACTTGCAGAGAATCTCAAGCATTCGATGTACGTGACACAACAAATCAAAAAATTATACAGAGCAAAAACTTTACTAAAAGACAAGAATTAAATTAAAAGAATAAATCATGCATAAAAAATAAAATTGAATCAATAATAAATACCGTGTTTCATTGAAAGTATCTCCCCTAGTTTTAGTTGGGCTTATAGCAAGCCATAGAACTTAGAACAAAAATTAGAAAAGAAAAGATGAGAAAAAAATAATAATAATCTTAATCCTAATTACTTCTCTCAATAGATGAGAGCCTTAATTTATACTAAAATAAATCCTAGGTACAGGCAAAAGATATAAGGTTGGATTGGGAGGAATTCTTTTCCAAACAGAAGTCTTTTAAAGTTAAATCCCGTGCATAAAATCTTGGGGCGAGGGTATAAAATTTGTCCAGATTTCGAGCTTAAATTTCTCATATTTAGAGGTTGATTCACGAAATTTTAGTGAAATACACTTCTGTAGCCCTTGAAGTCTTCGTTTCAACCCCATAAAAATCAGGTAAATCCAATATCAGAGTAAAAAGTTATGATAAAAATACTGAAGACGTGTCAAATCTTTATCTCCTAGGATACTTTCTCAATCCAACTTTAAATGAGTTTTCTTCAAACTGGGACTCTTATAAGGATTAAATTGCTGATATATCTTCAAATCTTCCTATCTTCCTCATGATTCTTCAATCCTTATTAATTATGATTCTTCCTCTAGTGATTGTTTCACTTGTCTTATCCATTATTACTTTAAATCAATCAATTTACCTGCAAAATAAACCAAATAACTAGAAAAAATATCAAACTAGAAAATCAAGGAATTTAATCACAAATAATATGCAATTAATCAATCATTAAATATAATAAAATAGCACTTTTGATGGTTAATCAGTATACCAAGGTAGGTATGTTATATCGAACCACGTTATCTCTTTATGCCATTTTTTTTTATTTTTTTCCTATCTTTCAATTGCTATCTTTTAATAAGTATTATTTGTATTAATTATTCGCTGTGCAAAACCAACAAGTGGTATCAAAGCTATGTTCCAATAAGTAGTATCAGAGCTAAGTTTCAACACACCCTTCTTCGACCCAAACCAGAAATACCGAACAAAGAATCTCCAATTTCTTCACAAAACCATAGCTTATAGCCTCCCTAGAAATCCCAATCTGGCAAACAATGGAAACATAAACTAGATCGCAAAAGACAAACCACCTGAGACTCTCATTATACTTGGATTCATCCAATACACAGGAAGTCCAGCAATTTTGGATCAAAGGGAGCTCTATCTCAGAAGCAGCTTTAAACAAGCAGGAAGTGAGTAATGTCCTATTGGGAGCATGAAAAACAAATGGGTTGGGCTATTCCCACCCCACAAATCTCTATTTCTACCATATTTAATTTCTCATTATCAAACTACTAAGTCCACCCTTTCTATACCCACCCCATTAGTAACTAAGTGCACCTCATGCTACATACACTCTATTAATAGTTAAACTCACTTATTCTATGTACACCCCTTTAATGAAAGAAGTCATAGTAAGAAAATCCATATAAAAAACATAAAATTAAATTGAGAAGTAATACTAACATGTATGTCACTGAAAAAATTCATATTGAAAAAGTGTTTTTGTGAGTGCATGAGATGAGATAGAAAAAAAAAACCCTAATTATGAGAAAATATAAATTGGGTTTACTTATTAAAATGATGTATGCAGCATGAGATGGACTTAATTACTGATGGATGGTTCTAGAAGGGGTGAGTTTAATAGTTTGATAATGAGAAATTAAATAGGGTGGGAATGAAGATTTGTGGGGGTGGGAATAGCCCCACCCAAAACAAATAAGGGTTTCTCTATAACTGATTGAGAAAAAAAATACCTACACGTTTATGTTTGAAGGATGAAAAAGATAGAGACAAGATTTTTTAGGAGAGTCCATGGTTTGTGATGGGTGCCTTAGTCGTATTGAAGAAATGCTCACCCCAAGCAACTGTTTGACATTACGACTTCTACCATATTGAATTATGGGTCCAAATTTGGGGCTCTCCTTTGATATGATGAGCAAGAACAATGCCTAGAAAATCATCCATGTGATAGGAAAGCCCACTCAATTGGAAAGAAATGGATAACAACTTATTGTTTGAGCTCTAAGTTTAATTTTTTTAAATTAATAATTTGCAACTCGACTAAAGATATGTACGCCCAAATATAAGCGATCGAGTTGTAGTTATAACTCAGTTAGTCCGAGATCGAATCCTCAGGGAACTAATGGGGGTATCTTAAATAAAAGATCATTAGAGACAAAGACATAAGAAAGCTTAAAGAATGAGTGATTGTGTTGTGAATAGTTTGTGTGCATGAGTAAATGTAAAGCCTTTGACAATAAGGAAAAGTCACTCTCTAGTTCAGGGTTCCAGAATCATGCATGAGCGTTTGAAGGCAATACTTGTGCAATAATAAAATCTCGGCTAACCCCTTTGTCAATAGTAGGTTAACCGGAGGATGGTGATTGACTTTAGATTAATGAGCTTAGCTCTGACATTATGCCCATAGTCATAAATATTGAAAATTTCAAGACTTAACTTGTCAATAATCAATCAAATAACTTAAACAAAACATCCAGCTAGGTTAGATAATCAATTATATAATTAAGCATCATGTGGGTGAAGATTGAAGGATAACATGAAGACCTAGCTTAAATACTTGTAGGAAGTTATAAACATTACCTATAACAATACTCAACTTATCCATATGTAATAAAACAACTATACAAAGTATGTTAGCTTGCTAGATTCAATCAACCATTCATAAGTTAGATTAGACAAGTAAGCATAATAAAATTGCACAACTGTATTATCCCAATATTTCAACATAAATATATCTCTTCACTAAAGAGTGGATGGAAAATTTCTCACCTTTCATGGCCATTAGCAAGCTAGAAAAGTGAGAGTACCTCATTGCTTGTTGGTTTTCGTTGTATTCCCTAAACTCCGAACATGAACCCTTAATGTATATATGTGGCTTATGTGTGTGGGTGAGTGTCACTCTCACTCGGGTTCAATGCAAGAGATGGGGAAACGGAATACTGGATGAATGAAGTGTAAAATGTGTGGGTTGAACAAAAGTGTTCCCCAAGCGCAGGGAGTCTTTTGAGTGTCGTGTTTTACTTGGAAAAGTATTTCAAGGTCGTCTCCTCAGGGAAGGAAGGGAATTGTGTGAAAGTGATTTTGTAAAAAAGGAAAAGTGTAAAATCTTTTGAGTTGAAGTTTGGTTTGTGATTTGTATTTTAATGAAAATGAAACAGGAAACAAGTGTTGACTAATCCAAAAGGTTCACTCCAATGGGAATGTCAAGTCAACTCGAAACCTTCCTTCAATGGTGCATAGATGAACGATTGATTCGTGAGAAGCTCGGGACGAGATGGAAATGAGGATCCAAGCATAACCCGTGACAAGTTTACGGGATATCAAAGACTCACAACCATGTCCACACTCAACCCAGTCAAACCGAACCATTGTACATCGAGGGGAGGAAAGAAGATGAGTTGAAATGGCATACCCAAGAGGAGGTCTCCCTTGGATTAGCCAACTAAAAATCTAGCTACTCATGAAAGCAAGAAAGAATTGCATAATGTAAAGAGACATACTAAAGGAAAGAAGATTAGAACTTAGTTTAATGCAAGATTAATGGTAGATGAAGTGAAGAAAACTTAAATGCATTAATGGTAGATTCAAGAACATGAAACTAAACTTGCAATACACTTGAAATAAATAAGATTAAAGTGCAAGAATTAAGGATTACAAGATAATGAAATCTTGCTACAACTGAAATGGAGAAGAAAATGCAAAAACATAAATTTTATATTCTACTATTCATCTTCTTCCTTGGAGCTTTCTAAGCTTAGGTAGCCACCCTTCAAAGCTTTGTGGAATGCTGAATATATGGTGAAGGAGTGATGCATTTTCGTCCATGAGGGGTCCCCCTAGCCTGTGTGCAGGCCTCCCATCAATGGGAGGTGAGTTGATTGGCTTGGCAGGCTAGGAGAAGACTAGCTTGCAACTCCTTTAGCTCACCCTTCCTCTCCCATCCTCATTAATGCCATTGCCTCCAAAGTCTTCCACTAGGGTGTAGAAGACATGTATATATGTAAGGGATGTCAGGGGACAAGTGAGAGAATCAATGGTGGGACCCCCAAGCAAGTGGACCATGAGTTGCAGGCATTCTGGGAAAAACCTTCCGAAAGGTTTACCGGAACGTCAATTCCAGTAGACAAAACCTTCCGGAAGGTCTTTCGGAAGGTGACTGCTCTGGACCAGTTTTGCTAAAATTATCATAAATTTTGATCCAACCGTTGGATGGAGCTGAAATTTTGATACAATACAGAAGACATCTAGCTCTACAACTTTTAAGTTTTGTACTTTTTCAGATTCGAAGTGGATCACTGTCAAAAATTGGAAAAACACCGGTATTATGTCAAAACCTTGGGAAACCAGTGGGCTAAACCTTCCGAAAGGTTTATGGCCAAACCTTCCGGAAGTTTTTCATCCAAATTGCTTTTTTCTTGGTTTCTTCACCTTCCAAGCCTCAAAATCCTCATTTAATGTGTCCATCTCTTCACCACTCATTCATACTTAGTTGCAAGGTTATAAAATCCATCATTTACGCTATAATTACCTACAACATCAAAATTTCCACATTATTCAAAACTTCAACTAACTCTAAATAATTAAATGCAAAGTTAAGTTAAAAAGCATGAAATGAGGCCATTAAATATGCAATGTTTTGTGCTCATCACTCATCCCTCTAAGTAAGTAGAATTAAAGATTACGAAAGGTCAAAACAAGAAGACAATTGAAATTATAATAATAAATGCAAGGCTTGTTTCTTTACTAAAGTTCAAATGAAATACAACTCACCCTTCAAAACTCAAAGGAAGCTAGAAATGTGAGTTAAGTTCATCTTACTAAATAAGGAAGTAAGCTTAAGAAATGTAGAAGCTAGAGGTGTCTAAAATATTACAAGGCTTGGAGAGCAAATGGAAGAGAAAAATGGAATTCTAAAATTGATCCCCTTCTCCTAAAACATAGGGATTATTTATAGAGGGAGATGGGCAACAAAAGAGCCAAAAATCTGGAGCTTTAGGTGTGAAAACAATTTTCAAACTTCGGTAGGGGCGTCCGGATGGTGGTGGCAGGCATTCGGATGCCACTAATTTTCTGGTTTTGCAGAGTACTAAAATTGTTCATGGGAAGGGGCGTCCGGACGATGGTGGCAGGCATTCGGATGCCAGTTTTTGTCAGCCTCCATTGTTTGTGGCCTTCTGTCTAGGAATCTTAAGGCAGTTATAAGCGTCTGGACTGTGGTGGCAGGCATTCGAATACCAGTTTCTTGCTGGTTTTTCTCATTTTCTTGATTCCAATCCACTTTTTCACTTCCTTTTTCACCTCCAAACTTTTCCAAATTGTATTCTTGCTCTGCAATTCAAATTAGTGCCCAAATCTACCCTATACTAATTAAGTCATTTATTTTACAAACAATTGAGTATGAAATGTATGTAATTAACCTCTTTAATGTATATAAAAATGTCACTTTTAAAAGTTAATCACACCCCCCAACCTAGTTATTGTTAGTCCCTAATAATACAAGTAATAAAATATATAACCACATTCGTAGGTTTCACGATTGCATTTAGTCTATGCAACAAGCCGTTAAACCCTTAGGTCATCCTTAGTGGACGAGTTATGTCTCGTGAAGGTTTTCTGTGAAGGTACCTGCAAACTTCAATGATTAGAAGAAATGATTATGTGTTAGTTAACGATGTAATTATAATGGTAACTAATCATTTACTTTGAGTAATTCTCCTTAAAGCTCACAATTAGGACTACATGCTAAACTTCAGTATTCATACACTATACCTTTATTCAAAACTCGTGTGTATGTGTGTCATATCTATCTGGAGAATTTAACAAATAACATCCCTCTCTTCATAGCTTTTCATGGTTACCTTGAATGTCAATCCTTAATTGAAAAAACACTCTTAAAAGAATCACTCGAGTTTTATTGAATTGTCGCTCATAAATTACCTGTGAAGAGAATCATGTATTCAAAGCAAATTATTTCACATGTAAATTCAAAAGAATGGTTTTGAAGAAATGTCAATTTTAGCATAATCTCATGAAAGAAAATTAATACAAGATATAAGCAATTTCATTGTCATGCCCCTGAAATGATAAGGTAGAATTATATACCTGCACCCATCTTGAAATCAAATAGAACTTCCTTAGGGTTGTAACGTGGCCTGGGGTGATAGGTTAAAGAAATGAAGGGTCAAAGGAGTTCAAAAGGGTTAACCTGAATTATCACATATAAGTAAATTCCTTCACTCTTTCTTCAAATTTTTACTTTTGAATTATAAAAACCGGCCACCTCCCATTTCTAGGTTTTGTAGCTTTGATTTGAGCTTTATTTCTTTCACCCTTTTTCCACTTGCCTTCTTTCTTTTCTTTTCTTCTTTCTTTTCTTTCCCATAGCCTTCACTTGTATTTTGCTTTCTTTTTTTCCTTTTGCTTCTTCTTTTCCAAACATTATCACCACTGCATATCCCTTGATAAGAGCAATGCCTTAAATATAAATTCAGGATAACCAATGTAGGATTAAATTATTTTGAATTTGGCTTGGTCAAAAGTATGACTTAAGAAAGGAATTTTTCTTTTAATGGCTCAATAACGGTTGACTGTGGACATCCTTTAGAAAGAAATGGATACGGCTCAAATTTTTACAATAAATGGCCTAAGATCATTCTTCAAGAAGATGCATATGTACAATTCCAAAGAATGTTCATAGGGCATGCAATTTACGCCGATTGAACTCTTTTCTCACCCTATAAATACATAAGGACACCTCTCTTAGCCTCATTTCAACATTTCTAACCCTAGAGAGTCTTGGAGAGTAAGAAAGAAAGGGGAGAAACACAAGATCGAAGGGGATTTTCACATTGGATCGGATCAAAACCTCTAGTTTTTCACACAACACTAAGGAAGCAAGGTATGAGTTTCTTCCTAATCTTGTCCATTGAGACTAGGGTTTATATAAATGTATGTTTTGACTCTCAATCATAGATATTTGTTATTGAATCTTTGTTTCTTGATGTTCTTGCAAATCATATCATGTTTTGAATGAAGTTATGGTTTGATAGCCATAAAACCCTTGTTTTTAATCTCAAAACCCTTGTTTTTCAAGAAATAGAGATTTTTTCCTTGATATTCCATTGTTCTTGATTCAAAAACTCTAGTGCTTTATTTGGAACAATAAAATTATATCTTTTGATGATCTCTTGCTTATTTTCTTGAGTTGTTATGTTGGAAAAATACATGTGGAATTTGGGGTTCTTGCTTTACTTACGATTTGAGAAATTGGTTGAGTATTGTATCGATTATGTGGATGTTTTGATGAACATGGGTGACTGTTGACCGGGTATCGTAGAGTGGGTATATGCGTTTCTTACTCCGAGTGAGTTTGAAGGTTCTCTACCACTCATAGTGGGATTGGTGCATTGCGAGGACCAAACCACTATTCGCTCATGTGGTATCGAGGCTGAGAGTTAGTATACTATTCCTGGCTTGGATTGTCTCTGCCGATACGTCGGTATACGCCCTTCCTAAAGTTGTATATACTTGCGAGTATTGAGTGTGTGTGTGGGCCAGGATATTCTCAATGTGTGTATTCATACGAAATCTTACTTCCTACTTGAGATACAATCAGGAATAATGATACAAAATTGTTGGAAATGATATAAAATATTGGAAATGGTTCATTGTTTGAAAGTTGGTGTTACTTCTTCATTTAATTTATTGATACTTCGTAAACTTGAGATTGGATGAACTGTCACTATTTTCTTTCAAAAGTTATATATGATATTTGTGAAATGAGACCGACTTGTTTTATATGTTTTCAAAACCTTATTTGAGCTTGGGAGGATTTTTCTACAGAGCTTAGTGCTCATCCCCTACAAATAATATCTTTTTCAGATTATAGTTTAGAAGAAGAGCTAGGAATTGATGAACAAGTGGATTGGGAAGCCCAGATTGATGGGAACAGGGATCCCGAGGTGGACGTTTAGAGCTATTTCCCTTATGTTATAGATTGGGGGGCACATTTTGAGATAATGTTAAGGTTAATATTTTTTTTATTCCGCTGCAAGATAATAGTTGATTTTTGGGATGTAATCACCATAGTTTGGCATAATTATTATGGATGATGAATGAAAATTCGTTTATTTATGGATTTTGTTAATTGATCTCATTATATGAATGGTTATAGATAGTAATGTCTCCAAGGGTGGATTTTGGGGCGTTACAGCTATGTTTACATGGTTGATGGTAATAGTTTAGTTCATGCCTATTTGTGGAAATTGGGGCGTGATACACGTATTATGGAGTTGAGAGGGTTTAAAGCATGTCAAAAAGGGTGAATTTTGGGTTGAATTCGAAGTAGTTAGCATTAGCTACCTGAACAGTACCATCGCTTGAGCGGTTAGTCCCAACACTTCAGCGCTCTTCGGTTGGAATGTTAAAATAGTGAACAATCACATCTTTATCCATTACAAACCAAAACCTTTCACCTCCAAACCAAAAAAATCTTTCCTCACACCACTTTTCTACCTCGGATACTACACTTTAGACCAATTATTCTTAGTTTTTCTTTGGTTAAAAGTGAACCCATAGGTTATTAAGTGTTTCTCGATACATTTTTCAACAAAAATGGTTAGTGGTACGAAGCAAGCTTGGATCATTTTTTGCGATAAAGGGAACATATTTAGTACTAGTGTGACACGTGAGAGGTACTGTTATCTCTTCAAATATCTCTTAGTACTTGCAAAATGAAATGTGTTTCTTAATGAGATATCGAACACTTTTGTCCTTCGAGTTTTTGGTGCGAGAAGTTGGAGACAGGTAGTGACACGACCTGGTCCTGCCAAAATTGATATGGTTCAATAGTTCTATGCCTACATCCATGGGTTGAACTTAGAGCAAGACATATTTCATTTGTATGTCAGAGGTACACTTTTTGAGGTCTTTTCCACTATTACTGTTAAGTTGTTGGGTCTTCCCGAGGTACCACAGGATGCTTATAGAACTAGGGAAGAACAATTGCCACCGATTCGCATAGTGGCTACTGAGAGTATAGGGGTGTCTCACCCACCGAGCTACTCGCTAGGCAAGTTCTTTTAGGTGGACTTGACTAAGGGGTGTAATCCCCTTAATATGACCATGGGTGCGGACATTGACCCAAAGACCCACATTAGTGCTCTCTCAATACATGAGTACATCTCCATCATGCTATTGGTACGAAAGTCACCATCGATTTGCCTGCATTGATCTTTGGAGTTATCTGATGGGCCTTTGAGAGTAGCAAGAAGAGTGATGAACTTCCCTTTAGTTCTTTGATCTCTCGATTGTGGTCAAAGAAAATAATCTGAGCTCTACCTACTGAATGGGTGTAACCATCGAAGAGCTTTATTGGTTCTACCTTTATTTCCTAGAGCATTTTACGTGCTCATATCTTGTTTCACCTAGAGTAAGGAAAGGGAGCCAGTGCGGACTTGAGGTGGGATTAGATTGATGAGGATTTGACTCATACCTCAACTTCCACCAACATCATCTTCACCTCCACCTCTACCTTCTATCTTCTACTTTAGGTATTCCTAGCAGTTCTTTTATTCCACCACCACCCACCATTGCTGACACATGCCTTAGCACCTTCACAACACCACCACCACTTTTCCGAGCAATCAAGGTTATGGATATATTGATTTATATCATGATGAGATTAGATGATCACTAGAAACAAATTCAGGAGAGGTTTGATAAGATTGGGGTTGATGTATCTGTTTTGGCCTCCAAGGTTGATGTCTTGAAGAAAGCACATGAACAATAGGTGGTTAATTTTTGGACCTGAGACTGGACAAAACAAGGGTTTGGTGAGGACTCTTATTCGCCAAAAGGAGTGGGAGAAGGATAAGGAAGAGAAGGAAGGGAGATAAAAAGAGAAAAAAAAAACGGAAGGATAAGGGAAAGAAAAAAATGGGTGAGTAACTGACCACCAGATTTATGACCATGATTTATGTGACGCCCCAAAATCTGCTTTGTTTAATAACACTTACTGATGACCATGACTTATGTGACGCCCCAAAATCTGGGGTCCTTTTTCAATCCGTTGATCAACCATCAACCCGCGGAAATACCCATGAGTACCATATAACTCAATGCCACATCGTTACATCCCATTCACCGGAATCATAACAAAACAGAATTTCGATAGAGTCTTCTTTGTACGAGAGCTCTACCCAATATAGAACCTGTTCATATATTAATTGTACGACCATTCCAAGGTCTACATCCTAAGTCTAAGACTTAAAATTTAACCATTTACATTATCCAAAGAAAAGAGCTTAAGATGTGAAGGCTCAGCAATGTTACAGTTCAAAATTCAACTTTTGGGAAAAGGTACCAATACCTCGTGTAAGTGGTACCGGTACCTAAGCCCTCTAGTTGTCAGGTACCGGTACCTATAAGACATGATGCCGGTACCTGGGCCCCTGACGGTGTGGTACCGGTACCTGTGAGCATAGGTACCGGTACCTGAGCCCACTGTCATCGGGGTACCGATACCTATGAGCCTAGGTACTGGTACCTAAGCCCACTGGAAGCTAGGTACCTGTGAGGTACCGATACCTCGGCCCAGATTTCCCCAATTTCTTAATTTTCAACTTTTAACCATACAATCTCCTACAATACCCATTACATTCATTTGTTTACAAAAGAATAGTTCTCCAAGAGTGTCCCATTACATGCTTTTGTCAAAGTACAAAGGTTGTACATATTTTATACAAGGTAAAAACAAAAATATACAGGGGATACAAAATGTGATTTAAGAGCCACAACCCGGCTCTGTCATCAATACGGGCCCAAGTGAGGGTCATCCGCTGAAACTTATCTAACACCTGAAATGTATTCTCATAAAAGGTGAGTCACGCTCAATAGGGTATCTCCTAAGGAGGTCACTCCACAATTCAGATGCATATGAAATATCACATGCAAGTCATCATATCAAGCATTCATTTAAACACATACATTTCATAGATGAATGCTACAATTTCATGTCATGTCATGAGATGGAACTCACACATGCAATGTAAACCCGAGCCCTTCACCAGCTCCCATAACACATGTCATGTCATGCGTATGCATCCCCACATTCCAAGCCCCCGCCATTGATGTTAGACATTCAATTACCATTTTATAAAACTTTGTGTCTTTTTGGGTGGATAATATATAGACATCACACCAAAGGATTACCAAACCCACACGGCATTCGAGGGCATCTCACCTCAGGTTTCGAGTACACCTACAGACTTTTTCAGAATTTAACCACAGGGCAAATGAGTGAACCAAGTAACCAGGCATTGCACCTAAGGGAGAATTTATCCCTTCTTGCTACACCTGACACGTATTTTCAATACAACCTGTGCGACTCAGTCAAACTTCGGTCCAACCTTGCCGGGCCCACGTATCAACCCATCGAGGATGGTGTTTGATAAAAAACATGCACATGCACATACACACCCACACTCATATTGAATGCCCACGAATGCGATGCTATCAGTACATATGCAAATGTAATGTATAATTACATTTAATATCATTATGCAGTCAAATTGTATAATTGTAATTTATATTACATGTTCATTATATCATAAGACATATAATGAACATATCCTTTTTCCCCAAACAATACCAAGCATGTTACATGTGATATTAATCCAATTAACATACTTGAATTCGTAAGCATTTTATCAAACACTTAACATGCAAAATTATGTAAACACATAGCATGCCTCAACAATCCATTTCTTGAAATCCAAACCAAGTAACTTCATCAAACCCAAATTAAGCAAGAATTGGTTTAAACATGTTCTCATACCGATTGTTCATAAACCTAGTTCGGAGGGAACCTTAACACTTGTAACGTATGTTCACGTAGTAGAAGCCCTAAAGACCCAAAATCAAGCCTCCCAAGCTTTATCCCGAAATTCCCTTTTTTTTTTTTTGTGATTTTGGAGAAAAACACGATCTTTGGTGTGGTTTCGTAGCTCTCGAAGCAATCCAACAGTTGGATCTTCGTAGATTGGAGGAAGAAGATGGAAGAAACTTGAGATTTTTTCTCTTTTCCCTCTCTCTCTTTTTTGGAAATGAAAGTGAAGAAATGGGGGAGAAATTTGATTTTTTCCCCTTCAAATACCCCTTGAATGCTTGGCTCATAAGGCACCACGCGTCTCGGTTTTCTGATCTAATTTTATTCCAAATCAATTAAATCTCACCCTGTGTTAAGTTCAATACATTTTTATTAAACTAAATTTAAATTATTTTTTTCAGGTCCCGTGAATAAAATCTGATCACGTTTAGCTTAATCGCTCAACGCCCGATAACCTCATAAAACGCAAAAAAATCCGACTATCTTGAAATTCAACGAAAATTGACTGGGTAGCTAGATTTCGCGATACGAATCCAAAGGTGAGGTCTGTTTCGCCATCCGAGTTCTAAAAAAATTGGGTTTTTAACCCGCACCATAACAAAAAATTACCGTTTTGCCCTTTTTAATTAAATTTTAATTTTCCCAGATTTTACAATTTATCTTTCAAATACTCTGAGTTTAACAAGGTTTATGTTTAGTGTTTGTTTTGCAGGACTTAGTTATTTTAAAAGTTCATATTCATGAAGATGAGTCATGATATTAGAATGAGACAACGACATTGTAGTTGAGTTTAGAAGTTTAGGTTACGATTCATTTTTATTGTGGTTTTTGAGTTTCAATTTTAAAACTTTTTACTCTTATATGTCTTATCTTGGAATTGAAAAAAAGTGTGATTATTAAGAAAAATATTTTAGTAGGAAAATTTCATGTGGTCACTATATATCTTGTATCTAAACTAAATTCATGGTCAAAAGGCTAATGATCGATTGAAGACCGAAGCAAGATATGGTGAAGAAGCTCAAGCTACATAGCAATACTTTAAAGACTTCTTAAATCCTATGAAGCTTAGGTGAGGTTAGTTGACCAAGTCACCTAGTTGTACTAGTTTGGTTTAACTTAGGTTGTAAAATTGAATTTAGATTGTGAGTATTTAATCCATGCATGACTCATATATTTTTGTTGTTCAAATATTTTTGAAACTTTATGGTTTTAGTTTTCGAAAATGGTTTTTAAAAAGAGTTATTGGATAGAGATTTGGTACTTACACCTCTTGGTACTTAGAGAGTTGCTTTACAGTTTTATTTTTTGAGAAAACCAATGTAGCGCTCTCGAGACTTGTGAATTTGAGTAGAGCTAGAAAAGAGTTTCCCAATAGCCAGCGCTTGAGCACAACCCATTGGGAAGGCTATCATCTTGCTTTCTAGTAGCCAACACTCTTCGCCAATCTATGTGACACGAAAAAGTAAAACTGGATTTCAGCTTTAGGGACTTTATCAAAGCAACCCCACCCAAAACTATGGCAGGT
Source organism: Ilex aquifolium (assembly GCA_951799425.1). Classification (NCBI taxonomy): domain Eukaryota; kingdom Viridiplantae; phylum Streptophyta; class Magnoliopsida; order Aquifoliales; family Aquifoliaceae; genus Ilex; species Ilex aquifolium. Next base: position 31,159,511 of record OX637391.1, read on the forward strand.
AATCTAGAAACTCAAAACAACCTCTAAAGTGAAACATTTTTGTTGGAGAGCATGTCCAAATGCTTTGGCTATGCAACAAAATCTCTTTAGGAGGAAATGTGCCTCTACCCCAATATGTCAAATCTGTAAAATAGAGGACGAAATTGTGGAGCATACACTTTTTACATGTGAATGGACCCATAGAATTTGGTTTGGAATGAACATGAGCTATAGAGTTAACATAAGAGTCATGATCTTCGTAAAAATAGCGGACCTTAACCTAGATAGAGGATAATAAAGTGGTTACAGTTGGGTGGAATATCTAGAAAGGAAAAAATGAGGCCATTTTCCAATAGGCCATCCCAAACCCTTTAGTTATTGTTATTTGATCCCAAAATGCTAGAAGTCAACACTTTGACTGCATATGAGAATGCCCTAAATTGGGAGGTTGCTGTCTTTATGGAGGACATTAGATCTGTTGCCAAGAATATGCATTTGCGATTCTACTATAAGCCTAGAGCTTATAATAGGGTTGCTCATTATGTCGGAGCCAAAATGATGACCAATTCCCTACCTTCGAATTGGGTTGGCAAGGAACCAAATTAGTTGAAGGCAATTTCGATAAATAATTATAGTTTGATGCATGGAAGTTAATACAAATACATATTTTTTTATTAGAAAAAAATTTGCATTTTACAATATTGTTCTCTTTATGTTAACTCTACAATCTTAAATATGGGTAAGTTTTTCAAGTGGGTCTCACGAAATGTAATAATTGCATTTGAGATTGACTTGAATGTCCTTCACATCTATTTAGGCCACAAGGTATTAAAAAATGCAATATGATAATTTATATTTCTTGTTGTCCCCACAATAAAAAGAAAAGATGTTATATGGTGTCAATTGACTTTAATACCCTTGTCTTGGTGTAGAACATAGGCATTGGAAGAGATAATATTTTAATTTATCATTGTAATACCATGTGTTAGTTTATTTACCTCATTATGGTATTAATTAAAGCCTCCTACGTTGGTATATTTGCACTGTAGCATTGGGCCAATGTTATTTTTACATTTTTGTACCGACAATAACACAATAAACAAGGTATGAGTGGACCTCATATACTATTTTACTCTATTATACTCCATAATACTCTTCTTATCCACAAAACAAACACACCATTATTCTATTATCAATTGTGACGCTCTAAGCCTATATCTTACAATACTATTCACCTTGGACTAGATTTGCAACGTATATGACTATTTTATCTAGGGAGAATTTCTCCCAGACCCTTTGAAATTTATTATTTAATCACTTAGACCCCTTGATATTTAAAATATTATACACAGACCCCCTAAGTTTTGTACGTATGTGATACTTAGACCCTGCCGTCAATGTCTATTAGAATATCTGTTAGTAAATTACACCCAGACCCTTTGAAGTTTGTATGCGTATAATATTTAGACTCTTCAAGTTTAAAATGTTATACTTAGACAAAAAAAAATAATCTTATAAAAGATAAAATATTAAATATTTTAAATTTTATAACCAAAATTCATTTTCTATTATATTATTTATTGATATAAAATCAAAAATAAAAATATTATTTTTTCAATAAAAAATCATAATTAGTATACAATTATACTAAAAAAATAAAACTAAAAAAATAAATAAGGGGTCAAACTGTAATGACCACAATGTCTTCTATCTTTAATTGGGATAGTTTGGTCATTTCATAGATATATTTAAACCCTTCAAGTTTAAAATGTTATACTTAAACAAAAAAAATACTCCAATCAAAGATAAAATATTAAATATTTTAAATTTTATAACCAAAATTTATTTTCTATTATATTATTTATTGATATAAAATCAAAAATAAAAAATATCATTTTTTCGTTAAAAAATCATAATTTATATACAATTATACTATTTATTAAAAGTTCAAACTACTTCAATTAAAGATATAATGTGTTCATTATAGTTTGATCGCTTGTTTATTGTTTTAGTTTTATTTCAGTGGATATTATAATTATATACTAATTATGATTTTTTTAACAAAAAATTAAATTTTTATTTAGATTTTATATCAATAAATGATATAATAGAAAATAAATTTTGGTTATAAAATTTAAAATATTTTATATTCTATCTTTAATTGAATTATTTTTTATCTAAATAGAACATTTTAAGGTTAAGGGGTTTAAGTATTGCACACTTATAAATTTCAGAAGGTCTGAGTGTAATTTATTAACAGATATTCTAAACTGAGATATGAGTGTAATTCTCCCTTTTATCTATTTTAGGAGAATTACACTCAAACTCTCTTAGGTTTTTCACTTAATCACTTAAACCACTGATATTTAAAATATTACATACAAACTTCCTGAGGTTTGTACGCGTGTAACACTTATACCCCTGTTGTCAATATCCATTTGTATATCCGTTAGTAAATTACATCCAGACCCACTAAAATTTGTAGGCGTGTAATATTTAGACCCCTCAAGTGTAAAATGTTATACTTAGACCAAAAATACTTCAATCAAAGATAGAATATCAAATATTTTAAATTTGGACAAATTCCAATTTACCCCATCGTGGTTTTTGCCTTGAGCAGATGACCCCCCTATGATTTGAAAATATGCACATCACCACCCTGTGGTTATGGACCAAACTGCAACTCTCACTCCGTTAAACGGTGATTGTAAAAAGATTACAATACCCTCAAATATATATGTCGTCTACCCAAAAATCTCAGCCCTAAATGTTGTCTACCCAGGAACGCCTGAAGTCTCTCTCTATCAGCCCTTGAACCCACTAAATTTTAGGGCTTCGATTTCCTTATGAATTGAAGTTAGAGTTTCGATTTCTTGATGATTTGAAGTTAGGGCTTCGATTTCTTGATGATTTGAAATTAGGGCTACGATTGACTAGTTAAATAGGCAGAAGATTTTGATTTTTTAAGAAGATTCAGGGTCAAAAATAAGGTTAGCTAATTTTCAGTTTTCCTTATATGCTAAGTTATGCATCGAGTTATGTGTGTGAAAATCTTTATCACTTTTTCATTTTTTGTTTTGTTTTGGTGGCATAGATTTGTTGTTTATTGGCTTAGTGGTCCTACCACTAAGGATTTCCCTTTTAAATATTTGGTATTTTTGGATTTGTGGTCATACCAACGGTTCCATCTGTGGATGTTTTTTCTAGTTTGTGATCCTACCATATGTTGTATGGTGATTTTGGATAGGTAAAAGGGGACCGAGGTTTCCCCACTGTTTTGTTTATTAATGTACATCTTTTAATGCAGAATGGATTAGAACAAATTTGCTGTCGAACTGCATCATGGGGGAAAGTTCACGCGGACACCAAAAATTGTTTACAAATGTGGTACTGTAAGTATTATTGAAGACTGCGAACCAGAAAAATTTTCTTGCTTGAGATTATAGACATGTATGTATCATTAGGAGGACAAAAGTGGTACTGTAAGTATTATTGAAGACTCCAATACTGCTGCTGCCTCTAATTTTGTTGTTGCCTCTACTGCTGTTGCAGCCTCCACTGTTGGTCCAACCTCTACTATTGCTGCCTCAACTATTGTTGCCTCCAATGCTGCTACTGCCTCTACTGCTACTGCAATCTCCACTACTGGTCAAGCCTCAACTGCTGGTGCAGCCTGCATTGTTGGTTGTACGAGTGGCACAGTTGGGAGAGGTTTTGGGAGTGGTGTCATTGACAAGTATATCCAACTTGATCCAACTGCTAATAATGTGCACAAAACAAGTATATCCAACTTATTGGATAGAATTAGGGCTAATAAAAGGTCATAATTCAGTCTGAATATTTTTTATCTATGTTATATCAAAAGAGCCTTTTGGAAATATGTTATGTGCTCTTTTGATTGTGCACATTCTATGTGCTCTTTTGATTGTAGAACATGTATTTCCTTTTTGGTTATATGAGAAAATGGTTGTGAAAATTTTGCTCTTTTGGAAAATTTTTGTACAACTAGCTGATGGTTGTGACTTATGGGAATTTGGTATTTATATGTCCAACAATCCATAGATGTTTGTGACCAAAATGTCTGATATTGTGTCAAATAGACATTCCATTAGATAAAACACCTTCACATTACATTAAAGACAAAGTAGTCATTCAAAACATAGACAACATGTTTTTAGTTCTTACTTAAGACTAAAACCAACACTGCCAAACAAATTACAGGTACAATAAACATTCTCCTTATCATAGACTTTATGGGCCCTTGATCAGACTTCATGGCCTCTTGATTAGCTTCAATCATCATCACCTTATTGCTTATTTTTGTAATTTCATCATTATTTGGAGTGGTAGGCATACCAGTCGAGATGCCCGAAACTGAAATGGGATAACATCATGCCCAAAATTCACAATTTTTAGTCCTGCAAACATAATACAATCTTCCCTTCGACGGTTTCTCGGAATTAACTACTTTGATTATCGCTTTACGCCTACACCCATATATTTGGGTATTGAACCTCAAATCCATAGGCTCCCCTCCCCTTGAGTTGCTCGAGTATGACATCTAATTATAACAAAACATTATTATGAAGATGTTACACACATTTTAAATGAGAATAATTAGAATAAGAAAAGCATAATCTTTATTATAGTAATTTATTAGTCATTATATTACTCAAAAAATATGCTTAAATAAATTACATTTTTTATGGTAGCTTCTTTCCTCCAACTATAGCAACCAACAATACTCTAGCTCCAGAAAGCAGCAAGTCCAACCTTTCGAAGGAAATGAAGAGCTCAAGCTTTTATCATAGCATTAGAGGGTCATTTTTGACATTTGTGTATATTTATTTTGGAGGGAAGCTGATTTCTTCGTTCATCAATCGTCAAACCAGCGTGTCCACTCCACTTTCGTCTGTTATGACGGAAAACGTAAGAGTTGCAATTTAGTCCAACCACCGGGGGGGGGGGTAATGTGCATATTTCCAAATCATAGAGGGGTCATCTGCTCAAGGCACAAACCATGAGGAGGTAAACTGGAATTTGTCCTTTAAATTTTACAACTAAAATTCATGTTCTATTATGATATTTATAGAAATAAAATTAAAATTAAAAATCTATTGGAAAAATTTCAGTCACACCCCTCCTAGTTTACTATATCTTCAAGGACACCCCCTATATTGTCAAAAACATCACTGACATCCCTTCTAATTTATATTTAAACATCACTAACACCCCTACCATTAAACTACAATTTCTAACAAAAAAAATTCATCTAAAATACCAAAAATGTACCTACATAAACCTCAAGTAATTTTTCTGCATAAAATTTTATTAAAATTTGAGTCGATTAAAATTTATTTTTTTTAACATATTAAAATTCGAGCTTATTAAAATTTATTTTTTACGTATTAAAATTTGAGCTGATTTGAACTCTACCCGAGTTATTAGCGCTGATTAAAATTCGCTTCGAGTCGATTAAAATTTATATTTTTTTACTTATTAAAATTCGTGTCAATTAAAATTTGAGTCAATTAAAATTTATATTTTTTTATGTATTAAAATTTAGGCCGATTAAAATTCAATGCGAGTGGTTGTAGTTATCCTATGTTAAAAAAAAAAAATCAATGCGAGTTGATTAAAATTTGATTTGAGTTTTAGTTGTAAAATTTTAATTAGCCCAAATTTTAATACGTAAAAAATATAATTTTTAATCGGCTCAAATTTTAATATGTAAAAAAATAAATTTTAATTAGCTTGAATCGAATTTTAATCGACCCAAATTTTAATACGTAAAAAAAATTAGAAAACAGAGGGAGTCTCATTGAAGATATACTTATCTAGAGGGGGTGTGGATGAAGTTTGTTCTCAAATATATCATGGGCAATTTAGTAAAATTGCATTTTAGTTAATATTTTTAATCTGACAAGGGGTGTCAGTGAAGATTCAAAAAATAGAGGGGGTGTCTTTGAAGATATGGTAAACTAGATGGGAGTGTGGTTGAAATTTTCCCAAATCTATTTTGTTCTTAAAAAATCATAATTAGTATACAATTATACTATCTATTGGAATTTAATTTGGTCATTTAAATGATCAAATCAAACGACCTAAATTAAAGCTAAAATATATATTGTGTCCATTATAGTTTGACCTCTTGCTTGATTTTTTAGTTTTATTCCAATAGATAGTATAATTTTATACTAATTATGATTTTTTAAGAAAAATTAGATTTTTATTTTTGATTTTACTTCAATAAATGACATTATAGAACATGAATTTTAGTTGTAAAATTCATATTATATTATGAATGACTTAGACCTCTTGTGTGATTTTTTAGTTTTATTCTAATAAATAATATTATTGTATACTAATTACAATTTTATAAAAAAAATTGGTTTTTTTTTTTGATTTTATTTCCATAAATGATACAATAGAACATGAATTTTGATTTTAAAATTTAAAATATTTGATATTCTATCTTTGATTGATTATTTTTGATTTAAGTATAACATTTTAAATTTAAGAGGTCTAAGTATTATATGTTTATAAATTTTAGAGGGTCTAAGTATAATTTACTAATGAATATATCATATATTAACAGATATTTGATGGTAAAGGTCTAAGTGTTACGCGTGTACACATTTCAAAGGACTTGTGTGTAATATTTTAAACATTGGGAGTTTTAGTGATTAATGCTCCGTTTGGTATGATGGAAAAATGGAAGGATGAAAAGTTAAAAAGGATAAATAAAACATCATGCTTGATAATGAAGGAAAATAGGAAGGATGAAAAAGTGGATGAATTAATTTTCTTTCCAACTCACCAAAATCAATCCCTCCAAAATCAGAAGGAAAGTGTATAAAAAGTTAATTATTTGTGTTGAGATGTATCTTATTTGTCTATATGTCTTTTATATATATATATATATATATATATATATATATATATATATATATATATATATATATATATATATAAAATAAAGTAGCTTACAATTCAAATCTCAAAAGATAAACAAAATGACTTTTGCTATTCGCGGTTGAGATCGCTTAAAATTTTACTTTAAAGTTAATCTAACGGCTAATATTAACACCCTAAATTAATAGGAAAAATAGGGCCATAAGGGTGTGTTTGGAGTGATTTTTTAAAAGTATTATTAAAAATTATTTTTCATAAGTACTTTAAAAAAAATAATAGTGTTTAAAACCGCTTCACCACTACCTCTACCACCACCACCACCGCCGCCGCCACCACCGCCGCCGCCACTGCAGCCGTCGCCGCCACCACCGCCACAACCACCATCGCCACCACCACGACCACCACTGCCACCGACACCACCACCATGACCACCCCCCCCCCCGCCACTGCCCCCACCGCCACCGTCGCCACCACCGTCACCATTCCCACCACCACCGGCACCACCACAGCCACTGGCACCACCGTCACCACCATCACCATCGCCACCGCCACCACCACCACCACCTCTCACTCCCACTACAAACCGATATTTAAATTCTTTTATTTTTTCTCTATGTTTGTAATTTGATTTTATATATGAATACAAATATGTTTATTGTTTACCATTTTTTATTACACCGTGCCTTCAGGCATAGACAATAACTAGTATATAATAAAGTAGCTTACAATTCAAATCTCAAAAGATAAACAAAATGACTTTTGCTTTTTCGGTTGAGATCGCTTTAAATTTTACATTAAATTTAATCTAACGGCTAATATTAACACCCTAAATTTAATAAGAAAAATAAGGTCCTAAGGGTGTGTTTGGAGTTACATTTTAAAAGTACTTTTAGAAATTATTTCTCATAAGTACTTTAAAAAAAAAAAAAAATAATGTTTGAAACTGCATCACCACTACCTCTACCACCACCGCTGCCACCACCACCACCGTCACTGCAGCAGTCGCCGCCACCGCCGCCGCCGCCATCCCGCCACCACCACTGCTGTCGCCACCACCACCACCGTTGTAACTACCACCGTCGCCACCATCGTCGCCATCACCACCACCATCGTCACCACCACTGCCGCCGCCACCACCACCATCACCATCGCCGCCGCCATCACCTCCACTACGGTCATTGCCACCCACCACAACCATCACCGTCTCCTACCACCACCACTGCCGCCCACCACCTCTCACCCCCACTACAAACCAATGCTTAAATTCATTTATCTCTTCTCTATATTTATGATTTGATTTTGGATATGAATACAAATATGTTTATTGTTTACCATTTTTTATTACACTGTGCCTTCAGACACAGACAATAACTAGTATATATATATTATGTATACATTAATTTCATATAAAAAGATAATGATAAAATATGTATTTATATATATATATTTTAAAAAATTTAAAAATAAAAAATAAAAAATATATATATTTTTTCATCTTAGTTAGGGGTGAAAATTTTCAACTAAATACGGTAACACGACTAGAACTCGACATGAATTTTATGACACGAACTTGAAAATGACTCGACACGAACTTGAAAATGACTTGACACGCAAACAAGAAATATAAACGGCTCATATCCAGTTCAATTCGTCAAACTCAAAATTGACATCATCAACCCGTTTATTTAAAAATAAACACTTTCTCTATTTTCTCGTTTATATGGTAATACGAAACTAACATATTTAACATGGATTCAGTTAAGTGAAAATAGAATATTAGCATTAAATTTTTTATTTAAAGTTTATGTGAGTCAACACGAATACGAACACGAACACGACACGAAAATAAACAGATCAACTCAACATGACATAATTAGTTAACTAAGTTGAGTTATGTTTGACTAATGTTCGACACAAACTCGCAATGACTCGACACGAACCTGACACTACACGATTTGATTGTCACCTCTAATCTTATCCAGCACAAAAAAAAAAAAATAATCATTTTTATTTTCCATTCATCCTACCAAACACAAAGGAAAAAAAATGTATCATTCATACTTTGAAGGATAGAAAGTGTATTTCTCTTCCTTTCCATTATTCTTACCAAACGGAACATAAGTGATAAATCTCGAGGCTAGATGTAATTATCTCTATATTTATTATATGTATAGGTCAGTTGTAAGTGAAAATATGGTGAAAAGCTCGAAAAATATGAGTGAATTTGTAGGAAATTTTTTTTAAAAATGAAACCTAAATCAATATTCAGATTCGGCCACCATCAAAATTTACCAAAGCACCCCCAAATTCCAGCTTTTGTCACCTCTCTCCTGCCCCATTCTAGTCACTTCAAAACCTCAAACGGCTAAATACCAAAAATCCATCCAATTTCGGAGGTGCGCAAATTATTTTCCATGCCAACAGACCGCGCACATTAGCCCAACTAATCACCTCCCGCCACCTCACAATAAATTTCGCCACCTATTTCCCCGCGACTCCCTCTCCCTCTCCCTCTCTCTCTCTCTCTCTTCCTCTCCATTCCCATTGCCTTTCTTACAATCGCTTCATCAAAACCACTGTTCAAAAGACTGAAACTTTAATTCCGAATTCACCCCAAACAATTTTTATATTCCAGTTCCGACCCTTGATTTCCCGATATGGCTCCGTCCAGCTCGTCACTGTCACGTCGGGTGTCGCCGGCGCAGAAACATATCCACCATTTTGTTCGCCGCCGAGCGGAGCATCCGGAAAGCCGATTGCATTTTCCCGCGACGAGGAAGTACCGGTCGATGGAGGAGATAATGAAGATAGCCAAGTACGCGGTGGTGGATCGGGAGGACTATAGCCACGTTTTCTGCGAGCAATGCCACTCCGATGACCACGACGACGAGCTTCTTCTCTGTGATAAATGCGATAAGGGATTCCATATGTTGTGTTTGAGGCCAATTGTTGTGCGTGTGCCCATTGGGCCTTGGTATTGCCCTACCTGCTCTGATCATCATCGTCATCGTCATCGGCCCCTTAAAAGTACGAAATTATTTATATATATGTATCTATATATTGAGTTTTTGTATCTACGCATGTATGAATGTGAATGGATATAATGTAAGTTTTGATTGATTCAGGTTTTTCCCAGACTAAGATTATTGATTTCTTTCGGATTCAGAAATGTAATGAATCATGGGGGAAATGTATGTCACCGCAAGGTAATTTTTATTTTCATTTATGATGATCATGATTGGTATTGTGATATTTTTCTTTTATGATATCAACAATGTATCACGCCGGGAACAAATTTAGGCAGTAATTTTTCAAATGTTCGTTTTTATTATCAATACAGTACAGGTTATTCAAGAAAAATCTAGTAATAACGTAAAAACGTAAAACAAATAGTCCATTTTTTATTTAAAACAACAGTGTAGTCTAATGTATATTTACGAGTAATATACGGATTCAACAATTTTCAAACATCTTGACAATAACAAATTTATATTTTAGTTATTATTTGTTATTTTCATTCCACATGTATATATATATATATCAAGTAATCTTTCTCTCCTGCCAATAGCTACTTATGTCTTTTAAGTTATTTAATGATAGTGGTGGTTTGAAGAGATATTTTTAAGAAGGGATATTTATATCTTTTTGATTTGTTAAATAATAATAATGTCATTAATTATTTTAAGAAGGGTATATTGATCAAGTTTTTCAAGATGGGTGACTTTGTCAATGGAACAAATATAGATACATATTACTTTAATAAATTGTTAGCTTCTTTGGTTGTTCGTGCAATGAGCTTAATCTAATAATTGAAGCGAAATGGTTTTTAACCATGCAACAGTGGCACTAGCACTAGGTAATCTCATTTTATGATTTGGTCGAGGAAAAAACATCAATAATGGATGTGCAACTTCGTTTAGAAAATTTACATTTTTATTGCAACTGCTATCGGTTGGTTGGGTTTCCTTCAAGAGTTGGATCTTCGTAACAAAGAAAATAATTAGATTCTTTATTCTTGTGGATGAAGAAACAATTGAAGTCATGGAGTGTTGTATGCTCTACGGATTGCTTCTCATAAAATGATTGTGTGCCATGATGGAGATTTATTAAGTTTACAGATGTCACTATCAATTTGGAAGTTTTGGTGATGACATATTTACAGTCCATATTTCATTCAGAAATTTGTTGATGTCTTGTGGATAAGGTCCAGGAAAATTAACAGAAAAGTTATGCGGGACTCCTGGAGTGTGTTTCATGTTTGTTCCCATCACACTGAATTACTGCAGTCATTCATTAGTTTCAAGCAATATAGCTATTTTCCTACAGAAGGGCATCTACGTGTCACCGTTTTTAGCTAAAACCCTCACCCGAAATTATATGCTCGTTTAAAACAGTAATTTGCTAGTTTTATGTATAATTGGGTTTTAATGTTAGCTATAAGAAGAATGCATATGTGAGGTGCGCGTGAGATGATCATCAATCGTTTGCACTTGCATGAGTGGGTTAGTACTGCCTCTAGCTGGGGACTCTATATACCACATCAGCATGGCATAGGCCTTCTCAATATAAGAAGTTACAAGTTACTGCCACCATTAGCATCAATATTTTCTTTTCCTGCTAACAAGATCTCCAAAATGTGTCACACTTCACGAAAACATCTTAGGCTCATTATATGAACTCCTCTAGTGCGTGTAATCTAAGGACCACACACTTTATTTAACAGCTTAGACACAAACCCACCAAACTAGTTGATATGAAATCTCTCAGAAAAAAAAAAGAATTAAAATATGATCAGTACTTATTTATGAGAACTTGAGATTGTCGGTGTCAGGTGGCCCAATCCTTGTGATGTGATGCATGATTTGTCTTCTTGTCCTCTTTTACTTCCTCTATAAGGCTGCTGTCACTGAATTACTATGTATAACTCCACATCATCCTGTTATTTTGTTCCACTCATCAGACTTTTTCTTAATTTTTCAAAATCAAACCAACTTAAACTTTCCCCTCCGAAAGGCCTTCAATCCTTCTCCAACATGTTATACCCTTAATTCTACAAGCTTTTATGATTTTCATCCACTGCTTAATCAACTGTGGAGAGCGCCATTCTTGATTTCCTAAAGCTTTCCTACATAGCTAGTATTTGTTTTCCTCCTTTAAAGTAGTACTAGCTAGTTCCTAGACATCTAATTTTTCTACTCTTCTGCATTTTCTTACGGGTAGTATATAGTCATAGACTGGTGATATGTGGTTTGTACTTTTAAAATTTAAGCTGTGAGCAGCACTAACTTTGTGTAGAGTGACTATGAATAGTTTGCTTACAACTTCTTAATATTGCATTTAATTGGTGATGATATTAATTCAATGATTGTCCTTTGTTTCTTGTGGCTTGGCTGCTAGACGCTAGAAAACGCCGCAGACGTTGTGGTACATTAGTGGTGCACAAGAAACGTAGAAGACTATTGTCATTTACTTCAACTGAAGATCCTGCTCGAAGGCTGGTACAAATGGGTTCTCTTGCTTCTGCTTTAATAGCGTTGAACATGGAATTCAGTGATGATCTCACTTACTTACCGGGCATGGCTCTTAGATCAGCAAATCAGGCAAAGTTTGAAAATGGTGGCATGCAGGTTGACTTGAAACTACAACCTTAATTCCAATTTTTCTATCGCTGCTATCTTTTGGGTTTTCATTCAATATATCTGCTGTTTTTTGTAGGCCTAAGAATGTATGTGTATCTGCTGTTATTTATTTTCTCTATGATTTCATGATTAATGAGTTATGTGGTTTTCCTGTTAGATTCTCTCCAAAGAAAATGCAGAAACAGTGGAACACTGTAGAGCAATGTACAAGAGAGGCGAATGCCCTCCCCTTGTTGTAGTTTTTGATTCATGTGAAGGGTATTTATTCTGCTTACTTCTGTAGTGTGAATTTTATTAACTGGAATGCATATGGAATATAATTGTGTTGAATATTTGTTTAATGCAGTTATACAGTAGAGGCTGATGGATCTATAAAGGATATGACATTTGTCACAGAATACACAGGCGATGTGGATTACATTAAGAATCGAGAACATGATGACTGTGATAGCATGATGACCCTTCTTTTAGCAGCAGACCCATCCAACAATCTTGTCATCTGTCCTGATAAACGGGGAAACATTGCCCGCTTTATTAGTGGCATTAACAATCACACACCGTAAGCCTGTGCCCCTACCTTGCTTCCTTTTTCTTACACAGAAGTCCTCTCCTGCTTTTCTTCTCCTTGTATCATGAGTTTATGTCCATTTGTGAGGCTTTGATTTCTGTACTTTGCGGTTTGAGCTATCAAACTTGACCTCCAGCGAAAATATTCAAAGATCCTATCTTTATTCTTCTTAAGTTATTTTGCACACATGCGAATATTTAATCCATTGTTCTTCAATCAAATCCAATTTTGTGCAGGGAGGGTAGGAAGAAGCAGAATCTTAAATGCGTGAGATACAGTGTGAATGGTGAATGCCGGGTGTTTTTGGTTGCTACTCGTGACATAGCTAAGGGGGAGAGGCTATACTATGACTATAATGGATATGAGCATGAATACCCCACCCATCATTTTGTCTAGAATTTACGCAGATACGTGTCCTTGACGCATCTGCAGAGATAGATGCAGTTTTGTATTGGTCAGATCCCTTTGTTGCCTTTTTTTTTTTTCACAGCTTATACATTGTTTGCACGGAATTATAATTTATCATGTAGGGCTGCCCAATTATGTGGCCATGATAGATATAAAGGGGAGAAACATTTTTGTTCAAATTTAGCATATGAAGGGCAGAAAATGTTTTGGAAAGTTGAGTTAGATGACATTATTTCTCTTCCTACAGTATAGAATAAGAAGTCCTTATTTATCTGTAGTGGCTGAAATCTTCAGCTGTAAAGATGACTTGAATAATTGGTTTGATTCTTTTTCAATCAAACAATGGTTTCTTTATTTCTCCCAGTTTTGGTCTTTTCTGGATGAAATGTGGAATTTCATTATTTTTCTTTCTATGTAACCTACTTATCAGAGAATTTGGTATCAGTTCCTTGCTTCTGTACTTCTGTTTTTTTTGGGTGTGGGTTGTGGTGAAGTACTTTCTGTATTTCATTGCTAATGACATCGGGTTTTTTTTTTTTTTGGGGGGGGGGGGGGGGGGGGAGAAGGAGGGCTAGTATAGAGAATTCAAAAGGAGTTCTTTGTTGCTGGGTATTGTTTGAGAGTGTATTGTTATCATCTTTCGATGACGGACATGCATGATTTCCGGATCTCGAGTGTAAGGTAAATGCTTACTATCTGCTCAAAAAATAAAATAAATTCTCTGTTCCTGTTGTATACTATTGCTGATGTGCTCTTAATATACAAATATATATGGCATTTTTTATGTTTACATTTGCAATAAATCTCATATCCATGGACATTGCTCAGTTTTTGTAATTTAAACTTGTGTGATTATTTATCAATCAATCGACACTGCCTCAATGTTTCTCTTTGCTTTACCTCAATTGAAATTGCCTCAGTTTTTTTGCTCTTTATTTTCTCTCATCTTTATGTTTACTTGTCACTAATGCTGCTATTAATGTTTTTACCTTAGTCAAATATCTGGAGTTAACATATTTTCAATGGTCTGAGTTCTTTTCCTGGACTTCAAGGAATGTCTAACATAGTATTGAGGACAACAAAAGTGAGTTTAGTTTTAGTGTTTCTAAAGTATAGATTTCTGGCAGTGGCTAATTGGAGAGGCTTTAACCCAAAGAGTAAAAAAAAAAAAAGCATACCAATTAGTTAGTGTGGCAGTTGGTCATTTGCACAATCTATTCATTGCCTATGGCTGGCTGAAGGATGACTGGTTAAATGCATCGGTTGTAGTGTCGCAGATCGGTATCAGACAACAACAATGAAATGCTAGTTAGAAGAAGTTGGACATTGGGGGAGATTGATGCCATGTAGTGGCGTCACGAAACGGTATCACTATGTTGCTGAATGATGACTCTGACAACTTTACCCAGTCATCATAGATGTCTCTGACTCACCACAAGTTGAGTGAGACTTGTGGTTCACACGGAACATGGAACAGTCTTGAAACAAAAGGTCCTGAGTGGGATACAACTTGGCCATACATACGACTTGGCCGAGTTGTTTCGGTATTGAGAATAGACCTTTACTTTGAATCATGACGATGACTCTTTTTTTCCGCTAGATTCTTTTGATCAGTAATTTTATAAAACTTGAACTGTCCATCTCATTCTCTCCCAAAATCTTGTGAAAATCATGATTATATCACATCAGTTGGATGCTGCCTTACATTACAAGCCAAAAGAACTTTCAAAAGTTATTAGGTTACATAAGATGAATGATTTGCATGCTTGAATTAAACAGAAAGTATGCAACTGATAAATTTCCTTTTTCAGCAAACAAACTCCATTCTAAGGTCTGAAAACTGACCCCAAAGCGTAGGCAACTTTAAACTATACTACTTTTTCTTCCATTCAACTGCAGAAATGAGGGGAAATAAACTCTCTGCCTTCTGTAACAGGAAACTCTGAGTATCACTGAAGAAGTCTTATTGGTGCATTTAGCTATAATGTGAGCTACCTAAATGTGGCATTGAAAAAATTGGACGATTGCTAGTGAAGCTTATGTAGTAACATATTGTTTCTGAATGAAGCTCTGGGTTTTTAAAGGAAGATGCTTTCTCTATGAAGCAAGAGTCTACAGCTTGGAATTTTGAGATTGATCTACTTACTTGGGGACTAAGAGAAATTGGCCATGGACATCACAAGATACTGCCTGATGTAGTTAGGGCTGATGCGACTTTAGCGAAGTGGGTTGCAGTGAAGACTCTTACATTTTCTATACCTGGTTGCCAAACGTGGTCAACTAAGATTTCTTCTGGAGAATACTGGAAAGCAGAGTTTACTTTTATAAAATATAATGATTATATTTGGAAGACTGTATATGAAAGAGATGATGGGAGGGGTTACAGCTGATTTATTAATGCAATTATATCGAGATTTCTCAATAGCAGCTGAATTCCAGAGATTTGCGAGTTTTTTTTTTTATCAGAGATTTCTGAGTTGATTATCCATAAAATCATTAGAAATGGATTCTTTGTTTCATTTTTTTACCTCTTCAAAGAACAGAGTCCATATTGTTAAAATCTTCTTTGCATTTATCCGGTTGCTTTTTCTCCCCTTTCAACGATGAAAAAGCATTAAATTTCTTCCATGTTTTTCATATAATGTAGGTATACTTACAATGGTTTCTACTGAAGCCAAATGCGAGCAAATGGTTTTCATTGCCTTTTTGCAAAGTAGATGTTGGTGCTTCGAAGCTCAGTCAAGATTCATAGGAGATTGTAGGCAAAGGGGATGAATTTGTTTTAGATCAATAATTGCAGTTAAGTGATAAACAAGTCTCGTGTAGTGTCTGAGCGGTGTTAGTGAAGTCACCAGTTTCAAGCATTTTAGCATTATCCAGTGTTCCTCTTGCAAAAAGGTGCAAGGTCTCTGGAGATTTTTTACCTCAAATACAGACGCATGTTCCCTTAGTCCTCCTCAGTCTTTCCTCTGCCTAGCTACCCTACTCATGTCCTGTGATAACTAATGATCTTTTATGAAAAGCTAACTTTTCTCTGTGTTGAATGGGGGTGATTGTTGCTTCAAGTTTCATATAAAATCAGACCTCTTAGCCTTTTTGCCTTGTTCATTTGTGCTTTGGATACCTGTGGAGTTAATATTACTTTCTCTGTTTGTATATCCTAACACAAAGTTCTTATGCTTCATTTCTCATAGAATGACTCAATCTCAGGAAAAAAATTAGTTACTTCCGTTCTTCTTATACTGCTTATATTTAGCAGCAAATGAGGATTTCCCTGCATTTCTGCATATAACATGACACAAAATTGAAAATTTTTAAGCAGCATGTACGCAGCCTTCAATCCTCTGGTCACTCATATTAATCACTCACTAGTCACTATAACCGGTAAACGTCTCTTCTTCATATCCTATCATATCTAAGATAAATCTTTGGCATAATTCTTGATAAGCTTCATAAGGGGCATACAAAGGAACCATAACAACATGTAGCATCAAGACCAGTTTATTACTATCCATTATTTTATTTGCAAAATGAAAAGGAGGTCGGAAGCAACAGAATATGCTGTTAACAAGATCTGGTGTACTTTTTAGTGACAAACTATTTACCTCTTTACTGTATACATGAGAAAACCTCTTCCTGGCAGTCAACCTATGAAACCTATAACGTTATTATGGAAACTCTCCCCCATAACCTAGGTATGTTTTAGAAGCACCATATTCCTCCGTTTAGTTTCCTTCTCCATTTTCTATGACACTTCAACCTCGATGGTGATTTGGCTGCCAAAAAGAGGCCTATGGTTTGCAGATCCTTGTCAGTACAGGTTAGGTACTGGGTTTATAAACAATTGGTATGCTTGTTAATTCGAAGCAGGTTGTGGTGGTATGTACCCAATATTGTGAAGCTATTAAGCAGAAACGCAATTCAAAGAACCCCACTGTTGGTAGCTAAGAGCTATATAGTGGATCAAAAACTGAAAATCTTCCTCATTTTTGTCATTCTAGATTAAAGACATCAACTTGTATATAGTATTTGATAAACATGAATCAGGCATCATAAATTGATGAAATATAGGTAGAAAAGTGGAAAGGTAACTATGTAAGCTATGGTGTCAAGAACCCACCATTGCACTTTACAAACACATTTGAATAATTTCTTTGCTGCTGGAGGATAATCATGTCTTTGGGTGAACAAGAGATGGGACTTGGTAGACCGGAGTTGACACATCCTTGAAGTGTAGGACTGACAACTGAAGAACATGGTTTTTATGCTATGTAGAAGTTTGACCAGCAATATGAGCAGTATTTGAGGGTGCAGCAATCTTTACAGGATTTTTGTGAGAAGCAGTAATGCAAGTGGCAGACTAACAAAGTTCACAAGTTCAGTAATGCAAGTGGCAGACTAACAAAGTTCACAAGTTCTAAAGGTTAGTTGATACAAAACCATGGTTACCAGAAGGTGAAGCAGAAGCATGTAACAGTACTTGGAACGGAAGCAAGTAACTTGGTTGGAGAGTGTGGAAGCAAGAAATGTAATGGAAAGAAAAGGTTTCCTAGATTCCTAAGTTTGTGTTTTTTAGTGCATCTTCTGCTTTATCTTGAAAATTTCTTGAAAAGTGCCAGCAATTTTATGCGTAAAACCAACTAGTGGAAAACATAGCTCTGAGGCTTTGTTACGACAGTTTGGTCTATATTCCCAGCTGTTATTTAAGATTGTTGCAAACTTTTTCATAAGGAAGTTTTAGCCCTAGGCATTTTAGTTGGGTGAGAGTGTTGCAATCTTGTAGTTAGTTAAAAGTTGTGCTCAGGTAGTCATATTATATATGGACGTAGTCATTTATCTGGAGATGTTCAAAGTAAGGACTCTAGATAAGAATACAACGAAAGAATTTGAAAGAGTACCACCTTTTTTTTCTTCTTATTCTTCATGGTCTGGCTTTGTCTATGTGTTTTTATATTTGGCAAACAGGGAAATCTGCTTGTATCCCTTTCCTCTAATATTGTTTAGCCTCTTTCCCTCTTCTCTTCTGCTCTCTTCTGTGATTAGGAGGTAAAAGGTGCTTGAACTTCTATTCTAAGGATAGTTTTAGAGCTGCAAGGAAAGGTGCCCCTCATACATACCATATGGTTTCAGTCAGACTTGGTATTAAGATTGTCAAGCATGATTCCCGATACTTATAGAGCTAAAATGATCCTTTACACAACAGAGAATCCCAGATAATGGTTGATGCAAGTATGTTCATGTGGGTAAAGAATCTTATGAGTCTTTGATTTTGTTTGAGGGGTTCAGAAGTTAACCCACAACCCACTTTATTTATAGAAAAAATTTCTAGAATAGCTGTGGTGCAGAATTTTTTCTATAAATATTACGGAATATGATAAGTATTGTTGATGTCACAGTTTTTTGCTTTGTTACTCTCTGTTTAGCTCCACTGTTTTAGTGGTGCTCTGTGTAATCTGTTGTATGTCATTGATGAATAATTGATCTTATTTTCCTTTCATCTTTCTGTTTTATGGGCCTGCCATTTCTCCTTGAAATGTTATATTATCCCTTTGATTAGGAAGACAACAATGTGACATTTTTTTTGCTCGACTGCTCGTTTTTTTTTTTTTTGGAGCAGAACTACAACACAACTCCTTAAAAGGAGAAGTGCAGTAGAACTTTATAAACACACTCTCGTTATTTCAAGTCTTATATCTACGTGAACATGGAAAACTGGAAGAAGGGAAAAACTAGGATCTGTTGAGATATGAAAAGATGAATTGGGAGCTCTGGTGCTGCTGGAAGAGTAGCAGCAGTTCAGAGCTTCAAATTAGGTAAATTAAACTAGATTTTTCCGTTTAGTGATTAATAAATTATTATTTCAGCTTACGTTAGAGAAAACAATTGAGCAATACACACACTAAGACTGTCAGGATTGTATTGATTCCCTCTGTGCTGCCCAACTGCAATAATCCCTTCAAAGATTTAGTGGCATCTTTGTGAAATTATTGAACTTAAGAATGTTTAACTTCTGAATTCTGGGAAAAAGAGACAAGACTAGGCGATAAAATGCCCAACATTCATATGTGCATAGCAATGCAAAAAACTGAGACAACCAAGCAATTTGCAATTTAGAATGTGAATGCCACAATATTGTAGAAGTTCGGACCTAAACACAAGATGGAGTATCCCAAATGGTCATTATTTGTTCTTCCCTCCATTCTCCTCTCTATTAGACATCATTGAAACTTCTGAATAATCGAGTAAATACCTACTAGGGTGAAAGAGTTTGGTGGAGCTGAATAAAGGGAAGTGATATTCACTTGTACAATATGCCAGAGTTCTTTTTCTGTGTGGCATCGCATTATTCTAACATATGTAAAATTGTGTTGTACGACATAGTACCTGTTTTATCTACCAAAGTGATCCTCGTGCCTGTGTGTAGCTTTAGACAGATAGCCATGAATGAAATGCAATTAAAGTGAGTGCATAGATTTACTAATCTCTATGTTATAGTTTCGTTGCCTGTCTAAGCAAGTGTTACAGTTTCTGTTATTGATTTGTGTCAGGTTGATGACACCTTGAGAATTGATGAAGGAGATGGAATAACCTTTTCATTCTGAAGAAAGAAAGAGCAATCATGAAGGAAACTGGACATGTTCTGATGAGAAGAGCTAGAGCGTCTAATCCTTGAAAAGTCGAGTCTTGATCAACCTAGAGTACACCAACCATGTGGTAAGACAGGCACTCAAAGAGAGTCTAATCCTTGACCAGGGAAAAGGTACCAGACAGTTCAGACGATCAAATGAGGAATGATATGAGAACTAACAGGAGTTTGGATCAACAGCAGATAAACTATGTTCTGCAACCTATCTTACTTCTGGTGGCTTACCCAGCCTTAGCACACAGTTTCAGTATATTTCCTAATATCGGATTCCCTAAGAGTTGAGCTTTGCACAAGGGCAGACCTTTTTAGTGTTCCACCAAGCTCTATTTAGTGCCTTTCTTATATGAATTTAAAGGCCATTCTATAGATCCACAACCTGAACCAGAATTATTATCTGTTTATTGCTCCCCATACAACACATTCAACTACAATCGAATAGCATTTACCTAGTGATGTAGCAATTGGTCCTTATTCTTAGTCTCAAACCATGTTGAATTATGTTGCAAACTGTAGCCTCTCACATTTCATCTCCCATGCCTTCATAATTGCAGGGTCATTTTCCTATTCCACTATGTCTTCAAATTTTAACTCAGCTTGACTTAGCATAAATCCTTATTTCTTTGGATCATGGTTCAAAGTATTGATTGCCACTGACACGATTTGACCGAATCCTATCTGACTTGACACTTTTTGTTCGGATACTATTCCATCTTTCATGTCAAACATGAGTTTCACGTGACAAGGCCGAGTCATCCGAGATGTCTTTGAGTCGACTTGGCGCCAGTGCCCAATATATCATTCTGTGATGTCACAACTGATCTGCCTCAAGGCCTTCCGAGTCGGTGACGGATACCCTTTGTGCTCACTTGGCTTCGTGGTGTGCTACAAGAACCCTTTGTGCTCACTTGGCTTTCTCTGTATTATCTCTTTTATTAATCAGAGACCGTCATACGTTTCTTCTCACCATACCTATTCATGCTCTTTTTCAGTTGCACTAATAAGTTTTCTGTAATCTTCAACTTGAAGGAAATAAGATTTATTGGCGATTTCGTCTGTCTTCTTTGTCATTAAGCCACCATAGGTGATTCCCCACTCACTTCTCAACATCTGCTTGCCATTTTTATGTTTATATTCTCATTTGGCTACTATTATCTCAATACCTGAAAGCTGTCATGCTCATTTTTTGATCATGAAAGTATTCCAACTCTGTCCATCATCCATAGTCAATCATTTGATTCCTATGATATTTGATCTTTCTACACAGATTACAGAATACCCCGGACAAAGTTGAAAGTATGTATTTGTCGAGTCGTATCTAACTCGATACCTTTTGATTCAAAGTTTCATGTAAGACATGAGTCTTAGGCGAATTTTACGCAACGAGTCATCTGAGACGTCACCAAGTCAACCCGAGTCATTCGAGTAGTTGTAACTGACTCAACCGATACCATATTACGCAATATCACGGTATGGCCTAAATCCTTGGTCATATTGAGTTGTTTTTTTGTAGCATTTTGTGCATATTGCTTGGTACCACTATTACCTGGATTATAAACCGATATTTTATGTTGTACATATATCGTTATACGATATATTTTTTTAAAAACATAGTTGATGGGGTAGGTTTAGTTGGTACACTTTTTTGGGCTGTGGGGTTGCTTTATAAGTCTTATATGGATTGCTTTCATTATTATATAAGATTACACATAAATTATACACTAATATGTGCATAATTAACTAATATCTGTTTTTATGTCTCATAAGAGTTCCAAAGTAAACTATGTAAATAGTAAAAGTTAGTGGTTGCACATTTATGCTCCGAAAAATTCAAGTCATAATAAATTAGAATATAAATTTAAATATTACCAAAATAAAGAAACAACTACTTAAAGGTTACAATTTAGTGTTAGGATTAACATCGAGGTTTTCATGGATCGTGGATGAATTTTAGAGGTTGAGTTATAATGTGAAATCAAAAATTTTAGCAATTTCAATCTCAAATCGACCCTATTTTGGGTCGTTCATCCTCGGTTCATGAGACGATTGGGGTATCTACGATCTCAATGTCTCTGTTTGGTATTATTACACGTCACCACAATTGCAATATTTCAACTCTCAACCATGACTTTGAAAGCATTTTCTTGACTTAATCCATTAAAATAGAATGGTCTTCTAGGTATTAAGATGATCAATATTTCATCAATACAGATGTCTGCCACATATGCCCTTTGATTGAAATTCCAACCACAAAACATCTTGATTGCAATGTATCTCATCAGAGTTTTAATTCAAGATTATTCCCACTCTAATATCATCTACTAAGGCTATATTTCAACAAACAACATGCCTCGTGGGGAACTCTCTGAATCTTTACATAACATTAGCAAGCTCTATTTTTTTAGGTGTGGAAATAATTGTACTATCAATCATACAAATTAAATTAACAGCCCAACATTGACAACGTATGTTTACATAAGACCTAGTATTACACCCCAGTGAATAAAAGTGATTTGATTTATATCAATGATAAATCAAAATTTGATTAAATCAAATCACTTTTATTCACTGGGGTGTAATACTAGGTCTTATGTAAACATGTCTAAACCACCTAATTCTACTTCTAGGAAATACTATCAAAATGAATTAACTGTAATGAGATGTCTGCTCTTGTGGCCTTTCCAAACGGTTTTTTGGTTGTTTTTCTTGCAAAGCAATGTTTACATGCGGACAAATTAATTTTAGCGAATGGGCCCAAAAGGCTTTCTCGAGCTAATTTAGTCATTCTATCTTGTCCAATATGACCTAATCTAGCATGTCATTTCACAGAATTAATGTGAGCATTATAAACATAAATTAGTAGAGAAAACAAATCATTATTCATACTAGAATAAATAATATCCAAAATCATAAAACTATCCGAAATAAATCCACTACCATAATAAATTGTCTCATGGTAAATGTCAACCTTATTTCTTCAAAGCAAAAGTACATCATGAAGATACAATGTGCGCCCATGTGGCATCTCCAATTTGTAAGTGTCAATGCCTTGCACCTCCAAACTAGAGTTGTTCCCCATGTAAACTCTTCTACTTTCAATCGAACTCAACGATACTCCATGAATCTGTTTCGATCCCTCGCTAAGTGGTCTGTTGCCCCTGAGTCTACAATCCACACAAGGAGAGATTCAACAACATATCCACTAGATGTAATAAAATATGTAGAGCAAGAAATAAGATCATGGAGTACCTTCTTCGCTTCAATGCATTCACAAGCGAAGTGGCCCAATTTGCCACAATTGTAGCAAGTCATCTAGGACTTGTCTTTCTTCCCAGCTTGTTTTTCTATTTTTCATTTAATGACCTTCTTAGGCTTGAGTGCAACATTCCGTTTGTTTGGAGCTCTACTAGTCTTCTTTCCTCCGAACTCAAAAGCTCTGCGAGAACTAGATTCGACAACCTATGCATGAAAGGTCTTAGCCGCCTCTTGGCGTGCATCCTCCAACTCTAAATAACTCACAATGTCCTTGAATGTATTAACATTCTCGTTGTGTGTCATGTTCA
This sequence comes from Ilex aquifolium, assembly GCA_951799425.1. Taxonomy (NCBI): domain Eukaryota; kingdom Viridiplantae; phylum Streptophyta; class Magnoliopsida; order Aquifoliales; family Aquifoliaceae; genus Ilex; species Ilex aquifolium. Next base: position 31,183,226 of record OX637391.1, read on the forward strand.
CCCTCATGTGCTCCCAAGAATTAGGAAGGGAATGAATCACAGCTTGGACCTGCTGCTCATTAGTTTAGTCATTTCCAGCAACCTTTAGCTCACGTATCATTTTTGACATTACCCGCAGGTGTTGTTTCATCGTATGATTAGCAACTATCAAACTTCAATATCAGGCTACATAGCTTCATTGCTGACGTAACACCAAACTTAGCTTTGAGAGCTTCCCACAAGTCAAAGGCAGTAGAGTACTATTCAAACTCAGCCAACAAATTATTATACATACTGCTCAGCAATGTGATATGAGCTATGCGACTTTTCTTAAGCCACTGTTGATATGCATCATGATCTCTACAATTTTGAGCACTAGTACCCTGCTCGGGTTCATCCATGACACCATTCAAGGCCTCTATGACCTCCTATTCATGAAGCACATATTGAAATTTGCGATGCTAGATGTCATAGTTGTCACCGTCAAGTTTTTCACCCTTGTTCAAATCAACAATAATTTGTTTTGAAGCCATAGATAACTACATTCAATACACAAAAAGTAAGTATGCAATCATAGTATATATCACATGTTCAATTATATATTTTCAAAATTTAGCACCATATATTACAACATTGCATATTTAGCACAAATCCAAAAATTAAATAAAAACCAATCAAGTGTAAATGCATAAAGGAAACATCGCTATGCTCAGAATCACATTACGTCATAAATCTTCAATTAATTATTATTTAATTGATTTTGCTCAAATATACCATTAGTTCTTAAGGAATAATACTATTTTATTCCACCCAAAAAAAATATTTTATTAAAGCACAAATTAAAGTATATTTTATCCCCAGAAAAAACACCATCATAGCATGCATAGCATGCGATTTAAAAAATTCATTTTACTATTTAACAATTATGTTCAAGTATTCCAAATAAATGAACTAACATGCTAAATAATACCAACATACTCCAATCATGTAAAAAATATAGAATATAATATTCCATAATACCAATTATACTAAAAAGTGATTTTCTGGAATTTTCTATAATTTATGTTATTTTCTAGAATTTTTATATCTATAAAGCATAGGGTTAATTGCGTCTGTGGTCCCCAAAGTATTCATTTTGTCTCATTTTGGTCCCCAACATTCCAATTTCATCAAGTTGGTCCCCAAATTATTAAAAATGCACTTACCTAGTCCCCGCCGTTGACACCGTCCATAATTCCGTCTGTTTTGAGTCATGTGCCATCCACATGACTGAAGTCAGGGGCTTATATGACATTTTGCCTTCTCCTATTACTGGAGGGAAACCTTCCCGCCATCTGTTATGACCCATTTAGACTCTCATCACAGACCTATTGTCTGTTACAGAGCATATGAACCGAGAGGGAGAAAATGAGGGGAAGGGAAGGAAAGGGATCAGCGGCTGGAATGGTAGCAACAACATGCTTCTGTAGACAAATAGGCAAAATGAGGACCTCATGGACCGATACCAACCCAGGAAGAAGGTTCATTGGATGTGAAAGATATGGAGTAAAAAAGATGTTGTGGATTTTGTTACTGAGTTTTCGATTTTGAATGCATTTAACAAAATCTTGCATTTGTAGGAGGCTGGAGGGTGTGGATTTTTTGCTTGGTATGACCCACCAATGTGCGATAGAGCAAGGCAAGTGATACCCGGATTGCTGCGATCAAAGCAAAGACAGGAGAACCAACAACAAAAGGCAAAAGCTAGGGAAAAATTATTATGGGTTGCTCTGTTCTGTTCTTGTACATTTTTTATTTTCACTTGGGTGTGGCATTTCCTGTAAGTAGGAGTGCCATGTTTGTCTGTGGAGGGTGCTCTGTTTTTGTGTAGGAGGGTTTGGTATTTTTGTTGTGTAGGAGGAGCTCTGTTTTATGTAAATGTATCTGTTTTTGTGTAGGAGGGTTTGGTATTTTTGTTGTGTAGGAGGAGCTCTGTTTTATGTAAATGTAATTATTATATTTGATGTAATTGGAAGTGTAACAAACTGTTTGCATCAAAACAACTTGTTTGCATCAAAACTTTTGACTTATGAGTTTGAAGTGTGAGGTATTTTCCAATGGCCATGAACTTACGAGTTTGAATGTGTCCAACTAATATAAAATGTTAGGTATTTTCCAATCTATTGCCCCCATGTCATTCTCGATTAATCATGACTACTACCATTGTATTACCAATACAGAAAATCCACAGCATTACTATGGCATATCCATAAATCCCTGTAAATATTGTTGACTACACAAACAACCTGTTAGCATCAAACAAAGATGTACATAATGTTGATTTTCATTAACCTGTTAGTTGTGACAAAAATATGTCCCTAATTACAAGTTGGTCTCTCAGTACAAACCCAAAATGAGAGCAACAAATAGTACATTTACATCACAACCCCAAAAGTCAGCAAGACATTTACATTGCTACCATTCCAGCTGGATTTATACTCTCATCACATACCCAAAAGAGAGCAACACATCTACATTGCATATAAGCCAGATTTATACTCTCATCACATACCCAAAAGAGAGCAACACATTTACATTGCATATAATCTTGGCTCCCAAAAAAAAAAAAAAAATAGACAGATAGAAGCTGCAGATCAGTTATGGGTGCTTGTTGATTTGCTCCTCTTGAATGGTATTTTGTCCCTTCGAGTATGAACCAATGGTTGAACCTTGAACTTATGGGTGCTTGTTGATGGTGAACCTTGAAGCTATATAGAGAGAGAAAAAGGTAAGATATATGAGCCAAAAAGTTCAGTGAAATTGTTTAAAGCAGCAATTACCTGTTCAAAGCAAGAGATTCCTCTCACAGGAGCTTGCCTCCCTCCACCTTGGCTCACATCAAATTGGCTCACAGCAGCTTCACTCACTCCAGCTTGGATAACAGCAGATTGGCTCATAGCAGATTGGCTCACAGCAGCTTGGCTCACAACAGATTGGCTCACAGCAGCTTGACTCCCTCCAGCTTGGCTCACATCAGATTGGCTCACAACAACTTGGCTTCCCCCAACTTGGGTCCCCCCAGCTTGGTTTCCTTCTGGCAGTGTAACAGTACAAGTCCTCCTGTTATGCCCATTTTTACCACATCTCCTACAATTAACCGATACATTTCCACATTTACTCAACTTATGTGGTTGTTTTTTATTAATCAACTCATCTAGTTCCTTCCTCCGTAATTTTTTTGGCCTACCAGGTTGTCTCCTTATCAATGGAGGCAATGGTGGGGTCAATCCACTTTTAGGCCACATCTTATGTCCATTAATGGGGTTTATAATTGGTTCACAAGCCTGCATGAATGCCCCCTTCTTATACTGCCCAATTACATAATCTTCTGGTTGTTGTCCCCTAGTTTGTATGCAACAAATGACATGTGGGCATGGGATCCCTGTCAAGTCCCATTTCCTACATGAGCAACATTGCTCATTCAAATCAACTGTGTATTGGTCTCCATTCATACACCTTACCTCAAACTTCAACTCACCATGCCACTCAACAATACAATCAAAGCTACCACTTTTCCATTTCTCTAATCTCTTTTGAATCTTAGGGCATATATCACCATTATAATTCCCAACCCATTCTCTCCTCTTCAACATTCTTTGAGTTAAGTAACATCTAATCCATTCTAGCATTTCTATGATGAGTTTATCCCTTGCCTCTATAATTGCCCCATTAAAGCTCTCACAGAGATTGTTTAACAAAATATCACACTTAGGTTGTGCTCTGAAGTGTGACCTACTCCAATACCTTGGTGGCTCATTGGCCAACCAATCAAATACCTTCTCATCTTCTTCTTTCACCATTCGCATCTCATAGTCAAATTCTGAAATATAAGTTGCCCTAGCACATTTCCAGAATTTCTTCCTAATACTCAATCCCTTAAACTGTCTAATCAAATTGTTTAGCATGTGCCTAACACAATGCCTATGCTCAGATGCTGGTACTCTCTCAGTCAATGCTGGAAGCAAACCCTGTACAACATATACAATAATTATACTTGTACCAAACATGTTAATATAAACTGATAAAGAAATAAACATGCAAACATACCTTCTGCCTGTCAGTGATGAAGGTCCACTGCTGATGGTTTTGATCAGTTATGCCTAAGTCAGTGCATAGTACTGTTAAGAACCATGTCCATGTTTCCTTCATCTCAATCTCAACAATACAGTAGGCAATGGGAAACATAGAATCATTGGCATCAATCCCAACAGCAGTCAACAATTGTCCACTATATGCCCCTTTCAGGTGGCAACCATCTAATCCAATCACTTTCCTGCACCCTTGAAGAAATCCCCTCTTACATGCTGCAAAACATACATAAAACCTCTGAAATATAAGTTCACCATTTTCCTCATCACCAGGTGCATCCAAAATAATTGTAGAACCAGGGTTAGTCCTCTTTAGTTCCTCACAGTAATCCCACAATCTACCATATTGTTCAATTTCATCACCATGTATCAACAACATTGCCCTTTTCTTTGCCCTGTACAATTGATTCCTTGATACATCAACATGAAAATCTCTGCTAACCCTCTTTTTAAAAGCCTTTATAGGCCAACAAGGGTTGGCCTTTAGTTCATCCATATACTTCAATGCTATCATCTTTGAGGTGACATTTCTGTTATTATAAGTTTTTCCACATGTATGCTTACCAATGTATGTCCTTATTTGGTATGTTTTCTCACCATGCACTCTACAAGCATAAACCAGCCAACTGCAGCCCCCTTCACATTGTGCCCTCACCCTCCTCTTATCATTTTTTACTAATTTCACATTTCTCTGATGTTTGATAGCATGTTGTCTAATGGCAGTCTTGATCTCCTCAGATGTACTAAATAACATACCCAGTTTAAAATGTGGGTCTTCCTCATCATTTTTTGCCCTAAAAAGCTTCAAATTTTTTATGTTTTCTTGCATGATTCTCTCCATCAGATGAACTAAAGCAGCTTAAAATCTCCTCAGAATCATCATCTGTATCACTGAGTTCTAACTGTTGTCTTTTGTCTGTTGCTGTTTCTTTTTGCCTATTATTATTCAAACCAGTCCATTCAGCTTCATTATCAACATAACTATCATACAACATGTCATCATAGTCACTCTCATAATCACTGTCCACCAACGTATCATACTCACTAGATTCACTAGATTCAATAGATTCACAATCAGGTTGGTATTCACCGTCTGATGCATCAGACTCTGATGCTACCCGTTTCCCTTTATCAACTAAGACATCATCATCAACTTGATGATTCTCCAATGTCATTCTTGTATAATAAGATCCTGTTCAAGGACCACATCAACTATAAAATATTGCAACTAACACATTAACTATTACTGAACAGTTTCCAATGCATAAACAAATGGTTTTCAAGGACCACATCAACTATAAAATATTGCAACTTACACAAACTATTAACAAAGAGTTTCCAATGCATAAACAAATGGTTTCGAACAAACATTTATACCCAAAAGACGATCACATAAACAAATGGTTTTGAAGGACCACATAAACAAATGGTTTACAAAAACAAATGGTTTACAAAATCAGTCTTTCCCATGAACCTTAGACTCAAATCTATAAGAATGAGTACATACCGATATGCACAATGTCTTCATCTGCATATTGATTCCTAGTCTTCTGTCGTTTGGAACGTCCCATCTTTGTGCTTTGCCCTAATAGTGTTCTGCTTTGCCCTAATGGTGATCGTGTTTTTCCCTAATCGTTATTTGCCCTAACTGAAGAATCTTGCCTGGTTTGCAGAACAAGTGAAGACCGAAGACATTGAAGAGTCTCCTGATCAGTTTCCCTCCAGTAATGGGAGAAGGAAAAATGTCATATAAGCCCCTGACTTCAGTCATGTGGATGGCACATGACTCAAAACAGACGGAATTATGGACGGTGTCAACGGCGGGGACTAGGTAAGTGCATTTTTAATAATTTGGGGACCAACTTGATGAAATTGGAATGTTGGGGACCAAAATGAGACAAAATGAATACTTTGGGGACCACAGACGCAATTAACCCTAAAGCATAATAATATATTCGATTATTCCAGAAATAATCAGCATGCTTCATTTAATCCAAAATTCAAAGACTACAAGACTAAAAACTCAGAATGCCAAATAAATGACCTACTGAATTTTTCTCGAATTTTTAGAATTTTTAAATAGCATGATAATATATCAAATAAGTGAACAAATATGCCAAAATGATTATCATGCTTCGTTTAATCCATAATTCAAAAACTATAAAACTAAGAATGTCAAATAAATGCCCTACTAAATTTTATGGATTTTTTTTGAATTTTTGGAATTTTTTAAATAGTATGCTAATATATCAACTATTCACAAAAAATGGCTAATTAAATTCAAAAATTGAATTCTCATCTACTCCTTAGGCTTATTCTAACCTCCCACTTAACTTTGAAGAGCTTTTCAAGCTCTTAAGTGAGGGAGTGGATTCTTATATTTATTTTTTTTGGTAATATAAAAAATATAAAAATTTTCTTGAACTTACAAAAATTCTAAAAAATTTTATCATCATATTCTACACAAAAATACGAGTGCATAGAAAAAAATGAGAGCAACAAAAGACATCGTATGATCCCTCACTCTTCACGCATGAGAGTGGGTGTGGTTCTTCTTCTTCAACCTCTAGCTATATTATTTAAAAAAAAAATTAGATTTGTTCCCAAATTTCAAATACTCATAACTCATCAATCATAACTCCATTTTTTATGTTCTTTATATGTCCGAAAAGCTCCCGAGACAAGGATTCTAACCACACAGGTCTCATTTGCTAAAAACGAATATGTAAAATGCAATATGTAAGCAAAGTTATAAATTTTCAAATTAGGGTTTAATTTTTCTCATGCTACATAGATCCAATTAATCCCATATTTTCTAGATATGATCTAGCATGTATAGGGATTAACATATTCAAAAATTATGGCATGAATCGATCGTTTCATTTAGGTGCCATTATCAAACTTGTAAGCATATATTTTTATGGGGTATGAATGAAAAAACGACCTTACTGTATTTTCATGCCATTAACCATATAATATGCATTCTAAGAGTAAGAAAATAGTATATTATGGCTCTGATACTAATGTAGGAATGCGAAAACGTGAATACATAAAATAAGTCATACTTAGTTACGATCCGAACGCAACAAATCAGCTAATTTGAATAATATTTTACTATTCCTTCTGAACCTCCTTGATAATTACGAATACCTTTGAATGAACACTTTGACTCATGGTAAGTTAGGCCACATGAGCCAAACCCGAATTTTCACCGTTTTAGAGTCTTAGAGCAACTCCAAGGGACTATGTAAACCCACCCCTTTAGCTATTTTAGATAACCCCTTCCCAAAATATTACTCCAACGGACTAGCTATTGGGCTATCTAAAATAGATAAGCCCATTTTCACACGGTAGATGTAGCTAGCGCTTCTCCCTCGCTGCCCTCTCTCTCTCTCTCTCTCTCACTGATCGACAAGCTTCATCGCAACCTTCATAGAGACGTAGCTTCATCGCAGATCGACACAGGTTCCACCGATATTCAGCACACAGGCTCCACCGATATTCAGCACAGCTCCACCGAGTCCACCGAAGGCTCCACCGACTTCAAGGTATGTTCTTCTCCCTCGCTGCCCTCTCTCTCTCTCTCTGGTTGTGGGTATGTGTGTGTTTGTGCTTTATTTGTTTTACAAACATCTGTTCTTGCTGGGGAGTCTAGAAAATTTTTGGTGGCAAAAGAAAACGATCTGTTTCGATTTATTTATTTCAATTCTACAGCTGTATTTTCTGGGTTTTAATTGGTTGGGTGACTAAATAATTATAAGTTTAAATTCTTTTCTTCTTCTCCTTCTTGATTTGGTTATGATCTCCCTACTTTGATCATTTTGGGCACTTTTGCTGGTTTATTTGTGTTGGATCTTCCAATTGGAAATGGTTCGATGTTGGCTGTTTGTTTCTTTATTCATTGATGGATTTGAGGTCTGAACACACTATACTGTCTGCCATGTGTTTGATTCTATATTCAAGAACTAAAATAAAGCTTCTGTTTGGTATGAAAGTTTCAACTTGTAGTTTTTGTTTTTCATAGAACTTGGATTAAGAGTTAGTTGAAGTTAGTTGAAGTGGTTAGCTAAAATAGATAGCGTTGTTGGAGTGAGTTTGAAAAAATGGGTAGCTAAAGTAGATAATGGAATAAAAAAATATATTTTGGCTAGCTAGTTTACATAGTCTCCTTGGAGTTGCTCTTACACACAAGTCATGATAGAGAGAGAATTGAGAGCTTCAATCATAGTAATTTTCTATATCTCATGTGTTGATAGAGTCCCAATATATATATATATAACTCGTGTGGGGATAAGGTGGAGAGTTTTTAGGAACTAAGATAAGGTGGAGAGATTTTAAGAACTAAACTCATCATTATCTAGGCTTAACCAAGTTCAAGTTAATCCAAACATTAACCATCCTTATCTATCCGAATTGTGCACACCCTCAGGCATCGATCCGACTCCATATCCAAATGCTAACAGATATAAATGACACTCTTCAACAATCTTGGAGGATTGGAGCAGATTTTATATTGCCTTATCTTCAAATTTGTTGAAGAGTTTAAAATGCAAAATATAAAATATAAAATACTATGAAGACTCCATCTCGAAGATTAGATACATGCTAGATAATCAAAATTTGAAAGTAACAAGCTCCAGGTGGGATCACTAATATGAGTAAGTGTGTGAACATGAGGTAATGAGCAACACAGAAGTTATTAATAGTTGTTAGACAATTTGCACATCTCATATTATTTTTGTTTCCATATATTATTTCTTGAAAAGAAGTAAGAAATTAATATATGTTGAGATAATAGTATCATCACATATTACAACACTGGAATAGAAAAGGAAACTAGATTCACTGAAAATGAAACCATCTTAACAAGCCCGCAAAGGTGATCCAGTGATGTCGAGTCGACTCTGGTATGAACTATAAACTCAAATTAAACATTTGAAATACAAAAAGATTGTATCTCCACGCTAAGATACACGTTGCTACATAATTAAAATGGAAAATAATATGTTGACAGTTGGAACTCAAACTAACGATAACCATCCTAAGGTGGCTGTTGTAGTGTGCTTTTATAAGCACCAAGTAGGATAATTTATAGTTTGTGAACGTGAAGTAATAATGAGCCCTTTAGTTATTAATAGTTGATAGTCACTTTGCCCTTGTCATATTATTTTTGTTTCCATTTTTCCTTGAAAAGAAATAAGAGGTTCATCTATGCTAAGATAACAATATAATTGTGACGCCCCTAAAATCGGAGATCTTTTGTCAACTCGTTGATCACCTATCAACTTGTGGAATACCTGTGGATATCGTGTAACTCGATACCACGACGTTATGCCCCATTTATCGGGATCCATAATTTAACAAAATTCAATCAGAGTCTCATTTGTACGGAGAACTCTACTCAAAACGTAACATATGCAATCATACAACATTGACCATACCAGGTCCATTTATCCATACTCATATAACAACATGTAATTTTATATTAAACATAGTCCATATAAGTTCGATTACAATCATTTACATATATTACATGCTCAAAAACTAATTTACATCTTAATTTTACAAAAGCATAGTTTAAAGGCCACATTTTGGCTTTTCTTCATTAATAAGGGCCCTACTGAGAGCCGTCCACCGGCGCATGTCCCGCACCTGAAATATTGTCTCCATAAAGGGTGAGTCACGCTCGATAGAGTATCTCCTAAAGAGGCTACTCTCCAACCTAGATGCATATGAAATGTTCACATGCAATTCACAAGCAACAATTACTCCATTCAAGAATGTGCAATTCAACAATGCAATCTTCAATGTCATGCCATGATATGAGATGAGACTCACACATACAAATTAACCTGAGCCTTTACCGGCTCCCTCAACACATGCAATGTCATGCGTATGAATTCAGACATTTTAAGCCCCCACCATTGATGTTACACATCTAATGACCTTTTTAAAATAAACCATGTGTCTTTGTTGGGTATTCGGAATTTGGAATCTCACCTCTGGTTCCGTACACGGTTACACTTTTTTGGACTTGCATCGTCAGAAGTGTATAAACCAGTAACCGGGTCTTACACCCGAGGGAGTATCTAGCCCTTCTTGCTATACCTGACACAAGTTTTTCATGCAACCATGCAACTCAGCCGGACCTAGGTCCAACCTCCCCGAGTCCACGCCTTAGCCACCAAGAATGATGTTTAATTCAAAAACATGCACATACACCCACACTCATATCAAATGCCCACGAATGTGATGTTACCCGTGCATATGCAATATAAATGTATAATTGCAATTCTCAATCATGTTCAATATGTCATGAACAGATTATGAACAATTCAATATCCAACAACTTTTTCCATGGTAAATTACATCATAAGTATATAACCACCATAAAGAACCTCAATGTCAATATATCATATGCATATACCAACACCAACTCTCAAGCATGTTATAATACAATCAATGCAAATAACACACTTAATCCACATAGACATTTCATCAAACACCTTCAAGACATAAATGTAAACACATAACATGCCCAATCAATACATTTATCAAGAAATCACAAACAAGTAATTTTTAAGTACTCAATTCATGCTAGAATTGATTTTAACTATTCTCAATACTCCAGCATGTTATAACATTTTCAATGAAACCAACATGCTACATTAACATATGCATTTTATCAAATAACTTCAAGGCACCAAATCATGTAACACACAATCATGCCTAATTTATCACATTTTTCATGAATTTACCAAACAAGTAAATTCTACAAACCCAATGCATGCAAGATTGGTTTAGCATATTTCTATACTTATTTCTCATAATCTAGTTACACTAGGAGTACATCAAACAAGAGAATTCATTTCAAGTCATGCTACCCATATCATATGGAACCATAGGTTGAAAATAAACCTAATTAGGAAAAGAACCCTACCGCTTGAAGCGTAAAACAACAGTAGAAAAATCCTAAGACCCGAAACAAGCTCTAATTATTGCTTCCTCCAAAATCTGATTTTTTGTCCTTTGTCAAAACCTTCGATTTTTGGTACGTAGGCGTAGTTCTCATTGTGTAGATGAACTTTGGTTCTTGGTCCGAAAAATTCTGACCAAGCCGTAGATCGTAGAGAGAAGTTGGAGAATTCTCTCTTCCTCTATAATTTCAAAAATCTGAAGGGTATGAGTAGAAAATTTTATTTTCTCCCCTATATATTGGTGCTTGGCCCTCGTTGTGCCACACGTCCTCCATTCTCGAGTCTGGTTTCGTCCCGAAACAATTAAATTTCGTCTTGATTTAAGTTCAAAATATTTTTATTTGAACTAGTTTTAAATTATTTTCTAATTTTTGAAATTTAATTTCATGTCTCATTTTTAGGTCACGCGATACCTGATCGCCTCGTAAAATGCGAAAAATCCGACTGTTTTAGAATTCAACAAAAATTGACTGCGTAACTAGATTTCGCGAGACGAATCCAACGGTAAGGTCCGTTTCATCATCCGCATTTCAGAAAAATTTGGGTTTTCAACCCGTACTATAGTGGCTAATCATTATTTTGCCATTTTTCATAAAAAAATTAAATTTTCCCAGGTTTTTCAATAATTAAATACACTGATAGGTTAGACTATTCCTACCCCACAAAATCTCTATTTCCACCCCACCAAACTACTAAATTCACCCTGTCTATTTTCACCCCATTAATAACTTATTTCACCCCGTTGTATATCTATTAAATTGGCGATTGAGCTTACCGTAATCTACTCCCAATCCCATTTGATATTCACCTCGTTTGTGATTTACCTCTACTTATTATGAATTTAACTAAGCCCACTGTATTTCAATAAATTCCGCAAAGTGAGTAACACATAAAAGTTGGCTATATCTTGTATTTTTAATTATTTTATTTGAGGTCAATATATCAGAAAAATAAAGTGTTAAACCAGATATAAAAAAAAAATAAGGCAGGGATTACAACCACTAAGTCAATCTATAATAATAAGATAGAGTTCATTTTGAATTTTTCAAATTGAAATCAACTCTCCAAATTTAGAAAATCAGAATAACGACTAGGATTTGATTAAAGTTTAGATATACAGTTCAAATTTCACCTAAATCAATCTAATTAAATCTAATGGCTCACAATCTATCCCACCTAAAACCCATATCCCGCCCACCATACCTATGCACACACGCCACCCAATTCAAACACACACACACACACACACCAGTCTCTCTCTCAGCGCCCTCTTTCTCTCTCTCAGTCTCTCTCTCTCCCTCTCTCCCACATCTACTAGGAATGATCCTAGGTACCCCTCTCTCTCTCTCTATCTCTCCACACAACCAATCACACACACACACACACACACACACACACTAGTGCATACAATCATACACACACACCCAACACACACACACACACACATGTGGGTGTTTTGATTATTTTGTTGTTTTCATAATTGGGGTAATTTCATAATTTGGGTTTTTTTTGTGTGTGTGCATAATTTGAGTGTTTTGAATGATTTTATAATTAGGGTGATTTGTCAATTTGGGTGTTTTCATAATTGGGGCGGTTTCATAATTTAAATTTTTTGCATAATTTGTGTGTTTTAAATTAAATGAATGTTATAGTTAGTGTTATTTTAATTGAATTTTGATTTGATGTTATGTTTTTTAAATTTAAATTTTACTTTCATAATTTAATGAGGTGTTAATTTCATTAAATATGATTTGTAGGGTTTTTTGATGTGAATGCGATATGTTATAGTTATTAGTGGTATTTTGATTGAATGTTAAGAGTTATTGGTGGTATTTTGATTGAATGTTATGGTTTCAAAATTTAATGTTAGGTTTATTTTGATTGCGATTGAGTTTTGATTTCACTTTTTTTTATGACATTGGATCTCTTGATTGTATGAAATGGGAATTTATTTCATTATTTTCAAATTGTGGATTGAAAGTTAGGGTTGCGATTGAATGTTTAGGTAAACAATTATGAAAGGATTATTTTCAAATTGTGAATTGAAAGTTAGGTTTGCGATTGACTGTTTAGGTAAACAATGTATGAAAGGATGTGTGGGTTTGTTAATCAGTGCTTAAAGGGAAGTTGACTTCATTATTTTCAATTTCAATGTTTATTTTATAACATTATGTTTTGGTGATTAATTTTGATTGTTGACACCGCCTTACTCGTTGTCATCTTTGCTGAATTTTTTTGTCTAAATTCCACTCACTTTGATTTTTCGTTGTTTGTAGTGTTACCTTTTTCCAATTCATTAGTGTTGGTTGGATTTATATGAATTCTTACTTTCATTGATAAACAAACCTTACTGTTTAGATATAGATTGCTACCATCAAGCTTTATTGTCTTTCCTTGTGTAACTCCACAAAACTTGGGATTTTACTTTCATTAATATCTAAATCTTTCAATCTTTCTTTAAATTTTGTATGTAACATGTTTATGATATATATTTTCATATTACAATACTTGATTTTTCAGTCAATTCAATTTTTATGATTCATCTACGCTTCATGTTCTCAATTTTTTTATTTTTTATTTTGTGATTTTAGTTTCTTTCACCATCTGTGTCATCTCTCTTTGGTATCCTGACCAGATTTAAGTTCATATTTATTAGTCCTAACTCTAAAAGGACAATGTGGTTGTGGCGAAAAAGTTCATGAAAGGTAGGAGTAGGAAAAAAATCATTTCACCTTTCGTAATATGATTTTTTGGTTTCATATATTAGTTTTTACTTTCATTTAATTGTATTTTTTATTTTTTATAGCTACTCATTTGTTCGTTGTATGTTATTCGTTTGCTTGCCTGCATTGTTAATACTTAACTCTCACATGTTACTTCTCAATTTGAGTGTATGTGGTTAATTTCAGTTTTGATTCTTACAAGCGCAGGGCCAATAGGTTAAATTTTTTGCTTTAATATTTAGCAATATGCGTTGCAATTGTGAGCTTCAATTTAGAGTTCTCTTTGCTTCTTTCATTTCTTCTTTCTAGATTACTCTGTGATATTTCCTACATCATTTCTGATTCTTTGCAGTTGAATGTCGTGACTGAGTTCTAGAAGGAGATGCTAGAAAGGTTCTCTAAGACTGTATAAAAAGACCATGCCTAAATTTTGATTCTATAGCGAATTATTTTGTTGAAATTTGTTGTGTTGAAAATGATGAAGTTGAAGAAAGTTGATTTACAGGTGGAGTTGCTGAGAATGTTCTTGAAAAAGCAAGTGGAGAAATATGAGAAAATATAATTGGAGAAGGAGAATGAGAAAGAAGTAATGAGAGTTGCTTAGTAAATTCCTAGGTAAACATTAGTTCATGACCTATTTTTGATTCAAGTTATAACTTGAGGCAGCATATATTAGAAAGTAGCAAACAATCTAAATATGGCATTATTCATGAATTTGATTATTGGAAATGAATTTGTTTTGCTTGCTTTGCTTTAAAGTGTTAGTCGACATAGTGATTATGTGACAGTGGTATATATCCAATGCAAGTTATACAATATTACATTAGGAGATGGTATCCAATTCTTTTGTTAGGTTGTTAGGAAAGGAAGAGAAAGAAAATTAGATTTTTTGGAACTCCTTTGCAAGGGAAAACTCAGTTCAAGGCTGTGGATTGTTATATAATTACTTGATCAATGCTATTTTTTTTTTAATTTTTAGTTCGTGTTTTTAATGAGAGTTTTGCCGATTTGAATTATAGCCTTACTTTTTTTGTTAGACAATGCCTTCTAATTTTGTTTGTTTTTTACCTATGATTTTTTTTGATTGAAATGCTAAATCAATGAGATGGGTCTACTGGATTCCATGTGTCATTTTATGGGTTTGGCTTGATATGACTCTTTTAAGTTTTTGTGCTATGATATGACTCTAAGCTTTTTTTAACTGGTTTGTTTTTACTGAAAGCTAATTAAGTTAAATAAGCCTAAGCATTATAGATTGGTCTTGGAGATGAAAAATACAATTGTGCAATTCTTGATTCATTTTGTAATTGTTTATATATTTTTTAATTGAATAGGTAGGTTTTAATATTGTTTACGACCATGACATGATAAAAGATTGATGAAAATGACTAATAAAGGATTCTTTAATTGTAGATTGGTGGTAGATTTTGGGTATGGCGATATGAGAAAAGGTGACTATTATGGTGGCAACAACTAAATGACAATGGTTTCAAGTAGATATTAGTACACTTCAGATGAATTGGTTGGTGATTTTTATGGATTTTTATTGTGTGATTGAATTGTGGTGTGTGTTTGAGAGTTTATTGTTGTAATTTGAGGTAGGAATTTAGTTAAGTTTGGTTTGTGCAATGAAACAAATTAGGGGTTTGGTTAGTGCAATGAAGCCGTTGGTTTGTTTTTGAATTCCCAAAGTTAGCTTACTACAAGAACGGTCCAGATTTCATCTAATTGCATTTCAATGGTTCAAATTTCATTCAAATCCATCTCATTTGATTGGATGGTACATAAGGTATGTGACAAATTGGATGTTGTATGCTAACTGTTTGTTATTCATAGATATATTAATGACAAATTTAGATTAATGGGTTGCAAAGTTTAACACCCTTGGGAATTACTACTGGGATCTATTTGAGTTTGGTAATTTTAATTTGTGCTATTATTTGAGTGCAATGATTTTTTATTCCCTCTAAGATATTGTTGTAGTTTAAGACTTTAAGTAGTGTAGGTTTTTTGATCAAATTGACTTTAAGGCTTTACGGTTTTTTAATTGGTGATTTTTTTTATTTACACTATAATTAGTTTTATTTCAGGATTGATTGCATCACCTTCATGCATTTATGTCACTTTCATGCATTTGTGTCATTTATATTTCATGTTTGAGCAAGTTCAAGAACTTAGAGATAGGTGACCTAGGTTTCAACGTCTCTGCTTTCAGTGGGTTTTGTGTTTTTACGCTTAAATTTTGGTGGGTGGTGTCTAAATTTGCTTGCTTTGGGTTTTAAAATTGGTTTTTAATTAATTTCTGATAATTGGTGGCTACATCACATATTATTTGTGAGTTTTATCATTTTCTTCGTTGGATCATGAGTTGTTGGATTATGGCACCTAAGAGTGGAGATGTATTCACAACCTGTTTGAAACTCCACATGCATTCAATCGGACTACAATTTCTCAAGTGGAAAGACGGTTGTACTTTATTTTTTGATAGAAACAGGTTAGCAGAATTTATTCCATATAAACTAACTGCTCATTAATATGGTACCAAAATTTGTCGATTATCCACTTTTTTGGTAAGTATTGTGGACTATTTTTTTTTATTGTGCATAAGATTAGAGCCTAATCTCTTTTGGATATAGCCATGGCCTATGCATGCCACACCTTTGTGGATTATCCTTCTGAAGTGGCTGATATGTAGCTTACATGAAAATTAGTGATTGAATAATCTATGGTGAAGTCACTACTCTTATAGTTACTATAGAACTCTTCCTTTGAATTAATAGGGTGGATTGGTAGTGTTACTTTTTGACATTTTTGTTATAGGCAACTGTAAGAAAGGATATAAAATGTGACTTTTTTAAATGTTTTGACGATTTAATTGGGATTTTGATTATATATCGCTACCTATGAATGATTCTGAGGTTAGTTTTGATTCTGATATCTTTAGATTGGTACATTGCGACGTGGTTTTGATATGTTTATGTCATTGTTTTCATTTGTCGTGCTTTGCATGAGTTATTTTGACGAAGATTTGGTGTTCATTTCGTGAAATAGAGTTTGAAGGGTTTTTGGATGTTAAGGTTTTGTTATTCGCATTAATTGGGATGTTTAGTTAATTTTATAAAATCTGTAGGTTAATTTTAGTTAACTTTTTTTACAAAAAATGAAATTTCATTGAAATTGGTGTTAATTATATTTAGTTTATGAAATTGACAATGCCACTATTTTGGCAGTGTAAGTTGATTTTTAATTTACTTCTTTGTAAACATCTCTTATTGATTATTTTTTGGCATTAATGTTTTTACAGATTGATGGCGATCTAGAAAAGACCATAGGATAAGCTTCTTCTCGCTCATCCTTTTATTACTTTTGTATCTAATTTTCTTATTGACCTATTAACTATTAAATGTTTTCATGTCTACAGTTTAGAATACTTCGTCAGAATAATATAGGTATAGTGATTTGCCATGAGTATGAATTTAATCGTTTTTGTATATTTGAGGTAGTGTTACTTCCCATCCATTTGTCAATCATTTTATTTGTTCTTAACTTGCGTTTTCTTACATTATATACATTGGTTGTTTATAAAAGAAGAAAAAAAAGGTCAAATGTAATGGTGAATGCTGAATCTAAGGGAAAAGAAAAGACCTCTTCTACCAAAGGAATAAAAAATTCAGTTTGCCAAGTGGTATGACCTTTCATCCTATTTTTTCTCTATGGTTTTATGTGTATAAAGATGTTTATGATTATTACAATTATGAAGTTGGTAAATGGCTGGAAAAATAGTTGTGATAAGGCAACACTGTGATAAAATATTTTTTTCGGTAAATAGTTTGAACTCTCCCCTTATTTCTCTCATACAAACAACACATGCGCACACAGATAGGGGTTCTTTCTTTGAGGTGTTGTATTATGTTGGGTTTGCTGAGAATAATCTGGTGGAATGTTTTTCATATCTTTAGTTTGAAGAATTAATTCCATTTTGGAGATTACAGTTTGAACACAAGCACAATTTTAACACACACCTTTATTTGGGATTAATGGACATTGTCATTTACAAAAGCTTCTCTAAAGGAGGCAACCAAACACATCTTGTAGTTGTTGGAAGTTACCAATTTCTTTTTGCTTTTATTTGTGCACCTTTAAATTTATGGTTCTTTTATAATTTCTAGGTTTATCTCCTCAATACCAAGAGTCAATCTGGGGTTATACAACTACTCCTCCGTGGTGCTTTGAAGTGAGTTTTGGCTTGATTTGTTGTGTATTTGATTTGCATTGGTCACATACACTTTATTCTTGGTTTTGAATATCAATTTTAGTTTATTTTTAGATTGGATTGTGAACTTTAATTTTGTTTAATTTGAACTTTT
Source organism: Ilex aquifolium (assembly GCA_951799425.1). Classification (NCBI taxonomy): domain Eukaryota; kingdom Viridiplantae; phylum Streptophyta; class Magnoliopsida; order Aquifoliales; family Aquifoliaceae; genus Ilex; species Ilex aquifolium. The sequence continues at coordinate 31,201,399 of OX637391.1, forward strand.
GTGAATTTTAGTTTAATGTGAGTAGCCTTAATGAAATTGATAGGTTCATAGACGTGTTTCAACATATTAACAATGCTTATATTTTATGAGATATCAGGTTGGTAATTTTCAATTGGAATCTATATGCTCTAGAATGGTTTTTTATTTTGTAGGGATGTTTGATCAAATTGTTTCTTGGATTGGAAATATTTTCAAGGATGATGTGGTTGAATTCATTTTGACCTTAAGGCCTGATAGTCTTAAAATGTTTTCGTGGGAGGATGAGTTGATTATGTTTGATTGCACTAATCTTCATGAGCATCTTTGTATGTACCTAAATTTTCATGTTTAAAAGAGTTAGCTATTATTATACTGTCATGGTAGTCGATAAATAGTTATTTTAGGCAAGAGTTTGACGAGAAAATGACTTTTGGAATTGGTTTGAGAATGATTATGAGATATATAAATTTTTTACATAGATTGATATTTTTTTTGTTCTTATTTTTAGAGGAAATTGATGATGCACAAATTAGGTTTGCACACCACCTGTCAATTGAACAGTAAAAAATGCAGTAATTGATAAGGGGGAGATAGAGACAAAAGCAAGACAAGGTTTATAGTGGTTCGGTCAACGTGACCTACATCCACTTTTTTTTGGCTAGGGTCGCCGGGTATTTTATTAACTCAGGTGTGGAGGGAGAGTAAAGAGTTACAAGCTACGAGAGGGAGATGGGAGATCTGCTTGATTGAGTGTCATGCCCCCAAGTGTTGGCGGGGCTTGCAATTTATAGTCGCTTCATAACGGATTGAGGCGACTTAATAGTAATTTAATAGCTAATCTAGCGATCATAACGGATTGAGGTGATTTAATAGTAATTAAATAGCTAGTCTGACGGAGCTGGCAACCTTTTCTCAACGGGCGAGGAAGTTATGGTGCTCTCCGTATGACTCGGTCAAAGGATGAGGTGGTGGTTAACTTCTTCCAAGGCGGCATGGATGAGGCTCTTGGGATAACCCTTACTCCAGGGTGGCTTGGATGAGGCCCTTGGGATGACCCTTACTCCAAGGTGGCGAGGAAGAGGCTCTTGGATAACCCTCAAGGTAGCTAGGAGGAGGCTCTTGGATGACCCTTGCATGCTCCCATACTGATGTAGCTCCTCGAACCTGATGAGCTTGACCAGACGTGGACCACTTTGGCCACTAGATCTCTTGGAGTAGGGCTCTTAATTTAAACTGGGCTTACATCGTGGGTTAGGCCCTTGGGCTTGACCCATCATTTTCCCCCCAATGCCCTGTGTCCAATGGAACTTAGAGAGGAGGGCATTCGGTTGAATTTGGATTTTGGCTGCACAATTGGAAAAACTTCGGGAGGCCAAAACATCTGTTTCTAGGCCTTTTTTAGAATTTTGACATCATCAGTCATAGCCAAAGGTGCGAGTCTTGTAGGGTTCGCCAAGAGCTTCGATTTGATATATTATGGGCCCCATTTGGAGTAACGGAGCAAAAGTTACGGTCAAAATAGCAAGCAGGCAGCTGGGTGCGCGGTTCTGGGCGAGCAGGCAGCTGGCGCGCTGTTCTGGGCTAGCAAGCAACTAAGCGCGCAATTTTGGGCGAGCAGGCAGCTGAGCGCGCAGTTCTAGGCGAGTAGGCAGCTAGACGCGCGGTTCTTGGCGAGCAGGCAACTAGCGCGTGGTCCTGGGCGCCAATCTAGGCATGTAGGCAACTGGGTGCGCGGTCTTGGGTACGGTTCTGGATGGGCACGCCTCGGGCCGAGGGTGAGGCCCCTTGTGCTCTGCTCGACGTGGTGATGAAGTGTCACTTTGGGGCTCATGGGCTAGTTGAGCACAGAGTAAGCATTGAGAGGGAGGGTGCTGATGGCACTGGGCGCTGCTACAGGGACGTCCATGGTGCTAGAAGGGCGCCCATGCTACTGGGCGCTGTTGGAGAGTCACCTAAGGTGCTGGGCGCCCCTGAAGAGGCGATGGGTGCTGCTTGTGAATCAGGATTGGGACTTCAGGCGCTCATTAAGGATTGGTGAGTGCTGATATGGCTCCGGGAGACACTCGGCTTGGCCAGACAGATGTGCAGACAGTGCCAGATGGATGAGGCCGATTGTTGACATTTAATCTAATATAGTCCCGCAGGTTGCAGACGGCCTGAGTTTCAAAAACGTGCCTAGAGATGGCAAAAATAATGTTATTCTAATATTAAAATATCTAACATGATTACCTGGAGAGAGAGAGAGAGAGAGAGAGAGGCAGACTGCTTGCGTGAGAGCAGAGACAGAGTTTGAGGATTGCTCGTGAGAGAGCTGCACCTTTTGAGACCAAGCTTTTGGCGACCCGCGAGAGAGCCGCTAAGCTGGAGATAGGCTGCCTGCTTGAGAGCAGAGCAAAGATCAAACTTTTGGCGACTTGCGAGAGAGCCGCTGAGCTGGAGATATAGGTTGCCTGCTTGAGAGCAGTGCAGAGGCCAAGCTTTTGGCGACCCGCGAGAGAGCCGCTCAGCTGGAGATATAGGCTGCCTGCTTGAGAGCAGTGCAGAGGCCATGCTTTTGACGACCCGCGAGAGAGCCGCTCAGCTGGAGATATAGGCTGCCTGCTTGAGAGCAATGCAGAGACCAAGCTTTTGACAACCAGCGAGAAAACCGCTCAGCTGGAGATATAGGCTGCCTGCTTTCACCTCGCCTAGACCTGTTGATTTCCTCAACATTTATATATTTTTGAGCTTTTGTCAATAGTTCTGGCATGCTCTTTGGTGGTCACTTTATTATTGAAAAGAGGAAACTTAATGAGCGGAGGCCTCCTAGAAAGGCGATCATGGTGACTTTGTTATTGGGCTCATCGATTTGGAGGACCTCCTCGTTAAAACGAGTGAGGTAACACCTCAGAATCTCGTCTCGATCCTGTTTTACGCTGAGCAGATGGGTGGCAAGCTTCTGCTGGCAGCGTCCACCAATGAACTGTGCCACAAAGGATCTGCTCAGTTCGGCGAAGCAGCCTATGGCCGGGGTGAGTTTGGCGAACCATTGTCGCGCTGATCCTTCAAGGTAGTTGGGAATACCCTAGACATAATTTCGTCGAGGACGTTGTGTAGCTGCATTAAGGTCTGTTAGGTTTCAAGGTGATCAAGTGGGTCCTTTGTTCTGTCGAAAGTTTCTACATATGACATTTTGAACTTTTGGGGAAGATGGTAGTTCGCCACATCTGGCACAAAAGGTGTGTCAATTCGCCTTACAAGGTACTCCAGAGTTTTTGGTCCTTGTGCCTTCATGGTATTGAAGACGTCACCCAGTTGATTCTGTACTTTTTTGATTTTTTCATGCCAGTGATTTGGGGCTCTTTTGAAATTGTCATGGAAATGACTCCCACACTCCACACTTTGATTTTTGCCCTCATCCTCCTAGAAACGCGGGTGTCCACCATGGGAAGAGGGAGGTGGAGGAGGAGGTGGAGGTCCCTCATGGTGGGCTCCCCTGTGTGGGGCTCCCAAGGGGGCGCCCAAGTGGGGAGCTCCTTGACGCCCAAGGCGTGGAGCTCCTCTAGCTTGAGGTCCTCCGGGTTGTGCTCCTTGTTGTCCAGCGAGCATCAGTTGCAGGATTTGCTGATTCTGAGCTACGAGTTGTTGCATTGTTTCCAGCATCTGCTGTGCATTCGGAATAGGATTAGTTGGTGGAGGGGCAACCCCCTTCTCTCGTGGTGGATTTTCTTCGGGCTGATTCGTGGATCTGGTGGTGATCGCCATTGGTTCAACAACGGAAGTGTTAATATGAGAATTTTGTTGTTCCCACAGACGGCGCCAAACTGATAATACACAAATTGGGTTTGCACACCACCTGTCAATTGAACAGTAAAAAATGCAGTAATTGATAAGGGGGAGATAGAGACGAGGTTTATAGTGGTTCGGTCAACATGACCTACGTCCACTTTTTTTGGCTAAGGTCACCGAGTATTTTATTAACTCAAGTGTGGAGGGAGAGCAGAGAGTTACAAGCTATGAGAGGGAGATAGGATATCTACTCGATTGAGTGTCATGCCCCCAAGTGTTGGCGGGGCTTGCAATTTATAGTCGCTTCAACGGATTGAGGCAACTTAATAGTAATTTAATAGCTAATCTGGCGGTCATAACGGATTGGGACGATTTAATAGTAATTAAATAGCTAGTCTGGCGGAGCTGGTGACCTCTTCTCAACGGGCGAGGCAGTTATGATGCTCTCTGTAGGACTCGGTCAAAGGATGAGGTGGTGGTTGACTTCTTCCAAGACGGCATGGATGAGACTCTTGGGATGGCCCTTACTCCAGGGTGGCTTGGATGAGGCTCTTGGGATGACCCTTACTCCAAGGTGGTGAGGAGGAGGCTCTTAGATGACCCTTACTCCAAGATGGTTAGGAGGAGGCTCTTGGATGACCCTTACTCCAAGGTGGTTAGGAAGAGGCTCTTGGATGACCCTTGCATGCTCCTCTGCTGATGTAGCTCTTTGAACCTGATGAGCTTGACCGAGCGTGGACCACTTTGGGCGCTAGATCTCTTGGAGTTGGGCTGTTAATTTAAACTGGTTTTACATCGTGGGCTAGGCCCTTGGGCTTGACCCATCAGAAACTTTGTCAAAATTTTTTGGTAAAAATATTGAGACCCACCTTGATTTCAATGTCTAATTAAAACAACGGAAAGAAAAATGTTCTAAATTGATATTTTTTTCGGTTATATAGTGCCTTTACTTTAGGCTGGGTTATTATTAGTGGTTTAATATGGATCATAGATTGGAGAGATATTTCAAGTTTTCCTAATCAAATATATTAATAGAGAAAAAAACCAGTTAGTTTAGAACGAATAATATTATTTGATTATTATATATGTGTTGGAAAAAATAATTTTAAACAAGTTTAGTTGAGCAACTTAAGGCTTAAATAAAATTGGGATCCACACCTCAAAATTGGTGGGATTGAGTTTAAACGCGTTCTCCTCCACGAGGAGATGAATATTGTATATTTATTTATTTAAAATCATTAATTTTTGAATGAGAAATTATGTCTCAAAGTGACCAATAAGAAGTGATAAAATAAACTAAGATTGGTTTAGTAGAATAAGACTTGTCCCACATTGGAAGAAGACCAAAACTTTTGTGAGTTAATATACTTCTAGTTGGTTTCATGGGTTGGACCCTGAGGGGTACCACTCTTTTGTGAGCAGAGCAAGTGCCTACACTACCTTGGTTACCACGCGCGCCCGCCCGCCCACCATTACTCGGGCTGAGCTTGGGCTTGGGTCAAAAAGATATAATCTTTTTGGACAAAATTTATTTGGTCGATGCAGGTTATGGGTCAAACCAATCTGATCCAAACGCGAATCGTAATTAAATCCCAATTGAAATTTAAAATCCAAACTGATTTTTAAATTTTTTGCCTGTTAGTTTGAATCTGGCGCTGTAAATTGGGTCTGTTCATTGACTATTCCAGAGATGCCTACTTAGTTTGAAATAGTGTGTCTCTTCAATCTGAACAGTGGCATCCGATGCCTCTTCAGGCAATCTAAACAGCCACCAAGAGTCTATAAATAGGTAGCCATCAAGCCATTTTTGTTCATTCCAAAAATCCTGAAGTCTACATTCGGATTTTTCTTCTCTCTCTTCCTGCATTACATTTCTGTAACGTTCAAGTATAAACCACAGCGTTGTGTTCGCTGGAGTTCTGAAGATTGAAGTGCTACTTCGACCCATTCTATCTTGGGAGGCATTTGCTTATCAACCTTAAGCACCGAGAAGGAACAAATCTATCTTAACGAAACTGTGATTACACAAGACTCGCATTATTATTATTATTATTATTTTTAGATTTCTAATTTTCTATATTTTTATTATTCGTACAGTTCTGCGTCACTATAAGTGCATTACTATTTCTGTTTTAACATTTTATTTTATTAAATTCAATTAGTTCACATATTGTAGTATACTTAGTGATTTAGATTTTTGATACAATAATTAGTGATTAATTCTAATTATATACATACCTTGTATAACAATTAGGCAATTAGAATACAAAATAATACATGAGACAAATGGAACTAAAACTACAGATAACTGTGCTGCTTAGGTAACTTTTGTAGTGTATTTTTATAAGCTCCAAGTGGGATCATTAATATGAGTGAATCAGCATGTAATAATCAATCCTTGAGTTATTAGTCTCTTTGTTTTTTCATATTCTTTTTCTTCTATTTTGTGAAAAGAAGTAAGAAATTCATTTATGTTGATATAACAGCATCATCAGAAAACAATATATTGAAACCTCTAATGAAATACAAAAGAAAACCAAATCCACTACAGATAGGGGTGTTCAAATTTCCGACTAGCCGCAAGTTCCTACCCTACCTTATTAAACGGTTAGCCGCAAAAATCGGGTAGGAATGCGGAATAGTTTTTGGTCTTCCGATTAAATTGGGTAGGAATGCGGAAGAGCTATCCATTTCCGCATTCCTACCCTACCCGCATTAATTAATTAATATGATTTTAATGTATTTCATATGGTTTAAACTTAAATTAATTGTTATTGTATTTGTGTAACAATTATGGTGGATTGATGTTCATATTTTCTTGTGTTTTATTATAATTGTTGTTGTAGTTATTTTATATTTTAGTGTTATTGATTTATTGTGTTGTTAAATTGGTGCATTCAAAAATTAATAGTTACAAAAGTGTTTACCCGATTTCCTACCCAACTTACTACCCGATTAATCGGATAGGAAGTCGAGTAGGAATACCACACCTGTCGGGTAGGGTAGGCCAAGAAAAAATTATTCTGCAAAGTATCGGATAGGAAGACGGAAGAACATATTTCCTACCCGTAGGGTAGGGTGAACACCCTTAGCTACAGATGAAGCCATAAGCATAAACTCTCATGGGTAGCATTGTAGTGTGGAGTCGACTCTCGGACAAACCATAACTCGGATTTCTTGAATTCAATACTTATTAGTGTCTCTTTGGGTTAACTGTTACTTGTGGTTTATAGGTGATTGTAGATATCTAGAGTTTATTTTGTTACGAAGGGTTCAATGTGGTCTCGCCATAACCCGCTATTCAGAGTGTTGTGGTGAAATTCTTGTATTGGATGGATGTCGTGTTGTGACTAAGTTATATCGCACAAATCAATCTATTAATTAGATCTAAAAGACTAAACCGTTAATTCAAAAATCATACTTGATAAGTATATCCACTTGAAATATAGTTAAATGTATTATCCCAACTTGCTCTCTTAAAAGAAAGTTTTAAAAAGATCCTTGTTATAAATGAGGACATATGGTGTGTTTGGATAATGGAATAAAGTGGGTTAACACCATTGAGGAGAGGTTAACAATGCAATAGGGCCCACAATTTTTTTATTTGGAAAGACAAAAGTGGCAGGATATGAATCCCGGGTCCAATCTCGACCCTGTTGCTACAGTGAAAATTAACCCACCTCCCCCTTCGGTTTAAATCCCAGCAGACATGACAAGACTAAGGTAGTGTTTGGTGACCCTATGTTTTTTTTTTGTTTTTATTTTATGGCCAAAATAAAAAATAAAAACATGTTTGGTGAATGTTTTTGTTTTCTTTTTTTAATTGCTCTGTTTTGAAAATAAGGCTAAAATATGAAAACATCCAAAAAGATGTTTTTGAAAACATAAAAAAAAAACGCGCGAGCCTGAAAGGGATTTAATGAGGTCTGGGTTTCGATCCTCCTTAGCAACAAAATATGAATTTTTTGCTTGAGTATAAAAGGCCATCTCTCTCTCTCTTTTTCACCCCTCTCTCTCATCTCTCTGTCGTCTCTCTCTCTCTCGATGCCAAAGACGAAGACGAAGACGAAGTTGAAGCCACGAGGACGAAGCCGAAGCAGAAGGATCCAGACGCCATCGCCATCGAAGGATCCAGACGCCATCTCCCCCCTCTCTCTCTGTAGCTCTCGCTCTCTCTTTCTCAACCTTCCCTAGTTTGGTGGTGGTGGTGGATTTTGGGGAGTGGTGGTGGGTTTCGGTAGTGGTGGTGGGCTTGGGTGGTGGTGGGTTTCGGGGATGGGGGTGGGTTGGGTGGCTTTGGATTTCAGGTGATGGGTGGGTTGGGTGGCTATGGGTTTCAGGGGATTGGGGTGGATTTTAGGGGATGGTGCTGGGTTTCAGGGGATGGGGATGGGTTTCGGTAGTGGTGGGTTTATTCGGGTCGTCTTCCTCGGTCGATAACTCAGCATGGTTGTTGGATTATCATGATTTCGGTGAAGAGAACTTTGATTTGGGGTGTCTCAACAACTTGAACATGAACAAGTTAGAGATGGGAAAGTATTAAAATTCACTGGTTGGGTGGTGGTGGGTTTCAGGGGCTGGTGCTGGTAGGGGTGGGTTTCGGTGGTGGTGAGTTTCGGGGTGGGGGTGGTGAATTTGAGGGGTTGCTGGGTATTGGAAAGGGGTTGTGGGGGTGGTTTTCGGTGGTGGCGGGTGTTTGGTGGTGGTTGGTGGTTAGCTGTTTGGTGGTTGGTGGTGGTGTTTTTTTCTGAAAACGTTGGTGGTGGTGTTGGGTGGTGAATTTTTGGTATAATATCAAACATATTTTTATTTTTGTTTTTATAATTTTTTAAATATAAATGACTACCAAATATGTTTTATATTTTTAATTTTTATCACAAAAAAAATAAAAACGTTACCAAACGCACCCTAAATAATTACTTGTTTACCCTTCTTCTCTTTCCTCACTCTCGTTTCCGGGCTACGTTGAGAGATTGTGAAGGCAACAAAGAAGATGCTGAAGACGTCTCGACTGCTGATCTTTGGTAAGTCTCTCTCTCTCTCTCCTTCTTTGGACCGAGATGGAAGTAGATCTGGCCCACTGTGGAGACCCAGATCTGCTTCAATCTCATGGCCGATGGTCACTGTGTGGGTCTTGGTCTGAAGCCTTCACTGTGGTGGTGTCAAAGCTAAGGTCTTGGTCAGAAGCCTTCGCTGTGGTGGTCTGAAGCCTTCACTTCGATCTCATGGCCGACGGTCAATAATATATTTTTTTGGGTATTCAGATGTGTGTGTATCAAAAGTTATATAAACTTATTAAATAAAGAAGATGATGCTCTAAGGAAATTGGCTAAAGAACCTAATCAGTAAAGTGGATGGCATTCTATATGCACTTTTCATCTAGGAAGCAGGAACACGAAGCACCCTAATTTTTTTTTTTTTTTGAAAACATCATACTGGGTCTCCATATTACCAGAGCTTAAAAACAATTATGAAAATAAATATATATGTGATTAAAAATTAAAAAAAATATTATTGAATTTTTTTCACCAACGCAGCACAAAAGAGACAACCTTCATAAGCTTATTTGTGATTGTATGTACTACTTTTCTTGAATTTGATATATCAATGGGTAGAATGATAAATATCTACAAAAGCCAAGGTGGGATCCATCCAATTCAATTGTTTTTTGCCAAGCAATGGTTTAGATTGGATAACATACATAACTCATTCAATTAAGTAGTTAATTGGGTTTGAGTTTGATAAATTAGGATACAAAAAATCTAATTCATTCCTATCCTTGGGGCTTATCCAAACACACCCATAAGGGCTAAGATTCCTTCAAACCCAAGCCTCTATAAAACCTTATTAGAACACCAACCCCATTATCACTAAAACATCTCCATCGAAGCCATGGACATCCTATTTCTATATCTTTCATTACTCTTCGTAGCTTTATATCTCTTAACCCAACATGTCTTTCACAAGCTCCAAAACCTTCCACCAAGCCCTTTACCATCTTTCCCAGTGTTTGGCCACCTTCACCTTCTAAAGAAACCTCTCCATCAAACACTTTTCAAACTGGCAAACATGTGTGGTCCAATCCTTCTCCTTCGTTTCGGCTCTCGACGTGTTCTCCTCGTCACCTCTCTGTCGGCTGCCAGAGAATGCTTCACCAAGAATGACCTAGTATTTGCCAACCGCCCTCGGCTTCTCACCGGAAAAATCTTTGGATACAACTACACCAGCCTTCACTGGGCTTCATATGGCGACCACTGGCGGAACCTCCGTCGTATCTCTACCGTGGAGCTTCTTTCCCCCCACCGGATAAGCCTGCTTTCTGACGTCCGTCTTGACGAGGTCCGATCACTGATCCGACAAATCTTCACCTTCTGTGAAGAAAATCCGGGTCAACCCTTGAACATGAAATCAACTTTTTTCCAACTTACATACAATTTCATGACAAGAATGGTCACTGGAAAAAGATTTTGCGGCATGAAATTGGCGAGCTCAGAGGAGATGGAGAGGTTTCAAGAGATGGTGAGTGATACATCTAAGTCGCGAGCCATCGCAGATTACTTGCCGTTTATGAGGTGGTTTGAGTTTAATGGAGGAGTAGAGAAGAGGATGATAGGTTTACAAGAGAAAAGAGATAGATTCATGCAAGCTCTAATAGATGGGATTCGTGAAATGGGGTGTGAGTCTGATATTGCTGATGGTTTTGGATGTGGAGCAGAGAGAAAGAAAACCATGATTGAGATACTTCTCTCTTTGCAAGAATCAGAACCTGAATACTATTCCGACGAAATGATCAAAAACCTCATGCTGGTAAGATAAATATAAACACACAGCACAAATAAATATGTATACGCATCATTCATATATTGATCCCACTCGAAATTAATATGGAATTCTATCGATTAGCCTAACAATTTGAATCATAACAGACTTCACCAGTCAAACTCGTTCGATAAATTGGTTTTTAATTATCTTATTATATAAAACATAAAAAACCTTACCATACTTTGTAATACATAAGACAGACTATAACACAACCATGAATGAGTATGTGGTGAACAAATTTTTGGCATCATGCCTAATATCAAGGTCAATTCTAGGAGTAAATATTGGATGTCATGGTTACACCACATAATCACCGCCATGTGAAGTAACCACCCAATGATAAAAAATCAAATGGACAAAATGTAACACATTTCTATATGCATATACATGATGTAGTTATTGCATGGCATGAATGGATTGTTGTTTAATTATGTAGAATCCACTTACCCACTTGTTGTATTATTATTAGACGGTTACACCATATCAATGTGATGACGTGATATGACCATGACACCCAATATTTACTCCAATTCTTGACATGATAGCAAAAACGACTCAAGTCCAACACAATATTTAGAGAATTTGAGTTGGCTTTGATCCAATTTTTATTATAAATTTTCTATGCATTTTTTCCCTCTACTTTTTCTCCACCTTAGCTATCCTTGATTTGCATTTACGGGGTCTTATCAGCAATTAACCATTAAAAACCAGGCTGTTGCACTTAAAGTGAGTAGGATGGAATTAATAGGGTGCAGTTATTGCTAATAAGTAGTTAAGTAATTAAACACTTATTTTCTTCTGAAAATGACAATTTTCATTGTTTATGTATAGGTTCTAATACATGGAGGAATCGATACTTCATCTACAACAATGGAGTGGGCACTATCACTTCTACTTAATCATCCACAAGTTCTGAACAAGGCCAAGGCAGAAATAGATACACATGTAGGGCAAGATCGTCTACTCAATGAATCAGATTTGACTAATCTCCCTTATCTCCACTGCATCATCAATGAGACATTAAGGATGTTCCCACCAACCCCATTGTTACCGGGCCACGAGTCCTCGGAGAAGTGCACCGTAGGAGGCTACCACGTGGCACGTGGCATGATGCTATTGGTCAATATTTGGGCCTTGCATCACGACCCCAAGATTTGGGACAAGCCTACAAAGTTCAAGCCAGAGAGGTTTGAAGACATGGTTCAAAATCGTGATATTAGTCATCAACTCGGACGAATCGAAGGTTTGGAAGGGGATAAAAATGGGTTCAGGTTGTTGCCATTTGGGTCAGGTAGGAGGGGGTGTCCGAGGGAGGCCTTGGCTATGCGCATGGTTGGGTTGGCGTTGGGGTCACTGATTCAATGCTTTGATTTGGAAAGGGTTGGGCATGAGATGGTGGACATGACCTTTGGGCTTGCATTTGCTACACCAAAGGCTCAACCTTTGATGGCTAAATGTCATCCCCGCCAGTCCATCATGCACCTTCTTTCTCAAATCTAAACCTATTATGTGCCGAGTCATGCTTATCTCGCCAAAATATATACCAAATTTGTTTTACCAAAAGAAGTGGAACATTTTATGATTAGATAAGTGTGGATCTTGATGATGCACAAATTCAGATTAATGACAAAACAGTAAATATGAAGTCAACACAAAGATATAGAGTGGTTCAGTTCGGGTGACCTACTCCACTCTCGAGAACGGCAGTGGTGGCCGGATGTATTTTATTGATGAATAAAAGTCACCGGGACAGTATACTCTGGGAGTATTACAATACTTTGGAAGAGAGAAACTAGAGAGGTGTAGAGAGAACGAGAAGTATTGGTCTTCCAATCTTGGGATGATCCTGCCCTCTATGTGAAGAGAGTTTATATTATATAGGCTTGGTGAGACGGTGACATGATGGAGAGGACTCTACCACTTTGGTAAGTACAATTAAGGTAGGATTAGATCTCCATGATGCGTATCTCGATATTCTCACCATGTGCTCCTATTCTTCGGATTTTCTGGATCCTGATCTGGGTCGGACTGGCGGAGCGAAGAGGATGAAGGAGAGGCAGGAGGACCCTGGGCGGCGCCAGGGCTTGGGCGACCCCCTTGGGCTCTTGGGTGCTGGCAACTTGGTCTTTCTTGACTTGTGGGGCCTAGGTCGCTTTTTAGCTGACTTGGGTCTTCTTGGTTTATTGGGCCTAGTCCAATTGATTTTGGGCTCATCAGATCTGATAGATACCGAATGATGTTAAGCCAGAAGAATTTAGCATGTAAATTTGGTAAGAGTAGCTTTCGTGTTCTATATCATGAATGCTTGCTAGCCTTGCTTCCATATAAATAAAACTTTGTGGACTTGAAAACAATAGAGTATAAAATCGCCTCCAATCCTCAAGGATTGTTGAGAAGCCTTCTCTCTCTGTCTCTAACCCTCGGTGTGGGTGTGTGTGAGAGAGATGGTAAAGCGTGAGCACCCGAATTTGAAGGATACAAAACCCGTGCAATGTACTTTTGCTCAATCTCTATTAATGGTTGATAACCTACATGTACTCGTGAGAATTTTTTGTTATGAATATACACAAAATGGGATTTTGACATTATATTGAAATACAAGATTTGGGCAAGATTTGGATTTTTTTGAAAAAAAGATTTGGACAACAATTTGTGCAGCACAATTTTATCCTTTTAAATATATTTTATCCAACATTATATTGCAGTTGTAAAAACCTAAGAAGACCAACAAGTTCAAGTCTAAGTATTACTACCTCTAAAAGAGTTTAACTTTTGGGGAAGTGAATGATAGAGTACATCAACCCAAAACTTCAAAATGAGGATCATTTTTATATGCAATGGATTACACTTAAATTCATGATGAGTTATCCACCATAGAGAAAAGTTAAAATAAAATATAGTGGGTTCATAATCGAAGCTTAAATCTCATCATGGAAGGGGATCTGTAGAAAAAATAAAATTAAAAAATAGGAAAATGTGCAAATACATTGAGTAAAGTTCATATAATCAATTAAATGCTTCAGTTGAAAATGTGCAAACACATTGAGTAGTCCTTGTAATCATTCATCCTTTCAGCTTCATAGCTTTTTCCTCCGCGTATTGGAGTCCTTCACCTTGAGCAACTAGTTTGACGGTCTATTAGCCTTCTCCAACCATCATCGTGAGTCTCCTCAAAAACACCAATAGGCTTTCTAGAACCCAGCACTCTACGAAATTGAGAACCATGACAACCAGTTCAAACAATATCCCATAAATCACAAAATACTCACCTAAACAAAATGTTATATATCCCAAATTTGTATCCCAAATGTGCATTTCAAATCAATAAGAATGGTTGGATCAGTGAGTCCCAATTAAAAAAGTTGATGGGATCCACTCATCCAATGGTTCCCATTCATTTGGGATACAAATTTGGGATCTAAAACATTACTCATCACAAAATACTCACCTAAACAAAACTGAGCAATGCTATATAACCCAAATTTGTAACCCAAATGAAGGGGGACCATTGGATCAGTGGGTCCCATTTAAAAAAAAATTGATGGGACTCATTCATCCAATGATCCTCCTTTATTTGGGAATACAAATTTAAATTACAAATTTGAGTTACATAACATTTGTCAACAAAACCATCCATATCCATCAACACAAGACCCCTGTACCTCCACAAATCCTTGCCAAAGCCATTCAAACCAAACCACCCCAGAACATATCAAACAACTAAAGCCAAAGTTGACTCTTCACTTAGCCACAAAATGGAAGAGGAATCAAAATCATACCAAAAATCAACATAGACTTTCCCTTTTTATAGACAAGAAAATAGCAAAAGAGCTCCAACAGTACTGTCTTGTTGGCAAAATCATTTCAGATACAATCCTCAACAAGAGTGGAGTAGCCAATGTTATTACGGGGGCTTGGAAACACTGAAGGGTTTTTCTATAACACAGTGGGAAAGGAATATTTACATGTTTATTTTAAAAGATGAAGAGGACAGAGGAAAAAATCTATGGAGAAAGCCCGTGATCAGTAATGGGAAACATTATGGCACTGAAGAAATGGTCGTCATAGTCTAAAATTCGTGACAATGAATTCAACATCACAGAATTCTGGATTGAAATCTGGGATTTACCATTTGATATGATGACTAGAAACAACTCTTGGAAAGTGGGAAATTTTCTGGGAGAACCTACCCTACAGTACTGGAAGACTCTAATGACGAGCTCATGTTGAAGAGAAACTACCTAAGGGTTAGGTTCAGAATTGATGTTACAGAGTCATTCTTGAAAGAGGGGATATGGATGACATCTAGATCATGTTCAAGTATGAAAGGCTCTCCGATTTCTGGCACATATGTGGCAGATTCAGCCATAGCAAGAGTCTATGCCCGGAGAAGACGAAGGAACATAACAACCAAGAGTCCTGAGTATGGATCAGAAATTAGAGCTTCATAATCTTCAAATTCAGTGTTCTGTCGAGAAAATTGGACAGAATTCTCCAGGGACCATATCAAATAAATGCTTAAGTTACAATATAATATGTCTATATGAATTCAAAAAATAATAATTACTTCAAAAATTTTACTCTAACAGGATTTAGCATAGATTGCAACGGGATTTCGTGATTATCAAAACAATATGGTGATTCATTTTGATGGGAAAAATGTGATTAGCAATCACAAGGGGGTGAAATGTTTTAGAATGATACACTTTTGAGAAAACCCAACGGTGTATTACTGTTTGACATATTGATACATTTTTGAGAAATTAAAGGCATAATGCATGATTTACTTTATTGATAACGACGTAAAAGGGTGATTGGAATTAGGGGTGACAATTTTTGATACGACACGATAACTCGATACGAACACGACACGAATAAATGGGTTTGGGTTAACTATTTTTTGGTACAAACCCATGTATGACACAACCCATCAACACGAAGTGTTACTAGGTCATGTTCGGGTTCAACCCGTTTAATACGAATTGTACCACTTGACCCGTGTATTTAATCGAGTTGACACAATCCCGCCTGACCTATTTTGACCCGAATCAACCCACCAATATATAATGAACTTAATTATTTTTTTCAAACCCTAACTTCATTTTCCTATTTTCACTTATTGTAGAGAGTCTGTCCAGAGTACAGATCCGCCGCCTTCAGGTTAGCTCTCTCTCTCTCTGTCTCTCGCTCTCTCTTTCTTGGCTTGTGCCTATTATCCACATTTCTGTTGACAAAGTCATAATTGTTCAATCTGAGATCTGTTTTTTCGTCTTTTACTATCAAGTTTATGATTCCATTTCGTGTCTGTATTGAGAAATTCTATAAAATTTGGATCTTTGCTCTGTTTTGCAATTATTTTTGTTACTTTCGAAGCAAAGTGCTTTGATTTGTATTTTAGTGAAGATTCCAAGGCTTTAAACTGTCCAGTTAGGTTGGGAATCAAATCTACTTATTACGGTACCATACAGTGGCATTTTAATTTGATCTTGAGCTTAAATTGGTTCTACATACATTGTTACCTTGAGATCTGGTGCGTTATTTCTTTGATTTTGGTATTTTTGGATTAAGATTGCTTTTGGGGGTGATCATTTTTCATGCATAGATAACAGTTGTTCATTTGTTTTGCTCATTCATCATGATTGCTAATGTACTTAGATGAATATTGAGTTAACTGATTCAAATTTTGACATAGCTAACAACCAAAACGATCACTGATTAAAATATTAGTGCAACTGCTTTGTGCTGATTTAAATTTTGACATAGCTTTAAGTTACTTTTGAATTTTTTGAATGTTCATTAGGTTTTTAATTGTCAAATAATCTTGCTAGGAAAATGGAGGATACATCATGTACTCAATCGATTGTGGATGTCAATATTGAGAATACATCCCATGATGCCCCAGATACAGAAAGTGGAGATAATAAGAATGATGAAAAGCGGCAACGTACTTCCACATCAGAGGTATGGGGTTTTTTTAGAAAGTATGTAAATCAAGACAATGTTACAAAGACATAATGCAACAAATGTAAGATTGATTATAATGCTGCTAGTAAGTATGAAATTGATAATTTATGGCGTCATTTAGAGACTTGTTTGAAAGAACGTGATGTGAGCCAGTTAATTTTAAGTCAAAGTCAAGGTTCTATTACTGCACGGTCTTTGAAGTTTAACGAGGAAAAATTTTGAGAGATGTCAATACGTGCAATAATTAGACATGATTTTCCCTTTCAATTCGTTGAGTATGAATGTGTGAGACAAATCTTTAGCTACTTAGATCTAGATGTCAAATTTATTACAAGAAATACGGCTAAGACTGATATTCTAAAATTGCATGCAAAAGAGATGCGTAGGTTGTCTTTTATCTTGCATGACATACTTGGCAGGATTAGTTTGACTTCTGATTTGTGGACATCTATTGCTACCGATGGGTATTTAAATCTCACAGCACATTTCATCGACAAAGATTGGGTATTGCAAAAAAGAATTCTGAATTTCTCTTACATGCCTCCTCCACACAGTGGCATTGTACTGGCTAACAAGATTTATGATTTGTTGAAAAAATTGGGGGTTGAGAAAAAGTTGTTTTCGAGACAAACTTTTTTCTCTATTTGATGAGTAAATGAGCAAATCTGTTGTCACCTCTTCTTCCCAATCATCGATTGTTCCCTGTGGTGGTCTAGTTGCTTGTGAGCCAATCTTGAACCCACAACCTGTGTTAGATTTGAAGGTATTTAATTTTTTGTTTTATAGTTTTTATTGTATTAGATTAATACTATTGATAGTCTATGATTTAAAAATCTGTGATTTTGATAATGTAGGCATTTGTCATTAAGAGCAATGCATCTAGTCTTAAAACACAAAAAAGTCAATTGCAATTGTATTTGGATGAGCCTAGGGTTGACATAGAAACATAACTTCTTCTTTTTTATTATTGGAGAGCTTATCAGTATCGTTATCCGAAACTTGCTATTATAGCTCGTGATGTGTTAACTATTCTAATTTCTACGGTTGCTTCAGAATCAACTTTTAGTATTGGTGGTCGGGTTCTTGACCAATACCATAGTGCTTTGAAGCCTCACGCTGTGGAGGCTTTGATGTGCACTAGGGATTGATTATGTGCAGAAAAAGATAATAAATATAATTTGTGATGACTGCGATATTTAATTATTTTTACAAATATTGAATTCTTATTTATATACTTTCCTTATTGTTATTTAGAAAATTCACAAATGCAATTGGAAAAGCTGGAAGATGTTATAAATCCGACTTTGAACAAAAATGAGGATGCATCGGTGCAATGTTCAAATGTGATTGTGGATCTTGATTGTTGATGTGTGTGAGTCATAAAACCTAACTCTTCTTCTAAATCTTATGTGTTTGTTTTTATTTTTTGTCACAATAACTGTAAAACTCGGGTGAATTTGAACTTTTTTCTGAAAAAGGGCAAAATAGTAATTTGCCACCGCTATGCGGATTTGAAATAAGTATTTCTCTAGACCTTGGATGAGGAAACAGACTTCACCATTGGATTCGTTTCGCGAAATCCAATTATCCTGCCAAATTTTTTCGAATTTCGAGATAGTCGAATTTTTGCACGTGGTTCGAGGTGGCTGGGTGGCGAATGACCTCGCAAAGGTCCCCACAAATAAATTTTATAAAATTTTCTTATAATTGAATTAAAGTTCAAATAAAATTAATTTGAACTTAAACCGGGATCAAATAAATCGTTTCGGGACGAAAACGGATCGACTCGGACCAAGAGTTAAAGTCGATCATCGCGACAAGGGCTATGTAACCACACCAAGAACGAGTGATTTCACCGAAGATCCAAGAGGAGACTTTGGAGAAATCAAAGGTTTTGGACTTAGGAGGTGTTCTTGAGGCTTCCTACCATTTCTACTACACTCCAAGAGGTATGGTTCTTCTTACTTTGGTTTTATTCCTACCTTTTGGGCTGATTTAAGGGGCTATTATGTGGTTGTCTAGGGGCTATTTTATGGCTTGTTTAGGGGCTATTTTATGGCCTGTTAAGGGGCTGAAATTGCGGCTATTTTGGGTTAAAATTTTGGACTGTTTTAGGGACTGTTTTGGGTTGAAATTGTGGGCTGTTTTATGGCTTGTCTATGGGCTGCTTTATGGCCTGTTAAGGGGCTGAAATTGCGGCTGTTTTGGGTTAAAATTTTGGACTGTTTTAGGGACTATTTTGGGTTGAAATTGTGGGCTGTTTTATGGCTTGTCTAGGGGCTGTTTTATGGTTTGTTTTGTGGCTATTTTGTGGCTTGTTTCGGGGCCATTATATGGCTTGTTTAGGGGCTATTATGTGGGCTGTTTTCTGGGCATATTATATGTTTACATTATGCCTTGAGGATTAAAGGTGTTATTGCTTGATTATGTAATGACATGTTTGGTTGTTGTTGTTAGATAAAATGTTGATATATGTGTATTAATATATTGACATTGAGATGAGTTTTTTTGGAGCTTATATACATATGATATGATTGTCCATGATACATGATGAAATGTGTGATTTAAGTTGTCCATATGACATTCACTATATATGAGACATGACATTGACATGCAATGGTACATTACATTGCATATGCACGGGGACATCGCATTTCATGGGTGTGAGTGCATGGTTGAAAGCAAACACCACATTTGGTGATTGATAAGTGGGCTCGGTACCGTTTGACCAAGGTTCAACAGAGTCGCACGGTCGCATGAAATGGAAAACTTGTGTTGGGTATAGCAAGAAGGGTTAGACACTCCCTCGGGTGAAAAACTCGGTTACTGGTTCATAGCATGGCATGTAGAATTCCAACCTATAATTGCATATTCTTACTTGGAATGTTGATGTGAATATAAATTGTTGAATGTGAACATTGCATGTGCACTTAGGTGGGGAGTAGCCTCTGTAGGAATTACTCTACTGGGTGTGGCTTACCCTATACAGGAAAATATTTCAGGTGCGGGATATACGCCGTTGGACAGCTCTCATTCGGGGCCACAAGGGTGAAGAAAGCCGACTTGTGGCTTTTATAACTCATTTTGTAAAACTTTTGGAGCAAACTAGTTTTGGCATGTAATTTTATGTAAGAGAGTTGTAATGGAACTCATATGGACTGTTTTTAATATAACCTTACATGTTTTTATATGAGTATGGATAAATAGACCCGGTGTGGTCAATTTTTACTCATAAATGAACCCGGTGAGGTCATTGTGTTATATTGGGCTTTCGGATGGGTCATGTTAATGTATATTGTATAGGTTAGGTTTTGGGTAGAGCTCCCCGTACAAAGGAGACTCTGTGCGATTTTGTTAAATTATGGATCCCAGTAAATGGGACACAACGGTGTGATATCGAGTTACACGATATCCACAGACATTCCGCGGGTTGATGGGTGATCAACGGACCCCCGAATTTTGGGGCATCACAATAACCATTTCATATTTATTGAGATTAAAAGTTTAATATGTTTTTTGGCAGGATGTTGGCCAAATTTAGGAGATGAAGAGGATTTGAAAGATGCTTGTAATATTACTTTGGGATATTTGTAAAGCTTTTTGAATATTTGTAGTTTTGTGGAGATTTGTATTTGTTTTGGGATATTTGTGATGTTTTTAATGCCTTTGTTTTATGTAAAACATGTCTAAATTTTTCCTTTTTTGTTAGGTCATGTCGGGTTGGGTCATGTTAGGCGGATTGGGTCGTGTTTACCCGAACACGACCTGTGTAAATCTCGGGTTACAGGTCGTGTCGGGTTAGTCATGTTTCAAGTCAGGTCGTATTCGTGTCCAAATGACCTAACCCGTTTAACTCGCATGTCGTGTTTGGGTTGATGTATTTTCAACCCAAACCCGACATGACACGACACGACACGATTGTCACTCCTAATAGGAATGAGAATGAACCATTGATTCTAATTCAATCCATACTGGTGATAGTAATGGTCTACCATTTTATCTTATCTCATCTACGATATGTAGATCAAGGTTAAGACAAATTGTAGATCAATTGTCTAAATGTCAATTCTATGGTTGAAAACAAAAAAGTGAAAGAACTCTTCCATCCCATTCTCTCCAAACAATGTTGGGAAAATAAAAATATTAGGAATTTTGAAGTTGATGCCACAATTGTTATCAATTTTCTCCATCATCGGGATACGAAACTTTCTCCTTTAGGCATAATTGTGTATGATATTTTAGAACTATTCAAAAGATTTAGGAAATTTGATTTTCTTGTTGTACAAAAAATAGGAAATTTAGTAATGTAGGATCCCGTACTATAAATAAATATGCATAATATTATCTAAAGAGTTCCTCTAAAATAACTAAAATAATGATAGGAACTTCAAATCGTTATTGAAAGAATAGCCGTGAAGTTTTGAATTTCGCACATATTGACTTTTGGGTCAAATTTATTTAGGATGTGTATAAGTTTGAAAAGGTTAGTTAGGTAAGTTTTTAAAACTTTTTAGTTCAAAATAACGTTACCATTGAATCTGGGAGGTCGACAAAATTTAGTATACGTTCACATTTTATAATAGTTCGGATGGGTAAAATGATAATTTTGGTGTTCGCATACTTTATTCTATAGAAGATCAAGAATAGTTATTGATTGAGATATTGATGATTCAATGTGAATTTCAAGTGTTTCAAATCACGTAAGATAGTTGTAGAGGTTTGAAGTTGAATAAAAAAGTTTGGAGGTATTCCGGGGCTTAAGCATATGCTAGAGAGAATTTGGGAAGGAAAGACTTTGACATCACTTTAGTATTTTGTCTATATATTTTTACCTCAATTACCTATTTAGTTGATTCTTGTGGCATTGGAAATAAGACTTCAATCTCTACAAAAGTGTATTTCATGAAAATTTTCATGAATTGACCTTTAACTAGATCAAATTTTGGTTGGAAGTTTAGACATAAAAATAAGTTTGCTCAAACGCAAGATTAGCATCCGGTCGTGAATTTGGATTTTTGGAGATTGAGTTTAGTACGTTCGGAAGCATGATTTGCATTCGGAAATGCCACCCAAAAATAATATTCTCAGTTCTATTTAATTTATTTTTGGCTCTACAAATACATTATGGACTAGTTTTTAGGGTTATTCTACACGATTTCCAACCCTAAGAGGACTAGAAGAGACTAGGAGAGGAGAAAGAGGAAGAAAAAGAAGAGATAGGGTCAAAGTTTGTTGGGCTTAGCACGTGGGAAAAAACATAACATACTTTAGGATCAATTTTCTGTGGAATTAAGGTAGGGTTTCTTTCCATTTTCTAAATATTGAGGCTGGGGTTGTATTTATATATAACTTTTTACTGGAATCCTTATAAATACTAGAGATTTACAGCAGCTTTGGACCCTAGATTTTGAATAATGTCTAATTAAGAATATTTTTTTGCGATCTCATGCATATTTTATTGATTCCCCTTTCTTTAAAGAACTGTGGAAGTTGTTTGTGGTATACGTATTGATGGGCTTTATGAACTTGAATGCATCCGAACTTGTATTACAAAATGTTTAGGTGTTTTTCTTACCTCAAGGGGTTTATAGATTTCCTATCACTCGTAGTAGGGTTCTTGGTTCATTTCAAAGTTCCAAGGATTCTAACAATTCGTTCATGTTGGTCGAGGCTGAGAATTAGTATATTATCATTGGTAAGATTTCATTAAATATTGATGCGTTAGTACATGCGCTTCCTAAAAATATGTGACCTTGCGGGAATTGATCGGATGATTTGTGTTTGTAGAGGATGGACTAAAAATATTTCGGTGTGTGAATTCTTGCTACTTAACTTGCGGACGTAAGATATTCCTATTACAAACTGTTATTCTCTAAATGATCCATTATATGAAGAAAAAAAATTGTAGATGTATCGAAATTTGAGATCGTTATATATATACATATTTATTCAAAAAATTTGAGACCTATTTGTTTTTATACATTCTTAAATTTTATTTAAACATGAGAAAATTTGGCTACTGAACTAATTATACTCACCAATTCATTTAATATTTTACAGATTCGGGTATTGAGATTGATACTATAATAGGTGAGGACACCAAGTGGGATTATGAGGCGGATCAGAATATGGACTCGGATATAGAGGCTCAAGGATTACTTATTTAGTGTTGGAAAAATTGGATGCAAATAAAGTAAACGGAAGGGTGAGGCGCGGACTAGGTCGCTCTCTTAAGACGATTCGCGCGCCCTTTATGATTGAATCACAGCGCAGAAGGCAGTAAGGCATCGTTCCCAGGATACAACAACTCAGCCTATTGACTGTTGCTTCACTCAGATCTGTACAATCGAATGAAGCAGAAGCTTCACACACACCTTCAAATATTGCCCAGAAATTTATATATGAAAAAGATAGTTGATATCAGATATATATCTATATACTGAAAATATGCACATATATATATACAAATAATATATGTGTTTAATAGGCTGTAATTACTTCTATATTTAATTGGATAATAAATTAAAATATGGCTGTTGGAATACTAGCCGTCGGAGGTGTTTGATATTCAACAACTGAAATTTTAATATAGAAGTAATGACATAAAATAATTAAACAAAATAATAAAAAGTGGGTTTAATACTAGTTAATGTTTTTATTTAATTTTGGCGAGCCAGGGGGATCCATTCTGCGGGTCTTGGACTAGGTTTAGCAGTGGGATTCGTAGATTTTTGAATCTCCTCCGCTAGTCTCACCCCTGCGCACGTGAGAGTCTCAAGATCTCTCTTAATTCAAAGGCTAAATAACACTAGTATATATATATACCCAAATACTTTTGGATATTTAGTCGATGTGGGATTGAGTTCCCACACATAAAAAATACTCTTTTAGTTAAAATATTCTAACATTTAGTGTATCTTGTTTCCTTTTTGAGAATGAAATAATTTTATGAATATTTATTATTTAGTTTTATTTACTTATTATTTAGTTAGATGGGAGATATTTATTCTTGTTTTGTGGTTTTGATGTGAACTTAAGTTATGGATTGATATTCTGGGTTTTATTTAGGTAAATGATGAGGGATGATTGTGATTTCTTGAGTTAATGGATAATTGTATTTAGAATACTTTCATATGTTAATTCTAAATTAAAGAATTTTATTAGAATCACTCTGTTGTTGTAAGTTTGCGCGTGATAAGTTGAGTACGAGTTTTCATTCAAAAAGAAAAAAGAGTAGATATGATGTATGGCTAGGGAACGGACCAGATTTTGTTATGTCTTACCTCCTAAAAGATATTCCAAATTAATACAATTGATACCATTTTCAGATTGGGAAAAAAAAATGTATGTGACTTTCGATTAGAGGTATTAAAATATGACACGATAACGACACAAACACGACATAAAATTAGAGAGCTTGAGTTTTCCTTAAGTCACCCGTTGTGTAAATGAATGAACCCAACACAACACGATTAATAAACGAATCGAATATGAATGGAGTCAATAAAAAAAAATATATGACACGATTCATTTATATACTAACTATACATGATTCATAAACGATACAAACCTGATATAACACGATTTCTCAAACACAAATTAATAAACGAATCAGGTATGAGTGAAATATTTTTTGACATGAACCCTACTCATTCGACACGATTGACAAACCTACTTTTGATGGGTTATGCTATACAAGATTGGTGTTGTGTAATGTGTACAAATTGTTTTATATTAAAATTTATTTAACTCATTCCCGTTCGTTTTAACCAATTCGAGTTGGGTCTAGTTTGTATCGTATATAAATTGTCTTCGAGAGTATTTAGTCAACTTCATGTCTATTCATTTATTTAACGATTCTAACATGTTCACCGATTTATTAGACTAAAACTAAAGTGATGTTTGATAAAATTGAAAATTGAAGTCTGAAAATGAAAGTTGAAAGTTAAAGTCTGAATTCGTAGACTGTTTGATATTCACTGAAATTTAAGTATTGAATTGAACTAAACTGTTTGATAACTACACAAAACTAACATCTAAAAATAAATTAATTTTTAATTTTACCCTTCCAATCTTTAATTTAAATCTAATAAAAAATTACGATATATCAAATCAGTTTAATTCATAACATAAATCATAATCACTATTATCATATTGTAGTCTACATTTAACAAACATAATAATAAAATTAATTTAAGTTAAATTGTGTGTGTAGTGTGTGTGTGTGTGTATGTGGGGGTGTGTATATAACTATGTGTGTGTGTGTGGTATATGCGTTTGTGTGTGTTTGTGTGAAATTATGTGTGTGTAATTATATATGTATATTTTTGTTGGACAAGATAAGGGAAGTAAAAAAAAAAAAAGAAGGCAAAGAAGAAACTTACATGTTATCTTCTGAAGAAGACGATCGGGTAGGAGGGTAAATATGTTAGGTGTTTTGGAGATAAGATTAATTATAGTTTTAATAGGATTGTAAAATATTTTTGGGGCATAATTTTTATATTGTAAATATTATTAAAGAAGTTTTGTTGAGCGATTTCAATTTTCAGAATTAAGTAAGGAATTTCTTACTTAATATTGTATCCTATTTTTAATGAGCACTTAAACATATTAATGGAGTTTAAATTTTAATTATCAAACAATTTTAATGAATAAATACTGAATAAATTCATTTTAAATATTAAATTTGAGTTAACAAACACACTTTAAACCTTCAACTTGTTAATTTCCTATCGAGTTAGTATCTAAACATTGAGCTATTTCTAGAATTGACGACCCGTCATACTTATTCTGAGAAGGCCAAACCCTTGGGGTGTGTTTGGGTAATGGGGTTGGATAGGGTAGAATTTGTTTTTTTATATCCTAACTCATCCAAGTCAAACCCACTAATCCACTTTAAAACCTTAACCTTAGAATGTATCCAATCCCAACCTTTGTTTGGGAAGCAAATATGTAATTCAGTGGACCCCATAGATTACACAAATAATTTTGTAGTAGTTTACCAATTTACCCATGACTTTATCTATTCCAATCCAAACCAATCCTATTATATGTTTGGACTGATGGATTATTCTAATAAAATTATATATTTTTCACATATACTTAAAAACATATAAAAATTATATACGATTTAAACCCCTTGTTTAATTTTTTAGTTTTATTTAAATAGATAGTATAATTATATACTAATTACGATTTTTTAAGAAAAAATTAAATTTTTAATTTTAATTTTATTTCAATAAATAATACAATAGAATATGAATTTTGACTGTAAAATAATATTTGATATTCTATCTTTGATTGGAGTATTTTTTGTCTAAGTATAATATTTTAAATTTAAAGGGTCGGAGTATTATATACCTACTACAAACTTCAAAGGGGTTTAAATGTAATTTATTAATGAATATATTTATCTTGAGGAGTCTAAGTGTTACGCGCGTATAAATTTGAGGGAATTTGTGTATAATATTTCAAATACTAGGGGTTTGAATAATTAAATGACAAATTTTAGGAGAACTAAGTGTAATTCTCCTTGGTTAAATTCCCTTTTTTATCAGATATATCAATCGCAGAAACCAGAACCACACATCTGCCTGATGGTCTGCATCTCCCCATATACATCCCACCACCACCGCCACTAGAACTCACTGCCCCATCTCTCCCACCACCACCACCACCTCCACCTCCACTCCCATCTTTCTCCCCCCTGCCTACCACCACCCATCGAGCTCTTCTCTCCTTCGCCAAATAAACCTTCAACGCAACAGAAATGCCACCACCACCACCACAATACCACCACCACCACCACTACCTCCCACCACCATCTATCGAAATCGCTGTCCGCCTCTGTATCCATCGCGATACTCTCTGATTACGAAGAAGATCACAAGCCGACGACTAAACCCTCATCATCGTCGGCGACAATTAAGCCATTCAACGCCGTTCTTGACCCATCGCCTCTGTGCAGCACCTTTTCCATCTCCTCTTGCAGCACCTTCGTGCCAAACCCCTGGACGAGCTCAATCAGTGTGTAGTTGTGTGTGAGTGATTGAGTGAGGGCAAATGGGTCAGATGGATGTCAACGTGCTGCCTGGGTTTGTAACCCATGGGGAGGGTGGGTTAATTGTAACCGGTGTAGTGGGGTTATGGATTACTGTAGCAAACGGGTCAAGGCTGGACCCGGAATTGTTATCCGGCCTAAAAAAATGGTTCCCAAACAAGGGATAAATGGGACCCATTATTTTATTTAGCTATTTATGGTGTTAACCCCTTTTATCCCATTACCCAAACACACCCTTGGTATTGTAATGGATCAGTTTAGGCCACATAACGGGTCGGATAAATTCGGCCGAGGTTACAATTGCATCAGTGCATCACTCATTACATTAGGCTTCAGTAGCAATCGCAGTAGGGTTTTCCATTTCTCTCTCTCTCTCTCTCTCTCCAATCGGCCATGACGAAGTTCAGGAAGCTAAATCGTCCCACCGGTCATCGTATGTCTATGCTGAGGTTCTTGATTTTGAACTTCCATATCTCAAATTCAAAACCTGAATTCAAGCGTTTAAAGCTACTGTTTTGTGCGTGCGTGTGTGTGTGTGTGAGAGAGAGAGAGAGAGAGAGAGAGAGAGAGACTATGTTTTCTGGGTTTTTTATTTTTATTTTTTTCATTTGTTCGTGCAGGACAATGGTATCGCAGCTGGTGAAACACGAGCGCATTGAGACCACTGTTGCGAAGGTAACCATCCTTCAGTTTTTTTGTCAAGGATTTTGGAATATTTCTGGGGTTTTATTGTTATGTAATGCATTTGATTATTTCGAATTTGTTTTCTTGTTTGTTGGCTAAAGTTATCATTTTGTTGATATTCATAATATTTAGCATCCTTGAAATTAAATGATGAAATTATTCAACAATTTTATCTTCTTTGTATTCGTAACATTTGCAATCCTTAAAATTCCGATGAATTTGGTTGAAATATGAAATTTGGTTTATCAAAAGTTCCAATGCTACCAACAATTAGTCTAAATTTCTTTTGACTGATGGCTTTAACTGATCTGGTCTGTTAAGAAATCCACAACTAGCTTTCTCACAAGTTTTGAAATGTTTGGAGTATTTGGGCTTGGATTTATATTGAAATGAAACATTATTTTAATTATGTATATTTCATTAAATTTTTAATACACTTGTAGGCGAAAGAAGTCCGTCGTCTCGCTGATAACATGGTACAGCTTGGAAAAGAGGTGTGTTGTACAAGATGCTCTTGATCCCTCTGAATTGTTGACCGGTTATTCAATAGTTGCTATGCAAGGCTGGTTATTCTCTGTGGGTCTTAATGCTGTACTTCTAAATGCATAGTTATTTTTTCCTGAGAAGAAAATTGCTGAATATTTATGAGAACGTATGGACTTGTGTCAATATAGTATCTTTGATAAAAAATAATTTTTCCTTCTCATTTCTTTGCCGTTTGGAGAAGAATTTTATGATGCTTGGGTAAGAATCCCTGTTACCTATGGGTTTTATGATATTGGATACATGGCTGGGGCAGCGACTTTGAATGCATCCACATTTCTATTAAGGTAGGAATAGGGTTGGTTACGTTGGTATGCATGTCAACATATTTGATATATGGTTCGTTTAATTGATCTAAGCTAGGAAAAAGAATGATGAAGATGAAGTGGTTCTAATGTTTTTTGGTCTTGAAACATACAATGTTTCGGTAAATAAGGGAGAAGAATGCACTTGAGTTTCAGTTGTATAGTTTGCACGACATGTGGTTCATCTACTAAAGTGAAGGACTCAGAATCTATTGACAAGCTCTGAATTAATGTGTGCAACTTTAGGAGAGGATTTGTCAATATTATCGTGCAAAAATGATCTACCAAAATCTAGGAAGCATTGATAAGGATATATGTACTACATGATACATACATAGTAATATGACAACATCTAAAAATAGGATATGGGTACGGCCATAATACATTTACAGTGAAATAATTTTTATGATCTGCTGATTTACAAGTTATAATTTTCTCTAAATTGATAATAATTTAAAATAAACAATATTTATTTACATAAAAGCATAAATTCTTTCATCATAGTAAATGCATAAAGTAAATGTAACTAATCGAAGCAACCAAAACCAACACGTAACTAGTCGGTTCTGTTGGTTTGCTTGTAAGTGGTTTTTGCCGAGAGATAAGATGTATACAAGCCGTTTTATTTCCACTTGATATGTGGCAGATACGTATTGGAGTCAATAAACCAACAGATACTTGAGGATATGGGCTCTCTTTGCTTTTATTTTTAACCTTTGACCTAAACAGAGAATGCATGCTTCATAGACACAAAGGTTGGACTTGATTATTTAATGTCTGACTATGTATCATATCAAAAGTTATTTTTTTCAAAATTTGACTGATTTTTAAGTTGTAGAACTACCCCAATCATATTGGTAGTTATTAAAGGTGCTGTTTAGGAGCACATTCCATCTCTATACTACTATCTAAAACATTTGCAAAATCTGCTTCATATTGTTGCTTGCCTGGTCTTGTATGTATAAATGGCAAAGATGTATCAATATTGTATTTTATTGTTTATTTTGTTCTTGTGTTTCAACATCTTCCATTTTTATGACAGGGTACTCTCTGTGCTGCAAGGCGTGCTGCTGCCTTTGTGCGAGGGGATGATGTCATTCACAAGCTATTTACAGAACTTGCTTATCGATACAAGTGAATATCAAATTTGTTACTTTTTTGGTCTTTGTTTCCATGATTGTATTGTTTAGATGGAAGTTTTTGTGTATACAGAGATAGAACAGGTGGGTATACGAGACTGCTCCGAACGCGAATAAGAGTTGGTGATGCTGCACCAATGGCCTACATTGAGTAAGATTCTTTTTTTTTTTTGGTTGTTGTTGTTGCAATCCTTTGGACTCAGGAACTTTTCTGTTATTTGTATCACCTATTGAACAGTTTCATTCACGTTTTTTTTTTACTTCTTCGGGGGTGGCAGTGGGGGCGGAGTGAAAAATTGGACTATAAGTTTCTACATTAACAGGTCTAGGGAACATAATCAGGAAGAAATTTGTTTGTGTTGCATGACAAGTTATATTTTCTTTCTATCAAAGCACCATTTGGTTCTGTATTCTCTAGACCCTAACGAGGCATCTTTGGAGTGGACATCTGGCCTGGTAAACAAAAACGGAGGGAATAGAGAAGTACTCATTTCAATCAGAAAACATGTTCCTTGGATGCATTTTCAGTAATACCTGATCAGTCGTCTTCCCTTTTATTGTACCAGGTGAGTGAGGCAAGTAAAAGGTTCTACCTTATCAAATGATGGTTATCAAAATCCCGATCCGGATCATGAGATCCTACGATCCGAATATAGGCAAATCAATCAGAGTCTTTAGTAAAGTCTCTAATTCACAGAATCTTAATGGATTACGATCCAGATCTTGAGGATCGTAGGACCCTTATTCTAATTGCGATTTTACCTATCCATGTTATTTGGTTTGTTTCTTAGGGACCTTTAGTTATTGAGCTAACCTGATTCATATGTATTGCTTTAATACTTAAAAGACTCAATCCAAGTATGATTGTTTAATATGTTTATGAATCTATTGGGGAATTTCGGCAGCTGAGAGAAGTTATAGAAAACACTCTTTATTACAGAAACCTCTCCTCAGTCGTCTGTCTCTCATATTGAAAAGTTGGAACAACAGCTAGGTTTCTTCTTTTCTCCTTTGGTGAGGGATCATAGCTAGATATAGCCTCCATTTTCATTCTCTTCCACTTTTTTTTGTTAGATGTCGAAGAATCAAAATTGTTCATTAAACAATATTTCAATTTTCAAGTCTCTCCTACCATTGTCTCTCTCCAAAAGTTAAGATAAAAAATACTCTTATTCTTCTATCTCTTGGCAAAATTCCATAAGTTTAACAGCCCACCTTTGATTTTTAACCCTCTTCAATGCTCATGATGCATTTTCTCACATTTTAATCTATGTCTAAGTTGCATTTGTTTGTCATTAACATTTTTACATTCTGCTTTTACACTAGGCTTGTTTTATTTTTGTTTTTCAGAATTCCGTAGTGTTACATCTATATATCATCACATTTTTGCAGCTCTCAAAGTTGATCTTTTTTTTTTTTGGCTTACAGCTCTCATGTTATCCTTGCTGATATCCCTTATCTCTTAATTAATGTCAATTTTCAACCACCAGGTTTATAGATAGAGAGAATGAGCTTAGACAGTCGAAACCACCAACCCCCCAACCACCACAGAGACCACCTTTGGATCCGTGGACAAGATCGAGGCTGAGCAGGCAGTTTGCACCGCCCAAAGAGGAAAAAAGCGCGGAGTCTGAAATTTGAAATGTGGTGTTGCTGAATTCTGCATGGAAGATTTTGGTTTTTGTTTTTCCTTGGCATGTCGTCACAATCCTCAAAGTGAGGCCTTCAAGCCTGAATTGAAATGCTAATGGGATTGAAGCAGAAAAACCTTGAAGGAATGAAAATAATTATTATTCAACTATTTCAATTGTCTAGTGCTTTAGTTTCTAAATGACAGCTCCATAACTTCTTGATGCTGTCAGGAATTTCAAGAGCTAAGCATTGTATGTTATATTCAAAGATCGAAATTTTGTACAACAGTAGGTTTTGTTATATCTTTATTACCATTTTACTTTTCTTTTTAACATATTTTTCAGTTTATAGGTAGTTGAATGAATTGAAAATATGATTTAAAGTCATGGTTTTGTTTTAATTAAAGGGGATGGATGCACACCAACTATTGCTGAAATGTACAAAAGAAGGTTGACCATGTCAGTGGTGGCAAGAATATATGGGTAAGCTTAGAAATCATTGAGAATGTTATAGGTATGGAAGGAAAAGCCTTTTCAGCTACTGCACCAAACAAATGTGTAAATTATTGAAAAATTGGAGAGAGAAAAACATATTTTACCAACAAGCTTAAGAAACTTATAGATGACCACCCTTCAAAGTTCAAAGTACTAGACCAATTATATAGATGGTCAACTCATTTAAATAATGAGCCTAATGAATCATTTGTTTTTTTTTTTTTTTTTGTCTGAGTCCATCATTTCCTAATTTATCAATTAACTCACCTAATTTTTGGTTATACAGTCACAATCCATGGAGAAAATGGTTTATACCTTGATATACAAACTAGTTTTTCGTTGAAATTTTCTTTTTAAAGAAACAAGTTATCAATTGGTTCAAAAATGAAGACAGATGTAGATTATTTTTGTATCCTAGTATGTATGATGCTCTTCATCGATAGGTCATTTGATGACTCAAAAAAGAAAATAGAGATGGAGTGTTTTCTGATTGCAGTGGAAATGACTATAAAGAAAATTGGTCTTTTTGTACCTGATACGCCAAGTAGTATTTCAAGATGATTTTCATTGATTTTTTTGAAGAAACTAGTCATTAAGGGTGCATTTGGTAACGGTTCGGTTTTTAATTTTTTCGTTTTTGTTTTCAATATTTTAGAAAACCTGAAATTTAAACTCGTTTGATAACCGTTTTAGTTTTTTTTTTAAACTAAAACTGTTTTCAAAATTGCCTCAGATTTTGGAAATGAAAAAAAGTCGTTTCCAAAACAAAAAAGAAACGGGCGGAAGACATTTAATGAGATCCTACCATCGAGTCTTGTTAGCAACAAACTAAGCCCTCTACCAAAAAATCCTCAAGCAAAAATATTAAACCGTCATCATCTCTCTCATTCCCTTCGTCCAACAGACAAGTTCCAGCAGCAGCTTCTTCGTTCACAGTAAATTCGTCTCTTTCATCTGAAGCTCTCTCACCAAGGTAAGTCCTTAGATCTAGGGTTTTTCAGAATTTTTTTCCCTGTTTTTTGGATATCTCTCGATTTCTCTCAGTAGCTAGATTCCTTAGATCTAGGTTGTTTCTTTGTGCTAGATTTATTTATTAGATCTGTAGGTTGTAGGGCTGTTAATTGATCTAAATTTTTTTGTGGTAGATCTGATTTTTTTTAAAAAAAAATTATTAGATCTGATTTTTGTGTTAGATCTGTTTCTATGTGTTTTTTGTATTTTTTTTTTTCTGTGTGTTAGACTTTATTATGTGAGCCATTATATTACCTGTGCACTGGATTGTAGACACAGAAAAATTTCTGATGTCATTCTATTACTTGTGCACCAGATTCTATTGCCTGTGAGCCATTGTATTTTTTCTGCCATGAATAGCTGCAGCAACCAAACCGTAACTTTGTGATATCGCGAAGGCATCGGTTGGTTCTCTGAAGCCATTCCATTACTTAATGCTTCCTTCTGGGAAAAAAGAAAAAAGAACAAAGACATCATACCTTGGCTACACCTAAATTGATTTTAGAATAAATTAATTAAGGTTGATTTTAGCAAGATACACCTAAATTGAAACTCAATTTTATTAAATGATCAGTCAATATAATCATTTATGTTATACATATTTGCTTTACATTTTTTTGTGTTACATTATATTATGTATTAGATCTATTCGAATGAAGAAAGGGTGGATGATAATGTAGGATCGACTTCACATAACTCGATTGAAGTAGATATCAATCAAACTCAGATTCGTCAAATGACTTGTGCGAGATTGCATTGCCAATGAGTTGTGGGCAAGGGTTGGACATTGAGACATACGGTTTTTGGTGTATATTGATTATTATCTTGGATGTTTGTAAATTATGGGATATATTTGTAGTATGGATGTTTATGAATTATGTTATGCCTTAATATGTTATCATTATATTATGTTATTTTTACAGTTAAATTAGCATGGAAGTGTATGGTGTAAATAAGTTGTTCATAAAATAATTTAGAAGTGTTTATCAAACAAGTTTTCTGTTTCTGTTTTCATTTTTTTTTATAACAGAAAATACAACCAAACAGGTTTTTGGTTTTCATTTTTTATAAAAAGAAAATGAAAACCATTTCAATTTTTATTTTTTTAAAAAACTGAAAACCGAAAACATAACCAAACACAACCTAAGTTATCAAAAAATGAAAGCAAAAGTAAAGTGTTTTCGTATCACACACACACACAAATATATATATATCCGCTTACACTGATTAGTAGTATTTCAAAAATGTTCTTCATTGAATTTTTTTAACATATTAGGCACCAAATGCAAATGGTCCAAAAAAATGAAATCCGAGATAGACCTTTTTTTGTTACAGTAGAAACAACCATAAAGAAAATGACTTTTCATACACAATACACCAAGAAGTTTTCCAATGTTATTTGTATGAAAGTTAGTTATGATAAATCTTATTTAATTGTTGCTCTAGTTAATAAAATTCTTAAGTATGCTATTATTTGGGTCCCCTTGAGCTAGGATCCTAGTTCTGTCCCTGATTTTCATGATCGTAGTGTATATATATGAGTGTGTGTATTATGTCAACTTGTTTTGTACCATAATTTTTGTATGTATGTGTAAACATATAGATATATAAATGCATGGGATGGAGTAAGGAGGAGAGAGAGAGAGAGATGCGTAGCGATAGGTGCAAGGCTTCCTTCATATAGTGATGTCCTGTCCCACTTTCATTTTCCCACAAAAAGCATGTAGTTGCAGCAATAAGGCCGCGTTTGAAGCTTCTGGTTTTGTGTTCAACTCTCACATCTACTTACTGGTCGGTTGAAACTTTGAAACTTAAAAATTAATACTTGTTATTGTCATGATTATGTCTAATTAATAATGCTAACTTTCGCTTTCATAACAACGCCTAATCACTTTAACTTTAATTTGTGTAGTATTTCTTTTCTATGTTTTGGCTTTTGATTTTTTTTTTTTTTTCTGTTTCTGTCAAGGTTTATTCTACATCTAGACCCCCTTTAAATTACATCTAGACCCCCTTGAAGTTTGTACGCATATAATACTTAGACTTCTTAAATTTAAAATGTTATACTTAGACAAAAAATACTCCAATCAAAGATAGAATATCAAATATTTTAAATTTTTCAACCAAAATTAATGTTCTATTGTATCATTTATTGAAATAAAATCAAAAATAAAAATTCAATTTTTTCTTAAAAAATTGTAATTAGTATATAATTATACTATCTATTGGAATAAAACTAAAAAATCAAACAAGGGGTCTAAGTCATTTTTAATAGAACATGAATTTTACAACCAAAATTCATGTTTTATTATATCATTTATTTAAATAAAATCAAAAATAAAAATCTAATTTTTTAAAAAAAAACATAGTTAGTATACAATTATAATATCTATTAGAATAAAACTAAAAAATTAAATAAGGGGTCAAATTTTAATGAACACAATATCTTTTAGCATCAATTGAGATAGTTTGGTATTTTAATTTGGTCGTTTAAACGCCCAAATTAAATTCCAATAGACAATATAATTGAATACTAATTACGATTTTTTAAGAAAAAATTGAATTTGAATTTTTTATTTTATTTCAATATATGATACAATAAAACATGAATTTTAATTGTAAAATTTAAAATATTTGATATTTTATCTTTGATTGAAGTATTTTTGGTCTAAGTATAACATTTTAAACTTAAGGGGTCTAAGTAATATATGTTTACAAATTTTGGGGGTCTGAATGTAATTTATTAATGAATATATTTACAGTAGATGTCTAAGTGTTACGCGCGTACAAACTTTAAGGGGTCTGAGTATAATACTTCAAATATTAGGGGATTTGAGTGATTAAGTGACAAATCTCAGGAGGTGTGAATGTCCCAAAAATAAAAATTGGGGGTCATTGTTCAAGTTATTTAATGTGGTCATTCATCAAGTTAGTTTTAATTGGGGTAATGTAACAGAATAAGTTAGATAACATATCACTATCCACTTATTCTGTTATTTATGACAAAATATAAGGACTACGAATAAGTTACCATCTTCAATCTCAGACGACACAACGTCATCAACTCGGTCATCAAACTCAAGTGTATTTTTATCTGTAAAAAGAGTCTCATTCATGTGATTAGTATCACGATTTGATTGTTAATGTCAAACCATTGAGCATGTGGATAACATTGTAAAATAATAATGAAACTTGTTTCGGTTTTAGTAACAATATCCTATTTTGAAGAGCTAATTCCCAATCTCGAATCCACAACGTACTGTTTGGACATATGAATATTTTTCATCGTTTCTAATCTAGCCTCTCAATCAAATTCGAAATTACTTCTGAAATGATTTTTATATCATAATAACTTATGAACCATTAGTTGCTCTAAGAAAAATGCAGAAGTAAAAATGCAAACGCATTAAAAGAGGACTTTACTAAGTATTTGCACATGCCAGTCAATAAGGTAGCACACTGAATCCTTACTAAAATAGTGAAATTCTTCCTCTCCCTCCTTTTTCTTTCTTCATTTAGCAAAGGGGAAAGAGAATTACACTAAATGGATGAAATATTAAGAGAAATTGTGTACAAATGTCAAATTTGTTACCCTTTCACACGGTTACAATTAGAAAGTTAAGTTTGGGTAAGATCATATATTTTCTACAAAGAGACACCATAAATCAAAGCAAGAGAGAGAGAGAGAGAGAGAGAGAGAGAGAGATGATTAGGTTTTGACTTGATAATTGAGTAGGTATTACTGAAACCAAATGAGATTATGGACCACTTAACCACAAAGAGGGAAAACAAAGTATGCAAATTAAGTAAAACCAATTACCATCATCTCACTAATCCATTACCATCATAAACAGGACATATTGCTATCAATAACCTAATCCATGTGTTACTTAAAATACAAATGTATGATATTTTGTAACATAAATGGAGAAACTTACAAGGTAGATTTGTGTATGTGTGTGTGCGCACGTATGCTTGGGGGGGGGGGGGGGGGGGGGGGGGGTTATTGTTGCATTATATAAGGCAAGGCCCTCTATGTAGGCTTGTCATGGTATTAGATTTTGATGGATCCAAATTCGACTTAAGAATTTTGGTATGGATTAGATTTGAATATTAGACATATTTTAATTTCATAGTCCATATATATATTCATTTATAATTAGAAATATTTTTTGATCTAAGTAATTCAATTGACTATATATGAGCGAATTAGATCTCAATATTTACCCGATTTCA
Organism: Ilex aquifolium; assembly: GCA_951799425.1. Lineage (NCBI taxonomy): Eukaryota > Viridiplantae > Streptophyta > Magnoliopsida > Aquifoliales > Aquifoliaceae > Ilex > Ilex aquifolium. The sequence continues at coordinate 31,238,036 of OX637391.1, forward strand.
TTAAACACTCACCCAATTTTATTATCTACATATATAACTTTGATATGTCCACAATCAATCAGATATGATATAAAATCTGAATTCATCAGATGTGAGTTTAAATTATTGATCAAAAATATCAATTCATATTCGACTAATCCTATCAGAAAGGACTACTTATAAGAATGATGTTGCCTTTACCACATCATGCTTCAAGTACTAAGATAAGATCTATCCTGCACATGACTTGACTAATGTTGTCTTACTTGATTAGCATATTGTGCTTTCAATTTTCAATGTATGGCAATCAAATAATTATGGCCTTTTTAAGTAGCCTTTCCAACATATATAGGTTTCTAGCTAGCTATAATTAAAGAACAAGCTAATTAGGTTGTTTTTCCTTTTCTTCTTACCAGAAAAAAACTGTAATTATAATCAACTTCACAAGGAAAATACTACCAGTTATAGCAAGAAGAGGGCAATTAAAAATATGAGATAATTCCATGTACAACTATTAATCTTATTAAACCAACAATTTCTTCATACAAACTGTGGGAATATGTATGACATTGTTTTAAGTGCCCTGAGCAAATGGTATGTTTTTTTTTGTGAAATCCACCTTGTATTCCAATGTTAATCTTATTTTTTTTCATATAATGCCTCATTTCCCGTTTTTTTATAGAAACTTTCTCATACTAGCTCGAGAAAATTACTATATTAGTGGGTGCTACTGAATCTCACTAGTAGTCAATGATTGTGATTGTGTCATATAAAACTGAGTTTTTTTTTTTTATTGGACTTATTCACCCTAAAACTTGCCTATTAGGCGCTATGGTGAGTGGATCTTACTTTTCCTTTTCAAGTCCAGTCTTCTCCTTAGGGTGCATGCTAAGATGACAATGGTAAGACATCTTGTTCATAATCGCTTTGTAAAAAAAATGATTTCCGTAAGGGGTAGTTTGTGTTAGGGAAAATGAGACCCACATTTTAATGAAAAATTTGTAAGAGCGACATTATTGATAAAACAAAAAACAAAAAACAAAAAACCAGCTTTTGAGTAAATGGAAAGAAACGAATGGGAGAAAAAGAAAAGGAAAGAAGAGATTGAAAGGAAAAAAAAATGTTTACTTCTTGTATTTATTAATTATCTTTGGCAAAATTGGAGTTAAAGGAAAGAAGTAGGTGAGGAACTAGGATTGAATTATTTTCTTTTTTAAATAAAAAAAAATATTTTTTGGTCATTCACCTAAGAAGAATACACACACACGCATACAATTTGTGTTATAGTGGGAAAATATTTTAAAAGAAGGAAAATTCAAATGGACGTTACTCTGTCTATATTGTATCTCCTTTCATGCTGTCCTATCTAATCTACCCGCTTCCTTCTCCATCTTCTTCACCTTTCAGACAAGCCTACAACCACTTCTGCAACATAGATAAGGTGAAATCTCTCTCTCTCTCTCTCTTCACCCCACCTCTAAAAGAAAAACCCAATGAAATCTACACTGGTTTTTCCATATTTGGGATTTAGTGTGAATACTCAGGGATGATTGTTTAGCTGGTACAGAAAAATTAAAGATTTTGTAAATTTTTGCCGCTAAATGGTTGCAGCATACTTTTTTTATATTTCTTCCTCCAACTTTGTTGTTTCATATATCCCAGTTTGTTTGTCTTTATTTTGATTTTCTATAAGACCCACTTCTCAGATGTTAATATTTCTACCTCTATTGTGGATTACTCTTTGAGCTGTGTAACTAAAATTGTATATCAATTAGGTTTTACACTTTGGATTTCAATTTATTTTTCAACACATCTTATTGTAGACTAAAAATGGTAATCTAGTACACGAGACAAGACCCATGTCTATGTGGGATCGGTCAGATGTGTATGATATTTTCTCATATGCAGAAAAGTTATTTCCGTGATTTGAACTCATGATACACAAATCACAAGTGAATCAATCCTAATAGAGGAGAAACACTTTCTTTTATCACAGCATGCATCTGTTTGTGGAGATGTGGAGTTATGATATGTTTCATGATCATGAGCTTGTTTTTGTGTTGTTTGTAAATCAGATGTTTCATTCTCTCAGAGTCAGAGCTAATAATTTGAAACAAGAAAAGTAACCAGTGCTTCTGAAGTTCCATGGAGGCTAGGCATAGATCAATGTGAGTATTTTCTTCAAACTTTCTGTTTACTTTCTTTGCCTTAGAATCCCACCTCACCATTGCACAGTGGATCTCTCAAAATAGCCACAAGTTATATCTGGTTTAAAAGTTCTCAACTGCTTGAATATTTTTGAAGAATCTAATTGCAATTCAAATAATTACTTCACGAAATTTTTTAAATTCTCAATTCAGGTTATTAAGAGAAATAAGTAGTAGACAACTTTATTCATATTTTATAGAGATTGATTCTCGGACTTGAACCCGTAGCGTATCACATTAATAGATGATACTTGTAATCACACTATGTCCAACATCTACACTATCATCTTACGCCTTTGTGTAAAGAAGTTCCTTCCTCTATGAAGCTTTGGATGAGATGCAAGTAAAGCTTCTCTGACCACTTTTTCTTATTAATTAACGTGGTATAACCTCAACCGTCAGATGCTTCTGACTTATGAGGTCCACCAATCCAATGGTATGCATAAAAAAAAAAGGTTGGAAAGAATAGCAATGCTAGAAATTAGTAGCAATTTTTTTTTAATTTTTTAATGTAATTAAAAAAGAGCTGGTTTTGTGGACAGCTGACTCTTGAAGAGGACACCATCACCTTGGTTGGTCTGTTATAGGTGTAACATCTTTCCACCTACTACTTTTCATATAATTACCTGGCTTTTGATCAATTGTGACTTCCTACCTCAATCTGAACATTCTGAGGAGATTTCCTACCATATTTGTTACCAATTTCATCAAACTATATGCATATTTATTAGCAATTTGATCACGAGAAGAAGTCGACTCAAGATTATTGGGTTTGGATTTAGCTTTTACTATTTGGGTCATAACCCGGTTGATAGACCGACTCCACTTAATAAATGGGTCAACACAAATTAATTTATACTCAACACGTATTCAAATATGTAAGAATTATACATAATATGAACTCAAACTCTCCACAACTATAAATGAGCAGGGTATAGTCAAGCAAATTTTAGCATAATACATTTAATCATGACACAAATCTGATGTGACAACACAAACGATCAGTCCTACACATTAAAATTTTGGATTTCTGTGGAAAGAGAAAGGTGGTTGAGAACCGGATAGCTATTCTATATCTTAAAGTTTAAAAAACCAGTGTTGTTGCTCCAACAAATCATTCCACAGAGGCAATCTAATGATTATTCTAATTATGGTGGATGCTTTACACATTTGACTTTAAAATTATAAACCCATAAAGAAAGAAGTTTATATTGTGCCTGATCATTTGGTCAATCAGAATTCCTGTCAATGTGACCACAAATAGTGCACCACATTGTGGATAGCATCTCTGAACTTCTATATGACTTCTACAATATGCCCAACTCCCACAAGCTTTTCACAGGCTATTTGGCCAACCTATTTTGGACTTTTAAGGCTAAAAATTATTTTAACTATATTGTGTACTATTCCATGAGACCTTTGTCGCTATGGAATCTAGATAGTTAAACTATTTGTTGTCTTACTTTCACTTAGGCCTAGTAATTTTGGATATGACCTACGAATAGAAGTCCAAAAATTACTTTAACTATATTGTGTACTATTCCACGAGACCTTTGTCACTACGGAATCTAGATAGTTAAAGTATTTGTTGTCTTACTTTCACTTAGGCCTAGTAATTTTGGATATGACCTACGAATTCAATACGAAAAGGACACGGAGTTAGTGGAGCTTCGTTTAACCTTAACGAGTTCAGGTGTTAAAAGGGTGGAGCTACTGGACTTGTCAAGTAAATTGGTTGACACGAACCAGACTAAAACCAACATGAATTTGACTAAACAAGACTTATACACGATATAAACGCGGCACGACACAAACTGAGAATACGTGATTATAAATGTGTTAAATATAAGTTGAGCAAATTTGAAAGGACACGATTTGTACTATTTAGAAACACGATAGAACACGACCCACTAACGCACTCCTTCTGAAGAGGTTATTTTTGTAACTCAAATCTGTGGAGCAATTTTATTGACAATTTAACCAATGATTGGAAAGGTTTTTCACGAGTCTTCATTTGAAGCATACTTGTCTAACTGAAGTTATTGCTGCTCCCTACTCTTCTTTCTCATATTTTCTTTTTTTTATTTTCTCATCTTGCTCATTTAATATTCTTGAATGCCCTCTTGAATCAGAGAAGAGGTACACAAAAGAAGGTTGCAGAGAATAAAAGTTAAAGATGTGGAGAAGCCCTTCAACATTTCCATCCAAGATAAGGGCACAAAATGCAAGATTCATCCATTGAAATTGGTTTTACTTATCATTATAGTTGGCACTTTTGCAACACTTCTTTACCCTCCAACTGTTTGCTCTCCTGACCATATTTCAGATGCTGTTTATCAGTAAGTTCTGTTTCCTCTTGTATGCCTCACTTATGGTATTTAAAGACTTCTTTCAGTTTTTCTCCCTTTCCAATTAAGTACCTTCCCAAATGGTAAAAGTAAGAAATGATTCACTTGGGATAGCAGTGTTGGACTTCCATTTTCATTAACATGTTATCATTATCTTTGAGGGTTTTTATAATATGTTTGGCAAAGACTAATATAGTTCTAAGAGATCCACATATTCTTTACTCTTAAAGGAACGCCACACCCAATGAAAAGCTCGCGTCTATAGCTGGGTAGGCAGCCATACCCCATGCCGAAGAGACTGTGTTCTAGCCTCAAAACCATGACATAGGACTTGGCAAAGGAGCACTTGCCATAACTCTTCTTCCTTCAAAACAGAGAGAACAAAAATTAGAAAGGAAGCCTGGCCCATCTTTTGACTCTTCAAAGTCTTCAAGTAGAAATATGGTGCATTTAGAAAGATCAACCAACATTTAACATTTTTCCTTCTGAAATTAATGGTTTATTAAAACAGAAAAAAGCTGGGAATTAATATTCGAAGGTCATACTCCTTTGTAGATCATACCACTGGATATCAACAAAAGACAAAGGCAACTGGCCAAGTGCTAGAGAGCACAACCTATGTAGAAGGAAACTTCAGAAAAGAACAGAACACCCTCACTCTAACATGCATATTGCTAAAGCAATAACAAAAATAGCAAGTCATGGTGAAGTTCAGCAAGTAAAAGTTTGATCATAATTATTCTCAAGCAACAACATTCACATATTGGGTTAACAATTTGGCTAGTGAATTTAATTCTCGGGATTGAAATTTACAAGTTATTCAGCCTTTAAACTTTATAACTTTATTTAATGCAGGTCACATTTTGTGAACAGGTTGATATGGGGGGATTCAGATCCCCGATACATATCGCCTTTCGACATCAACTGGGAAGAAATTTCAAAAGTCATGGAGAAAATGTCTGGCATGAGTGAAATTCAAGGAGTGGGCCTGTTAAATTTCAATAAGAGTGAAATCAATTACTGGAAAGAATTTATTCCTTTTGCAACCACACTGTTCTGTACCTGGACCATGTCGAAAAAAACATGACTTGGGATACATTGTACCCTGAATGGATCGATGAAGAACAAGAAGTTGAAGTTCCCAGTTGTCCATCTCTGCCAAACCTTGAAGTTCCAAGAAGACGACTTGATCTTATTGCTGTTAAGCTTCCTTGTAGAAACGAGGCGAATTGGTCGAGAGATGTTGCTCGGTTGCACTTGCAGCTAGCAGCTGGTGGACTAGCAGCCTCTGCAAAAGGCAATTACCCTATTCATTTGCTTTTTGTCACCAAATGCTTTCCAATACCGAACCTGTTCACTTGCAAGGCAATGGTTGCGCGTGAAGACAGCGTATGGTTATACAAGCCAAACTTGAATTTATTGAGAGAAAAACTCCAGCTCCCAGTTGGTTCATGTGAACTTGCACTTCCTCTTGGAGCCAAAGGTCAATTTAATTCAATTCTCTCTCTCTCTCTCTCTCTCTCCCCCCCCCCCCCCCCCCCCCCCCCCAAAAAAAAAAAAAAAACAAAAACTCCATGTAATATTGACATGGAAATGCCAGTCCTTCATAGCAACATACAAATGAAACACCATATTTTCCAAAAGGACAAATCTGTCCTGTTAATCACCACTATGGATAGCTCTTGCTAATTTCTCCCATTCCAAACAAGGTTCTGGTGACTTCAGTTTTTGCTCTTTCCACAGAATACAGGCATTTTGAAGCGTGGTCTTTGTGATACTGCTTTTATTGAAATTAAAATCCTATGATATGCAAACCCTTCAAGGATTAACATCATTGAAAATATCAGATATACACATCATCATATTTGAGGACAACAGTTTCTACTTCAACTGCATGTTATATTTTAGTACTAAACTTGTTAGTATGGTTTTTTGCATCTTGATGGAGCTATGATGATCATTTATTTATTTAAGCCCTACCTTTACATGTAATTTTGCCTTTGCTAATAATTAATTGAAAAAAAATATACTAAATTATGTTGGAAACAGAAGGAGATTACTTAGGAAACATTCAACGGGAGGCATATGCTACAATCCTGCATTCTGCTCATGTTTATGTTTGTGGAGCAATTGCTGCTGCCCAAAGCATCCGCATGGCAGGGTCCAAGAGGGATCTCGTAATACTTGTCGATGATTCAATCAGTAATTATCACAGGAGTGGATTAGAAGCAGCAGGATGGAAAATCCGGACAATCCAGAGAATAAGAAATCCAAAAGCCGAGAAAGACGCCTACAACGAATGGAATTATAGCAAGTTCCGACTATGGCAGCTAACAGATTATGACAAGATCATTTTTATTGATGCTGACATGCTTATACTAAGAAACATTGATTTCTTATTCGGAATGCCAGAGATTTCTGCAACAGGAAACAATGGCAGTCTTTTCAACTCAGGTGTAATGGTGATCGAGCCATCAAATTGTACATTCCAGCTTTTAATGGATCACATCAATGAAATTGAGTCCTATAATGGTGGAGACCAGGGGTACTTGAATGAAATATTTACATGGTGGCATAGGATACCAAAACACATGAATTTCTTGAAGCATTTTTGGGTTGGTGATGAAGAAGCTGTAAAACAGAAGAAAATTCACCTTTTCGGGGCTGAGCCTCCAATTCTCTATGTCCTCCACTATCTTGGATATAAGCCATGGTTGTGCTTCCGAGACTACGACTGCAACTGGAATGTGGATATATTGCAAGAATTTGCAAGTGATGTTGCTCATAATAGATGGTGGAAAGTTCATGATGCAATGCCAGAACAGTTGCAGCCATTATGCCTATTGAGAACAAAGCAGAAGGCACAGTTAGAGTGGGACCGGAGGCAAGCCGAAGAGGGGAACTACACAGATGGACATTGGAGAATCAAAATTGAGGATCGGCGTTTGAAGAAGTGCATTGACAAATTATGTTCCTGGAAGAGCATGTTACGGCACTGGGGCGAGACAAACTGGACAGACGACGTATTTCTTACTCCACCGCCACCTTCCATCACCAAGGCATCTCTTTCTGGTTCGTGAATGGCAGTTTCCATTTTTTTCCACTGTATTCAGCCATTTGTGAAAGTAAACATTACAACTTAACAAAATGGGGCTGAGTTTACTCTTTTTTCCTCATTCATAACGGATTTTAGCCACATTATATAGGACTTCATGGCTTGATTCTTTTGATTTATGATCCATACACAGTTTAGTATCAGAATTGCTGGTCATCTTAAAAGGGGAAAATCTTTGTTTTTCTCCCATTCAGCATTTTTTTTTTTGTAATTTGTTTTGGTTTTATATGTATTGCAATGTTTTCAGTTACAACTCATTCTCTTGGGCTTGAAAATCTTTTGTACAAAAGTCATATAGGGGCAGAAAATGTACAGTTTGATTTTTCGACATGGAAAAACAACCAGCAACAAAGAACACCAAGAGTTAGATGAGATGGTCACAAAGAAAGAGATAAATCCCAGTAAAAGCAACCTTGTAATGCTCCTAGGCAAACTGTCTACGATTTAAACAAAAATGGTGGCATTTTTTTGTACAGCTCCTACAGTCGATAATGGGGGCCAGATATAGTAAGTTACCAGGAATCCAGGTTCAGTCAGCTCCAGCTCAAGGATTTTCAGAGCCAATCCAATTCTTGAGACAAGACTTTGTTAAGTTGAGTTGAGCTCAACCACATTCAGAGAACAGTCCGAAACTGCTCTGTGAATATCCAAAGTAGTTCATGTAATATATCTTAACTTGCAGAAATTCTTATAATGACAAACACAAGAGAAAGAAAACCTCACCGCTACAACTGTGAACAACACAGAAGACAACAAGATACTTTATGAAGACCGGTTTGAATTCTTTAATCTTTGTTATATTGCCATGCCATTTAAGACTGATCTTGAAATTAGTAGTAATATAATATAACAACATTCTGCAGCATGAATCCTAGAAGAGCATGGTGGAGGACTTAGGACTGGACAGACAACGAAACTTTCAGCCTTGAACCACTTGCAGTATCCATGTCATTTTTATATATTGCGAGCCAATATCTTATTGGATCACCTTATTCGCATGTTTCTAAGAAGAGAGGGCTGAGCTGAGAAAGGTTTCCCATTTAGCTTATTTCATATAATTGAAGTATCTATGAGTGAAAGGGATGCACAAACTGAGTACAGAGTCAGGTATATATAGCCAAATAATAATACAAAGTGATTAGAATACTTCTCTAGTCTAGGCAATACATAAAAGTAATAGTAAGGACAAAAAAAAGAAAAACCGGAAAAACTAGACTATAACTCCAACACTGCCCCTCAAGTTAGGCGCAAAAATGTCAACTAAGTCAAGCTGACAACGGAGTCCTAGAGAATGGATAGAGCGACAGGTTTGATGAAAATATCCGCAACCTGATCACTGGTCCCCACAAACGATGGGGTGACAATACCACAACTAACCTTCTCCCGAAGAAAGTGAAGTCATACTATAAACTCGAAATGTATAAGACAGATTACTATAAGAAACATAACCAAATATCGGATATAAAGTCCTGGTGATCCATCCATAACCAGCAACTAGACGGCGATCACGCCACAGATAACGACGCCTTAAATCATCATCCTCCACTGACAATGTCTCATCAGGTAAAGTAATCAACTCACTACCTGCAATCTCATCAGTACTAACAACAGGTGCATCAATATGCTCAACGAACTGAGAAATATTACCTACATCGCCGAGGTAGAGAGGACATCAGTAGGGGATGAGAACGAGGACGACGAACATAAATCTGCAAAGGAGAAGAGATTAGTGACTCTGTACTGATAGGGATGAGTAACTCTGGAGGAAGAGAGACTGATGATTCTAGTGACCAATGACTCTAGCTCATGTGGTAACGAAAAATCAAAAGGAGTATCATCAACTTGAGAGGTAGACACAGGACTTGAAGAAAAATAAGGAATATGCTCAAGAAATGTAACATCTAGATTGTGATACATACGGCGCCTAATAGGATCATAACACCGATACCCCTTAGACTGTTGACAATAGCCCACAAAGACATAACGAATCACTTTATCATCAAGTTTATGGCGAGTAGGAGACCGATTTTAAACAAAACATGTGCAGCCAAAAATATGAGGGGGGACCGAAAAAAGTGTCCGCTCAGGGAATAAGATTTATAAGGGAGTCATATACTGAAGAATACGACTTTGTGTACGATTACACAGAAAGGTAGAAGTCAAAACAACAAAATACCAGTAAGATTTTGGTACCCCCATACCTCTAAGCATACAACGTGTCATCCTTATCAGACTCCTATTTTTCCTTTCAGCAACTCCATTTTGCTCAGGAGTATATAAGCAAATGAGCTGTTGAAGGATACCCTGAGAAGAAAGGTGAGACACTAAAGCATCAGACACATATTCTTGGCATTATCCAAATGAAGAGCACAACCAATGACATTGAATTGTGTCTTAATCATCTGGAGAAATTGACTGATGACAGGAAATACATTGGACTTCCTATGCAAAAGGTGTTGGAACGGAAATCTCAATAATCATTGACAGCGCGTATGTATCGAATACAAAAAAAATTCTTTAAAACCCTACAAGGCAGAATTAAGGTTTACCTTCGAGATCGCTCTAGATTGATCTCGTCTCAGCACGAACACAGAAACTAACAAACGTGGAAAACAACTCGAAAAACCTCACGGCCTTCTGTCGTATATCCCCCAATGTCAAAATCCGGATGCAGTGTGGACTACCAGAACCTCCGAACTTCTGCTCTCTCTCTCTCTCAGGCTCTCTAAAATATGTGAGTATTGAATTGATGCTGATTTAGAGAGCTTAGACGTCTATATATAGGCTACGATAGAAACCCTAAGGAGAAATAAGGACCGGGTTTCCAATAGGTCTAGGATTCCTATGTTTAACCCAGAACAAACATCCTACAACCCCTTAATAATAAGTTAGTCCACTAAAAACTTATTATTGATCTCGTAAGCCTTATCTCAAAATTATATTCGAACTCCTTATTATTATATGCTTAATAATCTCCCCATGTTTAAGATTATAGATGTCCATCAATTAAATAAATTACTGACAATTATATTTAATTGACTTCTTTTATTCCTTGAGACCTTTCCACTCAACTTATTTGTCATGTCGGATAATTAAATCTACCTGCGGGGTTTGATATGAACAAAACTTATGAGCTTCCTCAAGAAGATATCATCAACCCATTTAAATACCAAGACGTGGTTTTCTTTAATAATTAATTTCTACCATACAAATAATATCATCTCCCAATTTACGGAGCTTATTGAATCAATATGAATCTCACTCTTTGATGAATTGAAGTGACAAATATTATATGCACATGACAATTATATATTTCGGAATTAAGAGCATAATGAATTATAATAATCATGAGGTATTTATTATCTTATTGAATCAGTAAAAAATAATAACCTTAACATAGGTTTATAATTAATCATTGACAGCGCGTATGTATCGAATACAAAAAAAATTCTTTAAAACCCTACAAGGTAGAATTAGGGTTTACCTTCGAGATCGCTCTAGATTGATCTCGTCTTAGCACGAACGCATAAACTAACAAATGTGGAAAATAACTCGACAAACCTCACGGTCTTCTATCGTATATCCCCCAACATCAAAATTCGGATGCAGTATGGACTGCAATAACCTCCGAACTTCTGCTCTCTCTCTCTCTCTGCCTCTCTAAAAAACGTGAGTATTGAATTAATGTTGATTTAAAGAGCCTAAACGTCTATATATAGGCTACGACAGAAACCCTAAGGAGAAATAAAGACCGAGTTTCCAATGGGTATAGGATTCCTATGTTTAACCCAGAACAAATATCCTACAGCTCATTAATAATAAGTTAGTCCACTAAAAACTTATTATTGATCGCATGAGCCTTATCTCAAAATTATATTCGAGCTCCTTATTATTATATACTTAATAATCTCCTTACGTTTAAGATTACAGATGTCCATCAATTAAATAAATTACTGACAATTATATTTAATTGACTTCTTTTATTCCTTGAGACCTTATCATTCAACTTATTTGTCTTGTCGGATAATTAAATCTACCTGCAAGGTTTGACATGGATAAAATTTATGAGCTTCCTTAAGAGGACATCATCAACCCATTTAAATACCAAGACGTAGTTTTCTTTAATAATTAATTTCTACCATACAAATAATATCATCTCCCGATTTACCGAACTTATTGAATCAATATGAATCTCACTCTTTGATGAATTAAAGTGACAAACATTATATGCACATGATAATTATATATTTCAGGATTAAGAGCATAATGAATCATAGTAATCATAAGGTATTTATTATTTTATTGAATCAGTAAAAAATAATAACCTTAATATAGATTTGTTTAATACACAAAGTGTACTAGTGCAATAATCCGAGACATCAAACAATCTCCTGTAGTCAAGACAGACTATGTCAGAATATTACACTACAATCACACTGATGGTGTGTTCAATTCCATCTAGGATTGTAAACCTATACTAATATTATACAAGGATCCGATAATCTGGTCTTTTGTGCAGAAGCTAAACTCTACACACCAAATTATTTACAATATAAAATATAAGATACACCTGCATACCATATATTAAATATAATACAAATATTTTACCCACATAGATTCTCAATAAAATGGAAAGAACAAACTTCTATTAATTAATAAAACGAGTTTCACTACAAAAAGTAAGTTTTTAGTATACAACTCTATCAAAAGGTAGACCCAAGTACAACGGGTATAGTTATCTATAAATCTCACATAGTATCAAGCACCAGTCAGAGCAGTAATAGAGGAGGGTCCCCAAATATCAGAGTGTATTAAGTCAAATGGCCTGGGTAACTAGTACATGCGATGAATATAATTGGTCCTAACATGTTTCGATAAGGAACATATTGTTGGAATCTTTCCTATATTGAACTTCTATTAATTGATAGTTAATTTTTAGTTTGTAAAAAACGGTCTGAATTTATGGTCCAATGAGATGAGCTCAATATTATTAAAGTGATCTATTTTGATGGACTTATGTACATCTTTTAATTGGTGTGGTTGAGGCGGTTAAGTGTAGGCCTTAATCTAATTGTGACCTGTAATGGGAGAGCCCATTAGATTTTATTATAAATAGAAGGCTAGGTCCCCTCTCCACTTTATAACCCTAAATTGGCTTGTCCCAATGAGAGTCGCATATTGCTTTGAAGAAGGAGAGGAAGATCTTGCCCTTCCGCGAAAGAAACTTGAAGATCGAATATCATGGCTCATACAGGTATGTTCTAAATCTTGTATATGATCTAAATCTTGAATTTAGGTATTTTAAATTTCATATACGAATCATTAAAATTTCTTACATGTGGTATCAGAGCCTATCGTATATGAATTTAGAACCCAATTTGTTTTGTTATTTTTTTTATTTGTATAATTTAGGATCTCAAAATATTTTTGTGACGGCGCGGAAGCGAATTCTCATCGCCGTCAATAGTTTGGATGGATTAAGGTTACTGTTCTTGTGATCAAGGTTACTGTCACACCCCCACCCCGAATCACATAGGGTGGGCGGCGGACCGGCCACCAAGGCTTAACCAACTAATCATGTGCATAGTAAATACAAAATACAGCGAAAGACAAATAATAAAGTGATCCAATCCATCGACCTAATGAATACCAGATGAATAAACTAAACATCACCAACATCATTATTAAACTCATGTAAAACAATAATTAACTATAAGGTTCACTACTCTAAATATAAGCAACATTATCCCCAAAACAATTGAATATTTGTTTCAAAACTATAAAAGACATTTATTCTTAAAGACCTACAATAAAATAAATCTTCAAGTCCTCTAATCACTTGTATATCAGCAGACTTACTCCTCACCCTGATCCTCTCCTGAAAAATGTTATATGTTTAGGTGAGCACAATGACTCGTGAATAGCAACTACCTCTAATGAGGTGTGAAAATAAATCCCACAATTTATATACAAAAATAAAATTTGATAATACATAAATACAACAAATTGTACCTCAATCATTCCCACATAATCATGTAAACAAAATGATCTCATGATCACAAATAACTTTATAAATGAAAAGACATTTATAACCCAAAACACCCACTCATTTTCACAAATAATTTTATAAATGAAAAGACATTTATAATTCAAAACACTCATAGACAAATTCAGTCTCAAATACATTTTTCAAATCATGTTTGTTACCACTAGCCTGGTAACTGGCCCCGTCTCTTGTCATCACTAACCTAATGACTGGCCCCGTCTCTTGTTACCACTAGCCTAGTAACTGGCCCCTATGTGCACATCCATATACCGACCACGCCGGTATACAATCTCGTTACCATTTAGACCTAGTAAACATGATTTTCACACACACCAAAAATGTAGTTTTAGTTCCAACGCACACAAAATTTCTCTTTCATCACCAAAATAATGATATAAAATCATCCCACAAATTTTCCAAAATTCACATGTATAAAAATTCACAATTGCAAAACATTTAATTGTAACCCCAAATATCAACACATATATCATATATATGAAAAATTCACACGCACGCACGCACACATTTAATATAGAAAATCCTCCCAAAAGAAGTAGTAAACTACTCACCTTGATTCCCAAAATTCAATTCAAAGCTCTCTTTCCCAACCTCAATGCAATCACCACCTAATCCAAAATAATATATAACAATCAATCTCTATTCCTAATTTTGTCGTTTCACGATTCTATATTTAATTTACGTACGTCATACCCATTGATATATACTTAATATATCCTTTACCTATAACTATCCTTTCTAATATTAGGTAATAGGGTATAGAAGTATTCTGGACTGTTTAGAAAAAGTTTCTAATGTTTTGGGGTCAAATCATAATTTTTAAAACTTTTGGGGTCAAAGTGTAATTTCTTTGAAAAACGAATTTTCTGTTTTCGGGACTGCCATACATTTTCCAGAATTCTATTCTCACAACTTACCAAGTAAAAAAGTGATTAAAATTAAGTTTAGAAGAATATAAGGGTGAAAGTAAAGCTCTTTGAAACTAAAGGGGAGCTTTCTGTAATTTTTGAATTTTGTCTTCTTCAACCAACGAAAACCTCCGGCTTGTATATTCTGTAAGTTCCAAATCAAATCCCTTTTTCTTTTCTTTTTCTTCCCAACACATTGATTAAACTCAATCAATTTCAAACAACTATACACCTAAATTCAACTTAATATCTTCAAAAATTATTTGTGTATAATATATATATAACACCATGTGATATAATAAAATACAAAACCCATAAATTAAGTAATAAATACATACATTTAATGGATTCAAGTCCTTTCTTTCTTTTCTCCTCCTTTTTTCCTTCTCTCTCTCTCTCTCTCTCTTTTCTTCTTTGTTCATGGGACAGCCCCTCCACAAGCCTTCTCACCAATAAAAATCCTACAAATCTAAATATATTTATATATATACGAAGAGTTTGACCTATCTAACAATACTACCCTATTTAAACCACATGTATAAGAGTCCTAATAGGTCTCTCTAGGGCAAGACTTTTATTAGAGATATATTAGTCTTCTTTAATTATTTTTATCCTTATACATATATAATTACTCCTAGGTACCAATGCACCAAAATAAAATAATATTTTTTTATGGGTAATTACAGTTACTGTTCTTGTGATTAATATTCTGTAATGTTGGCGGCACTGTTTTTCTCAAAACAGTGGCTGTCAATGGTCATCATTAAATACTGTACGTCACAAAAAAAAAAGGGGAAAGCATCAAAGGCGGCCAGTACGTCACAACAAGAAAGAAAAAAAAAAAGGAAAAGGGTGAAAGCATGATGGCTTTCCGTCATTGTTTTTGAACAAAGTGTTCAAAATTTCACTCAAGAATTATTTGACTTTTGTGGTTTTTAATAGATTATTTATTGCTATGTTTTAAGTTGTATCAAACATGGCCTTGGTACAATATCAAATACCATGTCTAGAATTTATGTTGAAACATTTATTGATTATGTCATATTCGTTCAACTTACTAAATTTGTTTTTTATTATTTATTGGTCTTGTTGACGAATAGACATATGTTTTACCCATATAAATTATTTTCTCATATTGATGTAACTTTGATTGAATTGTTATAATTTGTAGAGGGTGTTTGTACAATTCTAACTTTAGTCACTAGTGATTTATATGATGAAATTTTTTATGCTCTATATATTATTTATTAAATGTTGGTAGATGTGAATTTAATTACTTAATTTTCAAAAATAAAAATAGAATTGAGACCGGAATGTAACGATTGATGATGGGTGATCTAAAGAGATACATATTGATTAGTATCTCATATTGATTGATCACATGATACTTAATTATGGACAATTTGTTATAATATCCCGGCTTGAAAAATTCTATGAGTTAAGATAAATGGTTGCCACCAAAGTGGTTTATTCATTAAAATTTATAGGTTTTCTCATGTTTTTGTTACGGGATGGTCTTTGAATTATAATATATAATTATCTGCCCAAAGGGGTTATTCTATATTGTAATTTAAAGATGTCATGAAAATATCCTAGTTTGAAAAAAAATTCTATAGGTTGAGATGGATGGTTGTCACCAAAGTGGTCTATTCATTAAAATTTATAGGTTTTTCTCATGCTTTTGTTACGTGATGGTCTCTAAATTATAATATATAATTACCTGCCCAAAGGAGGTTATTGTGTATTATAATTTGAAGATGTCATGAAACATTGTATTAGAGGTGCAATAGTCTAGAAGGTTTATCTGCCCAAAAGGGATAGATTTTTCGAAACTTGAGTATTCTCATTGGTTAGTTTTATGGAAGAGGGGACCTATAACATATTGCATTCTCTGCCCAAATGGGAGTTTGTAGTGATGTATTTGGACTCTCTTAATAAAATATGACTTATTATGTTCAAAACATATTTTATTTATTTATTGCCCAATTTTTCTAAATATTTGTATTCTCGTTACCTTGAATAGTCTCTTTTGCTGTGAATAACAATAATGCCAACATTTAAGTCTTGACTGGTTCTAATTATAAGATATGGAAGCAAGATACTGAGTTTGCCCTGTGAATTGCTGATATAGACTTTGCCTTGAAAGAGAATGAACCTGCTAAACCTAATAGTGAGAGCTCCTCTGAAGAAAAAGAACTTTATGCAAAGTGGGAGAAATCTAATCGGCTGAGTATGATTGCCATAAAAAGGTCTATCTCTGAACACCTTATGAGTGGCTTGCCTGAAACCAAAAATGCCAATGAGTTTTTTTTACCGCTATAGGAGAGAGATATAAGGTATCTAATAAGACTAAAGTAGGGGCCTAATGAATGAATTAACGAGTATGAAATATGACAATGAGAGTGGTGTTAGGGAATATATCCTTAGAATGGTCCATGTTCAAACCAAACTCAAAGCCTTCAAAATTGTTATTCCTGATGATTTCATTGTTCATCACACTCTTAACTTTTTACCTCCTGAGTTTAGTCAAATCAAAACTGCATACAATACCCAAAATGAGTCCTGGACAATTAATGACCTTATCTCCAAGTGTGATTCTGAGGAAGAAAAACTTAGAAAAGAAAAGAGTATAACTGTCTTGTTTGTTTCTTAGCTTAAATCTAGTTTCAAATGTGGGTATCGAGGAAATAATAGAAAACCTGATCATAATGCTCCAAAGAATGGTCGAGATTTCAAAAGGCATGACACTAGTCAGAATGTGGGAGGTCCTAAGGCTGCCATTCGAAAAGATGTCAAGTGTTATTTTTGCAAGAAAAGAGGTCATAAGAAAAGTGAGTGCACTCGATTCAAGTCTTGGTTAGAAAAGAAGAATAAAGAAGAAGGATTCACAAGCAAACAAAGGCCAAGTGAAGGGGAAGCCAAGCTTAAAGTAGGAGATAATAATGAAGTCCATGTTGAGTTCATAGGAACTGTTAGGTTGAACTTAAACACTGATTTTCAACTTATTTTAGAAAATACTTTTTATGTACCGTCATTTAGGCGGAATTTGATTTCAGTTTCCTTGCTTGATAAAATTGGATATTGTTTTAATTTTAGTAATGGTAAAAAGTCAATTGTCTTTAAATTCTAAAATTGTTGATCATTGTGTTTTATCAGATGGTATATATAGTATATGTTTGGCTGTCAATAATGAATATGGTTTTTCAAATATAGTAAATGTTGTATCTAAGAGACCTCTCATTAAAGAAAAATCTTCAAAGTTGTGGTATAAAAGTTTGGGTCACATTGCTAGAGAAAAAGTGGAAAGATTAATAAATAATGATATTCTTCCTCTCCTTGATTTTGAAAACCTTGAAACTTGTGTTGACTGTATTAGGGGTAAATTGACTAAGACTAAGAAGAAAAGTGCAATTCTCAGTTTAGATCTTTTAGAAATCATTCACACTGACATCAATGGACCTTACTCACGTACCTTGTATGGTAATAAATATTTTATTACATTTATTGATGATTTCTCTCGTTATGGATATATTTATTTAATTAATAAAAAATCTAATACCCTTGAAAATTTTAAAATTTTCAAAACTGAGGTAGATAAACAATTAAGGAAAGTCATCAAAATTGTTAGGTCTGACCGTGGTGGTTGATTCGCACTTTTTAGTGTGTCTGAATTATATTATTATTTTACACTCAAGTATAAGTGGTCAAATTGTAGTTTTCTCGGTTTTAAGTCCAAGTATCGATCCCACAGAGAGTTGTTTAGTAATTTAAAACTTAAAATAAAATAAAAATATTAAAGGTGTTGTTTGAAGCAGAATATCGTTTGATAGCTTGTGATGTGAGCTTAGCTTGATAAAGATGAATTAAATAAAGTGCGTAAATAAAGCAGAGTGATGACAGGAATATAAAATATACCCTTCAGTTTAGGGATCCATATGCTTTGTATTGTTTAAGTCACTGGAAATACTACCTCACCACAATTAACTCCCATGTTACTGGTAAGTCAATCGGCAGGTCTGATGTATATAAATCATAACACAGCAGCTTCTTAGGCTAGCTGGTGGTATAAATAATAACTCAGCAACTTCTTAGGAAAGCTGGTTATATCCCCTTCAATTGATTAACTCAAGCAAACCAGAAGGACAAGCCATTCATGAGGAATACTTGAGTTATTCCCTTAATGTTATGATTGTTACTTGTTTATATAATAAACCATAACACAGCCGCGTCTTAAGCGAACTGGTGGTAGTATAGCATAACCCAGCAACTTCTTAGGAAAGCTGGTTACATAACCGCCAGTTAAACATCCTCAGTATTCCAGTGGAAGCAGAGCCATACCAATAGGAACACCGTGGTTGTTAGACTGTCAGTCTTATTATATAATTTAGATATATATATAAACATATAGCATAACCCAGCAACTTCTTAGGAAAGCTGGTTACATAACCGCCAGTTAAACATCCTCAGTATTCCAGTGGAAGTAGAGCCATACCAATAGGAACACCGTGGTTGTTAGACTGTCAGTCTTATTATATAATTTATATATATATCTATATAAACATATAAATAAAACATCAGCATTTCTAGACCTTAAGCAATATTATACATATGTTTACCCTAGTTTGAAGGGTATATACGACTACTCACACTCCATTATTATAGAAAAGCAAGAAGTGCGGGTAATATTCATTACAACAGAAATTAAAATATAACTTCTTTCACAAAGAACACTTGAAACACAACCACCTTTATTATCATTCAAGACACAAAAGTGGCGGTAGTTCAACTGTCCGAATAGAAAGATTACAACAGAAATGTAGAAATACGGAAAGGGTGTCACACACCGGCTATTCCTTTCTCTTTTCTCTCTATCTTTCTCTAAGGTGTTCTTCCTTTGGAGCTTGGAGGCCGGCTGGTTTTGTATGAATAAGGGGCTGATTTTGTATGTTGGAGGTAACTGTATGTAGAAAAAAAGAACAAAGGAAGACTTGGTGTGGAAAGGCTAGAGAATGGAGGCAAGGTGTGAAGGCTTTTGTTTTTGGTGTTTGTCTTCTGTAGGAAATGTAAGAATTCAGCCCCTATTTATAGAGGGGGAGGTGCACGGCAAGGGGGAGGGTTTAGGAAGGTCATCACACCTTTTAGGAAGGTTATGACTTGCAGTAGGGCGGGCTGTCGCCGTCTGGAGCTTCCACCTCGCAACCTTCCAGAAGGTTGTGCTTTGCAGTGATGCTAGGTGTCACCGTCTTGGGCTGCCACTTGTCTTGCTTCCATTGGTACACATGTCTTTTTCTTATTGGTCCAAGTGTCATGCTCCCATTGGTCCAAGTTTCTTTATTGCACTTTAGTCCTTCGTCATTTCCAGCTTTGCAAAATTGTCTTGTACTTTCCAGTATTTCTGCATTTGACCCTGCAATCTTTAACATAAGTTATTAAAAACTGTAATTCACACCC
Organism: Ilex aquifolium; assembly: GCA_951799425.1. NCBI lineage: Eukaryota > Viridiplantae > Streptophyta > Magnoliopsida > Aquifoliales > Aquifoliaceae > Ilex > Ilex aquifolium. The sequence continues at coordinate 31,258,108 of OX637391.1, forward strand.
AAAACATAATTCATAATATTTAGTTGTTTCATTTTTACAAAAGTGAGTACTTATCATTTTAATTTATACACAATTTAGGGTTAATCAGTGGTGAGTATTATGACAAACATGACGTGTTTGAGTAACATTTGAGACCGTTTGTTAAGTACTTGCAAGATTGTGGGATTGTTGCCCAATATACTATGCTTGATAGTCCCGAGCAGAATGGTGTGGCTGAAAGGTGTAATCGCACCCTTAAAGATATGATGAGGAACATGATGAGTAGGTGTAACTTACTTGATTATCTTTGGGGAGAAGCCATTAAAACGGTTTCATACATTCTTAATAGAGTTCCTAGCAAATCTGTTCTAAAAACACCTTTGAATTATGGACCAATAGGAAACCAAGCCTTAACCATTTTCGAGTTTGGGGTTGTCCAACTGAGGTCAAAATCTATAACCTTTTGAGAAAAAGATTGATCCTAGAACTATTTGTTGTTTCTTCATAGGTTACACAGAACATTCGAAAGGATATCGGTTCTATTGTCCTACACGTGGTACTAAAATTGTTGAGTTCTTAACAACAAAATTTCTGGAGCTTGATGTGGCTGATGCTGGTTGCTCGCAGCCTATTAGTGAGCATGAGCAAGATAAATTTGTTTCTATTCCTTTACTTGTTGTGCAAGAGAATATTATACATGCTCCTGTTGTTAATTTTCCTGCTCCAGTGATTGATCCTCCTGTTCCTACAATTGATCCTTCTGTTCCTATTGAGGTTCCTCAGCCTTTAGAGCTTACTACTGAAATTTCCTTGAGAAGGTCTACAAGACCGAGGAGACCTTTTATTTCTGATGAATATTATGTATACCTTGGAGAAAGTGATTATAATATTGGTGATATTGTTGATCCTATAACATACCATGATGCTATTACTTGTCCTCAGTCTGATATGTGAGTAAGTGCCATGAAAGATGAGATGCATTCTATGGCACACAATGAAGTGTGGAAGCTTATAGAACTTCCTAAGTGATGTAAACCCATTGGCTGCAAATTGGTGTTTAAAACTAAGATGGACTCCAAATGTAAGATTGAAAGATTTAAGGCTAGATTGGTAGTAAAAAGGTTTAGTCAGAGGGAAGGTATAGATTTTAATGAAACTTTCTCACCTGTCTCTACTAAAGATTCTTTTAGGATCATTATGACATTAGTGGCTCATTTTGATCTAGAACTTCACCAGACGGATGTGAAGACAACTTTCCTGAATGGTGAGCTTAGTGAAGAAGTTTATATGATGCAGCCTGAGGGTTTTAAGGAGAATGGGAAAGAACAATTAGTGTGCAAGTTGAAGAAGTCTATCTATGGTCTTAAACAGGCTTCTCGTCAGTGGTACTTGAAATTTGATGAGATAGTAAGTTTTCTTGGTTTTGTTGAGAACAAGATGGATCAATGCATCTATCTTAAGGTCAGTGGGAGCAAATTTATTTTTCTTCTACTTTATGTTGATGATATTTTGCTTGCAAGTAATGATTTGGGCTTACTTCATGAGATTAAACAATTGTTGTGCAAAATATTTGACATGAAAGATCTTGGTGAAACATCTTTTGTGTTAGACATTCAGATTCATTGGGATAGGAGTCGTGGGTTATTGGGACTTTCTCAAAGGGCATATACAAATCGTGTGCTTGAAAGATTTAATATGTATAATTGTAAGTTTGACGATGTATCTGTTGTGAAAGGTGATAAATTCAGTTTAAGTCAATGCCCCAAGAATGATCTTGAGGAGGAGTCTATGAAAAATATACCTTATGCGAGTGCTATTGGCAGTTTAATGTATGCACAAGTTTGTACCAGACCTAACATTACTTTTGCAGTTAGTGTTCTTGGCAGATATCTTTCTAAACCAGGATTAGATCATTGGGTGGCAGTTAAGAAAGTTATGAGATACTTGCAAAGAACAAAAAATTACATGCTCGTTTATAGGAGAGTTGATAGTCTTGAGGTAATTGGTTATTCAGATTCAGATTCAGATTTTGCTGGGTGTCTGGATGATTTAAAATCCACTTCAGGATATATTTTCATGTTAGCTGGATGAGCAAAAGCATGGAAGAGTGTTAAACAAACTCTCACAGCTTCTTCTACTATGCAAGTTGAATTTGTAGCTTGTTATGGAGTTGCAACACAAGCTATATGACTCATGAATTTTATTTCAGGACTTATGATTGTTGATTCCATCTCTAGACCACTAACAATTTATTGTGATAATAGTGCAACTGTGTTCTTCTCAAAGAACAACAAACATTCTAGTGGGTCTAAACATATGGAAATTAAATATCTTTCTGTTAGGGATCTTGTGAAGAAATGTGACATAGTGATTGAACATATTGATACAAAATCAATGCTTGCTGATCCTTTAACCAAGGGACTGAGACTTGTAACTTTTAAAAAACATGTTGAAAATATGGGCATTTTGGGGACTTTTGATGTAGTTGGTTAGTGAGAATTTATTCATATGTTAAGAACTTTAGTATTGATTTAATTACATATGTGATATTTGATACTCATTATGGTTGAGATATATCTATTTGATGAATAGTAAATATTTGGATGATTATCCTTATTATTAGCACGATATTCTTGCCATGTTATATGTGTGCACATTTATGACATGTCATTTTATACAAAATCTTAAGACTTGGTGTATGTCTTAAGTATAACTGTTTTGTCAATGGAGTATGTCTCTGATTACACAATTTGAGAAAAATCTTGAGATTTTAAGTTTTGAGACATATTAGTTTATTGTTGAAGGAAAAAGATTTCTCTAACTTATTGTTGAAGCATGTTGTTAAAGAGAAATCATTTGGAGGACTGACAATGAAAATAACATGTTTATCAGATCATATATTGAGATGTTATTTTCTTGCTACACTACCACATTTTGATCAATGTCAATAGGATTATTATTTTTTGTAATCATTTATTGGTCCTATGTCAATAAAGGATGTAAAAGCCGCCATAGTTCGAAAATAGTAGTTTTATTGGACTGGGTTGTGTTTGAGATGTTGTCTCAGGACCATATTATTTTTATTGTAGCCACATTGAGTTTTGTTTGATTAGCCCGAGAGTTGTTTTTCAAAAATATATTATTTTATTTTATTTTTTAAATGACTACAATTAATGTTGTCCAAGTGGGAGAATGTTGGAATTTTTTCTATATTGGACTTCTATTAATTGATAGTTAATTTTTAGTTTGTGAAAAATGGGCTGAATTTATGGTCCAATAAGATGAGCCCAATATTATTAAAGTGATCTATTTTGATGGGTTTATGTACATCTTTTAATTTGTGTGGTTGAGGCGGTTAAGTGTAGACCTTAATCTAATTGTGGCCTGTAATAGGAGATTCCATTAGATTTTATTATAAATAGCAGGCTAGGTCCCCTCTCCACTTCATAACCCTAAATTGGCTTGTCCCATTGAGAGCCGTCTACTGCTTTGAAGAAGGAGAGGAAGACCTTGCCCTTCCGCGAAAGAAACTTGAAGATCGAATATCATGGCTCATATAGGTATGTTCTAAATCTTGTATATGATCTAAATCTTGAATTTAGGTGTTCTAAATTTCATATACGAATCATTAAAATTTCTTACACATATAACACATCAAGTTTACCACCAACATAAGCATTGTTCAAAGCAGGAAACAACATACATAAATATTTAAAATTTATATGCCCAAAACGGTCATACCACAAATGAATAGTTTGTGAAAAAAAATCATAACGACAAGTACTAGGTAAAATACTAGCATGCAAGCTAGGAACAAATAGAGATAAAGTAGGAGCAGGTGATGTAAATGTAGAAACTAGTGAAACTGGAGGTGGATCGCTTAAATAATATAGTCTATCTCTCTCATATCCCCTAATAATAATCTTTCTAGTACTCATGTCCTGCAAATAACACGAATCAGATAAGAATACGTCTGCACAGTAAAAATCTTTAGTTAACTGATGTACATATAATAGATTCATGGCCAACTTTGACGCATGAAAAATCGAATGTAATGTAAAACTATTTGGGAGGTGGACTGTACCCCTACTAACAATAAGGGCATGTGTCATATCTGCTAACTGAACCTGTGTATGTAACTGTTCGTCAAAAGTGGTGAAGTGATGGGCCTCACCTGTTATGTGACCATTCGCACCCAAGTACAACATTCAAAAGGAAGACGAACTGGCACAAGCATGAAAGACACGAGTTATACCTGTAGTAGTCATAGAAGCAGTAGTCGGATCCTGAGAGGTCATGGCTCACATTAGTATATCAAAGTGGGAAGTGATAACATCCATATCACTCTATCAAAGAGGAACAGTAGCAGCAGTAGTAGGAACAACGACAATAGGTGGTGATACCTCAGCAATAGCAGTACTACAACCGCGAGGAGACGGCTTAAGCTCCGGATGGAGCTTCCAGCAACCAGCCCTGAGATGTCCTGGTGGGCCACAATCTTCACATTGACGAGAATCCCCCTGTCTGCGCTGATCTGGAGTGCCCTGACGACGCTGGTCTGAGCGCTATCCACCCCTGGCTGAGGGTCCTGAAAGAAACCCTACAGAAGCTGCAAGGGCCATCTGGTCAACCTGACGAGTTAAGGTTACAACTGAAAGTGATGCAATACGAATGCGGTGCTCATGTTGCTCAATCATCGTATACACCTCATAAAGAGACGGAAGCCTCATCATCGACAAGATCTGAAAATGAGGTCCCTTAAACTCATCACGAAGCCCCATAAGAAACTTGTGAATCCTATCCTCCTACTCTCGAGTATGCAAAAATGCCGCTCCCTCAGGTTCTATCATCGGAATAGTATCAAGAGGATGTAGAGTCTCATATTCAAGCCAGCGCTGAGTCAAATAGACATAATAATTCTAAGCCGTCATATGTCTCTGTCGAGCATATGAGAGCTCCTAAGAAAGCTAAAAAACACGAACTTCCCGTCCTGACTAGGAATACATTTCTGATAATGCGCTCTATAGCTTCGGAACAGAGCTACAAAACTGGTGAATCCTACAAATAAATGACTCCATCGAGCCAAATAACCATCCAAGAATAGCGTAGTTCTCAGATAACCACGCAGAATATCTAGGGTTGTCATCAGCTGGCTTTGGGTGAGATCCCGTCAGCCAACCAAGCTTCCCCACACGGCCCAAGAAAGGTTAGAATGAGCATGATCACTCAACAAAGTTATGGCCATTCAACAACTGTGTCGTAACCTTCTAAGAGATCATACCCGACATTGTCAGTAATGCAACTGTGCTAGTAGGTACTGTATACTGGTTAAACATAAAAGTGGGAGAACTAGGCGGTACATTCCAGGTGGAAGTACCAAGGGTCTCAGTAGTAGGGGTCTCAACGGTAGGAGTCTCAAGTCCTTCAGTAGTAGTCATATCAACAACAATATGTGGGCACCCGTGACATAAAATACTCTAAGATAAATAGAGTGACAAAATAAGGGAGAATAATATACCTCCAGTCGAACAGTAGCGACAGATAAAGAAGGTCCAGAAAGCTTCCAAATAATCAGGTCACGATACCTAGAAAATCTAGTAAATATATAAGTGATCTATTACATCAAAAACAGATCAACGGAGAAGATGATCCAACCCTTCTTAAAATGTCCTAGATACTGCAACCCAAGGAAAAAGAAGTCAGTGGTGTGAAGAGATGGTGGCACTGCAACGAAGAGCGCAAAGCACGAAGGTGGGGCAGCTAGGTTGGGCAAGGTTGAGTTTGTTGTTGGGTGGATTTCGCTGCTGGGTTGGGCAATGGGTTGGGTCACTGGTTTCTAGGTCGTTGGGGACTTGGGTTGGTTTATTGGGTCGGTGGAGTGGGTTGGGTCACTTGCCCAGTCGGGATTTGTGGCTGCTGTTGTAATGCCTCGATTTTTCGGAGACGTTAATTGATATAAAAACACCCAAATAAAAATAACATAGTGCTAATTGTCCCAATAAAATTTTATTTATCAAAATCATCTCCCAATACAAATAAATCTGTCAATATAAATAAATCTCACAATACGATTAAAACATCAATTATATCGACATCTTCTCGTCTTTAATACTCTGATTATCTCGTTCCGATCTTTTCTCTAAAATCAACTTGAAAATATTAAATAAAGCGAGGAAGTATACAATATAACGAGGACAAATATGCTCAAGAACATTAATTACCGAATAATCGAGCATCACAAAGTATCTCAATCAGTAGATACAAAAATCATATTTGCATATCACACGTTATGCAAGATCTTAACATAGATCTAACACCTCACCAATCATCCCTCCTCAACCTGATCTCATGAGTCTCTTGGCTGGCGATGCATTGGCTATTGGCTGCCACGATCCCGTCTCAATATCCATAGAACACGATCAATGAGATCAAAATATTTAACGATATTCAATCGAAATTTCAAAAATAATGATATCGCAATATGTAATACAAATCAGATGATAGTCAAGAAAATACTCTTTGCAAAGAGATTTAAGGAGAGCATATTGCATACCACTACCGTATCTTAAGGGATTATCTCATTTCACAAATTGAGCGACATTGTGTAAACTCTAAATCAAAGACCCAACTCTTTGTCACTATCTTGTCAGCATTTTCCTTCTTCCCTTTTTTTTTTCAACGTTGCTTCTACCTTTTTATGAAAAACACGACACACAAATCCCATTAACTCTCACTCACCCACCCATTGACCAATTCTCTATTTTTTTTTCTTTCCTTTGTTTCTTTGGTCTCTTTTCAAAGTCATTCACATGGGTGAAGACTAACAAACATAAAAGTTACATATATTTATACTTTGCTCCCCTTTGTTTCACTTAATATATATCAGCAACAAAACTTAAATATTTCTTATACTTTCAACTCAAAACTCCTAATATTTTACACTTAAAATACTTCTAAAAATTTGGGATCTTACAATCTACCCCCCTTAAAAGAATTTCGTCCCCAAAATTCCTTAAGCTATTGATTTCCATGACACATTATTATTATTATATTTTTTTTACATCCTCCACGATTTAAAAATATATGTAATATGTTTACAAATAATGGGAGGTTCATGTAATTATTCAAAAGTTATCTTTGCATTTTTTTCAAACGTTCAGAACTTGAACCACCAACCTCTTTTTTTTTTTTTTTCTTTTCTTTTAACTAGTTGTTTGACCTCACAACAAAAATACAGTGAACTCACTTCCCACAAATCTCATATAAGATCTGAAGCCTAAACTCTGATACCATTTGTAACGCCCTGATTTTTCAGAGACGTTAATTAATATAAAAACACCTAAATGAAAATAACAGAGTACTAATTGTTCCAAAAAAATTTCATTTATCAAAATCATCTCCCAATACAAATAAATCTGTCAATATAAATAAATCTCCCAATACAATTAAAACATCAATTATATCGACATCTTCTCGTCTTTAATACTCTGATTATCTCGTTTCAATTTTTTCTCTAAAATCAACCTGAAAATATTAAATAAAGCGGGGAAATATACAATATGATGAGAAAAAATATGCTCAAGAACATTAATTACCGAATAATCGAGCATCACAAAGTATCTCAATCAATAGATACAAAAATCATATTTGCATATCACACGTTATGCAAGATCTTAACATAGATCTGACACCTTACCAATCATCCCACCTCAACCCGATCTCACAGGTCTCTTGGCTAGCGATGCATCGGCTATTGGCTGCCATGATCCCGTCTCAATATCCGCAGAACACGATCAATGAGATCAAAATATTCAACAATATTCAATTGAAATTTCAAAAATAATAATATCATAATATGAAATACAAATCAGAGGATAGTCAAGAAAATACTCTTTGTAAAGAGATTTAAGGACAGCATATTGCATACCACCCTATACCTTAAGGGATTATATCATTTCACAAATTGAGCGGCATCGTGTAAACTCTAAATCAAAGACCCCAACTCTTTGTCGCTATCTTGTCTACATTTTCCTTCTTCCCTTTTTTTTGTCAACGATACTTCTACCCTTTTATGGAAAACACGGCACATAACTCCCATTAACTCTCAGGCTTCTTTTCAAAGTCATTCACGTGGGTGAAGACTAACAAACATAAAAGTTACATACATTTATACTTTGTTCCCCTTTGTTTCACTTAATATATATATCAGCTACAAAACTTAAATATTCCTCATACTTTCACCTCAAAACTCCTAATATTTTACGCTTAAAATACTTCTAAAAATTTGGGATCTCACGGCTGTCGATGGAATGGGCTGGGATGCTGGGATTTGTTGTCGCTGTCGATGGAGTGGCTAGGGCAATGGGTGGTTTCACTAGGGCAGTGGGTGGTTTCAGGCAATGGCAAGGGTAGTGGGCTAGTTCTGTGGGTGACTGTCGGTGGTTGGTTTGGGTGGTATCGATGAGATTGGGGTGGTTTCGTTGGGTGGCTGAGTTGTTGGTTTTGGTGGCTTCACTATGGCTGAGTTGCTAGTGTTGGGATGCTGTCGGTGGATTGTGGGGAAGGCTAGGGTTAGGGTTTAGGGTTAGAGATAGGGTTTTACTCTAATACCAACTTGAAGTATCTATGAGTGAAAGAGATGCATAAATTGAGTCCAGAGTCTCGTATATATAGCCAAATAATAATAGAAAGTGACCAGAATACTCCTCTGGTCTAGGCAATACATAAAAGTCATAATAAGGGTAAAAAAGAGAAAAACTGGGAAAACTAGACTATAAGTCCAACACATATGAAAAAAAATTTTAAGAGTTGCTTTCTAATTTGTTCATAATAAAATGCACCCGATTAACAGAGAACAGCTTTCTTGCTTCTATTCATTTGATCTTTCCTCTTGGACTGTGAGTATCATTTCTCTCATTCAGGCTACTTGATTATCAATTACCAATTCGTTACAATTGTAAGTTAGCTTGCTTGTACTGATTATAAAATAGGCAGTTCCCTATGGTAGTTAAACAAAACTATCACATTTGATGCAGTTACAAGGTATTAACTCCAGTGTCTTCATGACAAATTAATCTGAGGATACGTATTCTAGGCTCAATGACCAACAAAAATAACAAACATTTGGGCGGTGGTAAAATTGAAAAATGGTCTTGTGGTTGGTTTGGAAATGCATAAAGAAGATACAAAATATGGTAGTACCCACTACCCACTACCCACTACCCTGTACCTTACTGAGAATTTTAAAGCATCACTGGCTTTGGATGGAGAATATGGAAGACAGATGTGGTGGAATAGATAGACTTCAACTACGCATAAACTAAGAGCTACAACCTATGGAAAACAAAGAAGCACATAAAGAAGAGTTAAATGAATTTTGTGGACAAAAGGAGGATAAGGGCAATACAGTGGAAGTGGATGTCCAATCTGCATATCCTATACATGGTGGAATTTCCACTAAAGAATTTGATAGAAGGCTTCAAGCCAGGTCTCACATTCTAAGAAGAGGAAATACAGAGCCCCAGTCTCTTTGCCCTTTCAATGTTCTTTTAGTTGTGTGATGATTGATAGTATATTCTAATGCTTAGATCCATTAAAACTGTTGCCCAAAAAACAAATGACGCATTCCAACAGCAGGCTTGTCTTAACTCCAAGATTCTTTTTGCAACATTTACGAATATATTTCCAGGATTTATGTCGTTAGAGGTCTGATAAATTAGCTGTTAGTCACCTTACGCAACTCTTCTCTTTTGTCCGGGCTTAGGACCGGCTGCATAAAACATAGATTCTAAGCATGACAAAGGCGGAGATCACAATTAAAAAAGAATAATTCCATACTATAAAAGTTGGTTGAAACTAATATCCAAACTATAAGGTCGGGTTCGCCTTCAACTGAGGTGGAGGGTCTGATATACATACGAGTTGGGATGAGCCCACATTGACATCCTATTCCTAACCCTCCCAACGTTGCCACCTGAGTTGCCCTCTTACGGTTCACTAACAAGGAAATCCATTCTGTTCATCCACACCAAGAAGATACACCAGTTTTTTTTCTTGTGGCCACCTCTAATTTCCCCTTCATGCAGTTAATGACTTGATGAAATTTCTCCAATGGCACACAACATTTTTGTCAAAAGACATTTGACAATTCAAATATAAAGCTCGTCTCTTGAAACTGTCATGATTGGGAAATAACTGAAACTGAAATATGCAAATTCCCTGTTAATATTAGCTTGTGATCATAACAATAAGTGAAATTAATGAAAATAACGATAAGAATACAATCTAAAAACACATAATTTACGTGGTTCGGCAATTTGTTTACGTCCACGAAGACTAAGCCTAAAAAAAATTCCCATTAAAAACACGCAACACTATTTCAGGTCGGATCATCATCTAGATCAACACACAAATTAAACTCCACCAAAAAGAGCCAACAAAGCAGTCATTCTCTCTCCCATTAATGGTTTTGGAGGATTCCATGTGATTTCCAACCACTTTCCAACCACTTGAATTGTTCTTTTTGGTTTGTGCATGACTATTTCTTCACGCGTTATCTCATAGAAGTTTGCTTCAACTTTATGTGAAATTGTCTTGTTGTTCTACACCAGGTGGCCATGAAGACAATAACTATAGTCTACAAGCAACAGGATTTCTTTGTTTTCATTGAAACGACCAAAATATTTTAGTTTTCTTAAAAAAGGCAACAAACATTGATTGAATAAAGGGACTAAAATTTCGTTTTTTTTACCAAAAACGTTCGAAATGTTTATGTTTCCATGTACAAAAATGAATTAATGATTGAATGTCAAAACCAAAACAACCAATGTTTTTGGAAAAAAAACTCTTCCAAAATTTTGCTCAGTTTTTATAATGTTTCCAAAATATTTGCAAAACACTTCCATTTTAGACTGACCAAAACTATGCACCAAACCGAAATTTCGATTTTTAATTGAATATCGAAATTTCTCTATTTCTAGGTATTTCAGAATATGTCGACATCCTTCGGTATGCTTTCTCTGTTTTTTTTTTCATGTCTGAGATTTTTATTTCTGAATTAATCCAAACTATGCAACACCGATACGAAATTTTGACCATTAGAGTCAACCGTGTAATGGTCTGTGTGTTTTATACAACCTGCTTTTTTCCCTCAAGTTTTTCTGAGTGTTCACATCCATCTATGCATAGTTGTGAACACATAGGGAATAAGTCTGTAACTGGTGCGTGCACAAGACTGCTTTCCACATACAAAGCAAATGTAGGTAAATCAAGCAGTAATTATTTACTTAGGGACCTTCTTAAACTTCCCTCTCATTTTAACAACTCCTAAAAATCCTGAGAATTCAGGACACATTACAATAATTTATGCGCTCTGCTAATCAGGAAGATGTTGGAATCCACTCACCACCTTGAATAAAATTCTGCACCGAGTAGGAGAAAACATGTTCAGCTGGAATCTGGCTACTCCACGATACTCGCGCTGACAAACTCGATCCAGCCCCAGAATTCCCAAATTCCCCGTAGTAGAGAGTTTTCAATGCAAAATCACCACTCCAAGGCAACCACCCTTGTGGTGTAACCAAAGCCTCCAACATACACTGTATAAAAACTGTCCTCGAATACTCCTTCCATGGCCTCCCCAAGAAATTCTTGTGCACACTGGGTTTGCTATAGTACAACGCCATATACTCATCGGTACCATTGACCACACAATTCTGAAAAACAAAACCTGTTGATTGGGCAGGATCTATTCTGCCATGAGCTGTCACGGCATTGTTCTCACCCTTTTCGGGTTTAAGCTGTCGTGGTCGGACTAGTATTAGGCAGTCTTGGAAAAATGCAGCTGAGTTTCCGAAAATGAAATCCACATTCCCTTGGATGCGACATGACTTGTAATATTGGCGAAGGGAGTGCGCATATAGTGTGTCTTGATTGCCAATCAGTTCACAGTTCTCAAGGATGGACAGATCACTGTCAGATCGAAAGGCCACCGCTTGATGAGCATCAGGACCAGCTGTGTTCTGGATGGTAAGATCACTGGCCATGAATCCATCACCGAGAACTCCTGTTCCAGCATGATCGACAATGTTTAACACAATTTAACTACTTATGCACCAAATCAGTTCACTAGAACTATGAATCTGCAAATCATGTAGCTCATGTTTTATGCCCAATCCTTATTTTAACATCGAATAGGGCTAACCATGGATGTCTGATTTGCGTTAAATAAAATACCACTATCAATAAGAAAAGTTTTCAATTGAATTGGCTTTTCGAGTAGGTTGCAAAAGAACTGAGTTGTTCATGAAAAGCTCGGGAATGAGCCTAACTTGAAATTCATCCAAGTTCATTCATTTGCAAAATGAACCAATCTCGAATCCAATTTTAAGCTCATTCAATAAACAAGAATAGCCCTAACACCGACTTATTTGGCTTGCTAATATATGCATATAAAGGAGGCACGTGCTCTTGATCTTGAACACAATTCTGAATTCGAGTTAAAAGTCAAAAACAAGATCGAGCTCAGTTGGATTAATCAGACAAGCCGAGCACAAAGTTCAGAGAAAAAAAAATAAACAAGCTGTTCTTGAGCAAGAGTTTGAAGGTTGAAACAATATCCAGCCCCTTTGCAAATGAACAAATCGAGGTTATAACATTCTGGTGCTCAGCTCGGTTCCCTTCTTTTACACCTCCTATTCAAGTTCCATTTACACAATACCCTAGCAAGCAAGTGTTGACATTGGAATAGAGACTGCCTTTACTGGTCAAGTCCATCATGTTTTTTTTTCCATATCAAGAGCAAATGAATCTCTAGGAACATATACAACCGCGCAAGGCTGTGACAGCAAACACCATTCCCAGCCACTAATGCAGAACGTGTGAGTCCTACCAAACATGACCATATCTCTTTCTTAGCACTAAAGATTTGCAATAACCTGGGACTATAACTATAATGTTTGTGACTAATCAATCTGCTATGAATATTTTTCCTACCTTTGGGGATAATCTACAGTCAAATACTACATATCACTAGATAATTAAACAATTCCACACTGAAATAGTACAATATTAGTATGACCACAAAGCAACTTAAACAAATCAAGAAATTAATGCAAATAGATTTTTACAGCAAAACTGTTCACTTACCAACAGTAGCTGTATTATAGGTGGAAAGCCCAGGCTGGCCCACATTCAATGACCCCGTAATGACGGTTTTGCCCATGCCATCCCCCAAAAATACCACATTTCTCTTCTCCAATGGAACCCGGACCGTTTCCTCATACAACCCTTCCTTTATCCATATCACAAACCTCCGGCTCCCCCCATTATCAGGCGCCGCGTTCACCGCCTCCTGCACCGTGGCATACTCACATCCGCCCTTACACACCGTCACGTCTGGCTTCAACCCCGCCGGAACGCCACCCTTATACTCCAACCCAGACCCACCACCTGGTTCCCAAAACCCGTCCCGCTCCGTCTTGGGTGGGCCCCACGACCCGGTTTCGTTCCCAAATATGTCATAACACCGTATCATACTTAAGGCGTTACTTGTTAATCCAATCAGAGAATTCATAAACGCCATCGTCTGATTCACCATTGAAGTGTCATTCGCGTACTTCAAACCAGACCAACAGTCATACTGGTATGCTAAGCTCGCACTCATCCATGCACGTGAGTCCTTGATTCTGCCACGTGGCAAGGCTCCAGCCGTAGATGAGATCCTGTACTCCGAATTGTGAAGTGATTCTAAACAGTTTTTGGCCGCGGTTGTGCGGTTGAGATTGCCTGTGGACGAGTCTAGGATATTCTGGACCATGGATTGAGCTGTTTTGAGGTTTTGGGAAGAGACCCACATAGCTGATTGGATGATTTGGAGTGGGGTTGGGTTGGGAGGCACTTGATTTGATCCGAACAGTGAGGTTTCACAGGTCTCTGGGAAGCGTGAGGACTTGCAGGCTTGTCGGATCTCTGGGGAAGTTGAGGCCATTGAGGGCTTTGGAGAGGGTGGTTTCGAAATGGGTTTGGTAAATTTTGGTGGAGATGGACCACGGTGGTGCGTGGCGGAGGAAAGAGAAAAGAAGAGGAGTAAAGAGAGTATAGCGAGAGAGAAGATGGTGGCCATTGAAATGATCAGAAATTTCAGAGAGAAATTGGACTTGGAATGGAGGGACACATGTGTGGGTTTTATAGGCTTTCTGTGCTGCATGATTCTATATATCTGTGCGAATGTGTGATGATGTTTTGGAGGGTAGTGATTTGTTTGGAATGTGAGGGGAGAGAGAATTGTCTGATAAGGAAATGGGACTGGAGTCACGGGTTTGAATAATTAAGTATTGAATGACATTGTTGGGACTGTTTTGATATGTAGAGAGAGAGAGAGAGAGAGAGAGAGAGAGAGAGATGGAAGTTAAGAGTGCCCAGGAAGAACCGAAGAAGCACTATGAGGTCTGGGCAGATCTATGCGGACTGTTTGGTTGTGGGTTTATGGACAGTTGTGGTGTGGTTTGCATAATTAAATGGAGATCTGGTTTTAGATTTAAGAAATCTGAGATTTTATTCTCGTAATATCTCATTGATTTTGCTAAATATGGGTTGTAAAATTTTCAAGGTAAGGGTCAACATTTCCATGGGTCCGTTTGTTTAGAAGGGATAAAGGCCAAAAAATGTGAGAAATTTTTTTTTTTAAAATTTTCAATGTGTTTGATTAGTAGTAAATGAAAAATTAACTTTAGGGATAACTTAAGTGATAATAAGGACAAACTGTAAATTCAGACATCTTGAGTTTGAATTTTGGCAATCTTTTGAGACTAGGTTATGAGGAATTTGTCCATCATGAATACTCTAGTCTCAACGTGAATGACCTGCCTTTAATCGGACCAATGAAAAAATTAGTCGAAGTGCGTATAAGCTCGTCTGGACACCCTTAACCGTTGAACCAAAAAAAATTATGAAAAAAATAATTTTCATCAATGATTAGATTTTCTCACAACTAACTAATTTTTGTTTCCGGCAAAAACTCTATACTACTAATAAAAGTACATTACATAAAAAAAAATTTAATTCACTATTTTATCCTTATAAAATATTATAAAGATTAACACGTCTTTTTATATTTAAATAGATAAATTATCATTATATCTCTCTATATTTAAATAACAAACTAATCTCTAATATATCATGTAAATCTCTATATTTACAAAACTTGTATATGGTCATGTTACTCTTAAGAAGATATATAAAATACTACTAATAAAAATATCTTACATAAAAAAATTTTGATTCATTATTTTGCCCTTATAAAATATTATAAAGACTAACATGTCTTTTTATATTTAAATATATAAATTATCATTATATCTCTCTATATTTAAATAACAAACTAACCTGTAATATATCATGTATATCTCTATGTTTGCAAAACTTTTAAATGGTCATGTTACTCTTAACAGAATATATAAAAATATTATTTTTTTTTCTAAAACTCTAATACTAAAACATATCGATAATTTCATTGATACAATATTATCTCCAGTGTCAAAAAATCGATATATGTATATTTTTCAACCTAACTTTTCATTTTACCCTTATTTTTCTTAAAATATTAAATTAGTTATTAATTTTAAAAAAACTTGATATGCGTTAGGCTAACTATATAATTTGATCGAAGATCTGAGTTCGGATCAATCATTGTCCTAGAACTAGGTTAGAAGTCAATATTTTTAAAAATTTTAATTGTAATTATAATACATATTTTTTTCTTTAGACCGAGTTAATATAATTAAGAATTATTTAGACAACTAAAAAATATTCTTATAACTTTCGTTTCTTTTAAATAATAGAATGAAATTTTTTTATAATTTTTTTTAAAATTATTCATGCTAAACAAACACATATATAAAAATATATTTTCTTTTATTTCCTTTACTTTCACTTGACTTTCTATTAATTTCACTTTCCATTACCTGGTACCCAAATTTGCAGGGAAGTTTCACGGGCAGACTGGTGAGTTTGTTTCAGATTGTTCCCTCTTGATTTGTAAAATTACTTTAAAACCCGTCTTTTCATTTGCAAAAACTACTAGAAATTGATGTTACCGTCACTCTGTCTCTCACCAAGTTACCCTCAAGCATTACAAACCATAATAATTCAATTATATAAAAATTAAATTAAATGAGAGAGTTTGGGTTCACCGTCCCGTTTCATATTTTATAACTACTTACTGATAGTAAGTGTTAACAATAACGTGTTATTATTGTTACATTTACATTTTTTTTTTTTTGATATTTACATTGACATATTTATCTTTCTTAGATATCTCTTCCTTTTCTATTTTGTCGCTCTTTGGACCACCATATGAAAACACTCGAACCATTTGAAAACGGGATTAAGGGTGAAAATGGACTACACATTCTTTGGTAACGTTGATTCCTACGTTTGGTTTACTACGTTTGGTTGACAGGAATTGAAGTTCATTCACATTCCTAAAGAATAGTTAATCCCACAAATTGTGGGATTAGGCATTACCAAATCTACCCTAATATTTCTCATTCCATTCCCATTCAAGAGTGCTCCATTCTATAAAACAAAACAAAAAAATGTGATCTCGTGTTTCCTTCCCGATCGTCGGTCTCTGCTCCTCCTCTGATCTCTCTGCTCTTTTTCTTACATCTTCTCTTCTTCCTCACAAATGTCATGGCACTCCATCTAACTTCTTATCCCCTCCCAAGTACTTTCTGCCTCTCCCTCATCTCTCTGTGAAGCAAGGGTATACATAGGTGGCAAGGAACAGCCTATATGAGCTCAAATCCGACCAATTCAAGTAATTACTTGTTAAATTTAGTCAGTAATTCTCAAATCCAACTTAGAATTTTTAAGTTTTAAGATTTTTTTGTCGTTTGAAATGTGAATCTATCTCTTAAAAACATTATGCTTCAATATTTCAACACTTATGCATATGAAACCAATCACACCTATAGTTGGTAAATCATGACTCCTAAACTTCCAGTAAGCATGACTACTCGAATCAGAATCCTATAAAGAATAAAAAATGATTAAATAAATAATTTAGCAGTCGAAACAAAGATTACGAATAGTATGGTCTGACCAATTTAGTTGACCTGCAAAGCAACTTGTTTATGTTAAGATAATGTGAAAGAGAAGAGAGCACAGTGTGATTGATTGGGTTGAAGCCATGAGGATGGGAGCTCTCTGCTTTTGTTGTTTCTTGTGGTTTAATTAAATTTTATAGTGTCTTATCATTTGTTTGTTGGGGGTTTTTTTTGCCACACACTTGTAATAGGCAAATCTTGAGTCATAAGAGGCACATTGTACAATGCAAACAAGGTGTTTGTCAAAATGCCGAAGAAAAAAACTAGATTTTATGAGCCTGCGCCATAAGGGACTAGATTTTAATTCGAGATATGGAACTAGATTTTATGCATATGAAATCATTCATACCTGTAATTGGCGAATTATGACCCATAAGAAACTCAATTTTTAAGAACTAGTGAAACGTTTTACAATGCAAACTAGGTGTTTTCAAAATACCTAACAGAAATTGGCCTTCTTTTTACCATTATGGGTAGTTATTGATATGGTCTCCAATTTGTTCAAATGTTGATTGGAGTGGTTAGGGACTTTTTGGAGTGGCTACTTTTGTAAGGAATCTAGTATAAGTCAGGCAAATGTTGTTTGGAGTAGTTAAAGACTTTTGGAGTGTCTACCATCTCTAGATCTGGCTATGAGGAGGTGGTACAACCCTTTTTTAATGAGGTCTTCTAGGATTTCACTTGCAACTAATGAATTTTTGTAGGCAATCTCTCTCTACTAGTTTTGTTATTCGTGGGAATAATTCGAAAGTTTTGTTATGTGATTCAACTTGAGCTTATGCCATCAATTGAGGCAAAGCTAAATGAGAGTGATCCAGCAACTCAGTCTGGCTCATATGTACATTCCCCAAATGAGGAGTAAAAGTGACAGTTGAACCTGTTCAATGGGATGTGTGTAGAAGATCACATTGGGCTTGTGGTTGTGGATTTGTGTCCCTTGCATCGGGGTGATACATGGAGGGTTTGTTCATTGAGCGGCATGTGCAATCAATGTATTTATGATGGCTACATACGACTGCCAATATGGAGTTTTGAATGATCTTGAGAAAAGTGTGGATGCATGATCATAGAGAAAGATATTTTTTTGGGACTGATATATGATTCAGTATTATTTTTGGGAGATATAATTCTTTTAAATTGGATGATAACTATAAGTGACAAAACTAGTGGCACAATAGGTTTTATTTTTATTATTATGGATGTTCATGTAAATCAAATTATTTCTGTTGATTCCATGTATGAAAGTTTAATTTATATATTAATTTCTATTTATTAAAATTTAGAGTGGAATAAATTTATAGTTGTTTGTTTTTAAGTATTTTGTTTTATTGGTATGATTTTATGTATTGTGCATCCCCATTGAATGCTTAGGTGATTTAATAAATATAAATCTAACTTTGAAAAAAAATATCGCTTTTCCTAAAGAAATATTTCCTCATAAAAGTTAGCCTTATACTAAGTAAATTATTTTTACTTGGGAAAATATTTTGCCTGATATTTTTGCCAACGAAGTAAAATAGGAGTGTGGGGATTATACATTTTTATTTTGTTTGTCAAGTTTTAAAATTAATAGGTATGCTTATTGTAAGGAAGGATGTTACACAAATTAAGTTGAAATTTTATAGATAAAAAACATTATTTTGTTTAAATTTCATTCCATTTGAATTAAAAATATTAAATTTCATTGCATTCTATTCCATTCCAATAAGAATTATCTTATCCAAACGTTGGAATGGAATGTTCATTCCATTACAGGACTTGATCCCAAGTAATTGTCAAACATTGGAATGGTAATACATATTCCATTTTATTACTAAGCTAATTTCATTCCCATGTTCATTCCATTCCAACTTAAAAGTATTACTGCGAACCAAACGTAACGATATAAATACCCCAGACAAGATTCAAGCCCAGTGAAGCATCTCTCTGTGTGAATTTTGTACCATTTGAGATGAAATTATTGGGCTTGGCATTGTGGGGTTTTATGGTGTGGAACATTTCCCCACTAATGCAGGCTGGGCTGCAGCAAGCGCGGGAGGAAGAAACCTAAGAGAATATGCTTTTATCTTCGGTCCTTTTCTTTCAATGCAATATTGGAAAACGCCCTCTTTTTGCCATCCTTACATTTTTTTCAAATTTTATCCCGAATCATGTGTCTTTTTTGTAAGACTAGGAGAAAATATAAATTAAAAAAAAAAAAATCAAATCACACCATCTCTATGATAAC
Organism: Ilex aquifolium; assembly: GCA_951799425.1. Lineage (NCBI taxonomy): Eukaryota > Viridiplantae > Streptophyta > Magnoliopsida > Aquifoliales > Aquifoliaceae > Ilex > Ilex aquifolium. The sequence continues at coordinate 31,277,422 of OX637391.1, forward strand.
ATGCCTATTCCTATTTCGACTGGAGAGAACACACCATTTGATAGGGAGATTCTAAAATTGCAGAGGATTGGTTCGTCCAAGCTGTTGAGTATTTGGAGCAGACTATAGCGCTTACTTCTAGGAATTATATTGAATTGCATAACTAATTGAAGATATGTGGTTAAAGAATATATTTCTAGTTGATTTGAAATATTAGGAGATTCTTTAAAAGAAATACGAGATTATCTTTCTAACGGCAACATATTATTAGGTGTTGGTCCCATTTATAGGAGGGTCAAATCAATACATTTTAAAAAAGAAATATTTGAATATCAATCTCATCGATCACATAAGTAACATACCAAATCCATAGGGGTATGTTGGCAACAATGGTGGTGGTCGTATTGGTGATGACACGAGAGGAAAATTGTTTTTTTTTTTTAACCATAAGATAAAAATTGAGATTGGAAAAGAATAAGTGGTATGATTTCATAGATTTTGTGAGCCAATTAAACCTTTAATAACAAAGGAATATCCCATGAAATATAAATCCAAATTCTAGGGGTGCATATAGAATTTCACTATTTTTGTAGGTACCATCTGTAACTTCATTAATCACAAGGGATGAGAATATAAATTTTCTTTTATCATTTAATTTAAGTCTTTTCGAACCTTACAAGGTAATATAGAGGAGTATTAACATCACGATGTTGATTGATGTGTATAACTTAATCGGTGATCTCAATAAAATAGGAAATTACGCCAAAACCGCTGTAGCATAATAATCAAATTTTGCTTCATGTCTAAGGGACGGGTTGGCTCATGGGTTTAGATCTCATGGCTAACAAATTTTAAATAAAAAAGAAAAAGAAAAAGAAAAAATTGACCATAACAATAGATATAAGGTTTGCTGTAGTTCTAGTTTGGAATCGTCTCCACTACATTTTTACTTAAGTTCGCTTAATAACAAATTACTTATCATAGATTCAAGTAAAATCCACAACTTATAAGTGGGTCTTTCATTCATACACGATGGGTAGATAAAATTAAGTAAAAGTGTAATTAGAAAAAATTCGATCATCATAGTCACTGTAATACAATTGTTTAAGCAGTGATATTGCATCATAAGAGGTGATGTGTCCATGGTGCAAAAAACTCATTTTTTAATTATGTAAATCTTGCTTACCATATTCAATCATTTTGTAGTCTGTTTATAGTTGGATTCATGTTATATATGAGTTGTGTTTAACCAGGTCTAGATTGTATTTAGTCAAGTTTTTGTCAACCCGATTATTAGATTGACTTGGCGGATTAAGCCGTTTATAATCTAAACCAATTAGGGTTATACTCATATTTGTTACCTTTGTTTCGATTTTGTATCATATTGGTAAGTCGTGTTAAGAATTTATAATTGGAATCGTACTAAATAATTAAACAGAAAAGAAAGAAAGAAGGTTGGAGTTTTATATTGGGTCCAAGGTTACCTTAAATCTATCACTATAACTATTGATATCAGAAATTGCACCCTTGGCTCTTTGGATGAATTTACCTTATCCACGATCAAAAGGAACACCTGAAAGGGCAAGTCGAACATTGGAGAGACTCTGGGGGTTGATCCTCCGATACCTAATAGGGGATTGAGAATGGGAGATATTGAGTTGGAATGATTACCGCTTACCTTTGTTGATCTCCATCCTTTCTCTTTTATAGGCTAGCTTAATTGTGCCGTTAGGGGTCCCTTATCCCTTTATTCAAATAGAGACAGTTATGCTTTGAACTTTGGAATTTATATTGTTAGTTAAGCGGAAGTCCTAAATGAGTTGAACTAATCAAAATTGTTGTAGAGCTAGACTCTGTCGAGTTAGAGGACAGATGATCTGTCAAACTGGCGAGCTAAGCCACATTCAAGCTGTGGAGCTCATTACTCCGAGCACGTGCCCATTCTACGGTTATCAATAACTTGATGGATGGAGTTGGCAATGGAGAAGGGTGCATCCAATTTGTATTATTATAGTATGATAGCAATGACGGTAGCTTTATAGAGTGATGGAAATGGTCAAAGCCCAAGTATAGCTGAATTTGTAGGGAGAAAGGGCACTGATGATTTTGCTGCATAGAGGCAATAATTTGACCTCAACTACCCGCCTACCTTTGAAAAAAATTCATGCACTGAAGTCTCAGATTTGGTAGAGTTAATGTGAGTAGTTACTAATTCAATGTACATCTATACAGAGTAGAACTTGACGAGTCCAAATATGACCAGGCTGAGCCCAACTTATATGGACCCAAAAAGCTCAAAGGAGAGCCCAAATTACGGCCCCAAATCAATATAGAGTACAAGATCCAAGCCCATAGACCAAGAGGGCGACCACCCATGAGAGCCACCTTAGCCACGCCCAAGGGGCGCCGCCTAGGAGGTTGTCCACGCCCAAGGGGGCGCCTAGGAGGCTGGCCACGCCCAAGTGGGCGCCTGCCTAGCCTGGCCTCCTCCTCCTCCTTTGTCTCCTCACTCCATGAAGGACCACCTCCAGCTCAAGCCTCACTCCATGAAGGACCACCTCCAACTCAAGCCTCACTCCATGAAGGACCACCTCCAACTCAAGCTTAGTCCATCTCAGCACCACCTCCGATGAAATAGGGGCACGAGGGAGAAAATGTCAGGATACGCACCGGAGATCAAATCCTACCATACTTGTACTTACCAAAGTGGTAGAATCCTACCATAACTACACTTACCAAAATAGTGGTGACCGCCTCAACTCACCGCCTTAGTAAACCTATATAATGTAAGCTCTCTCCACTTGGAGAGGCATCTCATGATCTGACAACCTACACACACCATACATCCAAGACCTCTACACATTGCTCTCCTCATCTCTCAAAGCTTTGTAACTCTCCGGAGTACCCTTATTCATCAATAAAGAACACCAGGCCACCGCTGCCTTTCCCGAAAGTGGACGTAGGTCATCCGAGACCGAACCACTATAAATCCCTGTGTTGATCTCTTATTTACGGTCTTGACTCATTGATTGCCATTGATTACTCGTTAATTACTCATTAATTACACCCTTATACATTCTTGACTGTTGATCTTGTGCAAAGACAATTTTGTGCATCATCAGTTTGGCGCCGTCTGTGGGAACGACTAAGTTTCTACTATTTCTTTACTCATTGAATCCATGGCAATCACCACGAGATCAAGGTCTCAACAGCCCGGGGACAACAACCAGGTCCACCGGGAGGAGGCTCCACCTCCCCCCGCGCCTTCGGGACCTTTTGCCACGGCGACCCCTGTCGTCGGACAACAACAACTCTTGCAGACCATGCAGCTGCTGGTAGAACAGAACCAGCAGATCATCCAGTTGATGCTCAACCAAGGAGGCTTTGCCCCTCACCCCACAGGAGAAGCACCGCTCCCTCCAACAGGGGAGGAACAGCAACCCCTTCCTTCTGGGCACCAGGCAGCCCATCGCCATGGGGTCCCCCACCAGAACGCCTCAAGGCCACAGGGCGCCCCTCACCCAATAGTCCCTCCTCAACGCGCAGGCAGCTCACGTGTTCCCCCTCTCTCCTACGTACTTGCGCAGGAGGATGAAGACGTTGAGAGTCAATATGGCAACCACCAAAGCCAGTACCCTCATCCGAATGAAGGTGTCCCCAACCAGTGGGACGAAAAGATTAAGGAGGTGCAGAACCAACTCGGCGACGCACTTAATGCCATCAAGGCACAGGCGCCTGAAGCCGTAGACTACCTGGTAAGACGTACTGATACGCCTTTTACTGCTGATATTGCCAATTATCCTCTGCCTTCAAAATTCAAGATGTCCAACATCGAGATCTTCGATGGCACTAAAGACCCCCTTGACCACCTGGACACCTACAAATCCCTCATGCAACTCCACAACGTGCCTGAGGAGGTTATGTGCAGAGCCTTCCCTACTACCCTAAAGGGGTCTGCCCGCTAGTGGTTCTCCAAAATCAAGCCTTCCTCCATCCACTCTTTTGCAGAGCTGAGCATGTCATTTGTCTCTCACTTCATTGGGGGACGCCGCCATCAGAAACCAGTGACCCACCTGCTAACCATCAAGCAGGACAGGGATGAGAGCCTCAAAGGCTACCTTGTTCGCTTCAACAAGGAGGTCCTCCAAATTGAGGAGCCAGATGACAAGGTAGCCCTGGCCGCCTTCATCGCCGGCCTTCGCACCTCCAGTTTCATGTTTTCTGTCCTCAAGAGGCCGCCCTCCAATATGCCCGAGCTGCTATCAAGGGCCCAAAAGTATATAAATGCCGAGGACGTCACCAAGGCCCGTCGAGGTGAGTCCTTCCGAGGAGGGGAGAAAAGGAATGACACTCGCGAGGACAGGTGGGAGATAGAAAATAAAAGAAATAGGACGGAGGGAATCTCTGTCAAGGACCGCCTCGGTCCCCCACCTCTGAGAGAGCGACAACCTTTCACACCACTCAACGCCCCGGTGGAGCACATCCTATTTCAGATACAGGATGACCCCACGCTCCGCTGGCCCGAAAAAATGAAGTCATCCCCAAATCGTAGAAATCCTAGCAGGTACTGTCGCTTCCACCGCGACCATAGCCACGACACTGACGACTGCTTTGATCTTAAAAGGCAGATCGAGGAGCTCATACAGCGTGGCCACTTGAGGCAGTACGTTGCTGGCAGAGGACAAGTCCCACCACCTAGTCGGGACCAGGATGATAGAGAACACCAGCAAGCCCTCGGAGAAATCTAGACGATCGCCTAAGGGCTAGGAGGAGATGACTCCAACTTCAACAGGGAAGTCTTGGCCCACCTACGGGACACCAAGCACCTAAAGATTTTATCTATCCTTTATTAGTTGATTTATTTTGTTATTTGTTATTTTATGAAATAAAATTCTGCCAAGATTATTGTGTCCAGAATTATTTTACTTTCCTAAAATTTACAAACAGCTCCCAGCAGAGCAGTCGCCCTCCATGAAACCAACGAGGGGTCTCGCCCTCTCCACCTTGGGCGCCCCCATGATGCCAAAGAGGGTTCTCGCCCTCTCTCACTAAGCACTCAGCAGCAGGCGCCTAATCTCAGGCATACAGCAGTAGGCGCCCTGCCTCAGGTGCCCAATCTCATGCTCCCAGCGCCCAGCAGCAGGCGTCCCACACCAGGCACCCAGCAGCAGGTGCCCAGCACTAGGTGCCCAATCTCAGGCGCCCCATACCAGGCACCCCACAGCAGGTGTCCAGCACCAGGCGCCCAGCGCCCAGCAGCAGGCACCCAGCCTCAGGCGCCTAACACCAGACGCCCAATCTCAAACACCCAGCCTCAGGCGCCCAATCTCAGGCGCCCAGAAACAGGTGCCCAGCACTAGGTGCCCAGTCTCAGGCGTCTAGCTTCATGCGCCTAGCAGTTGATGCCCAACACAAGGCGCCCTGTAGTAGGGGCCCACCAGGCGCCCAGCTCCTCAGCATCATCTCTCATCTCCTCCATCTCTATGGAGTGAGCCTCTGGCCTAGTAGCTCTCTCAAGTGCTACTCAAAGGTCAGCCTCAAGTTGAGCAGCCCTTTCATGCGCTAGCCTCAACTTCTCAGCGGCATCCTCTCGTGCCTGCCGCTCGAGCCTTAACAGTTTCACGGCATCCTCTCGTGTCTGCCGTGCAAGCTACGCGGCATCCTCTCGTGCCTGCTGCACAAACCATTAACTGCTCTTCAGCAGCCTCATGTGTCCGCCTCTCCGCTGCCTAGCCATCAATTACCTCCCTGATCTTCAGCGTATCTGTAAATAAGCAGGGCAAAATAACAGCCACCTATAGGCATTCAAAGCCAAAAATATAGAGGAAGAAAGCCAAAGAGGAGTGCGGGACACACCTTGTAAGCCTCTGCTACGGCAGCCATCTCCTGAGACTACACGTATCTCGGCCTCTATGACTCTGCTCTCGTGCACGTAGTCACCAAGTAAGCCTCTGCTACGGTAGCCATCTCCCGAGATTATACGTAGCTCGGTCCCTATGACTCTGCTCTCGCGCAAGTAGTCACCTCTGCTACGGCAGCCATCTCCCGAGACTATACGTAGCTCGGCCTATGACTCTGCTCTCGCGCAAGTAGTCACCTAGTAAGCCTCTACCACGGCAGCCATCTCCCGAGACTATACGTAGCTCGGCCTATGTAGTTTGCCACGACAGCCATCCTCCGAGACTAAAAGTAGCTCGGCCTCAACTCATGCGACCCTCCTACGGGACGTCTACAATGACTTTGCTCTCATGCAAATAGTCTGCCTCTCTCTCCAGGTAATCATGTTAAATATTTGAATATTGGGATAACATTGTTTTTGCCAGGCACACTTTTGAAGCTCAGGCTGCAGTCCCCGTAGCAAGACCGCATTGGAGTCTCAACTCCTACAGTAGTACAACAGTTAGCTCTGGTACACATATGAGCCACAGTCTGGGAAAGAATGGGGCACCACCGGGTCCCTTCTCCCAGGAAGCAATCTAACCATCGGACCTTAACTGAGAAGCACTGGGGGCATCAAACCTCGTCCTCTTGGGAGGAGGAGAAGACACCACCCTAAAAGAACAAGGAGTCTCCATCATCGCCCTATCAACAGGACACCTGTAGTCAGAGACAAGGTCAGCTAATGGCTAAGCACCAGAGAGGCGCCGCCCATAACAAGACTCAAGGTGTCGCCCAAGACGCCCTGCCAACCTCTTAGTGGGCGTCCAAGCCAAAGGAAGAAAGCAAAAAAAAAAAAAAAAAAAAAAGAGGAAGGAGCCCACGCCCACTGTCCACGCCCAAGCCAGGGGAAGAAAAAAGAAAAAAAAAAAAGAGGTGAAGACTAGCCCACGCCCAAGCCAGGGGAAGAAAAAAGAAAAAAAAAAAAAAAGGTGAAGACTAGCCCACGCCCAAGTTAAAAAAAAAAAAAAAAAAAAAGAGGTGAAGACTAGCCCACGCCCAAGTCAGGGGAAGAAGAAAAAAAAAAAAAAGAGGTGAAGACTAGCCCACGCCCAAGTCAGGGGAGGAAAAAAAAAAAAAAAAAGTAAAAAAGTCAACAATGATGGGCTATGAAAAATATATATATACTTTTATTTATATATATATATATATAAAGAAACCGTGGGAAGCAAGAAAATTTCGACTCACCTAAAGGAAGACGGAGTACATGCCCACAACCTCTTCCTCCCACAGAAGTCAGAAGCTTGGAGCATGGGGGGCAAATGACGAGTCCAAATTTGACCAGGCTGAGCCCAACTTATATGGACCCAAAAAGCCCAAAGGAGAGCCCAAATTACGGCCCCAAATCAATACAGAGTACAAGATCCAAGCCCATAGACCAAGAGGGCGACCACCCATGAGAGCCACCTTAGCCACGCCCAAGGGGCGCCGCCTAGGAGGTTGTCCACGCCCAAGGGGGCGCCTAGGAGGCTGGCCACGCCCAAGTGGGCGCCTGCCTAGCCTGGCCTCCTCCTCCTCCTTTGTCTCCTCACTCCATGAAGGACCACCTCCAGCTCAAGCCTCACTCCATGAAGGACCACCTCCAACTCAAGCCTCACTCCATGAAGGACCACCTCCAGCTCAAGCTTAGTCCATCTCAGCACCACCTCCGATGAAATAGGGGCACGAGGGAGAAAATGTCGGGATACGCACCGGAGATCAAATCCTACCATACTTGTACTTACCAAAGTGGTATAATCCTACCATAACTACACTTACCAAAATAGTGGTGACCGCCTCAACTCACCGCCTTAGTAAACCTATATAATGTAAGCTCTCTCCACTTGGAGAGGCATCTCATGATCTGACGACCTACACACACCATACATCCAAGACCTCTACACATTGTTCTCCTCCTCTCTCAAAGCTTTGTAACTCTGCGGAGTACCCTTATTCATCAATAAAGAACACCAGGTCACCGCTGCCTTTCCCGAAAGTGGACGTAGGTCATCCGAGACCGAACCACTATAAATCCCTGTGTTGATCTCTTATTTACGGTCTTGACTCATTGATTGCCATTGATTACTCGTTAATTACTCATTAATTACACCCTTATACATTCTTGACTGTTGATCTTGTGCAAAGACAATTTTGTGCATCATCAGAACTAATGTCACCTAAAAGTAAATAGCGACTTTTCAACAAATAGTGATGAGTCCGAGTTTCGCTGGGCTGAGCCCAATTTGAATAAACCAAGAAAGCCCAAAGGAAGGCCCAATCAGAGCTGGGTCAACCCATGAGAGAGAGTCCAAGGCACCAAGAAGGGACCAACACTCAAAATGATTCAAGAGGACAGCACCCAGCACAAGGGGGCGCCGCCCAAGCCCTTAAGAGGGCGTCGCCCAGGGGGCTTCAAGAGGGCGCCGCCCATGGGCCTCCCAAGGGGTGCCGCCCATGGGTTGGCTCCCCAGCTCTCATTCGTCCTCTGCTTTCTTCTCCTCGGTCTTCATCAGTTTTCATCGGAGTTATTCCAACTCGAAGCCCAGGTTCAGGATCAAGTCCAATCCAACTCAGGATCATCCTCTGGTGAAATAGGAGCACGAGGGACAGAATATCGGGATACGAAGATCTAATCCTACTAAAGTTTTACTTACCAAAATAGTAGAAACCCTCTCCCTCACGTCACCGCCTCACCGCCTTACCCTAACAATATAATGTACACCCTCTCAGCAATAAGGGCACGCTTCCAATACCTCACATATCTCCCTACGCATATTGCTCTATCTTTTCCCCAAGCACTGTAATACTCCCGGAGTAACTCTCCTGGCTACATTGCTCATCAATAAAACACCTCCGGCCACCGCTGCCGTTCCTGAGAGTAGAGTAGGTCAACCAGACCGAACCACTATAAATCTTTGTGTTTACTGTTATTCATTGGCTTGTCTTTAATTATCTGTTTGTTGCTCATTGACTGCACCCATTCGTATTCTTGCCTGTTGATCTTGCGCGATACCGATTTGTGCATCATCAGTTTGGCACCGTCTGTAGGAACGACTAGTTTTCCTGTTCTCATTCAATCCATGGTAATCACAACCAGATCAATGAGCCAACAGCCGGGAGACAACAACCCAGCACACCGGGAGGAGGTTCCGCCTCCCCTCGCACCGTCAGAGCCATCTGTTATGGCGACCCCCGTTGTTGGACAACAGCTCCTCAAAACCATGCAACTGCTGGTGAACCAAAACCAGCAGATCATCCAGCTGATGCTCGCCTAAGGAGGTGTCGTCCCTCACCCCGCGGGAGGAGTCCAACTCCCTCCGACAGGAGAGCCACTGCCTGTCCCTTCTGGGCGTCAGACAGCCCCTCACCATGGGGACCCTCGCCAGAATGCCCCAGGACCACGTCAGGGAACCCCTCACCCAACAGTCCCTCCTCAGCACGCAGGAAGCTCGCGTGTTCCCCCTTTGCATGTGCCTGCGCAAGAGGATGAAGGAGAAAGTCAATATGGAGACCATGAAAGCCAAAATCATCTCCCGACTGAAGATGTCTCTAACCAGTGGAACGAGAAGATTAGAGAGGTGCAAAACCAGCTCGGTGATGCCCTCAACGCCATCAAGGCACAGGCGCCCGAAGCCATGGACTACCTGGTAAGACGTATCGATACGCCTTTTATTGCTGATATTGTCAATTATTCTTTGCCCTCGAAGTTCAAGATGCCCACCATCGAGATCTTCGACGGCACCAAAGACCCCCTCGACCACCTTGACACATATAAGTCCCTCATGCAACTCCACAACGTGCCTAAGAAGATCATGTGTAGAGCTTTCCCTACCACCTTGAAGGGGTCTGCTCACCAGTGGTTCTCCAAGATAAAGCCCTCATCCATCCGCTCTTTCGTAGAGCTTAGTAGGGACTTCGTCTCCCACTTCATTGGGGGGCACCGACATCAGAAATCAGTAACCCACCTGCTCACCATCAAGCAGGACAGGGATGAAAGCTTCAGAGACTACCTTGCCCATTTCAACGAGGAGGTTCTCCAGGTTGACGAGCCAGATGATAAGGTGGCCTTGGCCGCTTTCATCGCTGGACTCCGCACCTCCAGTTTCATGTTCTCCGTACTCAAGAAGCCACCCTCCAGCGTGCCCGAACTACTGTACAGGGCACAGAAATACATGAATGCTGAGGATGTCACCAAGGCCCACCGGGATGAGTCCTCCTGAGGAGGAGAAAAATAGAAAGAAACCCGTGAAGATAGAAGATAGACTGAGAACAAGAGGAAGAAAGCCGATAGAGTGTCTGTGAATGACCGTCTCGGTCCACTACCTCTGAGAGACCGACAGCCTTTCACACCACTCAACGCCTCGGTGGAGCACATCCTGTTCTAGATATAGGATGACCCCGCCATCCGTTGGCCTGGAAAGATGAAGTCCAACCCCAAGCGCTGGAACCCCAGCAAGTACTATCGTTTCCACCGCAACCACGACCATGACACAGATTACTGCTTCCAGTTGAAGAAGCAGATTGAGGAACTTATTCAGCAAGGTCAGTTGAGACAGTATGTTGCTGGTCAAGGACCAACTCCACCACATGAAGAACACGAGCGCCAGCAGCCTCTTGGTGGGATTCAAACCATCGCAGGAGGGTTAGGAGGGGGAGGTGACTCCAACTCTACCAGGAAGGCGCACGCCCGAAAAGCCAGACAAGCAGGGTAACATGACTCTCGCCCAATGAAGACCCCCCGACACGGGGAGAAGGAGGTCATCACCTTCTTAGACATAGACCTTAAGGGGATCCAAGTCCCGCATGATGACCCTCTGGTCTTGACCTTGATGGTGGCCAACTACTAGGTCAGAAAAATCTTGGTCGACAGCGGAAGCTCAGCCGACATCCTGTTTGCAACAGTTTACGACAACTTCCACCTCGGCAAAGAGGGACTACAGCCAGTCAGGACTCCTTTGGTTGGTTTCTTAGGAGAGAGAGTCCATCCCCTGGGATCTATCACCCTGCCTGTCACAGCAGGGATTGCACCAAGGAGCTCTACTATCATGGTAAACTTTCTTGTACTTGATTGTCCTTCTGCTTACAACATAATACTTGGACATCTTGCCCTCAACGCCCTAAGGGCAGTACCGTCGACCTATCACTTTCTCCTCCACTTCCCAACCTCCAATGGGATTGGAGAAATCAGAGGAGACCAAGTCTCAGCAAGAGAATGCTATGTGGCCTCTATGAGGGCCAAGAAAACCCCAGGAGGCTCTCCAAGCCGAAATCCTTGACCCAAGGGACGACAGTACCTTGGAGAGGGGTGAACCAGTGGAGGAGCTCCGCCCAATAGTGCTTGATGACAGCCTTCCGGAGAGAAAGGTCTACCTAGGTTCCTCACTCTCCCATGAGCAGGCATCTGCCTTGGTATACTTCCTCAGGCGGAACACATGCGTCTTCGCCTGGTCCTACGAAGATTTGGAGGGCATTAATCCCAAAGTAGCCTCCCACCGACTCAATGTTGATCCCACGTACAAGCCCGTTCGCCAGAAGTTGAGGAGTGTAAGTATTGAAAGGGGGCAAGTCATGGAGGAGGAAATGGACAAACTGCTGACGAATGGATCAGTGAGGGAGGTAGCCTACCTCGACTGGCTATCCAACGTGGTGATGGTAACGAAAACCAATGGGAAGTGGCACCTCTGCGTGGATTTCACGGAACTCAACAAAGCCTGCCCCAAGGACAGTTATCCTCTCCCACGTATCGACCTCCTCATCGACGCCACTGTTGGACACTAGCTCCTGAGTTTTCTGGACGCCTACTCTAGGTACAATCAAATCAGAATGTTCCCCACAGACCAAGAGAAAACCTTATTCATCACCCCCGAGAGGCACTTACTATTACAGGGTAATGCCTTTCGGGCTCAAGAACGCCAGAGCCACGTATCAGAGCCTCGTCAATAGGATGTTCGAGGCCCAGATTGGAAAGACGATGGGGGTTTATGTAGACGACATGTTGGTGAAAAGTGCAGCAGCGGATGATCATGTAGCACACGTGCAGGAGACCTTTGACGTGTTGAGAGCCTACAAGATGAAGTTGAACCTTGAAAAATACACCTTCGGCGTCAGCTTAGGGAAGTTCTTAGGCTTTATGGTCCATAAAAGGGGTATTGAAGCCAACCCAGACAAAATCAGAGCCGTCTTAGAGATGAGGTCCCCCGCTTCCAAAAAGGAGGTTCAGCGCCTTAATGGGAGAATAGCAGCCCTCAACAGGCTTGTATCTAAGTTTGCAGATAAGTGTCTACCCTTTTTTAAAATCCTCTACAGGTCTTTCCAGTGGAGCCCAGACACAGAGGAGGCCTTCTAGAAGCTCAAGGCCTACCTCACCAAATCGACATTTCTATCCCATACTGCACTAGGAGAGACTCTCTACCTTTACCTCTCCTCCTCACCCTCCGCCGTGAGCTTTGTCCTCATCAGAGAGGATGGAGGTGTCCAGAAGCCCGTATATTATTTAAGCAGAGCCTATCGAGGAACAGAGGTGAGGTACTTAGAGCTTGAAAAATTGGCTCTCGCCCTTGTAACTACAGTCAGACGCCTACATCACTACTTTCAGAGCCATACCATTGTGGTTGTCACAGACCAACCACTCAAAAGAATTTTAGGGAAGCCTGATGTCTATGGCAGACTGCTCAAGTGGGTTGTGGAGTTGAGCGAATTCGATGTGCAGTACCAGCCAAGGACTACCATTAAAGCGCAAGCACTTGCAGACTTCATCACCGAATCTACCCCACCGCATGAATCTAAGGATGAAGCACCAGGTGCCCCTGCGCCCACATGCTCAGTACACACTGATTCCACCCACCAAGAGACCAATCCAAGCCCTACCCAAGGAGAACCCCATGACCCAGAGAGGGAACGAGGAGCAGCCCCGTAGAGTGGGCAGCCCTGGGCGCCGCCCAGCTGGCCCCAAGAACCGCCCACATTGCCAAGGGCGTCGCCCACCTGGCTTGGGGCGCCGCCCAGCCTGTCTAGGTAGCTACCTTCGCTACCCGCACCACACTCCACTCACTCTTATCCCCAAGTGCTGCCTCCATCACCTGCTATACCATTCTGGAAACTCTACCTAGATGGGTCCTCCACCAACGAAGGCGGCGGAGCCGGACTAGTATTGATCAGTCCCCATGGCACTCCATTGAAGTACGCCGTTTCCTTTCACTTTGCCATATCAAATAATCAGGCTGAGTATGAGGCCCTCATATCAGGCTTGAAACCGGCATTGGAGATGGAGGCCCTCAACCTGACAGCCTACAGTGACTCGGAGCTCATAGTCAACCAAGTGAGGGGGCATTTCGAAGCAAATGAGGAAAGGATGCAAGAGTACCTCTCGACGGTCCAAGCCCTACTCACGAAGTTTGTCTGCTTCGAGATACACCATGTGCCTCGAGAAGAGAACACTATGGATGACGCCCTTGCCACGTTTGCCAGCGCTGACAGGTCATCAATTCAAGTCTAGTATCACCAAGCCAGAGGAGGACAGGGTCCACTGCGCATCCTCGGAGCCCAACTGGATGACTCCTATCCGAGCTTACTTAGAGGAGGGCGCTCTCCCAGACAGCCCAGTGGAAGCCAGAAGGTTGAGGATGAGAGCGTCCAAGTTCTATAGATCTCCTTCCTCCCTTTTCTTTCTCACTCAATCTTCCTTTAGGGTCCTAAGAGGTGTGGGGTGAGAGTGGAGTGAAAGAAATGAGGGAAAATGGAAGGATATGGTGTTATAAGGCTACCCAATCCCGATTTTTACTGTTCACAGGGCCAAAAATTACATTTTTCCTTGAAATTACAATTTTGCCACTAACTATCTCCATTTTGATCTCTATGACCACCCTAAGGTTTTTAGACGTTCCGAATTCATTTTTAATATTGTTTTATCCTAAAAATATTTAGTTTTATGATTTATCAAACTACTAAAGTAAATTTACCGAAATTTTTAAAATACACGGCCTATGTATATTTTTAATCGATTGACCCCTCCTAGACCTAACATACCACCATCCATAGTATCTATAACATCCTCCCAAACTATTTGAGACAAATAAGGATGGAAAGGTAGCTTGGGGATAGCTCAGGAGAGGAGAAAATCAGAAAATCAGGAAGTCCGCCAAACCGTATCGGTATGCGTACCGATACGCTAAGGCTACTGGAGTTCGTCGTACCAGTACGCATACCGGTACGCTTTGCCTGATCTGCCCCAATTGCCCTATGCATTCACATTTCACATTTCCACTCCATTCCAAACCCTTCCAAAACCAACCCAAACTTATACAACATACATTTGTATATTAACATAGTTGGTATAAGTTCTATTACATGTGGGAGTTTACACTCTTGGGCTTCCGTAACAGACACGAAATCACAGAATCTCTCCCTAGCCAGCCTCACGTCCCGCAGCATAGACACTAGGGCACCACACAAAGGAGGACCGCTGAACGGACCCTCCGCCCCGGCAGGACACGGCCCCGAAGCCTCAGCCCCCACAGCAGTGCTAGAGCCATCTCTGAGGGGTGGGGAGACATCAATCGAAAGAGGAGGAGGAGCATCACCAAGATCTGCCTCCACGAGGCCAGCCCGACCAACGGATCCTGGCTGAGAAGCGCTAGAGGAACTAGATTTCGCTCGCTTGGGAGGAGGAGGAGAAGAAGATACCGCCCTAGAAACAAGGACCTCCTCCACTATCGATCTATCGATGGAGGAACCTGCGTAACCAGTATAAGTTAAAAAGCCTACAATGTTGTGGATACAAGGAGTTAACTTGAAAAGTCAAGTACCTGTCCTCTTCGGCTTCGGAAGGGCTTTGGGAGGACAGGACGCCTCCATGATGGCAAACTCTTTGAATAGGTAATCATGAGCCGCCTCTAGTCTTCTCTCTTGCCCCACTTATAAATTTGGTGGATCTGAAAGAAAGCCAATTACATTGTTAAAACAGATATGTGACAACTGGAATGAAGTTAAAAAGGAAAAAATCCTTACCCTGCTTAACCTTAGGAACAGTATCCCATCTCGAGGGAATCAAGTCTCGATCGGATTCAGTGGCCCACTCGCCGCCGACAGAGAAAAACTTTTTCTTCCACTTGTGGTGATTTGAAGTAAGCCCGGTGATGAACTTGCCCGACCTCAGGGCAAAGCGGTACCACCCTTGGTGGGGAGCGGGATTCTCCAAAAGAACATAGGTGGCCAAGAATTCCTCGAACGGAGGAGGAACATCAGCACCATGCACCAGCGGCCACAATGTAAAGAATCCCAGCAACGCCTTCCATCCGTTCGGTGCCAACCTCCTAGGAACTAGGGACAAGTGTCCCAACACACAACATACGGGCCCTGGTATCGGAAACCTCATGCCTATCTCCAGCATGCCCTCGTAAACAACAATCTAGTCCGAGGAGTCACAGCATGCAAATTCGCCAGCCTCAGCACGACGGCAAGTCACGCAGGGTGGAATACCATATGAAGACACTATAGCAACGATATCCTCATCACAATCAAGGGAGCTAAGTATAGAGGCTACTTTAGGACCCTTGCTTCCCTCAACACCATGACCTTCGTCTGGGACCCCAGCAATCTCCCTCTCGCCTGAGCAAATACCCGTGGAAGTGAGTTCAGAACCATTGCCAAAGAAAATAATAATGCCAACAGGAGAGTAGAAAAGAATGCTTAAAAACATACCTCGAGAGCTCGTATTGTCCAGGTCGCTGAGCGGCCGTTTCCTGGCCTCGCGAAGGGGGGACTGAACCACGCCTGGGGTGCCGCTCAGTGCACCATGGGTGCCACCTGAGGTGCCTAGGGTGTCACCCAGCCCTTGAAAAGTGCCCCTGTCTCCTTTGAGGATCCTCTTTGCTCTTTTGAAGACCCTCTCCGCTGCTCACCAACGCCTCGAGTCCCTCCTGGTACGTTGAAAGGGTTAACTGAAGCCTCCTTGCTTGTACCCAGTCGAGTGCCAATAATTCCAAAGGGCCTCTCGACTCTTGTAGGGACCTCACGAAGACCACTTACTGCACCCACGCGATGGGCACCGCCCAGACCAGCTCCATCTACCCCTTGGGCGCCGCTTGGGTAGGCCCCTTGGCCCCCACCCTTGGCAGCCCCTTGGGCGCCACCTGGGCTGGCCCTTTGGGCGTCGCCTCCCCCTTGCTCCTTTCCACAAGCCTTTAAGCCCCTAGTCTCTATTTGCCTCACCTCGATTTGGAAAATTAGAGAAAAAGGCTAAGTAAAAAATGGGTGTTGAATAGTGAACTAAGAGGGAGAAATGAAAGAAGGTGAGATGAACAGTAGCCCTGTGGAGTCTTTAAATAGGGAAGGAGAGGCCTTGGCAAAGCTTCTTAAGGAAGCCTTGGCAAAGCTTCTTGAGGAAGCTTGGTGAGTTAGCTTCTTAGGGAAGCCCAATTGAGTAAGCTTGGAGGGACACCCTTTGAAGAAAAGTCTCTGGAAGTGAAAAGAGAAAGAGGGAGATGAGAACAATGATCTCTATTTATAGGCAAAAAAAAAAAAAAAAAAATTTTTTGATACCGAAAAGTTCAACGAGTCCCCGAGGATGAAAAGATACCGTGGGAAGCAAGAAAATTTCGACTCACCCGAATGAAATGAAGCACATGCCCTCGACCCCTTCCTCTCTAAAAAAGTCAGAGGCTCGAGACATGGGGGGCAAATGATGAGTCCGAGTTTTGCTGGGCCGAGCTCGATTTGAATAAACCAAGAAAGCCCAAAGGAAGGCCCAATCAGAGCTGGGTCAACCTATGAGAGGGAGTCCAAGGCACCAAGAAGGGACCAACACTCAAAATGATTCAAGAGGACAGCACCCAGCACAAGGGGGCGCCGCCCAAGCCCTTAAGAGGGCGTCGCCCATGGGTTGGCTCCCCAGCTCTCCTTCGTCCTCTGTTTTCTTCTCCTCGGTCTTCATCAGTTTTCATCGGAGTTATTCCAACTCGAAGCCCAGGTTCAAGATCAAGCCCAATCCAACTCAGGATCATCCTCCGACGAAATAGGAGCACGAGGGAAAGATATCAAGATACGAAGATCTAATCCTACTAAAGTTGTACTTACCAAAATAGTAGAAACTCTCTCCCTCACGTCACCGCCTTACCCTAATTATATAATGTACACCCTCTCAACAATAAGGGCACGCTTCCAATACCTCACATATCTCCCTACACATATTACTCTCTCTCTTCCCCAAGCACTGTAATACTCCCGGAACAACTCTTCTGGCTACATTGTTCATCAATAAAACACCTCCGGCCACCGCTGCCGTTCCTGAGAATGGAGTAGTTCAACCGGACCGAACCATTATAAATCTTTGTGTTTACTGTTACTCATTGGATTGCCTTTAATTATCTGTTTGTTGCTCATTGACTGCACCCATTCGTATTCTTGACTATTGATCTTGTGCGATACCGATTTGTGCATCATCAAATAGTGTTCACTATGGACATAAATATAATTTTTAATGTCGACTTCTAGAAACATGACCTTCTCGAAGATGCAAAATAAAAACGTAACTTGTATTTCACAAATGTTTCCAATTTGTATATTTTGACCCCTCCAGGTCGTAGACCACTCATGATAATAGAGCAGTGTGAATTTATTGCACATGAATCTTTTTTTACTGCTTTCCGAGCCTTCTGCTAGTTATCCAATTGAAAAAGAGGCCTCCTTTTAAGTACTCAGATGTCATGAGCATACTTTGGAACACACTGGAAAACAAAATTAACTACCTCATATTTTAGGAGCACAAAACTAAACAACCAAACCAAACAAATTGATTCATATCCATATCTTCCACCTTACTCCAGATATGCACTCATATAAGCACATATTGATACCACTCCATCAACCACACATAAAAACCCCTAAATTGACACTTAACTTGCAACATTCATAATCCTCTCTGAAGTTCTCTCTAACCATTAATATACAAGAAATCCAATCAATCAATACTTCATTGAATTCAGTGTACAATGAGTGAGTACCTTTTTTAGCAGCATGTTGTTGGTTCTGTGATGCCAATACACTGGGTTTGCAACTAATTTTCACTGTGAAAGATGAATTTTTCCGGTGTCCGTTATGATGTTGACATAAAAATATGGGATGTAGTTGCAGCAAGAAAAATCTTAGAAATTATAAGAGAATCAGTAGAAGAACTATACCAAGAAATACACGATTGGTTTGACGATGGATTATTTGCTTTCAATGGAGAGTGTGAAAACGCTAAGACTGATTCAAATTCCAATTTGGAGTGCTGGAATTGCAGAGATTCAAATCAATTATTGATATAGGCATTGAAACTTCATACATTAACACCCAGAATGTGTACAGTCACAAAGAGCAAGGGCAGTAAACTTTAAGATGTCATAGAGAGAGGAACGTATTATGGGAGAGGAAAAGAAGAGGGAATGTGAAGGGTTTGTGGGTGAGGAAAAGAAGAGAGAGAAAGGGGTTTATTTTGATTTGGCTTTTTTTTTTGGAGGAGATATAACCGAGCACTAATATGGCACTAATTTAAATTGTACAATTGCAAATAATTAGTGAGGGTAATTAACTGAGCACTAATCTGGCATTGTATAAGTCTGTGAGGGTATTTATAGGAAAAAAATATTTTTTTTATTTTAGTAACCTTTTAGGAGCAATATAAATATACTAGTTATTGTATGTGCCTAAAGGCACATAATAATTAAAAAAATGGTCAAAAATAAACATATATATATTCATATCCAAAATTAAATCACAAATATATATGAGAGATAAATGAATTTAAGTATCGGTTATAGTAGGGGTGAGAGGTGGTGGGCGGCAGTGGTGGTGGTAGCAGATGATGATGGTTATGGTGGGTGGCAATGACCGTGGTGGTGGTGGTAGCCGTGGATGACAACTGTGATAATAGTAGTGACAGCCATGGGTGACGGCGGTGATGGTGGTGGGTGTGAGTGTGGGTGGTGATGGGCGACGGTGATGATTGTTGCCAATCGTGGTGGTGGGGTGACGATGGTGGTGTTAGTAGTATGCTCTAAGACCAATCATATAGATGATGTTTTAGAGTTGTACTAGCAACATTCATTACTTAATTAAATAAAAGGGCAAGTTATTTATCATGTTTCTACTTTATTTCATTTTAATATACATGATATAGTCCATAGAGTATAAGTTAAGAAGCTAGTTTCTCAAGGTGTTGAGAAGAGGAGACCTATATTTTTTAGTACTTAACTCTTAAATGTTCCTAGTCATAGGATTATTATTTGGGCATTACGTAATCCGGATAGACTAGCACACACTATGTTTACTCATATTTGATATAAGGTGACTCGTCCAAGTCACTAGTGTTGGGACACTAAAGCAGGTGTGTCGGTGCTTGTTAGAGAACAAGTACACTAAACGTGACCATTGACTAACGTAGGATTTTTCATATGGAGTTTTACATGTCTGTTAATGTTAAATCCTAAAGTTATAGTTATGCAACTAATCCTTAGACTTGAGACACCATGGTTGTCTTGTGCATGGACTTCTATGCTTTAACTATACAACATATTCATATACTAACCATGTAACTTGGATATGTATTGTTGGACATAGTTAGGCATGCATGAAGACTTATGGGTGTACAAAATAGAATCTATCATCCTTAGTAATTAAAAGGAGAATGTCCTATGTGATCTTCTGAGATATGACTCAAAGAGTCCTTGGCCAAGGCAGAATGACAATTAGAAAAGAGTTTCTAATTGATCATTAAGAGTCATAGTCCTAAGATCGAACACATAAGATTGAATTAGGGGTTTGACAGTAATTTCATACCCTAGTAATTCAATTGGGGCATTGTGTGATAGAATGATTGAATTGCATGACAACTATAGACTGAATGGGTTCTTTACCTACTTCGTGCTATCCGGAGGTTGATCATGATATGCTGCTAGGTGTCACTCATGATTAGTAGAAGCTCGAAGAATGAAATTAATATAAATATATTAATTGTTCTTCATAAAGGGAGAATTAGAAGAGTTCTAATTCAAGCTAAATTGGAAAGAGTTCTAATTTGAGATGCTACTTGTAGTTAGTATCGAATGCTTACAACCGGGTATGCTTGAACCTATAGGGTCACACACAATAGAATTGACTGGAAACTAAAGGATAAAAGAGAGACAACCAATTAAGAGTTAATTGGGGTGAAAACCTAATTAAGAGTTAATTAGGGACTTTATTACAATTAATGTTAGTAAAGGGGTTATATGTAATTATGAGATAATTACAACTTGACCCAAACTAGGATTAGAGCTTTTAAAGCCCTATAGATACCTTTATGTAGGTGGTGGATAATATATGATATATATGATATAATAACTCTCTTGCTAGCACAAGAAGAATCACCCCTCATTCTCTCTCTCTACTAGTTTTATTAATGGCTAAAGTAGATCCTTCAAGTTTGTCAATTCGTGTGGATACTGATAGGGCCAAACGTTTGCGAGGCTTGGGGTAAGGATCAAATTCAGATTTGAAGATTTAAGAATGCTTGAAGATTACTTGAGAATGATTGAAGATTGCTAAAGACACGTTTCAAGAGGTAACCCTTAATCTTCTCTATAGATCTAAGGTTTCTCGGCTTGTATTAAATATGAATAGATCTTGGTATGAGGAATCAAATTATTATTTTTTTAAATTCCGCTACGTTTATTATATGATTCCTTTCAGTGGTATCAGAGCCATTATTCATGATTTAATACAAACTTGATGTGATTATTGTTATAGCATGTTAATGGGATTGACCGAGAAATATTAGGGATTGCATAATTCACATGAATCATATTATTTTGTATGAGTGTTCTACAAAATAAATTCTGATTTTTTTTCACATGTTTAATATGAGATATTAATGGATCCATATATTTGAAATTGTTTTAAAATTAGATTTTAAAATTGAAGAAACGTAGTTACAAAAAGTAGCAACTAGTTTTCTTTAAAACAAGTTTCGGGTTTGAGAATGAACCAAGGGTGGAACAAGTTAGATTTTTGGTCCAAGGGTGGCTAGAAGAAAAGTTTTTCATCTATGGTGAATGATAATGGTGGTCTTGAAGTAGAACTTAAAACACTAGTGACCCTCAACACCCCCCCCCCCCCCCCCAACAACTTAAGTTATGCATTGTCCTCAATGCAAAATAAGTAATACAATGAAAAAAATAAAAATATCAAACAAGGAAAGGTAAACAACTGAAGAAAACCTTATTCAATAAATCACAAAAATGAACATGCTCATAGTGAACATAGTTTTGACAAGCATAAATATGATACTCAAACATAGAATAAAATTCTATAAAGTACTACTATGTAATCAATCTAAGTTTCTAATAGCAAATCAAAACTTCATAGTAATAAGAAACAACAATAGAATCCAAATAGAGATATTTTTTTTAAAAATTCAAAATTTTCAATTTTTTTCAGTGGTGTAACCCTCACCTCCCCCCAACTTAAGTTATGCATTGTCCTCAATGAAAAATAAGTAAAGCAATGATAAAAATAAAAAAAAAATATAAGAAAAGGAAAACAACTAAAGAAAAGCTCCTAACTAAAATAACTAACTGTAAAGCAAAGAATAGACAATTGGCAAAACATAAAAAATATATAAAAACTAAAACTCTAACTAAACTACAGGAAAGGGCACACTACTTAGATGTAAGATCCTGATACACATGATTAATAAGCTCCTCCACAGTCTCCTCAACGGCGAAACCCTCTAAAAATGGCTTAAGTCGCTAGCCCTCTTAGAGTTTTCTTTCTTTACTGCACCATGAGGGTAAACTGTATGGACCACAAAGGACCGGCCCAACGAGAGAAAAGTTTTCTAGGAAAAATGTGAAGTCGAGAGTTGTATAAGAGTACCTTATGTCCTGGTTCAAAGGTCTTTCTCAAAATAGACTGATCATGAAAAACCTTTGTTTTTTCCTTATATATACAGGTACTCTAATGCGTATCTCAGCGAATCTCCTCTAACTCATTCAATTCCAATTTTCTATTGCTTCCAGCTAGACCCAAATTGGAATTAAGGGTCTTGATAGCCTAATAAGCTCGATGTTCCATTTCAACTAGCAAATGACAAGCCCTACCATAAACCAACCTGTAGGAAGACATACCTAAGTTTGTCTTAAATGTAGTATGGTATGCCCATAAAACATCAATCAACCTAAGTGATCAGTCCTTACGGTTGGGATTAACCGTTTTCTCTAATATATGTTTAATCTCTCTATTGGCCAACTCAGCTTGGCCATTGGTTTATGGGTGATAGGCAGTGGAGACCTTATGTGTAATTCCATATTTACGCATTGGGGTAGCAAATGGTTTGTAATAGAAATGCAGACCACCATCACTAATAATTTCCCTAGACATTCCAAATCTAGACAGAATATGTTTCTTCAGGAATTTAATCACAACCTTATGGTCATTAGTCTTAGTTGGGATTACCTCTACGGTATTTAGACACATAGTCTACAGCTAGCAAAATATAAAAAAAACCAAAAAAAAAAAAGGGGCAAGGGACCCATAAAATCGATGTCCTAACAATCCAATACCTCTGTCACAAGGATCAGGGTGAGAGACATCATATTCCTATGGGTCACACTACCTAACCTTTGGCAGCGATCATAACTTTTATAGAAATAGAAGCAATCTTTGAATAATGTTGGCCAATAGAAGCTACACTGCAAAATCTTAGTGGTAGTCTTCTTAGAGGAGAAGTGACCTCCATATGCCCCTAAATGGCAAAACGAGATAACTTGCTTCTACTCATCATCCGATACACATCTCCTCATCACCTAATCAGGGAAATACTTGAATAAGTAAGGGTTATAAAAATAAATTTTATTTACCTCTACCAAAAATTTCTTTCTCTCTTGTGGACTCCAATGCGTTGATATTTGGCATGTAATAAGAAAATTAACTATGTTAGCATACCAGGGATTAATTATATTAACTGAAAACATGTGCTCATTAGAAAAAGTGCAGGTATCGGTATGTGCTCTTGTGTGTCTTCAAAAACAAGTGCTACAACTTTAGAATTGATTACCCAAGTGCAGGTTGTGCGAAATAATATAATACTCGGAAGTCCGAGGTCGAACCACAAGGAATTGTGAAAAACTTAGAACATAAAGAAAAATAAAAGAAAATTTGTTTTGAAATAATTGTTGTAGAGATTTAGAAAATAATAAATTTGATTTTAAAACAATAATAGAAAATACTAAAGCATCGGGTACTCGCTCTCAATTCCATACAATAATGATTGAAGACTCAAAACTTAACTTGAAACACAAATCAGATGTCGGTTGATTCAAGTAACAAATCAAGTAAGAAAACCAAATGTTACAATCAAAAGATTATTCAGGAACCTGAATAATCATCCAATTATATTATTTTATGAAATAATGCTAACTACCTCAAGCGTGGAATAACCAGTTATTTATTCGCAGGGAAACTCAAGCAATCAATGTACGTGGCACAACAACTCAGGAGTTTTTACAGAATAAAAATTTTGCTAAAAAATCAGAAGTTAAATTAACAAAACATCATAAATCATTAAGCACAAAGTCAATAACATTACCGTACTTCATTGAGAGGTTCTCCCCTAGCCCTAGCTTAGCCTTCTAGCCAGACATGACGAACTAAAAATAAAAAGATGGAAAAAAGAATAAAATAATCTAAATCCTCATCTCCCCTCTTTCAATAGATGAGAGCCCTTACTTATAGTAAAATAAATCCTAAGTACAGGTTGGAAGGAATTCCTTTCCCAAAAAGATGTCTTGTAAGGTTAAATCCCGTGCATAAGTCTTGGGGCCCGCGGGTACAAAATCTGTCCAGATTTCGAGCTTGAATTTCGCATATTTAGAGGTTGATTCACGAAATTTTCGTGAAATACACTTTTGTAGCCCTTGAAATCTTCTTTCCAACACCGCAAATATCAGGTCAATCCGATATCGGAGTCAAAAGTTATGACTGAAATACTGAAGACGTGTCAAATCCTTATCTTCTTAGGAAACTTTCCTAATCCAACTTTAAATGAGTTTTCTTCTAACTTGGTCTCTTATAAGGATTAAATTGTTGATTTATCTTCAAGTCTTCCTATCTCAACCTTGACTCTTCAATCCTTATCAATTGTGATTCTTCCTCTAGTGATTGTTTCACTTGCATTATCCATTATTACTTTAAATCAATCAATTTACCTGCAAAATAAATCAACAACTAGAAAAAGTATCAAATTAGAAAATCAAGGAATTTAACACATTTAATCACAAATAATATGAAATTAACCAATTATTAAATATAATAAAACAGCACTTTTGATGGTTAATCAACAAGCCTTGAAAATTGGTCAACCACTACATTCTCGACTCTTTTCTTGTCTTTGATGACCAAATGAAATTCTTGAAGAAAGAGGATTCACCTAATGAGTCTCGATTTAACATCATGTTTAGACAACAAATACTTCAAAGCAGAGTGGTTAGTATAGACAACAATAGGAGAATCAATGATATATGACCTAATTTATCAAGAGCAAATACTACAACTAGTAATTCCTTTTCAGTTGTAGTATAATTCATTTGAGCCTCATCCAATGTCTTACTAGCACAGTAGATGACATAAGGTTTTTTGTCCTGTCGTTGGCCTAGCACAACGCCGACTGCTTAATCACTTGCGCAACACATGAGCTCAAAAGAAAGTTCCCAATTGAGTGGTTGCATGATTGGAGGCGTTATCAACATATTTTTCAATTTCTTAAATGCTACCTCATAACCTAGTGATCACTCAAAAGGAACATCCTTGGCCAAGAGGTTAATAAAGGTCATGACAAAGCACTAAAGTCCTTTATGAAATGTCTACAGAAACTGACATGTCCAAGAAATGATCTGACATCCTTCACACATTTAGGGGTAGGGAGATTAGCAACAACTTTAGATTTACCTAACTCTATCCCACTTTCTGACACTATGTCTTAACACAATACCTTGAGTAACCATAAAATGACACTTCTCATAGTTAAGCACTAGATTCTTCTCCTCACACCTTATCAATACATTTTCAAGATTCTCTAAACACCCTTAAAAAGAATCACCAAATACTGAGAAGATGTCCATGAACACATCCACTATCTTCTTCACCATATCTCTAAAAATACCCATCATACGTCGTTGGAAAGTGTCTGGGGTATTACAGAACTCGAATGGCTATGGTAGGCGAAAGTCCCACAAGGGTAAGTGAAGGTCCTCTTCTCCTGATCGTCTAGAGCTATCTCAATTTGATTGTAATCAGAATACCCATCAAGGAAACAATAGAACAAATGGTCGGTTACCCGTTCCAATACATGATCAATAAATATAAGTGAAAAATGGTCTTTACGAGTGCATGCATTTAGGTTTCTATAATTTATACACACTCTCCACCCAGTCACAACAACCCGAGTAGGAATCAACTCATCGTTCTCATTGGCTACCACAATCACCCCCAACTTTTTAGGTACTACTTGTGTGAGGCTTACCCATTTGCTATCATTAATTGGGTAGATGATTCCCACATCTAATAGCTTAAGGACTTCAGCTCTAACCATATCCTTCATGATCGAATTCAATCTTCGTTGTGGTTGTTTGGTTGGTGTGCCTCGTCCTCCAAGTAAATTCGATGTGTACAAATGAGGGGGCTAATCCCATTAAGGTGTGCTATGGTCCAACCATTGGCTCCCTTGTGAGCCCTCAAAACATTTAATAACCTATATTCTTACTCTGGTTCTAAAGATTAACTAACCACCATTAGAAAGGTCTCATTACTACCTAAATATACATATTTAAGTGTAGACAGTACCGACTTCAATTCTAATGTAGGTGGCTGAACGACAAATGATAAACCCTTCTTCTCTATATGAGGTAATTCTTCAAACTTAGGCAACCAATTGCCTAATTCATAGAATTCTTCAATATTCAGGCTTTCTTCCAAATCAACTTCCTCTATTTTATCATTACTAAAATTAGATACATGTTGTTCTTCAAAAGTATCAATCATTCTTACCTCATGAAGTTCCCCATCATCACCTAATTGCTTGCCAATAGCTGAACACATTCAACTCCAATCTTATGTTCCCAAATGTGAGCTCCATGATTTCGTTCCTACAATTGATAATAAGAAATATTCTTCCTAAAATAACTGGAATTTGTGCGTATGAGTTAGCAACAAATGTAGTATCTAGAGTTATAAAGTCAACAAGAAAGTAGAACCTATCCACTTGAACCAAAACATATTTCAATAAACCCCTCGGCATCTTCACACTCTGGTCTGCAAGTTAGAGAGTAATTGATATATGCTTCAACTCTCCCAAGCCTAACTACTTGTACACCAAGAAGGATATGAGATTTACACTTGCACCCAAGTCTAGAAGTGCTTGATCAAACCGACAGTCCATAATGGTAATAGCAATGGTGGGACAACCGGGATCTTTGTACTTGGGTGGAGTATTGGTTTGTAGGGTATAACTTTTCTGCTCTGTCAAGAACACTTTCTTTTGAAAATTTAACTTCTTCTTGATAGGGCAAATTTCTTTCAGAAATTTAGCATAAGACGTCACCTATCGAATAACATCAAGTAAAGGAATGTTAATTTTTATATGCTTAAAAAAACCAAGAATCTTAGCATGATTAGCTTGTTTAGCAAGCATTTTTAATCTGTGAGGGTAAGGTGCAGGAATGGGACTTACAATAGTATCAGACTTAACAACTTCTAGCAACTCAAGTGTGACCATCCTTGAAGGTACCCTTAGTCTCTTTTTATGCAGGCTTAGAGACTTTAGGTATAATGGTTTTATCAAACACTTATAATCAAGTTGTTCTTCAGTGCTTTTAACAATATTAGAAGCCTCAACATTATGTTAACCCTTCGAATTCTCTTGGGGTTGTGTTGAAAATTTCCTTTTGTCCCGCTGAAGCACATTCATAGTGTTGGTCAACTTGGTCATTTGGGTTCTTATATCATTGAAAGCTTGTGCATTATAATTTTTGATGGTTGTCTAATTTTGAATAAATTGATACATGTTATCCTCTAGACTTCTTTTTTGTGGGGGTTGGTAGGGAGGTACAACGGGTTGTCCTTGGGGAGAAAACCCTTGTGAAGGTGGGTTCTGAACAAACCCTTGTGGTGCATGTAGAGACTAATTACTTGAAGACTTGGTGGGAGCGAATACTTGTTGACTAGAAAGGGCATAAGAAATAGGGGCAGAAGGTGGAGCTGAGGCATCATTTCTCCAACTAAAATTAGGATGGCTACACCAACCTTGATTATAAGTGTTTGAGTAAGGAGAAAATTGTTGCCTCCGCTGGTTAAAGCATTCACCTACTCATGGAGCACTTTCTTAAAAGCTGGAATGGTTGGGTAATCCCTAATAGAATGTTCAACCGACTCACATATTTTGCAAGGCTCGTCATTTCGAGGCACACTGACCACCTCATTAACCTTCTTCACTTCTAATTTTTTTTCACTTTTCTAGACAAATGTGCAATCTTGGCGAATAACTCATCTTGATCTCTCAAAATGTATTTTCCACCCCTAATAGACTGGGATGGAATAGATTGCTTTGATCACTCAGCAGGATCAGAAATATCTCATGATTGGGCATTCTCTCCTACATTCTCAAAGTAATCAAGAGCTTCTTCGGGCTCTTTGCTAAAAAACTCTCCATTACACATCATTGGCGATGTGCAGGTAAAATTCCTTCATAGAAAAAACTCAACAATCACCAAGGACAAAACCCATGATCTAGAACGACATTTAAGAGATCTTTAAACCTCTCCCAACAGTCATAGAATTGTCCATTTAGTTTTTCGGAAAAGTTTTAAATTTGTTTCTTCAAAGTAGTTGTTCTATGAACTAGGACAAATTTCTTTAAGAACATTTTCTGTAAATCAACCTAAGTCGTTGTGGTTCAAGATTTAAGAAAGTTCAACCAAGATTTTGCTTGGTCTTTCAGAGAGAATGGGGACAACTTCATCCTCGCTACCTCTTCTTGCACATTCTGTTCAAGGAATGTTCTAACTATTTTCTCAAACTCCTTGATATAGAGGTAGGGGTTTTCCCTATCCACACCATGGAATTGGGGGGGAGTAGCTAGAGCATTCCAGATTTAATGATAAAAGCTTGTGCCTGCACTGGCAAATGTATATAAGAAGGTGCAGAGGGGAAAGTAGGTTGGAAGTATTCTCCCATTGTCCTCACAGGAGGAAAAGGTGAGAGAATATCTCCAACATTCCCATGAATAATGGGAGGAACCCGTGGAAAGTTATTTCTCTTATTCCCCTTATTGTTTAACCCTTGCATATCTAAAGTGTGTGGGGTCAAGCCTAACAAGTCTATTGTGTATCGTGTCTCATACCCACATGCAAAACTAGAACTAAAATTAAAAACAAAAGAATAGTAAATTAAAAGAAAAGTACAGTGGAGAACATATCTAAGCTCGCGATGGGAATCACAAGACTTACTTGACGCTCGTCCGAATCACCTCTCAAATTAGAAATGCCTTCCCCGAAAATGGCGCCAAAAATGCTTGTCCTCTAAAGTGGGTTAAATGCAAATGATTTTCCAAGTGTAAGAAATGTATCATTTAGTAACTCGGTCAATTATCGAGGTTGTCTCCTTAAGGAAAACGAATGTTAAATTCAATTGGTGATAGACAAAGAAAAGTAAAACTCTTGAATTTTGAAAAAGGGTTTCAGAAAACGAGAAAACTAAATAACAATAATTAAAGAAAATCGGTTGCTTATCACCAATAATTAAAGCCAATAACTACTCACTCATTATGGAAGTAAAAACAAAAGTAATTAAAATAAACATCAATATAATTGAAAGATAAATAGAACTTGAATCAAAATCACAATAGAAAGTAAATACCTTGAATTAAATGCAAAGAATCGTAATTTGTTACATAAAAGAGAACCAATATACTCGCCTTGCAAGCAATTAAACAACCGAAAGTAGAACAAAGCTTGGAATAGAAAATAATATAAAAACTCTTGAAGAATGAGTAAACTCTAATTCTACTCTAAAGGAAAAATAAAATAATGAATGATTGATCAGCTGATTAATCCCTTCTCTCTTCCTTAGTCTTCGTATTTATAGGAGTTATTGGCTGACTTTTCCTTTTATTTCTCCACCAATAGGTTGCTTAGAAAGGCCTCAATCATTCCCTTCGAAAAAGAGTTTGTACTAAATTAAAACACTGATGAATTGGTAGGAAGCAAGTCCCGACCTACCGTTAGTAAAATTATTGTTTCACACAAACTGTTAGCTCTTCACAGCTACTGGTAGAACTGCTCTCTGTTTTGAACCTACCGGTAGCAATGTAATAACCTATTGGTAGTAAAGTTTGTGTTTTACTTCGACCAATAAGAATTCACTGATATTGGTAGAATCACAATCTGCTACCTGATTAACCTGTAGGAAACCTATCGATAGAACCAGTCTTTTTCTCAATTCTTATTGCAATGCTCTTGGCTCAACTCCTAGATCCTCTAACTCCTTGCCAAAGTCTTCCAAAGCATCAAAATGTGTATAAAACCTTGTTCTTACATTAATTTACCTGCAAAATGAATATTTTCTATAAAGCATAAACTAAACTAAAATAAAACAAATAGATAACTAACAAAGTTGAGATGAATAATATGAGACATAAAATATGCAATATTATGCTCTCATCACTCAACATCTGGAAACCTGTTGGGAAAGCTTTATTGGGATCAATATAGTCTATGCAAAGCTCTAGTTCCCATTATGCTTTATAACCAACACTTTGGCTAACCACTTCTAGTGATGTACTTTTCTAATGGACTTGCAAAACTTATCCACTTCCTCATATATGGATTTAGCTCTATTAGGGGCAAACACCCTCATTTTATGTCTGATAGGCTTAAAGATGATCAACATTGAGCTTGTGAATCATCACCTCTGGATCGATTTGAGGCATGCCTTCATGGTTCCAGGCGAATTGAGGTTGCAGCCTTGTCTGACTTCTATTGATCTTTTCTTTTCTTATCTGAGGAGAGACCTTTTCCTCCTTGTCTAGCATTCAAGGCATCCTCTGCATTCATATAACTTTGAGCCCTTGGCAAGAGCTTTGTCATACTTATAAGAGGGGCCTTGGACAATGAAAATAAAAATCTAGAAGGTTAAAGTCCTCCCATAAGGGCAATCAAGGCTATCTTATCATCCACGTTGTCGATCTACAGGGACTCTGTAGTAAAGTGTGACACCTAATGCCATAGTGATTCTCCCTTCCCTTTCTTTAAGTTCAATAGTTTGTTGGATTTCTATGAGTTCGCCTTCATATGAATGGGATAGGAAGGATTTACTTAATTCAATGAGCGAACTGATGGATCCTAGGGGAAGTTTGTTGAACTAGGGTTGAGTTGTTCCCTTAAGAGTTATGGGGAAAGCTCGACACATGATCTGATATGGCACACTACGGAGAAACATGAAAGACTTAAAAGTTTCCAAGTGATCCAAGGGTATTTTCTCCATTAAAGCAATCTATTGTAGGTAGCTTGAACTTTGGGGGCAAAGGATAGTGTGTCACATCATGTGAAAAAGGGGACTCCAGGCGCATGACAAGAGTTTCCACCGTTTCATGAAGCTCTAGCTTTCACTATATTGAGTAAGTCCCCAATGTGACCATTTACCTATCTAAAGTTTTGGTCTAAAGAGTTATCTTCTTCTTGTTGGTGAGGGGTATCCTTGTTTCTATGCTCATCTCTAGCGTCTCTCGCCTGATTACGTTGTGTTTCCCCTAAATGGGAGACCTAGTAAGGAGGTTGGTCGATAAGCATCTGGATGATTTGCTGAGTTTGTTAGGCCAAACCCTCCATGGTTTAATTCATTATGTTGTAGTTTCTTTCCAGATTAAGCATTCTATAAGCTTCTTATTGTTTATTGACTCGAGGGAGACTCTGTCATGATTGTCCCCTTTGGGTAACTCTTGAGAATGATGTTCTCTGGGCATGTTGTGTCTAATAGCCTCCATCGATCTGGTAGTCATCATTTAAAATCCTCAATTGAGGGAAATCGTGAAACGTAACGAATTTATTGTTGTTTTTATAGACGACGCCAAACTGTTGATTCAAAATTTATAGTAACCTCCATGTCAGCTTGTCGGAGCTCCGATGACCTAAAAAAGAAGTCGGATATTGAAGGGTGAGCTTTAGGGGTCGACCCTCTGATGCTTAAGTCAGTATTTCATAATAAAAATTAATAGTGACTATGGAGTGAGTGTTGCTTACCTTTTGTGTTTTTCCCCCAATCTCTATTTATAGATGTCAGGGTTAGCTTCCCTCAGGGCGTGAATTCTATGCTCCATTATCCACATTTGGGAGAAAAATACTCATTTTGGGAGTGGATTCTAAACTCCTGGGTTAGTCTGTTGGGAGGATAAGACTCCTAATTTAAGAGGTTTCTAAACTGGTTGACGTATTTGAATCCCTCATCCGTTGATAAAGAGGGTGAGACTCCTCCTAGATGAGGGGTCTTAACTCCTTTATCAAATCACAAAGATAGCGTTAATTGTTCCTTGTGACTAGGGAGTCATTTGATTTTTGAAATTCTTGTGAACATATCGCTTGGTTCTTTATCAAGACTCAGCCAAGTATGACAAAGATGATTACCAGGCATGGCGTAGCTTAGAGCTCTTCCTGTCCGAGTAAATATTGGGTGTAACAGTTACACCATGTCAACAATGTTGATGTGGTGTAACCATCCAATAAAAAAAACTACAAAATGGATAAAATGGGGCTCACTTTCTATCATGGAGGTAGTTATGCATTACATGGCTAGGTAGTTATGAACTTTTGTAGAGCTCACTTGTAGACTTGTTTACTTATTAGTATACAGTTACACTACGTAGCACTACTGACGTGATATAACAGTTACACCAAATATTTTGTCCCTCGCTAGAGGCTTACAACTTTCTCAACAGTAACTTTTATTTAGGACTCTTCATGTCAGAGCTTTTCCCACGATGTTTTTTTACTGATCCTGACGGAATTGTATTTTTCGATTCATGTATGATAAACCACTTTTTTTTTTCTGATAGAACTAACTTTTTACTGTTCTTGATATCCTTTTATCAAATACCAACAATATGTACAACATTTTATGAAAGTAGAGAAAAAATAGATAAGTCGGATTAGCCCAAAACCCTGGCCAAATAGTTAGCTAAATTTGAACAAAGGGATCTTAGCTCCTAATGGGCCGAGTTTTGAATAGAGAACGCCAAGTTTACTTCGTATTGAGTTCGGACAATGTTAACCCTTCTTTTGTTGGGAATTGAAAAATAAAGGCAACAATCAAGTCATGCCACTTGGATCATGTGATGCTATGTTGAGATTGTGTCAGTTTGAATTTGTTTAAAGTACAAGTCAATCTTAATCATCTTGTTTAATTAATTATGTCAGATAACTTGAGAGTAACACAACTTCTTTACCGATAATGTTGTTGTGTTAGGGTTAACACACATAACCCGTGAACTAGAATTCTACAATTAAACTCCTTTTTCTTTCAACAAAACCAACAGAATTATAGGGTTCCCTTGAATTGAAAATTTATTTAGTCAACATACTCGCAAAACCATCCAAAAAAATCTTTAATTCTACAAGTATTCATAAATGCATAAAGAAATGAAAAAATATTGATAAATTTTTGGAAAGTTATGTAATTTTTAAATTGTAAAAAAAAAATTAGTCAATTCTAATCCACTAATTTTGTGTATTATATTGGAAATTGTCTCCCACATTAAAAAACTTTTTTGTTTTTTTTTTTGGGAGTGGGAGTGGGAGTGGGAGTGGGAGGGAAAAGGGGAAGAGAGACTTCAACCCTTGATTTTAAGAGGACAAAGTCTTCACATGACAAAAAATACTATTAAACTAAAGACCTATTGGTACCACATTGAAAAACCTATACTTGGATCTGCCAGAAGGAAGTTTGGTTGTGCAACGATCCAACCTGGGCCTAAACCAAGATTAACCTAAGGTATTTCGTTCCAGCCCGAGCCTCGCCTAGCGCTGGAGCTTGCGGACCTCGAGTCCACAGGGACACAGGGATGCGAAAGATCCAACCCGAGCCCTAAGCCCAGATTGACATAGGGTTATATTCGAGTCGGGAAGAAACCGAACTCGGTTAAAAGCGGATTTTTTCGGGTCCATTAAAAATTGGGCTCTCACTCACCACCCTAAAATATTTCCCAATTCTCTCTGTGTCTCGCTCTCACCAGCCGACGAAGACGACGATTCAGAGTTGCCGGCGATCGTTTTGGGACGAGCAGAATAGGTCAGTAACTCTCTTACTCTCTCTCCTTCTTCTCCCGCTCTCTGTGTTCGTGTTTAGTTGAACAGTGACTCTTGTCCTCGATATGTACTCCATAGACACACTGCCACCCATATTACATTTACACACCCACAATCCCTTTTTTTTTTTTTTTTTATGTTGATGGATATTAATTGTCGATTGTGTGTTGAAGTTGCAATGCCGTGGAATTTTGCTTGTCCTGTGTAAAATGGCGTCTAATTTCGCTCTGGTTCGCTTCTCGCCTCATCGGAACTTGGCGCTTTGGCTTATTCTATTCGGAAAAACCCACTGTTTCTATTCTGTTTTCGCCAATTGAAATTATTCTGGGTTGGACACTAGAAAGTACTCCATAATGATTAGGGACATGTGTGTGTTTGTGTGTTTATATACGTATATATTCACTGGACTTTAAAGCCTCTAAGCATTGTTTTTTTGCTGATGCAGTTTGATGTTCGACGTGTAGATAGCAATGGAATTATGGTGCATTTAAGTGTAGGTCATAGTTGGATGATCCAGAATTTTCCTGTCAGCTATTAAAATGAAGCCAAGAACCAACGGGGTGCCTAGAGATCAACGGTCCAAAGGGTTTCAGGGTGAGGGTCCCAACTGGGTCCTTATTGCAGGAGGTGCCTTGTTAAGTACCTTATCAATTCGCCTGGGTTACAAGCTAAAGCAGGTGCTTGACACAAAGCAACCAGACAATGCTAGCAATGATATCAAAGGTCTTGCGACATGTAAAGGATTCGCAAGTTGTCATTTATAGTCTCATTCATTGTTGGCTCTTAACTTGAGGAGTTGCTTATAATGCAGGAAATAGAAATTTTGGTTTCAGACAGAAGTCGGGGAACTGCCGTTTGCACTCAAATATGTGCTGTTTTCCCCCAGATGAGGATGGTTGCTTCAAATGCGTTTCAGGTACGGAACTTCTTTGGTTCTCAATCCCAAGCTCCAGATGGTCAGACATTTTATTGTTGTGTTTCCGTTGTTCTTATGCTTAATTGACTCCCCTCTGAGGGAGGGTTGTCTACTGCATGTGATCTGGATTATGTTACCAGTAGATGTGTACTGGCTATTTTGCGATAGTGCTGCATAATATATATGTTGTGTGGACTATTCTTGCATTAGTTTCTCCCTTTTTTGGGGTAAATTTCCCTTTTCCAAAACAAAATTCGATCTTTAGATAATGGAGAAGAAAATAAGAAACAATTATTGTTTAGTTCTGAGCTACTTTAAAAAGAAAGGTTTTGCTTTGAGCTGTGCAGAGTATTACTTCATTAATACCTGATGTTATCTGTATCATACTGCTGTTAAGTCACCAACTCTGTAAGGCTGGATGCTTGTTACTGTGCAATAACTTTCCACCTGTATAATGCCCTATTTCAGTCCATTTGCATGTCATCATACACTAAAGAACTGGGGCAAGAGACATAAAGAAAAGCTGATTATGTAGGACCAAAGAATAAAGATTAAGAAAAAGAAGAGCTGGTAATTTAGGACCAAAGAATAAAGATTAAGAGAAGGAATAGTAGACGAAAGAATAAGATAAAGAGGTGGAAAGAAAAAACTAGAGAAGAATAAGAAGAAAGAAAGAGAAAAGGGGAAAGGAAGAGAGATTCAAAATCTAATTTTATATATTATGGCCAAAAGTTAATCATCCATTAAATAAGACCTATACTACCAACCTAACAATTACATAAAAATAAATTGATATTTGATACTTAGATCCCAGGAAACAGTAAAAAAAGGTCTAAAATTTAATTCCTATAATTAATGTTTAGTCCAAGATATCCAAATCCATTGCTCCCTCCGTCAATTCTTCCCCAACTATTCCTACATCCGAGAAAAACTCTTCCCCAACTTCCTTGAGTTTTCATGAAGTTTTCTAGTGGCTCCGAGCATATAACACCAAAAGGATAGGAATTCGGTGAAAAATATAAATTTATGAGTTGTCATGGATGGTAAACCACAAGGAAGATTTAACGTATCTAGAGGTTTGAGGCTGGTGTATCCGCTTTCACCCTTTGGTGGTTGATGGATTAAGTCATTTGGTAGATAGGGGGAAGAAGTATAAATAAGTGGTAGACTTATGAATTTTAATGCGGAATTACAAGATCACTA
Organism: Ilex aquifolium; assembly: GCA_951799425.1. Lineage (NCBI taxonomy): Eukaryota > Viridiplantae > Streptophyta > Magnoliopsida > Aquifoliales > Aquifoliaceae > Ilex > Ilex aquifolium. Next base: position 31,312,798 of record OX637391.1, read on the forward strand.
TTACTTATTTACTGTTTGGGGGTTGTATTTTTTTTTCTTTTTTTTTTGGGGGGGGTTACACAAAAAATTTAAAATTTAGTGGATATTGTTGGGATTTTTAGCTTGGTTCGCATTGAAAGTGAATATGTCTAAGTTTAGTTGCTGGAATTAAATCTCCTAGGAATAAGATTGAAGGACTAGCCTAGGGGTTGGTGGGTGTTTGGTGAATGATTGGCCATGAAAATATGTAGGACTTCTGTTGGGGGCAATCCTTTATCTTGAATTTTTGGAACTTTGTTTTCAAGAAAGTGCAAAAAAGAGTGGAATGGTGGAAAAAAAGGTTGTTCGTCCAAGCAAGAGGCTTTCTTTTGTTCAATTTGTTTTGGTAGTATTGTTCCTTATCTTATGTCGCTTGTTAAAAAATCCAGAGAAGGTTACAAAGATGATGAAGGAGATGATGAATAAATTTTTATAATGAGGGAGTGGTGAATGGAAGAAAAATCACCAGGTGAGGTGGACAATTGTGCCCAAATCTGCATAAAAAGGGGTTGGAAATTGAAAATTTAGTTGAGGGAAACGTGCTTTGTTGGGCTGTTGTGGAGATTTGCGCAAAATTTTTGTCGCATCATAGTTCTATTCTATTATGCGGTCCCACTTGGATGGGGTGCGTTGTGGGGTGAGACAGTAGAGCCGAATTCTTTGTGGCATTCTATTATTAAAAGTATGGATCAATGATATGGATGAGACTCCATTTTGGTGGGTAAAGGCTCTTTTCAAAATTCATTAAGAACCATCTCTTGTGTGTGGGAAATGTGGAGAGTGTGTGTTGTTGGAAAAATACTTGGTGGGTGAGTCTGCTTTTGCTTCTTGTTCCGTTGGCTTTTTAGATTGTCTTGTGCCCACAATAATTCTGTCTCTGCCATGATTTGCTCTTCTTAGAAATTTTGGAGCTTTCATCCTTTATTTTTTGCATGAGTCGGTTCCTTAGTTTAGTTGGCCTATGATAAAGGAATGTGATCCATGATTGCTGCTTGTACATTTCTTGTAGTTCTTTCTTCCAATGTTTGATTGTTGCTCCTAATTCTCCTATTTTTTAATCTCTTGATAATTTGAAAGGTTAAAGAGTTTGCTAAGGTGTTGGTACTTGTTTGGATGATTGTTCATGGTAATATGAATACTCGTGACTTGTTGCAAAAAGAGAAGACCTACAAGAAACGTTTGGATGATTGTTCATGGTACTTGTTTGGATAATTGTTCATGGTAATATGAATACTCGTGACTTGTTGCAAAAAGAGAAGACCTAGTACTTTTTTTTTTTTCTTTTTTTCTGTCAATGGTTTGTGATATGTTAGATATGTTGTAAAACATTGATCATTTCTTGTTTGGATGATTGTTCATGATAATATGAATACTCGTGACTTGTTGCAAAAAAGAGAAGACCTAGTACTTTTTTTTTCCGTCAATGGTTTGTGATATGTGAGATATGTTGTGAAAACATTGATCATTTATTTCTTTACTTTCCTATTGCACTCTTCTTGCGCCATTAAATATTTTGGGAGGTGGAACTTGCCTGGGTTACTCCTCCTAACTGTGCTTCTTTACTTGTGGAGTAGTTTGATAGCTTTGGGATGGGCAAACAAGCCTTTCAGTATGGAGATCTGCTATTGTAGCTAGAGTGATGTGGATGGAAAGAAATTGCTGAATTTTGGAAGGAAAAGATGATGAGGTGTTGTTATCGAATAGAGTTAAGTTTTTGGCATCTCTATGGGCTGTTGGGTCCAAAGAGTTCTGTGATATTCCCTTTTTGGTGCTTCAACATAATTGGCAAGATATTTGTAGTTGATGGACTTTTTGCTGTGATTTTCTTTTGATTTCTTTGTATTTGTGTCGGATTTCTTGTTCACCGATTATGTACATTCTCAATCTTCTTTGAATGGAAGACTTTTTCTTATCAGTGAAAAAAAAAAAAAAAGATACAGAATGGTCTCAAGAGGGCCGTTATCAAGCATGGAAAGGATAGGGCCAAATGTGCTTGTGAGGGGCATGGTATGGAACAGTCTTAAGAAAACCTTTTTCAGCAGACTGAATATCCAGGTGATCAAAAATTGATGGAAGAGTGGGCAACTAAGGATCTCAGTTTAGGTCGACAAGTTTAATACTCCCCTCTTGGGTGGCAACTCAGTGAGTTGTTCTTATAATTCTCAGCCTCAGGTTCATTCTTGCAACAACTTCTGTACACGACTTGGATCAGTCGTTGGTTCAATTGGAATTTTAAGAACTTTAGGCTCCTAAACCGAAACTGCAAACTTTTTTTTTTTTCTTTATTTTCAAGCTCCATTTGATGATTGAGGAGCAGATTTGCGATTTACCTCGTTACTTTAGCATAATTTTTTACTGTGCTTTTTGTGACATTAACACATTTTTTTAATGGAAGGTTATATGGATTTTGGTTCTCAGGAAAATGGTGTTTTTTCAGTTTTCTTCAGAAGAATGACTGTGTGTTGGTTGGTTTCTTTTCATGTATGTGTAAATCGGTCTTTTGGAACAGGAACTGGAGGTATGGTGGAGATTAAGCAGCAACAGAATGGCCAATTGGTAACAGAACCTGAAATGGCACTACCTCTTGTGACAGTTCCGGCCCCTGAATTTGGAAAAGAAAATGGGGTGATCTGGGCAACCTCACCTGACCGTCTTGAGCTGCCACAGAAACCATTCCACCACTCAAATTGCTCCGACTCCCCATGTGTCTCAGAGTCCGGTTCTGACATCTTCAGCAAGCGAGAAGTGATACAAAAGCTGAGACAGCAGTTGAAGAGAAGGGATGATATGATACTAGAGATGCAGGATCAGATTGGCGAATTGCAGAATTCTCTCAGTGCTCAGCTTTCCCATTCTACCCATCAGCAATCGCTGCTGGAAGCAGCAAACAGGGATCTGTTTGATTCGGAGAGAGAGATCCAGAGGCTGAGGAAGGCAATTGCGGATCATTGTGTTGGACAAGTGGGTCCAATTGACAAGACCTCAGCATTGTGGCCTTCTGACGGCCAGAATGGTCATGTAAACGGGTATCTCGAAGTTGAGAGCAATTTGGAGCCTTTGGAAAAGGGAAGAGGAGATGGAGAGAGGATTGGGATGTTGAAAAGGGAAGTTAATGAGTTGAAAGAAGTGATAGAAGGGAAGGAATACCTGCTGCAGAGCTACAAGGAGCAGAAGACTGAGCTCTCCATGAAGATCAAGGAGTTGCAAAAAAGATTGGATTCTCAGTTTCCAAATATTTTGTAGACATTGGTAGTTTTGTGTATTCTTGCTTGCTTTCCCTCGTGTTTCTTTTTCTCCCATCTGGTTTGAGGTTCCGAATTTTGGGAAAAGTTTCATGTCATTTTCTTGTTTCTTTCCTCACTATTGTTCAGATACAGTGTTTTGTGCTTTTTCGTGTGCATATATGGAAGAGAAAGGAGGAAGTGATTTTTGGAAAGTTCAAATCAAAGCTCAAAGCTTGCCAACGGAAATACAGTACTTTAGTATGTGGTGAACTATATCTTGAACAATGAACATATTAAAAGCGCTTATTATCCAAGCCATTTTCAATGCGGATGAATTTTTGCATACTTGGTAGACAAAGATCGGATGATTTTATGTCTATTCTCTTAATGTGAACAAAGAGACAATCCTGCTATGGAAAATACTGTTGTGAAAGGAGCAATGGAATGGTGCTATGAAAAAATTACTGTTGTGGCATGAATGTATTCAGAAATTTAGTTTTTCTGGGGGTAGGGAGGGAGGGATGAGCGGTTTTTGTAAAATTTTCAAACGAGTCTATGGGGGGACTAAAATTTTTACCATATTGAGTTGTAACCTTGCACATATTTTGTAGAAGTTCAGTAAGTCTTCAGTACCGTACCGTAGTCTTGCCCAAAAATTGGGATGCTAATCCTGCATGTGAATGTAGTCTTTCTTTTGGTTTAATTCACAGTTGGCTCTATGACCGCCTATATTGATGGCCATCGCTTGGTTCAAAAGTCGAAATTCAAACTAACAAATAAACCGGGTTATTGAATATGGACGGTTAGTTCATACAAATGTAAAATGTTAACTTTGTATCTTACTTGCACTTGTAACGCCTCACATTAGGGTGTCAATATTGTATAATGGCTACTTAGATGTTTATGGATGGTTTAATGTTGCCATGGTTCAGAGTATTCAAATACGACTCGGCACTTTCTCTTCCAATAGCAGTCTACTATATGTAAACTATGAGTCTCACGTGATTTGGTCGGCCTAGTCTTCAAAGACTTCTCCTACTAATTGTCATGTAATCGATTAATATTGGTTTTAGCAATGTCGTGATATTACTTGAATCTCATCATATTCATCTTCTTTTATCTAGCATTTTGTATGTGATGGTGTTAATCTACCGAAGATGAGCAAAGGGTATGGGTGTGCATGAAATCAAGCATGGTGCCTGAGCTACAAGGCTCGTGCAGAAGTGCTGGTAGATGCTTAGGAAAACTGAGGAAAGGGAAATGAACACAATGACATTACAGTGGTTCACCGGCCTGGAAGTTCGGCTAGTCCACTCTTTAATGGAGACTCTTGCTCCTATTTTCTTATTGATTGCATTGGGTGTGTTACAATGTAGTGCGGAGGAAAATTAGGGTTCCTCTTGGCTCTATTGCCTATATCCTCATTGATGGAAGCTTACCCTGCTCTTATAACCTCTTGCTTACCTCTAACCCGATTTTACTTCCTATAATGAAGGGATCTTTTCCCCTTTCACTCCCCAATCCCGGAGTTACCTAAACTCCATCTGGCTGGCTTAATGGACGGTATCCCGAGATCTTTGCCTTCTACCACGGGATCCTCCTTAATCTTTGGAGAGGATCTTGGTTGGTTAAAGGTTTTGTGCCTTGATTCCAGCTTGGCTATTACTTCAGAGGTGTTCACTATCATCTTGTTGTCTCCTCACTTCTTCCCCTATTATCTTGTTTGGGGGAGCTCTAACACTGGCTGGACGAGCTCTGACTATGGCTTGGATGAGCTCTGCATATCTTACCTAACCTCCCGAGCTGGGCTCATTTTCTGAGCTCGTGCTTAGGGTTTATTTTAAGTATCATCAGTATGTATCATTGATATAATTTTGTGTTAACGTTTTAATGTCGTCTGAATCAATAGCTAATATTGCAACCTTGAACCATCAATATTGGTGGTTCTTATATGTATATTTATCGTATCAAGAGGAAGGAATTGTGTTGGTAAGCTCAGTTAAAGTCTAATACGGATGGTCAGATAACTTTTAATGTATCTTATTTCATGCTCAGGGGCAGCTTCAGGCAATTTGAGACCTAATGTAGTAATTTTAAATTATGCCTTTTATTTTTAGAATAATTTTTAAAAAAATTAATTCTTTTTGCTTTTTGGGTTGCAAAAGTATTAATTAAAGCTTTTATCTTCAAGTTTTGTTACCATATCTTATTTAACACTATTTTTTAAAAAAAAAAAATTCATATCCGAGTGATTATCTTCTAGGTGCCATATTATAACTATATTATCAATTAAAATTTTCAAAATAGTCGAAAAAGCAAACAAACAATCTATAGCTAAAACAAATGATACAAGCTTGAAAAAAAAAAATCTAAAGTCACATAATAATAGAACCTTTTTTTTTTGCTCTTGTAAAGGAAGTACATAGGGATAAGATAAAGAAAGCAAAAGTCTAAATAAACAAAAGGCTAAACTAACTAAACTAAAGGCCAAGTCCAGTGGCTTATCGTTATTGTTGGTTGGGTGTTCCAGTCTGCCCTTCCTCTTGGAGCACAATCTTACTAACTATTGGTGGGAAGAATGTAAAACTCGGGTAAATTTGAATTTTTGTGAAAAATGACAAAATGGTAAATTGTCACTTCGGTACGGGTTGAAAATTCGAATTTTTCTAGAACTCGCTAGACGAAACGGACCTCACCGTTGGATTCGTCTCGCGAAATCTAATTATCCAGTCAATTTTCGTCGAATTCCGAGACAGTCGAATTTTTCGCGTTTTACCGAGCAATCGGGTGTCGCATGACCTAATAACGAGACATGGAATTTAATTTTGAAAATTGAAAAATAATTTAAAGCTATTTCAAATAAAAATATTGAACTTGAACCGGGACGAAAATTAATCGTTTCGGGACAAAATTGGACCTGGGAATGGAGGACGTGTGGCGCGACGAGGACCAAGCATTCCAATGGGTATAAATAGGGGAGAAAAATCAGATTTTCTCCCAATTTCAGCTGGATTTTCACGTTGGAGAGGGAAGAGAGGGAAAAAGAGAGTCTCCAACTTCTCTCTACGATCTACGGCTACCCAATGGTCAGAATCCTTCGGGCTAAGAATTAAAGTTCATCTACGCAACGAGATTTTGGGGGAAATCAGAGTTTGAGACTGGTTTGTGTTCTTGAAGGTTTCTACAACTTGTTTTTATGCTTCAAGAGGTAGGGTTCTTTTCTAACTAGGTTTATTTTCAACGTAGGGTTGTTATATGTAATGAGTAGGGTGTTAGAGGTGTAATTCCTTGTGTGACACTTACCTATGATAGTTGAAATGTGGAAAGTGGGTATATAAATGAGTAAAATCAATTCTAGCTTGAATTGAGTATGTAGAAATTACTTGATGTGATTTCTTGAGAAATTCGATATATGTGGGTGTTTGATAAAATGTCTTGAGTGATATATGTGGGTGTTGATAAAATGTCTTGAATGATGTATGTGGGTGTTTGATAAAATGCCTTGCATGATTGAAGTATGTTGTTTTGATGAATTGGAATAACATGCTTGGATGATGTTGTAAATTGTAATTATATGCTTATGATATAATTGACAATTGGAAATGTTGATTGAAATAGAATGTTGTTCATTATGTGCACATGACATATGGACACATGATGTTGAAATTGCAACTGAGATCTTAGTTGTATAATGATATAGAATGCAATTGTACATATACATTACATATGCACGGGTAGCATCACATTCATGGGCATTTGACATGAGTGTAGTTGTGTGTGCATGGTTTGATCAAAAACCATTCTTGGTGGATGATGCGTGGGCTCGGGATAGTTGGACCAAGGTTCAACTAATTCGCACGGTTTGCATTGAAAATAGGGTTAGGGTTAGCAAGAAGGGCTAGAATGTCCATCGGGTACAAGTCCCAGTGATTGGATACACACTCCGTTGGTGTAGAGTCCATATAGTGTGTCGGCGTACGCAAAGCCATTGGTGGAAGTCCATTAATGTCGTGTCGGTTGGGTGCCCGTTGGTGTGAGTCCATAAATACCCACCCCAAGAAAGACCCGGGATTTATAATGGTCATTGGATGTGCAACATGAATAGCGGGGGCTTGGAATGTCCGGATTCATACGCATGTCGCTAAATGTGTTGAGGGAGCTGGTAAAAGCTCGGGTTGAGTTGCATGTGTGAGTGTCATCTCATATCATGGCATGGCATAGATGATTCCATTGTTGAATTGCATATTCTTGAATGGAGTGATTGTTGTTTGTGAATTGTATGTGAATATTTCATATGCATCTAGGTTGGGGAGTAGCCTCTTTAGGAGATACCCTATTGAGCGTGGCTCACCTTTTATGGGGACAATATTTTAGGTGCGGTACATGCGCCGATGGACGGCTCTTAATCGGACCCTCATTGTTGAATAAAAACCGAGATGTGTCTTTTGAATCATGTTTTGTAAAAACTATTATGTTATTTAGTTCTGGACATGAAATTGTATGTAAAAGATTGTAAAAGAACTCATATGAGCTGTATTTTGTTTAAAATGGATGTTATATGAGTTTGGGTTGATGTTGTAAAGGGTTGGAATGGATTGGAATTGAAAAATGATGGAAATGGGGGAAAACTGGTAAGACCTACCGGTAGAACGATGAGCTCTTTTACCGGCAGAACGATGAGCTCTTCTACCGGTAGAACTTTTCCAGTAGGCATTTCCTACTGGTAGAACGTCACATTTCTGCGGTAGAACATTTTCAGTGAGTTTTTCTACCGGTAGAACTTTGATAAACCTACCGGTAGAACATTTCTAGTAGTTTTTTTCTACCGGTAGAACTTGTACATCTTCTACTGGTAGGTTTTGTTCAAATCTCAAATTTTGAAATGCTTTTACTAGGCCTTTGGGTCTTGGGTTCTTTTGTTCAAATGATATAAATGGACAATAAATGAGAGTAAATTGATGTATATTAGACCTCAGATGGGTCATGTGATTAAATGGTATACATGTTACGCGTTTGGGAGTGCCTGGTACCAGGAAGACTCTGCCCAAACTTTATGTTATTGTGATCCCGGTAAAGGGGATGTTGTGCCATGGTGTCGGGTTATGCGGCATTCACGGGATGATGGGTGATCAACGGGTTGACAAAGGATCCCCCCCCCCCCTCGGTTTTAGGGGCGTCACAGCTTCTATATGGAGGAGTCAGTAGGTTGTTTCTTAACTTGAAAGAAAAAGTGCCTAGAGTAGTATTTCTTCCCCAATTGGGAAGTCCACAGCTTATGTTTCTGAGAGATCATCTGTCAACCCAGCTTAGCCATAAGTGCTACATTTGTGATTTGCATTTTCGTAAACCCAAGACCTCTTACTGTCTTTGGCCTACATATAAAATCTCATGATTTCATACATAATGGCTTTTTGTTTGCTGTTTGTCCCCACCATAAGGCTTTGATACTCTTGTCAATGGACTAACAAATGGATTTTGAAAGAAGAAAGGATTGCATGACATAGGCAGGTAGGGCCAAGGTAGTAAATTTAATCAACGTAGCTCTTCCAGTGTAGAACAGTTTAGCTTTCCAACCTTGTAGTTTTTTGTCCAACTTTTCAATGATCGGCTAAAATGTCATCTTTCTTGATCTTTCCATTGTGAATGGGAGGCCAAGATATTGAGCTTCCTTACTACCTATTTTAAGCTCAAGAATAGCCTTGATAATCCTGATAGTATGCCTTGTTGCATTAGTACTATAGAAAACTGTGGACTTAGCTTTGCTGATTAGCTGTCCTGGCTATTCTTCATAAGTGGTAAGGCACTTTGAGATTGCTTCAGCTTCCTCCTTGTTAGCTCTGCCAAATATTAATAGATCATCTGCAAACATCAAATGCGTGAGTGGTTCACAATTTCTTACTATTTTGATGCCTTTTAGATTACCTGCCATTGTCTCCATTGCTAATAATCTAGAAAGGACCTCAATGCATTATGAAAAGGAAGGGAGAGATAGGATCTCCTTGTCTTAGACCCTGTTAACCCACGAAATGCCCTATTGGACATCCATTAACCAACACTGAGAATGTAGGATTTGAAATGCATTGTTCAATGAGTTGGATAAAGTGTTGAGGAAATCCTGCTACTACAAGAATTCTAAGTAGAAATGACTATTCAATCTTATCAAAGGCTTTAGCCATGTCAATTTTCAAAATCATCAGTGCCCCTTTTCATTTTTTCCTTTTTAACTGATGGATAATTTCTTGAGCAAGAACAATATTTTCAAAAAAAATGGTTCTACCAGGTACAAAGGTGGTTTGAGTGGGGTGATGAAATGATCAAGGTATGGGCATATTTTATTGGCAAGGATCTTGGATATGACTTTATATGGCACATTACATAGGCTAATTGGCCTATAGTGATGGACAGAGTTGGGATTAGTGTACTTTAGAATGAGGCAAATGTTGGTTTTATTTAGCTCCCTAAGGATATGACCTCCTGCAAAAAAACTTCTTCCTACATCAATGAAGTCATTACCTATCGCATGCCAGTATGTTTTGTTAAAAATTAGTGACATACCATCAGGTTCAGGACTTTTAAGTGAAGGTATGACAAATAAGGTAGCTTTGATTTCTGACTTGATCCGAAATGTGTACACCCAAGTGTAGGCGGCCAAGTTGTAGTAATAATCCGGTTAAGTCCGGAGTCGAATCCACAGGGAACTAATGTTGGTGTTTCGAAGTAAGCAGTGACAGAGACCACAATGACTGGAACCCTTGAGATTTAAAGTTGTGATGTTTAGGAATTTTCTTGGACAAAATATAAGGTTCTTTCCAAGGGGATTTTCTAGACAAAATATAAGAAGTTATCAAATGTAAAAATCACTCTTTAGCTCGAGGATCTGAATCATGTAGTTAAACATCTGGTTGTTATACTTGTACTTGGGAACTCAATTAACCACCACGTCAACATGAAGTTAATTGGAAAATAAAGATGAATTGTGAGAATTAAGAGCATGGTTCCGATGTCTTTGTTGAAGTTTACAAGAATTGTCTGTGCCGAGCCTCAACCCGTTTACAAACAAGCAAGTGTTTCTACAAGACATCCAACCATTGCATTAGTATTCCATTCTTTAAATGAAGCACAATAATGGTGAAGATTGAAATGTAGTCATGAAGATCTAGCCGGGGTACTTGCCTAGAACCAATGAGTCTTTCTATGTCAAGAGTCATCTGTGTCATAGAAAATACTCACGGTTGTACAAAGTACCTTAGTTTTGCTAGATGCATTCAATCATTCAATAAGCAAGTGAAATATAAAGCATTAAGCATAAACGAAATGCACAAATATAACTTCCGAATGATTTATACATGTCCATCACCTCTTACTGAAGAGTGAATGAGAAACTACTCACTCTTCATGGCTTTGGTAAAGCTAGAAAAGTGAGTGATTCTCATCCCTCTAAGTAGAGGAGTAACAAGGTACAACACACTACACAAGGAGCCGATCTTTGACGAAGAATGAGTGAATCACGTTCCACCTTTCACGACTTTGGTAAAGCTCTAGAAAAGTGGAAGAGTTTCACTCCTCTAAGGGAAGAAAGGAAGCTCAAGCAATGGAAGCAAATGAAACTAATAATGAAAGTAGAAGAAAGCTAGTCACTTTTGGAGGGTTTCCACTTCAACCGAAAGATGATCTATCTTCTTCTATGCAAGTAAATGTAAATCTAAGTCAAACTTTACAACTAGCTCTAGCTCTCAATCTAAGTGTTTTTTGAAGCTCCCTCAATGGGAGTATTTATAGGCAAGGAGGAGGGGGAAATGAAGTGTGAAGGAATAGTACAAGGTCTTCAAAGTCCAAGTGAGTGCCCCAAGGTTCAATAGAAAATCAACCACTCTGCAGCCTGTCTGGGGACAATGTTCGAATGCTGTTTGGTGTTTGAACGTTGTCTCCTGTCTTTGCTTGATGGACGTTCGAACGCTAGATAGAGTTTGAACCTCCTTCTCTAGTGGCCTATGTTCTCCTGTGAGAGTAACTGCAATACGCCATGTACCATTGCCCTTGCACTTAGCAGCCTAGTCCTCAATAATTCAGGGCAACATTCGAACGTGGCACTCAAGTACCTCTGTGTTTTTCTTCTTAGCTGCAACACACCATGTATCATCACTTCAGCAGTCTGGTCTTCAGATAATTCAAGAGAAAGGTCGAACGTGGATTGGTGTTCGAACGTTCATGCCTTGTTTCAAGCTTTTCCAATTTTCTTCCAGAACATGTTGGTGTTGCATGAAAGTTTGATATTCATTGCCTTTGGGCCCTTGTACAATTTATGTCCTGAAATGTCATCATTGAAACTCTATCAAAACATAATTAGTCTTAAAAAAGCATAGTACGATGCTCATTTTAATTACTAATCACACCCTCCAACCTAAATATTGCTAGTCTCTAGTAATACAACAACAATTGAATGCGAATTTATTTACAATGTCATTTTCGTAGGTCATTTGGTTGGATTTAGCATATGCAAAAAGCCGTTAGACCACTAGGTTTTCCCTAGCGAACGAGTGTTGTCTCGTGAGGGTTTTCAGTGAAGGTACCCACAAACTTCAATCGAACAGATGTGTATGTGTGAGATTGCTTGTCAGAGTGAGTTAGTACCATGGTTGTTGGGACACCCAACCCTCAATTTCGACTTATCTTCCGCACACTTCTCTTTCATAGGTATTTATTCTATGCAAAAATATGCATTTGTTACCTTGGTATTTGAAATTCTCTATGTAGTCAGAATAGTCATTCTAGCGATAAGAATTGTTATATAACAAACACTCCTCTTTACAACCCTTCATGGATAGCTTTGATTTCACAAACCTCTCTTAGAGTGCTCTCACCAAAAATTCCCTCCGATTATAGTGACTTTTCTCTCACGGTGCATGTGATCAGAAGAAGGTTAATTGAAACTTCATATGCACAAGTAGTATGGGAGTGAAATCTAAAGAAACAAACTAATCATGTTTGGCATAATCTTATGAAAGAATATTGATACAAATACAGTAATACTATTAATATACCCCAGACTTTTGGTTGACGACCTTCATATGCATCAGACTTGAGATCAATTAGGGCTTTTTATAGGTTGTAATGTGGCTAGATATCAGTGGCTAACGAAATGACGTCAATGGTATTTAAAAGCTATCCTTTGTGTAGTACATCTCTTTCTAGCTTTTCGAAACTTCACCTATATGATATTTCTTTCATTATTTTTCTCATTTTTCATTTTCTTGGCCATTTTTTTTTTCTGTCTCTTTCTTTTCAATTGTTTCCACAGACCTTTCTTTCTTTGAACAGTAACCACCATCTTCTTTTCTATTTCTCTTGCTTTTCTGTATCATATTGATTTATCAGAGGGTGTAAGAAAATTAGATAGCAAAGGTATGTCAAATATATTTTTCCCGTGGCTCGGTTATCATATGGGTTATATGAAAAAGAATTCACACTTTTAAAGGCTCAATCCCGACTAACTAGGTATATAATTTTGTAAAAGAAATGGTTAAGGCTCAAAATTAAATCAAAGATGGCCTAAGATCCTTTCTCAAGTATGTGCATATGTATGTGTCGTATGAACAGATTCTTGGTGGGATACATCAATAGATTACTCTAGTTGTGTCAATCAATAACAATTTTTATGAGATTATTCAAGAATAGATAGTGAAAGACCTTACAGGCTTGAAACTTACCATGGTATTTTTCGTTATCTCCGCTGGTTATGTCAGGTTTTTCAAAGAATGTCGGTTATATATCAATTCTATTTTTTAGTCTGGCCATCATGTACCTTCAGAATAACAAATACCAATGTACATTTGACATTTAAGCATAGAGAGAATACCATTTTTCAAAGATATGTGGTTTTAAGTCTAGATTGTTTAGGTGAGGTGTCAAACCGATCATGTGCTTTAGTCACTTTTAGCAATCAATCTCAATATTAACATATGTTCTTAACAATTAACAATGTAATGCTAAATTTTAACAAATGTATTTAAACAAATAAATGTGATAAAAAGAAGACTGATTCATTCATTTCACAAAATATTATAGTTTAGCACAAAATATTCAAACATCCACAAAAAAAGTAACACATTCACAAAAAACTCTCAAGTACAGAAATCTCTCTATCACTCTCTCGTCTCTCCAGCTCCTCCAGTTCTACCCCTCAAATAGCTAAGAATCTCCTCTTGCTATTGGAGAATCTCATCCTGCTTGGCCTCAATGCCAAGCATAATCTCTCGCAGCGACCGTCGGGTGCTGGTGCTAGGACCTGCCTCAGTCTGGGTCTGGGTCTGGGTCTCTGCCTCAAGCTCTCTCCTCTGCCTCGTCTAAGACATCCTGCACCTCATCGGTGCCTTGGGCAGGTGGCACATCCTGTCTAGCTGTTGGGCTGCCACTATGACATTGGCTCCTTCGGAAGGAAACCTTGTTCAATGGCCCCATCGGCTTCTGTATTCCCATCTCTGGCCTTACTCTAACTCCATGGTCCGAGCACATCTCCGTCACAAGGGTGCTGAAGGGGAGTGAGTTTCTTTTTACGTCACACCCCTTCATCATCTCCATCAAGATTAATGACGGGAGATCTATGCTTTAGCCCCTCGCTATTGCGTATAGCAATTGGGCCATATCTAGGAGGATCTCGTTCTTGCGTCCGATGGGGGCGAAGTTCGAGACGACAATTAAGTTCAACATTTTGTATTAATCGGTAAACTCTCCTTGCCGAAAGAACCTCCGTCCTACCCAAGAAAAAGTAGCCAACCTCGTTAACTCCACCCCTACAACATCCATGCCAACCTTCTTCCTCGGGGGATAGTTCGGCTTGGATACTCGTGGTACCTCTTTCCTCATCTCCCGGATATACTCCTCATCCACGTCAATTTGGGCCCCCCTTACATAAGTCTTGATTGCCCCATTGACAATCTCGGCGTTGGAGTAAAACTTCCGCGCCAATTCTTTCACAACTTCTCCACCGTTTCTCAAATACAACATCCAACCCCTTGCCTCCATATTCTAAAAAATACCCAAATCCAAAAAATCAGTCAACACAACTGTTCTTTCACAAACTATAGCTTGATTTCGGTAGAAGTTTTCATACCTATCCGCCTTGAGGGCGTTGGGAAAGCGGGTTTGATCGTATCTTTGGACAATGGGCCTCCCCTCTTTTTCCTCAATCACCTCCTCCACCATGTTTGGCTCTTGGTTGATCGTGTTGTGCCTAGCGGGAAGCTTCATCCTTGGAGGCATGGTTCTCGGTTTTGGGGGTTTAGGGCTTTGAAAAACTTGGATTTCTTGGTGAAAAAGGTGAGAAATGATGTGAGAATGTGTTTGGGTTGCTTGATTTTGGGTAAAAATTGGAAATGAATGGAGTTTTGAGGGCTGGGAAGTGAAGGGTCACTGAGGGTTTTGGGGGTTTTTGAGGGTTTTGGATGATTTTGAAATAAAGAAGACGAACTAGGTATTTATAGGCTGGGAGTCAACGTTTGAACGTCACTGACATTCGAACGTGTGTAGAAGAATTTTAAACTAATGGTTCGAATGTTACCCTAGCGTTCGAACGTGAAGAGCTCCTAGTACTTTTGATTTCTGTCAGAGGCCAAAGTACTGTAAGCTCCTGGCGTTCGAACGTGGGTTTGGCGTTCGAATGTTGGTTTCTAATTCAAACGTTCTCAAAGCGTTCGAATGTGGAGAGCTCCCAGTACTTTTTGGGCCCTTCTAGAGCCAAAGTACTGTAAGCATCCAAAGTTCGAATGTTGAGAGCTCCCAGTACTTTTGATATCCTACAGAGACCAAAGTACTGTGAGCAACTGTCGTTCAAATGTCAAATGGCGTTCGAATGCCAAATCAAAAATCACAATTATATGCACATTTATATACACACTTTAAAAGAAGGCTATACACACAAATTTGAATTAAAAATTCATGGTGTCCCAGGATAAGTCTCTACTCACGCTTTAGGTTGGTATTCTAGGACATTCCTTACTCTGCCCACTTTTTCATTTCAATCAAAAGAGTTTGTACATTTAATAAATAGATATTTACACTTTTTACAAAAAGTTTAGACCTTTGGCTTTCATCCCAAAAACGCAGTTTTCCACAATTTTGTCAAAAAGAAATCTAATCTGAGTCTTCCTCTATCTCCATGCCATTTGAACAATCAGTGACTCTTATAATTTTCTATCGCACAAACCGGGTAAGCAAAGTACCGGAATAGCATGGTGTCTCAAAATAATCCTTACTCTGCACATTCACTATCCAGTCTAATCGATCGAGTGCGCGACTGAAAATTGGATTAGAACACTGATTATATTCTTTCATATGAAAGATCCGGCCACATTGTTTCCAGGCACCAAGTTTTTTTGGCACTAGGAAGGGTCAACCAAGAATAACGGAAATTTGATTCTCTGAATGTATTACTGGCTGAGTATCTAGAACAATGAAGTCAACAAGAAAGACAAAGCTGTCCACTTGGACAAGTACATCTTCAACAATGCCCCTGGGAATTTTGACAGATCTTTTTGACAACTGGAGTGTAACACAAGTGGGTTTGAGTTCACCTAGACCCAATTGATGGTGTACAAAGAAAGGGAGCAAATTGACACTAGCTCCAAGATCTAACAGTGCTTGTTATATTCTAAAGTTTCCAATGACACATGCCACAGTTAGACACCACGGATCCTTGTATTTTGGAGGGGTTTTGTGTTGAAGTAGGGCACTGGCTTGTTCTATCAAGAAGGCTCTTTTTTGGACATTCTGGCTTCTTTTGACTATGCACAAGTCTTTCAGAAACTTGGCATAAGACGGAACCTGCTTGATTGCATTCAGAAGTGGGATATTGATCTTTACTTACTTAAAAAGCTCAAAAATTTCTAGTTGGTTATTCAACTTCTGTACTGTTTTGAGTCTATGAGGAAAAGGAGCAGGAATAAGACACAAAGGTTCTTTTTCCTTTGATGGTTCTGGGTCCTGTTCAATCATAGGTTCAAGTTCTTCTTCAATCACAAGTTCAGGCTCTACTGGTGCATTGATTGGGATTGACTCAGGTTTTGGCTTTGGAATTAACATGTGTTTAATGGTTTTGTCAATCATCTTGCCACTTCTCAATGTAGTGACAACTTGGGCTTGGTCTTGTGGGTTTTCCATGATTGAAGGATTTCCCACATGAAATTGGTCTTGCGGTTATTTTGGTTGGGCAGGAAACTTGCCTTTCTCATATGTGGTCATGGATTGGGTCAAATTTTGGATGTGGATTTTAAGATCCTTGAAAGACTGAGTGGTATGGGTCTTGAAATCAGTACAAGCCTGAGTGGAACTATTGTTGTAGTTCATTTGGCTTTACATAAACTGATTCAGTGTGTCCTCAAGGCTCCTCTTTTGTGGTGGTTGGTATGGTTGATATGCGGGAGGTCCTTGAGGTGGTGATTGTGAACCTTGTTATGGGTTCATGGGAGTTGGTTGTGTGTCTCCAACTGAAGTTCGGGTGATTCCGCCACCCTGGATTGTATGTTTCAGAATATGGGTTGGAGTAAGGCTTGTTGAAGTTGGAAATTGTATTTGTTTGTTCCAACAAGACCTTTTTGAATGTCGAAATGGTAGGACACTCCCCAGTAGGGTGTCTTGTCAGTGCACAAATCCCACACACTGGTTCTATGGGAGGACCAACATCAACTTGATGTACTTTTTTCATCTCTAAAGCTTCAAGCTTTCGAGACAGGGTGGACATTTTTGCTCTTAGGTCATCATCATCTTTCAAGACATACTTACCCCCTTGGGAAGTAGATGGTGGCTTCAACAATGGTAGGAGAGGCTGAGTCCCACATCTGAGAACTATCATATATGGTGTCAAAAAAATTGAATGCCTTCTCCAGACTCTTTCCGATGAATTCTCTTTGAGCCATCATTTCGACAAACTGACGTAGTCTAGTGGACAAGGAGTCATAAAAAAATCTTACTAAAGTCCAATTCTCAAAAGCATGGTGTGGGAAGGACTGCAGAAGATCCTTGAATCTCTCCCAACATTGGTAAAATGTCTCTCCTTCTTTAACCGAAAAATTCATGATTTTGCCTTCTGAGTGCATTAGTGCGGTGTAGAGGAATTTTTTTTCCAAATAATTCATTATGTAATGCCTGTCAGTTAGGTATTGAATGGACTTTTAAAGACTTTAGCCATTGTTTAGCTTTGTCCTTTAACGAAAAAGGAAAAAGTTTCAACTTGGCCAGCTCAGAATTGTCTTGAAATGTTCCACATACTTCCTCAAAATCTTTTATGTGTAGATATGGGTTTTCTGATTCGAGCCCATGAAATTGAGGTAGCAGTTGAACTGTCCCCGCCTTTACATTAAAGAGGGGCACATTTGCAGGAAAGACAAAACAAGAGGGGACACTATTTTGTGTGGGATGTAAATAATCCCATAGAGTTCGAATGTTAGGCACTTCCTCCTCTCTCATAGGAACTTCTCCTTGTCTCTCATTATTTGTCATACTATTGTCAAAAGAGTCTGCTACTGATCTAGGTGAAGATCGTTCAGACTGATTCACAGACCCAACAGATTCTGCCGACAAATTTTGAAAGTGAGGATTGTCCTTAGACATAAAATAAAATAAAATTATACACAGTAAATCAAAAATATATACACAAATGAAGGTCTTTTTACCTTTTACTTTAAAACACATTTTTGGTTCTCCGGCAACGGTACCAAAAACTTGACTTGATTTGAAATGTGCACACCCAAGTGCAGGCGGTCAAGTTGTAATAATAATCCGGTTAATTCCGGAGTCGAATCCACAAGGAACTAATGTTGGTGTTTCGAAGTAAGCAGTGACAGAGACCACAATGACTGGAACCCTTGAGATTTAAAGTTGTGATGTTTAGGAATTTTCCTAGACATAATATAAGGTTCTTTCCAAGGGGATTTTCTAGACAAAATATAAGAAGCTATCAAATGTAAAAGTTACTCTTTAGCTCGAGGATCTGAATCATGTAGTTGAGCATCCGATTGTTATATTTGTGCTTGAGAACTCAATTAACCACCGTATCAACATGAAGTTAATCAGAAGATAAAGATGGATTGTAAAAATTAAGAGTATGGTTCTGATGTCTTTGTAGAAGTTTACAAGAATTGTCTGTGTCGAGCCTCAACCCGTCTACAAACAAGCAAGTGTTTCTACAAGGCATCCAACCATTGCATTAGTATTGCATTCTTTAAATGAAGCACAATAATGGTGAAGATTGAAATGTAGTCATGAAGATCTAGTCGGGGTACTTGCCTAGAACCAATGAGTCTTTCTATGTCAAGAGTCATCTGTGTCATAGAAAGTACTCACGGTTGTACAAAGTACCTTAGCTTTGCTAGATACATTCAATCATTCAATAAGCAAGTGAAATATAAAGCATTAAGCATAAACGAAATGCACAAATATAACTTCTGGATGATTTATACATGTCCATCACCTCTTACTAAATAGTGAATGAGAAACTAATCACTCTTCATGACTTTGGTAAAGATAGAAAAGTGAGTGATTTTCATCCCTCAAAGTAGAGGAGTTACAAGGTACAACACACTACACAAGGAGCCTATGTTCGACGAAGAATGAGTGAATCACGTTTCACCCTTCACGACTTTGGTAAAGCTCTAGAAAAGTGGAAGAGTTTCATTCCTCTAAGGGAAGAAAGGAAGCTCAAGCAATGGAAGCAAATGAAACTAATAATGAAAGTAGAAGAAAACTAGTCACTTTTGGAGGGTTTCCACTTCAACCAAAAGATGATCTATCTTCCTCTATGCAAGTAAATGTAAATCTAAGTCTAACTTTTCAACTAGCTCTAGCTCTCAATCTAAGTGTTTTTTGAAGCTCGCTTAATGAGAGTATTTATAGGCAAGGAGGAGGGGGCAAGAGAGTGTGAAGGAATAGTATAAGATCTTTAAAGTCC
Source organism: Ilex aquifolium (assembly GCA_951799425.1). NCBI lineage: Eukaryota > Viridiplantae > Streptophyta > Magnoliopsida > Aquifoliales > Aquifoliaceae > Ilex > Ilex aquifolium. Next base: position 31,331,980 of record OX637391.1, read on the forward strand.
AAGTGAGTGCCCCAAGGTCCGGATAGAAAATCAACCACTCTGCAGCCTATTTGGGGACAATGTTCAAATGTTGTCTGGTGTTCGAATGTTGTCTCCTATCTTTACTTGATGGGCGATCGAATGCCAGATGGAGTTTGAACCTCCTTCTCAAGTGGCCTATGTTCTCCTATGAGAGTAACTGCAACACGCCATGTACCATTGCCCTTGCACTCAGTAGCCTAGTCCTCAATAATTCAGGGCAACGTTCGAACGTGGATTAACGTTCAAACGTGGCACTCAAGTACCTCTGTGTTTTTCTTCTTAGCTGCAACACGCCATGTATCATCACTTTAGCAGTCTGGTCTTCAAATAATTCAAGAGAACGTTCGAACGTGGATTGACGTTCAAACGTTCATGCCTTGTTTCAAGCTTCTGCAAAAGTTTGATATTCATTGCCTTTGGGCCCTTTTACAATTTATGTCCTGAAATTTCATCATTGAAACTCTATCAAAACATAATTAGTCTTAAAAAGGCATAGTACAATGCTCATTTTAATTGCTAATCAATTTCCTCTAGAGTTGGGATGGAGCAAAGGTTGGTCTTCTGGGTTAACTATGGGAGTAAATAGTTGATCTAAATCATTTGGGAATTGAGGATTGACAGTGGAAAATAGTTCCTGAAAATATGATGAAAATACATTACCAATGTCATTCCTCTTTGTGATCCAGTTACCTTCTTCTGTCTTTAAGCAGTCAATGGAGTTCGTTCGCCCTCTAATGACAGTGGTATTATGAAATTTTTTTTTGTAGGAATCACCTTATTTCAACCACTGGATCCTTGATCTTTGTCTCCATAGGTCATCTTCTCTCATCAATAGTTCAACTAGCTCAAATGCTAGAATCTTCTCCTCCAACATAATATCTGGGGTTGGATCTAGTTGCTGCAAAGTCTCTATGCGAGCTCTGATGTCTTTAGCCTTCTAGATACAATTCCCAATTTTTTCTTTATTCCATGCCTTTAAGCTCTCTTTAGTTGCTTGTAGCTTCTTGTAGAATTTGAATGCTAGTGAGCCACGTATCACTGTTTTCTAGGAATTCTTGACTACAAGATGGCTTTGTTGGGTCCCTTGTCCAAATAACTTCAAATTTGAATGGCTTGGGAAAGGTTTTTCTAGTCCCTTGCGTATTTAACGACAGAGGATTGTGATATGATTCTATTGTAGGAAGATGTTTAATTGTGGCCTTTGGAAATAGAGTTCTCCACTCAGCATTCACCAATCCTCTATCAATCCTTTCTTTGATGTTGGCCAAGCCTTCACGCTTATTTGAACATTTGTAAGGATTGCCTTCATACCCAAGGTCAATCAAGCCTTGCTCATTCTTGGTTTTCCACCTCTTTTCTCACTTTGTGATACCACATTATTAAAATCACCTATGTATAGATACATGTCAGGAAATTCTTCATTAATTTTGGACATAGTCTCTCATAGCTTACTTTACAACCGTCTGTTAGAGGGGCATAAACATAATTCAATAACCAACCTTTATCAGGGAGCTCACATGTTAGTTGCGCCGAGATAATGAAGGGGTTGGATAAGACAATTTCAGCTTCAAATCTTTCCCCCAAGACAAACATGCACCTCCAGACAAGACCTTAGAGGCTTGAATCTCATAATTAAAGTATCCCAAACTTCTAAGAATTATGCTGCAATTTTTGTTTTTGATAAGAAGATAACATCTGGGTTCAATTCCCTTATTTGCTCCCTCAGATGACGAACTGTCGAGGTGCGAGCTAACCCTTAGCAGTTCCATAAATAAACAATCATAATGGATTTGGGGCATGGTAAGGTCCACATCCTCGGCCATAATTATCTTTTCTAACACTTCACAGTTGAATTCTTGCAACTCATTGGTTATGGATTCAGCCAATCCTCTAATTAATTTCCTTGTAGTGAATCTTCTATAATACCTTCTATTGCCAGCTGCTTGCTTCTCAATGATGGTTTTGATGAAGGGATGAAGATAAGTAGCATCTTTTGGAGTTTTCCCTGATTCTGAAGGCTTAACAACACTGATGATGAGATCTTGCAAAGGTAAGTGACTTCAGGGTCTGAGAGGATTTCAACCTCCTTATGAGGGAGAATGAGAAGTGAACCATCCTCCTACCTACGTACTTTGGAATACTTTCTTGCTTTTGGATCTTCAAAACAACTCTGTTTCATGGATAATCTGTTAACAACCGTGGCTAGAAGTTCATCAATGATGGTCAGCACTTTAGGAGGAATTGTGTCATTTTCTGGGTATTGGTTATAGGTTGTTGATTTTGTGGTTGCAGATGGCAAGGGTTTTCCAACTTGGGATGGTGAGACAGTGGTTTAAAACGGAGGATGCAAGTGTTGTGTTAGGGTAGGGTCAATTGACGATGGTAAGTCTAAGGTCGTGTCTCTGTTCTAGCTTGGGATTCGGTGTTGAGGCGTTTCACTGATCTAGGTAAATGGTAATTGGGTATTCTTAACCTTGGGTTGTGTGTGGGAAATAAGGAAAATGGGTTAGGGTAGAAGTATATGATTGAGGAGTTTGAGATGATCGGTCAATAATCTGTGTTAGGAGATGAGAATTTAGGGTAGAAGTATCAGATTGGGGAATTTGAGACGATCGGACAATAGTTTGTGTTGGGAGGGGACAAAAGTTTGTATCACCTTGGGTTTGGAGCAATGGTTTGATTGATGCAGCTAGGTCATTGGATTTATTGAGATAGTGGGTTGGGTTGGGTTGGTCGGAGTATTGGGTTGACTTGATTATTGTATATGGGTTGGGCTGGGTTAGCAAAAAGAGTAAGGGTGTGTCATGACATTAAATTGAAACCAACTCGCATGTTCTTTTTATGGCATCATGACATTGTTGTGACATATTCGATGATGCTCCAACATTGTTAATGGTTCATGACACTAGGTTAGGTCTATTACTATCTTGGGTGAAAGATTTGGCTTAGAGGTTGAAACATTGGAGGAGCCTTTATATGTGAATTCTCCCTTAGGAGCTAGAGTAGTGGTCCCAATTACTTTGGATAGTTGAGTTTTATGTGCCTCCTCCTCCAATTCCTCCGATTGCACCGGTGAAGAGTATGGATTTACCAACTGGTTATGATCTTCCAATGGCTTCCAAGGAGTCGCACGCAGATGAGGGTCATATTTGATATTATTTCTGAAGCTAGGATTCCTATGGCATCCATTCTGATCATGACCAATTACCCCGCACTTATAATAGTAATCTCCAAGTCTTTCGTATTTCAGTGTGATAAGCTTATCAAGGAGATCTTTCCTTGGTAACCAGAAATGGGTTTAGAGTGGTTTTGTTAAATCAATTTCAACTCTAGTCTGGATATAGTTCTTCCATCTGGTTTTTTAATGAAGAAGTTGCTCTATCATCTCAGGAGATCCCAGTGTCTGAGCAATCATTAAAGCGTTTTCCTTAGTTATCATTTCTGGAGGCACATCATGGGCTTGAATCCAGAATGGGGATGGGGTGATATCTATTTCATTGATTGCAATACCTAGAGTCCATTGCTTCAACACCATGGGTTGGCCTTTGACAATCCATAAACATTAGTTAAGAATTCCAAGCTTATGTTCCTTATCGAAAATAGGAAAATAAAGATACCACTCTCACCTTCTAAGATTTGGACCTTTTTGTTCATGTTCCATGCCCTTTCTAAGATATTCTTAATGGCATTCTTGTTGATTTTCTTACTGGAGTAGATTTTTCCTACAAGACGAGAATGGTCAAGAATGGTAGATGTATTTGTATCTGGCTGAAGTTTGATTAGGAGTGGCATAGGTGGCGATTCTTCATTCGGGTCATTCATGTCAGTATTGTGTGAATGGTCTGGTTTATTATAGTTATAGATATTGGTGTATATTAAGGTTGGTTCTTGGTAAGGTTATGGAGAATAACATAGGAAGTTAACATAGTAGTTGTTGCAGTGTAGTTGTATGTATTTTTGCACCATAGTTGAATAGAGAATGAGGAGGAGGGATTTGACAAGTTGATGTTAGTGAGTTCAGTAACTATAACGGTGGGCAATAAGATCAAGAAATGGTGATGGTGGGGGATAGATGGGGGCAGTGGAGATAAGGAATGGTTGGGAACGATGGATGGGGGGAGTGCATATGAGGGGTGGTTGGGGATGATGGGTGGGGTAGTGGAGATGAGGAGTGGTTAGGGACGATGGAGATATTCTGCTAGTTGGAGCAAAGACAGTACTCAGTCGCAAGTTCCACTATGAGAAGGAGAAGAGGAAGGTTCTATAGAGAGAAAGCATCCCACGAAATATGACCCGTCAAACTTGTTTCACTTTAATATATATAGAGAGATTTCGAAGCGTCAACGTTTGTTATATAATAGAACTTGTTCATCAATGGATGTTCCTCACAAAATAGTCATGAGAGATTTGGACTTGTTGCCATATCCAAATAGAGAGAGAGAGAAAAAGTTACAACATAGAGAGAATGACAAAGAGGGTCCTCGCTAGCATAGTTATTAGAAACGGACCAAACATTAAATAGGCAGAGGGATCAAGTCAACGAGTTATTGGTTAATTATTGGGTCAACTAATCGAACTAGTCGTATAATAAAAAAATAAAAACATAATAATTTAAGCTAAAAATTTAGTACTTTGGCCGAAAATGACAAATAAATCTATACTACTTTAAAAAGTGAGCATATTTGAAAAACATTTTTTTTTCACTTTTGCCCTCTAAGACTATAACTATGTCATCCTTATCCTTCAAAGTTAATGTCACACTAATTTTATTTTTCTCTTTTATCCTTAAACAATTATATAAAGACAATTATATCATATTTTTTAATTTAACTCTTACACCATTCATATTATAGGAAGAAATGACATATCTTTATGTATTTAATTATTCAATAATGATTAAATATGCAAATAACCCTTCATATATTTTCATTTTCATAATTATTTGTTTATCTATTTATGTATATATATCTATACTACTTCTAAAAGTACCATACAAAGAAAAACTTTTCTTTTTCTTTTTTTTTCCTCAAACAATTATATAAATATAATCATATCCTATTTTTAATTTAACTTTTAGACTATTCCTATTCTAAAAATAAATGTGTAGACTATTACAAGTTCAGTAAACCTCAAAAATTGTCAGACAAATGCCACCCTTTCGTCTATCTGTCTCTCCTCCTTTAATTATAACCGTTAATTATTTATTTGTTTCACCTACTTGCAGCTAATACACAAAGCCCGCAAGACCATACAAATTCTAGAAACAAATGTCAAGTTAAAGCCAATGCTTTGGTTACTACTGGCTGCAATTTGATTTGGATGCTCTGGCGTCCTTCACTAGTGTTTTTCTTTCATGTTTTCCCCTTTTTGTCACTGTGGCGACTGCAATGAACACAACTGAAGTGCCTATCAGGGGATGATTAATTGTGTTTGCGAGAATTGGAAAAGCCATATTCGACACGACAATGTGTGCTGGTGAGAATTGGAAAGGGAAGCCATTTCCACCACTTGTGGCCACTTCTTGTGTATCCTGGTGCTCTCTAAAAGATTAGTCGATTTTCAGGTGAAATTTGCAACTTCTGATTTGTTTTCTTGTCTCTGAATAGTTAAACATCAGCACTAATGACATGAAATAAAGGGGTACTGAGAAACAAGAAAAAGTAATTCCCTTATGAAAGGATAATGCTACCAAAATGAAAACTACCATATGCCTTGTTCTTTGAAATACCTATTTATGATTCTGCTACTTATTCATCTGTGTAGCAATTTTATTATTCTATTTTTTTTCCACCTGGTCTACTGCAGATGGCCATGGTGGGAATATCTCCATAAATTTGTATCCTTCATGATCTACTATATATATTTACATTCAAACCTGCTTTTTTACACATACATACATATTAATATATGTCATGCTAACATCCCCAATTATGATGTGGCTCGGGTATTAAGTTGAATAGAGGAAAAAATGGTTAGGTATTTGGCTTTATATGATTTTTCTAAAAAACAAAAATAAGCTTCAATTGTATTATTATTATTATTATTATTTTTGTGTTGTTGCTATTTTAGTATAAATTGTGACCTTCTACTGGCGCGTGGTTGCTTTTTCTTTATCTTGTTCCATCTATTTAAATAATTTATTGCAATTTCTCTCCCTTTAAACTTTAATTTTGAATATTGCTAATCTTTTTATCTTTTGCATTGGAGCTCTGTATGTCATATGGTTGGACACGCAAAGAAAGGAGAGTCATTGTCAGATAAGATAGTGGAGAAGCCTCACAATTATGATTTTTAATCTTTGGACTCAAATTTGCTGAAGAAGCCTACTTCTCTGACATTAGTTAAGGCCACGATGTAGCTGCTGTTTAGGAAGGAGAAGCCAATTCACAAGGTCTTCAGTTGTGAAAAATGTACAATTACCATCTCACAAGGAAGTTGCCTTGCAGGTAGAAATATTGAGGATTTTCTCTCTATTTTGTTTTCCAATGATTTTTTTTTTTTGCATCCGGGAAACAAATAAATAGTGTGTATCTGTAAAGCTTAAAATTGTTTGATGCAGACTTGACCCTGGCTATTGCAGTCTGAGTTTCCATATTACGAGAGAAATTTGACGTACTGTGATAAATGTAATATATTTGATTAAGTTCACTTTGTTGTTCATTTGATATGTTTGATAAATTCAGTTTGAGTTGACGGAATGGTGTCTTATTATCAAGTTGCTGGTACCACAATCCTTTATCTAGAAATTTCCTTTATGGTATGTATTACTTTATGTTTTATGAACGATGACGGGTTCTTTCCCCTCCGGCCTTTTTTTTTTTTATCAGACCCTTCCATCTTTCAAACCAGCCTTTTTCCCATCTCTATGTGTTTTATGGTAGTGTTGCCTCTGTTAATTTCATTTGTGGGTCATGCGACCAAAGAAAAATAGCTCACACTACTGCTTTATGGTCATCAAATGGCAACTTCAAGAAACTTGCTTATAGGTACACCCTTTGACCTTTTGCTATGTTCTAAATGGATTATATAAAAAAAGTATGATATGATTATGTTTTCAGTTAGTAACTAAATCACTGATCTTCCCTAGGATACTAAGATCAAACCCATTCTTCTCCCACGAGGCTCGTGCTCTTCCCTGACTTCTCTTTTCTTTTTAATCCACGCTCTACTTTCTTCATATGAATGTTTGTGGGGGTGGATTCCATACATTGCTCTTTCACTCATCATCTTGGTGTTTACTTTAACTTTTTTTTAATCCTAATTGCAAGGTTAGTTGTTCTAGATGTTTATTGTGAGAATAATCGAATATGCATTGTTGTTGAACATACTTGAGAAGCTCTCTAGGCAATATTACACAACATTTTTGGCACATTCTACTGCCTATTTTATCCTACAGTGATCGTAAGTGCAACAAATAGTAAATACATTGTTAGATCAAATGCATGTGTTGTTTTTATAAGCTACAACATAAGGTGTGACGCCCCAAAATCCGGGGGTCCCGTTGATAACCCATCAACCTGCGGAAACATCCGTGGATATCGCTCAACCCGACACCACATCAAGAGTATCTTTAAGCCGGGATTATAACCCATAATGAAAATTCGGTTTAACATTCATTTAAAGTCTCATACACCGTGGTTTGTACCCCATTCGGGTCCACTTTAATCATTTAAAGGAAGGAAATTCAAAGCCCAAAGATTTGGCAACACATTTAAAAAATTTCAGATTTTTGGACTGGCTACCGGTAGCTGTTTATCGGCTATCGGTAGCCGAAACATTCTGGAGTTACGACTACCTGTTGTCTACCGGTAGCCGAAACCTTCTGGAGTTACGACTACCTGTTGTCTACCGGTAGCCGAAACCTTCTGGAGTTACGACTACCTGTTGGCTACCAGTAGCTGATACACACTGGACAGTCGACTACCGGTAGTTACCCATTGACTACCGGTAGCTGCTGCCCAGATTTGCTTTTTTGCTCCATTTTTCATTTCCAATTCATCCTAACTCAATTCCACATCATCCAAGACATGTACAACTATATTTTTTACATTTTGCACAAGATCCATACACGACTATTACAATCTATCCCATACAAATATAATTCAAAAAGGGAATGAAATAAGTTTGTTTATACAAAATTTACATGTCATAAACCATTGTAAAACAAAAGGTTTACAAAATCTTGAGATAAGGCCACACTTAGGCCCCCTTCACCCTTGATGCTCTCCATGGGAGCCAATCGCCGGTGTAAACCCGACACCTAAAATTGTTTCCCGTATAGGGTGAGCACAACGCCCAGTAGAAAACTTCCTACGGAGGTTACTCCCCCCTAGATGCTCATGCTCATGTAATATTCACATACAACATGTAATCAATCATTCCACACACACTATGCATTCAATGTTGGAATGCAACAATGTCATGCAATGAAATGAGATGAAAACTCATTCATGCAACCCATTCCGAGTCCTCACCGACTCCCTCAACACAATGCAATGCCAATGTGTGATGACCCGTCTATTGACGGAGAAAAACCTTCCAATGATCATTTGAAAAGAAATCATGTTTTCCCAAAACCGGATCATTGTTGGAAGCTACCCATTGAATGGGTGTTTTTATAACAAAAACCCTTGTGTCTTTGTTGGGCAACGGATCTTCGGAATCACACCGCTGGTTCCGTACACCGTGTCACTTTTCTGGAATTGCACCGCCGGTAAGTGACTGAACCAAGTGGTTCCGGGTTTTTCACCCGAGGGAGTGTCTAACCCTACTTGCTACACCCGACACAAGTTTTTCCATGCAACCATGCGACTCAGTCGAAACTTCGTTCCAACATTCCCGAGCCCATCCACCAAGCACCAAGAATGGTGATTGATTAATCATGTATAACATGCACACACACCCACTCATATCTATGGATGCGATATCCCCGTGCAAATGCAATGTGATGTTCCATTGCACACAGAATAATGCTCAATATGCTCATGACAAACATATAAACATTTCCAATACATCAATGGCAATTATATCAAAAGCACATAACTACCATATCTCATTATGTTCAATATATCATTTCATGCATATATCAACAACACTCTTCATCCAACAACCATATCCTAAGCATATGATTTCACAATCACCCAAGCATGTTATAACATAGCATCATGCAAGTAACACACACAACTTCACCTAGGCATTTTATCAAACACCTAGTAGTCATTAAAGTCATGTTTTCACATAACACATTCCAAGCAACCATATAGCTCAAATTTCACCAAGTTATAAGAGGAACCACATGGAACTCCTATGTAATAAAATCAAGCTAGAAGTTAGCCTAGGCCAACTCTATGCTCCCTTTTCCATTACCATAATTATAGACATATATATAATTCAATACATATGCATATATAACTTTTAACCCTTAGTCTACTAACACCTAAGGTAAGAATAATCCCAAGTAGGAATAATCCTACCTCAATAGAGATGTAGGCAACCTCAATGCACCAAAACCAACCCAAAGTCTTTGATTTCCAAAATTTCTCCCTTTGAATATTCGGTGAAACGCCTTGTTCTTGGTACGTAGTCGAAGCCCTCGACGAGTAGACGAACTTTAACTCTTGGACTATAGCCTTCCAACCAAAGGAACTTGGTGGGTCTTGAAGAAGAAGGGTAGAAAATTAGGTTTCTCTTTTCTCTCTCCTTTTTCTCTCCAACGTGTGAGCTCAGCCGGCCAAGAGAAGAAGAAAATCTGATTTTTCAGATATTTCGGCCCCTATTTATAATTTTAAATGTGTGGTCTACATCGCACCGCTCGTTTATTACTTTCGGGTCCGTTTTTCGTCCCGAAACGACTCATTAAGTCCCGGATTAAGTCCAAATAAATTTTATTGGCACATTAATCCAATTATAAGGAATTTTAATATTTCTCATTTTTGAGGACCTTTAAAAGGTCAATCGCCACGCAGTCGTCTCGATTTACGTGCAAAAATCTGACTATCTCGGAATTTAACGATATTTCTGGTGGTCACTAGATTTCGCGTTACGAATCCAATGGCGCACTCCGTTCCCTCCTTCGAGGTCTAGAACATATGTATTTTAATACGTGCAGTAGTGGCAAATTACCATTTTGCCCTTTTTCAGAAAAAGTTCAAATTTTCCCGGGTTTCACATTCTTCCCCCCTTAAAAGAATTTCGTCCCCGAAATTTACGTACACATACACATTTAATAGCATGCATATGCAACAAGTAATATATACCCAAAGTGATGATACCAAGCTGTAAGTATGAAAATGTACCTATATCCTCAAACAGGAAAGGGTAATTAGCACGTATGGTGTCCTCACGCTCCCATGTTGCCTCCTCTACTCCCCGGTGCTGCCAAAGCACCTTCAACAGCCGCACGGTCTTGCCTCGCAAAACCTGTTCCCGGCTATCCATGATACGCACCGGTCCCTCCTCGAAGGTCCCATCAGTATCAACCACAAGCTCGCCCCAATCCACCACATGAGTAGGATCTGGGGTGTACTTCCGGAGCATAGAGACATGGAATACTGCGTGAACACCTGCTAAATCAGGCGGTAACGCCAACCGGTAAGCAACTGCACCAACCCTCTCGAGTACCTCGAAGGGCCCGATATATCTCGGAGACAGTTTTCCCCGCTTGCCGAACCTGACCACTCCTCTCGTAGGCATAACCTTCAAGAATACGTGATCTCCCACCTCAAACTCTAGAGGTCGCCGCCGTCTGTCGGCATAGCTCTTCTGCCTGCTCTGCGCCGTGAGAAGACGCTTCCGTATCAAATCCACCTTCTCTGAGGTGTCTTTAATCAACTCTGGACCCGTAGAGGGTCTCTCTCCAACCTCCGTCCAACAAACCGGAGATCTACAAGGCCTCCCATATAATGCCTCATAGGGTGCCATCTGTATGCTCGCCTGATAACTATTGTTATAGGCAAACTCTACCAAGGGTAAGTGATCTTCCCAGCTTCCCTTGAGGTCTAGGACGCATGCCCGCAGCATGTCCTCTAGTGTCTGGATAGTCCTCTCTGACTGACCATCCGTCTGGGGATGAAAAGCAGTGCTCATCATCAACTGAGTCCCCACAGCTTGCTGGAAACTCTCCCAAAAATGAGATGTGAATCTGGGATCCCGATCCGATACGATAGATACGGGCACCCCATGCAATCGGACAATCTCTCGTATATATAACTTGCAGAATTCCTCCAATGTGAAGGTCATCCGCACAGCCAAGAAGTGTGCCGACTTCGTAAGCCGGTCCACTATCACCCACACCGCATCATGTCCCCGCGATGTCCGTGGCAAGTGAGTCACAAAATCCATCGTGACATGCTCCCACTTCCACTCAGCTACCTCCAAAGGCTGGAGTAATCTCGCTGGTCTCTGGTGTTCAGCCTTCACTTGCTGACATGTGAGACATCTACCAACAATTTCACCAACTTGTCTCTTCATCCCACTCCAATAATACTGGCGACGAAGATCATGATACATCTTCGTGCCCCCTGGATGAACCGCAAAACGGGAACAATGAAATTCCCTAAGAATCTCCTCCCTTAGATCTGGAGATTGGGGAACCACAATCCTTCCCCTATACCGAAGACTACCATCCAAATGAATGGCCCAGCCCTCGTCACCTGTACCCGACTGCACCCGGTCCTTAATGGACACTATCTCTGGGTCTTGCCCCTGAGACTCAATCACTCTGCTCAGTAGGGACGGCGTAGCCACCAAACTTCCCAAGGTACCCTGAGCCTGCCCCATGTAATGTAGCCCAAACTGTCCCACAGTTTCGAGCATTTCCCACTCCCGGGAAGCCATACTAGCCAAGACTCCCCTTGACTTCCGGCTAAGTGCGTCAGCCACCACATTTGCCTTACCAGGATGGTAATGCAACGTGAAGTCGTAATCTTCCAGAAACTCCATCCATCTGCGTTGCCTCATGTTGAGGTCCCGCTGTGTAAAGATGTACTTCAGACTCTTATGGTCTGAAAACACCTCAAACTGCTCACCATACAGGTAGTGGCGCCAAGCCTTCAAGGCAAAGACAATAGCCGCCAACTCCATATCATGCGTAGGGTAATTCTGCTCGTGGTTCTTTAACTGTCGAGAACCATAAGCCACGACCCTCCCGGACTGCATCAACACACATCCGAGCCCGTCCTTAGAGGCATCACAATAGACTGTGTACCTCTGTCCCCTTTCTGGGACTATCAATATAGGAGCTGAAGTAAGCCTCCTCTTCAACTCCTGGAATGCCTTCTCGCAAGAATCATTCCACTCAAACTTAACCTCCTTCCGAGTCAACTTCGTCATAGGTGCAGCTAACCTAGAGAAGTCCTCGATAAACCGCCGATAATACCCAGCCAATCCCAAGAAACTGCGTATCTCGAAAACTGACTTCGGCCTCTTCCAATTCATCACCGCCTCGACCTTCTCCGGGTCTACGGATACACCCGAAGCCGACACTACATGTCCCAAAAACTTCACCTCAGTCAGCCAAAACTCACACTTGCTGAACTTGGCATACAACTGATGGTCTCTCAAGATCTGAAGAACGATCCTCAAGTGACCCTCATGCTCCTCCTCAGACTTGGAATAGATCAAGATGTCGTCAACAAAGACTACGACAAATTGATCAAGGTAGGGTTGGAACACCCTATGCATGAGATCCATGAATGCCGCCGGGGCATTCGTCAATCCGAAAGGCATGACAGTAAACTCGTAATGCCCATACCGCGTTCTGAACGCCGTCTTAGGGATATCTGCCTCCCTAACCCTCAACTGATGGTAACCGGTACGTAGATCTATTTTGGAGTAGACCCGCGCCCCTCTCAGTTGATCAAACAAGTCATCAATCCTCGGCAAAGGGTACCTGTTCTTGATAGTAACCCTATTTAACTGCCGGTAATCTATGCAGAGTCGAAGGGTGTTGTCCTTCTTCTTTGCAAATAACACCGGAGCGCCCCATGGTGAGGTACTCGGTCTAATGAACCCCCGGTCCAACAATTCCTGCAATTGGACCTTGAGTTCTTGCAACTCAGCAGGCGCCATCCTATGTGGAGTCATAGAAATGGGCGAAGTGCCAGGATGTAACTCAATGGTAAAGTCTACATCCCTATGTGGAGGTAATCCCGGTAATTCATCCGGAAAAATATCCTCGTATTCACAAACCACTCGAGGTAGACCCAACTCCTGCCTCTCCTCGTTCTCTAGGGTAAGACTTGCTAGCCAACCCATCAACTGCCCGTGCCATCGGGAGTCATACACCCCTTGGGGTAAAGCACCATGCTTGTCCCCCTGGAACTTGAAACAAACACCCTCAGGCGTATAAGCAGTGACCCTCTTCCGATCACAGTCAATAACAACACGGTGTGCCGTCAACCAATCCATTCCTAGGATGACATCGAACTCCGACATGTCCATGACCCTAAGGTCAACGGTGAGTAGAATCCCAGAGATCTCTAACTCACAGTCCCGACATATCTGACCAACCCTCACCCTAGCATCTAGGGGAGAACTCACATGCAATGGCTCCTCCAAGGTCTCAGCCTCTAAGCCCAAGTCTTCCACACAAGATGCAGCAATAAATGAATGTGATGCACCAGAATCAAATAATACCCTAGCCCATAAGTGAGAGAGTAGAAATGTACCCTGTATCACCGATTGGTCTGCTGGCTCGGTCTGAGGTATCATGGCGTAGACACGCCCCTGGGTTCCCGAAGTACCGGCTTGTGAGCCCTGTCCTCGGCCTCGACCCAAACTCTGGCCCATCTGGCCTGATTGCGTGGCACTCGCACGTGATGTAGTAGGGGTCTGTGCAGCACCCTGGAACTGGTACTGGCTTCCCTGGCCCGTAGTGGGGTAGGGAGGAACATAAGGTGTCTGTGTGTGCCCCACTGAAGACTGGGACTGGGATGCCCCATAACTCTGGGATCCCTGCCTCTGAGGACAATCCCGCTTCATGTGCCCCGGTTGGTGGCAATGATAGCAAGTCCGTTGGTCTGCCTGGTAGGAAGGCCTCTGATTTCTCCCACCTTGGGAGGATTGACCCTGGCCTTGGCCTTGATAGCCGCGGTTCTACCCTTGCTGTCCCTGCGGAGTAGAAGTCCTCTGCCTCTTCCCCGTACTAGAAGAAGAGGATGGTCCCTCCTTCTTCTTGTCCTTAGTACCACCCTCGCGAATATTCCTCGCGTCATCCACCTCACGTTCAATTGCCATAGCCGTCGTGATCATTAAATCCAGATCTTGTAGGAGAAGACCTACAATTTTCCCCCGAATGGAAAGCTTCAAGCCTTCCTCAAACCTTCTTACCTTAGCCACAGCTGTGGCTACGTAATCATCGGCGAAACGTGCTAGTTCCGTGAACTTCGCCACGTATTCCATCACCGTCATGGTTCCTTGTTTCAATTCCAGAAACTCCCGGGCCTTTGCATGTCGCATGGCCGGTGGAAAATACTTGCCCATGAAGAGCTCCTTGAACTCTTCCCATGTCATAGTCTCAAGGTTTTTCGAGCCCGAGACCCAATCCCACCACACTTGGGATTCTCCTTCTAGCTGGAATGTAGCTAGTGTTATCTTACTGGCGTCGGAAGTGATTTCCATTGCCTTCAAGATCTTCGTAACTTGCCGGAACCAATGGTCAGCCACCATAGGATCCGCCCCTCCCTTAAAAACTGGAGGTTTATGTGCCTTGAACTGTTGGAGGTTACTCATACCTCCTCGGTGTGCAACCGTAGCTGCCATCATGCCCATAGTCTCATTAAAGGCCTCTTGATCGAAGGCCGGTGGGGGTTGATTTGTTCTCCCACCGCCTCGACGTCCCCTTCCTCGACTAGCCATCTACATTTGTCAGATAGCAAACAAGTCTCACAAAGTATCCCTAAATAGGGATCAAAATTTGAAACTTTGAGAATTCTTCTCATTGTCTCACTAGCAATGCTTATGCCACCCACTAGTAGACACTTATACCATGAACCACTCCGTCCATCCCTTATTCCGAACCCAAGGTTATGTTTTCTAACCTAATGTGTTCCTTTACATATACATTCTACCATGTATATAATTCACATGTCATGTAGCACATAATATATAGCAAACAAACAATTAACATGTAGCATTTAAACACATAAGATGAAATGTACTATGCATGCAATGGTCTAGACCCAATGCCCATCAAGCCCAAGGTTTATCGTAAACCTAGGCTCTGATACCAAGCTGTGACGCCCCAAAATCCGGGGGTCCCGTTGATAACCCATCAACCTGCGGAAACATCCGTGGATATCGCTCAACCCGACACCACATCAAGAGTATCTTTAAGCCGGGATTATAACCCATAATGAAAATTCGGTTTAACATTCATTTAAAGTCTCATACACCGTGGTTTGTACCCCATTAGGGTCCACTTTAATCATTTAAAGGAAGGAAATTCAAAGCCCAAAGATTTGGCAACACATTTAAAAAATTTCAGATTTTTGGACTGGCTACCGGTAGCTGTTTATCGGCTACCGGTAGCCGAAACATTCTGGAGTTACGACTACCTGTTGTCTACCGGTAGCCGAAACCTTCTGGAGTTACGACTACCTGTTGTCTACCGGTAGCCGAAACCTTCTGGAGTTACGACTACCTGTTGGCTACCGGTAGCTGATACACACTGGACAGTCGACTACCGGTAGTTACCCATTGACTACCGGTAGCTGCTGCCCAGATTTGCTTTCTTGCTCCATTTTTCATTTCCAATTCATCCTAACTCAATTCCACATCATCCAAGACATGTACAACTATATTTTTTACATTTTGCACAAGATCCATACACTACCATTACAATCTATCCCATACAAATATAATTCAAAAAGGGAATGAAATAAGTTTGTTTATACAAAATTTACATGTCATAAACCATTGTAAAACAAAAGGTTTACAAAATCTTGAGATAAGGCCGCACTTAGGCCCCCTTCACCCTTGATGCTCTCCATGGGAGCCAATCGCCGGTGTAAACCCGACACCTGAAATTGTTTCCCGTATAGGGTGAGCACAACGCCCAGTAGAAAACTTCCTACGGAGGTTACTCCCCCCTAGATGCTCATGCTCATGTAATATTCACATACAACATGTAATCAATCATTCCACACACACTATGCATTCAATGTTGGAATGCAACAATGCCATGCAATGAAATGAGATGAAAACTCATTCATGCAACCCATTCCGAGTCCTCACCGACTCCCTCAACACAATGCAATGCCAATGTGTGATGACCCGTCTATTGACGGAGAAAAACCTTCCAATGATCATTTGAAAAGAAATCATGTTTTCCCAAAACCGGATCATTGTTGGAAGCTACCCATTGAATGGGTGTTTTTATAACAAAAACCCTTGTGTCTTTGTTGGGCAACGGATCTTCGGAATCACACCGCCGGTTCCGTACACCGTGTCACTTTTCTGGAATTGCACCGCCGGCAAGTGACTGAACCAAGTGGTTCCGGGTTTTTCACCCGAGGGAGTGTCTAGCCCTACTTGCTACACCCGACACAAGTTTTTCCATGCAACCATGCGACTCAGTCGAAACTTCGTTCCAACATTCCCGAGCCCATCCACCAAGCACCAAGAATGGTGATTGATTAATCATGTATAACATGCACACACACCCACTCATATCTATGGATGCGATATCCCCGTGCAAATGCAATGTGATGTTCCATTGCACACAGAATAATGCTCAATATGCTCATGACAAACATATAAACATTTCCAATACATCAATGGCAATTATATCAAAAGCACATAACTACCATATCTCATTATGTTCAATATATCATTTCATGCATATATCAACAACACTCTTCATCCAACAACCATATCCTAAGCATATGATTTCACAATCACCCAAGCATGTTATAACATAGCATCATGCAAGTAACACACACAATTTCACCTAGGCATTTTATCAAACACCTAGTAGTCATTAAAGTCATGTTTTCACATAACACATTCCAAGCAACCATATAGCTCAAATTTCACCAAGTTATAAGAGGAACCACATGGAACTCCTATGTAATAAAATCAAGCTAGAAGTTAGCCTAGGCCAACTCTATGCTCCCTTTTCCATTACCATAACTATAGACATATATATAATTCAATACATATGCATATATAACTTTTAACCCTTAGTCTACTAACACCTAAGGTAAGAATAATCCCAAGTAGGAATAATCCTACCTCAATAGAGATGTAGGCAACCTCAATGCACCAAAACCAACCCAAAGTCTTTGATTTCCAAAATTTCTCCCTTTGAATATTCGGTGAAACGCCTTGTTCTTGGTACGTAGTCGAAGCCCTCGACGAGTAGACGAACTTTAACTCTTGGACTATAGCCTTCCAACCAAAGGAACTTGGTGGGTCTTGAAGAAGAAGGGTAGAAAATTAGGTTTCTCTTTTCTCTCTCCTTTTTCTCTCCAACGTGTGAGCTCAGCCGGCCAAGAGAAGAAGAAAATCTGATTTTTCAGATATTTCGGCCCCTATTTATAATTTTAAATGTGTGGTCTACATCGCACCGCTCGTTTATTACTTTCGGGTCCGTTTTTCGTCCCGAAACGACTCATTAAGTCCCGGATTAAGTCCAAATAAATTTTATTGGCACATTAATCCAATTATAAGGAATTTTAATATTTCTCGTTTTTGGGGACCTTTAAAAGGTCAATCGCCACGCAGTCGTCTCGATTTACGTGCAAAAATCTGACTATCTCGGAATTTAACGAAATTTCTGGTGGTCACTAGATTTCGCGTTACGAATCCAATGGCGCACTCCGTTCCCTCCTTCGAGGTCTAGAACATATGTATTTTAATACGTGCAGTAGTGGCAAATTACCATTTTGCCCTTTTTCAGAAAAAGTTCAAATTTTCCCGGGTTTCACATAAGGTGGTGCCACTAGCTGTTGAGGAGCTATTAGAGTACAAGAATGCTATGACACTTTGAATTTATGTACTTCGAGATGAAGGAAAGGGCTCTTTTTTATTAGTAATAGTATATGCGAATCTTTTTCAACTGAGATAACATATGCTAATTGAGATAAATCGTTAATTTTTACATTAGCATTAGCTCTCCCAAAAACACAAGTATAAAGTGATAATAATAAATAGAAACACCAAATATTCCTTAGTTTTGAAATTGAAAAAGAACCAATATGCATAAATGAAATCTTGATCATAATAATGAATTAGTATTAAGCAAAATAACATTATAAAAAAGGTAAATTTATATAGATAATTAAAAAAAAAAGATGGTGCACAACTGAAGCAGAATTGTTGCGTTTCTTGTTGATTGTATTATCACTAAATCTAATTTTTCATAAACTTAACCCCCACCTATCAATGGCCAATGAAATTAACTTGGTTGGTAATAATAATGAAGGGTTGGTGGAAGTACTTACCACCTAGCAAAGTCCAAAAATTAAAAAATGGTGTCAAAGGAGGGTGAAGTGAAGATTATAAACTTTTTTTTTTTAAAGTTGGTGTAGGGTCTTTTGAAATCTCAATTTGCATTGCAGAATAAATAGGATAGTATATACCATTTTATTGAAATAATTATTATCATGGTTTATTATTTTTTATCTTGGTTTTTTATTGAGCGCTAGAAGAAAAAATATTACAGTATTCTATCGATATATGATGCTCAAAATAATTCACGTGCAACGCATGTGTGCATCAACTAGTATAGGTAAGTGAAAAAATAATAATTAATCCAAAACTTATTTGTCACAAAAAAAACATAGACAAAAACGGAATACCATATAGAAAAAAATTTCATGAAAAATAAAATTTTAAAACTTTCTTTTAATGAAAAAAACATGTAACAGTGTTGTTGCATGATATGTTAAACACAAATAATTAAGCTAAACATGCATTTGGAAGGAGAGGTGGTCAGTGGTCTATCGATCATTGAGTGAGACGAGACACAAAGTCAAAAAGAGAGAGAGAGAGATATGGGGGAGAAAGAGGACTCAGAGGAGAGGAGAATACACAAAGATGCAGAGACACATACGCAGAGAGAGAGAGAAAGAGAAAGAGAAGAGACTCAGATGAGAGGAAAACACGCAGAGACGTAGAGAGTCATAGAGTGAGAGAGAGACGACAATTGAGTGGGTCTTTGGAAAGAGAGGCATCTATCGGTCCGTGACTGTGAGTGAGAGAAAGGAGAAGACAATTCAGGGCAAATTTGTCCAATTTATGTTTTTATAATACTCACGTTAGAATTGTCGGTTCCTCAAATCATTGGTGGAGCCACTTGAGGAACGGGGGCACGGGTCCATCTTGAATTTTTTTTAAAAATATATTATTTATGTATATTTTAAATAATTGTAAGTATATTTAAGTATGTCCACTCTATCATTTTGTGTTCTATCAATTAGTATAATTTCATAATTAAATAATTATGAATTTATCGACACTTTATGGATATATCTAGATAAATTTTTGGCATATCAAACTTATTTTTTAAGCTATACATATTATGAAAATTAGGTTGAATAACTGAATGAGTGATTAATGACTAATAGTTTGATTTGTTATATAGAGAAAAACTATACTATCTGATGATGCACAAAAGTGTCTCCGTGCAAGATCAACAGTCAAGTATACGAACGGGTGTAATTAATGAGTAGTAAATAGGCAATCAGTGACAGATCAATGACAAAGCAGTAAATAAGAGATCAACACAAGAGATTTATAGTGGTTCGGTCTCGGATGACCTACGTCCACTCTCTGGAATGGCAGCGGTGGCCGGTGTTCTTTATTGATGAATAAGGGTACTCCGGAGAGTTACAGTGCTTCTAGAAAGAGAGCAGTGTGTGTGAGGGTAAGTGTATGGGTTTCAAGGTATGCCGAGGCTCTTAGATGTGTGTCGAGGTATTCCCTGGTCTCCTTCACATGGAGAGGATTTACATTTATATAGGTTGAGAGAGGCGGTGAGGCGGTCGCTGTAATTTAGCAAGTACAGTTTTGGTAGGACTCTACCATTTTGGAAGGTTCTATTTAGGTAGGACTCAATCTTCTCAATCTTTATCCCGGTATTCTCTCCCTCGTGCTCCTATTTAGTCGGAGGAGGTCCTGAGCTGGACTGGACCCTTTCCTGATCTTGAGATTGGACCCGGAGTTCATTTGGGGTCGTACAGAACTGAAAGAAGACGAAGCAGGACGAACCAGGGGAGCCTGCACTGGGCGGCGCCCATATGGAGCCAGGTGGGCGGCGCCCATATGGAGCCAGGTGGGCGGCGCCCAAATGGAGCTAGGTGGGCGGCGCCCACTTGGGTGTCCTGTAGCTTCTCTCCTAGTGTCTTGGTGAATTGGGTTCAGTGTGGGTCAGCCCAACTTCAATTCGGGAGTTTCTTTGGGCTTCTTTGGTTCACTTTATTTGGGCTTTGGCTCGGTAGAATTCGGACTCGTCATTTGCCCCCCATGCTCCGAGCCTTTGATTTTTTTTTTTAAAAGCGGGGGATCGAGGGCATGTGCTTCATTTCCCGAAATTTTTCCAAATGGTGTTCTTCCGAATTTGTTCAAGAAGCTAAACCCACTTGGCTTCCTCAAGAAAAGTAGTAAGGCTTCTTCTAGAAGCTTTGTAAGGCTTCCTCTCCAAGTTTTGTAAGGCTTCTTCTAGAAGCTTTGTAAGGCTTCCTCTCCAAGGCACTCCTACTCTATTCAAAGAGCTCACTGTTCATATTTGTTTCTCATCTCATTCCCCCTCCTCCATTACTTCCTCTCATTACTTGAAAGCATGAGGACTAGGGGCTCATTCAAGTATAAGGGTCTCCATGTTGAAAGTTCCCATGAGGGAGGCATGGTGGGCGGCGCCCATAGGGAAGGCATGGGGGGCGGCGCCCATGAGGAAGGAGAGGAGGGCGGCGCCCATGGTGCCTCGGCAGGCGGCGCCCATGGTGCCTCGGCAGGCGGCGCCCATGGGGAGAAGGAAGTGGGCGGCGCCCATGGTGGCAGTCCAGGCGGGACCCGTGAGGAGAGGGGAGTGGGCGGCGCCCATGGTGGCAGTCCAGGCGGCGCCTGTGAGGAAGAAAGAGTGGGCGGCGCCCATGGCGGCAGTCCAAGCGTCGTGCTTCGCGGCTCAGGCGGAGGGGATGGGCGGACTGACGGGAATTCTGTGGGCGGCTCCCCTTTGGGCTTCGGCCGTTTTGGTGCCTGTTCTCGCGGTGGCTTCGGTGCAGCGCCAGTAACCAATGGGAGACCCTTTGGTACCATCTGTGGGGGGTCAGGCGTGAGTTCGAGGATTTCAGATAATCCCTTTGGCATGCTTAGCGGGACGCTGCGTCTAGGCGAGCGGCAGAGTGGATCTCCAAGTGACGCAGAGGATGTCCGTTTTGGACCGGGCAGTGCCACAGGCACTTCAGGAGGCGCACAGGATGCATTGGACGGCGCCCCAGGCATGGTTCGGTCTCCTCCTCTCAAGTCCAGGAAACGACCGATCAACACCGCGGATGGTCCTGGCTCTCAAGGTAGGTTCCTGGTATTTCCTTTCTTCTTTCATCGGTACAGATGTTCTTTGTAATCTGAACATAGTTTTATCTCTTTATGAAACTCTACCCAGGTGAACGGGAGACTGCCAGGGATCCTGACGAAGGTTCGGCTGATGACGAAGGCAGTCGTTCCAAGGTAGCCTCTCTCTTTAGCTATTTTAAATATGACGAGGATATTTTAGAGTTGGTTTCTATGTACCGTATTCCTCCCTCGGTACTGTGCCGTCATGCGGAGGCTGATGAGTCAGCTTGCTGCGACTCCCCGGATGATATAGTACTTTATGAAGGGGCCTTAGAGGCGGGTCTGAGGTTCCCGATTTCCGGGCCCATATGTCGGGTCTTGGAGCGTCTTTCATTAGTTCCTGGGAAGCTGGCTCCGAATGGTTGGAGAGTTTTGCTAGCTTTCTTTACACTGTGGCGGTTGACACACGGAGCTGGTGCCCCTCCCCCGATCGAGGAGTTCCTGGTTACTTATATACTTCTGGAGAACCCCGCTCCACACCAGGGGTGGTACCGATTTTCCCCGAGGTTAGGGAAGAGGAAGTTTATCACTGGGCTTACCTCCAATCATCATAACTGGAAGAAGAAGTTCTTTTTTGTTGGGGGCGAGTGGGCCTCCGAGTCCGATCGCGCCAGAGTGCCTACCAGTTGGAGTACGATTCCGAAGACTAAGCTGGGTAAGGATTCTAACTTTTGGCTTCTGCTTTGATTGTCAAGTGTAACCGTGTGCTTATTCTTACGATGATTGTTCCCTTGCAGCTCCGCCAACCCTCACCGATGACCAGAAGTATCTACTTGAGATGGTCCTAAACAACCCAACTAGGGAGCACTCTGAGATCATGTCAGCAGTTGGTTGTTCCACAGCCTCCTTGAGACCAAAGAAGAAAGGTATTTGACCATCGAGCAGTCCCTTTGAATAGACTGTGTGGTAGGATCCATTGGCTTACACTGGTTTTTTCTAGGCCCTCCACTTGTCAGGTCCTTTGTGGAAGAAGTGTGTGTCTCCAGGACAGTTCCTTCTCCTTCTCCTCCTGCCCCCAAGAGGGCGAGGAAAGATGCCCCTATCTCGGGTGGCCCTGCGGAGGCAGAGCCTGGCGAAGCTCTTCCTCCCACTCTGGCTGATATTTCGTCACCTCCGAGGGGTGGTCCTAGCGCAGTTGAGGCCGAGGTTCCGGCGCCATGTTCTACTAGGGCGGAAGGTCCACTTATTTCTCAGGGCACTGCCTCGTCGTCCATGCTTCATAATGTGGAGTTGGCAAAGGAAAGATTCTGTACCTTTGTGACTGGCGCTGAGGCTCGAGAGATAGCCTCCCTAGGTCCACAGGGAGTGGTCAACGCTGCCATGGAAAGCTTTGCTCGGGTATGTCTTACATTCCTGCTTTGCATATGGCTTTCTTTGGTATACCTTGGCCTAGTCCTTTTTCTCTCTTTGTTTTACCTTTGAATGTCGACAGGTGGCTGCTACCTTGCCTTACCTCTTCAACCATACTCTGACTATCGGGGATGTAGTCCAAGGTCAAGCGATGGAGAGGCAGGCGCGTGAGACTGCCGAGGATCAGCTTCGGCATGAGCGGCAAGCATGGGAGAATGCCGTGGAGCTAGCTCGACAAACGCGGGAGGATGTCGAGAAGCAACTGGAGCTCGAGCGGCAGACACGAGAGAGTGCTGCTGAGCAGTTGAGGCTGTCACAGGCGAAGGTTGCTCAGCTTGAGACTGACCTTCGAGTAGCACTTGAGAGAGCTGTCAGAGCGGAGGCCCAGAGGGATGCTGCTGAGAGGGCCAGAGCTAGTGCTTTTGTTGACGGCTATGAGGAGCTTAGGAGGAGGGCATTAGTAGCATATCCTTACAACGATCTTTCTGACCTCAAGCCTTATGATACCCCTGAGTCTGACGACGACGGTGATTATGTGAGTGGAGACAGTGAGGGTCCGTAGGAGTGCGACTCTTTGTATTTTTTGCTTGACAGACTATGTTTTAGCTTTTTCGTAGAAGCTTCTAGAATACTCTTTTGTAAAAGCTTCTAGAACACTCTTTTGTGGAAAGCTTCTAGAGTTTTGAATGAAACACAACCTTTTGAGAAAATACTAAGGAATTTTATTTCTTAATCCAAAGTGGATACTCGAAGAAAATCAACTAACATGAGAAATTGACTAAGGTAAAAAAGGCAAATAGTCTAAACAGTGGACACCGACTTATGACCTACTGCCCCCAGCTACTGATAGTATTTCTTTAAATGTTCTGCATTCCAGGGGTGGCCCAGGACCTTTCCTTCGAAATTCTGGATTCTGTAGGTACCTGGTCTGACTACCTCTATGACCGTGTAGGGTCCTTCCCAGTTGGGTCCCAGCTTTCCTTCTCTGGAGTCCTTGGTAGCCAGGATGACCTTCTTTAGGACCAAGTCCCCGGGTAAGAAGGAGCGAGGCTTCACCCTCGAGTTGTAGTACTTGGTCATGCGACGCTTGTACTCTGCATTCCTGAGCATGGCTATTTCCCTTTCCTCCTCTACCAAGTCGAGGTTGATGCGGAGACCTTCTTCGTTACTGGTAGGGTCATGGAACTGAATCCTAAGGGAGTGTACCCCGATTTCAACGGGTATCACAGCCTCTGTCCCATAGGATAGGGAGAATGGTGTCTCGCCTGTAGGACTTCTTGGTGTCGTCCGATAGGCCCATAGCACTCCTGGTAGTTCGTCTACCCACTTCCCTTTCGCGGCTTCGAGTCTGGCTTTCAAGTTGCGGAGTATGGTCCTGACAGTGACCTCCGCTTGGCCGTTTGCCTGTGGATGGGCGGGGCTGGAGTGGGGTTGCTTGATTTGGAGATCTGTACAGAAATTGTTGAGTAGTCTGTTATCAAACTGCTTGGCGTTGTCGCTTACAATTGCGTGTGGTACCCCAAAGCGACAGACCAGACTTCTCCATATAAAATCCTTTATTTTCTGGTCTGTGATCCTGGCTAGGGCTTCAGCTTCAGCCCACTTAGTGAAGTAGTCTATGGCGATGACCACGAATTTGCATTGGCCTCGGCTTACTGGGAGGGGACCCAGGATGTCGATCCCCCACATGGAGAAAGGCCATGGGCTCTGAATGGTGGTGAGCTCTTCAGGTGGTTGTCTGGACACAGTGGCGAAGCGTTGGCACTTGTCACACCTCCTGACAAAGTCTTTAGACTCTCTGATCATGGTGGGCCAATAGTATCCTTGCCTGACTGCTTTGTGGGCCAATGCTCGCCCTCCTGAGTGGTTTCCACATATACCCTCGTGAATTTCTCTCATGGCATAGTCTGCCTCCTCTGGTGTGAGACAGCGGAGTAGTGGGAGAGAATGGCTTTTCTTGTAGAGGGTATTCTGTAGGATGACGTACTTGGATGATCTAGTTCTCAACTTCCTGGCTTCCATAGGGTTGTCTGGGAGTGTACCCTCCTCAAGGTAGGCTCGGATGGGGGTCATCCAGTTGGACTCCGAGGATGTGCAGTGGACATCACCCTCTTGCGTTTTGAGGGTGCTGGGCTCGTACTGGTGACCTGTCAGTGCCGGGCCCATAAGCAGATTCGCAGAGGCGAACTTTGAGAGGGCGTCGGCCATGACGTTCTCTTCTCGAGGTACGTGGTTGATATGGAAACAGGTGAACTTTGTGAGCAGAGCTTGTACCACTGAGAGGTACTCCTGCATCCTTTCTTCCTTTGCTTCGAAATCTCCTCTAACTTGGTTGACTATGAGCTGAGAGTCACTGAAAACCGTAAGGTTGAGGGCTTCCATCTCCAATGCCAGCCTCAAGCCTGATGTAAGGGCCTCGTACTCAGCCTGATTGTTAGACGTGGCAAAATGGAGAGAGACGGCGTACTTCAACGGAGTACCATGAGGGCTGATCAGTACTAGTCCAGCTCCCCCACCCTCGTTGGTGGATGACCCA
This sequence comes from Ilex aquifolium, assembly GCA_951799425.1. Taxonomy (NCBI): domain Eukaryota; kingdom Viridiplantae; phylum Streptophyta; class Magnoliopsida; order Aquifoliales; family Aquifoliaceae; genus Ilex; species Ilex aquifolium. The sequence continues at coordinate 31,357,442 of OX637391.1, forward strand.
TCTACATAAAGCTTCCAGAAGGTTGTAGTGGGTGATGGGGAGGGAACTAACCTTGTAGGCGAAGAGGTTGGTGGCAATAGGCTACTGGATGACTCCTGATGAGAAAGGGGCGAGGCAGGAGGAGAGGACATCGCCTCGGGCAAGGTGGGCGGCGCCCTAGGTGTGGGGGGTGGCGCCCAGGCCATGGTGGGCGGCGCCCTAGGTGTGGGGGGTGGCGCCCAGGCCATGGTGGGCGGCGCCCTGGTCATGGTGGGCGGCGCCCTGGGCTGCTTGGCCTTCTGCTGCTCCTTCGAGCTGTCATGTCCTCCCAAGGCCGCGTCTGATTCAGTCTCCTGGTAGGTGGAGTCAGTGTGCACTGAGCGTACGGACGTAGGGACTTCTAGAACCTCTCCTTGAGATTCTTGTGAAGGTGTAGACTTCGTAGCTTCTAGAACCTCTCCTTGAGATTCTTGTGAAGGTGTAGACTTCGCAGCTTCTAGAACCTCTCCTTGAGATTCTTGTGAAGGTGTAGACTCTGCAACAAAATCTGCGAGTGCTTGTGCTTTTATGGCTGATCGTGGTTGATACTGCACATCGAACTCGCTCAACTCGATGGCCCACTTGAGTAACCGACCCGATACATCGGGCTTTCCCAGTATGCCCTTGAGAGGTTGATTCGTAACCACCCTGACGGTGTGGCTCTGAAAGTAATGGCGCAAACGTCTTGCGGCGGTGATAAGGGCGAGGGCCAACTTTTCCAATTCCGAGTACCTTACCTCTGCCCCTCGATATGCCCTGCTTACATAGTATATAGGCTTCTGGATGCCTCCTTCTTCTCTGATAAGGACAGAGCTGGCAGCAGAGGGCGAGGAGGAGAGGTAAAGGTAGAGGACCTCCCCTGGAACTGTATGGGAGAGTAGCGGTGGTGTGGCCAGGTAGGCTTTGAGCTTCTGGAAGGCTTCCTCAGCGTCTGGGCCCCACTGGAAAGACCTGCGGAGTATCTTAAAGAAAGGGAGACATTTATCAGCGGACTTAGAAACGAACCTGTTAAGGGCTGCTATTCTCCCATTAAGGCATTGGACCTCCTTGGTTGATGTGGGAGACTTCATCTCCAATACAGCTCTGATTTTGTCCGGGTTTGCCTCTATCCCCCTCTTATGGACCATGAAGCCCAAGAACTTTCCTGAGCTGACACCGAAGGCACACTTTTCTGGGTTCAGCTTCATTCTGTAGGCTCTTAGTACCTTGAAGGTCTCCTGGAGATGTGCTACATGGTCTACTGCAGCAGTACTCTTCACTAGCATGTCGTCAACATAAACTTCCATTGTCTTTCCAATCTGACTTTCGAACATGCTGTTCACGAGGCGCTGGTATGTGGCTCCAGCGTTCTTGAGTCCGAAAGGCATTACCCTGTAACAGTATGTGCCTCTCGGGGTGATGAATGAGGTCTTCTCCTGATCAGGGGGGAACATGCTGATCTGGTTGTATCCGGAGTAAGCATCTAGAAAACTTAATAGCTCGTGCCCCGCAGTCGCGTCGATGAGGAGGTCGATGCGGGGGAGAGGGTAGCTGTCTTTGGGACAGGCCTTGTTAAGTTCTGTGAAATCCACGCACAGGCGCCACTTCCCATTGGTTTTTGTGACCATGACCACATTGGATAGCCAGTCTGGGTAGGCTACTTCTCTTACTGATCCATTCACCAGCAACTTGTCTACTTCTTCTTCCATAGCTTGCCCTCTTTCAGTGCTTATACTTCTCAACTTTTGGCGGATAGGCTTATATCTGGGGTCAACGTTGAGTCGGTGGGAGGCTACCCCGGGGTCAATGCCCTCCAAGTCCTCGTGGGACCAGGCGAAGACATCTATGTTCTGCTTGAGGAAGTCTACTAAGGCAGACGCTAGCTCCTGGGAGAGTGAGGAGCCTATGTAGACCTTCCTTTCTAGAAGGTTGTCGTCTAGTACTACTGGTTGGAGCTCTTCTGCAGGTTCACCTCTCTCCAAGGTGCTATCATCCCTGGGGTCGAGTATCTCGATCTGGAGAGTCTCGTGCGGTCTCTTAGCCCTCATAGAGGCCACATAGCACTCTCTGGCTGAGACCTGATCTCCTCTTATTTCCCCGATCCCATTGCGGGTTGGGAATCGAAGGAGAAGGTGGTAGGTAGAGGGTACTGCCCTTAAAGCATTGAGAGCAGGACGTCCAAGAATTACATTATAAGCAGAAGGACAATCGAGTACAAGGAAATTTACCATTATGGTAGAGCTTCTAGAAGCAGTCCCTGCTGTGACAGGCAGAGTGATGGATCCCAAAGGCTGGACTCTTTCTCCCGAGAAACCTACCAAGGGAGTACGGACTGGTTGTAGCCTCTCTCTGCCGAGGTGAAGGCTGTCATAGGCAGTGGTGAATAGGATGTCGGCTGAGCTGCCGCTGTCGACCAGGACCCTCTTGACTTGGTAGTTGGCCACCATCAGAGTCAAGACTAGAGGGTCGTCGTGTGGGACCTGGATTCCCTCAAGGTCTCTATCTGAGAAAGAGATGACCTCCTCCTCCCCAAGTCGGGGGGTCTTCAATGGGCGAGAGTCATAAGTGTCTGTCTGTCTGGCTCTACGGGCGTGCATCTTCCTGGCGGAGTTGGAGTCACCTCCTCCTCCTAACCCTCCGGCGATGGTCTGAATCTCACCGAGGGGCTGTTGTCGCTCACGTTCTTCGTTCGGGGGAACTGGTCCTCGACCAGCCACATACTGTCTGAGATGACCCCGCTGGATAAGTTCCTCAATCTGCTTTTTTAGCTGGAAACAGTCATCCGTGTCATGTCCGTGGTCGCGGTGGAAGCGACAATATTTACTGGAGTTCCTCCGCTTGGGGTCAGACTTCATCTTTCCGGGCCAACGCACGGTTGGGTCATCCTGAATCTGGAGCAGGATGTGCTCCACTGAGGCGTTGAGTGGAGTGAATGGTTGTCGGTCTCTCGGGGGCAATGGCCCTAGACGGTCTTTTACTGAAACTCTGTCGGCTTTCTTCCTCTTGTTCTCGGTTTCCCTTCTATCTTCTCGGCTGTCCTTCCTTTTCTCCCCTCCCCGTGAGGACTCACCTCGTCGGGCCTTGGTGACGTCCTCGGCATTCATATACTTTTGTGCTCTGGTCAGCAGCTCGGGCATACTGGATGGTGGTTTCTTGAGAACCGAGAACATGAAGCTAGAGGAGCGGAGGCCGGCGATAAAGGCAGCTAAGGTTACCTTATCATCTGGCTCTTCGACCTGGAGGACCTCGTCATTGAAACGGGCGAGGTAGCTTCTGAGGCTTTCGTCCCTATCCTGCTTCATGGTGAGTAGGTGGGTAACTGGCTTCTGATGACGGCGTCCCCCAATGAAGTGGGAGACGAAAGACCTGCTGAGCTCTGCGAAAGAATGGACAGAGGACGGCTTCATCTTGGAGAACCACTGGCGAGCAGACCCCTTCAGGGTGGTAGGGAATGCTCTGCACATGATCTCCTCAGGCACGTTGTGGAGTTGCATGAGGGACTTGTAGGTGTCCAAGTGGTCCAGAGGGTCTTTGGTGCCGTCAAAGATCTCGATGTTTGGCATCTTGAACTTCGAGGGCAGTGGGTAATTTACTATATCAGCAGTAAAAGGAGAGTCAGTACGTCTTACCAAGTAGTCCAAGGTCTCCGGCGCCTGTGCCTTGATAGCATTGAGGGCATCACCCAGTTGGTTTTGCACCTCTCTGATCTTTTCGTCCCACTGATTAGGGACATCTTTGGTCAGGTATTGGCTTTCGTGATCTCCGTATTGGCTTTCTCCTACGTCCTCCTGAGCAGGCACATGCAAGGGGGGAATACGTGAACCCCCTGCGTGTTGAGGAGGGACTGCCGGAAGAGAGGCTCCTTGGGGTGGCCCTGGAGCATCATGGTGAGGGACCCCATGGTGGGGGGCAGTCTGGCGTCTAGAAGGGACAGGCTGTTCTTCTCGTAGTGGAGGGAGTGGGACTCCTCCTTGAGAGAGCATGAGTTGGATGATCTGTTGGTTCTGGTTCACCAACAGCTGCATAGTCTGGAGGAGTTGTTGTTGTCCAGTGGCGGGAGGAACAGTAGAAGGTTCCCCAGACCCGATGGGAGGGGGGACCTCCTCCTGGTGAGCCTGGTTGTTGTCTCCCGGTTGCTGGCTCATTGATCGGGTAGTGATTGCCATGGATTGAATGAGAGTAGGAAGGCTAGTCGTTCCCACAGACGGCGCCAAACTGATGATGCACAAAAGTGTCTCCGTGCAAGATCAACAGTCAAGTATACGAACGGGTGTAATTAATGAGTAGTAAATAGGCAATCAGTGACAGATCAATGACAAAGCAGTAAATAAGAGATCAACACAAGAGATTTATAGTGGTTCGGTCTCGGATGACCTACGTCCACTCTCTGGAATGGCAGCGGTGGCCGGTGTTCTTTATTGATGAATAAGGGTACTCCGGAGAGTTACAGTGCTTCTAGAAAGAGAGCAGTGTGTGTGAGGGTAAGTGTATGGGTTTCAAGGTATGCCGAGGCTCTTAGATGTGTGTCGAGGTATTCCCTGGTCTCCTTCACATGGAGAGGATTTACATTTATATAGGTTGAGAGAGGCGGTGAGGCGGTCGCTGTAATTTAGCAAGTACAGTTTTGGTAGGACTCTACCATTTTGGAAGGTTCTATTTAGGTAGGACTCAATCTTCTCAATCTTTATCCCGGTATTCTCTCCCTCGTGCTCCTATTTAGTCGGAGGAGGTCCTGAGCTGGACTGGACCCTTTCCTGATCTTGAGATTGGACCCGGAGTTCATTTGGGGTCGTACAGAACTGAAAGAAGACGAAGCAGGACGAACCAGGGGAGCCTGCACTGGGCGGCGCCCATATGGAGCCAGGTGGGCGGCGCCCATATGGAGCCAGGTGGGCGGCGCCCACTTGGGTGTCCTGTAGCTTCTCTCCTAGTGTCTTGGTGAATTGGGTTCAGTGTGGGTCAGCCCAACTTCAATTCGGGAGTTTCTTTGGGCTTCTTTGGTTCACTTTATTTGGGCTTTGGCTCGGTAGAATTCGGACTCGTCACTATCATTTATGTAGTTAACTTCATTTGATGTGAAAGATTGTAATTAGCCTCTTTTTTTTTTGTATTCATTATATTTATCAGCATTTGAACCTTTTATATTTTATGAATCTTTATGTATCAAATACAATGCAATAAATTTAAATATATTATTTAATTTTTGTTAATTGGGAAGAAATAATTTAAAGTTTTATAATGGAATTCCTAGCTTTGCTCCTGCCTCAAACCGCCCAATTTGACTGATTGGTTAAAAATGGTTTGGTTTTCACGATATAGGATGGTTTAAGTGCTCAAATGATATAATAGCATAATCAGATTGATTTAGAATCCAATTCACCGATTTAGTAGGTTGACTCATCAATCCAGTTTGATTTTGATAACATTGCTTGCTAGTGTTACTGAGAGAGTGGTGAATTTTAGCTTTTGTTTTTTTAATAGAGGGAGGTGAAATTTTCAGCTTTTTTTTTTTACCAGGGAAGGAGAGAGAGAGATGTAGAGGTTGAGAATGAGAATGAGGAAGGTAAGTTACAAGTTGACTTTTGAGTAGACAGTTTTCTTTTGACTGTTATATATATTTTTGTAAAATCTTTGATTTTTTGGATTTTTAATAGTGAAAATTGGATCCCAATACACTTTTCCAATCTACTTTGGTAATAAGGACAATGAATATTCTATTAAGTAATTAAGGACATTTGCTAAAATACTTGTTGGTAAATAGGTTCTTAGGTCACGTGCCTTTTTTTTTATTTATCTTTTTATCCTTTTAATTCATCAGCATTCTTTTTAGGAGTTTCTGTCGATACTATTTCATTAGTTTTCTTTTGAATTTCAAATTTCGTTAATTCAAATATCATTTCATTATCAATCCTTTGGTCCAGTTTGTCTTATGTTTTACTTGTTAATTTTTGAAGTTAATTTATGTTTGGGATTTAGTATGTAATTGTTATTGTTGTTTTTGACCTATCACTGTGAGTTTTTTTATGTAAATTTGATGTTTTTAAGGACTTTCGTATGGTTAATAGTTTTATAAATAAGTTGTGTTATGATGTTAGTTGTGTTACTGTGTGTTCATCTATTGCTTTTCAATTGTCACTATGATATTTTTTTTGAGTTATTTGTCATTTATTGTGACTGTCTAATAACCTGATGCATTTTATAAATTATTTTTATTATATTTATGGCATATGATTTTAAATTTTTCATGCGATTTGTTGTACTGTAACTATGGTTAATGGATATATTTTTTTATTATTTATTTCAAGATATTTAATGGAGGATTCAATACTACTTTTGTGCAGACATGGTGAAGAAACTAATGTGATGATGATATCAGTTAATTCACAATATGCGAATATATTGGCTGGTATTATCAATAGGTGGAAAGATTTGGATATGAGATGTTTGTATTTATCGTATAGTATATCTGGACACTCGAGTTGTATTCTGTAGAATAATGTTGATTTGAAAAATATGTTTGTCCATTGTCATGATGTTATGTATATATTTTTAATATATTTTTATGTAATATGAGAGGTAGTTATTAGGTATATATTTTAGTAAGTGGGTTAGTGGTAGAGTATTTTGTGAGTAGTTTTCTAGGTGGTTACTAAAATAGTGGAGTCATGGGTCAAATTAGTTATTAAGATAGTTTTATTATCTTGTATTTAAAGATCTTCCTATCAATGAAATGAGTATGATGAATATTATATTAAACTTTCTTGTGAAGTTTTTGAGATAGGTTCTTCTCAAATTGAACCATTGGGGGTTTTCACCCCCCTCGAAGCGGGTTTTCTTCCCTCTATTCTATTTTTCGTGTATTTTCTAAATTCCTCAAAATCGTGCACGTAACAATTGGTATCAGAGCCAGGCATGGAGGATCGACTTGAAGCGAAAGTTCACTCATTAATGATCGGGCAACAGAGGATAATGAAAAAGATGCACAAATTATTTCTTGCTATGAATTCTTGATTTAATCAGTTAATGGCCGACCGAGGTCATTATCAAGAGGAAGACGAAGGGTCGACCCATCACAATGAAGGAGGTGAAAATAATGGCCACCCATCTTGTATTTTTGTTGGATCAACTAACCCTCTAACCAGCACAATTTCAAAGCTGGATTTCTCACTATGCAATGGCAAGGAAGATCCCACCATGGTGATTTCTCATACTGAACAATTCTTACTCGAACAACCCGCTATTCATTATAAGGCCAAGTGTCTACTAGAAGGTGTGCATGCATATTATCCACTACTCAAGAATCACAATGAGGTGATTACATTGTTAAAGGAAGTGCAGCCAATATAATTTGGCCAAATCCAATTTGAAGATATCCATGAGAACTTTATTTTATTGAAGCCGATCATGAGCTCCTTTCAATATTATAGTTCACTTTTGTCAAGACTACTTTCACAAGGCAGCACGGTGACTAGACAACAATTAATGGGACGTGGACTCAACAATACCATTAGACTTGATCTTCAAGGAGCACATCCAGCCACATTGAAGTTGATGCAAGATTATTATATGTTTATTAGTGGTGAAAAGAATGGTCAAGTTGATTGTTACGAAAATAAAGAAGTGGGTTGGCCGCCTCCTTTTATATATGATAAATCAAATTTTGAGGACAAAGTTTATTTTAAAGGGGGATGAAATGTTATGTACATATTTTTAATATATTTTTATGTAATATGAGAGGTAGTTATTAGGAAGATATTTTAGTAAGTGGGTTAGTGGTAGAGTATTTTGTGGGTAGTTTTCTAGGTGGTTACTAAGATAGTGGAGTCATGGGTCAAATTAGTCATTAAGGTAGTTTCATTATCTTGTATTTAAAGATCTTCCTATCAATGAAATGAGTATGATGAATATTATATTGAACTTTCCTCGAAGCGGATTTTCTTCCCTCTATTCTATTTTTCATGTATTTTCTAAATTCATCAAAATTGTGCACGTAACACATGAATTTTGTTTGAGTTATATCGAAATTTATGTGTCACAAAAAGGGAATGATTCTCAGTTTGTTGATTGGAGTGAAGTGCTTCAAAATGTGCCTTTTGATTTGGTAGATAACAATGGATATGACACGCGATGATTTACTACCTTCATTTTGTCCTCAAACTAAAAGAGTATTATATTATCGACTGGATGGTCAAATGAAATTAAGGGAATAGACCAAAAATTTGAAGGTGGTGCATGACATTTCTACTCTGTTTGGTATGGAGGAAAATAGGGTGGATGAAAAATGGAATGAAAAGAAAATATTTCCACCGTTTGGTATGGAAGAAAAATGGGAAGAATCACTTTCCCCTCTGCCCACCAAAACCTTTCCCCCCAAATTTGGGCGGAAACTGAGAGAGCAAATATGGATTTTGGTCAAGATGGCAGTTTTACTTTTCTACCCTTTGTTGCTCAGTCATGAACTATACAAAATTGTCGCCTAATTTTAGTTATTCAAGCTCTTTAAACATGTGGCCGACTACGTTAATTTCCATGTGGTGGTTAAGTTGGCCACTTATGTTTAGAATGTTTGGTAGGAAGTTTTTGTTATGGATAAGTCTATATTATTAACTTCGAATACCGTAAAATAATTATTAATTTTGAGTTTAATGATTTATAATTATTAATTAAAAATGTTAAAATAATAAAATATAAAAATTTTAAACACGGTATATTTTTATTTGATGAAAAATAAAAGTACAATACGAAAAAGTGATATTTTGATATCGTCATAGGAACTAGCCAAACAATTTGGTTTGCCTAAAAACAAATTACTTCTCTCTTTAAACATTATCAAATCTTGAAAAGTTTATTTGCAATAGAAAAAATTGGTTTTTATATGTAAGGGTATAATTGTAAATTAAGTTTGTATTTATTTACTTTCCTTTCATTTTTCCTTCAATACCAAATAATGAAAAAATAATCCCTCAAACTTTCTATCCATCTTACCAAACAAAAAAGCAGAGCAAGTGTTTTTCCTTCTTCCAATGATGAAAAGTTCATCCCTCCTATTTTTCATTCCTCCTACCAAATAGACTATTCAAGGATGAACTTTGTAAATACACAATTGAGTGTGGTTTTTAGTTTAATTATGCGAAGAATGACAAATCAAGGGTTAGAGCTGAATGCACTTCGAGGTACTTTGCGAGATGTGAATGATATGTTTATGCTTCAGCTTAGAATGTTAATGGATATTTCTACATAGGGAAATAAACAATTTACACACTTGTGGAATGGTTGTGCGCACGAACAACAACATGCCTTCAAATCTTGTGGCTGACCTTATTGTTGACGGTGTCTGAGAGTAGCCTCTAACTTGTGTTGTGGACGTTGTTACACATTTTCGTTCAGGATATAGACTGACAATAAGCTATGTCAATGCATGGATAGGTGTAGAGAAAACAAGATGATTGCTATTTGGAGACCATTCTGAATCATGCAACCAATTATCATGCTACGTACAAGTTGTCAATGATACGAATCCGGGTAGCCATATTATGATGGACTACAATGTTGAGAGCAAACGTTTAACGAGGTTGTTTGTCTCCTTTCACGCTTGTATTCGTGAATTTAATTATTGTCTATTGTTTGGTATTTTCCAAATACAGCAAAATCACTTGTTTAAATCTTCGATTTGTATCATGCAATTTAGAATAAAACAGTAACAATCAATAGTGAAATAGTAACACATAAATATGTAATTAAACAATAAATAAACTGATCCATTTGTAGATCAAGAATTGTGATTGAACTTTATGTAGATCAAGGATAGTGTTTGACACTATATCTTTAAGACAGATTTTCTCCCCACACTTGATGCTTATGAAAATCAAAGCGTCTACCTTCCAAAATACAATAATCTTTACGTACTTAGAAGTAGCACTCCAATCTAAATGTCTAGCGAACCAAAATTGTGTGTTATACTCTTCGAAAATGCATATTTCTTAATGCCGAAATTTTGAAAACTAATGAATTCCTTAATCTTGTAAAAAAATGTATTTCAAAATAGTTATGAATCTGAGTTATTTATAGATAGAATGGTGACTAATCCGGACAGTCACCATGTAAACAGATGCAACCTAGAAGACACATATAGCCCAAAAGACACCATTGATGTTTGCTTACTAATCATATACGAATTCAAAAATTCGGACTAGAGGGAAATTAAAAATCTGAACTAGAGTGAAATTTGAATTCCAACAAGCACCAAAAATTTAATTATGGGTTAAGAAATTCAAGCATAATTTGTTAAACGAATTTTTTTCAAAAAGATAAGGTTGGATCTAAACCACACTCGTACTTGAGCTCGGCCGAGTCATGGCGTGGCAGGGTGGTGCATACGTGTGTGTGGCTGAACTGAAGTCCATGTAGGTGCTCGCTCTGCTCACAGAAGTGTGATACCCCTTGGAGGCTAAATCATAGAGCAAACTTGACATTTATATATGCACAAGTGAAATTTTTTACTCAACCAATGTGGGATTGGTGTCAAATCCCATATTGCACAACCTCTATTTTCACAATCCAAATGGGTCACTTTTGAGCTTATTTTCTCATTCATTTCTTACTTGATTTGAGCAAGTGAATATACTATGTTATTCTCCTCACAGAGTAGAATACGAACCCATGAAAATTTATTCGAAACAATGAGTGGATCCCACTTTAATTTAGACTCAAAATCGACCAAAAATTCAATTTTAATTCACAAAAACTGTTTTGGTTCCAACATTGTCGTCCCATATTGTTTCTTGATGGCACTTTTTTGAAGTCTAGGTTCGAAGGGAACATACTATCTACAACTACAAAAGGTAGGAACCAAGGTAAATTGCATGTCACTGCCACTGTCCTGTCACTATGCACTTACTTTTTCTTTGAAAACTGAAACTATCACTATGCACTGTGATGGGGTGTCCCCTTATTATTGTTCAGTCTGAATATTTTGTTATCCTTGATTGCTAATTCACAAGTTTATTCTCCATTGTGTTTGCTACTATGGATTCCAAAAATGAATCAAATTGGCATTGGTTCATGGAGCATTTACACCATATTATAGTTCATGATAGCCAAGTTACGTTCATATCTAACCGTAATGCTGGTCTATTGGAAGTGTTATCGATGGTTTTTCTAGGATATCATCAGTGGTGGGCAATTTTTAAATTTATTCACAAAGCGTATGTTTTTTTTTACGTTGAGTGTGCTTACGCTCCAATGAAGACACTGTTTTATGGAAAGTTAGATATTTTTAAGCTGAAAAGTGGTAGTAATGTTGATCGATTCCTTTCTAATCTTCCGCATGAAAGTTGGGTGAAAGCATTTTTTTGAAGGCCATAGATATGGGGAGATGTCATCTAATGTTGCTGAGTCATTCAGTGTCATTGTCACTATGTTATTTTCACTATCTTAGGATAGTAACAGTGCCACTGTAGTATTTTCACTATCCCTGTGGCACAATGACACTGTCACTGTTGTATTTTCACTATCTAGTGGCACAGTGCCACTGTTATTGTGATATTTTCGTTATCTTAATGGCATAATGGAATTGTGACTGTTATTTTCATTATCCCAAGTCAGTGACATTGACAATGTTCATAGGACAGTTATAGTTATATATAGTTAGAAGTACTAAACTAAAAAAAATTTAATTTTCCTTTTTATCCTTCAACAATTGAAAAAAATCACTTTTGTTTTCTACAACCAACAATAGGATTAAGGTTTCACAGCCCATTCATCTTACCTCTTAATTCTCATTTTTCATGAACCCATTTACCAAGAATGTGCAATGGATCAAGGGAAAAAGGGGTGGCTAGGTGTAAACGGCTTCAAGGAAAGGTAGGGCAAAGGTTAATGCGAGAAAATATTCAACGCAAATGTGATAATCATGTCAGCATTGATGACATGGTACCAACAATTAATAATAAAACCCCAAATGGGCAAAGTGAACCCTACTTAGATAATTATTGGTTTACATGGAAGAAGAATGGATAGTTATTGGCTTACATAGACATGTAGTTATTAGCTTGTGTGGGGTTTTCCTATTTGTTTATACATTATTGATTGGTGTTGGTGATACTTACATGGTATCACAGTTATATTGAATATTTGTTTTGGTTGATGCAAATAAGTAAATTGACAATTGTTTACTTGCTTCCTGCCAGTCAAATGGTCGGAGATTTGTTGGGATGGGTTCTGATAGGCGTCACACGACTTTGTTGGTACAGTCGTGCAGTGAATTTTGATGCATGAGGAAACAATCTAGAAAACTAGAGGTACAAGTAGAATTTGCAAAAGGTGAAAGGTAATTTACTTCGGAATTGGTGTACTGGATGCATTAAATATATTCTTGTGCTTCATCTTGGTTCATGTATAGTGTAGGCCTATGAGTTTTGTCTCAACTTTATTGGTTGCTTACTAGGGACGCCTAAATGTTCACTTAAATGAGGTTGGGACTTAGGAGAGAGCAAGTAGTTGAAGTAAGTTATAGTTTGTATAAAAATACATTTTTATGTGGCCTTTATATAGGCTAATAAATTATTATTTTTGTTGAAGGTGGCTGATGACTCTCCAAGGAAACTAAGATCTTTGTTGTATAATCCTCTTATTTGAAGCAAGCTTTTGAGACAGTTGAAGTAATAGTAAGCAGCTGGCCTGTTTACTCACACCACTTCGGAAAAAGGCGATTCATTTTAGAATTCGTGCAGTCCACCGACTTTATTTTCAATTAGATTCCAAATTTTCATTTTCGATGTCAATCCAATTCGTGAGTGGGCTGCCTAAGTTTATCTTAACTTTCTACTTTTTGCTCATTTCTGGCATTGTTGAGCTAATGTGAATTTCATGAAATTCGTTTGTATTACCAAGACAACTGATCATATGTACCTCAGGAGTGGATACATTAACATACTCACTTGACTATGAATTGGTTTCTACAAAATATTTCCATTTCGTTTGGCAGTTACATTTTTACTACTATTTTTACGATCTATTTATTTCAACAAATTTACTGTCTCTTTCCCTTTCTATTTCTTCTCCTCCCCCTTTTCTTGAAAGACACAGTGGGACACTATTGGACTACATTGTTTGGAAAAATATTGGTCTGAAATTTTTGCACTCTTTTTTTTTCCTTCTATTTTTTAAGCAAAGATAGAAACTTTATGTTGTATGTGTGTTTATTCTGGTTTTGGTTGGATTTGTAAACCATGTCTACACATTTGCTTATGCTGTGAACATATATCAGATGACATTTATATTTCTGATGTTATATTAGTTTATTGTTCATTTTACTGTCTCATTTGAAGCCAGTCACCATGGGTTTGAAAAATTCTTTTTTATATCTTAGCAATGAATGATTGATTTAAGGAAGACCAAAGTGGTGTAATATGTTGAGGAATTTCATAACCAGTGTTATCTTTTTATTAGGCACGTGTCAAACATGGATCATAGAATGAACATCAATGTTTATTAAAGATGTGAACTATTATTTTATTTTTTGGTCAAAAAACAAAAAATCTCCTTGAACTAAGCCTTGGGTTCACTTCATCCCCTCTACTTTTATGGGTTGCACTTAACTTCCTCCAACTTTGAAAAAAATGCAAATCTAATAGATTCCATCAATTATGAAAGCGTGTGTATTACACTTGCCAAAAGTGATGCGTGAGACTTCTCTTGAATGCTTTCCCGCCTATAAAAAATGGTTATAGGACATATTTGCTCTTTTGGGCATTTATATAATAGACTTCATTGTTGTATTCTCTCCCACCCACAAATTTTTCTGAAGAAAGGAAAAATGTTGTCCATGATATTAATAAACAATATTTCATACTCAATGATTCACGTGTAATTGACTAGTATATATAAGAGAGATTTTTTTTTTTTGATTTGGTTTGGATTATAAAATGTGCATTGGTCTCTCTCTCCTTTATCTCTTTTCGTCTCATTCTTTTTCCTTATTCAATTTCTCTTTTCTCTCTCCTAATACAATTTTTCTTTTCCCTCTTTTCCATCTCACTTTCTCTCTTTTTAAAATCTGAATTGGATAGCGTATCTACAAAGTGCTTGTATGTCTTTTTATTGTAGATTGTCCTTAATGTCCCATAAATTCACTCATTGTCCTTATTAGCCAAAAAGTCTATTAGAGTAAATCGGCCACCAAAACCCCTAAAAATGAAAAGGGGGAGTTGGATCGGGAAAACCCCAAAAATGAAAGGGGGTAGTTGGATCGGGTTTGACTCCCCTAAAATAATTGAAGGATTCTCCAATTCATTTTACATAATGAGAATGTATCCAATTGAATCCTCCAATTACAGTAAACTACACATATGATCCTCAAACTATGACGTATGTATCAATTATGTCCTCAAACTATGATGTATGTATCAATGAGAATGTATCCGTATATACAACCTGCAGAATTCCTCCAGTGTGAAGGTCATCCGCACCGCCAAAAAGTGTGCCGACTTCGTAAGCCGGTCCACTATCACCCATACCGCATCATGCCCTCGCGATGTTCGTGGTGAGTGGGTCACAAAATCCATCGTGACATGCTCCCACTTCCACTCCGCTACCTCCAAAGTCTGGAGTAACCCTGCTGGTCTCTGGTGTTCAGCCTTCACCTGCTAACACGTGAGACATCAGCTAACAAAATCCCCAATGTGTTTCTTCATTCCGCTCCAATAATACTGGCGACGAAGATCATGGTACATCTTCGTGCCACCTGGATGCACAGCAAAACGGGAGCAATGGAACTCTCTAAGGATCTCCTCTCTCAGATTCGCAGAATGGGGAACCACAACCCTTCCCCTATACCGAAGACTACCATCCGTGTGAATGGCCCAGCCCTCGTCACCTCTACCCAACCGTACTCGGTCCCTGATGGAAAACATCTCCGTGTCCTGCCCCTGGGACTCGATCACTCTGCTCAGTAGGGAAGGCGTAGCCACCAAACTCCCCAAAGTGCCCTAAGTCTGACCCATGTAGTGTCGCCCGAACTGTCCCACAGTCTCGAGCATCTGCCACTCCCGGGAAGCCACACTAGTCAAGACTCCCCGTGACTTCCGGCTGAGTGCATCAGCCACCACATTTGCCTTACCGGGATGGTAATGTAAAGTGAAGTCACAGTCCTCCAGATACTCCATCCACTTGCGTTGTCTCATGTTGAGGTCCCGCTGTGTAAAGATGTACTTCAGACTTTTATGGTCCGAAAACACCTCGAACTGCTCACCATATAGATAGTGGCGCCAAGCCTTCAAGGCAAAGACTATGGTCGCCAGCTCCATGTCATGTGTGGGGTAATTCTGCTCGTGGTTCTTTAACTGCCGAAAACCATAAGCTACCACTCTCCCGGACTGCATCAAGACACAACCAAGTCCGTCCTTGGAGGCATCACAATACACTGTGTACCTTAGTCCCCTCTCTGGAACAATCAAAATAGGAGTTGAAGTAAGCCTCCTCTTCAACTCCTGGAATGCCTTCTCACACGGTTTTGAACCGCTGATAGACATCACATTGTTGCAAAAAATCCTTCACCATCTGGCACATATTAGACCAAAAAAAATTATGTTTGATACGAGAGAGGGTTTTATGAAACCCAAAGTGCCCACCTATTAGCGACGAATGGCAGTCAACCATTATCTTCGGAATCAAGGTTGAGGTGGGGCTTAAATAAACTGTCCCCTTTGAACCACACTCCATCACGTTGAAGCAGCTTGTGGGCAGCTTGAGGGGGATTTTTTTGTAATAATTCTTCATAAAATGAGTCATGCTGGACTTCTTTTTGAAGCATTGGCCACCAATCTGCACGTGCTTGCGAAATGGATAAAAATTGGAATTCAACTACACGTGACAAAGAATCTGCACCTTGATTTTCAAGCCCACGTTTATACTCAATTTCGTAATCATAAACAAGTATTTTTGGCAGCCATCGTGTTTGTGCTAGTGTAGTAATTCGTTGCTACAGTAGGTACTTGAAACTTTTTTGGTCAGTGCGGACTGTAAATGG
This sequence comes from Ilex aquifolium, assembly GCA_951799425.1. Classification (NCBI taxonomy): domain Eukaryota; kingdom Viridiplantae; phylum Streptophyta; class Magnoliopsida; order Aquifoliales; family Aquifoliaceae; genus Ilex; species Ilex aquifolium. The sequence goes on from OX637391.1 coordinate 31,373,466, forward strand.
TTTCCCAAGCAAGTATGGACGCCATTTCTTGATTGCTTTGACGATGGCCAACATTTCTTTCTCGTAGGTGGACAATGCCAAGGCCGAACCTTTCAATTCTTCGCTAAAATACGCCACTGGTCGATTTTGTTGGGTAATAATTGCACCGATTCCGATTCCGCTGGTATCGCATTCATTCACGAATCGTTGAGTAAAATCGGGAAGGCGTAAAATTGGTGGTGACATCAATGCCTCTTTTAATTATTTAAAGGCCAGCTCTGCTGCCTCATTCCATTGAAATCCATCCTTGCTCAAGAGATGGGTCAAAGGAGCTGCTATACATCCGAAATGACGGATAAAATTTTGGTAGTATCTTGCTAAACCGAGGAACCCACGGACCCCTTTTGCTGTTGTTGGTGTTAGCCACTCAATGACAGCTTGTATTTCGGTTGGATCAACCAATACTCCCTGCTCTAAAATTATGTGACCCAAGTAGTCGACCTGTAAAACTCTGAATCGACATTTTCGACTCTTTTGCAAACAAACTGTTAGTTGATAGGATCTGTAGAACAATTTGCAAATGTGTGAGATGGTCTTCCCATGATTTCGAATACACTAGAATGTCATCAAAGAAAACCAAAATAAATTTTCGTAGATAGGGATAGAAGAGATCGTTCATGAGACTTTGAAAGGTTGCTGGTGCATTAGTGAGGCCAAATGGCATCACAATAAACTCGTAATGCCCTTCGTGCGTCCGGAATGCGGTTTTAGGAATGTCGTCTTCTTGCACGCTGATTTGATGATATCCAGACCGTAAATCCACTTTCGAGTAAAATTTGGCATCGTGGAGCTCATCTAATAGTTCATTGATAATAGGAATTGAATACTTATCTTTAACCGTGATGTCGTTTAGAGCTCGGTAATCCACACAAAATCGCCAAACTCCATCTGCTTTCTTTACTAAAAGAACTGGGGATGAGAACGGGCTATGGCTTGGCCGTATCAAACTAGATTGCAAAAACTCTTTTACCATTTTCTCTATCTCGATTTTCTGGTAATAAGGGTATTGATATGGCCTCACACTCACTGGTCTCGTGGTTGGATGCAATGGAATGTGATGGTCATGTGACCGTCTTGGAGGCAAGCTGGTAAGTGATTCAAATACTTGAGAGAATTTAGCTACGAGTTGGCCCATCTCAGGTGGGTAGGAATTTGGTTGGCTGCTGTTGTTGGAAGGAATTATTTGAAAAAAATAGCCTAGTGTCATGTATTCCATTGAATTCTTTGTCAGTTAAGGCTTCGATGCCAGTTCGTCCCAATCCCTGGAAGGTGTGGGAAGTTCCTGCCACGTTGAAGTTCATGTTTAGCTGCTTGTAGTCAGTCTCGATGGGTCCGAGAGTTGCAAGCCATTGCACTCCCAATACCAACTGGCGTGCTGCGACAGGAAGAATGTAGTAGTCGACGGTGACGAGAAGTCCATGAATGGTGAGGGTGAGCGCTCGACATTGTCCAGCACATTCTATCTTCTCTCAGTTAGCAACCATAACTTGGAATTTCTTATCCTGGATTACTGGTAACCCAAACTTAGAGACGATAGCCTGATCAATGAAGTTGTGAGTGCTGCCACCATCTATTAGCACCGTTACATTCTTGTTTTTCAACTTGCCAAAGACGCGTATGGTTTGTGGGTGTTCGACACCTGCAATTGCATGTAAAGAAATTTCAGGTATAGCTTCATGATGTTCCGATTCTGGTTGAACGCCCTCGACATCCTCGATGCTTGGATGGGGTGAATCCTCGATCATAAATAATTGCGGTCGTTCGCAACGATGGCCTGGAACGAACTCTCGTCACAGTAATAACATAACCCCTTCTCTCAATGTTCTCGTGCCTCTTGATTGATGATTTGGCGGAAGGTTGTTGGTTGAGTATTGGAACTTTGGTTCATGTGCTGGGTTGGTGGAGATCCTAGCACACCAGCTATTGGGTTGGGTGAGACTTTTGTTGTCAAAAAGGCTGGTTGGGAACAGAGTTACTGGTTTGGTCTCTTCTGCAGCTGGTTGCGTTCCTCGATTAGCCGAGCCATTCCTATTGTATCTGCCAAGGTTCTGGGTTGTTTAATTTTTTACGTCTATGTGAATGTCATCTGGGAGTCCTGCAATAAAACAACCAATTAGAAAATTTTCAGGCGGGCCATCAACTTGGTGGGAAAGCTTTTCAAAAGCTTCTTGATAAGCTGTTACGGTTGTGGTTTGTTTAAGGCGAGTAAGAGCTTCTGACGAGTCCTCATAGTCGGTTGGACCAAATTGGAGTTGTACAGCCTTGGTGAACTCATCCCATGTGAGTGGTCCGCGAAATTTTGACAACCACATGTGCCATTGCAGGGCGATGCCTTCTAAATTGAAGGAGGCCAGCTGAACTTGTTGGTTTGGTGCAATGTTCTTGAACTCAAAGTATTGTTCTGCCTTGTAAATCCATCCAGTTGGGTTGTCTCCGTTAAACTTTGGGAAGGACAACTTGAGGTGTTGATGAGGGTGGTCATTGATAGTGTTAGAACGGGAAGTATGTGGGTGTGATGATTCGTCACGTGCAAATGGGTTGGTTTTAGGACGGCTAGTGTTTTGGCTACGGGAGGCTCGAAGAGCTTGAAACTCGGTTAACATCGCTTGTAAGGCTGTGTTCACCTGATCGAAACTGGTCTCGTGTCGTGCCAAGATTTTCTTGACATCGTTGCGGAATTCTGCATTTGTTTTGCCGCGAGTGTCTATGGTTGGAACCGTGCTCTGATACCACTAATACGAAAGAATTTTAAATAAGAAAGGAATAGGAGAAGGAGGGGACTATTTGGTGAATAAACTGCATATCTTTATTGAACTCATTCAAGCTATATATTGCCATACAACTAGAATGGAAAATAACAACAATGCTAAAGAACAGGAAATGCTGAAGAATAGAAAAAAGAATAGCAACCACTATGCCACTCAAAACTTACTCAATAACAAACTCAACAAACAATGACTAAAATAAATTAGACCAAATCTTCCATCTACCCACTACAACTTCCTGGTCTGGTGCGTGCGTAGCATGCATGTAAAGTGACACATATCATGTGCCTAACATATGCTAATTTTTCTTCACTTTTTTGAACAGAAGTTAGGAGTAAGGACCAAAGTGAGTTAATGGGTTAACATGGAGGATAAAATTGATAAAATTAAAATTTTAGGAATAAAAGTGTAACAAATGACAAATCTTAGGGACTAACGGTGCAATTTATCATTTATTTTAGCCTAACCCGTTTGGAATCTTTGGATCTTGATAGAAAGACGTCTCAATAGTCACTAGGCTCATTTCCCGCCAAAACAGAAACACCCTTTCTCTTCCTCCTCTCACCTCTTCTTCATCCAACAACTGTAGCCTCTTCCCAGCTTCCAACAATTACCAATCACAACTTCCTATAGGAAGGAAATAAAACGGGCCTTAGATGCAATGAGGGGTGGCCCAGTTCAGATCAATTGGCACGACACTAAACCCGTTTTAACCCTAGATTTTCACCCTAAATCTGGAATCCTAGCCACCGGTGGCGCAGACTACGATATCAAGGTAGAACCCTTAAATGCTTGTAGTCGGTTCAGTTGATTTTCAGTATTTCATGTTCGGTTCTTGGATTTTTTCTTTTATTTTTGTAAATAAATGCATATTTGTTGTAATTATATATATGGGTTTCGCCCAAATTGACTGGGTTTCTTATTTGGAAAAAGAAGAATGAAGGTGGTTAGTTTTTGGAGTTTTGAACATTTCTTCCTTTACAATTCATAAATGTATATGCCTCTTTCATTTACCCAAAAAAATTAAATGTCACAAGACAATTCTCATTTTGTACGTGGGCATGCGCACGCATCTGTGGGTGTGTGTGTGTTAGAGAGAGATCTATCTTCATATGTAAGATGCACCAATTCAATTAAGTGCTTCATATCAAAACAAACTTATGGGTGAATAGCTTTTTTATTGTTCTCTGGTTCGTGCATTTTTCTTCATTTGGTAATACTTTGTCTGCTTGCAAAAACACCATGGTAAATTAGGTAACTAAAATATCATTTGATGTTCCCTTTGATTTTATCAGCTATCAAATGGAAAATACAATTTCAAGTTCCAAAACCGACTTTTATGTTTAGTTTCTTTTGTCTTTTCCCAACAAAGCTTGAGTAAGTTGCTTAACAAATTTGGCAAATTCAGTTTTATCTTCTAAGCTATGCCCTATGCTTTTCTGCAATGAAAATAGGGATGCTTTGACTACACTGTTTGGGACTAATTGTGATTGTGTGACCATTGGTATTTCTAGCTGTGGCTCTTAAGTTCAGGAGTAGTAGAAAAGAAAGTGCCTACAGCTTCTTATCAGAATAGTCTTTCTTACCATGGCTCTGCTGTAAATGTTCTTCGCTTCTCTCCTTCAGGTAAGAATTAAGTTTGTATCTTGAAAAACAAGGGTAGCTTATGTGTAATCTACTTTACTGTGGTACTGTGGTAATCTGATGGAAAAACACGACCCCAACGGAAGTAAAAACTACTCTCTCTCTCTCTCTCTCTCTCTGTGGATGTAGTTATTCTCTTTTCAGTCAGCCACTGTATTGAACATGTCATCTAAATTAAGAATTTCTAGTATCCACTTTTGTTTTGTTTTGAACAAGTATACTTGCGACTTTTCTGTTAAAATAAGGCTAATTATTTTTGAGATTTCAATAGTGGTGTATTTTCTGAATTTAAAGCATTCTCATATTAAATCCAAATTCATTTCAACATGTTATTATATTGTTTTCATAAGTACTGATCTATGTTATATGTTTCCTACATAGATACATATGTCATCATTTAGCTTGCTCCTACGGGATGTTTAGAGGATACATGTATCAAAATTGTCCTATTAGTTGGGCGGCCAAGTGAAATTGTCATCAATCATCATCTTCGGTGCAACTTGGGCGTCAGGATCAGACGTGCTGTTAATACAGTCATTGTTTCTGACAAGCAATAAATTGTAGGAGGTTGAAAATAGGAGCAGAACCCATTTGCACTTGAAGCAATGGGCGTATCAAAACTAGTTCCTGGCCAGAAAAGCTAAGCCTAGCAAAAGACACTTCCGCACAACCAAAAGAAAAGGGATCTTAGCAGAGACACTCTCGACAAATGTATAGTTGGGCATTTTCTCCCTTGGAGCAATCTCTTATATCACTCTCTAAGAATCACCGACCCGGACATGGGACACGGATATGACACTGACACTCAGAGACGACATTTCTATAAAAAATAAGGCACGGACACGTTGGGAACATGCTAAAAATAATTGTATGTTCCATATAAAATTATATAATTTGTTGCGAATATGGGGATATAATGGTATACTCTTTATAAAAAATTCAGTACTTTATGATATGGAAATGTTATGTCTAGTCATCTAGTTTGAATTTTTAGACTAAAGAATTATAATAGTCAAGCAATTATAATTTTTTTTTTTGTAAACATGTACCTAACATATATAAGTTAAATGATTGCTGTCACTTTCTTAATTCCTCTTATTTAAAATTTCTATACATCTTTTGCTTTTATTATTATATTTTGAGGATAACTTTAATATCTCTAGTGTTGAACATGTCTAGTCATGATAATCATATATTCTCTTATAGTATCAGATACTTATTAGTCATATTTTTAAGTTTTGTTAGTGACATGTCAACACATTTTTATTGTTTAGTAATAGATATAGTCTAAAGAAGTATTTGACATGTCACCAAAGAAGTGTTGGACACGTCACCAAAGAAGTGTTGGACATGCGTTCGAAATTAAAATTTTATTATTTAAGTATAGACACGTATAAAAGAGTATTGAACACGTATTTGAGGAGTGTCAGTGTCCGACATGGATACGCCACCTTTTTGAGAGTACCCGTTCTTCATAGATCACTCAGACTAAACACTATAGGAAAGAAATAGCCACATATGATTACCCTATTCATAACACAATTGAATAATCAGATTCTCCACCCTTCTCCAGTTGGACTAAGATGTCACAGTTGCACCCAAAAAGGGGACAAAAGCAGTCATCATAGGCTAACAATACAATGAAGCAACTAAGCAAAAGATGATTTCAATCTTCTGAGCCATCTTGCACATACCTCACTACTTCGAAAATGATTCGTCTCTTTAACTAAACTTTCATGGGCAGAGACCCTGTATTGGTGCATGCACTTCTGTACATACCTTTAGTGAAGTCTTTTTACTGATTGTAAGACTTTAACTAGGTTTGGTTCCAGGATTAATGTAGGGAAGTGACAATGCTATACATCCCAATTGTTTACCAAAAAGCACACCCCAAATGATGGGAATTGCAAATCACTTGGGTTGGCGCATATTTCATCTCATTGAGGGCTCCAATTATGCTTTTTGGTAAACAATTTAGGATGCATAGCATTACTCTTAATGTAGGGATCTTTCTCTCTTGGATGTCTTCCTCTCTGTGGATTGATTGATCTCTACAATCTATTATAGAAGTACTTTGACAATTGTTGATATGTTGCTAAATCAGACCTCTTTGGGATGCATAACATTACTCTCGATGTCTGTCTTCCTTCCTCTCTATGGATTGATTGCACTCTACAATCTACTATAGAAGCACTCTGACATTTGTTGATATGTTGTTAAATCAGACCTCTTTATGATGAGATTTTTCCCTATAGAAAAGCTTCTCTGGAATTTCTCTAATTGTACAATTATCTAGAATAGTACTACTAGCGCCCCATACGATTCACGGTATTTTCAATCTCTCCCATCATAATTCTACCCCCCGCCACTCGTACTCCCACATTCTATTGCCATTGATCCTAGTATTTTTGGAAAATTTTCTATTATTGTACTAAATTAAGGAGGACGGAATAAATTAGTTTTGTGGGAGTAGTTACATAAACCACATGGAATGATTTAATTTGATGAGATCAATGCATTATTATTAAATAATTTTAAATTTTAAAAAATCTAGTACTTAATGGGGGAAAGTTTCATGTGACTTTTCTCCTAAATTGATTGCTATAATATGTAATAAATATAGATTTAGAGCACAGAGAGTATATGTATGAGAGAGAAACGGGAAAAGGAGTGATGATGGGTGAGAAACTTGGGACAGTTAAGAAATTTTAGGATTTTTCCTATTAATAAGGAATTAAGTTATTCAAAAAGGGTCAATGACATAAGTCAAATCAAATTTGAAAATTTAAAAATAAAAAAAAAATTTAAAAATTGGGATGGGCATTCAAGCCAACTATGTTGTTGTATATTATGTATAGATAAGTTGTTTTCATGTCTTATTTCACACAATTTTCCTTTTAAATTTGCAGGAGAACAACTTGCCTCGGGTGCTGATGGTATGAATCACTTGTTACTTACTAAATGAATGATTGAAACCGTTTCCATTTTATGAAATTAGGCAACGTGTGCTTAAATTGAGTTTTGCTAAATATAGGTGGCGAGATGATCATATGGAAGTCACACACTACCGATGCTAGTCAAGCTTGGAAAGTCCTCAAGACATTGTCGTGAGTCCTTTCATTGGGATTAGCTTCTTTTATTACAGATTAGTTGCTAATACTGTGTGCTATGATTGATGTTGGGCTTAGGTTGAATACAAGTGGGGTTAGAAACTGCCCAATTTAGAACCTAACCACTTGATTTTTTGTTTGTTTATTTGGACCTGACCCATTTATAAGGGGTCAATGTGAAAATAGTCCATCCATTGGTTGTAGAATAAAAAGTAAATCAAGCATCAAAAGTGGTATTGTTTATGATAACAATGAATGATAATAATTAATAAATCAAGTTTGTTTTTAGGTTGGTAAGGCTCGTATTAAAAATCAAATGATTTGTAATTCTTCTATGATTTGATTCATATGTTTGCAGTTACCAGAATTCACTAAACTCTTGACGATCCATGATCTGGGTACATCGATTTCAAACAGGATAGATTCATGATCCAGATAACCAAAATATATGATCCCAAATTGTACACGTAGCACAAATATAAAGTACATATTAATTAACTATGTGTATATAAATTTATAATTATAGATTATTTTAGATAATAGAAATCGGGCACAAATCTAAGATAAATGGTAATTGAATTAATGTTTATGGATGTTTTATAATTTATAATGTTGTATAGTGGTAAAAATGATTTAGATAAGAGTTCCAAAATGAATTGCGATTCAAAATAACCTACTCTCATCGTACTATGTACCTAAGGAAGTGTCGTACTACATTCCCGTATCATGTACCAAAGCGACCCGCGATTTAGATAACATTGTGTTTGCAAAATTAAAGGGGAGCCTCCACTGCATCAGACATAAAACTCGTTTGACACATCTGCACATATGATTTCAAAAGGGGTTGACTTTTAAGTGATTTATTTGCCGACTCTATCTTCTTGGAAAAAACTTGAAATGGGTTTCTTGAACATGATTGAGATAAAAGAAAAAGTGTCAAAATCTTCATGTTGAATACCCCCCGGCCTGCGAGTATTAGAATCTACTAAGGGGATCATTAGATGAGAGTGATAAGAGAAGACTCTAGGCACATGGTCAACTCTGGGGTAGCAAAACTACTTTTATAGGGAAATGGGCATTCTCCAGTTCAAAAGGATTCTATCTAGTCTGGCCTATTGAAATGGTCACGGATGTGGATGATACCTATTTTTGACATAGAGCAATATTGTTATTATAAGGAAAATAAATGTTCTAATAGTCATGGTTTCTTGATTAATTTGAGAATATTGTGCCATTTATTCATTTTATTGAATGTTGATGTTGATTGTGATGATGATGATGATGATAATTGCACAAAGCTATATTGTAGTAATATTAGAGTGATTTGTTGGACCTACTGGGGTATACTGATAGTGTCGTTCTTCTTCCTAGACCAAGAAACTAAGAAGCACATACACTTCATTTTAGTAAGAGTGTCGGTGTCGGATACATCTGGGACATGGATACACTAAAATGAGTGTTCAAATTTTTTATTGTTAAATTTTTTTCAGGACACGTTGTTGACACACTCGGGACACATTGGGAATATGCAACCGACACGCTGCGGATACGTTTTGAGATTTTTTTTCAATTTTTGAAGAATGTTTTAGATAACTTTATAATTAAGAGAGTTATTTTTGTATTTTTAAAGAGATATAAGTCAAGGTCATAACATAAAAAAGACTTATAATCACTACATTGAACATAGAGCATGAATGTAACATAATTTTGGATATGAATACAAACTTATATACATGGGATAAACTTTAAATATGAAAGTAATATGACAACAAATGAGGTTACAAAATTGGGGTTCTTTGAAATTGATGAAAATTAGTATTACAAAGTTTAATATTTTTTGAAAATGAAAATTGTAGTAGCCATTGATTGTTGGATCATGAATGTTATGTTTAATGTGTATTGGTATATATTTATTGTATTTTTTATGTGGTGATATCATGATGTGAATTTGTGAGCATTAGGAAAAGGATGAATTAAAAGATTATTATGATAATATTTTTATTTTATTTCATGATTATATATATAAATACATTATTTAACGTCTTTTCAACGTGTCCGTGTCCTATTTTTTTGTAAAATTTTATGTCGGTGTATCCTTGTTTTGTCGCATCCATGTCCCGTATTTGTGTCCGTGCTTGAAATAGTTTTTGCAGCATATGGGATGTTAACTACAACCACAATAACAGTGATAGCAAATCAGTAACTAACGTTATAAGTTATTTTTGAGTCCTATATTCATCAATGAACTTTTGTTACTCAGGTTCCACCGTAAGGATGTGTTGGACCTGGAGTGGTCTCCTGATGGTGCATTTCTCATTTCCGGATCAGTGGATAATTCTTGCATTATATGGGACCTTAACAAGGGTAAATAGACAGTGTGTAGCTATAGCATATTTTTCAAGATTTGATGTCAATTCATAACCTGATAGTCTGTGTTTCTTCCTTCAGGCTCTGTCCATCAGATCTTAGATGCTCATTTCCATTATGTTCAAGGTGTGGCATGGGATCCATTGGCGAAGTATGTGGCTTCACTAAGTTCAGATAGAACCTGCCGGGTTTATGTCAACAAGCCTCAAACTAAAACAAAAATCATTGAGAAAATGAATTATGTTTGTCAGCATGTCATTACAAAGGTGGATCCCCAAACGGTGGATGAGTCCAAGGTTAGAAGTTTGGTTTATCTGCTTCAGATATCATGCATTATGGATAGATTCAGTGAGTATAATACGCTTCACTTGTGGCATGATATGCAGTCTGCTAAAAACCATCTTTTTCATGATGAGACGTTACCATCTTTCTTCCGAAGATTAGCCTGGTCACCTGATGGATCATTTTTACTTGTGCCAGCAGGTATGATCTTAAAGAGCTATCCTGTTTTATCAGCGAACCTATAACTTCAATTTTCCTTTTTCAAGTGTCTGATTGTCTGGTATATTGTGTACTAATAGAATTTGATGTTGCTTCATGGCATCGTCTATCTGATTCTGTTGCTGATTATTGTTAGCTACTTTTGGTGCTGATGAATATATCATTTAGGGCTGTGGAACGATCCTTGTGTCTTTTAAGTTCGTTTGAGACCTTAAATGTAATGTAATTTTCCATTGCTTGCTGTGTGTTGAAGGGTTTGGTCTTTGCCATGTTAGTAATTTGAGGCATAGTTATCAAAATCATACGATTCGCGATTCGATTCGTACGATTCGGTTCGATACAGATACAAAACGATTCGCATCTTATATGAGAATCGTTTTAGACTTGAATCGCACCTGAATCGTACGATTCGATTCGTATTGCACAAATCGCACGATTCAATCACTTTTTTTTAAAACCCAAATTTTTTGCAAAACGACGTCGTTTTGTCCGCTAAATGGTAAAACGACGTCGTTTTGTTTGCAGAGGAACCCACGCCCTAATAAAAAGTCAACCTCTTTGCTCGTTCTTTCTCTGACGTCGTCTAAAGCTCGCCTTGTGTTGTCTAAAGCTAAAGGTCACGACTAACGCTCTCTTATTATCGGTTTTTTTTGCTCTCAATTATTTCATGTGTAATTTGTTAGGTTCTAATTTTTTGTTTCAAAATGTTGGCCTGTATGTTTTCTCTCAATCAATTTTCTCTCCCAATCAATTTTCTTATTTGTTCTTTTTCATTCATGTTTGTAACCTAATCTATACTAGGTGTCACTATTTTGGTTCTTTAATAGCCATGGTTCTTTAATGAATTTTTTTTTTCAAGTTGTTGAATTTGAAAATAGTTAAGCAAAAAAATGAAAATGAAATAAAAGGTTAGCGTCTTTCCATTTAGACGACGTGATTATGTCAATTGATTATTTTTAGAATGCAATAATGTTCAATATTCAATATTTTGTCTAATTTAAATATGTAGTATTATTTTTTATTTTTGTTTAAATTTTGTGTTGAATCTTACGATTCACGATTCGATACAATTCACGATTCTCAAATTTAAGATTCCGATTTACGATACGAATCGCGATTTGACAACTATGGTTTGAGGAGTATTTATCCCATGACCTTTGGTGCCATGCTTCAGAGTCATTGGTACTATGACATTTTTTCCTTCTGTGTTGTGGACTACTGCCTCAGAACTAGGACACATGAGACTGGTGGACATTTTGTTAAAAAGTTTAAAGTGACCAGTGCCTGAGGGAATCATTTTGTGAATACAAGTATAAAAAGGGATGTATGATTGACTGTGACTAAGAGATGCAAACCACCTCCCTCTTGATGTGGTCTAGATATACTTCACTCTTTCACTAAAATAAAATTAGTGGTGGGACGAAGAGATGCCCAGGAAATGGATCACGTTAGCATATTTTGTCATTTATCTCACGAGTGTTGGTTCCAATGTGCAAACATGTTCAATTTCATTGTCGTACTTTGGAACCACTGGAGTAATGCATTCTATAATTTATTTATGAGACCGATCCTTTCATAAATCCAATTGGCTGCTTTTTTGGTTTGCTCTATTTTAATCAAATTGTTTCTGGCTTTCTATATGTGATTAATGCTTTTTCCTCGGTTGTTTTTTCTTCAAGGACATGGCTTTATCAAATCCTCCTGTCTGTTGATGTAAGCATATGTCTAATTTCAGGTTCTTACAAACTTTCACCTTCATCTGATCCGGTAAACACAACTTATGTTATTTCCAGAAAAGATCTTTCAAGGCAAGGCATTTTCTTCTAGTATCTCTTTGCTTAGTTATAAGTTCCATTTCATTCATTTAACAAAGTCCTCATCAATAATCATTGAGGAAATGAAAATGATTTTCCTGATGCTTAAAATCAGCTAAATAACACTCGAATCTCCTCAAAATACTTCCCACCGGCCAAAATAAAAAAAGTCCAGCTTTGAAGGAGTATTTTGTATCTCTGTGCTGTCTGGCTTCTATTGATCATGACATTCTTTCAAATATGCAGGCCCGCTCTGTTGCTTCCTGGTGCCAGCAAACCTGTTGTTGTAGTACGCTTCTGCCCTGTGGCTTTTAGCCTGCGGGGATCAACCTCATGTACTTTCATGCTAATTACAGTCTGTTTTTCAGGATGTTTTGATATATGGATTCACCATATTTTGATGTGCATTTGCAATTTTGTGTTGGTGCAGCTGCATTTTTCAAGCTGCCTTATCGCCTTGTTTTTGCAGTGGCAACGTTGAACTCTTTGTATGTCTATGATACAGAGAGTGTTCAACCGGTTGCAATTTTAGCTGGACTTCATTATGCAGCCATTAGTGACATTGCATGGTAAATAATGGCATTCATTATATTGCAATATGCTTCTACTGCTGTATTGCCTATGCCTTTTTTAACGGGTTAAGAACTCTTTTCCTTGGATCTTGACTGGTTACTGTTATTCTTATTGTTCATGTAAGGTCACCGGCTGGTAGATATCTAGCGGTGTCCTCTCAAGATGGTTACTGCACTCTAGTGGAATTTGAGGATGATGAACTGGGATCAACTGTTCCGTTATCAGGTACACTTCTGTTGGCCTGTCTTTACGCAATCAACCAACAGGGATACTTTCTTCAAATTTTTATGTTTCAATCTTCTCAGAAGAAAAGAAAGTCATGGGTGATGATAGTAAGAGCCCTGCTCAGAAACCAAAGGATATGGAAATTGAAGCAACTACAAACAGAAATGACAATGTTGATGTGGAAGCAGAAAATAAGGAAGTGAAACAAGCATCACCAAGTTTAGTGAACACTCCTCTACTGAATAAGCCTGCCAAGAGACGTATTACTCCGATGGCCATTGATTGACAATAATTCTCTTACCTCCGTAATACTCCCGTCCTAATTAGCTTGCTGGCAGGTGTATTCCTCCAAGAGTTGGTGACTGGGAAGTTTCTCACCTTTGTAAATTTTCGATGGTCCACATATCCAAATCCAATTTCTGAGTTTATCAACCAGTTGTTGCTTTTCCCCAAATGATAGTTTTTTTTGGAGTATGTATCAAGAAAAGAAGGCAGAGTATATCCTCTCTTCTCTCTACTCTTTGAAATTCCTGTGTCTGCAAGGCAATGTAAAAGCCCGGATCAGCTAGCTCTCCACCACTATCATTTTAACAGGGCTCCTCAAAGATTGTCAATAACTGATGATATTTTTTTAGTTATTAACATATCAGTGGAAAATTTTACAATCCTGTAGAATTTGTGTTATCATCCTTTGCAATGGAAAGTATTCAAAGAGGTTTGAACTAGGAATAGAAAAAGATTTGCATGCCTAAAATCATATTAGAGTTTTTGCTAAGGGGGACAAAACAGGTTGTGACAAATTATGATTGAATTTGTGCTAAAAAGTGGACCGCACGAAACATATCAAAGTCATCTACTCCTTTGTACCACGCCCAATTGAGATTATGTATCATGTATAGTTAAGTTCATAACATGCATATTAGATTTGATTCGATTTATTTTTAAATGGGTGTAATTGATCAACAATAAGTAACTCCATGTTAAGTTAACATGTTATATTAAAAAATTGTCAATCTAGATATGACTATTACCGTTACGTTCTTTGGTTAAAGAACCGGTGATGGGTTAAATTTCAGCTGGGTTTGGAGTGGGACAAGAGTCCTTCTGTCTACCTATTTTGATCGGGAAAAATAAGAAGAATACAATTAGTTGATAAGGAAATAGACAATTGGTTGATAAAGGAAATAGAATTTTGGTTTGCTTCGAGGGAAACAGCCTCCACAAGAGAACAATTAGAAAAAAATTCAGCATGCCTCTTTATTTCCATAAAATTCATATTTATAGACCCAGTATAGCAAAACTACTTTCCTACAAATTAGCAATGCTCCTATAAAATAGAAACAAGATCAAACCAACCAAGCAATACTCCTAGAAAATAAAAACAACTCCAACAAGACTCGGTAAACATAGAAAACATCACCTGCAATCCCTATTTTATCTCTTACCACTAACCAAGACCTCCTCTAGTGCCTAATAACTTGCAACAGCCCTGCACACAGGACTTCAACGTAACAACTCCCCCCTTCTAAGTTTTGACCTTGTCGTCGAGGTCCAATGCCGGGTACCGAACTTTCATTTCCTTGGCATCTTCCCAAGTAGCTTCAGCAGGCGAAAGACCTTCCCAATGGATCAATAACTCTTCTAATTTCCTCCTCACTCGACGGTCCAAAACAGCTCGAGGGATTGGAAATAACGAGTTACCCTGTTCTTGAATTGAAGGGAGCGCTGACTGCACCATTATACTTGCTCCAAATTTTCTCTTGAGGGCGGAGACATGAAAGACAGGATAAATAAGAGACTTTTCTGGTAGTTCCAGCTTATAGGCTACTTGTCCTATCCTTTGAACCACTTTAAATGGACCATAGAACTTGGGCGAAAGCTTGACTTTCTTGCGAAAAGAAACCGTTGATTGACAGTACGGTTGAAGCCTTAAATAAACCCAATCTCCTTCTTTAAATTCTATGTCAACATGATGCTGATCATATATTCTCTTCATGCGAGATTGAGATTCCTTGAGTCTTTCTCGCAGCTCACGGATCTCGATCCTCTAGCTCCTTGTCCACAGATTCCAATTTCGTTGTGCCGGGCACATAAGATAACAAAGTAGGAGTGGCCCAACCATAAACAATCTCAAATGGAGTTCTTTTAATGGACGAATGGAGGCTAGTGTTGTAACAAAATTCTACCCAAGGAATCCATCGCACCCAATCACATGGTTTGGAGCTAGTGAAACATCGCAAGTACATTTCAAGAATATGATTGACCACTTCCGTTTGTCCATCAGTTTGAGGATGGTAGAACGAGCTAAACTTGAAATCTGTCCCATTTAATTGAAACAATGCTTTCCAAAAAGCACTAGTAAATATTGGATCCCGATCGCAAACGATAGACTGGGGCATGCCATGCAACTTAAATATTTGATCAAAGAACACTTGAGCGACACTTGTTGCTGTATATGGATGTGATATTGGAATGAAATGTGCGTACTTAGACAACCTGTCCACCACAAGCAAGATGGTCGAGTTTCCCTTGGACATTGGAAGACCATCTATGAAATCTATGGATATATCGGCCCAAATTTGTGTCGGAATCGGCAACGGTTGAAGTAAACCAACTGAAGACACATTCTCTGCCTTGTTTTGTTGACATACATCACACTACTTAATAAACTCCATGATGCTTTGACGTATTCTCTTCCAATAAAATTTTTTGCACCTGATGCAAAGTTTTATGAAATCCTTCATGAGTGCTAGAGTGAATCTCCTGAATAATGGTGGAAATTACCGAAGAATCTTCTCTTAAGTAGATTCAATTCTTGAAAAATAGAATGCCTTCTTTGTATTCCCAAGGACCCACAATCTCCCCATGTTCACACAACTTGATCAATTATTGTGTTAATTGATGGGTTTGGGTCTCTTCTTTGATGGGCTCAAGCCAACTGGGCAATGGCTTGGAAACGACTGAGAGCTCACCTAGCTCTACTTTTCTTGATAAAGCATCTGCCACCACATTTTCCTTCCCGTGCTTGTATTCGATAGCAAAGTCATATCCCATTAATTTTGGGAGCCACCGTTGTTGTGCTTCGGTAGTAATTCGTTACTCCCCTAAGTATTTCAAGCTACATTGGTTAGTCCTTACAATGAATCGATGACCCAAGAGATATGGTCTCCATTTCTTGACTGCCAATACCAGGGCTAGCATTTCTTTTTCATAAGTTGACAATGTTAGGTTCTTACCATGCAAGACTTTGCTGAAATATGCAATTGGGCGCTGAGATTGTAATAGAACAACCCCTACTTTTGATCCCGATGCATCACACTCCACCACAAATGGCTGGGAAAAATCGGGGGAAGTGCTAGAACAGGTGATCTGGTCATGGCCCTTTTTAGCAGTTCAAAAGCTTCTTCCGCCACAGAATTCCATGAAAAGAATCCTTCTTTAACAAGGAAGTGAGAGGGCTCACGATCTTTTCATAATCTTGAACGAACTTTCGATAGTAACCCGTCAATCCAAGGAAACCACGGTGAGCCTTGAGAGTTGTGGGCTTTGGCCATTTTAGCACCGCAACCACCTTATCTGGGTCTACGTTAACCCCATCCCTTGATGTCACATGCCCAAGATAACTAATTTGCTCCTGCCCAAATTGACATTAGTGTTCTTTTTTAACAAAAAGTTGGTGAGTTCTTAATATCGATAGAGTGATCTCAATATGGAGTAAATGGTTCTCCCAAGATTTGCTATAAATTAAAATATCATCAAAGAAAACCAATATAAACTTAAGCAAGTGAGCCTTAAAAATCTCATTCATGAGTGATTGAAATGTTAAAGGTGCATTGGTAAGCCCAAACGGCATCACAAGGAACTCGTAATGGCCTTGATGGGTTCGAAAAGCCGTCTTTGGAATGTCCCTTTTTTTTTTTAATTTCTCTACAAATCTCTTCATCATTGGTCAACTTCTTATATGGAGATGCCAATCCCTGAAGACCCACCTCCTGACCATTCACTTTAAACTTCATCAATAGCTTGGAGAAGTCCCAAACTATGGGTTCCAAGGTCTGCAACCAGTGAGCGCCTAAAACAATATCACAACCTTCTAAAGGTAAGAGATAAAGGTC
Organism: Ilex aquifolium; assembly: GCA_951799425.1. Classification (NCBI taxonomy): domain Eukaryota; kingdom Viridiplantae; phylum Streptophyta; class Magnoliopsida; order Aquifoliales; family Aquifoliaceae; genus Ilex; species Ilex aquifolium. The sequence goes on from OX637391.1 coordinate 31,390,619, forward strand.
AATTGAGATTGGAATACCTTGTAGTAGCATATTTATTCCCTTGCATTTTCCTATGCTCGTTAACTTATCTCCATTAGCCACGATGACTTCGAAATGCCCATCTTATTGAGGTTGCAACCCAATCTTTTTAGCAATTTTGTCGCTTAAAAAGTTATGGGTGCTACCCGAATCCACCAACACCATGATAGTTTGGCAGCCAACTCGTCCCTTCAGGCGCATAGCTTGGGGTGTTTGCACATCAGAGATGGCGCGGAACAAGATTTCAGGAGTGTTATCACTCTCTTCCTCTCCTTCTTGGTCAGCTTGCTTATCCACTTCTTGCTCACAAACTTCTTCGGGCCAACATCCTTCTATAAGGAAAAATCTCTTGCAGCGATGACCTGGTCCAAAATTTTCATCGCAGTGGAAACACAGCCCCTTAGCACGTCTATCATTAATTTCTGCATGAGTGATCTTCTTAATAATAGGCGATTGGTTACGCTGAAGGTTAGATTGAGAGTGGTTGACAATCGACTTATTTGCTTCATATTGAGGAACCTTTCATTGAGACTGAAGTTTTGCCTCATGGAGACAAGCCAATCCCACTATTGCAGAGAGGTTCGCCGGTCGCGCAGCTTGGACATCAACTCGGATCCCGTCTTTGAGGCCGCTGATAAAGCAGCTCACTTGCTGCGAAGGAGTAATTTTTCTTGCTTGCCCAAGTAGCCTTTCAAATTGGTTTTGATAATCTCTAACAGAGCCAACTTGTTTAAGCTTGGTAAGATCCCCAAAAGAGTCTTTAAACTGGGTAGCTCCATAACGCGCATGCAGTCCGTCCTTGATTGAATCCCAAGTGATCTCCACTCCATCATCCTTAAATAGTTGGTACCATAATTGGACTTCTCCTTCTAAGTGGTATGCAGCTAATGGGACCTTCACTTCGATTGGTGTATGTTGAAATTCGACGAACTGCTCCACCCTAAAAATCCAACTGGTTGGGTCTTCACTTCTACTGTAACGGGGGAAATCGAGCTTAGCAAGCTTTGGTAGATCCAAATTGGTTGAACTTGTTTGGCCAGAACCAGGTTGTCCATTAAGTTTTTCTACCCCATTTCGATTAATAGAGCTATCCCCAGACTCACGAACATGGTTCGATTCAAGTTGATCAAACCGAGAGTTCATAGCTAGGAACATATCATGTACTTCCTTTAACAATTTCTCTTGCCCAAAAGCCAATGATCCAACCTCTACTTCGAGACGAGTAATTCGTTGATCCATCATGACATCCTCTGATACCAATTTGTTACATTCTTTGGTTAAAGAATGGGTGATGGGTCTAGATTAGGAAAAATAATAAGAATACAATTAGTTGATAAGGAAATAGACAATTGGTTGATAAAGGAAATAGAATTTTGATTTACTTCGAGGGAAACCAGCCTCCACAAGAGAATAATTAGATGGAATTTAGCATGTCTCTTTATTTCCATAGGTGTTTGAACTTATGGGGGTATATCTTTCACACACCCAACACACTTTCTCCCCCAAATTTCAAAAACCCAATACACACACAGCTGCACATACACACACACACGCCAACACACATTCTAATGTATGCACAGTGTAATAATTCAGTGTACAGTGATTTTAGTCACGGGGTATCACTAGTACTCCTATAAAATAAAAGTAAGATCAAACCAACTAAGCAATACTCCTAGAAAATAGAAACAACTCTAACAAGACTCTGTAAAAATAGAAAACATCGCATGCAATCCCTATTTTATCTCTTACCACTAATCAAGACCTCCTCTAGTGCCTAACGACTTGCAACAACCATGCACACAGGACTTCAACGTAACAATTACTCAGATGGGGACATCTCTTTTAATTTATTTTATTAATTTGGATCCTGTTTATGACTGTTAAGCAATGAACAATACAATTGTTGAGACTAAATTAGTGGATCGATTCTCTCAAAAATTCGTTAACTAAGAGTTCCGATAATTAATACTTATTAAAGACGGGATTTCATCTCTAATGTCTCACTCTTTAAAGAGTTTTATTATCTTTTATTTTAGGTTTTGTATTCTCTCTTTCTCTTTTTCGGTATGTAAATGTTCTCTCTTTCTCTTATTTTCGTTCAATAGGACCAATGACAATGTAATGTGATGTCGTAAAGGCAAATCAACTATTACAAAAGATATCTAATATTTTTTTGTGTGTTGCCCTTTTTCGTAATAAATGTCTCTTTTGAGGCCTTTTAAATATTGACATAATAATATCCATCTTAATTAGTGATTAGGGTTTCCATCTCATCAGATTTATCAACGGTGCTCCAAGTGAATAACACCCTCCTCTTCCCGCCATATGCCCCCAACGGTCACTTCGTTGTCTTCTATATTGCGAAAATGTGCTCTTGTATCTGCAATGTCTCAAGTTAAGCAAACTCATACACAAATTCTCATTCATTGCCTTCCTCACAACGTTACCCTCCAAACAGACCTCTTGTTGGCCTATGCCAAAAGCGGCTTTCTGCAATATGCTCGCAAAGTCTTTGACAAAATGCTTGAAAGAAACATGCATTCTTGGAACATTATGATCTCCTCATATGTGCAGAATTCTCTATATTATGATGCTCTCGGTGTCTTTAGCGGGTTCTTGAACAAGGGTTTGAGGCCGGACCACTATACATTGCCTCCTACGTTCAAGGCGAGTGGAGAAATTGGATACTTTTTTTTGGGTTTGATGTTGCATAGTTGGGTGATTAAACTTGGGTTTGAAGATTATGTGGTTGTTGGAAGTTCTGTTTTGGATTTGTATTTGAAATGGGGGAGGTTAAATGATGCACAACGGGTTTTTGTTAATATTGAGTGGAAGGACCCTGTTGTTTGGAATTTGATGATTTTGGGGTTTGGTAGGGCTGGTTTTTATGTTGATGCTTTGAATTGTTTTAGGGACATGCTGGAGGAAAACGTGAGGATGGATTCTATGACTATTCCGAGTGTTTTGGCTGCTTGTGGAACTGAAGGAGACCATACGAGAGGGAAAGAAATCCATGGGCAAGCAGTGAAGAGTGTGATTTTTGATTATGATGTTGTGATTGGGAATGCGTTGATTGATATGTACTCAAAATGTGGTTGCTTATATTACTCTCAGAAGGTTTTCTGGAACATGAGTGAGTTGAATTTGGTGACTTGGACCACAATGCTATCTTGCTATGGGGCTCATGGGAGAGGAGAGGATTCTTTGGTTTTATTTGAGAAAATGAGAGATCGTGGTTTTGTCCCCAACCATGTTACACTCACAGCAGTTTTGGCTAGTTGTAGCCATTCAGGTCTTATAGACCAAGGCAGGAAGATTTTTAACTCCATAAGTTCTGTTTATGGGGTTGAACCTGGTGTGGAGCACTATGCTTGTGTGGTAGATCTTTTGGGGCGTGCAGGGTGTCTTGCGGAAGCATTTGGATTGATAGATAATATGAAATTGGTCCCGACAGCCAGTGTTTGGGGTGCCCTACTTGCTGGCTGTACGATGCATAAGAATGTTGAGATTGGAGAAATAGCAGCTAATCACCTCTTTGAATTGGAAGCCAGAAACTCTAGCAACTACATAGCCTTGTGTGGTATATATGATTCTCTTGGTATTCAGAATGGCGTTTTGAGAATTAGAAGAAAAATGAGAGAATTGGGGTTGTTTAAAACTCCTGGTTGTAGCTGGATTTCTATTGGTGGGAATGTCCATAAATTCTACCAAGGAGACGTTTCTCATCCATTTAGTCAGACAATATATGAAACACTGGATGTAATTTTTAGGACGCTGATGGTGACTCAAGATTTTTAGGGAGAAACTGAATGTATTCAAACAAGAAAACTTATATATTTTTGGAAGAAGAGATGACAATTAATTTGTCCCAGTTAATTACTGGAGGGTCATTTAAATCCAAATCTCTGTGAACGATAAAGGGAGGATTCATAATGTGATACCATGAGCATAGCTTCACATTGTGGTTAGTTTATAATTTGACTTCAGTAAATGAAACAATTTAGTTGTAATATTTGCATCCTGATAAATTGGGGTCACCTATATTTAAGGAAACACTATGAACCCTGGTGAAGTTCAGCTTATTGTACCAAAATCTCAGAATTTAGCATATTTTCAGTTCTACGCAAGTCTCAAAACTAGCATCCAACTTTGTTGTATATATGCGAAAGTCAATCCCATGTATGAGCTTCAACAATATTAATATAGAATGTATGAGCTTCCATTATGTTTGTCAATCTTATAGTTATCCTGACTTAGTAACACAGATACGCCACTAGTTTTTAAGGCCAACGGTCATTGCTGGCTGCGTTATTTGCTGTGTGATACTATATAGTGATATTTATTTTTATGCAAATAAATCAAGTTTTATTTTTTAGCATAGCTAAGAAATTACTAATAATAGTAACACTCTGAAAAGTTCTGAATTTTTGTAGTTTTGCATTATGCTTTAATTCCACCAATGCTGCTCCGTTTATTTCCATATTAATTGTTTCTTGACACATCAGCATAACAGAATTTCATCATTGGAGAAAGTAAGGGCACTGAATGCTAGATTAAGGACTAAGATCTGTATTCATATCATTATTCAGTGACATTCAAATATTAATAACCCTTTTAATCTTCATTTGAAGATTATTTTAAGATGATGGTACAACGTTACTATCAAACAATCATGAAACTTGTATCAGTTTTATTCCTTCAGATTAAGTTTGAAGTCATGCAAAAGAATAAGAAATTTTGCACTTATTATTTGGAGAGTATAATGACAATATGGAGAATGTACAAGCACATGGCTGGGTTTACCATATATGCTTATAACTTCAATCTGTCCTTATGTTCAGGATGGTGGTGATGATGACTAGACTCAGACGTGGATGCTTCCATAGCCAGAGCTCCTGGATGATCTTTTGCCAGGTGTGACCCCATGCCTACTACTGTCTCGTTCTTCTTAATCTCTTCCTGAATGTGCACATCTTCATCAATCGATAGTATAACGGTTTGTGTGCCATGTGGACCAGGTATGATAGCTTCCTGGACTTTCATATGTTCATCAATTTTCACTATGTCGGTTTCCTGAACCATTTTCTTCTTTCTCTTCTTAATGAAGCAGCATACAACAACTGAAAGGAATGCGAGAAAGAATAGGCCACCAAGTGAGATAAATACAATTATGATTGTCGTATGGTGTCCAGGTGGGGGTGGAGTTGGAACAATATGTGGTGGTGGTGGTGGTGGTGGAGGATAGATGGGATGTGGTGGTGGGGGTGGAATTAAGTGACTTGGTGGTTTTGCTGCTGGAGGTGGTGGAATTGAAGAATGGGGCGGTGGTGCAACGGGTTGATAAGGTGGTGCCACTTTTGGAGAGAATGGAGGATTATAGGACGGTGGCACTTTCGGAGGGGATGGAGAAGTATGAGGTGGTGTTGGAGGGAAGTATGGGAAGTTATGTTCATAGTTTTGCACAGGAGCCATTAAATGCGAGAGAGAGAGAGAGGTGTACTGATTTGTGTTGTAAGAGATGGGGAATATGGTGTGTGCCATGCGTATTTGTAGAGCTGAGCAAGGGTCCATAGAATTTCAATATGCTTTGCATACTTCTTAAGTTTCTAATGACTTTACACTTATGCTAAGATTTTGATGGGTTGTCATTGGTTGCATTGAAAAACACCCCTACGCTGTGCTTTCAAACTGGTTCCCTCTCTACACTTCAAGAACTATTCTTTTATGATGACCATGTGGAGGATATTTCTTTAAGCTTGCCATTGTTGTTTTTACTATTATTGTTATGGATGAGTAGATTGCTTACCTCCGAAACATGTATTTTCAGGCATCTGAGATTAGTACACGAGGTTGGTAGTGGAGAAATATAGTCTTGTCATAACGTAGAGAGACAAGCCCTGGTAGGTAAGGTATATTTACTGGTAAGCACCTTGGGTCTTTTCTTCTTCCCATTTTGTTTTTTTTAACAAAGTGAATTTGGTCAAGGTTTTAAGCCCGTTAAATATTTAAGTCAAGCCGAGCAATTTGCTGCTTTGCTCTGTAGACTCGAACTTGATTTGTTTATTATATGATGAATAAGTATTCTCGAGGATATGAATATAAAGTAGCATTCTTAGTTAATGGATACGATGTTTGGCTTCTAATCAAAGAGATAGAGAGCTTCAATCCCATTGGATGTGCAAACCAAGGCAAGATGAGTAAGAACTATAGCGTAAACATACATTAAAAGATTCAGCTCAATTAACCACTCTTTACAGTACATAAGAAGCGCCGACACAACCAAATGTATTGATTTTAACATGATCTGCAAATCAACCAAAACAAACCACACCATCTATGCCAGATTACTCAGTTTTCTTCTGCTTATTGTATATGTTTGATAGAACTATTGGCACAATTTTCAAATTACCTGACGTAAAACCAGTCTTCTCTAAGTCATAATTAAACTGATCTACTTCGTACCCTGATAGATTTTGCTCCTGGGTTCAAACTTTACCAACAAACAGGCATGCCAAAAATTGATAGAATGTTAGGGGCAAACAAAAAGTAGGCATGTATTTTGAGTTAGATCCCCCAGCTGCATAAACATCGAGTTTAACTAATGCTCGTGGTTGAGACAATTCTCCATTATCCAACAAAAAAAAAAAAAAGGACAAAAGAAATAAAAAGAAAAAGAAAAAAACAACATTGACAGAATGGGTACATGACAAGCTAGAGAAAGAGAGAGAGATTGCTATACTTGTATTTCATTTTTTCTTTACAATTGTACAGAGTTAGAATTAGAAGCCCTGGAAGAGAGAGAGAGACAGAGATCTGTACTCATACTTCATTTTTTCCTTATTATTGCAGACATTAGAATTAGAAGTCCTGAAAGAAGAAAGAATTGTAAGAATCAAATGCACATCATTGTCATCACTAAATTTTCTCAAAGAAGAATTGTAAGAGTTCCGATGTCCAATAATAGATTTACAATTACATTTGTTGTCCAACAATTACATCCTTACCACTTAAAATATTGATCAGTAAACAGAATCGAGGGGAGAAATCCTAAACTTAGAGGCCAAGATTGCTTCCCTTATCCCATACAAAAAGAACAGTAAAAGGAAAGGAAAAAAAAAACCAATTTTACATGGCAAAATTGCCTCAAGATGTAACTATAAATCTATCTCCCTTCAAAAATCATGCTGCTATCTTGAAAATTGGAAAAAGAATTGGTTAGCTTGCCGCAGAGGAAAGAATTTCGGTGGATGAAACAGTATGTACAGGTTGTATTCTTTTCCAAATTGCCCAATCTGCATAAGTGAAAATAACAAATTTAATAGGGAATTCAAATGATGAGGCGAGGCTTTGTAATACTGATATGGATACTCCCAAATAACATGGATAGGAAAACAGTTCATCACCCAAAGAAGTGGTACAACGAGGCTTTGTTTTCATGTGAAACTAGCTAGTAGCTACCGATGGGATGTGTCCAAGTTCAGAGAGAGCAAGCGAAATACAAAGACCAGTACCCGGGATTCAACTTTAAGTTGTTCTCCACCCAATCCATGATCTGGCCAGGAGATAAGTACATGACATATATCTTCCATGAAATGCAAGGGGGAACTTTATTTCATCTTATTTCGCTTTTGAAATATGTAACTTTTGCTAGTCCAAAACAAAATAAATGGGGATTTTTTACTGGTCAACTCTATAATCTCAGAAACCAAGAGCATTGAGCACGTGATCAAATTACCGAATGTTGTCTGATCAAATCTTGCCACATGATGGGGTAAAAGGAGATCCTTGCCAATATTTTCTGTGAAGAGGGACAAATTTACCTCATGCCTTCATTCAACGACGTGGATGTGCATTGTTAAGCAGATAGGAGAGGACAATTTCATTCCATGCATCTGGAACTCCAGGTAGACACCAGTGGCTACAATCAGGTACAGATGGATTGTCACTCCAAGTTCCCACGTGTGCATCACTCCGAGAAGCCGACATAGAAGTTATATTTAGAACCGTCACAGGAACAGTCATATTCTTCACTACTTCCAATATGGCATCTGAAAATGGGCTTTGGTCCCTCCCTGTGGTTTGTGACACTGGTTGACGTGTCACGTTGCATAATCGAAGGGTTTGATTAGTGATGCTGAAAGAAAACACCTCCATCAGTCATGTCGACATAGGCCAATATGTACTTTAAAAGAGGATTCCCCAAGAATGTAAAACAAGAAAACAGAGACACAAAATAAAACCATTTTTCTTGGAAAAATAAAGGCTGCATTCAGCTGCAATTGCTTATCCAGTGAGAACAAAGGATCAATTAACCAACCAAAATCAATATTTGGGACACAAAGTTCAAAGGAAGAAGTCAAATGATGATTGGAGGAAAAATAACTACGTAAACTGACAACACTAATATTTAGAAAACAGATAATGGCTCAATGATGACATTCAATTTGGGGAGAACATGCAAAATACGGGGTCCAGTGAACAGTCATGCTTAATTTTGCAATTGACATGTTAGAGAGCCTCTGTCCTAGTAAAGGTAAACATTTGAAAACATACCAATTGCATATCAGCTATATATTCACTCCAAGGGGCACATCAAAAGGATACCTCCAGTGAGATGGTTCAAAAGTTCGAAAGAAGACGTGTGTTTTGTTTGTGTCAATCACAGTCTCAACCCAAGATGCCCAAGTGTGCAGTGCCCTTCTGAACGCAGTAGCGATTGACATTCCAAGCTTCAGTGAATTACCAACCCGGAAATAGCGTCCCCTGTCAAAACAGGATTTTGAAATCAAGTAAAGATACTCCTAGAGAGATGCAGATTTATTTCTGGAAAAAAGAAAAGAAAAATGAGAAGAGAAACTCACATGCTTTCATTTTGCTACAATTTTTTATTTACTGTTTTTTCATTTTTTTTCATTTTTTTTTTATTTTTAAAAAAGAAAAATTTCTGCCTCCTTGTGATCCCCAAGTTTGTTTCTACTTTCTAGTATAAGAGTACCAAGTTTCTACAAGTTTACACAGAAAACAAGACGACAAGTAAATATGATACTACTTTACCAAGACGTGTTTATAATTGGATTCCATAAGCAATAGATCTGACAATCATGTGGTGCTCAAGCAATAAGGCTACAAAGAACAGGTGACAGGAGTCACAGGACACAGTTCATTATGGGCACAAACCTACAATAACACTACAAGTTCATTGGAAAACCCACATCAAAATAATACAACACATATAATTGTAACATGGAAGCAGCGAAACAACAAAATCACGAGAAAATTGAGGGACCCAACTGCTTACAATATCAGCCCTGGTACTTTCTTTTTAATGTCATATGGTTCATATCATCCTTTTGCCAATAACCACACTATTCAGGGAAGAAGAAAACAAAATAATAGCCTAACCATCTCCTAAAGCTCGCCCATAGTGGCCTGGTTTCTATGGACATGCAACAGCATCCTATATTCCGGTCACATACAGGATAGCCATGTCAAGTAATTTACACACAGCTTTCTCATTGACCACAATGATGCCGATTGTGAAATACACAACTATAGGCACGTGTAGGATGTACATAAACTTCTGGAACACCTAGTACCCTAGGATGGTTTGAAGGCATTAACTTTCAGACATGCTTGACATGGGCCTTGCAAGGTTGGTTTGAATATCATGAGTTGTCTTTCCCTTCTTAAACAATGGTATAATCACATATTTTTAAAGGTTCAGTGTCCCATCGCTTTTCTTCTTTTGTTTTTTTTTTTTGTTTGCTCTGTCACTCTCCATTGTATTCCCTGTACAAATTTTTTAAGCGGAGAACCAGAATTTTGAATTTATGACTAATTGTCTGGAAAAACTTGCGGATACTGAACATCTCTTATACAGTTTGAGGATACTGCCTTTGCCAATTAACTTTGGAAATGGAGTCACAAGAGTCATCATCTTATTTCGTTAGGTCTCTCCCTAGGGTTTTTGAGTACCTATTTCACATAAGGTGAAATGAGATCCAATCAGGAAAGAAATCATGAGAAAAGAAAACCTGAAGATAATGTATTAGAACAACCATGAACCACCAACAACATTCATAATGAGCTCATCCAACAGCATATTAGCAAAATAGGCTAACATTCGTAAGGAGGTAAAGCTCTCCAAAAAACACATTTCAATTAGATAAAGCAAGGGAACTTACATCGTGAAAAGCTTCCCTGGCACCCACCAATGCCCAGAATTGAATATAAGAACATCTGAGTCAATCCACTTATTGCTAATACTGTCCATCTTATCCAACTCAATGGTTGACCTGACCCTATTTGGTACATGTTTAGGTGCCCAGTTACGTTGCACAAGGAAAACTGATCGAAAGAACTCAACAGTGAAATTCAAGGAACTGAATCTCACACCCAAATACCTAATTGATTTTGTTATCTTATTCCCATTGACTTCATAAACACTCCCCTTGTCCTCTACTCCACTCATAAGCAAACATATTAAAGACTCCCATTGCGTTCTACCCATTGAATCACCAACAAAAACAACTCGTTTGTTTCGAAACATATCCAAAATACTCCGCACATTAAATCTTGGAATGTCACAATTCTTGGGCTTCCACCTCCATTTTTCATAATCCTTATCTGGCCGACCATTGCCCAAGCAATTGAATCCCTGCTCTGCAAAAGGACATTCTGAAGCATTGTACAAAGGGTTACTATCATCCATTACCCATCTTCCATCAAGAACATCACAACCGCCTGCTGAATGATTAAAAGTAATAATGTCATATTCATGAATGGAATCACCAATATTGGGCAGGACATTTACATAACCAATCCATGGGGCCAATATAAAGAAGAGCACTGATCCGATCACAAGCAGCACCTGCAATCGCCGCGAAACCCAACAGCTCCTATTAACTCTTGGGTTGTTGAAACTCAAGGCCCTGCGGTTGGAAGACATTTATATTGAAACTATTCATAGTTCTAAGAATTTATAGCACCAAGACCCAACACCACTGGAGGTTTTCACTATAAGTCCCATACTGTGTTCCCAATCCACAGAGATCTTCATACCTATCAAATAACGAATCAAGAGAATATAAATCCAACCACCATCAAATGAACTTCAGTTGAAACCAATAATGTCATCAAGCTTCAAGAAAGCCACCCCAAAAAGTATACAAGAAAATACTAATACCGATCCAAGCACATCATGAAATTCAGCCGAAACAAATAATGGCGTCCAGCTTGGAGTATCCAGGTGTTTTAAATCATCACAACAAGGCTGGGTCAACTTTTTAACCATAAACAAATCAAAAGTATCCCAAATAACCAGACTATAATGCTCCAGGAATTTAAATATTCAAGCTCAACCCAAAACAGAAATCATTCGAAACCCAAAAGAATTCTCCACAAAAGACAAACCCAAGTGCAAAATCTAGTACCTTACAAGACTCTTGAATGAAATTAAGATTAGTGATAACCAATAAAATTATACGAGTGAAACAGTTACCACGTGAAGAAGCTGGCTTGATGGACTACCATGAATTATTTGAGGAGTTGCAGAAAATTAGAGGTCAGCAAAACCCTAGGTGCAGTGAGGGATTTTGAAGGATGTGTTGGGGTCTGAAATGGAGGATGTGGGAGTTGGGGGTCTGAAATGGAGGATGTGGGAGTTGGTTGACACTAGAAAGCAGCACCTGAAAGAAGAAACAGAAGTGAGGGGTAAGAATGGTGTCGGGTCGTGTTAATTTTGGTTTATATCGAGCAGTATTAAACTATCTCAACCAATTTAATGTTTTATTTATTTATTGTATTTGTGTTTTCATATATAATTCGTGAATTAAAGATTAAAAATTAAGATTTCAATATCTGTTTAAGGTCTCAATCATAATTTTTTTATAAATTAAAAATTAACTTAATATATATAATAATAAAAAAAAGTAAAAACAAATCCTCTTATTGTGCAAGGATCATGTCAATACTTCATAAAAGATGATAAAAATTTAACATTTTATTTATACAATATAAGTCAAATGTGTTAATCATATTAATTTTTGAGTTATTCTTGTTAAAATTAACTCGAGTCATTTATTATTTATTAGCAATGCACTACGTGAGTTGCACGTGAATAGTTTTCATACACAAAAATTAATAAAATATTAGTTATATGTGTATCTGAATTAAATATTATCTTAAAGTTACCAAACTTAATTTTTCATTGCTCATATTCTATTATGGGATTATAAAAACTTTATATGTTTCCATAATTCTTTGTTCTAACTATAAGAAAAAAGGTAAAAAAAAGAAATAGTTAAAGTTATATATATATTTTTAAAAATTTTGTGATTAAGATTGATTTTTTAGTAATGTTTCAGAAATTGATTTTTTTGAAATTTATTTGATTAAGATTCTACGTATAATTTCTTGAATAAAATAAAATTAATTGTCAATATACTAATCATATTAAAACCTTACTATAATTAAGAAATAGTTTGGTGAATTGAGATAAGATTTAATATACTATTACAATATATATAATCAAGCATATTAAAATTCTAAAAAAATTCAAGTTTGACATAAAAATACACTACTATATATATTTTCACATAAAATCTTAATACAACCTAGAAAGTTTACTGTGGTTGAAGAATTATATTGATGTAATATAAATTGATTTTCAAAAATTATATATACGATTATTTTTTATCTTAGAAATAAAAAGATTAAACTTTTCGATAAAAAAAAAATACACATATGTAGGTATAATATTATCTTTGCATATAAGATGAGTAATATTAGATTGTTGGTTTTTGCAATTTTTTATAAGGGTAAAATAGAGATTCAAAAAAAATTCATGTTAAGGTATTATTATTAGTAATAGAGATGTTAGTAGTATGTGTCATTTTTGAGTTCTTGTCAAGAAATGATTAACCTAAACCTGCTAACTTTATGTAAATTTTGAGTCATTCTTACATACGATATCAAAAATTGTAATCGTTTTAACGAATGACAGAATTATGAAACAGAATGTTACAGGGCAGAATACACTAATAGCACCTAATGTATGAGTTTTATCTTAATTTGGTATCCCCTTTTTTCAAGGGTTAATATTATTTTTAGTTCTTAAAGTATGTATTTTTTGTCAGTTTAGTCCTCATTGTATCAATTTGGTCCTTAAAATATTCAATTTATGTTATTTTGATTTCTACATAAATGGACTGTCAAGTTTTTTTGACGGAAACAGTATCACACGTCCAACACATGATCATTCCGTCAAAAAACTTGACGGTTCGCCTATGTAAGGGCTAAAATGACACGAACTGAATATTTTAGAGACCAAATTAATAAATTTAATACAATAAAGACTAAACTGACAAAAAATACATATTTTAATAACTAAAAATGGTATAAACCCCTTTTTCAATTATATCACTATACTCCCTAGGTTTTCAATCTTCTCAAAATAATTTAAGATGGTAAAGCGCATATATTAGATCATCTCCAACAGATGTTGTAAATGATCAAAATGGCTAAAATTTAACTACCCAAAGCCAAAAGTCATGCTCCAATAGATGTTGTTCATATATTCTAAAATAGATTTTTGCTACAGTGATACTCTAAATATAGAGTATCACTGTAGCAATTTGTAAACATAATTTATATTATTTTTTCTCTCTTCCTCTATTTTCTTCTATTCTCTCTCTTTCTCCCTTTCATTAATCCCAAAAAATAATAATATAAAAGGAATGAGAAATAATATTTTAAAGGAGTAGTTAAAAATATAGAAAATCTGTTAAAGTATGTATTAAAAAAGTGAGTAGTTAAAATAAAAAAATTATTTTTTGGGTAGCTAAAATACAATTTATTGTTGAAGATGCTCTTAGGGATTCAAACTTTTCCAAGGTTTCAATGGGCTAGTCTAGTCGCACCCTACATTTGACACATCACTCCATCATATATCTTAAAAATTAAAACAATGTTAAATATACCATCTTCTTGGGTCACCTTTATTTATCACCTCAATATGAATCATTAAATTAGTGGGTCCTACTGAATTTATTAAATATTTAAAGGTTGTGATAATACCACATTAAGTATTGTAGACAAGGTGGTGCACAAGGTAGTACACATATCATTGGTTAGGTCGGATGATCGGGACTTCACATTTGAATAACATAGCCTGAGTTCACATTTATGAGGGGGTGTTATAGAGATTTTTAAAAATATGAGGCCCCCCTAGGCTAATACATAGTTCCGTCCACGGTTGAATATGAATTTATAACTCGAATTTAAGAAAAAAAAATAGTACTCGAGTTGAGAAATTCCAATTGAAGTTGACGTATAAGTTAACTCAAGTTGAGAGTCCTAGAGATTGATTTGACCTCTCAAACCACTTAACATTGCACCCTTGAGTTATAATTATATTAGTTTGGTGGACAAAGGAGGTAGGCACTATGGTGCTGTCATCATTAAACTGATGATTTTCTTCAAATTGACTATTAAAAGTAGTTGATTAGGTTGGTTTATCTATTCTATTACATACAAATGTACATATCAATTGACTTAACGTTAGGTATTTGTATATGTTATGTTATTACTAATAAAATACTAAAACGTCAATAGGAACAAAACTATTGGGACATCACAGCAATGCCTCATTTACCATTTTAACAATAATGGACACCAAGTTTTTCAGATATTTTTTTTCTATAAAAGACCTATAAAGGAGATTGAACTTGTGCCCAACAATTATTCCTGGACCGTTAATCACCTACTTCGCAATATTTGATGGCAACTGGCCTAGTTGTCCCAAAAACAGATAGTCCACTGTAGGCTTCTCCGGGTAGTTCAATAGAATATTGGATCCGTCCCTGATTGAATATAGTATAATATACAATTTGGTAAGTTGAACCAAGCTTAAAAGAACTTACTAGAGGAATCACTTGTTACTCCCTTGATGGAGTGAGGGTGGATAGACAAAACCAGAAAAATTCAAATTTATGTGGGATTAGAATTCTAGTTAACTTAGATTAGTTTAATAGAAGTAGAGTAGAACTGGTTTCTTGAAGTTCTTGTTAAATACATTGTAGCTGTCCAATGCTTGATTTTTTTTTTTTTGGTCAGTGTCCAATGCTTTACTTAAGATCAAAGAAAATTGAGTTTTGAGCTTGACGATTTGATGTTTGCTTCAGTTTCTCCATTGTAAGAGCAACTCTAAGGAGGCTATGTAAACTAGCTAGCAAAAATATATTTTTTTATTACATTATCTACTTTAGCTAATCACTTTTTTAAATTCACTCAAACAACGCTATTTATTTTAGCTAACCACTTTAACTAACTTTAACTAACTCTTAATTATTAAAATCTAAAATACTTTTTGAATGGTTGAAATGAGTGAATGAAACAATGTATATTATGGCAAAGTAGTCTTTCTTTCAAGCATCAACTGAGTACTCATACATAAAACTTAAAAAGGCATAAAAACCTAGTTGATATCTAAAAGAGGCAAACTAGCAAAACTGAACTTCACATGTCTATGAACCAATAGAAAACTTGATAACTTTCTCAAGAAATGGCTTCTCTTTACCAGAAAAAAATGAAACCAAACAATTGTCATCTTACTCAACACTTTTGAGTTCTTCAGCAAATACTTTACTAGCAGCAGCTCATCATTCTTTCCCTTGAATTCACCTACTTTGATTACTTTCAAATGTGATAGCAAACAACTAGGCACTACCACAGATGTGGGTAATTACATGCTGATGCTAAAACAGTCATGGTTATGAAACGATTCATCAAAATCTTAAAAACCAACATGTCACAATAACCGAATTGTTCACAAGAAATCCAACAAACAGGTAGAATGCATTCCAATAGGCACATATTGGTGATTGATCTCAAAAAACAAAATGGAACTAGTATAGAGAGAGAGAGAGAGAGAAAGGGCCAGCGAGGGAGAAGCTTCAGTCGGTGGAGCAGATTGTTGGTGCAAAAAGCAGACTACCGAGCAGATTGTGGGCTAGCTACATGGAGCGAGTGAAAATGGGGTTATCTATTTTAGATAGCCTTTTAGCTAGTCCCTTGGAGCCATATTTTGGAGAGAGGTTATCTAAAATAGCTAAGAAAAGCCTTTTAAATAGTCCCTTGGAGTTGCTCTAAGTTGCAAATAGTAGTAACTCTTCTTTATGATCTTTAAGGGTGTCCATGGCCCCAACTAGCCCATTGTAAAGCCAAGGCCCTCCTGTGAAATAGGTGGGCCAGGGCACTCGCCAATGGTCCATGACATAGCATAATTCGTTGAAGCATCCTACGTGTCGACGCTCCCCATGTGAATTCTCATTTTGAGAACTGATTTTCCAAAAATCTAGACTCTAATTTTATCAAATTTGTGAATTTAATTTACCAATTTACGAATTTGACTAATCTGCACTTTCACTTGTTATATAAGCTTACGGATTATTATTGAAATTTTTATTTGGCAAATGCAAGTTCATTCCTAAAAGTACGTATCAAACTAAAATGATAGTTGTACCCTTTAATGACACAACTTCCATGACATAAGTCACATAATTCGTTGAAGCACCCGACGCGTCAGCGCTCCGCATGTGAATTCACGCTTTAAGAATTGATTCTTCAAGAATTCAGGCTCTCGTTTAACCAAATTTATGAATTTAATTTATCAATTTACGAATTTGACTAACCTACGCTTTCACTTGTTATATGCTTACGGATTATTATTCAAATTTTTATTTGGCAAATGCAAGTCCATGCCAAAAAATACATATTAAAGTAAAATGATACCTGTAATTTATGATTACCAGGAGCATATCTACCATTGAACTTGTGGAGGCAGTTGCCCCCACGGCTTCTCACCGGTCCATATACATATCTATCTATACTACTTTTAAATGTCACTTGTAATGAAAAATTTTTGATTACCATTTTTACTCTTAAAAATTCCTATAAAGTAAATAAATTAGACTTTTGTCTCGAATTTTATTTGACGTCATATAATTTGATTAAAAAATAAAAATAAAATTACGTTTATTACCCAAAATCCCTATTGGACATCTAAATGACATTAACATCCATTTAGGAAATTAAAAATTTATAACTCACTTGAACCTGTTTTAATCTTTGTCTCACTTTGTAATTGGTAAAGTTAATGTAATCCTCCAATTAGTACTTGTAGTCGAGCTATAACTTTTAGATTGTATATCAATTAACCATTGGAATTTGATCTTTTCATCTTCTAGGTTCTACCTTCATCGAGTGATAATTAGCACACAAATATTCAAAGCAAGAACATTCCCATAGAATTTGCTCTCAGCAAGAACACCTCATGGCCACTTGTTTTATGAAGATCTGTATGGAAAAATAACTGGTAATCTTTACATAAAAAAATTACAGGTTCAATAGTAAAACAATTTCAAAGCTTTTTTTGAATTAGTTGGTGCACACGTGCATTGCACATGGACCCTTTTAAAGTACAAAAAAAAAAAATACATGCACATTTTTGGCTTTAAACTATTATAAATATGGACCACTTCCCCAAAATTCACATCTTTAGTAAATATTTGATCCAAATATGTTGTACTCCACGAGCATAAGCTTAAAAGTAACATTACACAAATGTCTTACCCAAAAAAAAATTACACAAATGCTTGATTTTTCACCCAATCACTTAACAGTACATATTTTTATGCACTGTTAAAACAAAAGATAAAATCATATCCAACAATCTTTTAAAAAATGTAGAGTAAAACCAGCATACATAACATACAAGGCCATAGAAATCTTCATAACTAATTCGGGGAATATGTCAAGCTGATCAAAGCATAATGGGAGACGAAGGAGTTTATTAACAACATAGTATAAATCAACTACATTCCTCATCAAGATCTTTCTTCACGAGTATTTAGAGACTATACAAATATCCATACTAAAGGGAAAAATTGCTTCAAACCATGAAAAGGTTTAGCTCATTTCAAGTTACTAGTATCATTAGTTTGAAAACATTTACTCTACTATCTAATGAAGCTCCACAAGCTATCTGGTCACCCTAGAAAGTGAATCCGAATCATCAATTATAGGAAAAATTTAAGTGTAAAGTCTATGTAACTAATTGGTTAGGCAGAGAATCGATCTTTCCTCATCTAACACACTAACAAACAACAAACAAATGAACACACTCACACAAAACCAGAAGCGAAAAAGGACACCGTCAATCCACAAAAAGAAAGAAATGATACAGTGTGTCTAGACTTTCAATGCCTTCATAAACAAATGACAGTCCAACAATTAGAATTAGCAAAACTCTTACGGCTTGTTTGGTTGAATTTTGGGGAGGGGTTTGGATTGACTTTTTTAAACCCTTCCAAACTCAAACCCTTCTTTGCAAAGATGAGATTCAACATTCAATCCGGTCCCTACCCATGTTTGGTATGCAACACATACACATGTAGGATATACAGATATGTCATAATTATTAACAATTATTTGTCCTGCAAATGATTATTTTACCTTTGATCAATCCAATTCATAACCATGTTAAGGGGTACAATTGTCTTTTGGATCCTTAACCCCTTACCCATATTCCCAAACCCACCCCCATAGATTTGACGAAACCCATGTTCATGAGTTTAATCTTCGGGTCAGCTACGTGCCGGGTTTAGAAACTCGGGACTGAATTTTCCATACAAACATGAGATTTGGGGGAGCTTTGGACTATTTTCCCCAAACCAATCTTGCCAAGCTCCCCCCCCAAAACCCCCTTACCAAACAGCCCCTTAGCATGCTATAGATAAAAGATAACAAAGAAAAAAAAGAACATATAAATACAACATAAATATATTCTGACATGAAAAGTGTTTAGAGACATTTCATTCATAAGAAAAATACTCACTTGGATACCTAAATTCATGTCCTAGATATCATTGAAGACCACTGGACCTTGAATTGCCTATTCCTAACTATTGTAAATAAGGTTCCACAAAAGATATATCCCCCAGCGTCTCTGTCCTTTCCTCATCCGTTGAGGAAGGGGTGGGGTAAAAGTAAAAGCCAGAAGAAGTTGAGCGCATTGAAATTGGTGTGTCCCTACATAGTTCATTTGTTCACAATTTCCTTCGGCTCAATTATTACAAAAAAAAATCTAAATTATTTCTTCAATCTTTGCTCAAAAAAGCACACAACAATATATACCAACTACAAATCCTCATTGTTTCTCACATTGGTCGAAATGAATATCAAAAAATATACCTAAGATATAAATTTATTTATCGACACCCTGTTGTTGCCAAATCAAGAGCTGCACGGTAAGACAACAAAAAAGGGAGAGGTACTTAGTAATTTCATTAAACACCTGATTTGCATGTCAAACTATATGACAATAACATACAGTCCATTAGAGCACTTTCAGTGGAAGTAAAGAAGAAGCTTTGAATAAGAATGAAATTGCAAGCGAAATCAAAAGCAATACTCAAAACCCCTATCCCAATTGGAAGAACCTCACCAAATTCCACAGCTAATATATGATCTTTCCAGCAATTCAACCTCCACTGCTTCCAATAAAAATTTGGAATCATAAATCAATACAAATACATCAAGGTGGCATTTTTGGAGACCGGCCAACACTTGATGGGCATTGAATTGCACAAATTTGGGATGAATTGCTAGTTAGACTGGCATTCAAAGATGTAAACTTCGGCTCCAGATCCTCTGCTTTTACAAGTCTAACAGCACCATGCTGTTAAGTGAGACGACAGCGTTTTGTGTAAGTGGCCCCACAAAACAGCACACAATTGGAACGGTGCCGTTTCAGAAACAGCTATCCCTCCATTAAACAAATCATACCTTTTCCCTCCTGACTTGCCACTTTTCCCTCCACTTCGTCTTCCACAGCAGCAAACCAGAGGTAACACTTTTTGTCTTGTATGAAATCCATAAAATATATATATATATATATATATATATATATATATATATATATATATATATATATATATATATATATATATATATATATATCAGTAGTTTATAGAACTCTATAAATGAGTTTTCTTATATGCTTCACATGAATATTTTAAGCTATGTGAATGAGTCCATTGTGACAAATAGAGATTTAAATTTTCTAATTATCATCACAATTCGTACATTATAATTCCCTAAAAATTTGAATCTATATTTCGTGAGAGTTATTTTTAATGAATGTTTTCAATTGTATATTTGTATTATAATTTAAATCGATAAACGATGTTCATTAGCTTTTGATAAATTAATAAGATTGTTATTTTCATTAGTCTCATATGAATATTCATAAATTTAATTGTAGGTGTTTTATGTTTAATTTCTGTAACTTTTTTGGCATTGTAGGTAGCCAAAACGGCGTTAATGGAGATGGAATGTGTTGAGACCGATATAACAAATAATATTCCACGAATTGGTATGCAATTTGATTCCGAGGAAGATGCCTATAGGTTCTATAACAATTATGGTGGATCTGTGGGTTTTAGTGTGAGAAAAGATTATCATAACAAGAGTTTGAAAGATGGGGTATTAATTTACAGAAAATATGTTTGTTGTAAAGAGGGACAAAGGAGTCGAGATCAAAGGGATTGGAAAACTACAAAGCCTCGAGCAGAGACGCGAACGAATTGTCTAGCTCACATGTGCATATCCCTTAAGAGGGATATTGGAAAATTTGTTGTAGTCAAATGGGAAGATAAACACAATCATCTTTTGCACGTTGCCGAATGTGTGCATATGATGCCATCCCAACGGAAGGTTAGTGGAGCTCAAGGTATTAATGTTGATATGGCTGACGATTGTGGGATATCACTTAAGGCATTGTATGAGCTCATGAGTACCCAAGCAGGTGGAAGAGAAAGCTTAGGGTTCATCCGTCTAGACCAAAAAAATTACATTCGCGAAAGGAGGCAACATAACTTGAGATACGGTGAAGCGAGTAGTTTGTTGCAATATTTCCAAGGAGAAGCAGCTAAGAATCCATCGTTCTACTATGGAGTCCAATTGGATGTTGATGAGCGCATCAAAAATATTTTTTGGGCTGATCCAAGAATGATTATCGATTATGGTCAATTTGGGGACGTTGTCACATTTGACACAACGTTCCGAACAAACAAGGAGTACCGACCCTTAGGCATTTTGGTTGGATTCAACCATTATAGGGAGACGGTGATATTCAGTGCTGCATTATTGTATGATGAGATGGCATCATCATTTCAGTGGTTATTTGAGACATTCCTCCAAGCAATGTCTGGGAAGAAACCTATTACCCTTTTCACCGACCAAGATCAAGCTATGGCAAAAGCTATATCCCAAGTGATCCCGAAGACATATCATGGGTTATGTTGTTGGCACCTTTGCCAAAATGCTTTAAAGCATTTAGGGAACATATACAAGGATGGTTCGAAATTTGCTTCACAATTTAAAGAATGCATCTATGGATACGAGGAAGAACATGAGTTATTTGAGGCTTGAAAACTTTTGCTTGATGAGTACAATTTGCAAGATAACATTTGGATGAATTCAACTTGGGCATTGAGAGAAAAATGGGCACATGTATATATGAAGTGGACTTTCACAGCCGGTATGAGGAGCACCCAACTGAGTGAGAGCTTGAACTCAGCATTACGGAGGTACTTAAAGCCAAACCATGATATTGTTCAATTCTTTACTCATTTTGATAGAGTTATAAATGACAAGAGATATAAGGAGACGGAGGCATTATACCATGCTAGACAAAAGTTACCTAACATGAAGTTAAAAAGAGCTCCCATGTTGGTGCAAGTAGGACATTGTTACACTCCTCCTATTTTTGAGTTATTTCAAGATGAGTATGACATATTCCAGTGCGCTATCGCGAATCCATGCAATGTGATGGATGGATGTCATCAATTTGTGGTTGAATTGTATGATGAATAGAGACAGTATTTGGTGTTGATAAATGTTAATGAGCAAACAGTTGCATGTAGCTGTCGAAAGTTTGAAATGATTGGGATATTATGTGGTCATGCAATTAAAGTGCTAGACACAATGAACATTAAACAACTTCCCGACAGATACATAATACAGAGATGGAGGCGAGATGCAAGAAAGTTATGTAGTGATGACTTTAGTGCCACACCAAATGAGGAGGATCCCAAGTTAATGACAGCAGCACGTTACAGACAGTTATGTCCTAAAATGGTACAATTAGCAGCTCGTTGCTCTAACCTTAAACCTGCCCATCAGTTGGTGAACCGAGGTATTGATGAGTTATTCAAACAAGTGGAAATTATGTATGCATCACTTAGTAATGAAGGCAATGGTGGTGATGATGGCAATGGTGATGTTGAAGACCATGCTTCCTTTCAAAACACATGTGTAAGTAAAAGAGTGGAGAACGTTGACCCTAATATTCTACGGGTAAAAGGTTTGAAGAGGAAAGATGGTGGTTACAAGGGTTGGGGTCGACTAAAGCCTTGGCATGAGAAACAAGCAAAGAAGAAAATAGGAACTTCTCATAGGTCAAAGGTACTACGTCTTTATATTAAAGAAGATTTAGAATACTTGTTTTACTTTATTTTATTTATGTTGTGGATTGCTTGTTTTGAAGGTTTCTCAACCAATTGTATCAATGAGTGATGAGCAAAATTCGGTGTCTCGTGAACATTGTGCTCATTCTAATCCATTGTCTTCACAAATATCAAATGGACAGAAAAATGCTCAGGTATGTAAGATTAACTATACTATATTTTCATATTTTATTATTGAACTTCTAACCTCATTGAATATTTTTTTATTCATGTAGGGAATTTCAGTTGATGCTGAATCTTGTTTCGTGAATGAAAACGTCTATGGTTTTTTCAATGATAACTTAAGAGGTGGCCAATGAAGAAAAAAAGTAGGTGGCCAATGCTGATCCTGGACGGCTGCTGGACTGTTGCTGGACTGCTGATCCTGTTTTTTGTGCAGATTTCTCTGTTTTTGTAATCCTTTTCTTTGGCTGAGAAGTTTCCTGTGATGTGTTGGACTGTTGGCTGTGATGTGCTGCTTGTGTTGTTGCTGTTTATGCTGGGTTTTGGTGCTGCATGGTGCTGCTGGACTGCTGTTGATGTGCTGCTGGATTGTTTGCTCCTTTTTTGAAATCTTTTTGTTCCTTTTGCAATGGGATGGGGGATCTTCTGTCCAACTGTCTAGAAGATCATCCATCCCTTTGATTCACTTTGTATATCAAAGTATTGGTGATTAAATGATAGATCAACAGCAGGACAAGTAAATAGATACATCACAATCCATCTCAGTAAATAGGTACATCACAATCCATCACAATCTATCCACAATGAATTTCCAATTGCTAAAGCATACTTTCCAATATCGAAATCTTAATGTTTAGTTGCCATGTATAAATAGACACATTCATTACGGATGAACACAAGGTTTCTTTCCAAAACATCATATCTTATACATTGTGTTTCTTTCCAATAGGGGAAAAATAAAGAATATTCAATACAACTCACACAAATTTCATAGAAATTTCCTGATACCATACTTTCACAGATTGTGTGAAAGGCAAAGCAGAGACACAGCAGCCAAAAAAACCTATGAAACAACAACATCTATCTCAAATGCTTTAATTTGATACTCTTCACAATTCGAGCAATCGGATAATACAAGTACAACGACAGGAAGAGACACCCCAATCAGCAGAAACACGACACAAGAAAGGCCAAAGCTGAAAACAGAGGATTGGTTGAAGCCCAGCATAGTGAGTAATGAGTCCAAGCGTTGAAGGGTTTTATCCAAATGGGTGTCATGATCATCTTCACCACGATGTTCTTGATTTTCTTGCTGTTGGTGTTGGTGGGTTTGATCTGCGATAAGCAGAGGGCTTTGTTCCAGTTCTTGTTCTTGATCTTGGGGTTTTGATTCCTCAACTTCCACTTTGAGATCAGCCATTGATCTTTCCTTACACATTAGCTAGCAATTTCAATACCTATGTGAAGGAACTTCAATGGAGGTGTAGTGTTGGAGTCTGAACCATGAAACAATAGTTTGCAGAGAGCGGTATGCGCAACCCCAGCCCTAACAATTGAAGCATAACAGAAGAAAGTAGAACTTTAGTAAATAGTTATCAGCATGCTTACCATATTCATTTGCAATAGCATCTTGATTTTCAGAGCCACAATTTTCAAGCCATCTAACAATAACTTGCTTGTCTTTCACCAACTACATTGTTTTCTACTATTTCAAATTTCAATAACAAGTAAGAATATTATGCAAAGGAAATTGGATTTTTAAAAAAAATACAAAGAGGCCTACAAACAAAACAATGGAATAATAGTGCACATTCTTAGGAAAATTTGAGCCCAAACCACAAATTAATCACAAGTATTTCCATATGACTACATAAGGCTTAAAAGCTGACTGAAGGAAAAAGAAAATAACAAACCAAATTTCCCAGAACTAAATTTTTGTCCTTCATAAACATTTTTGGCACAAAACTTTGAAGTGACAACATATTAGCATAAATCAGTACACTTCTAAACGAACACAGGAAGCTCAACTGAAGTATAACACAGTCATCAAAAACATTATGAACGGATAATCTAAAACGAATAATTTAGAGGGAGAAGTTTCATTACCGAGTCATCAAACCCATCTTGAAGGTAATGATAGTACTCATAGGAACCTTGGGTTAGAGAAACAAGGCCTCCATCATAGAAGTCATCCCCTGTGTAACAAACACAATGTTCTTCATGCAATCACCAAATTAAAATCTCTCTCAGGCACAAAAACAAACACATAGGATGCACAGAGAAAAACGCACCAAATTAAAATCTCTCTCAATCGTGACTTCCAATCAGCAATTCGATTTTGAAGTGAATTTTATAGCATGAAGTTGATGCGAAAACCAGTTAACTGTTTCAAAGTTCAAAACCCACCTGATTTGAGCTTCTCTAACGCCTCAAACAAGGCAGACTTCCGATGTTTTTTTAGCCACTGCATCAACACTAGTTCGCTGCTGTGGAAGACGAAGGAAGCACGATTTTGTGGAGTGAAAAGTGGCAAGTCAGGAGGGCAAGGTCTGATTTGTTTAATTGGGGGAGGGCTGTTCTGAAATGGCACCGTTCCAGTTGTGTGCTGTTTTGTGGGGCCACTTACACAAAACGCTGCCGTCTCACTTAACAGCATGGTGTGCTGTTAGACTTGTAAAAGCAGAGGATCCGGAGCCTGTAAACTTCACTTCGACATACATGTCGAGATGAGCTGAGAAAAACAGTATAGCGCAAAAATTCCTGGCAATAAAGAATAATGAATATGAGTACATCAACTCTTCATACATGGGTGGAGAATCACAGGAGTGGAGTCATCTTTTGAAGCTTCATAAAGGAGGACAAAAAGTGCGACTCTTTTTCAATGCTAGTTCATCTTCCCGTATCTCAAAATTGCTCCAACTGTCCATATTCTAACGTCCATTAAAGGCAAGGAGATGTTTTTTTTAATAAGCTTAGTAATGTTCATAATTAGTGGAAAATAAAGAGAGAGATGTTCAATTGACTCTGCAGTGTTTTTTTTATGTAGAGATAATCAAAAGTCGATGGCTTTATCATCAATGTAATAAGTGTCATATTATCGTCACCCAAAAGCAAATGGCAGAAGACAAAAAATATAAAATAATAGAAAAATGTTATTTGTACTTAAATTAGAGACCTAATATGGAAACTTAATTTAATACATCATTGGATTGAAAATAGGCTCCATTTAACATTGAAATTCACAATTGATCCAAATAATTGCATTGAATTAGGTCCATGTTTAGATTTCCAAATTAGATCCATACAACATTACCCATAATAATATCATTGCCTATTTCCATAACTTTTTAAATTCAATTTTTTTTATGAAATTTTCTTTGGGCGATTTTGAAAGGACAATATCAGCATTAACAATTTTATCAAGGTTATAATGGTCAATCAAATTTTTTTTATTTCTGTTGATATTTTATAATAGTATAAATACAGATTATAGAAAGATATAAGTATAGATAGAGATGTAACATAATAATATAAACAAATAATTATGAAAATGAAAATATATGAAGGGCCATTTGCATATTTAATTAATATTGAATAATTAAATACATAAAGATTTGTCTTTTATCTTTTTAATAAGGACATAATGATTAATCAAAAGTTTTTCATTTTTGTTAACATTTTAAAGTAGTATAGATATAGATTTGTCCATGTAAAGAAATAATTCAAAGAATAATGACTTTTCTAGAACAAGTTCGGGTCAAATAGCAATGATTTAAAACACTTTTTTTTTTTTTTGCACTATTTCAAAAACTAAAAGGCTCAATTGTGTGGATATATAAATATAGGATTTTAAATTGTAGGGTCCACGTGTAACACAGGTATGCATCAACTAGTACTCTTAAAAGGCCACGACTCTTTTCGAATTAGTATATTGTCCCCTTTTTTAGAAGCTTACATAGTGGCACATATCTTTTGCTTTTTCACTACAAAATAAATGTGAAATGCCCCAACCTTTATATCTTTGGTAAAATAATCGTACAGTTGTCTATAACTTGGTAAGTTGAGTTTGTAATTCTGTAAAACATAAAGAAATACAAATTTGTAAAAAATTTTGATCCAAGAAGCGTTTTTTTAGTTTTTCGAAGAATTAATTTCTCAGCAAAATAGAGAATGATTTCAATCAGGTTTCACAATGAACTATTGATGACGTGTTTGTCATGAACTCTCTAAGAATATCTAGTGAATTGAGAAGCTTAGTATAGAATCAAATATAGAAGATTTTTAAAATTTAAGGAAAACATTATGTTTCACTTTGATATATTAATAACTTTAATTTAATTTTATATTATACTTTAATCATGAATCTTAATGTATTTCTCATACTTGAACACCTAAATTTTTTATATCTGTTGGTGTTCATTTTATTTTTGTTCTGCCCTCTCTAGCAAAGGATTCTGGCTCCGTCTCTGATGATTACTGATAATGATAAATTAGGCACGAACTCGGCAGAGGAGCTCTGCTGCTTGGATGAGGAGCTCCATAGCTCATAAAGGCCCAACCCTGAGCTCCTTGCTCGCCAGCTTACCAACGTCCCAGGTCAGCATTTCCTTAGTTCCGCACACTTTGGCTAATTCAAACCAGTTGAGATATCCATACTAGAGAGCGTCATCATCTATTCCACTTTTGGTGCCACCCCATTCAAATAACAGTTAAGGATTTTCCAATGGTCCAAACTTCTGGCCTATAGAAAGGCCAAGCTGGGCATCATCGAGGTAAGTGGACTACTACCAGCTAAATACTGTTTCTCTCAATCATTCCTTTTTGACTTTATCATCGAAGGGTCGATCACTGGAGCTCCTTCGGTTCTTGACTTGTTTTGTAGGAACACCCCGATTGGTGGCAAAACATAACTCTGATCAACCATCCAGGTGGAGAGTTTTTGGGATCAACAGTTGGCGCCGTCTGTGGGAAACGTCAAGTCTTCAATCTAAAATTTACTCCAGATCTCATGGCTGTCACCATTTCAAAAGAGCCACCTAGGGACCAAACTTGTGCTCATGAGTGCCCAAACTCTCACCCGGTGGGCCGAAGGACTGTAGTGTCCCTGAAAAAGGAGTTGACAAAAGTTCAAAAGGTAAAAAACTGGTGGAGCTGAAATGCTAGAACCAACAAATTCTCCAACTCCTTAAAAGAGACCAGTCTTAGACTTAGGAGAATGGGGACAACAATCATCAGAATGACCAATGGGAACGAAAATTTTAAGAGGTAAATGAGAAGCTGGGTAATGTCTTAAATATTGTGAAAACTCGGGTCCCATAAGCCGTGGAGACTCTAGTGCAACACATAGAGTATCTTTACCCAAGATGTGTCAAACTAAGGTTCAAGATGCCAGTAATTGAGAGTTTCGATGGGATAAAGGATCCACTCGATCATCTAGAAACTTATAGGTCTTTGATGATGCTTCACAATGTTTTGGACCAGATCATGTGCAAAACCTTTGTAACAACCCTCAAAGGAACTATGAGACACCGGTTTAATAAGCTAAAACCTAGTTCTATAAGCAAATTTGGAGAACTTAGCACATCTTTCATTTCACACTTTATTGGAGCCCGAGCATACCAGAGCCCCCCTATCTCCTAAATATCAAGCAAACCAAAAGTGAGACGCTTAGAGGCTTTGTCAGCAGGTTCATAACATAGTCGCTCCAAATCGACATGAATGACAAAGTAGCCCTTACCACCTTTATCGGAGGTCTTTAGCCATCCAAGTTACTTTTCTCTCTTTCTGAAGATCCACCCCAATCCATGACTGAGTTCTTATCAAGAGCAACAAAGCTTCAAGAATGCTGAAGATGCCCTCCTCGCCAGAGGGGCTAGGAGAATAAGCGTGAGGAGAAAAAGAGGTGTTCAAGGGACCATTTGGGTCCTTAATCTCCAAGCGAACCAAATTGTAGGTGTACACCATTGAATACCTCAGTTGAGTAGATTCCCTTCTAGATCCAAGATAAAAGAGTCATCAAGTGGCCTGGGAAAATGTACGTGAACTCACCCTAGTAAGAGGTCCACGGACAAATACTGCAAGTTTTATAGAGACTATGGCCACAACACTGAGGATTGCCAAGTGTTCAACAAATAGATAGAGGATCTTATCCAAAAAGGACATCTTGGGAGATATATAGAGCTTATACATCAAGAAAGGGCAGAGGTGCAATCCAACCGAGATGAAGCTCCACACCAGTAGCCTGTTGGAGAGGTCATAGTAATCTCTAGAGGGTTTGTTGGAGGCGGAGAGAGCATCTGACAAGGCGAGCCCATGTCCACAAAGTGAAAACTGAGCAGGAAGTCAGATCGGTGAATCTAGGAAAGAAGCCTCGTGTGAGCCCATCTATCACATTCGCCGATGAAGACCTTGGAGGAATTCAACACCCTCATGATGATCCCCTAGTGGTAACCTTTACCATTGCCAACTATTTGGTAAGGAGGATCTTGATTAATAGTGGGAGCTCGGAAAACATCATATTTGCCCTTGCCTTTGATAAACTAAACATAGGAAGGGTAAAATTAGTACCTGTCACTACTCAGCTGATTGAATTTTTTAGAGAAAAGGCTTTCTGTTGGGAGCTATAGTCATACTAGTCATAGCCAAGCAAGCCCTACATCAAGCCACCGTCATGATCAACTGCTTGACCTTTGAAGTAGGTTAAATAATCAAGGAATTCCTAAGTGTAGGAAAAAGTATCATGTTTGTAACTTGGTTAGTTACTGAGGTCATCTCCTCAAGAAAAATGAATGGTTCAAGAGGTGATGGTCAAAAGAAAATAAAACCTTGAATTTTGAGAGTTGATTGGAGAAATTAATTGCTTAAAGAAATAACAATTAAAGAAAAAAAATCAGTTGATCGGTAGAGATCACCTCATCATGAATAGGCATTTTGACCAAAATTTTTATAACTCACTTAAGATTGTGGTCAAATGCACTCAAGCGATAGATATTCGTTTAACACCCAATTATAAATGAAAAATATGAATTCAAGACAATTGAATTGATTAGAGGGAATTCACTTCGATTGCAGTGATTCTAAGAATTACCTGTGCTTGACTCAACTGTCCACGGATAAGCAAGATGATATACATATCGATAATGTATTCAACTTTAATCATTCAATTGATCCAAACACTTATTCCTTGAAAAATCCTAATTTGAGTCAAAATCTCCAAGTCACGGATGAGCTACTTCATCCGATCAAACCAGTGAACGACTACTCATACATGAATAAATTGAAATCGAAAGCAATTAAAGGAAACATCATTGTAAATGAAAACAAGAAAACTTATATTGAAATTGCAAGATTTGATGATTAAAAGTAAATACGTTGTATTGAAATTGCTATGAATGTAAACCGTTCGCAAAAAGAAACCAAAAGTAATTGCGTTGTAAGAATGTAATACTTTAATTTAAACAAAGCTTTTAAATTAAATCAACAGATAAAATTTTAAAGAAGAAGAAGAATCTAAAACACTAGGAAAGAGAAAAGAGAAGAACGGTAAATTGAACGATGGAATGACTCCCTTTCTCTTTTACTAGACTTGGGTATTTATATGAGATTTCCTGCTGATTTCTCCCTTTGATCCACCAATCATGGCCCTCGAAATAAGCCAGCCATTTTCCTTCCTTAGGAGTCTTAATTACAGAAATTCAGTTACCTACCAGCAGGAAGCAGAAAACGACTAGCCAGTAGGACTATTCACTATTTTTCACCTACTGGTAAAACACCTTTCTGTCTTCAACCTATCGATAGGGCAGTACCCACCTATTGTTAGAACAACTCTCTGTTTTTCTCTTACCAATAGGATTGATGTCCTATTGGTAGAACCATCTTTTGGCCTTTGTTCTATCGGTAGAAGACCTACCAGTAAAAATGGTCTTTTTTCAACTATGCTTGTTGTGGCCTTGGCTTCAGTCCTGAACCTCTTAGCTCATCTTCCAAGCCCTCTATGACATTGAAACATGTGCAATTCTATGTCCTTACACCAATTCACCTAAAACCACACAATTTCACTATAAAATATAAAATCAACTTAAATAAAGGAATTAAGTGATTAGTATAACTAAGATGTATGATTATGAGGCCTATAATATACACTATTATGCTCTCATCACTAACTTCCTCGTGTTAGACTACCATTTGGCATATTATGTCATCTTAGGGTGTCCAAACCTTAATTCAATAAGGGCGGTGCCATCAACATATCATATAATGTTGTGCTTCCCAACTAAAGTAGGAGCAGAAAAAGTACGGGGGGACCAAGTAGCAACTTGAAAGTGCTATGTGGTATCAATGCGAGGAAAACAACTACAATAAACTCTAAAAATAGAGTCTTTGGACGCCCTCACCCTATCGAATACCTTAAGCCCGTTCAAATAGAAGATCACCCCGAGTCAATTACTTTCACTGGCAAGCTACTCGGGAAAGATATGAAACTACTACTTGTGGAGTTCCTACACTCTAACAAAGACATTTTTGCATGGAAACAATCAGATATGGGGGGTATCGACCCTTTAGTAGCTGTTGACAAGCTAAAAATCAATCCGACCTACAAGCCAGTATGGCAGAAGCGACGAAGCTTCATCCCCAAGTGAAATACAGAAATTAAGGAGGAAGTAATGAAGCTTGTTGAAGCAAGATCAATTAGGGAGGTGCAATCCCCATAATGGTTGGGTAACGTGGTTCTAGTAAATAAAGCAAGTGGGAAATGGCAACTGTGCGTTGAATTCACCGATTTAAACAAAGCATGTCCAAATGATTATTTTCGACAACCCAGAATTGATGTCTTGGTTGACGCTATTGCAGGATGTGAATTACTCACCTTCATGGACGCATTTTCTAGCTACAATCAGATAATGATGTATGAGCCAAACAAAGAGAAAACCTCATTCATTATAGAAGAAGGAACATACTGCTACAAAGTCATGTCTTTTGGCTTGAAAAATGTAGGAGCTACCTATCAAAGACTGGTCAACCACATATTTAAAGACCTTATAGGTAACTCCATGGAGGTTAATGTAGATGACATGCTCGTTAAAAGCCTCTGAGCTGGTGAGCACATCAATCATTTGGAAGGAGCCTTCGAAATACTCAGGAGATAATATGAAGCTCAACCCAACAAAGTGTGCCTTTGGGGTTTCCTTGGAAAGTTTTATAGTCTTCATGGTTACACAAAGGGGCATAGAAGCTAACCCAGAGAAAATTAAGGCACTTCTTGATATGAGATCCCCGCGAAGAACCAAGGAGGGTCAGGTGCTGATAGGAAAGGTGGCGGCCTTGAATCGGTTCATCTCTAGGGCCAGAGACAAGTGCTTCGCTTCTTTAAATTTTTGAGGAAGGCATTCGAATGGAGCCTGGAATGTGAAGCTACTTTTCAAGACTTGAAGGAATACATCAGCAAACCCCCATTCTTAGTCAGACCAGAACAAGGGGCACAATTGTACTTATACCTTGCAGTATCTTCAAAAGCAACTAGTGCAGTGCTCATTTGCCAACATGATAAGGCTTAGTATCCGGTTTACTATATAAGCCAGACACTAAAGGGAATAGAAGCTAGGTACCCTATAGTAGAAAAGGTGGCCTTTTCATTGGTCACAACATCTAGAAAATTAAGACCCTACTTTCAAGCACATTCAATTATGCTATTAACTGACTTCCCTTTACCACAAATCCTCTAGAAGCCCGATGTGTCTGGACAATTGGAAAAATAGTCCATTGAGCTCAATAAATTTGACATATAATACGTACTACGAACCTTTGTGAATGGGCAAATGGTAGCAGATCTTATAGTAGAGTTCACTATGGAAGCAACAAAGTTTGTGGACATTGACCTCCAATCGCTAGAATGGAAGATGTATGTTGATGGGACTTCCATCTCATCTAGAGGAGGAGTTGGTTTGATCCTTATCTCTCCAACTAAAGAAAATTTGTATGCTCTCCATTTTGGATTCAAGGCTTCAAACGATGAGGCAGAGTACAAGGCCCTCATTGCATTGATTGTAACTTGCTGAATCTCCTAGAGTGAAGAACTTGAAAACATATAGTGATTCACAGCTAGTAGTGAAGAAATAGCAAGGGGATTATGAAGCTAGAGAATTATGGATGAGGACATATTTGAGTATTTTGACAAAGATGGTTGCAAATTTTAATAACTTCGAAATCACACAAGTACCACGGTCACAAAATTCTCATGCAGACTCACTAGCATGCCTAGCTTTAGCTCTTTCTGGTAGCTTGGTAAGAACCATTTCTATAGAATTCTTGCAGAAACCAAGCATTCACGATGATGATGTCCAACCAGTCATACAAGAATATAGTTGGATAGATGAAATATCAGCATATCTGCAGCATGAAGCGCTCCCACAGGAAATCCAGGAAGCTCGGACGCTTTGTAGGAAGGCAACAAGGTACATAATCCTAGACTAGGTGCTCTACAAATGGGGTTTCTCACTCCCATATCTAAGGTGCCTGAGCCCCACTGAAGACGTTTTTATGCTCGATGAAGTGCATGAAGGTGTGTGTGGAAATCACCTAGGAGGAAATTCCCTAGGTAAGAAAGTTCTTAGGTAGGGTTACTTCTAGCCCACAATAAAGAAGGACACAAAGCTATGTGTGAAAATGTGAGAAATGTCAGAAGTTTGTTATAACGCCAAAGATTCCCCCAGTGTAGCTCATTCCCATAATAAGCCCATGGCTTTTCGCCCAATGGAGTATTGATATCGTGGGACCTCTTTCAATGGGAAAAGGATAGAAAAAGTTCGCAGTTGTTGCCATATACTATTTCACCAAAAGAGCAGAGGTAGAACCATTGGCAATAATTACCGAACACAAGATCCAGGGTTTTGTTAAAAATCTATTATTTGCAAGTTTGGCAAGTCATCATCAGCGATAATGGTAGACAATTTGACAATGACAAGTTGAGAGGATTTTACTCCAATCTCAGAATCCATAATCACTATTCCTCTCCCAGTCACCTACAAGCGAATGGGCAAGTAGAAGTAACCATTCGAACTCTGCTCAAGAGCATAAAGACTAGGTTGTAACAATCTAAAGGACTATAGGTTATAACGCCTATTAGAGAGACCCCATTCTCCTTGGCCTTTGGTATTGAGGCAGTTGTCCTAGTGGAAATTGGGTTCTCTACTCACTGAACCAAGGAATTTGACTAATGTCAAACAATCGGCAGCTTGCCAACAACTTGGACTGGCTAGAGAAGAAAAAGGGAGGAATCCCAAATGATAGTGACAACGTATCAGAACAAAGTGGCCAAGTCTTACAATGGTCGAGTAAGGCCACGAGAATTCCTATTGAATGACCTCGTATTGAAGAAGGTAACCCCAACCACAAAAGATCCGAGAGAGGGAAATTGGGGGTATCGTGGGAAGGGTCCTACTGAGTTACAAAAATCTTGAGACCTGGAATCTATCACTTGGAAACTTTGGAAGGGGTCAAGCTGCCACACCCATGAAATGCAGAACATCTGAAGAAATTCTACCAATAACCTGTTTGGTGGCCTAGTTAGGATGGATTTCAACTTTTTATGTAGCTAGCTCCAAATAAAAGTTGTACATGACACAACCTTCTAATAAATAATGTTGTTCACAATAGCCACTTTTGTTAAAAACATTCTTCGGGCTCATAGACTATAAGATCCCGTATAAAATTTAAAATGGATAACAGGATATTAAGATTACTTCTAAAAGGATGATAGAAACTTTGAATCATTGTTGAAAGATTGAAGTTTCGGGATGGTCACTCTTAGGATAAATGAATTTAATTAAAATTTAAGTATATTTAGAGGATAATAACATCAAAAATAGATCTGAAAGGTCGATAAACCTTGAGATAGGTGATATGAGGTGTATTAGAAGTTTGGATATATTTTGAAGTTGAAACACATGTTGTACAGAATTTGGATTGGAAAAATTTTGACACTATCTTAGTATTTTCAGTATATATTTTTACCATAATATTCGATTAACCTGATTTTTGGACAGTAGAAACTAGATTTCAAGGTAAAAGTGTATTTTATGACAATTTCGTGAATCAACTTTGAACTAGGTCAAAACTGCCTTAAAATTTGAGGTAGAAATGGGTTTCACGTTCGAACATGGACCAGACACAAGATCGAAATTCTAACAGAACTTGACATACTGGGAGCAAAGTTCGTTCAAACACCAATATCCATTCGAATGTGGATGCGTGATTTACAGCGATCAAGTTCGCCAGTTTAGCAATGTTTTTGATCCTATAAACACCCGAATGACGTTCTCTAGGTTATTTTTCAGCAGCTTTCAACCCTAGGAGCCTAAGGAGAAGTGGGGTAACTGTTGTTTAGCGCATAACATTGCATATTTTATAGGTTAATTCATTCTCGTTTGATATGTGTTTAATGTTTAATCCTTCAAATTGTGTTAAGATTGGAGTAATTGTGTGTATTTTGTTTTGTCAGAGTAAAGGAGATGAAGTGGAACATGTAGAAGCAAGCATAAGGTCATGGGAAAGCATTGGAATGAAGAGAAGTTGGACCAACGGAGGAAAAAGGAAGAAATCAGAAAAGGGCAGACCAACTGATTGAACTTTAACCAGTTCATCAAGCTGACAGACAGGCTTCAACTAGTTGAACCTCTGTTCAACCGGTTCAAGGGGTTATAGAATCTACTGATTAGAAGTCCCACCAAGATGCTACCTAGGCTTCAAATGGTTGAGCATAGACGTTCAACCGGTTCATCAGACTTGTAACAAGATGCCAAATACCCTTTAACCAGTTGATCAAGGGCTTCAACCGGTTGAACCTATCCTTCAGTTGGTTGACCATATGATGGCTACAACATACAATTTCTTGAGTTTTGATTCATCCACAAGGGTTGTCTTTCTTCACTACCACACTCAAGGGAAGGCAACCAATACACATGAGCTCTCATTTGATTGGTTGTTGGCACCTCCAAGACTTCACGTGACCAATTCCATTTGACAATACCAATAGAGGAAGAATCTTTGGAGGATCACCCACCACCCACACCGCACACTTCGGCCAATGATGAAGATGAAGATAAAGGATAAACCTATGTATTCCTATGTATTTGAGAAGAGATTTTGGTTAAGTGTTAGAGTCTTTTTCTTAGTTAGAAGTTTTAGCTTTGAGTTTTACATTTTGAAAGCTTTGCCAAGTTTTGGAGAAGACGACTTGATAAAGTAAAGCATATTTGAAAACCAAGGAAGTCAAGCAACGACAAGGGGAGAGGTTCCGAAGGATTTACGTGGGGAAAATCATAATCAAACACGTTAGAATCAAGATTCAAGGAGATTAAGGTATGGATTCCTTCTTAAGTTTTTTCATTGATTCTATACATGATACATGTATGTTTTAAATCTTCTTGATGATTATATGGTAAATAATTGTTATTTTTTGAATTCCTTCCAATTAAAAGTTTGTTTTGAACAAGCTACATGTTTTGAATCCAAAAGATTCTTGTTCTTGATTTCCCAAAACCCCTGTGTAAGATCATGTTTTGTAATTGGATAATTTCATGCAGTCCATTGTAAAATTTCAACCATTTCTATGGTCATGATGCTATCAAGTTCAAGATCCAAAAGTGTCATTGAAAGAGGAGATCAAGCGTTAAAGCTACATCATTCAACCTCTGTATGTACCTTCATACTTAGGACAAAGGTAATGATCTAGACACCTAAGATGAACCCCTTAGTTATTTTAACTTAGGATGATTAGGATGAAAATAGAATTGGAAGTGATCCGATTATGACTCCTAGGTATTTTCAAATAAAATTTTTTCTAGACCATTTTTGTGTTTTGAAAACATAGTTTGAATCACAACGAGACCAACATCCTTTAGTGCTCAAGCGGACAAGTATTTGCATGATTTTAGGCTTAAAAAACCTATAGGACCACCCTATACTCGCTAGCCTTCACTAGAATGGTCTCTTGATGACTTAGGATAAAAAAGAAAAAGGTCACGGGGGATCAACACAGGCTCGCTTTATGAGCTCACTCAAGCGGTGCCCATGGTTGCTCAAGTGGTCCTGGTCCTTAGCTGGTTTGAGACATTTTGTTTTCATTCAAGTGTGAACTGCCCTATGACAACCCTCCCATTGATGGAGCGGTCATTCGCAAATCTGAGTTTTCTTATTTACTAAGACTACCCTTATTCCAGACCTATAAATAGGGAGATCCTTTCCCACGTCTAGGTCAAGCCTTGAGAGAGTCTCTTGTGAGATTTTGAAGAGAGAAACCTATCTTTGAACCTTGAGAGCTTCCACCACAACCTAGATCTCTAATATGCAAATGCTACCATTAGTGATTCTTTCCATCCTCACAATTTGGAGAAGAAGAACTTGTTGGCGAACAAACCTATTGGTGTGTGAATACCAAGGATTGTTGGCGTGCCCATAATCACTCGAGGCCTAGATGAACCGTATGGCGTGGAGGTCCAAATGAAGCTACAATAAACGTCAGAGATGGAGTTTCAGCGGAGACATATAGTAAGGAAAAGAGCATCTAGCCATTGTGATGGTTGAGATATAAGACTCGAATACTTGTATGTTGACTTGGTGAGTAGTGGATTAGGCTTTGGTGAACCCCGAGTGGTTCCCCGCGATTTTTCTTGAGGAGGGCTTTCTGCGTCAACAAATTACTTGTGTCTTTTACTGATTATTTTACACACCTGCATTTGTTAGCACGCACGTGCACTGTGTTTGATGTTTTGATTGTTTGATATCAAATAATCCATAGTTGTGCAATTAGGTTTGTGGGTTTATTGGGATTGCCAGAAGATTAACTTGAGTGAATTAATTGCAAATTAATTAAAATCATTTGTAATGGTTCAAAGGGTTGGTGGTGTTTGAAAAGGGGTTCTCACATTCATTGCTTAATTTTTGTAAGAAGAGGTAATTGCGGTAGACATAGGTTTTGATTAACAATTAATTTAGGCTAAAATTGAAAAACTATTCACCCCCTCTAGGTTAAATGTCTTGGCCTCCATGTGTATAATCGTGAGGGAAGATCCATATCGGATTTGCCCTCCTGGAAAAACAATTGGTATCAGAGTGTGGTTGCCCTGAGTCCATAAGAGACATGTAGACATTTTTTTTCATTGCTTGGGTATCTATCTGAAAATGGCTTCATCATTTAGTCATGAGTTCTGTTTTGTAGTTCACATTGGCTTGAAATCCCAAGTGGGTAATAAATGGTACTTCGATAGTGGTTATTCTAGGCACATGGCTGGAGAGA
Source organism: Ilex aquifolium (assembly GCA_951799425.1). NCBI lineage: Eukaryota > Viridiplantae > Streptophyta > Magnoliopsida > Aquifoliales > Aquifoliaceae > Ilex > Ilex aquifolium. Next base: position 31,428,461 of record OX637391.1, read on the forward strand.
AGTTCCACTTTTATGTATTGTAGAAGTGTAGTGGTGGGACTATCACATTTGGAGATGGGAATATCTCTAAGGTTGTTGAAAGGGTTCCATTCAATCATTGGGCATGCCAAAATTGGATAATGTCCTTTATGTAGAAGGGTTGAAAGCTAACTTAATTAGCATTAGCCAATTGTGTGATGATGGCAATGCGGTTCACTTCACAAGAGACAAATGCATAGTATTGAATGATAAAATGGATTGTCTTTTGGAAGGGGTTAGGTTAGGAGATAATTGTTATTGCATATCTCCAAACCCTTCAATAGTGTGTCACAGAGCGAGTGTTAATGAAGTCATACTTTGGCACCAATGGTTAGGTCACATGAACTACAAGGACCTAAACCGAATCATGAGCAAGGAGCTTGTGAGGGGAGTACCTAAGTTGAGTAAGTCATCTACTAAAGTGTGTAGTCCATGTCAAGTAGGAAAGCAAACCAAAGTCCATCACAAAAAATTAAAGACCATCACGACTAAGAGACCACTAGAGCTCATATACACAGATCTCACAAACTGAGGGCATATGCAGTAAGAGATACATATTAGCCATGGTAGATGATTACTCTAGGTACAGTTGGGTTGCATTTTTGAGACACAAATCTGAGGCTTTTGCAAGCTTTAGAAACATTTTCAAGAGAGCTCAAGTTGAACGAGGTGAAGCCATAGGAAAAGTTGTTAGAATCCGAAGTGATCATAGTAGGGAATTTGATAATTCTGACTTCTATGCTTACTGTGATAAACATGACATTAACCACGAGTTTTTTGCATCCAAGACCTCGCAACAAAATGGCACAGTAGAGAGAAAGAATAAAGTGACTTGAGAGATGGCTCTGGTCTTGATTCACAGCAAAGGGTTGCCAAAAAGGTTTTGGGCTGAGGCGGTAAATACTTCATGCTACATTTTCAATCAAGTGTACCTTAGACCCGACACGTGTCAGACCCCCTATGAAATCTGGAAGGGCAAAAAGCCTAACCTTAAGTATTTTTGAGTCTTTGAGAGCAACTGCTAAATTTTGAGAGATCGAGAAATGTTAGGAAATTTTGATTCCAGAAGTGATAAGGGGATATTTTTGGGTTACTTCACCAACAGTAGAGCTTATCGGGTGTTCAATCTAAGAACATTTATTGTAATAGAATCCATAAATATGGTCTTTGATGATACGAGAGAGGACCTTATGCATGAAAGAGAGGAGTTGAGCCAATAAGAGACAAAGGTGAACCCGAACCTATTTCTACCCCTCAAAGAGAAAATGATCTTCTCACCAAACCAACACCTTTGTGGGTTTGGACTAGGCACACACCGAGTGACATACTTGAAAATCCGAACAAAGGGGTGAGAACTGGGAGACAACTAGAAAATGAATTAGATCAAAATTGCTATGTTTCCTTATTTGAACCTAAGAATGTTGGTGAGGCTCTTGAAGATGAACATTGACTTATTTCCATGCAAGAAGAGCTAAACCAATCTGATTCGACTAAAGATATGCACTCCCAAGTATAAGTGGTCAATTTATAGTAATAACTCGGTTAAGTTCGAGATTGAATCTTTAGGGAACTAATGAAGGCATTTTAAATAACATATCAATAGAGACAAAGACACAAGAAAGCTTAAAGAGTGTGTGATTGTGTTGTGAAGAGTTTGTGTGCACGAGCTAATGTAAAGCCGTTGACAATAAGGAAATGTCACTCTCTAATTCAGGGTTCCAGACTCATGCATGAGTATTTGAATGCAATTCTTGTGCAATAATGAAATATCAGCTAACTCCTGTGTCATCAGTAGGTTAATCGGAGGATGATGATTGACTTTAGATTGATGAGCTTGGCTCCGACATTATGCCCACAGTTATAAATATTGAAAATGTCAGGACTTATCATGTCGATAATCAATCAAATAACTTAAACAAAACATCTAGTTGAACTAGATAATCAATCATATAGTTAAGTACCATGTGGGTGAAGATTGAACGATAACATGAAGACCTATCTTAAATGCTTGTAGGAAGTTATAAGCATTAACTATAACAAGACTCAATTTGTCCATAAGAAATCAAACAACTATACAAAGTATGTTATCTTACTAGATTCAATCAACCAATCATAATTTAGATTAGCCAATTAAGCATAATAAAAATTGCACAAGTATATTATCCTAATACTTCAACATAAATCCATCCTCCTTTACTAAAGAGTGGATGAAAAACTACTCAGCCTTCATGGCTATTAGTAGGCTAGAAAAGTGAGAGAACCTCATCCCTCTAAGTAAAGAGAATTATGGATTAGGAAAAGTAAAAACAAGAAGACAATTAAAATTACAATAAATAAATGCAAGGCTAGTTTCTTTACTAAAGTTCAAATGAAATACAACTCACCCTTCAAAGCTCAAAGGAAACTAGAAAGGTGAGTGAAGTTCATCTTACTAAATAAAGAAAGAAGTTTAAGAAATGTAGAAAGTAGAGATCTCTAAAATATTACAAGGCTTAGAGAGCAAATGGAAGAGAAAATGGAACTCTAAAAGTTCCTTCTAAGCAAGGGGGTATTTATAGAGAAGGATGGGTGGCAATGAGTGGCAAGAAGAGTCAATAATCCAGAGTTTAGGGTGTGAACACATCTTTCAAACTTCGGCTGGGGCGTTCGGATGGTGGTGGCAAGCATTCGGACGCCACTAACTCTTTGGTTTTGCAGCCTGCTGGAATCGCATTTGGGAAAGGCGTCTGAACGCTGATGGCTGGTGATCGGACGCTAATCACTGTTAGCCTCCATTTTTTGCGGCCTTCTGTCTGGAAATCTTAAGGCGGTTATGGGTGTTCGGACTATGGTGGCTGGCATTTGGACGCCTCTTCCTTTCTAGTTTTTCTCCTTTTCTTGATTCCAATCCACTTTTTCACCCCTAACTTTTACCAAATTGTATCCTTACCCTGCAATTCAAATTAGTGCCCAAATATACTCTATACTAATTAAATCATTTATTTTACAAACAACTAAGTATGAAATACATGTAATTATCCTCTTTTATGTATTTGAAAATGTCACTTTTAAAGGTTAATCACACCCCCAACCTAGTTATTGCTAGTCCCTAGTAATAATAAAATATACAACTATTTTCATAGGATTCATGACTACATTTAGCCCATGCAATAAGCCATCAAACCCCTAGATCACCCCTAATTGACGAGTTTTGTCTCGTGAAGGCTTCCTAGCGAAGATACCTACAAACTTCTTTTGACCACATCCTGACTTAGAACATATTATAATATCCTAATTAATAGTGAGATTTAGAACAAATTCCCTAAATTCCCTATACACCCAAGGCATTTACGCAAGAGCTACCCCATAGATTTAAATGCTATGAAAAAGTATTCAACATCCCCATTTTCACTTGAGACTTGTGAGTGTGTGAAATGAGTGTACAATTTAAGAGATTTATCCAATGATACCCATTTCTACGTTGGCTATCCATTTTTATCTTTGATGCAAACCTTACCAAGGATTTTCTCTCAAAACAACATATTCTCTGATTATAGTGATGTTTCACTCATTGTTTATATGTGAGATGGATTCTTATAATTCAAAATAAAGCATAGCTCACATATAATTTAGAAATGAAGGACAATCATGCAAATGAAATGAATTTGGCATAATCTCATGAAAGGAATGCTAAGGAAAATGAAAGCAATACAATTGACCTACCTCTAAGCATGATTCAGTACATACACTCACCACCATTCTCAGGATAAAAAAATACTTTAATTTGGTTGCAACTTGGCCATTGGTGAAAGCTAAGGAAATGAAGGGATATAGGAATTCAAAAAGGAGTTATCCTAGGGATATGAATTTACCAACCACATCTCCTCATTTGGAATTCAATTAGCTCACCTCATTCATTTCTCTATCTTTCCCCTTTTTTCATTGCTTTTCACAACTTTTATTTTCTTTTCTTTTTCTCCTCCTTTCTTTTTTTTTTTCCACTTCCTTCCTTTCTTAGCTTTGCTTGCTTTCCTTGATTTTGAATATCAACAATAAGATCCATACTCATCACTTGCCTTATTTTCTCATAACCACCATTCCTTTTTCAATTTGTAAACAATATCAGTCCCAGGATAACCAAGGTAAGATAAATATATTTATGCTTGGCTTGGTAAATCACAGGACTTTAAGAACTGAAATTTTCAATAAAGCTCGATCACGATTAACTACGGACAATGACAAGAAAGAATAGGCTAAGGCTCAAATTAATTCAAAGATGCCCTAAGAACATTTCCCAAAAAATGTATGACAAGGTACTTTTTTTCATTGAGATATAGTCAACTAACTACCTTCTTTTACACTAACCAAAACAAAAATAATGAGATTATTGAAAGAGATAGAATTTGAGAGAGTAGTTTTTTGAGTAAATGTATTTCAACCCTGCAACAAGGAATGACACAAAACTCATAAGGGTAATACATTCATCTCCACTATGTATGTCAAGCCTTTTAAGATATAAATGTGTACTTTTGCTGCACATAGGGTGAGTTTCAAATGAAAACACAAACATGATATTTAATCATAGAATAAACTCCCACAGTGTGCTATTATGCAAGCAACTCAGGATTCAAGCGAATTAATAAAAAATGTCATGTTAACTAAGAAACAATAATACAGTCCAAATCGGATGTGTTTTTTTTTTTTCAAATTTTTTCAATTTTTTCATATATAACATGGTGGTGTAACATAGTAATGGTGCACCCCATACCCTCCAACTGAAATCATGCATTGTCTTTGATGCAAAAACAGACAAACAATGAGAAAAATGAATACAATAAGGGTAAGAAAACACCTGACACTGAATTCCACACAAAAAAACCACCAACTGTAAAGCAACAAATGAACTATACAAAAAAGAAGTAAGTTCAACAAAATAAAAACACAAAAGAAAAATTCTAACTATTATATACAAGGAGTGCTTGGGGGCATAGATCAATCGGGCTTAAGTTCCAAATGGAGTTAGTGCCCAATTTCAGTCAGGGCTTGTTTCCTTCAACGAACTTCTTCTTGCTTGAGTCTCTTGCATCTCCTGATAACTTCTGCAAAGAATTTAACAACTTATAATAAACTCAACATCGGAATTTCCACTATCATGAGCATAATTAATCAAATAGACTTGTAGAGGGTCAGAACAATAAGACGTGTTGAATTTCTCCTTTACAATCTCATCAACTACATCCACCTCACAAATTTCTCCATCCTCGCTTGGTTGCTTTATCACATTAAAGTCCTCCAATTCACTGTTCATATTTTCAAATGAAAGTTTCATGACACCATTCCGATAATTGATTAATGCATTCGATGTGGCTATGAATGGTCATCCTAAAATAACAGGAATCTGAGTGCCAATTTGTATCACAGGTTGGGTGTCTAGAACAATAAAATCAACAGAAAAATAGAATTTATCAACTTGGACAAGTACATCCTCAACTATTCCCCTTGGACTTTTTATAGACCAGTCAACTAGTTGCAATATGATACTGGTAGGTTTAAGCTCTCCTAAACCTAGCTGCTCGTAAACAGTATATGAGAATAAATTGACACTTGCTCCAAGCTCAAGCAAAGCAAGCTCAATCTTTAAAAATTTCCTATTATGCATGAAATAGTTGGACTACCAAGATCTTTGTACTTATGAGGGGTCTTGTGCTAGATGATAGCACTAGATCTAGCACTAGCTTGTTTCGTGAGGAATGTCCTCTTTTGCATATTGATCTTCTTTTTTACAGTGCACAAGTGTTTCAAAAATTTGGCTTATGATGACACTTATTTTATTGCATCCAACAGGAGAATGTTGATCTTTACTTGTTTAAAAAGTTCAAAAATGTCCGCATAGTTATTCAGAGTTTGTGGATTTTTTACTCTTTGAGGAAAAGGTAAAGGAATAGGGAATGGTGGTTCTTTTTATTCTTGTGACACAGTTTTCCCTTGAGATTCTGATGTAGACTTGACAACTGGTTCATGTACTTTGGGAGGAATGGTCTTGTCAATCACCTTACCACTTCTCAATGTGGTAATTGCGTGAACCTGACTAGAAGATGATGATGAGAACATAATTTTGCATATTATAGGCCTCATAATCATCCATCTTAGTCATACTAGTTACTTAATTCCTTTGTTTTAGTTGAATTTTGTATTTTATAGTGAATTTGTGCGTTTGTAGGTGAATTGGTGTAAGAATGAGGATTTTCACGTGTTTCAATGTCATAGAGGACTTGGAGGATGAGTTAAGAGATCCAGGAGTGAAGTTAAGGCCACTGCAAGTAGAATTGAGAAAAATACCCTTTCTAACGGTCGGTCTTCTACCGATACAACTGAAGCCAAAAGTTGGTTCTACCAGTAAGACAACACTCCTATTGGTAGGAACAAAATAGAGAGTTTTTCTACTGGTAGGTGAGTACTATCCTACTGATAGGTTGAAGATAGAGAGGTGTTCTACCAGTAGGAGAGCAAAGCAACCAGTAGGAGGAAAATAGTGAATAGTCCTACCGGTTTTCTACCTGTAGGTTACTATATTTCGACAATTAAGACTCCTAAGGAAGGAAATCAGCTGGCTTATTTCAAGGGCTGTGATTGGTGGATCAAAGGGAGAAAAATCAGCACAAGACCTGCTATAAATACCCAAGTCTAGTGAAGAGAGAGGGGAAAACCATGTTATCGTTCAATTCATCGTTCATCTCTTTTCTCTTTCCTAGGTTTTAGATTTTTCTTCTTCTTCTTTAAAACTTTCTTCATTATTTTACTTTACAAGCTTTATTTAAATTCAAGTACTACATTCTTGCAACACAATTACTTTTGGCTTCTTTCTGTGAACAATTTACATTCATTGCAATTTCATTGCAAGGTATTTACTTTCAATAGCAATTTTAATTTTTTAAATTTCAATTTTTGTCTTCTTGCTTTTCTTTACAATGATGCTATCTTTAATTGCTTTAAATTTCAATTCATTTATGATTGAGTAGTCGTTTATCAGTTTGATCGGATGAAGCAATCTCATCTGTTAATTGGGGATTTTGACTCAAGTTAGGGTTTTCCAAAGAATAAGTATTTGGGTCAATTGAATGATTAAATTTGAACACACTATCAATATTTATATCTTATTGCTTACCCGTAGAAAACTAAGACTTGGCATGGATAATTCTTGGAATCACTGCAATCGAAGTGAATTCCTTCTAATCATTTCAATTGTCTTCGATACACATTTATCATTTATAATTGGGTGTTAAACAAATATCTATCGCTTGAGTACGTTTGAGTACAATCTCAAGTGAGTTATAGAAATTTGGATCAAAATACATGTTCACGGTGAGGTGATCTCTACAGATTGACCGACTTTTTTCTTTAATTGTTATTTCTTTAAGAGACTAATTTCTTGAACCAAATCTTAAAATTCAAGGTTTTTGTTTTATTTTGACCATTACCTCTTGAACCATTCATTTTCTTGGAGGAGACGACCTCTATAATTGACTGAGTTACGAACACGATACCCTTTCCTACACTCGGGAATTCCTTCTTAATTTGATACCACTTTGAGGAGCACGTATTTTTGGCTTTGTTGCCGGGAAAAACGGTTTTGTTTCAAGGGTGATTCGGAGATCGTCAAGGTAAGTCTTGTGTTTCACATCACGAGCTCTGGTGCATTTTTCGTTGTATTTTACTTTTAATTTATTATTTTTTTTTGGTTTTTGTGCATAATTTTTTTATTATTGATTTTCTTTCTGTATGTGGGCAAGAGAAACATTGCATAATAAACTCGTAAGACTTGACCCCACAACCCTGTTGAAATGTAAGGAATAAACAATGAGAACCCATATAATGTGGGAAACCAAGGGAATAACTTTCCGTTAGCCCCCTCCTCCCCCCGGTTTTCAATCCTGGGAACTTTGGAAATAATCTCCCACCGGCTCCTCCTGTGAGGACGATGGGAGATTATCTTCAACCTACTCGTTCTTCTGCACCCTCATATATACTTTTACCGGTGCAAGCACAAAACTTTATTGTAAAACCTGAAATATTTTTGCTACTTCCAGAATTCTATGGTGTGGAGAGGGAAAAACCCTACCTCCATACCAAGGAGTTTGAGAAGGTAGTTAGCACATTCCTCGAGAAAAACATGCCCGAAGAAATAGCGAGAATGAAGTTATTACAATTCTCATTGAAAGACAAGGCAAAAACTTGGCTCAACTCTCTAAAGCCTTGAACTATGGCTACTTGGGATGATTTGCTAAAAGAGTTTCTTAAGATCTTCTTCCTAGTTCATAGAACAACTACTTTGAAAAAAGCTAGTACAAAACTTTTTCGAAAAATCTAATGAATAGTTTTATAATTGTTGGGAGAGGTTCAAAGATCTGTTGAATGCCATACCATATCATGGTTTTGAACCATGGCAGTTAGTGAGTTTCTGTTATGAAGGAATCACACCAGCTCATTGTCAATTTATAGACATGATGTGTAACGGCGAGTTTTTGTGTAAAAATCTTGAGGAAGCACTAGATTACTTCGATAGTTTAGTAGAGAATGCCCAATCTTGGGATATATATGATCATGTTAAATGGTCAAAGCATTCTATTCCATCCTAGTCTATTGGGGTGGAAAGTATGCTTTGAGAGAGTAAGATGAGTTGCTTGCCAAGATTGTTCATCTGTCAAGAATGGTAGAAAACTTAGAGGTGAAGAAGGTGAATGAGGTGGTAAGTGTTCTTCAGGAGGAACCTTGCTCCTTATATGAATTGGTTAAGCATTTGTAAATGATTGCCCAACCCTATCGACTTGTAAAAAGGTCCTCCATGAGCAAGTGAATGCCTTTAACCAACCAAGACATCAATATTCTCCCTGCTTTAATGCTTATAATCCAAGTTGGCGTACCCATCTGAATTTTAGTTAAAGAAATGACACTGCTGCTTAACCCTCCACCTCTATGTCTTATGTCCCTCCAAACCAGTCAGTGTTCGGTCATATTCAGTCTACAAGTAACTAGTCTTTGCACCTACCACCACAAGGGTTCGTACAAAGTCAAACCACCATTAACAACCAGACCAGGCTCTGAATGACATTAGGTGTCAAATGCCAAGTTGACCAATAACATAGGGATGATGAAATAGAAAAAGGGGAAATTCCCTACACAACCCCAAGGGAATCTCAAAGGTCAACATGGGATTGATAGTTCTAATGGCATGTCTAATGAGGAGCAGCTTAAGTCTATTACCACTCTTCTGAGTGGTAAGGAAGTCAACAAAACTATCCCACCTAGAGTCTCTAAGCCTATAGAAAAAGAGACTCAGAGCAAAACCAAGGATAGCGAGTTACTTGAGCTGCCCAAGTTTGTTGAGTCTGATGAGGTTTTTTGTCCCATTCCTAGTCCCTAACCTCACCGTTTGAAAATATATGTAAAACAAGCTAACCAAGTTGAAATTCTTGATTTATTCAAGTACGTAAAAATCAATATTCCTCTCCTTGATGCAATTTGACAGGTGCAATCATGTGCAATGTTCTTAAAGGACTTGTGCACCGTCAAAATGAAATTGAATGTCTAGAAAAAGGCATTTCTGATGGAGTAGGTAAGCACTATTCTCTGAACCAACAATCCACCCAAGTACAACGATCTTGACTATCCCATCATATCAATTACCATTAGGGATTGTTGGGTCGAACAAGTACTTATAGACTTGGTTGCGAGTGTGAATCTCCTACCCTTTTCGGTTTACAAGCAATTAGGCCTGAGAGAATTGAAACCCACTTCAATTACTCTCTAGTTGGGGGACTGAAGTGTAAAAGTACCGAGAAAGGTAACTGAGGATGTGTTCATTTAAGTAGATAGGTTTTACTTTCCCGTCGACTTTATAATACTGAACACTACACCAGTTGCTAACCCCACCACACAGATTCCCATAATCCTAGGACGCTCATTCCTTACAACATCAAATGCATTAATAAATTGTAGGAGTGGTGCGATGAAATGCTCTTTTGGGAATATGAATGCTGAATTCAATATTTTTCATGTAGCAAAGCAACCGAGGGGTAAGGGAGAGTTTTGTGAGATAGACATGGTGGAAGAGTGTGTGGAGCAGAAGTTCGAAACTTCTATGTGCTCTGATCCTCTACAATTGTGTTTGATTAATTCTAGATGTGAGGATGACAAATCTGAGGCTGTATTTTATACTGAATTGCTAAACAATTCGTAGGAGTAACGCGGTGTGGAGAAAAAACAAATAAGAACTGTTCTTTGATGGAGAAAAATCTCGAGTGAATTTGGGTATTGGGCAATTGGAGCCCGGTTGAACCTTTTCAATGACTTGAATTTGTGTACATTAGTTTAGTTAGATAGCTTCTTCTTTTCTTTTATGCTAATTTGTTCTTTTGTTATTTGCAGTTAGTTTTACTTAGGAGCTTTGCTTAGGTGTTCTCTTTCCCTTCTTTTTTCATTTTACTCATTGCATTATCATTGTTGCATTGAGGACAATGCAGATTTTAAGTTGGGGGGGGGGGGGGGGGGTGAGGTTACACCATTGTTTCGCTCCTATTTCTGTTTATTTTAGTTTTTAGTATTTTTGATAGTTTAGTGAAAAATTGAAAAAAATATGTCTATTTGGATGATATTTGTTGTTTATTGAGAGCTATGAAATCTAGTTATGCTATGTGAAACTCAAATTGGTTGCATGTTGTACCCTATAGACTTGTAGTTTATGCTTGAATATTATAGTAAAGTTTGTATTAGAAACTCAAACTTTGTTCACAATGAACAAGCATCTTCTATTGAGATTTATGAAATTAGATTATGTTCCGAAAAGCTAGACATCCATAGTAGAGATGCATGTATAAACCTGTGATTATTGTGCTTATCGTTCTTGGAGGGTTATAATATATTTACTCATATGAAATTCATTCCCAATCCTTTGTTTTTCAATAACCATAGTAATTAGCTTTGGTTAGGAGCATAGAAGTGATTAGTTGGCTATATCTCAACAATAAACGACACTTTTCCATGCTTTCTGAAAAAATGATTCTAGGCCGTCTTTGAATGTAATTTGAGCCTTAAGCCTGTTCTTTCAATTCATTACCTCTAGTATTCGTGATTGAGCCATGATGAATTTTTATTTCTTTACCTCAACTAATAACCAAGCCAAGCATATACGTATATATCTTATCTTAGTTATCCCTAGATGTGTGTTTATTTGATATGTGTTGGGAGTTGTGGTAAAATGTTCAATCATGAATGAATGAAAAGAAGATGATGAAAGAAAAAGAAAAGAATGGTATGAAAAACATGAAAAAATGTGAAATATGAAAGCCAAAGGCTTGTGAAAGAAGAGTACAATTGTTGAATATTGAATTCATCTAGGGGATAACTTCTTTTGAATCCTTAATTCTTTCGTTTCTTAAACTTGCACTCAAGGCCTCATTACAACCATAGAAAGCCCTATTTGATTTCTGGAGGTGTGAATGAGTGTGCAAGCTTTAATATATATGTGATATGCCAACTATATTACTTTGATGTCTCTTAATATTCCTTCCATGGGATTATGTCAAGGTCGTTTCATTTGATTTGTGTTTATATTCTCGAGACATATGTGAGTATAAGTTGCTTTGGTAACATAAATTCGATCCTCGCATATACTAAGAAGTGGAACAGTCACTATAGTCAGAGAGCCCCTTTCTGAGTGTGAAAACCTTGGTGAGTTTGGTATTGACACAAGCTTTGGATAGCAATCAAGGATATGAATTTGGTTTTGTGAATCTCTTGAGTTGCATGATCATATCAGACACACACGAGTTTCGGGTACTAACATAATTGTAAATATTCTTGCATATCCTTTAAGCTTGTAGTGGAACCATGTTCTAATTAGTTTTCGGTATATGTGGTGTCTCTAGTTTTATGGTAATTAGGAAAACAATAAATTGAGAGATGTGTTCAAAGAGGTAGCTCAGAGATATATAGTTGTGTGAGAGATGTGTTGTTGTGTGTCCCTCATGTCTAGAGGGCTTACAATTTATAGGCACAGAGCTCTAGTTGAGGTGTTGATGTGAGGGTCAAGATTTTAGTTTAGCGGGGAAGATAGCCATAATAGAGGATAGGTGCTATCTTCGAGTAATAGCTATCCCGATGTTTACTCCCCACGTGCGTTGATATTCCTGGACTCTTGAGTCTTGGATTAGGCTGAGACCAATAGCTGAGCTTGACCTACCTTTTGATGATTTGGGCATAACCCATGAACTGGGCCCAGGCCTGGTCTAAATCTGGGCTCGTCAAATTGGATTGTATATACTTAGAATTTGTGGCATTGAGGAATGTGGTTAAGGAGTTCTAGGATTTAGGGTTTTAGTTAGTTTGGTTTTAATTAGTTTTGAAAAAATAAATAGGAAAAACCTTTGAAATTCCGTATTGAGCTACCGGAAGGTCGAAACTTGCCTATCGGTAGCGTACTGCTCTTATCGAAAAAAAAATAAAAGGGTTTCTTACTAGTTAAAATCATTTCATTCTCTTAAACCCTTAAGACCCATTCCCTTAAACATTTCCTATAGTTGCCGAAAAACCCCAGGAAAGCTCTCTAGATCTCCAAATCTATCTAATCTCTCGTTGATTCTCGATTTTCGTAATGGCTCCAAAGAAGACCTTGCTACACTTTTAAGAATGTATATCCAAGCGTAGGTTGTGCGAAGTAATATATTCTCGAAAATCCGAGGTCGAATCCTCAAGGAATTATGAAAAAAAGAAACTCAGATCAAATAAAAGAAAATTGTTTAAAATTCATTCGAATAGAAATTTTATAGTGATAGAACTAAAATGAATTGATTAAAATAATAATTAAAACACTAAAGCAATAGGAAATCCCTTTCAAATCCATACGACAATTATTAAAAATTTAGTTTTCAAGCTCAGTTAAAAATCATCAAGGAAAACCATAATATTTAGCAATAATGATATGAAAACACATATATTTATAACCAAGAATCTATCTGAATAAGCCCAAGTATTCATCTGCAGATTGCAAACATTCACTGTGCCCAGAGTCTACAATGAATCAAACTCTCTCGCAAAGGAACCCTAGACTTATCCGCATAATACCCTGATTATCTTATGAAAACCCTATTAATCAACTCAAGCGTGGAATACATAGTTATTTGACTCGTAGGAAAATTCAAGCATTCGACGTACACGACACAACGAATCAATAAGCTTTACATAGCAAAAAATTTACTAAAAAAAAACAAGAGTTGAACTAACAGAATAAATCAAGTAATTAAACCCTTGGATCAATAACAATACCGTATTTCATTGAAAGATTCTCCCATAGCTTTAGCTGGGTTTTTAGCCAGACATAATTGAAAATGCCACAAAGAATAAAATAAGACCACCCCAAAGCCTTGAAACTATCTTCCTATTTATACGTAATGAAGCTGCCCCAAACTAGGTCACATCACCAAGCACAAAAGTCTAAGAAGAGCTTAATAACACGCGTCCGGACGCAAGTGAGCTATCGTCCGGACGCGACCAACAAAATGCTTCCCCATTCTTCAAAATCTTCATATCCTCCCTAGCCTATTATGGACACTCCATCTGGACTCATTTCCTCTCCCGTCCAAATGCAGTCAACAGAGTGCTCATCTTTTCCTGAATTTTGACTCTTGTCAATTATTTTATGCTTGCTCTTCAACTTCTCATTATTTACCTGCAAAACCAAGACAAACATTCCATAAGAAGGATCACACCAAATCTTTGGAAAATTAATACAGTTAACACTCTAACCAATGTAATTAATCCCTAACAACTACCAAATTAACATACTATCCGAAGCTAATCAGACCTCATCTTCATACTCCCCAAACGATTTTTTGTGGGCTACACTATTGTTTAGTTGGCTCCTCTATGCCTCCATGACCTCGAAGGTGGTGGAGGGTATGACAAAGGTAATGGACGATCAGACCAAAGCCACCACTTCGGCTAAGGGGGAAGGATCACCCAAGGGCGAGAGTTCTGAGAACTCGATGATTATTTCTGATTCTGAGGAGGATGATGTTGTCGGGGAGGATGAGGTTACTGAGGACAATGCTGAGGATTTGGGGGTTGCTCCTATTTGATTCCAAGTGATGGATTTTAGAATCTACTTCCCTACCATTCTATGTTTATGTTTCTTTTTCATATTTTAGTTGTCTAGGTAGTGTATAGGTTTCGTAGTATATTAGGAAGTTTCTTTTGGGTAGTAGTAGCATTAGTAGAACAACCATAGTTAAAGGCTATTACATTTTGTTCCTTTTGTACCCAAAAGGCATAACGGATATATATGAAGTGCTTTTGATTCCATTAGTGCGTCATTTATTCTTTAAGCATATGCATTTCAATTTGATGATACTTGTTTTATGATGGAGCATGCTTTTGAATTTATCGTGTAATGTTTGGAATTTTTTGTTTGTTTATTTTTGATTTGCTAAGGGACTGACAAAGTCTAAGTTGGGGGATGTGATGAGAGCATAATATTGTATATTATAGGCCTCATAATCATTCATCTTTGTCATGCTAGTTACTTAATTCCTTTGTTTTAGTTGAATTTTGTATTTTATAGTGAATTTGTGTGTTTGCAGGTGAATTGGTGTAAGAACGAGGATTTGCACGTGTTTCAATGTCATAGAGGACTTAGAGGATGAGCTAAGAGGTCCACGAGTGAAGCCAAGACCACTGCAAGCAGAATTGAGAAAAAAACACTCTTTCTACCAGTAGGTTTTCAACCCGTACAATTGAAGCCAAAAGTTGGTTCTACCAGTAGGACAACACTCCTACTAGTAGGAACAAAATAGAGAGTTGTTCTACCTGTAGGTGAGTACTATCCTACCCATAGGTTGAAGACAGAGAGGTGTACTAATAGGTTTAGTCCATTGGAAACCTTAACCATTTCCATGGTCATGATGCTACCAACTTCAAGATCCGAAAGCGTCATTGAAGGGAGGATATCAAGCATCAAAGCTACACCATTCAACCTCCATATGCACCTTCATGCTTAAGACAAAGGTAATGACCTAGACACCTAAGATATACCCTCAGTTATTTTAACTTAGGATAATTAGGATGAAAATGTATTTGGAAGTGATCCGAGTATTAAGTTTCAAGGTAAAATATCTTTTCCTAATTTCTAATACAAGCATAGTCATACGTGTACTGATATTTTAAGTTTCAAGTGGGAATATAATCTCTAATATTAAAGTGTAGTCCAGAGCTCTATAATATACTAGAACATAAAAAATTTCAGATTTTCATTCAATACTATCTATCTAATCATTAGTTTCATCATATGCACATGATCCAAAACAATTGGCAGAGCAATACTCAAAAATTTGCAATGAAACCATAATATATATCGGTCAAAATGGGTTCTCATTACAGACTCTAACTGATAACAAATACATACTAAGTCAAGCCTTGACTCTACTACTTACGACTAGGAGCTTTGACTTGACTTAATCCTAAATTAGACACTACTAACAGAAAACTAGTAGTTATCTAAGAAGATGGATCCGCCTTATCACTCGGTCCAAGTTGAAGGTCACGTAGAATCTCTCCATGCTCTGCTAGAGTATCCTCATCTGTCTCTGCTCCTCCAAAATTTGGAACAAGAGGTCTCTATGAGATCGTCCATCTACAAAGTATCTCATCAGTGGACCCACTCTCTCATCATCACCAGTATCAACAGCCTCATCTGCCTTCTCCTCCTCACCAGGATCGTCTGCATTGGGCACCTGTGTTCGCACATAAGATATGCATTCGAACGGCTTGAACTGACTGGACAGGTGTGTCGGAACAGAAGATATGCATACGAACGCATGCATTTTTATAAAAACGTTTCAGATTCATTTAGAATTTGGCTCAGAATTTAATTTTTTTTTTTTGAAAAATTAGGACAAACTTAATCCACCCCATTATTCCATCCTAAACAATTGGTCAATCAAAGATCATCCCCCGGAAATTCTAACCCAATACCGATACTTTCTGCTGATTTACTATATGCACTATCCTAATTAAATGTCCTAAATGCACAGACTCAAACATATTAACAAATTAACATCAAATCAAATAAATAAGCATCGAAATAGGCAACGATTATGCATATCACAAACTATCCCATCCCCTAACTTAAATTACACATTATCCTCAATGAATAATAAAATCCATTAATATCATAAAAGATAATTAGGGTAAAGGAAAAGGCATACCTGTAACCGCAAAATCAACAACAAATCTATCACTAAAAAAAAAATTACACAAAAAAATTAAACAAAAACAAAAACAAAAAATCAATTATATAATGCAAAATAGTTTCACAATCAAATGGTTAGGTCATAATGTGGACCCACCAACTCAATGGATTCCACCTTAGCCACAAACCCCTCCAAGAACAGTTTTAATCTTTGACCATTGACTTTAAGAATATTATTGTTCTTGGAGTTTTCAATTTCAACTACCCCATGTGGAAAAACCTCTTTAACTAAAAATAGGCCTGATCACCTTGACCTCAACTTATTAGGAAAAAGGTGGAGGCGAGAATTATCAAGCAGTATCTTTTGGGAAGGCTCAAAGGTTTTTCTCACTATTTCCCTATCATGAATAATTTTCATCCTGGCCTTGGAAGTCTTGGCATTCTCATAAGCTTCATTCCTAAGTTCTCCCAATTCATTTATTTGAAGCTTTCTAGATGCCCCTACTTTGTCTATATGAAAACTTATGTTCTTAATTGTCCAATATGCTCGATGTTCAAGTTCTACAAGCAAGTGGCAAGGTTTCTCATAAATTGTCCTATAAGGAGACATGCCAATAATTGTTTTAAAGGCAATAAAATAAGCCCACATGGCATCGGTTAGTCTTAAAGACCAATCTTTGCGATCTAGATTTACAATTTTTCTAAAATCTGTTTTATTTCCTTATTTTCTAGTTTTGTTTGTCCACTTGTTTGTGGATGGTAAAGGGTACCCACTTTATGCATAATAGCATACTTGCGCATCAAATTTTCAAAAAAATTATTACAAAAGTGAGTCCCACCATCACAAATAATGGCTCAAGGTATCCCAAACCATGAAAGAATGTGTTCTTTTAAAAACTTGATCATTGTACGATGATCATTATTTTGACAAGGGATAGCCTCGACCCATTTAGAGACATACTCTACAGTAACTAAAATGTACAAGTAGCCAAATGATTGAGGAAAGGGTCCCACGAAGTCGATGCCCCAACAGTCAAAAACATCAATCACTAGAATTGTATTCAATGGCATCATGTTCCTTCGTGAGATACCCCTAACCATTGGTAACGATCACATGATAGACAATAAGCATAGGTATCTTGAAATAACTCAATTTGATGAAAAGTGGCCAGCATATGTCTCTGTATGACAAAATTTAATGACATTGTGGATCTCATGACTAGGTACACACCTCTTAATGATTTGGTCTTTGTAATATTTAAACACATATTAATCATCCCAAAAGTAACAGCGTACCTTAAAAACTTTTTCATATCCACGGAATTGAAAGAAGATGGAAGAGTACATGTGGCTAAATAATTAGCTATCTCGGCTTACCACTGTAACTTAGAAACTACTAGCAATTGCTCATCTGGGAAGTTTTCATTGATAGGCACCTCCTCCTCAGGGAAATCATATGTCAACCTTGAAAGGTGATCAGTCCCTACGTTTTGCACTCCCTTTTTGTCCTTGATGATCAGATCAAATTCCTGTAGTAGAAGTATCATTTACAAAAATATTGGCTTTGCATCCTTCTTGGTCATTAGATATTTCAGCATTGCATGATTAGTAAAACCAACAACTAAGGAGCCTATCATATATGATCTAAATTTATCCAAAGCAAACATTACAG
Organism: Ilex aquifolium; assembly: GCA_951799425.1. Taxonomy (NCBI): domain Eukaryota; kingdom Viridiplantae; phylum Streptophyta; class Magnoliopsida; order Aquifoliales; family Aquifoliaceae; genus Ilex; species Ilex aquifolium. The sequence goes on from OX637391.1 coordinate 31,446,370, forward strand.
AGAGTACTCCTTTTTTAGTTGTTGAATAATTTATTTGAGCCTCATTTAGAGTTTTGCTTGCATAGTAAATGACATGAATTTTTCTATTTCCTTTATCCCAACATTGCTCCTATGGCTTAGTCACTAGCATCGCACATTAATTCAAAGGGCAAAGACTAGTCTAGTGGCTGCATAATAGAGGCAGGAATTAGCATGCTTTTAAGCTTCTCAAAAAAAATTTGGCATGCATTATCCCACACGAAGGGAACATCTTGACTTAAAAGATGGCACATGGGTCTAAATATAGCACTAAAGTTCATAATGAATCTCCTATAAAATCCTGCATGCCCTAAGAATGACCTAACATCTTTTACCGTTTTAGAATCAATTAAATTGCCAATCAAGTCAATCTTTGCTTTGTCAACTTTGATTCCTTCAGATGAGACAATGTGACCTAATATTATGCCATGTGTAACCATGAAGTGACACTTTTTCCAATTTAAAACCAAGTTAGTTTTTTCACACCTAATGAGAACATTTTTCAAATTTTACAAACATAAATCAAAAGAATCACCACAGAAAGAAAAACCATCCATAAAAATTTTTAAACATCTCTCTACCATGTCATTGAAAAGGCTTAGGATACATCGTTGAAAGGTCACAGGAGCATTACACAAACCAAACGACATCCTCCTATAGACAAAAGTGCCGAAAAGACAAGTGAATATCGTATTCTCCTAGTCTTCTAGTGCTATCTCAATCTGGTTGTACCTAGAGTACCCATATAGGAAATAGTAAAATGCATGACCTGATATCCTCTCTAAAACTTGATCAAGGAATGGGAGAGGGAAATGGTCTTTCCTAGTAGCAAGATTGATTTTACGGTAATCAATGCACATATGCCATCCCGTGAGGCACCAACTCTTTTTCCTCATTTTTAACTATCGTAACTCCAGATTTTTTGGGTACAACCTGGGTTGGGTTGACCCATTTACTATATAAGATGGGGAAGATGATTCCTGCATCTAATAATTTTAACACCTCAGCCCATACAACCTCCTTCATATGTGGGTTCAACCTCCTTTAAGGTATATGACATGAATACAAACAAGAGAACTTATACCTTTCAAATCAACAATTGTCCACCCTATAACACTACGATGATGCTTAAGGACCTCTAACAATTTGAACTCCTGGTCCGATGTAAGTGTATATGAGCTGACCACAGGGTAAGACTCGTCCTCCCCAAGGAATGCATACTTCAAATTAGATAGGTCAGTTCAGGTCTTGATGGTTTTTTAGAAGAAGAAGGTGGCTTCTCGCCACTAGGAACTAATTTCTCAAATTTGGGCATCCATGGCCCGACAACATGAACATAAATTACCTCTAGCTTTCTAGCTAGACTCAAACAATCCTCCTCAAATAAGGACTCAACATCAGAAGATATGGACTCAACCAAGCATGTCCCCAAAGAATCCCCTAAATATGTCATATCAAGATGATCCTGGGCCAATGCCTCTATGGAATTGATTTATCTCACTTTTGCCTCACCAGGTTGTTTAGCTATGTTGAAAATACTTAGCTCAAGAGTCATATTCCCGAATAAAAATTTCATGACCCCCTTCCTACAATTGATCAATGACTTGGAAGTAGCAAGGAAGGGTCTACCATGGATAACAGGAATTTAACTCCCTAGGTGTGCAATAGGTTGAGTGTCCAACACAATAAAGTCAACAAGGAAATTAAATTTATCCACCTAAACAAGTACATCCTCAGTTATTCCCCTAGGAACTTTAACAGACCGGTTTGCCAACTATAATGTGGATACCAATAGGCTTGAGCTTGCCTAATCCTAATTGTTAGAAAAAGGGAGTAGATTGACACTAGCTCCAAGATCAAGCAAAAACTACTCAATCTTGAAGATCCCTATGACACAAGAAATGGTAGAGCACCCTGAATTTTTGAATTTAGGAGGAATCTTGTGTTGGATAATGGTACTAGCATGTTCAATCAAAAAGGCCATTTTTTGAACATTTTGATTTCTCTTAACAGTGCACAAGACCTTTAGGAACTTGGCATAGGAAGGGACATGTTTGATGGTATCAAGAAGTGGTATATTGATATTTACTTGCTTAAAAAGCTCATAAATCTCACCATGATTACTCAGCTTCTGGGGTTTCTTCAGTCTTTGAGGGAAGGAGTAGGAATATGGCATGAAGGCTCCTCAACCTCTCTAGACTTAGTCTCATCAGGGGAGACTTGGGTATGCTCAACCACAAGTGAAGGATTAGACTTAGTGGGTGCTTTTGGTGTAGACTTAGTGGGTGCTTGTGGTGTAGTCTTTTCAATTATTTTACTATTCCTAACAGTGGTGACAACATGGACTTGTTCGTAGGAAGAGTCCAAAGGAGAAGAATTGCCTTCATGAAACTGACTCTCTGGAAGCTTTGGTTGGGCAAAAAATTTGGCCTTTTCTTGAGTGGCCATAGACTGGGTCATTTTCTGCTAGTGGCTTTTCAAATCAAACGACTGCGTAGTATGGGCTTTAAATTCCTTGATTTTATTATAGGCATGCGTATTTTGATTATTATATTACATCTGGGCCTACATGAATTAGTTCAATGTGTCCTCCAGACTACTTTTGTAGGGTGACTGGTATGGAGGGTATTATTGTTGTTGCAATGGTGGTGGTGCTTGTGGTTAGGCTTGCTGTTGTTTTGTACCCCTCTAACTAAAGTTCGGGTGTTGTCTCCACCCTTGATTATATATTTTGGAATAGGGGTTGTTATATGTCTTTTAAAAATTGGAAACGGCGTTGGAGTTTTCCAACAGCACCCTATGAAAAGTAGGAATCATAGGACACTCCTGAGTAGAATGTCACACTAAAGTACATATCCCACAAGTATGTTCAGTGGGTGGCACAATAGCAACTTCATTGACCTTCTTCATTTCTAGATCTTTAAGCTTTGGAGATACAGAGGTCATCTTAGCCCTTAAATCATCTTCCTCTCTCAACACATACTTTCCCCATGGTAAGTAGTAGACCTAGTCTAAGAACTGGCAGGCGAGGCCGAGTCTCATATCTGGGAACTCTTAGACAATGTATCAAAAAACTCAAAAGCCTCGTCAAGGTTTTTATCCATGAACTCTCCATGTGACATCATCTCGACAAATTGATGCATAGGGGTAGGGAGAGAATCATAGAAAAAACCCACAATAGTCCAGCTTTCAAACCCATGGTGTGGACATGCATGGAGGGGATCTTTGAATCTCTCACAACATTGATAGAATGTTTCCTCGTCTTTCATCGAAAAATTCATTATGTGACGTTTAAAGAATTTGTGCTTGAATGGGGAAGAACTTTTTGAAAAACTCTTTCTGTAATGCAGACCAATCGGGGATAATGTGGTTTCAGAATATTAAGCCACTGCTTGACTTTATCCTTTAGTGAGAATGAGAAAAGCTTCAGCTTGGCTAACTCGAAACTATCTTGGAAGGTCTCACATACCTCCTCGAATTCCTTCATATGAAGATAGGAATTTTCAGAATCGAGGCCATAGAATTATGGCAAAAGTTGGATAGTGTCAGGTTTCACCGTGAACCTTTGTGCATTTTTTGGGAAAATAAAACATGACAGGACACCGCTCCTTGTGGGGTGAAAATAGTCCCTAAGAGGTCAACCTCTTGGACTCGGTTGTGTTTTTTCATTGGGTCTCCCATTTTCTGAGATATATCCACCAAACATGCAACTATGAAATAACTAAAGATTATGACCCAAAATAAACTAACAGCTAAACATTAAACAACAATAATCAAACACAATTTATAAAACTTAAAATTAAAACAAAGTTAATAGAAATCTAAAAGATGGAATGAAGTTACCCGAAAAATCAAGTTTTCCAAATAGCTCGTTGTGAATATGAATTCATCTTTTTAGCTTCTGTATCCTTTCAATTTCCCAGCAACAGCTTCAAAAAATTGCTTGATTCCGAAAATGATGCACCCAAGTGCAGGAGGTAAGCAGCAGTAATAACTCGGTAAGACCGAGGTCGATCCTTAGGAAATTGGTTCGGATATACGAAGGTAAAAAGAAAGAACACTAAAAAGAGATTTGGGTTCAGCTAATTGAAATAGATTTAAAGGAATTTGTTATAAAAGAAAGGTATTATCAAGCTTCGGGATCAGGTGTCATTCATGTAAATTAAATATCATTTTCATGCAATTATATAATTGACTTAGTTGGCTTCCAATGTTAGTGTAATCAACCGAAAAATATAACTTTGAAAACCGATTTGATTGAAAAGAAAATATGAAATTAAGAACTAGTAGTGTAGACTCGTAGGAAATTATAAGAATTAATCATACCAATAATGATTAATCAAATAAGTTTACAGAGTACAACATTTTAATAAAATCATTCATTCAATCGAAAAGTATTTGAAAAGATAAATCATTCAAGAACTGTAGAAATATAATTGCATTTATAAAATATTCAATAAACAATCAAGAAAACCATACCCTAATTAGAGAATAAAAAGCAATTACTCACTGATCATGAGTTGATTCTTAACAATAAACTATAAAAAAGGTATAAAGAAGAGATATCTTTCGATCTATACTAAAGTCAGCTCTCCCTATATTTATACATCAGAATCCCCAGTGGAAATCGGAATAACAATTAATATACGTCTCTACTAGGTCAAAGATAAACAACGTTGATTCCCGTATGTGCGTCCGAATAGAAAAACTGCATCTAGAAGCAAGTCCAAAGTCTTGACTTGGTCAATTAGCTAAGTCCAAATAGTCAATTGCATCCCAACGAAGATATACTGTATCGTCAAATATTCATTCGCACGCATCCCCATGTCCTAGCACCTTGAAATCTCTAGGATCATCATCTTCAACCATTACGTCCGAACAGATAAAGTGCATCCGAACGCAGGCCTTACGTATCATCATTCCCAAAACACTTAGCCAAATTCTAAAGTTGTTTTGCTTCAACCCTCGCATTCGGGCGGAAGAATTGCATCCGAGCATATCCAAGAAATGTTGACCGTTGACTTCCTTTGTAATTGCACTTTGACCCCCTTGATTTCCTTGTAATCTTCATCCGTCTGGTCAATTTACCAAGTTCTTCAATTCAACTCAATTCACCTGTTTTACCTTATAGAATCACCAAACCCTAAAAATCAATCAAAGCATAACACCAAAGGATTATCCAATTAATAGCTCAAAATCAATGTAATTCGTCATAAATAATAAATAAAGAAGTGATACTTTTCATGATGAATCAAAGACATGCATTTTCTAACTCCCAAAAACCAATCATATTGATGCTTTTCAAGCAAGCAAAATTTGGACAAAAGTTTTTCCAAAGGCCAGCCATGCATGCATCTGCAACAAACTTCGAGTTCCCCAATCTATTTTCTTCGTGGTTAAGAAAACGGCACTGCATGTATGATATGAAATTGAGCCACCTCCTTGCACTATCTTATAAATCGGGTTTACTTTCCAACACCCTCTTTAAAACTTGATTTTGTGACACCAGTTTCCTACCTTGCAAAACATTACATGAACGAGGGACTTCGTGGAAATATTGATAATTTCATGAAGTAGAGCTCCACCTCCTTCACTAACAAGTTTCTTCAAAGTCATCTCCATTGTGGTGTGGTCAGGCTTATAATTGATGGTACCAAAAATCAATCCTAAGTATGAGCTCAGCTCAGGAGATCAGATCGGGAGGTCAGTTAGGAGCTACAGAGCTCAGAGGACCAGAACCCGAGCTCCTCCCAAGCGGAATAATAGCCGAAATGATAAGGAAGTAGCTGGAAGACAGTTGGCATCTCCAAAGCAATAAGCCAAGCAGCATTCCAGGCATAAAATACTCAATTGACCAAGATCCTCTCCCAGATTTAAGGGAAATCCCATGGATGAAGGGCGACGATCTCGGTAGAGATCTTCTAGAGTTAGGAATGACATTACAAGTACTATACATAGCCCCAACCAAAAGAAAAGGAGAGGAGGATCCAAGAGCAATCTGTAAACAATTCATTGAGTAAATATACCTCTCCGGAGCAAGAGCCTCCATTGTACTAGTCGAGCACACCAGCCGGTGAACCACTATATTTCTTCTATGTTTCACACACCACAATTCATATAACTAGAACATACACCTACTCACCCACGAGCCTTATAGCTCAGATCTATTCCAAACCATTCGTAACGAACTCATTGCTCATTCACGTGAAATTACACCATCAATAATAATGATCATTTTGTCAATTTTCTTATTGGCTCTTTTGCATTCATCTTTCTTTTTCTTAAACTTCTCTTGCTTTTTGAATTTTTCTTGTGCTAGCTCTCTTGGATTAAAGAAGGCCTCCATATTCATCAAACCTTCAGCATAGTTCTCGAAAACTCCATCAAATGATTCATTATTCATATTTGGTTTCTAATACCTATTTTTTTTTAATACTACATCATAAAATCTCATTTTCAGAATCCTCAACTGTGTAAGGATCCTTGATTTTTTCTTCATTCCTCGCCACTTCTTCAATGATCTCTTTCGCTTTTGTTTGAACCTCTTCACAAAATTCATTTTTGATTCTCTTGCCTCAATATTTTTTTCAACTTTGGTCTGCTCAACTTGTTTGACTTCATTCAAATGATACTCTCATCGATCATCTGTTGGTACAACTTAAAAATTACATTTTTTTTTTTTTATAAACTTCAACCATTGAATTACTCTTTGGGTAAGAACTCACCTTCAGGTTTGATACAATACTTTTAATAAACTTCAAAATATGAGGTGGACAACTTGAAGCATTATGCTTCCAAATCTCATAATGTATCACTTTTTTAAGAACTCTAAGTGCCTTTTCATCATTCTTCTCTTCAAATCTTTTAGGCAAGCCTCTCAAGGGTTTTTTTTCCAATCATGCCGCATAAATCACATTTTTTTATGTATGCAAGTGCGAATAATCTTCATTTTATTGTAATTAGAGAACATCACATTATCACACCAAAAATCCATGTTTGGTGAATCTCATGATCGTGATGATCTATCAACACCTCCAAGATCATAATGGCTATTAAAGTGATCTATCTGAACTTTCGGAATTGTATTGGCTCCAATACCACGTTGTTAAATTTTCTCCAACTTACTATGATTAGATGAATTTTCTCCAACTTATTATGATTAGAAAATTAATTATGATACCATTTTGTTGGAAGCAAGAGCACTGGAAGTACAATGGAAGTAGAGGGGAGATTGAGCAGTTTTAAAATTTTTATTCTAGTTGATTACACCACTATCTCCTGTAACTCTTGTAACCAATAGAATATCAAAATACCACTCTCTCCCATACTTGGATAATTAATACCACTAATATATCACACCCTCACTTCATGCTACATTATTGTGCCACAAGCACACATTTGTTCCACTATCTTCAGCATTAAAACACAGCGAATGAAAACAATCCATTAGTACACTATCTCCTAAATCAAGTTTCCTTTCCAACAAAGGATTTTATGACTTGGGTTGAGCTAAGGCTAATCTTTGCATTAGGAATAAAAAACTGCAACTCAATGTTTTGAAGCTGAGGGAAGTAGTCAGACATTTTATTTCCATCATATTGGCAATGGACAACTTACTAGCTTATGGTTCAATAATTGACACCCTCAAGGACCTTTTTTTAACTAAATGGCCTCTCTATATTATACAAGATTCATGTCTTCCTAAAGGGGCTACTGTCAGCTATATAGTGTCTAATAATCAATGGAAATGGTCAATTATTTCTTCACTTGAGATGATAGAAATTGGTGATACAATGCCCAACTACACCCCCTTTCAAACTAGGGAGGGCTTTGCGAAATGGAGCTTGACTTCCAATGGGAATTTCTCCACAGTCTTAGCATGGAACCAAATTAGGATTGTTGTTCCTAATGTGGCCTAGTTTAAGCTCATTTAGTATAGTCAATCCATACTTAGAATGAGTTTCATCTTATGGCTTGCAGTGAGGCAAAGACTTAGCATGAAAGACAGGACACAATCCTTTGCTGCTCACTTAGGACTCCAATGTCTTTTCAGCAGAAATGCCCTTGAGACTCATGAGCACCTGTTTTTTATCCAATGGGCAGCACAATAGTGGAAGGGCAAGTCTAGGAGAACTGTAATGAGGAAAGTATGCTTGGCAATCATAGTATATTGCATTTGGAAGGAAAGGAATAATAGAATCCATTCCAACTAAAACAAAGATAGTAGTGTAATCTTGAAAACAATTTGTAAGTTATGAGAGAAAGAATGACATCCTAAAGTTCAAGCGCAACTTGGAGAATATGGAGATCATACACAAATGGAGGTTACCAAATAATTGTCTTGTGTGATATCATTTGTCTGCTTACTACACTATAATAGTTTAACTCTTTGTATTGATTGTATTTTTTGCCAAACTTTGGTTAAGGTGCTAATGTTGAATGTGCACCCTCACAGTTTTTTTTTACTTTTGATGCTTTTGTTGCATGTTATAGGGGAATACCTCTTTATTTTGTATTTGATAGAAGGATACCAATAAAATTAAAAGGTAAGTTTTACTGAACAGCTATAAGGGATGAAATGTTGGGCAATAAGTTTTACTGAACAGTTATAAAAACAATAATGTTGTATGAGACGAAATGTTGGGCAACTAGGAAACAACATAGTGACAAAATGAGTGTAATGAAAATGAAAATAGTAAGGTGAATTATGGAAAAACTAGAAATGATAGAATACAAAATGACTGTATTAGAGAAATGGTAGAAATAGCTCCAATTGATGAAAAGTTAAGAGAGAATAGATTAAAATAGTTTGGTCATGTTCAACGAAGGCCGATAAAGGCACCGGTTCGAAAAAAGTTATAGAATTTCTCTTAATGATACTAGAAGTAAGGGTAGACCTAAATTAATATTGAACGAAATAATAATAAAAGATATGAAAATGTTTAACTTAAATGAGCATATAACGAATGATCGAAATGAATGACAAAGACGGACTCATATAGCCGACCCTAAATTATTGAAACATAAGGCTTAGTTTGGTTTGATTTGATTTTTTGCTACACATAATGAAAATTTTATTTCCCGGTAATTCTAAGGTGCAGTCCTATATTTGAATAAAACCAATGGAACACGGAATATGAATGGGATTCCCGATCACCAAATTAGGCTAATTACACATCAAACAACTATAAAAGAAAATTAAAGATAGTGTGGGTAGAATTTAGCCTTATGATGTAAACTTCCCATGAACTTCTCTTGCATTTGCTGCTACACCAAAACCTTGAAAATGTCCTAAGTGTAAAATTCTTATATGCCAAGACCATTCATAAAACTTGTTTTTGTCGGATTTTCCAAAATCTTGTTTTTTTTTCTGGTGGGTGGAGGAGGGAGAGAGAGAGAGAGAGATAATGCTACGCTGAGCTTGACCTGCTCGAAGTCAGGTTGGTAGAGTTGGGGAAGAAGGGCCATGAGAGCTATGAACCCTAAAATGATAAAACTCTGACAGTGTCTCTAGGGTTTTCATGATCACTTGCGTTCTATAGGGATTTCATATGTGCTGTAAAACCAATCTTTTGGACTGGTGAACCCAATTATGACTCTTGCCATCAATTTGTTTTTTACAATTTCCTTACTCATCATAATGAAAACGCATCATGATGCAGATAAAACAGACGTACATGCCTTGATGTATCATACATAGCTGCCATCCATAGGCTCACATATGTCAATATAGGCACTCAAAAGCCCAGAGAGAGAGAGAGAGAGAGAGAGAGAGAGGTTATATTCAATAGAACCTCACGTCACAGTTCAATTCCCGGGAGAGTGTTGCCCAAACAGACTTCTGGCCACAATCATAATCCTTATTATATATATTTTCTACACATATAATATTTGTTGTACGTAACACAAGCTAACCGTTATGATTATTTCATTCCCCTATAGTCAACAAAATCCTAACAAACCTTTGGCTCACTTGACTCTCCTAAAAACCCTTAACACAAATTGGCTTTTTCTTCCCCTCCTAAGATTACACAAATTGGCTTCAAAGTAACCACTATATACACCATCTTAATAGAAACACACTAACCACCACCCACAAACATATTATTCATTAATTACCTTGTGGTTGAAGCACATAGCGTCACTACCACCACCGCCTCCGACCGTATACCTCAAACCTGCCACTGGGTGTTCCACGGAGGAGGTGGTGGCGGAGTCGTGAACTTTTGTGGATGTGAATGTAATTGGCCAATCTCCCGTAGGCAGGCACGTTGTACTTCCAATACCTGGAGGATGATTATCAGGTTGTAGTTGACGAATTAGTCTTTTCAAGAACTTAACATATCGAATGGCTTCATCTAGCATGGATGCAGTGTCCAATTTGCTTCCCCCAGGGACCAATCTTTGAAGAACTCGAATTTTTTCGCTTATTTTCTCTCGGCGGAGGCGTGCGGCTACACTTTGCGGGTCATCACTGATCCTCACGTTTCGCCTTTTGGGCCGACGAATTGTAGCTGGATCGATATCTACTGGTTGCATCGCTGCGATCTTGAACATCATCTCTTTCATGGCTCCCAGCTCTTCTTCTGGCTCTTCTTCTTCTGTAATCTGCTGATTTCCCACTTGATCACCCGAAAAACCGGAGACGGGTAGTTGCGTTGAAGTGGAGGGTGGTTGATGGTTTTGGAGAGGGAAGCTAGGCCAAAGTGTATCAAAGGGAATTTGGTTGTGGGGAATTTGGTCTTCCATGGCCATGTCAAGCTCCCATGTGGTGCTTGTAAACTTCTGATGATTGAAATCCATGAGATAAATGAGAAAGTATTGGATTTCTGTAGAGAGAGAGAGAGAGAGACTATTTAATGAGCCCTTGAAACAGCATGTATATGGAGAATTATACAAATGATGAACTTATTAGCTAGAAAATCAGATAGAAGAATACCAAAGGAGCTTGGTGACATCCAAACTAGGTTTATCACAATTAGATATGAGAGAGATAGATATATATATATATATAGATAGAGAGAGAGAGATTAGGACAAACTTTTGGTGAGCTAAAAATGATGCAAGAAGTATAGAAAAGAAACAAATGGGAGAACAGCAGTTTATTGGTTGGGACCACCAGGATCAAGCGATAAGGGTTATTATTGTCATTCTCTTCTAGCAAAAGAACTTTAGGGCAAAGAATTGCATTTAGTGAAGACGAGTGTTTTAAAACCCGGCCCGGCCCGCCGGGTCAATCCGGTGAACCGGTCTCCTAACCGGGCCGGTTCTATTAAAAGATTGTTTATGTAAAGAACCCAAGATAAACCCGTTGAACCAGTCAAAAACCAGTAAACTCGTGAGAACTAGACGAGTTTACCAAATCGGCCTGTTTAATTTTATTTGTATAAATGTGATATTTTTTTCATCATTTGGGCATTTTGTGTATTTTTTTCATCCAGACCAGCGAGCACAGCCTCCACTCCAGCACCAGCAGGCAGCAGCGAGCAGCGAGCAGTAGGCAGTCGACTCCAGCGATTCCAGTCCAATCGACTCCAGTCCAGTGAGTTTTCCTCTCTCTCTCTCCCCCCCCCCCCCCTTCCCTTTTTCTCTATCTCTTTGCGCTTCAATCCATCAACTTCCAATGGGTATGAGATTGACAATAGAGTGGTCAATGATCTGATAATGGGTGTAGTCTTTTGGCTGTGATGGAAGTGATTTTATGTCTTTTTAATATGCAGGTAATTAGTAGGAAGAAATCAAATATTTGATTATACTTAGTGTTGAACTCTTTAGAATATGTATAGCATTGGTATGTTCAACTCTTTAGAAACTGTGTAGCATTGGTATTCAGCAATGTTAGTTACATTCTTATGGTTGGAAGTGATGATAGTTCAATTGTAGGGGGGGTTGTGTCAAGAAGGCTTAGTGACTTGAATTATTATGGTGTTGTTGAGATTGGGTTCCTAATTCTTCTTGTTGGCTTCAATTAGTTTAGATTTTATCCAATTTTCAGCCATTTTGTCTCCTAGGATCCTTTTTTGTAGGTAACTTCCCAAGTGTTATGGATTTGGCTGGTGTGAGGAACATATTCACATGGCAATTCAGATCAGCTGTACTTAGTACTTACAATTGTATTTATTGTCTTGTATTTTAGACTATTAGTTTATAATTTAAAGTTTAAAGTTAGTGCATTATGTTGTGGGGTTTAATTACTTGTGGCTTTTTTATTTTCGATGTCATATCAGAATGTCTTCATCTGAAACACCAATTGAATCTCAAAGAGTTGGACTTAGACTTTGAGTCTTGAGAGGTATTTTTCTCTACTTAACTTTACAAGTTGTATTGAAAATTGAATACATTGAAATTGGATACATGTTTGATTTTTCTCTACTTAACTTTACATGTTTGATGTTATTTTTATAATTATTGTGATTTTTTAGCCTATTTATTATTATTTATAATTATTTTTTAATTTTTTATAATTATTTTTTAATTTTTTATTATATTACCGGTTCGATTAGTGACCCAACGGTTGAACCAGTGACCTATTGATCCAGTCCCTTCACCAGGTTGATGTCCGAGCCGGATTTTAAAACTATGGTGAAGACTATAGCAGGCTTTGACACAACTGAGTCTAGTCATTCTTTTTGACACAATTGACCATTGTAAGTACTGAAATTCTTAGTTGTACTCTATATGTTTCATTCCATGATATGTGAATTTCTTTATGCATTTGCCTTCAACATATTGGTAATAGAGATTGCCATTTTTTTCGACCGAATCTAATCACATAAATTCATAGTTGTAATGTAAATCTCGCATGTACGTAATCACTTATAAATCATTGTATCGTATAAATAGAGAGTTTGTTCTGCTAAAAAAATTCAGACTCAAGATGTGCTGATTCTCATGTCGATGCTTAGTTCTGGGTGTAATGATTGTGGCCGTATCAATCTTATCATCACATCTGTTCATTCTTGTCAGCATACTCAAGCTCCTTAATAATATATGTGTGCTCAATGATAATAAAATGTGACCTCCCTCCCTCTCTTTCTCTCTCAAACACACACTCTCACGGAGATTAAATACAGGGCAAATTAATTTGTTGATCTTCTGTTAACTTATCCCATGAAATTTGAAAAAATAAAATCCTAAACTTATTGATTGCAACTTTAGAGCAAGCAGTAGATTTCTGGTCAGGGTTTGAGCCCAAGATTAAGAAGATATCAAACAGGGTATTATCCAGTGAACCCACACGGCACCAGGTTACTGCAGCTTAATTATGTCTCCTTGAAATGGAAACCCACACGGCAAAAAAAATTGTCAAATTGTTCATCAACCCATCTTTATAAAAGTAAATGACATCACAGCTAAATTTGAGAAACACCAACATGCAAGATGCTCGATGTCAACATCATTGACGATTGCTCTTCCGTATTAAAAAATTAATTAATCATCCATTATGTGATCGACACAGTACAGTTACATTAAAGCTACAAGACAATGTTATCCAAAAAAGATTTAGTACCATAATGAAAAATAATTTGTGATCAAAGATTCTTGGTTGATTCATTTATAAGCATCGATCATACAAATAATGAAATAAAAAGTAAAATAACATAACTTTATCTATGTCACATTCTTATTGGTTAAAAGCAGAAGATGTGATATCGAAAAAAATAAGCTTTTGTTAGCATAATTGGATCCCTATTTTATTTATTTATTTATTATTATTTTTAAATTGGACCCCTATTGAAGCCAAAGAATCTTTGAAAAAGAAGAAGCTGATCTGAAGTTACGAATAGCACTAGATATGGGAGATTGAAACGCATTTAACATGCACTGAAATAAATGCAGCAGCATTGAGTGGCCTTGTTTGATATGGCATGAGTGTTGATTGAGTGTGGTTTGTAGGGAATGTAGTTATGAAACTTGACCTTTAAATGCTGCTAAAATGATACTTTGATTATGAAACTGCAGTCTAAAGTTTCAAATGATTCAACATTTAGCCTAGTTAAGGAGCTTTGAGCTAAAAATACCCGTGTTCTCACCTAAGGATCAAATGTTTTTCAACAATAATATATGCTGAGGTTGTGTGGGAATAAAAACTCATGGCTACAACTTCTTAGCTCTTAAATTTTGCAATTATGCATTCTTAGATCTAACAATGGGAGTCGTAGATCTATGTAAAGAAGGCTTCATACTTTTTTATAGTCGTAACATTATATAATAAATACGCGGGGTTTTTCGATTTTAGAGTTTTTCCACATAAATCTATATATTCTTATGTGTTTATAAATACCGGACTGGTGTATATGCCCAAGAAACAAAGAAAACAATATATTCTTAGCGTGCAAAGTAAGTATATATGTTGAACCACCGTATCACATAAATCTTAAACTCATACGGAGAGATATGTAACATATGTATTTATTTAATACTACTCCTCAAGTGTGGGCCCACTCGGTGGTCTGATTTTTTTTTTTTTTTTTTTCTTTTTTGAGTAGCAAAAAAGGAGGCTCAATTCTCTAGAGTCTGATACTATGTTGAATAAATATCATACTAAAAGCTTAAATTGATAGAGTGGGATGTACCCATATTTATGTATATCTAATAAGACAGTCAATAAGTAGCTGCGAAGCTAACCAGGGAGATTGGAGAAAGAGCTTGACTGCCCATGACTCTACTTCAACAAGTTCTTAGATCCAAATTGAGTAATTATGCATTGTCAAATTAGGTACAATCGGAAACAGGCACTACAAGAATAAGAGTTTTTTGTGACAAATTTTTTATGAAGGCTGTGTTTGTCGTCACAAAAGGCATGTTTAAGATAATTTTTTGTAGCGGCTGTGTTTACCGTCACATAAATCATTTTTGTATTAATATTTTGTTAATATTTGTGGCAGCTATTTTTCCTGCCGTAAATAGTGTCATAAACTCAAAAGAAATTTTTATATTTGAGACAGCTGTTTTTCGTGCATCAATAATATTTCATAAACTCAAAAGAATTTTTTGTATTTATAGCAGCTATTTTTCCCATCGTATATAATATTTCGTAAAACGTTAAAATGTTGTTTTAGATAAAAAAAAAATAGTTTATAGTTTAAAGAAGAAAAAATCTAAAAAAAAATTGTATTGACCACAACTATTTTTCATGTTACAAATAATATTATATAAAATTATGTAGTTTTACATCAAAAGATAATTTCTAGTTCAAAGAAAAAAAAATTAAACTTTACAAAGTCAATTTTTTATATCAAAACTAGGAGTGTCAAAATATGACATGAACCGTTAATACGACATAAAATTAGTAGGTTTGAGTCTTCCTTAAGCCACCTGTTTAGTAAACTAGTGGACCCGACACGATACGATTATAAACGAATCAGGTATTGGTGAAACCAATTAAAAGAAATGTATACGATATGACTCGTTTATATACTATTTACATAATTGGACAAGCCGTTCAGAGAAATATTGTGTGGCTCTCTATTGATGTATATTCTAACTTATTTTAGTTGTTTATTGTGTGTGTGTGTGTGTGTGTGTATATATATATATATATATATATATATCATTTCAGCATAGTAACAATAATTTTATATTTTTTTTCAGATGTCATTGAGAGAGTAGATGGTTCGGGAAGGATGTTCAACTTTTTTGTATTAATTTCTTGTACTCATAGATCGTTTTGCTTTATAAAATTGCATATTTTATATTTTGTTTAACTCATGGGATTTTTTTTTATATGAAAATATTGCTATATTTTTGAAAATGTTAGTCATATTTACTTTTGTGTTTATCTATATATTGAATTGGATAGTTGTACGGATACTGATGAATCTTTGGTCCAATGGTACTCCAAAAAAAGTTGTACTTCAGGTGATGGAAGTGTATATATGCATAGGGTATATAACATTGATTACCAACGGTTCATAATAATTAAAAAAAAAATTTGTTTTTTTGTGGCGGCATCGTTGCCGTCGTAAATATATTTCATTTAACGTAGAAAAAATTTCATACTTTTTGCGACAGTATATTAACCGCCACAACAAAATATTCTATTTTTTACAACATCCAAATGTGGTATTTGAGGCAGCACTTTTGTCGTCGTGATAGAAACAAAAGTGTCGGATTTTTTGTGACAACTTATTTATGACAGGGTTTTGCTACCGTAAATACTATTTGAGACAGACCGTTGATGCTGTAAAAATCTTTTAAAACTACACTTATTATATCGAGGCAATGCCGCTACAAAAAGTATTTGTGACGACAAATAAACTTTTTATTACAGCATTTTACCGCCGTAAAAACCTTTTTTTTTTTGTAGTGAGGACCCCATTGGAACTTTTAGCTTTGAAGTTTGGACAAGTATAGTTGAGGTAACAGGTTTCGGATTAAGAAAGTGTACGTAGGTACCTAACTGAAATTTATAATATTTTAAAATCAAATTACAATCTTTGGAAAACTGAAGTTATAATTCTAAGAGTAAATGTTGTGATTGATCATGAAAAACACAACTTTTAAAAGTTAAGTTATTTTTTAAAGATGAAGTTAATTAATCTTTCTTTTAAAGTTAACTAGTAATGCACCACGTGCGTTGCACGTGAATAATTTTCAGACATAAAAATTGATATAATATATTAGTATATGTGTATCTGAATTAAATATTATCTCAAATTTATCAGACTTAATTTTTTATTACTCATATTCTATTGTAGAATTATAAAAACTAAATATATTTCTAAAATTCGTTATTCTAGCCTCTCGGAACGCTAGAGGTTAGAGGGATATTTAACTAACTTATTGAGTTGTGAGACAATTGCATTCTAAAGTATGTAGTTTGTTTGACTTGACTTTTTGAAAAAGATTAAATTTTTTATAGGCAGTAAATCAAAATTGAGGAGTTACACACACATAAATCAATGTTAAGAATTCACAATAAATTTGTGTAGCTTCTCAATTTGTAAACAATTTATTTACATGCTGCCTCTAAAGAATATATTCTCTTTTGAAAAATAATAAGTAGTTTGTTTTCTTGAATATCTGTTGTTTTGTGAGTATATAACTAGCTAGCTTTTAGACATGTGTTAAACTATATTGTGTATTTAGTTTTTTTTTTTAACAATGAAACCATGTATTTTTGCTAGACAATGACATATGCACCTCTGCCTAAAAACTAAAACGAACAAACTCCAATCTCCAAAATTCATCGCCCTCCAATTAGGAAATTAGGATGGTGGTTTAAGTATCTGAGGTCACTTCCATTTCTATTCTTCTGCACTTGCGCATGCATATAGCAATCATTCTAGCTAGGGTTTCACTTCCCCACCTAAAGAAAAACACTTTGTGGCAAAAAAATAATGCATATATATATATATGGATTGACACCAGGAAATTAACTCTTAGGAGTGGTACAGTAGTTGAGTCTGGTCTTTGATAACCAAGAGGTCTCAGGTTCAATCATTTCTCACACTCTCTAAGAGTCAGTCACTCTTGTTCCTATGGGACATGATCTATTCTAACTTAAGCTACAGTCGCTAGCCGTTGAGTTCAAAGAAATTGTTGGCGTAACCCTAAACACCCCGTAACCAAAAACAAAGAACCAGGAAATTCAAATTAATGGTGAATGGCTGCAACTAATTAACCATCTAAATTAATTTTTGGTTGCAACTTGCAAGAACCCTATCAGCCATCCGGGTCCCTATCAGTCGAGGTTGGCCCGTCAGATGTGCGTCATCTTAGGGGTGGAGCCAAATGCGACAAGAATTTTGCAACTTCGGGTGGTTGAAAATGTCATGCGCGCATCCCACATTAGTATTAGTTAGATATTTTAATCTTGAACGATTCTCCACCTAACAGTTTAAATTTTTAGGTCACAAAACCACAACATTTTGCTCTATCTCATGGAGAATGGTTGTGGTCTATATGATAAGCATCAGCAGCAATACATGCAAGAAAAGTACCTTGCTGACCAAAAATAAAAAAGAGAAATTTATTTGTTATAAGCGGACTGGCTCAAAAATGTGACATTCAATATGTATTTCATCCCGGAAAAAATTATGTGCACCAAATTTATGAATCGAAATTTGTGCACCAAATGATGTGATACTTAATGAGAGTTTGTGGAATCCATGAATCAAACGATCCACATTGATTTAAGAAAAATGCTACATAACCCAAATGAAACCCAAAAATTAAAAATTAAACGTATATCGTTCCTTGGATTAGCGTGGAATAAGTGGGTCCCACTGAAAAAATTGATGGGACCCACTCATTTAAAGAATGATATACATTTGAGTTACAACTTTTTGGTTTTCATTTGAGTTTTGTAACATTGCTCTTGATTTAATATTAAAAATTTTGATAAAAATTTTTGCGTGTGTAGAATTACTCTTTCATCCTAAGATTTTCATTAAAAAACAGTATGTTCTATACCCTCTATAGGAAAAATCCAAAAACCATTGATCCCAACTTTTTAAGAATGATCTCAAGCTCTATACAATCAATCTCGAGTTGATAGGCCTCATTGATTAATAATTTTGACCTTATTGTGTTGTAACTTAATCTAATTAGATCATAACTTTTTTAGAACTATACTGAATCGACAGCATAAATTTTGCAATGAAGTGATATACAATTTAAATTCCCAATTGTCAGGTATGTAGATAAAAAGCAAGATTAATTTTAAGACAGTGGTCCCAATTGAGAAAAAAGGACAAAACACATACAATGGTCCAAATGTTCAAAAATGGGTTTAGTTATAGGCTCATCATAAGAGACTAACTTTATCAAAGGTTGGCAAAAAAGGAAAAACATTTTACGAGAAGGATTGATTCAGATCTGAGCTCTCATTCACCCCCCACCATACAAAAGAGAAGAAAGAAAAGGGTCCTGAAATTCAACACCATCGGCTCCTCAGAGTCTGCACTACAGTGACTAGTTTGAGAGAGAAATTGCAACTTACTGTTTGGGGGGAAAGAGTAGAAAAGTGAATATCTCTCTTGCTGGGTCCTAAAATGGTGTAAGGATACAACTCCTGCTAATAGGGGTTTCTCGAATAGGGTCATATTCGGATCTATCATTTTGAGTTTATATCGTGTTTGTGTCAAGTTTGTATTAATAAAAAAATTCTTTAACTAAAACAATTCAGAATTCAAGAAATAAAAAAAAAATATAGAAAATGGTATTTTCTTCTTGCATTCCAGAGAAAGTAGATCATTTGTGTCTAAAACTCATTTAACATTGTATTATTTTGAATTCATATCTTGTTCGGTTCGCATCATATATGTGTTAGAAGCTCTTCGGGTAGAAAATTTGAAGCCTTTACTTGGGAAGATGCACATAAATGCCCCCTGTCAATTGTCATTGTAGTTATCAAGGCATTGGGATTCAAAGCATTTGCATTTCCAATCAAAGGGGTGAATGGAACGATTTATAATTAATACCTGCTATTAATGTGGTGTACAAAATGTTCATTATGCATGCTATTTCTTTCCTGAATGAATCTTAGATCACTCCATAGCCTCCAACACGTGTCAACTCTGACTCGTTGATACGAATCCAACACGAACGATTATAAAATTGACACAATTATTAAATATGCATAATAAATAGTCTAGACTAATATTTAATACTCAGAACACACTAAATAGATTTTTTTTTTTTTGTGTGTGGGTCTTAACACGAACACGACACAAATAACACGACATGCGGGTTACACAAACAAGACATGTTTGACACCCTTTAGAAACTATCTCTTTATATTTTCAAAAAAGCATACTACTTAAGACTTAATCATCTAATTTAATTTATTGATCTAATCAACTATTACCAATAAACACAAGCAGCAAAGCTCATCCCACACTGCGATTCAGTGCTAATCCAACAACACTATCAATTAGATCAAAAAAAATAGATAAAATGAGTAGGTTAAAATAGCATTACTGTTTACTCGTTTTAAACGTTGTTGTGCCAAACGTTGGTGACGGAGGGGAAGAGAAATTTAATAGATTAACCTCCAATGGACTTAACTCCGTTACATATTAAACGTTACTCTCCATTGAGAGATAAGTCCCTTTGAAAATTTCACACACACCAGCCCCACAATACATGTAACGGTTAAACCAGAAACCTCACCACAGCCGAGAGCCGAACCTAATAAGGTTCGTTCAACCAGAGCCGGCCCAATAGAAAGGCCACTTAAGAAAATTGTTTAGGGCTCCCAAAAAAAGAGGGCCCCAAATAATAAGTATAATTTTTAACTGTAATTTAAATTGATCCAAAAATTTTGGTTTAAATGGCTCAATCTAATGAAAATTCTTACAAGGCCTGGACTAAAATAAAGGGCCAATTCACAACTCTCTCTCTCACTTTTTTCCGGCGGTTAAAAGTCTTGAAAGTTAATTTTCTACAATTAAAGCCTAAAAGTCTACTCTCTCTCTCTCTCTCCCCCCCTCTCCCTCTCTCTCTCTCTCCAAGTAAAAAAAAGTTCATATAGCATAATTATGTATCTCTCTCTTACAACCTAGATTAAATTGAAAAGGTAAATATTTATTTGATTAGTAATTTAATTTTTTAATATTTTTATCGATAGGATTAATTTATTGCAATTATTCTTTTTTATTGTGAAAGTTTGAAATAATAGGAACAAATCGTTAATTCAAAACTAATACAATTTTTATTTATCAGGTAATATTGTGTTTAATTCTTATTGACTTTTATAAGATATTAGATTGTTCTCTTAGTATAATTATTTTTTATTTTAAAATATATTTTATTCACAAGAATTTTTAGTTTGAAATATGTCAAGTTTTTTCAAAATTAAAACTCATAAAATTCTACTTACGATCAACTATAGCACAAGAAAGATTGAATGGATTAGTTATTATGCATTGAAAAAATATACTAGCAAAACTCAAATATAAAATTTTGATTACTAATTTTGCATCACAAAAACTAAAAAAAAATAAATTTTAATCATACAATAAATTTTTTTTGATAAATTTTGATAGACCCCTATTTAACACTTTCGCTTAGGGAAGCCAGTTTTCATCGGCCCGGCCCTGCGTTCAACGAGTGGAGATTCTTCCCTTAACCAAATGCGCTAGGCCCCTGGGGTATGTGAGGCTTAAGCTGAAAGAAAAAAAACGTGCATCAAATTTGTAATGGTAACTGGTAACTGGTAACTGGTAACTGATATCAAATAAATTTGTAGGGACTGATCCGTCCCTAGCCATGCTTACTTTGCGAGTTTAAGTGTTTAGTAGTTTTTCCTTATCTGCACTTGTATTTCACACTCTTATTACTCTTAATGGGTATAGGCTTTGTTGGAACCTCTCTTTCGAGGGTTGGGCTTAGGCTTTTCTTTATGAATTCCCTTTTCTTTATTCTAGCTCAGTTATGTTGACAACCCTTTGTCAAATTCAGTGCCGAGCTGGGTGAATTAAGTAAAAAGCTATTTGGACTAAATTTTGGGACCTAATTCAATGTATTCATTGGTTAATGTTGCTCGTGAGCTAATATCTCAGTTAAACGTAATTTTAAGTACTAAATAGCTTATCAAAAGTAAATTTACGTAATTATAATATCAATTTAAAATTACCAAATATATGCTCCCTCTTTGTTGTCATTGGTCCTAGCTTTTTGTTCGAGTAATTATGAATGAGAAAAATCGGGTAAGACTATCATACCGAATAGATTATTGTACTGAAAGTTATAATTTTTTTATTCCATTGAAAACTTTTTGAATCAGGTTACTATTAAAAACTGAGGTCAAGTTATGACAAAAGAGAAGTTAATATCAATACTAAAATAATACGGTTAGTCTCTTCTATTGGGGACAATGCACCCCTGAATCAAGCACCAATTACTAAGCATGATTAGCTCCCATTGAATATTTTGTTCATATACCAACGGTGTCTTGGTCTAGTGGTGCCAGGGGCTAGACTTTGGTAGGGAGGACTACGGTTCGATCCCCCGCAAGCCCGTTGGGAGGAGTTTAAAACCTTAATCCCAGGACCCGCTCCGATACCGGATTAGTCGGCCCAGTGGGTTCGGATACCGGTAGGCTGGACCAAAAAATATTTTGTTCATATGTAACAACTGTAAAGGCTCTTGCTATATATAGTAAATATAGTACACAGCTCTTGCTCATTGAGTGAGATTACCAAAAATCTTTTGTCATTGTCTTTCTCACAGGGCCGGCCCCATAGTATTAAAAAAAAAACATGAGCTTTAGGTCCCAAATTTTTAGAAAGCCCCATAATTGTAGATACATAACTAGTCCACATAAAAAATTTAAATCCATGAAAATTTTAGGTCTTATAAAAAAGCCCCAAAAAATTTAAGCACAATCAAAAAATTATAATTTCAATAATTTGGGCCTACAATTCAATCCATAATATTAGAAACTCAAAAATCAAAAATTTTAAAAATAAATAAATAAAATCACTCTCTCTCTCTTAAAACACAAAAATAAAATATCACATCCTCCTCTCTGATTTAAAAAAAATTAAAAATATTTTTTTTTAAAAATAATACTAAAAATAAAAAAGCTTCATTTAGTATTACCGTTTTAGGCCTCAATTTACCTTGAGCCACCCCTGCTTTCTCATTATGGTATTATAGCCAATCAAGAAAAACGTCCAAAATTTTCCAATGGCCTCAACCACACCTGCTATCTCCTCAATCTCGTCCTCCTCCTCTGCAGCGTCCCAAACTTCCACCCTTACAGCACCTCTCAACCTGCAGAGCCTAGTGATAATCAAACTAACGAAGGATAATTACCTTATCTGGCGTGCCCAAATTATGTCATTTCTCTGTGGACAATTTTTTGGTTATGTGGGTGGAATTATTACTTGTCCTCCTTGTATAATTCATGCCTCTACCCAAACAGATGTGAATCAAAACCCAACGCTCAATCCTGCATATTTGCAATGGTACAATCAGGATCAAGTCATCCTTGGGGCTCTAATGTCATCCCTCTCTGAGTCCATCATCACTCACATGGTCGTTCTTGAAATCTCCATAGAAGTGTTGTGTGCCCTCAAGCGCATGTTTTCTAATCATGCCCGAGCCTGTATACTGTGCATATGACTTGAGTTATCAACTCTCAAAAAAAACAATCTTTCAATCTTAGATTATTTTCAGAAGGTCAAGACCTCTGAGGATACTTTATAGCCGTAGGTGAACCTCTTCAAGATTCTGAATTTCTCACGTACCTACTGACTGGACTAGACAACTCTTACAACTCCATAGTCGCATCTCTCTCCACCCGAGTTGATAAATTTTCCCTGAAAGATGCCTTCGCTCATCTCCTAAGCTTTGAACTCCACCTTGAGCTGCAAAGCTCTGCCATTTATCTCTCTATTGGATCCGCCAATATGGCTACTTAGAATGATCAACCTCGCAAATGTGTCAGCAGGTCCCACAACCAGCATTCTTTCAACAATAACATGGGTTGTAGAAATCGTGGCCATAGGAGAAGCTCCCAATTTCAATATCCTGGTCCCCGTCCAGTGAGCCAATTATGTGGAAAAAATGGCCACACTGTAGTCCAGTGATACCATCGCCTTGATCTTTCTTATCAAGGCTCCCAACCAAACATGCAAGCCTCTGTTGTACAGCCACAGTCTCAGAATGATCTTAACTGGTATATGGACACTGAATCCACCCACCACTTCACCAACAATTTCCAAAATCTAAATCTTAGTGCTGAACCATTCAATGGCACGGACACTATTCAAGTCAGGGATGAAACAAGTTTGCCTATTAGAGCAACTCTAAAAGGCTAGCTAAAACCCTCTTTTTAGCTATTTTAGATAGTTTTTCCCTAAAATGTGGCTCCAATAGACTAGTTATTCCCCTATCTATTTCCCATAACCCTTTTCACTCGCTCCATCTAGCTAGCCAGTCTCTCCCTCGCTCCATCCTCTCCCTCGCTCCATCCTCCTCCTCTTCGAGTCTTAGAGACTCTCGCCTCTCCCTGCCTCTCTCTGTCTCTCCATCGATTGAACTCGAAGCCACAAGCCAGTGAAGCCACAAGCACCCTGAAATCTTAAGCCACAAAACCTAAATCCCAAATCTGAAATCTTAAGCCACAAAACCACAAAACCTGAAATCTTACTGCCGCCTCTCAAGCCACAAAACCTAAGAAGCTCCACAACACAGAAGATCCACAGCACCCGAAGCTCACTGCAGCTCCACCGACAAGGCTTCATCGCATAAAGGCTCCACCGACTGAAGGCTCACCGATAAAGTCTTTGGCTCTTTATTTTACGCGCTTCACGAGAGAGAGAAGAAGAAACAGCCTGAGGGACGAACTGTGAGGGGATGGGGCCGCTAGGCTGCTCTGCGGTTCTGTCTTCTACCCTCGCAAATGAAGACGGCGATTTGAAGATGAAGAAGGAAAATGGGGCCTCTGTTCACTGCAATTCTTAAACGATTTTACTGGTATGTGTCACAAATAATCTCAATTTCATCTTATGTTTGTGTGATTGCAAAAGAGTCGTGATTTGGGGGTTGAACAATTGAATGAGATTTTTTGTGATTTAGGATTGATATGTATGCTCTCTCTCTCTCTCTCTCTCTCTCTCTCTCTCTCTGAATGGGGAAGACGATGAGTTGATTAAAATCCAGCAAATCCCCCCTCCCCAAAATCCAGTAAAACTCTTCAAAAAATTCAACAAAACCCCCAAAAACAATCCAAAAATCCAGTGAAACCCCCAACTATTTTATGATATTTACTCTTGTAGCTCATCTTTTATGATATTTACTCTTGTAGCCCATAATTAATTAAATTTATACAATGTATAGTTGAATTGCTATTTTTTGAATTTTATTATTGAAAGTTAGTTAAAGTTAGTTGAAGTGGTTAGCTAAAATAGATAGCGTTGTTGGAGTGAATTTGAAAAAGTGGTTAGCTAAAGTAGATAATACAATATTTAAATATATTTTGAGTAGCTATTTTAGATAGCATTGTTAGAGATGCTCTTAGTCATATTGGTTCCACCCGCCTCTCTCTTCCCCATTCAAACTTTAACTTAAATTCAGTTCTATGCGTTCCTCACATCAAAAAATATATAGTGTTTGTCAGTTAATTTACAGCTGACAATAATGTTTTCATTGAATGTCATGCTGGGTATTTTTCTATGAAGGACGAGTGCACATAGAAGCTCCTATTCAAAGGAAAAACTGAAGGTGGTCTCTACCCCTTTAGTCTTACACATTCACTCTCCTCCAGTCCACCCCTCCCAGCCCTCTCCTTTAAGCATGTTCCCCTAGATGTCTAGCACTCTCACCTTGGCCATGCGTCATACAAGACTGTCAAGCATCTAGCCTCTACTGCTTTATTTCCAGTATCGTCAAATAAAACACCTATTGTATGCAATGCTTGTCAGCAGGGTAAAATCCACATGCTTCCTTTTGTATCTTCAGATTATATTTCAAAAGGCCTGTTAGATTTAGTATTCTTTGATGTATAGGGTCCTTCTGTTATAATGTCTTAAGAATGGAAATAAATATTAAGTTTCTTTTGTTGATCATTTCAGCAAGTTTACATGGATTTATCCTATTCCTACTAAATATTCAACTTTTTTCTATTTTTTGTTCATTCTAAAGACACTTTGAAAGACTCCTAAATCGAAAAATCAAATGTGTCCAAACCGATTGGGGGTTGAGTTTCGGACTCTTCACACAATTTTTGGCCAACAAGGCTTAACCCATCATATCACTTGCCCACATTCTTCTGAACAAAATAGTTCTGTTGAACGCAAACACCGTCACATAGTTGAAAGTGGACTCTCCCTCTTGTCTCATTCTTCCATTCCAAAATCCCATTGGGATAATGCTTTCACTATGGCTATTTTCCTTATAAACTATTATCCCATTGGGATAATGATTATTTCATTCTACGTGTCTTTGGTTGTGCTTGCTAGCCATATTTACGCCCTTTTAACAATCATAAGATTGATTTTCTTTCAAAACAATGCCTATTTATTGGATTTAGGAATAGTCAACGTGGATATAAATGTTTGGATTTATCCACAGGCAAAGTTTACCTCTCACGCCATGTAGTGTTTGATGAGGCTAATTTTCCTTTCTCAGCTTCTTCCAATTCGGGTACCACTTCAATCTCAATCTCTTCCACATTCCAATTGCCCCTCAATCTCCAATCTATCGTTCCTCAACTTTCTCCGCCTTCCTTAGCTGCACCACAGCTTCCTTGTTTATCTCAATCTCATTATGTCGGGTCTTCATTCCATAAATTTTCTCCCTCTCATTCAGTTACAGCTCAAGACAATACCTATCCAGTAGTGCCTTCAAATTCATCGACATCCTTATCACCTCAATTGTCTCCACAACTTTTGGCTTCACTCTTTAATATAGTCGAATCTACTATACCTTCCAATTCAAATACTCCAGCCCCATTAATGCCTTTGGAAAATCCTCCTAATTATCTTCCCACAAACCATGCTTCTCCATTATGTGTTCATCCCATGCTTACTCAGGCACAAAATCAGATTTTTAAACAAAAGATTTGTACTGACGGCACTATTCCTTATCCCCAATAAAATGGTTTTATGGCTAACCTTACTCAAGTCCCCGAAGATCCTGGCTGCCACTCTCATACGGTTAAACATGAGCCTTGGAAAAAGGCAATCATCAATGAGGAGTATTCAACTTTAATGCAAAATGGCACATGGACACTAGTTCCTTCAAGGAAGGCATGAATCTTGTTGGAAATAATCATCAACTGTTAGGAATTGATTATGGAGAGACATTCAGCCTTGTTATTAAACCCACCACTATCAGACCTTCTTGCATGGTTTTTTGTCTAAAGAGGTTTACATGTCTCAGCCTACTGGGAATGTTGATCCAAAATTCCCTCACTATGTATGTCAACTAAATAAGGCTCTCTATGGCCTAAAGCATGCCCCGCGTGCTTGGTATACTCACCTAAGTGAGAAATTAATTGAGTTTGGTTTTCCAACTTCCAAGTCAGGTGCTTCCCTATTTCTCTACAACTCTAAGGGTGTTTGGTTATTATCCTTGTCTATGTGGATGACATCCCCATCACTAGTTCTTCAAACTTTGAAGTTTCCTCACAATCTTTGGTTCATTGGGCAATCATATTGGAGTGCTACTATTGATTGCGTAAAGATCATTGTATCCTAGGAAACAGACGTCAAGATTTCCATTAGAATCTAAATTAGATTGAATAAACTTCACACAGTCTCTTTGCTGACACAATTGGTTGTGTTCATTTTGGCCCTAAACAACTCCTGATTTTCATGATTGCTTTAGAGAATTCACCCTTACAATTTTTATAGAAGCAAGCCCTTCACACCCATATAGGTGACTCCAACTTAGAATATCATGTCATATCCCACTAGGATTTCCAACGTATAAGTGTCATTAAAAAACTTAATTTAAACTAATACTCATTGCAAACAACACTAGTTTATCATATGAATAGATAAGAGCATTTGTCACATTACTACTTCTCTTAAATTATGCCCAATTCAACTGTCCCTTTGAACCTAGATCTTGGAATCTTCAACCAATTAGGTTGAGTTTTCATTATGGTGACTCTTAAGTCATAGACTTTAGCCCATTTTCCTCGACTGAATTGAGTTACTGAGTTGATGAGTTACTAAGTTCATGAGTCCTCCATGCATTATTTCAGTCCTCGGGATTGAGTTACTGAGTTCATGAGTTGATGAGTTCTGTCTTATTTCCTTCCCTGGGATTGTTACAACGTATTATTAAGGGTTTGTTTGCACAGGGTAAAGCCCCCTAAGCAATTTACTTGCTTTCTTGTCAAACCTTTGGTAAGCGGATCTGCTAGATTTTCCTTTGTCATTACAAATGATCTCATTTTAGAACAATTGCTTAACGGTATTATATTTACAACAAATATCTCGTGACTTGTCATTATACATATTACTCTATGTCCTTCCAATTGATGATTGGTTATCGCAATGTATACAAATTGTAGGCATAAGTTTAGGCCATACTAGAATATCCTCTAGAAAATGTCGAGATCACTCAGCTTCCTACACTATTTTATCTAAATCAATAAATTTAGATTCAAATGTGGATCTAACGATACACATTTGTTAGAGGATTTTCAAAAGATAACTATCCCACCAAGTATAAATACACACAACCACTTGTGGACTTCGAATCTTTGGAATCAGATATCCAATTAGTATCACTATACCCTTCTAGTACAGTTGGATATCTTATATAGTGCAGTCCAAAATTCATAGTATACCTTAGATATCTAATAACCCTGATTATTGTCTTTTAGTGATCTACTTTCGAGTTATTCATATATTTACTTAATTTACTAACTAAGTATGTTACATACGGTTTAGTGCAGTTCATAAAAAACATTAGACTGCCAATAATATGAAAAAAATCCAATTCTGACATGTCATTTATCAATGGTTTTAGAAAGATGAAGATTTATATCAACAAGTGTTCTAGTAATATTGTTATCATTCTTGTTGAAATTGTAATGTCCCGATTTCCCAGATGCGTTACTGAATTAATGATTTGACCAATTCCACAAACTATCCCAAATATACAACCCAAATATAGGGTCCGAGCTCTAATTTACCTCAAAAATAAATAAAAATAATTTTCACAATATACAAATAAATCTATTCGAGTTATATATCACCACAGTAAAACTAACAGTTATAAATCTTCAATTTTCTCATATCTCTACTCTGTTCTTTTCCTCCAAGGTCATCTAAAAAATATTAAAAGAATGGAAGTATATAATCCCGATAGGAAACAATATGTTCAATGATAAACATAGATATGAATGATCAAATACCAAATAATTCAAATGATATAAAACATGAACAATGGAATCATCAATCAAATTAGATATGCCACATAACTCAATTGATGTCAAACATAATCTTATACTCAGTTCATCTTGGTGCATGACAAGTGATATTTGGACATATAAATTCATACTCATATTAACCAATCATACCCCCGCAGGGCCATAACCACACCTCGTAGGGCCATAATCATATTTCACAAAATATGTCACAATTACTTTCTACATGTACTAATCAATCCCAAAGTATTTAGCCCAAAATACAAGTTATCCCAACAACAA
This sequence comes from Ilex aquifolium, assembly GCA_951799425.1. NCBI lineage: Eukaryota > Viridiplantae > Streptophyta > Magnoliopsida > Aquifoliales > Aquifoliaceae > Ilex > Ilex aquifolium. The sequence continues at coordinate 31,475,510 of OX637391.1, forward strand.
TTTCAGAATGTCATATCAACCGAAACTAATGAATAGGAATAAAAGTTTCAGATGATCAAAAGGACACTTTGCAAAGAGATTGAAAGACAAAAGCATATTATTTACATATACCTCAAAATCATTAATGATTTCGATCAGTATGAAATTCAAAGTACTCCAAACAAGATATTCAACTTCAATAGCCACTCCAAATGAAATCACCTTTCAATTTTTTAACCCAAAATCTCATCATTTTTTTCCTTTTCTTTTTTTGTTTTTTTCTTTCTTCCTTCCTTTTTTCTTCCTCCCTCACGGTTTGCCTACTGATTTTATGAATCTATTTATAGGAGAAGAGCCTTGGACTCAAAGGTTCTCTAACATAGGCATGGTGATGTTATTATGGACTTTTGTCCATTCTATTTGTTTAAACTTAGTTTTGTTTTGTTTGTTTTTTTTACATCTTATGGCAAGGACATTTGTCACTTCTACCTTATATTATGTAATTTAGACACTTTGAATATTTAATATAATACAAAACATATTTAATAATATAGTCATTTCATTCATTTTCACGCAAGGACTTTTTTTTTTGAGATCCATTTATCAAATTGAAAGTTTATTAACGTATTATCAATTAATTCCATATGGGTCGTTATAAAACTTCTTAAATATTTTATCAATATAATGTGATTGAGATAATACAAATCTATTAGATGTTCTAGAAATTTTTATTCCTAGTATGAAATCGACAACACCCAATTATTTATGGCAAATTTACTAGATAATATTTCTTGGTAGCTCTAATTATATCATCGTTACTACATAGAATAAGCATATCATTCAGATAAAAAAAACAATAATATATTTGTTATTAGTTTCTTTCATGTAGACACATTATCACATTCATCAATTTTGAATCAATTTGATATCATAAATCTATCAAATTTCTTATGGAATTATTTTAGTTATTGCTTTAATCCATAAAGTGATTTAACAAGTCTGCACACTTTTTTTCTTTTCTCGAAATAATAAACTCTTCAAGTTGTTACATATAAATTTTTTCATTTAATTTAACATTTAAAAAAATGATTTTAATATTCACTTGATGTATCTCAAGATTATGCAATGATGCAATAACTATTAACATACGAATGAGTGTTATCCTTGTATCACGTAAATAAGTATCAAAGTATACCAAACTTTTGTTTTGCTTGTAGCCTTTGGCAATAAGTTTGGCTTTGTACTTATCAATTGGTCCATCTGTTTTTATTTTCCTCTTAAAGTTCTATTTGTTGTTTGTGGTATTCCAAATATAGTAAAATCACTTCTTGTAATTTCTGATTTGAAACATGTAATGTAAATCAAAACAGTAACAATCAAGTGCGAAACAGTTACACAGAAATAGTCTTACAGGAAAGAGTTACACAAAAGAGTTACACGTAACTGTTTGTATAATCAATATATATACTGACCCGATTGCATAACAGGAACTGTTATTGAACTTTAGGTAGATCAAGACTAGTGTTTGACACTATATCCTTAAAACAGATTTCGCCCCCACACACGGTGCTTATGGAATATCGAGCGTCTGCCTCCTATGATACAATAATCTTTACACGAGCAGAAGTAGCACTCCAATCTACTCGTCTAGCGAACCAAAAATTGTGTTGTGTACTCTTCGAATGCAGACTACCTTAATGCCGAAATGCTATGCACTAATGTTTGGCTTAACTCTGAATATAGACTGATGAATGAATTGAATGCAGAATGGTAATCAGCCTGGGTATTTATAGACACTTTGGTGACTTTCCGGACAACCATCATACTAAAGGATACAACCCAGTATGAACAGACACAACTCAATGCAAACCAGAAAACACCACTTGTGTAATTGTTCTCTATGAACAGACACAACTTAATTTCGGACTGGAGGGAAGCAAAATCCGAACTAGTGCCCAATTAATTTCGGATCCAATAGGTACCGAAAATTAATTTCGAATTAAGAAATTCTTGCGCAATTAATTAAATGAATTTTCTCCAAAAAGATACACCCGCACTAAAGCCCGGCCGAGCCGGCGGCGCGCTTGTGGTAGAACCGAAAGCATATAGGTGCTCGTTCCGCTCATAAAACTATGGTACCCCTTGGGGCCCAATCCCTTAGAGCAAACTTGGCTTATATATGCCATGTAGAACTTCTTCCTCAACCAATGTGGGATTGGTATCAAATCCCACATTGCACATCTTTTATTTCCACATTTTAAGAGGGTCACTTTGGAGTCTATTTTCTCATTCATTTTTTACTCGATTTGAGAAAGTGAATGTACTACGTTATTCTCCTCACAGAGTAGAATACGAACCAACGAAATTTTTATTCAAAATAACAATCGGGTCCCACTTTAATTTAGGCTCAAAGTCGACCAAAAATTCAGTTTTTACTCTTAAAAATCTGTTTTGGTCCAACACTATTCACACCCCAATTGTTTCCTGGCTTCCTAGTGGAAGATCTACCAACTCTCAAGTGTGATTTTGCATGATTGATGTGATTCATTATTAATAACTTTCTAAAACAGCATTTCAAGAGTGGATATTACTTTTTTGAATATTTGGGGCTCATTTTCTAACAAGTATATTAGAAAATCTGGACCAAAGGACTTAGTAGCCCTTTCCCTCTTACTGAGTGTAAGTTCATCATCACTTTCTTCCTCTATAGACTCTTGGTTTATATAACTAATCGTAGTATCATAAGTCATTTTAAGAAAACTCAAATCATATGCATTATTATAAAAATATATATTTTTAAAGAAATATGTATTCATAGATTCCATAATAGTATTTTTTTTCGCTTGTAAAGTAGGTGATACAAGTGAGAGAATGGTAAAGAAACAAAACTAAATCAAAGCAAGTTCCTAAAAATTAGAAACTCCCATCTGAAGGCAAACCCTTGCACAAACTTTCCTTAACTCTATGGGTAGATCTTCTGGTTCGAGCCTTCCACTAAATTGCATTCTGGACCCCTATTGAGCTAATTCAGGCGCAACAGAATTGGAGTATCTGTTGGTGTGGTTCATGCTCCAAACTTGGTATTGGTTGAGGAGTTCTTTTATATCATGGATGACTATGCTTAAAGACCAATGGGGTTTGATGTGGACTTATTTATAATTAATTAATTATAAATAACAATTATAATTAATTAAGTTCCGATATTAAATCTTTAAATAAAGTCTAGATACATTTTTCTATTCAATTTTTTGTGCTAGGCTGCGTGACATTGGAGTGAGATCTTTGACCGAGTGCCCCCACTCCATTAATGGGAGACCGAGCTAACCATCCGCCGCCCTTATTTGATGCTCTCATTTATGGTACCTAAATACTCCATCCGTTCCTAAATATCTGTCGTTTTACACAATTTTTTTTGTTCCATAATATCTGTCGTTTAATGAAACCAAAGCACAATTAATATTTTTTCTTCTAAATTTACCCTTAACTCTTCAATGCATCAAATTAGGTGTAGGCTAAGTGTCTTTCATATTCCTTTTCTTCCCAATACGTATTGAATAAGGGTATTTTAGTCTTGTGTAATTATTTTTTACTCATATTAGAGCTATTTAATAGCTCCCTTAATCCTTGTGCAAAAACCTTAAACGTCACTTATTTAGAAACGGAGAGAGTACACACAACTACCCATCCTGTCCCGCCGGTGGTTTGCTCATTTGTCTTGTCTATTGCAAAATTTTGACCAAAATTAAAAAGATTATAGTATCAAAAAAATTAATATTTTTTAATTTTAAGTTTTTTGGGTTTAGATATAAGTTTTGCGGGCAGTTTATAACAACAAAAAAAAAATTACAACTTTTATTTAAAATTAAAGTTATAACTTTTGGGGTATCTAAGATCGATTCTAAATTGTTAGGATTCATCCTAACAATTTTACAATCGATCACAAATACTCTAAACGTTTTGAGTCGTAGCTTGCCTTTTTGAGTTGCAATTGATTATTCTGCTTCGTAACTTGACTATAACTAAATTATAAGGGTTAATAGTAATTTTTTATCCTTAAAATATATTTTTTTGCCAGTTTAGTTTTGATTATATCAATTTGGTCCTTAAAATATTTAATTTGTGTCATTTTAGTCCCTACATAGACAGACCGTTAAGTATTTGACGGAATGATCACGTGATACCATCCAATAAAATAACACGTGTTCACTTCTGTCAAAAAATTTAATAGATTGTCATATTAGAGACCAAATTGACAAAATTACAGCTCAATGAAAGATAGGTTTACTGAACAATCCATCACTTTATATGTCAATGTGGTTAGTGATCTTCTATAATTGTATTTTGCAGCTGCTGGAATCCCAGTGGCATTTTCCCCAACAAGTGAAGGGCCAGCACCAACCGGTAACTTCTCCCTCCTTGATTTATTTTCTGAAATTTGTTGAGATTTTTAAGAAAAAAGTGACAAAGCTCTCATTCAAATATTCTAACAATAAAAAAGGTAGGTCGGAATTGATGAAAATGTGAGGAGTACTCGTGAATCATGATCCTTCCCCTCTCTATCTACTTAATGAATTCGTTATCATATAGAGAGGCGAGAAAAAGAAGATAGATAGTAAAGTTAGATACTTGGAAAATCCTTTTTCTTCCTTTATTTGGAGCTGTTGTAACTTAGGCTCATCACGCTATACTTACGGGTTGTCACTTTAAGCCTATGCTTAATCCTTCAAAAATGTTTTGAAAAGCATGTTGAGTGGTTTTATCTGTTGCTTGAAAGCAATTTTAGTGACTGGGAACAAACAAAATACACTTGCAATAATCATCTTGCCCTTTAAGTTTTGCAATATTCAAATGTTGTTTGATACAAAAAACTTGACAAACCCTAGTGGACAGAATGAGACAGGACTTTTATCCTATGCCCCAAGAGCTGCTTCATCAAATTCATGTGAGCCATAGGCATCAAAGCTAAAGAGATAATTACACTTTCACTCTGTCAACTGTAGCTCCAAACTTTCCCTTGTTAACTTTAAGGACCAAATATAAACAAAATTAAGAACTTTAATGACCAAATAGACACAAATTTAGGAACAATGTAATTGGCGAGTGACCAGAACTGTCACGATTTTCTTACGTACGTTTGAGATTAGACCACGTAGATATAAATTAGGAACTTTAGAGACCAAATAGATACGAAATGCATACTTTGAGATCAAAAATGTATTTTACCCTAATTTTTAACTTATATTGAGCTTTGGACTTCATTCATTTTTAATTTTTTTATCAAGTTTTTTTTTTTTTTTTAAAAAAAATTCTTGACCAGGTGGAATGTCCCCAAAAGGATTAACAGCAAGCCCTTCATCAGGAAACCATGAAAATGGAGCTCCAAGAATTGCAGCATCTGACCTATCCTTCCTTCTTGGCTTAGCAATTGCATTTCTTACAACATTCTTCTGATGATATTTTTTTTTAGTTCAATTTCACAGTTATCTTCTATTTATCCATTTATCATATTTTGTAATATGAGATTATTCCTTTCCTAGTAACACCCACAACCTGGACAACCTTATGCTGTTATTTATTTCATCATTTAAACTCTAATATTTCAAACACTACAACAATCAATGGATTGTCCTCACTCTTGTTTATGTGCAAAAGTCTGATACCCCCATCATAGGTATTGACAAGTCCAAAGAAGGTGCTTTCTTACCTTGTTGGGAGAGATTATTTCTGTGTTTTGAAATTGTGACGCCTATATCACAATTGGGCAAGTTTGATGTTATCATAGCATCTGTCCTCTCCTAATGAATATATAAACTTTTGTGATGTGGAATGATATCAACCATGTGCAGCTCGATTTCTAATTGCAACACAAATTTCAGATACAGACAATCGCCCACAAAATTAAATGCCTCCTTCTTAACCTAGGTTGAGAGAGATTCAAACTTGGGATGTATGAATTTACGTCTTACCACTTGAATTGCCTTGTACAAGTTAATATATCTATGTTTTGAAGAATGAGTTGTTATTCTTTTGAATGGAGCAAGCCAAATTCATCCCCTGTAGAATCATAATTAGTGTAAGGCCATATACTTTAAATTAGTTAACCCTTTTTTTTTCTTGGAAATTTGATTGTGGAAACAATAGTCGAAGAATATAGACTTTATTGTCAGCGTGTCGTACGAGAATGTTTTGATATTCTGAAAGAAAATATTCATTACGATGCTAATTCAATTATCAAAAACGAGATTATTTGTCCCAAAAATAATTAAATCATATCTGACTATGCGAATTCAAATCATTTTAAGTTAAAACTTCGAAAGCCTAGGAACAAAATACATAATAAAAATGGGAGATGGGAGATGGGGAAAATTCACAAATTATACTTAGACTTCCTAAACTGTGTCTCTTGTTTCATATTGACTCTAAAACCGTCTATTTTCTTGTATTGTACCTTACAATATCTGTTTGATTCACATCACACCAATAGTTAATTTCTATCCAATGTTTTGCCTCGAATCAAAGAAAATATAGAATTTTTCTTAGCTGAGGAGAGAGATTGGGGTGATGTAAAATTTAAATGAATAGTTTAAGATGCAATGCGAAAAAATGAATAGTTTAGGAGATGATGTGAAATGAGAGTCATAGTTCAAGTGTATAAGTGTAATTTTTGACTGGAGAAAATAAAGTATAACGGGTGCAGTTAAGATCTCATGATCTCACCGGTGAGTGTCTATTGCAGTAACGACACAAATTTAATATGACATGATTGATTAGATATAAATTAATAAATAAATTATATATAAATAGAGTATTTTTCAACACTAAATCACTAAAACTCGATACCAACTCACCTCACCCGTTATGAATGAGTGACCTAAGCACAGAGTTCACTAGGACTTCCCTCCATACACATTTACACATAACACAACATAACTCACACGCACATGCACACAACACCCACAAAGGCAGCACACAAATACACCCACACAAAGACTACACATGCAAACAGCGCCTGCAAAGGCAGAACGCATATAAACACCATAAAAGCACATAACACCCAGAAAAGCTACACCCAAATTAAAAGACAAGGGAGAACAATATCCATGTACATTCAACCTCCCTCGTTGGAAAGTATGGCTTACCAGAAAAAAAATGGTAGGAATGGAGGAAGTAGGGGAGGGAGAGAGAGAGAGGAGAGGAGAGGGAATTCTGTGATCTTTCTCCTCTGGTTGTTTTCAATTTTAAGATTCATTCTGGTAAGTCCCAAAACCTGTCCCTCTCATTCAAAGAAAAAGTTCAGTTTTTATATTCCAAATGTATATGCATGTTATTCTTCTTTCATTTCCTTTTTTCAATCATGATAATTATTCTGCTGAAAATGCTTGTTTGTTTTTGGTACATTTGAATGACAAATGGGTTTAATCACACAGGTATATTCATGCAAGTGATTCCACACAATTGTTCTTTTTTTGCACTCCTTTGTGTATGAAATAATTTAGGGATTATTTCTGGCAGTTTAACAATTTCGATCTGAATTAAGTTTTTACAGAGTGAAACAAAAAAACATTTTTTTTAGGACTCAATGGACTTTTGGCTTTTGTAATACACCCAATCAAAGCATAAATTACAACACCCACCCCACACAAACTGTTCCATTCCCTCACAATAACTAGTATTCAATTACAACCCACCCACACAAACTTTTGATTACAAACTTCAAAATTTATTATCACTTGACAGTTGTGAGTGTGACCTAAAATGATTTCTAATCCCAAAACTTAACATTGGTCCAAAAAGGTGCAATCGACACCAAAAGAAAAGTTAGAGAAAAGAAAATACTCTGATGAATACTAGGCAGTATAAAGAAACCTGTTATAACCACCAAAATGAAATTTTTGCTCTTGCAACTTGTTGTATTTCATCATTCTTATCTCAACAACCAGAGTCATAAACACAGCCACAACCATCAAAACAAGATTAATCCATCATGAGTCTATTCCTTATTAATCAAGAACTATAAAATATTTCCCCAACAACGACGTTCGAGCTAATATTGCAAACTTGTAAGCCATCCACACCACAACTTTGATTGATAGGGAATAGAATCACGATAGATTAATATTGTCTTGATGGTTGTGGCTGTGTTTATAACTCTGGTTGTGGAGGTTAGAATGATGAAATATAAGAGAGAGGTCACGAAATGTTACAAGAGCAAAAATTTCAGGTGGTTATAGCATGTCTCTTTATATTGCCTCTGAAGTAGTATTCACCAAGAGTGCCTTCTTTTCCCTGGCTTTGCTTCTGGGGTCGATTGCATCTTTATATACAAATTTGGACAAATGTTAAGGTTTCTTTTGGAGGGGATTATAATCATGTTAGTTCACACTAACTTGACATGTCAAGTGATAATACATTTTGTAGATTTTGATCAAAGGTTTGTGTGGGTGGGTTGTGGTTGTATACTAGTTATTGTGGGTTGTCTGGTCATATGTGGGAATGAATGTGTGGAGGTGGGTGTTGTAATCTATGCTTTAATCAAAAGTCCGTTGAGTCCTCAAAAAATTATTTGTTCTTTTGTTTCACTCTTTAAAAACTTATTCACTTGAAAATTGTTAAAGTGTCAGAAAAAATGCCTAAATTATTTCATACACAAAATGGGTACAAACATTTCATTGTAAGTGGGAAACAAGCACGGAGAAAGCAAAACGAATTAGGGTTGGTTTGGCCGGTAGAAGCACGTGGAATATATGCACCACCACGATGTTTAGGTGAGTAGCATATTTGAAGTTGTATCTTGCGAATTGAAGAATTTTCTTCCATCCGGGATAATTCGAACAGGAAATTCAACCGCTAGAGTCAAAAGAAAACAGGAAGAGATTCAAGCTAGGAATGAACTGATTTATGTAGACAAATCAGAAGAATTAGGAAGAATTATGAATGTAGAACATATAAGAGATGTTGAATTCTAAGAAAAAGGACAATACCTAAAATGAGATGATGGTCGAAATTGCACTAGTGTGGTTGTTTGATTCAAAATTTGAATGCTCTCTATTGTTATGTATCTAGAGTAGGGGCAGTGATAAAGTGCTTGGTTAGTAAGGTTGGGGTTTTGGGTTTGATTGTGAAGGCATGCACTTCATGTTATTTCCAATTTTTGGGTTATGTACTCAATAACAGTCCCTAGTGCCTTCGACTAATGGAATGGGGACCAAATTGGATAATGACCATTTATTCTTTTCTAGCTTGATCATTAGACGTGTAACCTCGCCATCGCATTGTGAGTTTACAGTCAAATCACTAAATTTTCCAAAGAATTTCTACACGATAATTTATTTGTGTTGTCCTCGGAGCAATGTGCTTAAGTAAAAAAAGACAGGTGAAATTAATTCATTCCAGATAGTTTACTGGTTAACTAATAAAGCAACAATAATGATGAACCGAAGTGTAAATCCAATTGGTACTCTGAATTATTACTATATTTATTTAGTCACCTGCAGAACCATAACCAAGTCACATTGAGTAAGTTATTCCCATAACTAGGGTTGTTAATCAAACCGAGTTATTCAATATTCGTTTATGTATAAATAGTTGGACTTGGCTCGGACTCAGTTCGTTTTGGGCTCGTTCAGGTTCGACTCGTTTTCTAAACAAATCAAAGTTGAATAATTTTTTAGACTCAATTAAAAAAACAAAGTTTTTTAGGTTTAGTTCGAACTTATTCGAACTCATTCAATTATCAACCATACCCACAACTTAGTATTTATGGACTGAGGTTTAAAGCAATCTGCAGTTTTCAATCATTATTTTGATTATGATTCCAATCAAGTAATTACAAGCATAATGAGCGAAAATACATCGGTTTATAACTGTGACTCTTTAATTGTTTTGCTCAACGAAAAAACAAATGATGATGGTAGTGATAGTAGTAGCAGTGGTAGTACCTAACGGTTCGGTCAGACCAGGTCCAGTTCAAATATATAGGTCAAACTCACCACAGAATTAAGGAAAGTTCAGTCGGGTTAGTCTTGTCATCTTGAGAGACTCAGTCCACAACTGACATACGAGAAGATCTCTGTGGGACCTAGTTATCGGGTGCACGGCGTCACCTCCACGCAACTGCCTCACCTGTTATAAGAATAGTGTCACTTCCACTAAACTAACTCACCTATTACGATCACGAGAATAGCGTTTCAATCTGTTAGAATACGCCTATAAATTATAAGCCCCACCTACACAAGGGAGAAATCACTCACATCTGAGCACTCTACACTCTTTGAGCAATAAAACACTCAGGCCACCGTAGCCCTTCATAGTGGAATAGATTATCCTGACCGAACCACTTAATTCGTATTTGTTTGTGCTGAGTCTCCTTAATTACTGGATTAAATACTTGAAAGGTGGTGCATAAACACATTTAGTGTAAAACCCAGGTAAATTTGAATTTTTGTGAAAAATGAGTAAAACAGTAATTTGCCACTTCGGTGCGGGTTGAAAATCCATATTTTTCTACAACTTGGATGACAAAATGGACCTCACATTTGGATTCGTCTCACAAAATCTAGTTACCCTGTCAATTTTCGTCGGATTCCGAGACAGTCGAATTTTTCACATTTTACAAGGCGACCAAGTGTCGGGTGACCTCAAAAACGAACCCGAAAAAAAAAATTGAAAATTTTAAAATAATTTAAGTGAAGTTCATATAAAAATATTTTGAACTTAAACCGGGACGAAATTTAATAGTTTCGGGACGAAAACGGACCCGAAAATAGGGAACGCGTGGCGCGACGTAGACCAATCATTAAAGGGTATAAATAGGAGACAAAAAATCTGATTTTTCTCCACAACTCTCTGCTGAGTTTTAACGTTGGAAGAGAAGAGAGGGAATAGAGGAAAAAGAGAGAAAGCTCCACATTCTCTCTACAATCTACGGAGTTCCGCCGGTCGGAATCCTTCGGGCCAAGTATTAAAGTTCATCTATGCGACGAGGGCTACACAACCATACCAAAAAGACGGATTTCACCAAAGATTCAAAAATGAAATCTTGGAGAAATCAAAGTTAAAGCTTGGGAGGTATTCTTGGAAGCTTTCTACAACTCGTATTACACTCCAAGAGGTAGAGTTTTCCCCTAAATAGGTTTATTTCCAACCTAGAACGATTATATGAAATGGGTAGGTTGTTAGATGTATTTTAACACTTGTCTATTGTAGTTGATTTAATGAAAATTGGTAAATTCAATTCTAGTATGAATTGGTAATTAGAAATTGCTAATCTGTGATTTCTTGGAAGTTTTTATAATTGAGTATGTAGAAACCACTTAATTTGATTTCTTGAGTTATGTGATGAATTTGGGCATTTTATGTGATTATATAATTTGGTGCATTGAAGGTGTTTGATTAAATGTCTACGTGAAATTAAGTGTGTTATTGCATAGATTATGTATAACATACTTGGGAAAATAGTAGTTGAATGAAAATGTTGATATATTGACATTGTGATAAATTATGGTAATTATATGCTTGGGATATAATTTGCCATGAAATGTGTTGTTATGTGGTTAAATTGGCCCATATAACATTCATAGCATATTGGACATGATTATTGTTTTGCAATTGTGCATTACATTACATATGCACGGAGACATCGCATTTTGTGGGTGTGTGTGCATGGTTGTCATCAAACACCACACTTGGTGGATGATGGGTGGGCTCGGGAAAGTTGGGTCAAGGACCCAATTGAGTCGCACGATTTACATGATAAATTGCGTCGGGGTTAGCAAGAAGGCTAGACTATCCCTCAAGTGAGAGATCTGGTGTTTAGGATATGCACTCCCTTGGTTTAACACATAAAGTGTGTCGGTGTACACGGAACCGTTGGTGGAGTTCCATGATTTTCGTGTCGGCTGGGGGCTGTTGGAGTAAGTCCATAAATACCCACCCCAAGAAAGACCCGAAGATTTTTAAAAGGCCATTGGATGTGCAACATCAATGGTAAGGGTTTGGAATGTCTGGTTCTATACTCATGGCATTGCATGGGTGATGGGAGCCAGTGAAGGCTCTGGTTGAATTGCATGAGTGAGTCTCATCTCATTTCATGGTATGACATAGTGAATTCCAACATTGAGTTGCATATTCTTGATTGGAATGCTTTGTGGTTTGTTGAAATTGCATGTGACATTTCATATGCATCTAAGTTGGGGAGTAGCCTCTTTAGGAGATACCCTATTGAGTGTGGCTCACCATTTATGAAGAACATTTCAGGTGCGGGATATACACCGATGGACGGCTCACACTCGGGGCCTCAAGGATGAAGAAAAGCCAACTTGTGGCTTTTAAAATCATCTTTTGTAAAACATTTGCTAAATTTGATTTTGGGCATGTAAATTTATGGAAAAAGAATTGTAATCGAACTCATATGGACTATTTTTAATGTAAAATTGCATGTTGTTATATGAGTATGGATAAATGGACCCAGTGTGATCAATGTTGTATGATTGCACATGTTGTGTTTTGGGTAGAGTTCCTCGTACAAAGGAAACTCTGTCCAAATTTTGTTAAATTATGGATCCCGGTAAATGAGGCATAACGGCGTGATATCGAGTTACACGGTATCCATGGGTATTCCGCGAGTTGATGAGTGATCAACGGGTTGACAAAAGACCTCCGTTTTTTTTTTGGGGCGTCACATTTAGTACTCATTCAATGCAGTAGTGCCCAGCTATTGACCGAAGAAAATGAAGCTGTAATTTGTTGATGAATGAAATTGTGATTACTTCTTTTTCTTCTTTTTTGGTGGGGTGAGGGGGAGGGGAGGGGGTTTTCTCGGAAGATATGATCTTCTTTATGAGAAAGAAGTCGTTGGAATGCTATTTTGAAATTGTTCACTTACACTTGGTTCTATTCATAAATGCACAAGTTGTTGAACTGGGTGATAGTAGTGACTTGATTCAAACCTTTTTTCTTCTATGTATTTGTCGCTTTTGTGTCTATGTTGTACTATTACAAAACTAAATCATTTAGACTTTTACTGTATCTAACTGCTTGCCCTGATTTTTTATTTCTAGGATAGTCCATACATGTGGTTAAATGAAGGGGTTTAGGAGTTCTGATTCAGATATTATCAGCAAGTTTCCATGTGATATTATAGAAAATATGCTAAAGCGCTTGCCATTGCAGGATGCTGCGAGGACTAGTATCCTATCGGCAGGGTGGAAGCGTAAATGGGTAACAATTCCATAGATAATATTTGATCAGTAGCTCCCCTTAGAATTACAGGGCAGCTGGAAATTTAAGACAGTTGTTTACCAATTTCTGTTACTTCTCCCTTGTCGTCCCTTATCTGAAAAGCTGTACTAATATCGATCATTGGATCATTTTCCTCTCAAAGAACAATATCCACGAATTTACCTTGCGCATTTTCAGTGGCAATCCCCATAAATTGCTTTCTTCCCTCTTTACCTTCCTGCAACTAAGGCATTTGAATCTTCATAATTGTGCATTCAAACCTCCACCTACGTTAAAAGGATTTAGTTAGCTTGTCAGCCTTGAGTTGTCACTAGTTATTCTTGTACTTGAAATGTTTGGAGGTCTGATCTCTAATTCCCCATTGCTTGAACAATTGGTTGTCTCACGATGTTCTGAACCCAGCTCACGTACCGTTTTAATGGGCGAACAACCCAACTCTTGGAACATACTACAGCCCAGGTGGCTTGATTATTAGTTATTGAGAGTTAGAAATATATCTACTCTTGACAGAAAGAGAATGAGCATTCATTTGATCTTGATCCTGGTGGAGTGAAGGGAAAACTAGACAAGATCTACATGGTTGTCCTAATAATAGCAATAAATGATTGGTTTTTGATAAGAGACGAACATTACGCATGTATCTCTTATGTATTTTGAAAAGATTGAAGAGGTCGCGTGTGGTCTTTGCTTGATTAGAAGCTCCCGGAACTTGCAAAAACTTAAAATTACAGTGAGTTATTGCAGAAGTTTTGTTTTTTTTGTAATTTATATATATCTGGAAATTTCATATTTATGTGTTTATATTTTTTGGTTATTTTCTAGGCATTCACCAACCACGTAATAATATGGGTGGGGCTATTTCCACCCCCCGACAAATCTTTGTTCCCATACCCATTAAACTATAAGTCATAAAACTACTAAATTTACTAATAACTAAGTTCACACCCTACTAATAACTAAGTTCACTTCATTTTATACTCACCCAATTAATAACTAAAATTATCTTAATTTTTATTTTTTGGGTTTTTTCTATATCCCATCTCACACAGTCTATACAAAATATATTCAACAAGATTATCTATTAAAACTGAACAAACATTTATGTATAGACTGTCTGATTTAGAGGAGGGAGACTTGATGATCCTTTTCTTTTCTTTTCTTTTTCAAGAAACTTAACTTTAGATACGATCTCCAACGAAACCTCCAAGGGATTTCTTTCTATATATTAACAAATTGCATGTGAAGAAATTTTTTTTCTTTGCAAATTCCTTCAACCGGCAAATAAGAAAGGAAGAAAGAGAAGCGCATTGTAGAATCGGAGTATTATTTCGATGATGAGATCAGAGAAAATAAAGATCGGACGACAATAGTTGAAGCAATTTGTATAAAATAAACTTAGAATAGAATCGAGTTGAGTATATTTTGTTTATAGACTATATGAGATGGGTATAAAAAGAAACTTTAAAGGTGAAGATTGAGATAAGTTTTATTATTAATGGGGGTGGGTACAAAAAGGGTGAATTTAGTAGTTTTATGATTTATAGTTTAATGGGGTAGAAACAGAGATTTGTGAGGTAGAAATAACCCCACCCAACTAAGTTAGGAGCACATTAGTATCTTCCAAGTATAGTGAGACAAGAAAAGTGATTGTAAATAACTAAGTACCTATGCATCTTAGTTGAGAGTATGTCTCTCAACGGATCGGGTTTAGATCGGATTCTGACTGATTCGAATTTGAATTCAATTTCAAAAGACCAATCTAAATTCGATTCGATAATCAAACAGATTTTATTTTCGTAATTCATATTCGAATCCGTTAAAAATCCGAAAATCCAATCCAATTCAATCCGAATAACTTAATTAACTAATCTTTAACAAATTATCTCTAAATTTTAACTAATTTTTTTAAATAATCACTTATTTTTTTTAATATTTATATAAAAATATATGAATAGATCAGGTCATAATCGGATTGGATATATGTATATATAAATTTGAATCAATTAAATATAATGTATTGGATTAATGGTAAAAAATATTAATCCATATTCAACTAATCATATTCGAATTCGAATCAGAATCTGATCCATTAACGGGCCTAGTTGAGAGACAATTGTATAATAGTCTTGCCATTTTTAATTCACGCTTTATATGAATTCAAATAAGACAAACGTAAACATGATACAATACGACTCAATTGACCCAATTTTACATAGATTTTGATGTGCAAGTCACATGTTGGGTTTCATTCTAATTTAACGACTAATTTTAACATAAGGTGGTGATTGAAACGATTTAAATAGTTGGGGGATTAATTAAAAAAACTAAAGGTTGAGGGGACAATTTAAAACAAAAACTATAGTTCAGGGGTCATTTATAGGATTTACCCTTATTTTTTATCACTTGCTACTACTTTAACTATTTTTTTTTGGATAAATAACATAATTAATCTCTAAATTTTATCTTCAAATTTAATTGATTGTTGAATTTTTAATTATTTTAATTTATTCTCTCAATTATTAATTGAGATAATTGATACTTCATCGACCAAATTAAAATGGGAGATAAAATTTAGGGACAAACTATCATATTTACCTTTTTTCAGATTAAAAAAAAAAACTCTTTTCTTCAAATTTAGAAGAAGGGAGGGGGAGAGAGAGAGAGAGAGAGGGCTACACAGACAATTGGGAAGACCACGTTAGTTGACCCGACGGAAGTAGCAGAAGACCACATTGAGAAGAAGAGAACCCTAATCTCTCTCCATTGTTGTTGTTCACCCTCTGATCTTTAGCCCCTCTTCTTTTCAATTTTCAGATTCATTCTGGTAAGTCTCAGAATCTACCCTTCTCATTGTATTCAAAGAACAAGTTTAGTTGTTATATTCACTTGTATACGACTGTTATTCTTCATTCTTTTCCTTTTGTTGATCATGATAATTGTTATGCTGAAAATGCATATTCTATTTATTGCACTAGAATGAGAAATGGGTACAATCACACGCTCATTTGCTGCAAATGGGTCCGCACAATTGGTCTTTTTTCGTTTGTTTTGTAATGTAGCTTGTTGTATGGAAAATATAGAAACTAAATGATTGCATTTTCATACCTGTGGCCGATTGATTCAGAAGTCGAATGTTCTCTGATATTATGTATCTGGCATAGCATAGGAGTAAATAGTCAATGGATACTATGTCATCACGGTCTCGTGGTATCATCATTCAACTAAAAACTACCCAATGGATAAAGTGAACTTAACATTTTTACATGGGGTAGTTATTCTAGGTGGCTGATTATTAAATTTTGTAAGATCCACTTGCTCATTTGTTGGCTGCTAATTAGATAGTGATACCATGTGACAGTGATGACATGGTAATTTTCTCCTACTATAGGGGCAGTGATAAAAGTGTTTGGTTAATAAGAGTGAGGTTTTGGGTTAGATTGTGAAGGCAAGCACTTCATGTTATTTCAGATGTTTGGGTATATACCCAATCCATTGTCCCCAGCACCATTGACTAACAGGGACCAGATTGAATAAGGACATTCTACTCTTATCTAGCTTGATCATTGGACCTGTAACCTCACCCTTGCATTATGGGTTAACATTCAAAACCCTTTCCAATATCATAATTTGTTTTGTCTTTGGGGGCATTGTGCTTAAGGAAAAGCAGGTCAAATTAATTCATTCCAGTTACTTGACTAATTAACCAACGGAAGCAACAATAATACCGAAGCAATGAGTAGATCTAAGTCGTGGTTTGGATCATTACTCTAATTATCTAGTCCCCTGTAGAAGCATGATTAAGTGACATAGGAGTAAGTTATCATCACGACTTCAGTATTTGTGGACTGCGATTTAAAGCAATTTGCAGATTTCTATCACTGTTTTGAGTATTATGTCTAACTAACGACAATCATATGAAATACCTATTTGTGGGTATTGTGCATTTTTAAGTGTTCTGCTCAGAAAACAAATTATGATGATGATGATGATAGTGATAGTGGCGACAACACCAATAATAATAATAATAACACGCCTTAAGTTTAGAGGATATTGAGATTCATCCCTTCATCTCTCCTATTCGTGAAGTAAATAAAACTGTAAAAATAGTTGAAGAAATTTTACATTAGAGCTGCTACATTCAATGCCGTAGTGGCCATCTAATAATTGAAGTAAGTGAAGCTGAATAATTCGTTGAAGAATGATATTCGGATAGCTTCATCTTCCTTTTTTTAGGTGGGGGGATGGGGAGGAAAGGGTATTGTCTCGATAGCTATGATTTTATTTATAAGAAAGAAGTCTTCTATGATTTTCTGTAGGTGAAAGAAGACTTTGGGAATGTTGATTTGAAATTAAGCGCTTCAGCTTGATTCTATTCATAATTGCAAAATTGGTTGAACCGGAAAGAGTAGCGACTTGACTTAACTTTTTCTTCTATGTTGTGTCACTTTTCTGTTTATGCCATAGCATTGCAAAATTAGATCATGTAGGTTTCTAATATAATCTGACTGCTTGCCCTAATATTTTATTTCCAGGACATTCCCTAAACATTAATGAATGGAGGGTGTGAGGAGTTCTGACTCGGATATTATCAGCACGTTACCAGTTCATATTATAGAAAATATCTTTATGCGCTTGCCATTGCGGGATGCTGTGAGGACTAGTATCTTATCGACAGGGTGGAAGCATAAGTGGGTAACAATTCCAGACATCATATTTGATCACCAGCTCCCCCCAGAATTACAGGGCAACCAGAATTTGAAGACAATTGTTTACCAAGTTCACCAACGGTGTCTTGGTCTAGTGGTGCCAGGGGCTAGACTTTGGTAGGGAGGACTACGGTTCGATCCCCCGCAAGCCCGTTGGGAGGAGTTTAAAACCTTAACCCCAGGACCCGCTCCGAAACCGGATTAGTCGGCCCAATGGGTTCGGATACCGGTTGGCTGGACCAAAAAAAAATTGTTTACCAAGTTCTGTTACTTCATCAGGGGCCTATAGTTAAGTTCGAACTTTCCGTCCCTGATTTCAGAAGCTGTACTGATATCCATCCTTGGATCCTTCACCTGTCAAAGAAAAATATCCAGAAATTTACCTTGGGCATTTCCAATGGCGATTCCTATAGATTGCCTTCTTACCTGTTTGACTTCCTGCAGCTAAGCCATTTGAATCTTCGTAATTGTGTGTTCAAACCTCCACCTATGTTCAAAGGATTTAATAGGCTCGTCAGCATTGATCTTACATTTGTTGTCCTTGTACCTGAAATGTTTGGGAATTTGATATCAAAATTCCCTCAGCTTGAATGGTTCAGGTGCGAAAGTTGCACCGGGTTTGATTGTCTTGACATCGATGCACACAAACTCAGATTTTTTCACTTTTATGGTATTCTTAAATCCATTTGCTTCAAATGTACCCCTCTTCTTGCCGAAGTTTCAGTGACTTTGAATTCCAGTCGTTTGTATGTTGAACACCAGAACCAAGGGAAAATCTCTAATTTGATCAAGTTTTTTAGTGGTTTACCTGCCATTCAGAAACTGAATCTCGATGAAAACATTTTGGAGGTAAGGAAGGTTTATGTTTACATACATAGTGGACATGCTCTGAAAGGCATGTTTCTTACTTCTTTCTTTTGGCGCAATTGTTTTCGGTTCTTGGGTACAGGTCATGTGTTAGAGAGACTTCCTACTATGCTGGAACACCTCAATATTCTTGATCTGCATATGTGTTTCGGAAAGATTGAAGCTGTCGCATGTGCTCTTTGCTTGATTAGAAGCTCACCCAACTTACGTAAAATTATAATTTTTGTGAGTAGTTGCTCAATTCATTTCTATTTTTCCGTGATTTATGTATGTTTGGAAAGTTAGATTGATATGATTCCATTTTTGTTTCTTTTCTAGGCATGCACCAGCCTCTCAGATAATGTGCAATCCGTTACAGAATATTTGCAAGCGCAAGACTTTTCAGATTGTTCTTTTAATCGGCTTGAAAAAGTGCAGATCTTCTTTTTCTCTGGTGTCAAGCCTGAAATGGAGTTTGTTAAGGTTCTGTTAGCATGCTCAACCGTACTTGAAAAATTGTTTCTTGATATGTTTTATGATTATGATTCTAGGATATTTAAAGAGGTATTACGATTTCCTCGAGCATCACCAAAAGCAGAAGTTATAGACGGGTTTTGTTAGTGTTTGTATGTTTTATTTCATGGAGTGGCAACAAAAACTAACGTTGTAGCAGATTTGTAAGTAGCAAGTATAGTGACACACCCAGGACCAAAGATAAGACCAGTACTTTGTTGCAAGAAAGTCATTGTACAATAACTCTGTTCGTATGCCATCTTATTTGGAGTTTGGAGATTTCAATGGTTTGCTTTATCTGTTAAACTTAAATTATTTCATAAGAGTTGCACCAGCGATGTTCTTCTTTAGTTTACCCTTAATCTCTAGCGATTGAATCTCCTTATCGAGCTCTTTGACCGATCCATCTATTCTTGAATCTCTTTGTTCAGTTGTTTCTTCTCCTTTTCTTAGTTTTTAAGTTGGCCAGCTCTTCATGATCTTTCTTCGATATCTCTATATACTTTTCTCTATGTGGTCTTTGACATAACTTTTTTAAAATTTGAGAACTTGCTTGTCCTTACTTTCTAAGGATACTCATTTCTTTGCAAAGCTTGTAGGTTTTTTAGGCACCTATAAGGTGAAATACGGAACATTCAATGTACCATACTGCTTTGTCATAGGAAATGCCTACATTGGCCATTTTCGGCTCAGTAAGTTGCATTTTGTAGTTTTAAACCTTGGTCCTTCACTTCACTTCACCCTATTTACTTTGAGTTTCTCACATTATTCTCTTAATTATTTGAAATAATTTTACACTGAACAAAAATAAAACACCCATTATTTGTTCGATCGTAGTATATTGTTCATATTACATAGTTCGTGAACAAAATTACAACTTTTCATTCCTTTAATGATAGCGTATGCAACCGAAGTAATAAGTAATGTGAAATTAATAACTACAATTGAATACGTTTGAAGTTTTACTTCAAAAAAACTCTTATTCGATTAAATGGCATTCCCCTTTAATTAACTTTAACCTAAGAAAAAAAGAAGGATTTTTCTTCAAAGTAATACTGAAACTTCCATTTAATCACACTTTTATCAAGGCGATTATGATACATATTTACAGGTTGTATCCTGAACGATAGGAATATTATTGATCAAAACATAGATGGTAAATCGAAATATGTACTGATTGGGGAAAAAGGAGTGTTAGGGAGGGATTGAATCCAAGTTGCATGTATTAAGACCTTAACACTTGGGCAGTTTGTGCAACTGTTGTGAGAGCTGAAAAGCATCCCTATGAGTAGGGTTGTTAGTCGAACGAGTCCGAACCGAGTTCAAGTCAAGCTTGAAAAGTTTGTTTCTTAATTAAGCTTAAAAAATTGTTCAAGCTCGGCTCGTTTCCTCAAGTTTGTTTCTTAATTGAGCTTAAAAAATTGTTCAAGCTCGGCTCGTTTAGGAAACGAGCCGAGCCTGAATGAGCCAAAAATAAGTCGAGGCCGAGTATTTGTACATAAACGAGTCGAGTCTGTCGAGTTTGAGCCAAGCTTGTAGGCCTTGTTTTCTAAACGAGCATAAAAACTTGTTCAAGTTCGTACTCGTTTAAAAAACCAACCGAGCCAGAACGAGTCGAACCCAAACCGAACTCAAGCCAAACTCGAGTAGCTCAGTTTGATTAACAGTCTTATCTATGAGTTTTGAATAATTTTTATTAAATAAGTCCATATTTGATCTTTAAATTTTATCTTCTATTTTAATTTAATTCTTGAATTTTTAATTATTTTAATTTAATTCTTGAATTTTTTATTATTTTAATTTGGTCTCTCAACTGTAACTTTTTCAATGAACATCCATGCCCTCATTACTTCACCATTGGGGGTCCTGCCTAAAGTTGCTATACATGAGTTCTTGGGTCCAATGGCAACATCCACTTTAATTTTGATTTCTCCATTTGCTGGTGGAGACCATTTGCATATTGGATGACTTTGATTATTTTTGGATCATGTGAGATGGCTACTGAAGATTGTTTGACTTCCCGAAACTCGTCATATGATCTGAGTATTTTTTGGATGATGTTGTGTTGATTGATCGGAGCTTGCTGGAATTGCATTTTATTTCTCCATTTCCAAAATAACTGTTGCAGTAGTGGTTGTGAAGAGAAGTAGAGTGGACTTATCTGGGGACTGACTTCCAAAAAGTATATGGGGATTAAGATGTTATGGATCCAACCTTGGACTGAGAAATGTGGGAATAGGTCTATGTGAAAACCTCATTTAGTAAACCGTATCATGTGCACCAAGAGGCATAAGAAGAAGATATGTTCCAAAGTTTCTACTTGAGCTTTGCAGAAGACACATTGATTATCATCAATGAAATATTCTAGTTGCGAGTAGACTTTTTGTGCGGATGTTTTTAGATGCCATTCTCCAAATCATCAAAATGTCATGGATTAGTGCAGACCATAGTCTTTTCCAGCTACTCTCAAGTAGATAAAAAGTAACATGTCCTTATCTTTCCTAAAGGTGATATATGTTGATTTAGTGCTAAACTCTCCATGATGGGATGGAATCCAGATGAATTGATGATTTATTGAGAAGGTCGGAATCTTTGATTCTTTGTATGGCCTGCACAATTTGTGGAGTGAAAAGCTCAAATACAGGGGCTTGTATTCCTGGATTTGCTCTCTTAACCTATCAACTCAGAAAGCATCATTGGAAGCGATCAATTTCACCTTCATCTTGGGGTTGCACTCAAAATTTTGAAATGTAAGGCACCCAAGGATCTATCCAAATGTTTATGGACTATCCATTACCCGCAGAAAAACATATACCTTTTTCTACAATGGGTCTGTATTCCAGAATTTGCTTCCATATAGATGAATCTTGGAGTTGCTTTTAGACATAAATAAATAAATAAAAGAATTTCTAATAGAATACTTCTATTGAATTGGGTAGTCCAAATTTTGGGAGTTTGGGAACACAATTGCCATACTTACTTGCCCATTAGACCTTCACCGTTACACCAATTCGGGAAATTGATGCCACAGGATGCAGTTGTAACATTTTCTTCATTAAAATTAAGAATGATATGGAAGCTCTTCTACATATGTACAAGGACGTCAAATGCACATATCGCAAGTCTAGAACCACAATGCGAGATAATTGTACATAATTCATTCCCAACTACAAGCAGCCAATCTACGAAAATTGTCTGCCATATACAGCACAAGTAAAGGCGATATCAAGGTAGGTAGTAGCTACTGGTCCTCAAGAGGGACTAGAATCGATAGGGGAATGGATGTCATGATCCAATACACCAAAAGGAATGCATGTAAGCTTCAAATATATTTACATGGACATTGTGTGTTCAAGCTCCATTCTGTTACCATGTGGCATTCAAGTAGATGCCATTGTAAAATTTGTTTGCAAATCTGAAGTAGCCCTTGAAGAATGAGGACACGCACATGGTTCTCTCTGCTTTGTCTGATGTGAAGCTTTTTACTATAATCTTAGAATAAATTTTTGAAGTTATTAGAAGACTTGCACCCTTCTGCAGCAGGGTTTCAAACTGCAACACTTGTTCCCCTGCACGGAAAAATGGATTGTATGTTCCCCAACGTGCCTCTGACCTAAAGCAGCTCTTGAATTTGATGACCATGCAATATATAATGTTTCTGCAACTTGTTCTGAGAATCCATTATTACTAAGATCCAGTAATTGCAACTGTTTCGCTATAGTAATAATAGTTGAGAGCTCTTGAATGTATTGGCACTCCAAATTAGAAGGATTCTTTTGAGACGAGTTCATGCAACTGCCATCAAAACCAGGTAAGGCAGGTTCCACCCTGATTGGTTCATCTTCACCATCGGCAACTTTAAGGTGATTGCAGTCAGTTTTAGCTGTACATAATTCCAGTTCAGCAGCTTGATTCTCCACTGGTGCTGATGCCTTCAATGAAGAGCCAAAAAAATTGACATTTGTCTGCATGGAGTTCGGGCTCTCTTTAGTTGTTATTAGGCTGTAGTGTGAAGTACTATCATTATCCAGATAGGCATTTTCTGCCAAGTTGAGCTCTTCAAGAAAGCAATTATCTGCTAATGCCTGAAGTATCCGAAGAACACCAAGAAGGCCAAGTTGACATTTGCACAGGACCAAAACTTTTAAACAACAGTGAGGATTTATGAGCAGTGATGCCAATGCATTGCCACCCTGCATCCACACTTCTAGTCACGAACAAATATACAAAATTTTGGTCATATTTAAATAATAGGGTAAATTGTACCAATGGTCCCTGAGGCTTGCCACTTGTTGCACTTTCGTCCCTAAAGTTTTAATTCCGTCAATTCGGTCCTTCATGTTAACACATTAACTCTCTTTGGTCCTTACCCTTAACTGTCGTCCAAATAATAGACGGAAAATGACGTGCTTGGCACATGAGGAGATTAAGGGACATTTTTGTCATTGTGCTTCCAAAAATAAGGGGCACAAATGGAAAAACAACTCTTTAGACAAAAACCAAGCAACCACTTCCCCTTCCCCTTCCCCTTCCCTTGAATGCTTTTCGGCAGTTCTTCAGTAGGACTCATTGACTATCCCGCCAACTAAAATACACCCCTCTCTCTCTCTCTCTCTCTCTCTCTCTCTCTCTCTCTCTCTCTCTCACACACACACACACACACACACAAACATATACTCACGCAGATGCCCAATTTCCCCTTCCCCATCCCCTGAACGCTTGTCGGCGGTTCACATGTAGGACTCAAAGACTATCCCTCCAACTAAATGCACCCCATTTTCTCTCTCTCTTAATACATACACACACTCACGCAGATGCACAGAGGCAATTTAGGTTCGCTCAACAAGCCAAATCGAGCATATCTTATCAGACGGAAATGACTTCGATATTCTCCACTTCGACTTTGACTTCGATTTCAATT
The DNA here is from genome assembly GCA_951799425.1 of Ilex aquifolium. Taxonomy (NCBI): domain Eukaryota; kingdom Viridiplantae; phylum Streptophyta; class Magnoliopsida; order Aquifoliales; family Aquifoliaceae; genus Ilex; species Ilex aquifolium. The sequence continues at coordinate 31,499,714 of OX637391.1, forward strand.
CAAGCACACATACTCTCTCTCTGTGTGTGTTCAATGCAAGACAAACAGGGGTATAAATCCTAACCCCAATCAACAATCTCTCGCTCTCGCAGAGCTCAGAAGCATCGCCTACTACAATTTCCCAAAATTTAGAGATCAAAGTCGAGATTGTGGGTTTAGAAAGAATTGGGGCTTAATTACCCATGGAGGTCTTGGAAAATCCAGTTCCAAATCCATGTGGGTTTGTGTTGTGGATGTGTATTTGTGGATTTTGTGCTGGGTTTGGGGTTGGAGACGCAGTAACGAGAGAGGAGAGAGCGGGGAGGGAGATGTGTTGGGTTTGGGGTGGAGACACAGTAACAAGAGACGAAAGACGAGGAGGGAGATGTGTTGGGTTTGGTGGTGGAGACGCAGCAACGAGAGAGGAAGAGGAGAGAGTAAAGACGCAGTAACGAGAGAGGAGAGAGCGGGGAGGGAGATGTGTTGGGTTTGGGGTGGAGACACAGTAACAAGAGACGAAAGACGAGGAGGGAGATGTGTTGGGTTTGGTGGTGGAGACGCAGCAACGAGAGAGGAAGAGGAGAGAGTAAAGAGGGAGATGTGTTGGGTTTGGTGGTGGAGACGCAGTAACGAGAGACGAGAGAAGAGGATGTGTTGGGTTTGGGGGTGGAGACGCAGTAACGCAAGAGAGAGAGAGAGATGTCTGTGTGTGAGGAAGAGAGAACTCAAAAGGATTTATGCATGTGTGAGGAGAGAGAAAAGAAAAAAGAAAGGAAGAAGAAGGTGGGTGTTTGGGTCCAAGGATAATTGTGTTTGGATGCATAAATAGTTGTAAAATACCAAAAATGTCCCTTAATACCCTCACGTGCCAAGCACATGACATTTTCCGTCTACTATTTGGACAACAGTTAGAGGTAAGGACCAAAATGAGTCAATGTGTTAACATGAGAAACGAAATTGACGAAATTAAAACTTTAGGGTCGAAAGTGCAACAAGTGGCAAACCTCAAGAACTATTGGTGCAATTTACCCTAAATAATATCCACATAAGAATTTACAACCAACAAATTTCATACAACCAAAACGAACGTGAAACAACATATAAACTTGTCAATGGCCGGTTCATAAATATTCAGACTACTTTATCGGTATGTTTATAGAGCCAGAATGGCTGGCAATTTCCAACCACTTGAAGGTATTTGCCTACTTAATTGTAGTTTGGAACTGCAATCTACGGTAAATATAACAATGAAAACAGAGACGTCAAAATCACTCTGCACACACTACCAGAAGAGTTCACATCAGATATGCTTGATATCTGATTCAGTCAAGATGTTAAGGCATCCCTTGGTAGGACCACATAAATAAATTCAGGATTTGAGAATTAGTGAGAGAATGTCAAAATGATAGAAACTAGATGAAATTGGATTTTAAGATGGCAAGACAAGCAGTGATAGAATTAGAAATGAAATCATTTGTGAAAACAAGAGACAGCATGAATGATTTAGAAGATCTGCAAAAGCCTGCTGGGTAAATTTATGCTTGTACTACCATCATTGACATACTGGTGGGTAGTGGGAGTAGAAGTACTCGCTAGCATAAAAAAAACACCCTAAAAAATCTCCTTTGATTTGATATGAATATAGATCTAAGGAGAAGATTTTTACATTTTTTTTTTACTCAAATTTGAATTTTAAAAAAGGTAAGGATTGAAGATGTTCAGTTCATCTAAATTCTAGATATAGAAAAGGGGAGGAGTTGAGAGTTGAGAGTTGAGAGTTGAGACACTTCCTCTCCCTCCCTCGCCATCTCCCCTATCTAATCCTTAAATAACCACCAATACCAGTCAAGCAGATGTACGTATAACATTATAGCGAAGGAAAGGCTAGCTACATTATTTCAAGGTATTGGAATATAATTGGCGACAGATAGAGTTTTGGGTAGAAAAATCGCAGAAACAATATTCAGTGCCAATTTTTATCAAATAAAAGATATATCTAGTTCACAAGTGAAAAAAAAAAAGGCGTAAAAGGAATATAATCCTAAAAACATATGATTAATACAAGGATTTGTTTGTAAAATCCGATGATGTGTAATTGAGAATATTGTCGGCACAATTACAAAATAACATCACCTACAAAGAAACACAAGCCCAGAACCCACGTACTGATAAGTGAGAAAACATGCCCACAAAGACATTCAATTTTTGGCTATGATCATTCTAGTTCTGCCCATAAATCTCCAGACACGATCCAATAAATCCGCTGTGCCAGATAAAGCACTTCCCCTCGAACCACCAATTTTTTTTTGGTCATATCAAGAAGGCCGGTAGTGAAAAAATTGTAATCTTCAGAAGCACACGCTAATATCCAACAAAATGGAATCAACAGTACTTTCTATGGCTGCAGGGCTATGGATATTGAACCCAGTTGCACCCAATGTTGACCAAGCAATAAGATGAGTTACAAGAGATCACTATCTGGAAGGCTCCAACTAACAAGTCGATTAAGTGGTGGAGAGCAGATGACATAAGAAACCATGTCCAACTCCTGAATATATGAGAAAATGCTGGGTAACTCAACAACAACAATTCTTGAAATGCACTTACCCAAAAAAACAATTCTTAAATTCAGAATAGAATGCCACCCAGGAAGATCTGGGCCAACTTTTGATGTATTACAGAATGCTTGTGTAGCAACGGAAAACAGAGCAGACAACATAGCTGAAGTTCATGTAGGTGACATTGAATCCATGGATTCTGAATATCTGATTATCATGACCACATAAACTTATTATACATCAGAAAGTCCCCTTCAACAGAAAGTTTGAGGATTTTATGATTGGCTTTCACCTTTGAGTTTTTATATCCTCAGAAAGTTGTGCTGATAAAACTCATCAAAGGACAAACGGTTTTCTGTAAAGATAGGAGGATCATCAGTTTTGAATTAAATGAATTCTACAGTGTATCTATTGTATAGCGTCATTAGGAAGGAGAAGGACAACATGCTAAACCTGGATTGACAGACAATAGTCTTGAACACAAATCGACAGAGTCAGGGTGCAACTCTGAAAGGATGAGCTGAGAAAATGGAAGACAAGTAGACGACTTGATATTCTGCAGGAGCTGAAATCAACAAAAATGATAATGGAGGAAAATGGAGCTGGTGAATTTGAATGACTTTTTAGCCTAGGCCAAAGGCACTACCTGAACGTTAGTACTACCCCGAAAAGGTGGGTAGCCATTAAGAAGTTCAAAAAAAATTGCACCAACACTCCACATGTCAACCTGTAAAGAAGGACTAATCTCAGTTTTCGCTTATCTGAACAAAGGGCAAAACAAACCTCTTACCTTTTCGTCATATCTTTGAAATTGTAAAATTTCTGGAGCCATGTACAAAGGGGACCCACAAACTGTCTCTGCAAAGTCATCTGGATTTAAAATTCTGCCCCCAGACAAGATTATTGAATCAGAAAATATGGATAAGTTGACCTTCCATTTCCTGGAAATTAACAATTGGAAACCCACATTCTACAATTACCGAGCGAGACCAAAGTCTGCAATCTTCAGCACTGCGTCACTATCAGCACTAGACAGGAGAATGTTCTGCACCAATGAAATCACCAACATTGGCTTTTGGATAATTCTGATCAGACACAATAGATACAAATGCAGCCATTGTAAAGTTGGACTATAAATTTAACCATGGTCATTGTTACAATTCTGCTTTCACCGCAGGCAACTTCAGGTGTAACATTAGCAAAATTGCAAGGTTCTCCTTAACAAGCAAGGCGACATAAAAATATAAGCAATGCTTATGGCTGAAAAAAGGATAATGATATCAGAAACCACTGAAACCTGCAACTTTCCAGAATTTACAGCTGCTTTGACCTTAAAAAGTTTACCAAAAAAGAAAGAAGAAGTCCTCACATATTATAACTTGACAATGCAAAGCATAGTCTAGAAGACCAACAAAATAAAACCTATATTACCAAACCAATGAGTTCAGCGACTCTCCTGTGATAACCACATTAGTTACCTCAGCAACCAATCAAAGCATTCCAAATGTGGAATGCGGAGGAAGTTTTCACATTAGTTACCTCAGCAACCAATCAAAGCATTCAAAATGTGGAGTGTGGAGGAAGTTTTCCTCACTCTACTCTTGTTTTTGTGTTGGAAGGAGGCCTAGGGGAGGTTTGCGAAAATAAATGGAAGTTTGCAAAAGCCTCTCAGAGAGAGAAAATTTGTGGAGCAACACCACAGTTGTAGAAACACAACCACATTTGGCAGTATCGCATGCCGAGGTTGCCGTAAGGATAAACCAAATTTATGTGAACCAGAAAATATTGTCTTATACCATCAAATTATATGATGGCTGAATTGAGTGGGTGTTTTTCCAGATCTTTTCGAAATTTTGGCCGTTTTCATTCAAAATACCATTTGGATGCCGGCACATTCAAAAATCTTTAAAATAGGTCAGCTAATCTAAAGAGGTAAGATTCTTCCTCACTGGTGGTGTATAAGTAAGATGGCGGAAGACAGTTATCATATTCTGATATGTTGCAAAAAAGATTGTCTTATACCCTTAAAATATATGATGGCTGAATTGAGTGGGGGTGTTTTTCCACATTTTTTAGAAATTTTGGTTGTTTTCATCCAAATCAGCATTTGGATGCCAGCACATCCAAAAGTCTTAAAAATAGGTCAGCTAATCTAAAGAGGTACTGACCAAAAAAAAATCTAAAGAGGTAAGATTCTTCCTCACTGGTGTTGTATGAGCAAGATGGCAGAAGAGACTTCTCATATTCAGATATGCTGTAGAAAAGATAGTCTTATACCCTTAAATTATATGATAGCTGAATTGAGTGGGGATGTTTTTCACATTTTTAAGAAATTTGGCCATTTCATCCAAATTAGCATATCCAAAAATCCTAAAAATAGATCAACTAAACTAAAGAGATAAGATTCTTCCTCATTGGTGATGTATGAGCAAGATGGCAGAAAAGACTTATCATATTCTGATATGTCACAGAAAAGATTGTCCTATACACTTAAATTATATGATGGTTGAATTGAGTGAGTGGGGTTGTTTTTCCACATTTTTTAGAAATTTTCGCCATTTTCATGCAAAATAGCATTTAGATACCAGCAAATCTAAAAATCTTGAAAATAGGTCTTGAAAATAGGTCGGCTAATCTAAAGAGGTATGATTCTTCCTTACTGGTGCTGATGTATGAGCAAGTTGGTAGAATAGATTTATCATATTCTGACATGTCGCAGGGTTTTGTGGGATACGTCACCTCTACTACTGATGTCTTTTTCTTTTCAGATTAACTAAGTCCACCAAAAGCGGGTAGAGTCATTGATGGTTTGGAAAGTGAAAATATTGGGAAAAGGAAATGTGTGGTGAGGAGTGTTGCCCTGCTGTGCTATATGAGTGCATATGGAAAGAGAGCGATGTGGAGTGGGCAATTTATAACTCTAACAAAAGATATTCTGTTTGACTAATAGGAAATTGAATCTGTCTCTAGACGCTTCTTCAGATTTCGTGGAGAACTTGGTTATTCAAGTTTCGTCTTGGTGGAGAGTAGGCTACATATACTCTATGTGTGCTTAGTATAGTAAAGGTTTTGATGCTTTTTTGTACAGTGGACACACCTTTGCCACTTATTTAAGTAATGAACTCTTCATCAGGCCAAAATCCATTAGATGGAGAAAGATGGTGGTTTCACTGCTATGCTTCATGACATGGTGAATTTGGAAGGAGAAGAATAGTAGGTCATTTTAGAATATCGAATGGTCAATTACAAGTAAAAACTAAATTTAAACTGGAATCATGGTTCAACTATTGGCTGATATCGACAGGATTCTATTAAGTTCTCCGACTCGGCATCTTCCATTTTTGATACCGTTTCACATTTCACGTAAATCACAAGTCTCATGCGAGTAGGTCAAAACGTCGCCAAGTCAATACGAATTCGTTCAAGTCATCGTCATCGAATTGATCAATACCATACACAACACCATAATATGGCCTGAATCTCTGATCTCGTCATGTTCAACTTCTATCTAGCATTTCTTGTGTGTTGTCTAATACTAGTCCGCAACTAATGTATCTTAGTGCTCCCAGAATCGATACCGCGACCTTAAACGAGACTAGAATACCATGGGGGTGAAACCTCTACACAAACAAAAAAATTTATACCATCTAAACCAGCTATAAAAGTTGTTGAGATGCGCCCCAGAGTCATCGAGAATTGACCCGTACATGAACTAAAAGACGACAAAAGGTTAGAGGTCCCTCGGCGTGTTGTTGGGAGGGACCTCCGATACGTAAGATAGTATTGTGATTATTAAAGTATAAACACGTGTATAAGCAAGAAAAAGGGTAAAAGTGTATAATCATGTGTATAAAGCAAGAAAAAAGGTAAAAATGTGTGATATTAATGTATACATGGCTTCCTCTTACTATGGGATTTCAACCCTATCTACAAAATGCATTGACATTTCCTACCAATGAAGCAGCTATATATGATCAATTTACGGTGCAACGTGACTTGGAGAATAAGGGCGACCTTCTAATTTGCTAGAAGAGAGGTTGACAACTGAAGATTGGTCTACTGTGCGAAGGTCACAGATGTAAATGATGATGCACAAAACAGACTTATGCAAGATCAACAGTCGAGTGTGTGATAAAGTGTAATTAATGGACAATTAATAGAGCAATCAATGGCAATAATGTAAATATCGGGTCAACACACTGATATACAATGGTTCTGTCCGAGTGACCTACTCCACTACGGGAAATGGCGACGGTGGCCGGGGGACCTTTATTGATAAAGTAAGGTGAACGAGATAGCACAATTGTTAGCTCTAGGAGGGATACAATAGCTAGGAGAGAGAAAAGTTATGCGATGAGGTGTAGACAGATGTAGAGATAGAACAAGAGATGTCCTCTCATGTAGAGAGAACTTACAATTTATTGGCACAGAGCTTTGGTTAAGGCGGTAACATGAGGGCAAAGATACTAATTTTTCGGGTAGCTACAAAAGGTAAGTGCCATAAAAGGTTGCCTTGATCTTCGAGAGTGAGTATCCCAATAATTGCTCCCCACGTGCTCTAGTTATTCTTGGATTCCTTGGACCTTAGGCTGGGTCAAATTCATTAACTGGACTTGACCTGCCTTTTAGCTGATTTGGGCTTACTTGATTTATTAGACCTGGCCCAGTTGAATCTAGGATCGTCATTTGCCCCCCATGCCCCAAACCCTTGAGATGGCAAGGGGTTGAGGGCATGAGAGTCTTTGGACAGATGATGGTTTCTTGTTCTACATGGTGGTAGCTTCATTATCAGAAAAAGGTTCCTTGTCCCGCATGGTGGTAGCTTCTTCAATCTCTTGCTCCGTTCGCACCTTGAGCTCGTTCTCTTGACTTGATAATCACTGTGGTTGAAAACCCATTGTCCCGTCGGCTATATTCCAATAGCTAGGTAAACTCGACCGCGTGGTCTTCCTCTTTTACTTAGGTATTTGACCTCAGGCTTTAAAGGGCATTTTTTGGCAAACCCATCATATCCCCTTTTGAGCTAGGGCTTAAAAACCACCATTTCTCCATTTCACATTCTACCAACTACTAGGCAATCTTGAAGGAGGTGACTATGGAGACAAGGGAGAAGACGAAGAACGGAGTCTCGATGAAGAAAAATGAAGGTGAATCGAAAACTTCAGGTGGAGGATCAGTAAAGTGAACAAGAGAGAGCAATGGTTAATTCCGGGAGGGATACAATAACTAGGAGAGAGAAAAACTATGCGAGGAGGTGTACAAAGATGTAGAGATAGACCAAGAGGTGCCCTCTCATGTAGAGAGAGCTTACAATTTATAGGCACAGAGTCTTGGTTAAGACGGTGACGTGAGGACAAAGGTACTAATTTTCCGGGTAGCTACAAAAGGTAAGTGCCATAAGAGGTTGTCTTGATCTTCGAGAGTGAGTATCCCGATAATTGCTCCCCACATGCTCTAGTTATTCTTAGATTCCTTGGATCTTGGGCTAGGTTGAATTCATGAACTGGACTTGACCTGACTTTTAGTTGATTTGGGCTTACTTGATTTATTGGGTCTAGCCCAGTTGAATCTGGGCTCGTCAGTAAAGGTTGCTCTACTTTTACTTGATGTGAATTCCTTGACCAACATGCCAAAATATGCATCTTGGTGAATAAAAGAATACATTTGCATTTAATGTCGTGAGACCCGTGACGGTATCTCACCTTTATCATCCAATTGGTCCCATCGCTTTTTGGACATTGACTTGTTTTGCAAGTAATATACCAACTACCTTTTCTTAGTGGGAATGAATTTACTGTCTTTTCTTACTAGGAATACATTTGTGGGGCCCTCCGATTACCCTCAGCTTTTATTTCCTTCGTAGTACGCAAAAGTAGATGAAAACTAATGAAATTATCCTCTTTTGCGTTGATAAGATACAACGATGCTAAGGGGAGTGATAAGAGAGGATGAGTACCAAGATCCAATATAAAATGGCAAGCAAGCACAGAGCCTGAATACAATAGTGACTAGCGAGAGCCCAAAACCAACGGTGTTTCCCGGCCTTATCATTCACCCAAAGATGGTTGCCAGTTGGCACATCCATGTACTTATCAAAGGTCCACTTTATTGATATCAAACACATCTAGGCTGACGACGACTCAATCCAGCGAAGAAAAGATTCCATGCCAATCAACCTATCTTAAACTTTTCTCCTTGTCTTCGTATTCACATATGTTGAGAAAGCGCAATGACCCAGAAAATTCTCTCCTTACTAAAGGTGGAGGGTTGCAGAGAGAATGAAAGGCCCTTCGATACGATATCGGATATCTTATGCTAAATCATCGCCTATGGCATTCATCAGAATCCCACAACTCCACTGTTCAGCATCTTAGTACCCCATGAGCCAAAGAGATCTACAGCAACACAGAGCTAACCAGTCCAGTCCATACCCCGTGATGGTCAGCACTGCTGACACTATTCTTCTGGCACACAACCACATGTCCAACTCTCTACTCAACAACAATCTGACCAGTGCACCGAGGACTGGTCAAGCATCAATGTTCAAAGGTCAGATATTGAAATTCAAGCCAGAAAATTTCACAGATGGAGCTTTGATGTATCTAACTATGGGTTCAATGAATTCAGGACTCAAATCAGTAAGCTACACTTCTATTTAATTGTTCCCATTAAAGTTTATCTAGCCATGTCTATAAAATGCAAGACTCAAAGCTCAATTAATAAAAAAATAGAGGCCAAGGGACATATATGTCGGACCTTCGGCATTTAGGCCTTCTTCAAGAGCCAAGATTGATCGGCCTTAGGGACCCAGTGCATCCAGTCCGTCTTGAGGGACCAGTTTCATTTGGTCTACCCTTAAGGGCCAAGTTTCTTCTGTTTTTCTTTAAGAACCCGAGAAGGTCCCACAGTCGGCTCTTCTTCAAAGGCAAAATCTGCCTCGAGCGACACCCCATGATCGTCTTCTTCAAGACTAAGCTATGATTGTCCTTCTCAGGACCCGATTATGAGTTCAATGACTATGTTATGTTCGTCCTTCTTCGGATCTGGCTATGATTGTCTCCATCAAGACTCAGATTTCATCCTCTTCGGAGTCAATTACAATTTAATTATGGTTATCAGACTTCACTCTCGCTGACAACATCTTATAGTTATCTTCGGGATACAGTTATTGGGCCTTTCAAGAAGGCATCTCATTCTAGCCTAGTCATAAGGATACCTCATCCCCTCATTGGTTATTGGGATTACAACTCATTGATTACAAATTCTCTAAGCTTTGCTCTCATTCATCTTGATATTCTGTCAAAAATGGAAACTATATTCAGGCCCCGTGTTCACTATTGATTCAAGACCCGTGCTTGTTTGTCATTTTATATTGAATCTCGGTACTCATCTCCTCCCATATCACTCCCCAAGCTGTCTTAGAGTAATACGAAGAAATATAAGTTGAGGGTAGTTGGCGGGATATATTTTCACTAGTTATTGGGCCCACCAATTTTATTCTCCGAAAAAAGACAAGTTGATATACCTCTTACAAGACAAGTCAAATTGCAAAAAGTGATGGGACCAATTGGGTTATAGAATAAAGGCAAGATACTATCATGACCATAGTTATCAAAATCGTACGATTCGCGATTCGATTCGTACGATTCGGTTCGATACAGGTACAAAACGATTCGTATCTTATAAGAGAATCGTTTTAGAGTTGAATCGCACCTGAATCGTACGATTCGATTCGTATATCACGAATCGCACGATTCAATCATTTTTTTTTTAAACCCAATTTTTCGGCAAAACGACGTCGTTTTGTCCGCTAAACAGTAAAACGACGTCGTTTTGTTTGCAGAAGAACTCATGTTCTAATAAAAACTCAACCTCTTTACTCGTTCTCTCTCTGACGTCGTCTAAAACTCATTTTGCGTTGTCTAAAGCTAAAGATCACGGCTAACACTCTCGCATCATCGGTTGATTTTTGCTCTCAATTCTTTCATAGGTAGTTTGTTAGGTTCTAATTTTTTGTTTCAAGATGTTGGCCCTTATGTTTTCTCCTAATAAATTTTCTTATTTGTTCTTTTTCCATTCATGTTTGTAACCTAATCTATATTGGGTGTCACTATTTTGGTTCTTGAATAGCCATGGTTCTTTAATGAATTTTTTTTTCAAGTTGTTGAATTTGAAAATAATTAAGTAAAAGATAAAGATGAAACAAAAAGCTAGCATCTTTTCATTTAGACGACGTGATTATGTCAATTGATTATTTTTAGAATGCAATAATGTTCAATATTCAATATTTTGTCTATTTTAAATATGTAGTATTATTTTTTATTTTTGTTCAAATTTTGTGTTGAATCTTACGATTCACGATTCGATACGATTCACGATTCTCAAATTTAGGATTTCGATTCACGATACGAATCTCGATTTGACAACTATGATCATGACTCTTACAACATTAAATACAAATACATTATCTTATTCACTAACCTACATATTTTGGCACATCGATTAAGGAATTCACATCAGGTGAAGGCAAAAACAACCTTTAAAATTGTGACCTTCATACAACAAGTCGGCCTTTAGTGAACCATTTCTCATTTAGTCAATTAGATGGCCATCCTGGATTAGCAATTCATGCCGCACCATTAACCAATCGGATAGGAGTGCTTCACCGATAAGACGTCAATGCATTCTATTAATAGGTGGAACCCCATAATATGAGAAGGACCAGGTACAAGCTCCTAGCTGTCTAACATATAGTCAAACATACATTATCACACACTCTTGATCATTTTCATTGCTTTATACACATACTTATAACTATATTACTCGCAATACTGACTTAAATATTAGAGGCCCTCCCTCGATATAATGCGAGGGACTTCGATTTTTTGCCAGTTTTGCAGCCTATGGGCATGTGAGTATCCATTGACTAAGGGGGCACACCTCAAAATCTTTTATAACTGGTTTGTATGGATATGATCATAGTTGTTAGTATCGTACGATACGCGATACGTGATACGTATCGTACGATACGTCACGATACAGGCCTAAAACGATACGGATCGTAGTTATGTATCGTTTTTGCGTTGTATCGTCCGATACACGATACGTTTTTACGATACGATATGTATCGGTACGATACGCACGATACGTGCAAACACTTTTTTTTTTTTTTTTTCTGGAACAACGTTGTTTTGTGCCAAGAGCTGATTTTTTTTATCCCTTATAACCACTGAAACGACGTCGTTTCAGTGGTAGGTAATCATAAAGATGTCTCTTTGGATTAGAAATTTGGATTAGAAGTCTCTTTGGTGTTTAAAGTTTCAATTAGTGAACTATGGTTGTGAACTTTGCATTATAATATTAGTGAACTATGTTGATGACTTGTTTAGTTGGTGGAGTATTAATGAAATGCTATGTTTTTTATGAGTGTATGATTTTTTTTCAAAGGTATATATATTTTATTATTATTTATTTAAATTTGCACCGTATCTTACGATACACGATACGATACACTATTTTTAAAAAACGATACGCCTTCCGATACACGATTTGATAACTATGGATAGGATGTTTTCTTGTGCCCCATCCAAGTATATTTTGGTTTTCTTCATAGGTGACTTAGTCATGTTTCGTCATAGCAAATAGAGGTTTGCATGTACTTAGTGGAGTATACGATTTGATAAGTTTTGTACTCTTTAATTAATGTTATATGTCATCTATGAGATACTAACATCCGTAAACACCTCTTACATAATCCACAAGTGCAAAATAAAGCAAACATCCAGTCATATATCTGCATGTGTAATCTATGAAAGTTCTATATATACCTCTGGTTTCAAATCACGATGCATGATGCGATGCGAGTGCAGTACCTCCAACCCATCTCCTGCAATTCAGCAATCAAAGACACCAATTGGATATGTTTCAAATGAGGACCCACTAGTAGGAAAAGACAGCCTCGATACAACCTAGACTGTGAATGAAAATTTACCAAGCTGCCGCATGAATCTTTTAGCTATCCACTCTTGAACTCTGCCATGGAGCTGAATGTAAGAAGCTAGATTGCCTCCAGCACAAAACTCCAAGACTAGAAATATGCAACCTTTAGCCTGATGAAAAAAAACATTGGCTTCTTTTTTGGGAGGGCCAATCGAAGGAAACTGGTTGCACAAAACTTAATTGTAGTTTGAGTAGCATATTTTAGCCAAATCCTTGTTTCAACATGCTATAAGTAGAAATTTATCTAAAATGCTTCCGGGTGACAAATTTTTCAATTTAAAAGTATATTATTTGATGGTCCAACAAGTTTCTCAAAAAGTAGTTTGAGGAATAAGCAAACGTCTGAATAAATAGTAAGGCCACTAATGGAAGCCACTTTTTATTTAGCAAGGTCGTAGGAGTGAGGGAAGAACTCTTCAAATAGAATTCTCTCTGCACCATCAATCCTCCCGAAAATTAATTCTTTATCAATCCCAAGTTGAAATGGGTGTTTTTAACGTACAGCTTTACAAGGGCAACAATGCAATCATTTGAGCTAATATATTTTTTTCTTGATGCACAGATAAAGAGTATGTAGGCAGCATCCGAGACACATAAATATAGAAGATGAGCAAACAATTAAATGGAAATATTTGCACTCAAACTAGCTTCCATCCGAAACCATCCAGCTTTAGTGCCGTGGACAAAAGAGGTGTCTGTGCTAAAAAGTAGGGAAGGGGGGGAGGGGGGGAATTAGAGACACCCAGTTATGACATTATGACAAAGTATGCAGTTAGGTACCAAACATTTACATCAGTAGTTTCCAACCTACAGTTTATTGTACAATTGCCAACGGAGAGAGAGAGAGAGAGAGAGAGAGAGAGAGCAATTAAATATAAAAACGAACTAGGTAAGCAAACAATCAAACGAATTTACATTGTAGATCACCCTAGAATACAATTCAGATTCAACTGAACATGTTACCATATGGGTAACCCTAAAAACCTAGATTAATCTACCGGCTAAGCAATTATACAAGAAAAACAAACGAACCTTGAAAAAATCAAGAAGGCGAATGATGTTGGGATGATTAACAGAGGACAGGAAACTGAGCTCGCAGTCCAAGCTGTTCTTGAGGTTCCGGGTGAGTTTCGAGAGTTGGACCTGCTTCAACGCCGCGACTTCGCCGCTTGTTTTGTGCTCGGCCTTCCATACTGTTGATAGCGGCCCGCCTCCGAGTTTGGAACTCAGTACGTAGTCTCCGATTGTGACGAAGTCGGAGTGACTGCTTGCGATTTGGGACTCCATTTTCGTTCCAAACGGAGACGAACAGTGACGAGCTTGCTTTGTTGTGATATTGTCCCACGCTTTATGTATTGACGGTTCAAATAGTAGGGAGCAGGTACTAGAAACTCCTCTCCGGGTTAAGGAGAAAATATTAAACGGTAAATTACACCTACGCCATCTAAGATTTGTTTGGATCTATTCAGTTATAATGTGATCCACCATTTTATTTTTATTTGATCGTTCGTTTATTTTGTGTCAAATTAACTAATCAAAAATTACAAAATAGACCGAAAAAAACCAAAAAAAAAAAAAGATAGACTACATTACAACGTTTTTATTTATTTGAAGAGACAATATATATGAAAATATTAATCATTCTAGGAATAAATTGAGAATTTTTGTATCTTTTAGGGGATAAAATAAGATTTACACTAAACATTGTTATCCTCTAAGGTTTACTTTTAGTATTTTGGACGCAATAATTGTATTCTCAAATGATATAATTTGGATTTGAGGTCATCGTAAAAATTTTATTTTTTCTACAATTAAAACGCAATATATCATATTAGGCTTCTCTTTTATTGTCGTTTTGACATAGAGGAATGAGACTTGTGAAGATAAATGATGAATGTTGCAAACAGAGGAGAGACAGGGGTGGTGGCGGAGATAAAAAGATTCGATGAAGATACTTTGGGGGTTGAATTTCATGTTTGAGTTTGGTTCAGTTTAGTTGGGTTGAGCTACTTTTTTTTTGTTTGCATCGAAGGGTAAAATAGTTATTTTATAGTTTCATAAAATTCATCGATAAACCGTTTTTGATAGAGGATGCTAATGTTATTTCTCATACCTTAAAGGGTTTTGTATGATTTAATGACAAACTTTATGGGAGTCTGGATGTAATTTACTCAATATTTAATCAATCAGTTTGGTGATACTATATCGTTACCGTAGGGTTTGCTCAACAAAATTTGGGACCCTAAGCAAAAATTTTAAGTGAGGCTCTTTACAGATTTATTATCTATATAATAAAGTAGCTTACAATTCAAATTTCAAAAGATAAACAAAATGACTTTTGCTTTTCGCGGTCCATATCGTTTCTAAATTTGTCTAAATCTAATCTAAGGGTTAATATTAATCTAACAATTTTGAGATTCCCGCCCAATCCCTTCATCACACACTCACGTGTTCTCTCACACACTAAAATTGCCAAAAATCTCCAGAACTCTCTCTCTCCCTATGCAAACTCCTCTCCAGAACTCTCCTCTCTCTCTCTGACGTTCAGATCTGTCTCCTTCACACTCAGAGAGTAGAGTCATCAGGCAAGGCAGGCGATCTCAGGAAGGCAGGCGATCTCAGGCAAGGCAATCGAGTGTAAGTCTTCTCTTCTCTCTCCCTCTCCATTTGCCCCAATTGTAGCCATAAATCAAATTGACTCCAGTTCTTTTGATCTTCCTTGCTAGCAGAAATTTAGTGGTAGAAATTGCCTCTCTCTCTCTCTGACGTTCAGATCTGTCTCCTTCACACTCAGAGAGTGAAGGAGCTGTATGATGTAGTCATATAGTTGAGGTAGAGTCATCAGGCAAGGCAGGCGATCTCAGGCAAGGCATCGATCTCTCGCATGTAAGTCTATCTCTTTCTCTCTCTCTTCCCCCTCTCACTCGCACATTCTCCATCACGGTAGACTCACCCCGTAACCCCCTTTCCCCTTTCTCCCAGTCACTGCATACCACATGTTCGATAAATTGTCAAGGCAATTGAGTGAACCCAATGCTTGAGGCCTAAATTGTTTGTTGAACTTGATCCATCAATTACTATCATTTTGCATCGACTTTCTGATTTTTAAGATTGGATCAACATTATGATTAAAACATAAATTTGTTTCACTCAATAGTTGAGGATCCTTAGTTTCAGACGTGTGTTATACAACCCCCATAATTTTTGTGGGTTTTGAAGGCATTCCTTGAGGTAAACATTTTCTGTTGTAGATGCTCATGAATATTACTCGGTGCTCGATTGCCATTTCTCACTGATTGGAAACTCATCACTGGTATTCAGAGTTGCTCTTAGTCCTAAGGCTGAATGATTGGTTTCAATATTCATTATATGCTTAGTTGCCGTATGTACCCAATAGAATGTGAGCTTTATGGGTCATGTCTGTACTGAAAGCCAATAGACAGTATCTTACTTGATTAGATTCAATTCATGCCCAGCAGGTTCTCCTCCCTTTTTTCTCTCAGGGGAATTCATATGGCACTTTGGTCCAAAAGAACAAGATTGTAAACCAAAATTTGTGTCAAGGGTCTACACAAATTTTGATGAATTTGTTTATTGAGTACAATTCTTCCTTCAACCATTTCTAAAAGCCATTGTGTCAACACTGGGTTCAAAATGTTACAAATGATTTTATGTGATCAGATCTTTTATTCTTGATTTTATGGGTTCATCATGCCAACTTGAATTCATCTAAATGATATATATATTTTTATATGGAATTAAAGTGCAGAGTAGATTAAGACTCGAAATTTTTTTTTTTTTGTGAAAAAACAATTGAGGAATGTAGAGCTTGGGAAAAAAAATTGTGATAAAAAAAAAACAGTCTCAAGCAATTCCTGAACTGTTCACATCAAATCTTCCTTGCCGCTAACCACTAGCTTATTGGAAACATCTTCCTACATCCTTTTAAGTTTATCAGTTGCTTTCCTTTTAATGTTGAATCAATGTTACAAACAACCCAAGTTTTTGCTTGAATTTCATTTTAATTTCATTTGAAGTAGTGTTTTCTTACAGTGAAAATTTGTAGGAACAAATTAAAATGCTGAATTAGAATTAAAAAAGGATTTCCTGCTTGCATTGTCCTGTAGTTGAACTTACCACAACCTAGAGATGTCTTACTTTATGTTAAAGCAATTGATCTACTATCTGTGTCATGTCTGAGAGATTATCCAGATGATTTTTGCTTATATGTGCACTTTCCTAATTAATTTATGGTCTTTATTTCAGTGATTTTCTTATGGACCCTGCTTTTGCGATTTGAAACGTTGTGATCTGATGGACTATATTTTTTGTTAATTTGGTCAAATTGTATTTTATTGATATGATTGGATTATATGTTGTTGCAGTAGTTGGTAAATTATTAGATTAGCGCAGGATTGTAGCATGACGGTAAGTATCTTAATGTTCTATTTAGCGGCATGGAACTGAGGTCTTGGGGGGCAAAAATCCAATATGAACCAAGGTTTCCCTAATTCCTTTTGTAGGAATTGAGTTTGATGGTATGTTCCACTAATTTTTTACTAACTGCATTTACAAAGTCCAAATCCCACACTGCCAAACTTGGTGTTATTGTAGGTGGTTTTACTTTTTCCCTTTTTGCATAGTTTAATTATCATAAAACACATTATTCAGATGGTGATTTCTTTTGTGCAATCTAAATACCAGTAACTAATTACTATATTTTGAGTGATTAGCTTGAGGGGGATTGTTTTGCTACACTGTAATTGGTTTTGGATTGAATTTATGTGGGCTTACTTAAATTAGTTGAAGTTTTAGCAACTGATTTATAGTAGTTGAATGTTTTGGTTGGAAATTGAGTAATGTATAATGTAGTTGTTCACTCCATTCAAGAAAAACACGATATATATGCTTAATGCGTTTTCCTTTTACGGGGCAGTAAATTTTTTTAAGTCAGAATCACTAGATAGCTGAAGTTTGAAGGTATCTTGACCATCTTTTGTTGGAGTTGAGTGTTCAAAGGTAGCTAGAAATAAATGTTATGTCCATAATATTTGGAAATTGAAGTTGATCTATGCTATACGTATGTCTCTATTTTTGTTGAATTTTTTGGAAGTTTCTTTTTGATTCTATGTACTATTGACATTTAATTTCAAAATTCTGTATGTTTGCAACTATATGTAAATCACTAAATTTTTTGAGTTATATTTTTAGAGGTAATTTTGTCCATATTTTTTATATATTCATCGTTTCTAGATATTTATTATTATCATTATATGTACCATTTTTGTCACTTGCTAATGTTCATTTTTTTAGTTGTTGATTTTATTTGGTCGCACAGTGCCTTCAGGCACGGGTAATAACTAGTAAATATATATTGTATGATTATAAATGTTTAAATATCATTTTTTCCATTTTTTTGTGAAGCAAAATTACTTATTAAACTTTTATACTCAAGTTTTGCTAATATATCATTTTCAAAAAATAAAATGGCTCATTTATTCAAGCTTTATTGTGACGTAGTTCATATTTCCTAGTTGACATATTCAAGACTATATAAACTTTTTAAGAAAATAAATATTAACATGATGAATGCTTACTTTAAGATAAAAATCTACTGTATTATGAAGCTCAATAACAATAGAACATTAGCACCTAATAAATAAAAAATTATTTATGAGTCTTATTTGTCTCCCAAGTTGTATAATAGCACTATCCTTGACAATTAAAAAATAATTGAATCAGATCAAATGAATAGAAATAAACTTATAGACTTATTAATTTAAAAAGTTTCATACCTTCCCAATCTAATAAGAATATACAACACTACTAATCAAATGAATTATGTGGGTGAGAGATTAGAAATCTGTGGATAGATATAAATTATGAAAAAAGAGATTGAGATGGCACTAAGTTGCCTAGGGTTTATGTTAATTTATGACTATGTTATTTTTTAATGCGCTATGAATTTAAAATCAGATGAGAGAGAGAGATGTAGGATTTGTTTCACTTTTTTTTTATACTAGTTGGTGCACATGTGCATTGCACGTGTACCATTTCAGGATTCTTCTAAAACCATCCATTGTCAAACCTACATCATTGTATTAATAGCAATCAAGAATCCTGTCACATTTTTCATACGTTGTTTAGTAAATGACAGCCGATTGTTAAGTATATGATAGAGAGAGAGATGAAATGGTGCATTTCCAATAATAAAAAAACAAAGAGAGAGAAGATGAAGGGGTGCGTTTTTAGTAGTATCATCTACTAAGGTTTAGTTAACTATAGTGAATCCTCTCTCCATTAGAAATTCGTCCATGGTTGAATCTAAGATAATCTGGTTCTCGAATCCACTTTCCATTCTCTTTGAATAAAACTTCAATGAACAAACAAAATTATCTTTATTTGAAAAATTAACTGAAATTAATTCACAACACATAATTAAAAAGTAAATCGGTCATATCCTCCAAATAGATACCAGAAACAAAGTGAGATTTCTAATATATGGATACAAGAAGAGAAAATTTAGAAAAGAAGTACATAATCAAACCCCATTAAATATACATTGAGAGAGATGAAAGGATGTTGCATTATTATTGTGGAGGGATTAAAATGACTTAATCATATTGTAGGTAATTAAATAGAATAATTAATTTAGCAATTGATGTATTTATTATTATTCAATCATTTGTTTGGAAAAGTAGGACAGAGAAATAAAACAAGAACAAACTCGAGAAATAATGGAAGGTGAAGTATATGTAGAGTACACTGATGATTTATTTTGTTCAAGAAATAGAACAAAATAAAAACTTAACACCTGAGAACTGTTAAATTGAACATTGAATCAAAAAGAAAAGGGCCAGAAACTTGAAAAAAAAAACACACAATCACAATGAATCAACAAGTGAAGTTAATTTATGTTAGAGTGTTTAGAGTGCAATGTGATGGACGGAAAGCTAAGGGTCCTATTGCATAAACCACGGCCTCATAATTATTTCCTTGTAAGCGCTTGTTTTCATAATGGAGAGGGGAGCCATTGAGACCATAATTGACATGGGAGAGAAGGCTACAGACTTTAATAGGGGATGAATACTTATTGCAGAATTTGTAGGGTTTAACAATTTGAACGGTTAAACTTGATTTTAGATTATCATTAAAAAAAGATTAAACATCAATAAAAACTAAGAATGTAATACTTTCATTGTTAGAGGGTACTATTGAGAAAAAAATGTTTTTCAAGTATCGTGACATTTTAAAGTAGTATAGATACGTAGATATATTTTGCATATGCCCTAATTATGGAGATGATTAGACTAACAATAAATGAAAATAGAGGGTGTGATCTTTTTAGGTGAGTGATGCAACGGTTGAGTTGCTAAGAGTGTAAAACTTATTAAAGAAGATGAGAGAAAATTTAGTTTTAATTTTTTTAGGGCTCTTATTCCATAATACTCTTAGGCCAAATTAGCTCATACGGTAAAAACCACAAATATAATTTGAGGCCCCTCATTTTTGGTGACCCTAAGTGAGCATTTCACCTTTCTATAGTTGGGGTCTGCCCTGACCGCCACTTGGTATTCAACTCAACAAATCATTAATCCCAATTATTTGAGGTCGGCTACATGAGTCCTATTTATTCATTGCACTCTACAAAGGGTTATAAGTTCCGTTACATCATAAGATATCATATCATTTTTTACTATTACGTTCATAGTTATTTTAGGCCACCTCTATTTCTTGCAAACCCTATTATTTTAATTTTGATAATTAAACTTAATTAATGTTTAATATAGGAAAATATTTTGAATTGAAAAAAGTAAGTTATTCAACTTGGCACGAAGCAAACAACAATAGTTAGGTTTCGCCAAAATTAGATTTTTGGGATAAGTGAGGGGATGAAAATGTAATTAGACTATGGAATGAAAATAGTTACAACACTAAGCGTTATTTGGTCAAAAAATAACATTATCATTGAATCTAAAAAATCGAGAAACCTTGAGAGGAGCATTTAGTCAGTGTTAGAATCCCAAAAATTAAAATAATAATTTTTGATATTTCATGTATAAACAGTCTTGAGGAGTGTTATAAGTCCTTAATACGAATATTTTTAGACAATATGATATTACCAATGAAATTAAGAAGTCGAGAAACCTAAAGTGATTGGTTGGTGTTATATTTTGCAAAAGTAAAATATTTATATTGGTGTTCATGTATTAATTTTGTGTATGTTGAGATAAATAATACAAATAAATATTTTTGTATTAAAATAAGATTAAAAATAGATCCAAAGTGTTGAAAAACTCTCGGGAGATAATACTGTGAATTTGGAAGGTGTAGGGATAGAACGGTTATTTTGTGGACTAATATTTTACTACAGATTCTTTGGAGTAGAAGACTAAAGTCATTCCGCTGGCTCTATAAGGCGACTGACAGACTGTGAAAGATGGGTGACTAAGTCTAACTATGGCTAATTGGGCTGGTTTATAAAAAGAGTTTCTTAAAAAAAAAAATCCAAGTTCATAGAACAATTGCTTTGAAAAAATTGTAAACTTTATTTGATTAAAGGAATCAACCAAACTTTAATTCCAAGATTTAGAACAATCATGATTTTCACATACTCATATTGCGGAATTAAAACATCATAATTCACATATATGAAGTCATTGAACAAAAAGAATAGTATTTTGGTTTAGCTAAAAAATACAGTTTCTCTCTCCTAACCTTTAACGTAAGATACACAAATCAATGAGGTATGTGCACATTTATAGGTAGAGAGACAACCAGTTTCCTAGACTAACATGAACTCCATTTCCCATCAAAGTAGGATATCAGGAAACTATTATTTCTCTTTGACCAATCATAAAACATAAGTTACCTGATTAGTTTGGGATTGACAACCTTATCATTATCTTAACACAACCAATTCATCGATTAATTAGTCATCAATAAATATCACATGTGCCAAAAAATCATGTGGGCCACATTTAAGTCTTACATTCTCTCACTTGGCTCATATGATTATTTTACAGTTGGGTCTAGTAAGGTTAACATACGCGCGCATTAAATCTAATCCATCACTCCTTAATTTGGACATCATAATACCACAATTAAACAAATTACTGATGCAAGTCATAGCGGTCGTACATCATTAACACAACATAATCCCTTACATGTACCACAACACTAGTAACTTGTCTAACATGATCTATAAGTGAGAAGTGTATATAAAAGAGGTCCAACAATAATGTCTTATGCCAAAGGCTACTCCTGTTATCATTCATCCAATTCTAACATATGTACATACATAATAAAAACAGGAAATATCATAAAACATATTAAAATTAAAAGTGTCGTAACAAATAATTCAACATCAAGTAAACATCATGGGTTATATTCAAGACTCATTCTGTTAACATGTTCCTTAAATATCTTTGGTGATAACCTTTTGTTAATGGATCTGCAATCATGAGCTTTGTGCTAATGTGCTCTATAGACACTCGTTTCTTTTGAACTTCCCCATTGACGGCAAAGTATTTCAATTCTATGTGTTTGGCACCTTTAGAATACTTTTAGTTCTTGGAGAAAAACACTGCTACAAAGTTATCACAATAAATTCTTAACGGCTTGGCAATAGTGTCGACAATTCCAAGTCCTGAGATAAAATTATGCAACCACAATCCATGAACTGTAGCCTCAAAGCATGCCACAAATTCAGCTTTCATTGTAGATGAAACTATGATAGTTTGCTTCGCACTTTTCCATGAGATTGCCCCTCCAGCTAGAAGGAACAAATAACAAAAAGTGGACTTTCTAATATCTATACATCTGACAAAATCCGAATCTAAGTATCCAATAACCTCTAGATGATCAAACTTCATAAATGTGAGCATACATTCCTTTGTTCCTTTCAAGTACCTCATCACCTTCTTTGCAGCCTTCCAATGATCCATTCCGGGATTACTTTAGTATCTCCTTAACATACCAACTGCAAAACTGATGTCTAGCCTAGTGCAAGTCTGTGCATACATTAGGCTTCCTACTGTAGAAGTATAAGGAATTCTTTCCATTTCTTTACGTTCACATTCATTCTTTGGGCATTGCATAAGGCTGAACTTATCCCCTTTTAGAATTGGGGCAACACTATCTAAACAATTCTCCATATTGAATCTTTCTAGAACTCTATCAATATATGTTTTCTGAGACAACCCCAATAATCCACGTGATTGATCACGGAATATTTCAATTCCTATCACATAGGTTGCCTCACCCATATCTTTTATTTCAAAATTCTTAGAGAGAAATTTCTTGGTGTCATGCAATAATCCAAGATCACTACTGGCAAGCAATATATCGTCAACATACAGAATCAAAAATATAAACTTACTCCTACTAAGCTTCAGATATATACACTGATCAACTGTGTTTTCCATAAAACCAAAGGAAGTAATGGTATCATTGAACTTAAGGTACTATTGTGACGCCCCTAAAACCGGGGGATCCTTTATTAACCGTTGATAATCCATCAACCCGCGAAAGTACCCGTAATTATCGCACAACCCGACATCACGTCAATAGCATACCCTTCACCGGGATTATAAAAGAAAAACAAAATCTATATACTTTTAATCAATTGACCCGTTCGAGGTCCAACATACCACCATTGGTAGTCTATTATTGTCCATTTATAACATTTGAAGGGAGGAAACACACTGCCCAAAAGCTTGGTAAAACAGTTTTAAAATTTCAGATTTTTCAAAAGCGTACCGGTATGGCGTACCGGTACGTTGTGCCTACTGGACCACGTTGTACCAGTATGCTCTACCGGTATGCCTTAACCAGTTTTGCCTGTTTCACCTGTTTTCAATTTCCAATCCCACCTATTCCATTCCAAAACCATCCCATACATGTTTAAAGAAATTTTTCACATAAAACATGCTACGTACAATACTTATTTCAAGCAATTCCATATATTTACATGTCAAAATTAAGTTTTCATAATAATTTTACAAAAACTCAAAATAAAGCCACATTCTGGCTTTCTTCATCCACAGGGCTCGAATTGGGAGTCATCCACCGGCGTATATCCCGCACCTGAAATATTTTTCCCATAGAGGGTGAGCCACGCTCAATAGAGTATCTCCTAAAGAGACTACTCCCCAACCTAGATGCATATGAAATGTTCACATGCCAACAATTAACAACTCATAACATTCCAATTTAGAATATGCATTCCATGTTGGAATCTACCGTGCCATGCCATGAAATGAGATGTGACTCACTCATGCACATCAACCCGAGCCCTTCCCGACTCTTCAACACATGCAAGTGCCAATGTGTATGAATCCGTCATCTATGTTATACATCAAATGACATTTACCAATCTAGGGTCTTTGTAGGGGTGCATGTTCATGGACTTACACCAAGGGTCACCCAACCCATACGGAATTTACGGACTTCCACTGAGGGCTCTGCGTACACCCACACATTTCATGGGCCGAACCAAGGGAGTGCGTATCCCAATCACTGGGCCTTGCACCCGAGGGATCTTCTAGCCCTTCTTGGTAACCCCAAACCTACTAACCATGTAAACCGTGAGACTCGGCCAAGTGTTCGACCAAGCTTACTCGAGCCCACCCGTCATCTACCAAGTGTGGTGTTGACAACAACCATGCACACACACCCACAAAATGCGATGTTTCAGTGCATATACAATATGATGCCTCATTGCAACAATGACACAATGTTCAATATGCTATAAATGACATATGAACTATTTCAACGCATTCCATGGGCAATTATATTAAAGCATATAATTTCCATAATCCATCAATGTCAATATATCACAAGTATGTATATATCAACATTTCAGACAACACAATTTCCAAGCACGTTATCACATAATCATGCTATCAACATGTTAAATTCATCAAGGCATAACATAACACACAACATGTCCACAAATCACATAACTCAAGGATCACATTAGGTCAATCTCATATATCCAATTCGAAATGGACTTTATTTTACCTATTTTTCATACCCATTTCACCAATTCCATCACAATAGGCAAGTGTTAAGATTATCCAACCACCTACCCATTTCATAAAAATATTCTAGGTTGTAAGTGAACCTAATTAGTAGGGAACCCTACCTCTTGAAGCGAAAACCCACTTGGTAGAAGCCTTCAAGAACCCCATTCTCGCCCAAAACCCTTGATTTCTCCAAGCTCATTTTTTGGAACTTCAGTGAAATTCGTCCTTTTTGGTATGGTTTTGTAGCCCTCGACGCGTAGAACAATCTTTGTTCTTGGCTTGAGTTGATTTGAGCAACCAATCGCCGTAGATCGTAGAGAGAAGGTGGAGAACTCAAGCCTTTTTCTCTCTCTTCTTTCTCACGTTGGAACCGGCTGAAGAAATGGGGAGAAAATCATATTTTCTCCCCTATTTATACCCTTTAATTGCTTGGTCCACAATGCGCCACACGACCCTCCTTTCCCAGGTCCGTTTTCGCCCCGAAACGATTAAATTTCGCTCCGGTTCAAGTTCAAAATATTTTTATTTTAACTTGCCTTCATTTATTTTTCAAAATTTAAAATTATATTAAAAAATTCATTTTTGGGTTACCCGAGGCCCGACCGCCTCGTAAAATGCGAAAAATCCGACTATCTCGGAATTCAACGAAATTTGACAGGGTAACTAGATTTCGCGAGACGAATCCAACGGTGATGTCCATTTCGTCATCTGAGTTCTAGAAAAATACAAGTTTTCAACTTGTACAGGAATAACAATTTACCGTTTTGCCCTTTTTCATCAAAGTTCAAATTTACCCGGGTTTTACATTCTTCCCCCCTTAAAAAAATTTCGTCCCCGAAATTCACACACTTATGCACACTTAACGGCATGCATATGCAACAAGCAAAACAATACTTATAATCACAATAATATACCTCCATCCTCGAATAAGAACGGATAACTGGTACGTATAGTGTCCTCATGCTCCCATGTCGCCTCCTCCACTCCTCGGTGCTGCCATAACACCTTCACTAGCCTCACGGTCTTGCCTCGCAAAACCTGCTCCCGGCTATCCATGATGCACACCGGTCCTTCCTCGAAGGTCCCATTCGCATCTACAATCAACTTACCCCAATCCACCACACGAGTCGGATCTGGAATATACTTCCGGAGCATAGAGATATGGAATACCACATGAACACTCGATAAATTTGGCGACAATGTCAACCAATAAGCAACTATACCAACCCTCTCAAGTATCTCGAAGGGCCCGATATACCTTGGTGACAACTTCCCCCACTTGCCGAACCAGACCACTCCTCTCTTAGGCATCACCTTCAAGAAGAGATGATCTCCAACCTCAAACTCCAGAGGTCTCCGCCATATATCGGCGTAGCTCTTCTGCCGGCTCTGAGCCGTGAGAAAACGTTTCCGTATCAAGTCCACCTTCTCCGAGGTGTCCCTGACCAATTTCAGACCCGTAGAGGGTCTTTCTCCAACCTCCGTCCAACAAACCAAAGAACGGCAAGACCACCCATAAAGTGCCTCATAGAGTGTCATTTGTATGCTCACTTGATAACTGTTGTTGTAGGCGAACTCCACTAAGGGTAAATGCTCTTCCCAGCTACCCTTGAAATCTAGGACGTATGCCCGTAGCATGTCCTCTCATGTCTGGATGGTCCTCTCCGACTGACCGTCTGTCTGAGGATGAAAGGTTGTGTTCATCATCAACTGTGTCCCCATGGCTCGCTGGAAACTCTCCCAAAAATGAGCAGGATCCCGATCTGATACTATAGATACGGGCATCCCATGCAATCGGACAATCTCCCGTATATACAACCTGCAGAATTCCTCCAGTGTGAAGGTTATCCATACCGCCAAAAAGTGTGCCGACTTTTTAAATCGGTCCACTATCACCCACACCGCGTCATGCCCTCGTGATATCTGTGGCAAGTGGGTTACAAAATCCATCGTGACATGCTCCCACTTCCACTTAGCCACCTCCAAAGGCTGGAGTAACCCTGCTTGTGTCTGATGCTCAGCCTTGACCGGTTGACACGTGAGACATCGACTAACAAAATCTCCAACGTGCGTCTTCATCCCACTCCAATAATACTGGTGACGAAGATCTTGATACATCTTCGTACCGCCTAGATGCACAGCAAAACGGGAGCAATGGAACTCCCTGAGGATCTCCTCTCTCAAATCCGCCGACTGGGGAACCACAACTCTTCCCCTAAACCGAAGACTACCATCCGAGTGAATGGCCAAGCCCTCGTCACCGGTACCCGTCTGCACTCGGTCCCTGATGGATGATAACTCTGGGTCCTGCCCCTAAGACTCAATCACCCTGCTCAGTAGGGAAGGCGTAGCCACCAAGCTCCTTAAAACACCCTGAGTCTGACCCCGATAATGCAGCCCAAACTATCCCACAGTCTTAAGCATCCGCCACTCTTGGGAAGCCACACTAGCCAAGACTCCTCGTGACTTCCGGCTAAGTGCATCAGCCACAACATTTGCCTTACCAGGGTGGTAATGCAAAGTGAAGTCATAATCCTCCAAATACTCCATCCACCTGCGTTGCCTCATATTGAGGTCCCGCTGAGTAAAGATGTACTTCAGACTTTTGTGGTCCGAAAACACCTCAAATTTTTCACCGTATAAATAGTGGCGTCAAGCCTTCAAGGCAAAGACTATGGCTGCCAACTCCATATCATACGTGGGGTAATTCTGTTCGTGGTTCTTTAACTGCCAAGAACTATAAGCCACCACCCTCCCGGATTGCATCAAAACACAACCAAGTCCGTCTCTGGAGGCATCACAGTACACTGTGTACATCTATCCCCTCTTCGGGACTATCAAAATAGAAGTTGAAGTAAGCCTTCTCTTCAACTCCTGAAATGTCTTCTCACACGATTCATCCCACTGTAATTTGACTTCCTTCCGAGTCAATCTTGTCATAGGTGCGGCTAGTCGGGAGAAGTCCTCGATGAACCTACGATAGTACCCTGCCAATCCCAAGAAACTACGTATCTCGAAGACTGACTTCGGCCTCTCCCAACTCATAACTGCCTCAACCTACTTCGGATCAACCTGACACACCCAAAGCCGATATCACGTGTCCCAAGAATTTCACCTCCGTAAGCCAAAATTCACACTTGCTGAACTTGACGTACAACTGATGGTCCCTCAAGGTCTGGAGAACAACCCTCAAGTGACCCTCATGCTCCTTCTCAGATTTGGAGTAAATCAGGATGTCGTCAACAAACACCACGACGAACTGATCTAAATAGGGTTGGAACACCCTATGCATGAGATCCATGAATGCCGTCGAGGTATTCGTCAATCCAAATGACATCACAGTGAACTCGAAATGCCCATACCACATTCTGAACGTCGTCTTAGGGATATCTGCCTCCCTGATCCTCAACTGATGGTAGCCCGTGCGGAGATCTATCTTGGAGTAGACCCGCGCTCCCCTCAGCTGATCAAATAGATCATCAATCCTCGGCAAAGGGTACCTATTCTTGATGGTGACCTTATTCAACTGCCGATAGTCTATACACAACCGAAGAGTCTTGGCCTTCTTCTTGGCAAACAATACCGGAGCGCCCCACAGTGAAGTTTTCGGTCTAATAAAGCCCTTGTCCAATAATTCCTGTAATTGGACCTTGAGTTCTTGCAACTCAGCAGGTGCCATTCTGTGTGGATTCATAGAAATAGGAGAAGTACCAGGATGCAACTCAATGCTGATGTCCACATCCCTATGGGGAGGTAATCCCGGTAGTTCGTCTGGAAAAATATCCTCATATTCACAAACAATCCAAGGTAAACCCAACTCCTGTCTCGCCTCGTCCTCTAGGGTAAGGCTCGCAAGCCAACCCATCAACTGCCCATGCCATCGAGAGTCATACAAGGCTTGGGGCAAGGCATCGTGCTTTTCCCCCTGAAACTTGAAACAAACGTCGTCCGATGTGTAGGCAGTTACCCTCTTCCGATTGCAATCAATGACGACCCGATGTGCCGCCAACCAGTCCATTCCAAGGATGACATCGAACTCCGACATGTCCATGACCCTAAGGTCCACGGTGAGTAGAACCCCCGAGATCTCTAACTCACAACCCTGACATATCTGGTCAACACACACCCTAGTTCCTAGGGGTGAATTCACATACAACGGCTCTTCCAAGGTATCAACCTCTAAGCCCAAATCTCTTACACATGATGCAGAAATGAATGAATGCGATGCACTAGAGTCAAATAACACCCTAGCCCATAAACAAGATAGTAGAAATATACCCTAAATGACTGACTGATCCACTGGCTCAGCCTGAGGTGTGATGGTGTAGACACGCCCCTGGGTCCCCGAAGTCCCGGCCTGCATGCCCTGTCCTCGGCCTCGACCCATGCCCTAGCCTATCTGGCCTGATTGCAGAATCCTCTCTCCCCCGCTCGGAAGGTGGTAGGGGCCTGAGTAGTGCCCTGGAACTGATACTGGTTTCCCTGGCCCATGGTGGGGGTAGGGAGGAACAAAGTGTGTCTATGGCTGCCCCACTGATGACTGGGACTGAGATGTCCCATAACTCTAGGATCCCTGCCTCTGAGGACAATCCCGCCTCACGTGACCCGGCTGATGGCAATAGAAACAAGTCTTCTGGCTTGCCTGGTAGGTAGTCCTGAAGTTTCTCCCGCCTTGGGAGGATTGATCTTGGCCTTGGCCTTGATGGCCACGACCCTGTCCCTGTGAAGTAGAAGTCCTCTACCTTTTCCCCGAACTAGAAGAAGAGGATTGACCCTCCTTTTTGTCCTTAGCACCCGCCTCCCGGATGTTTCATGCGTCCTCAACCTCTCTCTCAATGGTCATAGCTGTCTCGACCATCGAGTCCAAGTCTTGCAGGCGGAGGCCCACAATCTTTCCCCGGATGGATAGTTTCAAACCATCCTCAAACCTTCTTACCTTGGCCATGTCTGTGGCCACGTAATCATCGGCAAAACGGGCTAATTCAGTGAACTTAGCCACATACTCCATCACCATCATTGTCCCTTGCTTCAAGTCTAGGAATTCCCATGCCTTTGCATGTCGAACGGCCGTTGGGAAGTATTTGTCCATGAAGAGCTCCCGAAACTCTCCCCATGTCATGGTCTCTAAGTTCTTTGAGGTCGTTACCCAATCCCACCACAACTGGGCTTCTCCCTCTAGCTGGAATGCAGCTAGTCTTATCTTAGTGGCATCTGAAGTGATTTCCGTTGCCCCTAAGATTTTATTGACTTGTCGGAACCAATGGTCGGCCAACATCGGATCCGCCCCTCCCTTAAAAACTGGAGGCTTGTGTGCTTTAAACTGTTGGAGGTTACTCGTGCCTCCTTTGATTACATTGGCGCTAGCTTGTGCAACAGTAACCGTCACCATGCCCATGGTTTCTATAAAAGCTTCTTGGTCAAATGCCGGTGGTGGTTGATTATTGTTCCACCCACCGCCTTGGCGTCCTCTTCTTCTACTTGCCATCTACACACATGTCAAGTAGCAATGGCACACTAACTTAGTATCCCGAGATAGGGATCAAAGTTGAAACGTTTAGAATTTTCTACTTGTTTCAGTAGTAGAGCGTGTGCCACCACTAGTAGACATCTACACTTTGAACTATCATGTTCATTCACTTTCCCACTCCCAAGGTTATGTTCTCTAACCCTAGTGTGTCCATTTCCATACACATTTTACCATGCATACAATTAACATAACACATATCACATAACATGTGATGCACAATGAATGCAATGGTCTAGACCCATACCCCATCAAGCCCTAGGTAAATCGTATACCTAGGCTCTGATACCAAGCTGTGACGCCCCTAAAACTGGGGGGATCCTTTATTAACTGTTGATAACCCATCAACCCGCGGAAGTACCCGTGATTGTCGCACAACCCGACATCACGTCAATAGCATACCCTTGACGGGGATTATAAAAGAAAAACAAAATCTATATACTTTTAATCGGTTGACCCGTTCGAGGTCCAACATACCACCATTGGTAGTCTATTATTGTCCATTTATAACATTTGAAGGGACGAAACACACAGCCCAAAAGCTTGGCAAAACAGTTTTAAAATTTCAGATTTTTGGAAAGCGTACCGGTATGGCGTATCTGTACGTTGTGCCTACTGGACCACGTTGTACCGGTACACCTTACCCAGTTTTGCCTGTTTCACCTGTTTTCAATTTTCAATCCCATCAATTCCATTCCAAAACCATCCCATACATGTTTAAAGAAATTTTTCACATAAAACA
This sequence comes from Ilex aquifolium, assembly GCA_951799425.1. Classification (NCBI taxonomy): domain Eukaryota; kingdom Viridiplantae; phylum Streptophyta; class Magnoliopsida; order Aquifoliales; family Aquifoliaceae; genus Ilex; species Ilex aquifolium. Next base: position 31,530,545 of record OX637391.1, read on the forward strand.
TGCTACGTACAATACCTATTTCAAGCAATTCCATATATTTACATGCCAAAACTAAGTTTTCATAATAATTTTACAAAAACTCAAAATAAAGCTACATTCCGGCTTTCTACATCCACGGGGCTCGAATTGGGAACCATCCACCGGCGTATATCCCGCACCTGAAATATTTTTCCCGTATAGGGTGAGCCACGCTCAATAGAGTATCTCCTAAAGAGGCTACTTCCCAACCTAGATGCATATGAAATGTTCACATGCCAACAATCAACAACTCATAACATTCCAATTTAGAATATGCATTCCATGTTGGAATCTACCGTGCCATGCCATGAAATGATATGAGACTCACTCACGCACATCAACCCGAGCCCTTTCCGGCTCCTCAACACATGCAAGTGCCAATGTGTATGAATCCGTCATCTATGTTACACATCAAATGACATTTACCAATCTAGGGTCTTTGTAAGGGTGCATGTTCATGGACTTACACCAAGGGTCACCTAACCCACACAGAATTTACGGACTTTCATCGAGGGTTCCGTGTACACCCACACACTTCATGGGCTGAATCAAGGGAGTGCGTATCCCAATCATCGGGTCTTGCACCTAAGGGATCTTCTAGCCCTTCTTGTTAACCCCAACCCTACTAACCATGCAAACCGTGAGACTCGGCTAGGTCTTCGACCAAGCTTACTCAAGCCCACCCGTCATCCACCAAGTGTGGTATTGACAATAACCATGCATACACACCCACAAAATGCGATGTTTCCGTGTCTATGCAATATGATGCCTCATTGCAACAATGACACAATATTCAATATGCTATGAATGACATATGAACTATTTCAACGCATTCCATGGGCAATTATATTAAAGCATATAATTTCCATAATCCATCAATGTCAATATATCACAAGTACGTATATATCAACATTTCAGACAACACAATTTCCAAGCACGTTATCACATAATCATGCTATCAACATGTTAAATTCATCAAGACATAACGTAACACACAACATGTCCACAAATCACATAACTCAAGGATCACATTAGGTCAATCTCATATATCCAATTCGAAATGGACTTTATTTTACCTATTTTCCATACCTATTTCACCAATTCCATCACAATAGGCAATTGTTAAGATTATCCAACTACCTACCCATTTCATAAAAATATTCTAGGTTGTAAGTGAACCTAATTAGGAGGGAACCCTACCTCTTGAACCGTAAACCCACTTGGTAGAAGCCTTCAAGAACTCCAATCTCGCCCAAAACCCTTGATTTCTCCAAGCTTGTTTTTTGGAACTTCGGTGAAATCCGTCCTTTTTGGTATGATTTTGTAGCCCTCGACGCGTAGAATAATCTTTGTTCTTGGCTTGGGTTGATTCGAGCAACCAATCGCCGTAGATCGTAGAGAGAATGTAGAGAACTCAAGCCTTTTTCCCTCTCTTCTTTCTCACGTTGGAACCGGCTGAAGAAATGGGGAGAAAATCAGATTTTCTCCTCTATTTATACCTTTTAATTGCTTGGTCCACAATGCGTCACACGACCCTCCTTTCCCAAGTCCGTTTTCGCCCCGAAACGATTAAATTTTGCTCCGGTTCAAATTCAAAATATTTTTATTTTAACTTGCCTTCATTTATTTTCCAAACTTTAAAATTTTATTAAAAAATTCGTTTTTGGGTTACCCGAGGTCCGAACGCCTCGTAAAACGCGAAAAATTCGACAATTTCGGAATTCAACGAAATTTGACAGGGTAACTAGATTTCGCGAGACAAATCCAACGGTGAGGTCCGTTTCTTCATCCGAGTTCTAGAAAAATACAAGTTTTCAACCTGTACCGGAATAACAATTTACCGTTTTGCCATTTTTCATCAAAGTTCAAATTTACCCGGGTTTTACAACCATTGTCGGGAAGCTTGTTTAAGTCCATATATTGACTTCTTAAGTTTGCAAACCATGTGCTCTTTTCCCTTAGTGGAGAATCCTTCAGGTTGATCCATATAGACTTCTTCCTCTAAACTTCCATTTAGAAAAGCGGTTTTCAAATCCATTTGGTGCAACTCCAAATCATAATGGGTCACCAATGCCATAATAATTCTAAGTGATTCCTTCTTGGATACAGGAGAGAAGGTCTCTTTATAATCAATGCCTCCTTTTCTGTGTGAAACCTTTGGCCACAACTCTAGCTTTATGTCGCTCGATATTGCCATTAGAGTGCGTTTGGTCTTAAAGACCCATTTACACCCGACTTTCTTAAATCCTTCAAGCAATTCAACTAGATCCTAGATTTCATTATATTCCATTGATTTCAATTCATCATTCATAGCATCAATCCATTTAGCAGAATCATCACTTTCTATGGCTTGTGAAAATGAAACCGGATCTTTACTTGTCCCTATATCAAAGTCAGATTCTTGTAGATACATCACATAATCATCCAGAATAGTTGGTCTTCTTTCTCTTTGAGATTGTTTTAATGCTACCCTTTGTGATTCTTCTACTATCGGTTCAATGGCGACAACTTCATTATGGAGTGGTTGATCATTTAATTGTTGTTCAACGTTGTCATATTGTACAACAATCGTAGGAACAACAATATCATTAGAAGTTATGGGTGATGGGACTTTCTCCCTAACTTCTTCAATAATCACATTTCGTGATTTATCACTTCCACTGGTTTCACCATCCTTAATGAATCTGGCATTACCAGTTTCAACAATTCTTGTACTATGGGTAGGACAGTAAAACCTATACCCTTTGGTTTTTTCTGGGTAACCAATAAAGTAACTGCTAATCGTTCTAAAATCCAATTTCTTTTCATGCAGATTATAAATCCTAGCCTCTGCTGGACAACCCCAAACATGCAGGTGTCTTAAACTCGATTTCTTTCCTATCCACAGTTCAAAATGAGTCTTTGGAACTGTCTTACTAGGAACCTGATTTAATAAATAGACAGAAGTCTTAAGAGCTTCTATCCACAAAGATAAGGGTAATGAGGAATTACTGAACATGCTCCTAACCATATCCATTAAAGTACGGTAACGCCTTTCAGCTACATCATTCTGCTTTGGCGTACCAAACATAGTGTATTGTGCACAAATGTCATGCTTTTTAAGGAGTTTAGCAAACGGACCAAGACATTGTCCTAAACCATCATATCTTCCATAATATTCACCACCTCTATCTGATCTGATCTGATAACTTTCACCTTTCTATCTAGCTGCCTTTCAACCTCAGTAATGTACACCTCAAGGGCATCCACTAACTGAGATTTTTCATGCAATAAATAGATATAACAAAAACGTGAAAAATCATCTATAAAGGTAATAAAATACTTTTCTCCACCAATCAATGGAGTGTTAAAAGGTCCACATATGTATGTATGGATAATTTCAAGGAGTTCATTACTTCTTGTGGAACCTTGCTTGGTGTGTTTGGTTTGTTTTCCCTTAATACAATCAACACACACTCCGAGATCAGTGAAATCTAGATTTGGAAGAATCCAATCCATCATCAATCTCTCTAACCTTTCTCTAGATATATGACCCAGTCATTTGTGCCACAAGTTGGACGAATTTTCGTTCATTGAGCTACGTTTGGTTCCAACATTATGATGTAGGGTTAGAAGAGACCCAGCAAATAGGTCATCAAGTTTCAATTTGTATAAACCATCATGCATAATACCAGAACCAATGAAAGAGGTATTCTTAAACAAACTAACACTTTTATTACCAAATTTATAGGAATATCCATCAACATCAAGTCTAGACAAAGAAACTAAATTTCGAGAAATAGAAGGAACATACAGTATCTAAAATAAATCCAAATGACAACCAGTATCTAGAAATAAACGAAAAGTCCCAATAGCTTCAACTGGAGCTTTGACCCGGTTACCTATGAATATGAATTTCTCATTTGGATTTATGGTCTGGGTTGTAAGGAATCCCTGCATCGTATTTGAAACATGAATAGTAGCACTAGAATCAATCCACTAAGTATTTGAAGGAACTTCAGTAAGGTTTGATTCGAAACATACAAAAGTTAAATGTTTACCTTTCTTTTCGAACCATGCCCTTCGCTTATGGGAATCTTTCTGAAAATGCCCCAACTTCTTACAGAAGTGACACCTATCACCCTTTTCCTTCTTATAAAGCCTGAGTAACTTGAGTAGGCTCAGTAGTCTTGGGTGGACCATTCTACATACCTTTAGGCTTCTTCCATTTTCTTTCTGCTCCTTGACTTACGAGATGAACTGAATGATTTCCCAATTTATTAAGCCTCGTCTCCTCTTGAACAAGAATGTTGGTCAATTCATTCACATTCCAATTATCCTTAATAGTGTTATAGTGAATCTGAAAAGGACCATACTGAAGAGGCAAGGAGTTTAGAATAAACTGTGTTAGAAAGAAATCATCCACACCCATCCCTAGAGCCTTCAATTTAGCGGCTACATTTGTCATCTCGATGACATGATCATGTATCGTACATGTACCATCAAATTTTATGGTGGTAAGTTCAGCCATTAATGTCCCAGCAAGAGACTTGTCAGTAGTTTGGAAACGATCTTCAACAACATCAAAAAATTCTTTAGCAGTTATGTCTTTCTGTGGAAGAGTTGACTTAATGTTGCTTGCAATGGTCATCCGCATAAACATAAGGCTCAATATGTTAGATCTTTCCCAAACTTTATGGAAAGCTCTTTCATCAGAGCTGTTTTTCTTAGTAATAGCAGCAGGTTTCTCAGTTCGTAGTGCTAAATCAAGATCCAAAACACCTAGATGAAACTGGACTTGTTCACGCCAATCAGAGAAATTTAGTCCATTAAACATCGAAACAGAAGAAACATGTGAATGCAACGAAACAAGAACAAACACTGCAATAAGTTAAATGCTCACTACATTAGTGCTTTGAGTTATCTAACAGTTCAAACATGAGTAAGAATAAAATAGATACTCTTGTAATCAATAAATAGTCCTATTGTGACTCTCCTTTGGGTAGTAATCATAATATGCTAATACATTAACCATCATGGTGATTCCCTTCACATAATAGGACTAATTAATGATACATCTATAATTAGGTAGGTCTGTTACCTTTGTGTATCCAGGACCCACCAATCATGAATATAGCCTAATTATCCTATTCCAGTTAATTAATCACTTGAAAAGTGGTGCACCTTTGGGCTAATTCCTAATATCCAAATGATTAAAAAAAACTGCGATTTGCAAGTCATTATTTTAATACCTTGGTAATGAATATTAAATATCAATTATATGATTTAATACTTATTAATCATTCTAGTTATGCCACTTTGGCGGCTACCAAACTATATCATAATATAAACATAAATCAAAATAATGACGTTGCATAAACAATTATTTTAATATCACAAGATAATGGGTGTTAAAATCAATTATATGATTTAATATCTATGAGTCATTCTAGTTGGGTCACTTTGATGACTACCAAACTATAAAATAATTCAGATATCAAAACCGTGATATTGATTTTGCATAAGCTATTAGACTGACAATAATACATAAGTAATCTTTATGATGTACAAGTTCATTCACGAGGCCAAGATTAACATATAATAAAATTTAAACATGAGTTATCATAAATAGATCATAATATCCTGGACCTCAATTTTGCATATCGCAACTCATTAGGCATCGGTATAAAAAAAAAATAATAATAATAATTAAATAGGTGATGTTATAGATGCTAAATTCATCACAAATTTAAAAATAATTATACTGCTCCAAATCCACAATCAACTCATGACATGAAATTAGGTCTTCATTACACACACACACACACACACACACACACACATATATATATATATATATATATATATATATATATATATATATATATATTATTCAAAGACTTGACTTTAAAGTAGAGATCATAATATAAAACGCAATAAACAATGTTGACCTACTCCTTAAGTTTAACCAACACAAAGGTGATTTGTCTTATTCAAGGCTAAAACAACAGTGTGTCCTTTCATGGACAGACAATACATGAAAACATAACAAATACATGTCAAATTATAATTTTATATTAGACCAAATATAAAAAAAAGCAGAACTCACAAGTTTTATTAAATGTGATATCACATATATCAATTAAATAATAAATCCCAGAAAAGCCCTCTTCCTATTAATAGGAATAGTCAGAAAAGTTGTTTCAGCCAGGGATCAATTGGCGTAAAGGAACTTCAAACCAATTAATGATATACTGTTCTTTTTTTTTTTTAAAGACAGAGGCAATATAATAACAATTAATTCAGCCCGCAATTAATTCAGTACAGTAAGCTATATAACATGAACATTAATGGAAAATCACGAGTTCTTTACTCTAACTTTGATACCACATGTAAACTTTATTTGATCAAAGGAATCAACCAAACCCTAATTCCAAGATCTAGAACAATCATGATTTTTACTCATATTGCGGAATTAAAACATCATAATTCACATACCTGAAGCCATTGATGTAAACCTTTTAGTTTCTTGAACAAGAAGAACAATATTTTGGTGTAGCCTAAAAACACAGTTTCTCTCTCCTAACCTTTAACGTAAGATACACAAATCAATGGGACATGTGCACATTTATAGGTAGAGAGAGAACCGGTTTCATAGATCAATATGAACTCCACTTTCTATCAAAGTAGGATATCAGGAAACTACTACTTCTCTTTGACCAATCAGAAAACATCAATTACCTGGTTAGTTTGGGATTGACAACCTTATCATTATCTTGACCAAACCAATTCACCGATTAATTAGTCATCAGTAAATATCAAATGTGCCAAAAAATCATGTGGGCCACATTTAAGTCTTACAAAAATAAGTTTAAATTTTTTTAAAAAAATCTAATGAACAATTCTATGCCTGTTGGGAGAGATTTAAAGATCACTTAAATGTTGTACTACATTTTGGCTTTGAACCATGGCAATTGGTGAGTTTCTTTTACGAAGGAATCACACCAACTCATCGGCAATTCATCGATATGATGTGTAATGGTGAATTTCTGAGTAAAGAGCCCAAAGAGACATTAGACTATTTTGATAGTTTAGCGAAGAATGTCAAATCTTGGGATATTTATGATCCTTTCTTTTATGATCATCCTGAAAAATATTAAAAGCAAAAAAGTATACAATGCAACATAAAGTAATATGCTTAATAATAAAGATACGAATGATCAAATATCAAATAACTCAACTGGTAGGCAATCATGGACAACAAAATCATGAATCAAATTGAACAAGCAACATAACTCTACTGCTATCAAACATAGTCTCATACTTGATTCATCTTGGTGACATGGTAAGTGATACTTGGGTGTAAATCCATACTTACACTGAACAATCCCAACCCACAGGGCCATAATCACAGCCTGTAGGGCCACAATCACATTTCACAAAATATGACCTAAGTATATTTCGTACATGTATCATTCAATTCCAAAGTATTTAGTCAAAAATGAAGGCAACTGAACAAAAATTTATGAATCTCATATCAACCGAAAATAATCAATAGGAATACAAATTTCAGATCATCAAAATATATACTCTTTGCAAAGAGATTAAAAGACATAAGCATATTATATATTACCCCGTATCTCAAATCACCAAGCGATGATACAGATAAATTTGATCAAAACTATATTAACAATATGGACCAATTTAATAAAATTTATGACTAGAATCACCATCTAACTTTGAACCCAAAATCCCTTATTTTTTCTTCTCTCTCTCCCTCTTTCCCTCACACACGCACACACACACACACTCTCTCTCTCTCTCTTCCTTTTCTTCCCTCATTTGGTCACCACATAACCAACCCCTTTATAAACAACAATTATTTGCCCGTCAAGGTCTTTATGTCACCATGCTTATGTTATGCATGGTGACTTCACATGGACACTTGTCCATTTTTCTTGGTTAGTTTTTTTTTTTAAAATTTTTTACCAAGACCCTTGTCACCTATGTATGTTTAATTATTCAAATGTGATACTTGCCACATTTCCTGTGATATACATATTGTATTTTTATTTATTTGGCATATATTTTTACACACGTTACGCTATTCAGACACTTTGAATATTTATTAAACATGATCAATATCATAGTCATTTGACTTATTTTTACGCAAAGAACTTACTTTTGAGGTCCATTTATTTATTTAAATTTTTTAAAAATAAACTTTGATATTATGCTTCCATCCACATAAAATCATACTTAATGTATTACTAATTAATTTAATATGGATGATTACAGATTTCCTTATGTGTTGAGGTGGTTTCTTACACCACCTTAGGTCATCTTATGTGCCTATAAATACCACTCCCATGTACGTACTTGTACCCTTTGGACACACTCTAAAAAACCTAGAGTATGACACAAATATGGAGAAAAGAGGGACAAAAGCAAGAAGGCAAATTAGGGTTTCGAGATGTAGGATTCATACACACCATGTTTTCCAATCTACAAGTATTCCCCTGCTAAAAGATCTATGTATTCATTGGATCACGGTTGATATCTAATTAGTATCTTGATATTAATCACGTTTTTGATTGCAAGTGATATAATTATATGAATTATGGCTAAGGTATTACACTAACGAATTATGATGAATATTTATATGATGGATATGATGTGATCTGGGATTTTTGGGCTGTGAATGATAAATTAGGATTGTTGTTGGCTTGATCTGGAAACTTTCATGCACAATGTTAATGATGATGGGCCTATAAACGCCGTGGTTGTTACGAGGGTGCATAGAATTCTTACAAATGTGTTTAATTTAGGGTTTTCAAATGTCGTGGTCCTTGCGAGAATGCATAGAATTCCTACAAACCCTTGAGAGACATGGTTAACAATATTAGATGTCGTGACTATTTGTGTGGTTGTCATAGATTTCCAATACTGGTTTCCTAGAAAAAACAATACTATTCCCTTGGATATGTGTTGATTGATTGATATTCATTCATGTATAGTGTTCAATTGCCTTTGAGTTTTTGGGATCGACGTGAAATTAATTAAGAGTGAATTAATTGACGATTAATTTAATCAATCGTCATGTGCAAAGTGGGTAGTGATTACTAAAGAGGTTCTCACATTCATTGTTAAATCTTTGTGGAAAGAGGTAATTATGATGAGTTAGATTTTTATTAATAATCAATTGGGCTAAAATTGAAAAACTTATTTATCGCTTTTAGGTGAAATGTCTATTGCTCCATGTATATAATAATGAGGGAAGATCCACATCGGATTCCCCCTCCCAGAACAACAGGGTTATCACTTAAATTTCTATATCATTGTAAGAAGAGGTAATTCATGTAAAATTGGGTTAAAATTGGTATTTGTGCAAGGAAAATTTTTAATAACTTATTCACCCCCTCTAAGTCTAGCGTATGATTCTTCGTGTATAATTGGGTGTAAAAATACAGATGTGATAGTAGTTTAAGGGTTAATGAGTGTTGCATCTCTCATTAGTGAGGAGATTAAGGAGACAACAACTGTTTTTACCCGTGCAATTGGCATGGACATTGCAGCTTACGACATGAAGGAGAAGATTTATGAAGAGTTGATGAAATTGTTTAACTCTGATCTTACTGATTTTTTTGTTTTACTGTTCCCGAGGGGGAGAAACCAGACTTTGTTACATGAAAATTATGGTGTGATTTATGAATTATAGTTGTTTAAGTGACGAACTTATTAGTATTATGGTAAACGAGCATATATTTACATTTCAATTGTCTATAGCAAAATATCGGTAGCATTATGTATGAATTTTTGTTGTATTTTATTTTTTATATTTGTTGTCGAGTTTAATTATGTTTTCCCATGAAAAAGTTATGTGGTTACCCATGAGTGTATTAATTCCATTCCCATTCCACTAAAAATTGTTTAATCCAAATGTAGGAATGGAATGTCCATTCCAGGGCTTAATCCTAAATAATTGTCAAATATTGGAATGATAACAAACGTTTTATTCCTATGTTTATTCTATTCCTATTTAAAAATATTAACATGTACGAAACACAGCGTAATAGTTTATAATCTTTACTACTTTATTTTTTTGTCAGGCACATGAACTGACTGCAAGCTTAATGAGCCAAAAACCATGATACATGGCCCTACCTGTTGGGCTTTCATGTTGTCCACAAGTCGTTGTGTCATGAATTGAGCTTGAAGTTGGGGTGGATTGTCAAGCTAATAAGGTAGTCCGTGGGTCACGGGCCATTTGTTGAGGGTGATTTTTATTATTAGGATAGTGTATTAGAGGAAATCCAAATTCCGAAAGAATTGATATATAGTAGAAGTTTCCACATTTCTCATACAATAGGATAAATTTCGCACCTTTGTGAACAAACACTGATGAGCCCGAAATCAACTGGGGCCAGGCCCAATGAATTAATGAGGCCCAAGTCCAGCACTAAGATGGAGCCCAACTCACCAGGCCTAGAAGGAGGTCAAGAAGCCAACGCCCAAAGGAGCACCAAGGGGCACCGCCCAAGGGGTCACCCAAGCCTAGGCACCGCCCAAGGGCTGGCCTCCTGTTCCTCCTTCGCCCTCTTGACTTTGTCACTCCAATTCAGGTCCAGCCCACGCCAACTTAAGTCCAGGATCAGGCTCAAGTCTAACCCAGCCCAGGATCCCCCTCCAACTGAATTGGAGCACAAAGGAAAGAATATCTGGATACGGAGATCAAATCCTACCATAACTGTACTTACTAAATTGTAGTGACCGCCTTACTAAACCAATATAATGTAAGCCCTCTCCACATAGAGGGCATGACTTCGAGACCTCACACATCTTCCTGAACATTGCTCTCTCTCTCTCTTAGCACTGTAATACTCCTGGAGAATACTCTCCCGACGACTTTTACTCATTAATAAAGATCTTTGGCCACTGCTGCCGTTTCCGAGAGTGGAGTAGGTCACCCGAACCAAACCACTATATACCTTTGCGTTGGCTCTTTGTTTACTGTTCTATCATTGATTGTCTGATTATTGTTTATTAATTGCACCCGTTTATATACTTAACTGTTGATCTTGCGCAATACCAATTTGTGCATCATCAAACACTACTTGAATGTGTAGGGTGTGTTTCGTAATTATTTTTGTTTTATTTTTATTTTTAGTTTTTGAAAAAATTAAAAATAAAAATGAGTTTGTTATGTGTTATCATTATTTTTTCAACTAATTTATTTAAAAACAAGACCAAATTTTGAAAAAAAAAAGGTGTTTTTAAAAACACAAAAAAGTGAAAAAAAGGCGTTAGGGGGACCTTTAATGAGGTCTACCATTTGACTTTCATTAGAGGCATTTTTCTTTCACTATTTTCTTCAACAACAATTAGGTCAGACCTCTTCTCAGCGATTCACAATTCTTTCTCTGGAAATCTCTCTTATCTCTTAGCATCAATCTCTGCGTTCTCTCTTTGTTGAAGGTCTGTGAATCGCACCTTTTCCCAATTTGATGTATCTTCGTCACACATTGGTCCATATCAAGTTCTAAAAGTTCGCAATCAGCAAAGGTCAACCCGATATGCACCTCTCTTATCTGTTGCGTCCCTCTTCTCTTTCAATTTCTCTCTTCGAACCAAACCAAAGGTTAGATTTCTTAAATATGTGAGTAGAAATATTTATATATGCAAAGTGTCGCTGAGAGGGTAAATATGTCTATATATATGTGTATCTTTATAAATATCGAGTGCATGTACACACACACACATGTATATATATATAAATGGTTCATAATCATAGCTTTTCCTTTATTTATTTTAATTAAAGAAATTGAAATTAATATAACCCTTGCTATTTTTAAAAAAAAATTCGGTAAAATTTTCTCTAAAAATAGGAATCCAGGGACATGTCAGCATGTATATAGAGTTTATATATGTCATTGTAGATATGAATAAACATGTCTACTCACATAGTTTAGTGTGTATGAGTGTGTATGCGGGTCTATATGTGTGCGTCTTTGTGTTGGTGTCTGTGTCTATGTATGCATGTGTGCGTGTTTGAGTAGATTTGTGTGTGTGGGTCTATGTGGTTTAGGATTTTTTTTTCTTCTGCTAATTGAAATTGAGATAGAAGGAAAATATATGTAAGAGAAAAATTATAGCGGTTGTGTTTCTAATTGGGGAGAGTTTTTCTTGTCATTGCATACACTTCTCTTGACTTGTAAGGGTAAGTCAATGCTAGTTAAGGTTCATTTGGGCCTTGATGTCCATTCCCATCTTTCCAGCTCATGTACGGTAGAATTTGAGGTTCTATATATGTTAGTCATACACCGATCACAGTGATTTTGAAGCAGATACCTAATATCTATATAATAAAGTAACTTACAATTCAAATTTCAAAAGATAAACAAAATAACTTTTTCTTTTCGCGGTTTAGATCACTTTAAATTTTACTTTAAAATTAATCTAACGGCTAATATTAACACCCTAAATTTAATAGGAAAAATAGGTCCTTAAGGGTGTGTTTGGAGTGATTTTTTAAAAGTACTTTTAAAAATTATTTCTCATAAGTACTTTAAAAAAAAATAGTGTTTGAAACCGCCCCACCATTACCTTTACCACCACCACCACTACCTCCAACACCGTCGCTATCGTCATCGCCGCCACCACTACCACCGTCGCCGCCACCACCATCGTCGCCACTGCCGCCGCCACCACCACCGTCGCCGTCGCCACCGATGCCATCGCCGTCGCCACCACCACCACGGTCATTGCCACCCACTACAATCATCACCGTCTCCTACCACCACCACCTATCACCTCCATTACAATCGATGCTTAAATTTATTTATCTCTCCTCTATATTTGTGATTTGATTTTGAATATGAATACAAATATGTTTATTGTTTATCATTTTTTATTACTCTGTGCCTTCAGACACAGACAATAACTATCTTTTAATATAGTAGAAATTGACCAATGTGTTTTATTGTTTTGGAACGTGAGAGCATAACCGTATGAACAATAGTCTATGCATCTCCTTCAAAGGTAACATAGCTCCAATCTTTAGAGTGTGCCCATAAGATTGAATGTCTAACTGCCATAGCTTCAGCAATGATAGGATTTGTTTCTAGAGCTTGTTAAAGAATGGCTTGGAGTACATCACCATTTGCATTCCTTGCTAATTGATGCTAAGCATGAACCTCTAGACTTGAGCTTAATGACCAGGTCATGTACCCATTTCTCTCATCATCTTGTGGAGTGGGGCCTACTGGATCAAGAATAGGGTGGAACGTGAAGGAAGATAAGGATGCTTTGTACATTCGAATGGGCTTGTGTCTTATTTGATGTGTTGATGGATGTATTGGGACATTAAAATTTGATTAATTTTTCGGAGGACATTAATAGAAATATCTATATAATAAAGTAGCTTACAATTCAAATTTCAAAAGATAAACAAAATGACTTTTGCTATTCGCGGTTGAGATTACTTTAAATTTTATTTTAAAGTTAATCTAACGGTTAATATTAACACCCTAAATTTAATAGGAAAAATAAGACTCTAAGGGTGTGTTTGGAGTGATTTTTTAAAAGTACTTCTAGAAATTATTTATCATAAATACTTTAAAAAAATAATAGTGTTTGAAACCGCCCCACCATTACCTCTACCCCCACCACCAACGCCGCCACCGCCACCACCGCCGCCGTCACCACCGCCACCACCACCATCGCCGCCACCACCACCGCCACCACAGTCATTGCCACCCACCACAACCATCACCGTCTCTTACCACCACTACTACTGTCCACCACCTCTCACCCCCACTACAAATCGATGCTTAAATTCCTTTATCTCTTCTCTATTTTTGTGATTTGATTTTGGATATGAATACAAATATGTTTATTGTTTACCATTTTTTATTACACTGTGCCTTCAGGCACAGGCAATAACTAGTATTAAATATGACATAAATTGAAATGATTATCAAACATATATTTTCATTTTAGATTTTATAATTTCTTAAACAAAAACAACCAACAACTTTTTAGCACAGAAAAAATAGAAACTATTTCTGTTTTATATTTTTTGAAAATAAAAAACTAACAACTTACCAAACACATTGTATTGATTTGGGGTTCTTCTGGAAAATAAGTCAGTTAAATGATTGACGGTTTGGAGTTATTGATGTTCTACAACTTTTTGAATTGTTGGGATTAAAGGTGCGTTTGTTTCGTGCTTTTTGTTATGTTTTTATTTTTTTAACATAAAAAAAAACGTATTAGGGATGTGTTTCTGTTTTTTTAAGATAAATTATTTTGAAAATATGGTCCAAAAAGAGCAAAAAAAGAAAAAAAAGGGAGAATTACACTCAGATCCCCTGAGGTTTGTTATTTAATCACTCAGACCCCTGACATTTAAAATATTACACATAGACCCCCTAAAATTTGTATGCGCGCAACACTTAGACCCTATTGTAAATATATCCGTTAATAAATTATATATAGACCCCCTTAAAGTTTGTACGTATATAATACTTAGACTTCTTAAATTTAAAATGTTATACTTAGATAAAAAATACTCAAATCAAAGATAGAATGTCAAATATTTTAAATTTTACAACCAAAATTCATATTCTATTGTATCATTTATTGAAACAAAATCAAAAATAAAAATTCAACTTTTTCTTAAAAAATTGTAATTAGTATACAATTATACTATCTATTGGAATAAAACTAAAAAATCAAACAAGGGGTCTAAGTCATTCTTAATAGAACATTAATTTTTCAACCAAAATTCATATTCTACTATGTCATTTATTTAAATAAAATCAAAAATAAAAATCTAATTTTTTTTAAAAAAATATAGTTAGTATACACTTAAAATATCTATTAGAATAAAACTAAAAAATTAAATAAGGGGTCAAATTATAATGAACACAATATTTCTTAGCTTCAATTAAGATAGTTTAGTATTTTAATTTTGTTGTTTAAACGACCAAATTAAATTCCAATAGACAATATAATTGTATACTAATTACGATTTTTTAAGAAAAATTTGAATTTGAATTTTTTATTTTATTTCAATAAATGATACAATAGAACATGAATTTTAATTGTAAAATTTAAAATATTTGATACTCCATTTTTGATGGAAGTATTTTTGGTCTAAGTATAACATTTTAAACTTAAGGGGTCTAAGTAATATATGTTTACAAACTTTAAGGGGTATGAATATAATTTATTAATGGATATATTTACAGCAGGGGTCTAAGTGTTACGCGAGTATAAACTTTAGGGGGTCTGAGTGTAATACTTTAAATGTCAGGAAGTCTGAGTGATTAAGTGACAAACCTCAAGGGGTGTGAATGTAATTCTCCCAAAAAAAATTGTTCTAAAAAACAATGAAAAACAGAAACAAAGCGCGCGGGGCCGAAGAGGATTAATGAGATCTAGGCTTCGAATGTTGTTAGCAACAAAAATGTCTTTTATTCTCTCTCTCTCCCCTCTCTGTAACAGAAGAACCTCTCTCCGTCGCCTCTTTGTCTTTGCAACGAAGACCGAAGCGCTCTCGCCTCCGTCTGTGCAACGAAGACAACTCAGTTCTCTCTCTCACTCTCTCGCCTTCTCTCTGTTAGATCTGAGTTGGATTTGTTAGAAGTTTACATATATACCTTAGATATGCATAGATCTTGAGTTATTTATGTGTGGGTGTGTAGATCTAAGTTAGATTTGTATAGATTTTGTGTGTGTGTGTTGATTTGTGGGTCTCTGTGTGTGCCTTTTTGTCTGTTTGCGTGTCTGATTTGTGTGTGTGTTGATTTGCGTTTTGTGTGTGTGTGTGTTGATTTGCGTTTTTGTGTGTGTGGGTGTCTGATTTGTGTTTGTGTGTGTGTGGAGATATGTGGGTCTGATTTTTATTGAACTTGTCAAAATAGAATTCATGTGGGGATCTATATCTCAATTTGTGTGTGTGGGTGTCTGTTTTTTTTTGCTGGTGCTCTCTGTCTGTGCTAGTTGCTGTGGCTGGTTTTTTTGCTGGGTGACTGATGCAGGGAAGCTGGTAATCTGTACTGCATCAGTGCTGGTAGCTGTTTTTTTTTTTTTTTATGCTGCTTTTGGCTGGCTGCTTATGATTGGAAGTCTAGAAAAAAAAAATTGGGATTGTGTTGTTTGGATGGTTATAAGTTAGAATAGTTGGGAGTTGTTGTGGGAAATTGGTTTGTATGTTGAATAATGGGCACATTTGCTATGGTTAATGACTTATGTGAGTCAATTATGTTGAAGATCAACCAAACATGTTTTTTGCTTTATTTTTTTAAATATATGCTTTTGATTTTGGTTAGACTTTGATATCATCTTTGTTATATGGCTAAGTTGCTGTTATTTTATGTTACTGGGTTTTAAGTTGCCGCTAACTCTAATGTTCCGTTTGGTACGATGAAAAAATGAAAGGATGAAAAGTTGGAAGGATAGAAAGTGGGAGAGATAGATAAAACATCATGTTTGGTAAGGAAGGAAAGTAGAGAGGATAAAAAAGTGGATGGATTAACTTTCCTTTTAACTCATTAAAATCAATTCCTCCAAAATCGGAAGGAAAGTGGATGAAAAATTAATTATTTGTGTTGAGATGTATCTTATTTGTTTATATATCTTTTAATATATACATATATTATATATATATATTAATTTCATATAAAAATACAATGATAAAATATGTATTTATATATATATATTTTTTTAAAATTTTAAAAATAAATTTAAAAATAAAAAAAATAAAAATAAAAATAAAAAAATAAAAAAATAAAAAAATAAAAAATAAAAATAAACAGGACAACTCGCAACTCGACACGACACAATTAATTAAATGAATTAAGTTAGGTTTGACTAATGTTCGACACAAACCCGTAATGACTCAACACGAATCTGACACGACACGACTCGATTGTCACCCCTAATCATAGCCAACACAAAAAAAAAAAAAAAAATTTAGTCATTTTTATTTTCCATCCATCCAACCAAACACAAAGGAAGGAAAATGTATCATTCCTACTTTCTTTCCTTGAATGATAGAAAGTGTATCCCTCCTACTTTCCATCCTCCCTATTTTCCATCCTTCCTACCAAACGGAACATAAGCTTTGTTAAGTTTTTTGCATCAATTAGGTTTGCCGCCTTGTTAAATTTGATGCATCAATTTGTTCAATATTGGTTTGCTGTTTTGTTGAGTTTTCTTTGCTGATTTGTTTAATTTGTGGTCAATTATTATTATGCTGAATTTTTGTTGACAGGAAGGTGAAATTTTTGGTGGTGGGCAAGGAGGTGGTGACTGACAGGGAGGTGGAATTGACAAATTGCACCTAAATTATCTACACTTAATTCAAAAGATTTTATTTTACTTGACAAGATTTCATTTCTTAAACTTTAAAAATCCAGAAAAAGCGCCAAAATTAGCAAGCCTTAATTTACATAGAATAAATTTAGAAATATTAAGAAAAAAATTCCCATTGTTTTTTGTTGATAAATAATATTCCCACTTTTACACATGCTCTCTTCCCTACTTAGCTTCTAGTGTGTAGTTTGGCGTTTATATATTCTCTCCCCAACCCCAAGGGACAAATGGGTTATGCAATAGTAGAATAATGAGAAAGGGTATTTTGGGGATTACACTTCCATAATATGGTGACATCATGAAATGCTAATGGCTATACCAATAGAAATCCATGATAAGCGTCTATGTGTTACAAGCGCATAAAATTTAAGGGGTGGGTGTAATATTGCAAATATGAGGGGTTTATGAGATTAAGTGACAAATCACAGGGGTCCAAGTGTAATTTACCCTAAAAAACTAGTAAGCGAAGGAAAATCTTCCTGTTTTTCGCTTTTAGATCAGGAGTCTTACAAAAACAGCCGAGAGAACGAAACTAAAACTGTTGATACTAGGACTTGATAATGGACAATTTCTTCAAATCCATGGTGTTCTTGTTCTTGCTCCTACCTTCAATCTGTCTCTGCAATGCAAGCGCGTCAAGTTCTTCTTCGGAAGCCACAATGCACACCAACAATTGGGCCGTCTTGGTCTGCACCTCTCGTTTCTGGTTCGTTCAATTCCCTCTACTTTGCTTTTGTTTTCAATAAGTACTCTATGTGGTGCAAAAATGAAAGGAAAAGAAATGAAAGTTCTCTTCTGAAATTTCACGGGAAATCAAACAATTGTGGGCCATTGTTTTCAATTAACAATAATTGGTCTACAAAAGCAAAATAGCAGAAATTAGATTGTGTTTGGAAGTGTTATGAAGCATTGGTAGACTTTGAAAACTAGCTTTTTTGGGGGGTTGAAGTGGCTAAGAATTGAGAAACTGGAATTGAAAGTAGAGGGAACAAACTTTGAATCTCAACATAAAATGGTATTTCTAATTTTAAGCAATTTTGTGACACTATGAGATTGCTCATGTGTGCGTACACGCACCCGTACACATGCGGTGTTTGTGTTGACACAAAATTCGGACAACACGAACTTTTTTGGGATCTATGTATTATGCCATCAGCCCAAGGTCGGTGGGATGGTACTTGGGTAGGTCTCTCCCCAATCCAAGTTGAAAATGGGCCAACTCCTTATTCCTAGCCTGTTTGAGTTGCACCCCTAGCTTGGGTTGATTTATTCTGGCCTTAATTTGTATAGAAAATAATATAGAAGCAGTGAAGGTCTACACACTGTTGGTAGAAGCGTGACCAATCTTGTGTATGGTTTCAATTTTTCATGTTTCATTATATCAAAGTAAAATGATATTCCTTTGATTCCTATTCAGGTTTAATTATCGACATATGGCCAATACTTTATCCTTATACAGGTAAGCAAGCATGCTTCAGAATCTTTGTTGTATGTTTATTTGAAATATTTTCTTTATCTTGTCTAGTTTTTGCAATTTAAAGATTGTTTTCTGTGTTTTATATTCAGAACGGTAAAACGGCTAGGGATACCTGATGAGAGGATAATACTTATGTTGGCTGATGATATGGCTTGCAACGCTCGGAATAAGTACCCTGCCCAAGTCTTCAACAATGAAAACCACAGGCTTAACTTGTATGGAGATAATGTTGAGGTGAGTTCAGTTTTCATACTCAGACCTTTTAGTCACACTGCAGTTGTATTTAACTTTGTGCCCATTAGCCATCCAAGGACATCGACATTCAATACAGTGGATTTGTTTTTTTCAATTAAGTTTCATATTGAGAACCATTTGATGATTTCATTTCATATTAGTGGTGGAAAATTTATATTTGGATGGAAAGCGGTATCACTGAAGACATCTTCAATTTATGTATCCTTTACTTTGAAAACCTAGTATCTACCATTCTAAATAGATTTTGGATTTTCGCCTGGAATTTTATGTATTGGTAAAAAGCTTAGTTACAAAGATTAAGAATGCAGTTTTGAGTTGGGGAGCAACCCCTTCGTTCAAAATATTTCAAACATTAGGAGTGTGTCCAGCTGATCCTCCCTGCACTACTTAAGCAACACCAACATTGAATAATGACCTTTTTGACCAAAACTCTTTTGAGGGCTTCTGGGCTTCATAGCACTTTTATAGAAATGGATGTTTAGAAGCATGATCAAATTGCTTAGTTTGTGCAATGTCTTTTAATGCAAGGTATTGTTTTCGATGCATGATAACCACTGACAGCATTTCTTTTGAGGCACTATATATAGAAATGAATGTTTAGAAGCATGATAATACTGACAGAATTTCTTTCGATATAGGTGCATTTGATTGTTAGCAATAAACCTTGATGTTATTAAACACTTAACAACTATGCTCTGTACCATATCTTTAATTTCTCATTAGTTGTCATTTAATAACTGAACTATTGTACTAAATGATCTCATCTTTTGCCATATTTGTTGTTAAAATTGTCACGTATCCTTTACTGTTCATCGTTCTTTGGGTGCAACCACAAGGCTTTGGCTGATATTAAAAGCTATGCTGATTTTCCAAGTTTCACGTGTATTTAAATTTGGAGTATTTGCAAGGTCTACTTTGAGCTGCTTGGGGAAATTTAAAAATAATATTTAACAATGGCTGAATGAGAAGATTGCACTTCATCCCCACTACACGCCTTGTTCATTTAGTTTATCAGCTCAATGCGTAATATACACAATCAGACGAAGACACACATATAAGCAAAGTTGACATGGCTATGTTGTTATGTGTAGAGTTTTTTTTTACCGTAGCCCATTCAGGATAAGGCTCTGATTTTTTTGAGTTCTAATATGTCAGGTAGATTATAGAGGTTATGAAGTGAATGTTGAAAATTTTTTGCGAGTCTTAACGGGGCGTCATGAAACTGCTGTTCCAAGATCAAAACGTCTTCTGAGTGATGAAGGAAGCCACATACTTCTATATATGACAGGACATGGAGGGGATGAGTTCCTCAAATTTCAGGACTCAGAGGAGCTTCAAAGTCATGATTTAGCTGATGCAGTGAAACAAATGAAAGAAAAGCACAGGTAAGCATAAGGCTTACTTGGGTACATGTTGTTTTTCACTCTTGTAATATTTGTATTCAGTTTACTCTGGTTTGAGGGACAGTGTTGTCCAATTTTCATGACTCTGTAAATGCCTTTTTTGTCTTGGAATCCTATAAAGAATTCACGATCAATTGAAACTTAGTATAGGCTCTTAGACATGTGTTATGGTTCTTTTCAAAAGTGTCTGCCAGTGATATACAACTTAGGATGGTCTATTAGACACACAAATGTTGTGTTATATTTCTGTTTAAAATTCTGGAATTTTTTGATGATGGGTTTCTTGTTCAATATATCTTGTAATAGTGTTGGGACTTGGTTAGTTTATTGATATTTCCTAAGCAATCACCTCATTTTTTTGTTGATTATGTTCACATTTCAGATTTAAGGAGCTGTTGATTATGGTAGATACTTGCCAAGCTGCCACTCTCTTTTCTCAGGTTTGAAATGCTTTTACGAATGGCACAGTTATACTAAAAATAATATTCAATGAACTCCCAGTTAAGTATCTGGTTCCATTTTAGGGTTGCAAGTCACCTGAATCATTTAAGAGAGATCGAAAACCTGTTGACCATGTATACCTGTATCTTGTCCACAATAGTTGAGGCTTATTTGGAAGTTGTCTGTGGCCGTACTCTGCTATCTAGAACACCAACATTACATTATCTGAAGTCAATCATAAAGCTGGTTCACTTTTGCTTAGCTAACTGGACTTGGATTTCCTGAATGGTCCCCTATGAATTATGGGCACTTATGCAATACATGGACATGGCACAGAAACTATGGCACAAAATTTTAGAAGTTGGACATTGAAATAGCAGGGAGACGACAAAACATCCTCTGTGATGGATAGACTTGTGTCATATAGATCAAAATTATTTCATAAGAAGCAAGCTGATATTCTATGGCTTTTTCTGGCACAACTTTTACTTGTAAATCATAATATCCTATGATTGTGCATGTTGCATGGACAAAGATAAGACAAGGATAAAACATATATATATATTTTTTTGTGTGTGTGTGTGTCCATTATGACGTGTAGGCATATTTTGTGCACAAGCTAAATGAGAGGCATTTTTTTTTATCAGTAAATGTAATTGTATTGATAAAAAAAGTGATTCACAAAAGAGACCAGGGTTCCCCCTATACATGTTGACAGATTACGAAAGAAAGACAAAATGCATCAAATGCACCAACAAGCCTAAGCAAATGACAAAGGATGTAAGCATTCTGCAAAGACAGATTGATAGCCCTCCTATGAACAAGAACAACACCAATTGCACCTATATTCATATCTACTAGGACCAGTCTATCTCAATCAGGCCCATGAACACAGTTTTGGTCTTCAAAGATCACTTCTGGGCTATGAAGCATGGATACGGATATGGGATATAGATATGATACGATACGGATACGAAAATACGACAAAACCTAAAAAAAAAAGATAGGGGTATGACTAAGATACGTCCATAAAATATATATTTTTTTAAAATTTTATTATTATATTTAATGTAATAATTATGATTTATAAAGTGAATTACACATCAATCAAAAATATATAATAATAACTAACCATTCTATCAAAAATATATAATCACATCAATCCAGTAGTTCAAAAAAACCCTAATTCAAGGCCCCCCCCAAAAAAACCCTAGTTCAGCACTATATGTGTAATACTGTAATTTGTTCTCCAAATTGCTCAAAAAAAAACCCCTAATTGCAAACCCTAATTTTTCTGGTTCTATACATTTGCCTAGTTCTGTGAAGATGGTTTTGCTGTAGGATTTAAGGAAGCTGCTAGTGCTCATAACTAAGAGGATAGTGGTACTTGCTGGTTTCCTTTAAAGGAAAAAAAAGTGCTAATCACCGGTAATCAAGGAAGTACGGATACGGACACGGGTGTCGTATCCTATATGATACGGACACGAGGATATGATAAAATTCTAAAATATAGGACATGGGTACTGCGAGGATATAGCTAATTAAAATAATTTAATATATTTTTATATATATAATAACATTAATAATAAAATTGAGTAATTAATTAATATTTTATAATTGGAGAAAATGAACTAATATTAAATTTGATTAGTGGGCTAATATATTATGGGCAGTGGGCTGAACCAAATTGGGTAGTGGGTGACAACTAATAAAGTATGATTGTAATTTAACATAAAATATAAGAAGTCTAAGACTTACTTATAAATTGTAATTTAGCAATTAGGGTAAAGAAAAAAGGAAAATAAAATAACAGGGGTTGAAAAGTAATTAGGGAAAATCCTTACTGAAAAAAAAAGAAAAAGAAAAAAACATGACTTTGTTGCTTTTCAGCAACTAGGGCACGCAACAGGCGCGATAGAAATTGCAAAGGAGTGATAGAAATGACAGAGATCTTAAGCAAGAGAGAGAGTGGTCGAAGAGGAGATCTGAAGACGACATACCTGCTCGAAGAGGAGGTGATCTTTGGCTGTGGCAGTGGCTGATCAGGTATCGTCTTCTTTGCCTCTTTTTTTTTTGGTTTCAATATAGATCCATGGCCATGGGCCATATCCCACCGTATCACCCCCGTATCCATCGACAACAAATGCTTCTTCACTGTTTAGGACACTTGTGGCAGTGTCGGACACGTGTCCGGCCATGTCCCATGCGTATCCGTGTCGGACACGTGTCTGACACCTCCACGTCGACCCTTGAGGACTATCCGTGCTTCCTAGTTGGTAAATGGTAAGGCAAAAGAGAGGATAGAGAAAGAGAGAGGAGAGAGAGAGGAGAGGGAGCTTACCCGATATGCCTGGGGAGAGAGAGAGCAGACTTGTCGGCGTCAATGTTGGAGGAGAGAGAGCAACTCAATTGCCTGGACAGAGAGAGAGCATTTCGGTGTCTTCGATCAACTGATTGGGGGTGGGCTGTCTGTCGAATAAGTTAGGGTTTTCTTCTTCTGTTTTTGCAAATAAGGGCCCAAACATCTTTGCTCCGGTGCCCCTATTCTTTTTAAAAAATTTAAGTAATACCCCGCTGTGTCCTAGCCTCTAAGGATTGCTTCATTCGTTAAGCATTAAGTGAATTGCCCCTTAAATGGTGCAGCCCATGCAACTCTCATCCCAGGTTTTACCCCTCCCCAGCACCTCACATTTCTGAATAATGGTAGACTAGACACAAAGCATAAATGAGCGGTAAAAGAAAAGGTGATCATGGGATTCAATTCTCTCTCTCTCTCTCTCTCCTTCTAAACCATTCTGTCTTGAGTGCTCAACCTATGTAGGATAAATGCATTTCTAGGAATCAACTTGGAAAACAAAATAGTGACATGCCATTCAACCTTAGCCTTGGAAGTGCTTAATCCTTCCCAAGCTGTTTTAGTGTTGAAGTGACCAGCCAGGACACTATGCGTGACATGCCATTCAACCTTATTAGCCTTGGGAGTCCTTAAGGGATTGTTGTTTATGTCTTGGTAAATTCTCCAAAATGCATCATTCGCATGTCCAAATCAAGGATTTATGTTTGAATCATAACACGTCCCAGAAGTGTAGCCACGTGTCTGGATGTATCTGAGAGTTATTGATGTCTGAAATGGTCACCGTTCTTTCCATGAAGCATATGTGTTTGTTACGTTAATCATATTTGTAAAAAAAATTTACTGGTGCTAGAGTTGGGCCAGGCAATACCTGAGTGTGAAGACATTATGTCTTACCCAAACTCAAAGGAAACCCAATTACCAGACAAGTAAATGAATGATACTGGGTTGGTTAAGACTCAATGAATTTACTCGTTCAAGAACAAAGAAATATTCAGAGATTTTGAAATTTTATTGGGTTTTTCCTTGAAATCTTAGATCTTATGCGCAATAACGTAGAACTACTTTAGTTCGTTATGTGTGTATGTTGGTAGAATTATGTAGTTCATAATATGCT
Source organism: Ilex aquifolium (assembly GCA_951799425.1). Classification (NCBI taxonomy): domain Eukaryota; kingdom Viridiplantae; phylum Streptophyta; class Magnoliopsida; order Aquifoliales; family Aquifoliaceae; genus Ilex; species Ilex aquifolium. Next base: position 31,554,967 of record OX637391.1, read on the forward strand.
GATCAAAACATTATGTAGTTCATAAGATGGCACCTCATGGTCGGAAAAATTAGATCAACTTGTTTGAATTGGTGAACTTGGGATTTTAAAATCAAATGGCTGAGATGTGAATTTTGTGGTTTCTTTTTCTTTAATTTTGGATTTTGTTTGCCAATGTATTGGACCTAACTGGACTAAAAAATAGCAATTCCTTCAGCTTGCAACAGAAAAATTGCTTCAATAATGATGCAGTTGAGTTATCAAGGAAGGAATTTTTTTATTTATTTTCATCATGTTTCCAGAATATTTCCAAAACATTAACAAAACGTTTCCGGTTCGAAGTGGATTGAAACTATTCACAGAAACAAAATTTTGATCCTTGTTATCAAATTGTCATCATTCTAGATTTCGATATACCATTGCCTTCTTCTGATGAGTTGGATTTGTTTCAGAGAAGTTATTATCAATGCTGCTAGTGATGATGTAGTTGTTTTGACATCAGATAGGTTTATTGTATAACTCTCACTCTCTGTAATTATATTTAATTATCTTCTTTACTACTGATTTGGGTGCGCAACGGAAAAAGGAGGGAAAGTGATCAATTTCTTTGATTGTTTTAAAGATAAGGCGATACTATAGATTAGAAGTGAAGGCCCTCACAATAAACTGCGGTAAAAACATAGCTTATCAAAACTGCAATAAAAATCTAGTAAATTGTATGCCAGCCAAAGATTCTGACACTCTTAAGTGCACCTGATAATTTGAATTTGTTCTTATTGATTCCACCAAGGAGAATATCATTGACGTATAATAAAGGTGGTGATGTCTCACTATTTTTCTAAATTACACACCTTAATTACACCTTTTCATGCAACCTTTACCATCAAATTGTTAGCCAGTGGGGATAATAACAAATCATCCTGTCTGAGTCCCATAGGACATCTGCAGAAGCCAGGCGAATGCTTTTTAACTTAATTGGAGAGTTCATCATTAAAGTACCTTTCATTCACTTTTTGAAACTTCCTTTCTAGTTTTACCTTTGTGTGGTCATGTTTATAAATCCTTCTAGTCCTTGATGTTCAAGCTAGACAACCATCGTACATGTGGAATTTTTCCACTGTTTTCATTGCATTTTGCATGTGGAAGAGCCTCTTTGTTTAGGAATTAATCAGTCGGATTTGTGCCTCCTTTCTTGTTATGGAAATGTGAAGTATGCTTTCCTGAGGAATAATTTGATGTGCAAGGGAATATTTTCCTCATCTTGCAGCTTCATTCACCTGGTGTCTTGGCTGTTGGAAGTAGCATGAAAGGAGAAAATTCTTATTCGCATCACTTGGATTCTGATGTAAGTGTGGATTTACTGACAGTGTAACTGTATATTTTGCACACGGTCAAGTGGTTGACTATTCATATGCCTACAGAATGCTTTTTCGTTTGACACTTATTTCCTCCATTCACTCTCAGGAGTTTGGATACTATATCTCCTACTAAAATTGTTTCTTTGACATAGGTTGGTGTCTCTGTTGTAGATCGTTTCACATTTTATACCCTTGCTTTCTTTGAGCGGCTAAATATGTACGACAATGCTTCATTGAGCAGGTATGGGGTAAATAAAACCTCAAAAATTGTTTGGCTTCAGTTATGTTCACTGCTGTTTTTACTCTTTAATTTTGGAAGACGTGCATAAAGTTACTTTTTACATTGGGCACATCTGTGGTATCTTTGGCTGGAATTCAGGTAGTTTGGGATTTTGCCTAAAGCTGTAACCAAACCAATATTCAGCCTGGACTCAAGTTGAAATGAACTTTGTGATACTGTATCAATCTCAGGCTGCTCAGACTAGATTCTATTTGACTGGTGTGTTGAATTAAATTCAACACTTAGAATATCCATTTAGCTATTCATTTATCGTTTTATCTGATAAAGTGAGTACTGGATCCAGACAAGTGATTAAAGTTTGGAAGTGGAAGAGATGTTTTTTTATTAGGGGGAGGGGATAAAAGACTTTTTTTTTTTTTGGTGAAGGGGGAGGGGAGGTATTACTTTTTCGGATTGAATGTGCACCTTCTGGGATAGGCCAAGGATCTTAATTCTCATTGAGATATAGTGGAACATTTAAACAAACTGGAAAGAGAGGTGATGCTGGAAGGTGCCACAGCTTGGTTTAGGACTTAGTAAGAGTGGCTGGTGAATTTAATGTGAGTACATTTGGGAATGAAAATTTTAGAAAAATGAAGGTTCATATGACACCTTTACTTCTTCTTAAAGATCCAATCACCAGTTAAAAAAGATGAGAAAACACTTACCTGATTCATAGGTTGTAACATATATGCACATCAGATCAGCTCGGAAATAGAAACGTTTCCTCCATGTTCAAAAACATCTCGGAAACAAAATGGAAACATAAGAAAGTTCAGAAATTTGTTTCCAAAACATTGGTTGTAACATCCTGAAACAAATCAAGCATTTATGAACTGCAGTCACCTAAACAGAGCAGTTTATGTGACCCTTATTGACCTTTCAATGCATCTCTGTGCCTTTAAGGCCTTTTATTCCACTGTAAATGTATATTCTATTTAAAGTATGTGGTAATCTTGGGTGCTCTCCGCAGGTTTCCGGTGGAAAATAGCACCTTTTTTGGAATTAATATTTCTGTTCCATCAGTCATTGCAATGACGACATGCATAGTTGAAGATTTCTTGTGCACATTGGCCTGCTAGTTGATATTTTTTCTCTTACTGGACCATAAATCTTAATCTTTGATTATCATGGATTATAATTTTTGTATTGTTCTCCGTATTTTACAGCCTTTTCAGTTCATATAATCCAAATTTGTTGATGTCAAATGCTTACTACCGAACAAATCTATACCAACGGCAGTTGGAGGAGGTACACAAGTTTTAGATCCACTGTGGGTATTGTTGTTCTCATTTCTGTGTTGAGTTATTTCTTGGTTATTGTAACACCATTCTCCCCCCTCAGCTCCAAAAAAATAAAAAGAGGATAGAAAGGCCTTGGTGAAAAGTAAGCAAAAAGAGAGGAAAATGGGTCATTAATTTCAAAAATTACTTTGTCAAAACACGCCATCTTATGTCACATGTCATGTCAGAGACAAGAGCTTGGATAACTTTTTTGGTTTTACTGGAGTTGTGTAGGAAGGAAATACTGTGGGACTCTATTTTTGTTCTTTCTAAGATTGCATTTCTGGTTGTAAACTTTTTAATGAACAGCAGCTAACGGATTTTGGCCTTGTAACATATGCTGCAAATTAGGAAATTAAGGAAATCAGTTTTTTAGAATTACCTTGAAGGGATTTTTTTTAAGGATAGGGGAGGGGTGACTTGGGGGAGAAAAAGAAAGGAAACAAAAATCGAACCTCAATCAACAGAGTCCATGGGTTGGTTTCCACATGCCACAGCGAAGATGCAGCTTATCTTATGCTATGTTAAACACGGCTTGATCATATGTCATAGCCTCATGGGTTCAGCTCTTGCAAAGCACCTGAAAACTTCTAATTGAAAAGAATGATCATAGTGGATAAAACCTTCTCTAATTTAGCTCTTTCTCCCCTTCTCATTAGGTACCTGTAACGAACTTCTTTGGTTCAGTTATGGAAACAATTCACACTGATTCAGCTTATAGAGCCCTCTCAGGCAAAGATTCCACCAGGGCTAAAATCAAAACTTCATTGGATCCATCTGCTGTCCAGGACTTGCAAAGAACATTAGTAAGTTCTACTGTTCAGAAGCGAATTGGTGACTCAAACTCAAGGGTGAGTACTGTTTCCTACCCAAAACAAATGTTCTCCCAAAATCTTTTTTGGGTCATCCACAAAGCTTTGTTCTCTGAATATGGTACTAAAGGGGAAAAGTACTGCATGGTGCAGGATCAACAGGCCACTTGTCCTTTTACACATGCCTGGGTTACTATAAAGGAAATGATAGGAAAATTTGAAGATGTTGATAGTTTGGTAAACTATGGTTTAGTAATGATGTTACTGCTTGTGGCAGCTTCCACCCGGCTATCATGGTGAAGGTAAGAAGCAACTTCCTTTTATTCTGTTTTTCTATCTTGCAAAAATATTCTGCATGTTTACACAAACAAGTAAAGATATAATTTACATGCCATGTTTACCATAGATTTCTTAAGTTTATCTGGTCAGATTAATCACATGTATTCAATCTTCCCTTATTGTGCTGAGGGTTTGCTTTGATTTATGTATGAAAGAAGAAAACAGGTGGTATAATACTTCCCTGTTTCCAAACTCTCTCATTCTACAATTCAACTTTTAATATTTTCATGCTCTCTCTCACTCACTCCCTCTCTCTCCCTATATATGCACACACACACACACACATATAGGGACAGAAGGCTATTTCCTCCTCCCCAAGCCTCAAAAATTAAATTTTTTGCCACTTAATTTTACTTAACATTTATTTTCCCCCGAAGTTTCTGGCTCTGTTACTGTGTATATCAGCTATAAAAGACATAGAAGCTTACAAGGATCGCAACTTGGATCTGTTTTAATCGGTATACCTCTCCTAGTATTATATTGTACTCTGTTTTGTTTTTGTGACTCTATTTTTGTGCTGACTTTCCATTCCATTCTTGTATACAACTGTTTTGGAAAATGTGGTTGGACCATTTTATCCTTAACCATCTAACAATGCCATTGGACTTTGTTGTGGTTTTTCATTTTAACCTGCAGTCTTCTGAAATCAAAGTATGTTCAATACCAGTAATTTATTATGTTCAATATCAGGTTATCTGATCTGATGAATTTGATTTTATGTTCTGTGCTGGTCTATTATTTCATTTGATCCTTTTTTTATATTCTTGGTCTGTTGCATATGTTTTTTGCCTTATATAAATGTATCGCAGAAACCAACTGAAGCTCCAAAGATCTGTGGTGTTAAGCAAAACCAGAGAAACCTTCAATCACTAAGCAGGCCAGCAAGGCAGATTGTCAATATCTTACTGGATTAGAGCTCAATCAGCCCATACCCATTGCCAAACTTCATTTCGAGATCAAGCGCAGTCAATTGTATGGTACCTTATCTTTTGGCCTGTCATAAGGTGTTTTGAGTTGGACTGATTTTTTATGAGGTTATGTAATCCCTCTGTAGTTGGGTAGAATTATATTTGGCTGTCCTTGTCGACATATAACTTCATAGTTGTATCATATGCTGGAATTTCTCGATGTTTAATCGTTCATTTTAGACAATCTCAAATACTCTTGTAGGGTTAGACAGCTGACTAGCTTTACATCATCTTGTCTTGGTAAAACTTCAAATGCGTGTTAGAGCTGCGGGCAAAGCTGAAATATCGTGCCTGAGAAAATTTCTATCAAAGCTTGTGATTCCCTCCCGGAGGAGACTGAAAACAAATACAAGTGAAAGATTTGTACAGCCAGGGACATCACAGGTGGCTCAAAATGCAGATGAGGATATTGCACTACTATATTAGAAAGATTGCCATGAGAAATGTATGGTGGTGGACTGGAGTAAATATTTGATACAATGGTGATACATCATCATCACTGATAGAGATATCATCATTGAATAATAAACCCATTGAATGAACTGGGGAACCTCATATATGCCTCTATGATGGTTATTAGCTAAGGATGTGGTGTTTACGGAATTGTCGATGATGATATGGTATTACTAATCTAACGACTATTTACTCAGCTGATTGGGATGTAGCTGGCTTGCTAACTTCTGAATAATGGTTGGGTGCTGGTGTTGATCAGCCATAAGATCTTGCAAATGAATGGTGCTAAATGTTATGGTGAGAGAAGTCTTCCTCTTAAGACTTTGGTTGTCGTATTATTATAAATAGATGGATTGGATAAAGTAATTCAGTCTAATACAATAAATATGGAGAAAATACAAGATTTAATAAGATATTAGAATAATACGTAATTTTATCTAGTATTTGACAATACACAACATAAACGTTGGATTGTAGTTATTTAATCAATTCGGTTGTTTGGTTAGAGAATTATTTCATCGTATTAATATTGAATTAACAAAAATATATGTTTGAAGTGTTTGTTATGTTGATGACAACTTGGTTTTATCAGTTGGGGGGGGGGGGGGGAGTTATAATAGTAAATGTGTACAATAATACATTTGAGTTGGATTATAATACCACTTCTCCTGGTGATATTAAAATACCTCCATAATATAGGTCTATGCTATTAAAAATATATGATAAGTATACGGTTAGTATATGTTTTTGAAATTAATACGGAATTAAGTTTATCTACTAAACAAAGTATTAGACCTAAAGGAATTGGCGGAATAAGATTTGATAACTTTGATGAATGGGGAGCTAGCCTTTGAGAGTTAAAAACTCTCTTTGATATGAAAGTAGTAGAGTTGATATTTCCCCTCAATGAGTTTTCTTTCAATTGGGTGTTTTCTGGTGTGTTCTCTCTGTATCTAGAGAGCCTTATTTATAGTGGAGGATTTAACTAACCGTTACCACTCACCATAATATTCTCAATTCCACCAATATTTCCTCAACTCTCTACAGTCAAAGAAGGCTAAAAAATACTCAAAGTAGGATTGTATAGTCTTTCACTAATTGATGGGTCTCTCTAGCCAAGTCACTTATACTGACTAGAAAAGATCCAATCCAAACATTCAATTGGATCAATGTGATATATATGTATGCATGTACCATTATAAAATAATATTTAATACATAATAATTGCACAAAAAATGCATCTATGATATATGTCATGAATAATACAATATTTAACCAACATGTTGAGGTTTTATATATTCTAGATTTGACAACCAACAGTGGCTTAATTAATATCGGGAGATTTTAGCCACATATTCCAACATCTTCCACTTGACTACAAGCCCGAGATGTTCATTCATAACTTAAACCCATAGCAACGACATGTCATTTAAATTCTTCAGTTCCAATAGGTTTTGTCAATGTGTTTGCAACTATATATTTTGAATAAAGATAATCAATTGTAATGTGCTATTTTTGTATTATATCACTTATATAGTGATATTGTAACTCAATATGCTTACTTTTGAGCCCAATTTTTCCATTTTAATGGTTTTTGTCGTAGCCTCATTATCAGAAAAATATGAATAGACATATTATTTACACAGATAAGCTTTAAATCAGTTAAAAATCATTTCAACCATACGCCCTTAGAAACAACAACACTACAAGCAATATATTCAGCTGCCATAGTACTTTTAGCATGTGGTGGATTTTTTTATCATCAATATCACCAGCAAAATCAGCATCACAATAACTATTAACATATATATCATCAGTTTGATATGTTAATGAAAAATCTAATGTATCTTATATGTATCTAAGTACACGTTTTACAACTAACCAATGAGGTATACCCAGATTACTTTGATATCGACTAATCAAACCAACAACATAGCAAAGATTCGGGCTAGTGCACAACATAACATACATAAGACTACCAACAACTTTCGCGTAAGGTTTAGATTTTATTTCTTGTATTTCTTCTTCAGTTTTAGGAGCCATATTCTTAGACAACTTTGTTCCTTTGTAAATGGGTGATTCAATAGATTTATAAGAATCCATTTTGAATTTCTTTAAAATATTTTCCAAATAAGATTTTTGAGATGAACTTAATTTTCTTTGCTTTCTATCTTTAGAAATTTTGATTCCAAGTACATAATATGCTTCACCATATCTTCCATTTCAAACTTGGTATTTAACCAATCTTGTAGTTCTAAGATTCTATTTATATCATTTCTGACAAGTAAAATATCATTCACATACAAGAAAAAAAATAATATAATAACTTATACTATTCCTAGTATATATATAATGATCAGAGTTATTTGGAACAAAATCATAAGATATAATTGCATTATGAAAAGTATGATACCATTGCCTTGATGATTGTTTTAAGCCATATAAGAACTTATTCAATTTGTACACCTTATCTTCTTTACCTTCAACTTGATATCCTACGGTTGATACATATAAATTTCTTCTTTAAGTTCATAATTAAGAAAAACAGTCTTAACGTCCATTTGATGTAACTCTAGGTCGAAGTATGCAACTAAGGACATTAATATTCTTATTGAGGTAAACCTGACTATGGGATAATAGGTTTCATCATAATCTATTCCTTCCTTTTGTGTGTGTCCCTTAGCCACTAGTTTAGCTTTATATTTATCTATGGATTCATCCGATTTAAATTTCTTTTTAAAGACCATTTATACCCAATTGCTTTTTCCTCTTTTGGAAAGTCAACTAGCTCCCAAACTTTATTTTTCTCTATAGATTTTATTTCTTCTTTAATTGCTTTTCTCCATTTTAAATGATCTATTGAATTTATAGCATCATTAAAATTAATAGGATCATTTAGAATTTCTTCACTATTAAATGCATAATAATCTTTTAAGTAGATAGGTGGATGTTTTTCCCTTTGTATTCTAGTTAAAGTATCCTTGAGTGGAGGCTTTGTTATTATTTGATCTTGTGGTTGTATATTTTCATTTTGCTTAGTAATTTCAAAAAGTTCAACCATTTTCTCAATTTTATCTAAGTCATCTTCAAAGAAAAATGCTTCTCTATTTTCGATGACTCCCATTGATCCATCATTATGGTGAATTACAAATCTATAGCCAATAGAATTTTCACAAAATCCAATAAAAATACATTTTATTGATTTATGATCTAATTTTCCTCTTTTAGGTCCTAAAATTTTAACATAAGCCGAACTACCTCAAACTTTTAAGTGAGAAAGACTTGGTTTTGTACCCCTCTAAATTTCATATGGTGTCATTTCTATTGTTCTAGAGGGTACTCTATTAAGAATATAAATGGCGGTAGAAATAACCTCACCATAAAATGTTAAGTGTGCATAAATAAGCATTGATCTAACAATGTCAAGAAGTGTTCTATTTCTCCTTTCGGTTACACCGTTTTGTTGAGGTGTATAAAAAATTGTTAATTGATGTATTATTCCATTTTCTTTACAAAAAGATTAAAAAATTTTAGCCATGTATTCACCACCTCGATCCGTCCTTAATATTTTAATTTTTCTACCTAGTTGATTTTTTACTTCCATCTTAAATTCAATAAATTTTTGTAAGACATCCGATCTATTCTTTAGTAAATATCTTGAATAGTCATCGGTGAAAGTAATAAAATATTTCGTACCACAATGAGTTTTAACATTTGGAGGACCACAAATATCCGAATGAATTAAGTCTAGCGAATCTTTAGCTCTTTCTAATTTTTCAAATGGCTTTCTAGTTATTTTTCCACTTATACAAAATTCACTTTGTTTCAAGTCAATATCTAAATCTAGAATCAATCCAATGTTAACCATCTTTTTCATTTTATTATAATTAATCTGATCTAGTCTCATATGCCATAAAATAGAATCAACATTAACATCACAAGAGACATCGATAAGCAGAGAAGAACCAATTTTATTATTGTCACTATGTGCCAACCCAAAATCCGGGTGTCAGTAATTACCCGGTTGATCACCTATCAACCCGCGGAATATCCGTGGATACCTTGTAATTCGATACCACACCATTATGCCCCATTTACCGGGATCCATAACTTAACAAAATTTGGGCAGAGTCTCCTTTGTACGGGGAGCTCTACCCAAAACGCAACCTGTGCAATCATACAACATTGACCACACCGGGTCCATTCATCCATACTCAATTGCATAGTATCAAATACTACCATAATCACCATCACTACGTACATTCATTCACAAAAGAATAAATGTCCCAAAAGAGTCCCATGTACATGCCTTTTTAAAATATAAACAAGTTTTTGTTACAAAAATTATACAAGGCCAAAAGTAAACTTATACAAGGGACTGCAAAGTCAAAATAAGAGCCACATACCGGCTCTGTCGTCAAAGCGGGCCCATGGCCTCGCCTTCGGTGGACGCCTGGGCGATACCTGAAAAATGTTCCCATAAAGGGTAAGCCAACGCTATCATCTTCCATTACTAGAGTGAAAGAGGTTTAGAGTCTATGGTGTAGCTTAGGCTCTGATGACCGTCACACACTAGCAACATTCAAACGGTAAAGACCATCACCTTTAGTCTCCCATGCAAGAATACGCCCATGTGTACCAATAGAAACCTTAGAAGACTGAAAACAGACTTCAAAGCCCTTATCATCTAAACGTGACACAAACAAGAGATTGCATCGCATGTTGGGCGCATAAAGTAGATCAGTCAATAGAAGGTTGTTTTGCCCAGGCAACGAAATTCTCACAATGTCAATTCTGAGCACATCATAGTAAGTATTATTTCCCATATATAACTTGTGGTCGCCGGTTTTCACTTCCTTCATTTCAATAAGATTATCTCTAATTTTAGCCACAAGTTGAGAAGAGGCAAAATTAACCCACCAAGCAAGAGAGTCACAATCTTCAAGAAGCGACTCAGAAACCACACTCACAATATCTCTTGATGCTTTAAAATTTTGACCATTATTCTTTTGAGTGCAATTTCTTTTGTAATGCCCGAACTGCCCACAGTTATAACAAGTACCCATTTGTTTTCCCTTAAAATTATTATGTCTCTTGAACTTGTTATATTTTTTATTGTTTCTTTTAAAGTGCTTGTCTTGTCTTGGCTTAAGAAAAGACGAAGTAGTTGACACATTTTTAGATGGGCCACTCATGAAAAATTGGGAAGATGGGACATTAGAAACTAGGTTTGACACATTACTAATTTTTTTTAGCCCTTCCCTCGACCTCAATGCCTAGTCACATAGGTAACTTTGCCATTGTTAGATCTTGGCCAGACATATTCAAAGAAATCACAATGGACTCCCATGAATTAGGAAGACTATGTAAAACAGTAGAAACTTGCATTTTATCAGGAATTGAGTTGCCTAGAGATGCCAACTCTTTAACTATTACCACAAGTTTATTGACATGTTCAACAACAAAATCATCCTCTTTCATAAAAGTGTCATCATATTTTTCAATCAAGAATATATGTGTTAGAGGTAGTACCATAGGCTTGTGTTATAGCATCAAACATAGACTTATCAGTTTCACGTTCCAAAAAAATGACCTCTAAATCGGGTTCTATGAAAGTGAGCAAGATTGACCTAGCCAATTTGTCGTTCTCTATGAATCTTTCGTAAGTGTTTCTAACAGCCTCTCCGACCCTAAGGGGTGGTTCTTTCGGATATGGTGTGTCAATAACATATTCAACTTTATTTTAAAATAGTATGTGATGTATCCTATATTTTCAAGTTGAATAATTTGTACAATTAATTCTCTCGGTATTGCTAAGTTCTCCACTAGTAGCCTTTGACCTCATATTGACAAATTATAGACAAATAAATAATTAGGTAAAATTGGTTAGAACTGACCCGATTAATTTTATTACTGATGTATGGTCTCGAGAGCGCTATGAGTAGACAACAACACCAATTGCTCGAATCTGAAACAACTACGGTATGATTTCTTAGCATATACCGAAACTCAATTACCCACATAAGCTTTACCAATTTGTGAAGAAATTGATCACTTGTTTGAAGGCGTGGCAGTCCAACATGTTGAAGACACCACCAGCAGCAAGGGGGAAAAAAATTGGGCTTCGTCTTGGAACGTGCAATAATAAAGAAGTTCAACTTCAAAAGTTGCTGCAACTTTTGAAGTTGGTAGACTATTTCACCCCCAAAACAAAAGAAACGTGGTTTTTTTTTCTTGTGGAATTTGCTGAAACCAAAGCTTGACAGACAAAAGAAATAGATGATGACTTTCTCTTGGTTTCGTGGAAGAAATGAAAAACCTGAAAATTAAAATTTTGATCAACTAGTACTCTAATACCAATGAAGGAATTGGAGGAATATGATTTGATAACTTTGATAAATTGGAAGCTAGTCTTTGAGAGTTAAAAACTCTCTTTAATATGAAAGCAATAGGGTTGAGATTTCCCATCAATGAGTTTTCTTTCAACTGGGTGTTTTTTGGTGTATTCTCTTTGTATCTAGAGGGCTTTATTTATAGTCGAAGATATATCAGCTTGCCATTACCACTCACCATAATGTCCTCAACTCTACCAATATTTTCTCAACTCTCTATTATCAAAGAAGGCTAAGCCAGTCAACATAAAGAACGATGAGTAGATCCACCAAAGCCATCAACAAATCGAAGATTGAGAATCACGCCAACCCAACCCTCGTCTTCGCCAAATTTATTGAAATTACATCAACCCGACCCTCGCTTGACCAAATCAACCCATCACAAAGAACAATAAGAAGATCCACCAAAGTCATCACCAAATTGAAGATGAGTAATCACGTAAACTCGGCCCTTGTTTTCACTAAATCTATCAAAGTCACTATTAAATCAACAATTGAGAAACACGTTGATCTGAATCTCATCTTCACCAATTCAACTAAGAATCATAGGATTGTGCACGTGATAAGAACACCGAAGAAAGTCAATACCATTTTTCTAATCCAAGGCAAACTAATCAAACGATATAATTGATGATGGGTTCTGTAAACCCCCATGTATTTACAATAATGCATATTGTGAGATTTTCGAAGCTTACTAAGAGGTCAAGAGTTCGAGTGCTATTGAAGACAAGAGTCTTACAATGGAACCAAGACATAATTTTTTTCCAAATCAAATATTTGAATTTAGTCCTCAACTTAATGCATATTAGCTTCCATTCTCATTTTTAGGAGTATATAGCTTGGATATATCCATACACATTAAAAAAAAATGATGCTAAATGAATGGTAAAAAAAGTCCAAGTCAATGTCAACAATGACCCACAATGAAGGAGAACCACACCTTCAAAAGTCTAGAGTTTTGAATTCGATTTAGACATGACCGCAATATGGACCCCCTCTAAATGGCCTCCTTCTTTGCCTTTAAAGTTGTAGGTTCAAACCTCGTCATCTCCCTCCATGTAATAATGTCTGATCAAAAAAATATAGGACTACACATGTGTTCAATTTTAAAAATTATGGCACATGACATGAGATACACTCCAATCCATTTGAGCAACAAAAACATATGCAATCGTATTCCTTGATAATAAGGACTGAAATAAACTAAGGGATCAAATCATGCCACATATTACCATCATTGAGATAAATCATCGATCATCAAAAGATATCCAACAAATCATGAATATCTTCTACAGAAAGTCCAAGTCAAGATCACTGGTCATAGAAATGATTATAGAGAAATCCTATGAAATAATTCTGATGATAAAGGACTCTTCAACCTCATTAGTTAGGTCAGGAATCCGAGTCTCTATGGAGAAAAGACTTCAATAATATATCCAAATCACGGGTAAGGCTAGTATCAATCGTGCCTCCATTAATCTCGACAATCGATTTTGAATTAAATAATATGTAATTATTAATCAAAAAATAATAAAATAATAAAAAATTATAAAATAACAAATTATTTAGTAGCCCATTTTTATTAGTTCAATGCCCTTGAATATGAGAGGCCACTTTTATGCAAAAGCATTTTTTTGAGGGGTTTTGTCTTTCTATAATCTTTTTATATGCCAATTTTTCAAGGGCAGCTTGGATTTTTCTTGAAAAAACAATAGTTGACATTTTTTCAATATATTGTAAAGCCAAAAAAAATTGTAACACTAAGAACATCTCTAACCAAACTCAAATTTGAGTCTAAATTTAATTTAGTATAGAACACTCCAATGGAAAAACTCAAATATCTACTCAAATCTTTTAAAAAATTTCCTTAATGTCCTAAAACTCATTTTTCTATTTTTTCCCACCAAAACATTTTATCGTCTCATTTTCTCGTCTTCATTCCTTCCCCAATATTAAAACAGAAAAAAAATGTGAGATCCCGTGTATTATATAAATATAAATGATATTAACTTTCTAGTATTTTTAAAATGATTAAAATGATAAGAAAAACTTCGAATCGTTGTTAAATGAATAGTCGCGTAAGTTTGAGGCACGAACATATTGACTTTTGGGTTAAATTTAATTTTTGAAGGTGTTTAAGGTTGATAAGGGTAACTAAGTAAATATATTAATTTCTTTAGGTCAAAATAATATTATTATTGAATCTGGGAGGTCCGAAAAAACTTGGAATAGACGTTTAGCTCATATAGCGGTTTGGAGGGGTAAAATAGTAATTTTAGTGTTTCGGGTGTAAATTAACTTTAGTTTTGAGATAAATCATAAAATTAAATATTTTTAGGTTAAAATAATATTAAAAATGAATTCGTAACATCGAAAAAACTTAGTGTAGTCATAGGGATCAAATTGGAATGTTTAGTGGCAAAATCGTAATTTCGGAGAAAAATATATTTTTTTGCCCCATAAACAGTACATTTCGGGATTGCTTGGTTTAAAACCCCAATTTCAGCGTCTTTTCTTCCATTCTTTCATTCCACTCTCACCCAATACCTCTTAGAACCCTAGGAGAAGATAAAGGGAAAGAGAAAAGGGAAGAAGAAGGTCTCTAATGCTTGAGTTTTGCTTGGAAATCCTAGGAACTTGGCTTGAAATTCTTGATTTCTAGGTGAGGTTTTCCTCTCTCTTGCATTTACATTGTGCATCTCATTTATTTTCTTTAGTTAAAGCTTACTATGTGTTTGATGGCAAAATACTTGTTATAAACCTTGATTTATTGTGGAGTATGCCATGAATTGTGAACCTACATGCATAAAAATGATTTTAGTGTTGTGTGTTTGAAACCCTAGTTTGATTTTAGTTATGGGTATTTGATTAAACCTATGATTTGAGGGTTTTGAAGTGTGCTATAATCTTGCACATAATATATATGACTTATTTTCTTGGAATTGGTTGTGTTGCTTTGAAAATACAAATTTTGAGATTTGAGTATACTATATGTTTGATAAAATGTCAAGGTTATGACATGAGTTTTCAAAAGGATTTATGGATATAGAAAATAATGATTTTTGGAAAATGTATGCTCGATATTGACAGGCAGAGGATTAGTAGACGATTGGGGCCTATTGAGTCGGTTGCCAACGCGGCTACTAGTTCTAAGGGGGATTGGTTATGGTAGCGGTTTTTGGTGATTGCCTATGTGGCGTCACAAGTTGTGCCTTACACGTTTTCCTTGAAAAACAAGAAGGGCGATGAGACCCTAGGATGCAAGACCCAAAAGTTTCCCCGGGGATGGTTCATGCGTGAACCGGTGTGATTGATTATACTGTCCGTATGCGAGACATGCATGATATTTGCTATGATGGTTTGACTTTAAATATATAAACATTTAATTTATACTTTGTATATTTCTAATGATGAGGTGTTGGGAGATTTTTATAAATGCTTTACTTATTATCTTGTACCTATATTTAATTATAGAAAGCTTTAATTACTTATTCGTATGGTTTGTGGAATGTTGGTATTTAAAACTTTGTAAATGCTTGGGAAAAAGATTATCCTAATGAGCTGTGGTTGCTCATCCCTTACTAATATTTTCAAAGACTAGCATGCATCCTGGGGCATAGGTGATTGAATGCTTGTGTGAGCTTGGACTAGAAAGAATATCTTTTGGAGCATTTTTGTATTTACCTTTATAACTTATGTAGAAATGTTAGCACTCAAACATTGTGTTTGAAAAGGTTGTCTTGAGGCATTTATGGTGTACACTTGATAATCCCATAGAGGGATTATTATTTTGGGTATTGTAATGTAAAGTTATGACTTTGTGTACTAAGTTATGGTATATGTTGGTATTTGATGTATCCGAGTTTGGGAGGACTTTGTGGGCTTCTAATTGCCACCCCGGATTTAGTTAGATAATATTTTTTATGGAGACATGTTGTGGATGTTTAGTTAGTTTAAATTATGCTATGTTCTTACTGGGATGCTCTTACTAGCTGGTTGGAAGCCCAATTTTCAAATGAAACTTTGCCGAAATTTTTGAAAAATATCAAATATGTTTTGATAAAACTAAATGTTTCATTTCATTCAATTATTATTGTAAACCGGCAAGAGAATTTTGGGTAAATATCTCTTTTTATTAAATCATGCTTTAATGAAAATTGGGGCGTGACAAGAAAAAACTCCTACATATTAAAACATGTTTCTTACAAACTTCACCAATATTTAACCAAAAGAAAAATCAAGAATAGCAACCTCTTTAAGTGGTAGACTCATGAGCTTTTTACCGCCTTTTTAAAATATCTACTTAATATCAACTAATAGTATTTCCTGTCTTCAATTCCATCTAAAGCAACTTCTGTCTAAAGCAATTCCATATGTGAGAGAGAGAGACAGAGAGATATTTTTTTAGAATTGGAGTTTATGAAAGAGAAAAAGGTTAAAGATATATATATATATATATATATAGAGAGAGAGAGAGAGAGAGAGAGAGAGTAAAAGTTACCCTCGAAGAATAGAGGCAGGGAGAAGCGGTGTGGTCGACGGCAATGACAACGACTTTGAAGATAAAGGCGGGAGAGGCAAGAACTTGTTTGGTCCAAAGAGTTTTTTGGATTTGCATAAGATAAAAAGTTACTATTTGAAATTTGATATAGGATTTGAATCTCCTTTAATTTGGGTCCTAAATAAGTTTTACCTTGATTTAATAAAAGTTTGAGTCTAAGGTTGGAGAAGTTTTTTGGGTCATTTTGACTCAAATTTAAATTTGAGTCAGAGTTGGAGATGTTTTAAGGTAATGCTCATTTTATATCTAAAAACTATGAATTACTAACTTAAGTAAGTTTGAAACAAAAATTAATAAGCAAGCATTAGATGGCCACGCACACACACACACATTGTTACACAACTCTGATATTTTCAAAATTGGGGCCCAAATGATACTCACCATCTCAATTGGGAAATACTTTGGCACCTCTTTAACTTCCCATTCATGCCAAGAATGAACTAAATTTGAAAATTCCTGAAGAAAGTCTAAGTCAATGCCACTAGTCATGGAAATTATTCCAGAGAACCCTATGAGATAATTCTGATGATGAGTAGTTTTCAATCATTAGGTGGTCAGGAATCATGAGTCTTTTCAGAGACAAGACTTTAGTAATTTACCCAAAACCATTGAAAGAGGGACAATTCAAGACTTGATCTAAAAATAATATTGGCAGAGAAGTGCAGTCATTCCATGATTGCATCAAGTGGAGTCACACACACACACACACACACACACACACACACACAGATATATATATATATATATATATATATATATATATATATATATATATATTGTTGCACAACTCTAATATTTTTAAAATTGGGGCCCAAATGATACTCACCGTCTCAATTGGGAAATATTTTGGCACCTCTTTAACTTCCCATTCAAGCCAAGAAAGAATTAAAATCGAAAATTCCAGAAGAAAGTCTAAGTCAATGCCACTAGTCATAGAAATTATTCCAGAGAACCCTATGGGATAATTCCGATGATGAGTAGTCTTCAACCTCATTAGGTGGTCAGGAATTATGAGTCTTTTCGGAGACAAGACTTCAATAATTTACCAAAAATCATTGAAAAAAGGACAATTCAGGACTTGATCTAAAAATAATAATGGTAGAGAAGTGGAGTCATTCCTACTATGATTGCCTCAAGTTCTCCATTAGTAATTTGTGCCCAGAAATTTTGGAAACATTTCTTGAAGTAGCTTAGATTTTTTGAGAATATTGGGGACGAGAATGCAGATTGCGCATGCATTGCTTTTGTTTCAAATTTTGAGAATAGATACATGTGAAAAAGGATTAACTTGATAAGCTAGAATACACAACTAATCATTCATTTTCACCAATAAACCACTGGGATATGTGGGGTTCACCGGTCCGTGTCTAAATTAAGTGATATCACTATTACATTAAATATTTATTCAAGGGCGGGTTAAGTGTGTACCAGAGTGCGATATTTTGCAAACATATTGATCAATTTGACCTCATTTTACCATAATTTGATAAATAAGTTTAAAAATATCGTAAATTAGTAAATATGTTTACAAAATTTCATAGGCAAGGAGACCTGGGAGTAGGAGATGGCGGTTTTGGCCCGGCGATACTAAAGAATGAGGGGAAGAAATAATGAGAGAGAGAGAGAGAGAGAGAGAGAGAGAGAGAGAGAGAGAAAGAGAGAGAGAGAGAGAGAGAGAGAATGAGTACTTTAGCATCACCCTTTACAAGTCATTTTAACAAGTTATAATGGTCCAAAACTAGAGATAAAAACTAAAAACAAGCTATCATCAACAGGCTAATGTAAGACCCCTTGATTGCACATAAAAATTCTTGAGTGGTCTAACATTAGCCTGTTGATGACAACTTGTTTTCACCACGTGGATGAAACATCAACAGCTCTCTTGATGCAGTCTCTACGACTGACTAACTAGTAACTATGGGGTACACTTGACTCCATTGCAATGCCCTCCCCAAGTTGAGAAATGTGAATCTCAACACCACTCAAAGATGGCAAAATGACATTGGGCTCATTAACCTCATGTGAGATAATAACTTCATTAAATGTTTCACAATCTAGAGTGGTGGGAGATTCAACATTAATATGCATTTCATTGGGGGGATCATTCTCAATATATTGACTATGCTCAAGGTGTTGTTCTTCATGCATAACAATTATAGCATTAGTCAATGTATCAAGTTGTTGAGTTATTTGGGCATTGAATTCCATTTGGCTTTGCATAAACTCGCCTAATTGGGCATTGAATTCCAATTGGCATTGCATAAACTCGCAAAAAGTATTTTCCAATGCTTGTTCGGTTAAGTCCTCATACGTTGGATAATGACAAAATTCATTTGGTGGTGTGAGATTGGATGGAAAATTATACGGTTCATTCTCCCAACCATAACTCGGATAACTCGGTGAAACATAATGGTTGGGGTAAAAGTTTTCGAATGCAAAGTCTTGAACCGGATAATTTATTTGACACATACAAGAGATGAGCCCAAGGTCATCACAAATCTCACACACATTTTCATAATAAGGGGCATTTGATACATTTTCATAATAATTATAAGATATTATATAAAACAAAATATTTACAAGTTAGACGACATACCTTGGCCCGTGATGAAAATCACAAGACTTACCTTATGCCGTCCCAAAATCACCCTCGAACTCGACGCTTTACCTTCCCCGGCAACGGCGCCAAAATGATTGGTGGAAAAACGTTGTTGTTTCCTAACCGCTTAACATCACCCTCAACTATGTGTATGGCTTATAGGAATGGGGGAGTGTCACTCTCCCTCCGGATGATGCAAGAAGATAGGAAACAACAACAAAATGGATGTGAATGGAAATGTGATGAACAAAATGTATGAAATGAAATGCGTGTGTGGTGAACAAAAGTGCTCCCCAATCGCAAGGAGTCTTTCGTTGTCGTGTGTTTTACTTGGAAAATATTTCAAGGTCGTCTCCTCAGGGAAGGAAAGGGAGTTTTGTGAAAGTGATTTTGCAAAAGTGAAAAGAAAGTGTAAAATCTTGTATTTGTGTTTTGGTGAGTTTTGTTCAAAATGAAAATGCAAGAAAGCAAGTGTTGGCTAATCCAAAGGGTTCATTCCAATGGGAATACCAAATCAACTCAAAGCCTTCCTCCGATTGAGCATGAATGAACGATTGATTCGGGGGAAGCTAGGGACGAGATTGGTGAGTATCTAAGCATAAACCGTGACTAGGCCTACGGAATATCAAAGGCTTACCAACTCATCCACTCTCAACCCCGTCAAACCGAACCATTTGACTCTAAAGGGAGGAATGAAGAAGAGTTGAAAATGGTATTCCTAAGAGGAATTTTCCCTTGGATTAACCAACTTAAATCCTAGTTACTCATATTAAAAATGCAAGACAAGCATAATGTAGATGGACATGGAAGAGAAATGGAGATTTAAAGCATGAAACTTAACTTGAAGCAAGAAATCTAAAGCTATGAAGGAAAATATGCAATACCCATTTTAAGCTAAGAAATGAAGAAAACATGGAAGCAACAATGGTGAAAGCTAAAATGAAAGATTAAACTTGAAATGAACTTGCAGTGAATAGCATTAAATACATTAAATGAAGCTTACCAAGTTCTTACAAAGGATTACAAGTGAAATGGATGGAAGAAATGCAAAAATGAAATTACATTACACTATTCATCTTCTTCCTCAATGGAGCAAAAACTAAGCTTAGGTAGCCAACCTCTATACAAGCTTGTAATGTTCAATATATGCTGTGTGGAGACTTGCCAAAACGTCCAAGAGGCTCCCCCGTAGCTGTGTGTACGAGCTCCCATCAAGAGAGGGCTGAATGGATGGCTTGACAGGCTAGGGAGAGCATAGCTTGGCAGCCCACTTCCCTCCCCCTTCCTTCAATGTTCAAGCCTCAAAAGTCTTCTCCAAGGTGTAAGAGAGACATGGTTGTGTAAGGAATTGTTGGGGGAAACGTGGGAGAATCGATGGTGGGACCCCCAAACAAGTGGGGCTGAGTTGCAGGAGCATCGGGGCTGCTTCAGGGGAGCGTACCGGTACGCATACCGGTACCCCGAACACCAGAAACTTCGGCGTACCGGTACGCGTACCGGTACCCTCTTTTCTGCTCTGGACCACTTTTGGTAGAATCGGCATACCTTTTTATCCAACCGTTGGATTGGGCTGAAATTTTGACACAAAATAGAAGACACCCAGATCTACAACTTTCATGTTTTGCACTTTTTCAAATTATGAGTATATCATGGTAAAAATGGATGAACTCCTAGGCAGTACTTCCAAACGATGTGGCTGCTGATGCCCTTGTTCCCAAGCACCAATGCCTTCTTGATTTCTTCACTTTTAAGCCTCCAATTCTTCATGTATTGTGTCCATGCCTTCACCACACATCCATCAAGGTTGCAATGTCCTAAAATCAATCATTTAAGCTATAAAAGGTTGCAACATCAAAATATCAACATTATAGTTCAAAACGGCTAACTTCTAAGCACTTATATGCAAAAGTTGAGTTGAAATGCTTGCAATGAGGCCATGAAATATGCAAAATTACGCACTCATCAATGAGGGGAAGAAATAATGAGAGAGAGAGAGAGAGAGAGAGAGAGAGAGAGAGAGAGAGAGAGAGAGAGAGAGAGAGAATGAGTACTTTAGCATCACCCTTTACAAGTCATTTTAACAAGTTATAATGGTCCAAAACTAGAGATAAAAACTAAAAACAAGCTATCATCAACAGGCTAATGTAAGACCCCTTGATTGCACATAAAAATTCTCGAGTGGTCTAACATTAGCCTGTTGATGACAACTTGTTTTCACCACGTGGATGAAACATCAACAGCTCTCTTGATGCAGTCTCTACGACTGACTAACTAGTAACTATGGGGTATTGGTCTTCTGTAGTGTCTCACTGAAGATGAGCTAATTCCATGCACTTTCTCTAGCAGCAATGACAATATGAATGTATGCCTGGAAAGTAGCATTCACAAATTGAATATTTCAGGGCCTAAAAGGAACATATCAAGCCTCTTAACTCGAGAATTTTCTCAC
Organism: Ilex aquifolium; assembly: GCA_951799425.1. NCBI lineage: Eukaryota > Viridiplantae > Streptophyta > Magnoliopsida > Aquifoliales > Aquifoliaceae > Ilex > Ilex aquifolium. Next base: position 31,576,440 of record OX637391.1, read on the forward strand.
CCTTGGTCATGTGAATATGCCCCCATCCCGGTTACAGATGGATCAAGTGTGAGCTCTTAGCAACGGAAGAGACACCAATTACAATTCATGTAAATAGGTACCCTAAAATAATTGTGCTCTTTGATGACACAGCTACGCTGGTATTTTCGTTCAAGTTGGAAAAAAACAACCAAAAAAATAAAAAGTAGCGAGTGAAAGAGGACCTTACTTTTCTTTCAGGAGGTAGAGTTGTCATCCATTCCTCTCTTTTTGGAGCCACTTTAACATCTATGTCTGCCAAGGGAACATCATCACCCATCATGGATATACCTGCCAATCGATAGCTTTCTTACATTCACATCCATAGAATCAACTAAAGTGAAAACAACACTACATCAAACTACTAACATAAATTAACTGCCAAAGATACCATGCAGACCTAGTGCAAGGAAATTCAGGCATTCCAAAAGTTCTAAAGACATCAAACAAGTATATCAATCACACAAGTACCTTTAGCCAACAAAAAGAACAAACCCCTCCCCAACACCCCCAAAAAAAAAAGGAAGGAAAAGAGGAAGCAGTTGTGTTAATGTCAATGAATGATGACACCCAGATTTGAAAGAAAATTTTCTGTTATCAACAAGCACAATGGTATTGCTCTATGTCTTTTTTTTTTGCTAGAATGGTATTGCTCTATGTAGTAATTGGTAAAATGTACAAATTGCAGAGAGAAGTACAGAGGCTAGATCCAAAATCCTATTCTGAGATCAGAGAACATTGTTCGTGTCATTTTCCTACCTGTGAAGTGGGTAAGAATTGTAAAGAGAGCTTGTAAACCATATAACATTATTAGGGCTATCCTGAGACAGAGACCTAAACCCTAAACTGCTTCTTTTGTTGTTGCCACTCCTCCTCACGATGGAAGCCCCAACTGGCAGAAATCAGCAGTTACCAAGTAGCCCTAAATCTAGGTCATGGTGAGAGCGCTAATCATGAAATTGTCTAGGAAAACATTTTACATGTCAAAATGTTTATGTATTTATGTTTTACAAATTTCTAATATGCAAAGATGATAAAATCAAAAAAACAAGAGGGAGAAAGAAGGGGGGGAGGCCTAAGGGTGCTCATAATATAAGCCCAGGCTATCTAATATGAGCCATTTCCCAAATACCCCTTACTCCAGCTAGTAGGAAAAGTGCTAATTGTTGGAGTTATAACCTAGTTTATTAGGGTTTTCCTTTTTACCTTCGTTTTACTTTTTTATCCTTATTGTACCTTAATTATTTGACTATATATACGGGGGCTCTACACTTAGTTTGTATCCCCTTTCACTCACATCTATTCCAAGTTGGTATTAGAGCCATACCCTAACCCTAACCCTAACCTTCTCCATCATTCTCACTGGCGATTAACAGCCACCCTTCCACCATCACCAACCAGCATACCAAACTCCGAGCGAACCACTGCCCAGCGAACTGCGAACCAGCAAACACAAACCAAAAACCAATAAACCAGCATAACCGACAACCTACACCGACTGCCCAGGCCACACCGACAGCCAAAGCAAACCAGCAAAACCAATGCCACCGACATACTCCAAGGCCACCCATCGAACCCAGCAGAAAAATACCCACCTGAAAACCTACCCAACAAACACAATAAACCCAAGTCATATTAAATCACCTACCGACAACCAAAATCAGCCAGCCAAATCCACCGACCACCCAACAACCTAGCATCCTACCCACCGACTGCACCCCATAAAAACAACACCGACAACACCCATAAAACCCAGACCGACTGACCCCACCGACCCAAGTCAACCCAAGAAAGTCAAACCAACCAACCCAAGTCAACCCATTGCCCAACCCAGCGACCTACTGCTTTCTAGCAATCCAGCCCACTGTTGGGTCGAGTTTTTTCGTCACAGCTTCGTGTTTGTCTTCGTGCTCCTGATTATTTGGGACCGTAGGATTTTTTAAGAGGGGTTGAATCCTCTTCTTCGTTGATCTGCTCTTGATGTAGTAGATCATTTATTTATACTGGATTTTTGGGCACCGTGACCTGATTATTTGGGAGTTTTCTGGATCTTCTTTCTTTGTCGCTACTGTTTGACTGGAGGTATATTGTTCTCCCTTATTTTATCCCTCTATTTATTTTAGAATTGTTTTTCTGTCACGGGTACCCTAGTATTATTGTTGATATGACTACTACTGATGGACTTGAGACATCTACTGTTAACACCTCTACCGTTGAGACCTCTATTGGTACTTCCACTTTTATGTTTGACCAGTTTACAGTACCTACTGGCACAGTTGCATTACCAGCACTGCCGGACATGATCTCTCAGAAAGTTACGACACAGTTGTTGAATGGCCGTAACTTCGTTGAGTGGTCTCGCTCATTCCAGCTTTTTTTAGGCCATGTAGGGAAGCTTGTTTGGCTGACGGGATCTCACCCAAAGCCAGCTGATGACGACCCTAGATATTCTGCGTGGTTTTCTGAGAACTGTGCCATTCTTGAATGGTTATTTGGCTCGATGGAGCCATATGTTTGCAGGATTCATCAGTTTCATAACTCTGTTTCGAAGCTATGGAGCGCATTATCGGAGATGTATTCTCAGTCAGGACGGGGAGTGCGTGTTTATGAGCTTTCTCAGGAGCTCTCATATGCTCGACAGAGAGATATGACCGTTCAGGATTATTATGGCTATTTGACCCAGCGATGGCTTGAGTATGAGACTCTACGTCATCTTGCTGCTATTCCGAGGATAAAGCCCGAGGGAGCAGCATTCTTGCATACTCGAGAGTAGGAGGATAGGATTCACAAGTTCCTTATGGGGCTTCGTGATGAGTTTGAGGGGTGTCGTTCCCAGATCTTGTCGATGTTGAGAATTCCTTCTCTTTATGAGGTGTATGCGATGATTGAGCAGCATGAGCGCCGCGTTCGTATTGCATCACTTCCAGTTGCGACCTTGACTCCTCCGGTTGATCAGATGGCCCTTGCTGTTGCTGCAGGATCTCGTTCAGGATCCTCAGTCAGTGGTGGACAGCGCTCGGACCAGCGCCATCAGGGTGCCCTAGATCAACGTAGACAAGGGGATTCTTGTCAGTGTGATTATTGTGGCCGACCAGGACATCTTAGGGTTGCTTGCTGGAAGCTCCATCCGGAGCTTAAGTCGCCCCCTCGCGGCCGTACTATTGCTATTGCTGAGGTACCACCACCTACTACCGCTACTCTTGCTACTGCTCCTCCTTGGCAGAGTGATATAGATGCTATCACTTCCCGATTGGATATACTTATGTCCGCTCTGACTTCTCAGAGTCCGACTACTACTGCTGCCACTACTACAGGTATACCTCATGCCTTTCATGCTTGTGCCAGTCCGTCTCCCCTTTGGATGCTAGACTTGGGTGCGAATGGTCACATGATAGGTGAGGCCCATCACTTCACCATTTTTGACGAGCAGTTACATACACAGGTCCAGCTAGTAGATGGGACACATGCCCCTATTGTTAGTAGGGGTATAGTCCGCCTCCCAGATGGCTTTACATTACGTTCTGTGTTTTATGCGCCAAAGTTGGCCATTAATTTATTATCTGTACGTCAGTTAGCCAGAGATTTTTACTGTGCGGTTGTGTTCTTATCTGATTCGTGTTATTTACAGGACCTGAGTACCAGGAGGATTATTATCAGGGGACATGAGAGAGATGTATTGTATTATCTAGGCGATCCACCTCCAGTTTCACCAGTTCCTTCACCTCCATCACCTGCACCTGCGTTGTCATTATCTGTTCCTAACTTGCATGCTAGTATTTTACCTAGTACTTGTCGTTATGTTTTTTCGTCACAAACTGTTCAGTTGTGGCATGACCGTTTTGGACATACAAATTTTAAATATTTATGTATGTTGTTTCCTACTTTGAGCAATGCTTGTGTTGGTGGTAGACTTGATTGTGTTATATGTTCTCTATCGAAACATGTTAAGACCAGTTATATTCCTCGCATGCACTAGTCACCCAAACCATTTGACTTAATACACTCTGATATTTGGGGACCCTCTCCTGTTACTGCTTTGTCAGGTGCTCTATACTATGTGACATTTATAGATGACCATACCCGTTGTAGTTGGGTCTACCTTTTGCATAGGAAGTCTGATGTACTCCCTGTCATCACTCAGTTTCTCCAGATGATTAAGACACAATTTGATGTCATTGTTCGTGCTCTTCGTTCGGATAATGCCAAAGAATATGTGTCTGTTGTCTTAGTGTCTCACCTTTCTTCCCAGGGTATCCTTCAGCAGCTCACTTGTCCATATACTCCTGAGCAAAATGGAGTTGCTGAAGGAAAAATAGGAGTCTGATAGGGATGGTACGTTGTATGCTTAGAGGTATGGGGGTACCAAAATCTTATTGGCATTTTGCTGTTTTGACATCTACCTTTTTGTGCAATCGTACACCGAGTCGTGTTCTTCAGCATAGGGCTTCCTTACAGGTCTTATTCCCTGAGCGGACACTTTTTCCGGTCCCCCCTCGTGTTTTTGGCTGCACATGTTTGGTTCAGGATCGATCTCCTACTCGCCATAAACTTGATGATAAAGCGATTCGTTATGTCTTTGTGGGGTATTGTCATCAGTCTAAGGGACATTGATCTAATGATCATGTCAAGCAACGTATGTATCATAGTGTAGATGTTACCTTTCTTGAGCATATTCCAGTCTTGTGTCTGCCCCTCTAGTTGATGATACTCCCTTTGATTTTCCGTTACCACAGGAGCCAGAGCCATTGGTCACTATCACTACAAAGTCATTAGTCTCTCCTTCTCCAGATCCATTCATCCCTGTCAGTACAGAGTCACCAGTCTCTCATCCTTTGTAGGTTTATGTTCGTCGCCCTCGCTCTCATCCTCCTGCTGATGTCCCCTCTACCTCACGCGATGCAGGTAATACTTCTCAGTTCGTTGAGCATATTGATGCACCTGTTATTAGTACTGATGAGATTGCAGGTACTGAGACAGTTACTTTACCTGATGAGACATTGTCAGTGGAGGATGATGATTTAGGGTGTCATTATCCGCGACGTGATCGCCGTCTAGTTGTTCGTTATGGTTGGAATGCTAGGATTTTATATCCGATCTCTGCTTATGTTTCTTATGGTGCTCTGTCTCCTACATTTCGAGCTTATAGCATGGCCTTATCAGATACGCCGATTCCTCTCTCTGTTTCAGAAGCTATGCGGGAGCCCCAGTGGGTTCTTGCCATGCAGACGGAGATGGACGCTCTTCAGCGTAATCATACATGAGATCTTGTCTCTTTACCTTCAGGGGTGAAGCCTGTTGGCTGTCGCTGGGTTTACACCCTGAAGTTTCTTACGGATGGTACTATTGATCGTCACAAGGCTAGGCTTGTGGCGAAGGACTTTACTCAGGTACTAGGTCATGATTTTGGTGCTACATTTGCCCCCGTGGCAAAATTGACTACTGTTCGATTGATTATTTCTCTGGCTGCGGAGTACTCTTGGCCTCTTCATTAGTTAGATGTGAAAAATGTCTTTCTTCATGGTGATCTGAACGAGATTATTTATATGGATGCACCACCGGGCTTCCGTGGTGGGGGGGAGTATGCTGGAAAGGTGTGTCGACTGCATAAGTCTCTTTATGGACTGAAACAGTCACCACGAGCCTAGTTCTCTCGCTTTAGTGATGTAGTCGTACGTTTGGGGTTCACCAGATGTCATTCTGATCATACCTGCTTTATTCGATGGAATACTTCTGGACAGTGTGTTATCCTTTTGGTATATGTTGATGATATTATTATTACTGGGGACGATGTTTTTGGGACTGCGCAGGTCAAGGTAGACCTTGGGAAGGCCTTCGATGTGAAGGACCTTGGATTTCTACGATACTTTCTTGGGATTGAGGTTGCCCGTAGCAGCAGGGGTGTTGTTCTTTCTCAGAGTAAGTATGTTCTGGATTTTCTCTCAGACACTAGGATGCTGGAGTGCAAACCGGCATCATCACCCATAATTCCAAACCTGAAGCTTACTGCTGAAGGTGAGGAGTTGAGAGAGCCGGCTGTCTATCAGAGGTTGGTAGGTAGACTTATCTACCTAGCCAACACTAGACCAGACATTTCATTCGCTGTCAGCCGAGTTAGTCAGTTCATGCACAGGCCGTGTCAGCCTCATCTTGACGCAGTTTATCATATTCTTCGGTACCTCAAGTCTTGTCCTAGACTTGGGTTGTTCTATGCATCAGGATCTCAGACTGGTTCTCTAGCCTGTTATTCAGATTCAGATTATGGGGGAGTATGTGACGGTCGATCTACTACGGTCTTTTGTGCTTTTCGAGGGACTCATCTTATATCTTGGAAGAGCAAGAAGCAGACAGTTGTCTCCCGCTTGTCAGCAGAGGCAGAGCATCGGGCACTGGCACTTGACACGTGTGAGATTATCTGGCTACTATCGATTCTTGGCGAGTTGAGATTTCTAGTGACTTCTCCATCCACATTATATTGTGATAATCGATCTGCTATTCAGCTTACTTCTGACTCTATACTATACGAGAGGACGAAGCATATAGAGATCGATGTTCACTTTCTTCGGGAGAAGGTTAGGTGTGATATTGTCACTCCATTGTTTGTGGGGACTAGTGATCAGGTTGCGGATATTTTCACCAAACCTGTCACTATATCCATTCTTCAGGACTCGGTTGTCAAGTTTGGCTTAGTTGATATTTTTGCACCTAGCTTGAGGGGGAGTGTTGGAGTTATAACCTAGTTTATTAGGGTTTTCCTTTTTACCTTCGTTTTACTTTTTTATCCTTATTGTACCTTAATTATTTGACTATATATACGGGGGCTCTACACTTAGTTTGTATCCCCTTTCACTCACATCTATTCCAAGTCTAATCATTAACTGTCTAACTATAGGTGTCATCAATTCTTTCATTATCACTAACAAAGCTGGGATACAATTTAATAAACAATCTCGTTCAGTCCCAGAAAAAATAAAAAGTTTCTATCCATTCCCTTCTCGGAGGCTACTCTACTTCACATAGAAAAGTGATTAGTTAAAATCCTATTATTTCTGAAAAAAATTGCTAACCTTGCAAACGTCTCCACTGTGTACTTTAGCAATGTGAACTAGTAGGTAATCCTATATTAGGCAAAAGAATTGGAACCTTAAACTCCTCTTGTTCCTCCTTTTGTTTGATTTTGTCATCCAGCACTTTTCGCTACAAAAAGAACAACATGTTTAGAAACAAACCCTGAATTCAGATTCTTGACCGACAAGAATTTAAGTAGACATTTAAAAAAACTTGCATCCACTTATTAATCATTAAAAAATCTAAAGTCACCATCCTATAAATAACAATGCTTAAAACATAAGCAATGAATCATGGTGTTCTAAGTTAGAGGGCATATATGATGCTGTGGTAATGGGGACACAGAGAAACCACTATTTCTCCATGGAATAACAATCACACAAGCCCTAAATCCACTTAAAGAATAAGAATAAACACTCTCAACATATCACTCAACGATAATTGCAACTGCACAATACAAAAAGAGTTTACAATAGTTCACCAAAAGCCTAATTTGATCTAAGGATAAATTGCATCAATGGTCCCTTAGGTAACTGCAGCTGCACAATACAAAAAGAGTTTACAATGGTTCATCAAAAGCCTAATATGATCTAAGGATAAATTGCATCAATGGTCTCTTAGGTTTATCACTTTTTGCACTTTAGTCCTTGAAGTTTCAATTTCATCCCCAAAGTTTAAACATTGAGTCAATGCGGTCCTTAGCACTAACTTCCGTTAAAAAAAGAGACGGAAACTACCATGTGCATGTCACGTGCAGTTCTTTAGGGATATTTCTAGTATTTTATAACAACCTAAGCATCCAAACACCTTTATTCTTTATTGTATACAATAAACTTGAAGCCAAACATCCACCTTCTTCTACCTTTCTGTTTTTCCTTCTGTGTGTCACACACGCCATATCCTTTTTTCTCACTCTCTTTCTCTCCAATTTCGTCTTCACTACGCGTTATATCGAAAAAGTCACACCTGACTTATGGAAAGAGAACAAGATGAATTGAACATCCATCTGGGAGCAATAACTCCACTTCCGATACACATGGGTTTGGTTCCTTAATTCCAATCGGTCTTTCAGGCATTTTATCAAACGGCTTTGTGGCTTTGTCTCTCTTCCTCTCCCTCTCTAATTTGCCTCTGCTCTCCTTTTCCACGCAAACCCACAAATCATTCTCTCTACATCTCTCTCGCAGTCTATCCAATTCATCTTTGCTCGCCCCTTTTCTCAAACCCATAAACCACTTCCTCTATGTCTCTCAGTCTCCCCGGTTCTTGCGTCTCTCCCCCTCAAACCCAATATATCTTTCATCTCTTGAACTCTAGCATACAGGCAACACAAAAGCACAAACAAAACACAAACCCCCATATTCCCTCACGCACAGATACATAGTGTGATTTTTGGAGACCTTCACAATCAAGCTCTAAATAATCGCATCATCCCGAAAATGGCTAACCATTCATCTGAGTATCAAACCCCCAGATATAGACCGATGAAATTTTTTGTATTGGGCATTAGATTGTTATTGTGATTCAGTTTCTAATTCTCTCTCTCTCTCTCTCTAATATCTACTTCGTTCTCTGAAATTGGTGTGGGTCATCAAGATTTGTCCTTGCTTTTTTTTTTTTTTTTTTTGTGGAAAAAGTAGCAATGGTGGGATTTGGGTGTGTCGTGGTGGTGGGCTTAGAGGTAACAGAGGAGCTGACTGATTGTGTCACTGCTAGATGATCGAGTTGGATTTCGGTGGAGGTTGTGGATAAATCGAGGTGGTGGCAACCGTTGGCCTATGGAGTTGTAGAGGGCGGAGGAGGTTCGGGATATACTATTAGGATTAGGCTTCTGATTTCTAAGGTAAGAGAGATATGACAACCAATTTTTTATTTTTCGATTTTGCCCTCTGTTTTCTCTGTAAAATGCCATAAATGTCCTTAAAGAACTACACGTGATATGCACATGGTAGTTTTCGTCTCTTTTTCTGACCGAAATTAGTGTCAAGGACCACATTGACTCAATGTTTAAACTTTAAAGACGAAATTGACGAAATTGAAACTTTAAGGAGTAAGGTGCGATGAGTGATAAGCCTTAGGGACCATTAGTCCAATTTACCCTTGATCTAATTAAGAATTAAAAGCCTAACTAAAATAAAATCACATAAATGAAAAATCTTGAGAGCTGAGCCAACTTAAGGAAAGTCTTGTATTCCATCAGAACTCTAGGAGAGGTTAAATGAATAGAACAAAAAGATTATCAAAATAATGATCAAAAGCCTACGCAATGATCTCAATAGTCTCTTGCCACTGGCATAGGCAGTCATCAAGTGGACATCAATTCAAAATACATGACATATACAAACTTTTAACTATAAAAATTTGTCATGGGTTATACCATTCTAAGATTATCTTTGTAAGGAATTTTTTGGTGTGGACTATATGATACAGAAACAAAACCATGACAATGAATTATAAAAATATATAAGCCAAAAGTATATTTATAGAAACAAAACATAGAAAATATTAAACTTGTAATTACAGAACAATTGTAGCTTATATTCTAAAAGTGCTATTCCAATAAGAAATCAAACCAAACAAAGAGGAAAATTATGTGAACAAATAATGAGGGTTTTAAAAAAAATTATAAGCGGTGTTATCGCAGAATTATCAGACTTCAAATAAAGGCATGTCATACTTCGTCAAAATTTCTTGTTTTCTCCCTAACTCCTTCAGTCCCTCCCTCAACTTCGTCTGATGATAATGATCCCAATATATAAATGATTTACTTGAGCCCAAATGCTTTTATCTGTTATACCATGACCATGTTTTTTATACTTATAATTATATTTTTGTTACATATATAGTGACCCTAATTATAATAAAATAAAAAAATAAACTTGTAATTTTTTTTTTCAAATAATTATAAAACGACAGCTAATTTTTTTCATCACTACTGTTCCAAAAAAAAGAAAAAAAAAAGAAAAAAAAAGAAGAAGAAGAAGGAACACATCTATAAGGTACAAACAATTAATGGGAACGACTTATCCCATATGATGATGTGCATCCAAAACTCACCAAGTCATGCTTAGGTCAGCTCTTCACAATCATATTCTTAGTTGTCTTGCCGCATCCTGAGGCTAATTATTAATGCAAATACACAACTGATCAATTACACCAAAAGCCATTAACACATGGCCATTGTTTTATAAATATGAATCCCATCTCCTCTTACCCATGAAAGGTCAGAATTGTATAAAGCCAAAAATACGACAGAATTTGAGAGAGAGAGATGGGTATCACTGAGAAGCAAGAAGCTATGGTGAAAGACTCATGGGAGGTGATGAAGCAAAACATTCCTGAGCTGAGTCTTCGTTTCTTCACCTTGTAAGTATTCATGATTCATGAAGGTGTACGTGTAATTATGTATGTAGAAGGGAGAGAGACTGAGAGCAAACATTGTATCATCTTTTTGGTTTTGTACTTTTTCTTTGGTTAAAGGAAGTTTTTTAGATGTGAATGCATTAATATTGCATCAGTATGTTATGATTGTGATTAGGTCGTCTTTTGCAATGCGCTTGCTATGGGAGTGATTATTATGAGTTTTGTTGATTATGGATTAGGATCTTAGAGATTGCTTCGGCGGCAAAGAACACGTTCTCATTCTTGAAAGACACAGATGAAATTCCTCACAACAATCCCAAGCTCAAGGCACATGCACTTAAGGTCTTCAAGATGGTGAGTCTATATGTTCTTTTCCTTTCGTTTTATTGAACTCACCATACACTGCACTCAGCTGTTATCCTTGAGAAAGAGAGAGAGAGAGAGGGAGGGAGGGAGGGAGAGAGAGAGAGACTAGTGTGTGGATTGCGTAGACTTCGACCATGGAGATATGATAAGAGACGTGGCATGCATTTGTGTTTACTTAACCATTGTATAAGGGAAATTATCTATCTACTAGGGTTACTCGTGCAATACATGACAACTGTGTGCCATTTCTTTTACTGTGAAAATACAAGTGAGTTGTTAAAAAGTAATTGAGTTAATTAATTGTGGTTAAAAAATTAAAATATAAATATATAGATTTTTAATAATTAAAAAGTTAATATGTAAGTTATAAGATAAGTTGTCCAATTTAAATAATGTAAATTGTAACTTCTAAAACCTCAGAGGTAGAGTTTATTTATGTTTAAATCCAAGTGTATTTTTCATAAATTACCTTAAATTTTGTTTTTGGTTTCTAACAAATTATGTTATGAAAAATATATTTACTATATAATACTTAAAATGCAACACTCAGGGCCGGTCTAATGAAAACTAGGGCCTTAAGCGAAAGTGTTAAATAGGGCCCTGCAAAAATTTATTAAATAAAAATAAAAATATATGATTAAAATTTTATTTAAAAAATATTCTTTTCATTTTTTGTGATGCAAAATTAATAATCAAATTTTTATATTCGAGGTTTGCTAGTTTTACTAATCCATTCAATGACATAGTTGATCGTAAGTAAGATTGTATGAATTTTAATTTTGAAAAAACTTGACATATTTCAAACTAAAAATTCTTGTGAACAAAATAAATTTAAAAATAGCAAATAATTATACTAAGAGAATAATCTTATATATTATAAAAGTCAATAAGAATTAAACAATAGCACATGATAAATAGAAATTGCATAAGCTTTGAATTGATGATTTATCTGCCTCCCAAATCATCTACTATTTCAAATCTTCGCAATAAAAAAAATAATTGCATTAAATTAATCCAATCAATAAAAATATTAAAAAAATAAATTGTTAATCAAATAAATATGTACATTTTCAATTTAATCTAGGTTGCAGAAGAGAGATACATAATTATGCTTAGAGCAATGTTATTGAGACATAATTTAAGGATATAATTTGAAGACATATAATTCATTGTGATCAATGGAGTGATAATTGCATTTAATGTTGCAATGAGTTTCATCATTAAATACATTTTACTATCATCTATTGGTCACAATAACATTAATGTTATGTTTATGAACTTTTTTTCTTTGGCATAGAGAGAAAGAGAGAGAGACAGTAGAGAAAAAGAGAGAGAGACAGTAGAGTATAGATAATAAACTTTTAAGCTTTAGTAGTGAAAATTTGATTTTTGCTTTTTTTTTTTAGAACTTCTAAACAGTGTTGTTGAACTAGATTGGACCGAATCGAATCGAATGATCAGACTGGTTAAACCGTGAACTAGGACCTAAAACAGTTCAATTCTTTAGTTTGCCCACTTAAGGAATCAAACCACCTAAGAATTGTGAAATTGGCTCCATGGACGGATTTTGTAAATCAGACGGATGGAAATTCAAGTCAGGCCATGAACAACCACTTCGTATCTCTAGCTCAGGCGACTTGAAGGCTTGAATCTCCTCCCTTCTTTTGTTGGGCAATTTCGCCCTAAATCAATCCACCCGAAGTACTTCAGTCTTCCTCTTCTTCAGGCGATGAACAACAACGACTCAGGTGACAACTCCTCTGCTCGATCCCTTCTGGTAACTCCTCTGGCTCAGGCGACAACTCAAGCCTCTCTCTCTGTCTCTCTCTCTCTCTCCACTGAATCTTACTTATATTGATATATATATGTATATGTATGTATATCTAGATTATTTTTTTATATATAGATGGTTGTATGAAATTATATATGGATGGATGTTATATAGATGTACTAGTAATTGCCCGTGCCTGAAGGCACTATGCAATAAACAAAAATATCGTAAGCAATTGATCATGCCCGAAGACACTGTGTAGCATAAAAATCTCCAATAATTAAAAAAAAATCGCAATGGAACCATGCCTAGTTCAAATTCATTGTTAATTCAAACCCATCGCTATACATGAGTTCATTGCAATTTTGATTTATAGCCCAACATAATATAGAACAAAATAAACGGTACCTAAGTTTTAATACAAAAAAAAATGGATTGTGTTTGAATTCAACACAATAGACACCTAGGCATTGCCCGTTCTCGAAGGCACTGATATATAACAAACAAATGTATAAATAAGAAACCCACACACAAGCACACACAACAGGATTTTCAAATTTCTTCTCTTGCACCGTTCAAGCTAAATCTTCCCAACTCATACCATTTGGAAGAGCAAAACTCAAAGAAAAACATAAAAGCAAAGCAAAACTGTGACAAAAAAAACTGCTACAGGTATCCTACAAATTCTATAAAAAAAAATAAACCCTGTTTCCTTTGCTTTTCTCCCCTTGGCAGCAACCTTTTTCTCTCTCTTAGAAACACCATTAAATTTAGGGAACAAAGCGAAAACAAAAAGAACACTTTACCACCCTAACTCTTACCCTTTTTCAAATAATCAACTTAAAATTAACGACTCATTCATGATTGTTAGCTACCTAGCAATTGCATCAAATGACCAGTATAATAAATTGGAGCAAAAATGCAGCAACTATACAATTGAAAAGCATGAACTAAATTGCTTGAGGTCTTGTAGTTATGCTTTACTTGTTGAAGCATGCCATACGCATCAATGAAATTCGCTTTACTTTGCCACAAAAAAAAAAAAAAGAGAATTGCTTTGGCTGTATTCAAAGCAAGTATTTTTTCACCTATCTCTAAGTATTCTAACCATTCAGCTTCCTGTGAAGTCATAAGTTATAACATGCTAATTTTGTTATTTTAAAAGCCAAAAATATCGTAATTCAAGAATTCAAACAATCCCAAAGATGCCACGGTAGAATGTTTTTGCATAAAAATGTGAATCCAATAATAATCATCAAAAGTGAAGAAAAATCAATCGAAAGTCACCAAATATCCAATGGAGGATTTGGATTATAATATATTTTGTATAAAATTGAAATCTTTTCCCCAAGATAGGTAGTCTCCATATTAACAGAAATGGAATTTCAACTCTGCAATGGCTGTCAGTGCTCTGTGTTTGAGAAAAGATGAAAGTCTCTCTCTCTCTCTCTCAAAACACCAAAATCAAAAAAAATTCAGGTTCAAAAAAAAAATCCAAGTGAAGAGATTTAAAAGGCTTATAAGTTTACCTTGCAAGAGGAGCCCAACCATATGCCAACTAATTTCAAAACACGATGAATCTAAAATAACAGTGGGTAATTTGGTTGAACACCTTGTGTGTGTCATTAATAAGCAACCAACAGTATAGTTAAAATGTTGATTATCTAATGAATAGCATGCAAAATAGTTAGGTAAGGGCAAACTACACAATGTTGGTCTCAAACCTTAGACATTTATTCCAATTAAACCCGTAAAAAATTTTAATAGATGGACAAATTAATGTACAAACAACGTCAATGACTTTCCTAGTATCTCGAAGAGTCAGTTCCAAAATAGGATCTCATACTTAGAATAGCAATTTGTCTTGCTTTGTTCGTTTTCTGGCTTACAAAATCACAACAAAAATTCAGAGTTCAATATTTTGCTATGACATAATAGTAAAATAAACAAATAAAACTGGACCTCGTGGCAATTACCTGATCGAGAGTGGTTTCGTTGATGCCATCATTGGTGGATGTTGTCATTTACCTGATAAAAAACAAATTTCCGGTATGAATGAATTTTGAATATTCATAGATAAGACTATCAAGTATGTTGTACGACCAAATAAGTTAAAGCATGCTTTATTACTAAAATCTTGGAGCAATAACTGGTGATTAATTACAATGCGGACTACAGGAAAATCCAACTCAACCAAACGCCATGACTGTATGATCACTCACATCCATAATCAATAATCAAAGTAATGTAAAAGTGTAAGATTGTGGAAGAGATAACAGTCTCCCATTCCCGCTGAAAACTAATATAAGCTTCAATTACTATTAGATAACAATCTTCCAAAATACTATTAATTAAAAATTCTCCAAGATCTCCCAATATAGCATTCTTTATTCCTGATGGCAGTTTCCATCGAACATGTTGTGTGCGTGACTATTTGTGCTATTTTTTGAGCGCTTTGGGCTGTGCATAGAGGAGAGAGAGAGAGAGAGAGAGAGAGTTTTCTGGGTTGAGATGTTTTCGGGTGGGGTTTTTTCGGTAGGGGTTTTTGGCATTTTTTTTGGAAGGGGGTTCAGGTGAGTACGGGTGTGTGTTTGATGTGTGTTGTGTATGACATATATGTGTGTGTTGTGAATAAGAGGAAGAACAGAGAAGAGAGGGGAGAGAATGAGACTAACCTTGGAGAGTGAGAGGGTCACCGTAGTTACTGAGAGAGGAGAGAAGTGGGGTTCGTTATTTTTGGGGTGGTTTTGGTGGGGGTAGTTTGGAGGTTGGCTGGTTTCGGTGTGGGGTGGTTGGGGAGGAGTCTAGTGGCTCCACGGAAGGTCGCTGGTGGTTGGGATGGAGGAGGGTGGAGGTTGAGATGCATAGAGAGAGAGGGGGGGAAGGAGAGGTAGAAAGAGAGGTGGGGGAACGATATAGATAAACAGAGAAAGAGCGAGACAGAGGGTTGAGAGAGGAGAGACGGTGTAAAGAGAAAAACATGGAGTGGAGAAAATTATGGCGTGAATTGAATGTGATTCAAAAATTGAAATTTTTTGGGCATAATAAAAATTGTGGGAGTCAATTTGGGGAGAGATGGAGAAAATTAGAGGGAGACATGGGATCTACATTTAGGGGAGGGAAGATTTGGTAGATTTGGGGGAGATATGGTGGTTGATTTAAGAGATTTGGATGGAGAGAGACAGACGTTTTAATTTGGAAAGGAGGAGGTGAGAGACTAGAATTTTGGGGAAAGTTAAAGCCTTGATTTGGCGTAATTAAAAATGGAAAGGGACTTGGGCGGGAAAACAAAAATTGAGAATGAATCTGATCTATCAGATCAAAATTTTTGAGTTGATCTAAGCCGCAAAAAAGTTCAAGATAACATGGACCCTTGGATATAACTTATCTTTTGCTCAGAATTGATCTGAGCCGCGAAAAGCTCAAGATAAGTTTTGAGATTCAAACTTAGCTCTACTTTATTATATAGACTAGAAATTACTCGTGCCTGAAGGCACTATACAACACAAAAAAAAATCGCAAAAGCCCAGGTCTCATCAAATTAAAAGGTGACATCCAACTTCTTGTATATCAATTACTGAATATTTAGCGAGAAATGCAATGTGAGAATTATACAACTTTAAACCAATCACCTAATACATCAAAGAAAATTGTATGAAAAAAACGCATCAGTTCTAAGAAAATTGTCGTGCAAAAAAACTCACTACAACCAATCTGATAACCATCTGAAAAAGAAAAACCATGATTAGTTCCAAATAATTAAAAACTTTGAATTTGCAAAACATAGAGAAGAAAACAAATCCAAAGCTCACCAATAACCAATCTGATGACCAACTCAAAATGACTTGAACTTGAATGTGAGTGATACTCCCAACTAACAACTTCAATGCTATAAATACGAATAGAATTTGCAAAACAGGGAAGAAAACAAAAATAAAAAGCCAAAAAATCAAATCAACTATAAAAAAAATAGAACTCGATGCTAAATAGGTATGGTATACTAAGTGCATACGACTTCAACAAAAAAATAGTCCACAAAAATGATTCCCAAACTATGGAAAAAATAATAGGGTAAAGTCAGTTAATTAGGTAACATTAAATCATAGGGAAGAATTCTCAAATTTCACGGTTATTACTGCAGCTCACAAAGTTCCAACTGTGATAGATAGTGACATGGTCATGGTCCTCTCTTTTGGTATGTTGCTATAACTTTAATTTAAGTGTTCATGTTATTTACAGATGGTAAATAAATTATATAAGTAGAGCATGAGCATAAACCCCTGTCCTCCAAACATTTATGCAATATGTATCAATTCACTTTAGATGCACATTTGTTCTCATAGTGCAAAGAAGGTAAATTTTTTAAATTCCAAGTCCTGAATCGAAATGTTTTAGCAAACATTGAAATTCTAAAACTTTCACTCAAAAGCAAACTAAATGAGAACCATAGGAGATAGAATTGTGCATGTGGCCAGACTGTGTAGGTGCACAACACAAAAAATTATCGATACCCATGAAAATATGGATGCCCAGACCGTGTGTGTGTGTTTCGAGGGTGTCCCGCGGCAAATCCTAACAAACATCCTTAAGCAAAAATCGAAGTCAAGATTGTTGAGGACAATATCGATTTCGAAGTCCAACATCGACGTTGAAATTCTTGAATTCAAAGTCGCGTGTATGTGTCGAGGGATTGGGCGCTACCAATGTAAGAGAGAGAGAGGGAGAGAGTGAGGATACCAAGGATTTATATGCGTCGCTGCCTTCGATGGCTTCAAGAATTCCTTATTTTGATGGCTTCAAAAATTGCCGACTGTTGTTTGTGGTATTCCAAATATAGTAAAATCACTTATTGAACTTTCTGATTTGAAACATGTAATGTATAACAAAACAGTAATAATCAAATGCGAAACAGTTACACAGAAATAGTCTTACACGAAAGAGTTACACAAAAGAGTTACACGTAACTGTTTGTATAACCAGTATATAAAGACTAACCCGATTGCAGAACATGAACTGTTATTGAACTTTAGGTAGATCAAGGCTAGTGTTTACACTATGTCCTTAAGACAGATTTCGCCCCCACACACGGTGCTTATGGAATATCGAGCGTCTGCCTCCCAGGATACAATGATCTTTACACGAGCAGAGGTAGCACTCCAATCTACTCGTCCAGCGAGCCAAACTTGTGTTGTGTACTCTCAAAATGCAGACTAACTTAATGCCGAAAATGCAATGTACTAATGTCTGCCTTAATTGACTGATGAATGAAATTGGTGTATATTTAAATGCATGTATGAACTGGGTATTTATAGACGCTTTGGTGACTTTCCGGACAGTCACCATACTAAGGGACACAACTCAGAAGATGAAATGCAAACAGCCAGAAGACACCTTGAGTAACTGTTTTTTATGAACAGACACAACTTAAAATATCGGTCTGGACTCAAAATTTCGGATTGGAGAGTAGCCCAAATCCGAACCAGTGCGATCAAATGGATACTGAAAAATAAATTTCGGGTTAAGAAATTCACGCCCAATTACTTAAATGAATTTTATCCAAAAATATAGGGCTTGGTCTGACCCACACCCGTACCCGGCCCAGCAGCGCGCGCGCGCGTGTGTGGTAGAACTGAAGGCATGTAAGTGCTCGCTCCGCTCATAAAACTGTGGTACCCCTTGGGGCCCAATCCCTTAGAGCAAACTTGGCCTATATATGCCCATGTTGAATTTCTTCTTCAACCAATGTGGGATTGGTGTCAAATCCCACATTGCACAACCTTTATTTTCTCTTTTCAAGAGGGTCACTTTGGAGCCTATTTTCTCATTCATTTCTTACTCGATTTGAGCAAGTGAATATACTACATTATTCTCCTCACGGATTAGAATATGAACCCACAAAATTTTATTCAAAATAATAATCGGGTCCCACTTTAATTTAGGCTTAAAGTCGACCAAAAACTCAGTTTTTATACTTAAAAAAACTGTTTTGGTCCAACAATACCCCACATGAATGGAAAATTGGCTGTTAATATGCAAATGATAATGCTGACACACTACAGAGAGTACATCTTCGGAAAGATCGTGCATCGAGATAGATAGCTTTTGGCCTTGAACCTTCCCTAGTGAAAGCCCATCGGACTTACCGGCTAAATAGTGAACGTGATGTCTTGAACTATTTAGCTGTTTGATAAATCAGATCGAATAGACTTCACACAGTCTCTTTCCTAACACAATTGGTTCTCATGATTGTGTTCATTTTGGCCCTGAACAACTTCTGGTTTTCATGAGTGCTTTAGAGAATTCAGCATTTACAAATTCTCACAGAAGCGGCCCCTTCACACTCATATAGGTGACTGCTATTAAGAATATCCTGCAATATCCCACTTGGATTTCTCCAGGTATAGAAGTCATTAAAAGCATAGCTTACCCTAATAAACTCTGCAGGCAACACTAGGTAATCATAGGAATAGGTAGGAGAGATTAACTCCTTAGTGCTTCTTTTGAATCACGCATAATTCGGTTGTCCATTTGAACCTAGATTTTGGGATTTCTAGTCAACTAGGTTGGGTTGCCATTAAGGTGACTCTTATGTCATAGACTTTAGCCCCATTCTCCTCGATGTGCAATTTACTTGCTCTCTCGTCAAACCTTTAGTAAGCGGATCCGCTAGATTATCCTTTGATTTTATATAATCAATAGAAATAATCTCATTTGAGAGTAATTGCCTAACAGTATTATATCTACGACGTATATGTCTAGACTTATCATTATACATGTCACTCTGTGCCCTACCAATTACAGATTGACTATCGCAATGTATACAAATTGCTGACACAGGTTTAGGCCATATTGGAATATCCTCTAGAAATTGGCGAAGCCACTCAGCTTCCTCTCCTGCTTTATCTAAAGCAATAAATTCAGATTCCATTGTGGATTTGGCAATACACGTTTGCTTAGAGGATTTCCAAGATACAACTGCACCACCAAGTGTAAAAACATAACCACTTGTGGATTTTGTATCCTTCATATCAGATATCCAGTTTGCATCACTATACCCTTCAAGTAAAACTGAATATCTTGTATAGTGCAATCCATAATTCAGGGTATATCTTAAGTATCTAGGAACCCTGATAATTGCCTTCCAATGGTCTACTCCCGGATTACTCGTATATCTACTCAATTTACTAACTGAGTATGCTATATCAGGTCTAGTGCAGTTCATGACATACATTAGACTGCCAATGATACGAGAGTATTCCAATTGTGATATGCTTTGACCAGTATTTTTAGACAAATGAAGATTTATATCAACTGGTGTTCTAGTAATGCTGCTTTCATCTTTGTTGAACTTCTCAAGTATTTTCTCAATATAATGTGATTGAGATAATATAAGTCCATCAGATGTTCTAGAAATTTTAATTCCTTGTATAACATCTGCAACACCCAAATCCTTCATGTCAAATTTACTGGACAACATTTTCTTTGTAGCTATAATAATATTATTATTACTACTTAAAATAAGCATATCATCCATATATAGGTAAAAAATGACATATCCATTATTTGTGTCTTTGACATAGACACATTTATCACATTCATTAATTGTGAAACCATTTGACATCATTACCTTGTCAAATTTCTCATGCCATTGTTTTGGTGCTTGTTTTAAACCATAAAGTGATTTAACAAGTCTACACACTTTCTTCTCTTGTCCCGGAGAAATGAACCCTTCGGGTTGGTCCATATAAATTTCCTCATTTAAGTCACCATTTAGGAAAGCTGTTTTCACATCCATTTGGTGTATCTCAAGATTATGCAATGCTGCAATAGCTATGAGCATACGAATATATGTTATTCTTGTGACAGGAGAATATGTATCAAAGTAATCAAGACCTTCCTTTTGTTTGTAACATTTAGCTACAAGTCTAGCCTTGTACTTATCAATTGATCCATCAGTTTTCATTTTCCTTTTGAAAATCCATTTACACCCCAATGGTTTACTCCCTGGAGGAAGATCTACCAACTCCCAAGTGTGATTTTGCATGATGGATTCAATTTCACTGTTCACAGCTTCTTTCCACATAGGTGCTTCAGGAGTGGACATCGCTTCATTGAAGCTTTGAGGCTCATTTTCTAATAAATATGTTAGAAAATCTAGACCATAGGACTTGGAAGTCCTTGCCCTCTTACTGCGTCTAAGTGCCTCTTCACTTTCTTCATTTATAGACTCATGGTCTATATTACTAGTCGCAGTATCATGAGTTCTTTTAAGAGAACTCTCATCACATGCATTTTTACTAGGAAAAATATTTTCAAAAAATGATGCATTTCTTGACTCAATGATTCTATTAACATGTATATCAGGAATATCATATTTATGCACGAGAAAACGATATGCACTACTATTTATTGCATAACCAATAAATATACAATCAATAGTCTTAGGTCCTATTTTAATCCTTTTGGGAATAGGAATAATCACCTTAGCCAAACACCCCCACACTTTTAAATATTTGTAGGAAGGACTCCAACCTTTCCATAATTCATAAGGGGTTTTGTCTAACTTCTTGTGGGGTAATTTATTTAAAATATAGTTTGCTGAAAGCAAAGCTTCCCCCCATAAGTTCTGAGGTAATCCCGAACTAATCAACATGGCATTCATCATCTCTTTCAATGTTCTATTTTTACGTTCAGTAATCCCATTTTGCTGAGGTGTATAAGGCGCAGAAGTTTGGTGAATAATACCATGTTCTTGACAGAACCTATCGAAAGGTGCATCATATTCACCACCTCGATCACTTCTTATTGCCTTAATCTTTTTGCCAAGTTGATTCTCAACCTCATTCTTATAATGCATAAATTTTTCCAATGCTTCATCTTTACTCCTTAGCAAATATACATAGCAATATCTTGTGCAATCATTAATAAAAGTAACAAAGTAGTTCTTTCCATCTCTAGTTTGAACATATTTCAAATCACATGTATCACTATGAATCAATTCTAGAGGTTCAGTACTTCTTTCAATATTATGAAATGATGCTCTAGTTAATTTTGATTCAACACATGTCTCACATTTATGATTTGCATCAATATTGAATTTAGGCAACAATTCTAAATTCATTAATTTACGCATAGTATCAAAATTAACATGTCCTAATCTACCATGCCATACATTAGAAGACTCAAGCATATAAGCAGAAGATGTGTTCTTGTTTTTAAAATCAGATACAATTGTCATTACATTCATCTTAAAGAGCTTATCGCTCATATATCCATTGCCTACATAAATTCCACTCTTGGTGAGTACAAATTTGTCGGACTCAAAAACCAACCTAAAACACTTCTTACTCAACAACGATCTAGACACAAGATTCTTTCGAATTTCTGGAACATGTAACACATCGTTGAGAGTAAGTTCTTTTCTAGAAGTCATCTTCAATATAACCTTTCATTTGCCTTCAACTTTGGAAGTAGAGGAATTTTCCATGAATAGTTGTTCTCTATCATTAATTGCTTCATATGAAGAGAACATCTTCTTATCCGAACATATGTGTCTAGTGGCCCCGGTGTCCACCCACCATTCCTTAGTATTTCCTACCAAGTTCTCTTCGGATACTACAGCAGAAAAACTTATGTTAGAAACATTTTCAGAAAGTTTTTCTACCTCGGTTATATTGGCTTGGGAAGCCTTCCTCTTGTGGTTCACTTGTGCTTTACGGCTTCGACAATCATTTGCACGATGTCCCGATTTATTGCACACAAAGCAGTTGCCTTTGAACCTTTTGGAATCACCACCCTTGGCCCTTTGTTGGCCAACATACTTCATTTTCTTGTTGGTTTTATGTCCCTCTTCAATCACATGTGCTTTTGACTCCATGAAATGATTACCAACCTTCTTTTCGGAGACTCTATTGTCCTCCTCAATCCTCAATCTCACGATCAAGTCTTCAAGTTTTATTTCTTTACGTTTATGCTTTAAATAATTTTTGAAGTCCTTCCAATTTGGCGGTAATTTCTCAATAATTGCAGCCACTTGAAAAGATTTACTAAGCACAATCCCTTCGGCATGAATCTCATGTAGGATCACTTGAAGATCTTGAACTTGACTTATGATAGTCTTGGAATCCACCATTTTGTAGTCAAGGAATCTGCCCACAACGAATTTCTTCATTCCGGCATCCTCCGTCTTGTATTTCCTATCCAAGGATTCCCACAGCTCTCTAGCCGTCTTGATTTGACTATACACATTATATAATGTGTTATCCAATCCATTGAGAATATAGTTTTTACACAGAAAATTAGAATGCTTCCATGCATCTACCGTAGCAACAACTTGGCGGTCGGTCTCATTCTCACTACTAATAGGAGCATCCTCACGAAGAAATTTTGCAAGATTCAACGTAGTGAGATAGAACAACATTTTCTGTTGCCATCTCTTGAAATCGTTCCCATTGAACTTTTCAGGTTTCTCCACATGAGACACATGAGTAGGAACAGAAATAGGCACCACAGACACAACATGATTTGAAGTAGCAGGAACATTATTATCATTTGCATCCATTTCTGATAAACACAGATTTACAAACTATTCAAAAATAGGAAAACAGTAAGTTATAAAAACAGAGACAGTCTATGTAACTGTTTAGTATCACTGTTTTAAAGTTACTAGTTTAACGTTTCTGTATGGTGTCACTGTTTGGTGTAACTGTTTGATGTAACTGTTTAAATCGTACACAGAAACAAAGTCACTATTTGATGTAACTGTTTAAATCGTACACAGAAACAAAGTCACTGTTTGATGTAACTGTTTAAATTAAACACATAAACAGAACATGCAAATTTTTCAAAAAAATTTCCAAGCCTCTTCAAACTATCACAGATTGTAAAAATAAGTTTTTAACAATTTGCAATATTTTAGAATACTAAAACATGTATCAGAAACACAACAAGTAATTAAGCTAATCGAAAATCTGTCTTAAGATTGTTGTTTGTGGTATTCCAAATATAGTAAAATCACTTATTGAACTTTCTGATTTGAATCATGTAATGTATAACAAAACAGTAATAATCAAATGCGAAACAGTTACACAGAAATAGTCTTACACGAAAGAGTTACACAAAAGAGTTACACGTAACTGTTTGTATAACCAATATATAAAGACTAACCCGATTGCAGAACATGAACTATTATTGAACTTTAGGTAGATCAAGGCTAGTGTTTGACACTATGTCCTTAAGACAAATTTCGCCCCCACACACGGTGCTTATGGAATATCGAGCGCCTGCCTCCCAGGATACAATGATCTTTACACCAGGAGATGTAGCACTCCAATTTACTTGTCCAGCAAGCCAAACTTGTGTTGTGTACTCTCCAAATGCAGACTGACTTAATGCCGAAAATGCAATGTACTAATGTCTGCCTTAATTGACTGATGAATGAAATTGGTGTATATTTAAATGCATGTATGAACTGGGTATTTATAGACGCTTTGGTGACTTTCCGGACAGTCACCATAATAAGGGACACAACTCAGAAGATGAAATGCAAACAGCCAGAAGACACCTTGAGTAACTGTTCTTTATGAACAGACACAACTTAAAATATCGGACTGGACTCAAAATTTCGGATTGGAGAGAAGCCCAAATCCGAACCAGTGCGATCAAATGGATACCGAAAAAGAAATTTCGGGTTCAGAAATTCACGCCCAATTACTTAAATAAATTTTATCCAAAAATATAGGGCTTGGTCTAACCCACACCTGTACTCGGCCGGGCGGCGCGCGCGCGCGTGTGTGGTAGAACCGAAGGCATGTAAGTGCTTGCTCCGCTCATAAAACTGTGGTACCCCTTGGGGCCCAATCCCTTAGAGCAAACTTGGCCTATATATGCTCATGTTGAATTTCTTCTTCAACCACTGTGGGATTGGTGTCAAATCCCACATTGCACAACCTTTATTTTCTCTTTTCAAGAGGGTCACTTTGGAGCATATTTTCTCATTCATTTCTTACTCGATTTGAGCAAGTGAATATACTACATTATACTCCTCACGGAGTAGAATATGAGCCCACAAAATTTTATTCAAAATAATAATCGAGCCCCACTTTAATTTAGGCTCAAAGTCGACCAAAAACTCAGTTTTTATACTTAAAAAAACTGTTTTGGTCCAACACTGACTTTGCAGTTTCTGGATCAGCCAAATGATATGAGGAAGTGCCCATCCCAATCATCAGAATAGCCTTTTTACCAGAACCTAATCTTACCTCAGGAACCATTGCCATGTTTTACAATCTCCCTGGTTCTTCAACAAAATTGAGTCCTTTGGGTTATTCTATGTTTTAAAAAAAGTAGTTTTATTACATCGACCACATGGAGGCGCAGAGACGGAGAGGGAGAAGGTGACAGAGTTACCTGGCAGTGAATGATGGAGGAACTAGACAATGTGATCTGAGCTGATGCGTGGTCATCAGCGGCGTTGTCGCCTTTGGAGGGGGAGGGAGATGGGTGAAAGAAAGAAGAGGCAGAGAGAAAGGGGAGAGAGAAACCGCGTGAGACGTCACTGGTTGGCATCGGCGATGGCTGCATGAGAGCGGCACTACACCGTTGTCGCTGGTTGCTGCTCGTTGGGGGAGATTTTGGGGTTCTTAGGGTCCGTTTGTTTAGCAAGATAATGCTAGAAAATGTAAGAAAGAGAAAATTTTAAAATGATGTGAACCCCAATCGACTTACTTTGAGACCCAACAACAATATTGGAAAAACAATCCAAAAAAGCCAAACTCAGGTCTATGGATGGAGAATCTAGACCCGTTGAGAACTTGTGTCAAGAACCTAAATTATATTAAAATCTAGACCTGTTGAAGAATCAGTCTCAAGAACCCAAATTACAAGGAGGAACGCCACAAAGATTGTGATTTACATTTGATAAATTCAGAAGTTCAATCAAGAACAAGAGGAGTAAACTCAACTCAACTCACAATTAAAATTCAATATATTGTCTCCCATATTGTCTCTTTTTCATTGATTGAACACCTATTTATAGGCTGGTCATTACAAGAAAAATTCCTAAAAATCCTAATCTACTAAGGAAACAAATTCTAATCTGCTAAGGAAACAAATCATAATCTACTAAGGAAACAAATCCTAATAAGAGTTTAAACAAATTAATAAGACATATGTGGGCTAAGCATCCTCAAGCCCACTTATTCTAAACTAAAAATAAAAATCTTTTAAACAAATTGAGGGCCTTAACAACAACAGGCCTTATCTAACATGTTCTCATTCTTTCAAGCCCATCTTGAGTGTTGGGCTCTTGCTAGCTTCATCCCAAGTGGATTGCACCAATCCTTGCATTGCTTCCTTGATCTTCTTGGCTCTTGATCTTGTAATTGGTCCATCTGGACATGCAAAAGATCTTTAAGAGTAGGCCCACCTTGGTTCTCATCATTCCCCCTTTCCTCAAAAAGATTCGTCCTCGAATCATCACCTTACAAATTTCTAATCACTGCTTCTTGCTGATCAATCATATCCTTCACTTTCCCCAACACCTCTTATTTTCTTCCAAAAAATAGAAATAGAAAATGATAGAAAAATAATTTTCTTCCATGCTTAGATTTTCTCACATTTAACTAACTTTTTTTTCTTGTAAAAAACACAAGAAAAAGCAAGAAAGTTGTGTTCAATGACCTAACTTCCTATTGTACCCTTATTTTAAAAAAAATATTCAATTAGTTATTAATTTTAAAAAAATTTGTACAAATTAGATTAACCATATAATTTGGTCTAGAGATCAGGGTTTGAGTTGATTCTTGTCTCTGAATTAGATAAGGAGCCAATTTTTTTAAAATTTGAATAATAAAAAATATTTTTTCTTCTTTAGACCGAATTAAAATAATTAAGGATAATTTAGACAATTAGAAAAAAATTCTTGTAACTTCCCTTTCTCTCAAACAATGGAATGAAATTATTTTAAAATTTTCTTAGATGTTTTTCATGCTAACTAAATGCATGCATGAAAATATATTTTCTTTCAATTTCTTTTCTTTTACTTCACTTTCTATGTCTTTCATTTTTCATCATCTTTTTCTTGCTAACCAAACGGACCCTTAGAGAAAAGAGCGAGAAAGAGGCAGAGAGATAATTATGTTTAGTTTCATAATAATAAAGCCTCTTGTTTAGTTTCATAATAATAGAGATAGAGACGTGTGATTGGCAGAAGATTTGAGATTGGGAGAGAGAGGCAGAAATGAGATTGGAAAAGATTTGAGAGATTTTGGAGGAGAGAGAGAGGCGTGAGTCAGGCAATTAACCTTGATTAATGGTAAGAAAATTGGTCTTGATCGGTGGCGATAAAGAAATGAGGAGGAGAGATTTGAGGAAAATTAAAAACCCCTGATAATTAAAAAAAGGGAACGTTATTGGGCAGGAAAACAAAATTCAGTACTTACTGTAGACCGTCGGATCAGTATTTATGAGATTATCTGAACCGTCTTTTATGTTGGAATTACGTTGTCTGTTGTCTGTTGGATGTGTTTATGTTTTGTCTCAAAACGATTTATATATATATATATGTTGTATAGATGTTATATAGATGTGTATATATGTGTCATATAGATGTATATAATTGTTATATGTATGTATCCAGATGTATGGTTTTTCAGTTATATTATTATGTTTTATAATATTTATAATTTTTTTATTGTTTGACAGGCCCGATCAATTGACTCAATGATTGAACAAGTGAATTATTAACCTAGTCCTCTGCAGGTTCGATAATCGGTCATGTTCTGATAACACTGCTTCTAACACCTCTTACTGATGGAAAAAGTTGGAGAAATGTGAGTTGGGCCCTTATTTTAATTTAGGCCTTTCAAAAATTTCCATGAGATTGGTCCCTTTAAACCAAATTTTTTTGGACCAATTTAAATTATATGTAAAGGCTATAATTATTATTTGGGGCCCTAAACAACAGTTTAAGTGGCTTTTCTAACACTTAAGCAGCATAACAGAAACCTGTAGATCCAAATTATACACAAACCTATACTTTTCAAAAAAAAATTCATCATTGCTTAATTTCAATAATTAAGTTTTGTATTCTATTTCTAAGAATGTGCATTGCACGAGTTTTATGCTAGTATAGTATTGTTAATATTAAAAATTAAAACGATTCTAGTTGTAGTATGTAATTCTTTAACTAATTGTTGTGACACTTGTGTTTTAGACATGTGAATCAGCAACTCAGCTTCGTCAGAAGGGTGAGGTGGTGGTTGCAGGTACTACCCTCAAGTGGTTGGGATATGTCCATATCCAAAACGGAGTTCTTCATCCACATTTTGAGGTGCAAACAATACTCTTAGTGTTCTCTCTCTCTACATATATAGATATATTATTATTCTATGATTCGATCGAGTTTTTGTCATTGATAAGTCTCATTGGTTTGATTAGCTTTTTCATCATTAACCATGGCATATAGGTGGTGAAGGAAGCTCTACTGACAACAATCAAAGAGGTAGTGGGAGAGAAATGGAGTGAGGAGATGAATGGTGCTTGGAGTGAAGCCAATGATCAGTTGGTTGCAGCCATCAAGGCTGAGATGAAGCAAGTATCTGCTTAGCTTTTTCAAACCCCTCTAATTTTGATGCAAATATGTTCATACCTATACATTCTGACCGTTTGAGATGTTTTTTAAAATCCTGAAAATTTTGAAAAAATCTGTTTGGAGTGTCTTTTTAGCTTTTTTTGTGTCAAAATAAAAATATAGATTATATATAAGAATATAATAACCTAAAAAATTAAGTGAGACCCGCGACAAAACTCCAAAAAATTGGAAGAAAAGCTCAAAAAATCAGCTTATTGAATTAGTTCAAATAATTTTTTTTTGGGGAATTCTTTCTGCATTCTCCTGTTTGCTTGTGGTCTAGCTTAAATGAGGCATTTTTAAGTGGCATATTTGGCCCCAAATGTTTCCTCCTATTTGGGGTTTTAGGCAGCCACCTAAGTGGCATATGCCCTGGGCCAATCCTATCCACATTTATTGGTGATAAGAGGTTATAGCCCATTGATGTTGTCTTTGAAAGAAAATTTGCCAAAAATGAATTAAAGAGAGTAACTTTTAATGTTTAATGTGGACTAAATTGATTGACCGCTAAAACATGAAAAATACCATTACACCTTCCATTATGTACATTATTTTTCATATTTTTTTTCTTGAGATATCAATTGTGTCAATAAAAATAAGGAAATAGGAAGCCAAGACAAAATTACATCTGATCAATCCAACACTAACGGACTACGCAATAAAATGATTGCCTTCACCTTTGCATCCACATCCACATCCACCGAGCAACAAGACGTGTGCATGTATGTGCACGTAGACACACACAGACACTTTTTTTAGGGGTAGTTATGTATTTTCAACATAATAGAGATCACGTGAATTTTTATGTCTAACTTTCATCATTTTTTATGAACTAAAATTAATTGTTGGAGTTAATTGCAAAATATTCAAAATTAAAAGAGAAAATTTGTTGAAATTAAAATTTGAAGGAGTTAATAGCAAACTACTCAAAATTGAAGGGATTATTTTGTAATTAACCCCACCTTCTTCCTTTGCGGTGTTGGCTATTTCTTGAAATAACAAGATTCCTCTTACAGTGTTTTTTCAACAAACAGTGTTTAAGAAGAAAAACCAAGCATTTTAGTGTTTTTTCAACAAACAGTGTTTAAGAAGAAAAACCAAGCATATAAGTGTTTGAAGGAAGTCCAAGTCGTAAAGATGATTTTACAAGGCTTTTGGTCGGTGAAGTCGGTGGTCACCCACAAACCCAAACCATGCAGGCAATTGCAGACTGGAGGAAGAGAGAACAGGCCACTTATACTCACAAATTTAGTGCTGAGCAACCGATGTGGGATGAAGAACATGGTTTTATTGGTCAAACACACAAAGGAAACACACACACACAGTCAACACATCAAACAGCTCAAGCACCTTATTTGGCAGAGAGGGACCCACAAACCCAAACCATGCAGACAATTGCTGACTGGAGGAAGAGAGAACATGCCACTTATACTCACACCTTTAGTGCTGAGCAACCAATGTGGGACGAAGAACAAGGTTTTTTTGGTCAAACACATAAAGGAAACACACAGTCCACAAATCAAACAGCTCAAGCACCTTATTTGGCAGAGAAGGACCCACAAAGCCAAACCATGCAGACAATTGCTGACTGGAGGAAGAGATAAAAAAGAGCTCAAGCACCTTATTTGACAGAGAAGGACCACAAACCCAAACCCTGTAGGCAATTGCTGACTCGACGAAGAGAGAAAAACAGCTCAAGCACCTTATTTGGCAGAGAAGGACCACGAACCCAAACCATGCAGGCAATTGCTGACTGGAGGAAGAGAGAAAAACAGCTCAAGCACCTTATTTGGCAGAGAAGGACCACGAATCCAAACCCTGCAGACAATTGCTGATTGGAGGAAAAGAGAAAAACAGTTCAAGCACCTTATTTGGCAGAGAAGAACCACAAACCCAAACCATGTAGGCAATTGCTGACTGGAGGAAGAGAGAAAAACAGCTCAAACACCTTATTTGGCAGAGAAGGACCATTAACCCAAACCATGCAAGCAATTGCTGACTGGAGGAAGAGAGAAAAATAGCTCAAGCACCTTATTTGGCAGAGAAGGACCACGAACCCAAACCGTGCAGGCAATTGCTGACTTGAGGAAGAGAGAAAAAGAGCTCAAGCACCTTATTTGGCAGAGAAGGACCACAAACCCAAACCATGTAGGCAATTGCTGATTGGAGGAAGACAGAAAAACAGCTCAAGCACCTTATTTGACAGAGAAGGACCACAAACCCAAACCAATTGCTGACTAGAACCCAAACCATGTAGGCAATTGTTGACTGGAGGAAGAGAGAGAAACAACTCAAGCACCTTATTTGGCAGAGAAGGACCACAAACCCAAACCATGCAGGCAATTGCTGACTGGAACCCAAACCATGCAGGCAATTGCTGACTGGAGAAAGAGAGAAAAACAACTCAAGCACCATATTTGGAAGAGAAGGACCACGAACCCAAACCATCCAGGCTATTTTTGACAGGAAAGAAGAGAGAAAAACAGCTCCAGCTCCTTATTTGGTAGAGAAGGACCACGAACCCAAACCATGTAGGCAATTGCTGACTGGAGGAAGAGAGAAAAACAGCTCAAACACCTTATTTTGTAGAGAAGGACCACGAACCCAAACCATGCAGACAATTGCTTACTAGAGTAAGAGAGAAAAACAACTCAAGCACCTTATTTGGCCGAAAAGGACCACAAACAGAAACCATGCAGGCAATTGCTGACTGGAGGAAGAGAGAAAAATAGCTCAAGCACCTTATTTGGCAGAGAAGGACCACAAACCCAAACCAATTGCTGACTGGAACTCAAACCATGTAGGCAATTGCTGACTGAAGGAAGAGAGAAAAACAGCTCAGGCACCTTTTGTAGAGAAGGACCACGAACCCAAACCATGCAGGCAAATTGCTGACTGGAGGAAGAGAGAAAAATAGGTAAAGCACCTTATTTGGCAGAGAAGGACCACGAACCAATACCATGCAGGCAATTGCTGACTGGAACCCAAACCATGCAGGCAATTGCTGACTGGAGGAAGAGAGAAAAACAGCTCAAGCACCTTATTTGGCAGAGAAGGACCACAAACCCAAACCAATTGCTGACTGGAACCCAAACCATACAGGCAATTGTTGACTAGAGGAAGAGAGAAAAATAGCTCAAACACCTTATTTGGCAGAGAAGGACAACAACCCAAACCATGCAGGTAATTGCTGATTAGAACCCAAACCATGCAGGCAATTGCTTACCAAAGAAAGAGAGAAAAACAGCTCAAACACCTTATTTGGTAAAGAAGGACACGAACCCACACCATGCAGGCAATTGCTAACAGGAGGAATAGAGAAAAACAACTTAAACACCTTATTTGCCAGAGAAGGACCACGAACCCGAACCATGCAGGCAATTGCAGACTGGAGGAAGAGAGAAAAATAGCTAAAGCACCTTATTTGGCAGAGAAGGACCACGAACCCACACCATGCAGGCAATTGCTGAATGGCACCCAAACCATGCAGTCAATTGCTGACTGGAGGAAGAGAGAAAAACAGCTCAAGCACCTTATTTGGCAGAGAAGGACCACAAACCCAAACCAATTGCTGACTGGAACCCCAACCATGCAGGCAATTGTTGACTGGAGGAAGAGATAAAAACAGCACAAGCACCTTATTTACCAGAGAAGGACCACAAACCCAAACCATGCAAACAATTGTTGACTGGAACCCAAACCATGCAGGCAATTGCTGACTGTAGAAAGAGAAAAAACAATCAAACACCTTATTTGGTAGTCAAGGACCACGAACCCAAACCATGCAGGCAATTGCTGACTGGAACCCAAACCGTGCCGGCAATTGCTGACTGGAGAAAGAGAGGAAAACAGCTGAAGCACCTTATTTGGCAGAGAAGGACCACGAACCCAAACCATGCAGGCAATTGTTGACTGGAAACCAAACCATTCAGGCAATTGCTGGCTGGAGAAAGAGAGAAAAAATGCTCAAGCACCTTATTTGGTAGAAAAGGACCACGAACCCAAACCATGCCGGCAATTGGTGACAGGAGGAAGAGAGAAAAATAGCTCAAGCACCTTATTTGGTAGAGAAAAACCATGAACCCGCACCATGTAGGCAATTGCTGATTGGAACCGAAACCATGCAGGTAATTGCTGACTTGAGGAAAAGAGAAAAATAGCTCAAGCACCTTATTTTTCAGAGAAGGACCACGAACTCAAACCATGCTGGCAATTGCTGACTGGAAGATGAGAGAAAAATAGCTCAAGCACCTTATTTGGCAGAGAAGAACCACCAAATAAAATCATGCAGACAATTGCTGACTGGAGGAAGAGAGAAAAATAGCTCAAGCACCTTATTTTGCAGAGAAGGACCACGAACCAAAACTATGCAGGCAATTGCTGAATGGAGGAAGAGTGAAAAATAGATCAAGCACCTTATTTGGCAGAGAAGGACCACGAACCCAAACCATGCAGGCAATTGCCGACTAGAGGAAGTGAGAAAAATAGCTCAAGCACCTTATTTGGCAGAGAAGGACCACCAACCCAAACCATGCAGGCAATTGTTGACTGGAATAGAAGATAAAAATAGCTCAAACATCTTATTTGGTGGAGGAGGACCACAAACCCAAACCATGCAGGCAATTGCTGACTGGAGGAAGAGGGAAAAACAGCTCAAGCTCCTTATTTGGCAGAGAAGGACCAAACCCAAACCAAGCAGGCAATTGCTTAGTGGAACCCAAACTATGCAGGCAATTGCTGACTGGAGGAAGAGAGAAAAACAGCTCAAGCACATTATTTGGCAGAGGAGGACCACGAACCCAAACCATGCGGGAAATGGCTGACTAGAGGAAGAGATAAAAACAACTCAAGCACCATATTTGGTTGAGAAAGACCACGAACCCAAACCATGCAGGCAATTGCTGAGTGGAGGAAGAAAGAAAAACAGTTCAAGCACCTTATTTGGCAGAAAAGGACCATGAACCCAAACCCTGCAGGCAATTGCTGATTAGAAGAAGAGAGAAAAACTTCTCAAGCACCTTATTTGGCAGAGAAGGACCACAAACCCAAACCATGCAGACAATTGCTGACTAGAGGAAGAGAGAAAAATAGCTCAAGCGCTTTATTTGGCAGAAAAGGACCACAAATCCAAACCAATTGCTGACTGGAACCCAAACCATGCAAGAATTTGCTGACTGCACGAAGAGAGAAAAATAGCTTAAGCACCTTATTTGGCAGAGAAGGACCACAAACCCAAACCATGCAGGCAATTGCTGACTGGAACCCAAACCGTGCCGACAATTATTGACTGGAGAAAGTGAGAAAAACAGCTCAAGCACCTTATTTGGCAGAGAAGGACCACGACCCAAACCATGCAGACAATTGCTGACTGGAGGAAGAGAGAAAAATAACTCAAGCGCCATATTAGGCAGTAAAGGACCACAAACCCAACCCATGCAGGCAATTGCTGACTGAAAAACAAACCATGCAGGCAATTGCTGACTGGAGGAAGAGAGAAAAATAGCTCGAGCAACTTATTTGGCAGAGAAGGACCACGAACCCAAACCATGCAGACAATTACTGACTGGAGGAAGAGAGAAAAACAGCTCAAGGACCTTATTTGGCAGAGAAGGACCACAAACCCAAACCAATTGCTGACTGAAACCCAAACCATGCAGGCAATTGCTGACTAGAGAAAGAGAGAAAAACAGCTCAAGCACCTTATTTGGCAGAGAAGAACCACAAACCCAAACTATGCTGGCAATTGCTAACTGGAGGAGGATAGAAAAACAGCTCAAGCACCTTATTTGGAAAAAAAAGACCACAAACCCGGACCAAGCAGGCAATTGCTGACTGGAGGATGAGAGAAAAATAACTCAAGCACCTTATTTGGCAGAGAAGGACCACCAAACCAAACTATGCAGACAATTGCTGATTGGAGGAATAGAGAAAAACAGCTCAAGCACCTTATTTGGCAAAGAAGGACCACATACCCAAACCATGCAGGCAATTGCTGACTGGAACCCAAACCATGAAGGCAAATTGTTGACTGAACGAAGAGAGAAAAACAGCTCAAGCACCTTTTTGGCAGAGAAAGACCACAAACCCAAACCATGCAGGCAATTGCTGACTGGAACCCAAACCGTGCAGGCAATTGCTGATTCGAGGAAGAGAGAAAAACAGCACAAGCACCTTATTTAGCACAGAAGGACCACGAACCCAAATCAAGCCGACAATTGTAGACTGGAGGATGATAGAAAAATAGCTCAAGCATCATATTTGGCAGAGAATGACCATGAACCCAAACCATGCAGGCAATTGCTGACTAGAGGAGGAGAGAAAAATTGCTCAAGCACCTTATTTGGCAGAAATGACCACCAACCCAAACCATTTGCTGACTGGAACCCAAACCATGCAGACAATTGCTGACTGCACGAATAGTGAAAACACCTTAAGCACCTTATTTGGCAGCGAATGACCACAAACCCAAACCATGCAGGCAATTGCTGACTGGAACTCAAACCATGCAGGCAATTGCTGATTGGAGGAAGAGAGAAAAATAGCTCAAGCACCTTATTTGGCAGAGAAGGACCACGAACCCAAACCATGCTGGCAATTGCTGACAGGAGGATTAGAGAAAAATAGCAAAAGCACCTTATTTGGCAGAGAAGAACCACCAAATAAAATCATGCAGACAATAGCGGACTGTAGGAGGAGAGAAAAATAGCTCAAGCACCTTATTTTGCAGAGAAGGACCACGAACCAAAACTATGCAGGCAATTGCTGAATGGAGGAAGAGTGAAAAATAGATCCAGCACCTTATTTGGCAGAGAAGGACCACGAACCCAAACCATGCAGGCAATTGCTGACTAGAGGAAGTGAGAAAAATAGTTCAAGCACCTTATTTGGCAGAGAAGGACCACCAACCCAAACCATGCAGGCAATTGTTGACTGGAATAGAAGAGAAAAATAGCTCAAACACCTTATTTGGTAGAGGTGGACCACAAACCCAAACCATGCAGGCAATTGCTGACTGGAACCCAAACCATGCCGACAATTGCTGACTGGAGAAAATGAGAAAAACAACTCAAGCACCTTATTTGGCAGAGTAGGACCACGACCCAAACCATGCAGGCAATTGCTGACTGGAGGAAGAGAGAAAAACAACTCAAGCGTCATATTAGGCAGTAAAGGACCACAAACCCAAACCATGCAGGTAATTGCTGACTGAAAAACAAACCATGCAAACAATTGCTGAGTAGAGGAAGAGAGAAAAATAGCTCGAGCAACCTATTTGGCAGAGAAGGACCACGAACCCAAACCATGCAGGTAATTGCTGACTGGAGGAAGAGAGAAAAATAGCTCAATCACCTTATTTGGCA
Source organism: Ilex aquifolium (assembly GCA_951799425.1). Classification (NCBI taxonomy): domain Eukaryota; kingdom Viridiplantae; phylum Streptophyta; class Magnoliopsida; order Aquifoliales; family Aquifoliaceae; genus Ilex; species Ilex aquifolium. The sequence continues at coordinate 31,612,015 of OX637391.1, forward strand.
GAGAAGGACCACAAACTCAAACCATACAGGCAATTACTGACTGGAGGAAGAGAGAAAAACAGCTCAAGGACCTTATTTGGCAGAGAAGGGCCACAAACCCAAACCAATTGCTGACTGAAACCCAAACCATGCAGGCAATTGCTGACTAAAGAAAGAGAGAAAAATAGCTCAAGCACCTTATTTGGCAGAGAAAAACCACGAACCCAAACTATGCTGGCAATTGCTGACTGGATGAGGAGAGAAAAACAGCTCAAGCACCTTATTTGGAAAAGAAGGACCACAAACCCAAACCAAGTAGGCAATTGCTGGCTGGAGGATGAGAGAAAAATAGCTCAAGCACCTTATTTGGCAGAGAAGGACCACCAAACCAAACCATGCAGACAATTGCTAATTGGAGGAAGAGAGAAAAACAGCTCAAGCACCTTATTTGGCAAAGAAGGACCACAAACCCAAACCATGCCGGCAATTGCTGACTGGAACCCAAATCATGCAGGCAATTGCTGACTGCAGAAAGAGGGAAAAACAGCTCAAGCACCTTTTTGGCAGAGAAGGACCACAAACCCAAACCATGCAGGCAATTGCTGACTGGAACCCAAACCGTGAAGGCAATTGCTGATTGGAGGAAGAGAGAAAAACAGCTCAAGCACCTAATTTAGCACAGAAGGACCACGAACCCAAATCATGCCGACAATTGCTGACAGCAGGATGAGAGAAAAATAGCTCAAGCATCATATTTGGCAGAGAATGACCATGAACCCAAACCATGCAGGCAATTGCTGACTAGAGGAGGAGAGAAAATTTGCTCAAGCACCTTATTTGGCAGAAAGGACCACCAACCCAAACCATTTGCTGACTGGAACCCAAACCATGCAGACAATTGCTGACTGCACGAATAGAGAAAACACCTCAAGCACCTTATTTGGCAGCGAAGGACCACAAACCCAAACCATGCAGGCAATTGCTGACTGGAGGAAGAAAGAAAAATAGCTCAAGCACCTTATTTGGCAGAGAAGGACCACAAACCCAAACCATGCTGGCAATTGCTGACTGGAGGATGAGAGAAAATTAGCACAAGCACCATATTTGGCAGAGAAGAACCACCAAATAAAATCATGCAGACAATTGCTGACTGGAGGAAGAGAGAAAAATAGTTCAAGCACCTTATTTTGCAGAGAAGGACCACGAACCAAAACTATGCAGGCAATTGCTGAATGGAGGAAGAGTGAAAAATAGATCAGGCACCTTATTTGGCAGAGAAGGACCACGAACCCAAACCATGCAGACAATTGCTGACTAGAGGATGTGAGAAAAATAGCTCAAGCACCTTATTTGGCAGAGAATGACCACCAACCCAAACCATGCAGGCAATTGTTGACTGGAATAGAAGAGAAAAATAGCTCAAACACCTTATTTGGTGGAGGAGGACCACAAACCCAAACCATGCAGGCAATTACTGACTGGAGGAAGAGAGAAAAACAGCTCAAGCTCCTTATTTGGCAGAGAAGGACCAAACCCAAACCAAGCAGGCAATTGCTTAGTGGAACCCAAACTATGCAGGCAATTGCTGACTGGAGGAAGAGAGAAAAACAGCTCAAGCACATTATTTGGCAGAGGAGGACCACGAACCCAAACCCTGTAGGCAATTGCTGACTGGAGGAAGAGAAAAACTTCTCAAGCACCTTATTTGGCAGAGAAGGACCTCAAACCCAAACCATGCAGGCAATTGCTGACTAGAGGAAGAGAGAAAAATAGCTCAAGCACTTTATTTGGCAGAGAAGGACCACAAATCCAAACCAATTGCTGACTGGAACCCAAACCATGCAAGAATTTGCTGACTGCACGAAGAGAGAAAAATAGCTTAAGCACCTTATTTGACAGAGAATGACCACAAACCCAAACCATGCAGGCAATTGCTGACTGGAACCCAAACCGTGCCGACAATTACTGACTGGAGAAAGTGAGAAAAATAGCTCAAGCACCTTATTTGGCAGAGAAGGACCACGACCCAAACCATGCAGACAATTGCTGACTGGAGGAAGAGAGAAAAACAACTCAAGCGCCATATTTGGCAGTAAAGGACCACAAACCCAACCCATGCAGGCAATTGCTGACTGAAAAACAAACCATGCAGGCAATTGCTGACTGGAGGAAGAGAGAAAAACAGCTCGAGCAACTTATTTGGCAGAGAAGGACCACGAACCCAAACCATGCAGGCAATTACTGACTGGAGGAAGAGAGAAAAACAGCTCAAGGACCTTATTTGGCAGAGAAGGACCACAAACCCAAACCAATTGCTGACTAAAACCCAAACCATGCAGGCAATTGCTGACTAGAAAAAGAGAAAAAAACAGCTCAAGCACCTTATTTGGCAGAGAAGAACCACGAACCCAAACTATGCTGGCAATTGCTGACTGGAGGAGAATAGAAAAACAGCTCAAGCACCTTATTTGGAAAAAAAAGACCACAAACCCAGACCAAGCAGGCAATTGCTGACTGGAGGATGAGAGAAAAATAACTCAAGCACCTTATTTGGCAGAGAAGGACCACCAAACCAAACTATGCAGACAATTGCTGATTGGAGGAATAGAGAAAAACAGCTCAAGAACCTTATTTGGCAAAGAAGGACCACAAACCCAAACCATGCAGGCAATTGCTGACTGGAACCCAAACCATGCAGGCAATTGTTGACTGCACGAAGAGAGAAAAACAGCTCAAGCACCTTTTTGGCAGAGAAGACCACAAACCCAAACCATGCAGGATATTGCTGACTGGAACCCAAACCGTGCAGGCAATTGCTGATTGGAGGAAGAGAGAAAAACAGCTCAAGCACCTTATTTAGCACAGAAGGACCACGAACCCAAATCAAGCCGACAATTGCAGACTGGAGGATGAGAGAAAAATAGCTCAAGCATCATATTTGGCAGAGAAAGACCATGAACCCAAACCATGCAGGCAATTGCTGACTAGAGGAGGAGAGAAAAATTGCTCAAGCACCTTATTTGGCAGGAATGACCACCAACCCAAACCATGCAGACAATTGCTGACTGCACGAATAGAGAAAACACCTCACGCACCTTATTTGGCAGCGAATGACGATAAACCCAAACCATGCAGGCAATTGCTGACTGGAACTCAAACCATGCAGGCAATTGCTGATTGGAGGAAGAGAGAAAAATAGCTCAAGCACCTTATTTGGCAGAGAAGGACCACGAACCCAAACCATGCTGGCAATTGCTGACAGGAGGATGAGAGAAAAATAGCAAAAGCACCTTATTTGGCAGAGAAGAACCACCAAATAAAATCATGCAGACAATTGCTGACTGGAGGAAGAGAGAAAAATAGCTCAAGCACCTTATTTTGCAGAGAAGGACCACGAACCAAAACTATGCAGGCAATTGCTGAATGGAGGAAGAGTGAAAAATAGATCCAGCACCTTATTTGGCAGAGAAGGACCACGAACCCAAACCATGCAGGCAATTGCTGACTAGAGGAAGTGAGAAAAATAGTTCAAGCACCTTATTTGGCAGAGAAGGACCACCAACCCAAACCATGCAGGCAATTGTTGACTGGAATAGAAGAGAAAAATAGCTAAAACACCTTATTTGGTAGAGGTGGACCACAAACCCAAACCATGCAGGCAATTGCTGACTGGAGGAAGAAAGAAAAACAGCTCAAGCTCCTTATTTGGCAGAGAAGGACCAAACCCAAAAAATACACGCAATTGCTTGGTGGGACCCAAACTATGCAGGCAATTGCTGACTAGAGGAAGATAGAAAAATAGCTCAAGCACATTATTTGGTAGAGGAGGACCACGAACCCAAACCATGCGGGAAATTGCTGACTAGAGGAAGAAATAAAAACAACTCAAGCACCATATTTGGTTGAGAAGGACCACGAACCCAAACCATGCAGGCAATTGCTGAGTGGAGGAAGAAAGAAAAACAGCTCAAGCACCTTATTTGGCAGAGAAGGACCACGAACCCAAACCCTGCAGTCAATTGCTGACTGGAGGAATAGAGAAAAACATCTCAAGCACCTTATTTGGCTGAGAAGGACCACAAACCCAAACCATGCAGGCAATTGCTGACTAGAGGAAGAGAGAAAAATAGCTCAAGCACTTTATTTGGCAGAGAATGACCACAAATCCAAACCAATTGCTGACTGGAACCCAAGCCATGCAAGAAATTGCTGACTGCACGAAGAGAGAAAAATAGCTTAAGCACCTTATTTGGCAGAGAAGGACCACAAACCCAAACCATGCAGGCAATTACTGACTGGAACCCAAACCGTGCCGACAATTGCTGACTGGAGAAAATGAGAAAAACAGCTCAAGCACCTTATTTGGCAGAGTAGGACCACGACCCAAACCATGCAGGCAATTGCTGACTGGAGGAAGAGAGAAAAACAACTCAAGCGTCATATTAGGCAGTAAAGGACCATAAACCCAAACCATGCAGGCAATTGCTGACTGGAACCCAAACCGTGCCGACAATTGCTGAGTAGAGGAAGAGAGAAAAATAGCTCGAGCAACCTATTTGGCAGAGAAGGACCACGAACCCAAACCATGCAGGTAATTGCTGACTGGAGGAAGACAGAAAAATAGCTCAATCACCTTATTTGGCAAAGAAGGACCACAAACTCAAACCATACAGGCAATTACTGACTGGAGAAAGAGAGAACTTATTAGGCAGAGAAGGACCACAAACCCAAACCAATTGCTGACTGAAACCCAAACCAAGGAGGCAATTGCTGACTAGAGGAAGAGAGAAAAACAGCTCAAGCACCTTATTTGGCAGAGAAGAACCACGAACCTAAACTATGCTGGCAATTGCTGACTGGATGAGGAGAGAAAAACAGCTCAAGCACCTTATTTGGAAAAGAAGGACCACAAACCCAAACCAAGCAGGCAATTGCTGACTGGAGGATGAGAGAAAAATAGCTCAAGCACCTTATTTGGCAGAGAAGGACCACCAAACCAAACCATGCAGACAATTGCTAATTGGAGGAAGAGAGAAAAACAGCTCAAGCACCTTATTTGGCAAAGAAGGACCACAAACCCAAACCATGCCGGCAATTGCTGACTGGAACCCAAACCATGCAGGCAATTGCTGACTGCAGAAAGAGGGAAAAATAGCTCAAGCACCTTTTTGGCAGAGAAGGACCACAAACCCAAACCATGCAGGCAATTGCTGACTGGAACCCAAACCGTGAAGGCAATTGCTGATTGGAGGAAGAGAGAAAAACAGCTCAAGCACCTTATTTAGCACAGAAGGACCACGAACCCAAATCATGCCGACAATTGCTGACAGCAGGATGAGAGAAAAATAGCTCAAGCATCATATTTGGCAGAGAATGACCATGAACCCAAACCATGCAGGCAATTGCTGACTAGAGGAGGAGAGAAAATTTGCTCAAGCACCTTATTTGGCAGAAAGGACCACCAACCCAAACCATTTGCTGACTGGAACCCAAACCATGCAGACAATTGCTGACTGCACGAATAGAGAAAACACCTCAAGCACCTTATTTGGCAGCGAAGGACCACAAACCCAAACCATGCAGGCAATTGCTGACTGGAGGAAGAGAGAAAAATAGCTCAAGCACCTTATTTGGCAGAGAAGGACCACGAACCCAAACCATGCTGGCAATTGCTGACTGGAGGATGAGAGAAAATTAGCACAAGCACCATATTTGGCAGAGAAGAACCACCAAATAAAATCATGCAGACAATTGCTGACTGGAGGAAGAGAGAAAAATAGTTCAAGCACCTTATTTTGCAGAGAAGGACCACGAACCAAAACTATGCAGGCAATTGCTGAATGGAGGAAGAGTGAAAAATAGATCAGGCACCTTATTTGGCAGAGAAGGACCACGAACCCAAACCATGCAGACAATTGCTGACTAGAGGAAGTGAGAAAAATAGCTCAAGCACCTTATTTGGCAGAGAATGACCACCAACCCAAACCATGCAGGCAATTGTTGACTGGAATAGAAGAGAAAAATAGCTCAAACACCTTATTTGGTGGAGGAGGACCACAAACCCAAACCATGCAGGCAATTACTGACTGGAGGATGAGAGAAAAACATCTCAAGCTCCTTATTTGGCAGAGAAGGACCAAACCCAAACCAAGCAGGCAATTGCTTAGTGGAACCCAAACTATGCAGGCAATTGCTGACTGGAGGAAGAGAGAAAAACAGCTCAAGCACATTATTTGGCAGAGGAGGACCTCGAAGCCAAACAATGCGGGAAATTGCTGACTAGAGGAAGAGATAAAAACAACTCAAGCATCATATTTGGTTGAGAAGGACCACAAACCCAAACCATGCAGGCAATTGCTGAGTGGAGGAAGAAAGAAAAACAGCTCAAGCACCTTATTTGGCAGAGAAGGACCACGAACCCAAACCCTGTAGGCAATTGCTGACTGGAGGAAGACAGAAAAACTTCTCAAGCACCTTATTTGGCAGAGAAGGACCTCAAACCCAAACCATGCAGGCAATTGCTAACTAGAGGAAGAGAGAAAAATAGCTCAAACACTTTATTTGGCGGAGAAGGACCACAAATCCAAACCAATTGCTGACTGGAACCCAAACCATGCAAGAATTTGCTGACTGCACGAAGAGAGAAAAATAGCTTAAGCACCTTATTTGGCAGAGAAGGACCACAAACCCAAACCATGCAGGCAATTGCTGACTGGAACCCAAACCGTGCCGACAATTACTGACTGGAGAAAGTGAGAAAAATAGCTCAAGCACCTTATTTGGCAGAGAAGGACCACGAACTCAAACCATGCAAGTAATTGCTGACTGGAGGAAGACAGAAAAATAGCTCAATCACCTTATTTGGCAAAGAAGGACCACAAACTCAAACCATACAGGCAATTACTGACTGGAGAAAGAGAGAAAAACAGCTCAAGGAACTTATTAGGCAAAGAAGGACCACAAACCCAAACCAATTGCTGACTGAAACCCAAACCATGGAGGCAATTGCTGACTAGAGGAAGAGAGAAAAACAGCTCAAGCACCTTATTTGGCAAAGAAGAACCACGAACCCAAACTATGCTGGCAATTCCTGACTGGAGGAGAATAGAAAAACAGCTCAAGCACCTTATTTGGAAAAAAAAGACCACAAACCCAGACCAAGCAGGCAATTGCTGACTGGAGGATGAGAGAAAAATAACTCAAGCACCTTATTTGGCAGAGAAGGACCACCAAACCAAACTAGGCAGACAATTGCTGATTGGAGGAATAGAGAAAAACAGCTCAAGAACCTTATTTGGCAAAGAAGGACCACAAACCCAAACCATGCAGGCAATTGCTGACTGGAACCCAAACCATGCAGGCAATTGTTGACTGCACGAAGAGAGAAAAACAGCTCAAGCACCTTTTTGGCAGAGAAGACCACAAACCCAAACCATGCAGGATATTGTTGACTGGAACCCAAACCGTGCAGGCAATTGCTGATTGGAGGAAGATAGAAAAACAGCTCAAGCACCTTATTTAGCACAGAAGGACCACGAACCCAAATCAAGCCGACAATTGCAGACTGGAGGATGAGAGAAAAATAGCTCAAGCATCATATTTGGCAGAGAAAGACCATGAACCCAAACCATGCAGGCAATTGCTGACTAGAGGAGGAGAGAAAAATTGCTCAAGCACCTTATTTGGCAGGAATGACCACCAACCCAAACCATTTGCTGACTGGAACCCAAACCATGCAGACAATTGCTGACTGCACGAATAGAGAAAACACCTCAAGCACCTTATTTGGCAGCGAATGACGATAAACCCAAACCATGCAGGCAATTGCTGACTGGAACTCAAACCATGCAGGCAATTGCTGATTGGAGGAAGAGAGAAAAATAGCTCAAGCACCTTATTTGGCAGAGAAGGACCACGAACCCAAACCATGCTGGCAATTGCTGACAGGAGGATGAGAGAAAAATAGCAAAAGCACCTTATTTGGCAGAGAAGAACCACCAAATAAAATCATGCAGACAATTGCTGACTGGAGGAAGAGAGAAAAATAGCTCAAGCACCTTATTTTGCAGAGAAGGACCACGAACCAAAACTATGCAGGCAATTGCTGAATGGAGGAAGAGTGAAAAATAGATCCAGCACCTTATTTGGCAGAGAAGGACCACGAACCCAAACCATGCAGGCAATTGCTGACTAGAGGAAGTGAGAAAAATAGTTCAAGCACCTTATTTGGCAGAGAAGGACCACCAACCCAAACCATGCAGGCAATTGTTGACTGGAATAGAAGAGAAAAATAGCTAAAACACCTTATTTGGTAGAGGTGGACAACAAACCCAAACCATGCAGGCAATTGCTGACTGGAGGAAGAAAGAAAAACAGCTCAAGCTCCTTATTTGGCAGAGAAGGACCAAACCCAAAAAATACAGGCAATTGCTTGGTGGGACCCAAACTATGCAGGCAATTGCTGACTAGAGGAAGATAGAAAAATAGCTCAAGCACATTATTTGGCAGAGGAGGACCACGAACCCAAACCATGCGGGAAATTGCTGACTAGAGGAAGAAATAAAAACAACTCAAGCACCATATTTGGTTGAGAAGGACCACGAACCCAAACCATGCAGGCAATTGCTGAGTGGAGGAAGAAAGAAAAACAGCTCAAGCACCTTATTTGGCAGAGAAGGACCACGAACCCAAACCCTGCAGTCAATTGCTGACTGGAGGAATAGAGAAAAACATCTCAAGCACCTTATTTGGCTGAGAAGGACCACAAACCCAAACCATGCAGGCAATTGCTGACTAGAGGAAGAGAGAAAAATAGCTCAAGCACTTTATTTGGCAGAGAATGACCACAAATCCAAACCAATTGCTGACTGGAACCCAAGCCATGCAAGAAATTGCTGACTGCACGAAGAGAGAAAAATAGCTTAAGCACCTTATTTGGCAGAGAAGGACCACAAACCCAAACCATGCAGGCAATTACTGACTGGAACCCAAACCGTGCCGACAATTGCTGACTGGAGAAAATGAGAAAAACAGCTCAAGCACCTTATTTGGCAGAGTAGGACCACGACCCAAACCATGCAGGCAATTGCTGACTGGAGGAAGAGAGAAAAACAACTCAAGCGTCATATTAGGCAGTAAAGGACCATAAACCCAAACCATGCAGGCAATTGCTGACTGGAACCCAAACCGTGCCGACAATTGCTGAGTAGAGGAAGAGAGAAAAATAGCTCGAGCAACCTATTTGGCAGAGAAGGACCACGAACCCAAACCATGCAGGTAATTGCTGACTGGAGGAAGACAGAAAAATAGCTCAATCACCTTATTTGGCAAAGAAGGACCACAAACTCAAACCATACAGGCAATTACTGACTGGAGAAAGAGAGAACTTATTAGGCAGAGAAGGACCACAAACCCAAACCAATTGCTGACTGAAACCCAAACCAAGGAGGCAATTGCTGACTAGAGGAAGAGAGAAAAACAGCTCAAGCACCTTATTTGGCAGAGAAGAACCACGAACCTAAACTATGCTGGCAATTGCTGACTGGATGAGGAGAGAAAAACAGCTCAAGCACCTTATTTGGAAAAGAAGGACCACAAACCCAAACCAAGCAGGCAATTGCTGACTGGAGGATGAGAGAAAAATAGCTCAAGCACCTTATTTGGCAGAGAAGGACCACCAAACCAAACCATGCAGACAATTGCTAATTGGAGGAAGAGAGAAAAACAGCTCAAGCACCTTATTTGGCAAAGAAGGACCACAAACCCAAACCATGCCGGCAATTGCTGACTGGAACCCAAACCATGCAGGCAATTGCTGACTGCAGAAAGAGGGAAAAATAGCTCAAGCACCTTTTTGGCAGAGAAGGACCACAAACCCAAACCATGCAGGCAATTGCTGACTGGAACCCAAACCGTGAAGGCAATTGCTGATTGGAGGAAGAGAGAAAAACAGCTCAAGCACCTTATTTAGCACAGAAGGACCACGAACCCAAATCATGCCGACAATTGCTGACAGCAGGATGAGAGAAAAATAGCTCAAGCATCATATTTGGCAGAGAATGACCATGAACCCAAACCATGCAGGCAATTGCTGACTAGAGGAGGAGAGAAAATTTGCTCAAGCACCTTATTTGGCAGAAAGGACCACCAACCCAAACCATTTGCTGACTGGAACCCAAACCATGCAGACAATTGCTGACTGCACGAATAGAGAAAACACCTCAAGCACCTTATTTGGCAGCGAAGGACCACAAACCCAAACCATGCAGGCAATTGCTGACTGGAGGAAGAGAGAAAAATAGCTCAAGCACCTTATTTGGCAGAGAAGGACCACGAACCCAAACCATGCTGGCAATTGCTGACTGGAGGATGAGAGAAAATTAGCACAAGCACCATATTTGGCAGAGAAGAACCACCAAATAAAATCATGCAGACAATTGCTGACTGGAGGAAGAGAGAAAAATAGTTCAAGCACCTTATTTTGCAGAGAAGGACCACGAACCAAAACTATGCAGGCAATTGCTGAATGGAGGAAGAGTGAAAAATAGATCAGGCACCTTATTTGGCAGAGAAGGACCACGAACCCAAACCATGCAGACAATTGCTGACTAGAGGAAGTGAGAAAAATAGCTCAAGCACCTTATTTGGCAGAGAATGACCACCAACCCAAACCATGCAGGCAATTGTTGACTGGAATAGAAGAGAAAAATAGCTCAAACACCTTATTTGGTGGAGGAGGACCACAAACCCAAACCATGCAGGCAATTACTGACTGGAGGATGAGAGAAAAACATCTCAAGCTCCTTATTTGGCAGAGAAGGACCAAACCCAAACCAAGCAGGCAATTGCTTAGTGGAACCCAAACTATGCAGGCAATTGCTGACTGGAGGAAGAGAGAAAAACAGCTCAAGCACATTATTTGGCAGAGGAGGACCTCGAAGCCAAACAATGCGGGAAATTGCTGACTAGAGGAAGAGATAAAAACAACTCAAGCATCATATTTGGTTGAGAAGGACCACAAACCCAAACCATGCAGGCAATTGCTGAGTGGAGGAAGAAAGAAAAACAGCTCAAGCACCTTATTTGGCAGAGAAGGACCACGAACCCAAACCCTGTAGGCAATTGCTGACTGGAGGAAGACAGAAAAACTTCTCAAGCACCTTATTTGGCAGAGAAGGACCTCAAACCCAAACCATGCAGGCAATTGCTAACTAGAGGAAGAGAGAAAAATAGCTCAAACACTTTATTTGGCGGAGAAGGACCACAAATCCAAACCAATTGCTGACTGGAACCCAAACCATGCAAGAATTTGCTGACTGCACGAAGAGAGAAAAATAGCTTAAGCACCTTATTTGGCAGAGAAGGACCACAAACCCAAACCATGCAGGCAATTGCTGACTGGAACCCAAACCGTGCCGACAATTACTGACTGGAGAAAGTGAGAAAAATAGCTCAAGCACCTTATTTGGCAGAGAAGGACCACGAACTCAAACCATGCAAGTAATTGCTGACTGGAGGAAGACAGAAAAATAGCTCAATCACCTTATTTGGCAAAGAAGGACCACAAACTCAAACCATACAGGCAATTACTGACTGGAGAAAGAGAGAAAAACAGCTCAAGGAACTTATTAGGCAAAGAAGGACCACAAACCCAAACCAATTGCTGACTGAAACCCAAACCATGGAGGCAATTGCTGACTAGAGGAAGAGAGAAAAACAGCTCAAGCACCTTATTTGGCAAAGAAGAACCACGAACCCAAACTATGCTGGCAATTCCTGACTGGAGGAGAATAGAAAAACAGCTCAAGCACCTTATTTGGAAAAAAAAGACCACAAACCCAGACCAAGCAGGCAATTGCTGACTGGAGGATGAGAGAAAAATAACTCAAGCACCTTATTTGGCAGAGAAGGACCACCAAACCAAACTAGGCAGACAATTGCTGATTGGAGGAATAGAGAAAAACAGCTCAAGAACCTTATTTGGCAAAGAAGGACCACAAACCCAAACCATGCAGGCAATTGCTGACTGGAACCCAAACCATGCAGGCAATTGTTGACTGCACGAAGAGAGAAAAACAGCTCAAGCACCTTTTTGGCAGAGAAGACCACAAACCCAAACCATGCAGGATATTGTTGACTGGAACCCAAACCGTGCAGGCAATTGCTGATTGGAGGAAGATAGAAAAACAGCTCAAGCACCTTATTTAGCACAGAAGGACCACGAACCCAAATCAAGCCGACAATTGCAGACTGGAGGATGAGAGAAAAATAGCTCAAGCATCATATTTGGCAGAGAAAGACCATGAACCCAAACCATGCAGGCAATTGCTGACTAGAGGAGGAGAGAAAAATTGCTCAAGCACCTTATTTGGCAGGAATGACCACCAACCCAAACCATTTGCTGACTGGAACCCAAACCATGCAGACAATTGCTGACTGCACGAATAGAGAAAACACCTCAAGCACCTTATTTGGCAGCGAATGACGATAAACCCAAATCATGCAGGCAATTGCTGACTGGAACTCAAACCATGCAGGCAATTGCTGATTGGAGGAAGAGAGAAAAATAGCTCAAGCACCTTATTTGGCAGAGAAGGACCACGAACCCAAACCATGCTGGCAATTGCTGACAGGAGGATGAGAGAAAAATAGCAAAAGCACCTTATTTGGCAGAGAAGAACCACCAAATAAAATCATGCAGACAATTGCTGACTGGAGGAAGAGAGAAAAATAGCTCAAGCACCTTATTTTGCAGAGAAGGACCACGAACCAAAACTATGCAGGCAATTGCTGAATGGAGGAAGAGTGAAAAATAGATCCAGCACCTTATTTGGCAGAGAAGGACCACGAACCCAAACCATGCAGGCAATTGCTGACTAGAGGAAGTGAGAAAAATAGTTCAAGCACCTTATTTGGCAGAGAAGGACCACCAACCCAAACCATGCAGGCAATTGTTGACTGGAATAGAAGAGAAAAATAGCTAAAACACCTTATTTGGTAGAGGTGGACAACAAACCCAAACCATGCAGGCAATTGCTGACTGGAGGAAGAAAGAAAAACAGCTCAAGCTCCTTATTTGGCAGAGAAGGACCAAACCCAAAAAATACAGGCAATTGCTTGGTGGGACCCAAACTATGCAGGCAATTGCTGACTAGAGGAAGATAGAAAAATAGCTCAAGCACATTATTTGGCAGAGGAGGACCACGAACCCAAACCATGCGGGAAATTGCTGACTAGAGGAAGAAATAAAAACAACTCAAGCACCATATTTGGTTGAGAAGGACCACGAACCCAAACCATGCAGGCAATTGCTGAGTGGAGGAAGAAAGAAAAACAGCTCAAGCACCTTATTTGGCAGAGAAGGACCACGAACCCAAACCCTGCAGTCAATTGCTGACTGGAGGAATAGAGAAAAACATCTCAAGCACCTTATTTGGCTGAGAAGGACCACAAACCCAAACCATGCAGGCAATTGCTGACTAGAGGAAGAGAGAAAAATAGCTCAAGCACTTTATTTGGCAGAGAATGACCACAAATCCAAACCAATTGCTGACTGGAACCCAAGCCATGCAAGAAATTGCTGACTGCACGAAGAGAGAAAAATAGCTTAAGCACCTTATTTGGCAGAGAAGGACCACAAACCCAAACCATGCAGGCAATTACTGACTGGAACCCAAACCGTGCCGACAATTGCTGACTGGAGAAAATGAGAAAAACAGCTCAAGCACCTTATTTGGAAGAGTAGGACCACGACCCAAACCATGCAGGCAATTGCTGACTGGAGGAAGAGAGAAAAACAACTCAAGCGTCATATTAGGCAGTAAAGGACCATAAACCCAAACCATGCAGGCAATTGCTGACTGGAACCCAAACCGTGCCGACAATTGCTGAGTAGAGGAAGAGAGAAAAATAGCTCGAGCAACCTATTTGGCAGAGAAGGACCACGAACCCAAACCATACAGGTAATTGCTGACTGGAGGAAGACAGAAAAATAGCTCAATCACCTTATTTGGCAAAGAAGGACCACAAACTCAAACCATACAGGCAATTACTGACTGGAGAAAGAGAGAACTTATTAGGCAGAGAAGGACCACAAACCCAAACCAATTGCTGACTGAAACCCAAACCAAGGAGGCAATTGCTGACTAGAGGAAGAGAGAAAAACAGCTCAAGCACCTTATTTGGCAGAGAAGAACCACGAACCTAAACTATGCTGGCAATTGCTGACTGGATGAGGAGAGAAAAACAGCTCAAGCACCTTATTTGGAAAAGAAGGACCACAAACCCAAACCAAGCAGGCAATTGCTGACTGGAGGATGAGAGAAAAATAGCTCAAGCACCTTATTTGGCAGAGAAGGACCACCAAACCAAACCATGCAGACAATTGCTAATTGGAGGAAGAGAGAAAAACAGCTCAAGCACCTTATTTGGCAAAGAAGGACCACAAACCCAAACCATGCCGACAATTGCTGACTGGAACCCAAACCATGCAGGCAATTGCTGACTGCAGAAAGAGGGAAAAATAGCTCAAGCACCTTTTTGGCAGAGAAGGACCACAAACCCAAACCATGCAGGCAATTGCTGACTGGAACCCAAACCGTGAAGGCAATTGCTGATTGGAGGAAGAGAGAAAAACAGCTCAAGCACCTTATTTAGCACAGAAGGACCACGAACCCAAATCATGCCGACAATTGCTGACAGTAGGATGAGAGAAAAATAGCTCAAGCATCATATTTGGCAGAGAATGACCATGAACCCAAACCATGCAGGCAATTGCTGACTAGAGGAGGAGAGAAAATTTGCTCAAGCACCTTATTTGGCAGAAAGGACCACCAACCCAAACCATTTGCTGACTGGAACCCAAACCATGCAGACAATTGCTGACTGCACGAATAGAGAAAACACCTCAAGCACCTTATTTGGCAGCGAAGGACCACAAACCCAAACCATGCAGGCAATTGCTGACTGGAGGAAGAGAGAAAAATAGCTCAAGCACCTTATTTGGCAGAGAAGGACCACGAACCCAAACCATGCTGGCAATTGCTGACTGGAGGATGAGAGAAAATTAGCACAAGCACCTTATTTGGCAGAGAATAACCACCAAATAAAATCATGCAGACAATTGCTGACTGGAGGAAGAGAGAAAAATAGTTCAAGCACCTTATTTTGCAGAGAAGGACCACGAACCAAAACTATGCAGGCAATTGCTGAATGGAGGAAGAGTGAAAAATAGATCAAACACCTTATTTGGCAGAGAAGGACCACGAACCCAAACCATGCAGACAATTGCTGACTAGAGGAAGTGAGAAAAATAGCTCAAGCACCTTATTTGGCATAGAATGACCACCAACCCAAACCATGCAGGCAATTGTTGACTGGAATAGAAGAGAAAAATAGCTCAAACACCTTATTTGGTGGAGGAGGACCACAAACCCAAACCATGCAGGCAATTACTGACTAGAGGATGAGAGAAAAACAGCTCAAGCTCCTTATTTGGCAGAGAAGGACCAAACCCAAACCAAGCAGGCAATTGCTTAGTGGAACCCAAACTATGCAGGCAATTGCTGACTGGAGGAAGAGAGAAAAACAGCTCAAGCACATTATTTGGCAGAGGAGGACCTCGAAGCCAAACAATGCGGGAAATTGCTGACTAGAGGAAGAGATAAAAACAACTCAAGCATCATATTTGGTTGAGAAGGACCACAAACCCAAACCATGCAGGCAATTGCTGAGTGGAGGAAGAAAGAAAAACAGCTCAAGCACCTTATTTGGCAGAGAAGGACCACGAACCCAAACCCTGTAGGCAATTGCTGACTGGAGGAAGAGAGAAAAACTTCTCAAGCACCTTATTTGGCAGAGAAGGACCTCAAACCCAAACCATGCAGGCAATTGCTGACTAGAGGAAGAGAGAAAAATAGCTCAAACACTTTATTTGGCAGAGAAGGACCACCAATCCAAAGGATATTGCTGACTGGAACCCAAACCATGCAAGAATTTGCTGACTGCACGAAGAGAGAAAAATAGCTTAAGCACCTTATTTGGCAGAGAAGGACCACAAACACAAACCATGCAGGCAATTGCTGACTGGAACCCAAACCGTGCCGACAATTACTGACTGGAGAAAGTGGGAAAAACAGCTCAAGCACCTTATTTGGCAGAGAAGGACCACGAACTCAAACCATGCAAGTAATTGCTGACTGGAGGAAGACAGAAAAATAGCTCAATCACCTTATTTGGCAAAGAAGGACCACAAACTCAAACCATACAGGCAATTACTGACTGGAGAAAGAGAGAAAAACAGCTCAAGGAACTTATTAGGCAAAGAAGGACCACAAACCCAAACCAATTGCTGACTGAAACCCAAACCATGGAGGCAATTGCTGACTAGAGGAAGAGAGAAAAACAGCTCAAGCACCTTATTTGGCAGAGAAGAACCACGAACCCAAACTATGCTGGCAATTGCTGACTGGATGAGAATAGAAAAACAGCTCAAGCACCTTATTTGGAAAAAAAAGACCACAAACCCAGACCAAGCAGGCAATTGCTGACTGGAGGATGAGAGAAAAATAGCTCAAGCACCTTATTTGGCAGAGAAGGACCACCAAACCAAACCATGCAGAAAATTGCTGATTGGAGGAAGAGAGGAAAACAGCTCAAGCACCTTATTTGGCAAAGAAGGACCACAAACCCAAACCATGCAGGCAATTGCTGACTGGAACCCAAACCATGCAGGCAATTGCTGACTGCACGAAGAGAGAAAAACAGCTCAAGCACCTTTTTGGCAGAGAAGGACCACAAACCCAAACCATGCAGACAATTGCTGACTGGAACCCAAACCGTGCAGACAATTGCTGATTGGAGGAAGAGAGAAAAACAGCTCAAGCACCTTATTTAGCACAGAAGGACCACGAACCCAAATCATGCCTACAATTGCTGACTGGAGGATGAGAGAAAAATAGCTCAAGCATCATATTTGGCAAAGAATGACCATGAACCCAAACCATGCAGGCAATTGCTGACTAGGGGAGGAGAGAAAAATAGCTCAAACACCTTATTTGGCAGAAAGGTCCACCAACCCAAACCATTTGCTGACTGGAACCCAAACCATGCAGACAATTGCTGACTGCACGAATAGAGAAAACACCTCAAGCACCTTATTTGGCAGCGAAGGACCACAAACGCAAACCATGCAGGCAATTGCTGACTGGAACCCAAACCATGCAGGCAATTGCTGACTGGAGGAAGAGAAAAAAATAGCTCAAGCACCTTATTTGGCAGAGAAGGACCACGAACCCAAACCATGCTGGCAATTGCTGACTGGAGGATGAGAGAAAAATAGCTCAAGCACCTTATTTGGCAGAGAAGAACCACCAAATAAAATCATGCAGACAATTGCTGACTGGAGGAAGAGAGAAAAATAGCTCAAGCACCTTATTTAGAAGAGAAGGACCACGACCCAAACCATGCAGCCAATTGCTGACTGGAGGAAGAGAGAAAAACAACTCAAGCGCCATATTAGGCAGTAAAGGACCACAAACCCAAACCATGCAGGCAATTGCTGACTGAAAAACAAACAATGCAGGCAATTGCTGACTGAAGGAAGAGAGAAAAATAGCTCGAGCAACCTATTTGGCAGAGAAGGACCAAGAACCCAAACCATGCAGGTAATTTGCTGACTGGAGGAAGAGAGAAAAATAGCTCAATCACCTTATTTGGTAGAGACGGACCACAAACTAAAACCATACAGGCAATTACTGACTGGAGGAAGAGAGAAAAACAGCTCAAGGACCTTATGTAGCAAAGAAGGACCACAAACCCAAACCAATTGCTGACTGAAACCCAAACCATGCAGGCAATTGCTGACTAGAGAAAGAGAGAAAAACAGCTCAAGCACCTTATTTGGCAGAGAAGAACCACGAACCCAAACTATGCTGGCAATTGCTGACTAGAGGAGGAGAAAAAAACAGCTCAAGCACCTTATTTGGAAAAGAAGGACCACAAACCCAAACCAAGCAGGCAATTGCTGACTGGAGGATGAGAGAAAAATAGCTCAAGCACCTTATTTGGCAGAGAAGGACCACCAAACCAAACCATGCAGACAATTGCTGATTGGAGGAAGAGAGAAAAATAGCTCAAGTACCATATTTGGCAAAGAAGGACCACAAACCCAAACCATGCGGGCAATTGCTGACTGGAACCCAAATCATGCAGGCAATTGCTGACTGCACGAAGAGAGAAAAACAGCTCAAACACCTTTTTGGCAGAGAAGGACCACAAACCCAAACCATGCCGGCAATTGCTGACTGGAACCCAAACCGTGCCGGCAATTGCTGACTGAAGAAATGGAGAAAAATAGCTCAAGCACCTTATTTGGCAGAGAAGGACCACAAACCCAAATCATGCAGGCAATTGGTGACCGGAGGAAGATAGAAAAATAGCTCAAACACCTTATTTGGTAGAGAAGGACCACGAAGCCAAACCATGCAGGCAATTGCTAACTGGTGGAAGAGGGAAAAACAACTCAAGCTCCTTATTTGGCAGTGAAGGACCACAGATAGAACAACAGCTCAACCACATTATTTGGTAGAGAAGGACCACGAAGCCAAACCATGCAGACAATTGCTAACTGGTGGAAGAGGGAAAAACAACTCAAGGTCCTTATTTGGCAGTGAAGGACCACAAACCCAAACCGTGCAGGCAATTGCTGACAGGAACACAAACAATGCAGGCAATTACTGACTGGAGGAAGAGAGAAAAACAGCTCAAGCACCTTATTTGGCAGAGAAGGACCACGAACCCAAACCATGCAGGCAATTGTTGACTGGAGATAGAGTGAAAAATAGCTCTAGCACCTTATTTGGTTGAGAAGGACTACAAAACCAAACCATGAAGGCAATTAATGACTGGAGGAAGAGGGAAAAACAGCTCAAGCACCTTATTTGGCAGAGAAGGACCACCAACCCAAACCAATTGCTGACTGGAACCCAAACCATGCAGGCAGTAGCTAACTGGAGGAAGAGAGAAAAATAGCTAAAGCACCTTATTTGGAAGAGAAGGACCACGAACCCAAACCATGCAGGCAAATGCTGACTGGAGGAATAGAGAGAAAAATAGCTCAAGCACCTTATTTGGCAGAGAAAGACCACGAACCCAAGCCATGCAGGCAATTACTGACTGAAGGATGAGAGAAAAATAGCTCAAGCACCTTATTTGGCAGAGAAAGACCACGAACCCAAACCATGCAGGCAATTGCTGAGTGGAGGAAGAGAGAAAAACAGCTCAATCACCTTATTTGGCAGAGAAGGACCCCGAACCCAAACCCTGTAGGCAATTGCTGACTAGAGGAAGAGAGAAAAACAGCTCAAGCACCTTATTTGGCAGAGAAGGACCCCGAACCGAAACCCTGTAGGCAATTACTGACTGAAGGAAGAGAGAAAAATAGCTCAAGCACCTTATTTGGCACAGAAGGACCACCAAACCAAACCATGCAGACAATTGCTGGCTGGAGGAAGAGAGAAAAACAGCTCAAGCACCTTATTTGGCCGAGAAGGACCACGAAACCATACGAGGCAGACAATTGCTGAGTGGAGGAAGAGAGAAAAATAGCTCAAGCACCTTATTTGGCAAAGAAGGGCCACGAACCCAAACCATGCAGGCAATTGCTGAATGGAGGAAGAGAGAAAAATAGCTCAAGCACCTTATTTAGCAAAGAAGGACCACGAACCCAAATCATGCCGACAATTGCTGACTGGAGGATGAGAGAAAAATAGCTCAAGCATCATATTTGGCAGAGAAGGACCACGAACCCAAACCATGTAGGCAATTGCTGACTAAAGGAAGAGAGAAAAATAGCTCAAGCACCTTATTTGGCAGAAAGGACGACCAACCCAAACCATTTGCTGACTGGAACCCAAACCATGCAGACAATTGCTGACTGCACGAATAGAGAAAACACCTCAACCACCTTATTTGGCAGCGAAGGACCACAAACCCAAAGCATGGAAACAATTGCTGACTGGAACCCAAACCATGCAGGCAATTGCTGACTGGAGGAAGAGGGAAAAATTGCTCAAGCACCTTATTTGGCAGAGAAGGACTACGAACCCAAACCATGCTGGCAATTGCTGACTAGAGGATGAGGGAAAAATAGTTCAAGCACCTTATTTGACAGGGAAGAACCTCCAAATAAAATCATGCAGACAATTGCTGACTGGACGAAGAGAGAAAAATAGCTCAAGCACCTTATTTTGCAGAGGAGGACCACGAGCACAAACCATGCAGGCAATTGCTGAGTGGAGAAAGAAAGAAAAACAGCTCAAGCACCTTATTTGGAAGAGAAGGACCACGAACCCAAACCCTGCAGGTAATTGCTTACTGGAGGAAGAGAGAAAAACTTATAAAGCACCTTATTTGGAAGAGAAGGACCAAAAACCCAAACAATGCAGGCAATTGTTGACTGGAGGAAGAGAGAAAAATAGCTCAAGCTCCTTATTTGGCTGAGAAGGACCAAACCCAAACCATACAGGCAATTGCTTAGTGGAACCCAAACTATGCGGGCAACTGCTGACTGGAGGAAGAGAGAGAAACAGTTCAAGCACATTATTTGGCAGAGGATGACTACGAACCCAAACCATGCGGGAAATTGCTGACTAGAGGAAGAGATAAAAACAACTCAAGCACCATATTTGGTTGAAGAGGACCTCGAACCCAAACCATGCAGGCAATTGCTGAGTGGAGGAAGAAAGAAAAATAGATCAAGCACCTTATTTGGTAGAGAAGGACCACGAACCCAAACCTTGCAGGCAATTGCTGACTGGAGGAAGAGAGAAAAACTTCTCAAGCACCTTATTTGGCAGAGAAGGACCACAAACCCAAACCATGCAGGCAATTGCTGACTAGAGGAAGTGAGAAAAATAGCTCAAGCACTTTATTTGGCAGAGAAGGACCACAAATCCAAACCAATTGCTGACTGGAACCCAAACCATGCAAGAAATTGCTGACTGCACAAAGAGAGAAAAATAGCTTAAGCACCTTATTTGGTAGAGAAGGACCACAAACCCAAACCATGCAGGCAATTACTGACTGGTACCCAAACCGTGCCGACAATTGCTGACTGGAGAAAGTGAGAAAAATAGCTCAAGCACCTTATTTGGCAGAGAAGGACCAAGACCCAAACCATGCAGACAATTGCTGACTGGAGGAAGAGAGAAAAACAACTCAAGCGCCATATTGGGCAGTAAAGGACCACAAACTCAAACCATGCAGGTAATTGCTGACTGAAGGAAGAGAGAAAAATAGCTCGAGCAACTTATTTGGCAGAGAAGGACCACGAACCCAAACCATGCAGGTAATTGCTGACTGGAGGAAGAGAGAAAAATAGCTCAATCACCTTATTTGGCAGAGAAGGACCACAAACTCAAACCATACAGGCAATTACTGACTAGAGGAAGAGAGAAAAACAGCTCAATGACCTTATTTGGCAAAGAAAGACCACAAACCCAAACCAATTGCTGACTGAAACCCAAACCATGCAGGCAATTGCTGACTAGAGAAAGAGAGAAAAACAGCTCAAGCACCTTATTTGGCAGAGAAGAACCACGAACCCAAACTATGCTGGCAATTGCTGACTAGAGGAGGAGAAAAAAACAGCTCAAGCACCTTATTTGGAAAAGAAGGACCACAAACCCAAACCAAGCAGGCAATTGCTGACAGGAGGATGAGAGAAAAATAGCTCAAGCACCTTATTTGGCAGAGAAGGACCACCAAACCAAACCATGCAGACAATTGCTGATTGGAGGAAGAGAGAAAAACAGCTCAAACACCTTATTTGGCAAAGAAGGACCACAAACCCAAACCATGCGGGCAATTGCTGACTGGAACACAAATCCTGCAGGCAATTGCTGACTGCACGAAGAGAGAAAAACAGCTCAAGCACCTTTTTGGCAGAGAAGGACCACAAACCCAAACCATGCAGGCAATTGCTGACTGGAACCCAAACCGTGCCGACAATTGCTGACGGGAGAAATGGAGAAAAATAGCTCAAGCACCTTATTTGGCAGAGAAGGACCACAAACCCAAATCATGCAGGCAATTGGTGACCGGAGGAAGATAGAACAACAGCTCAACCACATTATTTGGTAGAGAAGGACCACGAAGCCAAACCATGTAGACAATTGCTAACTGGTGGAAGAGGGAAAAACAACTCAAGGTCCTTATTTGGCAGTGAAGGACCACAAACCCAAACCGTGCAGGCAATTGCTGACAGGAACACAAACCATGCAGGCAATTACTGACTGGAGGAAGTGAGAAAAATAGCTCAAGCACATTATTTGGTAGAGAAGGACCACGAACCCACACCATGCAGACAATTGCTGACTGGAGGAAAAGAGAAAAACAGCTCAAGCACTTTATTTGGCAGAGAAGGACCACGAACCTGAACTATGCAGGCAATTGCAGACTACAGTAAGAGAGAAAAATAGCTAAATCACGTTATTTGGCAGAGAAGGACAACGAACCCAAACCATGCAGGCAATTGCTGACTGGAGGAAGAGAGAAAAATAGCTCAATCACCTTATTTGGCAGAGAAGCACCATGAACCCAAACCATGCAGGAAATTGCTGACTGGAGGAAGATAGAAAAATAGCTCAAGCACCTTATTTGGCAGAGAAGGACCACGAACCCACACAATGCAAGCAATTGCTGACTGGAGGAAGAGAGAAAAACAGATCAAGCACCTAATTTGTCAAAGAATGACCCAAACCAAGCAGGCAATTGCTGACTAGAACCCAAACCATGCAGGCAATTGTTGACTGGAGGAAGGGAGAAAAATAGCTCAAGAACCTGATTTGGCAGAGAAGGACCACGAAACCAAACTAGGCGGGCAATTGCTGACTAGAGCAAGAGATAAAAATAGCTCAGGCACCTTTTTTGGTAGAGAAGGACCACGTACCCAAACCATGCAGACCATTGCTGACTGGAGGAATAAAGAAAAATAGCTCAAGAACCTTATTTGGCAGAGAAAGACCACGAACCTAAACCCTGTAGAGAATTGCTGACTGGAGGAAGAGAGAAAAACAGCTCAAGCACCTTATTTGGTAGAGAAGGACCACAAACCCAAACCAATTGCTGACTGGAACCCAAACCATGCAGGCAATTGCTGATTGCACGATGAGAGAAAAATAACTCAAGCACCTTATTTGGCAGAGAAGGACCACAAACCCAAACCATGCAGACAATTGTTGTCTGGAACCCAAATTATGCAGGCAATTGCTGATTGGAGGAATAGAGAAAAACAGCTCAAGCACCTTATTTAGCAGAGAAGGACCACGAACCCAAAATCATGCCGACAATTGCTGACTGGAGGATGATAGAAAAATAGCACAAGCACCATATTTGGCAGAGAAGGACCAGGAACCCAAACCGTGCAGGCAATTGCTGACTAGAGGAAGAGAGAAAAATAGCTTTAGCACCTTATTTGGCAGAAAGGACAACAAACCCAAACCATTTGCTGACTGGAACCCAAACCATGCAGACAATTGCTGACTGCACGAATAGAGAAAACACCTCAAGCTCCTTATTTGGCAGCGAAGGACCACAAACTCAAACCATGCAGGCAATTGCTGACTGGAACCCAAACCATGCAGGCAATTGCTGACTCAACGAAGAAAGAAAAATAGCTCAAGCACCATATTTGGCAGAAAAGGACCACGAACCCAAACCATGCTGGCAATTGCTGACTGGAGGATGAGAGAAAAATAGCTCCCGCACCTTATTTGGCAGAGAAGAACCACCAAATAAAATCATGCAGACAATTGCTAACTGGAGGAAGAGAGAAAAATAGCTCAAACACCTTATTTTGCAAAGAAGGACCACGAACCCAAACCATGCAGGCAATTGCTGACTAGACGAAGAGTGAAAAACAGATCAAGCACCTTATTTGGCAGAGAAGGACCACGAACCCAAACCATGCAGGCAATTGCTGACTAAAGGAAGTGAGAAAAATAGCTCAAGCACCTTATTTGGCAGAGAAGGACCACCAACCCAAACCATGCAGACAATTGTTGACTGGAATATGAGAGAAAAATAGCTCAAACACCTTATTTGGTAGAGGAGGACCACAAACCCAAACCATGCAGGCAATTGCTGACTGGAGGAAGAGAGAAAGATAGCTCAAGCTCCTTATTTGGCAGAGAATGACCAAACCCAAACCATGCAGGCAATTGCTTAGTGGAACCCAAACCATGCAGGCAATTGCTGACTGGAGGAAGAGAGAAAAATAGCTAAAGCACATTATTTGGCAGAGGAGGACCACGAACCCAAACCATACGGGAAATTGCTGACTAGAGGAAGAGATAAAAATAACTCAAGCACCATATTTGGTGGAGAAGGACCACTAGCCCAAACCATGCAGGCAATTGCTGAGTGGAGGAAGAAAGTAAAACAGCTCAAGCACCTAATTTGGCAGAGAAGAACCACGAACCCAAACTGTGCTGTCAATTGCTGACTAGAGGAGGAGAGAAAAACAGCTCAAGCACCTTATTTGAAAAAGAAGGACCACAAACCCAAACCAAGCAGGCAATTGCTGACTGGAGGATGAGAGAAAAATAGCTCAAGCATCTTATTTGGCAGAGAAGGACCACCAAACCAAACCATGCAGACAATTGCTTATTGGAGGAAGAGAGAAAAACAGCTCAAACACCTTATTTGGCAAAGAAGGACAACAAACCCAAACCATGCGGGCAATTGCTGACTGGAACCCAAATCATGCAGGCAATTGCTGACTGCACGAAGAGAGAAAAAAAGCTCAAGCACCTTTTTGGCAGAGAAGGACCACAAACCCAAACCATGCAGGCAATTGCTGACTGGAACCCAAACCGTGCCGGCAATTGCTGACTGGAGAAATGGAGAAAAATAGCTCAAGCACCTTATTTGGCTGAGAAGGACCCCAAACCCAAATCATGCAGGCAATTGGTGACCGGACGAAGATAGAACAACAGCTCAAACACCTTATTTGGTAGAGAAGGACCACGAAGCCAAACCATGCAGACAATTGCTAACTGGTGGAAGAGGGAAAAACAACTCAAGCTCCTTATTTGGCAGTGAAGGACCACAAACCCAAACCATGCAGGCAATTCCTGACGGGAACACAAACCATGCAGGCAATTACTAAGTGGAGGAAGAGAGAAAAACAGCTCAAGCACCTTATTTGGCAGAGAATGACCACGAACCAAACCATGCAGGCAATTGCTGACTGGAGAAAGAGAGAAAAAAAGCTCTAGCACCTTATTTGGTTTAGAAGGACCACAAACCCAAACCATGAAGGCAATTAATAACTGGAGGAAAAGGGAAAAAGAGCTCAAACACCTTATTTGGCAGAGAAGGACCACGAACCCAAGCCATACAGGCAATTACTAACTGCAGGATGAGAGAAAAATAGCTCAAGCACCATATTTGGCAGAGAAAGACCACGAACCCAAACCATGCAGGCAATTGCTGACAGGAGGAAGAGAGAAAAAAAGCTCAAGCACCTTATTTGGCAGAGAAGGACCCCGAACCCAAACCCTGTAGGCAATTGCTGACTGGAGGAAGACAGAAAAACAGCTCAAGCACCTTATTTGGCAGAGAAGGACCCCGAACCCAAACCCTGTAGGCAATTACTGACTGCAGGAAGAGAGAAAAATAGCTCAAGCATCTTATTTGGCAGAGAAGGACCACCAAACCAAACCATGCAGACAATTGCTGGCTGGAGGAAGAGAGAAAAACAGCTCAAGCACCTTATTTGGCCGAGAAGGACCACGAAACCATACGAGGCAGGCAATTGCTGAGTGGAGGAAGAGAGAAAAATAGCTCAAGCACCTTATTTGGCAAACAAGGGCCACGAACCCAAACCATGCAGGCAATTGCTGACTGGGGGAAGAGAGAAAAATAGCTCAAGCACCTTATTTAGCAGAGAAGGACCACGAACCCAAATCATGCCGACAATTGCTGACTGGAGGATGAGAGAAAAATAGCTCAAGCATCATATTTGGCAGAGAAGGACCACGAACCCAAACCATGTAGGCAATTGCTGACTAAAGGAGGAGAGAAAAATAGCTCAAGCACCTTATTTGGCAGAAAGGACCACCAACCCAAACCATTTGCTGACTGGAACCCAAACCATGCAGACAATTGCTGACTGCACGATTAGAGAAAACACCTCAAGCACCTTATTTGGCAGCGAAGGACCACAAACCCAAACCATGGAAACAATTGCTGACTGGAACCAAAACCATGCAGGCAATTGCTGACTGGAGGAAGAGGGAAAAATAGCTCAAGCACCTTATTTGGCAGAGAAGGACTACGAACCCAAACCATGCTGGCAATTGCTGACTTGAGAATGAGAGAAAAATAGCTCAAGCACCTTATTTGGCAGAGAAGAACCTCCAAATAAAATCATGCAGACAATTGCTGACTGTATGAAGAGAGAAAAATAGCTCAAGCACCTTATTTTGCAGAGGAGGACCACGAGCACAAACCATGCAAACAATTGCTGAGTGGAGGAAGAAAGAAAAACAGCTCAAGCACCTTATTTGGAAGAGAAGGACCACGAACCCAAACCCTGCAGGCAATTGCTTACTAGAGGAAGAGAGAAAAACTTATAAAGCACCTTATTTGGAAGAGAAGGACCACGAACCCACACCATGCAGGCAATTGCTGACAGGAGGAAGAGAGAAAAACAGCTCAAACACCTTATTTGGCAGAGAAGGACTACGAACCCGAACTAGATAGGCAATTGTAGACTGGAGGAAGAGAGAAAAAGAGCACAAGCACCTTATTTGGCAGAAAAGGACCACAAACCCATACCATGCAGGCAATTGCTGAATGGAGGAAGAGATAAAAATAGCTAAAACACCTAATTTGGCAGAGAAGGACCACGAACCCGCACCATGCAGGCAATTGCTGATTGGAACCCAAACCATGCAGGTAATTGCTGACTGGTGGAAAAGAGAAAAACAGCTCAAGCACCGTATTTGGCTGAGAAGGACCACCAACCCAAACCATGCAGGTAATTTCAGACTGGAAGAAGAGAGAAAAATAGCTCGAGCACCTTATTTGGCAGAGAAGGATCACGAACCCAAACCATGCAGCCAATTGCTGACTGGAGGAAGAGAGAAAAACAGCTCAAGCACCTTATTTGGCAGAGAAGGACCACCAACCCAAACCATGCAGGCAATTGCTGACTGGAGGTAAAGAGAAAAACAGCTGAAGCACCATATTTGGCAGAGAAGGACCACAAACCCAAACCAATTGCTGACTGGAACCTAAACCATACAGGCAATTGCTAACTGGAGGAAGAGAGAAAAATAGCTCAAGCACCTTATTTGACAAAGAAAGACCACGAACCCAAACCATGAAGGAAATTGCTGACTGGAGGAAGAGAGAAAAATAGCTCAAGCACCTTATTTGGCAGAGAAGGACCACTAACCCAAACCATGCAGGCAATTGCTGACTGGAGGAAGAGAGAAAAACAGCTCAAGCTCCTATTTTGGCAGAGAAGCACCATGAACCCAAACCATGCAGGCAATTGCTGACTGGAGGAAGATAGAAAAATAACTCAAGCACCTTATTTGGCAGAGAAGGTCCACGAACCCACACCATGCAGACAATTGCTGACTAGAGGAAGAGAGAAAAATAGCGTAAGCACCAAATTTGTCAAAGAAGGACCAAAACCATGCAGGCAATTGCTGACTAGAACCCAAACCATGCAGGCAATTACTGACTAGAGTAAGAGAGAAAAACAGCTCAAGCACCTTATTTGGCAGAGAAGGACCACGAACCCAAACCATGTAGAGAATTGCTAACTGGAGGAAGAGAGAAAAACAGTTCAAGCACCTTATTTGGCAGAGATGGACCACAAACCCAAACCAATTGCTGACTGGAAACCGAACCATGCAGGCAATTGCTGACAGCACGATCAGAGAAAAACAGCTCAAGCACCTTATTTGGCAGAGAAGGACCACAATCCCAAACCATGCAGGCACTTGCTGACTGGAGGAAGAGAGAAAAACAGCTCAAGCACCTTATTTAGTAGAGAAGGACCACGAACCCAAACCATGCAGGCAATTGCTAACTAGAGAAGAGAGAAAAATAGCTAAAGCACCTTATTTGGCAGATAGGACCACAAACCCAAACCATTTGTTGACTGGAACCCAAACCATGCAGGCAATTGCTGACTGTACGAAGAGAGAAAACAGCTCAAGCACCTTATTTGGCAGCGAAGGACCACAAACCCAAACCATGCAGGCAATTGTTGACTGGAACCCAAATCGTGCCGGCAATTGCTGACTGGAGAAAGTGAGAAAAACAGCTCAAGCACCTTATTTGGCAAAGAAGGACCACGACCCCAAACCATGCAGCCAATTGTTGACTGGAGGAAGAAAGAAAAACAACTCAAGCGCCATATTTGGCAGCAAAGGACCACAAACCCAAACCATGCAGGCAATTGCTGACTGGAGGAAGAGAGAAAACTAGCTTGAGCAACTTATTTGGCAGAGAACGACCACGAACCCAAACCATGCAGGTAATTGCTGACTAGAGGAAGAGAGAAAAATAGCTCAATCACCTTATTTGGCCGAGAAGGACCACAAACTCAAACCATACAGGTAATTACTGACTGGAGGAAGAGAGAAAAATAGCTCAAGGACCTTATTTGGCAGAGAAGGACCACGAACCCATACTATGCAGGCAATTGCTGACTGGAGAAGGAGAGAAAAACAACTCAAGCACCTATCTGGCACAGAAGGACCACAAACCCAAACCATGCAGCCAATTGCTGACTCGAGGATGAGAGAAAAATAGCTCAAGCACCTTGTTTGGTAGAAAAGGACCACCAAACCAAACCATGCAGACAATTGCTGACTGGAGGAAGATATAAAAATAGCTCAAGCACCTTATTTGGCAAACAAGGACCACAAACCCAAACCATACAGGCAATTGCTGACTGGAACCCAAACCATGTAGGCAATTGCTGACTGCACGAAGAGAGAAAAATAGCTCAAGCACCTTATTTGGCAGAGAAGGACCACGAACCCAAACCATGCAGTCAATTGGTGACCGGAGGAAGATAGAACAACTCCTCAAACACCTTATTTGGTAGAGAATGACCACGAAGCCAAACCATGCAGGCAATTGCTGACTGGTGGAAGAGAGAAAAACAACTCAAGCTCCTTATTTGGAAGTGAAGGACCACAAACCCAAACCATGCAGGGAATTCCTGACGGTAACACAAACCATGCAGGCAATTGTTGCCCTCGGGGAAGAGAGAAAAACAGCTCAAGCACCTTATTTGGCAGAGAAGGACCATGAACCCAAACCATGCAGGCAATTGCTGACTGGAGGAAGAGAGAAAAATAGCTCAAGCACCTTATTTGGTAGAGAATGACCACAAACCCAAACCATGAAGGCAATTAATGACTAGAGGAAGAGGGAAAAACAGCTCAAGCTCCTTATTTGGCAAAGAAGGACCACCAAACCAAACCATGCAGACAATTGCTGGCTTGAGGAAGAGAAAAAAACAACTCAAGCACCTTATTTGGCCGAGAAGGACCACAAAACCATACCAGACAGGCAATTACTGAGTGGAGGAAGAGAAAAAAATAGCTCAAGCACCTTATTTGGGAGAGAAGGACCACGAACCCAAACCATGCAGGCAATTGCTGACTAGAGGAAGAGAGAAAAACTTCTCAAGCACCTTATTTGGCAGAGAAGGACCACAAACCCAAACCAATTGCTGACTGGAACCCAAACCATGCAGGCAATTACTGACTAGAGTAAGAGAGAAAAACAGCTCAAGCACCTTATTTGGCAGAGAAGGACCACGAACCCAAACCATGTAGAGAATTGCTAACTGGAGGAAGAGAGAAAAACAGTTCAAGCACCTTATTTGGCAGAGATGGACCACAAACCCAAACCATGCAGACAATTACTGACTGCAGGATGAGAGAAAAATAGCTCAAGCACCTTATTTGGCAGAGAAGGACCACCAAACCAAACCATGCAGACAATTGCTGGCGGGAGGAAGAGAAAAAAACAGCTCAAGCACCTTATTTGGCCGAGAAGGACCACAAAACCATACCAGACAGGCAATTGCTGAGTGGAGGAAGAGAAAAAAATAGCTCAAGCACCTTATTTGGGGGAGAAGGACCACGAACCCAAACCATGCAGGCAATTGCTGACTAGAGGAAGAGAGAAAAATAGCTCAAGCACGTTATTTGACAAAGAAGGACCACCTACCCAAACCACGCAGGCAATTGTTGACTGGAAGAGAAGAGAAAAATAGCTCAAGCACCTTATTTGGCAGAGGAGGACCACGAACCCAAACCTTTCAGGCAATTGCTGACTGGAGAAAGAGAGAAAAAAAGCTCAAGCCCTTTATTTGGCAGGGAAGGACCACAAACCCAAACCATGCAGGCAATTGCTGACTGGAGGAAGAGATAAAAATAGCTCAAGCACCTTATTTGGCAGAGAAGGACCACGAACCCAAACCATGCAGATAATTGCTGACTGGAGGAAGAGAGAAAAACAACTCCAGCACCTTATTTGGCAGAGAAGGACCCCGAACGCAAACCCTGTAGGCTATTGCTGACTGGAGGAAGAGAGAAAAACAGCTCAAGCACCTTATTTGGCAGAGAAGGACCACAAACCCAAACCATGCAGGCAATTGCTGACTGGAGGAAGAGAGAAAAACAGGTCGAGCACCATATTTGGCAGAGAAGGACCACAAACCCAAACCAATTGCTGTCTGGAACCCAAACCATGCAAGCAATTATTGACTGCACGAAGAGAGAAAAATAGCTCAACCACCTTATTTGGCACAGCAGGACCACAAACCCAAACCACGCCAGAAATTGCTGATTAGAAGCCAAACTGTGCCGGCAATTGCTGACTGGAGAAAGAGAGAAAAATAGCTCAAGCACCTTATTTGGGAGAGAAGGACCACAAACCCAAACCATATAGGCAATTGTTGACTAGAGGAAGAGAGAAAAATAGCTCAAGCACGTTATTTGGCAAAGAAGGATCGCCAACCCAAACCACGCAGGCAATTGTTGACTGGAAAAGAAGAGAAAAATGGCTCAAGCACCTTATTTGGCAGAGGAGGACCACAAACCCAAACCTTACAGGCAATTACTGACTGGAGGAAGAGAGAAAAAAAGCTCAAGCCCTTTATTTGGCAGGGAAGGACCACAAACCCAAACCATGCAGGCAATTGCTGACTGGAGGAAGAGAGAAAAATATCTCAAGCACCTTATTTGGCAGAGACGGACCACGAACCCAAACCATGCAGACAATTCCTGACTGGAGGAAGAGAGAAAAACAACTCCAGCACCATATTTGGCAGAGAAGGACCCCGAACGCAAACCCTGTAGGCAATTGCTGACTGGAGGAAGAGAGAAAAACAACTCAAGCACCTTATTTGGCAGAGAAGGACCACAAACCCAAATCATGCAGGCAATTGCTGACTGGAGGAAGAGAGAAATACAGGTCAAGTACCATATTTGGCAGAGAAGGACCACAAACCCAAACCAATTGCTGACTGGAACCCAAACCATGCAGGCAATTGCTGACTGCATGAAGAGAGAAAAATAGCTCAAGCACCTTATTTGGCAGAGAAGAACCACAAACCCAAACTATGCAGGCAATTGCTGACTGGAACCCAAACCGTGCCCGCAATTGCTGACTGGAGAAGGAGAGGAAAACAGCTCAAACACCTCATTTGGAAGAGAAGGACCTCGAACCCAAACCATGCAAGTAATTGCTGACTGGAGGAAGAGAGAAAAACAGCTCAAGCACCTTATTTGGTAGAGAAGGACCACGAACCCAAACCATGCAGACAATTGCTGACTGGAGGAAGAGAGAAAAACAGCTTAACACCTTCTTTGGCAGAAAAGGACCACAAACCCAAACCAATTGCTGACTGGAACCCAAACCATGCAGGCAATTGCTGACTGAAGGAAGAGAGAAAAACAGCTCAAGCACCTTATATGTAGAGAAGGACCACGAAGACAAACCATACCGGCAATTGCTGACTGGAGGAAGAGAGAAAAATAGCTAAAGCACATTATTTGGCAGAGAAGGACCACGAACCCACACCATGCAAGCAATTGCTGACTGGAGGAAGAGAGAAAAACAGCTCAAGCACCTTATTTGGTAGAGAAGGACCACGAACCCAAACCATGCAGGCAATTGCTGACTGGAGGAAGAGAGAAAAATAGCTCAGGCACCTTATTTGGCAGAGAAGGACCACAAACCCAAACCAATTGCTGACTGGAACCCAAACCATACAGGCAATTGTTGATTAGCGGAAAAGAGAAAAACAGCTCAAGCACCATATTTGGCAGAGAATGACCACAAACCCAAACCATGCAGACAATTGCTGACTAGAACCCAAAGTATGCAGGCAATTGCTGACTAGAGAAAGAGAGAAAAACAGCTCAAGCACCTTATTTGGCAGAGAAGGACCACAAACCCAAACCAATTGGTGACTGGAACCCAAACCATACAGGCAATTGTTGACCAGAGGAAAAGAGAAAAACAGCTCAAGCACCATATTTGGCAGAGAAGGACCACAAACCCAAACCATGCAGACAATTGCTGACTAGAACCCAAACTATGCAGGCAATTGCTGACTAGAGATAGAGAGAAAAACAGCTCAAGCACCTTATTTGGTAGAGAAGGACCACGAACCAACACCATGCAGGCAATTGCTGACAGGAGGAAGAGAGAAAAACAGCTCAAACTCCTTATTTGGCAGAGAAGGACCACGGACCCGAACTATGCAGGCAATTGCAGACTGGAGGGAGAGAGAAAAATAGCTAAAGCACCTTATTTGGCAAAGAAGGACCACGAATCCAAACCATGCAGGCAATTACTGATTGGAGGAAGAGAAAAAAATAGCTAAATCACCTTATTTGGCAGAGAAGGAGCACAAACCCGCACCATGCACGCAATTGCTGATTGGAACCCAAACCATGCAGGTAATTGCTAACTGGAGGAAAAGAGAAAAAGAGCTCAAGCACCTTATTTGGCTGAGAAGGACCACCAACTCAAACCATGCATTCAATTTCATACTCGAGGAAGAGAGAAAAATAGCTCAAACACCTTATTTGACAGAGAAGGACCACAAACCCAAACCATGTAGGCAATTGCTGACTGGAACCCAAACCGTTCCGGCAATTGCTGACTGGAGACAGAGAGAAAAATAGCTCAAGCACCTTATTTGGCAGAGTAGGACCACGAACCCAAACCATGCAGGCAATTGGTGACCGGAGGAAGAGAGAAAAACAGCTCAAGCACCTTATTTGGCAGAGAAGGACCACGAACCCAAACCATGCAGGCAATTGCTGACTGGAGGAAGAGATAAAAATTGCTCAAGCTCCTTATTTGGCAGAGAAGGACCACGAACCCAAACCCTGTAGGCAATTGCTGACTGGAGGAAGAGAGAAAAACAGCTCAAGCACCTTATTTGGCAGAGAAGGACCACAAACCCAAACCATGCAGACAATTGCTGACTGGAGGAAGAGAGAAAAACAGGTCGAGCACCATATTTGGCAGAGAAGGAAAACAAACCCAAACCAATTGCTGACTAGAACCCAAACCATGCAAGTAATTATTGACTGCACGAAGAGAGAAAAACAGCTCAACCACCTTATTTGGCACAGAAGGACCACAAACCCAAACCATGCAGGCAATTGTTGACTGGAAGCCAAACTGTGCCGGCAATTGCTGACTGGAGAAAGAGAGAAAAACAGCTCAAGCACCTTATTTGGAAGAGAAGGACCACGAACCCAAACCATGCAGACAATTGATGACTGGAGGAAGAGAGAATAACAACTCAAACACCTTATTTGGTAGAGAAGGACCACGTACCCAAATCATGCAGACAATTGCTGACTGGAGGAAGAGAGAAAAACAACTCAAGCACCTTATTTGGCAGTGAAGGACTACAAACCCAAACCATTCAGGCAATTGCTGACTGGAACACAAACCACGAAGGCAATTGCTGACTGGAGGAAGAGAGAAAAATAGCTCGAGCCCCTTATTTGGCAGAGAAGGACCCGGAACCCAAACCATGCAGGCAATTGCTCACTAGAGGAAGAGAGAAAAATAGCTCAAGCACCTTATTTGACAGAGAAGGACCACGAAGCCAAACCATGCAGACAATTGTTGACTGGAGGAAGAGAGAAAAACAGCTTAAGCACCTTATTTGGCAGAGAAAGACCACAAACCCAAACCAATTGCTGACTGGAATCCAAACCATGCAGGCAATTGCTGACTGGAGGATGGGAGAAAAATAGCTCAAGCACCTTGTTTGGCAGAGAAGGACTACCAAACAAACCATGCTGACAATTTCTGACTGGAGGAAGAGAGAAAAAAAGCTCAAGCACCTTATTTGGCAAAGAAGGACCACAAACCCAAACCATGCAGGTAATTGCTGACTGGAACCCAAACCATGCAGGCAATTGCTGACTGCACGAAGAGAGAAAAATAGTTCAAGCACCTTTTTGCCAGAGAAGGACCACAAACCCAAACCATGTAGGCAATTGCTGACTGGAACCCAAACCGTTCCGGCAATTGCTGACTGGAGACAGAGAGAAAAATAGCTCAAGCACCTTATTTGGTAGAGAAGGACCACGAACCCAAACCATGCAGGCAATTGGTGACCGGAGGAAGATAGAACAACAACTCAAACACCTTATTTGGTAGAGAAGGACCACGAACCCAAACCCTGCAGATAATTGTTGGCTGGAGGAAGAGAGAAAAACAGCTTAAGCACCTTATTTGGCAGAGAAGGACCACAAACCCAAACCAATTGCTAACTGGAACCCAAACCATGCAGGCAATTGCTGACTGGAGGATGAGAGAAAAATAGCTCAAGCTGTGACACCCCAAAATCCGGGGGTCCGTTGATTACCCATCAACTCGCGGAATACCTGTAGATACCTAGTATCTCGATATCACACTGTTATGCCCTATTTACCGGGGTCCATAACTTAACGAAATTTGGGCAGAGTCTCCTTTGTATGGGGAGCTCTACCCAATACCCAACCTGTGCAATACACAATTACCAGACCCATCCGAGGTCAAATATAAAGCAATGGCCGCACCGGGTCCATGTATAAGTAAACATTGGCCACACTGGGTCCAATTAACCATACTTAAATCAAAACATGAAAGGCTAATCTAACAATAGTCTTTATAAGTTCTATTACAATTATTTTACGCATTACATGCCCCAAAATATAGTTTCTAACATGTAATTACACAAAACATTAAGTAAAGCCACATGCGGCTTTCTTCAAGCATGAGGGTCCAAAATGGAGCCATCCGCCGGTGTATCTCTCCCACCTGAAATGTGTTCCCGTATAGGGTGAGCCAACGCCAAGTAGAGTGTTTCCTACAGAGGCTACTCCTCAACCTATATGCATATGAAAATGTTCACATGCACAACCACAATTCCCATAACCATTCCATCAAATAATATACAATTAAATGATGTAATGCTTTAATGTCATGCCATGAATGAGGTGAGACCCACCCATGTGCACTCAACCCGAGTCCACTCTGACTCCCTTTACATGTCAATGTCATGTATGTTAAACCCGGGCTACCCAAGCCCCATAAAATGAGATGAGACTCATGTACTCAACCCGAGCCTGCCCCGGCTCAACATGAAATGAGATGTGACTCATTTACACACTCACCCCGAGCCCTTCCCAGCTCGACAACACAATGCAAATGCCAATGTGTACAACATGCCATGAGTGAGATGAGACTCAATCATGTAACACACCCCGAGCCTCCCCGGCTCCCACACACACAATGAAATGTCAATGTGTCGTAAAATCCGCCGTTGATGTTATCCACTCAACGACCATTGATAAATCAAAACCCTTGTGTCTTTGTTGGGCAACGGATTTTGGTATCTCAACCGCCGGTTCCGTAAACCATGGCACTTTTCTGGAATTTCACCGCCGGACAAATGCCTGAACCATGTAACCGGGTCTTGCACCCGAGGGGGGATCTATCCCTTCTTGCTATACCCAGACACAAGTTTTTCCTTTATGCATGTAACCGGGCAACTCAAATGAATGTTCAATCTATCTTTCCCGAGCCCACCATCAAACACCTAGTATGGTGTTGATTAATGCAAACATACCACCACACTCATGAATGACTCCCATGAATGTGACACAACATTATGCCCAATATGCTATGACCGCCAATGAGCAACTCTTTTCATGTCCATATGCATTTACTACCACATAGATTGTGGTACAATACCCATGCACAAACACACCCACACCCATGCTAACATCCCATGAATGTGATGCCCATGTCCACATGCATTTAATACCACATAGATTGTGGTATAAACACTCATGCACAACATCCCTATGACACAATGTCCATGTATGCGATGTTCCCGTGCATATGCAATGAAATGAACAATTGTCACTTGCATATCATGTTCATATATAATGAATGTCATATGAACTAATCTCACACAATCAATTCCATTCCATGTCAATTTACATCATAACCATATAAATTCCATACTTCATCTCAACTTTGATACATCAAAACCATATATCAATAATTCATAATTTCAACATAAATCATATCGTACACATATGATTTTCATTCCCCACCTAAGGCATAACATGTTATTTATCCAAATAACAACTTCAATTTATTTAAGCATTTTATCAAACACCTTCAAGGCAAACAACATATAACACATATTATGCCCAATTTTCACATAATTCAAGAAATCCCAATAGGCAATTTCTACATACTCATTTAGGATAAAATCATTTTACCTAAATTCCATAACCATATACATATAAATATATGTATACATAGGGCAATATATATAGATATACATATGTATATATATATATATATCCAGCCCATTTATCATAGGCATTTCTAGGTAAGAAATCAACCCAAGTAGGAGAACCCCTACCTCTTGTAGCGTGAGAATCCCGTAGGAAGCTCCCAAGACCCGAAAACCCAACTCGAAGCTTGATTTTCCCAACTCCCGAAATTTCACCTTCTGTGAAATTCGTTGTTTTTGGTACCCACGCGTAGCCTTCGTCGACGTGATCACTTCTCCCTTCTAGCTCGACGGAATCCGAGAAAAGAAATACAACTCGAATCTTGATTTTCGTACACCCCCACCCGTTCACCTTCGGTGAAACTTGTTGTTTTTGGTACCCACGCGTAGGCCTCATCGCGTAGATGAACTTTGCCTTTTGAATCGACGAATTCCGACGGACGGAACTCCCGGAATCGGAGCGGGAAGCTTGGAGATCAAAATTTTTCTCCCCTCCCTTCAACGTCTGAACACAGCCAGCTAAAGGGGCTGAAAAATCTGATTTTTCAGATATTTGGCCCCTATTTATACTTTTAATTGCGCGGTCCACATTGCACCGCATATTTTCGACTTTCGGGTCCGTTTTTCGTCCCGAAACGATTCATTATACCTCGGATTAAGTTCAAATTAATTTTATTTGAACTTTAATTCAATTAAAATTAAATTTTATAATTTTAAAAAAAAATTCGTTTTTGGAGTCATCCGAGACCCGACTGTCTCGTAAAACGTGAAAAATCCGACTATTTCGGAATTTGATGAAATTTTACATGGTCACTAGATTTCGCGAGACGAATTCAACGGCGAAGTCCGTTTCGTCATCCGAGCTCTAGAAAAATTCAGGTTCGCAACCCGTTCATAGTGGCAAGTTATTGTTTTGCCCCTTTGTGAATAGTTCAAATTTTCCGGGGTTTCACACAAGCACCTTGTTTGGCAGAGAAGGACTACCAAACCAAACCATGCTGACAATTGCTGACTGGAGGAAGAGAGAAAAAAAGCTCAAGCACCTTATTTGGCAAAGAAGGACCACAAACCCAAACCATGCAGACAATTGCTGACTGGAACCCAAACCATGCAGGCAATTGCTGACTGCACGAAGAGGGAAAAACAACTCAAGCACCTTTTTGCCAGAGAAGGACCACAAACCCAAACAATGTAGGCAATTGCTGACTGGAACCCAAACCGTTCCGGCAATTGCTGACTGGAGACAGAGAGAAAAATAGCTCAAGCACCTTATTTGGCAGAGAAGGACCACGAACCCAAACCATGTAGGCAATTGGTGACCGGAGGAAGATAGAACAACAGCTCAAACACCTTATTTGGTAGAGAAGGACCACAAAGACAAACCATGCAGACAATTGCTGATTGGTGGAAGTGAGAAAAATAACTCAAGCTCCTTATTTGGCAGTAAAGGACCACAAACCCAAACCATGCATGTAATTCCTGACGGGAACACAAACCATGCGGGCAATTTTTGACTGGAGGAAGAGAGAAAAACAGCTCAAGCACCTTATTTGGCAGAGAAGGACCATGAACCCAAACCATGCAGGCAATTGCTGACTGGAGGAAGAGGGAAAAACAGCTCAAGCACCCTATTTGGTAGAGAAGGACCACAAACTCAAACCATGAAGGCAATTAATGACTGGAGGAAGAGGGAAAAACAGCTCAAGCACCTTATTTGGCAGAGAAGGACCACAAACCCAAACCAATTGCTGACTGGAACCCAAACCATGCCGGCAATTACTAACTCGAGGAAGAGAGAAAAACAGCTCAAGCACCTTATTTGGCAGAGAAGGACCACGAACCCAAACCATGCAAGCAAATGCTGACTGGAGGAAGAGAGAAAAATAGCTCAAGCACCTTATTTGGCAGAGAAGGACCACGAAGCCAAACCAAGCAGGCAATTACTGAATGAAGGATAGGAGAAAAATAGCTCAAGCACCATATTTGGCAGAGAAGGACCAACAAACCAAACCATGTAGACAATTGCTGGCTGGAGGAAGAGAGAAAAACAGCTCAAGCACCTTATTTGGCCGAGAAGGACCACGAAACCATACCAGGCAGGCAATTGCTGAGTGGAGAAAGAGAGAAAAATAGCTCAAGCACCTTATTTGGGAGAGAAGGACCACAAACCCAAACCATGTAGGCAATTGTTGTCTAGAGGAAGAGAGAAAAATAGCTCAAGCACGTTATTTGGCAAAGAAGGACCGCCAACCCAAACCACGCAGGCAATTGTTGACTGGAAGAGAAGAGAAAAATAGCTCAAGCACCTTATTTGGCAGAGGAGGACCACGAACCCAAACCTTGCAGGCAATTACTGGTTGGAGGAAGAGAGAAAAAAAGCTCAAGCCCTTTATTTGGCAGGGAAGGACCACAAACCCAAACCATGCAGGCAATTGCTGACTGGAGGAAAAGAGAAAAATTTCTCAAGCACCTTATTTGGCAGAGAAGGACCACGAACCCAAACCATGCAGACAATTCCTGACTGGAGGAAGAGAGAAAAACAACTCCAGCACCTTATTTGGTAGAGAAGGACCCCGAACCCAAACCATGCAGGCAATTGCTGCATGGAGGAAGAAAGAAAAACAGCTCAAGCTCCTTATTTGGTAGAGAAGGACCACGAACCCAAACCATGCAGACAATTGCTGACTGGAGGAAGAGAGAAAAACAGCTTAAGCACTTTCTTTGGCAGAAAAGGACCACAAACCCAAACCAATTACTGACTGGAACACAAACCATACAGGCAATTGCTGACTGGATGAAGAGAGAAAAACAGCTCAAGCACCTTATTTGCAGAGAAGGACCACGAACACAAACCATGCAGGCAACTACTGACTGGAGGAAGAGAGAAAAATAGCTCAAGCACGATATTTGGCAAAGAAGAACCGCCAACCCAAACCACGCAGATAATTCCTGACTGGATGAAGAGAGAAAAACAGCTCAAGCACCTTATTTGCAGAGAAGGACCCCGAACCCAAACCATGCAGGCAATTGCTGCATGGAGGAAGAAAGAAAAACAGCTCAAGCACCTTATTTGGTAGAGAAGGACCACGAACCCAAACCATGCAGATAATTGCTGACTGGAGGAAGAGAGAAAAAAAGCTCAAGCCCTTTATTTGGCAGGGAAGGACCACAAACCCAAACCATGCAGGCAATTGCTGACTGGAGGAAGAGAGAAAAATATCTAAAGCACCTTATTTGGCAGAGAAGGACCACGAACCCAAACCATGCAGACAATTCCTGACTGGAGGAAGAGAGAAAAACAACTCCAGCACCTTATTTGGCAGAGAAGGACCCTGAACCCAAACCATGCAGGCAATTGCTGCATGGAGGAAGAGAGAAAAAGAGCTCAAGCACCTTATTTGGTAGTGAAGGACCACAAACCCAAACCATGCAGGCAATTACTGACTGCACGAAGAGAGAAAAACAGCTCAAGCACCTTTTTGCCAGAGAAGGACCACAAACCCAAACCATGTAGGCAATTGCTGACTGGAACCCAAATCGTTCGGGCAATTGGTGACTGGAGACAGAGAGAAAAATAGCTCAAGCACCTTATTTGGCAGAGAAGGACCACGAACCCAAACCATGCAGGCAATTGGTGACCGGAGGAAGATAGAACAACAACTCAAACACCTTATTTGGTAGAGAAGGACCACGAACCCAAACCATGCAGACAATTGTTGACTGGAGGAAGAGAGAAAAACAGCTTAAGCACCTTATTTGGCAGAGAAGGACCACAAACCCAAACCAATTGCTGACTGGAACCCAAACCATATAGGCAATTGCTGACTGGAGGAAGAGAGAAAAATAGCTCAAGCACCTTGTTTGGCAGAGAAGGACTACCAAACCAAACCATGCTGACAATTGCTGACTGGAGGAAGAGAGAAAAACAGCTCAAGCACCTTATTTGGCAAAGAAGGACCACAAACCCAAACCATGCAGACAATTGCTAACTGGAACCCAAACCATGCAGGCAATTGCTGACTGCACGAAGAGAGAAAAATAACTCAAGCTCCTTATTTGGCAGTAAAGGACCACAAACCCAAACCATGCATGTAATTCCTGACGGGAACACAAACCATGCAGGCAATTTTTGACTGGAGGAAGAAAGAAAAACAGCTCAAGCACCTTATTTGGCAGAGAAGGACCATGAACCCGAACCATGCGGGCAATTGCTGACTGGAGGAAGAGGGAAAAACAGCTCAAGCACCTTATTTGGTAGAGAAGGACCACAAACTCAAACCATGAAGGCATTTAATGACTGGAGGAAGTGGGAAAAACAGCTCAAGCACCTTATTTGGCATAGAAGGACCACAAACCCAAACCAATTGCTGACTGGAACCCAAACCATGCCGGCAATTACTAACTGGAGGAAGAGAGAAAAACAGCTCAAGCACCTTATTTGGCAGAGAAGGACCACGAACCCAAACCATGCAAGGAAATGCTGACTGGAGGAAGAGAGAAAAATAGCTCATGCACCTTATTTGGCAGAGAAGGACCACGAAGCCAAACCAAGCAGGCAATTACTGACTGAAGGATGAGAGAAAAATAGCTCAAGCACCTTATTTGGCAGAGAAGGACCAAGAAACCAAACCATGTAGACAATTGCTGGCTGGAGGAAGAGAGAAAAACAGCTCAAGCACTTTATTTGGCCGAGAAGGACCACGAAACCATACCAGGCAGGCAATTGCTGAGTGGAGAAAGAGAGAAAAATAGCTCAAGCACCTTATTTGGGAGAGAAGGACCACAAACCCAAACCATGTAGGCAATTGTTGACTAGAGGAAGAGAGAAATACAGCTTAAGCACCTTCTTTGGCAGAAAAGGACCACAAACCCAAACCAATTGCTGACTGGAACCCAAACCATGCAGGCAATTGCTGACTGGAGGAAGAGAGAAAAATAGCTCAAGCACCTTATTTGTAGAGAAGGACCACGAACACAAACCATGCAAGCAACTGCTGAGTGGAGGAAGAGAGAAAAATAGCTAAAGCACATTATTTGGCAGAGAAGGACCACGAACCCACACCATGCAAGCAATTGCTGAAGGGAGGAAGAGAGAAAAACAGCTCAAGCACCTTATTTGGTAGAGAAGGATCACGAACCCAAACCATGCAGTCAATTGCTGACTAGAGGAAGAGAGAAAAATAGCTCAGGCACCTTATTTGGCAGAGAAGGACCACAAACCCAAACCAATTGCTGACTGGAACCCAAACCATACAGGCAATTGTTGATTAGAGGAAAAGAGAAAAACAGCTCAAGCACCATATTTGGCAGAGAAGGACCACAAACCCAAACCATGCAGACAATTGCTGACAAGAACCCAAACTATGCAGTCAATTGCTGACTAGAGAAAGAGAGAAAAACAGCTCAAGCACCTTATTTGGCAGAGAAGGACCACAAACCCAAACCAATTGGTAACTGGAACCCAAACCATACAGGCAATTGTTGACTAGAGGAAAAGAGAAAAACAGCTCAAGCACCATATTTGGCAGAAAAGGACCACAAACCCAAACCATGCAAACAATTGCTGACTAGGACCCAAACTACGCAGGCAATTGCTGAGTGGAGAAAGAGAGAAAAATAGCTCAAGCACTTTATTTGGGAGAGAAGGACCACAAACCCAAACCATGTAGGCAATTGTTGACTAGAGGAAGGGAGAAAAATAGCTCAAGCACGTTATTTGGCAAAGAAGGACCGCCAACCGAAACCACGCAGGCAATTGTTGACTGGAAGAGAAGGGAAAAATAGCTCAAGCCCTTTATTTGGCAGGGAAGGACCACAAACCCAAACCATGCAGGCAATTGCTGACTGGAGGAAGAGAGAAAAATATCTCAAGCACCTTATTTGGCAGAGAAGGACCACGAACCCAAACCATGCAGACAATTCCTGACTGGAGGAAGAGGGAAAAAGAACTCCAGCACCTTATTTGGCAGAGAAGGACCCCGAACCCAAACCATGCAGGCAATTGCTCCATGGAGGAAGAGAGAAAAAAAGCTCAAGCACCTTATTTGGTAGAGAAGGACCACGAACCCAAACCATGGAGACAATTACTGACTGGAGGAAGAGAGAAAAACAGCTTAAGCACCTTCTTTGGCAGAAAAGGACCACAAACCCAAACCAATAGCTAACTGGAACCCAAACCATGCAGGCAATTGCTGACTGGAGGAAGAGAGAAAAACAGCTCAAGCACCTTATTTGCAGAGAAGGACCACGAACACAAACCATGCAGGCAACTGCTGACTGAAGGAAGAGAGAAAAATAGCTAAAGCACATTATTTGGCAGAGAAGGACCACGAACCCACGCCATGCAAGCAATTGCTGAAGGAAGGAAGAGAGAAAAACAGCTCAATCACCTTATTTGGTAGAGAGGGACCACGAACCCAAACCATGCAGGCAATTGCTGACTGGAGGAAGAGAGAAAAATAGCTCAGGCACCTTATTTGGCAGGGAAGGACCACAAACCCAAACCAATTACTGACTGGAACCCAAACCATACAGGCAATTGTTGATTAGAGGAAAAGAGAAAAACAGCTCAAGCACCATATTTGGCAGAGAAGGACCACAAACCCAAACCATGCAGACAATTGCTGACTAGAACTCAAACTATGCAGGCAATTGCTGACTAGAGAAAGAGAGAAAAACAGCTCATGCACCTTATTTGGTTGAGAAGGACCACGAACCCACACCATGCAGGCAATTGCTGACAGGAGCAAGAGAGAAAAACAACTCAAACACCTTATTTGGTAGAGAAGGACCACGGACCCGAACTATGCAGGCAATTGCAGACTGGAGGAAGAGAGAAAAATAGCTAGAGCACGTTATTTGGCAAAGAAGGACCACGAATCCAAACCATGCAGGCAATTGCTGACTGGAGGAAGAGAAAAAAATAGCTAAATCACCTTATTTGGTAGAGAAGGAGCACAAACCCGCACCATGCACGCAATTGCTGATTGGAACCCAAACCATGCAGGTAATTGCTAACTGGAGGAAAAGAGAAAAACAGCTCAAGCACCTTATTTGGCTGAGAAGGACAACCAACCCAAACCATGCATTCAATTTCAGACTCGAGGAAGAGAGAAAAATAGCCCAAGTACCTTATTTGACAGAGAAGGACCACGAACCCAAACCATGCTGGCAATTGCTGACTGGAGGAAGAGATAAAAACAACTCAAGCTCCTTATTTGGCAGATAAGGACCACCAACCCAAACCATGCAGGCAATTGCTGACTGGAGTTAGAGAGAAAAACAGCTGAAGCACCATATATGGCAAAGAAGGACCACAAACACAAACCAATTGATGACTGGAACCAAACCATACAGGCAATTGCTGATTGGAGGAAGAGAGAAAAATAGCTCAAGCACCTTATTTGGCAGAGAAGGACCACGAACCCAAACCATGCAGACAATTGCTGACTAGAACCCAAACCATGCAGGCAATTGCTGACTAGAGAAAGAGAGAAAAAAAAAAAATAGCTCAAGCACCTTCTTTGGTAGAGAAGGACCATGAAACCACACCATGCAGACAATTGCTGACAGGAGGAAGAGAGAAAAACAGCTCAAGCACCTTATTTGGCAGAGAAGGGCCACGAACTCGAACTATGCACGCAATTGCAGACTGGAGGAAGAGAGAAATATAGCTAAAACACCTTATATGGCAGATAAGGACCACGAACCCAAACCATGCAGGCAATTGCTGACTGGAGGAAGAGAAAAAAAATAGCTAAAGCACCTTATTTGGCAGGGAAGGACCACGAACTGGCACCATGCAGACAATTGCTGATTGGAACCCAAACCATGCAGGTAATTGCTGACTGGAGGAAAAGAGAAAAATAGCTCAAGCACCTTTTTTGGCTGAGAAGGACCACCAACCCAAACCATGCAGGCAATTTCAAACTGGAGGAAGAGAGAAAAATAGCTCAACCACCTTATTTGGCAGAGAAGGACCCCGAACCCAAACCATGCAGGCAATTGCTGACTGGAGGAAGAGAGAAAAACAGCTCAAGCACCTTATTTGGCAGAGATGGACCACCAACCCAAACCAATTGCAGACTGGAACCCAAACCCTACAGGCAA
This sequence comes from Ilex aquifolium, assembly GCA_951799425.1. NCBI lineage: Eukaryota > Viridiplantae > Streptophyta > Magnoliopsida > Aquifoliales > Aquifoliaceae > Ilex > Ilex aquifolium. Next base: position 31,656,977 of record OX637391.1, read on the forward strand.
TTGCTGCCTGGAGGAAGAGAGAAAAACAGCTCAAGCACCATATTTGGCAGAGAAAGACCACGAACCCAAACCACGCAGAAAATTGCTGACTGGAGGAAGAGAGAAAAATAGCTCAAACACCTAATTTGGCAGAGGAGGACTACGAACCCAAACCATTCAGGCAATTGCTGACTGGAGGAAGATAGGAAAATCGCTCAAGCACCTTATTTGGCAGAGAAGGACCACCAACCCAAACCATGCAGGCAATTGCTGATTAGAAGCCAAACCATGCAGGGAATTGCTGACTGGAGGAAAAGAGAAAAACAGCTCAAGCACCTTATTTGGCAGAGAAGCATCACGAACCCAAACCATGCAGGCAATTGCTGACTGGAGAAAGATAGAAAAATAACTCAAGCACCTTATTTGGCAGAGAAGGAGCACGAGCCCATACCATGCAGACACTTGCTGACCGTAGGAAGAGAGAAAAATAGCTCAAGCACCGAATTTGTCAAAGAAGGACCCAAACCATGAAGGCAATTACTCACTAGAGGAAGAGAGAAAAACAGCTCAAGCACCTTATTTGGCAGAGAAGGACCACGAACCCAAACCATGTGGGCAATTGCTTATTAGAGCAAGAGATAAAAATAGCTAAAGCACCTTATTTGGTAGAGAAGGACCACGTACCCAAACCGTGCAGACAATTGCTGACTGGAGGAATGAAGAAAAACAGCTCAAGCACCTTATTTGGGAGAGAAGGACCACGAACCCAAACCCTGTAGAGAATTGCTAACTGGAGGAAGACAGAAAAATAGCTCAAGCACCTTATTTGGCAGAGAAGGACCACAAACCAAAACCAATTGCTGACTGGAACCCAAACCATGCAAGCAATTGCTGACTGCACGATGAGAGAAAAACAACTCAAGCACCTTATTTGGTAGAGAAGGACCACAAACCCAAAACATGCCGGCAATTGCTGACTGGAGAAAGAGAGAAAAACAGATCAAGCACCTTATTTAGCATAGAAGGACCACGAACCCAAACCATGCCGGCAATTGCTGACTGGAGGATGAGAGAAAAATAGCTCAAGCACCATATTTTGCAGAGAAGGACGACGAAGCCAAACCATGCATGCAATTGCTGACTAGAGGAAGAGAGAAAATAGCTCAAGCACCTTATTTGGCAGAAAGGACCACAAACCCAAACCATTTGCTGACTGGAACCCAAACCATGCAGGCAATTGCTGACTGCACGAAGAGAGAAAACAACTCAAGCACCTTATTTGGCAGCGAAGGACCACAAACGCAAACCATGTAGGCAATTGCTGACTCGAACCCGAACCGTGCCGACAATTGCTGACTGGAGAAAGAGAGAAAAATATCTCAAGCACCTTATTTGGCAGAGAAGGACCACGAACCCAAACCATGCAGGAAATTGGTGACCGGAGGAAGATAGAACAACAGCTCGAACACCTAATTTGGTAGAGAAGGACCACGAAGCCAAACCATGCAGGCAATTACTGACTAGTGGAAGAGAGAAAAACAACTCAAGCTCCTTATTTGACAGTGAAGGACCACAAACCCAAACCATGCAGGCAATTCCAGACGGGAACACAAACCATGCAGGCAATTGTTGACTGGAGGAAGAGAGAAAAACAGCTCAAGCACCTTATTTGGCAGAGAAGGACCATGAACCCAAACCATGCAGGCAATTGCTGACTGGAGGAAGAGGGAAAAACAACTCAAGCACCTTTTTTGGTAGAGAATGACCACAAACCCAAACCATGAACGCAAATAATGACTGGAGGAAGAGGGAAAAACAGCTCAAGCACCTTATTTGGCGGAGAAGGACCACAAACCCAAACCAATTGCTGACTGGAACCCAAACCATGCAGGCAATTACTAACAGGAGGAAGAGAGAAAAACAGATCAAGCACCTTATTTGGCAGAGAAGGACCACGAACCCAGACCATGCAAGCAAATGCTGACTGGAGGAAAAGAGAAAAATAGCTCAAGCACCTTATTTGGCAGAGAAGGACCACGAACCCAAACCATGCAGGCAATTACTGACTGAAGAATGAGAGAAAATTAGGTCAAGCACCTTATTTGGCAGAGAAGGACCAACAAACCAAACAATGTAGACAATTGCTGGCTGGAGGAAGATAGAAAAACAGCTCAAGCACCTTATTTGGCCGAGAAGGACCACGAAACCATACCAGGCAGACAATTGCTGAGTGGAGGAAGAGAGAAAAATAGCTCAAGCACCTTATTTAGGAGAGAATGACCACAAACCCAAACCATGCAGGTAATTGTTGACTAGAGGAAGAGAGAAAAATAGCTCAAGCACGTTATTTGGCAAAGAAGGACCACCAACCCAAACCACGCAGGCAATTGTTGACTGGAAGAGAAGAGAAAAATAGCTCAAGCACCTTATTTGGCAGAGGAGGACCACGAACCCAAACCTTGCAGGCAATTACTGACTAGAGGAAGAGAAAAAAAAAGCTCAAGCCCTTTATTTGGCAGGGAAGGACCACAAACCCAAACCATGCAGGCAATTGCTGACTGGAGGAAGAGAGAAAAATAGCTCAAGCACCTTATTTGGCAGAGAAGGACCACGAACCCAAACCATGCAAGCAAATGCTGACCGGAGGAAGAGAGAAAAATAGCTCAAGCACCTTATTTGGCAGAGAAGGACCACGAACCCAAACCATGCAGGCAATTACTGACTGAAGGATGAGAGAAAAATAGCTCAAGCACCTTATTTGGCAGAGAAGGACCAACAAACCAAACCATGTAGACAATTGCTGGCTGGAGGAAGATAGAAAAACAGCTCAAGCACCTTATTTGGCCGAGAAGGACCACGAAACCATACCAGGCAGACAATTGCTGAGTGGAGGAAGAGAGAAAAATAGCTCAAGCACCTTATTTAGGAGAGAATGACCACAAACCCAAACCATGCAGGTAATTGTTGACTAGAGGAAGAGAGAAAAATAGCTCAAGCACGTTATTTGGCAAAGAAGGACCACCAACCCAAACCACGCAGGCAATTGTTGACTGGAAGAGAAGAGAAAAATAGCTCAAGCACCTTATTTGGCAGAGTAGGACCACGAACCCAAACCTTGCAGGCAATTACTGACTAGAGGAAGAGAAAAAAAAAGCTCAAGCCCTTTATTTGGCAGGGAAGGACCACAAACCCAAACCATGCAGGCAATTGCTGACTGGAGGAAGAGAGAAAAATAGCTCAAGCACCTTATTTGGCAGAGAAGGACCACGAACCCAAACCATGCAAGCAAATGCTGACCGGAGGAAGAGAGAAAAATAGCTCAAGCACCTTATTTGGCAGAGAAGGACCACGAACCCAAACCATGCAGGCAATTACTGACTGAAGAATGAGAGAAAAATAGCTCAAGCACCTTATTTGGCAGAGAAGGACCAACAAACCAAACCATGTAGACAATTGCTGGCTGGAGGAAGATAGAAAAACAGCTCAAGCACCTTATTTGGCCGAGAAGGACCACGAAACCATACCAGGCAGACAATTGCTGAGTGGAGGAAGAGAGAAAAATAGCTCAAGCACCTTATTTAGGAGAGAATGACCACAAACCCAAACCATGCAGGTAATTGTTGACTAGAGGAAGAGAGAAAAATAGCTCAAGCACGTTATTTGGCAAAGAAGGACCACCAACCCAAACCACGCAGGCAATTGTTGACTGGAAGAGAAGAGAAAAATAGCTCAAGCACCTTATTTGGCAGAGGAGGACCACGAACCCAAACCTTGCAGGCAATTACTGACTAGAGGAAGAGAAAAAAAAAGCTCAAGCCCTTTATTTGGCAGGGAAGGACCACAAACCCAAACCATGCAGGCAATTGCTGACTGGAGGAAGAGAGAAAAATAGCTCAAGCACTTTATTTGGCAGAGAAGGACCACGAACCCAAACCATGCACGCAAATGCTGACCGGAGGAAGAGAGAAAAATAGCTCAAGCACCTTATTTGGCAGAGAAGGACCACGAACCCAAACCATGCAGGCAATTACTGACTGAAGGATGAGAGAAAAATAGCTCAAGCACCTTATTTGGCAGAGAAGGACCAACAAACCAAACCATGTAGACAATTGCTGGCTGGAGGAAGATAGAAAAACAGCTCAAGCACCTTATTTGGCCGAGAAGGACCACGAAACCATACCAGGCAGACAATTGCTGAGTGGAGGAAGAGAGAAAAATAGCTCAAGCACCTTATTTAGGAGAGAATGACCACAAACCCAAACCATGCAGGTAATTGTTGACTAGAGGAAGAGAGAAAAATAGCTCAAGCACGTTATTTGGCAAAGAAGGACCACCAACCCAAACCACGCAGGCAATTGTTGACTGGAAGAGAAGAGAAAAATAGCTCAAGCACCTTATTTGGCAGAGGAGGACCACGAACCCAAACCTTGCAGGCAATTACTGACTAGAGGAAGAGAAAAAAAAAGCTCAAGCCCTTTATTTGGCAGGGAAGGACCACAAACCCAAACCATGCAGGCAATTGCTGACTGGAAGAAGAGAGAAAAATAGCTCAAGCACCTTATTTGGCAGAGAAGGACCACGAACCAAAACCATGCAGACAATTCCTGACTGGAGGAAGAGAGAAAAATAACTTGAGCACCTTATTTGGCAGAGAAGGACCCCGAACGCAAACCCTGTAGGCAATTGCTGACTGGAGGAAGAGAGAAAAACAACTCAAGCACCTTATTTTGCAGAGAAGGACCACAAATCCAAACCATGCAGGCAATTGCTGACTGGAGGAAGAGAGAAAAACAGGTCAAGCACCATAGTTGGCAGAGAAGGACCACAAACCCAAATCAATTGCTGACTGGAACCCAAACCATGCAGGCAATTGCTGACGGCATGAAGAGAGAAAAATAGCTCAAGCACCTTATTTGGCAGAGAAGGACCACAAACCCAAACTATACAGATATTGCTGACTGGAACCCAAACCGTGCCCACAAATGCTGATTGGAGAAGGAGAGGAAAACAACTCAAACACCTTATTTTGCAGAGAAGGACCCCGAACCGAAACCATACAGGCAATTGCTGACTGGAGGAAGAGAGAAAAACAGCTCAAGCACCTTATTTGGTAGAGAAGGACCACGAACCCAAACCATGCAGACAATTGCTGACTGGAGGAAGAGAGAAAAATAGCTAAAGCACATTATTTGACAGAGAAGGACCACGAACCCACGCCATGCAGGCAATTGCTGACTCGAACCCAAACCATGCAGGCAATTGCTGACTGGAGGAAGAGAGAAAAATAGCTCAAGCACCTTATTTGTAGAGAAGGACCACGAACACAAACCATGCAGACAATTGCTGACTAGAACCCAAACTATGCAGGCAATTGCTGACTAGAGAAAGAGAGAAAAACAGCTCAAGCACCTTATTTGGTAGAGAAGGATCACGAACCCACACCATGCAAGCAATTGCTGACAGGAGGAAGAGAGAAAAACAGTTCAAACACCTTATTTGGCAGAGAAGGACCACGGACCCGAACTATGCAGGCAATTACAGACTGGAGGAAGAGAGAAAAATAGCTAGAGCACCTTATTTGGCAGAGAAGGACCACGAATCCAAACCATGCAGGCAATTGCTGACTGGTGGAAGAGAAAAAAATAGCTAAATCACCTTATTTGGCACAGAAGGAGCACGAACCCGCACCATGCACGCAATTGCTGATTAGAACCCAAACCATGCAGGTAATTGCTAACCGGAGGAAAAGAGAAAAACAGCTCAAGCACCTTATTTGGCTGAGAAGGACCACCAACCCAAACCATGCATTCAATTTCAGACTCGAGGAAGAGAGAAAAATAGCTCAAGCAACTTATTTGGTAGAGAAGGACCACGAACCCAAACCATGCAGGCAATTGCTGACTGGAGAAAGAGAGAAAAACAACTCAAGCACCTTATTTGGAAGAGAAGGACCACCAACCCAAACCATGCAGGTAATTGCTGACTGGAGGTAGAGAGAAAAACAGCTGAAGCGCCATATTTGGCAAAGAAGGACCACAAACCCAAACCAATTGCTGTCTGAAACCCAAACCATGCAGACAATTCCTGATTGGAGGAAGAAAGAAAAACAGCTCAAGCACCTTATTTGGCAGAGAAGGACCACGAACCCAAACCATGTAGAAAATTGCTGACTAGAACCCAAACCATGCTGACAATTGCTGACTAGAGAAAGAGAGAAAAAAAAAAACAGCCCAAGCACCTTCTTTGGTAGAGAAGGACCATGAACCCACACCATGCAGACAATTGCTGACAGGAGAAAGAGAGAAAAATAGCTCAAGCACCTTATTTGGCAGAGAAGGACCACGAACCCGAACTATGCAGGCAATTGCAGACTGGAGGAAGAGAGAAAAATAGATAAAGCACCTTATTTGGCAGAAAAGGACCACGAACCCAAACCATGCAGGCAAATTCCTGACTGGAGGAAGAGAAAAAAATAGCTAAAGCACCTTATTTGGCAGAGAAGGACCACGAACCCGCACCATGCAGACAATTGCTGATTGGAACCCAAACCATGCAGGTAATTGCTGATTGGAGGAAAAGAGAAAAAGAGCTCAAGCACCTTGTTTGGCTGAGAAGGACCACCACCCCAAACCATGCAGCCAATTTCAAACTGGAGAAAGCGAGAAAAATAGCTCAAGTACCTTATTTGGCAGAGAAGGACCACGAACCCAAACCATGCAGGCAATTGCTGACTGGAGGAAGAGAGAAAAACAGCTCTAGCACCTTATTTGGCAGAGAAGGACCACCAACCCAAACCAATTGCAGACTGGAACCCAAATCGTACAGGCAATTGTTGACTGGAGGAAGAGAGAAAAACAGCTCAAGCACCTTCTTTGGCGGAGAAAGACCACGAACCCAAACCATGCAGGAAATTGCAGACTAGAGGAAGAGAGAAAAATAGCTAAAACACCTTATTTGGCAGAGGAGGACCACGAACCCAAACCATACAGGCAATTGCTGACTGGAGGAAGAGAGAAAAATCGCTCAAGCACCATATTTAGCAGAGAAGGACCACGAACCCAAACCATGCCGGCAATTGCTGACTGGAAGATGAGAGAAAAATAGCTCAAGCACCATATTTCGCAGAGAAGGACCACGAAGCCAAACCATGCAGGCAATTGCTGACTGGAGGAAGAGAGAAAAACAGCTCTAGCACCTTATTTGGCAGAGAAGGACCACCAACCCAAACCAATTGCAGACTGGAACCCAAACCGTACAGGCAATTGTTGACTGGAGGAAGAGAGAAAAACAGCTCAAGCACCTTCTTTGGCGGAGAAAGACCACGAACCCAAACCATGCAGGAAATTGCAGACTAGAGGAAGAGAGAAAAATAGCTAAAACACCTTATTTGGCAGAGGAGGACCACGAACCCAAACCATGCAGGCAATTGCTGACTGGAGGAAGAGAGAAAAATCGCTCAAGCACCATATTTAGCAGAGAAGGACCACGAACCCAAACCATGCCGGCAATTGCTGACTGGAAGATGAGAGAAAAATAGCTCAAGCACCATATTTCGCAGAGAAGAACCACGAATCCAAACCATGCATGCAATTGCTGACTAGAGGAAGAGAGAAAATAGCTCAAGCACCTTATTTGGCAGAAAGGACCACAAACCCAAACCATTTGCTGACTGGAACCCAAACCATGCAGGCAATTGCTGACTGCACGAAGAGAGAAAACAGCTCAAGCACCTTATTTGGCAGCGAAGGACCACAAACCCAAACCAAGCAGACAATTGCTGATTGGAACCTAAACCATACAGGCAATTGCTGACTGGAGAAAGAGAGAAAAACAGCTCAAGCAGCTTATTTGGCAGAGAAGTACCACGAACCCAAACCATGCAGGCAATTACTGACTGGAGGATGAGAGAAAAATTGCTCACACACTTTATTTGGTAGTGAAGAACCACCAAACAAAACCATGCAGACAATTGCTGACTGGACGAAGGGAGAAAAATAGCTCAAGCACCTTATTTGGTAGAGAAGGACCACGAACTCAAGCCATGCAGGCAATTGCTGACTGGAAGAAGAGTGAAAAACATATCAAGCACCTTATTTGGCAGAGAAGGACCACGAACCCAAACCATGCAGACAATTGCTGACTAGAGGAAGTGAGAAAAATAGCTGAAGCACCTTATTTGGCTGAGAAGGACCACCAACCCAAACCATGCAGGCAATTGTTGACTGGAATAGAAGAGAAAAATAGCTCAAGCACCTTATTTGGCGGAGGAGGAGCACAAACCCAAACCATGCAGGCAATTGCTGACTGAAGGAAAAGAGAAAAATAGCTCAAGCTTCTTATTTGGCATAGAAGTACCAAAACCCAAACCATGCAGGCAATTGCTTAGTGGAATCCAAACCATGCAGGCAATTGCTGACTGGAGGAAGAGAGGAAAATAGCTCAAGCACCTTATTTGGCAGAGAAGGACTACGAACCCAAACCATGGAGACAATTACTGACTGGAGGAAGAGTGAAAAACAGATCAAGCACCATATTTGGCAGAGAAGGACCACGAACCCAAACCATGCAGACAATTGCTGACTGGAGGAAGAGAGAAAAACAGCTCAAGCACCTTATTTGGCAGAGAAGGACCACCAACCCAAACCAATTGCAGACTGGAACCCAAACCCTACAGGCAATTGCTGACTGGAGGAAGAGAGAAAAATAGCTCAAGCACCTTATTTTTGCAGAGAAAGACCACGAACCCAAACCATGCTGGAAATTGCTGATTGGAGAAAGAGAGAAAAATAGCTCAAACACCTTATTTGGCAGAGAAGGACCACGAACCCAAACCCTGCAGACAATTCCTGACTGGAGGAAGAGAGAAAAACTTCTCAAGCACCTTATTTGGCGGAGGAGAAGCACAAACCCAAACCATGCAGGCAATTGCTAACTCGAGGAAGAGAGAAAAATAGCTCAAGCTTCTTATTTGGCAGAGATGTACCAAAACCCAAACCATGCAGGCAATTGCTTAGTGGAATCCAAACCATGCAGACAATTGCTGACTGGAGGAAGAGTGAAAAACCGATCAAGCACCTTATTTGGCAGAGAAGGACCACGAACCCAAACCATGCAGACAATTGCTGACTGGAGGAAGAGAGAAAAACAGCTCAAGCACCTTATTTGGCAGAGAAGGACCACCAACCCAAACCAATTGCAGACTGGAACCCAAACCCTACAGGCAATTGCTGACTGGAGGAAGAGAGAAAAATTGCTCAAGCACCTTATTTTGGCAGAGAAAGACCACGAACCCAAACCATGTAGGAAATTGCTGACTGGAGGAAGAGAGAAAAATAGCTCAAACACCTTATTTGGCAGAGAAGGACCAAGAACCCAAACCCTGCAGACAATTCCTGACTGGAGGAAAAGAGAAAAACTTCTCAAGCACCTTATTTGGCATAGAAGGACCACAAACCCAAACCATGCAGACAATTGCTGACAAGAGGAAGAGAGAAAAACAGCTCAAGCACCTTATTTGGCAGAGACGGACCACGAACCCAAACCATGCAGGCAAATCATGATTGGAGGAAGAGAGAAAAATAGCTCAAGCACCTTATTTGGCAGAGAAGGACCACGAACCCAAACCATGCAGGCAATTACTCACTGAAGGATGAGAGAAAAATAGATCAAGCACCTTATTTGGCAGAGAAGGACCACCAAACCAAACCATGCAGACAATTGCTGGCTGGAGGAAAAGAGAAGAACAGCTCAAACACCTTATTTGGCCGAGAAGGACCACGAACCAAAACCATGCAGGAAATTATTGACTGGAGGAAGAGAGAAAAACAGCTCAAGCCCCTTATTTGGCAGGGAAGGACCACAAACCCAAACCATCTAGGCAATTGCTGACTCGAACCCGAACCGTGCCGATAATTGCTGACTGGAGAAAGAGAGAAAAATAGCTCAAGCACCTTATTTGGCATAGAAGGACCACAAACCCAAACCATGCAGACAATTGCTGACAAGAGGAAGAGAGAAAAACAGCTCAAGCACCTTATTTGGCAGAGACGGACCACGAACCCAAACCATGCAGGCAAATCATGATTGGAGGAAGAGAGAAAAATAGCTCAAGCACCTTATTTGGCAGAGAAGGACCACGAACCCAAACCATGCAGGCAATTACTCACTGAAGGATGAGAGAAAAATAGATCAAGCACCTTATTTGGCAGAGAAGGACCACCAAACCAAACCATGCAGACAATTGCTGGCTGGAGGAAGAGAGAAGAACAGCTCAAACACCTTATTTGGCCGAGAAGGACCACGAACCAAAACCATGCAGGAAATTGGTGACCGGAGGAAGATAGAACAACAGCTCGAACACCTAATTTGGTAGAGAAGGACCACGAAGCCAAACCATGCAGGCAATTACTGACTGGTGGAAGAGAGAAAAACAACTCAAGCTCCTTATTTGGCAGTGAAGGACCACAAACCCAAACCATGCAGGCAATTCCAGACGGGAACACAAACCATGCAGGCAATTGTTGACTGGAGGAAGAGAGAAAAACAGCTCAAGCACCTTATTTGGCAGAGAAGGACCATGAACCCAAACCATGCAGGCAATTGCTGACTGGAGGAAGAGGGAAAAACAACTCAAACACCTTTTTTGGTAGAGAATGACCACAAACCCAAACCATGAAGGCAAATAATGACTGGAGGAAGAGGGAAAAACAGCTCAAGCACCTTATTTGGCGGAGAAGGACCACAAACCCAAACCAATTGCTGACTGGAACCCAAACCATACAGGCAATTACTAACAGGAGGAAGAGAGAAAAACAGATCAAGCACCTTATTTGGCAGAGAAGGACCACGGACCCAGACCATGCAAGCAAATGCTGACTGGAGGAAGAGAGAAAAATAGCTCAAGCACCTTATTTGGCAGAGAAGGACCACGAACCCAAACCATGCAGGCAATTACTGACTGAAGGATGAGAGAAAAATAGCTCAAGCACCTTATTTGGCAGAGAAGGACCAACAAACCAAACCATGTAGACAATTGCTGGCTGGAGGAAGAGAGAAAAACAGCTCAAGCACCTTATTTGGCCGAGAAGGACCACGAAACCATACCAGGCAGACAATTGCTGAGTGGAGGAAGAGAGAAAAATAGCTCAAGCACCTTATTTAGGAGAGAATGACCACAAACCCAAACCATGCAGGTAATTGTTGACTAGAGGAAGAGAGAAAAATAGCTCAAGCACGTTATTTGGCAAAGAAGGACCACCAACCCAAACCACGCAGGCAATTGTTGACTGGAAGAGAAGAGAAAAATAGCTCAAGCACCTTATTTGGCAGAGGAGGACCAAGAACCCAAACCTTGCAGGCAATTACTGACTAGAGAAAGAGAAAAAAAAAGCTCAAGCCCTTTATTTGGCAGGGAAGGACCACAAACCCAAACCATGCAGGCAATTGCTGACTGGAGGAAGAGAGAAAAATAGCTCAAGCACCTTATTTGGCAGAGAAGGACCACGAACCCAAACCATGCAAGCAAATGCTGACCGGAGGAAGAGAGAAAAATAGCTCAAGCACCTTATTTGGCAGAGAAGGACCACGAACCCAAACCATGCAGGCAATTACTGACTGAAGGATGAGAGAAAAATAGCTCAAGCACCTTATTTGGCAGAGAAGGACCAACAAACCAAACCATGTAGACAATTGCTGGCTGGAGGAAGATAGAAAAACAGCTCAAGCACCTTATTTGGCCGAGAAGGACCACGAAACCATACCAGGCAGACAATTGCTGAGTGGAGGAAGAGAGAAAAATAGCTCAAGCACCTTATTTAGGAGAGAATGACCACAAACCCAAACCATGCAGGTAATTGTTGACTAGAGGAAGAGAGAAAAATAGCTCAAGCACGTTATTTGGCAAAGAAGGAACACCAACCCAAACCACGCAGGCAATTGTTGACTGGAAGAGAAGAGAAAAATAGCTCAAGCACCTTATTTGGCAGAGGAGGACCACGAACCCAAACCTTGCAGGCAATTACTGACTAGAGGAAGAGAAAAAAAAAGCTCAAGCCCTTTATTTGGCAGGGAAGGACCACAAACCCAAACCATGCAGGCAATTGCTGACTGGAGGAAGAGAGAAAAATAGCTCAAGCACCTTATTTGGCAGAGAAGGACCACGAACCAAAACCATGCAGACAATTCCTGACTGGAGGAAGAGAGAAAAATAACTCGAGCACCTTATTTGGCAGAGAAGGACCCCGAACGCAAACCCTGTAGGCAATTGCTGACTGGAGGAAGAGAGAAAAATAACTGAAGCACCTTATTTTGCAGAGAAGGACCACAAATCCAAACCATGTAGGCAATTGCTGACTGGAGGAAGAGAGAAAAACAGCTCAAGCACCATAGTTGGCAGAAAAGGACCACAAACCCAAATCAATTGCTAACTGGAACCCAAACCATGCAGGCAATTGCTGACTGCATGAAGAGAGAAAAATAGCTCAAGCACCTTATTTGGCAGAGAAGGACCACAAACCCAAACTATGCAGATATTGCTGACTGGAACCCAAACCGTGCCCACAAATGCTGATTGGAGAAGGAGAGGAAAACAACTCAAACACCTTATTTTGCAGAGAAGGACCCCGAACCAAAACCATACAGGCAATTGCTGACTGGAGGAAGAGAGAAAAACAGCTCAAGCACCTTATTTGGTAGAGAAGGACCACGAACCCAAACCATGCAGACAATTGCTGACTGGAGGAAGAGAGAAAAATAGCTAAAGCACATTATTTGACAGAGAAGGACCACGAACCCACGCCATGCAGGCAATTGCTGACTCGAACCCAAACCATGCAGGCAATTGCTGACTGGAGGAAGAGAGAAAAATAGCTCAAGCACCTTATTTGTAGAGAAGGACCACGAACACAAACCATGCAGACAATTGCTGACTAGAACCCAAACTATGCAGGCAATTGCTGACTAGAGAAAGAGAGAAAAACAGCTCAAGCACCTTATTTAGTAGAGAAGGATCACGAACCCACACCATGCAAGCAATTGCTGACAGGAGGAAGAGAGAAAAACAGTTCAAACACCTTATTTGGCAGAGAAGGACCACGGACCCGAACTATGCAGGCAATTACAGACTGGAGGAAGAGAGAAAAATAGCTAGAGCACCTTATTTGGCAGAGAAGGACCACGAATCCAAACCATGCAGGCAATTGCTGACTGGTGGAAGAGAAAAAAATAGCTAAATCACCTTATTTGGCACAGAAGGAGCACGAACCCGCACCATGCACGCAATTGCTGATTAGAACCCAAACCATGCAGGTAATTGCTAACCGGAGGAAAAGAGAAAAACAGCTCAAGCACCTTATTTGGCTGAGAAGGACCACCAACCCAAACCATGCATTCAATTTCAGACTCGAGGAAGAGAGAAAAATAGCTCAAGCAACTTATTTGGTAGAGAAGGACCACGAACCCAAACCATGCAGGCAATTGCTGACTGGAGGAAGAGAGAAAAACAACTCAAGCACCCTATTTGGAAGAGAAGGACCACCAACCCAAACCATGCAGGTAATTGCTGACTGGAGGTAGAGAGAAAAACAGCTGAAGCGCCATATTTGGCAAAGAAGGACCACAAACCCAAACCAATTGTTGTCTGAAACCCAAACCATACAGACAATTGCTGATTGGAGGAAGAAAGAAAAACAGCTCAAGCACCTTATTTGGCAGAGAAGGACCACGAACCCAAACCATGTAGAAAATTGCTGACTAGAACCCAAACCATGCTGACAATTGCTGACTAGAGAAAGAGAGAAAAAAAAAACAGCCCAAGCACCTTCTTTGGTAGAGAAGGACCATGAACCCACACCATGCAGACAATTGCTGACAGGAGAAAGAGAGAAAAACAGCTCAAGCACCTTATTTGGCAGAGAAGGACCACGAACCAGAACTATGCAGGCAATTGCAGACTGGAGGAAGAGAGAAAAATAGATAAAGCACCTTATTTGGCAGAAAAGGACCACGAACCCAAACCATGCAGACAAATTCCTGACTGGAGGAAGAGAAAAAAATAGCTAAAGCACCTTATTTGGCAGAGAAGGACCACGAACCCGCACCATGCAGACAATTGCTGATTGGAACCCAAACCATGCAGGTAATTGCTGACTGGAGGAAAAGAGAAAAAGAGCTCAAGCACCTTGTTTGGCTGAGAAGGACCACCACCCCAAACAATGCAGCCAATTTCAAACTGGAGAAAGCGAGAAAAATAGCTCAAGCACCTTATTTGGCAGAGAAGGACCACGAACCCAAACCATGCAGGCAATTGCTGACTGGAGGAAGAGGGAAAAACAGTTCTAGCACCTTATTTGGCAGAGAAGGACCACCAACCCAAACCAATTGCAGACTGGAACCCAAACCGTACATGCAATTGTTGACTGGAGGAAGAGAGAAAAACAGCTCAAGCACCTTCTTTGGCGGAGAAAGACCACGAACCCAAACCATGCAGGAAATTGCAGACTAGAGGAAGAGAGAAAAATAGCTCAAACACCTTATTTGGCAGAGGAGGACCACGAACCCAAACCATGCAGGCAATTGCTGACTGGAGGAAGAGAGAAAAATCGCTCAAGCACCATATTTAGCAGAGAAGGACCACGAACCCAAACCATGCCGGCAATTGCTGACTGGAAGATGAGAGAAAAATAGCTCAAGCACCATATTTCGCAGAGAAGGACCACGAAGCCAAACCATGCAGGCAATTGCTGACTGGAGGAAGAGGGAAAAACAGCTCTAGCACCTTATTTGGCAGAGAAGGACCACCAACCCAAACCAATTGCAGACTGGAACCCAAACCGTACAGGCAATTGTTGACTGGAGGAAGAGAGAAAAATAGCTCAAGCACCTTCTTTGGCGGAGAAAGACCACGAACCCAAACCATGCAGGAAATTGCAGACTAGAGGAAGAGAGAAAAATAGCTAAAACACCTTATTTGGCAGAGGAGGACCACGAACCCAAACCATGCAGGCAATTGCTGACTGGAGGAAGAGAGAAAAATCGCTCAAGCACCATATTTAGCAGAGAAGGACCACGAACCCAAACCATGCCGGCAATTGCTGACTGGAAGATGAGAGAAAAATAGCTCAAGCACCATATTTCGCAGAGAAGGACCACGAATCCAAACCATGCATGCAATTGCTGACTAGAGGAAGAGAGAAAATAGCTCAAGCACCTTATTTGGCAGAAAGGACCACAAACCCAAACCATTTGCTGACTGGAACCCAAACCATGCAGGCAATTGCTGACTGCACGAAGAGAGAAAACAGCTCAAGCACCTTATTTGGCAGCGAAGGACCACAAACCCAAACCAAGCAGACAATTGCTGATTGGAACCTAAACCATACAGGCAATTGCTGACTGGAGAAAGAGAGAAAAACAGCTCAAGCACCTTATTTGGCAGAGAAGTACCACGAACCCAAACCATGCAGGCAATTGCTGACTGGAGGATGAGAGAAAAATTGCTCACGCACTTTATTTGGTAGTGAAGAACCACCAAACAAAACCATGCAGACAATTGCTGACTGGACGAAGGGAGAAAAATAGCTCAAGCACCTTATTTGGTAGAGAAGGACCACGAACTCAAGCCATGCAGGCAATTGCTGACTGGAAGAAGAGTGAAAAACATATCAAGCACCTTATTTGGCAGAGAAGGACCACGAACCCAAACCATGCAGACAATTGCTGACTAGAGGAAGTGAGAAAAATAGCTGAAGCACCTTATTTGGCTGAGAAGGACCACCAACCCAAACCATGCAGGCAATTGTTGACTGGAATAGAAGAGAAAAATAGCTCAAGCACCTTATTTGGCGGAGGAGGAGCACAAACCCAAACCATGCAGGCAATTGCTGACTGAAGGAAAAGAGAAAAACAGCTCAAGCTTCTTATTTGGCATAGAAGTACCAAAACCCAAACCATGCAGGCAATTGCTTAGTGGAATCCAAACCATGCAGGCAATTGCTGACTGGAGGAAGAGAGGAAAATAGCTCAAGCGCCTTATTTGGCAGAGAAGGACCACGAACCCAAACCATGGAGACAATTATTGACTGGAGGAAGAGTGAAAAACAGATCAAGCACCATATTTGGCAGAGAAGGACCACGAACCCAAACCATGCAGACAATTGCTGACTGGAGGAAGAGAGAAAAACAGCTCAAGCACCTTATTTGGCAGAGAAGGACCACCAACCCAAACCAATTGCAGACTGGAACCCAAACCCTACAGGCAATTGCTGACTGGAGGAAGAGAGAAAAATAGCTCAAGCACCTTATTTTTACAGAGAAAGACCACGAACCCAAACCATGCTGGAAATTGCTGATTGGAGGAAGAGAGAAAAATAGCTCAAACACCTTATTCGGCAGAAAAGGACCACGAAACCATACCAGGCAGACAATTGCTGAGTGGAGGAAGAGAGAAAAATAGCTCAAGCACCTTATTTAGGAGAGAATGACCACAAACCCAAACCATGCAGGTAATTGTTGACTAGAGGAAGAGAGAAAAATAGCTCAAGCACGTTATTTGGCAAAGAAGGACCACCAACCCAAACCACGCAGGCAATTGTTGACTGGAAGAGAAGAGAAAAATAGCTCAAGCACCTTATTTGGCAGAGGAGGACCAAGAACCCAAACCTTGCAGGCAATTACTGACTAGAGGAAGAGAAAAAAAAAGCTCAAGCCCTTTATTTGGCAGGGAAGGACCACAAACCCAAACCATGCAGGCAATTGCTGACTGGAGGAAGAGAGAAAAATAGCTCAAGCACCTTATTTGGCAGAGAAGGACCACGAACCCAAACCATGCACGCAAATGCTGACCGGAGGAAGAGAGAAAAATAGCTCAAGCACCTTATTTGGCAGAGAAGGACCACGAACCCAAACCATGCAGGCAATTACTGACTGAAGGATGAGAGAAAAATAGCTCAAGCACCTTATTTGGCAGAGAAGGACCAACAAACCAAACCATGTAGACAATTGTTGGCTGGAGGAAGATAGAAAAACAGCTCAAGCACCTTATTTGGCCGAGAAGGACCACGAAACCATACCAGGCAGACAATTGCTGAGTGGAGGAAGAGAGAAAAATAGCTCAAGCACCTTATTTAGGAGAGAATGACCACAAACCCAAACCATGCAGGTAATTGTTGACTAGAGGAAGAGAGAAAAATAGCTCAAGCACGTTATTTGGCAAAGAAGGAACACCAACCCAAACCACGCAGGCAATTGTTGACTGGAAGAGAAGAGAAAAATAGCTCAAGCACCTTATTTGGCAGAGGAGGACCACGAACCCAAACCTTGCAGGCAATTACTGACTAGAGGAAGAGAAAAAAAAAGCTCAAGCCCTTTATTTGGCAGGGAAGGACCACAAACCCAAACCATGCAGGCAATTGCTGACTGGAGGAAGAGAGAAAAATAGCTCAAGCACCTTATTTGGCAGAGAAGGACCACGAACCAAAACCATGCAGACAATTCCTGACTGGAGGAAGAGAGAAAAATAACTCGAGCACCTTATTTGGCAGAGAAGGACCCCGAACGCAAACCCTATAGGCAATTGCTGACTGGAGGAAGAGAGAAAAATAACTCAAGCACCTTATTTTGCAGAGAAGGACCACAAATCCAAACCATGTAGGCAATTGCTGACTGGAGGAAGAGAGAAAAACAGCTCAAGCACCATAGTTGGCAGAAAAGGACCACAAACCCAAATAAATAGCTAACTGGAACCCAAACCATGCAGGCAATTGCTGACTGCATGAAGAGAGAAAAATAGCTCAAGCACCTTATTTGGCAGAGAAGGACCACAAACCCAAACTATGCAGATATTGCTGACTGGAACCCAAACCGTGCCCACAAATGCTGATTGGAGAAGGAGAGGAAAACAACTCAAACACCTTATTTTGCAGAGAAGGACCCCGAACCGAAACCATACAGGCAATTGCTGACTGGAGGAAGAGAGAAAAACAGCTCAAGCACCTTATTTGGTAGAGAAGGACCACGAACCCAAACCATGCAGACAATTGCTGACTGGAGGAAGAGAGAAAAATAGCTAAAGCACATTATTTGACAGAGAAGGACCACGAACCCACGCCATGCAGGCAATTGCTGACTCGAACCCAAACCATGCAGGCAATTGCTGACTGGAGGAAGAGAGAAAAATAGCTCAAGCACCTTATTTGTAGAGAAGGACCACGAACACAAACCATGCAGACAATTGCTGACTAGAACCCAAACTATGCAGGCAATTGCTGACTAGAGAAAGAGAGAAAAACAGCTCAAGCACCTTATTTGGTAGAGAAGGATCACGAACCCACACCATGCAAGCAATTGCTGACAGGAGGAAGAGAGAAAAACAGTTCAAACACCTTATTTGGCAGAGAAGGACCACGGACCCGAACTATGCAGGCAATTACAGACTGGAGGAAGAGAGAAAAATAGCTAGAGCACCTTATTTGGCAGAGAAGGACCACGAATCCAAACCATGCAGGCAATTGCTGACTGGTGGAAGAGAAAAAAATAGCTAAATCACCTTATTTGGCACAGAAGGAGCACGAACCCGCACCATGCACGCAATTGCTGATTAGAACCCAAACCATGCAGGTAATTGCTAACCGGAGGAAAAGAGAAAAACAGCTCAAGCACCTTATTTGGATGAGAAGGACCACCAACCCAAACCATGCATTCAATTTCAGACTCGAGGAAGAGAGAAAAATAGCTCAAGCAACTTATTTGGTAGAGAAGGACCACGAACCCAAACCATGCAGGCAATTGCTGACTGGAGGAAGAGAGAAAAACAACTCAAGCACCCTATTTGGAAGAGAAGGACCACCAACCCAAACCATGCAGGTAATTGCTGACTGGAGGTAGAGAGAAAAACAACTGAAGCGCCATATTTGGCAAAGAAGGACCACAAACCCAAACCAATTGCTGTCTGAAACCCAAACCATACAGACAATTGCTGATTGGAGGAAGAAAGAAAAACAGCTCAAGCACCTTATTTGGCAGAGAAGGACCACGAACCCAAACCATGTAGAAAATTGCTGACTAGAACCCAAACCATGCTGACAATTGCTGACTAGAGAAAGAGAGAAAAAAAAAACAGCCCAAGCACCTTCTTTGGTAGAGAAGGACCATGAACCCACACCATGCAGACAATTGCTGACAGGAGAAAGAGAGAAAAACAGCTCAAGCACCTTATTTGGCAGAGAAGGACCACGAACCCGAACTATGCAGGCAATTGCAGACTGGAGGAAGAGAGAAAAATAGATAAAGCACCTTATTTGGCAGAAAAGGACCACGAACCCAAACCATGCAGACAAATTCCTGACTGGAGGAAGAGAAAAAAATAGCTAAAGCACCTTATTTGGCAGAGAAGGACCACGAACCCGCACCATGCAGACAATTGCTGATTGGAACCCAAACCATGCAGGTAATTGCTGACTGGAGGAAAAGAGAAAAAGAGCTCAAGCACCTTGTTTGGCTGAGAAGGACCACCACCCCAAACAATGCAGCCAATTTCAAACTGGAGAAAGCGAGAAAAATAGCTCAAGCACCTTATTTGGCAGAGAAGGACCACGAACCCAAACCATGCAGGCAATTACTGACTGGAGGAAGAGGGAAAAACAGCTCTAGCACCTTATTTGGCAGAGAAGGACCACCAACCCAAACCAATTGCAGACTGGAACCCAAACCGTACATGCAATTGTTGACTGGAGGAAGAGAGAAAAACAGCTCAAGCACCTTCTTTGGCGGAGAAAGACCACGAACCCAAACCATGCAGGAAATTGCAGACTAGAGGAAGAGAGAAAAATAGCTCAAACACCTTATTTGGCAGAGGAGGACCACGAACCCAAACCATGCAGGCAATTGCTGACTGGAGGAAGAGAGAAAAATCGCTCAAGCACCATATTTAGCAGAGAAGGACCACGAACCCAAACCATGCCGGCAATTGCTGACTGGAAGATGAGAGAAAAATAGCTCAAGCACCATATTTCGCAGAGAAGGACCACGAAGCCAAACCATGCAGGCAATTGCTGACTGGAGGAAGAGGGAAAAACAGCTCTAGCACCTTATTTGGCAGAGAAGGACCACCAACCCAAACCAATTGCAGACTGGAACCCAAACCGTACAGGCAATTGTTGACTGGAGGAAGAGAGAAAAACAGCTCAAGCACCTTCTTTGGCGGAGAAAGACCACGAACCCAAACCATGCAGGAAATTGCAGACTAGAGGAAGAGAGAAAAATAGCTAAAACACCTTATTTGGCAGAGGAGGACCACGAACCCAAACCATGCAGGCAATTGCTGACTGGAGGAAGAGAGAAAAATCGCTCAAGCACCATATTTAGCAGAGAAGGACCACGAACCCAAACCATGCCGGCAATTGCTGACTGGAAGATGAGAGAAAAATAGCTCAAGCACCATATTTCGCAGAGAAGGACCACGAATCCAAACCATTCATGCAATTGCTGACTAGAGGAAGAGAGAAAATAGCTCAAGCACCTTATTTGGCAGAAAGGACCACAAACCCAAACCATTTGCTGACTGGAACCCAAACCATGCAGGCAATTGCTGACTGCACGAAGAGAGAAAACAGCTCAAGCACCTTATTTGGCAGCGAAGGACCACAAACCCAAACCAAGCAGACAATTGCTGATTGGAACCTAAACCATACAGGCAATTGCTGACTGGAGAAAGAGAGAAAAACAGCTCAAGCAGCTTATTTGGCAGAGAAGTACCACGAACCCAAACCATGCAGGCAATTGCTGACTGGAGGATGAGAGAAAAATTGCTCACGCACTTTATCTGGTAGTGAAGAACCACCAAACAAAACCATGCAGACAATTGCTGACTGGACGAAGGGAGAAAAATAGCTCAAGCACCTTATTTGGTAGAGAAGGACCACGAACTCAAGCCATGCAGGTAATTGCTGACTGGAAGAAGAGTGAAAAACATATCAAGCACCTTATTTGGCAGAGAAGGACCACGAACCCAAACCATGCAGACAATTGCTGACTAGAGGAAGTGAGAAAAATAGCTGAAGCACCTTATTTGGCTGAGAAGGACCACCAACCCAAACCATGCAGGCAATTGTTGACTGGAATAGAAGAGAAAAATAGCTCAAGCACCTTATTTGGCGGAGGAGGAGCACAAACCCAAACCATGCAGGCAATTGCTGACTGAAGGAAAAGAGAAAAACAGCTCAAGCTTCTTATTTGGCATAGAAGTACCAAAACCCAAACCATGCAGGCAATTGCTTAGTGGAATCCAAACCATGCAGGCAATTGCTGACTGGAGGAAGAGAGGAAAATAGCTCAAGCGCCTTATTTGGCAGAGAAGGACCACGAACCCAAACCATGGAGACAATTACTGACTGGAGGAAGAGTGAAAAACAGATCAAGCACCATATTTGGCAGAGAAGGACCACGAACCCAAACCATGCAGACAATTGCTGACTGGAGGAAGAGAGAAAAACAGCTCAAGCACCTTATTTAGCAGAGAAGGACCACCAACCCAAACCAATTGCAGACTGGAACCCAAACCCTACAGGCAATTGCTGACTGGAGGAAGAGAGAAAAATAGCTCAAGCACCTTATTTTTGCAGAGAAAGACCACGAACCCAAACCATGCTGGAAATTGCTGATTGGAGGAAGAGAGAAAAATAGCTCAAACACCTTATTCGGCAGAGAAGGACCACGAACCCAAACCCTGCAGACAATTCCTGACTGGAGGAAGAGAGAAAAACTTCTCAAGCACCTTATTTGGCGGAGGAGGAGCACAAACCCAAACCATGCAGGCAATTGCTAACTCGAGGAAGAGAGAAAAACAGCTCAAGCTTCTTATTTGGCAGAGATGTACCAAAACCCAAACCATGCAGGCAATTGCTTAGTGGAATCCAAACCATGCAGGCAATTGCTGACTGGAGGAAGAGTGAAAAACCGATCAAGCACCATATTTGGCAGAGAAGGACCACGAACCCAAACCATGCAGACAATTGCTGACTGGAGGAAGAGAGAAAAACAGCTCAAGCACCTTATTTGGCAGAGAAGGACCACCAACCCAAACCAATTGCAGACTGGAACCCAAACCCTACAGGCAATTGCTGACTGGAGGAAGAGAGAAAAATTGCTCAAGCACCTTATTTTGGCAGAGAAAGACCACGAACCCAAACCATGTAGGAAATTGCTGACTGGAGGAAGAGAGAAAAATAGCTCAAACACCTTATTTGGCAGAGAAGGACCACCAAACCAAACCATGCAGACAATTGCTGGCTGGAGGAAGAGAGAAGAACAGCTCAAACACCTTATTTGGCCGAGAAGGACCACGAACCAAAACCATGCAGGAAATTATTGACTGGAGGAAGAGAGAAAAACAGCTCAAGCCCCTTATTTGGCAGGGAAGGACCACAAACCCAAACCATGTAGGCAATTGCTGACTCGAACCCGAACCGTGCCGACAATTGCTGACTGGAGAAAGAGAGAAAAATAGCTCAAGCACCTTATTTGGCAGAGAAGGACCACGAACCCAAACCATGCAGGAAATTGGTGACCGGAGGAAGATAGAACAACAGCTCGAACACCTAATTTGGTAGAGAAGGACCACGAACCCAAACCATGCAGGCAATTACTGACTGGTGGAAGAGAGAAAAACAACTCAAGCTCCTTATTTGGCAGTGAAGGACCACAAACCCAAACCATGCAGGCAATTCCAGACGGGAACACAAACCATGCAGGCAATTGTTGACTGGAGGAAGAGAGAAAAACAGCTCAAGCACCTTATTTGGCAGAGAAGGACCATGAACCCAAACCATGCAGGCAATTGCTGACTGGAGGAAGAGGGAAAAACAACTCAAACACCTTTTTTGGTAGAGAATGACCACAAACCCAAACCATGAAGGCAAATAATGACTGGAGGAAGAGGGAAAAACAGCTCAAGCACCTTATTTGGCGGAGAAGGACCACAAACCCAAACCAATTGCTGACTGGAACCCAAACCATACAGGCAATTACTAACAGGAGGAAGAGAGAAAAACAGATCAAGCACCTTATTTGGCAGAGAAGGACCACGGACCCAGACCATGCAAGCAAATGCTGACTGGAGGAAGAGAGAAAAATAGCTCAAGCACCTTATTTGGCAGAGAAGGACCACGAACCCAAACCATGCAGGCAATTACTGACTGAAGGATGAGAGAAAAATAGCTCAAGCACCTTATTTGGCAGAGAAGGAACAACAAACCAAACCATGTAGACAATTGCTGGCTGGAGGAAGAGAGAAAAACAGGTCAAGCACCTTATTTGGCCGAGAAGGACCACGAAACCATACCAGGCAGACAATTGCTGAGTGGAGGAAGAGAGAAAAATAGCTCAAGCACCTTATTTAGGAGAGAATGACCACAAACCCAAACCATGCAGGTAATTGTTGACTAGAGGAAGAGAGAAAAATAGCTCAAGCACGTTATTTGGCAAAGAAGGACCACCAACCCAAACCACGCAGGCAATTGTTGACTGGAAGAGAAGAGAAAAATAGCTCAAGCACCTTATTTGGCAGAGGAGGACCAAGAACCCAAACCTTGCAGGCAATTACTGACTAGAGGAAGAGAAAAAAAAAGCTCAAGCCCTTTATTTGGCAGGGAAGGACCACAAACCCAAACCATGCAGGCAATTGCTGACTGGAGGAAGAGAGAAAAATAGCTCAAGCACCTTATTTGGCAGAGAAGGACCACGAACCCAAACCATGCAAGCAAATGCTGACTGGAGGAAGAGAGAAAAATAGCTCAAGCACCTTATTTGGCAGAGAAGGACCACGAACCCAAACCATGCAGGCAATTACTGACTGAAGGATGAGAGAAAAATAGCTCAAGCACCTTATTTGGCAGAGAAGGACCAAAAAACCAAACCATGTAGACAATTGCTGGCTGGAGGAAGATAGAAAAACAGCTCAAGCACCTTATTTGGCCGAGAAGGACCACGAAACCATACCAGGCAGACAATTGCTGAGTGGAGGAAGAGAGAAAAATAGCTCAAGCACCTTATTTAGGAGAGAATGACCACAAACCCAAACCATGCAGGTAATTGTTGACTAGAGGAAGAGAGAAAAATAGCTCAAGCACCTTATTTGGCAGAGAAGGACCACGAACCAAAACCATGCAGACAATTCCTGACTGGAGGAAGAGAGAAAAATAACTCGAGCACCTTATTTGGCAGAGAAGGACCCCGAACGCAAACCCTGTAGGCAATTGCTGACTGGAGGAAGAGAGAAAAACAACTCAAGCACCTAATTTTGCAGAGAAGGACCACAAATCCAAACCATGCAGGCAATTGCTGACTGGAGGAAGAGAGAAAAACAGGTCAAGCACCATAGTTGGCAGAGAAGGACCACAAACCCAAATCAATTGCTGACTGGAACCCAAACCATGCAGGCAATTGCTGACTGCATGAAGAGAGAAAAATAGCTCAAGCACCTTATTTGGCAGAGAAGGACCACAAACCCAAACTATGCAGATATTGCTGACTGGAACCCAAACCGTGCCCACAAATGCTGATTGGAGAAGGAGAGGAAAACAACTCAAACACCTTATTTTGCAGAGAAGGACCCCGAACCGAAACCATACAGGCAATTGCTGACTGGAGGAAGAGAGAAAAACAGCTCAAGCACCTTATTTGGTAGAGAAGGACCACGAACCCAAACCATGCAGACAATTGCTGACTGGAGGAAGAGAGAAAAATAGCTAAAGCACATTATTTGACAGAGAAGGACCACGAACCCACGCCATGCAGGCAATTGCTGACTCGAACCCAAACCATGCAGGCAATTGCTGACTAGAGGAAGAGAGAAAAATAGCTCAAGCACCTTATTTGTAGAGAAGGACCACGAACACAAACCATGCAGACAATTGCTGACTAGAACCCAAACTATGCAGGCAATTGCTGACTAGAGAAAGAGAGAAAAACAGCTCAAGCACCTTATTTGGTAGAGAAGGATCACGAACCCACACCATGCAAGCAATTGCTGACAGGAGGAAGAGAGAAAAACAGTTCAAACACCTTATTTGGCAGAGAAGGACCACGGACCCGAACTATGCAGGCAATTACAGACTGGAGGAAGAGAGAAAAATAGCTAGAGCACCTTATTTGGCAGAGAAGGACCACGAATCCAAACCATGCAGGCAATTGCTGACTGGTGGAAGAGAAAAAAATAGCTAAATCACCTTATTTGGCAGAGAAGGACCACGAACCCGCACCATGCACGCAATTGCTGATTAGAACCCAAACCATGCAGGTAATTGCTAACCGGAGGAAAAGAGAAAAACAGCTCAAGCACCTTATTTGGCTGAGAAGGACCACCAACCCAAACCATGCATTCAATTTCAGACTTGAGGAAGAGAGAAAAATAGCTCAAGCAACTTATTTGGTAGAGAAGGACCACGAACCCAAACCATGCAGGCAATTGCTGACTGGAGGAAGAGAGAAAAACAACTCAAGCACCTTATTTGGAAGAGAAGGACCACCAACCCAAACCATGCAGGTAATTGCTGACTGGAGGTAGAGAGAAAAACAGCTGAAGCGCCATATTTGGCAAAGAAGGACCACAAACCCAAACCAATTGCTGTCTGAAACCCAAACCATACAGACAATTGCTGATTGGAGGAAGAAAGAAAAACAGCTCAAGCACCTTATTTGGCAGAGAAGGACCACGAACCCAAACCATGTAGAAAATTGCTGACTAGAACCCAAACCATGCTGACAATTGCTGACTAGAGAAAAAGAGAAAAAAAAAACAGCCCAAGCGCCTTCTTTGGTAGAGAAGGACCATGAACCCACACCATGCAGACAATTGCTGACAGGAGGAAGAGAGAAAAACAGCTCATGCACCTTATTTGGCAGAGAAGGACCACGAACCCGAACTATGCAGGCAATTGCAGACTGGAGGAAGAAAGAAAAATAGATAAAACACCGTATTTAGCATAAAAGGATCACGAACCCAAACCATGCAGGCAAATTCCTGACTGGAGGAAGAGAAAAAAATACCTAAAGCACCTTATTTGGCAGAGAAGGACCACGAACCCGCACCATGCAGACAATTGCTGATTGGAACCCAAACCATGCAGGTAATTGCTGACTGGAGGAAAAGAGAAAAAGAGCTCAAGCACCTTGTTTGGCTGAGAAGGACCACCACCCCAAACCATGCAGCCAATTTCAAACTGGAGAAAGCGAGAAAAATAGCTCAAGCACCTTATTTGGCAGAGACGGACCACGAACCCAAACCATGCAGGCAATTGCTGACTGGAGGAAGAGAGAAAAACAGCTCTAGCACCTTATTTGGCAGAGAAGGACCACCAACCCAAACCAATTGCAGACTGGAACCCAAACCGTACAGGCAATTGTTGACTGGAGGAATAGAGAAAAACAGCTCAAGCACCTTCTTTGGCGGAGAAAGACCACGAACCCAAACCATGCAGGAAATTGCAGACTAGAGGAAGAGAGAAAAATAGCTCAAACACCTTATTTGGCAGAGGAGGACCACGAACCCAAACCATGCAGGCAATTGCTGACTGGAGGAAGAGAGAAAAATCGCTCAAGCACCATATTTAGCAGAGAAGGACCACGAACCCAAACCATGCCGGCAATTGCTGACTGGAAGATAAGAGAAAAATAGCTCAAGCACCATATTTCGCAGAGAAGGACCACGAAGCCAAACCATGCATGCAATTGCTGACTAGAGGAAGCGAGAAAATAGCTCAAGCACCTTATTTGGCAGAAAGGACCACAAACCCAAACCATTTGCTGACTGGAACCCAAACCATGCAGGCAATTGCTGACTGCACGAAGAGAGAAAACAGCTCAAGCACCTTATTTGGCAGCGAAGGACCACAAACCCAAACCAAGCAGACAATTGCTGATTGGAACCCAAACCATACAGGCAATTGCTGACTGGAGAAAAAGAGAAAAACAGCTCAAGCACCTTATTTGGCAGAGAAGTACCACAAACCCAAACCATGCAGGCAATTGCTGACTGGAGGATGAGAGAAAAATTGCTCACGCACTTTATTTGGCAGAGAAGAACCACCAAACAAAACCATGCAGACAATTGCTGACTGGAGGAATGGAGAAAAATAGCTCAAGCACCTTATTTGGTAGAGAAGGACCACAAACTCAAGCCATGCAGGCAATTGCTGACTGGAAGAAGAGTGAAAAACATATCAAGCACCTTATTTGGCAGAGAAGGACCACGAACCCAAACCATGCAGACAATTGCTGACTAGAGGAAGTGAGAAAAATAGCTGAAGCACCTTATTTGGCTGAGAAGGACCACCAACCCAAACCATGCAGGCAATTGTTGACTGGAATAGAAGAGAAAAATAGCTCAAGCACCTTATTTGGCGGAGGAGGAGCACAAACCCAAACCATGCAGGCAATTGCTGACTGAAGGAAAAGAGAAAAACAGCTCAAGCATCTTATTTGGCAGAGAAGTACCAAAACCCAAACCATGCAGGCAATTGCTTAGTGGAATCCAAACCATGCAGGCAATTGCTGACTGGAGGAATAGAGGAAAATAGCTCAAGCACCTTATTTGGCAGAGAAGGACCACGAACCCAAACCATGGAGACAATTACTGACTGGAGGAAGAGTGAAAAACAGATCAAGCACCATATTTGGCAGAGAAGGACCACGAGCCCAAACCATGCAGACAATTGCTGACTGGAGGAAGAGAGAAAAACAGCTCAAGCACCTTATTTGGCAGAGAAGGACCACCAACCCAAACCAATTGCAGACTGGAACCCAAACCCTACAGGCAATTGCTGACTGGAGGAAGAGAGAAAAATAGCTCAAGCACCTTATTTTGGCAGAGAAAGACCACGAACCCAAATCATGCAGGAAATTGCTGATTGGAGGAAGAGAGAAAAATAGCTCAAACACCTTATTTGGCAGAGAAGGACCACGAACCCAAACCCTGCAGACAATTCCTGACTGGAGGAAGAGAGAAAAACTTCTCAAGCACCTTATTTGGCAGAAAAGGACCACAAACCCAAACCATGCAGACAATTGCTGACAAGAGGAAGAGAGAAAAACAGCTCAAGCACCTTATTTGGTAGAGACGGACCACGAACCCAAACCATGCAGGCAAATCATGACTGGAGGAAGAGAGAAAAATAGCTCAAGCACCTTATTTGGCAGAGAAGGACCACGAACCCAAACCATGTAGGCAATTACTCACTAAAGGATGAGAGAAAAATAGATCAAGCACCTTATTTGGCAGAGAAGGACCACCAAACCAAACCATGCAGACAATTGCTGGCTGGAGGAAGAGAGAACAACAGCTCAAACACCTTATTTGGCCGAGAAGGACCACGAACCAAAACCATGCAGGAAATTGTTGACTGGAGGAAGAGAGAAAAACAGCTCAAACCCCTTATTTGGCAGGGAAGGACCACAAACCCAAACCATGTAGGCAATTGCTGACTCGAACCCGAACCGTGCCGACAATTGCTGACTGGAGAAAGTGAGAAAAATAGCTCAAGCACCTTATTTGACAGAGAAGGACCACGAACCCAAACCATGCAGGAAATTGGTGACCGGAGGAAGATAGAACAACAGCTCAAACACCTAATTTGGTAGAGAAGGACCACGAAGCCAAACCATGCAGGCAATTACTGACTGGTGGAAGAGAGAAAAACAACACAAGCTCCTTATTTGGCAGTGAAGGACCACAAACCCAAACCATGCAGGCAATTCCAGACGGGAACACAAACCATGCAAGCAATTGTTGACTGGAGGAAGAGAGAAAAACAGCTCAAGCACCTTTTTTGGCAGAGAAGGACCATGAACTCTAACCATGCAGGTAATTGCTGACTAGAGGAAAAGGGAAAAACAACTCAAGCACCATATTTGGTAGAGAATGACCACAAACCCAAATCATGAAGGCAAATAATGACTGGAGGAAGAGGGAAAAACAGCTCAAGCACCTTATTTGGCGGAGAAGGACCACAAACCCAAACCAATTGCTGACTGGAACCCAAACCATGCATGCAATTACTAACAGGAGGAAGAGAGAAAAACACCTCAAGCACCTTATTTGGCAGAGAAGGACCACGAACCCAAACCATGCAAGCAAATGCTGACTGGAGGAAGAGAGAAAAATAGCTCAAGCACCTTATTTGGCAGAGAAGGACCACGAACCCAAACCATGCAGGCAATTACTGACTGAAGGATGAGAGAAAAATAGCTCAAGCACCTTTTTTGGCAGAGAAGGACCAACAAACCAAACCATGTAGACAATTGCTGGCTGGAGGAAGAGAGAAAAACAGCTCAAGCACCTTATTTGGCCGAGAAGGACCACGAAACCATACCAGGCAGACAATTGCTGAGTGGAGGAAGAGAGAAAAATAGCTCAAGCACCTTATTTAGGAGAGAAGGACCACAAACCCAAACCATGCAGGTAATTGTTGACTAGAGGAAGAGAGAAAAATAGCTCAAGCACGTTATTTGGCAAAGAAGGACCACCAACCCAAACCACACAGGCAATTGTTGACTGGAAGAGAAGAGAAAAATAGCTCAAGCACCTTATTTGGCAGAGGAGGACCATGAACCCAAACCTTGCAGGCAATTACTGACTGGAGGAAGAGAGAAAAAAAGCTCAAGCCCTTTATTTGGCAGGGAAGGACCACAAACCCAAACCATGCAGGCAATTGCTGACTGGAGGAAAAGAGAAAAATAGCTCAAGCACCTTATTTGGCAGAGAAGGACCACGAACCAAAACCATGCAGACAATTCCTGACTGGAGGAAGAGAGAAAAACAACTCGAGCACCTTATTTGGCAGAGAAGGACCCCGAACGCAAACCCTGTAGGCAATTGTTGACTGGAGGAAGAGAGAAAAACAACTCAAGCACCTTATTTTGCAGAGAAGGACCACAAACCCAAACCATGCAGGCAATTGCTGACTAGAGTAATAGAGAAAAACAGGTCAAGCACCATATTTGGCAGAGAAGGACCACAAACCCAAATCAATTGCTGACTAGAACCCAAACCATGCAGGCAATTGCTGACTGCATGAAGAGAGAAAAATAGTTCAAGCACCTTATTTGGCAGAGATGGACCACAAACCCAAACTATGCAGACAATTGCTAACTGGAACCCAAATCGTGCCCACAAATGCTGATTGGAGAAGGAGAGGAAAACAGCTCAAACACCTTAATTTTCAGAGAAGGACCCCGAACCGAAACCATACAGGCAATTGCTGACTGGAGGAAGAGAGAAAAACAGCTCAAGCACCTTATTTGGTAGAGAAGGACCACGAACCCAAACCATGCAGACAATTGCTGACTGGAGGAAGAGAGAAAAATAGCTAAAGCACATTATTTGGCAGAGAAAGACCACGAACCCACACTATGCAGGCAATTGCTGACTCGAACCCAAACCATGCAGGCAATTGCTGACTGGAGGAAGAGAGAAAAATAGCTCAAGCACCTTATTTGTAGAGAAGGACCACGAACACAAACCATGCAGACAATTGCTGACTAGAACTCAAACTAGGCAGGCAATTGCTGACTAGAGAAAGAGAGGAAAACAGCTGAAGCACCTTATTTGGTAGAGAAAGACCACGAACCCACACCATGCAAGCAATTGTTGACAGGAATAAGAGACAAAAACAGTTCACACACCTTATTTGGCAGAGAAGGACCACGGACCCGAACTATGCAGGCAATTACAGACTGGAGGAAAAGAGAAAAATAGCTAGAGCACCTTATTTGGCAGAGAAGGACCACGAATCCAAACCATGCGGGCAATTGCTGACTGGTGGAAGAGAAAAAAATAGCTAAATCACCTTATTTGGCAGAGAAGGAGCACGAACCCGCACCATGCACGCAATTGCTGATTAGAACCCAAACCATGCAGGTAATTGCTAACCGGAGGAAAAGAGAAAAACAGCTCAAGCACCTTATTTGGCTGAGAAGGACCACCAACCCAAACCATGCATTCAATTTCAGACTCGAGGAAGAGAGAAAAATAGCTCAAGTAACTTATTTGGTAGAGAAGGACCACGAACCCAAACCATGCAGGCAATTGCTGACTGGAGGAAGAGAGAAAAACAACTCAAGCACCTTATTTGACAGAGAAGGACCACCAACCCAAACCATGCAGGTAATTGCTGACTGGAGGTAGAGAGAAAAACAGCTGAAGCGCCATATTTGGCAAAGAAGGACCACAAACCCAAACCAATTGCTGTCTGGAACCCAAACCATACAGACAATTGCTGATTGGAGGAAGAGAGAAAAATAGCTCAAGCACCTTATTTGGCAGAGAAGGACCACGAACCCAAACCATGTAGAAAATTGCTGACTAGAACCCAAACCATGCTGACAATTGCTGACTAGAGAAAGAGAGAAAAAAAAAACAGCCCAAGCACCTTCTTTGGTAGAGAAGGACCATGAACCCACACCATGCAGACAATTGCTGACAGGAGGAAGAGAGAAAAACAGCTCAAGCACCTTATTTGGCAGAGAAGGACCACGAACCCGAACTATGCAGGCAATTGCAGACTGGAGGAAGAGAGAAAAATAGATAAAGCACCTTATTTGGCAGAGAAGGACCACGAACCCAAACCATGCAGGCAATTGCTGACTGGAGGAAGAGAAAAAAATAGCTAAAACACCTTATTTGGCATAGAAGGACCACGAACCCGCACCATGCAGACAATTGCTGATTGGAACCCAAACCATGCAGGTTATTGCTGACTGGAGGAAAAAAGAAAAAGAGCTCAAACACCTTGTTTGGCTGAGAAGGACCACCACCCCAAACCATGCAGCCAATTTCAAACTGGAGAAAGAGAGAAAAATAGCTCAAGCACCTTATTTGGCAGAGAAGGACCACAAACCAAAACCATGCGGGGAATTGCTGACTGGAGGAAGAGAGAAAAATAGCTCAAGCACCTTATTTGGCAAAGAAGGACCACCAAACCAAATCAATTGCAGACTGGAACCCAAACCCTACAGGCAATTGTTGACTGGAGGAAGAGAGAAAAACTGCTCAAGCACCTTCTTTGGCGGAGAAAGACCACGAACCCAAACCATGCAGGCAATTGTTGACTGGAGGAAGAGAGAAAAATAGCTCAAACACCTTATTTGGCAGAGGAGGACCACGAACCCAAACCACGCAGGCAATTGCTGACTGGAGGAAGAGAGAAAAATCGCTCAAGCACCTTATTTGGCAGAGAAGGACCACGAACCTAAACCATGCGGGCAATTGCTTACTAGAGCAAGAGATAAAAATAGCTCAAGCACCTCATTTGGTATATAAGGACCACATACCCAAACCGTGCAGACAATTGCTGACTGGAGGAATAAAGAAAAACAACTCAAGCACCTTATTTAAGAGAGAAGGACCACGAACCCAAACCCTGTAGAGAATTGCTAACTGGAGGAAGAGAGAAAATTAGCTCAAGCACCTTATTTGGCAGAGAAGGACAACAAACTCAAACCAATTGCTGACTGGAACCCAAACCATGCATGCATTTGCTGACTGCACGATGAGAGAAAAACAGCTCAAGCACCTGATTTAGCAGAGAAGGACCACGGACCCAAATCATGCCGGCAATTGCTGACTAGAGGATGAGAGAAAAATAGCTCAAGCACCATATTTCGCAGAGAAGGACCACGAAGCCAAACCATGCATGCAATTGCTGACTAGAGGAAGAGAGAAAAATAGCTCAAGCACCTTATTTGGCAGAAAGGACCACAAAACCAAACCATTTTCTGACTGGAACCCAAACCATGCAGGCAACTGCTGACTGCACGAAGAGAGAAAACAGCTCAAGCACCTTATTTGGCAGCGAAGGACCACAAACGCAAACCATGCAGACAATTGCTGATTGGAACCCAAACCATGTAGGCAATTGCTGACTGGAGGAAGAGAGAAAAATAGCTCAAGCACCTTATTTGGTAGAGAAGTACCACGAACCCAAACCATGCAGGCAATTGCTGACTGGAGGATGAGAGAAAAATAGCTCAAGCACTTTATTTGGCAGGGAAGAACCACCAAACAAAACCATGCAGACAATTGGTGACTGGAGGAAGAGAGAAAAATAGCTCAAGCACCTTATTTGGCAGAGAAGGACCACGAACCCAAATCATGCAGGCAATTGCTGACTAGAGGAAGTGAGAAAAATATCTCAAGCACCATATTTGGCAGAGAAGGACCACCAACCCAAACCATGTAGGCAATTGTTGACTGGAATAGAAGAGAAAAATAGCTCAAGCACCTAATTTGGCGGAGGAGGACCACAAATCCAAACCATGCAGGCAATTGCTGACTGGAAGAGGAGAGAAAAACAGCTCAAGCTTCTTATTTGGCAGAGAAGGACCACAAACCCAAACCATGCAGGCAATTGCTTAGTGGAATCCAAACCATGCAGGCAATTGCTGACAGGAGGAAGAGAGGAAAATAACTCAAGCACCTTATTTGGCAGAGAAGGACCACGAACCCAAACCATGCAGGCAATTTCTGACTGGAGGAAGAGTGAAAAACAGATCAAGCACCTTATTTGGCAGAGAAGGACCACGAACCCAAACCATGCAGGCAATTGCTGACTAGAGGAAGTGAGAAAAATAGCTCAAGCACCTTATTTGGCAGAGAAGGACCACGAACCCAAACCATGCAGGCAATTACTGATTGAAAGATGAGAGAAAAATAGCTCAAGCACCTTATTTGGCAGAGAAGGACCAACAAACCAAACCATGTAGACAATTGCTGGCTGGAGGAAGAGAAAAAAACAGCTCAAGCACTTTATTTGGCCGAGAAGGATCACGAAACCATACCAGGCAGGCAATTGCTGAGTGGAGGAAGAGAGAAAAATAGCTCAAGCACCTTATTTAGGAGAGAAGGACCACAAACCCAAACCATGCAGGCAATTGTTGACTAGAGGAAGAGAGAAAAATAGCTCAAGCACGTTATTTGCAAAGAAGGACCAGCAACCCAAACCACGCAGACAATTGTTGACTGGAAGAGAAGAGAAAAATAGCTCAAGCACCTTATTTGACAGAGGAGCACCACGAACCCAAACCTTGCAGGCAATTACTGACTGGAGGAAGAGAGAAAAAAAGCTCAAGCCCTTTATTTGGCAGGGAAGGACCACAAACCCAAACGATGCAGGCAATTGCTGACTGGAGGATGAGAGAAAAATAGCTCAAGCACCTTATTTGGCAGAGAAGGACCATGAACCAAAACCATCCAGACAATTCCTGACTGGAGAAAGAGAGAAAAACAACTCCAGCACCTTATTTGGCAGAGAAGGACCCCGAAGGCAAACCCTGTAGGCAATTGTTGACTGGAGGAAGAGAGAAAAACAGGTCAAGCACCATATTTGGCAGAGAAGGACCACAAACCCAAATCAATTGCTGAGTGGAACCCAAACCATGCAGGCAATTGCTTACTGCATGAAGAGAGAAAAATAGCTCAAGCACCTTATTTGGCAGAGAAGGACCACAAACCCAAACTATGCAGACAATTGCTGACTGGAACCCAAACCGTGGCCGCAATTGCTGATTGGAGAAGGAGAGGAAAACAGCTCAAACACCTTATTTTGCAGAGAAGGAACCCAAACCATACATGCAATTGCTGACTGGAGGAAGAGAGAAAAACAGCTCAAGCACCTTATTTGGTAGAGAAGGACCACGAACCCAAACCATGCAGACAATTGCTGACTGGAGGAAGAGAGAAAAATAGCTAAAGCGCATTATTTGGCAGAGAAGGACCACGACCCCACACCATGCAGGCAATTGCTGACTGGAGGAAGAGAGAAAAATAGCTCAAGCACCTTATTTGCAGAGAAGGACCACGAACACAAACCATGCAGGCAATTGCTGACTGGAGGAAGAGAGAAAAATAGCTAAAGCACATTATTTGGCAGAGAAGGACCACGAACCCACACCATGCAGGCAATTGCTGACTCGAACCCAAACCATGCAGGCAATTGCTGACTGGAGGAAGAGAGAAAAATAGCTCAGGTACCTTATTTGGCATAGAAGGACCACAAACGCAAACCAATTGCTGACTGGAACCCAAACCATACTGGCAATTGTTGACCAGAGGAAAAGAGAAAAACAGCTCAAGCACTATATTTGGCAGAGAATGACCACAAACCCAAACCATGCAGACAATTGCTGACTAGAACCCAAACTATGCAGGCAATTGCTGACTAGAGAAAAAGATAAAAACAGCTCAAGCACCTTATTTGGTAGAGAAGGACCACGAACCCACACCAAGCAGGCAATTACTAACAGGAGGAAGAGAGAAAAACAGCTCAAACACCTTATTTGGCAGAGAAGGTCCACGGACCCGAACTATGCAGGCAATTACAGACAGGAGGAAGAGAGAAAAATAGCTAGAGCACCTTATTCGGCAGAGAAGGACCACGAATCCAAACCATGCAGGCAATTGTTGACTGGAGGAAGAGAAAAAAAATAGCTAAATCACCTTATTTGGCAGAGAAGGAGCACGGACCCGCACCATGCACGCAATTGCTGATTAGAACATAAACCATGGAGGTAATTGCTAACCGGAGGAAAATAGAAAAATAGCTCAAGCACCTTATTTGGCTGAGAAGGACCACCAACCCAAACCATGCATTCAATTTCAAACTCGAGGAAGAGAGAAAAATAGCTCAAGCAACTTATTTGGTAGAGAAGGACCACGAACCCAAACCATGCAGGCAATTGCTGACTGGAGGAAGAGAGAAAAACAACTCAAGCACCTTATTTGGCAGAGAAGGACCACCAACCCAAACCATGCAGGCAATTGCTGAGTGGAGGTAGAAATAAAAACAGCTGAAGCGCCATATTTGGCAAAGAAGGACTACAAACCCAAACCAATTGCTGACTGGAACCCAAACCATGCTGACAATTGCTGATTGGAGGAAGAGAGAAAAACAGCTCAAGCACCTTATTTGGCAGAGAAGGACCACGAACCCAAACCATGTAGAAAATTGCTGTCTAGAACCCAAACCATGCTGACAATTGCTGACTAGAGAAAGAGAGAAAAAAAAAAACAGCCCAAGCACCTTCTTTGGTAGAGAAGGACCATGAACCCACACCATGCAGACAATTGCTGACAGGAGGAAGAGAGAAAAACAGCTCAAGCACCTTATTTGGCAGAGAAGGACCACGAACCCGAACTATGCAGGCAATTACAGACTGGAGGAAGAGAGAAAAATAGATAAAGCACCTTATTTGGCAGAGAAGGACCACGAACCCAAACCATGCAGGCAATTGCTGACTGGAGGAAGAAAAAAAAATTGCTAAAGCACCTTATTTGGCAGAGAAGGACCACGAACCCGCACCATGCAGACAATTGCTGATTGGAACCCAAACCATGCAGGTAATTGCTGACTGGAGGAAAAGAGAAAAACTGCTCAAGCACCTTGTTTGGCTGAGAAGGACCACCAACCCAAACCTTGCAGGCATTTTCAAACTGGAGGAAGGGAGAAAAATAGCTCAAGCACCTTATTTGGCAGAGAAGGACCACCAACCCAAACCATGCAGGCAATTGCTGACTGGATGAAGAGAGCAAAACAGCTCAAGCACCTTATTTGGCAGAGAAGGACCACCAACCCAAACCAATTGCAGACTGGAACCCAAACCCTACAGGCAATTGCTGACTGGAGGAAGAGAGAAAAACAGCTCAAGCACCTTATTTGGCTGAGAAAGACGACGAACCCAAACCATGCAGGAAATTGCTGATTGGAGGATGAGAGAAAAATAGCTCAAACACCTTATTTGGCAGAGGAGGACCACGAACCCAAACCATGCAGGCAATTGCTCACCGGAACCCAAACCATGCAGGCAATTGCTGACTGGAGGAAAAGTGAAAAACAGCTCAAGCACCTTATTTGGCAGAGAAGCACCACGAACCCAAACCATGCAGGCAATTGCTGACCGGAGAAAGATAGGAAAACAACTCAAGCACCTTATTTGGCAGAGAAGGACCACGAGCCCATACCATGCAGACAATTGCTGACTGTAGGAAGAGAGAAAAATTGCTCAAGCACCGAATTTGTCAAAGAAGGACCCAAACCATGCAAGCAATTGCTGACTAGAGGAAGAGAGAAAAATAGCTCAAGCACCTTATTTGGCAGAGAAGGACTAGGAACCCAAACCATGCGGGGAATTGCTTACTACAGCAAGAGAGAAAAATAGCTCAAGCACCTTATTTGGTAGAGAATGACCACGTACCCAAACCGTGCAGACAAATGTTGACTGGAGGAATAAAGAAAAACAGCTCAAGCGCCTTATTTGAGAGAGAAGGACCACGAACCCAAACCCTGTAGAGAATTGCTGAATGGAGGAAGAGAGAAAAACAGCTCAAGCACCTTATTTGGCAGAGAAGGACCACAAACCCAAACCAATTGCTGACCGGAACCCAAAACATGCATGCATTTGCGGACTGCACGATGAGAGAAAAACAACTCAAGCACCTTATTTGGTAAAGAAGGACCACAAACCCAAACCATGCCGGCAATTGCTAACTGGAGGAAGAGAGAAAAACAGCTCAAGCACCTTATTTGTAGAGAAGGACCACGAACACAAACTATGCAGGCAATTGCTGACTGGAGGAAGAGAGAAAAATAGCTAAAGCACATTATTTGGCAGAGAAGGACCACGAACCCACAACATGCAGACAATTGCTGACTCGAACCCAAACCATGTAGGTAATTGCTGACTGGAGGAAGAGAGAAAAATAGCTCAGGCACCTTATTTGGCAGAGAAGGACCACAAACCCAAACCAATTGCTGACTGAACCCAAACCATACTGGCAATTGTTGAGTAGAGGAAAAGAGAAAAACTGCACAAGCACCATATTTGGCAGAGAAGGACCACAAACCAAAACCATGCAGACAATTGCTGACTAGAACCCAAACTATGCAGGCAATTGCTGACTAGAGAAAGAGAGAAAAACAGCTCAAGCACCTTATTTGGTAGAGAAGGACCACGAACCCACACCATGCAGGCAATTGCTGACAAGAGGAAGAGAGAAAAACATCTCAAACACCTTATTTAGCAGAGAAGGACCACGGACTCGAACTATGCAAGCAATTACAGACTGGAGGAAGAGAGAAAAATAGCTAGAGCACCTTATTTGGCAGAGAAGGACCACGAATCCAAACCATGCAGGCAATTGTTGACTGGTGGAAGAGAAAAAAATAGCTAAATCACCTTATTTGGCAGAGAAGGAGCACGAACCCGCACCATGCACGCAATTGCTGATTAGAACCCAAACCATGCAGGTAATTGCTAACCGGAGGAAAAGAGAAAAACAGCTCAAGCACCTTATTTGGCTGAGAAGGACCACCAACCCAAACCATGCATTCAATTTCAGACTCGAGGAAGAGAGAAAAATAGCTCAAGCAACTTATTTGGTAGAGAAGGACCACGAACCCAAACCATGCAGGCAATTGCTGACTGGAGGAAGAGAAAAAAATAACTCAAGCACCTTATTTGGCAGAGAAGGACCACCAACCCAAACCATGCAGACAATTGCTGAGTGGAGGTAGAAAGAAAAACAGCTGAAGCGCCATATTTGGCAAAGAAGGACGACAAACCCAAACCAATTGCT
Organism: Ilex aquifolium; assembly: GCA_951799425.1. Taxonomy (NCBI): domain Eukaryota; kingdom Viridiplantae; phylum Streptophyta; class Magnoliopsida; order Aquifoliales; family Aquifoliaceae; genus Ilex; species Ilex aquifolium. The sequence goes on from OX637391.1 coordinate 31,695,570, forward strand.
GACTGGAACCCAAACCATGCTGACAATTGCTGATTGGAGGAAGAGAGAAAAACTGCTCAAGCACCTTATTTGGCAGAGAAGGACCACGAACCCAAACCATGCAAACAATTGCTGACCAGAACCCAAACCATGCTGACAATTGCTGACTAGAGAAAGAGAGAAAAAAAAAACAGCCCAAGCACCTTCTTTGGTAGAGAAGGACCATGAACCCACACCATGCAGACAATTGCTGACAGGAGGAAGAGAGAAAAACAGCTCAAGCACCTTATTTGACAGAGAAGGACCACGAACCCGAACTATGCAGGCAATTGCAGACTGGAGGAAGAGAAAAAAATAGATAAAGCACCTTATTGGCAGAGAAGGACCACGAACCCATTCCATGCAGGCAATTGCTGACTGGAGGAAGTGAAAAAAATAGCTAAAGCACCTTATTTGGCAGAGAAGGACCACGAACCCGCACCATACAGACAATTGCTGATTGGAACCGAAACCATGCAGGTAATTGCTAACTGGAGGAAAAGAGAAAAACAGCTCAAGAACCTTGTTTGGCTGAGAAGGACCACCAACCCAAACCATGCAGGCAATTTCAAACTGGAGGAAGAGAGAAAAATAGCTCAAGCACCTTATTTGGCAGAGAAGGACCACGAAACAAAACCATGCAGGCAATTGTTGATTAGATGAAGAGAGAAAAACAGCTCAAGCACCTTATTTGGCAGAGAAGGACCACCAACCCAAACCAATTGCAGACTGGAACCCAAACCCTACAGGCAATTGCTGACTGGAGGAAGAGAGAAAAATAGCTCAAGCACCTTATTTGGCAAAGAAAGACCACGAACCCAAACCATGCAGGAAATTGCTGACTGGAGGAAGAGAGAAAAATAACTCAAACACCTTATTTGGCAGAGGAGGACCCCGAACCCAAACCATGCAGGCAATTGCTGACTGGAGGAAGAGAGTAAAATCGCTCAAGCACCTTATTTGGCAGAGAAGGACCACCAACCCAAACCATGCAGACAATTGCTGACTGGAACCCAAACCATGTAGGCAATTGCTGACTGGAGGAAAAGAGAAAAACAGCTCAAGCACCTTATTTGGCAGAGAAGGACCACGAGCCCATACCATGCAGACAATTGCTGACTGTAGGAAGAGAGAAAAATAGCTCTAGCACCGAATTTTTCAAAGAAGGACCCAAACCATGCAGGCAATTGCTGACTAAAGGAAGAGAGAAAAATAGCTCAAGCACCTTATTTGGCAGAGAACGACCACCAACCCAAACCATGCAGGCAATTGCTGACTGGAACCCAAACCATGCAGGCAATTGCTGACTGGAGGAAAAGAGAAAAACAGCTCAAGCACCTTATTTGGCAGAGAAGCACCACGAACCCAAACCATGCAGGCAATTGCTAACTAGAGAAAGATAGAAAAATAACTCAAGCACCTTATTTGGTGGAGAAGGACCACGAGCCCATACCATGCAGACAATTGCTGACTTTAGGAAGAGAGAAAAATAGCTCAAGCACCGAATTTGTCAAATAAGGACCCAAACCATGCAGTCAATTGCTGACTAGAGGAAGAGAGAAAAATAGCTCAAGCACCTTATTTGGCAGAGAAGGACCACGAGCCCAAACCATGCGGGCAATTGCTTACTACAGCAAGAGAGAAAAATAGCTCAAGCACCTTATTTGGCAGAGAACGACCACCAACCCAAACCATGCAGGCAATTGCTGACTGGAACCCAAACCATGCAGGCAATTGCTGACTGGAGGAAAAGAGAAAAACAGCTCAAGCACCTTATTTGGCAGAGAAGCACCACGAACCCAAACCATGCAGGCAATTGCTAACTAGAGAAAGATAGAAAAATAACTCAAGCACCTTATTTGGTGGAGAAGGACCACGAGCCCATACCATGCAGACAATTGCTGACTTTAGGAAGAGAGAAAAATAGCTCAAGCATCGAATTTGTCAAATAAGGACCCAAACCATGCAGGCAATTGCTGACTAGAGGAAGAGAGAAAAATAGCTCAAGCACTTTATTTGGCAGAGAAGGACCACGAGCCCAAACCATGCGGGCAATTGCTTACTACAGCAAGAGAGAAAAATAGCTCAAGCACCTTATTTGGTAGAGAAGGACCACGTACCCAAACCGTGCAGACAATTGCTGACTGGAGGAATAAAGAAAAACAGCTCAAGCGCCTTATTTGATAGAGAAGGACCACGAACCCAAATCCTGTAGAGAATTGCTGAATGGAGGAAGAGGGAAAAACAGCTCAAGCACCTTATTTGGCAGAGAAGGACCACAAACCCAAACCAATTGCTGATTGGAACCCAAAACATGCATGCATTTGGTGACTGCACGATGAGAGAAAAACAACTCAAGCACCTTATTTGGTAGAAAAGGACCACAAACCCAAACCATGCCGGCAATTGCTGACTAGAGGAAGAGGGAAAAACAGCTCAAGCACCTTATTTGTAGAGAAGGACCACGAACACAAAACATGCAGGCAATTGCTGACTGGAGGAAGAGAGAAAAATAGCTAAAGCACATTATTTGGCAGAGAAGGACCACTAACCCACACCATGCAGGCAATTGCTGACTCGAACCCAAACCATGCAGGCAATTGCTGACTGGAGGAAGAGAGAAAAATAGCTCAGGCACCTTATTTGGCAGAGAAGGACCACAAACCCAAACCAATTGCTGACTGGAACCCAAACCATACTGGCAATTGTTGACTAGAGGAAAAGAAAAAAATAGCACAAGCACCATATTTGGCAGAGAAGGACCACAAACCCAAACCATGCAAACAATTGCTGACTAGAACCCAAACTATGCAGGCAATTGCTGACTAGAGGAAGGGAGAAAAATAGCTCAAGCGCCTTATTTGGTAGAGAAGGACCACGAACCCACACCATGCAGGCAATTGCTGACAGGAGGAAGAGAGAAAAATAGCTCAAACACCTTATTTGGCAGAGAAGGACCACGGACCCGAACTATGCAGGCAATTGCAGACTGGAGGAAGAGAGAAAAATAGCTAGAGCACCTTATTTGGCAGAGAAGGACCACGAATCCAAACCATGCAGGCAATTGCTGACTGGAGGAAGAGAAAAAAATAGCTAAATCACCTTATTTGGCCGAGAAGGAGCACGAACCCGCACCGTGCAGGTAATTGCTAACTGGAGGAAAAGAGAAAAACAGCTCAAGCACCTTATTTGGCTGAGAAGCACCACGAACCCAAACCATGCAGGCAATTGCTAACTAGAGAAAGATAGAAAAATAACTCAAGCACCTTATTTGGTGGAGAAGGACCACGAACCCACACCATGCAGGCAATTGCTGACTGGAAGAAGAGAGAAAAACAGTTCAAGCACCTTATTTGGCAGAGAAGGACCACGAACCCGAACTATGCAGGCAATTGCAGACTGGAGGAAGAGAGAAAAATAGCTAAATCACCTTATTTGGCAGAGAAGGACCACGAACCCAAACCATGCAGGCAATTGCTGACTGGAGGAAAAGAAAAAAATAGCTAAAACACCTTATTTGGCAGAGAAGGACCACGAACCCGCACCATGCAGACAATTGCCGATTGGAACCCAAACCATGCAGGTAATTGCTGACTGGAGGAAAAGATAAAAAGAGCTCAAGCACCTTGTTTGGCTGAGAAGGACCACCAACCCAAACCTTGCAGGCATTTTCAAACTGGAGGAAGGGAGAAAAATAGCTCAAGCACCTTATTTGGCAGAGAAGGACCACCAACCCAAACCATGCAGGCAATTGCTGACTGGATGAAGAGAGCAAAACAGCTCAAGCACCTTATTTGGCAGAGAAGGACCACCAACCCAAACCTTGCAGGCATTTTCAAACTGGAGGAAGGGAGAAAAATAGCTCAAGCACCTTATTTGGCAGAGAAGGACCACCAACCCAAACCATGCAGGCAATTGCTGACTGGATGAAGAGAGCAAAACAGCTCAAGCACCTTATTTGGCAGAGAAGGACCACCAACCCAAACCAATTGCAGACTGGAACCCAAACCCTACACGCAATTGCTGACTGGAGGAAGAGAGAAAAACAGCTCAAGCACCTTATTTGGCTGAGAAAGACCACGAACCCAAACCATGCAGGAAATTGCTGACTGGAGGATGAGAGAAAAATAGCTCAAACACCTTATTTGGCAGAGGAGGACCACGAACCCAAACCATGCAGGCAATTGCTCACCGGAACCCAAACCATGCAGGCAATTGCTGACTGGAGGAAAAGTGAAAAACAGCTCAAGCACCTTATTTGGCAGAGAAGCACCACGAACCCAAACCATGCAGGCAATTGCTGACCGGAGAAAGATAGGAAAACAACTCAAGCACCTTATTTGGCAGAGAAGGACCACGAGCCCATACCATGCAGACAATTGCTGACTGTAGGAAGAGAGAAAAATAGCTCAAGCACCGAATTTGTCAAAGAAGGACCCAAACCATGCAAGCAATTGCTGACTAGAGGAAGAGAGAAAAATAGCTCAAGCACCTTATTTGGCAGAGAAGGACTACGAACCCAAACCATGCGGGGAATTGCTTACTACAGCAAGAGAGAAAAATAGCTCAAGCACCTTATTTGGTAGAGAATGACCACGTACCCAAACCGTGCAGACAAATGTTGACTGGAGGAATAAAGAAAAACAGCTCAAGCGCCTTATTTGAGAGAGAAGGACCACGAACCCAAACCCTGTAGAGAATTGCTGAATGGAGGAAGAGAGAAAAACAGCTCAAGCACCTTATTTGGCAGAGAAGGACCACAAACCCAAACCAATTGCTGACCGGAACCCAAAACATGCATCCATTTGCGGACTGCACGATGAGAGAAAAATAACTCAAGCACCTTATTTGGTAAAGAAGGACCACAAACCCAAACCATGCCGGCAATTGCTAACTGGAGGAAGAGAGAAAAACAGCTCAAGCACCTTATTTGTAGAGAAGGACCACGAACACAAACTATGCAGGCAATTGCTGACTGGAGGAAGAGAGAAAAATAGCTAAAGCACATTATTTGGCAGAGAAGGACCACGAACCCACAACATGCAGACAATTGCTGACTCGAACCCAAACCATGTAGGTAATTGCTGACTGGAGGAAGAGAGAAAAATAGCTCAGGCACCTTATTTGGCAGAGAAGGACCACAAACCCAAACCAATTGCTGACTGAACCCAAACCATACTGGCAATTGTTGAGTAGAGGAAAAGAGAAAAACTGCACAAGCACCATATTTGGCAGAGAAGGACCACAAACCAAAACCATGCAGACAATTGCTGATTAGAACCCAAACTATGCAGGCAATTGCTGACTAGAGAAAGAGAGAAAAACAGCTCAAGCACCTTATTTGGTAGAGAAGGACCACGAACCCACACCATGCAGGCAATTGCTGACAAGAGGAAGAGAGAAAAACATCTCAAACACCTTATTTAGCAGAGAAGGACCACGGACTCGAACTATGCAAGCAATTACAGACTGGAGGAAGAGAGAAAAATAGCTAGAGCACCTTATTTGGCAGAGAAGGACCACGAATCCAAACCATGCAGGCAATTGTTGACTGGTGGAAGAGAAAAAAATAGCTAAATCACCTTATTTGGCAGAGAAGGAGCACGAACCCGCACCATGCACGCAATTGCTGATTAGAACCCAAACCATGCAGGTAATTGCTAACCGGAGGAAAAGAGAAAAACAGCTCAAGCACCTTATTTGGCTGAGAAGGACCACCAACCCAAACCATGCATTCAATTTCAGACTCGAGGAAGAGAGAAAAATAGCTCAAGCAACTTATTTGGTAGAGAAGGACCACGAACCCAAACCATGCAGGCAATTGCTGACTGGAGGAAGAGAGAAAAATAACTCAAGCACCTTATTTGGCAGAGAAGGACCACCAACCCAAACCATGCAGACAATTGCTGAGTGGAGGTAGAAAGAAAAACAGCTGAAGCGCCATATTTGGCAAAGAAGGACGACAAACCCAAACCAATTGCTGACTGGAACCCAAACCATGCTGACAATTGCTGATTGGAGGAAGAGAGAAAAACTGCTCAAGCACCTTATTTGGCAGAGAAGGACCACGAACCCAAACCATGCAAACAATTGCTGACCAGAACCCAAACCATGCTGACAATTGCTGACTAGAGAAAGAGAGAAAAAAAAAACAGCCCAAGCACCTTCTTTGGTAGAGAAGGACCATGAACCCACACCATGCAGACAATTGCTGACAGGAGGAAGAGAGAAAAACAGCTCAAGCACCTTATTTGACAGAGAAGGACCACGAACCCGAACTATGCAGGCAATTGCAGACTGGAGGAAGAGAAAAAAATAGATAAAGCACCTTATTGGCAGAGAAGGACCACGAACCCATTCCATGCAGACAATTGCTGACTGGAGGAAGTGAAAAAAATAGCTAAAGCACCTTATTTGGCAGAGAAGGACCACGAACCCGCACCATACAGACAATTGCTGATTGGAACCGAAACCATGCAGGTAATTGCTAACTGGAGGAAAAGAGAAAAACAGCTCAAGAACCTTGTTTGGCTGAGAAGGACCACCAACCCAAACCATGCAGGCAATTTCAAACTGGAGGAAGAGAGAAAAATAGCTCAAGCACCTTATTTGGCAGAGAAGGACCACGAAACAAAACCATGCAGGCAATTGTTGATTAGATGAAGAGAGAAAAACAGCTCAAACACCTTATTTGGCAGAGAAGGACCACCAACCCAAACCAATTGCAGACTGGAACCCAAACCCTACAGGCAATTGCTGACTGGAGGAAGAGAGAAAAATAGCTCAAGCACCTTATTTGGCAAAGAAAGACCACGAACCCAAACCATGCAGGAAATTGCTGACTGGAGGAAGAGAGAAAAATAGCTCAAACACCTTATTTGGCAGAGGAGGACCCCGAACCCAAACCATGCAGGCAATTGCTGACTGGAGGAAGAGAGTAAAATCGCTCAAGCACCTTATTTGGCAGAGAAGGACCACCAACCCAAACCATGCAGACAATTGCTGACTGGAACCCAAACCATGTAGGCAATTGCTGACTGGAGGAAAAGAGAAAAACAGCTCAAGCACCTTATTTGGCAGAGAAGGACCACGAGCCCATACCATGCAGACAATTGCTGACTGTAGGAAGAGAGAAAAATAGCTCTAGCACCGAATTTTTCAAAGAAGGACCCAAACCATGCAGGCAATTGCTGACTAAAGGAAGAGAGAAAAATAGCTCAAGCACCTTATTTGGCAGAGAACGACCACCAACCCAAACCATGCAGGCAATTGCTGACTGGAACCCAAACCATGCAGGCAATTGCTGACTGGAGGAAAAGAGAAAAACAGCTCAAGCACCTTATTTGGCAGAGAAGCACCACGAACCCAAACCATGCAGGCAATTGCTAACTAGAGAAAGATAGAAAAATAACTCAAGCACCTTATTTGGTGGAGAAGGACCACGACCCATACCATGCAGACAATTGCTGACTTTAGGAAGAGAGAAAAATAGCTCAAGCACCGAATTTGTCAAATAAGGACCCAAACCATGCAGGCAATTGCTGACTAGAGGAAGAGAGAAAAATAGCTCAAGCACCTTATTTGGCAGAGAAGGACCACGAGCCCAAACCATGCGGGCAATTGCTTACTACAGCAAGAGAGAAAAATAGCTCAAGCACCTTATTTGGCAGAGAACGACCACCAACCCAAACCATGCAGGCAATTGCTGACTGGAACCCAAACCATGCAGGCAATTGCTGACTGGAGGAAAAGAGAAAAACAGCTCAAGCACCTTATTTGGCAGAGAAGCACCACGAACCCAAACCATGCAGGCAATTGCTAACTAGAGAAAGATAGAAAAATAACTCAAGCACCTTATTTGGTGGAGAAGGACCACGAGCCCATACCATGCAGACAATTGCTGACTTTAGGAAGAGAGAAAAATAGCTCAAGCATCGAATTTGTCAAATAAGGACCCAAACCATGCAGGCAATTGCTGACTAGAGGAAGAGAGAAAAATAGCTCAAGCACTTTATTTGGCAGAGAAGGACCACGAGCCCAAACCATGCGGGCAATTGCTTACTACAGCAAGAGAGAAAAATAGCTCAAGCACCTTATTTGGTAGAGAAGGACCACGTACCCAAACCGTGCAGACAATTGCTGACTGGAGGAATAAAGAAAAACAGCTCAAGCGCCTTATTTGATAGAGAAGGACCACGAACCCAAATCCTGTAGAGAATTGCTGAATGGAGGAAGAGGGAAAAACAGCTCAAGCACCTTATTTGGCAGAGAAGGACCACAAACCCAAACCAATTGCTGACTGGAACCCAAAACATGCATGCATTTGGTGACTGCACGATGAGAGAAAAACAACTCAAGCACCTTATTTGGTAGAAAAGGACCACAAACCCAAACCATGCCGGCAATTGGTGACTAGAGGAAGAGGGAAAAACAGCTCAAGCACCTTATTTGTAGAGAAGGACCACGAACACAAAACATGCAGGCAATTGCTGACTGGAGGAAGAGAGAAAAATAGCTAAAGCACATTATTTGGCAGAGAAGGACCACTAACCCACACCATGCAGGCAATTGCTGACTCGAACCCAAACCATGCAGGCAATTGCTGACTGGAGGAAGAGAGAAAAATAGCTCAGGCACCTTATTTGGCAGAGAAGGACCACAAACCCAAACCAATTGCTGACTGGAACCCAAACCATACTGGCAATTGTTGACTAGAGGAAAAGAAAAAAACAGCACAAGCACCATATTTGGCAGAGAAGGACCACAAACCCAAACCATGCAAACAATTGCTGACTAGAACCCAAACTATGCAGGCAATTGCTGACTAGAGAAAGGGAGAAAAATAGCTCAAGCACCTTATTTGGTAGAGAAGGACCACGAACCCACACCATGCAGGCAATTGCTGACAGGAGGAAGAGAGAAAAATAGCTCAAACACCTTATTTGGCAGAGAAGGACCACGGACCCGAACTATGCAGGCAATTGCAGACTGGAGGAAGAGAGAAAAATAGCTAGAGCACCTTATTTGGCAGAGAAGGACCACGAATCCAAACCATGCAGGCAATTGCTGACTGGAGGAAGAGAAAAAAATAGCTAAATCACCTTATTTGGCCGAGAAGGAGCACGAACCCGCACCATGCAGGTAATTGCTAACTGGAGGAAAAGAGAAAAACAGCTCAAGCACCTTATTTGGCTGAGAAGGACCACCAACCCAATCCATGCAGACAATTGCTGACTCGAGGAAGAGAGAAAAATATCTCAAGCACCTTATTTGGCAGAGACGGACCGCAAATCTAAACCAATTGCTGACTAGAACCCAAACCATGCAGGTAATTACTGACTGCACGAAGAGAGAAAATTAGCTCCAGCACCTTATTTGGCAGAGAAGGACCACAAACCCAAACCATGCAGACAATTGCGTAGTGGAACCCAACCATTCAGGCAATTGCTGACTGGAGGTAGAGAGAAAAATAGCTCAAGCACATTATTTGGCAGAGAAGGACCACGAACCCAAACTATACAGGCAATTACTGAGTGGAGGATGAGAGAAAAACAGCTGAAGCACCTTATTTGGCAAACAAGGACCACAAACCCAAACCATGCAGGCAATTGCTGACTGGAGGAAGAGAGAAAAACAGCTCAAGCACCTTATTTGGCAGCGAAGGAGCATGAACCCGCACCATGCACGCAATTGCTGATTGGAAGCCAAACCATGCAGGTAATTGCTAACTGGAGGAAAAGAGAAAAACAGCTCAAGCACCTTATTTGGCAGAGAAGGACCACCAACCCAAACCATGCATTCAACTTCAGACTCGAGGAAGGGAGAAAAATAGCTCAGGCACCTTATTTGACAGAGAAGGACCACAAACCCAAACCATGCAGGCAATTGCTGACTGGAAGAAGAGAGAAAAACAACTCAAGCACCTTATTTGGCAGAGAAGGACCACCAATCCAAACCATGCAGGCAATTGCTGAGTGGAGGTAGAAAGAAAAACAGCTGAAGCGCCATCTTTGGCAAAGAAGGACGACAAACCCAAACCAATTGCTGACTGGAACCCAAACCATGCTGACAATTGCTGATTGGAGGAAGAGAGAAAAACTGCTCAAGCACCTTATTTGGCAGAGAGGGACCACGAACCCAAACCATGCAGACAATTGCTGACTAGAACCCAAACCATCCTGGCAATTGCTGACTAGAGAAAGAGAGAGAAAAAAAAAAACAGCTCAAGCACCTTCTTTGGTTGAGAAGGACCATGAACCCACACCATGCAGACAATTGCTGACAGGAGGAAGAGAGAAAAACAGCTCAAGCACCTTATTTGGCAGAGAAGGACCACGAACCCGAACTATGCAGGCAATTGCAGACTGGAGAAAGAGAGAAAAATAGCTAAATCACCTTATTTGGCAGAGAAGGACCACGAACCCAAACCATGCAGGCAATTGCTGACTGGAGGAAGAGAAAAAAATAGCTAAAGCACCTTATTTGGCAGAGAAGGACCACGAACCCGCACCATGCAGACAATTGCCGATTGGAACCCAAACCATGCAGGTAATTGCTGACTGGAGGAAAAGATAAAAAGAGCTCAAGCACCTTGTTTGGCTGAGAAGGACCACCAACCCAAACCATGCAGGCAATTTTGAAACTGGAGAAAGAGAGAAAAATAGCTCAAGCACCTTATTTGACAGAGAAGGACCACGAACCCAAACCATGCAGGCAATTGCTGACTGGAGGAAGAGAGAAAAACAGCTCAAGCACCTTATTTGGCAGAGAAGGACCACCAACCCAAACCAATTACAGACAAGAACCCAAACCCTACAGGCAATTGCTGACTGGAGGAAGAGAGAAAAACAGCTCAAGCACCTTCTTTGGCGGAGAAAGACCACGAACCCAAACCATGCAGGAAATTGCTGAATAGAGGAAGAGAGAAAAATAGCTCAAACACCTTATTTGGCAGAGGAGGACCACGAACCCAAACCATGCAGGCAATTGCTGACTGGAGGAAGAGAGAAAAATCGCTCAAGCACCTTATTTGGCAGAGAAGGACCACCAACCCAAACCATGGAGGCAATTGCTGACTGGAACCCAAACCATGCAGACAATTGCTGACTGGAGGAAGAGAGAAAAATAGCTCAAACACCTTATTTGGCAGAGGAGGACCACGAACCCAAACCATGCAGGCAATTGCTGACTGGAGGAAGAGAGTAAAATCGCTCAAGCACCTTATTTGGCAGAGAAGGACCACCAACCCAAACCATGCAGACAATTGCTGACTGGAACCCAAACCATGTAGGCAATTGCTGACTGGAGGAAAAGAGAAAAACAGCTCAAGCACCTTATTTGGCAGAGAAGGACCACGAGCCCATACCATGCAGACAATTGCTGACTGTAGGAAGAGAGAAAAATAGCTCTAGCACCAAATTTTTCAAAGAAGGACCCAAACCATGCAGGCAATTGCTGACTAAAGGAAGAGAGAAAAATAGCTCAAGCACCTTATTTGGCAGAGAACGACCACCAACCCAAACCATGCAGGCAATTGCTGACTGGAACCCAAACCATGCAGGCAATTACTGACTGGAGGAAAAGAGAAAAACAGCTCAAGCACCTTATTTGGCAGAGAAGCACCACGAACCCAAACCATGCAGGCAATTGCTAACTAGAGAAAGATAGAAAAATAACTCAAGCACCTTATTTGGTGGAGAAGGACCACGAGCCCATACCATGCAGACAATTGCTGACTTTAGGAAGAGAAAAAAATAGCTCAAGCACCGAATTTGTCAAATAAGGACCCAAACCATGCAGGCAATTGCTGACTAGAGGAAGAGAGAAAAATAGCTCAAGCACCTTATTTGGCAGAGAAGGACCACGAGCCCAAACCATGCGGGCAATTGCTTACTACAGCAAGAGAGAAAAATAGCTCAAGCACCTTATTTGGCAGAGAACGACCACCAACCCAAACCATGCAGGCAATTGCTGACTGGAACCCAAACCATGCAGGCAATTGCTGACTGGAGGAAAAGAGAAAAACAGCTCAAGCACCTTATTTGGCAGAGAAGCACCACGAACCCAAACCATGCAGGCAATTGCTAACTAGAGAAAGATAGAAAAATAACTCAAGCACCTTATTTGGTGGAGAAGGACCACGAGCCCATACCATGCAGACAATTGCTGACTTTAGGAAGAGAGAAAAATAGCTCAAGCATCGAATTTGTCAAATAAGGACCCAAACCATGCAGGCAATTGCTGACTAGAGGAAGAGAGAAAAATAGCTCAAGCACTTTATTTGGCAGAGAAGGACCACGAGCCCAAACCATGCGGGTAATTGCTTACTACAGCAAGAGAGAAAAATAGCTCAAGCACCTTATTTGGTAGAGAAGGACCACGTACCCAAACCGTGCAGACAATTGCTTACTGGAGGAATAAAGAAAAACAGCTCAAGCGCCTTATTTGATAGAGAAGGACCACGAACCCAAATCCTGTAGAGAATTGCTGAATGGAGGAAGAGGGAAAAACAGCTCAAGCACCTTATTTGGCAGAGAAGGACAACAAAACCAAACCAATTGCTGACTGGAACCCAAAACATGCATGCATTTGGTGACTGCACGATGAGAGAAAAACAACTCAAGCACCTTATTTGGTAGAAAAGGACCACAAACCCAAACCATGCCGGCAATTGGTGACTAGAGGAAGAGGGAAAAACAGCTCAAGCACCTTATTTGTAGAGAAGGACCACGAACACAAAACATGCAGGCAATTGCTGACTGGAGGAAGAGAGAAAAATAGCTAAAGCACATTATTTGGCAGAGAAGGACCACTAACCCACACCATGCAGGCAATTGCTGACTCGAACCCAAACCATGCAGGCAATTGCTGACTGGAGGAAGAGAGAAAAATAGCTCAGGCACCTTATTTGGCAGAGAAGGACCACAAACCCAAACCAATTGCTGACTGGAACCCAAACCATACTGGCAATTGTTGACTAGAGGAAAAGAAAAAAACAGCACAAGCACCATATTTGGCAGAGAAGGACCACAAACCCAAACCATGCAAACAATTGCTGACTAGAACCCAAACTATGCAGGCAATTGCTGACTAGAGAAAGGGAGAAAAATAGCTCAAGCACCTTATTTGGTAGAGAAGGACCACGAACCCACACCATGCAGGCAATTGCTGACAGGAGGAAGAGAGAAAAATAGCTCAAACACCTTATTTGGCAGAGAAGGACCACGGACCCGAACTATGCAGGCAATTGCAGACTGGAGGAAGAGAGAAAAATAGCTAGAGCACCTTATTTGGCAGAGAAGGACCACGAATCCAAACCATGCAGGCAATTGCTGACTGGAGGAAGAGAAAAAAATAGCTAAATCACCTTATTTGGCCGAGAAGGAGCACGAACCCGCACCATGCAGGTAATTGCTAACTGGAGGAAAAGAGAAAAACAGCTCAAGCACCTTATTTGGCTGAGAAGGACCACCAACCCAATCCATGCAGACAATTGCTGACTCGAGGAAGAGAGAAAAATATCTCAAGCACCTTATTTGGCAGAGACGGACCGCAAATCTAAACCAATTGCTGACTAGAACCCAAACCATGCAGGTAATTACTGACTGCACGAAGAGAGAAAATTAGCTCCAGCACCTTATTTGGCAGAGAAGGACCACAAACCCAAACCATGCAGACAATTGCGTAGTGGAACCCAACCATTCAGGCAATTGCTGACTGGAGGTAGAGAGAAAAATAGCTCAAGCACATTATTTGGCAGAGAAGGACCACGAACCCAAACTATACAGGCAATTACTGAGTGGAGGATGAGAGAAAAACAGCTGAAGCACCTTATTTGGCAAACAAGGACCACAAACCCAAACCATGCAGGCAATTGCTGACTGGAGGAAGAGAGAAAAACAGCTCAAGCACCTTATTTGGCAGCGAAGGAGCATGAACCCGCACCATGCACGCAATTGCTGATTGGAAGCCAAACCATGCAGGTAATTGCTAACTGGAGGAAAAGAGAAAAACAGCTCAAGCACCTTATTTGGCAGAGAAGGACCACCAACCCAAACCATGCATTCAACTTCAGACTCGAGGAAGGGAGAAAAATAGCTCAGGCACCTTATTTGACAGAGAAGGACCACAAACCCAAACCATGCAGGCAATTGCTGACTGGAAGAAGAGAGAAAAACAACTCAAGCACCTTATTTGGCAGAGAAGGACCACCAATCCAAACCATGCAGGCAATTGCTGAGTGGAGGTAGAAAGAAAAACAGCTGAAGCGCCATCTTTGGCAAAGAAGGACGACAAACCCAAACCAATTGCTGACTGGAACCCAAACCATGCTGACAATTGCTGATTGGAGGAAGAGAGAAAAACTGCTCAAGCACCTTATTTGGCAGAGAGGGACCACGAACCCAAACCATGCAGACAATTGCTGACTAGAACCCAAACCATCCTGGCAATTGCTGACTAGAGAAAGAGAGAGAAAAAAAAAAACAGCTCAAGCACCTTCTTTGGTTGAGAAGGACCATGAACCCACACCATGCAGACAATTGCTGACAGGAGGAAGAGAGAAAAACAGCTCAAGCACCTTATTTGGCAGAGAAGGACCACGAACCCGAACTATGCAGGCAATTGCAGACTGGAGAAAGAGAGAAAAATAGCTAAATCACCTTATTTGGCAGAGAAGGACCACGAACCCAAACCATGCAGGCAATTGCTGACTGGAGGAAGAGAAAAAAATAGCTAAAGCACCTTATTTGGCAGAGAAGGACCACGAACCCGCACCATGCAGACAATTGCCGATTGGAACCCAAACCATGCAGGTAATTGCTGACTGGAGGAAAAGATAAAAAGAGCTCAAGCACCTTGTTTGGCTGAGAAGGACCACCAACCCAAACCATGCAGGCAATTTTGAAACTGGAGAAAGAGAGAAAAATAGCTCAAGCACCTTATTTGACAGAGAAGGACCACGAACCCAAACCATGCAGGCAATTGCTGACTGGAGGAAGAGAGAAAAACAGCTCAAGCACCTTATTTGGCAGAGAAGGACCACCAACCCAAACCAATTACAGACTGGAACCCAAACCCTACAGGCAATTGCTGACTGGAGGAAGAGAGAAAAACAGCTCAAGCACCTTCTTTGGCGGAGAAAGACCACGAACCCAAACCATGCAGGAAATTGCTGAATAGAGGAAGAGAGAAAAATAGCTCAAACACCTTATTTGGCAGAGGAGGACCACGAACCCAAACCATGCAGGCAATTGCTGACTGGAGGAAGAGAGAAAAATCGCTCAAGCACCTTATTTGGCAGAGAAGGACCACCAACCCAAACCATGGAGGCAATTGCTGACTGGAACCCAAACCATGCAGACAATTGCTGACTGGAGGAAGAGAGAAAAATAGCTCAAACACCTTATTTGGCAGAGGAGGACCACGAACCCAAACCATGCAGGCAATTGCTGACTGGAGGAAGAGAGTAAAATCGCTCAAGCACCTTATTTGGCAGAGAAGGACCACCAACCCAAACCATGCAGACAATTGCTGACTGGAACCCAAACCATGTAGGCAATTGCTGACTGGAGGAAAAGAGAAAAACAGCTCAAGCACCTTATTTGGCAGAGAAGGACCACGAGCCCATACCATGCAGACAATTGCTGACTGTAGGAAGAGAGAAAAATAGCTCTAGCACCAAATTTTTCAAAGAAGGACCCAAACCATGCAGGCAATTGCTGACTAAAGGAAGAGAGAAAAATAGCTCAAGCACCTTATTTGGCAGAGAACGACCACCAACCCAAACCATGCAGGCAATTGCTGACTGGAACCCAAACCATGCAGGCAATTACTGACTGGAGGAAAAGAGAAAAACAGCTCAAGCACCTTATTTGGCAGAGAAGCACCACGAACCCAAACCATGCAGGCAATTGCTAACTAGAGAAAGATAGAAAAATAACTCAAGCACCTTATTTGGTGGAGAAGGACCACGAGCCCATACCATGCAGACAATTGCTGACTTTAGGAAGAGAGAAAAATAGCTCAAGCATCGAATTTGTCAAATAAGGACCCAAACCATGCAGGCAATTGCTGACTAGAGGAAGAGAGAAAAATAGCTCAAGCACTTTATTTGGCAGAGAAGGACCACGAGCCCAAACCATGCGGGTAATTGCTTACTACAGCAAGAGAGAAAAATAGCTCAAGCACCTTATTTGGTAGAGAAGGACCACGTACCCAAACCGTGCAGACAATTGCTTACTGGAGGAATAAAGAAAAACAGCTCAAGCGCCTTATTTGATAGAGAAGGACCACGAACCCAAATCCTGTAGAGAATTGCTGAATGGAGGAAGAGGGAAAAACAGCTCAAGCACCTTATTTGGCAGAGAAGGACAACAAAACCAAACCAATTGCTGACTGGAACCCAAAACATGCATGCATTTGGTGACTGCACGATGAGAGAAAAACAACTCAAGCACCTTATTTGGTAGAAAAGGACCACAAACCCAAACCATGCCGGCAATTGGTGACTAGAGGAAGAGGGAAAAACAGCTCAAGCACCTTATTTGTAGAGAAGGACCACGAACACAAAACATGCAGGCAATTGCTGACTGGAGGAAGAGAGAAAAATAGCTAAAGCACATTATTTGGCAGAGAAGGACCACTAACCCACACCATGCAGGCAATTGCTGACTCGAACCCAAACCATGCAGGCAATTGCTGACTGGAGGAAGAGAGAAAAATAGCTCAGGCACCTTATTTGGCAGAGAAGGACCACAAACCCAAACCAATTGCTGACTGGAACCCAAACCATACTGGCAATTGTTGACTAGAGGAAAAGAAAAAAACAGCACAAGCACCATATTTGGCAGAGAAGGACCACAAACCCAAACCATGCAAACAATTGCTGACTAGAACCCAAACTATGCAGGCAATTGCTGACTAGAGAAAGGGAGAAAAATAGCTCAAGCACCTTATTTGGTAGAGAAGGACCACGAACCCACACCATGCAGGCAATTGCTGACAGGAGGAAGAGAGAAAAATAGCTCAAACACCTTATTTGGCAGAGAAGGACCACGGACCCGAACTATGCAGGCAATTGCAGACTGGAGGAAGAGAGAAAAATAGCTAGAGCACCTTATTTGGCAGAGAAGGACCACGAATCCAAACCATGCAGGCAATTGCTGACTGGAGGAAGAGAAAAAAATAGCTAAATCACCTTATTTGGCCGAGAAGGAGCACGAACCCGCACCATGCAGGTAATTGCTAACTGGAGGAAAAGAGAAAAACAGCTCAAGCACCTTATTTGGCTGAGAAGGACCACCAACCCAATCCATGCAGACAATTGCTGACTCGAGGAAGAGAGAAAAATATCTCAAGCACCTTATTTGGCAGAGACGGACCGCAAATCTAAACCAATTGCTGACTAGAACCCAAACCATGCAGGTAATTACTGACTGCACGAAGAGAGAAAATTAGCTCCAGCACCTTATTTGGCAGAGAAGGACCACAAACCCAAACCATGCAGACAATTGCGTAGTGGAACCCAACCATTCAGGCAATTGCTGACTGGAGGTAGAGAGAAAAATAGCTCAAGCACATTATTTGGCAGAGAAGGACCACGAACCCAAACTATACAGGCAATTACTGAGTGGAGGATGAGAGAAAAACAGCTGAAGCACCTTATTTGGCAAACAAGGACCACAAACCCAAACCATGCAGGCAATTGCTGACTGGAGGAAGAGAGAAAAACAGCTCAAGCACCTTATTTGGCAGCGAAGGAGCATGAACCCGCACCATGCACGCAATTGCTGATTGGAAGCCAAACCATGCAGGTAATTGCTAACTGGAGGAAAAGAGAAAAACAGCTCAAGCACCTTATTTGGCAGAGAAGGACCACCAACCCAAACCATGCATTCAACTTCAGACTCGAGGAAGGGAGAAAAATAGCTCAGGCACCTTATTTGACAGAGAAGGACCACAAACCCAAACCATGCAGGCAATTGCTGACTGGAAGAAGAGAGAAAAACAACTCAAGCACCTTATTTGGCAGAGAAGGACCACCAATCCAAACCATGCAGGCAATTGCTGAGTGGAGGTAGAAAGAAAAACAGCTGAAGCGCCATCTTTGGCAAAGAAGGACGACAAACCCAAACCAATTGCTGACTGGAACCCAAACCATGCTGACAATTGCTGATTGGAGGAAGAGAGAAAAACTGCTCAAGCACCTTATTTGGCAGAGAGGGACCACGAACCCAAACCATGCAGACAATTGCTGACTAGAACCCAAACCATCCTGGCAATTGCTGACTAGAGAAAGAGAGAGAAAAAAAAAAACAGCTCAAGCACCTTCTTTGGTTGAGAAGGACCATGAACCCACACCATGCAGACAATTGCTGACAGGAGGAAGAGAGAAAAACAGCTCAAGCACCTTATTTGGCAGAGAAGGACCACGAACCCGAACTATGCAGGCAATTGCAGACTGGAGAAAGAGAGAAAAATAGCTAAATCACCTTATTTGGCAGAGAAGGACCACGAACCCAAACCATGCAGGCAATTGCTGACTGGAGGAAGAGAAAAAAATAGCTAAAGCACCTTATTTGGCAGAGAAGGACCACGAACCCGCACCATGCAGACAATTGCCGATTGGAACCCAAACCATGCAGGTAATTGCTGACTGGAGGAAAAGATAAAAAGAGCTCAAGCACCTTGTTTGGCTGAGAAGGACCACCAACCCAAACCATGCAGGCAATTTTGAAACTGGAGAAAGAGAGAAAAATAGCTCAAGCACCTTATTTGACAGAGAAGGACCACGAACCCAAACCATGCAGGCAATTGCTGACTGGAGGAAGAGAGAAAAACAGCTCAAGCACCTTATTTGGCAGAGAAGGACCACCAACCCAAACCAATTACAGACTGGAACCCAAACCCTACAGGCAATTGCTGACTGGAGGAAGAGAGAAAAACAGCTCAAGCACCTTCTTTGGCGGAGAAAGACCACGAACCCAAACCATGCAGGAAATTGCTGAATAGAGGAAGAGAGAAAAATAGCTCAAACACCTTATTTGGCAGAGGAGGACCACGAACCCAAACCATGCAGGCAATTGCTGACTGGAGGAAGAGAGAAAAATCGCTCAAGCACCTTATTTGGCAGAGAAGGACCACCAACCCAAACCATGGAGGCAATTGCTGACTGGAACCCAAACCATGCAGACAATTGCTGACTGGAGGAAGAGAGAAAAATAGCTCAAACACCTTATTTGGCAGAGGAGGACCACGAACCCAAACCATGCAGGCAATTGCTGACTGGAGGAAGAGAGTAAAATCGCTCAAGCACCTTATTTGGCAGAGAAGGACCACCAACCCAAACCATGCAGACAATTGCTGACTGGAACCCAAACCATGTTGGCAATTGCTGACTGGAGGAAAAGAGAAAAACAGCTCAAGCACCTTATTTGGCAGAGAAGGACCACGAGCCCATACCATGCAGACAATTGCTGACTGTAGGAAGAGAGAAAAATAGCTCTAGCACCAAATTTTTCAAAGAAGGACCCAAACCATGCAGGCAATTGCTGACTAAAGGAAGAGAGAAAAATAGCTCAAGCACCTTATTTGGCAGAGAACGACCACCAACCCAAACCATGCAGGCAATTGCTGACTGGAACCCAAACCATGCAGGCAATTACTGACTGGAGGAAAAGAGAAAAACAGCTCAAGCACCTTATTTGGCAGAGAAGCACCACGAACCCAAACCATGCAGGCAATTGCTAACTAGAGAAAGATAGAAAAATAACTCAAGCACCTTATTTGGTGGAGAAGGACCACGAGCCCATACCATGCAGACAATTGCTGACTTTAGGAAGAGAAAAAAATAGCTCAAGCACCGAATTTGTCAAATAAGGACCCAAACCATGCAGGCAATTGCTGACTAGAGGAAGAGAGAAAAATAGCTCAAGCACCTTATTTGGCAGAGAAGGACCACGAGCCCAAACCATGCGGGCAATTGCTTACTACAGCAAGAGAGAAAAATAGCTCAAGCACCTTATTTGGCAGAGAACGACCACCAACCCAAACCATGCAGGCAATTGCTGACTGGAACCCAAACCATGCAGGCAATTGCTGACTGGAGGAAAAGAGAAAAACAGCTCAAGCACCTTATTTGGCAGAGAAGCACCACGAACCCAAACCATGCAGGCAATTGCTAACTAGAGAAAGATAGAAAAATAACTCAAGCACCTTATTTGGTGGAGAAGGACCACGAGCCCATACCATGCAGACAATTGCTGACTTTAGGAAGAGAGAAAAATAGCTCAAGCATCGAATTTGTCAAATAAGGACCCAAACCATGCAGGCAATTGCTGACTAGAGGAAGAGAGAAAAATAGCTCAAGCACTTTATTTGGCAGAGAAGGACCACGAGCCCAAACCATGCGGGTAATTGCTTACTACAGCAAGAGAGAAAAATAGCTCAAGCACCTTATTTGGTAGAGAAGGACCACGTACCCAAACCGTGCAGACAATTGCTTACTGGAGGAATAAAGAAAAACAGCTCAAGCGCCTTATTTGATAGAGAAGGACCACGAACCCAAATCCTGTAGAGAATTGCTGAATGGAGGAAGAGGGAAAAACAGCTCAAGCACCTTATTTGGCAGAGAAGGACAACAAAACCAAACCAATTGCTGACTGGAACCCAAAACATGCATGCATTTGGTGACTGCACGATGAGAGAAAAACAACTCAAGCACCTTATTTGGTAGAAAAGGACCACAAACCCAAACCATGCCGGCAATTGGTGACTAGAGGAAGAGGGAAAAACAGCTCAAGCACCTTATTTGTAGAGAAGGACCACGAACACAAAACATGCAGGCAATTGCTGACTGGAGGAAGAGAGAAAAATAGCTAAAGCACATTATTTGGCAGAGAAGGACCACTAACCCACACCATGCAGGCAATTGCTGACTCGAACCCAAACCATGCAGGCAATTGCTGACTGGAGGAAGAGAGAAAAATAGCTCAGGCACCTTATTTGGCAGAGAAGGACCACAAACCCAAACCAATTGCTGACTGGAACCCAAACCATACTGGCAATTGTTGACTAGAGGAAAAGAAAAAAATAGCACAAGCACCATATTTGGCAGAGAAGGACCACAAACCCAAACCATGCAAACAATTGCTGACTAGAACCCAAACTATGCAGGCAATTGCTGACTAGAGAAAGGGAGAAAAATAGCTCAAGCACCTTATTTGGTAGAGAAGGACCACGAACCCACACCATGCAGGCAATTGCTGACAGGAGGAAGAGAGAAAAATAGCTCAAACACCTTATTTGGCAGAGAAGGACCACGGACCCGAACTATGCAGGCAATTGCAGACTGGAGGAAGAGAGAAAAATAGCTAGAGCACCTTATTTGGCAGAGAAGGACCACGAATCCAAACCATGCAGGCAATTGCTGACTGGAGGAAGAGAAAAAAATAGCTAAATCACCTTATTTGGCCGAGAAGGAGCACGAACCCGCACCATGCAGGTAATTGCTAACTGGAGGAAAAGAGAAAAACAGCTCAAGCACCTTATTTGGCTGAGAAGGACCACCAACCCAATCCATGCAGACAATTGCTGACTCGAGGAAGAGAGAAAAATATCTCAAGCACCTTATTTGGCAGAGACGGACCGCAAATATAAACCAATTGCTGACTAGAACCCAAACCATGCAGGTAATTACTGACTGCACGAAGAGAGAAAATTAGCTCCAGCACCTTATTTGGCAGAGAAGGACCACAAACCCAAACCATGCAGACAATTGCGTAGTGGAACCCAACCATTCAGGCAATTGCTGACTGGAGGTAGAGAGAAAAATAGCTCAAGCACATTATTTGGCAGAGAAGGACCACGAACCCAAACTATACAGGCAATTACTGAGTGGAGGATGAGAGAAAAACAGCTGAAGCACCTTATTTGGCAAACAAGGACCACAAACCCAAACCATGCAGGCAATTGCTGACTGGAGGAAGAGAGAAAAACAGCTCAAGCACCTTATTTGGCAGCGAAGGAGCATGAACCCGCACCATGCACGCAATTGCTGATTGGAAGCCAAACCATGCAGGTAATTGCTAACTGGAGGAAAAGAGAAAAACAGCTCAAGCACCTTATTTGGCAGAGAAGGACCACCAACCCAAACCATGCATTCAACTTCAGACTCGAGGAAGAGAGAAAAATAGCTCAGGCACCTTATTTGACAGAGAAGGACCACGAACCCAAACCATGCAGGCAATTGCTGACTGGAAGAAGAGAGAAAAACAACTCAAGCACCTTATTTGGCAGAGAAGGACCACCAATCCAAACCATGCAGGCAATTGCTGAGTGGAGGTAGAAAGAAAAACAGCTGAAGCGCCATATTTGGCAAAGAAGGACGACAAACCCAAACCAATTGCTGACTGGAACCCAAACCATGCTGACAATTGCTGATTGGAGGAAGAGAGAAAAACTGCTCAAGCACCTTATTTGGCAGAGAAGGACCACGAACCCAAACCATGCAGACAATTGCTGACTAGAACCCAAACCATCCTGGCAATTGCTGACTAGAGAAAGAGAGAGAAAAAAAAAAACAGCTCAAGCACCTTCTTTGGTTGAGAAAGACCATGAACCCACACCATGCAGACAATTGCTGACAGGAGGAAGAGAGAAAAACAGCTCAAGCACCTTATTTGGCAGAGAAGGACCACGAACCCGAACTATGCAGGCAATTGCAGACTGGAGGAAGAGAGAAAAATAGCTAAATCACCTTATTTGGCAGAGAAGGACCACGAACCAAAACCATGCAGGCAATTGCTGACTGGAGGAAGAGAAAAAAATAGCTAAAGCACCTTATTTGGCAGAGAAGGACCACGAACCCGCACCATGCAGACAATTGCCGATTGGAACCCAAACCATGCAGGTAATTGCTGACTGGAGGAAAAGATAAAAAGAGCTCAAGCACCTTGTTTGGCTGAGAAGGACCACCAACCCAAACCATGCAGGCAATTTTGAAACTGGAGAAAGAGAGAAAAATAGCTCAAGCACCTTATTTGACAGAGAATGACCACGAACCCAAACCATGCAGGCAATTGCTGACTGGAAGAAGAGAGAAAAACAGCTCAAGCACCTTATTTGGCAGAGAAGGACCACCAACCCAAACCAATTACAGACTGGAACCCAAACCCTACAGGCAATTGCTGACTGGAGGAAGAGAGAAAAACAGCTCAAGCACCTTCTTTGGCGGAGAAAGACCACGAACCCAAACCATGCAGGAAATTGCTGACTAGAGGAAGAGAGAAAAATAGCTCAAACACCTTATTTGGCAGAGGAGGACCACGAACCCAAACCATGCAGGCAATTGCTGACTGGAGGAAGAGAGAAAAATCGCTCAAGCACCTTATTTGGCAGAGAAGGACCACCAACCCAAACCATGGAGGCAATTGCTGACTGGAACCCAAACCATGCAGACAATTGCTGACTGGAGGAAAATAGAAAAATAGCTCAAGCACCTTATTTGGCAGAGAAGCACCACGAACCCAAACCATGCAGGCAATTGCTGACTGGAGAAAGATAGAAAAACAACTCAAGCACCTTATTTGGCAGAGAAGGACCACGAGCACATACCATGCAGACAATTGCTGACTGTAGGAAGAGGGAAAAAATAGCTCAAGCACCGAATTTGTCAAAGAAGGACCCAAACCATGCAGGCAATTGCTGACTAGAGGAAGAGAGAAAAATAGCTCAAGCACCTTATTTGGCAGAGAAGGACCACGAACCCAAACCACGCGGGCAATTGCTTACTACAGCAAGAGATAAAAATAGCTCAAGCACCTTATTTGGTAGATAAGGACCACGTACCCAAACCGTGCAGACAATTGCTGACTGGAGGAATAAAGAAAAACAGCTCAAGCACCTTATTTAAGAGAGAATGACCACGAACCCAAACCCTGTAGAGAATTGCTGACTGGAGGAAGAGAGAAAAACAGCTCAAGCACCTTATTTGGCAGAGAAGGACAACAAACCCAAACCAATTGCTGACTGGAACCCAAACCATGCATGTATTTGCTGACTGCACGATGAGAGAAAAACAGCTCAAGCACCATATTTTGCAGAGAAGGACCACAGACCCAAATCATGCCGGCAATTGCTGACTGGAGGATGAGAGAAAAATAGCTCAAGCACCATATTTCGCAGAGAAGGACCACGAAGCCAAACCATGCATGCAATTGCTGACTAGAGGAAGAGAGAAAAATAGCTCAAGCACCTTATTTGGCAGAAAGGACCACAAACCCAAACCATTTTCTGACTGGAACCCAAACCATGCAGGCAACTACTGACTGCACGAAGAGAGAAAACAACTCAAGCACCTTATTTGGCAGCGAAGGACCACAAACCCAAACCATGCAGACAATTGCTGATTGGAACCCAAACCATGTTGGCAATTGCTGACTGGAGGAAGAGAGAAAAATAGCTCAAGCACCTTATTTGGTAGAGAAGTACCACGAACCCAAACCATGCAGGCAATTGCTGACTGGAGGATGAGAGAAAAATGGCTCAAACACTTTATTTGGCAGGGAAGAACCACCAAACAAAACCATGCAGACAATAGCTGACTGGAGGAAGAGAGAAAAATAGCTCAAGCACCTTATTTGGCAGAGAAGGACCACAAACCCAAACCATGCAGGCAATTGCTGACTGGAGGAAGAGTGAAAAACAGATCAAGCACCTTATTTGGCAGAGAAGGACCACGAACCCAAACCATGCAGGAAATTGCTAACTAGAGGAAATGAGAAAAATATCTCAAGCACCATATTTGGCAGAGAAGGACCACCAACACAAACCATGCAGGCAATTGTTGACTGGAATAGAAGAGAAAAATAGCTCAAGCACCTTATTTGGCGGAGGAGGACCACAAACCCAAACCATGCAGACAATTGCTGACTGGAGGAAGAGAGAAAAACAGCTCAAGCTTCTTATTTGGCAGAGAAGTACCACATACCCAAACCATGCAGGCAATTGTTTATTGGAATCCAAACCATGCAGGCAATTGCTGACTGGAGGAAGAGCGGAAAATAACTCAAGCCCCTTATTTGGTAGAGAAGGACCACGAACCCAAACCATGCAGGCAATTGCTGACTGGAGGAAGAGTGAAAAACAGATCAAGCACCTTATTTGGCAGAGAAGGACCACGAACCCAAACCATGCAGGCAATTGCTGATTAGAGGAAGTGAGAAAAATAGCTCAAGCACATTATTTGGCAGAGAAGGACCACCAACCCAAACCATGCAGGCAATTGTTGGCTGGAATAGAAGAGAAAAATAGCTCAAGCACCTTATTTGGCGGAGGAGGACCACAAACCCAAACCATGCAGGCAATTGCTGACTGGAGGAATAGAGAAAAACAGCTCAAGCTTCTTATTTGGCAGAGAAGGACGACAAACCCAAACCATGCAGGCAATTACTTAGTGGAATCCAAACCATGCAGGCAATTGCTGACTAGAGGAAGAGAGAAAAACAGCTCAAGCACCTTATTTGGCAGAGAAGGACCACCAATCCAAACCAATTGCAGACTGGAACCCAAACCATGCAAGCAATTGCTGACTGCACGAAGAGAGAAAAATAGCTCAAGCACCTTATTTGGCAGAGAAGGACCATAATCCCAAACCATGCAGGCAATTGTTTAGTGGAACCCAAACCATGCAGGCACTTGCTGACTAGAGGAAGAGAGAAAAACAGCTCAAGCACCTTATCTTGCAGAGAAGGACCACGAACCCAAACTATACATGCAATTGCTGACCGGAGGAGGAGAGAAAAACAACTCAATCACCTTATTTGGCAAACAAGGACCACAAATTCAAACCATGCAGGCAATTGCTGACTGGAGGAAGAGAGAAAAACAGCTCAATCACCTTATTTGGCAGAGAAGGACCACGAACCCAAACTATGCAGGCAATTGCTGACTGGAGGATGAGGGAAAAATATCTCAAGCAGCTTATTTGGCAGAGAAGGACCACCAAACCAAACCATGCAGACAATTGCTGATTGGAGGAAGAGAGAAAAAGAGCTCAAGCACCTTATTTGGCAAAGAAGGACCACAAACCCAAACCATGCAGGCAATTGCTGACTGCACGAATAGAGAAAAACAGGTCAAACACTTTTTTGGCAGAGAAGGACCACAAACCCAAATCATGCAGGCAATTGCTGACTGGAAGCCAAACCGTGCCGACAATTGCTGACTGGAGAAAGATAGAAAAATAGCTCAAGCACCTTATTTGGCAGAGAAGGACCACAAACCCAAACCATGCAGGCAATTGGTGACCGGAGGAAGATAGAACAACAACTCAAACACCTTATTTGGTAGAGAAGGACCACGTACCCAAACCATGCAGGTAATTGCTGACTGGTGGAAGAGAGAAAAACAACTCAAGCTCCTTATTTGGCAGTGAAGGACCACAAACCCAAACCATGCAGGCAATTCCTGGCGGGAACACAAACCATGCTGGCAATTGCTGACTGGAGGAAGAGAGAAAAACATCTCAAGCACCTTATTTGGCAGAGAAGGACCACGAACCCAAACCATGCAGGCAATTGCTGACTGGAGGAAGAGAGAAAAACAGCTCAAGCACCTTATTTGGCAGAGAAGGACCACAAACCCAAACCATGCAGGCAATTACTAACTGGAGGAAGAGAGAAAAACAGCTCAAGCACCTTATTTGGCAGAGAAGGACCACGAACCCAAACCATGATAGTAAAT
The DNA here is from genome assembly GCA_951799425.1 of Ilex aquifolium. Lineage (NCBI taxonomy): Eukaryota > Viridiplantae > Streptophyta > Magnoliopsida > Aquifoliales > Aquifoliaceae > Ilex > Ilex aquifolium. The sequence goes on from OX637391.1 coordinate 31,722,330, forward strand.
GCTGACTGGATGAAGAGAGAAAAATAGCTCAAGCACCTTATTTGGCAGAGAAGGACCACGAACCCAAACCATGCAGGCAATTACAGACTGAAGGATGAGAGAAAAATAGCTCAAACACCTTATTTCGCAGAGAAGGACCCCCAAACCAAACCATGCAGACAATTGCTTCCTGGAGGAATTGAGAAAAACAGCTCAAGCACCTTATTTGGCCGAGAAGGACCACGAAATCATACTAGGCAGGCAATTGCTGAGTGGAGGAAGAGAGAAAAATAGCTCAAGCACCTTATTTGGGAGAGAAGGACCACGAACAAAAACCATGCAGGCAATTGCTAACTAGAGGAAGTGAGAAAAATAGCTCAAGCACCTTATTTGGCAAGAATGACCACCAACCCAAACCACACAAGCAATTGTTGATTGGAAGAGGAGAGAAAAATAGCTCAAGCACCTTATTTGGCGGAGGAGAACCACGAACCCAAACCATGCAGGCAATTGGTGACTGGAGGAAGAGAGAAAAACAGCTCAAGCCCCTTATTTGGCAGGGATGGACCACAAACCCAAACCATGCAGGCAATTGCTGACTGGAGGAAGCGAGAAAAACAGCTCAAGCACCTTATTTGGCAGAGAAGGACCACGAACCCAACCATGCAGACAATTGCTAACTGGAGGAAGAGAGAAAAACAACTCAAGCACCTTATTTGGCGGAGAAGCACCACGAACCCAAACCCTGTTGGCAATTGCTGATTGGAGGAAGAGAGAAAAACAGCTTAAGAACCTTATTTGGTGGAGAAGGACATCAAACCCAAACCATGCAGACAATTGCTGACTAGAGGAAGAGAAAAAACAGGTCAAGCATCATATTTGGCAGAGAAGGACGACAAACCCAAACCAATTGCTGACTGGAACACAAACCATACAGGCAATTGCTGATTGCACGAATAGAGTAAAACAACTAAAACACCTTATATGGCGGAGAAGGACCACAAACCCAAACCATGCAGGCAATTGCTGACTAGAACCCAAATCGTGCCGGTAATTGCTGATTGGAGAAACAGAGGAAAACAGCTCAAGCACCTTATTTGGCAGAGAAGGACCACGAACCCAAACCATGCAGACAATTGCTGACTGGAGGAAGAGAGAAAAACAGCTCAAGCACCTTATTTGGTAGAGAAGGACCACGAACCCAAACCCTGTAAGCAATTGCAGAATGTAGGAAGAGAGAAAAACAACATAAGCACCTTATTTGGCAGAGAAGGACCACAAACCCAAACCATGCAGGCAATTGGTTAGTGGAATCCAAACCATGCAGGCAATTGCTGACTGGAGGAAGAAAGAAAAACAGCTCAAACACATTATTTGGCAGAGGAGGACCACGAACCCAAACCATGCGGGAAATTGCTGACCAGAGGAAGATATAAAAACAACTCAAGCACCATATTTGGTTGAGAAGGACCACGAACCCAAACCATGCAGGCAATTGCTGAGAGGAGGAAGAAAGAAAAACAGCTCAAGCACCTTATTTGGCAGAGAAGGACCACGAACCCAAACCCTACAGGCAATTGATGACTGGAGGAAGAGAGAAAAACTTCTCAAGCACCTTATTTGGCAAAGAAGGACCACAAACCAAAACCATACAGACAATTGCTGACTAGAGGAAGAGAGAAAAATATCTCAAGCACCTTATTTGGCAGAGAAAGACCACAAATCTAAACCAATTGCTGACTAGAACCCAAACCATGCAGGTAATTGCTGACTGCACGAAGAGAGAAAAATAGCTCAAGCACCTTATTTGGCAGAGAAGGACCACAAACCCAAACCATGCAGGCAATTGCTTAGTGGAACCCAAACCATGCAGGCAATTGCTGATTGGAGGTAGAGAGAAAAACAGCTGAAGCACCTTATTTGGCAGAGAAGGACCACGAACCCAAACTATACAGGCAATTACTGAGTGGAGGAGGAGAAAAAAACAGCTGAAGCACCTTATTTGGCAAACAAGGACAACAAACCCAAACCATGCAGACAATTGCTGACTGGACGAAGAGAGAAAAACAACTCAAGCACCTTATTTGACAGAGCAGGACCACGAACCCAAACCATGCAGACAATTGCTGACTGGAGCAAGAGAGAAAAACAGCTCAAGCACCTTATTTGGCAGAGAAGGACCACGAACCCAAACCCTGTAGGAAATTGCTGACTGTAGGAAGATAAAAAAACAGCATAAGCACCTTATTTGGCAGAGAAGGACCACAAACCCAAACCATGCAGGCAATTGCTTAGTGGAATCCAAACCATGCAGGCAATTGCTAACTGGAGGAAGAAAGAAAAACTGCTCATGCACATTATTTGGCAGAGGAGGACCACAAACCCAAACCATGCGGGAAATTGCTGACCAGGGGAAGATATAAAAACAACACAAGCACCATATTTGGTTGAGAAGGACCACGAACCCAAACCATGCAGGGAATTGCTGAGTGGAGGAAGAAAGAAAAACAGCTCAAGCACCTTATTTGGCAGAGAAGGACCACGAACCCAAACCCTGTAGGCAATTGCTGACTGGAGGAAGAGAGACAAACTTCTCAAGCACCTTATTTGGCCAAGAAGGACCACAAACCCAAACCATGCAAACAATTGCTAACTAGAGGAAAACAGAAAAATATCTCAAGCACCTTATTTGGCAGAGAAGTACCACAAATCTAAACCAATTGCTGACTAGAACCCAAACCATGCAGGTAATTACTGACTGCACGAAGAGAGAAAAATAGCTCAAGCACCTTATTTGGCAGAGAAGAACCACAAACCCAAACCATGCAGGAAATTGCTGACTGGAGGAAGAGAGAAAAACAGCTCAAGCACCTTATTTGGCACAGAAGGACCACGAACCCAAACCATGCAGACAATTGCTAACTGGAGGAAGAGAGAAAAACAACTCAAGCACCTTATTTGGCGGAGAAGGACCCCGAACCCAAACCCTGTAGGCAATTGCTGATTGGAGGAAGAGAGAAAAACAGCTCAAGCACCTTATTTGGCGGAGAAGGACCTCAAACCCAAACCATGCAGGCAATTGCTGACTAGAGCAAGAGAAAAAAACAGGTCAAGCATCATATTTGGCAGAGAAGGACCACAAACCCAAACCAATTGCTGACTGAAACACAAACCATGCAGGCAATTGCTTAGTGGAATCCAAACCATGTAGGCAATTGCTGACTGGAGGAAGAAAGAAAAACAGCTCAAGCACATTATTTGGCAGATGAGGACCACGAACCCAAACCGTCCGGGAAATTGCTGACCAGAGGAAGATATAAAAACAACTGAAGCACCATATTTGGTTGAGAAGTACCACGAACCCAAACCATGCAGGCAATTGCTGAGTGGAGGAAGATAGAAAAACAGCTCAAGCACCTTATTTGGCAGAGAAGGACCACGACCCCAAACCCTGCAGGCAATTGCTGACTGGAGGAAGAGAGACAAACTTCTCAAGCACCTTATTTGGCCAAGAAGGACCACAAACCCAAACCATGCAAACAATTGCTGACTAGAGGAAAACAGAAAAATATCTCAAGCACCTTATTTGACAGAGAAGTACCACAAATCTAAACCAATTGCTGACTAGAACCCAAACCATGCAGGTAATTGCTGACTGCACGAAGAGAGAAAAATAGCTCAAGCACCTTATTTGGCAGAGAAGGACCACAAACCCAAACCATGCAGTCAATTGCTGACTGGAGGATGAGAGAAAAATAGCTCAAACACCTTATTTGGCTGAGAAGGACCACCAAACCAAACCATGCAGGCAAATGATGACTAGAGGAAGATAGAAAAATTGCTCAAGCACCTTATTTGGCAGAGAAGGACCACGAACCCAAACCATGCTGGCAATTACTCACTAAAGGATGAAAGAAAAATAGATCAAGCACCTTATTTGGCAGAGAAGGACCACCAAACCAAACCATGTAGACAATTGCTGGCTGGAGGAAGGACCACCAGCCCAAACCACGCAGGCAAAGAAGGACCACCAACCCAAACCACGCAGGCAATTGTTGACTGGAAGAGAAGAGAAAAATAGCTCAAGCACCTTATTTGGCAGAGGAGGACCACGAACCGAAACCAAGCAGGCAATTGCTGACTGGAGGAAAAGAAAAAAAATAACTCAAGCACCTTATTTGGCAGAGAAGGACCACGAACCCAAACTATACAGGCAACTACTGAGTGGAGGAGGAGAGAAAAACAGCTCAAGCACCTTATTTGGCAAACAAAGACCACAAACCCAAACGATGCTGGCAATTGCTGACTAGAGGAAGAGAGAAAAATAGCTCAAGCAACTTATTTGGCAGAGAAGGACCACGAACCCAAACCATGCAGACAATTGCTGACTGGAGGAAGAGAGAAAAACAGCTCAAGCACCTTATTTGACAGATAAGGGCCACGAACCCAAACCCTATAGGCAATTGCTGACTGTAGGAAGAGAGAAAAACACCATAAGCACCTTATTTGGCAGAGAAGGACCACAAACCCAAACCATGCAGGCAATTGCTGACTGGAGGAAGAAAGAAAAACAGCTCAAGCACATTATTTGGCAGAGGAGGACCACGAACCCAAACCATGCTGGAAATTGCTGACCAGAGGAAGATATAAAAACAACTCAAGCACCATATTTGGTTGAGCAGGACCACAAACCCAAACCATGCAGGTAATTGCTGAGTGGAAGAAGAAAGAAAAAATGCTCAATCACCATATTTGGTAGAGAAGGACCACGAACGCAAACCCTGCAGGCAATTGCTGACTGAAGGAAGAGAGAAAAACTTCTCAAGCACCTTATTTGGCAAAGAAGGACCAGAAACCCAAACCATGCAGCCATTGCTGACTAGAGGAAGAGAGAAAAATAGCTCAAGCACCTTATTTGGCAGAGAAGGACCACGAACCCAAACCATGCAGACAATTGTTGACTGGAGGAAGAGAGAAAAACAGCTCAAGCACCTTATTTGGCAGAGAAGGACCACGAACCCAAACCCTGTAGGCAATTGCTGATTGTAGGAAGAGAGAAAAACAGCATAAGCACCTTATTTGGCACAGAAGGACCACCAACCCAAACCATCCAGACAATTGCTTAGTGGAATCCAAACCATGCAAGCAATTGTTGACTGGAGGAAGAAAGAAAAACAGCTCAAGCACATTATTTGGCAGAGAAGAACCACAAACCCAAACCATGCAGGCAATTGCTGACTGGAGGAAGAGAGAAAAATAGCTCAAGCACCTTATTTGGCACAGAAGGACCACGAACCCAAACCATGCAGACAATTGCTAACTGGAGGAAGAGAGAAAAACAACTCAAGCACCTTATTTGGCGGAGAAGGACCCCGAACCCAAACCCTGTAGGCAATTGCTGATTGGAGGAAGAGAGAAAAACAGCTCAAGCACCTTATTTGGCGGAGAAGGACCTCAAACCCAAACCATGCAGGCAATTGCTGACTAGAGCAAGAGAAAAAAACAGGTCAAGCATCATATTTGGCAGAGAAGGACCACAAACCCAAACCAATTGCTGACTGAAACACAAACCATGCAGGCAATTGCTTAGTGGAATCCAAACCATGTAGGCAATTGCTGACTGGAGGAAGAAAGAAAAACAGCTCAAGCACATTATTTGGCAGAGGAGGACCACGAACCCAAACCGTGCGGGAAATTGCTGACCAGAGGAAGATATAAAAACAACTGAAGCACCATATTTGGTTGAGAAGGACCACGAACCCAAACCATGCAGGCAATTGCTAAGTGGAGGAAGAAAGAAAAACAGCTCAAGCACCTTATTTGGCAGAGAAGGACCACGAACCCAAACCCTGCAGGCAATTGCTGACTGGAGGAAGAGAGACAAACTTCTCAAGCACCTTATTTGGCCAAGAAGGACCACAAACCCAAACCATGCAAACAATTGCTGACTAGAGGAGAAGAGAAAAATATCTCAAGCACCTTATTTGGCAGAGAAGTACCACAAATCTAAACCAATTGCTGACTAGAACCCAAACCATGCAGGTAATTGCTGACTGCACGAAGAGAGAAAAATAGCTCAAGCACCTTATTTGGCAGAGAAGAGCCACAAACCCAAACCATGCAGGCAATTGCTGACTGGAGGAAGAGAGAAAAACAGCTCAAGCACCTTATTTGGCACAGAAGGACCACGAACCCAAACCATGCAGACAATTGCTAACTGGAGGAAGAGAGAAAAACAACTCAAGCACCTTATTTGGCGGAGAAGGACCCCGAACCCAAACCCTGTAGGCAATTGCTGATTGGAGGAAGAGAGAAAAACAGCTCAAGCACCTTATTTGGCGGAGAAGGACCTCAAACCCAAACCATGCAGGCAATTGCTGACTAGAGCAAGAGAAAAAAACAGGTCAAGCATCATATTTTGCAGAGAAGGACCTAAAACCCAAACCAATTGCTGACTGAAACACAAACCATGCAGGCAATTGCTTAGTGGAATCCAAACCATGTAGGCAATTGCTGACTGGAGGAAGAAAGAAAAACAGCTCAAGCACATTATTTGGCAGAGGAGGACCACGAACCCAAACCGTGCGGGAAATTGCTGACCAGAGGAAGATATAAAAACAACTGAAGCACCATATTTGGTTGAGAAGGACTACGAACGCAAACCATGCAGGCAATTGCTGAGTGGAGGAAGAAAGAAAAACAGCTCAAGCACCTTATTTGGCAGAGAAGGCCCACGAACCCAAACCCTGTAGGCAATTGCTGACTGGAGGAAGAGAGACAAACTTCTCAAGCACCATATTTGGCCAAGAAGGACCACAAACTCAAACCATGCAAACAATTGCTGACTAGAGGAAAAGAGAAAAATATCTCAAGCACCTTATTTGGCAGAGAAGTACCACAAATCTAAACCAATTGCTGACTAGAACCCAAACCATGCAGGTAATTGCTGACTGCACGAAGAGAGAAAAATAGCTCAAGCACCTTATTTGGCAGAGAAGGACCACAAACCCAAACCATGCAGTCAATTGCTGACTGGAGGATGAGAGAAAAATAGCTCAAACACCTTATTTGGCTGAGAAGGACCACCAAACCAAACCATGCAGGCAAATGATGACTAGAGGAAGATAGAAAAATTGCTCAAGCACCTTATTTGGCAGAGAAGGACCACGAACCCAAACCATGCTGGCAATTACTCACTAAAGGATGAAAGAAAAATAGATCAAGCATCTTATTTGGCAGAGAAGGACCACCAAACCAAACCATGCAGACAATTGCTGGCTGGAGGAAGGACCACCAACCCAAACCACGCAGGCAATTGTTGACTGGAAGAGAAGAGAAAAATAGCTCAAGCACCTTATTTGGCAGAGGACCACGAACCGAAACCATGCAGACAATTGCTGACTGGAGGAAGAGATAAAAACAGCTCAAGCCCCTTATTTGGCAGGGAAGGACCACAAACCCAAACCAAGCAGGCAATTGCTGACTGGAGGAAAAGGGAAAAACAACTCAAGCACCTTATTTGGCAGAGAAGGACCACGAACCCAAACTATACAGGCAACTACTGAGTGGAGGAGGAGAGAAAAACAGCTCAAGCACCTTATTTGGCAAACAAAGACCACAAACCCAAACGATGCTGGCAATTGCTGACTAGAGGAAGAGAGAAAAATAGCTCAAGCAACTTATTTGGCAGAGAAGGACCACGAACCCAAACCATGCAGACAATTGCTGACTGGAGGAAGAGAGAAAAACAGCTCAAGCACCTTATTTGACAGATAAGGGCCACGAACCCAAACCCTGTAGGCAATTGCTGACTGTAGGAAGAGAGAAAAACACCATAAGCACCTTATTTGGCAGAGAAGGACCACAAACCCAAACCATGCAGGCAATTGCTGACTGGAGGAAGAAAGAAAAACAGCTCAAGCACATTATTTGGCAGAGGAGGACCACGAACCCAAACCATGCTGGAAATTGCTGACCAGAGGAAGATATAAAAACAACTCAAGCACCATATTTGGTTGAGAAGGACCACGAACCCAAACCATGCAGGCAATTGCTGAGTGGAGGAAGAAAGATAAAATGCTCAATCACCATATTTGGTAGAGAAGGACCACGAACGCAAACCCTGCAGGCAATTGCTGACTTAAGGAAGAGAGAAAAACTTCTCAAGCACCTTATTTGGCAAAGAAGGACCAGAAACACAAACCATGTAGCCATTGCTGACTAGAGGAAGATAGAAAAACAGCTCAAGCACCTTATTTGGCAGAGAAGGACCACGAACCCAAACCATGCAGACAATTGTTGACTGGACGAAGAGAGAAAAACAGCTCAAGCACCTTATTTGGCAGAGAAGGACCACGAACCCAAACCCTGTAAGCAATTGCAGAATGTAGGAAGAGAGAAAAACAGCATAAGCACCTTATTTGGCAGAGAAGGACGACAAACCCAAACCATGCAGGCAATTGCTTAATGGAATCCAAACCATGCAGGCAATTGCTGACTGGAGGAAAAAGAAAAACAGCTCAAGCACATTATTTGGCAGAGGAGGACGACGAACCCAAACCATACGGGAAATTGCTGACCAGAGGAAGATATAAAAATAACTCAAGCACCATATTTGGTTGAGAAGGACCACGAACCCAAACCTTGCAGGCAATTGCTGAGTGGAGGAAGAAAGAAAAACAGCTCAAGCACCTTATTTGGCAGAGAAGGACCACGAACCCAAACCCTGCAGGCAATTGTTGACTGGAGGAAGAGAGAAAAACTTCTCAAGCACCTTATTTTGCAAAGAAGGACCACCAACCCAAACCATGCAGCCAATTGCTGACTAGAGGAAGAGAGAAAAACAGCTCAAGCACCTTATTTGGCAGAGAAGGACCACAAATCTAAACCAATTGCTGACTACAACCCAAACCATGCAGGTAATTGTTAACTGCACGAAAAGAGAAAAATAGCTCAAGCACTTTTTTGGCAGAGAAGGACCACAAACCCAAACCATGCAGGCAATTGCTTAGTGGAACCCAAACCATGCAGCCATTGCTGACTAGAGGAAGAGAGAAAAACAGCTCAAGCACCTTATTTGGCAGAGAAGGACCACAAAACCAAACCATGCAGACAATTGCTGACAGGAGGAAAAGAGAAAAACAGCTCAAGCACCTTATTTGGCAGAGAAGGACCACGAACCCAAACCCTGCAGGCAATTGCTGACTGGAGGTAGAGAGAAAAACTTCTTAAGCACCTTATTTGGCAAAGAAGGACCACCAACCTAAACCATGCAGACAATTGCTGACTAGAGGAAGAGAGAAAAACAGCTAAAGCACCTTATTTGACAGAGAAGGACCACAAATCTAAACCAATTGCTGACAAGAACCCAAACCATGCAGGTAATTGTTGACTGCACGAAAAGAGAAAAATAGCTCAAGCACCTTTTTTTGGCAGAGAAGGACCACAAACCCAAACCATGCAGGCAATTGCTTAGTGGAACCCAAACAAAGCAGGCAATTGCTGACTGGAGGTAGAGAGAAAAACAGCTCAAGCACCTTATTTGGCAGAGAAGGACCACGAACCCAAACTATACAAGCAATTACTGAGTGGAGGAGGAGAGAAAAACAGCTGAAGCATCTTATTTGGCAAACAAGGACCACAAACCCAAACCATGAAGGCAATTGCTGACTGGACAAAGAGAGAAAAATAGCTCAAGCACCTTATTTGGCAGAGAAGGACCACGAACCCAAACCATGCAGTCAATTGCTGACTGGAGGATGAGAGAAAAATAGCTCAAGCACCTTATTTGGCAGAGAAGGACCACCAAACCAAACCATGTAGACAATTGCTCACAGAAGGAAGAGAGAAAAATAGCTCAAGCACCTTATTTGGCAAAGAAGGACCACAAACCCAAACCATGTTGGCAATTGCTGACAGTACGAATAGAGAAAAACAGCTCAAGCACCTTATTTGGCAGAGAAGGACCATGAACCCAAACCATGCAGACAATTGCTGACTGGAGGAAGAGAGAAAAACAGCTCAAGCACCTTATTTGGCAGAGAAGGACCACGAACCCAAACCCTGTAAGCAATTGCAGAATGTAGGAAGAGAGAAAAACAGCATAAGCACCTTATTTGGCAGAGAAGGACCACAAACCCAAACCATGCAGGCAATTGCTTAGTGGAATCCAAACCATGCAGGCAATTGCTGACTTGAGGAAAAAGAAAAACAGCTCAAGCACATTATTTGGCAGAGGAGGACCACGAACCCAAACCATGCGGGAAATAGCTGACCAGACGAAGATATAAAAACAACTCAAGCACCATATTTGGTTGAGAAGGACCACGAACCCAAACCATGCAGGCAATTGCTGAGTGGAGGAAGAAAGAAAAACAGCTCAAGCACCTTATTTGGCAGAGAAGGACCACGAACCCAAACCCTGCAGGCAATTGCTGAATGGAGGAAGAGAGAAAAAACTTCTCAAGCACCTTATTTGGCAAAGAAGGACCACCAACCCAAACCATGCAGCCAATTGCTGACTAGAGGAAGAGAGAAAAATAGCTCAAGCACCTTATTTGGCAGATAAGGACCACAAATCTAAACCAATTTCTGACTAGAACTCAAACCATGCAGGTAATTGTTGACTGCCCGAAAAGAGAAAAATAGCTCAAGCACCATTTTTGGCAGAGAAAGACCACGAACCCAAACCATGCAGGCAATTGCTTAGTGGAACCCAAACCATGCAGGCAATTGCTGACTGGAGGTAGAGAGAAAAACAGCTCAAGCACCTTATCTGGCAGAGAAGGACCACGAACCCAAACTATACAGGCAATTACTGAGTGGAGGAGGAGAGAAAAACAGCTGAAGCACCTTATTTAGCAAACAAGGACCACAAACCCAAACCATGCAGGCAATTGCTGACTGGACGAAGAGAGAAAAACAGCTCAAGCACCTTATTAGGCAGAGAAGGACCACGAATCCAAACCATGCAGTCAATTGCTGACTGGAGGATGAGAGAAAAATAGCTCAAACACCTTATTTGGCAGAGAAGGACCACCAAACCAAACCATGCAGACAATTGCTGACTGCACGAAGAGATAAAAACAGCTCAAGCACCTTATTTGGCAGAGAAGGACCACGAACCCAAACCATGCAGACAATTGCTGACTGGAGGAAGAGAGAAAAACAGCTCAAGCACCTTATTTGGCAGAGAAGAACCACAAACCCAAACCCTGTAAGCAATTGCAGAATGTAGGAAGAGAGAAAAACAGCATAAGCACCTTATTTGGCAGAGAAGGACCACAAACCCAAACCATGCAGGCAATTGCTTAGTGGAATCCAAACCATGCAGGCAATTGCTGACTGGAGGAAGAAAGAAAAACATCTCAAGCACATTATTTGGCAGAGGAGGACCACGAACCCAAACCATGCGGGAAATTGCTGACCAGAGGAAGATATAAAAATAACTCAAGCACCATATTTGGTTGAGAAGGACCACAAACCCAAACCATGCAGGCAATTGCTGAGTGGAGGAAGAAAGAAAAATTGCTCAAGCACCTTATTTGGCAGAGAAGGACCACGAACCCAAACCCTGCAGGCAATTGCTGACTGGAGGAAGAGAGAAAAACTTCTCAAGCACCTTATTTGGCAAAAAAGGACCACCTACCCAAACCATGCAGCCAATTGCTGACTAGAGGAAGAGAGAAAAACAGCTCAAGCACCTTATTTGGCAGAGAAGGACCACAAATCTAAACCAATTGCTGACTAGAACCCAAACCATGCAGGTAATTGTTGACTGCACGAAAAGAGAAAAATAGCTCAAGCACCTTTTTTGGCAGAGAAAGACCACAAACCCAAACCATGCAGGCAATTGCTTAGTGGAACCCAAACCATGCAGCCATTGCTGACTAGAGGAAGAGAGAAAAACAGCTCAAGCACCTTATTTGGCAGAGAAGGACCACCAAACCAAACCATGCAGACAATTGCTGACAGGAGGAAGAGAGAAAAATAGCTCAAGCACCTTATTTGGCAGAGAAGGACCACGAACCCAAACCCTGCAGGCAATTGCTGACTGGAGGAAGAGAGAAAAACTTCTCAAGCACCTTATTTGGCAAAGAAGGACCACGAACCCAAATCATGCAGACAATTGCTGACTAGAGGAAGAGAGAAAAACAGCTCAAACACCTTATTTGGCAGAGAATGACCACAAATCTAAACCAATTGCTCACTAGAACCCAAAACATGCAGGTAATTGTTGACTGCACGAAAAGAGAAAAATAGCTCAAGCACCTTTTTTGGCAGAGAAGGACCACAAACCCAAACCATGCAGGCAAGTGCTTAGTGGAACCCAAACCATGCAGGCAATTGCTGACTGGAGGTAGAGAGAAAAACAGCTCAAGCACCTTATTTGGCAGAGAAGGACCACCAACCCAAACTATACAGGCAATTACTGAGTGGAGGAGGAGAGAAAAATAGCTGAAGCACCTTATTTGGCAAACAAGGACCACAAACCCAAACCATGCAGGCAATTGCTGACTGGACGAAGAGAGAAAAACAGCTCAAGCACCTTATTTGGCAGAGAAGGACCACGAATCCAAACCATGCAGTCAATTGCTGACTGGAAGATGAGAGAAAAATAGCTCAAACACCGTATTTGGCAGAGTAGGACCACCAAACCAAACCATGCAGACAATTGCTGACTGCACGAATAGAGCAAAACAGCTCAAGCACCTTATTTGGCAGAGAAGGACCATGAACCCAAACCATGCAGGCAATTGCTGACTGGAGGAAGAGAGAAAAACTTCTCAAGCACCTTATTTGGGAAAGAAGGACCACCAACCCAAACCATGCAGACAATTGCTGACTAGAGGAAGGGAGAAAAATAGCTCAAGCACCTTATTTGGCAGAGAAGGACCACAAATCTAAACCAATTGCTGACTAGAACCCAAAACATGCAGGTAATTGTTGACTGCACGAAAAGAGAAAAATAGCACAAGCACTTTTTTTGGCAGAGAAGGACCACAAACCCAAACCATGCAGGCAATTGCTTAGTGGAACCCAAACCATGCAAGCAGGTGCTGACTCGACGTAGAGAGAAAAACAGCTCAAGCACCTTATTTGGCAGAGAAGGACCACGAACCCAAACTATACAGGCAATTACTGAGTGGACGAAGAGAGAAAAACAGTTCAAGCACCTTATTTGGCAGAGAAGGACCACGAACCCAAACCATGCAGTCAATTGCTGACTGGAGGATGAGAGAAAAATAGCTCAAGCACCTTATTTGGCAGAGAATGACCACCAAACCAAACCATGCAGACAATTCCTGACAGGAGGAAGAGAGAAAAATAGCTCAAGCACCTTATTTGGCAAAGATAGACCACAAACCCAAACCATGAAGGCAATTGCTGACTACACGAATAGAGAAAAATAGCTCAAACACCTTATTTGGCAGAGAAGGACCACGAACCCAAACCATGCTGACAATTACTGACTGGAGGAAGAGAGAAAAACAGCTCAAGCACCTTATTTGGCAGAGAAGGACCACGAACCCAAACCCTGTAAGCAATTGCAGAATGTAGGAATAGAGAAAAACAGCATAAGCACCTTATTTAGCAGAGAAGGACCACAAACCCAAACCATGCAGGCAATTGCTTAGTGGAATCCAAACCATGCAGGCAATTGCTGACTGGAGGAAGAAAAAAAAACAGCTCAAGCACATTATTTGGCAGAGGAGGACGACGAACCCAAACCATGCGGGAAATTGCTGACCAGAGGAAGATATAAAAACAACTCAAGCACCATATTTGGTTGAGAATGACCACAAACCCAAACCATGCAGGCAATTGCTGAGTGGAGGAAGAAAGAAAAACAGCTCAAGCACCTTATTTGGCGGAGAAGGACCACCGACCCAAACCCTGCAGGCAATTGCTGACTGGAGGATGAGAGAAAAACTTCTCAAGCACCTTATTTGGCAAAGAAGAACCACCAACCCAAACCATGCAGACAATTGCTGACTAGAGGAAGAGAGAAAAACAGCTCAAGCACCTTATTTGACAGAGAAGGACCACAAATCTAAACCAATTGCGGACTAGAACCCAAACCATGCAGGTAATTGTTGACTGCACGAAAAGAGAAAAATAGCTCAAGCACCTTTTTTGGCAGAGAAAGACCACAAACCCATACCATGCCGGCAATTGCTTAGTGGAACCCAAACCATGCAGCCATTGCTGACTAGAGGAAGAGAGAAAAACAGCTCAAGCACCTTATTTGGCAGAGAAAGACCACCAAAACAAACCATGCAGACAATTGCTGATTGGAGGAAGAGAGAAAAACAGATGAAGCACCTCATTTGGCAGAGAAGGACCACGAATCCAAACCCTGCAGGCAATTGCTGACTGGAGGAAGAGAGAAAAACTTCTCAAGCACCTTATTTGGCAAAGAAGGACCACCAACCCAAACCATGCAGACAATTGCTCACTAGAGGAAGAGAGAAAAACAGCTCAAGCACCTTATTTGGCACAGAAGGACCACAAATCTAAACCAATTGCTGACTAGAACCCAAACCATGCAGGTAATTGTTGACTGCACGAAAAGAGAAAAATAGCTCAAGCACCTTTTTTGGCAGAGAAGGACCACAAACCCAAACCATGCAGGCAATTGCTTAGTGGAACCCAAACCATGCAGCCATTGCTGATTAGAGGAAGAGAGAAAAACAGCTCAAGCACCTTATTTGGCAGAGAAGGACCACAAAACCAAACCATGCAGACAATTGCTGACAGGAGGAAGAGAGAAAAACAGCTCAAGCACCTTATTTGGCAGAGAAGGACCACGAACCCAAACCCTGCAGGCAATTGCTGACTGGAGGAAGAGAGAAAAACTTCTCAAGCACCTTATTTGGCAAAGAAGGACCACCAACCCACACCATGCAGACAATTGCTGACTAGAGGAAGAGAGAAAAACAGCTCAAGCACCTTATTTGGCAGAGAAGGACCACAAATCTAAACCAATTGCTGACTAGAACCCAAAACATGCAGGTAATTGTTGACTGCACGAAAAGAGAAAAATAGCTCAAGCACCTTTTTTGGCAGAGAAGGACCACAAACCCAAACCATGCAGGCAATTGCTTAGTGGAACCCAAAACATGCAGGCTATTGCTGAGTGGAGGTAGAGAGAAAAATAGCTCAAGCACCTTATTTGGCAGAGAAGGACCACGAACCCAAACTATACAGGCAATTACTGAGTGGAGGAGGAGAGAAAAACAGTTGAAGCACCTTATTTGGCAAACAAGGACCACAAACCCAAACCTTGCAGGCAATTGCTGACTGGAGCAAGAGAGAAAAACAGCTCAAGCACCTTATTTGGCAGAGAAGGACCACGAACCCAAACCATGCAATCAATTGCTGACTGGAGGATGAGAGAAAAATAGCTCAAGCACCTTATTTGGCAGAGAAGGACCACAAATCTAAACCAATTGCTGACTTGAACCCAAACCATGCAGGTATTTGCTGACTGCACGAAGAGAAAAAAATAGATCAAGCACCTTATTTGGCAGAGAAGGACCACAAACCCAAACCATGCAGGCAATTGCTTAGTGGAATCTGATGATGCACAAAACTGTCTTCGTGCAAGATCAACAGTCAAGAATATCAACGTGTGTGATTAATGAGCAATTAATAAGTGATTAATGGCAATCAAGAGTAAAACAATAAATAACGGATCAACACAAGAGATTTATAGTGGTTCGGTCTCGGATGACCTACGTCCACTCTCTGGAATGGCAGCGATTGCCGGTGTTCTTTATTAATGAACAGTTGTCACCAGACGGTGTATATCGGAGTTACAGTGCTTCTAGAAAGAGAGCAGTGTGTATGAGGGTAAGTGTAGGGGTTTCCAGGTGTGCAGAGGTTCTTAGATGTGTCTCTCATATGGAGAGGACTTACATTTATATAGGTTGAGAGAGGCGGTGAGGCGGTCACTATAATTTAGTAAGTACAGTTATGGTAGGACTCTACCATTTTGGAAAGTTCTATTTAGGTAGGACTTGATCTTCTCAATCTTCATCCCGGTATTCTCTTCCTCGTGCTCCTATTCAGTCGGAGGGGGTCCCGAGCTGGACTGGGCTCACCCTTGATCTTGAGATTGGACCCGGAGTTCGTTTGGGCTCGCACTGAAGTGAAAGAGGACGAAGCAGGATGGACCAGGAGGCTTTGCACTGGGTGGCACCCATGGGGCTAGGTGGGCGGCGCGCAATGGGGACTAGGTGGGCGACGCCCACCTGGGTCCTTGGGTGTCCTGGAGCTTGTCTCCGTATCGATTTAGGGCCGTAATTTGGGCTCTTCTTTGGGCTTTTTTGGTCCGTATAAGTTGGGCTTGACCCATTCAATTTCGGGCTCATCAATTGCCCCCCATGCCCCGAGCCTCAGACTTTTTGCGAGAGGAAGGGGTTGAGGGCATGTACTCTGTCTTCACTTGAATAGGCGTTTTCTTGCTCTCCACGAAAATTATTCGTCTTCGGAAACTGGCTGAACTTTTTGATATCAGATAAATTATATATATAAAAAATATGTAAATATATTTATATATATATTTTGGTAGCATTTAGTCCACCATTGTTGACTTTTTTTTTTTTTTTGGCTTGTTTGGGCGCCTACCTTCTTTGACTTTTCATTTTTTTTTTTTTTTTCTTTTCCTTTGCTTGGGCGCCGCCCTCTTGGGCGAGGACCCCTTGCTCCCTCTTTTTTTTTCTTCTTCTTTCTTGGCTTCAGTGGGCGTTGCCTCCCTTCTCCCTCTTTCTTTCTCTCTTTTTTCTTTACCTTGGCTTGGGCGCCGCCCTCTTGGGCGTGGACTCTCTTTCCCTTTTTTTTTTTCTTTTCCTTTCTCTTGGACTCCCTGGGTGTCGCCCTCTTGGGCGTGGGCCTTTTCCACCTCTTGTTTTTTTTCTTTTTTGCTTCCTTTGCTTGGGCGTGGACTCCCTTCCTCTTTTTTTTTTTTTTTTGATGCAAAGTGAGGAGGGACTTTGGCGAAGAGTCCATGGGCAGTGTGGGCGAAATGGAAGGACCCATCCCCATGGGCGACGCCAGCGCCTTCTTTGCTATGGACCCCTGTATGGCATAAAATGTAGGGGGAGACTTGGTGGGTGGCGCCAGTTTGACAGACGAGGCAGTAGCATTGCAGGCGATTTTGGGCGACACCAAGAGGTTGGCAGGGCGTCTTGGGCGACACCTTGAGTCTTGCTATGGGCGGCGCCTCTCTGGTGCTTAGCCATTGACTGACCTTGTCTCTGATTACAGATGTCCTGTTGATAGGGCGATGATGGAGACTCCTTGTGCTTTTAGGGTGGTGTCTTCTCCTCCTCCCAAGAGGACGAGGTTTGATGCCCCCAGTGCTTCTCAGTTAAGGTCCGATGGCTAGATTGCTTCCTGGGAGAAGGGACCCGGTGGTGCCCCCATTCTTTCCCAGACTGTGGCTCATGTGTGTACCAGAGCTAACTGTTGTACTACTGTAGGAGTTGAGACTCCCATGCGGTCTTGCTACGGGGACTGCAGCCTGAGCTTCAAAAGTGTGCCTGGCAAAAACAATGTTATCCCAATATTCAAATATTTAACATGATTACCTGGAGAGAGAGGCAGGCTGTTTGTATGAGAGCAAAGTCATTGTAGACGTCCCGTAGGAGGGCCGCATGAGCTGAGGCCGAGCTACTTTTAGTCTCGGAGGATGGCTGTCGTGGCAGACTACATAGGCCGAGTTACGTATAGTCTCGGGAGATGGCTGCCGTGGCAGAGGCTTACTAGGTGACCACTTGCGCGAGAGTAGAGTCATAGGCCGAGCTACGTATAGTCTCGGGTGATGGCTGTCGTAGCAGAGGTTTACTTGGTGACTACGTGCATGAGAGCAGAGTCATAGGGGCCGAGCTACGTATAGTCTCGGGAGATGGCTGCCGTAGCAGAGGCTTACTTGGTGACTACGTGCGCGAGAGCAGAGTCGTAGAGGCCGAGCTACGTGTAGTCTCGGGAGATGGCTGTCGTAGCAGAGGCTTACAAGGTCTGTCCCGCACTCCTCTTTGGCTTTCTTCCTTTATATTTTTGGCTTTGAATGCCTATAGGTGGCTGTTGTTTTGCCCCGCTTGTTTACAGATACGCTGAAGATCAAGAAGGCACTCGATGTCCAGGCAGCGGAGAGGCGGGCACATGAGGCTGCTGAAGAGCAGTTAAGGTTTGAGCGACAGACACGAGAGGATGCCGCGTAGCTTGCACGGCAGGCACGAGAGGATGCCGTGAAACTGTTAAGGCTCGAGCGGCAGGCACGAGAGGATGCCGCTGAGAAGTTGAGGCTAGCGTATGAAAGGGCTGCTCAACTTGAGGCTGACCTTTGAGTAGCACTTGAGAGAGCTACTAGGCCAGAGGCTCACTCCATAGAGATGGAGGAGATGAGAGATGATGCTGAGGAGTTGGGTGCCTGGTGTGGGGCGCCTGAGATTGGGCACCTACTGCTGGGTGCTTGGTGTGGGGTGCCTGCTGCTGGGCGCTGGGCGCCTGAGATTGGGCGAGACCCCTCGTTGGCATCATGGGGTTGCCCAAGGTGGAGAGGGCGAGACCCCTCGTCGGCATCATGGGGCACCCAAGGTGGATAGGGTGAGACCCCTTGTTGGCATTATGGAGGGCGCCTCTTAGACCCCTCGTTGGCATCATGGAGGGCGCCCAAGGTGGAGAGGGCAAGACCCCTCGTCTGGGCGACTGCTCTGCTGGGAGCTGTTTGTAAATTTTAGGAAAGCAAAATAATTCTGGACACAATAATCTTGGCAGAATTTTATTTCATAAAATAACAAATAAAAAAATCAACTAATAAAGGATAGATAAAATCTTTAGGTGCTTGGTGTCCCGTAGGTGGGCCAAGACTTCCCTGTTGAAGTTGGAGTCACCTCCTCCTAGCCCTTAGGCGATCGTCTGGATTTCTCCGAGGGGTTGCTGGTGTTCTCTGTCATCCTGGTCCCGACCAGGTGGCGGGACTTGTCCTCTGCCAGCAACGTACTGCCTCAAGTGGCCACGCTGTATGAGCTCCTCGATCTGCCTTTTGAGATCAAAGCAGTCGTCAATGTCGTGGCCATGGTCGCGGTGGAAGCGACAGTACCTGCTAGGATTTCTACGGTTTGGGGATGACTTCATTTTTTCGGGCCAGCGGAGCGTGGGGTCATCCTGTATCTGAAATAGGATGTGCTCCACCGAGGCGTTGAGTGGTGTGAAAGGTTGTCGCTTTCTCAGAGGTGGGGGACCGAGGCGGTCCTTGACATAGATTCCCTCCGTCCTATTTCTTTTGTTTTCTATCTCCCACCTGTCCTCGCGAGTGTTCTTCCTTTTCTCCCCTCCTCGGGAGGACTCACTTCGATGGGCCTTGGTGACGTCCTCGGCATTTATATACTTTTGGGCCCTTGACAGCAGCTCGGGCATGCTGGAGGGCGGCTTCTTGAGGACAGAAAACATGAAACTGGAGGTGCGAAGGCCGGCGATGAAGGCGGCCAGGGCTACCTTGTCATCTGACTCCTCAATCTGGAGGACCTCCTTGTTGAAGCGGACAAGGTAGCCTTTGAGGCTTTCATCCCTGTCCTGCTTGATGGTGAGCAGGTGGGTCACTGGTTTCTGATGGCGGCGTCCCCCAATGAAGTGGGAGACGAATGACCTGCTCAGCTCTACAAAAGAGTGGATGGAGGAAGGCTTGATTTTGGAGAACCACTGGCGGGCGGACCCCTTGAGGGTGGTAGGAAAAGCTCTGCACATGATCTCCTCAGGCACGTTGTGGAGTTGCATGAGGGACTTATAGGTGTCCAAGTGGTCTAGAGGGTCTTTGGTGCCATCAAAGATCTCGATGGTAGGCATCTTGAACTTCGAGGGCAGAGGGTAATTTACTATATCAGCAATAAAAGGAGTGTCGGTACGTCTTACCAGGTAGTCCAAGGTCTCCGTCGCCTGTGCCTTGATAGCATTGAGGGCATCACCGAGTTGGTTTTGTACCTCCCTGATTTTCTCGTCCCAGTGGTTGGGGATATCCTCTGTTGGGTGGTGGTACTGGTTTTCGTGGTCTCCATATTGGCTTTCTCCGTCTTCGTGCTCCTGCGCAGGTACGTGTGGAGGGGGTACACGTGAACTCCCTGCGCGCTGAGGTGGGACTGCTGGGCGAGGTGCGCCTTGGTATGGCCTTGGGGCATTCTGGCGAGGGGCTGCCTGATGCCCAGAAGGAACAGGTTGTTCCTCTCTTGGTGGAGGGAGTGGGACTCCTCCTTGGGAGAGCATGAGTTGGATGATCTGTTGGTTCTGGTTTACCAACTGCTGCATGGTTTGTAGGAGCTGTTGCCCGACGACGGGGGTCGCCGCAGCAGACGGCTCCGATGGTGCGAGGGGAGGTGGTACCTCCTCCCGGGGGGCCGGGTTGTTGTCTCCAGGTTGTTGAGACCTCGATCTCGTAGTGATTGCCATGGATTGAAAGAGTAGGAAAATAGTATAAACTTAGTCGTTCCCACAGACGGCGCCAAACTGATGATGCACAAAACTGTCTTCGTGCAAGATCAACAGTCAAGAATATCAACGGGTGTGATTAATGAGCAATTAATAAGTGATTAATGGCAATCAAGAGTAAAACAATAAATAACGGATCAACACAAGAGATTTATAGTGGTTCGGTCTCGGATGACCTACGTCCACTCTCTGGAATGACAGCGATTGCCGGTGTTCTTTATTAATGAACAGTTGTCACCAGACGGTGTATATCAGAGTTACAGTGCTTCTAGAAAGAGAGCAGTGTGTATGAGGGTAAGTGTAGGGGTTTCCAGGTGTGCAGAGGTTCTTAGATGTGTCTCTCATATGAAGATGACTTACATTTATATAGGTTGAGAGAGGCGGTGAGGCGGTCACTATAATTTAGTAAGTACAGTTATGGTAGGACTCTACCATTTTGGAAAGTTCTATTTAGGTAGGACTTGATCTTCTCAATCTTCATCTCGGTATTCTCTTCCTCGTGCTCCTATTTAGTCGGAGGGGGTCCCGAGCTGGACTGGGCTCACCCTTGATCTTGAGATTGGACCCGGAGTTCGTTTGGGCTCGCACTGAAGTGAAAGAGGACGAAGCAGGACGGACCAGGAGGCTTTGCACTGGGTGGCGCCCAATGGGGCTAGGTGGGCGGCGCCCATTTGGGGGCCAGGTGGGCGGCGCCCACCTGGGTCCTTGGGTGTCCTGGAGCTTGTCTCCGTATCGATTTAGGGCCGTAATTTGGGCTCTTCTTTGGGCATTTTTGGTCCGTATAAGTTGGGCTTGAACAAGTCAATTTCGGGCTCGTCAGAATCCAAACCATGCAGGCAATTGCTGACTGGAGGTAGAGAGAAAAACAGCTCAAGCACCTTATTTGGTAGAGAAGGACCACGAACCCAAACTATACAGGCAATTACTGAGTGGAGGAGGAGAGAAAAACAGCTGAAACACCTTATTTGGCAAACAAGGACCACAAACCCAAACCTTGCAGGCAATTGTTGACTGGAGCAAGAGAGAAAAACAGCTCAAGCACCTTATTTGGCAGAGAAGGACCACAAACCCAAACCATGCAGGCAATTGCTGACTGGAAGCCAAACCGTGCCGGCAATTGCTAACTGGAGGAAGAGCGAAAAATAGCTCAAGCACCTTAGTTGGCAGAGAAGGACCACGAACCCAAACCATGCAGGCAATTGGTAACCCGAGGAAGATAGAACAACAGCTCAAACACCTTATTTGGTAGAGAAGGACCACAAAGAAAAACCATACAGACAATTGCTGATTGGTTTAAGAGAGAAAAACAACTCAAGCTCCTTATTTGGCAGTGAAGAACCACAAACCCAAACCATGCAGGCAATTCCTGGCGGGACCACAAACCATGCAGGCAATTGCTGACTGGAGCAAGAGAGAAAAACAGCTCAAGCACCTTATTTGGCAGAGAAGGACCATGAACCCAAGCTATGCAGACAATTGCTGACAGGAGGAAGAAGGAAAAACAGCTCAAGCACAATTTGGCAGAGAAGGACCACAAACCCAAACCAATTGCTGTCTGGAACCCAAACCATGTAGGCAATTGCTTACTGGAGGAAGAGAGAAAAATAGCTCAAGCACCTTATTTGGCAGAGACGGACCACGAACCCAAACCATGCTGGCAAATCATGACTGGAGGAAGAGAGAAAAATAGCTCAAGCACCTTATTTGGCAGAGAAGGACCACGAACCCAAACCATGCAGGCAATTACTCACTGAAAGATGAGAGAAAAATAGCTCAAGCACCTTATTTGGCAGAGAAGGACCACCAAACCAAACCATGCAGACAATTGCTGGTTGGAGGAAGAGAGAAAAACAGCTCAAGCACCTTATTTGGCCGAGAAGGACCACGAAACCATACCAGGCAGGCAATTGCTGAGTGGAGTAAGAGAGAAAAATAGCTGAAGCACCTTATTCGGAAGAGAAGGACCACCAAACCAAACCATGCAGACAATTGCTGACAGGAGGAAGAGAGAAAAATAGCTCAAGCACCTTATTTGGCAAAGAAGGACCACAAACCCAAACCATGCAGGCAATTGCTGACTACACGAAGAGAGAAAAATAGCTCAAGCACCTTATTTGGCAGAGAAGGACCACGAATCCAAACCATGCAGACAATTGCTGACTGGAGGAAGAGAGAAAAATAGCTCAAGCACCTTATTTGGCCGAGAAGGACCACGAAACCATACCAGGCATGCAATTGCTGAGTGGAGTAAGAGAGAAAAATAGCTCAAGCACCTTATTCGGAAGAGAAGGACCACCAAACCAAACCATGCAGACAATTGCTGAGAGGAGGAAGAGAGAAAAATAGCTCAAGCACCTTATTTGGCAAAGAAGGACCACAAACCCAAACCATGCAGGCAATTGCTGACTACACGAAGAGAGAAAAATAGCTCAAGCACCTTATTTGGCAAAGAAGGACCACGAATCCAAACCATGCAGACAATTGCTGACTGGAGGAAGAGAGAAAAACAGCTCAAGCACCTTATTTGGCCGAGAAGGACCACGAACCCAAACCCTGTAAGCAATTGCAGAATGTAGGAAGAGAGAAAAATAGCATAAACACCTTATTTGGTAGAGAAGGACCATAAACCCAAACCAATTGCTGTCTGGAACCCAAACCATGCAGGCAATTGTTTACAGGAGGAAGAGAGAAAAACAGCTCAAGCACCTTATTTAGCAGAGAAGGACCACGAACCCAAACCATGCTGGCAAATCATGACTGGAAGAAGAGAGAAAAATAGCTCAAGCACCTTATTTGGCAGAGAAGGACCACGAACCCAAACCATGCAGGCAATTACTCACTGAAAGATGAGAGAAAAATAGCTCAAGCACCTTATTTGGCAGAGAAGGACCACCAAACCAAACCATGCAGACAATTGCTGGCTGGAGGAAGAGAGAAAAATAACTCAAGCACCTTATTTGGCCAAGAAGGACCACAAAACCATACCAGGCAGGCAATTGCTGAGTGGAGTAAGAGAGAAAAATAGCTCAAGCACCTTATTCGGAAGAGAAGGACCACCAAACCAAACCATGCAGACAATTGCTGACAAAAGGAAGAGAGAAAAATAGCTCAAGCACCTTATTTGGCAAAGAAGGACCAAAAACCCAAACCATGCAGGCAATTGCTGACTGCACGAAGAGAGAAAAACAGCTCAAGCACCTTATTTGGCAGAGAAGGACCACGAATCCAAACCATGCAGACAATTGCTGACTGGAGGAAGAGAGAAAAACAGCTCAAGCACCTTATTTGGCCGAGAAAGACCACGAACCCAAACCCTGTAAGCAATTGCAGAATGTAGGAAGAGAGAAAAACAACATAAGCACCTTATTTGGCAAAGAAGGACCACAAACCCAAACCATGCAGGCAATTGCTTACTGGAATCCAAACCATGCAGGCAATTGCTGACTGGAGGAAGAAAGAAAAAAGCTCAAGCACATTATTTGGCAGAGGAGGACCACGAACCCAAACCATGCGAGAAATTGTTGACCAGAGGAAGATATAAAAACAACTCAAGCACCATATTTGGTTGAGAAGGACCACGAACTCAAACCATGCAGGCAATTGCTGAGTGGAGGAAGAAAGAAAAACAGCTCAAGCACCTTATTTGGCAGAGAAGGACCACGAACCCAAACCCTGCAGGAATTGCTGACTGGAGGAAGAGAGACAAACTTCTCAAGCACCTTATTTGACAAAGAAGGACCACAAACCCAAACCATGCAAACAATTCCTGACTAGAGGAAGAGAAAAATAGCTCAAGCACCTTATTTGACAGAGAAGGACCACGAACCCAAACCATGCAGACAATTGCTGACTGGAGGAAGAGAGAAAAAAAGCTCAAGCACCTTATTTGGCAGAGAAGGACCACGAACCCAAACTATAAAGGCAATTACTGAGTGGAGTAGGAAAGAAAAACAGCTGAAGCACCTTATTTGGCAAGCAAGGACAACAAACCCAAACCATGCAGGCAATTGCTGAGAACAGGAAGAGAGAAAAATAGCTCAAGCACCTTATTTGACAGAGAAGGACCACGAACCCAAACCATGCAGACAATTGCTGACTGGAGGAAGAGAGAAAAAAAGCTCAAGCACCTTATTTGGCATAGAAGGACCACGAACCCAAACCCTGTAGGTAATTGCTGACTGTAGGAAGAGAGAAAAAAAACATAAGCACCTTATTTGGCAGAGAATGACCACAAACTCAAACCATGCAGGCAATTGATTAGTGGAATCCAAACCATGCAGGCAATTGCTGACTGGAGGAAGAAAGAAAAATAGCTCAAGCACATTATTTGGCAGAGGAGGACCACGAACCCAAACCATGCGGGAAATTGCTAACCAGGGGAACATATAAAAACTACTCAAGCACCATATTTGGTTGAGAAGGACCACGAACCCAAACCAGGTAGGGAATTGCAGAGTGGAGGAAGAAAGAAAAACAGCTCAAGCACCTTATTTGGCAGAGAAGGACCACGAACCCAAACCCTGCAGGCAATTGGTAACCCGAGGAAGATAGAACAACAGCTCAAACACCTTATTTGGTAGAGAAGGACCACAAAGCCAAACCATGCAGGCAATTCCTGGCGGGAAAACAAACCATGCAGGCAATTGCTGACTGGAGGAAGAGAGAAAAATAGCTCAAGCACCTTATTTGGAAGAGAAGGACCACGAACCCAAGCCATGTAGGCAATTGCTGACAGGAGGAAGAGAGAAAACAACTCAAGCACCTTATTTGGCAGAGAAGGACCACAAACCCAAACCAATTGTTATCTGTAACCCAAACCATGTAGGCAATTGCTAACTGGAGGAAGAGAAAAAATAGCTCAAGCACCTTATTTGGCAGAGACGGACCACGAACCCAAACCATGCAGGCAAATAATGACTGGAGGAAGAGAGAAAAATAGCTCAAGCACCTTATTTGGCAAAGAAGGACCACGAACCCAAACCATGCAGGCAATTACTCACTGAAGGATGAGAGAAAAATAGATCAAGCACCTTATTTGGCAGAGAAGGACCACCAAACCAAACCATGCAGACAATTGCTGGCTAGAGGAAGGACCACAAACCCAAACCACGCAGGGAATTGTTGACTGGAAGAGAAGAGAAAAATAGCTCAAGCACCTTATTTGGCAGAGGAGGACCACGAACCGAAACCATGCAGGCAAATGTTGACTGGGGGAAGAGAGAAAAACAGCTTAAGCCCCTTATTTGGCAGGGAAGGACCACAAACCCAAACCAAGCAGGCAATTGCTGAATGGAGGAAGAGGGAAAAACAGCTCAAGCACCTTATTTGGCAGAGAAGGACCACGAACCCAAACTTTACAGGCAATTACTGAGTGGAGGAGGAGAGAAAAACAGCTGAAGCACCTTATTTGGCAAACAAGGACCACAAACCCAATCGATGCTGGCAATTGCTGACTAGAGGAAGAGAGAAAAACAGCTCAAGCACCTTATTTGGCGGAGAAGGACCACGAACCCAAACCATGCAGACAATTGCTGACTGGAGGAAGAGAGAAAAACCGCTCATGCACCTTATTTGGCAGAGAAGGACCACGAACCCAAACCCTGTAGGCAATTGCTGACTGTAGGTACAGAGAAAAACAGTATAAGCACCTTATTTGGCAGAGAAGGACCACAAACCCAAACCTTGTAGGCAATTGCTTAGTGGAATCCAAACCATGCAGGCAATTGCTGACTGGAGGAAGAAAGAAAAACAGCTCAAGCACATTATTTGGCAGAGGAGGACCACGAACCCAAACCATGCGGGAAATTGCTGACCAGAGGAAGATATTAAAACAACTCAAGCACCATATTTGGTTGAGAAGGACCACGAACCCAAACCATGCAGCCAATTGCTGACTGGAGGATGAGAGAAAAATAGCTCAAGCACCTTATTTGGCAGAGAAGGACCACCAAACCAAACCATGCAGACAATTGCTGACAGGAGGAAGAGAGAAAAATAACTCAAGCACCTTATTTGGCAAAGAAGGACCACATACCCAAACCATGTAGGCAATTGCTGACTGCACGAAGAGAGAAAAACCGCTCAAGCACTTTTTTGGCAGAGAAGGACCACAAACCCAAACCATGCAGGCAATTGCTGACTGGAAGCCAAACCGTGCCGGCAATTGCTGACTGGAGGAAGAGAGAAAAACAGCTCAAGCACCTTATTTCGCAGAGAAGGACCACGAACCCAAACCCTGCAGGCAATTGCTGACTGGAGGAAGAGAGAAAAACTTCTCAAGCACCTTATTTGGCAAAGAAGGACCACAAACCCAAACCATGCAGACAATTGCTGACTAGATGAACAGAGAAAAACAGCTCAAGCACCTTATTTGGCAGATAAGGGCCACAAATCTAAACCAATTGCTGACAAGAACCGAAACCATGCAGGTAATTGCTGACTGCACGAAGAGAGAAAAATAGCTCAAGCACCTTATTTGGCAGAGAAGGACCACAAACCCAAACCATGCAGCCAATTGCTTAGTGGAACCCAAACCATTCAGGCAATTGCTGACTGGAGGTAGAGAGAAAAACAGCTCAAGCACCTTATTTGGCAGAGAAGGACCTCGATCCCAAACTATACAAGCAATTACTGAGTGGAGGATGAGAGAAAAACAGCTGAAGCACCTTATTTGGCAAACAAGGACCACAAACCCAAACCTTGCAGGCAATTGCTGACTGGAGGAAGAGAGAAAAAGAGCTCAAGCACCTTATTTGACAGAAAAGGACCACGAACCCAAACCATGCAGTCAATTGCTGACTGGAGGATGAGAGAAAAAGAGCTCAAGCACCTTATTTGGCAGAGAATAACCACCAAACCAAACCATGCAGACAATTGCTGACAGGAGGAAGAGAGAAAAATTGCTCAAGCACCTTATTTGGCAAAGAAGGACCACAAACCCAAACCATGCAGGCAATTGCTGACTGAACGAAGAGAGAAAAACAGCTCAAGCACTTTTTTGGCAGAGAAGGACCACAAACCCAATCCATGCAGGTAATTGCTGACTGGAAGCCAAACCGTGTCGGCAATTGCTGACTGGAGGAAGAGAGAAAAACAGCTCAAGCACCTTATATGGCAGAGAAGGACCACGAACCCAAACCATGCAGGCAATTGGTAACCCGAGGAAGATAGAACAACACCTCAAACACCTTATTTGGTAGAGAAGGACCACAAAGCCAAACCATGCAGGCAATTCCTGGAGGGAAAACAAACCATGCAGGCAATTGCTGACTGGAGGAAGAGAGAAAAATAGCTCAAGCACCTTATTTGGCAGAGAAGAACCACGAACCCAAGCTATGTAGGCAATTGCTGACAGGAGGAAGAGAGAAAACAGCTCAAGCACCTTATTTGGCAGAGAAGGACCACAAACCCAAACCAACTGCTGTCTATAACCCAAACCATGCAGGCAATTGCTAACTGGAGGAAGAGAAAAAACAGCTCAAGCACCTTATTTGGCAGAGACGGACCACGAACCCAAACCATGCAGGCAAATCATGACTGGAGGAAGAGAGAAAAATAGCTCAAGCACCTTATTTGGCAGAGAAGGACCACGAACCCAAACCATGCAGGCAAATAATGACTGGAGGAAGAGAGAAAAATAGCTCAAGCACCATATTTGGCAGAGAAGGACCACGAACCCAAACCATGCAGGCAATTACTCACTGAAGGATGAGAGAAATGTAGATCAAGCACCTTATTTGGCAGAGAAGGACCACCAAACCAAACCATGCAGACAATTGCTGGCTAGAGGAAGGACCACAAACCCAAACCACGCAGGGAATTGTTGACTGGAAGAGAAGAGAAAAATAGCTCAAGCACCTTATTTGGCAGAGGAGGACCACGAACCGAAACAATGCAGGCAAATGTTGACTGGGGGAAGAGAGAAAAACAGCTTAAGCCCCTTATTTGGCAGGGAAGGACCACAAACCCAAACCAAGCAGGCAATTGCTGAATGGAGGAAGAGGGAAAAACAGCTCAAGCACCTTATTTGGCAGAGAAGGACCACGAACCCAAACTTTACAGGCAATTACTGAGTGGAGGCGGAGAGAAAAACAGCTGAAGCACCTTATTTGGCAAACAAGGACCACAAACCCAAACGATGCTGGCAATTGCTGACTAGAGGAAGAGAGAAAAATAGCTCAAGCACCTTATTTGGCAGAGAAGGACCTCGAACCCCAACTATACAAGCAATTACTGAGTGGAGGATGAGAGAAAAACAGCTGAAGCACCTTATTTGGCAAACAAGGACCACAAACCCAAACCTTGCAGGCAATTGCTGACTGGAGGAAGAGAGAAAAAGAGCTCAAGCACCTTATTTGGCAGAAAAGGACCACGAACCCAAACCATGCAGTCAATTGCTGACTGGAGGATGAGAGAAAAAGAGCTCAAGCACCTTATTTGGCAGAGAATAACCACCAAACCAAACCATGCAGACAATTGCTGACAGGAGGAAGAGAGAAAAATTGCTCAAGCACCTTATTTGGCAAAGAAGGACCACAAACCCAAACCATGCAGGCAATTGCTGACTGAACGAAGAGAGAAAAACAGCTCAAGCACTTTTTTGGCAGAGAAGGACCACAAACCCAATCCATGCAGGTAATTGCTGACTGGAAGCCAAACCGTGTCGGCAATTGCTGACTGGAGGAAGAGAGAAAAACAGCTCAAGCACCTTATATGGCAGAGAAGGACCACGAACCCAAACCATGCAGGCAATTGGTAACCCGAGGAAGATAGAACAACACCTCAAACACCTTATTTGGCAAACAAGGACAACAAACCCAAACCATGCAGGCAATTGCTGACTAGAGGAAGAGAGAAAAATAGCTAAAGCACCTTATTTGACAGAGAAGGACCACGAACCCAAACCATGCAGACAATTGCTGACTGGAGGAAGAGAGAAAAAAAGCTCAAGCACCTTATTTGGCATAGAAGGACCACGAACCCAAACCCTGTAGGTAATTGCTGACTGTAGGAAGAGAGAAAAAAAACATAAGCACCTTATTTGGCAGAGAATGACCACAAACTCAAACCATGCAGGCAATTGATTAATGGAATCCAAACCATGCAGGCAATTGCTGACTGGAGGAAGAAAGAAAAACAGCTCAAGCACATTATTTGGCAGGGGAGGACCACGAACCCAAACCATGCGGGAAATTGCTAACCAGGGGAACATATAAAAACTACTCAAGCACCATATTTGGTTGAGAAGGACCACGAACCCAAACCAGGCAGGGAATTGCAGAGTGGAGGAAGAAAGAAAAACAGCTCAAGCACCTTATTTGGCAGAGAAGGACCACGAACCCAAACCCTGCAGGCAATTGGTAACCCGAGGAAGATAGAACAACACCTCAAACACCTTATTTGGTAGAGAAGGACCACAAAGCCAAACCATGCAGGCAATTCCTGGCGGGAAAACAAACCATGCAGGCAATTGCTGACTGGAGGAAGAGAGAAAAATAGCTCAAGCACCTTATTTGGAAGAGAAGGACCACGAACCCAAGCCATGTAGGCAATTGCTGACAGGAGGAAGAGAGAAAACAACTCAAGCACCTTATTTGGCAGAGAAGGACCACAAACCCAAACCAATTGTTATCTGTAACCCAAACCATGTAGGCAATTGCTAACTGGAGGAAGAGAAAAAATAGCTCAAGCACCTTATTTGGCAGAGACGGACCACGAACCCAAACCATGCAGGCAAATAATGACTGGAGGAAGAGAGAAAAATAGCTCAAGTACCTTATTTGGCAAAGAAGGACCACGAACCCAAACCATGCAGGCAATTACTCACTGAAGGATGAGAGAAAAATAGATCAAGCACCTTATTTGGCAGAGAAGGACCACCAAACCAAACCATGCAGACAATTGCTGGCTAGAGGAAGGACCATAAACCCAAACCACGCAGGGAATTGTTGACTGGAAGAGAAGAGAAAAATAGCTCAAGCACCTTATTTGGCAGAGGAGGGTCACGAACCGAAACCATGCAGGCAAATGTTGACTGGGGGAAGAGAGAAAAACAGCTTAAGCCCCTTATTTGGCAGGGAAGGACCACAAACCCAAACCAAGCAGGCAATTGCTGAATGGAGGAAGAGGGAAAAACAGCTCAAGCAACTTATTTGGCAGAGAAGGACCACGAACCCAAACTTTACAGGCAATTACTGAGTGGAGGAGGAGAGAAAAACAGCTGAAGCACCTTATTTGGCAAACAAGGACCACAAACCCAAACGATGCTGGCAATTGCTGACTAGAGGAAGAGAGAAAAACAGCTCAAGCACCTTATTTGGCGGAGAAGGACCACGAACCATAACCATGCAGACAATTGCTGACTGGAGGAAGAGAGAAAAACCGCTCAAGCACCTTATTTGGCAGAGAAGGACCACGAACCCAAACCATGTAGGCAATTGTTGACTGTAGGTACAGAGAAAAACAGCATAAGCACCTTATTTGGCAGAGAAGGACCACAAACCCAAACCATGTAGGCAATTGCTTAGTGGAATCCAAACCATGCAGGCAATTGCTGACTGGAGGAAGAAAGAAAAACAGCTCAAGCAC
Organism: Ilex aquifolium; assembly: GCA_951799425.1. Lineage (NCBI taxonomy): Eukaryota > Viridiplantae > Streptophyta > Magnoliopsida > Aquifoliales > Aquifoliaceae > Ilex > Ilex aquifolium. The sequence continues at coordinate 31,753,383 of OX637391.1, forward strand.
ATTATTTGGCAGAGGAGGACCACAAACCCAAACCATGCGGGAAATTGCTGACCAGAGGAAGATATTAAAACAACTCAAGCACCATATTTGGTTGAGAAGGACCACGAACCCAAACCATGCAGTCAATTGCTGACTGGAGGATGAGAGAGAAATAGCTCAAGCACCTTATTTGGCAGAGAAGGACCACCAAACCAAACCATGCAGACAATTGCTGACAGGAGGAAGAGAGAAAAATAGCTCAAGCACCTTATTTGGCAAAGAAGGACCACAAACCCAAACCATGCAGGCAATTGCTGACTGCACGAAGAGAGAAAAATCGCTCAAGCACTTTTTTGGCAGAGAAGGACCACAAACCCAAACCATGCAGGCAATTGCTGACTGGAAGCCAAACCGTGCCGGCAATTGCTGACTGGAGGAAGAGAGAAAAATAGCTCAAGCACCTTAGTTGGCAGAGAAGGACCACGAACCCAAACCATGCAGGCAATTGGTAACCCGAGGAAGATAGAACAACAGCTCAAACACCTTATTTGGTAGAGAAGGACCACAAAGCCAAACCATGCAGGCAATTGCTTATCCGTTTAAGAGAGAAAAACAACTCAAGCTCCTTATTTGGCAGTGAAGGACCACAAACCCAAACCATGCAGACAATTCCTGGCGGGAACACAAACCATGTAGGCAATTGCTGACTGGAGGAATAGAGAAAAACAACTCAAGCATCTTATTTGGCAGAGAAGGACCACGAACCCAAGCCATGCAGACAATTGCTGACAGGAGGAAGAGAGAAAAACAGCTCAAGCACCATTTGGCAGAGAAGGACCACAAACCCAAACCAATAGCTGTCTGGAACCCAAACCATGCAGACAATTGCTAACTGGAGGAAGAGAGAAAAACAGCTCAAGCACCTTATTTGGCATAGATGGACCACGAACCCAAACCATGCTGGCAAATCATGACTGGAGGAAGAAAGAAAAATAGCTCAAGCACCTTATTTGGCAGAGAAGGACCACGAACCCAAACCATGCAGGCAATTACTCACTGCAGGATGAGAGAAAAATAGCTCAAGCACCTTATTTGTCAGAGAAGGACCACCAAACCAAACCATGCAGACAATTGCTGGCTGGAGGAAGAGAGAAAAACAGCACAAGCACCTTATTTGGCCGAGAAGGACCACGAAACCATACCAGGCAGGCAATTGCTGAGTGGAGTAAAAGAGAAAAATAGCTCAAGCACCTTATTCGGGTGAGAAACACCACGAACCAAAACCATGCAGGCAATTGCTGACTAGAGGAAGAGAGAAAAATTGCTCAAGCACCATATTTGGCAAAGAAGGACCACCAACCCAAACCACGCAGGCAAATGTTGACTAGAAGAGAATAGAAAATAGCTCAAGCACCTTATTTGGCAGAGGAGGACCACGAACCCAAACCATGCAGGCAATTACTCACTGAAGGATGAGAGAAAAATAGCTCAAGCACCTTATTTGCCAGAGAAGGACTACCAAACCAAACCATGCAGACAATTGCTGGCTGGAGGAAGAGAGAAAAATAGCACAAGCACCTTATTTGGCCGAGAAGGACCACGAAACCATACCAGGCAAGCAATTGTTGAGTGGAGTAAGAGAGAAAAATAGCTCAAGCACCTTATTCGGGAGAGAAACACCACGAACCAAAACCATGCAGGCAATTGCTGACTAGAGGAAGAGAGAAAAATTGCTCAAGCACCATATTTGGCAAAGAAGGACCACCAACCCAAACCACGCAGGCAAATGTTGACTAGAAGAGAATAGAAAATAGCTCAAGCACCTTATTTGGCAGAGGAGGACCACGAACCCAAACCATGCAGGCAATTACTCACTGAAGGATGAGAGAAAAATAGCTCAAGCACCTTATTTGCCAGAGAAGGACCACCAAACCAAACCATGCAGACAATTGCTGGCTGGAGGAAGAGAGAAAAATAGCACAAGCACCTTATTTGGCCGAGAAGGACCACGAAACCATACCAGGCAGGCATTTGTTGAGTGGAGTAAGAGAGAAAAATAGCTCAAGCACCTTATTCGGGAGAGAAACACCACGAACCAAAACCATGCAGGCAATTGCTGACTAGAGGAAGAGAGAAAAATTGCTCAAGCACCATATTTGGCAAAGAAGGACCACCAACCCAAACCACGCAGACAATTGTTAACTAGAAGAGAATAGAAAATAGCTCAAGCACCTTATTTGGCAGAGGAGGACCACGAACCCAAACCATGCAGAAAATTGCTGACTGGAGGAAGGGAGAAAAACAGCTCAAGCCCCTTATTTGGCAGGGAAGGACCACAAACCCAAACCAAGCAGGCAATTGCTGACCGGAGGAAGAGGGAAAAATAACTCAAGCACCTTATTTGGCAGAGAAGGACCATGAACCCAAACCATACAGGCAATTACTGAGTGGAGGAGGAGAGAAAAACAGCTGAGGCACCTTATTTGGCAAACAAGGACCACAAACCGAAACCATGCAGGCAATTGCTGACTGGAGGAAGAGAGAAAAACTTCTCAAGCACCTTATTTGGCAAAGATGGACCACAAACCCAAACCATGTAGGCAATTACTCACTGAAGTAAGAGAGAAAAATAGCTCAAGCACCTTATTTGGGAGAGAAGGACCACGAACCAAAACCATGCAGACAATTGTTGACTAGAGGAAAAGAGAAAAATAGCTCAAGCACCTTATTTGGCAAAGAAGGACCACCAACCCAAACCATGCAGGCAATTGCTGACTAGAGGGAGAGAGAAAAACAGGTCAAGCACTATATTTGGCAGAGAAGGACCACGAACCCAAACTATGCAGACAATTGCTGACTGGAGGAAGAGAGAACAATAGCTCAAACACCTTATTTGGTAGAGAAGGACCACGTACCCAAACCATGCAGACAATTGTTGACTAGAGGAAGAGAGAAAAATAACTTAAGCACCTTATTTGGCAGTGAAGGACTACAAACCCAAACCATTCAGGCAATTGCTGACAGGAACACAAACCATGCAGGCAATTACTGACTGGAGGAAGAGAGAAAAATAACTCAAGCAACTTATTTGGCAGAGATGGACCCCGAACCCAAACCATGCAGGCAATTGCTGACTGGAGGAAGAGAGAAAAACAGCTCAAGCACCTTATTTGGCAGAGAAGGACCACGAACCCAAACCATGCAGGCAATTGCTGACTGGAGGACAAGAGAAAAATGGCTCAAGCACCTTATTCGGCAGAGAAGGACCACCAAACCAAACCATGCAGACAACTGCTGACTGGAGGAAGAGAGAATAAAATCTGAATCACCCTATTTGGCAAAGAAGGACCACAAACCCAAAACTTACAGACAATTGCTGACTGCATGAAGAGAGAAAAACAGCTCAAGCACTTTTTTGGCAGAGAAGGACCACAAACCCAAACCATGCAGGCAATTGCTGACTGGAACCCAAACCCTGTCGGTAATTTTTGACTGGAGAAAGAGAGAAAAACAGCTCAAGCACCTTATTTGGCAGAGGAGGACCACGAACCCAAACCATACAGGCAATTGCTGACTGGAGGAAGAGAGAAAAACAGCTCAAGCACCTTACTTGGCAGATAAGGACCACAAACCCAAACCATGAAGGCAATTAATGACTGGAGGAAAAGGGAAAAACAGCTAAAGCACCTTATTCGGTAGAGAAGGACCATAAACCCAAATCAATTGCTGACTGGAACCCAAACCATGCAGGCAATTGCTAACATGAGGAAGAGAGAAAAACAGTTCAAACACCTTATTTGGCAGAGAAGGACCACGAACCCAAACCATGCAGGCAAATGCTGAATGGAGGAAGAGAGAAAAATAGCTCAAGCACCTTATTTGGCAGAGAAGGACCACGAACCCAAACCAAGCAGTCAATTACTGACTGAAGGATCAGAGAAAAATACCTCAAGCACCTTATTTGGCAGAGAAGGACCACCAAACCAAAACATGCAGACAATTGCTGGCGGGAGGAAGAGGGAAAAAAATAGCTCAAGCCCCTTATTCAGGAGGGAAAGACCACAAACCCAAACCATGCAGACAATTGCTGACTGGTGAAGGAGAGAAAAACAGCTCAAGCACCTTATTTGGCGGAGAAGGACCATGAACCCAAACCATGCAGACAATTGCTGACTGGAGGAAGAGAGAAAAACAGCTCAATCACCATCTTTGGCAGAGAAGGACCACGAACCCAAACCCTGTAGGCAATTGCTGACTGGAGGAAGAGAGAAAAACAGCATAAGCACCTTATTTGGCAGAGAAGGACCACAAACCCAAACCATGCATGCAATTGCTGACAAGAGGATGAGAGAAAAACTGGTCAAGCACCATATTTGGCAGAGAAGGACCACAAACCCAAACCAATTGCTGACTGGAACCCAAACCATGCAGGCAATTGCTGACTACACGAAGAGAGAAAAACAGCTAAAGCACCTTATTTGGCAGAGAAGGACCACAAACCCAAACCAATTGCTGACTGGAACCAAAACCATGCAGGCAATTGCTAACAAGAGGAATAGAGAAAAACAGCTCAAGCACTTTATTTGGCAGAGAAGGACCACGAACACAAACCATGCAGGCAAATGCTGACTAGTGGAAGAGAGAAAAATAGCTCAAGCACCTTATTTGGCAGAGAAGGACCACGAACCCAAACCAAGCAGGCAATTACTGACTGAAGGATGAGAGAAAAATAGCTCATGCACCTTATTTGGCAGAGAAGGACCACCAAACCAAACCATGCAGACAATTGCTGGCTGGAGGGAGAGGGAAAAATAGCTCAAGCCCCTTATTTTGGGAGGGAAAGACCACAAACCAAAACCGTGCAGGCAATTGCTGATTGGTGGAGGAGAGGAAAACAGCTCAAGCACCTTATTTGGCGGAGAAGGACCACGAACCCAAACCATGCAGACAATTGCTGACTGGAACCCAAACCACCATATTTGGCAGAGAAGGAACACAAACCCAAACCAATTGCTGACTGGAACCCAAACCATGCAAGCAATTGCTGACTGCACAAAGAGAGAAAAACAGCTCAAGCACCGTATTTGGCAGAGAAGGACCACAAACCCAAACCATAAAGGCAATTGCTGATTGGAACCCACACCGTGCCGGCAATTGCTGACTGAAGAAATAGAAGAAAACAGTTCAAGCACCTTATTTGGCAAAGAAGGACCACGAACCCAAACCATGCAGGCAATTGCTGACTGGAGGAAGAGAGAACAACAGCTCAAACACCTTAGTTGGTAGAGAAGGACCACTTACTCAAACCATGCAGACAATTGCTGACTGGAGGAAGAGAGAAAAACAACTCAAGCACCTTATTTGGCAGTGAAGGACAACAAACCCAAACCATGAAGGCAATTGCTGACTGGAACACAAACCATGAAGGCAATTGCTGACTGGAGGAAGAGAGAAAAACAACTCGAGCAACTTATTTGGCAGAGAAGGACCCCGAACCCAAACCATGCAGGAAATTGCTGCCTGGAGGATGAGAGAAAAACAGTTTAAGCACCTTACTTGGCAGAGAAAGACCACGAACCCAAGCCATGCAGGCAATTGCTGACTGGAGGAAGGGAGAAAAACAACACAAGAACCTTATTTGGCAGTGAAGGACCACCAAACCAAACCATGCAGACAATTGCTGATTGGAGGAAGAGAGAAAAACAGCTCAAGCACCTTATTTGGCAAAAAAGGACCACGAACCCAAACCATGTAGGCAATTGCTGACTGCACGAAGAGAGAAAAACAGCTCAAGCACTTTTTTGGCAGAGAAAGAACACAAACCCAAACCATGCAGGCAATTGCTGACTGGAGGATGAGAGAAAAATAGCTCAAGCACCTTATTCGGCAGAGAAAGACCACCAAACCAAAGCATGCAGACAATTGCTGAGTAGAGGAAGAGAGAAAAATAGCTCAAGCACCTTATTTGGCTAAGAAGGACCACCAACCCTAACCACGTAGGCAATTGTTGACTGGAAGAGAAGAGAAAAATAGCTCAAGCACCTTTGTGGCAGAGAAGGACCACAAACCCAAACAATGCAGGCAATTGTTGACTGGAACCCAAACCGTACCGGCAATTGCTGACTGGAGAAAGAGAGAAAAACTGCTCAAGCACCTTATTTGGCAAAGAAGGACCACGAACCCAAACCGTGCAGGGAATTGGTGATCGGAGGAAGATAGAACAACAGCTCAAACACCTTATTTGGTAGAGAAGGACCACGAAAACAAACCATGCAGGCAATTGTTAACTGGTGGAAGAGAGAAAAACAACTCAAGCTCCTTATTTGGCAGTGAATGACCACAAACCCAAACCATGCAGGCAATTCCTGAAGGGAACACAAACCATGCAGGCAATTGCTGACTGAAGGAAAAGAGAAAAACAGCACAAGCACCTTATTTGGCAGAGAATGACCACAAACCCAAACCATGAAGGCATCTAATGACTGGAGGAAGAGGGAAAAACAGCTCAAGCACCTTATTTGGCAGAGAAGGACCACAAACCCAAACCAATTGCTGACTGGAACACAAACCATGCAGGCAATTGCTAACTGGAGGAAGATTGAAAAACAGCTCAAGCACCTTATTTGGCAGAGAAGGACCACGAACCCAAACCATGCTGGCAAATGCTGACTGGAGGAAGAGAGAAAAATAGATCAAGCACCTTATTTCGCAGAGAATGACCACGAACCCAAACCATGCAGGCAATTACTGACTGAAGGATGAGAGAAAAATACCTCAACCACCTTATTTGGCAGAGAAGGACCACCAAACCAAACCATCCAAACAATTGCTGGCTGGAGGAAGACAGAAAAACAGCTCAAGCCCCTTATTTGGTAGGGAAGGACCACAAATCCAAACCATGCAGACAATTACTGACTGGAGGAAGAGAGAAAAACAGCTCAAGCACCTTATTTGGCAGATAAGGACCACGAACCAAAACCATGCAGACAATTGCTGAGTAGAGGAAGAGAGAAAAATAGCTCAAGCACCTTATTTGGCTAAGAAGGACCACTAACCCTAACCACGCAAGCAATTGTTGACTGGAAGAGAAGAGAAAAATAGCTCAAGCACCTTATTTGGTAGAGGAGGACCACGAACCCAAACCATGCAGGCAATTGCTGACTGGAGGAAGAAAGAAAAAAACGCTCAAGCACCTTATTTGGCAGAGAAGGACCACGAACCCAAACCATGCAGACAATTGCTGACTGTAAGAATAGAGAAAAACAGCTCAAACACCTTATTTGGCAGAGAAGGACCACGAACCCAAACCCTGTAGGCAATTGCTGACTCGAGGAAGAGAGAAAAACAGCTCAAGCACCTTATTTGGCAGAGAAGGACCACCAACCAAAACCATGCAGACAATTGCTGACTAGAGGAAGAGAGAAAAACAGGTCAAGCACCATATTTGGCAGAGAAGGACCACAAACCCAAACCAATTACTGACTAGAACCCAAACCATGAAGGCAATTCCTGACTCCACGAAGAGAGAAAAACAGCTCAAGCACCTTATTTGGCACAGAAGGACCACAAACCCAAACCATGCAGGCAATTGCTGACTGGAACTCAAACCGTGCCGGCAATTGCTGACTGGAGAAAGAGAGGAAAACAACTCAAGCACCTTATTTGGCAGAGAAGGACCACGAACCCAAACCATGCAGGCAATTGCTGACTGGAGGAAGAGAGAACAACAACTCAAACACCTTATTTGGTAGAGAAGGACCACGTACCCAAACCATGCAGACAATTGCTGACTGGAGGAAGGGAGAAAAACAACACAAGCACCTTATTTGGCAGTGAAGGACTACAAATCCAAACCATTCAGGCAATTGATGACTGTAACACAAACCATGAAGGCAATTGATGACTGGAGGAAGAGAGAAAAACAACTCGAGCAACTTATTTGGCAGAGAAGGACCCCGAACCCAAACCATGCAGGCAATTGCTGACTGGAGGAAGAGACAAAAACAGTTGAAGCACCGTATTTGGCAGAGATGGACCACGAACCCAAACCATGCAGGCAATTGCTGACTGGAGGATGAGAGAAAAATAGCTCAAGCACCTTATTTGGCAGAGAATGACCACCAAACCAAACCATGCAGACAATTGCTGACTCGAGGAAGAGAGAAAAATAGCTCAAGCACCTTATTTGGCAAAGAAGGACCACAAACCCAAACCATGCAGGCAATTGCTGACTCCACGAAGAGAGAAAAACAGCTCAAGCAATTTTTTGGCAGAGAAGGACCACAAACCCAGACCATGCAGGCAATTGCTGACTGGAGAAAAAGTGAAAAACAGCTAAGGCACCTTATTAGGCAAAAGAAGGACCACAAACCCAACCATGCAGGCAATTGCTGACTCCACGAAGAGAGAAAAACAGCTCAAGCACTTTTTTGGCAGAGAAGGTCCACAAACCCAAACCATGCAGGCAATTGCTGACTGGAACCCAAACCGTGCAGACAATTGCTGACTGGAGAAAAAGAGAAAAATAGCTCAACCACCTTATTTGGCAAAGAAGGACCACGAACCCAAACCATACAGGCAATTGGTGACCGGAGGAAGACAGAACAACAGCTCAAACACCTTATTTGGTAGAAAAGGACCACGAACCCAAACCATGCAGGCAATTACTGACTGATGGAAGAGAGAAAAACAACTCAAGCTCCTTATTTGGCAGTGAAGGACCACAAACCCAAACCATGCAGGCAATTCCTGACGGGAACACATACCATGCAGGCAATTGCTGACTGGAGGAAGAGAGAAAAACAGCTTAAACACCTTATTTGGCAGAGAAGGACCACAAACCCAAACCAATTGCTAACTGCAACCCAAACCATGAAGGCAATTCCTGACTACTCGTATATAGAAAAACAGCTCAAGCACCTTATTTGGCAGAGAAGGACCACATACCCAAACCATGCAGGCAATTGCTGACTGGAACTCAAACCGTGCCGGCAATTGCTGACTGGAGAAAGAGAGGAAAACAGCTCAAGCACCTTATTTGGCAGAAAAGGACCACGAACCCAAACCATGCAGGCCATTGCTAACTGGAGGAAGAGAGAACAACAACTCAAACACCTTATTTGGTAGAGAAGAACCACGAACCCAAACCATGCAAGCAATTGCTGACTGGTGGAAGAGAGAAAAATAACTCAAGCTCCTTATTTAGCAGTGAAGGACCACAAACCCAAACCATGCAGGCAATTCCTGACGGGAACACAAACCACGCAGGCAATTGCTGACTGGAGGAAGAGAGAAAAACAGCTCAAACACCTTATTTGGTAGAGAAGGATCATAAACCCAAACCAATTGCTAACTGGAACCCAAACCATGAAGGCAATTCCTGACTACTTGTAGAGAGAAAAACAGCTCAAGCACCTTATTTGGCACAGAAGGACCACATACCCAAACCATGCATGCAATTGCTGACTGGAACTCAAACCGTGCCGGCAATTGCTGACTGGAGAAAGAGAGAAAAACAGCTCAAGCACCTTATTTGGCAGAGAAGGACCACGAACCCAATCCACGCAGGCAAATGCTGATTGGAGGAAGAGAGAAAAATAGCTCAAGCACCTTATTTGTCAGAGAAGGACCACGAACTCAAACCAAGCAGTCAATTACTGACTGAAGGATGAGAGAAATATAGCTCAAGCACCTTATTTGGCAGAGAATGACCACCAAACCAAACCATGCAGACAATTGCTAGCTGGAGGAAGAGGGAAAAATAGCTCAAGCCCCTTATTCGGGAGGGAAAGGCCACAAACCCAAACCATGCAGGCAATTGCTGACTGGTGGAGGAGAGAAAAATAGCTCAAGCACCTTATTTGGCGGAGAAGGACCACGAACCCAAACCATGCAGACAATTGCTGACCGGAGGAAGAGAGAAAAACAGCTCAAGCACCTTCTTTGGCAGAGAAGGACCACGAACCCAAACCCTGTAGGCAATAGCTGACTGGAGGAAGAGAAAAAAACAGCACAAGCACCTTATTTGGCAGAGAAGGACCACAAACCCAAACCATGCAGACAATTGCTGACAAGAGGAAGAGAGAAAAATTGGTCAAGCACCATATTTGGCAGAGAAGGACCACAAACCCAAACCAATTGCTGACTGGAACCCAAACCATGTAGGCAATTGCTAACAAGAGGAAGAGAGAAAAACAGCTCAAGCAACTTATTTGGCAGAGAAGGACCACGAACACAAACCATGCAGGCAAATGCTGACTGGAGGAAGAGAGAAAAATAGCTCAAGCACCTTATTTGGCAGAGAAGGACCACGAACCCAAACCAAGCAGGCGATTACTGACTGAAGGATGAGAGAAAAATAGCTCAAGCACCTTATTTGGCAGAGAAGGACCACCAAACCAAACGATGCAGACAATTGCTGGCTGGAGGAAGAGGGAAAAATAGCTCAAGCCCCTTATTCGGGAGGGAAAGGCCACAAACCCAAACCATGCAGGCAATTGCTGACTGGTGGAGGAGAGAAAAACAGCTCAAGCACCTTATTTGGCGGAGAAGGACCACGAACCCAAACCATGCAGACAATTGCTGACTGGAGGAAGAGAGAAAAACAGCTCAAGCACCTTCTTTGGCAGAGAAGGACCACGAACCCAAACCCTGTAGGCAATTGCTGACTGGAGGAAGAGAGAAAAACAGCACAAGCACCTTATTTGGCAGAGAAGGACCACAAACCCAAACCATGCAGACAATTGCTGACAAGAGGAAGAGAGAAAAATTGGTCAAGCACCATATTTGGCAGAGAAGGACCACAAACCCAAACCAATTGCTGACTGGAACCCAAACCATGTAGGCAATTGCTAACAAGAGGAAGAGAGAAAACAGCTCAAGCAACTTATTTGGCAGAGAAGGACAACGAACACAAACCATGCAGGCAAATGCTGACTGGAGGAAGAGAGAAAAATAGTTCAAGCACCTTATTTGGCAGAGAAGGACCACGAACCCAAACCAAGCAGGCGATTACTGACTGAAGGATGAGAGAAAAATAGCTCAAGCACCTTATTTGGCAGATAAGGACCACCAAACCAAACCATGCAGACAATTGCTGGCTGGAGGAAGAGGGAAAAATAGCTCAAGCCCCTTATTCGGGAGGGAAAGGCCACAAACCCAAACCATGCAGGCAATTGCTGACTGGTGGAGGAGAGAAAAACAGCTCAAGCACCTTATTTGGCGGAGAAGGACCACGAACCCAAACCATGGAGACAATTGCTGACTGGAGGAAGAGCGAAAAAAAGCTCAAGCACCTTCTTTGGCAGAGAAGGACCACGAACCCAAACCCTGTAGGCAATTGCTGACTGGAGGAAGAGAGAAAAACAGCACAAGCACCTTATTTGGCAGAGAAGGACCACAAACCCAAACCATGCAGGCAATTGCTGACAAGAGGAAGAGAGAAAAACTGGTCAAGCACCATATTTGGCAGAGAAGGACCACAAACCCAAACCAATTGCTGACTGGAACCCAAACCATGTAGGCAATTGCTAACAAGAGGAAGAGAGAAAAACAGCTCAAGCAACTTATTTGGCAGAGAAGGACCACGAACACAAACCATGCAGGCAAATGCTAACTGGAGGAAGAGAGAAAAATAGCTCAAGCACCTTATTTGGCAGAGAAGGACCACAAACCCAAACCATGCAGGCAATTGCTGACAAGAGGAAGAGAGAAAAACTGGTCAAGCACCATATTCGGCAGAGAAGGAACACAAACCCAAACCAATTGCTGACTGGAACCCAAACCATGCAGGCAATTGCTGACTGCACAAAGAGAGAAAAACAGCTCAAGCACCGTATTTGGCAGAGAAGGACCACAAACCCAAACCATAAAGGCAATTGCTGATTGGAACCCACACCGTGCCGGCAATTGCTGACTGGCGAAAGAGAAGAAAATAGCTCAAGCACCTTATTTGGCAGAGAAGGACCACGAACCCAAACCTTGCAGGCAATTGCTGTCTGGAGGAAGAGAGAACAACAGCTCAAACACCTTATTTGGTAGAGAAGGACCACTTACCCAAACCATGCAGACAATTGCTGACTGGAGGAAGAGAGAAAAACAACTCAAGCACCTTATTTGACAGTGAAGGACCACGAACCCAAACCCTGTAGGCAATTGCTGACTGGAGGAAGAGAGAAAAACAGCACAAGCACCTTATTTGGCAGAGAAGGACCACAAACCCAAACCATGCAGGCAATTGCTGACAAGAGGAAGAGAGAAAAACTGGTCAAACACCATATTTGGCAGAGAAGGACCACAAACCCAAACCAATTGCTGACTGGAACCCAAACCATGTAGGCAATTGCTAACAAGAGGAAGAGAGAAAAACAGCTCAAGCAACTTATTTGGCAGAGAAGGACCACGAACACAAACCATGCAGGCAAATGCTAACTGGAGGAAGAGAGAAAAATAGCTCAAGCACCTTATTTGGCAGAGAAGGACCACAAACCCAAACCATGCAGGCAATTGCTGACAAGAGGAAGAGAGAAAAACTGGTCAAGCACCATATTCGGCAGAGAAGGAACACAAACCCAAACCAATTGCTGACTGGAACCCAAACCATGCAGGCAATTGCTGACTGCACAAAGAGAGAAAAACAGCTCAAGCACCGTATTTGGCAGAGAAGGACCACAAACCCAAACCATAAAGGCAATTGCTGATTGGAACCCACACCGTGCCGGCAATTGCTGACTGGCGAAAGAGAAGAAAATAGCTCAAGCACCTTATTTGGCAGAGAAGGACCACGAACCCAAACCTTGCAGGCAATTGCTGTCTGGAGGAAGAGAGAACAACAGCTCAAACACCTTATTTGGTAGAGAAGGACCACTTACCCAAACCATGCAGACAATTGCTGACTGGAGGAAGAGAGAAAAACAACTCAAGCACCTTATTTGACAGTGAAGGACAACAAACCCAAACCATGAAGGCAATTGCTAACTGGAACACAAACCATGAAGGCAATTGCTGACTGGAGGATGAGAGAAAAATAACTCGAGCAACTTATCTGGCAGAGAAGGACCCCGAACCCAAACCATGCCGGAAATTGCTGACTGGAGGATGAGAGAAAAAAAATTTAAGCACCTTACTTGGCAGAGAAAGACCACGAACCCAAACCATGCAGGCAATTGCTGACTGGAGGAAGGGAGAAAAACAACACAAGCACCTTATTTGGCAGTGAAGGACCACCAAACCAAACCATGCAGACAATTGCTGACTGGAGGAAGAGAGAAAAACAGCTCAAGCACCTTATTTGGCAAAAAAGGACCACGAACCCAAACCATGTAGGCAATTGCTGACTGCACGAAGAGAGAAAAACAGCTCAAGCACTTTTTTGGCAGAGAAAGACCACAAACCCAAACCATGCAGGCAATTGCTGACTGGAGGATGAGAGAAAAATAGTTCAAGCACCTTATTTGGCAGAGAAAGACCACCAAAACAAACCATGCAGACAATTGCTGAGTAGAGGAAGAGAGAAAAATAGCTCAAGCACCTTATTTGGCTAAGAAGGACCACCAACCCTAACCACGTAGGCAATTGTTGACTGGAAGAGAAGAGAAAAATAGCTCAAGCACCTTTGTGGCAGAGAAGGACCACAAACCCAAACAATGCAGGCAATTGTTGACTGGAACCCAAACCGTACCGGCAATTGCTGACTGGAGAAAGAGAGAAAAACTGCTCAAGCACCTTATTTGGCAAAGAAGGACCACGAACCCAAACCGTGCAGGGAATTGGTGATCGGAGGAAGATAGTACAACAGCTCAAACACCCTATTTTGTAGAAAAGGACCACGAAAACAAACCATGCAGGCAATTGTTGACTGGTGGAAGAGAGAAAAACAACTCAAGCTCCTTATTTGGCAGTGAAGGACCACAAACCCAAACCATACAGGCAATTCCTGAAAGGAACACAAACCATGCAGGCAATTGCTGACTGAAGGAAAAGAGAAAAACAGCTCAAGCACCTTATTTGGCAGAGAAGGACCACAAACCCAAACCATGAAGGCATCTAATGACTGGAGGAAGAGGGAAAAACAGCTCAAGCACCTTATTTTGCAGAGAAGGACCACAAACCCAAACCAATTGCTGACTGGAACGCAAACCATGCAGGCAATTGCTAACTGGAGGAAGATTGAAAAACAGCTCAAGCACCTTATTTGGCAGAGAAGGACCACGAACCCAAACCATGCTGGCAAATGCTGACTGGAGGAAGAGAGAAAAATAGATCAAGCACCTTATTTCGCAGAGAAGGACCACGAACCCAAGCCATGCAGCCAATTACTGACTGAAGGATGAGAGAAAAATAGCTCAACCACCTTATTTGGCAGAGAAGGACCACCAAACCAAACCATCCAAACAATTGCTGGCTGGAGGAAGAGAGAAAAACAGCTCAAGCCCCTTATTTGGTAGGGAAGGACCACAAATCCAAACCATGCAGGCAATTACTGACTGGAGGAAGAGAGAAAAACAGCTCAAGCACCTTATTTGGTAGAGAAGAACCACGAACCAAAACCATGCAGACAATTTCTGAGTAGAGGAAGAGAGAAAAATAGATCAAGCACCTTATTTGGCTAATAAGGACCACCAACCCAAACCACGCAGGTAATTGTTGACTGGAAGAGAAGAGAAAAATAGCTCTAGCACCTTATTTGGTAGAGGAGGACCACGAACCCAAACCATGCAGGCAATTGCTGACTGGAGGAAGAGAGAAAAAAACGCTCAAGCACCTTATTTGGCAGAGAAGGACCACGAACCCAAACCATGCAGACAATTGCTGACTGTAAGAATAGAGAAAAATAGCTCAAGCACCTTATTTGGCAGAGAAGGACCACGAACCCAAACCCTGTAGGCAATTGCTGACTCGAGGAAGAGAGAAAAACAGCTCAAGCACCTTATTTGGCAGAGAAGGACCACCAACTCAAACCATGCAGGCAATTGCTAACTAGAGGTAGAGAGAAAAACTGGTCAAGCACCATATTTGACAGAGAAGGACCACAAACCCAAACCAATTGCTGACTAGAACCCAAACCATGAAGGCAATTCCTGACTGCACGAAGAGAGAAAAACAGCTCAAGCACCTTATTTCGCACAGAAGGACCACAAACCCAAACCATTCAGGCAATTGCTGACTGGAACTCAAACCGTGCCGGCAATTGCTGACTGGAGAAAGTGAGGAAAACAGCTCAAGCACCTTATTTGGCAGAGAAGGACCACGAACCCAAACCAAGCAGGCAATTGCTGACTGGAAGAAGAGAGAACAACAACTCAAGCACCTTATTTGGTAGAGAAGGACCACGTACCCAAACCATGCAGACAATTGCTGACTGGAGGAAGGGAGAAAAACAACACAAGCACTTTATTTGGCAGTGAAGGACTACAAACCCAAACCATTCAGGCAATTGATGACTGGAACACAAACCATGAAGGCAATTGCTGACTGGAGGAAGAGAGAGAAACAGCTGAAGCACCGTATTTGGCAGAGATGGATCACGAACCCAAACCATGCAGGCAATTGCTGACTGGAGGATGAGAGAAAAATAGCTCAAGCACCTTATTTGGCAGAGAAGGACCACCAAACCAAACCATGCAGACAATTGCTGACTGGAGGAAGAGAGAAAAACAACTCAAGCACCATATTTGGCAAAGAAGGACCACAAACCCAATCCATGCAGGCAATTGCTGACTCCACGAAGAGAGAAAAACAGCTCAAGCAATTTTTTGGCAGAGAAGGACCACAAACCCAGACCATGCAGGCAATTGCTGACTGGAAAAAAAAAAGAAAAACAGCTCAAGCACCTTATTTGGCAAAGAAGGACCACAAACCCAACCATGCAGGCAATTGCTGACTCCACGAAGAGAAAAAAATAGCTCAAGCACTTTTTTGGCAGTGAAGGTCCACAAACCCAAACCATGCAGGCAATTGCTGACTGGAAGCCAAACCGTGCCGACAATTGCTGACTGGAGAAAGAGAGAAAAATAGCTCAAGCACCTTATTTGGCAAAGAAGGACCACGAACCCAAACCATACAGGCAATTGGTGACCGGAGGAAGATAGAACAACAGCTCAAACACCTTATTTGGTAGAGAAGGACCACGAACCCAAACCATGCAGGCAATTGCTGACTGGTGGAAGAGAGAAAAACAACTCAAGCTCCTTATTTGGCAGTGAAGGACCGCAAACCCAAACCATGCAGGCAATTCCTGACGGGAACACAAACCATGCAGGCAATTGCTGACTGGAGGAAGAGAGAAAAACAGCTCAAACACCTTATTTGGAAGAGAAGGACCACAAACCCAAACCAATTGCTAACTGCAACCCAAACCATGAAGGCAATTCCTGACTACTCGTAGAGAGAAAAACAGCTCAAGCACCTTATTTGGCAGAGAAGGACCACATACCCAAACCATGCAGGCAATTACTGACTGGAACTCAAACCGTGCCGGCAATTGCTGACTGGAGAAAGAGAGGAAAACAGCTCAAGCACCTTATTTGGCAGAGAAGGACCACGGACCCAAACCATGCAGACAATTGCTGACTAGAGGAAGAGAGAACAACAGCTCAAACACCTTATTTGGTATAGAAGGACCACGAACCCAAACCATGCAGGCAATTGCTGACTGGTGGAAGAAAGAACAACAACTCAAACACCTTATTTGGTAGAGAAGGACCACGTACCGAAACCATGCAGACAATTGCTGACTGGAGGAAGGGAGAAAAACAACACAAGCACCTTATTTGGCAGTGAAGGACTACAAACCCAAACCATTCTGGCAATTGATGACTGGAACAAAAACCATGAAGGCAATTGCTGACTGGAGGAAGAGAGAAAAATAACTCGAGCAACTTATTTGGCAGAGAGGGACCCCGAACCCAAACCATGCAAGCAATTGCTGACTGGAGGAAGAGAGAAAAATAGCTGAAGCACCGTATTTGGCAGAGATGGACCACGAACCCAAACCATGCAGGCAATTGCTGACTGGAGGATGAGAGAAAAATAGCTCAAGCACCTTATTTGGCAGAAAAGGACCACCAAACCAAACCATGCAGACAATTGCTGACTGGAGGAAGAGAGAAAAATAGCTCAAGCACCTTATTTGGCAAAGAAGGACCACAAACCCAAACCATGCAGGCAATTGCTGACTCCACGAAGAGAGAAAAACAGCTCAAGCAATTTTTTGGCAGAGAAGGACCACAAACCCAGACCATGCAGGCAATTGCTGACTGGAGAAAAAGAGAAAAACAGCTCAAGCACTTTATTTGGCAAAGAAGAACCACAAACCCAAACCATGCAGGCAATTGCTGACTCCACGAAGAGAGAAAAATAGCTCAAGCACTTTTTTGGCAGAGAAGGTCCACAAACCCAAACCATGCAGGCAATTGCTGACTAGAGAAAGAGAGAAAAATAGCTCAAGCACCTTATTTGGCAGAGAAGGACCACGAACCCAAACCATGCAGCCAATTGCTGACTGGAAGAAGAGAGAACAACAGCTCAAACACCTTATTTGGTAGAGAAGGACCACGAACCCAAACCATGCAGGCAATTGCTGACTAGTGGAAGAGAGAAAAACAACTCAAGCTCCTTATTTAGCAGTGAAGGACCACAAAGCTAAACCATGCAGGCAATTCCTGACGGGAACACAAACCATGCAGGCAATTGCTGACTGGAGGAAGAGAGAAAAACAGCTCAAACACCTTATTTGGCAGAGAAGGACCACAAACCCAAACCAATTGCTAACTGGAACCCAAACCATGAAGGCAATTCCTGACTACTCGTAGAGAGAACAACAGCTCAAGCACCTTATTTGGCAGAGAAGGACCACATACCCAAACCATGCAGGCAATTGCTGACTTGAACTCAAACCGTGCCGGCAATTGCTGATTGGAGAAAGAGAGGAAAACAGCTCAAGCACCTTATTTGGCAGAGAAGGACCACGAACCCAAACCATGCAGGCAATTGCTGACTGGAGGAAGAGAGAACAACAGCTCAAACACCTTATTTGGTAGAGAAGGACCACGAACCCAAACCATGCAGGCAATTACTGACTGGTGGAATAGAGAAAAACAACTCAAGCTCCTTATTTCGCAGTGAAGGACCACAAACCCAAACCATGCAGGCAATTCCTGACGGGAACACAAACCATGCAGGCAATTGCTGACTGGAGGAAGAGAGAAAAACAGCTCAAACACCTTATTTGGCAGAGAAGGACCACAAACCCAAACCAATTGCTAACTGGAACCCAAACCATGAAGGCAATTCCTGACTACTCGTAGAGAGAAAAACAGTTCAAGCACCTTATTTGGCAGAGAAGGACCACATACCCAAACCATGCAGGCAATTGCTGACTGGAACTCAAACCGTGCCGGCAATTGCTGACTGGAGAAAGAGACAAAAACAGCTCAAGCACCTTATTTGGCAGAGAAGGACAACGAACCCAAACCGTGCAGGCAAATACTGACTGGAGGAAGAGAGAAAAATAGCTCAAGCACCTTATTTGGCAGAGATGGACCACGAACCCAAACCAAGCAGTCAATTACTACCTGAAGGATGAGAGAAAAATAGCTGAAGCACCTTATTTGGCAGAGAAGGACCACCAAACCAAACCATGCAGACAATTGCTGGCTGGAGGAAGAGGGAAAAATAGCTCAAGCCCCTTATTCGGGAGGGAAAGACCACAAACCCAAACCATGTAGGCAATTGCTGACTGATGGAGAGAAAAATAGCTCAAGCACCTTATTTGGCGGAGAAGGACCACGAACCCAAACCATGCAGACAATTGCTGACTGGAGGAAGAGAGAAAAACAGCTCAAGCACCTTCTTTGCCAGAGAAGGACCACGAACCCAAGCCCTGTAGGCAATTGCTGACTGGAGGAAGAGAGAAAAACAACATAAGCACCTTATTTGGCAGAGAAGGACCACAAACCCAAACCATGCAGGCAATTGCTGACAAGAGGAAGAGAGAAAAACTGGTCAAGCACCATATTTGGCAGAGAAGGACCACAAACCCAAACCAATTGCTGACTGGAACCCAAACCATGCAGGCAATTGCTGACTACACGAAGAAAGAAAAACAGCTAAAGCACCTTATTTGGCAGAGAAGGACCACAAACTCAAACCAATTGCTAACAAGAGGAAGAGAGAAAAACAGCTCAAGCACCTTATTTGGCAGAGAAGGACCACGAAACCAAACCATGCAGACAATTGCTGACTGTAAGAATAGAGAAAAATAGCTCAAGCACCTTATTTGGCAGAGAAGGACCACGAACCCAAACCCTGTAGGCAATTGCTGACTCGAGGAAGAGAGAAAAACAGCTCAAGCACCTTATTTGGCAGAGAAGGACCACCAACTCAAACCATGCAGGCAATTGCTAACTAGAGGTAGAGAGAAAAACTGGTCAAGCACCATATTTGACAGAGAAGGACCACAAACCCAAACCAATTGCTGACTAGAACCCAAACCATGAAGGCAATTCCTGACTGCACGAAGAGAGAAAAACAGCTCAAGCACCATATTTGGCACAGAAGGACCACAAACCCAAACCATGCAGGCAATTGCTGACAAGAGGAAGAGAGAAAAACTGGTCAAGCACCATATTTGACAGAGAAGGACCACAAACCCAAACCAATTGCTGACTAGAACCCAAACCATGAAGGCAATTCCTGACTGCACGAAGAGAGAAAAACAGCTCAAGCACCTTATTTCGCACAGAAGGACCACAAACCCAAACCATTCAGGCAATTGCTGACTGGAACTCAAACCGTGCCGGCAATTGCTGACTGGAGAAAGTGAGGAAAACAGCTCAAGCACCTTATTTGGCAGAGAAGGACCACGAACCCAAACCAAGCAGGCAATTGCTGACTGGAAGAAGAGAGAACAACAACTCAAACACCTTATTTGGTAGAGAAGGACCACGTACCCAAACCATGCAGACAATTACTGACTGGAGGAAGGGAGAAAAACAACACAAGCACCTTATTTGGCAGTGAAGGACTACAAACCCAAACCATTCAGGCAATTGATGACTGGAACACAAACCATTTTTGGCAATTGCTGACTGGAGGAAGAGAGAAAAACAGCTGAAGCACCGTATTTGGCAGAGATGGATCACGAACCCAAATCATGCAGGCAATTGCTGACTGGAGGATGAGAGAAAAATAGCTCAAGCACCTTATTTGGCAGAGAAGGACCACCAAACCAAACCATGCAGACAATTGCTGACTGGAGGAAGAGAGAAAAACAACTCAAGCACCATATTTGGCAAAGAAGGACCACAAACCCAATCCATGCAGGCAATTGCTGACTCCACGAAGAGAGAAAAACAGCTCAAGCAATTTTTTGGCAGAGAAGGACCACAAACCCAGACCATGCAGGCAATTGCTGACTGGAAAAAAAAAAGAAAAACAGCTCAAGCACCTTATTTGGCAAAGAAGGACCACAAACCCAACCATGCAGGCAATTGCTGACTCCACGAAGAGAGAAAAACAGCTCAAGCACTTTTTTGGCAGTGAAGGTCCACAAACCCAAACCATGCAGGCAATTGCTGACTGGAAGCCAAACCGTGCCGACAATTGCTGACTGGAGAAAGAGAGAAAAATAGCTCAAGCACCTTATTTGGCAAAGAAGGACCACGAACCCAAACCATACAGGCAATTGGTGACCGGAGGAAGATAGAACAACAGCTCAAACACCTTATTTGGTAGAGAAGGACCACGAACCCAAACCATGCAGGCAATTGCTGACTGGTGGAAGAGAGAAAAACAACTCAAGCTCCTTATTTGGCAGTGAAGGACCGCAAACCCAAACCATGCAGGCAATTCCTGACGGGAACACAAACCATGCAGGCAATTGCTGACTGGAGGAAGAGAGAAAAACAGCTTAAACACCTTATTTGGAAGAGAAGGACCACAAACCCAAACCAATTGCTAACTGCAACCCAAACCATGAAGGCAATTCCTGACTACTCGTAGAGAGAAAAACAGCTCAAGCACCTTATTTGGCAGAGAAGGACCACATACCCAAACCATGCAGGCAATTACTGACTGGAACTCAAACCGTGAAGGCAATTGCTGACTGGAGAAAGAGAGGAAAACAGCTCAAGCACCTTATTTGGCAGAGAAGGACCACGGACCCAAACCATGCAGGCAATTGCTGACTAGAGGAAGAGAGAACAACAGCTCAAACACCTTATTTGGTATAGAAGGACCACGAACCCAAACCATGCAGGCAATTGCTGACTGGTGGAAGAAAGAACAACAACTCAAACACCTTATTTGGTAGAGAAGGACCACGTACCGAAACTATGCAGACAATTGCTGACTGGAGGAAGGGAGAAAAACAACACAAGCACCTTATTTGGCAGTGAAGGACTACAAACCCAAACCATTCTGGCAATTGATGACTGGAACAAAAACCATGAAGGCAATTGCTGACTGGAGGAAGAGAGAAAAACAACTCGAGCAACTTATTTGCCAGAGAGGGACCCCGAACCCAAACCATGCAAGCAATTGCTGACTGGAGGAAGAGAGAAAAACAGCTGAAGCACCGTATTTGGCAGAGATGGACCACGAACCCAAACCATGCAGGCAATTGCTGACTGGAGGATGAGAGAAAAATAGCTCAAGCACCTTATTTGGCAAAAAAGGACCACCAAACCAAACCATGCAGACAATTGCTGACTGGAGGAAGAGAGAAAAATAGCTCAAGCACCTTATTTGGCAAAGAAGGACCACAAACCCAAACCATGCAGGCAATTGCTGACTCCACGAAGAGAGAAAAACAGCTCAAGCAATTTTTTGGCAGAGAAGGACCACAAACCCAGACCATGCAGGCAATTGCTGACTGGAGAAAAAGAGAAAAACAGCTCAAGCACCTTATTTGGCAAAGAAGAACCACAAACCCAAACCATGCAGGCAATTGCTGACTCCACGAAGAGAGAAAAATAGCTCAAGCACTTTTTTGGCAGAGAAGGTCCACAAACCCAAACCATGCAGGCAATTGCTGACTAGAGAAAGAGAGAAAAATAGCTCAAGCACCTTATTTGGCAGAGAAGGACCACGAACCCAAACCATGCAGCCAATTGCTGACTGGAAGAAGAGAGAACAACAGCTCAAACACCTTATTTGGTAGAGAAGGACCACGAACCCAAACCATTCATGCAATTGCTGACTATTGGAAGAGAGAAAAACAACTCAAGCTCCTTATTTAGCAGTGAAGGACCACAAAGCCAAACCATGCAGGCAATTCCTGACGGGAACACAAACCATGCAGGCAATTGCTGACTGGAGGAAGAGAGAAAAACAGCTCAAACACCTTATTTGGCAGAGAAGGACCACAAACCCAAACCAATTGCTAACTGGAACCCAAACCATGAAGGCAATTCCTGACTACTCGTAGAGAGAACAACAGCTCAAGCACCTTATTTGGCAGAGAAGGACCACATACCCAAACCATGCAGGCAATTGCTGACTTGAACTCAAACCGTGCCGGCAATTGCTGATTGGAGAAAGAGAGGAAAACAGCTCAAGCACCTTATTTGGCAGAGAAGGACCACGAACCCAAACCATGCAGGCAATTGCTGACTGGAGGAAGAGAGAACAACAGCTCAAACACCTTATTTGGTAGAGAAGGACCACGAACCCAAACCATGCAGGCAATTACTGACTGGTGGAAGAGAGAAAAACAACTCAAGCTCCTTATTTGGCAGTGAAGGACCACAAACCCAAACCATGCAGGCAATTCCTAACGGGAACACAAACCATGCAGGCAATTGCTGACTGGAGGAAGAGAGAAAAACAGCTCAAACACCTTATTTGGCAGAGAAGGACCACAAACCCAAACCAATTGCTAACTGGAACCCAAACCATGAAGGCAATTCCTGACTACTCGTAGAGAGAAAAACAGTTCAAGCACCTTATTTGGCAGAGAATGACCACATACCCAAACCATGCAGGCAATTGCTGACTGGAACTCAAACCGTGCCGGCAATTGCTGACTGGAGAAAGAGAGAAAAACAGCTCAAGGACCTTATTTGGCAGAGAAGGACAACGAACCCAAACCGTGCAGGCAAATACTGACTGGAGGAAGAGAGAAAAATAGCTCAAGCACCTTATTTGGCAGAGATGGACCACGAACCCAAACCAAGCAGTCAATTACTGACTGAAGGATGAGAGAAAAATAGCTGAAGCACCTTATTTGGCAGAGAAGGACCACCAAACCAAACCATGCAGACAATTGCTGGCTGGAGGAAGAGGGAAAAATAGCTCAAGCCCCTTATTCGGGAGGGAAAGACCACAAACCCAAACCATGTAGGCAATTGCTGACTGATGGAGAGAAAAATAGCTCAAGCACCTTATTTGGCGGAGAAGGACCACGAACCCAGACCATGCAGACAATTGCTGACTGGAGGAAGAGAGAAAAACAGCTCAAGCACCTTCTTTGCCAGAGAAGGACCACGAACCCAAGCCCTGTAGGCAATTGCTGATTGGAGGAAGAGAGAAAAACAACATAAGCACCTTATTTGGCAGAGAAGGACCACAAACCCAAACCATGCAGGCAATTGCTGACAAGAGGAAGAGAGAAAAACTGGTCAAGCACCATATTTGGCAGAGAAGGACCACAAACCCAAACCAATTGCTGACTGGAACCCAAACCATGCAGGCAATTGCTGACTACACGAAGAAAGAAAAACAGCTAAAGCACCTTATTTGGCAGAGAAGGACCACAAACTCAAACCAATTGCTGACTGGAACCCAAACCATGCAGGCAATTGCTAACAAGAGGAAGAGAGAAAAACAGCTCAAGCACCTTATTTGGCAGAGAAGGACCACGAACACAAACCATGCAGGCAAATGCTGACTGGAGGAAGAGAGAAAAATAGCTCAAGCACCTTATTTAACAGAGAAGGACCACGAACCCAAACCAAGCAGGCAATTACTGACTGAAGGATGAGAGAAAAATAGCTCAAGCACCTTATTTGGCAGAGAAAGACCACCAAACCAAACCATGCAGACAATTGCTGGCTGGAGGAAGAGGGAAAAACAGCTCAAGCCCCATATTTGGGAGGGAAAGACCACAAACCAAAACCTTGTAGGCAATTGCTGACTGGTGGAGGAGAGAAAAACAGCTCAAGCACCTTATTTGGCGGAGAAGGACCACGAACCCAAACCATGCAGACAATTGCTAACTGGAGGAAGAGAGAAAAACAGTTCAAGCACCTTCTTTGGCAGAGAAGGACCACGAACCCAAACCCTGTAGGCAATTGCTGACTGGAGGAAGAGAGAAAAATAACATAAGCACCTTATTTGGCAGAGAAGGACCACAAACCCAAACCATGCAGGCAATTGCTGACAAGAGGAAGAGAGAAAAACTGGTCAACCACCATATTTGGCAGAGAAGGAACACAAACCTAAACCAATTGCTGACTGGAACCCAAACCATGCAGGCAATTGCTGACTGCACAAAGAGAGAAAAACAGCTCAAGCACCGTATTTGGCAGAGAAGGACCACAAACCCAAACCATAAAGGCAATTGCTGATAGGAACCCACACCGTGCCGGCAATTGCTGACTGGAGAAAGAGAAGAAAACAACTCAAGCACCTTATTTGGCAGAGAAGGACCACGAACCCAAACCATGCAGGCAATTGCTGACTGGAGGAAGAGAGAACAACAGCTCAAACATCTTATTTGGTAGAGAAGGACCACTTACCCAAACCATGCAGACAATTGCTGACTGGAGGAAGAGAGAAAAACAACTCAAGCACCTTATTTAGCAGTGAAGGATAACAAATCCAAACCATTCAGGCAATTGCTGACTGAAACACAAACCATGAACGCAATTGCTGACTGGAGGAAGAGAGAAAAACAACTCGAGCAACTTATTTGGCAGAGAAGGACCCCGAACCCAAACCATGCAGGAAATTGCTGACTGGAGGATGAGAGAAAAACAGCTTAAGCACCATACTTGGCAGAGAAAGACCACGAACCCAAACCATGCAGGCAATTGCTGACTGGAGGAAGGGAGAAAAACAACACAAGCACCTTATTTGGCAGTGAAGGACCACCAAACCAAACCATGCAGACAATTGCTGACTAGAGGAAGAGAGAAAAACAGCTCAAACACCTTATTTGGCAAAAAAAGACCACGAACCCAAACCATGTAGGCAATTGCTGACTGCACGAAGAGAGAAAAACAGCTCAAGCACTTTTTTGGCAGAGAAAGACCACAAACCCAAACCATGCATGCAATTGCTGACTGGAGGATGAGAGAAAAATAGCTCAAGCACCTTATTTGGCAGAGAAAGACCACCAAACCAAACCATGCAGACAATTGCTGACTGGAGGAAGAGAGAAAAATAGCTCAAGCACCTTATTTGGCAAAGAAGGACCACAAACCGAAATCATGTAGGCAATTGCTTACTGCACGAAGAGAGAAAAACAGCTCAAGCACTTTTGTGGCAGAGAAGGACCACAAACCCAAACCATGCAGGCAATTGTTGACTGGAACCCAAACCGTACCGGCAATTGCTGACTGGAGAAAGTGAGAAAAACTGCTCAAGCACCTTATTTGGCAAAGAAGGACCACGAACCCAAACCGTGCAGGGAATTGGTGATCGGAGGAAGATAGAACAACAGCTCAAACACCTTATTTGGTAGAGAAGGACCACGAAAACAAACCATGCAGGCAATTGTTGATTGGTGGAAGAGAGAAAAACAACTCAAGCTCCTTATTTGGCAGTGAAGGACCACAAACCCAAACCATGCAGGCAATTCCTGAAGGGAACACAAACCATGCAGGCAATTGCTGACTGAAGGAAAAGAGAAAAACAGCTCAAGCACCTTATTTGGCAGAGAAGGACCACAAATCCAAACCATGAAGGCATCTAATGACTGGAGGAAGAGGAAAAAACAGCTCAAGCATCTTATTTGGCAGAGAAGGACCACAAACCCAAACCAATTGCTGACTGGAACACAAACCATGCAGGCAATTGCTAACTGCAGGAAGATTGAAAAATAGCTCAAGCACCTTATTTGGCGGAGAAGGACCACGAACCCAAACCATGCTGGCAAATGCTGACTGGAGGAAGAGAGAAAAATAGATCAAGCACTTTATTTCGCAGAGAAGGACCACGAACCCAAACCATGCAGGCAATTACTGACTGAAGGATGAGAGAAAAATAGCTCAACCACCTTATTTGGCAGAGAAGGACCACCAAACCAAACCATCCAAACAATTGCTGGCTGGAGGAAAAGAGAAAAACAGCTTAAGCCCCTTATTCGGTAGGAAAGGACCACAAATCCAAACCATGCAGGCAATTACTGACTGCAGGAAGAGAGAAAAACAGCTCAAGCACCTTATTTGGCAGAGAAGGACCACGAACCAAAACCATGCAGACAATTGCTGAGTAGAGGAAGAGAGAAAAATAGCTCAAGCACCTTATTTGGCTAAGAAGGACCACCAACCCAAACCACGCAGGCAATTGTTGACTGGAAGAGAAGAGAAAAATTGCTCAAGCACCTTATTTGGTAGAGGAGGACCACGAACCCAAACCATGCAGGCAATTGCTAACTGGAGGAAGAGAGAAAAAAACGATCAAGCACCTTATTTGGCGGAGAAGGACCACGAACCCAAACCATGCAGACAATTGCTGACTGTAAGAATAGAGAAAAACAGCTCAAGCACCTTATTTGGCAGAGAAGGACCACGAAGCCAAACCCTGTAGGCAATTGCTGACTCGAGGAAGAGAGAAAAACAGCTCAAGCACCTTATTTGGCAGAGAAAGACCACCAACCCAAACCATGCAGGCAATTGCAAACTAGAGGAGGAGAGAAAAACAGGTCAAGCACCATATTTGGCAGAGAAGGACCACAAACCCAAACCAATTGCTGACTAGAACCCAAACCATGAAGGCAATTCCTGACTGCACGAAGAGAGAAAAACAGCTCAAGCACCTTATTTGGCACAGAAGGACCACAAACCCAAACCATGCAGGCAATTGCTGACTAGAACTCAAACCGTGCCGGCAATTCCTGACTGGAGAAAGAGAGGAAAACAGCTCAAGCACCTTATTTGGCAGAAAAGGACCAGCAACCCAAACCATGCAGGCAATTGCTGACTAGAGGAAGGGAGAACAACAACTCAAACACCTTATTTGGTAGAGAAGGACCACGTACCCAAACCATGCAGACAATTACTGACTGGAGGAAGGGAGAAAAACAACACAAGCACCTTATTTGGCAGTGAAGGACTACAAACCCAAACCATTCAGGCAATTGATGACTGGAACACAAACCATGAAGGCAATTGCTGACTGGAGGAAGAGAGAAAAACAACTCGAGCAACTTATTTGGCAGAGAAGGACCCCGAACCCAAACCATGCAGGCAATTGCTGACTGGATGGAGAGAGAAAAACGGCTGAAGCACCGTATTTGGCAGAGATGGACCGCGAACCCAAACCATGCAGGCAATTGCTGACTGGAGGATGAGAGAAAAATAGCTCAAACACCTTATTTGTCAGAGAAGGACCACCAAACCAAACCATGCAGACAATTGCTGAGTGGAGGAAGAGAGAAAAACAGCTCAAGCACATTATTTGGCACAGAAGGACCACAAACCCAAACCATGCAGGCAATTGCTGACTCCACGAAGAGAGAAAAACAGCTCAAGCAATTTTTTGGCAGAGAAGGACCACAAACCCAGACCATGCAGGCAATTGCTGACTGGAGAAAAAGAGAAAAAAGCTCAAGCACCTTATTTGGCAAAGAAGGACCACAAACCAACCATGCAGGCAATTGCTGACTCTACGAAGAAAGAAAAACAGCTCAAGCACCTTTTTGGCAGAGAAGGACCACAAACCCAAACCATGCAGGCAATTGCTGACTGGAACCCATACCGTGCCGATAATTGCTGACTGGAGAAAGAGAGAAAAATAGCTCAAGCACCTTATTTGGCAAAGAAGGACCACGAACCCAAACCATACAGGCAATTGGTGACCGGAGGAAGATAGAACAACAGCTCAAACACCTTATTTGGTAGAGAAGGACCACGAACCCAAACGATACAGGCAATTGCTGACTGGTGGAAGAGAGAAAAACAACTCAAGCTCCTTATTTGGCAGTGAAGGACCACAAACCCAAACCATGCAGGCAATTCCTGACGGGAACACAAACCATGCAGGCAATTGCTGACTGGTGGAAGAGAGAAAAACTGCTCAAACACCTTATTTGGCAGAGAAGGACCACAAACCCAAACCAATTGCTAACTGGAACCCAAACCATGAAGGCAATTCCTGACTACTCGTAGACAGAAAAACAGTTCACGCACCTTATTTGGCAGAGAAGGACCACATACCCAAACCATGCAGGCAATTGCTGACTGGAACTCAAACCGTGCCGGCAATTGCTAACTGGAGAAAGAGAGGAAAACAGCTCAAGCACCTTATTTGGCAGAGAAGGACCACGAACCCCAACCATGCAGGCAATTGCTGACTGGAGGAAGAGAGAACAACAGCTCAAACACCTTATTTGGTAGAGAAGGAGCACGTACCCAAACCATGCAGACAATTGCTGACTGGAGGAAGAGAGAAAAACAACACAAGCACCTTATTTGGCAGTGAAGGACTACAAACCCAGACCATTCAGGCAATTAATGATTGCAACACAAACCACGAAGGCAATTGCTGACTGGAGAAAGAGAGATAAACAACTCGAGCAACTTATTTGGCAGAGAAGGACCCCCAACCCAAACCATGCAGGCAATTGCTGACTGGAGGAAGAGAGAAAAACAGCTTAAGCACCTTATTTGGCAGAGAAGGACCACGAACCCAAACCATGCAAGCAATTGCTGACTGGAGGATGAGAGAAAAATAGCTCAAGCACCTTATTTGGCAGAGAAGGACCACCAAACCAAACCATGCAGACAATTGTTGACTGGAGGAAGAGAGAAAAACAGCTCAAGCACCTTATTTGGCACAGAAGGACCACAAACCCAAACCATGCAGGCAATTGCTGACTCCACGAAGAGAGAAAAACAGCTCAAGCAATTTTTTGGCAGAGAAGGACCACAAACCCAGACCATGCAGACAATTGCTGACTGGAGAAAAAGTGAAAAACAGCTAAGGCACCTTATTTGGCAAAGAAGGACCACAAACCAACCATGCAGGCAATTGCTGACTCTACGAAGAGAGAAAAACTGCTCAAGCACTTTTTTGGCAGAGAAGGACCACAAACCCAAACCATGCAGGCAATTGCTGACTGGAACCCAAACCGTGCCGACAATTGCTGACTGGAGAAAGAGAGAAAAATAGCTCAAGCACCTTATTTGGCAAAGAAGGACCACGAACCCAAACCATACAGGCAATTGGTGACCGGAGGAAGATAGAACAACAGCTCAAACACCTTATTTGGTAGAGAAGGACCACGAACCCAAACGATGCAGGCAATTGCTGACTGGTGGAAGAGAGAAAAACAACTCAAGCTCCTTATTTGGCAGTGAAGGACCACAAACCCAAACCATGCAGGCAATTCCTGACGGGAACACAAACCATGCAGGCAATTGCTGACTGGAGGAAGAGAGAAAAACTGCTCAAACACCTTATTTGGCAGAGAAGGACCACAAACCCAAACCAATTGCTAACTGGAACCCAAACCATGAAGGCAATTCCTGACTACTCGTAGAGAGAAAAACAGTTCAAGCACCTTATTTGGCAGAGAAGGATCACATACCCAAACCATGCAGGCAATTGCTGACTGGAACTCAAACCGTGCCGGCAATTGCTGACTGGAGAAAGAGAGGAAAACAGCTCAAGCACCTTATTTGGCAGAGAAGGACCACGGACCCAAACCATGCAGGCAATTGCTGACTGGAGGAAGAGAGAACAACAGCTCAAACACCTTATTTGGTAGAGAAAGAGCACGTACCCAAACCATGCAGACAATTGCTGACTGGAGGAAGAGAGAAAAACAACTAAAGCACCTTATTTGGCAGTGAAGGACTACAAACCCAGACCATTCAGGCAATTAATGACTGGAACACAAACCACGAAGGCAATTGCTGACTGGAACTCAAACCGTGCCTGTAATTGCTGACTAGAGAAAGAGAGGAAAACAACTCAAGCACCTTATTTGGCAGAGAAGGACCACGAACCTAAACCATGTAGGCAATTGCTGACTGGAGGAAGAGAGAAAAACAACTCAAGCATCTTATTTGCCAGAGAAGGATCACAAACCCAAACCATGTAGGCAACTGCTGACTGGAGGAAGAGAGAAAAACAACTCAAGCGCCTTATTTGGCAGAGAATGACCAAAAACTCAAACCATGCAGGGAATTGCTGATTGGAGGAAGAGAGAAAAATAGCTCAAGCACCTTATTTGGCAGAGAAGGACCACAAACCCAAACCAATTGCTGACTGGAGGAAGAGAGAAAAACAACTCAAACACCTTATTTAGCAGAGAAGGACCATAAACCCAAAAGAGAACCGACCACTTATACTCACACCTTTACTGCTGAGCCACCGATGTGGGACTAAGAACATGGTTTTATTGGTCAAACACACAAAGGAAACACACACATACAGTCCACACATCAAACATCTCAAGCACCTTAATTGGCAAAGAGTGACCCACAAATCCAAACCATGCAGGCAATTGCTGACTGGAGGAAGAGAGAACATGCCACTTATACTCACACCTTTAGTGCTTAGCAACCATTGTGGGACGAAGAACATGGTTTTTTTTGTCAAACACACAAAGGAAACACACAGTCCACACATCAAACAGCTCAAGCACCTTATTTGGCAGAGAAGGACCACGAACCCAAACCATGCTGGCAATTGCTGACTGGAGGAAGAGAGAAAAATAGCTCAAGCACCTTATTTGGCATAGAAGGACCACAAGCCCAAACCATGCAGGCATTTACTGACTGGTGGAAGAGAGAAAAACAGTTGAAGCACCTTATTTGGCAGTTAAGGACCACAAACCCAAACCAATTGCTGACTGGAACCCTAACTATGCAGGCAATTGCTAATTGGAGGAAGAGAGAAAAAAAGCTCAAGCACCTTATTTGGTAGAGAAGGACCACAAACCCAAAAGAGAACATGCCACTTATACTCACACATTTAGTGTTGATCAACCGATGTGGGATGAAGAACATGGTTTAATTGGTCAAACACACAAAGGAAACACACACACACAATCCACACAACAAACAACTCAAGCACCTTATTTGGTAGAGAAGGACCACAAACCCAAACCATGCAGGCAACTGCTAACTGGAGGAAGAGAGAAAAACAGCTCAAGCGCCTTATTTGGCAGAGAATGACCAAAAACCCAAACCATGCAGGGATTTGCTGACTGGAGGAAGAGAGAAAAATAGCTCAAGCACCTTATTTGGCAGAGAAGGACCACAAACCCAAACCAATTGCTGACTGGAGAAGAGAGAAAAACAACTCAAACACCTTATTTAGCAGAGAAAGACCACAAACCCAAAAGAGAACCGACCACTTATACTCACACCTTTACTGCTGAGCCACCGATGTGGGACTAAGAACATGGTTTTATTGGTCAAACACACAAAGGAAACATACACATACAGTCCACACATCAAACATCTCAAGCACCTTAATTGGCAAAAAGTGACCCACAAATCCAAACCATGCAGGCAATTGCTGACTGGAGGAAGAGAGAACAGGCCACTTATACTCACACCTTTAGTGCTTAGCAACCATTGTGGGACGAAGAACATGGTTTTTTTTGTCAAACACACAAAGGAAACACACAGTCCACACATCAAACAGCTCAAGCACCTTATTTGGCAGAGAAGGACCCACAAACCCAAACCATGCAGACAATTGCTGAATGGAGGAAGAGAGAAAAACAGCTCAAACACCTTATTTGGCAGAGAAGGACCACAAACCCAAACCATGCAGGCAATTACTGACTAGAGGAAGAAAGAAAAAAAGCTCAAGCACCTTATTTGGCAGAGAAGGACCATGACCCCAAACCATGCAGGCAATTGCTGACTGGAGTAAAAGAGAAAAACAACTCAATCACCTTATTTGGCAGAGAAGGACGACGATCCCAAACCATGCAGGCAATTGCTGACTCGAGGAAGAGAGAAAAATAGCTCAAGCACCTTATTTGGTAGAGAAGGACCACAAACCCAAACCATGCAGGCAATTGCTGACTGAAGGAAGAGAGAAAAATAGCTCAAGCACCTTATTTGGCAGAGAAGGACCACAAACCCAAACAAATTACTGACTGGAACCCAAACCATGCAGGCAATTGCTGACTGGAGGGAGAGGAAAAATAGCTCAAGCACCTTATTTAGCAGAAAAGGACCACAAACCCAAAAGAGAACCGGCCACTTATACTCACACTTTTACTGCTGAGCACCCGTTGTGGGACTTAGAACATGGTTTTATTGGTCAAACACACAAAGGAAACACACACACATAGTCCACACATCAAACATCTCAAGCACCTTATTTGGTAGAGAGGGACCCACAAATCCAAATCATGCAGGCAATTGCTGACTGGAGGAAAAGACAACAGGCCACTTATACTCACACCTTTAGTGCTGAGCAACCGTTGTGGGACGAAGAACATGGTTTTTTTGGTCAAACACACAAAGGAAACACACAGTCCACACATTAAACAGCTCAAACACCTTATTTGGCAGAGAAGGACCCACAAACCCAAACCATGCAGGCAATTGCTGACCGGTGGAAGAGAGAAAAACTGCTCAAGCACCTTATTTGGCAAAGGACCACAAACCCAAACCATGAAGGCAATTGCTGACTGGAGGAAGAGAGAAAAATAGCTCAAGCACTTTATTTGGCAGAGAAGGACCACGAACCCAAACGATACAGGCAATTGCTGACTGGTGGAAGAGAGAAAAACAACTCAAGCTCCTTATTTGGCAGTGAAGGACCACAAACCCAAACCATGCAGGCAATTCCTGACGGGAACACAAACCATGCAGGCAATTGCTGACTGGTGGAAGAGAGAAAAACTGCTCAAACACCTTATTTGGCAGAGAAGGACCACAAACCCAAACCAATTGCTAACTGGAACCCAAACCATGAAGGCAATTCCTGACTACTCGTAGACAGAAAAACAGTTCACGCACCTTATTTGGCAGAGAAGGACCACATACCCAAACCATGCAGGCAATTGCTGACTGGAACTCAAACCGTGCCGGCAATTGCTAACTGGAGAAAGAGAGGAAAACAGCTCAAGCACCTTATTTGGCAGAGAAGGACCACGAACCCCAACCATGCAGGCAATTGCTGACTGGAGGAAGAGAGAACAACAGCTCAAACACCTTATTTGGTAGAGAAGGAGCACGTACCCAAACCATGCAGACAATTGCTGACTGGAGGAAGAGAGAAAAACAACACAAGCACCTTATTTGGCAGTGAAGGACTACAAACCCAGACCATTCAGGCAATTAATGATTGCAACACAAACCACGAAGGCAATTGCTGACTGGAGAAAGAGAGATAAACAACTCGAGCAACTTATTTGGCAGAGAAGGACCCCCAACCCAAACCATGCAGGCAATTGCTGACTGGAGGAAGAGAGAAAAACAGCTTAAGCACCTTATTTGGCAGAGAAGGACCACGAACCCAAACCATGCAAGCAATTGCTGACTGGAGGATGAGAGAAAAATAGCTCAAGCACCTTATTTGGCAGAGAAGGACCACCAAACCAAACCATGCAGACAATTGTTGACTGGAGGAAGAGAGAAAAACAGCTCAAGCACCTTATTTGGCACAGAAGGACCACAAACCCAAACCATGCAGGCAATTGCTGACTCCACGAAGAGAGAAAAACAGCTCAAGCAATTTTTTGGCAGAGAAGGACCACAAACCCAGACCATGCAGACAATTGCTGACTGGAGAAAAAGTGAAAAACAGCTAAGGCACCTTATTTGGCAAAGAAGGACCACAAACCAACCATGCAGGCAATTGCTGACTCTACGAAGAGAGAAAAACTGCTCAAGCACTTTTTTGGCAGAGAAGGACCACAAACCCAAACCATGCAGGCAATTGCTGACTGGAACCCAAACCGTGCCGACAATTGCTGACTGGAGAAAGAGAGAAAAATAGCTCAAGCACCTTATTTGGCAAAGAAGGACCACGAACCCAAACCATACAGGCAATTGGTGACCGGAGGAAGATAGAACAACAGCTCAAACACCTTATTTGGTAGAGAAGGACCACGAACCCAAACGATGCAGGCAATTGCTGACTGGTGGAAGAGAGAAAAACAACTCAAGCTCCTTATTTGGCAGTGAAGGACCACAAACCCAAACCATGCAGGCAATTCCTGACGGGAACACAAACCATGCAGGCAATTGCTGACTGGAGGAAGAGAGAAAAACTGCTCAAACACCTTATTTGGCAGAGAAGGACCACAAACCCAAACCAATTGCTAACTGGAACCCAAACCATGAAGGCAATTCCTGACTACTCGTAGAGAGAAAAACAGTTCAAGCACCTTATTTGGCAGAGAAGGATCACATACCCAAACCATGCAGGCAATTGCTGACTGGAACTCAAACCGTGCCGGCAATTGCTGACTGGAGAAAGAGAGGAAAACAGCTCAAGCACCTTATTTGGCAGAGAAGGACCACGGACCCAAACCATGCAGGCAATTGCTGACTGGAGGAAGAGAGAACAACAGCTCAAACACCTTATTTGGTAGAGAAAGAGCACGTACCCAAACCATGCAGACAATTGCTGACTGGAGGAAGAGAGAAAAACAACTAAAGCACCTTATTTGGCAGTGAAGGACTACAAACCCAGACCATTCAGGCAATTAATGACTGGAACACAAACCACGAAGGCAATTGCTGACTGGAACTCAAACCGTGCCTGTAATTGCTGACTAGAGAAAGAGAGGAAAACAACTCAAGCACCTTATTTGGCAGAGAAGGACCACGAACCTAAACCATGTAGGCAATTGCTGACTGGAGGAAGAGAGAAAAACAACTCAAGCATCTTATTTGCCAGAGAAGGATCACAAACCCAAACCATGCAGGCAACTGCTGACTGGAGGAAGAGAGAAAAACAACTCAAGCGCCTTATTTGGCAGAGAATGACCAAAAACTCAAACCATGCAGGGAATTGCTGATTGGAGGAAGAGAGAAAAATAGCTCAAGCACCTTATTTGGCAGAGAAGGACCACAAACCCAAACCAATTGCTGACTGGAGGAAGAGAGAAAAACAACTCAAACACCTTATTTAGCAGAGAAGGACCATAAACCCAAAAGAGAACCGACCACTTATACTCACACCTTTACTGCTGAGCCACCGATGTGGGACTAAGAACATGGTTTTATTGGTCAAACACACAAAGGAAACACACACATACAGTCCACACATCAAACATCTCAAGCACCTTAATTGGCAAAGAGTGACCCACAAATCCAAACCATGCAGGCAATTGCTGACTGGAGGAAGAGAGAACATGCCACTTATACTCACACCTTTAGTGCTTAGCAACCATTGTGGGACGAAGAACATGGTTTTTTTTGTCAAACACACAAAGGAAACACACAGTCCACACATCAAACAGCTCAAGCACCTTATTTGGCAGAGAAGGACCACGAACCCAAACCATGCTGGCAATTGCTGACTGGAGGAAGAGAGAAAAATAGCTCAAGCACCTTATTTGGCATAGAAGGACCACAAGCCCAAACCATGCAGGCATTTACTGACTGGTGGAAGAGAGAAAAACAGTTGAAGCACCTTATTTGGCAGTTAAGGACCACAAACCCAAACCAATTGCTGACTGGAACCCTAACTATGCAGGCAATTGCTAATTGGAGGAAGAGAGAAAAAAAGCTCAAGCACCTTATTTGGTAGAGAAGGACCACAAACCCAAAAGAGAACATGCCACTTATACTCACACATTTAGTGTTGATCAACCGATGTGGGATGAAGAACATGGTTTAATTGGTCAAACACACAAAGGAAACACACACACACAATCCACACAACAAACAACTCAAGCACCTTATTTGGTAGAGAAGGACCACAAACCCAAACCATGCAGGCAACTGCTAACTGGAGGAAGAGAGAAAAACAGCTCAAGCGCCTTATTTGGCAGAGAATGACCAAAAACCCAAACCATGCAGGGATTTGCTGACTGGAGGAAGAGAGAAAAATAGCTCAAGCACCTTATTTGGCAGAGAAGGACCACAAACCCAAACCAATTGCTGACTGGAGAAGAGAGAAAAACAACTCAAACACCTTATTTAGCAGAGAAAGACCACAAACCCAAAAGAGAACCGACCACTTATACTCACACCTTTACTGCTGAGCCACCGATGTGGGACTAAGAACATGGTTTTATTGGTCAAACACACAAAGGAAACATACACATACAGTCCACACATCAAACATCTCAAGCACCTTAATTGGCAAAAAGTGACCCACAAATCCAAACCATGCAGGCAATTGCTGACTGGAGGAAGAGAGAACAGGCCACTTATACTCACACCTTTAGTGCTTAGCAACCATTGTGGGACGAAGAACATGGTTTTTTTTGTCAAACACACAAAGGAAACACACAGTCCACACATCAAACAGCTCAAGCACCTTATTTGGCAGAGAAGGACCCACAAACCCAAACCATGCAGACAATTGCTGAATGGAGGAAGAGAGAAAAACAGCTCAAACACCTTATTTGGCAGAGAAGGACCACAAACCCAAACCATGCAGGCAATTACTGACTAGAGGAAGAAAGAAAAAAAGCTCAAGCACCTTATTTGGCAGAGAAGGACCATGACCCCAAACCATGCAGGCAATTGCTGACTGGAGTAAAAGAGAAAAACAACTCAATCACCTTATTTGGCAGAGAAGGACGACGATCCCAAACCATGCAGGCAATTGCTGACTCGAGGAAGAGAGAAAAATAGCTCAAGCACCTTATTTGGTAGAGAAGGACCACAAACCCAAACCATGCAGGCAATTGCTGACTGAAGGAAGAGAGAAAAATAGCTCAAGCACCTTATTTGGCAGAGAAGGACCACAAACCCAAACAAATTACTGACTGGAACCCAAACCATGCAGGCAATTGCTGACTGGAGGGAGAGGAAAAATAGCTCAAGCACCTTATTTAGCAGAAAAGGACCACAAACCCAAAAGAGAACCGGCCACTTATACTCACACTTTTACTGCTGAGCACCCGTTGTGGGACTTAGAACATGGTTTTATTGGTCAAACACACAAAGGAAACACACACACATAGTCCACACATCAAACATCTCAAGCACCTTATTTGGTAGAGAGGGACCCACAAATCCAAATCATGCAGGCAATTGCTGACTGGAGGAAAAGACAACAGGCCACTTATACTCACACCTTTAGTGCTGAGCAACCGTTGTGGGACGAAGAACATGGTTTTTTTGGTCAAACACACAAAGGAAACACACAGTCCACACATTAAACAGCTCAAACACCTTATTTGGCAGAGAAGGACCCACAAACCCAAACCATGCAGGCAATTGCTGACCGGTGGAAGAGAGAAAAACTGCTCAAGCACCTTATTTGGCAAAGGACCACAAACCCAAACCATGAAGGCAATTGCTGACTGGAGGAAGAGAGAAAAATAGCTCAAGCACTTTATTTGGCAGAGAAGGACCACGAACCCAAACCATGCAGGCAATTGCTGACTGGAGGAAGAGAGAAAAAGAGCTTAAGCACCTTATTTGGCAGAGAAGGACCACGAACCCAAACCATGCAGGCAATTGCTGACTGGAGGAAGAGAGAAAAACAGCTCAAACACCTTATTTGGCAGAGAAAGACCAGGACCCCAAACCATGCAGGCAATTGCTGACTGGAGGAAAAGAGAAAAATAGCTCAAGCACCTTATTTGGCAGAGAAGGACCACAAACCCAAACCATGCAGGCAATTGCTGACTGGAGGAATAGTGAAAAAAAGCTCAAGCACCTTATTTGGCAGAGAAGGACCACGAACCCAAACCATGCAGGCAATTGCTGACTGGAGGAAGAGAGAAAAACAGCTCAACCACCTTATTTGGCATAGAAGGACCACAAACCCAAACCATGCAGGCATTTGCTGACCGGTGGAAGGGAGAAAAACAGCTCAAGCACCTTATTTGGCAAAGAAGGACCACAAACCCAAACCAATTGCTGACTGGACCCCAAACCATGCAGGCAATTGCTGATTGGAGGAAGAGAGAAAAATAGCTCAAGCACCTTATTTGGCAGAGAAGGACCACAAACCCAAAAGAGAATAGGCCACCTATACTCACACCTTTAGTGCTGATCAACCGATGTTGGACGAAGAACATGGTTTTATTGGTCAAACACACAAAGGAAACACACACAGAGTCCACACATCAAACAACTCAAGCACCTTATTTG
The DNA here is from genome assembly GCA_951799425.1 of Ilex aquifolium. Lineage (NCBI taxonomy): Eukaryota > Viridiplantae > Streptophyta > Magnoliopsida > Aquifoliales > Aquifoliaceae > Ilex > Ilex aquifolium. The sequence goes on from OX637391.1 coordinate 31,791,785, forward strand.
GCAGAGAGAGACCCACAAACCCAAACCAAGCAAGCAATTGCTGACTGGAGGAAGAGAGAACAGGCCACTTATACTCACACCTTTAGTGCTGAGCAACCGATGTGGGACGAAGAACATGGTTTTTTTGGTCAAACACACAAAGGAAACACACACACAGAGTCCACACATGGTTTTTTTTGGTTGGTGAGGTCTTTTCAGTAACAAAGACTTCAATAATGCATCCAAAAATTCTTCTTAATTTTGAGTTCCATTTTTGTTTTTATATGTATTTAAGGTCTCCTATTTTTTTTTTCATTATTAAGAACATATTAATCATATAACTAGAGCAAGGTGACAGGTCAACTTAAAATATGAAACTTTCAATCCAACCCAACCCAACTCAACCTTGTTCTCTACCGAGCAACTCCTGTCCGAACTCAACCCGTGATTAATTTTTTAAACTTGAGTCAAGATCGAGTTACAAAATTTGAGTTGAAATTGAGTTTTTCATTAATCAAAATCAAATTGAGTCAAAAATAAGATTCAATTCTATGTTCAGCATCGAAATTGAATCTAAATTCTATAACACCCATTAATCAAAGGTAATTAGAAAATAGAAAAAAATAAATTTCACATCTGCAATAGGCTTAAATATCAATAACAATGGATACAAAGTGTGACATAGAGGCCCTAATATTTTATATGTGTGTATGTGTGATTTTTGTTTTGGAATTTCAAGTTGAAACCGGGATGAATTTCGTAAATTTGAATTGGGTTTGGGTTAAACCCATCAACCCAAAATCTCAACCTGAGTATTTCCCAAATTCGATTCACGTTGAAGAATTTTTGCCCAATACCAACCCAAGTATTGAAAATTTTGAGTTGATCCCAGATTGAATTCGGGTTAGCCCACCCAAGTTTCACTGTGGGAGATAAAACGAAAATAATTTTGTAGAAAAAAAATGAAGGGAGTAATGCAAGTCAAGATCAACAGTGTCCCACGATGTAGATGATTAGTCTCTTGATTGGCTAATTGAGGAATCATGCAAGCCTTCTGGCCTTTTTAAAAGCATGAGGAAACTCTTCATTTTTTGCTAAGCACTTGCTCTGTGTTCAATCTAGCACACCATTATGGGCACTTCTATTCCAACTTTGGCGCTTCTTATGTTTTTGCTCATCGTTGTGGGCAATTCAAACTCAAACATCATTTGCCATGAGAAAGAGAGGACATCCCTTCTCAGCTTCCGAAATGGCCTCACTGGTCTATCATCAGGCAATCTCTCATCTTGGTCAGTCCAAGAAAATTGTTGTCAATGGGCAGGAGTCCGTTGTGATAATGTCACGGTTCGAGTCATTGAGCTCGAGCTCCATGACATGCAGCTACAGGGCGAGATTAATCATTCTTTGCTCGAATTACAATTTCTGAGTTACTTGGACCTGTCCTTTAACTACTTGGGAGATTACCATCATATTCCAAGTTTTTTGTGTTCCATGAAAAGTCTAACATATTTGGGGCTGGCTTCTAATGGATTTTATGGGTTGGTTCCTCATCAACTAGGAAATCTCTCAAGGCTAATTTATCTTGATTTAGGATACAATAATGGACTATTCGTGGATGATCTAAGTTGGATTTCTGGCCTTCATTCTTTGAAGTATCTTGACATGACTGAAGTCGATCTTAGCAAGACAGTCAATTGGCTTCAAGAAATGAATAAGCTTCCTTCTCTTTCAGAACTGTACTTGTCCTCTTGTCGACTTGAAAGTATGTACCCATCCCTCAGTTATGTCAATTTCACATCTCTTACTATCCTTGGTCTTTCCATTAACCTTTTCGAGCATGAAGTACCTAATTGGTTGGGCAATCTCAGTACTAGCCTTATAGATCTCCTGCTAGAGGAAAATGCTTTACAAGGTCAAATACCAGTTGCCTTGTCGAATTTTCACGGCTTGAGGCATCTGTATTTGTTTGACAATCAACTTACTGGTCCTATTCCTGTATCTCTCGGTAACCTATCGTCTTTGACTTGGTTAGATCTTTCTTTTAATAAACTAAGTGGCAATCTTCCAAATAATTTGGGGCTTCTCTCGAATTTAGAGGCTTTAGTCATTCAACAAAATTCAATAGCAGATATTGTTTCAGAAGTGCATTTTGCTAAGATCTCAAAGTTAAAGGACTTAGATATTTCTCGGAACCCTCTTTCCTTCAATGTAAGCCCCAATTGGATTCCTCCTTTTCAAATCATAGCTTTGCAAATGAGTTATTGTAAGGTCGGTCCGGAATTCCCAGCATGGCTGCAAACACAAAAAAATGTTGAGGTCCTTATCATGTCAAATTCAGAAATTTCTGGGGGAGCTCCTAATTGGTTATGGAATTGGGTTTCACATATTATAGTGGTCGACCTTTCTAGAAACCAGATTCATGGTGAGATATCTGCACTTTCACTAAATTCTAGTTCCATCAATTTAAGTTCTAATCGCTTCGACAGTCAACTACCACATCTGTCAATAAATGTTGAGATGTTGATTCTTGCAAATAACACTTTTTACGGGGACATTTCATCTTTCCTATGCAGTAAGGCTAATAGAAAAAATAACTTGAAGGTCCTAGATGTATCAAATAACCACTTATCCGATAAACTTTCTTCTTGTTGGGTTTACTGGCAATCTTTGGCCCATTTAAACTTGGGGAACAATACCCTATCAGGTGAAATTCCAAACTCAATGGGTTCTTTATCTGAGCTCAAAGCATTGCACTTGCAAGAAAACAGTTTCTCTGGACATGTACCCTTGTCATTGTTTAATTGCACATCTTTGCAGCTCATTGATTTCAGTGAAAACAAGTTTATAGGAGCCATACCAAGTTGGATGGGTGAAATGACAGATTTATTGGTTCTCCGTTTGAGATCTAATAAATGTAATGGTAATATTCCAACACAAATCTATCAACTTTCTTCTATCCTAACACTAGACCTTGCGGATAATCATATATCAGGTTTGGTACCAAAATGTTTGAATAATTTAACATTGATGGCTATGACAGACATTCCGCTTAAAGTTTCTTTTGAGGCCTTGGAAGATTCCCACAACAATGAAGACAAAGAACATGTTATGTTGGTTACAAAAGGGAGGCGATTTGAGAACAAGAGCAATCTTTATCTTGTGAGGAGCATAGATCTTTCAAGCAATAACTTATTTGGATCCATTCCTGCTGAGCTATTTGGTCTTTTTGGATTGCGTTTTTTAAATATGTCTCATAATCGCTTGGTTGGAGAGATACCAGAGAATATTGGCAGCATGATAACACTAGAATGTCTGGATCTCTCGAAAAACGATCTTTCTGGCAAAATTCCACAAAGCATGTCCAATTTGACATCTCTTAATTGTTTAAACTTGTCGTACAATTACTTTTCGGGAAGTATACCTTTAAGCACCCAACTTCAGAGCCTTAGCGAAGACAACTTCATTGGGAATGCTGAACTTTGTGGTGCGCCTATCCAGATAAATTGCAACAAAGACAAGGAATCTCATGGTTCAACACCTATTCACAAAAATGGCGATGAGTCTGAGATGTTGTGGTTCTATATTGGCATGGATATGGGATTTGCCATTAGTTTTTGGGGAGTTTGTGTTGTTCTTTTCTTCAAAAGGACTTGGAGGCATGCATATTTCAAATTCCTTGATGAATTGAAGGACCGGATCTATGTGGCTGCACTGCTAAAGGTGAACTGGTTCCGCAAGAAATTCAATGACGTGTAGTGGAATGCATCATCATCGTCTTCTTCGAGGTAATGCATCATAGTTCTTTGCCTTCTAAATAGTGTTTTTTCATGTTGTTTCAATTGCTACTTTGTTCCTATATATAAAATATATGCACTCTGTAATATGTCATTTATGTTACAATAATCCTCATGTTATTTTCATTACTATCTCGAAATTATCTGCTCAACCAACAGCTATAATAAAAACTTAAGATTATAGAGAGAGTGTAATATAATTATTTATATTCTTCCACAAGTCTCTTCACGTGTGGGTTAAATTTTGAGCCAAATATGCACAAGTTTTTTAAAAACTTAATCTTTTAAGAAGAGTTGATGGTTTAATATGATGTTAGAGCATGATGTCCTCCATTCGAATTTCGTTCACCCTGATGCTTACATGTGCTTGTCATTTTTAGACGACTTGATAGTTTAACAAGGTATCACACCAACAAGTCTTACATTCGAATTTTGACACCACTCTAATAATTATAAGACTTACACGCGTTTGATCCAAAATCTATCCCGCATTTAAGGGGACATGTTCAAAGATATAAATATAGTTATATATTGTGAGTGGTATGACATCTGACCACTTCAATATGAAAAAAGAAAACAATCCTACTATTATTAAAATCACACCATATCTTATACTTCATTCACTGTTTAGAATCAAAGAAATAGTTCAAAAAAAGTCTAGTTCCATAGTGATCACAGCTGAAATATAAAGAAAAGTGGTAACCTAGTTTCTTTTTTTTCATATGCTTTATTCCAAAAAGCTTCACTGCCTTAGATAGATTGATGCAAACAACTGATAGCAAAGTAAGTTGATTCTATGATCAGTTGATCACAAACATAGAAATATTCTTGTTCTTTTCAATTTTCAGAACCAATTTTAGGACCCTGATTCTGCATACAAACTAGAATCGTGTAAAGGAACTTGTTGAGAAATTGACTTCTTGTTGAGATTCACTAATAACTAGACGTTGAGTACTTATTGTAGGATTGAACAGTTGCATTGCATCATGGTTCATTGATAGCATGTCATTTACGCTTTTCATAGAAGTTGTATTAGAATTATGATTTTATCCTGAAATTTTTTGCAGATTATAAGAAAGGTGATGAAGGGAGTTCCTTTCCATACTGTCATCAAAGGTGTTGTTCGATGCCTATATACTTTAGTATGATATGTATGCAATGCTATGAAATGGATTTTGGCAGGTTATGTTTGTATAGGAATGTAAGGAGAGTGAACCTAGCAAGCTTGGTTCTATGCATATTATGTATTTCTCTTATATGTTCTAGTTGACAATTTATAATACTTAAAATTTTGAATGCTGTTGGGATAGATCCGGAGGAAACCTCATAGGTACATGCTTTGTTCTAGTCTATGGATTGATAGGCAAAGGATTGGTGTGTGCCTATAACTTTTTTATTCTGACATTAGTTTGACCTGATTTTTGGACAGCACAAACTAGATTTCAAGAGTTACAAAAGTGTTCACAAAAATTTTGCGACTTGAATTTTAGGTAGATCAAAACTTTATTGGAAGTTATGACAAGAAATGGGAGTCACGTTTAAACGGAGCGTTGCTACAGTACTTTGGCGTCTGACATAAATTTTGATAAAAATTGAGATACTGGTTGTAAGGAACCTTTGAACGACAGTCTCGTTCGAACGAAAATCACATTTGAATGTCAATGTGATTCTTACAGCGATCAGGGACACTCTGACTATTCAAATTCTGACCCTATAAATACCTCACGAACGTCCCTTAGGTCAGTTTCAGTAGTCTTTGGCCCTAGAAAACCCTAAAGATTGAGAAAGAAGGAGATAACACAAGATTCAGAGGGATTTTCACGTCAGGAACGGATCGAACAAGCTAAGGTTGCATCAAACTATGGATTAAAGGTAGGATTTTTTTGTCAAGTTCACTCATTGAGATTAGAGATGTATATATGTATATCTTTTCATCTATATTACGAACTAAATATTAGTTCTAATGTTTTAACAAGTGTTTTAAAACCCGGCCCGGCCCGGCGGGTTAACCCGGTGAACCGGAGCCTGAGCCGGGCCGGTTTAGTTATTGGATCATTTGAGCAAAGGAACCGGACAAAACCCGTTGAACCGGCCGGGTTTGTAACAAAATCTATGAACCGGACGGGTTGCTTCAAATACTATAAATACTAGGTTTTGGAGTTATTTGGGCATTTTTTGCCCTAATCGTTTTGCACCCAGCCACCACCCATCTCTTCTGTCTTTTGCGCCTCTTCTGCCTGCCCCTCTCTCTCTCTCTCTCTCTCTCTCTCTCTCTCTCTCTCTCTCTCTTCCTCTCTCGTCTAAGGCAGTCGATCTTGTTTGATCTGCCATCTTGATGAGACCTTCGAGGCGAGAATCGTTCTTGATGTTGAGGCGGTGGAACTAAATCCGATCGGGCCAGGGAAGAGAGGCTTCACCTTGTGGCTCAAGAAGGTGCTTGATCTTGTCACTGTAAACGTCCACCGCCAACACCTTATGCAGAGTATCGGATCAGCTTTTCGCACAGGTGCGACCCTATGAAACCCCCAGCCCCTATCATGCATATCGTCATGCCCTTGATTTCCTTTCAGTCCAGATCTACCCTTCCCGTCGACGCCATTCCAAATCTCTCTTCTTCTTCTACAATTCTCTCTTTCTCTTCCCCCTCAAAAATTCATTTCTTCTTCTTCTTCAATTCTCTCTCTCTCTCCCTCATTTTAGTTGTTGAACTCGAAGCCCCTCTCTCTCAGTGTAACTGTCGAACTCGAAGCCTCTCTCTCTCAGTGTAACTGTTGAGCTCGAAGCCTCGAATCAAAGGAATCATCCCTCTATCACCATCATATAATCATTTCTCGGAATCCTCCACCACCAACAGCCGATTGATTGGAGATTTTTTTCACTTGTTTTGCTTCTCACAGACCATTGTTTTGCTCTAGGCCCTCTCAACAGGTACATCTCTTTCTCTCTGATATTTTAGTATTGACTATATTGTAGACTAACTTGGTAAATTAGTTGATGATACTTGATATTGCATATGAAATTAAGGGCATTGCTTAGTTATTAATTCCAAAAATTACGAAATTGGGAATTCAGGGAGATGAAATTGGGGTTTTAATCTGGTTGATTAAGAGTTGGGTGGAGGTGAAATCTTACTGCCTAATTGAGCATGGGTTTTGGCTTAATTGTTACTGATTTATCTATTTGATTGAGAATCTATTTGGTGATTTTGGGATTTTTGTTTGATCTAAAATATATTAAGCATACTATTTTTATAAATTTTGTGATTTTTAAGCATATTTATTATTAATAATAATTTTATTATTTTTTTTTATTATATTACCGATTCAACCAGTGACCCAACGATTGAACAAATGACCCACTAACCCGGTCCCTGTCCCGGGTTGACGTCCGGGCCGGGTTTTAAATCTATGGTTTTAACGTTGATTTGATTCTAGGTTTCATTTATTAAACAAAATACATAATTTGTTATAAGATTTGCTTATTTTAATGATGAAACCCTTGTTCTTGATTTACAAACCTATTATATGATAGATAAATAATGCTTTACAACTCTTTGCGAGAACATGGTCGGTTTCTTGGAGGAATTATATGTTTTTAACTCCTAAATACCTTGTTCTTGATTTCAAAAACTCTAATTCTTGGTTATGTTCAATGTAAAAGTGTTTTTAGGGATCTCTTGCATATTTTCTTGAAATTATTCTATTTTGGCAATTGTGAAACTGTGACTCATGATTTTATGTGGAAGTGATGAACTATCTCTTGTGTTGGTGGGTGTAATGAACATGAGTTACATTTGAACAAGTTTTATAGAGTACATAGATGCGTTTCTTACCTTTAGAGGTTTGAAGGTTCCCTATCACTCATAGTAAAATTACTTAGTTTCTTGCAAGGTTCAAGAATTCACACTATTCGCTTACGGGAATTGAGGCTTGGGGTTACTATACAGGGAGGATTCGTCACTGCTGATGCATCAGTATACACCCTTCTAAAAGTATTGTATCCTTGTGAGAATTGCGTGTTTGTGAGTGTGAGACAGTATATTCTCGATATGTTTATTCATGCTACATCTACCTACGTATATGAGATATATTTATGGAAATTAAACTATTTTTTGAGAATTGTTCTCTAGTATAAACTTTATCGTTTGATACCATGCACTTGAGATGTCATAAATTATTCTTGTTTTTACTTCAAAATTATGTTCTATTATTTTATCAAATGAGACCTACCGATTTAACTGTTTTGAAACCTTGCTTGGGCTTGATGAGGATTTTCTACTAGACTTCTGCTCATCATACCATTTAAATCTATTTTTTAGGCTTTGACTTTGAGGAAGACATCGCATTAGGTGAGCATGTCGATTGGGACGCTGAGGCGAATTAGTATGTGGAATTGGGAGTGAATGCTTAATGATGTTTGGTTGTAATTTACTAGTTAGTTGGAATACTTCTATTCAGGTCTTGGATATAACTCTGATAATTTATTTATGTTAGATTCGTGATTTGGATTCCTTTTTATTTGATGAATGGATTGATTTTTATCACTTGTGAATTATTTTAGATGCTCTCACAATGGAATGTCGGTTAGATAGTTAATGTTCTTCTAGGGTGGATTTTAGGGAACTACAAGTTTGGTATCAGAGCTTAAGAATTAGGTCTTACATAGTAGTAGTAGGTTTTGGATTATCCACTGGAAAATTAGGTATAAGTTGGATCAGAGTCTTGGCTTGAATCATTGGGAGTTATATGTTTATGAGATAAGCGTAAGTTGGGGTCTATAGTCTTATAAAGAAAACTTAACCATTCTTTGCTGTGCAGAATGGAAGGGAGACGAGGACGCGTATGCCCAACTAACCAACCACCACCTCAAGATGCCACGAACGGTATCTGCCGGTACTTGAGGAAATTGAACACACTAGTATGGAACAAGAATGGGAATAACCCCAACCATAATGGGGTTGAGCAGTCATTGGTTTAAGGACCAATAAATAGAAACGAGAACCAAATGATGGTGGTTCTCAGAGAGTTTTTGAGGCAACACTCACCTACTTTCCAGGGAAGCTCTACTTCTATGGATGTAGATAAGTGGATCTGTAGGGTGAAGAAGATGTGCGATAGCATGAGAGTTATAGAGGATCTACGAGTTGGATTAGCAACCTATCTGTTGGAGGGAGAGGTAGATCATTGGTGGGATTCTATGAAAATAATGAGAGACATAGACGTTATGACCTGGCAGGATTTTGACTATGCATTTCAGGACAAGTATTTTCCTGAATCTATGACAGATAAGATGAGCGTAGATTCTTGGCACTATGACAAAATAGCCTGGTCGTAGCTCAGTATAAAGGCAGGTTTGATGAGTTATCCCGGTATGCGTTGGAATTTGTTGCGATAGGGGCCATGGTGGCCAAGAGGTTTGAGTAGTGTTTGAGGCATGCCATATGGGAGAAGCTTGTTACTCTCAAAATTAGAGACTTTGGAGATTTGGTTTAGTTGGCTACACTTGTAGAAAGGGACATAGAGGACAATCAGCGGCGACAAAGCTTGGCGAGGAAGGTCCAATCAGGGCTGGTAGTAGCAGTTGTGGAGTGCAGAAGGTGACTCCATTCCGTCTTCCAAATCAAGTGGTTAGACAAAAATTTTAGCCAGCTCGAGGAGTTGGGGGCCGACTAGAGAAGATAGTAGTGGATCCACGAGCCTACTTTGTTTATGGAGGTTTGAGGCATATTTGAAATCATTGTCCGATCTTCCTAGGCCAAAAGAATACCCAGATTGTGGGACATTCAAATACAAACAAGCATCCATTACAAAAGCCACCATGACAAAAAAACCCCCGGAGCTGGAGCATCAAGCAATCCTAATCAAGGACCTTTGCCTTGACCCAACATGATGAGAATGTTTCCAACTCAGTGGTGGAGGGAATTGTTCTAATGTATAACTCTTGGGCACGTATTTTATTCAATCCTGGTGCCATTCACTTTTTTATACGCATCGATTATGCTATTGTATTAGGTTTGGATTTTGATAACTTAGAAAAGGAGTTGAGCGTGAGTTTACCTACAGGGGAACGGTTGGATACGAGGGTGTAAAGGTTGTATGCTCCAAATTGGAGTAGGAGTTGACCGTAGATTTGGCGGCACTTAACATAAAGGGTTATGATATAATATTTGGGATGAACTAGTTATCCGCTTTCCACACTATGATGGACTATTTTCAGAAACAGATCATATTTCAATTACCGGAGGGATAGTTTTCAACTTCGTTAATGAGCGAAATTCTTCCCACCCATTTCTCAATACATGAAATTGATTCCTTAAAAGCTAAGGTGGGGAGTAGTTTGAGCTTCCTAGCCAATTTAATGGGAGACGAATGAGTCAAATCTCAGTCCGACCTTTTACTGGTGGTGTCAGACTTTTTGGATGTCTTCCTAGACGAACTACCCAAATTACCCCCATCGAGAGAGATTGAGTTTGCAATCAATCTTTATCCGGGTACTGAACCCATATCCATTGCTCCTTATTGAATGACACCCCCTGAATTGAAGGGGCTAAGGAAGCAGTTGGATCAATTGTTGACTATTAGGTTCATCCGACTGAGCATTTCACCGTGGGGAGCACTAGTTCTCTTTGCGAAGAAGCAAGATGATGCACTCAGATTATGTACGAATTATTGAAAAGTTTAATTGAGTAATGGTGAAAAATAGGTATCATATACCTTGGATTGATGACTTATTTGATTAGTTAAGGGGTTCCAAATACTACGCTAAAATTGACCTTCAAATTACGTACCATCAGTTGAGAATTAAGGAGGCGGATATATCGAAGACTGCATTTCGCACCAGATATTACCACTTTGAGTATACGGTGATGCCTTTCAAATTAACTAACGTTCTTACAGCTTGGATGGACTTAATGCATCGGGGTGTTTAGACCTTATTTGGATCAATTTGTTATTATTTTCATTGATGATATCTTGATCTATTCAAGGACACATGATGAGCATGCACAATACGTATGATTGGTGATTCAAACATTATGAGAATAAAAGCTATATGCGAAGATGAGCAAATGTGAATTTTGGATAAAAGAGATAAAGTTCCTTAGACATGTAGTGTCGGAACAGGGGGGTAGCAATAGATATTGCCAAGATTGAGGCGGTGATGAAATGTGAAAGACCTCATAATGTGATAGAGATTTAAAGCTTCTTGGAATTGGTAGGTTACTATAGGAGGTTCGTAGAAGGGTTTTCTCGATTGGCCATGTCGATGACCTACCTCACGAAGAAAAGGGAAAGGTTTTTGTGGAATGAGGAAGGTGAAGAGTTCTTTAGTATTTTGAAGGATAAATTGACCATGACACTAGTACTTATTGTTCTAAATAGCGGTGAAAGCTACAATGTGTACATAGATGCCTCTTTACGTGGTTTGGGTTATGTCTTGATGCAGAACGGGAAGGTAGCTACTTACAGCTCTAGACAGTTGAAGATCCATGAGCAGAGCTATCCTACCCATTATTTAGAACTTGCAGTGGTAGTGTTTGCGCTGAAGTTGTGGAGGTGTTACTTGTATGGATAGAAATTTCAGGTCTACTCGGATCATAAAAGCTTGAAATATATTTTCACTCAAAAGGAACTATACCTTCGACAAAGACGTTGGATTGAATATTTAGAGGACGATGATTTCACCTTAAATTACTATCCGAGAAAGGTTAATGTGGTAGTGGATGTACTTAGTAAAAATCTCAGGGTGCAATAAATTTCCTTATAGTGCGCAAGTGAAAGATAATCGAGGCTCTAGAGGATTTTGATCTATTTGTTGACAAAGACCAATTGTGTCTATTCAGTCTTGCGGCTCAACCTATTCTTCGAAAAAGGGTTGTGGAGTTACAACGGTTGGATCAACAACTAGAGGTGATCAGGGGTCGATCGGAGAAATTTGAGACAATTGAAAATTGCTCTTTGCAGGGAAATGAGGTACGTTTTCAAGGGAAATTATGTATACCGGATAATACCCAACTAAGAGTGGAAGTCTTAGATGAAATTCATTGTTCTAGATTTACCATTCACCTAGGTAGTACCAAAATATACAAGGATATGAAATGCTAGTATTGGTGGAAGGGAATGAACAGAGATATTGCGAAGTTTGTAGCGAAATGTGCAGTTTGCCAACAAGTAAAGATCAAACACTAGAGACTGGGGAAGACTACTACAATCTTTGCCGATTTTTGAGTGGAAGTGGAATCATATTACAATGGATTTTGTAATGGGGTTGCCAAGGACCACGAAAGGCCATAATGCAATCTGGGTAGTCGTAGATTGACTCACCAAGACTGTCCATTTCTTACCTATGAAGACTATGGATACATTGGTGACTCTAAGTCAATTGTATATTCGGGAGGTAGTGAGACTTCATGGGGTGCCTCTATTCATTGTGTCGGATTGTGATAGTAGGTTTGTGGCTCATTTTTAGCAAAGCTTATAGAGATCTTTAGGAACAGACTTACACTTTAGCATTGCCTTTCATCTGCAAACAGATGGCCAATCCAAGAGAGTAATTCAGATTGTGGAAGATATGTTAAAGGCTTGTGTGTTGGACTTTAAGGGAACTTTAAGGGAAGCTGGAGTGAACACTTGCTATTAATGGAGTTTTCCTACAGCAATAGTTATCCAGCTAATGTTGGAATAGCTCCTTATTAAGATCTGTATGGTAGGCCGTGTCGATCACCAATGTATTGGGTGGAAGTCAGGGAGAATGGTTTGTTGGGCCCTAAAATAGTGAGGGAAATTACTAAGAAAGTTCAATTAATTCGAGAGAGACTGCATACTGCCCAAAGTCGACAAAAGAGTTATGCTGATAAGAGAAGAAGGTTGTTAGAATTCAAGGTAGACAATCATGTGTTCTTGAAGGTATCACCCAAAAAAGGGGTTATGCATTTCAAAAAGAAGGGGAAGTTAGTCCCAAGGTATACGCGACCCTTTGAAATAATCCAGGTTATGGGAAAGGTAGCATATCAACTTAACCTTGCAGCTCAGTTGTCGGAAGTGCATTATGTGTTTCATGTATTAATGCTACGAAAATGTGAATCCGATACAACACATGTGGTGGATTCGAAAAGAATTGAAATTCAAGAAGGAGTAACTTATGAAGAGTACCCTGTAAGGATTCTCGACACCAAAAAGAAAGTTCTTCGCAACAAAGTGATATTATTGGTGAAGGTATTATGACAACATCGTGGAGTGGAGGAAGCCATGTGGAAATCGGAGTTAGAGGTGTGAGCAAAGTACCTGCATTTGTTCATAACTTGAGGTGAGTTTCAAGGACGAAACTTTCTTTTAGGGGGGTGGAATGTAAACCCACATGCATTTATGATAATGCCTCTAATGTAACATGTGTTGCATGAATACTAAATGGTTTAGGAATAAGGATATAGGGTGTATTAGCGGTTTTTTGTATCTAGAGAATCATCTTTGGGAGAAGTTAAGAAGAGAATAACTAGATACTACAATGGTATTTTACCCATATTTTTTTATTCTGAATTAGTATGACCTAATTGTTGGATAGTAGAAACTAGATTCCAAGATCTACAAAAGTGTATTTCACAAAAATTTCACGAATCGATTTCTAATTAGGTCAAAACTGTATTGAAATTTCTGACAGAAATGAGAGTCACATTCGAATGCCAAGTCTCGTTCGAATGGAACATAGCTACAATACTTTGGTGTTTGACATAAATTGAGACACTAGGAGTAAGGAACGTTCGAATGACAACCACAGTCGAACGAGTCATGTTTAAACACAAATCATGTTCGAATGTGAGCGCTATTTTTACAGTGATCAAAGACACGTCGATTGTTTAGATTCTGACCCTATAAATACCCTAAGGACGACCCTTAGGTCAGTTTCAGTAGTCTTTGGCCCTAGAAAACCCTAGAAAGTGAGAGAGGGTGAGAAAACACAAGATTTAGAGGGATTTTCACGTTGGGAATGGATCGAACATGCTAGGGTTGCATCAAACTGCAGATTAAAGGTAGACTTCTTTCTCAAGTTCACTCGTTGAGGATTAGTGATGTATATATGTATATCTTTTCATCTCTATTATAAAATAAATATTAGTTCTGAGATGTTTTAACATTGATTTGATTTTATGTTTTATTTATTAAATAAAATGCATGATTTGCTACAAGATTTGCTTGTTTTAATGATGAAACCCTAGTCCTTGATTTACAAACTTATTATATGATAGATAAACAATGCTTTAGAACCCTTTAGGAGAACATGATCGATTTCTTGGAAGAATTATATATTTTTAACTCCTAAATACCATGTTCTTGATTTCAAAAACCATAGTTATTGGTTAAGTTCAATGTAAAAGTGTTTTTGGGGATCTCTTGCATATTTTAAAAAAAAAAATTATATATTGACAATTGTGAAACCGTGACTCGTGATTTTATGTGGAAGCTATGAAACTATCTCTTTTGTTGGTGGGCGTGATGAACATGAGTTACCTTTGACTGGGTACTATAGAGTGCATAGATGCATTTCTTACCTTTAAAGGTTTGAAGATTCCCTATTACTCGTAGTGAAATTGATGGTTCTTTCTGAGGTTCAATAATTTACACTATTCGCTCTCGGGGATCGAGACTGGGGGCTAGTATACTATTCTTAGAGAAGATTCGTCACTGTCGATGCATCGGTATACGCCCTTCCTAGAGTATTGCATCCTTGGCGAGGATTTTGGTGTGTGTGAGTGTGGGCCAAAATATTCTCGATGTGTTTATTAATGCTAAGTCTACCTGCGTATATGTGATATTTGTGAAAATTAAACTATTTCTTGAGAATTATTCTCTTCTATATAACTTTATTGTTTGATACCATACACTTGAGATCTCATAAATTGTCCTTGTTTTTATTTCACAATTATGTTATATTATTTTATCAAATAAGACCTACCGGTTTAACTATTTTGAAACTGCTTGACCTAAAAAATGGGTAGATAATAAAATAGGTTCCCAAGCGTAGAATGTATTGTTTAGTAACTCGGTCGATTATCGAGGTCGTATCCTCAGGGAAAACGAAGGACAAATTTGAATGTGATGAAATTAAAACAAAAATAAAATGATTTCAGTTCAAAAGTGTTGTGATGATTAATAAAAACTAAAAGACAATATTAAAAAGAACCGGCTAATCATCAAAGTTCATCTCACCTTAAATAGAAATTTTGACCTAATTTATAATTCATTCACGATTATAATCAAATGCCATTGAACGAAAAATATTCAACTTAAAATTAAGAAAATAACTAATGTGTATTTAAATTGATTGATTAATTTTGAAAGAATTACATTCACGTTGATCGCAGTGATTCCAAGAATTATCCGTGTCAAGTTTAAGTTGTCTACGAATAAGCAAGAAGATATACATATCACTTGTGTTTTGAACTTAATTATTTAATCAACAAAATAGCTTTAACCTTTAGAAAAACCCTAATTAGGTCAAACTACCCATTCACAAATGATGTCATATCGGAAATTAAACTACTCAAACATAATGAAGGTTGAATTAAAAGCAAGTATGAAATACATGACAATTAAAGAAAACAAAACTGTATGGAAAGAGAAATTAAATTCAGTACTTTGTATTTAAAATAGGAAATTGAAAGCAATTACAATAAATAAAATATTGTAACTTGTTCAACGGAATTAAAAATAATGAAGATTTGTGCTTGCAAACTAAAACTAAATGAACGAATAAAGAAGAAGAAGAAGGAGCAAAAACCCCCCAGGAAAATGTCCCATGAGGAAATGTTGTATCTAGGAGTCCCCCATGGGTTGATATTTATAGGAAAAATAGGGGGAGAGAGAGAGAGATACAACTGATTTTCTAGAGATCATCTTTCCTTCTACGTCTATCTCTAATTCCTAGAAAATCTCCGAAAATAACTGCTAAAATATCTATAAGATTTAGCTAGTTAGAATCCCTTCCTTATTTTGTCTCTTTCTCCTCTAATAAAGCCTTGAAAGTCTTGGAAGAAATCCTTGAAGATTTTGCCGATCAACGCCTGGGGAGAAGGAGTCCTCGTTGAAGTGTAACATTGATGAACAGGTAGGAAGCACAATTCAATCTACCGGTAGCAAAGCTTTTATCTCTAACGAACTGGTAGCTCTTCACAGATACTGGTAGAATAACCTTTTGTTTAAGACCTACCGATAAAACAGCATCAACCTACCGGTATCAAGGGTCTCTGTTTCATCTTTATTGGTAGGAATAAATTGCTATTGGTAGAAATCAATTATGTTTCTTGTAGAACTAGTAGAAGACCTATTGGTAAAACTAACCTTTTCCCCAATTATGCCTGTAACGCTCTTAGCTTGACTCTTGGATCTCCTACCTTGTCCTCCAAGTCATTCATAGAATTAGAATGTGTGCAAAACCTCGTTCTTACACTAATTTACCTACAAATATGAATATTCGGCAAAAAAGACAAAATTAAGCTAAAACAAATGAAATAGATAACTAACATAGCTAAGATGAATGATATGAGACATAAAATCATGCAATATTATATTCTCACTAGAAACCTTTCTTGGGCTTGAGGAGGTTTTCTACTAGGCTTCTACTCATCTTACGATATAAATCTATTTTCAAACTTTGGCTTTAAGGAAGACATCACATTAGGTGAGCATGTTATTGGGACTCTAAGGCAGATCAGTATGTAGATTCGGGAATAGTTGAGTTATGTTTGGTTGTAATTTAACTTTCTAAATTCCTAATTGTGGTTGATTGGAATAATTTTTTTGGATTAATACTTTTACTAGTTAGTTGACATACTTCTATTCAGGTTTTGAATGTAACTCTGATAATTTATTTATGTTGGATTCGAGATTTGGATTCCTTTTTATTTGATGAATGGATTAATTTTTCTCACTTGTGGATTATTTTAGATGATCTCATGATGGAATGTTGTATAAATAGTTAATGCTCTTCCTGGGTGGATTTTGGGGCGTTATAGGTTTTTTTTTTGCTTTGTTCCTACAAGTTCAAGAAGACTTACCTTGCATCAGGTGATGTAGAAATGAGTGAGGAAAACTTGTTCAATTGATCCAAACTTTCGATAGTTTTGGGTGTAAGATCAGTGTATAGTCAAACGCAACATTTTTGAGAGAATGGACAAATTTTTTCACTATCAAATCGTTGTAGGTTCCGCCATTATTGCAAGTTTTGATGAAATGGGTAGCATGTTGTTTCAGGTTGCCCTTTCCATTAAACTGCTGAAACTTTGGGGGTTGGTAGCTGATGAGCACAAAATATTGTATATTTCAAGGCCTCATTACATGCATTTTAACTCAATTTTTGCATCTAAGTACTTAGAGTTAGCCGATTTTATGAATAATGTTGAATTCTCGAGGTTGCATGTTTTTATAGCTTAAATCATGTATTTTAGGACCTTGCAACTATGATGGATGTGTGGTGAGGGCATGTACACATTACATGAAGATTTGGAGGCTTAAAAGTGAAGAAATCAAGGAGGTATTGGTGTTTGGGAACAAAAGCGCCAGCAGCCACACCACTGGGTTGAAGAGCCTCTGTTTTCCTCCAGTTTGACCATGATCCACTTCTAATCTGAAAAAGTTCAAAACATGAAAGTTGTAGATATGGATGTCTTCTGTATTGTGTCAAAATTTCAGCTCAATCTTACGGTTGGATCAAAAGTTATGCCAATTCTACAAAGACTGATCCGGAGCAGAAAAACTATACCGGTACGCCGTACCGGTACTCAGTACCGGTACGCCGAAGCTACTGGTGTACGAACAGCCCAAAAACGCCTGCAACTCATCTCCACTTGCTTGGGGTCCCACCTACACTTCTCCCACTTGCCCCCCAACATTTCCTTACACATTTTCATGCCTCCCTTACACAATTAAAAGACTTTGGAGGCCATTGCATTAATGAGGATGGGAGAGAAGGGGTAGCCTGGGGGAGGCTTGTCCTAGTCTGCAACATCCATCCATTCAGCCCCCTATTGATGGAGGCCTTTCACACAGCTAGGGGGGACCACCATGCACGAAATTTGAAGGCTCACACTCCATATACTCAGCATTATTCAGCATTGCAAAGGTGGTGGCTACCTAAGCTTAGTTTTAGTGAAGAAGATGATGAATAGTAGAAATCTTGTGTTCTTGCATTTTCTTTTCCATTTTCGTTCATGTAAGCTTTAATCTTCTTGTAATCTTTATTTCTTGCATTGTAATCTCCTTTATTTCAAGTATATTTCAAGTTTAGTCTTGCATTTTAGATTTCACCATTAATGCTTTCAAGCTTTCTTCATTTTAAGTTTAAAATGGGTATTGAATATTTTTCTTCTTAGTTTAAGATTTCTTGCATTAATTTAAGTTTCATGCTCCATTTCAATTATGTCTCTTTACATTATGCATTTCTTTCTTGCTTTCATGAGTAGTTAGATTTTAAGTTGGTTAATCCAAGGGAGATTTCCTCTTGGGTGTTCCATTTCAACTCTTCTTTTTTCCTCCACTCGGTGTACGGTGGTTCGGTTTGACTGGGTTGAGAGTGGACGTGGTTGTGAGTCCTTGATATCCCGTAGGCCTGGTCACGGGTTATGCTTGGATCCTCACCTCCATTTGGTTGTGAGTTCTTGATACACCGTAGGCATTGTCACGGTGTATGCTTGAACCCTCACCTCCATCTTGTCCCTAGCTTCCCACGAATCAATCGTTCATTTAAGCACCATTGGAGGAAGGTTTGGAGTTGAGATGGGATTCCCATTGGAATGACCACTTTGGATTAGCCAACATTTGTTTTCATTGCATTTTCATTCCAAAACTTCACTCACAAAACACAAACAAAAGATTTTACACTTCTCTTTTGTTCACCAAAATCACATTCACACACTTGAACTTTCCTTCCCTGAGGAGACGACCTTGGAATACTTTTCCAAGTAAAACATAACAAGCAAAAGACTCTTTGCGATTGGGGAGCACTTCTGTTCACACCACACACCCGCATTTCATTTCATACATTTTTTTCATTTCATTTTCCACCAATTCGTTGTTGCCTAATCTCTTGAATCACCCCGAGGGAAAGTGACACTCCCTTTCACACATAAGCCATATACACATGTCAAATGGTGATGTTTAGGGGTTAGGAATAACAACGTTTTTTATCAATCAGTAGCCCATTGACATCTACATCTTATCAATTCGGCAACTATATGACTTGGCATATACCAACAAAGACTGCGAAACTCCTCCATAAGAGGCTTGGATTGTATCATGCGATCATATGCTAAAGTTATTGGATAGAAAGTGCATCAATGCACATATGAGAAGAATCTCGTATGACATTTTGTGTCATGAATCGATCATGTTGCTCTTACTTCTATTGATATTCTAGAGACTTTGCATTTTTGGTTGTTTTTGTGACAGATAAATTTGGAGTTTCTTGACTACTCCCTTTTGATGGTTCTTGCAATTCTAGCCGATTCATGAGCACCGCAATTTGCATCTCTTTACACTCAAGGTCTTTGATCAACTTCTCTATCGTAGTGGTGAGTTGTTGGAAATGATTTTCAGACGAAGTGGTTTCTATTACCCTCACTGGCACATGCGTATCGAAGGCAAAGGACATCTGAGAAAAATCTCGCATTTTATTTTGTGCCACAGATCAATCATGTTGTTCTTGCTTCTATGATATTCTAAAGACTTTACATTTTCTGGCGTTTTAGTGCTAGATGGATTTGGGGTTTCTTGACTTCTTTCTTTTGAAGATACTGGTAATTCTAGCCAGTTCATGAGCGTGGTGATTTGTATCTATTTACCTTCTCGGGCTTTGGTCAACCTCTCTATTGTAGTAGTGAGTTGTTGGAGTCGATCTTTAGACGAAGTCACTTCTGTCACCATCACTGGCACAGGCATATCGGAGGCAAATGAATAATTATCCCACTTTTATTTAGGAGAAGTTTCAGAGTATGATCTAGTCCTCGAAGTTGTGCTGGAGTGCATGTCAGATAGAGAATCGTCTATTTCTCCTTCAAGATTGACATGAGAATGAACAAATTATTTCTTCTTCATTGAAGAACCCTCTTGTTGCTTTGTTTAGAGTAGTGCTCCATCGGTGGCAAAATTTGAGACTTTTTCGTCTTTGTTCTAGCATGGGGTTATTGGGAATGACTCCTCGACCACGTCTGTTGACATGATGGTGGGAGGAACCGCGATGTCTTTGGTCATCATTGTTCCTAGGATGGTTGGATCTTTGACTTGAGAGGTTTTTATAATCGAACATGATGGATTTTTTATTAGATTCCTTCGTATGTACCTACTAATTAGGTTTTTTAATTAAAAAAATGTGTTTTTGTTCATTTTTTTGGTTTTATTTTACCATAAGCCATAATTATGCTTGAAACGTTGTAGATATCGATTTTTTTAATTATTCTTTACTGATTTGGGGTTCTTCTGGAAAATAAATTAGTTTTTGTTTTGTTTTTTTCTTTGCTTTGTTTCAATAATAAAACATGAATGGTTGGAGGTTTGGGGTTATTGATATTCTAAAACTTATTGAATTGTTGCGATCAAGTTACTGCTATGTTTACATGCTTTTGATTTTGGTTAGACTTTGATATCATCTTTTTTATATCGCTAAGTTGCTGTTATTTTATGTTACTGAGTTTGTTGTGATTGGGTAGTTGCTATTTTATGTGATTGAGTTTGCTGTGACTAAGTTGTTGCTCACACTAAACTTTGTTAAGTTTGTTGCATCTGCAGGGGGAATTCTTGCAATGGGTTGAGATAATGATCTTCGCAAATGATCTCAAATGGTGAACCTGAAAGGAATCAACAAAGTTAGGAAAGGGGCTAGGCATACGCCCTACTTGTCTTCTCTAATACTTATGTCAGTCAGCGTTCGAATAAGGAGTGAACAATATATTGTCGATTCAGATTGCATACCTCAGTCTAGATTTCAGAGGGGTATTTATACCTTAATTCGTAATGATGCCTCCCCCTGCTAGAGTTCCATCCTAAAATTTGATAGTCTGGGCTTGCGATCTAGCACAATGATTATTATTCCGTCATATCTCATGAATGCTAAGTGCTCAGATGTTCGGATCTACTCTCGGGACCATGCCGAGCATTCATATTTTTCTCCCCGACTATCGAGTGCTCTAAATATGTACTTAGAGCCTAGAACCGAGTCTTTCTGAGAAGGCACTAGATCCCCTTAGGAACCCCCGAGGGCTCCTCTCGGTGTAGCAACCATTAATGCCCTGTAATGATGATTGCTTTTATGTTCTTCGAGGATTAGACAGTCATTAATGACCTGTCACACCAACATGACCCCCATTAATGAGCTGTCACACTCCATTTAATGCCAGGTTCCGAGTATGCTACTCGGTCCCAAGTATCCCACTTGCTCGGCGCCTCTTGTTTGGTAAGTTGCATGCGCTTTGACAGCTGTAAACTGTCAAGTGTCAGATTTTCGTTGGCACGCCGCTTAACGTCCTATCAACATCAATTTGGTTTGCTGCTTTATTAAATTTGATGCATCAATTTGATTTGTTGCTTTGTTCAATTGTTTGCTACTTTTGTTGAGTTTGCCTTCGTGATTTGTTCAATTTGGGATCAATTACTATATTGCTGAATTTTTGTGGACAGGAAGGTGAAATTTTTGGTGGTGGACAAGGAGGTGGATCCGTGGTTATGGACAAGGATGTGGAATTGACAAAAAGCACATAAATTATCTAGACTTAATTCAAAGGACTTTATTTTTACTTGACAAGATTCCATTTCTTAAACCTTAAAAATCTTGAAAAAGCGCCAAAATTAGCAAAGCTTGAATTTATATAGAATAAATTTAGAAATATTAAGAAAAAATCCCATTGTTTTTTATTAATAAATAATATTCCCATTTTTACATGCTCCTTTCCCCAATTAGGTTTCACTGTGTATTTCTCGTATTTATATATTCTCTCTCAACCCTAAGGGACAAATGGGTTACGCAACTGTTGAATAATGAGAATATTGATTGATGCAAGTGGTCCATATGAGAAAGGGTATTTTGGGGATTACACTTGCATAATATGGTAACATCATGAAATGCTAACTACCAATGCTAATAGAAATTGATGATAAGGGTTTATGTGTTATAAGCGCATAAAACTTAAGGGGTGTGGGTGTAATATTGCAAACGTGAGAGGATTTATGTGATTAAGTGATAAAACTCAGGAGGTCCGAGTGTAATTTAACCTAAAAACTAGCAAGCCAAGAAAGTTGCTTTTATATCATGAGTATTACAAACACAGTCCTCAGAACAGAATTGAGACTGTTGATGACTAGTAGTCGAAAATGGACAGTTTCTTCAAATCAATGGTGTGTTTGTTCTTGCTCCTACCTTCGATCTGTCTCTACAATGCAAGCGCGTCAAGTTCTTATTCAGAAGCCACAATGCACACCAACAATTGGGTCATTTTGGTCTGCACCTCTCATTTCTGACTCGTTTAATTCACTCTATTTTGCTTTCATTTTCAGTAAGTACTCTGTGGTAGCTGAGAAAAAATAATAGGAAAAGAAATGAAATTACTCTTCTGAAATTTAACGGGAAATCAAACAAGTGTGGTTCAATGTTTGCAATTAACAATAACTGGTCAGCAAAATAACAGAAATTAGATTGTGTTTGGAAGTGTTATGAAGCATGGGCAGCCTTTGAAAACCATCTTTTTTTTTTGGGTCGAAGTGGCCAAGAGTTCATATACACATGAAACTGTACTTAAACCCATATTTAAACAATGTGAAGTCGTAACATACCACTACACTTTAGCATCCGACCTTCACGGTGGCCTAATTTGGTCTATAGGTCATGTCTTCAGTGGCTCGATTACAGAGAGCTGCAGTTTATATTATATCCCCTAAACTATGTCACTTAATCACATAGACTCCCTCACGTTTGGAACATTACACCCAAATCCTTTGTCAGTGATGTTTCAGTAACGGAGCCAACTGATACAAGTAAAAGAGCAAAAATGCTCCCACACTTCAAAATATATTAGGTGATTGATTATGCTGCAATTTCCACAATGTCACTCTGACCATATATATAGAAATTTCAATTGTTGCCTCAATCCCACTGTTTATCTCTCACGCATCTTCCTTCTCTCACTTACGGATTCCCATGGTGCTCCAAAAATGTGAAGGTGGTTTGGGTTTTTTCATTTCTAGTACATCCAAAGGACTTTGAAGCTCTCAAGGTTATTGAAGAATGAGAAATGTTTTTTTGTACCTAATTTAATGACACCATAAATCATAAACATTAGGGGCGGCTCAATAGTGTTTTCAAAAAAGTTTGGGCTTTAGACCCCATTTTTATAAAAAGCTCCAAATTTTTAGATATCATAAATAGTCCATGTAAAAAAATTTAAATTCATAAATATTTTAAGCCCTACAAAAAGCACAAGTCCAATTAAAAACAATTTAAGGCCTCACTTCAAGAAAGGCTCCATAATTTATAGGTGTGCAGTAATAGTTCAAACAAAAATTTAAATTCACTTCCAGACAAAAGATTTCAACTTAAGTAGATTGGACCTTTTAATTCAATCGTGAAATTAAAAGGCCTTAAAATTTATTTTTTTAAATAAAAAAAATTAACTATAAAACTAAAGCTATAAAAAATTCTATTTTAAACCTCCAAAAAAAGTCAAGTTTAAACTTATTATCATAATTTTTTAATTATTCTTTCTCTCTCTTACCATTAAGTTCAAATATGGTAAAAAATTCTTGAATATAAAAATTTAATTCATATTTTTGTATTTAAAAAATTTAAAAATTTAATTTATTATTAATATTAAAAATAAAAAGGCATTATTTATCATTTCCGCTTTAGGCTCCAAATATCTCGAGTCACCCTTGATAATCATTGAATTGATAGTGAGTCTCAACTAATAGTGGGGGGTCCACTATCAATATAATGATAGAGAATAATAAGGTACCAATGAAATTTATTTAATGAAAAAAATTGTGTTTTTGTTCATTTTTTTGGTTTTATTCGACTAAATGCCATAATTGTGTCTGAAGATAATATTAGAGGATCTTTGTTGCCATGTATTTCAAGAACTCATATGATATATCCTGAAAAATTGCATCTTGAACCTCTGCATTCCAAATGTGATTTTGTTGTTCGGTTCTAAAACTATTTCACCCTCGGGCAGGTAATTATTTTAATTTCAAAGAATTTTCGGAACAAAATGAAAAAAAGAAAACGATTGAACCTTTTTGTCACAATTCACAATGTAGCCATACCATACCACTCCCAAAACATTCTAGTTTCCTAATTAGTAAAGGTAAATTATAATTTATATCCTTAAAGTATGCACCTAATTCTTATTTGGTTATTGAAGTTTCAATTATAACAATCAAGTCTTTAGAATTTTAATTTAGTCATTACATCAAAATTTATAATTTATTATGACGAAATGGTTTTCTATGACCAACACATAATTTGGGTAAATGGATATATTTGTTAGGTGAAAAATCTATTACTTGTGGGCTAAAAAATATTACTTTATTTGATCTGATTCTGAGAAAAAAAAAAATATGACAGACAAACAGAGAAAATACCAATGTATTTAAGAGAAATATTTTTTGCTGGACAAATACATACCCTTATGAGCAAGTCTTATGATACATTTCTATTGGAACCAATTAATAGATTTGAATGAAAAGATTCATTTGAAACTTGGTTAAAACTTTAAGAATGTAATTGTATCAATTGAAACTTTAGGGACCAAATAAAAATTGTGTACATACTTTAAGGGCCCGTTCGCTTCGAGTATTAAATTTGGGTGGTATTAGACATCATTTTCATTACACTCCTATCCAATGGTATATTATACCCGGTCTTAAACTATAATCTCATCATTCCCCTTGTTTGTTTGTCACAAACATTATTTGTGTCATACCTATTTAAAAAAGTCAACAATTGCAACTATTCTATAAAAAGACAATTTTAACCTTATAATCTAAAGTCAACAATTTCGACTGCAGTATAAAGGCATTGTAGATAAGGGCATTTGAGTCTTTTTATACTTTAATACCTCCTTCAAATTTGTACCGAGATATTATACCACCGGGTAGGTGGTATTGAATAGCACCTTGTACAAGGGATTATTGGCACTGTTCATGTCGGGTCAGTATTATAACCCGAAAATTAATACCGACTAAAAAAAGCCCAACAAACAAGGTATAAGGTAGGCCCCACGTACTATTTTCCTAATACCACCCTGTTGTACCACCCTTATACTCGAAGCAAACGAGCCCTAAGCGTATAAACTGTACCCCAAAAAGTAACTTAAAACCTTTTTTTATAGGGGTTTTATTTCGAATTAGGTACAAATTGAAGCAAAATAGAACGAATTATTTCTCAAACTCTTGGTATTTCAGTAGTACCCATAGCTATTCAAGCACCATGCGGGCCTTTCATCAAGTCCATCAACTAAGCCGTGGAAGGAAAAAAATAGGAACGAAGAAACCGAAATGTGTTCCTTTTTCGCTCAAGTTTTGGGCGAAAAAAACTGGAAGAAAGAAGAGACGCAGATTCAAGAAGAATAGAGGAAAGAGGAGAAAAAAAAAAGTGTTTGGCGAAAAAAAAATACAGCAAAAAAATAAAATAAATTTACAGGTGGTTATTCCACGTGCATTCATCCCAATCTAATATTTTGGGGAAGTTTTATTACCAAAGCTATATCATCCGTTTGATAAGCAACTACCCCATTTTCAATTTAACTTGGACATTTCAATAGATTTCACTCTACCAACTTGAGGGGAGTATTAAATATGTGATAGGATCCAAAGAGATCTATCAATATCTAGATTTATTTGGATAAGTAGAAATGATAATAGACATGAGATTTACCTTTTATCTTATGTAATTCTCACCCTATAAATAGGGTTGAGCCCTATGCAATCAATGATCTTCAATAATACATCAGATATAGCCTATATATCGTTAGGTCCGGGGACGTAGACATAGTATGTTGAACCCCATTAATTCCTTATGTCTTGCATTATTTTATAACTTAACATATTCACTTTAGGTTTGCTAATGTATTAATTTGCTTTACTTAGTATAGTTTGTGTGTTAAGCCTTAATTTCTATGATTCTATGTAAATTGGGTGTAAAGGTTGAATTTAAGCATTAAAAAGATGGCAAGTGACAAGTTGGGATTGAGTTTGATAGGAAGAAGATAAATTCGGGAGCCTTAGAAGTGTTATGGACGAAAAAAGACGTTTTACCGGCGGCTGTTATATCGGTAGGAAGGCAGAAGAATGAAGGTTCTACCGGTTGTAAGTCATTTCTACCGGTAGTTTGAATTACAGAAGATTTATGTAGAAGTCCTATCAGTAGTTGGTACACGTTCTACCGGTAGCAAAACTCACAGTACTTTGCACTTTTTCATTAGAGAATTTCTACTGGTAGTTAAACATGTTGTACCGGTAGAAAAACTTACAGTACTTTTGTCAGAGAAGTTCTACCGGATGTTCTACCGGTAGCAAAAGTTACAGCACTTTCAGAAGTTTTATCAAACAGAGGTTCTACTGGTAGGTTTTATTGTTCTACCGGTAGGTTGGGTCACAGATGGATGTTCTATCGGTAGGTCGAGACAGATTTTCACGGGAAACTCAATTAAAGATTAGATCTGCCATTGGGGATTCTCAATCAATAGAAAGAGAAGATAATTTTGGTGAAGATATTTACCAAAGATCTGAAGATTCTCCATCCAATCAGAATAAATAGAGACCCTTTGGGGAATACAGGGCATCACGTTGTAGGATACGTTTAAGAGTTTTTCTTTTAATTTTTCTTGTTCTTTACGTTAGAGAGTTTTAGGGTTACTTTATAGAGTTTTGCATTATTCTTCGTTTAAGTTCAGTTCTTTTATTTGTTCAAACAATATTTACATTCAGTTATTTTTACTTTCGAAGTCTTATTATTTGCATTCAGTTTTTCAATACAAGCGATCAATTTCAATTCAATTTTTACCTTTTTGAATTCAATTATGTTTTCTTTAACACTTTGTGTTATTTCCATTATCATGAGTGAGTATTCTTCTTTTGGATAATTTGAGGAAGGATTTCCAACCTATGAACTAGGGTGTAAACTCTAAATTAGGGTTTTAACGTTTATGTGATTGATTGAATAGGTTATACTTCCGAAAACCTAATTGATTTGCACACGTCCCGATTATCTGTATACAATTAGTTTTGGTATAGATAATTAATGGTGTTTCCTGCGACCTTTAGAGTATTCTTTTACTCTAAATCATCTTTCAATTGTTACATTAGTTCTTTCAAAGTTTTTAGTTGAAAATCATCCGCTTGTAAGCATGTCTAAAGGGACAGAAGGACCAAAGTATAACTGAATTTTGCTTCAATGTGAATGGTTTATCATCTGGCAAACGGCAATAATATTTAGAGGCTTTGAAGTCTCTATGATTCTGTACCAATCCATAATGCTCTTCAGAACATTTCAAAGGTCTGCAAAAACCTTATACTGTTTCATAACATCTTTTAGAGTACTTTTATTTTAAGCAGAATAAAATCTTCGAAAAAAATCAACAAAAATGTTTGATATATATATATATGTGTGTGTGTGTGTGTGTGTGTGTGTGTGTCTATGCATGCTGCAATGCATTTGATTAAGCTTGAAGAGATTAAGCAAACATGGGAAAAAAATAAATGCCAAGTGAAAAAAGAAAAAAAAAAAATCCAACAAAAGCACTCTGAAAAAATGTTCACAAGCAGTTGAGCTATTTAGCACAAATATGAAACCCTGAAGCTTGAAACCGTTTAAGACTCATTCCCTTGAAAAAAATGAAATACAGAGCCCAAATAGATACAAACATTGAGTACTTAAGCAGTTAAGCACCTAAAGCAGTTATGCTGCCTTGAGCCATTTATTAGGTTCTAAATTTTAAGCTGTGTCCTTCTTCCCATTTTGTTATCTAGCCTTTATTTCTCATTTTTATTTTTTTTTCTTTGTTTGTTTCCTTTCAAAATTATGCCAATATCATAGGGAATGCTTGATAGTTTCCCTAAAATCTGGTTGTACTCTATGACGTTTGACTCTGATTTATCACATAAAAACAGACTTAGGAAATGTTATCATTAACTTTCAATTTTGAACAACACTGAATTTATGAAAAACATCTTGAAACAAGAATGTTCAAATCGAAACCTTAAAAAAAATCATCGACTCAATGAGATTTTGAAATGGAACTTGTCTACGCACCTTTCTTCATTTGACATGGTTTGGTTTTGCTGACAAACAAATGCACTACACTGAATTAATCCCTGAGTTTGGAATCAGAAGTGGCAGTAGTGTTCATATCATGCTGAACATCATTATCCTTCATAATTGACATTGCTGAAATAGATTGGTCTGCTAGCTTAATGCATGAACTTGGAATGTAAGAGTTTACCATGACCGGTACTAAAGGTTCATGATGTTTCATCAGTGGCACTGTTATTGTCTTGGCATGGCAGGCATAAGGAATTAGCCAGTTAACTAGAATCAAGCCTTTGTCTTGATAAAGGTATTTAAATGCTTTGCCTTAGTGTAAATTGTGTTTGACTAAACTGCTGTCACTACCAGATGGGGCCAATCCAATGTAGAACTGCATTTTTTACTTTTTTTTCTCTCTTTATTTTTTCATTTTTTATTGTAGATAGAAAATTGTCCGAGAACCACTCCACCAGATTCCAGTTGCAACCTGTGATGTAATGTGAAATCAACAATGTATTTGTTTCTGGTTGCACTTACAACTTTTGGGGTTCTGAATTGTTGTACATCAGTTATCTCTGATATATCTTATATAACAGTAGATTGTTGCGATGAAGGATAAGAAAGGAATTGATGCAATTACCAAATCCTGAATTAAAAAAAAATGTTTCCCCTTCCTTTATTTAGCTGATTAATTAAAATTTTATTGCAGGCACTATTTTTGCTTCTAGACTCTTCTAACTTTTTTTTTCCTTCATATTTGCCTCAATGAAAGCAGACCTTCGTGATACTACATAGTTTTCTATTCAATGGATCATAATCAGGTCGAGTTAAGGTCCCAACATTTTTCTGAATCCAACGTTAAAAAAAAAAATTCCCCTATCAGATATCCAACATATGATGTTAATTGGGGCATTCATAGACAAGTATATTCAAAACATTTCTGATGAACTAAAACTCGTCCAGCACACCAGGTTTCCTGATACCATAAAAAGCAATTATTTTTTAAGTCCAAGTCGTGTCTGTATTTTTTCAAAAAACTAAAATTGGATTTGAACTATGATCTTGAAACCAAACTTAATATCAGGCCATATTGTTGAGGTAGCAAAGTCAAGGCAAACCTGCGCTAGCTTAGGGCGCAGCAAGCTTGAATGTTCATCAACCTAGGAATTAAGGAGTTCAAGCAAGTTAAGCATAACATATCATTTCAGAAAGCTGAACTTAATCATCCCAATGTAGTATTAGCCTTTCCAGCTTTGTTCATTTCTTGTTGGCTGCATTACCATTATACTCAAAACTTGGCATTTTATTGATGGACCATCTTGCCTTACGCCTGGTTGAACTTTTCCATGGTGGAGAAGTTTGCAAAATTTTAAACTTCTACTAAATGTTCAAATTGAAACGTTAAAAACCATCATAAAGAGAATTGGCTGCGCTGAATGGGACTGACTTCTGTACTCACCTATCTTCATGTTGAGACTGAAGATTTTACTAAAAAACCAGTACACTACATTCTATTATTCCCCCAGTGTGGAATCAGAAATAACATTACTGTTCATATCAGGCTCAACGTCACTATCCTTCTTGTTGACATTGCTTATATAGATTGGTTTGCTATCTTGATGCATGAGCTTGGATCATAAAAGTTTACCATGACAGATACAATGTTACTGCAAAAAGCTTATGATGTTTCATCAGTGGCACTGTTATTGTCTTGACACGGCAAAAAACAAATTAGCCAGTTGACAAGAATCAAGCCTTACTATTAGTATAGATATTAAAATGCTCTCCCTTTGTGTAATTTGAATTTAACTAAACTGTTGTCACTACCATATGGGGCCAACCCCACTGCAGGCTACATTTTTCACTTATTCTTTTCTCTTTATTTTTTGGTTTTTGTTTTAGATAGAAAAAATTATCTGAGAACCCTAGCCGCAGATTCCATTTGCAACCTGTGATGTAGTGTGAAATCACCATTTTTTGTGTCTTGATATGCAATTTGTTTCTGTTATAGTTGTATGAGCAATCTCTGATATTTCTTACACAACAATAGATTGTGGCAATCAAAAAAAAAAAAAATGTTTGCCCTTCCTTTATTCAGCTGATTAATTGAAAACTTTATTATAGCTTTGGCTTTCTTTTTCAGCTTTGCCGCAATACAGAATAGTAGCCTAATAGTTAAGATGTTTTCTATTCCACTAAATGCCGTCTGGTTTTTCCAACATTATAATGGGGGCATTCACAGTCAGAGGTCATTACCATAGCTTTTTTTAAGCAACTTTTTAATCAATTATGTAATAAATGTATGTATTTTTTCACAGAACGAAAATCGAATTTCAACTATGATCTTGGAACCAAACTTCATGTGGGGCCATGTTGTCAAGCTAGCAAAGTCACGACAAACCAGAGCTAGCTTATGGCACAGTAAACTTGAATATGTCTATCAGAACTAGGAATGAGCTCAAGCAAGTTAAGCATAACATCATTTTAAAAAAGCAGCAACTATGTTTAGTTCTTTTGCATTCCCATAATACTCTAAAACTTCACATTTTATTGTGGATCATCTTATTGTATGCCTGTTCCCTATTTTCCATGATGTGAGTTTTGAACTACTTCTACTGAATGTGTTTGCTTTGTGCTTTGAACCATAAGAGAGAAACTTGGAGGGAGGATTCCCAATGTATTGGCATATAATCATTTTTGTAGCATGCAGTATACTACATATTTTCAGATTGTTAGCTTATTCCATGTTTTTGATATGTAAACCTTGAATCTAATCTGTTTTCCAATATGAAAGGAAAATCAAGTAAAAGCACGGTCATTCATTCACAAAATTTGACGCAAACAAAGAACTTTCATATGAAAAGTTTCCTTAATTTAACCTATAACTATTAGGAAATCAGAATAGGTTCATATACAAGCAGCCTGTTTTGTTGATTCCCCCAAACGACCTATTCTCACTGCCAATAATGTAAAGTGGAAAAACTAGTAGTCCTCTTGAATGTTTTGTGTATTGCTTGAAAATCAATAAAAGAAGAAGAAAGCTAACTGGGGTCGGGAGACATTATATGATTAACATATACTTCTGCCTACGACAGCAAAAGACTAAATTGTTTAACCATATAAAGAAACCAATCATATTAATCTTGTCTTTACTCAATAATAACCATTAGACATTACAGAAGTTACTCAAATTAAGATTCTTTGTCAATAACTTACTGAAGAAGCAGAAATTTTTTACTATTGTCATTTTGTTGCAAGTTGCAAACCAAGGGCCCACTTGCATGGAAGATGTCATAGACTAATAAACTTTATATTTTTTTGGCAAGTAAATTTAATTATATACAACTCTTCAAGTCCCAATCTAAAACAATGTAATCGTATACAGGGAAGCCATCACACTTGCCTCCGGCCTTACAGAGTTCAAAAACAGAGAAGTAACAATTAAAAAAGAGTTGACCTTGCAGGCCTTGGACTTGATATAGGAACCCAAATGGAAGCTGTTGTCAGGGGTCTTGACTTCCAACACAAGGACAATCTGCAGTGCTCATGTTGCACCCAATACTCTCCACTAAACAGACTGACCAAGAACTTTGCTTGAGAAACATTACATGAACTCATGGAAATTGGCCTAAACTCTTTCAGTGGAGAAAAACCATCTTCCCACATTTTTCTCTCTCTTTTTTCACATGGAAACTGTCTCACACTGTCTAAAATTCTCCTACCGAGATACTCTTTCTCTATTATTCTGAATGCTAATTTGTATCCTCCAGAAAGACCACTCACAAGTGAATCGGAAAGTGCAGTGTAATGGTGGAGGGCCTCACAAAAGAACTCCACAAATGACATTGATGGGATTTTAGAGAAATTGAATAATTCTTCTTCCACTAAAACAACAGTCTTAGGTGACAACTTGCTTACACCACCCAAAAAAGTCTTCACCAGTGAGGAGCTTCTGTGGGGCATGTGGAGCTGGTGGATCATACAATTGACAATGAGTGTATGACCTACCTCTATACTTTTGAAATCTTCTTCTTCCACCATGACCATCTGGTCAAACACGAATGGAAGATTTATCGAATCTGCAAACTCTTTTAGTCTTCTTCCTGTCTGTTGAATCATACCTGAATTTATCCAGTCACCAATGATTGCTGTTATTCTTAAGGAAGTGTCCTTTCTATTTGCAAGATCAACCATCAGTGGAGGCCATTGAATACCCTCCATAATGTCGAAGTCAATGACATGAACCTCCTGATCTCCTTGTGTTGCCTCGAGGATTGCTTGATTGGCTGTAAAATGTGCAAATTTCACGTATGGGGAGAGCTCTTGGAGAATTTGAAAGGCAGACATACTGCTGGTCTGTTGAGAAACAGGCTCCAGCAGCATTTCAGGAGCACTGATGCTTTTGTAATGGAGGCCCTGTGTAAAGAACAAAGCTAACCGCCTTAGTGGTTCATCCCCATTTTCTCTATCAGAAAGGAGATTGGTAAGCCTTGTTATCACAATTGAAGCGAAAGGCCAATTTTCTGCTTCAACAGCTTCAGCTCCTATCACTAGGAGATCGGTTAAGCAGCTCTCCTCCAATGGTTCATCTTGAATCATCTTCACATGGGAATTCTCATCTGTTGGGAAGTTCACATTTTCTTGGACTTCTTGATTCACTTCATGATCCAATACAGTTTCATCCACATCTTCGATACCCATTATGGTCTCTTGATCAATGAAATCGAAGTCCATGAGATCTCTCTCTATCTGGAGCAATCTTTCAATGTCAACCTCACTGGAAATTACATCTTCAAGGGTGCTTGAGAAAAGTGGTTGATCATTTTGGAAACAAAATATAGTTTCCAAGCTACATTCAGGAAGTAGATCAATGTAGCTCGACTCAATATCATAATGGATCTCTTCAAACTCCATTATACTAACTGAAAAAAATTGAATACCTAAAACCTTTGGTATAGAATGCTCCAAGTTTGGGGCAGAGGAACAATCCTTATATACTAAATGTGGTAAGGAAATACCATGTTCGCCCGCCCTGGTTGAAACTTCAAACTTAAGACCATTAATATTATAATTAGCTTCTTCCTGCCAAAAGTGCCAAATCTCTCCTAATTAATTGGGATGTGTCAGAAAATAATTGGTCTACTTTCTAGAATGCTATTTGTACTTTCAACCACAGCAGCATCTCATGCTAATTGTGATGTGTCAGAAAACAACAGGCATACTTCTCAGACTATTTTTGTTCTTTGTGCAACATTTTGGATTTTAATTCCATGACAGTAATCCATTAAACAAATAGTATATACCTAACACCTTGGGTTTCTTGACAATTGAAGAAACTAGTCTCTGCAATAACATTACCTTGGATTACATTTTGCAAAAGTATAACGCATGATCCTCTCCCTTGTTGGATACAGAGAGTTAATTATTCATATAAGCAACAGAGAATTAGCTTACTAATGAAAAGAGAAATGCAATATATGATCTCTTTTCTTTCATTGAAGCAAACCTGAAAAACATCTAGAGTTGAGAATCAAAATCTGTGATAAAATTGTCATTTTTATAAGCTACGTAAAGGAAGATCAATACAATTTATTGAATTCAGGTTTTGGCAATGTCATCACTTCCTTTCTTTTACCTACTTGGCCACAAAGCTAGTTCTATATAAGAAAATATCAGAGTTAACCCATACAACTGTTTCAAACATTAAGAGGGTATCAACCAAAACAAATTGCATTCCAAGACATACATATAGGTTGAAGGGCAAATTGTTTTATTGAATGACTAATTAAGAAATCAAGAGAAAAAAGTAGCTAAGAAATATAGTACTGCAGTGGTGTTGGCCCCATATGCAAGTGACAACAGCTTTGCAAAAATTGAAAATACACCAAGGGAAAATATTTTAATATCTACCCCAATAGTAAGGCTTGGTTTGGTAAAGCCATGGCAAGATGGAGCTGTGGTTTTTGGCTTTCCATTAGAATAAAACTCATACCAAGGATAGAGCTCAAAATTGCTATAATGGCATAGAAAGCTCTTGCATTTAGAGATGCACTTGAGGATCACTACCATCTGTTTTTCCATTTGGAGTTCAGAAAGGGTATCAGGATATTTCAATGCAGATAACTTCAGTTAACCATTTCAAAATTTGCCTGATACCCTTTCCCATAAACAACTTGCTCATAACTGTAGAACTTCTGTAGATGGATTTGAAAAGTCCCTCAGACATTACTATGAGCAATGAAATAGCTGCAATTATGCTGCTATATCCAAGGATTAGCCGACTTGGGTTAATGATGTAGAAGTCACGCTTACGCGACGGGCACGGAGTAGCTGTTTGGTAATGGAAGATAATAAAGTTTTGCCTCAGTTGACTGTGACTTCCAAATGGAGCAGGATATAACAAGCTGGGCCTAGCCGAGTTGGCCAGTTGGCCACTGTTGATTCTCTTGAGATCTTGCCAACCAAGAGGTCAAGAGATCAATACTTGCTAAAGGCAAAGATTGATTTTTTATTTTCCCCTCTTTGGGGATCCTACTGTGCCATGCATTTGGCCTTCTCTTCACCCCTCTCTGTGGGTGCTGAAATTGTTTTAACATTTTGATTTGAATATTCGTCTTTCAGGAAGTTGTTATTGATTTTGTGTCATATGTATGCAAATAGAAAGCCATTGATAGCATTATTTTTCAACAAGTCTCCATAATTCAAGGACCTAGACCATTTAAAAGTTGAATCAATACCTCACAAAGAAATAAAGCGTGAACTTAATGCAAGTCCGACTCTCCTTTAATTGTGATAAGGGACTGGAAATGCTTCCAAAATCTGAAAATAATGCTCAGGATTGTAGAAAAATTGAAGTCCTATATAAGGAGGAGGATGCTCATTTGGGTCACTGTTCATTCTCTGCCAAAGATATCTATTTTTATAATCTGATCATACAAGGACAGGACAGGACTGGACACAGCAAGTGCCAATTAGCTGCATTAAAGTAAATCAAAGTGATCAGACCACCAATTAGGATTGAGTTCTATAGGATACATGAAGAATATGCTACATTGAGGACACATGGATGACGATATTTGGTCGTAGTAACCAGTTAGATTTTTGTACTTAAGCCAATAATTTAAGTTCCAGTTCTTAAAGAAGAAAGGAAACAGTGGTTGATGACGAAATCTTTAGGCCTAACGCATAAAAAGATAATATGTGAATGCCCAATCTGCACTTGAAGTTGTGAATATCTAAACCTTAAAGAACTAAAAACTCTCGGAATATTCTTTGCCCCAACGTATGTGACACATTTTAAATTTGCTATGCGATGATGAAGTGTCTTGAGCTTATATACAAAACTCTAGTCCCATATCTCTCACCCAACGAACTCTTGTATAATTTTCTTTCCAATTTAGTGGCATTTTGAAAACATGCAATTTTCCGATTTTATGTTCTTTTGTTGCCATGAAAGCATATGATTTTGTTGTACAATATTCCTTGGATAAAAAGATTGATAAAAAAAAAATTGGGGAACATCCCAATTAGAAATGGTGAAGTGAGTATACCTAAATGGCTTATTCATTGAAGGGTTTATCAAAATTTCTGTAAGAAGCTTGTTAATTAGTGTGTCAGAGCTTGTTTTTGTCCATACAAAAGAAAAGACAAGCTACATAGCATCGTTTCGGATTTAATTGTCTCTTATTTACATTTACCAAACAATGAGCTGCTAATACTCCTCATGTCTTGAGAGAAATGCAACTATACAAGTTTCATTGTAAAGCATAGCATGTATGCATCCTCTGCCAAAGCTGATGAGAATTAAAATGCATTCTTTTACTTTAGAGGCAAATGTGATCTTTTTTGTGATCCTACATTTTAACCTATTTATGACCACACATTTGGAGATAAATTCTCTTTTATGTCGATGTCAAATATTACATAATTTGCATGCGGCACAATAACAAAGAGTAACAATGCTAAAGTGCCCGAAAGTTGTTTCAAGATCAACAGGCCTCTTGAATATATAGTAACGCCAATGAGCACTAGACTTTCATCTTTGACAATCGTGATGTGGGTTCTATAAATTTGAACATTTTTCTTTCAATAAATTTTTAATGAACTTTGTGTTACATATATAGGTAGATATTTCATATTCAAAGAAAATATTACAATTCATCTCTCAACAAGACACCTGACAATATATTTAAATGATGAAGTTGAGAATTGTAGAAAAAGTTGAAGTCCTAAATAAGTATAGCAGGATGCCTAGTTGGTTCATAGTTCATTATCTGCCAAAGGTTCCTATTTTAATAATCTGATCATAGAAGGACATGACAGGGCACAACATGTTCCAATTAATCACATTAAACTAAGTCAAATTGGTTAAAACACCAATTCACGTGGATGACGATCCTTGGGCATAATAACTGGTTAGATTTTTATACTTAAGCCCATATTTTAAGTTCCAGTTTTATAAAGAAGAAAGGAAACAGTGGTTGATGATGAAATCTTCAGGCCTAAAGTACATAATCACTTGATCTGTTGTGAATGTCTGAACCCTAGAAAACTAAGGATGCTCAAGAATATTCTTTGCCCCAATCTATGCAACACATTTTAAATTAGCAATAGGATGATGAAATGTTCTGAGGTCACGTAGAAATTCTAGTCCCCTATCTCTTATGCAACCACCTCTCGTATACTTTCATTACAATTAAATGCCTGCAATATTTTCTTTCTTTTTTTTCGGTTTTAGTCACAATAAAAGCATTTGATTTTATTCTCAACATATTTCCTTATTCATTGAGGGGTTAATCAAAATTTCTCTAAGAAACTTGTTAATTAGTGTGTCCACATGTGTTGAGATGAATATTACACAATTTGAATGCAGCACAATGGCAAAGAATAAGAATGCTGAATTGCCAGAAAATTGCTTCAGGATAAAAATGGTCTTGTATAGGAGGAAATATCAATAAGCATTAGGGTATTGGCAATCATTTCCATTATTGGATTTTACATGGAAAATATGACTTGCCAATATTATGTTTATTGCATTTAGAAAGCAGAAAAATCTACTTGAGTTTTACAAAGCAGTATAAGATGTAAATTACATAAGAACAAATTGGATAAAATATCCAACTAAACGCAAACAAATCAAAGCAATGAATAAAAAGCCTATAGATTACATGAAGCTTTTCATCCAGAGAAAATAGCAAAAAGCGAAATTTCATTGAACTCTTTTGAATCCGAGGCACAAAAAGATGTTAAGAAATGAATACGATTCCACATTCACTTCGGTCTTCAAAAATTCTTGCATTCTGTTCTTTCCAAATAACCAAAAAAATGCAACCATTATAGCACAATTCCAAAGTGTAGCACCTTTATCAAGTCTTCCCAATCCTTTCATATCTTCAACAAACAAAGAATTTTAAACGATCATATTAATTGATACCACAATGTCAATGCAGCAGGACTATGTAAAACTTCAAATTAGTTAATGTGATTAAGTTAAGGAGAAAAGTTCATTGTTGAGGTGTCCAAAGATGCAGTAGACAGACATGTAAGTTCAAATTCTTGGTATGCCTCCAATTTAAACTTCACCAAAATGTTGAAATCAAGAGGACACTATGAGACTGTCCACATGACTTCCCACTTTCTTGTTTAATTTTTTGTTGGGTTTCAATTTTTCCTTGAAAAGGACTAACTCCATAAATTATGCTTTCTTAATATGGATTTTGAGGTCACCTTGTTGCCTTCTAATATAAAAATGGCACAATCATTGACTCCACCTTTATAAACAAACTATAACAAAGAATTAAATATAGAGGACTCGTCCTTATTTGCTCATCATGTTTAGTACACTGGGACAAGACTGGGTATCCTTACCCACTTGATGCCTACTTGTATATGTTTTTTGATTAACAGAGGGATGAGTAAATATAATATTTAATTTTACCGCGATACCGCATTATTATTTATACGAGGTACCATCAACAAATTATAAATAAAAATATACGATTAGTGAATTTAGTGGATCCTACTAAATTTTATAATCACCAATAACTTTCGCGTCTAATGATTATCTCACTAGTTCTAGTTAACGCTAGTGAATCGTATCAAATTCTATAATTATCAATAACTTTCACATTTTTGATAATTACCATGCTGGCTTATTAGTTAGTGGCATTACATATTAGTGATTACGTGCTATCATTGTTTACATATATTTTAGAGAGAGAGAGAAGCATAAAAAAAGTTATGACAATGAATGCTAGTGCCTTTCGGGTTGTAAGAGCATCTCAAGTCCTTACCTTTTTTTGTATTCAAATGTAAATTTGGGTAAAAATAGTATAAAATGCATCGCCAATGCTGGACCCATACTCATACCAAATGAAGAGTTGCCCTTTCTTAAACCCAAATCACCCAAATCTATACTCAAATCTTTAATGGTGAGATTGCACCATCTTTTAAAGATCTAATTATTATATCTTACTCTTTTTTAAATTTAGGTTTGCCTTTATTCAAATTTGAATTTCTCTTTCTTTAAATTTGAGTTTCTCCATTAGAGAGGTCTATATCAAATCACAAATTTGGGTAAGGATTTAGATTTCTATTGAAGATGGTCTAACAATATGTAAGAAAAACCCTTTTAAATTTTTTTGGGAATAAAATTAAAAGAAAAACTTGGTCCATTTTCAATAGAAAATCCATTTCACG
The DNA here is from genome assembly GCA_951799425.1 of Ilex aquifolium. Classification (NCBI taxonomy): domain Eukaryota; kingdom Viridiplantae; phylum Streptophyta; class Magnoliopsida; order Aquifoliales; family Aquifoliaceae; genus Ilex; species Ilex aquifolium. The sequence goes on from OX637391.1 coordinate 31,830,535, forward strand.
TCTAAAAGTATATTTGACCTAATATTATAGGTAGAGAAGTAGTAGAAAACGAGAAACGGTGAGTATTTCTTGATAGACTTAAAACTAAGAAGTTATTTAACATGTTAAAACTACGTGTTTGACACAGTATATTTTAGCGTAATGTAAACGTTAACGCCGTTAACTGATGGCTCTTGTATTACATTGCTCCTCAATTATCACTTTTAACATTGCACTTTTAACTAGAGTTATTGATTTGACATTGCCCCAACCAACATTTATTTATTTATTATTATTTTTTGCCCCCAACCAACATGTTGCTCTTTTCATATTACACCTCTAAGAGTATGGTTATTGATTTCACACTGCTCGAATTATAGACATTAAAAATATGAGTTTGTACTATTTTTAGACAATTTTCACACATACTATATCAGAACTATGATTTAATGTGAAATCAATTTAAGTAGTTAACGAGAGATCTCAATTGAGCATCCAAAATTAGAGATCTCAATTGAGCATGCAAAATGAGATAACAACCATAATCAAGGGGTCAAAGTGTAATGTTTTCTAAACATTTATCTACCTCCTTTTTTGCGATTATTTTTTAACAAGGGTTGTTGAATATCAAAAGCTTATTACACAAAATCCTATTTTTTTTTTAGAACAAGTTGAAGAAGTAGGCGTTATTGGCGGAGAAGAAGTAATAAATTGGGGTTTATCAGGACCAATCCTACGAGCTTCTGGAATAATAGTTCATATGTGTATGAGCCAAAATCATTGTGCTATTCATGATGAAATATTGAATTTTTTATATAGTGATATTTTGTAATCCTAAATTGGCAGCAAATTAAGGTCCAAACAAGGCACTATTTGTTGGCACGCCTGAGGTAATGTGATGAGATCAGGCTTCAATTGTTTTTTAATCAAGCAAATGGACAAAATTCAGACAAGGTACCCAATTAGGGGAACTGTTTTAGTCCAATTTTGAAAGCGTTTACCTTTAAAAAAACACAGCATTAAAAAAGGTGAGTGATGATGGAAGAAACATAAGAACTAGTCAGCCCTGTCTGTTTCACATGACATTGTAGATTCTTCATTAATGGGGTCAATAAGATTCCTCCATGGTGTGATGTTTATTCACAGTATTATTCTCTACCCTCCAATTAGTACAACAACACAAACAATGGGTCATTTTCTCCCTTATTTATCATGTCATTACCTGCAGGACTCCCCTTTAGATTAGAGTCTGGGAGGTTGGTGATAGATAATTTTATATTTCTTCTAGAAAGTTTGATTTCGAAACTCGAACGTGTAACATTTGATTTCGGCAAATTTTTCATGCTAAATAGAATACAAACCTCAAATGAATTCAGTGTGCTTTTATTCAAAATAGTATTCTCTATTGTCCAACTAATACAAACCACCAAGCAATGGGTTGTTGTCCCCGTTCTTTGTCATGATAAAATGAATAAAAGATTGTACTTTGTGCACAAGACTATTGTCTAGAATGGAGTCTGAAAGAGATAGGTAGAAGACAAATTAGATACAAACCTCAATAGAACTCTGGCATGTTGTTTATTCACAGTATTATTCCCTACCCTCCAACTAATACAGCACCACCAAGCAATGAATCAATGTCCCCCCCATTCTTTGCCATGATAAATTGAATGGAAGTTTGCAAGATTCCTCCTGTCTACAGCAGAATTTGGGAGAAGATCCAAACTCGTCACATATTGTGTCAGCAGATTTGTCGTGCTAAAATCATACAAACCTCAAATAAATTTGGGAGAATTACACCTAGACCCCCTGAGGTTTGTCACTTAATCACTTAGACCCCTGATATTTGAAATATTACACACAGACCCCTGAGGTTTGTACTCGCGTAACACTTAGACCCCTGCTGTAAATATATTCGTTAATAAATTATACTTAGACTCCCTTAAAGTTTGTAGGTATATAATATTTAGACTCCTTAAATTTAAAATATTATACTTAGACCAAAAATACTCTAATCAAAGATAGAATATCAAATATTTTAAATTTTACAACCAAAATTCATGTTCTATTATATCATTTATTGAAATAAAATTAAAAATTTAAATTTAAATTTTTCTTAAAAAATCGTAATTACTATACAATTATACTATCTATTATAATAAAACAAATAAATCAAACAATGGGTCTAAGTAATTCATAATAGAACATAAATTTTACATCTAAAATTCATGTTCTATTATGTCATTTATTGAAATAAAATCAAAAATAAAAATCTAGTTTTTAAAAAAAAAAATCATAGTTAGTATATAATTATACTATCTATTAGAATAAAACTAAAAAATTAAACAAGGGGTCAAACTGTAATTGACACAATATCTTTTAGCTTTAATTAGGGTAGTTTGGTATTTTAATTTGGTCGTTTAAACGACCAAATTAAATTTCAATAGACAATATAATTGTATACTAATCACGATTTTTTAAGAAAAAATTGAATTTTTATTTTTGATTTTATTTCAATAAAAGATTCAATAGAACATGAATTTTAATTGTAAATTTTAAAATATTTGATATTTTATCTTTAATTGAAATATTTTTTGTCTAAGTATAACATTTTAAACTTAAGGAGTCTAAATAATATATATTTACAAACTTTAGGGGGTCTGAGTGTAATTTATTAATGAATATATTTACAGTAGGGGTCTAAGTGTTACGCGTGTACAAACTTCAGGGGGTCTGTGTGTAATATTTTAAATATCAGGGGGTCTGAGTGATTAAGTGACAAACCTTAGGGGGTGTGGGTGTAATTCTCCCAATAAATTTTTGTGGCTTGTTTATTCAAAGTGCTATTATTTACCGGGGTGACTCGAGACATTTTAAGGCCTAAAATAATGATTATAAATGAGGTCTTTTTATTTTTAATATTAATAATAAATTTAATTTTTTATTTTTTGAAATATAAAAATATCAATTACATTTTTATATTCAAGTATTTGTTATCATTATTTGAACTTTATGGTAAGAAAGAGAGAATGATTTTTGAACTTGATTTTTCAGTAGTTTTTTTCTTTTTCTTTTTTAAAAAATTTGAATTTTAGGGCTGAATTAGTAGGTCTAATCTATTCAAATTGAAATATTTTGTTTTGACGTAAATCTAAGTTTTTTATGGGTCTATTTCTTATGGATTCAAATTTTTTTTTATTTAGACTATTATTACATATCTATAAATTATGGGACAATCCTTAAAGTGGAGTCTGAAACTTAAATTTTATTGGCCTAAGCTCTGATTACCTACCCACCGCACCACGACCTAAAAATGGGTCATTGTTCCTCTTTTTTGTCATGATAAATTAAAGGGTAATGTTATGCTTATAAAAAAAAATTATAAAATCTTCATCTCAAATAGCATGACACAATTTTTTACTATCAAATAAATAAATTTTATTAATATTTAAAGACAAAAATTATGTCACATCATTTGAAATGAAATTTTTGATAAAAAAATTTAGTAAATATATCATTTTCCCAAATTAAATACGGGTTGAACCTTTTGCACAAGAGTCCTGCCAGCGGAGTGTAGGAGAGGTGGGTGGTATATAGACTTGTATTCTAATTTCTAGGTGCATCTCCAACAAATGATTTAAAATATACACAATTTTTAAATTTGTTATTTAGTTCAAAAATTTCATTCCAATAGATTATTTTCAAAACATCTAAAATAATATTTTGCTGCAGTAATACTCTATTTAGAGTATCACTGTAGCTATATGTAAAAAAAATTTATAATATTTTCTCTCACTTCCTCTCCTTTCATTCATTATCTCTCTTTTTCTTTTTTACTATTCGCAAAAAAAAATAATACAAAAAGAATGAAAAATAATATTTAAAAAGAATAATTAAAAATATAGAAAATTTGTTGGAGTGTGTATTAAAAAAATGAATAGTTAAAATAAAAAATATTTTTTGAGTAGTTAAAATAATTTTTATTGTTAGAGATGCTCTACAGAGGCTATTTTCCAAAGTTGAATGCGACGTATTGCTTTGGCTGTCTTGTCATGCTAAATTCAATATAAACCTCAAATAAACTGTGTGTGTACTTTTAATTCAAAGTTTTATTCCCTCCACTTCAATTCATACAAACACCACCAAGTAATTGGTCATTTTGTTTTTGTTACGGCGTGCTTAAATTTGTGTTGATTATTTTTTAAAATTTTGAGATTGATCATCGTATTTTGAGTTAGTTTAAGATTATGTATTCTGAAGACTAAGGGTGATTAGCCTCTTAGGGGTGTAAAAAATATCGAACTTAAGATCTGTAAGAAGGTAGACTTGACTATTGTACCACTCCTAAAGATATGTTTGATTTAAGTATTAAATGGATGGATTGGATTAATTTAATCTGGTATTAATATAATATTACGTTCGAAGGAGGTTATACTTATAGGGACCTAATATTAGTTTTAATTAATCTTGACTCGGTTCACTATTTCTATTCAGGACCTAATGTTAGGTATCAATGAATACCATGTAGCAGGTGGTATTATTTTAAACAAGTTATGTATTAAAAATATAATGACTTTATTGTGTTTGCAAACTTAGAGTCACAACTTCATATAAAGGTAACACATTATACAAATTCTTACCCTCAATATTTATTTGATCATTTTTAATTTAATATCATACACTATTACTTAATTCAAACATAAATTTAATATTATAATTATCTATATAATAAAGTATAATACAATTCTAATTTCAAAAGATAAACAAAATGACTTTTGTTATTCGCGGTTGAGATCTCTTTAAATTTTACTTTAAAGTTAATCTAACGGTTAATATTAACACTCCAAATTTAATATGGAAAATAAAGCCCTAAAAGTGTGTTTGAGGTGACTTTTTAAAAGTATTTTTAATACTTATAACTTCTCATAAGTACTTTAAAAAAAAAAAAAAAAGTGTTTGGAAACCACCCCACCAACACCTCTACCACCACTAGCCCCACCATAATCACCACTACCACCACCGCTACCCCACCACCGCCACTGTTGCCATTATCGCCACCCTATCACACCCATCGCCCCACTACCACTGTTATTGCCACCATTATGGTCATCTCACTATCACCTCTTCCACAACAACCACCACCGTCCCACCACCTCCACTATTGTAACTCCACCACCCCCACTATTGTAACCCCACCACCCCATTAATGCCCCACCACTACCACCGTTGACGCCACCACCATCACTATCCCACCATCACCCCTACCACATCACCCCCACTGCCCCCCAACCACCCATCACCATTGTCACCTATAGCTGCCACAATTACAACCGGTTGTCATCATCCATCACAACTATCACCATCTCCCATCACCACCACTGTCGTCCACCATCACTACCACCGCTCGCCCCCACTATAACCAGTGTTTAAATTCATTTATTTTTCCTCTATCTTTGTAATTTGATTTTAGGTGTGAATACAAATATGTTTATTGTTGACCATTTTTTTTTATTACTCTGTGTCTTCAGGCACGGGAAATAACTAGTATATTTATATATTATCTCAATCTTGATCTAAACTTGTTATATAAATATAAGATTAAATAATACTCTTATTAACACCATTTTATGAATTAGATGAGAACTAATTATCCAATGCCATCCTTTATGTATACCTGGGTTCAAGTAATTGATCATGGTTTCTCTTCTTTGTCGAACAAATTGAATAGTGGTCCTACCATGTGAGCAAGACTCCTCCTATAATGGAGTCTTGGAGAGGTGAATGTAGATGATCTTATTTCTAAGTTGTCATGATGCTAAATTGAATATACACATACCAACTAATAGGTTTAACAATTGGCCATTGTCCCCCGGCCCTTCTTTGTCATGATAAATGGAATACAAACCATGAATAGACTTTGATCCAATTAAGGCATTATGAATGATTAGAAATGCATTCCCAGATGCCGACAAACCAGTTTGGAGGGTGATGTTTGCGTAGATGGAAGAATGAATTGTTTGAGAGCTTGCTGTATATCATTGGTCTAGTGGGAAAGAATTTAACGTTATAGCTTTCGAGTTTAGAGGTCGGATATGAAACATTAATAATTATCTGGTCTTATAGAAGTGGAACATGTGTTAGATGTGCGTTTGGTTGATTTAATAGCATTAATCTCGGGAATCTTTTGATTTTCCATTCATTTTAAATGGGTTAATGCCTAAAAGCATATCATAAATATAAATTAAAAAGTGTAGTTGTTAAAGATTGGATAAGATTAAGGTTGTGTATTAATCGCTAACCCGAAAACATGCAACAATTAATCAAGGTTTGGATTACGTAAATTCGGGAATTCGATTAAATTTGTTTACAGAATCTTCTGATTTCCCATAATCTAAATGCTTGAAACCTTGAACACCAAACAATTCACCATAATCACAGATTAAAAACTATGGTTGTTGGAGAGGATAATACCAAACGCACCCAATAGGCTGCACTGCTTAGAAATTTGATTACATTTCTTTACAGAATCTTTTAGTTTCCTGTGCATCCAAATCGGTAAAAGCCTAAGAGCATCTCCAACAGATGCTTCAAATGAGCAAAATAGCTAAAATTTAGTTAATGAAAGCCAAAAATCATGCTTCAACAGATTATGTTCACATACTGTAAAATAGATTTTTGCTACAGTGATACTCTAAATATAGAGTATCACTGTAACAACTTGTAAAGATAATTTATATTATTTTCTCTCTCTTCCTCTCATTTCTTCCATTCTCTCTCTTTCTCCCTTTCACTATTCCCAAAAAAAATAATATAAAAGGAATGAGAAATAATATTTAAAAGGAGTAGTTAAAAATATAGAGAATCTGTTGGAGTGTGTATTGAAAAAATGAGTAGGTAAAATAGAAAAAGTTATTTTTTGGGTAGTTAAAATGCATTTTGTTGTTGGAGATGCTCTAACACATACATATAACTGCAGGCTGAGAGTAGGGTGGTTGGAGACTGGATAAGATGAAAGATGTAAAAGGGGCGGTTCAGTGCCCTGCATGGACTGTCACCGCTGTAAAGTTCGGGGAGGGTTAGAGATATACATAGGATATAAATGGGTTGGATGGTGTCATATTTTTAAATCGTTTGAGATGTACTAGGGATGTAAATGGGTTGGGTTCTGTCATATTTTTAAATCGTTTAAGTCGCGTTGAATCAAAATTTATTCAACTTATACGTAACACATTTGTAATTATGTGTAGCCAGCGTATTATGTAGGGTTTATCTCGTGTATACAATGTGTTTTGTCGGATTCATCCATTTATTACTAAAATCCATTAAAATTAAACTCAAATCCATTAATTCTATGTTAGTATCAGATCGTGTTCGTTAATCGTATGTAAAATTATCAATCCTAAATTTACACAATCTTATCATATATACAAAGAGATTATTTTCGTGATTCAAATCTTTATATTGTTGGGCTAAGACCCATCCTTCTGAACATGCTATTTCATTAACATGCAACTGTTAATCAAAGCTTTTTTAGGTGCCAAAAAGAAAAAAATAAAAAAATCAAAGCCTTTTCGCATGGCAATGCTCATTGCAGTTGAGCCAGCTCAGCTCTAATCATAGGCCTAGTTGAGCACAGCTGATAGCTGATAGGTATTGCCTAGTCCAAGTTCAGTGTTGCCAGCCTAAAACCCAGTGTGATGCATCTAACAAATATGAAGGATCATAATATTGTAAATGGAAATTTAGAGCTCGGTCTATATTTTAGGATTTATTGGACTTTAACCATTCTCAAAATTATGTTGGGTTTAAGAACATTTGTGTAGCAATTGTCCAAAATATTCCTAACTCCTTCTTTCTCTCGTAGTATAAACCGAAAAAATGTCAGTTTCACCAACATTCAACTTCGTATATATGTGAAAAACAGTAATATTTAAAACAAAAAACTGTAAATTTGAACATAATGGTAACATAAAAAGCTTGACTTCCTTTTCGGCTCGAAGGAACTTGAGCTTCAAGTTTTTGAACTTGTCCTTGACGTATTCCTCTTGAATGTCGATGAACTCGAGCTCACATTAGATGTGTTCGAGACATCCATACAAATCATCGTCATTGAGGATGGTAATGAAGGTGGAGGGACAAGATGTTGACTATAATGGCCCACCAAAATTGCAGCATTCCGGCGACGAACTTGGATTTCAATAGGATCTAGAAACTTCACGTAATGAAGAATGGTAAACCAATAAAAGTTGCTTGCATGGTAAGCTTAAGGCCAAATAAGTTTAAGTCCTGTACTTTAAATCCTTAAAAGTCCCTTATATTGAATTGGTCTCCAATTTTCTGTATTGTAAAGAATGAAACTCCATAATTAGTACGTGGATAATAACACATTTGACAAAAGGTTGGATCGGCCCATTGTGTGCAGACTTGCGGCGGCCTGTTAGCCCATTGGGTAGGTTTGTGGACCTTTTTTGCAGGCCTCAACCAGAAAGGAAGCCCTGTGGCCCCCTAAAATGGCCCGGCAATCAAATATTTATGTGTCTGCAATTTTTGACTTATTTACAAAAATACCATTTTGGAAATCAATAATTTTTTGGAAATCAATAATAATTATGTCTCTAATTTTTTATCTATCTTGACCAAAAAAACTCTTTAAATTCTCAAACTTCTGTTTCACTCAATAAAGCCATTTTTTTCTCAATAATAGATAGATATACCAATTTATGATTTTATATTTTCAAGAAGTATATCTTATTTAGGGCTGGCCGTGGAGTGGCCTTTTCCTGGGTGGGCTGGCCTGATCTAATTGTTTGACTGGTCAAGAGCCCAATGGCCAGGTCATTGACTGGTGTACCGGGTCAGCTCGGCCCGATTCCAACCCTTACGTCTTTGTTTTGGTCCCCAACCTCCGGTGGAAACCACAGTCCACACCTCTGGCCGCAATTTATTTGCCGTTCTCGCATTCAGAATTTTCAGTAACCTCATCACCCCAAAATGTCTTGGTCTCTTATGCCATCTACACATACTACTCGGCCACCTCCTTTTTCAGCCTTTATTTCTATATGTATGCCTTGTTAGCTCATTTTGTCAAGGAGTATACACCAGGCACCAATCAATGTACTGACTCAATATTTTTGACATCTAATAAGAATCAATATTAATATGATAATAAATATTAAAACCAAAAATAAATAAATAAATATAAATAAGAACATCATATATTAACTAGGGGATAAAGAAGGCAAGGCTCGAAACTAGATATTCACTCATAAGGGCGTCCCGTCCCAATTGAGACGGAGACTTGCCCCTAAACACGCAAAAAAATAGTGTGAAAAAGGAAAATAGCCAAATCTTGACCATGCAACTCATGAATTTCTTCGTAGAGATAAAACCTCCCACATCAAACACGTGCCTACAAAGGTAAAATAACGGCTCAATGCATGAGACTCCCATCATTGGAGAGTCTGAAAAAGGTCAGATGAAATGGTTAACACACTATTCCTCAATTATAATGTATTGAGGCTGCAAGATGAATCCATAAAACAACTTCTATATGCTTTATACAACTATGAACAATCAGTAGGTTAAGTGCTTTATACACAAAAGTCACTGCCCATATTAGATTGTACAGACCTTGGGCATGAACTCATACATGATCAACATATATACGAGAAGAAAAATAGGCTATAGACAAACACGTACTTTAAGCTGTATGGCAAATCCCAACTATTAAAAAATGCTGTACATAGCTTCGGCAGAGATAATAATAGCAAAATGCGATCAAAATTTGTTCCTACCTCGGCTGGAGAATTCATTGACAGGAGCAAAACTGGTCTATTTCTGGGGCTTTCCAGCTTGTCTAAGCAACAAGTCTTCTTTCATCTCTCGGTAACCCTGAAGTTCGTCTAATGCATCAGCTGTTGTCTTTGATGCAAGAAGCCCAGAAGATGCGATGCTCACAGAGGCAGCTTGCTTAATCCCTGGTTCCTCATGAATCCGATTAGGCTCCTGGGTCCGATTATTCAAGGCTTCAGGCTTGAAGCTTGGTAACAAATTTGTCGAATCAGATAAGTCACGGCATAGAGGTGGGGCTTTCTTCAGCATGTGAACGAGAGCACCAACTGCAGCATCTTGGGATTTCTTGACCGGATGAAATCCTCCAGCCTCATGCGGTTCGCACGAATGTCCTGTTAGATCAAATGAACCAGGTCTGGAAGACATATACAGCACGTCAGCTACATTATGGAGAAGGTGAAAAGTTCTGATAGATAGTAGATAATTCATTTTAAGGATATATCAATAAACAATCGCTATGGCGAGTCAAGCTACTCCACAGAAAGTACAATCGTATTGATGCTCCCAGTCAAGGCACTAGAGTGACTTATCTTTCATTTTGATCGTTATTAATTGCAGCTTCACAAAGTCTCTCTTTGAGTCCATTCTCTGGTCAAAAGGGCCATATTTTTTTTTTTTTTGGTGTGTTAGAAGAACGAACCTATTCTTAAGCACATATTCTTATGGTTGAGCCGAAGACCACAGTCAACATACTATTTTTTTCCCAGAAAGTTCAGTCCATATTTTATGTTAACACCTAACTAAAAAGACTGTCTTTTCCCAAGAACCTCCTTCTCTTCTATTGTAACCAGTAAAGAGCTTCTCCCAACAATTACAGGAAAGAAAATTTACAGAGCCTTAAAAACTAGCTCCCTGGGCCTGGAAAAGTTAGAAGTACAAGAAGAGCCAATCTGCCTTTAAAGATCACATACAAGAAACCTCATATTCTGTGTGTAGAAATATAGTTCAAGAAAATGAACATAAAAACTTCCGTGTTATTTTGACTGGCCTTAGATGTATATCACCTGCAAAAATAGACTAATGAAACTTAAAAACAAGAATCTCTATCAAAAGAGAATGCTGCTACATAAACTACAGGAACACCCAACACATGTTTTAATTATAGTTGCTAGAGTGTTACTTTCCTAGTATGTTCTACTTTCATAATATTATAAGTGTTGGCAACATATATCCTACCATAGTTGTCAAATTGCGATTCGTATCGTGAATCGAAATACTAAATTTGAAAATCGTGAATCGTATCAAATCGATACAAAATTTGAACATATATTTAAAATAGGCAACATATTGAATATTGAACATTATTGCATTTTAAAAATAATCAATTGACATAATCACTTCGTCTAAATGGAAAGACGCTATCCTTTTACTTCATTTTCATCTTTTACTAAACCATTTTCAAATTCAACAACTTGAACAAAAAAATTTCATTAAAGAACCATGGTTATTCAAGAACCCAAACAGTGACACTCAATACAAATTAGGTTACAAACACGAATGGAAAAAGAATAAACAAGAAAATTAATTGAGAAAAAACATATAGGCCAACATTTTGAAACAAAAAAGTAGAACCTAACAAAATACACATGAAAGAATTGAGAGCAAAAATCAAAGTGTATTATGAAATATGGTGATAGGAGATAGAAAAATCCAATGTAAAAAAGAAGAAAAAATGCATTCTAAGGGTTGCTTACTATTAATAAGAAGAAGAAGAGCAGGAGGCATACCTTCAACGGATGACGCGAGAGTTTTAGTTGTGACCCTCAGTTTCAGACAACGCGAGACGAGCTTTAGATGACGAGAGAGAGAACAAGCAAAGAGGCTGAGTTTTTATTATGACGTGGGTTCCTTTGCAAACAAAACAAAATCGTTTTAATGTTTAGCAGACAAAACGACGTCGTTTTGCCAAAAAACTTGATTTTTTAAAAAAATGTCTGAATTGTGCGACGCGAATTGAATCGTACGATTCAGGTGCGATTCAACTCTAAAAGCTATTCTCATATAAGATACAAATCGTTTTGTGCCTATATTGAATCGAATTGTACGATTCGAATAGCGAATTGTACGATTCGAATAGCGAATTGTACGACTTTGATAACTATGTACCTAAGAAGCACGGATACTCGGCAGGAGGTCGACGTGGCGGTGGCGGTGGCGGTGTCGGACACGTGTCCGACACGGATACGCGTAGGACATGACCGGACACGTGTCCGACACTTCTAAAGGTGTCCTGAACAGTGAACAAATATTTTTTGTTGCCAAACACGGCTCAGATACGTAGGGATACGGGGGATACGAGGCTGAAAATAAGGAAAAAAAAAGAAGATAAAAAAGAAAGAAAATTTCGACGATTTGCCAGATCTGCTTCAACAAAGAGTAGAGAAGAAGAGACGAATGGACATACCAGATCTGCTTCGACTATCTGCCTTCAACGATCTGCTTCGACGAGCTTCAACGATCTGCCTTCAAGGATTTGCATCAGCGATCTGCCTTCAAGGATTTGCATCAGCGATCTGCCTTCAAGAATCTGCTTCAACGATGTGGTTCAATGATCTGCTTCAATGATCGAATCTGCAGCCTTCTTCCTCTCTCTTCTTGCTTCCTAAGATGGTGTCGGCTGCCCAAGGATTCTTTTTATTTTTCTTTTTCTTCTCTCTCTCTCTCTCTCATCTTGATTGAATAGAGACGATACCAACAAAAAAAAAAAAAAGAACAGACAAGTTTTTTTAATATTTTTCTTTTATTTTTGTTGGTATAATTCATTTATTAGTTATCACCCATAGTGCACTTTGTTCTAAGGCCACATTCAAATTTGGTGTAAGTCCATTGTTTAATTATAAGAAAATGCTACATAACCCAAATGAAACCCAAAAATTAAAACTCAAATGCATATCATCCATTGGATGAGTGTGGAATGAGTGGGTCCTACTGAAAACATTAATGGGACCCACCCATTTAATGGATGATATGCATTTGGGTTGTAATTTTTTGGATTTCATTTGGGCTTTATAGCATTGTTCTCAATTATAACATATTAGTCGACTATCCAATTTAATATTAGCCCATTGTCCAATTATAAAATATTAACCAACTACTCAAGGATTTTTAGGTCTTATTATTAATGTTATTTGTATAAAAAATATATAATATTATTTTAATTAGTCGTATCCTTGCCGTACTCGTGTCCTATATTTTGGAATTTTGTCGTATCCCCGTATCCGTATCGTATCGGATACAACACCCGTGTCCATATCCGTACTTCCTAGCTATGTACCCTACACACAATACTATTTCATACACTCTTTCTTCCTCTCTTCTTCTTTTTCTTTCCTTAACCCTAACATATAATTATTCAAGTTTTAACTTAGTATCAGAACAAGATACTTGGGTGAGTGAGCCCGACCCTAGGCGAACACCTCACACGTTTATTGGTTGGGCAGGCTCAAAACACATAAAGTTGTAGTTGTCTGCATGTTCGCAATTGCAATTTTCCTATTGCCGATGTCTTCATTAGTTGCTCATCAGCTGTTGTGATTATTATTAATTATTGTGGGGGGCCTAAATCGGTGTTCATGTCTTCAATGTTTGATCATTGACGTGGATCTCAGTGTTTTCAGTCCAGTTAAGTGGCTTTCGGCTAGTTTGGTGCTAGTTTAGTGGTTTTCATTCTAGTTCAATTTGAATCTTAATAATTTTAGTCTTATTTAGTGCTTGTTCAATGATTTCCAATTTAGTTCGATGCTGGTTTAGAGGTTTTCGAGTCAATTTTGTGCTGATTTAGTGGTTTCCATCCTGATTTAGTGTTTTCGACCAATTTAGTAGTTTTCGACCTACTTTGGAGTTGGTTTTGTGGTTTTCATTGTGTTTCAACTCTGGTTCAGTGTTTTCATCCTGGTTTTGGGCCGATATAATGGTGTTTGGCACACTTTAGTGCTAGTTCAATGGCTTTCATCCTAATTTAGTTTTAACTCGATGTTTTCAATCTGGTTCAACACCAATTTTAGAGTCTTCATCCCAATTCAATATTGATTTTATGGTTTTTAGCACCAGTTCTGCCCTTTTGTGGCTAGTTGAACTCTAATTCTGCTTAGTTTACTTTGTTTTGATTGTTGCAGTTTAATTTGTTATTACTTATGGTTCGTTGTAGTATTGTTGGTTATATTTGTTTGTTCCGATATTATTGTTGGTGGTGGCGGTGTTGTGCAAATCCTTTCCCGTCATCATGTTCTTTTCCTCGAAATTTGCTTGTTTTGGTGTAAGACTTTACATGGAGCAACCACTGGATCAGGGGAGTATCGTGATAGTGTGTCGATTAAAAATGTCTTTGAATGGTTTGAAGTTTTCACATAGGGCTTGATTTTATCATTCTAATTATCTACGTGAAAATATTCCGGTCCACTCAATGATTTTCTAATCAAACCATTAGTGCAGTCCACCTTTAGTAGCATTTATTCCAAGATGGACATTTTTTTATCTCTATACTCCAGCTTGAGGGGGAGTGTTAGAATATTATTTTCCTATTGTTTTACTTTCCTATTATGTGGTTTTTCTATTATATTCTACTTTCTTGATATTAAAATTGTCTTTAATATCAATCTAATATAAATAGGTGATATGGTGTTGACAACATAAATTCCACACACAATATTGTTTCATACTTTTTTTCTTCCTCTCTTCTTCTTCTCTTTCTTTTCCTTAAACCCTTGGAAGCACGGATACGGACACGGGTGTCGTATCCGATACGATACGGACACGGGAATACGACAAAGTTAAAAAATATGGAACACGAGTACGGCAAGGATACGGCTATTAAAATAATATAATATATTTTTTAAATAATAATAGAGTTGTAATATATTTAAAATAAAGCATATATTATAACAATATTAATAATAAGACCAAACAAATATTATTTTTTTGATTAAAATTGAAATAGATCAAATTAAATATCCACTATTTTCATCAAACATCATTGCATCTATTAACATTCATAGTATATAAGTTACGTAACAAAAAATATATTAAAAAAAATAAATTTTTAATAGTTAAAAGTCGTTTTTTTAATAAAAAAATTCTTGGCCGTGTTCTATCCGTATCCTAGACGTATCCTGGTCGTGTCCGACTGAGTTCACTATTCAGGACACTTCTAGCCGTGTCGGACACGTGTCCGGCCGTGTCCTGGCCGTATCTGTGTCGGACACGTGTCCGATACTGCCACGGCACCCCCGTAGGAAGTATCCGTGCTTCCTAGCTTAAACCTAACATACAATTATTCAAGTTTCAACTATAGCTCTGAAAGGTACAATAAAATTTTAAAATTTTAGGCATAAAGCTTCATCAATTTTGGGATTGATTTCTATATATATTTATATAGAAATGAAAAGTATCTTAACCAGAAAACATCTACAAATCAGAGACTTCATAAGTATGCAAGACGTTACCGCCATTCCCAGAAACCCATGTTTAACCATTTTTGCTCCTTATAGGCAAGAAAGACTTGAATAAAGAACAAATTTCTTGTTTCAAAATTCATAAACTAGTCAGAAACAACTACCTCATTCCTGTTTCATAAACGCTCAACAATAAAGGGCAGTCCAAACAGGCATTTGAATATCTGACAGATAGCTCCTCAATGATTGTTTTTTGGAAAAGCACCAAGAGGCCCATAAGAAAACTCTCAAATCCAAAAAGAAAAGTTCTTTATTTATCCTAAAATCCTACAAAGAATAAAATTCCAACCTAAAACACCAGCTGTCTGCTCTATCCTAACACACTAACAAAAATTCATTTAATGGATAAAGATAACATTATATGCAGCTAACTATAGAAGAAGCCTTCTGTGGCTTCAGTTTCTTTCTCTAATAAAACCAACATAGCCAGCAGTCTTTCCCAGAGTTCCTTGGAGCCAGCAGCTAAAGAATCAACACCCATGCCAACTGTACATGCGAGTAGCAGTAGCACACTGCAGCACCAGTCATGCGTTCAAACCCGAGCGACTTATTTCCAGTTATGCCTAGTGTGGTTGAAACGGTATTTGCACAATCAACAATCCTTGGATTTGTAGCTGCTTTTCTGGTTACATGCTTAAGTCTTTCTACGACTGGGATGTGCTTGTTTGTTCTAGTAGATGCATGAGGAAAACTCAATAGATTATCCAAAGGAAGGTTTGTGAAGATTGAAGGTGTGAAAATTCCTATCAAAGGTGACCCTCGAGGATGTGATAACACTGCTTGAAGAATCATTCTTATACTGCTTATGCTGACCTTTTCTTGGCAAGAATATCTTTTTCTGAAAAACAATGATTTACAAAGCAGCTCAAACAAGCCTCGAAATGCACATGGAGCAGTTCTCCAACGAAAATTCTGCACAGTCAAAAAACTTGTAAAAAGACAAATAACTTTCCCAACCCGAGAGTGTAGGTACGAACTTTTAATAAAGTCCTATCACATCCGAAGAGGTTAACAAAACTAATGGCCATGGCAAACATTACACAATAAGTCAAGGGCATGCACTTGGATTCAAATGGAAAGGGAACTGGTTGCTTATTTTAGTGCAACGATCTGGTTGGTATCAGGTGATTTCCAAACTAAGAGAATCATAGCATCTTGGTTTGGGTGACAGCTTCCAAAGTAGGTACTTTTGTAATGATTTTCTCCCATATCACAATAAGATAAATTTGACTATAAGTCTTCCTTGTGGGATTAATTTTCAAATTGGGATTTGTCTGTAGGGATGTTGGCAAATTTGTCAGATTCCTAGAAGGAAGAATTGTGATAAGTACTATGTCAGTGTCTTCAGCAATGCTACACATTGCTGTTTGTCATGGAGGAGGAGAATAAAGGAAAGAAAAGAAGAAACAACAAAGAACAAGAAGAACAAAACCAGGGGGGATATTGAGAGAGAGAAGGACCTGATGTGGGCTGTTGCAGTTACATTGACAAGGAGTTGCACTCCCTCTATTTTGAGGGACTTTAAGTTACCATGGGCCTCTGGCTTTCTAAACTTAAAACGAGGGCCTTTACTAGGAAAAGCAATTTTTTTGATGGTTTTCAGGGTAGACAAAATGGTTGGACTTTTTAGCATGAACTATTATTCGTTTTGGGCTTCTTCAATAATGTACAGACAGCATTTAGCATTCTTTGGATTTATAAAATAGGTTTTTTTTGGTACTTCTCTCAATTTTCTTCTTGTTCAACCTACAAAGTACCACTTGGGTGATAAGCACTTGTCATTGCTCCAGGTCTGACGACAATATGACATCACCAAAAAAATCAATTGGTTGTTAAAGCTTAAAACCAAAAAAGTTTTAAGATTCTTTAAAAAAAATACCAATGATTTGTCTCATCTCTGGGAAGGAAAAGACAAAATATGGTTGTCATGATTGCCAAATGCTAAAACATTTATCTATAATTTAGACATACTTGAACAATTTATTCATACTTCCATTGGGAAAAAGCAACTTTTAATTGTCTGTACTTCAAAAAGGTAGGTGTCAAAACTTACCGAGAATATTGCTTGCCTCAATATCCAAAAAGAGAAAGGTGTAGGGTTCACATCTCAATCGAAAATGAGTTTAACCAGGTGAATGTCGTATCATTCTTCTTGTATATACCACGAATCACACATCTTCTGTTTGGCTATCATTATGCAATTCCCTTCACAATTTAGCAATAGTATCAAACATCCAAAACACCAATCCAAAATCTTCTAACTGCTTTAGCGCAACTCCAAGAATACTAGCTAAAATAGCTAGTCAAAATAACATTTTTTATTACACTATCTATTTTAAAAAGCAACTCCTACTAATTCACTCCAACAACGCTCTCTATTTTAACTAACTATTTCAACTAACTATTAATAATTAAAATCTAAAATACTATGTAGCATGGCACGTCATCGTCATATTGATGACATCACATGATGACGAGTTACGCCACATCATCAAATTTTCAAAATTTAGATTTTTTAATAGTCATTGATAATTGTCATATTTACAACGGTCACGTCATCAAAATTTTAAAATTTGAATTTTCCAACGGTCATATTGATAATAGTCATATTTGTAATGGTCATATTTTTTAACAGTTACATTTGCAACGGTCATATTTTGCAACGGTCATATTTTTGGATATGTATAAAAAGGATTTTCCCCCTCTCATTGTCATACACCTCAAATTTATTTATTGACATTGCACTCTTCTTTGTTTTTATGGTATAGCTCGTCATCATGCAATCAAGATAATTCTTAACGATTCTAACTCCGATGATGAATTGGAGATGGTAACGATTTGTGCTATGAAAATGAACAAACTCAATAGCGAGAAAAGCTCTAGAGTACATCGTGGATCCATTGAAGGTTATTCAGTTATTTTTTACAATCGAGTTGAAGGGCAAGAGAGACTTTATCGCGATTATTTTGCTGAATCACATATCTATCCCCCAAATTTATTTTAGAGGAGATTTCGAATGAATCGAGCCATTTTTCTTCGTATTCTATCTATGGTAGAAGCTTATGATACATATTTTGTCCAAAAAAAAGATGCTGCTGGGATTATTGGCTTGTTTTCCCATCAAAAGATAACAGTCGCTATAAGGATGCTTGCTCAGGGAGTTGCAGTTGATGCTGGTGATGATTATGTGAGGATTGATGAAAGCAACACAATAGAAAGTTTGAAAAGATTTGTGACAGTGGTAGTAAATTAGTAATAATTTTTTTCAATGAATACCTCATGTCACCAAACACGATAACATTGCTAGATTCTTAGCAATGGGTACCAATCGTGGGTTTCCTGGGATGTTGGGTACTATTGACTGTATGCATTGAAAATGGAAGAATTGTCCAACAATATGGAAATGTATGTATTTTGGTCACGTCCATGAACCAACAATTATTTTGGAGGCGGTGGCCTCATACAATCTCTAAATTTGGCATACCTTTTTTGGGTTACTAGGATCCCATAATGATATTAACGTACTGGAACACTCTTCTATTTTTGCTCTTGTTTTAGAAGGTCGGGCTCCTCCAATCAATTTCTCAATCAACAAAAGCGATTACACAATAGTATATTATCTTGTTGATGGTCTATATCTAAAGTGGACAACATTTGTCAAAACAATTCCATCTCCAAGAGGCAATAAGCAAATATATTTTGCAAAATCTCAAGAGTCAGCAAGAAAGGATGTTGAGCAAGCATTGAGAGTGCTCCAAGCATAATTTGCTATAGTGCGTGGACCAGCACATTTCTGGATACTTGAAGTGCTTAAGAATATTATGAAGACATGCATAATATTACATAACATGATTGTCGAGGATGAGTGGGACACTCATGAGTTGGACTTTAGTTATGATACAATGGATGAGAGTCCCACTGCCACAGTCATACCTGAGTAGAGTTCAAAACTGCTCCAATTTATTAATACTCAACATTGCATTAGAGACAAAAAAATTCATTCAAAACTTCAATCTGATCTAGTCGAGCACCAGTGGAATATGCATGAAAACTTCTAGGCACTACTTAAGTAAATGTTATTACACTACTTGTAACATCATTACTACTACTTCAAAGTTGTTTGTCTATTAATAAAAAACAACTATATCTTCCCCAGGATTTCCATTTGACACAACTTGCAACGGAGGCATGTCACTTGTATCTATCAACATTATTCGCTCTTCCTCTCTTAATTGCTCCATTTACATTCTCTCTTTCTCTTGCACTAGGCGTTCCTGCTCTTGAAGATAACATTTTTCAAACATTTCAACTTTCTTCTCATTCATTACCTTTTTCTCTTCCTTCATCTCTGCTAACAGATTAACTAGTGCATCACTTGTTGCATTACCTCTAGGTTCTTTGCTCTTTGATTTTCGTAGTTACGCTTTCTCAGCTTTCCTTCCAAGTGGCCTATCTAAAGATCCATAGGCCACCGTCATCTCCTAAATTTACCGAGTCCGCTGTAGAAGGCGCAGAGCTACCAGGTGTTGCATTATATTTTGTTTTTTGGTTCTTTGACAGATAATCCTCCATCCATTTTAGTTGATACCTTAACTCATTTCAACAATGTTCAAATTGAAAAGGAGATTTATAGAGTTCCTTGTACAAGTTCTTGGCATCATGAATCTAAAAAATCTTACAACAAAACTCATTATTATGTCATTAAAAGTACACTATTTTGTAAGAAAATATTCACTCATACCTTGCCTTTCTCCGTCAGACCACTTTGATCTAGTCTTTCTGTGCAAAGCTCCCACAAAATTTGTTGGTGGCTAGCTAAATTGCCGACCAACTATTCATCAAAGAATTTTGACTATGACTATGGCATGCCTTAGGTTTGTACTCGTTGAAGTACTCACAAACCCTTTGTCAATATGTCTTTGATTTTTGCTCATTTCCTTGCATAGCATCCAAACTAATATTAAGCCACGCCGAGATTATCATAACGTCTTGCTCTATTGTAAAGTTGCCACCTCATTTTTTGGTGGTGGATTATACTTTAGGAGATATTAGTGAAGATTGACCTATAACCTCATCATCTAATTTTGTTCCATCATTCATGAGATTGGTGAAATAAGCACCATATTGGAATAGTTTCATAAGTAAAGGGAAAGGGGAAGAAGTGGCGAAAAAGACATACTAGAATCCAGATCTGTTTCAACGATTTGTTCGGTTCAGATCTGCTCCAAGCCGCCGCCACCTTCTCCTCCTCCTCTTTTTCTTCTTCCTCTTTCTTCTGCGTCCTCAGATCGCGGTTGCCCTAATTGGTCTTCTTTATCTTTTTCTTTTTCTTTTCTTCTCTCTCTCGATTTCGATTGAACAGTCAACATAATAGAGACTTTCTTTTTTAATATTTTTTTTTTTGGTATAATTTATTTAGGATAAATTACACTTTACCCCTTTTGGGAAAGTGTAATTTACTCATTTATTTATTAGTGGCCAAATAAATTAACCCACATCCCACTTTGGTATTAGCCCACTGCCCAATTCTAACATATTAGCCTACTGCCCAATTTAATTTAACCCATTGCGTAATTGTAAAATATTAACCAACTACTTAATGATTTTTAAGTCTTATTATTAATATTATTTATATAAAAAATATATAATATTATTTTAGTTAGTCATATCTTTACCATACCCGTGTCCTATATTTTGGAACTTTGTCGTATCCTTGTGTCCATATTGTATCGAATACGATACCCGTGTCTGTATCCGTGTTTCCTACCCTATAATTCAACATGGCCACCATGCTAGAATTAACAAACTTTCTAGATTCGTGATGCCAAGATCCATTAACAAAATATATTTCACAAATTCACAAATTCCTTACTCAGAATTTTCACAAATCCCTAAATCAAAATTTTCAAATTACAACCACAATTCACAATTCACAATCTAAAATATCACAAACTCCTCACCTGCCTACGCAGAAAAAACCACAGCAAAAATAGTTTCTTGCAACTCTATGAAGCAATTACCCATTTGAATATACTTCATATACTCAAAGAAACTAACCACCAAACCCATAGCAACAAATAGATATGCATAAATAGTGGATATCTATGGAGAATTATAATTGAAGATCATTGTAAGATTCTAAGACTGAAGATCAAAACATGAAATCTGGAAGATCAATTCAATTACACGTTACCCAAATGCAGACACAAGCAATCAAAAAAACCCATTAGAAAACTAAAATTTTACCACGAGATAAATCAGACCCACAAACCCATTTGCATATTTCGAATCCAAACTGAATCTTTTTAAGAAAAACATAAAAATTCTTCGTAAATATTCACATGCGCAGTGAGAAGCAAAGTAGAAGGGTTGGTGAAGAGGTGATCCCTCCAGAGAGCCCTAGGCACAACCTGGCTATTAGCATCTGGATCTAGAGAATGACAAACTAGACATGCAAACCAGAAAATTTTTCTGGTTTCAGTCAGTTTTTCGGTGGGATTTCAGTGGGTTTTAATTGGATTTTCAGTGGGTTTTCGTGGGTTTTTCTATGGTATAAATACACAAGTTTTTGTGTGAGAGAGAGAACTCCATACCTGGGTGGACAATGAAGCTTCTGTGCGATGATGAAGACGAAATTCGGGGAGTTGTGGAGCTTCTGTGAGAGAGAGTTAGGAATTTGGGGGGTGTTGTAGAGTGATGAAATTGGCGCAAAAACGAGCTTTGTGAGGAAATACCGAGCTTTGTGGCTCGCCAAAAATAGCAAGTGAAGAGTGAGTTATGAGAAATAGCTAGTGAAATACATAGCCTGTTGGAGCTAAATTTTATGGAGAGACTATCTAAAATAGCTAAGAATCCCTCTTTACCGAGCTCCTTGGAGTTGCTCTTAGAGGTTACTCACAGATATCATACACTAGTATTTGTTTATTTTTTTCATTTTCTTCTCAAGGATTGGTGTGACAAACTTGTAATCATGCTTCTCAAACCAAGAATCACCAAAGGGTTTGAAGTATTTGGTTGGCGTGTTTTCAGACCTACCTCCTTATGGTCAAGTATTTGTAGCCTATGTTCAGTCAGCAAGTCTATGAACCAAGACAAGTAAAAGAAAATCCATCCAAGGTTCAAGGGTGCTGACATATTTTCCAGTTCTGTCCAGCACAGCCGTAAGAGAGCCAATTAAAATTAGATGGTGAAGGGAACAAATCGAACCTTAACTATAGCATCTTCTTGATAGTTCACAGGTAATCATGGAAAAACTTAAAAATGGTACCATGGCGGTCTTGACACAAATCTTCTTCACACAAGTATCTGGAAACTCATCCAGCACCTTACTATAATTCTGAGTATAAAAAAATTAAAAAGAGACTGCAACCATGATTTGAGTTACTATACCGCAAAGAAAAAAATTCTTCCCAATCCTGTACAAGGTCAAAAGGAAGGTAAGTGCAGTGGACGATTCTTTATGCGCACTCCTTCCTTCCATTTAAGTTCAAATGTAAGACTTTAACATGACTTCTGACATCACAATTATACAAGCCAATAGGCAAAGATATCATCTGGTAGCAAGCCCTTCTACTTCAGCCATATATGAACATACATGTGTGTGCTTATACACACTAGCACACCCATATGGCCTATATTTTCATACTTATAAAGCTTTTGCATGTGCATATACACACACTTACAGTATACATTCCTGTGTCCAATACATGCTCATTATCAGATATAACGTGTGATAAGCTGTCAGCATACAAAGCTATGTGCCTATAAACATCTATCTATCCCCTATGCTGATTCTGGTAAGTTTATTTCATCTTGTTGGCCATAATCATCATTCATCTATTGCTCAACTTTTCACAATCAACAGCTAAAGGTCCTCCAAGTCCCATCAATTGCAACATGCTGGTGCGGCTCAACACAAATCAGGGCCTAAGGCAAAAATTTTAGATGATGCCCCAGTAGTTTTTGTATGATAACACCATTAATACAGTATAATTATTCAATTATCAAAAATATATTCATTTAGAATTAATTTTCTTACCCTTTGAGGTGACAACATACCATTTAAATTTTTGTATTCAGATTTGGTCAATATTTTTTCCCGATAAATAAAATAGCTAATCCATACAAATTCTAATAGCTACTATAATGATACGTCTAATATAATCGTAAGTTTTTATCTTACTTAAACATTGAAAATAAAATATCCATAAATGACAAACCTCAAGCCTAAAAAAAAAAATTGGGACCTTAATTGAACATTGGTATAAAAACATTGTTTGGGGTCTTAAAAACAAAACTGGGCTTAATTGAACATTGGTTTATAATTTTTTCATAGGATCATGAAAATAAAAGTGAACTCAATTGAACAAGGATTTAAAAATTTTATTTGAGGCCAACGAACTAAATGAGGCTTAATTGGACCTGAGTCTAACAATTTTAATCAGGGCATTAAAATTAGAATCAGACTTAATTAAATAGTGCTGTAAAAAAAAAAAAAATTTAACTTACTTAAGCCTTCATCTAAAAACCTTATTTTGAGACCTAAAAAATTTGGGACTCTAAAAATTTAGTTCAAGGTCAAGGTATCGTCCATCAAATTGGAGAGCTCTGAGACACATCGGTCGCGGCATCGCGGCGCGATATCGAGCGATACGACTTAAAAGAAAATGTTGAACATGACAAGAAATTCAGGTCATATCACGGCGTCGTGAAACCGTATCGGCCAATTCGGTGATGATATTTCGGAGACTCGGGATTGACTCGGCCGAGTTGTGCGAGACTCGGGATTTACACATATCGTGTAACGTTATCGACTCCGGAGGTGCCGAGACAAATACGACTCGGCCAACTCGTATCGTTATCAGCCGATACTTTGAACCATGGACCCCAGGTGGCGACTTCAATGGCCTAGCCATTGAGTCAGCCATGAACATGAGACGACGTACTCAAAGCATCCAAATACTGTACCCATGCCCATGGCTACTCAAAGCCAAGAGCTCTTGGTGATATCTTCCTAAAGAACACCTAAGGGCCCCTTTAGGTCCAAATACTTGCAACTATTTAAATACAAGAACAGAAAATCAGAATCCATGTTCACCACCCCAATAGAGTTCAGTTGGAACAAGATCACCTTTGTGAATTATGGTTGCAATGAACTCTGCAATCTTTTGATTGAAAACCACAAAGTAACCTCTTGCAATCTTGGGCTACTTACACTTATGTCTAAAGATCAAGCAGGTCTAACTTAAGAACTCACTCCTTCATTGTTTTTCAAACACTAAATTGGCTCAAGACAGCAACAAAGAACACATGGAGAATAAACTGGATGGTGTTTGCAATTTATGCTTCCTATCATAAAAAACCCCAAATGGTGCGAGAAATCAATTATTTATGTTGAAGTTTAAGAACTTAAGTTAGAGGAGTTGGTGGTTTAACATATTATCACAACAAGAAATCTTGTGTTCGAATCTCGTTGCCACCCTGATAATTAAAATATTTTCAGGTCCTGAATCTAAAATCTAGCATGCACGTGGGGGGCGTGTTGAAGTATAAAAACTTATGTTACACCCTCTTTAATAACTTAAACTTTTAGAGCAAATGGTGGTTCAACAATATAAGTAACCTCTATCTAGCTATGGTATCTTCATAAAACTTTACATGGCTGCTAACATACTAGAAATCGTCAATATGGTAACCTATCCAGAACCAAAAGCATATGTGATCAAACAGCACTGTATACAATCAGGAAACAAGAAATTCTATTTCACGATTTCAGCTTTTTGTAATTCATGAGTAATGCACCTTACTAACAATATATCTCACATCATTAGGCAGAGAGAAACTAAGAGGTTGTGCCCACTGCTTCCTGCAAGCAGGTTGACCATGCATCAACCTTGAATTGCTAGCCCCATTCATTTCAAAATGTGACAAAATAGCTGACAACCGTTGTTGTATAAAAGTCCTCCAATTCTTTGAAATCAACTCTTAACGTCAAATTTCAAGCTATAAAATTCAGCAAGATTATTTTGAGTGATTATTCCTTGCTCTTCAAAGCCACTGACACGTTACATCTTCATATTGCACACATTTCATGAATTACGACCTTACAGCAAGAAAAATTGAATACAAGTACAGGCTTATCCATGCACTTATATAAACCATGTAACACAAGGAGAACGATATGGCCTATGTAAGTAAGATAATGCAGTGTATACATCTCTGAAGATTACCTGCTACCTGGATCTGTCATGTCGTCGTCATCCACAACAAATGGGCCAGAAAATTCAGAATCATCATAATCATCCTGGAAAGACAACCGACTGGAGCTTCTAGAAACCGATTTCTGTGGTGAGCTGTTGGATGACATTTTCACCCCAGAAAGTTTTCCAGTGTCATCTTTCCCAAAGGAGAACAACTACACAAAAAATAGTAGTCCTAAGTGATCTTAGTATTAAAAATCTAAATGAAAAGAGATGAGAGTCTAAAATACCTTCTCAGCTGTTGAGCCAGTCAGAACTAGACCTGAACTTCTATCCATCTTCGAAATGCTGGGTCGTGTAGCTTTCAGTGGAGGAGAAGGGGGCAAATTTTGTTTGCTGGACAATGAAGGGATATTGGCAAGCTTAGACCCAGGTATGCTAACTGGAGCACTTTCAGACCATAAAAGAGCCTTTGACACATTACCCCTAGAACTGTAGGCAGGTGGTGATGGGGATGGAGAAGGAGAAAAGATATGTGAAGCCCAATACTCATCAAAACTCGTATTCTTCGTATGAACTTGAGGTGTTTCAGGCAGATGACGAGGTAAACTTGTAGGTGGGAGACGATGGGAACTTGGTTTTGAAATTGAAGCACACGATTCTGAATGTGTAGGTGACGGTGACAGGAAGGCTGAAGGTGGTGAGGCTCTATATAGGTCATAACTCCAACTATGCCGCCTTCCAAATGGAGAGGATGAAGGTGAGCATTGAGGTATTGGAAGGGACGGGATCCTCTTTAGCGGATCCGCCATTGGACTCCCAACATAATCAGGTATGAATTGAGGTGAGATAGGGGTTGAAGGTCCAGAGCTCACATCTGAGAGTGACGAACGATACAACACCGAAAGAGAAAGCCTACCACAAGAAGTGTCCACAGGTGTGAACACAAATTTTTGCATTTCTGCCTCTTCTCTACGAGTGAATGGCTCAACAAATGAAGAAACCCGATAAACAAGGTTAAATGTCCGAATTTGGGCGGATGAATTGAGCTCACGAAAGAGTTTATAAGCAGGCAGAAGCCTAACCATTACATACAGAGACCTGAAAAGCAATATCAACTTCTTATACAATGAGTTAGAACTAGTACAGCTCGATCGTTTACTCCCCGAACCACTATCCCTCCCACTCTTCCTACTTTCATATTGCACAACCCATCTCTCAATAATCGTTTCGCTCTTCACTTCACCCCGAAATTCCTCATGCTCTGAATTCCAATAGTAAGGAAACCTTTCTTTCGATGACAAGTTCCTAATAGGTCTCTTTTTGGGGGAACAGTTCACAGGGTCCCAATCACTAGTTGTTTGCACTAAGATCACATCAACCAACATTGGTTCAAGGTTACTCTGACGCCAAAAATCAATGTTATCTAGTGCAGCTGGGCAATACTTTAGAGCTAAATTGAACCACTTATCCCTGGGCCTAACACTGGATGAGGACGATGAGGACGAAGATGGGGATGATAGCACTTGTTCACCACTATAATTACGTGACGATACGTATGGACACCGAGATTCAAGTATTATGTGGAGACTCTTTGTAAAGAATTCAGTTATTATTTGTTCCATTTTTGCAGGCTCTGAGTGAGGACTACCATGATATGATGCCATAATTTTTGATATTTTATAAAAATAAAGTTAGTAAATATTAATCAGAACCCTAGAAATCTATTCTGAAGCTCATAGCTGATAGATTGACAAACAGAGAATTCAAATGGGCTTTGAAGAGCCAAAAACTAAGCTAAATTAAGCACTCAAAATAGAAAAACGGAATGGAACGGAACAGCAGACAAAGTGCACATATTGAAATTGTAAATATTAATCAGAACCCTAGAACTCTATTCTGAAACATATAACTGATAGATTGACAAACAGAGAATTCAAAAGGGCTTTGAAGAACCAAAAACTAAGCTAATTAAGCACTCAACATAGAAAAACCGAATGGAACTGAACAGCAGACTAAGTGCAAAGATGGAAATTTATAGAATTTGAGCCCGTTCATATAGAGTACTCAACATGGTATTTAAGAAATAACAATCAAACAGGAAAAATATAAACGAGAAATAAAAAAAAACTCACTGTTCTTGGATGCTTGCCTTGCTAGAAAACGATAAGGCTTAAAGGGTATTTTCTATAATTACCAAAGATGAATATTCCATGTTTTTATATGTATTTCTTGTGTATTTTTTTTGTTTTAGATATCTAGAACTCTAGAGAGAAAGTGGGTTGATGAAGAAAAGAGACGATGACGAGAAGAACAAGTAGATTACCCAAACTTTTCAGACTCTGCTCAGAGAGAGAGAGAGAGAGAGAGAGAGAAATCAGTCGAGTTGCCGTATGCAAAACTGAGGGGCCACCGAGGAGGAGGTTGGACTCTGCCTATTAGTTACTGTCCATTGAAAGAGACCTTTGTGGGGGTTGAATGGAATCAGAGGCTACTTCGCTGGTGGTGACCATGGGTTATTTCTGTACAAATCCGATTTGAGTAGTACTTCATCCAATCTGAACTCTATTGTCATTAGAAAACTTGAATTCGATTTTTGAAAGGATTTAATTTTTAAGGGGAATTACACGATTTGTCACTAGACTCTTGATATTTAACATATTACATAGAGATCCCTTGAAATTTGTACACGCGTAATAGTTAGACCATTGCTAGATATTACCTCTGTCGTTAATCCGCTATATTTATTAATAAATTATACTTACACCCCCTAAAATTTATAGGCGTGTAATTCTTGTTCTCCTCAAATTTAAAATATTATACTTAGATCAAAAATATTTCAATCAAATATAGAATATCAAATATTTTAAATTTTACAACTAAAATTCATGTTCTATTATGACATTTATTGAAATAAATTTTTAAAAAAAAATCATAATTAGTATGCAATTATACTATTTATTAGAATTTAATTTAGTCGTTTAAACGACCAAATTATCTCAATTAAAGGTAAATGATATTGTATCTATTACAGTTTGACTCATTGTTTAATTTTTTAGTTTTATTCCAATGGATAATATAATTGTATACTAATTATGATTTTTTAAGAAAAAATTAGTTTTTGATTTTTGATTTTATTTCAATAAATGATATAATAGAACATGAATTTTGGATGTAAAATTTATGTTCTATTATGAATGACTTAGACCCTTATTTGATTTTTTAGTTTTATTCTAATAGATAATATAATTGTATACTAATTACGACTTTTTAAAAAAAAAATGAATTTTTATTTTTAATTTTATTTCAATAAATGATACAATAGAACATGAATTTTAGTTGTAAAATTTAAAATATTTGATATTTAGTATTTTTAGTTTAAGTATAACATTTTAAACTTGAGAGGTCTAAGTATTATATGTCTACAAACTTCAGGGATCTGAGTGTAATTTACTACCAGAAATACTAATA
Source organism: Ilex aquifolium (assembly GCA_951799425.1). Lineage (NCBI taxonomy): Eukaryota > Viridiplantae > Streptophyta > Magnoliopsida > Aquifoliales > Aquifoliaceae > Ilex > Ilex aquifolium. The sequence continues at coordinate 31,859,486 of OX637391.1, forward strand.
GACATTGACGGCAAGAGTCTAAGTGTTACACGCGTACAAACCTTAAAGAGTCTGTGTGCAATATTTTAAATATTAGAGGGTCTGAGTGATTAAGTGACAAACCTCAGGAGGCCTGGGCGTAATTCTCCCAATTTTTAAAGTTCATATTCACTAAAAATTAAAAAATTTATTCTTAAATTAAAAGAATGATAAATTTTTAAAAAATAATAACAAAAAACATGTGAGGATATAATTGATTTTATAAAATTGATCATAGAAAAATAAAAAAAATCAAAAGTTTTCTCAATTCATTGATATCTATATAAATAAATTGGTGAAATTACATGGAAATAAAGATACAATTTGGTAACTTCCATATTCCTCCAAAATCTTATTACAATACAAATTCAAGACATTATAATAGGCTCTTGCACTTCTAAATCATTTTGGACTATTGTAGTCTTTGATAATTATCTATGTCTATATGTATTCCTTTTCAATCTGTCTTCTTATAGCATTGCATTTAGGTTAATGTTAATTTTAGGAAAAACCACTAATAAATTTTATTTTTTCTATAAAATAAGTATTAAGTTCTATCATATTTACCTTACGACAATTAAGTTCTAGTTTTGTTATTTGTTCCTAAGAAGACTTAAACTCAATTAACCTTTATTTTGTTTCAATTTTATTCTTTCCATGAACACACAAATTATATTATTATTTGTTATTTTACATTTAATTTTATTTATTAAAATATAACTTTTCTGTCTTAAATTAAAATTCAAGTAAGTCATACGTTTAATTATCAAATATCCACCATATTGACATGTAAGAGTTCATATGCGAGTGAATCCTACATAGTATAAAAGTCATAATATACATAAATATTTTTTATTTTTATCTCTAAAATACAATGTTGTAGTTTCAAATGCTTGAATTCTTTTTTTTTTGGTATGTCTTAAAACAATAATCATTTTCTTATTAATTCAAAATGTGGACGGATAAGTAAAAAAAGTGCAATTAGATGAACATTTCTCACTGATTGTATTCATAGATTAGTTTTTACATTGTTAATTTATATAATTGTATGTCTTTATGATTGAGATTTGATAGTTCAGATGAGTCAAAATTCAAATGCTTAAAAAAGTTAAATATAATAAAAGATAGAGTTGTATGATTTATCATTTTGTAAGTCTTTATTTTAATTACGTGTTTCGATGCTTTACACTAATTCAATGAAAAGAACTATTTGCTTCGGGCACTATAACAAACATTATTGGTAAAAATATAATTGACATGTTTATGGATAAAATTAGAATAAAACATATTGTTAATGGAGTTTAGGACTTTTTGGGAATAAATTATTAAAATGTGGTGATTTTTCTTTAATTCTATCTTGATTTGATAATTAATTATGTTATTCACATAATTAAGTCATGTTAATTGAGCATCCTTTGAAATGTGTAAAACTTTTTGTTGTTCCGAGAGGGAGAGAAACGAAGTGGATCTTCCCTCACGATTACACACGTGGAGGGTCAGACACTACCTAGAGAGGTAAATATGTTTTTAAACTTTAAGCTTAATCAATCATAAATTAAAATATATTACTATTACAATTATCTCTTCTCACAAATATTAATTAATTAATGGTGAGAACCTCTTTTCAATCACAGCGACCTCATAAACCTATGAAGATTAGTGTATTGATTTTAACAATTAATCACTGAACACTCAATCTCCCATGGGGATCCCAACGCAATGACTCAAACTCTTGGATGCATAACTATGAATGACTATGATATTTAAACATTCATTCAATAAATCACATAGTGCACGTGTGCACATGTGTGTTTAAATTACAAGTGTGTATGAAAATACGATGAAGAATACAAGCAATTTGTTGACGCAAAAATCATTCTCGAAAAAACTGCGGGAAACCTTCTCGGTTCACTAAAATCTAATCCAGGACCCCAAAATTAACTTACAAGTACTTGAATCTTATACCTCAACCAATAGGGATGTTCAAAATTTTGCCCACTCGAACTATTCCAACCCTAACCGACCCGATTATTCAGATTCCACAAATTTTTGGCCGGCTTATGGAATAAATTGTAGTATTCCCGTAAAAAATTAGGTAGGAAGATGAAATACTCATAAAACTTTCACATTCATACTCGACCCGCATATATTTTTGTAAAAAAATATATAAGGCATAAAACGAAGCCTGTTAGGCAGCAAATATAAATTAATCCACACCACTCAAACCCTAAGTAAACTCGTTGCTTATCTTCCCTCTCTGCGTATCTATTCTACTATCCCTCTCTCTCTTCTCTCTCTCTCTCAATCGATCGATCGAAGTGCAACTCGCAGATGGAACCAGTGAAGAAAGGAGAAAGATAGAGAGAGAGAGAGATCACCATCACTGATTCGCACTTTTTAGTGTGTCTGAATTATATTATTATATTACACCAAAGTATAAGTGGTCAAATTGTAGTTTTCTCGGTTTTAAGTCCAAGTATCGATCCCACAGAGAGTTTTAGTAATTAGAGGTTAAAGATAAAATAAAAACAATAAAATAAAAATAAAGCCATAAAGAGGTTGTTTGGAGTAGTTTAATGTTTGAGAGCTTGTGGTGTGAGCTTAGTCTAATAACGGCACCAAAAACTTGATTTTAAAATAACAGGTGGAATAAAAGTGCAGAAATAATAAAATGCGTAAGTAAAACAAATTAATGACAGAAATATGAAAAATATCCTTCAGTTTAAGGATCCCACATGCTTTATATTGGTCTTGTTACGGAATTGCTACCTCACATCAATTAACTTCCATTTTACTGGAAAGCTAACCGGCAGGTCTGATGTATATAAACCATAACACAGCTGCTTCTCAAGCTACACTGGTGGTAATATTTTGTAACACAGCTGCTTCTCAAGCCACACTGGTTATATCCACGTCAATTGATTAACTCAAGCAAACCAGAAGGTCAAGCCATTCATGAGGAATACTTGAGTTATTCACTTGATCTCATGATTGCAAATGCGTATATAATAAACCATAACACAGCTGCTTCTCAAGCTACACTAGTGGTAATATATAGCACAGCTGCTTCTTAGGCTACACTGGGCATAAATGTTCCAATTGACTAATCCAAGTAAAATCCGCAGGTGGTACAGACTATCTTCCGGTGACTTGTCAGGTCAACCGGTGGTAGTTAATCATAATACAGCCGCTTCTCAGACTAACTGTATTTAGATATGTCACCCAGAAAGTGAAGTCACTCAAACGGCATACTTGAATTATTCAATAGGTTATCTTGTAATATATATATTGACAGTAGAACTTCCTCAGCGTTCCGGTGGAGGACTAGCCATACCGATAGGATCACCGGGGTTATTCTAGCAGGCAATATTAATATATATAGTAATACCAGGCGTCAGTGGAACTTCCTCAGCATTCCGGTGGAGGATTAACCATATCAGTAGGAACGCCGGGGTCATTCTAGCTGGCCCGTCTCATATATATAATAAACGTATAAATAAAACATCAGCAATTCCATAAACAGATCAATATTATATATGTGTTCCCCACGAACCGGAGGATATACGGAACTACTCACGCTCCATTGCTATAGACAAGTAAGGAGTGCTAGCAGTTGTCATTACAACAGAAAGTAAAGTACGGAATTTAAATGCCTTTCGCAGGGAACGATCGAAACACAACCACTCTTATGATCGATTAAGATAAAAAAGTGGCAGCAGTTCAACTATCCGAATGGAAAGATACAACGAAAATATAAAAAATACAGGACGTAGGACTGAAGTATAACACGGACCGGAGCGTGCTTTCTCTTTTCTTTTCTCTCTTTTCTTTATCTCTTTTTCTTTCTTCTGAGTTGCTTCAGAACTCTCAGATTTCTCTCGTATCTCTCTCAGTTGTCTCTTGTTTCCCCCTCAGGTCCGGCCTTCTGAAAGCTGAAGAGGAGCAGCCTATTTATAGGCGTGGGAAGGCAAGTGGGCAAGGAGATAACTTGAGTCTGACAAGGGTGACCGTCCGGACGGCAGTCCCACCGTCTGGACGGTGGTGCTTTGCTGGAGAATCCCACTTGCATGCATGCTGACTCTTCACGTTGGGTAATTACATTTTGTCCTTCATTCTTTGCATTCCTCTGACATTGCTCCCTTGGTCTTGCGTTAATTCGGCATTTGTCCTGCAACTTTTAGATAAAATGTTACAACTAGTATCATTCCCGCACAAACCCTAATTCACTCTAAGTACTAATTTTTAGTGCGTTTATTATATTAATTCGAGTTTTTTGATTTTTTTAATTTACATACTAATTAGGTTAATCACACCCCCTAACTTAGACTTTACTAGTCCATAGTAAAAGAAAATATAATACAAATAGGGTTAAAATCATTTTCGTAGATTCTTTCACGATTGCATTTAGCATATGCAACAAGCCGTTAAACCCCTAGGTGATCCCTAGTGGACGAGTTGTGTCTCGTGAAGGTTTCCAGTGAAGCTACCTACAAACTTCAGTAATTAGGAATGCATATTTCATATTTTTCACATGCATGATTAGAATGATATTTCTTCTGTCTTGCTGGAATGCTTCCTTTTCTGATCACCTTGAGAGAATCATATGTTGGGTGTAGTATTATCTATATATTTTTATGAGAACTTGTGTGTGTGTGTAGTGATGTTTTTATTTTCAAAAATCACTTGAAAAATATTACCCTCTTTCATGGTAGTCTTGATGTCAATCCTTCCCTGGAATACACTCAGTAAGAATAGCACATATGTTATAGTGACTGTTCTCATAATTTTTCATGTGATTAGATTATTGATAACAAAACAAATTATTTCACATGTAATAGAAAGGAGCGGTTATTTTAAATGGATTGGAAATTGACATAATCTCATGAAAGAATATTAACACTGTATTAAATATATTATTAACATTTTCCTTTTTAGATTGCTAGAATGGATGCAAATATATGATTTCTGGAATCAAAAAAGACTTTATTAGGGTTGTAACGTGGTCAGGGGTCGGGGTGTAAGAACTGACGTCGGTGGGATTCAAGTGCTATCGTTTAACATTGTGGCACACCTCAGTTTAGTTTTCTTATGACTTTGCAGGTTATTTTTATTTTTTTCCATTTTTCACTTTCTTGGCTATTTTCTTTCTTTTGTTTTCTTTTCTAGACTTTTCTTTCGAGTCGGGATTTTCTTTTCTCCCTTTTCTTTGCTTTTTTCTGCTTTTCTGTATCCTGCTGTTTAAACCGAGGGTGCAAGAAAATTAGATAGCAAGGGTAGGTGTATTATATTTTTATGTGGCTCGGGTGTTTCTTAGGGTTTAAGAAAAGACTTTATTTTCTTTCAGGCTCAATCACGGCTGACTAGGGATAATTTTGTAAAAGAAATGGTTTAGGCTCAAGATTAATGAAACATGGCCTAAGATCATTTTCCAGAAATCCTATATTTGTATTCTTTCTAGATAAACAATTAAGGGCAATGTACATAATATATTTCAATACGTGCTAATCAAAGCAAATAAATGAGATTATTCAAAGAAAAGTTACCGCTGAATCGAAGATTCGTAGTTGAGTAGATGTAGCATTTCTCTCCAAGAAAGAGTGGCTCTAATTCTGCATTTGGTTTTTACATCTCCACTATATATAGAAAGAGTATAATATTTTGCATGGTTTTCAAAAATAAAGACATCTATTTGTGCTTCTAAGGTTAAGTTCGGATAAAAATATTGAGATAACGTACAACTAAAATATGAAAGTCTCATGAGATCAGATCGAGAGTATTTTTGCAAGGCATTAGAATATAATCCTAATCTAACTGTGAATTGTATGAAATATGTTTCCTACTTTAGCAATGTATGCTCTCATTTTGACAAAAACAATTTAAACATACTAGTTCAAACATATATAAGTAAAACTTAACTAAGTTCAAATCACACAAGCATAAAACATAAAACATAACTTCAAGTTTTAAGTGCAGAAATTGAAAGTGCATAAAATAAAAGGGTGAGTGAAAGAAAGCAGTGTTTCAAGTAGAATCCCCAGTCTAGGTGGATGGTCCTCCTCCAAAATGCTGTCTCAGTAGCTTCAACATTTCTGTTTGGTTTCTCTCGTAGTCCTCCATTCTTCGGCTCATTTGAGTGATAGTGTTTTCCAACCCTAGCAGAATCTGCCTGTCTGTCCTGTCATCCACTGGGATGTATGGTTGCTCTTCTGGTATCTGCTGTTCGGGTGGAATGAATGCTTCAGGAGGCTGGATTGGTTGTTCTTGTGGTTCGGGTGGTACTTCCTGTTGAGCTGCTGGTTGAGCATCTGGTTGTATTTCTGGCTGAGCTCCATGGCTTTTTCTCAATGAAGTTTTATCTAATGGCCCATAATGATCCACAGTCTTCCATAGCGGATCAACGATCACACCATTATTCCTGCACAATTGAGATACTAGCATAGCATATGGAAGTGAAGGCTTCTTATCTCCTATAGTCAGGATCATCTGGTCCATGATCAGATTCGACAAGTCTATGGTATGTCCCATCCCAAGGGCATATAAAAAGTAAGCTTGCTCAGTATATATTTGATTTTTCTGGGCTCGAGGTAACAAGCTATTCACTGTGATTAAATTCAGGATGCGGTATGTGTCAGTCAAATCACCCTGCTTAATATACTTATTTGGTCTACCCCAACCAAATTCGGGATTACCGGTAACTTCTCTTCCTACAATATCCAGATTAGGTAATGTAAGTTCAGTGTATGGGTATTTTGGATTTTCTTCTCTTCGCATGGGTTGAAAAAAATTGGCTATAATAGCCGGAGTAACATGAAAAATTCTACCCCGTACGAATGTACGTATACGTCTTTCTTCCACTATTTGAGCATTACTATAAAATTCACGGACCAAGCAATCATATGCAGGGACAGATAATCTAACATAATCTAACCATCCTCTAACATCAAGAATTTCTCTTATTCTTATGGCATCAAAATCTTCAAACATAACTGGTCGTTCAACAATAACAGTTTTCATAGAAAATTTCGTATCATACCAAACTTGTTGTTCAACATTTTCAAATATCACCTGGTTGAAGATATTCCCTCGTTCTGGTTGCTGTGGAGGTGCTTGAGGTTGATCTCTTTGTGCCCTTCTTGAAGATCTTCTTCCTCTTTGTCTTGAATCCATGTTTTCTTGATTTCTCCTCAGATTTTCTGTTCCGAGTGATTTCAATCGGTAAATAGCTTCTAAATGTTATGGGTAAGAGATTAACCGGAAGAAATTTGACTGAAATTGGTTGGGTATAGGAGATTTGAGGGTTTGGAGTTGGAGATTTTCGGCTGGCCGAATTTTTTTTTTTTTTGGTGCAGAATGGCTAGAACTGATCGGGCTGCATGGAGAACAGTTTAAATAATAGGGGCCACCGTCCAGACGGTGGGACTGCCGTCCGGACGGTACCAACTCTCGGGTTTGGATGTTTTTCCTTTGTGTTTTGCTTGAATTTTTCCTGCAATGTTACTCTTCAATTTCCTGCAATACACAAAATTTTCATATATATTCATTCTACTAAAAACTTTTGCTCACCACTCTTTTTTTTTTTTTTTATCAAAAAATGGGTTTTTAATTTTGTATTTGTTATTGCTTATTTACGGAATTGCCTACTTAAATTATAGTTATTTATATTTATGTATATTTTTAACTACTTACTCTTATACTTATAAAAAAAAAAAAAAAAACATGTACGTTTATACAAATATATACATGGTTTATTTTTATAACTAGATATATTATAATTATGTACATACATATATACTTCTTCCAAAATTCTGTTGATTATATTGTGTCGGAGTCAGAACTGTCTGGATCATTATTACCAGTGACTCGACCAACTTCATTTCGAACGTACTTGGTTAACATCGGGGTGGAGTAGGATGGCGCCTCAGGGTAGTCCTTACTCTGCCCATACCTAATCCACCGTAGTCGATCGGACGCTCGACCTGAAATCGGTTCCGCACATGGATTGTATTGTCTTAAATGTTCTGTTCGACCGCATCTGACACAAGCACCAAGACGATTTGCTCGTCTATGTTTTGCATACGGACTTTTTCCACATAGTGGTCTTGGTTGACTTTCAAATATTTCCAGATTTCTGACTTTTCTGGCTTTTTGCATGATCAGTGCGTGAACGTCTTTTGGAAGATGACGCAATATAATTAAACTTAACAAAAATAGTTTTTCATCCATACTGTATATTCTTAGTTTAGTTTATTATAAGATAAAAGACTCTCTATCCGGTTCTTTAACGTCTGCCAGTCACAAAGACAAGATGACTATCTGTTTAAAGTAAAAGAGTTATTTTAAAAGTAAAAATTAAATTCACATTCATACCTCCCCACTTAATTTAAATATTATCCTCACTATATAAGATGAAAATAGAAAATTGCTACTTAGGTCTTGTAGCGAGAGATATTTATAGTATAAGATTCTAATATAAAAGACAAATAAAGAAACTATACAAAAGACATAAAAACATAAAACAAAGAAAACTCTAACTACTATATACAAGAAGTGCATAGAGGATAGATCAATCGGGCTTAAGTTCCCAAGTAGAGTTTCTTACATTCCTTGATACTTTCGGCGAAAAATTTAACAAATTAGCATAAAATTGTACCTCAGGATTTCCATTATCAACAATATAATTAATTAAACAGACTTGTAGAGGGTTAGAATAAGAAGAGGTGTTAACTTTCTCCTCTACAATCTTATCAATTTCATCTTCTCCAAAAAAAACATATTTTAAATTGGTTGGAAGAGGTTTTAAGTCTGTCTTAGCAATTTTTATGTTTGGTGCTACGGGTTCAGATATTGATAATTTTTCACTTGGTGGATTTTCCACAGATTTATCTTCAGATTTTGATATCAAATATTGATTGTAATTCAAATATATCTTCTTCTTTTTTTAGAAAAGTGTTTTCAAAGAAACTTTGAGTCAGTGTATTAACACAATTTGTTTCAAAGGGTTCTTCTTCATCACTTTCTTCTTCTCTAGGTCGTTTTAAGCTGTTAAACACATTTAATTCTAGGGTCATGTTTCCAAATGATAATTTCATTATTCCGTTCCTACAATTTATTACGGCATTTGATGTGGCTAGGAACGGGCGGCCCAAAATTAGAGGTATGGATCTAGATGTTTCGTAAGTTGGTTCTGTGTCTATGACAATAAAATCTGCAGGAAAATAGAATTGATCCACTTGAATAATAATATCTTCCACAATTCCTCGTGGAACTCTTATTGATCGGTCTGCTAGTTGTAATATGACCTTGCAAGGTTTTAGTTCACTTAAGCCTAGCTGGGTATAGACGGAATATGGCATTAGATTACAACTAGATCCGAGATCTAATAAGGCTCGATTGATTCGGAAATTTCCAATGATACATGGAACTGTTGGATTACCAGGGTCTTTGTATTTAAGAAGAGTTTCATGATGTATGATAGTGTTAACTTGTTCAGTTAGAAATGCCTTTTTTGGTACATTAGTTCTTCTCTTTCTTGTACAAAGATCTTTTAGAAATTTAGCATATGCTGGAACTCGTTTAATTGCATCCAGTAATGGAATGTTAAGTTTGACTTGTTTAAATATTTCCAAGATCTCAGTTTGATCTTTTTCGGATGTGAGTTTCTGAATTCTTTGGGGGAAAGGTAAAGGGATCGGACATGGTTGATCTTTTTCCTTTTCTGGTTCTGATTGTTTTGAAGGTTCTGGTTCAAGTGGTTCGTTTACAGGAATCGATTTACGTATGTTCTTTGCAATTTTAGGTTTGATAGTTTTATTTATGATTTTCCCACTTTTCAGCGTTGTAATAGATTGTACTTGGCTTGGGGAAGGATCAGAAGTCACAGAATTAATTTGATTTTGATTTTGTGGAGGTTTTGGTTGGGAGGAAAATTTTCCTTTTTCTGGTATACTGAGGGATTGAGTCAGTTTAGCTAAATGACCCTTGATATCCTCAATACTCTGGGAAGTTTGAGTTTTAAATTCGTTAAAAACTTGAGTTGTTTGGTTATTAAAACTCATCTGATTTTGAATAAATTGGTTCATTGTGTCTTCCAGAGTTCTTTTATGTGGAGGTTGATATGGTTGGTATTGTTGTTGTTGATTTTGTGCCTGTGGTGGTCCTTGTGTTTGATTTGTGGGTTGCGTGTTTCTCCAACTAAAATTTGGATGATTCCTCCATCCTGGATTGTAGGTTTCAGAATAGGGATTCATATAGGGCTTATTATTGTTGTTATAAGTTGGAATTGCATTAGATTGTTCTATCAAAACTTCTTTGAATGCAGGTATAGTTGGACATTCTGCTGCAGGATGTCCTGACAACGCACAAATTTCACATATTTGTTCAGTAGTTGTTATAACAGATACTTGTTTTAGTTTTTTCATTTCTAGGGCTTCTAGTTTTCGAGATAAACTAGCCATTTTAGCTCTTAGATCATCATCTTCTTTTAATACATATTTTCCTCTTTCAGATGTAGATGGCTTATTTTCTACTATGTTAGACGAAGTCGAGTCCCACATTTGGGAACTCTCCGAAATAGTATCGAAGAATTGAAATGCTTCTTCGGGTCTTTTATTCATGAACTCCCCCTGTGCCATCATTTCAACAAACTGTCGCATTGCAGATGGGAGTGCATCATAAAAAAATCCGACTAAGGTCCAATCTTCGAATGCATGATGTGGACAGGCTTGGAGAAGATCTTTGAATCTTTCCCAGCATTGATAAAAAGTTTCATTTTCTTTTACAGAGAAGTTCATGATTTTACGTCTTAACGTGTTAGTACGATGTATAGGAAAGAATTTTTTAAAGAATTCAGTCTGTAAAGTTTGCCAATTTGTGATGGAGTTGGCTCTTAAGGTGTTAAGCCATTGTTTTGCTTTATCTTTTAAAGAAAATGAGAATAATTTTAGTTTGACCATTTCAGAGTTATCTTGCAACGTTCCACAGACTTCTTCAAATTCTTTCATATGAATGTAGGGATTTTCAGTTTCTAGACCATGGAATTGGGGTAGTAACTGGATAGTTCCTGATTTAATATTAATGTTTGGAGCGTCTGCTGGAAAAGCGAAACAGGATGGGACATTTGTTCGCGTAGGATGTAGATATTCTCTTAAAGGTCGGATGTTTTGGATGACTTCTTGTTCTCTAGGAGGTTCTTCCCTAGGTACGTTTCGAGCCATACTTAATTCAAATGATTCTTGTGTGGATGCAGAAGATGAAGATGAGGGTTGAGCTGACTGGTTTACTGAACCTACTGATGACCGTACAGACATAAACTATTTAAAAGCAAACAAACAGAAACAAATTATAAACAAACAACTACTTTCATTTTTTTTTTATTTTTTATTTTTTATTTTAATTACCGTAACTCCCCGGCAACGGCACCAAAAACTTGATTCGCACTTTTTAGTGTGTCTGAATTATATTATTATATTACACCAAAGTATAAGTAGTCAAATTGTAGTTTTCTCGGTTTTAAGTCCAAGTATCGATCCCACAGAGAGTTTTAGTAATTAGAGGTTAAAGATAAAATAAAAACAATAAAATAAAAATAAAGCCATAAAGAGGTTGTTTGGAGTAGTTTAATGTTTGAGAGCTTGTGGTGTGAGCTTAGTCTAATAACGGCACCAAAAACTTGATTTTAAAATAACAGGTGGAATAAAAGTGCAGAAATAATAAAATGCGTAAGTAAAACAAATTAATGACAGAAATATGAAAAATATCCTTCAGTTTAAGGATCCCACATGCTTTATATTGGTCTTGTTACGGAATTGCTACCTCACATCAATTAACTTCCATTTTACTGGAAAGCTAACCGGCAGGTCTGATGTATATAAACCATAACACAGCTGCTTCTCAAGCTACACTGGTGGTAATATTTTGTAACACAGCTGCTTCTCAAGCCACACTGGTTATATCCACGTCAATTGATTAACTCAAGCAAACCAGAAGGTCAAGCCATTCATGAGGAATACTTGAGTTATTCACTTGATCTCATGATTGCAAATGCGTATATAATAAACCATAACACAGCTGCTTCTCAAGCTACACTGGTGGTAATATATAGCACAGTTGCTTCTTAGGCTACACTGGGCATAAATGTTCCAATTGACTAATCCAAGTAAAATCCGCAGGTGGTACAGACTATCTTCCGGTGACTTGTCAGGTCAACCGGTGGTAGTTAATCATAATACAGCCGCTTCTCAGGCTAACTGTATTTAGATATGTCACCCAGAAAGTGAAGTCACTCAAACGGCATACTTGAATTATTCAATAGGTTATCTTGTAATATATATATTGACAGTAGAACTTCCTCAGCGTTCCGGTGGAGGACTAGCCATACCGATAGGATCACCGGGGTTATTCTAGCAGGCAATATTAATATATATAGTAATACCAGGCGTCAGTGGAACTTCCTCAGCATTCCGGTGGAGGATTAACCATATCAGTAGGAACGCCGGGGTCATTCTAGCTGACCCGTCTCATATATATAATAAACGTATAAATAAAACATCAGCAATTCCATAAACAGATTAATATTATATATGTGTTCCCCTCGAACCGGAGGATATACGGAACTACTCACGCTCCATTGCTATAGACAAGCAAGGAGTGCTAGCAGTTGTCATTACAACAGAAAGTAAAGTGCGGAATTTAAATGTCTTTCGCAGGGAACGATTGAAACACAACCACTCTTATGATCGATTAAGATAAAAAAGTGGCAGCAGTTCAACTATCCGAATGGAAAGATACAACGAAAATATAAAAAATACAGGATGTAGGACTGAAGTATAACACGGACCGGAGCGTGCTTTCTCTTTTCTTTTCTCTCTTTTCTTTATCTCTTTTTCTCTCTTCTGAGTTGCTTCAGAACTCTCAGATTTCTCTCGTATCTCTCTCAGTTGTCTCTTGTTTCCCCCTCAGGTCCGGCCTTTTGAAAGCTGAAGAGGAGCAGCCTATTTATAGGCGTGGGAAGGCAAGTGGGCAAGGAGATAACTTGAGTCTGACAAGGGTGACCGTCCGGACGGCAGTCCCACAGTCTGGACGGTGGTGCTTTGCTGGAGAATCCCACTTGCATGCATGCTGACTCTTCACGTTGGGTAATTACATTTTGTCCTTCATTCTTTGCATTCCTCTGACATTGCTCCCTTGGTCTTGTGTTAATTCGGCATTTGTCCTGCAACTTTTAGATAAAATGTTACAACTAGTATCATTCCCGCACAAACCTTAATTCACTCTAAGTACTAATTTTTAGTGCGTTTATTATATTAATTCGAGTTTTTTGATTTTTTTAATTTACATACTAATTAGGTTAATCAATCACAATCACTATCAATTCTCAAATTCAATCTTACCTCGTTGTCGATTTTCCATTAAGTGACATTTTTGCTGATGGCTTCGATGGTTTTAGAACATTCAAGACCTAGGTATGGATTAGCGCCCTTAGGAGGTGGGTATGAGCCATTTTGGGTCATTGGTTATCCGTTTGGTTGAGAGTTGTAGCCACAACTTTGATCAAGACTTCGTCGAGTCCAATTTCTAGGTCTGAGACCTCTTGAAGTTGCAGGACTCTTGACTGCCTGGGCTTGTGATCACTATGCCTTTCATGATTGAAAGTGGTGGTACTGGTGGTGATCAGAATAAGGTTGATGATGAGGGTGACGTAGGAAAGAGAAGGGGTTGGAGAACTGAAACACTATTGTGTCACTGCCCCATATAGGTAATCCACTTCCTCTTCTACCACTTATTCTTCTATTTCTCCTCATGATTCAAATAGCCAACACATATTTTGCAATTATTTGTTATAAATCTTGAAATTTTTTTGATTAATCTTCAAGTTGTTTTTGTGAGATTTTGAAACTATTTTTTGTGAGATATTTTGCATTTTTACCCGACCTTTTGAGCTGGTTTTTTGATGGAATTCGGCTCGAAACATTACCTTGGATCGGGTAAGGTCAGTTAGGAAATTGGCATTCCACAACTCATCGGCTCAAGTGAAAAACCCTATCAACCAATACCAGGGTTAGATGTTCCTTCCTTCAATAAGTATATTTGCCAAACGCCTCTTTGACGTCTTGGATAACTTTCGATTCACCTCCGCGAGGATCCTCTAGGCCTCGGAGTAATCTTGGCCACACCAACGATCCTTGGAATGTATACACTAATGGGTTTGATCTTCAATCAATCAAGATCTTCAACATCAAGTTGTGAGGTTGGGTAGAATCTCTAGATAGTAGCCTTAAGTTTAGGGATTTGTAATGCCCCAAAATCCACTCTGGAAAGTATTACTATCTACAAACCATTCAACCATGAGAACAACTAAAAATAACCATTAAAATAATAAACCAATCATCCATCCATTAAATACTAAATACTAAAGACAATAAAATATTGTAACTTCTTCAACTTACAATTCAAAACCAAATAGTATCGAGCAGCGGAATAATTAAAACTAGTGAAAACATTGTTTCATAGAAATCTCTCAAACTCTAAACCCAAAAATAAAACAACTATATTCCTCTAAGACAAGGTCTACATCTTGACTCTCCACTGCCCTCGTAGTTAACCTGCTCATCTACATTGACATTCTCTTTTATACCAAAATCTGTAAGTGTGTAGTTGTAAGGGGTGAGCAAAATCCCGTAGGAAAATCCCTCTCAAATCTAAACAAGGTTTTTAAAGTATAAAATAGGGAAGTCTCTTTTGAAAAATAGAGTATATAAATTTTTGAAAGTAAACCATGATAATTATAATGATCACAAGAGTACATAATACAATAAATCAATTATAGGAATAAACATGCAAGAAATTAAAACAATCAAATAATAATCCAGTAGCATCATCCCATATTTTCATGTATGTTGGTTGCTTCTCAGGAGTCTACACAACGATTCTACCTCGTTCACCCACCACAAACACAACAATCTTAATCATTCCCTGCAGGGCACATCACAAACCACTTTAGGAAGGACTTATACCGTCTCCCACGACATTGACAAATCCTTCCCAAGAAAGGTATATCATCCCTTAGCCTCGAACCTATGTGAACAATAGTGGTTGCTCTAACAAACAACAATCCACTACAAGTGTTAGGCAATCATCTCACCCTCACTGGGATAGACTAACCTCTAACTCTTTACGACAGCTCTCGAAGGCAATTCAAGTCCGTCACACCTAAACCATACAGAGATGAGAAACCACAATTTTATATTTTCATCAAAATTCATGTAGCACAAGTTTTACAATTTTAATATAAAAAAACAATGGGATTAAAATATGTGAGAGATCATATCAAGAAAACCTTACAATTTCGATATCCAAATTTTAAGGTTTTGCCAAACATCACAATTTCTTGGAACAAGAATAAATAGTTAATTGAAAACCTAATTTATCCAATAATAGGAACTTAGAAATCAAGAATCAATAGGTCTTTCAAAATAGACATGTATTTAGGAAAAACAAGAGTTTTGGAAATCCAGGAATGATATTTCTTGAAACCAAGACATGTATCTTATTTAAATTCACATGTTAGTCGACAAGAAATCAAGAATGAATAGATATTTAACATCTAGTAATCAAGAAGATTCAAAACATACATAAATAATACCCTAAGTCTCAATGAAAGAACTCAAGAAGAACCTCCTACTTTTAATCCGCTGTTTGTGTGTAGTTTTAACGTGCTTGATCAGTTTCCAACGCGAAAATCCTCCCCTTCTTTTTCTTCTACCTTCTCCTAACTATCTAGGGTTTACTAGGATGGAAAATAGGTAAAATAGTCCCCAAAAGATGTCCCAATGTATTAATTGTGAAATCTGAGCATGCATAATATTTTAATTTTCTAAAAAATGTGGCTTAAATTGTGATTTATGAATATTTGCATGGATTTTAAATTGTGAGAAATAAACTCAGGAAAGTTGAGCATGTTTTAATTGAGGAATATAATTGTGGAATTACGAGGTAGTGGGGAGAAAAGTGGAATTTTGAAAGTGTCGGGAATTATTAATAGGTTAAATAAAGAGATAAGCAAAACATGAGGGGGTTTTATTGTAATTGGGATAACCCTTGCATGAAAAGGACTCCCGACATGTGCAGCTTCTCCAACTTTAAGCCTTGGGGAAAAATATATAAAAGGGGGGAATGCTTCATGCGGTGAGTGGAAAGAAATAGAAGAAGAAAAGAAAAACAAGAAAAAGGGAAGAGAAGAGAAGAGAAAAAGCTTAAGGGTTTTGGAGAGAGAGATTCACTAGAGTGCATGTGTTATTGAGTGAGAGAAACCTTCTTCTTTGAGAGTTGTGTGATCTTTGATTGTGCAAAGGAGTGAGGTGGAGCTATTTTGAAGAATTGAAGAGGATTACAAGCTTTTGGTGGAATTCGAAGGAAAACCGAAGGAACCGGGTCACAACTGAGGTAAGAAATCCTTATGAATTTCTATGTTTTTCTATTTCTAAATATGTCCTTGAGGCTTGGCTAAAATGTTGGGTGGTGTTAGCTTTGAGGTTGGGTGGAAGAAAATGAAGTTTGAACTAAGTTCTAAAATTTAGAACAGGGTTCTACCGGTTGAACAGAGTACTGGTTGCCATCAACCGGTTGAAGGGTGTGTTGAACTAGTTAATTAAAGTATTGGGAAGGTTTCAACCGGTTGAAGGGTAACAATCAACTGGTTCATTAGAGTGAATTTTGGCAAATTTGTTGTGATGTTCTAGGCTTTATACAATTGATCTAAGACCTTGCTAAGGTATTCAATGGACCTTAAATAGGTTCTTTATGAGTTTTATGGGTTGCATATACACCATTGGGGAAAATGAGGAAAAATGTTAACATGTGTGGGTAAACATGCATACATGCATGATGGAATAAAATGGAAGTATTTGACACTTTTATGTGAATACTATGGTATATGATAGGAATTGAGGCATCAACCTCTACATTAAAGACACCAACCAAGAAATAAATTGTTGCGTTCCGGAACTTGAGATGAGTGGACTTTTTCCTTGTGATTCATAATGACCAAGGTATATTTATGTGATGTTATTAAATGTATATGATGATATGACCTTGAAGATAAATGTAAGTAGCCAATAGTGGCATGTTTGCGTCATTGTGGCAGGAGATGACCATAAATAGCGGACTCATAAATGGCGGAGTCGTTATAGGCGTTAGGGTGGATTGATATATTGGAGATGGCCATTAATGGTGGACTCATTATAGCCGTTAGGAAGGATTGATATATTAGAGATGGCCATAAATGATGAACTCAGACTCATTAAATGTGAGATGGCCATAATGACAAATAAGTAGCCTTAGTGGCAAACACACACACACACACACATATTTGTGTGAAGTGATTTTGTTATGTAATCGCTTTAGTTGATGACATGTGATATATACTGAGGAGTGGTAAATGATTCATGTTATTATTCGTGTTAGGTTCTTGCCAGCGAATCATATATTATGTGATGATGTGTGGAGTATGTTTTCGTTGTTATCAATTTATTAAAAAATTTCACTCACTGAGGGTGTTGTGCTCACCCCCGCCCCCATAGTTTGTGGCTTTCCAGGAATCAAGGGGAGCTTGAAGTCCACTGCTAAGTCCTAGAGGGTCGAGGAGTTTAGTGGAGTCTTGATGTTACATTTTGTAATGTTTTGAACTTGTAAACATGTACAATTGGTAGATGTCAAGCTTTTAACGTTTGGTAGGGATTATGTGGGGTTTTATGTAAATGTGTGACGAAGATGTTGTATGTATGAATTATATATATATGAAATAATGTTTGGCTGTTAATTAACTTATATAAAGTTTTATACCATATGTAGGTTGACAGGGTGTATGATTGATGAGTGGGGTCCACCCTTCAGATATAGAAAATATGTACAATTTTCTGGGGTGGAGTGTGACATTTATAGGGCCTTAAAATCAAATAAAACACGCTAAACTGATTGGGGAGGTACGTTCGAACGATTGTCTTGCGTTCGAACGGAGGCAATAATACCCACACATGCGTTCGAACAGTTGCTATGCGTTCGAACGGTAGCTCATATCGTTAGAGTCACCATTTGAATGGTCTGCATGCGTTCAAAAAGGGGATGTGTGTTCAAACGATTTGCATTCGTATCGTCAAAAGCACAGTTCGAACAACACTGCACTGTTCAAACGGTGGTAATTCTCTGTACCTTACTTGTGGCTTGATTTTGAGCTAGTTAGAAGCTGATTCAAGAATTTTTAGTGAAATACACTTTTGTAGCCATGAAAGTCTAGTTGCTACAGTAAAAATTCCAGGTCAATCGGACATTGGAATAGAATTATATGGTCCAAACACTAAGGTAGTGCCAAATTTTCTTTCACCCAAAATTTTCCAAAAATGCATTTTAACTCCGGAATACTTTGTAATTTCCAATACACCCCATATCACCTATTCCAAGGATTCTCGACCTTCCAGATCTACTTTTGATGTTATTTCACTCTAAATATACTTGAAACCTCACTAAATTCATTTCTCATTTGATTGACCATCTAAAAACTTCAAGCTTCTACATATATTTTATCACATATATAATCAATACCAAATAATTACATCATTATATTGGGATGAACAAGTGGGGGTTTACAGAATCTAGGGTTGTGGTGTGATCTTTAAGAAGTAAGAGGCAAGAATTCAGCTCACAAAAGAGATCCCCTAGCTTGGGACAAACACTCCTTATTTATAGGTTCCGAATAATGGTAATCTTGGCAACAAGAAAACTCAAATTCATGAACGACTGCTCAATCGGTGGGAGGGCGGTTATAAGGGTGGTCACTAGAATGAAAAACATGTTTCAAACTGACCTAGGAAATTAGACCACTTGAGCAACCTCAGGACTGCTCGAGCGACCTGATCTCCTTCATGGAGTTTTAGCATGGTATTTTAGGTATAAACATGGAGTTTTAGCATGGATATAATGGCAAGGAACAAGGGGACAGTGATTTTGCTCGAGATTAGATGAAGCTAGGGGCTTTACAAAGTCAATTGAAGAAAAGAGAAGAACTACCGGTAGGTGTTCTATCAGTAGGAAGGCAGAAAGACAAGGTTTTACTGGTAGGAAGTCAGTTCTACTGGTAACTGAGCTCACAAAAGTTTACAAGTTTTCATCAGAGAAGTTTTACTGGTAGTTGTATCACGTTCTACCGGTAGCTAATGTCCTAGTACTTTTATCAGAAGAGTCTTGTTGGATTAACTACTAGTAGGAGAAGTTTTAGAAGTTCCTGATAGATAGAGAACTACTAGTAGGTCTGCCGTACTACTGGTAGGCCGAGGCAGATATTCCCGGGAAACTTAATTAAAGATTAAATTTTGCTAAATCTTTTGGGGATTCTCAATTGTTGACTTTGTGGCCTTTCTGGCACAAAACCTTTAATGTGGCCAGAAACTTTTGGAAAAGTAAGTTATGACAAGGCTACTACATGGATATAGGGAGCCCCATCATTTTTACAAAATGAGTAACAGAGGTGATGGGAATAGGTCGTCTACATGTGGGCTACACAAGAAAAATTGGCTCAGGTGTGGATACGCAGTTTAGGCTCAGATTTGCACTGATATGCAGCTTTGTCCATTTCCTCTCCCAATTCCCTATATAAAGGGAGGTCCTGGCAGAAGTTAAGCATCAGAAAATTGAGAGCTCATACATTTGAGAGTTGTGAGTTCTCTTGAGTGTCCTCAGATCTGTGAGTGATATCAGTGAGATATCAGAGTGATCCTATTTTGTTTGAGTGAGTATTAGTGAGATTTGGAACAATTGTTCTTGTACTCTCTGTTTACTCCAAACAGTGAAAACATCCGATCGGTGTTATCGTGGACGTAGGCAATTTCCGAACCACGTAAATTGTTGTCTTGTGTGATTGTTCTTTTATTTTTTCACTTGAGTGTGACTGTCAATATCGGTTCAGATTCGATTCCTGGGGTAATTTCCACAACATCAACCAATAGACGAGGTAGATAATTTTGGGATTAGTATCTTTCAAAGAGCTGAAGATTTTCCTTCCAACCATTATAAATAGAGACCCTTTGGAGAATCAAGGGAGAGACGTTTTTATGAGTTTTTCTTTTACTTTCTTATCAAAGAGTTTTAGGGTTTTTACTTTACATAATTTATTTAAAGTAAGTTCTTTTCATTTACTTGTCCAAGCAACATTCAATTTCAATTGTCTTTACTTTCAAAGCTTTGTTATTTACATTTAGTTTTTCGATACAAGCAATCAATTTCAATTCAGACTTTACATTCCTGCATTCAATTATGTCTTCTTTAACGATTTTTTTTTTCATTATCATGAGTAAGTAGTTTTATTCTAGATAATCTGAGGAAGGAGTTCCAAACCTATGAAGTAGGGCGTATGCCTTAAACTAGGGTTTTAACATTTATGTGATTGATTGAACATATTGTGCTTTTGAAAACCTAATTGGTTTGCACATGTTCATGTTATTTGTATGCAATTAGGCTTGGTACATATAGTTGTGGTGTTTCTTGCAACCTTTAGAGTACCGATTTTTCCATCATAAACTATCTTTTAATTGCTAAATTAGTTCTTTCCAAGTTTTTAGTTGAAAATCATCCATCTGTAGTAGTTTGAATATGAAAGCAGATGAGTTATAGATTTAAGGTAAAAACTCTTATTCATAGGCGGGACAAATTCTAAAGATTATCTAGTTTTTCCATTTATTGAATTTCAATTTCATTAGTAGTTAACTCTCAAAATTCTTGAACTCAAAGAACTTTTTCATTTTATTTTTCATCACTTTAGATTCCATTTTTTTCCCTGAAGAGACGACCTTGAACTTTTGTTCAAATTACTACACTATACTTTTCTCTTACGCTTGAGAGCTTTTGTGAAAATACAACCCCTTTGGAGGGTATGCAACAAACATATGATCTAACAATCTCCCTCTTTGTCAATTTCGTGACAAAAGTAAGAAATTAAGATTACAACCCACAAACCATTGAATAAAACGAATTATAAATTCGATCTCAACACTCGTGTAGACGTCCTAAATCTCTATCTAAGTAAAGATCTACTTCTTTATATGTAACTTGAAGATCATAGTCCTGCATATTATCACTCAAACTAAAACCTTATGAAAAACATCATATATTAGAGAATTACATAACATAATCACAGGTATGATAAGTACCAAGATAAGCATAGAGCATATTCATGTTAATATTAGGCAAGTGCAAATATTTAACACACGTAAGAAATACTTTGTCCAATATGCTTGAGAACCTATTGATATAGCAATGTTAATCACATTAAGTTCTCCCCCTTAGTTGGTGTTCACAGTTAAAATAACAAGCGTAAAATAAACAAAGGAAAATAGGTGACTTCATGCAAAACTTGTAAATGTACTCTCCCCGAGTATTAGAACAAACTCCCTTTTACTCTATTCACATACAACTTACCAAAGTTAGTCAAGAGTAAATCTTCCATATTCCTCCCATATGTACCTAAAATATTCTTCTCATTTTTGTTATAAATGTTAATCCAATGACAACTCATGGCAATTACGATACAAAATGAAGTTATCCCAATATATTATTTCCTAATTTGCTACAAATGTCAATCCAATGATGATCCATAACAAGCGTGGCATAGAATCATGGTATAATAAGAAGGTATAAATACAAACCAACTAGCTAAATCATTCATGTAAAGTAAGCAAAGGACAAACAAGACATATTACTCAATAGTTTAAATTGTAAAGCATCAAATAACTAGGACTAAGAGTATGTCACAACAACCGAAAAATAATCAAAACAATAAAAGTCAACAAAAAAATAAAGTACTTTAAGTATAGACTGTGAATGAATAAAACACTCAAACTCCCATATGGTCCAATACTAAAGTCCCTAAGCAGCTCCAGTGGCTGCAACATCTCCACCATCTTCTCTCTACAACTATGTCTCCTGCGTGTCATCCTCGTTGATAAATCCAGTAGTCTGAAGCATGTGTCTGAGACGTTATACCTTTGTATGTATGTCCCTCTGATTTCTTACAATACTAGACATCCATTCGTCAAGAGAATTTAGTCTGAGATCTATGAGGTTGTGCTACTAATTGATACTACTATGTATATGACCTAGAGCCGTGCTAGCAATAGTTCATTGATCAAGTGCGACAACAGGAGGAGTCCTTGTGAGTGGTGTACATGAGGTGCAAGCTCTTGCCTGCCTTGATGGTGGTGCATGATTCAATGGTCCAGGTTCAGTAGTGGGAGCATGTGGCTCAGCTTCTATCTCATCACCCTCTACCTTTGCCTCCATGGGGTCAAAAGTATGCACATGTGTCTCACTCTGTCTCAAGGACTCTTTCCCTAGAGGTCTCTTTGGTCTAAACATTTGATCAGTCTCTAAAGCCCCAACATCCTTATCTAGACAAATCCGGGTGATAAGAGAACCAAATGATAGATTATCACAGATCCTCCCCTCATCAAAGGCTCTCCAAATGACTCTAAATATCACACGTGGAAGATCTATCTCCAAACCTGTACCACTAACATATAAGAGGTAAGCTCGTGGTATAGGAAAAGTAGAAATATGAGTCTTTAGGTCGATGTTGTAATTAATTATCAAATTAATAAATCGATACTCCTAAGCCAAATTCTTGCGATACCAAAGTTGACGGTTCCACCCACCTGGATAAGGAGCTCCATATAGCTTAGAACCACTATCAAGAAGCCTGGGGTATGTCACTATCTTGTTTAAAGTGATATGCATCATGTGCTACCTGGGGTAGGTGTAGGGTGGTGGCAATTAGGTCAGTGGAGAAATCCAACAACACACCTCGAACGTAGGTCTGAAAATGCTCACTATCCTCAGTAGGGAATGAGAGAGATTATTTGATCATACCCTCATGCATTGGATTACATCCTCTATGCATTTACCATTTCATTGCTTTTTAAAGCCGATCTTCCTCACGACTACAGATCACAAACTCGAGACTATGAACTTATTTTAGATTATGAAAGTGTTGTTTGATTGTTTATGAATGCCTCTTTTCTTCACACTATCGATCTTCTTTGCTTTCCCATTTCTCTTAATCTATGACTAAACACCACACTGCCTTTCTTTCTTTGGAGAAGGCAGTTTTGGTTCATGGTTTTGGGAGTCTATGTGTGAACGGAGAAATACAATTTTGGTGTCAAAATATAAAAAATGGAGACACCATAGAAAGAGGGGAAGAGAGATGAGACGAAGTATATTGGAGATATAAGGGAAAAGAGAGGTATTTGGCAGTGGAGAGTTTAAATAGAGTTGATAACCGTGAAAAAGATAAATTTAAGAGTTTAGAGGGAGTGAAAGATGGGAAATTGAGAGAGAAATGGGGGAAATAAATTTGGAATTTGGTAAATAGATGGGGTAGTTTAGTTAAAAAGACTTATCCTAATAAAAAATTATTTATTTGAAAAATGGTGAAGAGACCAATTGGGTGATAACACGAAAGATTCAATTATAAAATAAAAAAATAAAGAAAATAGGGATGGAGTTTTGGACCTTTTATAACAAAATAAATGTAAATAGGATATACAAATAACTCAACCAATACATCCATGGTTAGATGCTTTATTCCTTTAATCTATCTTTCGGATAAGCCTACGAAAGTCTTGAGAGTTAACTTCACTTGGATGCGATCACCGCAATGATCCATCTAGGTCGTATGCAATCTTCAAGGACATCTCCCAAGATTCTTAGTATACACACAACCAATTTGGGTTTGGTGGTTCTCCGCTATATCTTCTTCTTCAATGTGTGAAGCTAAATTTGAAGGATCAAGTAGGATTGACCTTTTGGATCTTAGGAATCTAGGGTTTGTTATTGGCTCTCTAAAGCTGTAAGAGGTATATTTGATCTCTATAGAGTCTTAAATTAGGTTAGAAAGACTTGCCCTATTTATAGACCCAGAATTAGAGTAGTCTTAGAGCTTAAAAAAATTGAAATTCGCGAGGAACTGCTCGAGCCATTAGTGAGCGGTTAGAAGGAGAACATTACTAGAATGAAGAAATGAATCAAACTAGTTGAGTTGAGTAAGGACCGCTTGAGCCATCTATAGGAACAACCAAGAAAGCTGTCTCCACTGCCAAAATCTTCAGCTTTCTCCGATTTTTCTTTAAGTGTTCAGAGACCTCTCTGCAGTTCAGTCGTTTCCCTACTATTTTTTAAGCCAAAAACCAAGAAAAACTTGCCCTATCGGTACATGACTCAATCTAAGTTTTCAAAACAAGTTTAGATGTTTCAAAAGTATTTTCATTAAAAGCTTATGAGTGGTTCATGGATTATCCTAAATCCATTTCAAACAAAACCTAATGAGCCAAAGTATAAAACCAAGGGACTTAAGGTATCTAGGTCATTAAGTTTCCTAAGCTTTGAAGGTTCAAGGGAGGTCTTCATGATATGACTTTCAAATTTAGAGTGGTATTGAGAGTCACAAAAATGGATCACATTCAGTAAGGTGTATTCCCAACCTTTCAGTTTTGCGATGAGTATTATGCTGAGACCTACAATATGTTTGCTAGGAGGTTAGTTCTTGTGAAGAGTCTGGTCAACCACGAGGACATTCCTAGATCTAGCATCATTGTATTTTTCATTGAGAAATAGTGGCTTGGGATGTTTGTAGACCTAGGAATTATAGTAGTTAGGATGGTGCATGAGTTTTATGCACATATGCGGCTCACTTATGACTCCCACATACTCCCAACTAAGGTTCGAGGAGTTGAGATATGGTTCATTGAGGACTCGAGGTTGCGATTCATTGATTGCTAGGTTGTTCGAGAGGGTCCCTGGAATTAGGAGATTCTTTAGAATAAATATGGGGCTTTGTTTCTGGCGGCAACATAAGCTTTGGTTTGGAATTGTTCATTTTGGCATTATTGACCACTGGCCAACAACTCAAGTGACCTCTCTTGAATTTCAGTTTGCTTTTGCTCCAATTAAACTCTATTTTTGAAACCTATTAGTAAGGAACAATCTTTTCTCACCCGGGGAAGCCTCATAAGCCAAGATTATACTCTTATGCATCATCTCAAGATCTTAGAACAAAGCCCTAGCCTCCCTAGCATTGAAAGGCTAGAAATCTACCAAGACCATATTATGTTTTCATCTTCAAACTTGGAGCATTAGAGAGCTTTAGAAACTACCGAATCCCTAGTGAGACAAGGAGATTTAAGAAGGATTCCAAGGGTGGATCGTTGCTTGATTCATTCCGTCGTTCCTAATTTTCAAACATGAACCCTCAATGTGTATATGGCTTATGTGTGTGGGTGAGTGTCACTCTCACTCGGGTTCGATGCAAAAAATGGGAAAACGGGTGTGTGAATGAAAAATGTGTGTGTGTGAACAAAAGTGCTCCCCAAGCGCAGAGATACTTTCGAGTGTCGTGTTTTACTTGGAAATCGTATTCCAAGGTCGTCTCCTTAGGGAGGGAGGTGAATTGTTTTGAAGGTGATTTTGGTGAAAAAAAGAAAAGTGTAAAAATCTTTGATGTTTGAGTTTGGTGATTTGTGTTCTTGATGAAAATGAAATGGAAACAAGTGTTAACTAATCCGAAGAGGTCATTTCAATGGGAATGCCAAATCAACTCAAAACCTTCCTCCAATGGTGCCTAGATGTTTAATTGATTTGTAGGAAGCGAGGGACTAAAATGGAGGTGAGGATTCAAGCATACCCCATGACAATTCTACGGTGTATCAAGAACTCACAATCACGTCCACACTCAACCTAGTCAAACCAAATCATCGTACACTACGAGGAGGAATGAAAAAGAGTTGATTTAGCATACCCAAGAGGAATTCTCCCTTGGATTAGCCAACTTAGAGTTTAACTACTCATATTTAGTGCAAGAACATTAATGAAGTAAAGAGACATTGTGAATAAATGAAGATTGGAACTTAAATTAATGCAAGAAAACATAAACTACAGAAAAGTGCATTTACTACCCATTTGAAGAGTTTGAGACAAAAACTTAAATACAACAATGGTAGATTCTAAGATACTCAACTAAACTTGCAATGTACTTGAAGTAAATGACATTAAAGACAATAAATGAAGCTTACAAGAGTATTCAAGAAGATTACAAGTGAAATGGATAGAAGAAATGCAAAAATCTAAGCTTTCTCTTACTAAAACTATATCTTCTTCCCAGAGCTTCTCTCTCTACAATGCAATACAATCTGAATAATGTGTAATCAATCATGCATTTTTGTCCATGGAGTTCTCCCTAGGTGTGTGACAGGCTTCCCATCCATAGGGGGCTGACTTGATGGCTTGGGCAGGCTAGGACAAGCCTAGCCTGCAACTCCCTTGACTTGCCTCTTCTCTCTGTTCCTCATTAATGCTTAAGCCTCCAAAGTACAACTTGAGGTGAGGGGAGGCTTGTATGTGTGTAAGAGATGTCAGGGGACAAATGGGAGAAGTGTAGGTGGGGCCCCCAAATGGCAGAGCTTGAGTTGCAGGCTGTCTGGGCATTCTGGGCAAAACCTTCCGGAAGGTCGATGCAAACCTTCCGGAAGGTTTGTGCAGGAACAGATGAAACAACATTCCAGTGAGCAAAACCTTCCGGAAGGTTCATTTCAGTAGACAAAACCTTCCGGACTGTTTTGGCAGTGAATAGGTAGATCAAGTGAAAACCTTCCAGAAGGTTTATGGCCAAACCTTCCAGAAGGTTTTCATCCAAATTGCATTTTTCTTGGTTTCTTCACCCTCCAATCCTTCCTTTAAGCTATCCCCTCATCTTCATTGATTTTAAACATTGCGATGGAATTTTACTCAAGCCTTTTACAACATTTTCACCTACATTCACACAAAAATTGATTAAAGAGAAGATTAAACGCAATTCTCCCCAAATTCACAACAAAAGCAAGTACAAAGGGGCTTAACAACATACAATATATGCAATGTTTTATGCTAATCACACCCCCCAACTTGAGTTTTGCTAGTCCCTAGCAAACATTCACTTTAAACCACAAGCTATAAACTAAAACAAAATCCATTCATACAAGTAAATATTCAAACACTCAAAATACAAAAATCACATTGCAATTAAAAACAGACTTGGGCAATGATAAAATGTAACAACTGTGGTATTTTCATTGATCATTTTCAAAAATTCATTACACTGGGTTAGAGTTTCAAAACAAAACGGCCCAAAACCTAAAGACACTTCTACTAGGACGACAAGACTAACCCTAACTGTACATCCTCAAATCGAAAGAAACAAAATACAGAAATTATCCTAATCATCGTCCTCATCAAAGGCATCCTCCTCCTCGGTCTCACCCTCGACTTAGTTTCCTTATCCTCGTCGTCGTCTCCCACCTCCACAGTAGTAGAAGGTATAGGAGCAGCGGCTGATGGTCCAGCTAGAGGTGGCAGAGGTCCACCGGGGATGGGCTCACCCGGGAATGTATGTTGGAATAGCCGCGTCACCATCACCGACAGCCCGTACATGGTCGACTCTAGGGCATCCATACGCAGCGATATGGTGTGGACTGGGGCAGGTGCAGGAGGTGCTGATGTGGAAGGCCCTGCAGCAGATGGCACTGGTCCAGGTACCCTAGGTCTTTCTCCCCCAGTCCTGGCAGCCCTCTTGCTACTGCTTGACTTTCCAATGGCTCCAGTCTCCGGGGGAAGCAGAGTGTCGTGAGCGTAGTGCTTCACCTTGGCTTGGTCGCACAGTCGTGTGATGAGGCTACCAAAGGGGAGATTCGCCTTCGCTTTGCGGCCTTAGCGAACTCCCGCATCTCCTAAAACATTAATAATGCTACATCGATCGCCACCCCCGTCATGAATGCATGGAGGAGAGCAAGCTTCTCGATGTTCGGGCTCTTCTCCAAGCCCCGGGGCATAAAATTGTAATGCAATACCTTATTCATTACCCTATAGGCATGCTTGAGGCCCTCGACCAAAGTCGTCCCTTTAAACGTGGTCGGGTCCTCGTAAGTGATCCTAACATAGTCAATGAGAGTCCTACCCCCTTCCACGTTGTGTGGGTAGACCGGGGTAGTCGAGGGAGGCCTCTCGTACCCCATCACAGTGGTAATTGTGTCGGGGGTCACCTCGAAGGTCTTCCCCCTCACATTGGTCCCCAACCTACCACCGTTCTCTCCAAACACAGACAACTTCATGTAAAACTCTCGACACATCCCCAAATTGTACCCCTTCACCTCAACAAACCAAATATTCAACCCACATGCCTCAATCACCCTCACAACATCATCATTTGGCCCAAGGGAGATTTTATCCACGTACCTCTCACACGTGACATTCTTTTCCTCAATTCGTTGCCTACGTGTATCGTGTTTTGCCTTAGTGATTGAGCAAAAACGGTGCTATTCCTAACCCCTTAAATACTATCCCTTAGAAGCCAAAGTGTATGAATGAAAGGGAATGTCACTCTCCCTTGGGATAGTGTCAAAAGAAAGGGCAAGGGGAAAGGAAATAGGTTGGTGGAAATGTGATATATGAATGCACAAAAATGCTCCCCAATCGCAAGGAGACTTTCGTGGGTCTTGTTTTACTTGGTGGTATTCCAAGGTCGTTTCCACGGGGAAGGAAATAAACCAATTTGAAAGTGATTTTGGGAAAAGAAAGTGTAAAAATTCTTGTGGTGGAAAGTTGTTTGGTGAAATGTGTTTTGGTGAAAATGAAATGGGAAAGTAAGTGTTGGCAATTCCAAGAGGTCACTCCAATGGGTATACCATCTCAACTCAAATCACTCCTCCGATTGAGCATGAATGAACGATTGATTCATAGAAAGTCGAGGATGATGTCGGTGAGTATCTAAGCATAAACCGTGACTAGGCCTACGGATTATCAAAGACTCACCGAATCATCCACCTTCAATCTAGTCAAACCGAACCATTGGACTCTAAAGGGAGGGCGGAGAAGGAGTTGAAATGGTATACCCAAAGGGAGATTCCCCTTGGTCTTGCCAACAAAAGGATTTAGCTACTCATACTTGGAATAAAAGTGACAATGTAAAGAGAATGCATCGCAAAAATATGAAGTTCTAGAATCACTAAATGCAATAAAACACAAGCTAAGAGCGAAAACATTTCAAACCCATTTTTTACAACTAAGACAATGAAAGACTTGAAGCATTAATGGTAGAAACTTTAGAAGAGCATTAACTAGCCAGGAACATGAAGGTAAATAACATTAATGACATTCAATGAAATTCTAAAGATTCACCCCCTTGATTACAAGACAATGCAGTAGAAGAAATGCAAAAATCACAACTTTCTCTCTTTAAAACTACTATTCATCTTCTTCTACGCCTGGAGCTTCTCTCTCTATATCCTATTCAATGCTATGGAATAATGCTGAACATTGGAGAGCTTGGCCTTCCCACCAACGTGCCTGGAGTCGTCCTGTAGCTCCCTGAAGTGACCCCCATCAGTAGGGTGCAGCAGGGATGGCTTGTCAGGGGAGTGCAGAGCTTGTCTGCACACCCAGCTGATCCTCTCTTCTCTCTTTTCATTCATCACCCAAGCCTCCAACATCCAATCAAAAGTGTAAAAGTGGTGAATAGTATTGTGGGCGTGTCAGGGAGAACTGATGGTGGGACCCTCAGAGCAGCAGATCTTGAAATGCAGAGATTCGGGGCAACTCAGCAGACAGTACCGGTACTGTACCGTACCGGTACTTCGAACACCAGTAGCTTCTGCGTACCGGTACTGAGTACTGGTACTGCATACTGGTACGGTTTCTCTGTTTCTTTCTGATTTTCTCCAACTTCTGAGCTTTACTTTATCCTTTCCTTCACCCCCAAACATCCCAATGCATTTGGGAAGGCATTAAGAAGCCTTATTTAGGGCCTTGCAACTGCAATCATCAAATAGCATCGTTAATACTTCAACTAACATAATTTGCATCATTTAAACTGCTAAAGCAAATGAAGTGAGATGATTAGCACACAAGAATATACACTATTTTGTGCTAATCACACCCCCCAACTTAGGTTTTGCTAGTCCCTTAGCAAAAGAGTATTTCTCCAAATTAAAACAATGGGCACAACATGCACACAATCCATTATTAACCATTCATCTAATCAATCACAAAGTGAAAATCATAATGCAATTTCAAAATAAACATGGATTAGATTGAACAAACTGTGGTTTTTCATTCATGTGCACGAAGTTGGAGTACAAAATGGCCTACGTTCCCATCCCAACTACATAAATTCCAAACCTAAACAAAAGCAAAACACTAGCATAATCTACTCATCATCACCCTCTCCATCATCATCATCATCATCATCATCCTCATCCTCATCCTCATTCTCATTCACTCTGGAGGTAGAGGGAGCAGCTGGTGGAGCGAGGACTTATGGGATAGGTCTCCCAGGGAAGGTATGCACATACAACTCTTTCATCATAGCTGCCATACCCTGCACAGTAGCTTGGGTCTCATGCACTGCTATCTCTAGTGCATCAAAACGCCGAGGTACTGAGCGTGATGGTACGGCTCTGAATGGCATGGTGGGTGCAGCCGGTGCAAAGTCCTCCTCATCAGAATCCAAAAGAGCTTGCTTCCCCCGATTCATTGCTTTTCTCTTCTTGCTATTGGCCTTCCTAATAGCCCCAGTCTCGGGAGGGGTAAGCTTGTCAGACACGTACCCCTTTACCTTAAAGTGGTTGCACATCCGGGTTACCAGACTCCCATATGGCAAATTGGTCATAGGCTTCTCTGTCTCAGCAAAGTCTTTCATCACCTCCCATATAAAAAGGGCAAAGTCAACCGTTTTGCCTGACACGACAGCGTCCAAAAGGGCTAACTTCTCCATATTCGGCTTCTTTTCCGCAGCCTTTGGGAATACATTATAATGGAGCAGCTTATTCAGAAGCCCATAGACATGCTTCAACCTTCCACTCAGAACAGTGCCCCTGAATTTAGAAGGATCCTCATACATCAGATCAACAAACTCAGCTTTGGTCTTGGCTCTAGTGATGTTGTGAGGATAGACAGGTGGGAAGTTTGGTGGTCTCTGATAGTCCCCTAGGAGGGTGGCAATGAAATCAGGGGTCACCGCGATCCCCTTGCCTCTAACGTTTGCTTTCAAAACCTCCCCACCTTTCTCCACGACCACCTTGAGTGACTGGTAGAACTCTCTACACAATGCCAAATCATACCCCTCAACTGTTTTGAGCCAGAAATTCATACCATGCCCTTCAATGATTTTCACAACCGGATGTATAGGGGTGAGTGAAATGCGATCAAGTTGATGCTCACAGGTCACATTTTTCTCCTGAATCCACTGGAGTCGTGCCTGTTTCCTAGCCCTTTTCCTTTGCTCATTCGGGTCCTCGCTTGACCCTTCGCCGCTTCTCTTGCAGCGACTGGGTTCCTCATGTGGTGGGGGACTGGTTTCGGCTCTCTTGGTGCGAGCTATGCCAAGCACCATTGCCCCAATCAGTAACAAGGCAAAGAGGAAATGGAGGAGACCCTTAATCGGGTTAAAGGCTTCAGAACATACCTCTAAATGACGAGCCATTGGGGATTCCTTGGAGCAATTTGAAAGTTCAGGAGGATTGGAGAAATTGGAGGGACTTTGGGGGTTTTGGCAACCAGGGTTTCGGGTGTGGGTTGCACAGAACCAAGCTTGAAGAAGGGAAGGGATTTAGGATTGCAGGAGGGGAGAAGGGGGTCTTGGATGCCTGGGACGTTTTCGAGTGAGAGAGAGAGAATTAGGGTTGGAATGTAGGTGGGAAATGAAAGGGTCACCGAGCGATTTAAATTAAAAAGCCCTTTTGTTTCAGCAGACAGTACCGGTACTGAGTACCGGTACTTCGAACACCAGTAGCTTAGGCGTACCGGTACTGCGTACCGGTACTTCGAACACCAGTAGCTTAGGCGTATCGGTACTGCGTACCGGTACGGTATAGTACCGGTACTGTTTCCCTGTTTCTGCCAAAATACTCCTGCTGAGCATACCTCTCCACTCCATTCCAACTCAGGACCTTCCTAGACATCTTACCACACAATTTATGACTTCTACTCACTCCCCAAAGATGTACTCCACTTATTATCCACAATTTGATCCATCATGCCCAAGTTCTTATCAAAATTGCAAAGTGATTTAAAACTTTGATGCATTCAACATACAGGGAATGGATTTCTATTCTTAATTATCAAAATGAATATCCCAAAATGCAAATACGGATTCAAACAACACACATAGTTCTAATCCTTTTCAAATATCAAAAACTTGAGCAATATTCCCTCATTCTTGCAAGCATGGAGTTATTTAACAAATTTCTCAAATGATTGAACTAGGCTAACATGAGCAAACCCATAGTTTTAGATACTAGTCTAAAGTATGCACCTACAAATTCATTTTCAACTTGCGTGTGTGTGAATTAAACAAGTAATTTGAATAGTTACACAACAGGATTCTCATTCGAATAGCTGGACAAATTCAGCTTCAATGCAAAAACTCACCAAGGGACACTCTTAAGCAATGAAATACACTCAAGTTATCCTGGTATGCACTCCATGTGTACATGTGAGATAGAGTCTTGTGTTCAAAACAAAGTGTGCTCACATGTAATCCAAAAATGAAGTTAATAAATGAAAATGAAGCGAACTTGGCATAGTCTCATGAACAGAATATTAGGGCATTAGGTAGTAAGACTAAACTCATCATTCCCTTTGAAGTTATGCACCTCCCAACTTCTCTAGATCACTTAGGACTTTAAGGGTTATAATGGGGCCTTGGGGTGGTATCTAGGAAAATGAAATGAAGGATATAGGGTAACAAAGAGGGTTGTTCCGAGTGAGAGACTTTTACTTTAGAAAAACACTTCCCTTTTTATGGGATTTTGATTCTCACCCCATCACCACATTCTTTGTTTCTTTTTCTTCTTTTCCTTAACATTTTTCTTTTCTTCTTCTCACCCCTTTTTTTCTTATTTTCTTGGATTTTCATTGAACTCTTTGAGTTTCAACATCATTTATCCCTTTTGTTTGGGTTTCCACACCATCCTTCCTTTGCTTTTGCAATCACTCATTTCTGTTTTTAGGAACAACCAAGGTAAGGTATATCTTTCTTATTTTCATAGGCTTGGTCAACTGTGTGGTATAGAAACGAATTTCAAATAAGCTCAATCACGACACTAGGGATAATATTTGCACAAGAAAAAAAATTAAAGGCTCAAAGTATTCAATGATGGCCTAAGATCACTTCCAGGTCCGCATGGGAGGGCATCATATGTTCAAGACAAATCAGTCTACTATCCAAATGCACTAACCAACACAAACATAATGAGACTATTGAACAAACTTGACAAAAAAAAAATGTTCTTTGAGTAATTGTAAATTCCCTCCAAAAAGGATTTGGCACTAAAGCTCTCAAGGGTCTTTACTCATCTCCACTACTTATGTCAAGCTTAAAAACATGAATTCAATCCGTAAATTGCCAAAATTACACATTCAAGAGTCACATACAGTTGAGTTCAAAAATCAATACGTAAATGATACTCATGCATAGGATCAACTTCCATAGAATACTCATATGCACAAAGTTCACAACAAAGATCAACATGTCATCAAACTCACACACTCATCATGAAGGAATACAGATCAACAATTAGATATTTTTTTCATCAAAAATTTCACCTATTTTTCACTAATGCAGGCAAAAATCAAAAATTTCCAAGCAACCTTGGTGTATCATACAAATGGTGCACCTCACCCCCAACTAGAATCATGCATTGTCCTCAATGCAACAAAAAGATATAGTATGCAATGGAAGACAGTAAAAAGATAAGTAGGGTAAGAGAACACCTCACAATTGCGCTTTTGACAAAAAACACCAAGATCTGGATCTAAGAGAACTCAATCTATACAACCACATCAAGTGAGTGACATAAAATAAAAATGACATAAATAAGTAAAAGTAACTATACAGTAGAAGGGATAAACTCTAGTTAACCCTCCATCAATTTCGGATATACCGGGTCAATTAAATCCTCCTCCACTACATGTCCTTCAAAACCCTCAAAGAATGGCTTGAGTCTTTGGCCATTGACCTTGAATGTTTGGCCATCTTTAGGGTTTGTGATATCTACCGCTCCGTTGGGGTAGGCCACCTCGACAAAATAGGGGCTATCCCAACGGGATCTTAGTTTTCCTTGGAACACGGAGAGACGAGAATTATACAAGAGTACTTTTTGCCCGGGCTCAAATGATTTCCGTGTGATGGAATTATCATGAAAAACTTTAGCCCGTTCTTTTGAAATTTTGGAACTCTCATATGCATCTCTTCGGATCTCTTCCAATTCATTCAGTTCCAACTTTCTCTGCTCACCGGCCATTCTCAAGTTAAAATTCAAGGTCTTTATGGCCCAGTAGGCCTTGTGCTCCATTTCAACCGGAAAATGGCAAGCTTTTCCATAAACCAGCCGGTAGGGAGACATGCCCAAAACAATCTTATAGGCAGTACGGTACGCCCATAAGGCATCGGTCAATCTGACTGACTAATCCTTCCTGTTTGGGTTAACCGTTTTTTCCAAGATATTCTTAATCTCCCTATTGGCTAATTCAGCTTGGCCATTGGTTTGTGGGTGGTATGCAGTGGATACTTTGTGTGTAACACCATATTTAAACATTAATGATGCAAATGGCCTATTACAGAAATGGGATCCACCATCACTGATCATCGCACGAGGCATCCCAAACCTCGAAAAAATGTTCTCTTTGAGGAACTTGACTACGAACCGGTGGTCATTAGTCTTGGTTGGGATAGCCTCTACCCACTTGGACACGTAGTCCACTGCCAGAAGAATGTATAGATAACCAAAAGACATGGGGAATGGACCCATGAAATCGATGCCCCAACAGTGAAATATTTCTATGACAAGGACGGGGGAAAGGGGCATCATATTTCTGCGGGTCACACTACCCAATCGTTGGCATCTGTCGCATGCCTTACAATATGAAACACAGTCTTTAATAAGAGAGGGCCAATAGAAACCTGACTGAAGAATTTTGGCCGAAGTTTTCTTTGCCGAGAAATGTCCGCCACAAGCTTGGGAATGGTAGAATGCAAGGATGTTCCGTTGTTCATTTTCGGGCACGCATTTCCTCATGACATGGTCTGGGCAATATTTGAACAAATACGGATTGTCGAAGTAAAAATACTTCACGTCTGCCATGAATCGTCTTTTATCCTCCGGGCTCCATTGTGGCGGTATTTGTCCTGTTGCAAGGTAATTACAAATGTCAGCATACCAAGGACAAACTGAATGGATTGAGAGTACATGTTCATCAGGAAAAGAGTCGGGAATAGGAATATGCTCATTAGTCTCCTGCACCACCAGTCGGGATAAGTGATCCGCCACAACATTCTCAACTCCTTTCTTATCTTTAATTGTCAAGTCAAATTCTTGTAGGAGGAGGATCCACCTAATGAGTCTTGGTTTCGCATCCTGCTTAGATAACAAGTACTTCAAGGTAGAATGGTCAGTAAAGACAACAATAGGCGAACCAATGATATATGAACGGAATTTATCGAGAGCAAACACTACGGCTAGCAATTCTTTCTCAGTGGTAGTGTAATTCATTTGAGCCTCATTAAGTGTTTTGCTAGCGTAGTGTATAACATGCGGTCGATTGTCCTTCCTCTGACCAAGCACTGTGCCAACCGCGTAATCACTCGCGTTGCACATGAGCTCGAAAGGTAGATCCCAATTGGGTGGTCGCATGATAGGAGGCGTGACAAGCATGCTTTTTAGTTTTTTAAACGATGTCTCACACTCATCCGACCACTCAAAGGGAATCTCCTTAGACAGTAAATTGGTCAGGGGTCGGGCCAATGCGCTAAAATTCTGAATGAATCGGCGATAAAAACCTGCATGGCCCAAAAATGACCGGATTCCCTTGATGGTTTTCGGCGTGGGAAGGTTGGAGATGGCCTCCACCTTGGATTTGTCAACTTCAATGCCCCTTTCCGATACTATGTGGCCCAACACGATTCCTTCCGTCACCATAAAGTGACACTTTTCCCAATTAAGCACAAGATCCTTTTCTTCACACCTCTCCAATACTCTCTCCAAGTTCTCTAAGCATCCATCAAAGGAATCACCAAACACGGAAAATCGTCCATGAAGACCTCCAAAATTTTCTCCACCATATCGCTAAAAATCCCCATCATGCACCATTGAAAGGTCCCCGGGGCATTGCATAATCCGAATGGCATACGACGATAGGCAAAGGTACCATATGGGCAGGTGAAGGTAGTCTTCTCTTGGTCCTCCAATGCGATCTCAATTTGGTTGTAGCCAGAGTACCCGTCTAGGAAACAATAGAATAGGTGCCCTACTACCCTTTCCAAAACTTGATCGAGAAACGGCATTGGGAAATGATCTTTCCGTGTGCAAGCATTAAGCTTCCGATAGTCGATGCAAACTCTCCATCCAGTAATGACTCTTGTAGGTATGAGTTCATTTTCCTCATTTTCAATCACTGTGACTCTGGATTTCTTTGGGACGACTTGTGTGGGGCTTACCCATTTGCTATCCGCAATTGGAAAGATAATGCCCACATCCAGTAGCTTTAACACCTCATCCTTCACTACCTCTTTCATGTTCGGATTCAATCTCCTTTGAGGTTGTCGGGAGGTTTTAGCATCTTCCTCAAGATAGATGCGATGGGTGCAAATTATAGGGCTTATTCCCTTGATATCTGCAATAGTCCACCCGATCGCTCCCTTATGCTTTCTCAATACCCCCAAAAGCTTTTCTTCTTGTTCCATGCTTAGGGTAGAGCTAATGACTACCGGGAAAGTCTCATCATCGCCAAGATAAGCATATTTCAAATGTGCAGGCAATGGCTTCAATTCCAATTTTGGATTTTTCTCATCCGAAGGGAAAATTTTCTTCTCTTGTTTAGGTAGCTCTTCAAATGTGGGGATCCACCTTTCCATCCCCTTCAACTCTTCAACCTTTTCTTGATCATCCAACTTCTCCAATTCAACCAATTCTTCCTCCTTGAGTTTCAACATCCCTTCTAACTCCAAGTGCTCCTCAATCAAAGTGTCAATTCTATTGACCTCATTTGCCTCCTCGTCATCCCCTGGTTGCCTTGCCAAATTGAAGACGTTAAGTTCCATTGACATGTTCCCGAACGCCAATTTCATCAGACCATTCCTGCAATTTATCACTGCATTGTAATGCAATACCTTATTCATTACCCTATAGGCATGCTTGAGGCAAACGACCAAAGTCGTCCCTTTAAACGTGGTCGGGTCTCGTAAGTGATCCTAACATAGTCAATGAGAGTCCTACCCCCTTCCACGTTGTGTGGGTAGACCGGGGTAGTCGAGGGAGGCCTCTAGTACCCCATCACAGTGGTAATTGTGTCGGGGGTCACCTCGAAGGTCTTCCCCCTCACATTGGTCCCCAACCTACCACCGTTCTCTCCAAACACAGACAACTTCATGTAAAACTCTCGACACATCCCCAAATTGTATCCCTTCACCTCAACAAACCAAATATTCAACCCACATGCCTCAATCACCCTCACAACATCATCATTTGGCCCAAGGGAGATTTTATCCACGTACCTCTCACACGTGACATTCTTTTCCTCAATTCGTTGCCTACGTGTATCGTGTTTTGCCTTAGTGATTGAGCAAAAACGGTGCTATTCCTAACCCCTTAAATACTATCCCTTAGAAGCCAAAGTGTATGAACAAAAGGGAATGTCACTCTCCCTTGGGATAGTGTCAAAAGAAAGGGCAAGGGGAAAGGAAATAGGTTGGTGGAAATGTGATATATGAATGCACAAAAATGCTCCCCAATCGCAAGGAGACTTTCGTGGGTCTTGTTTTACTTGGTGGTAT
This sequence comes from Ilex aquifolium, assembly GCA_951799425.1. Classification (NCBI taxonomy): domain Eukaryota; kingdom Viridiplantae; phylum Streptophyta; class Magnoliopsida; order Aquifoliales; family Aquifoliaceae; genus Ilex; species Ilex aquifolium. Next base: position 31,897,398 of record OX637391.1, read on the forward strand.
TCCAAGGTCGTTTCCACGGGGAAGGAAGTAAACCAATTTGAAAGTGATTTTGGGAAAAGAAAGTGTAAAAATTCTTGTGGTGGAAAGTTGTTTGGTGAAATGTGTTTTGGTGAAAATGAAATGGGAAAGCAAGTGTTGGCAATTCCAAGAGGTCACTCCAATGGGTATACCATCTCAACTCAAATCACTCCTCCGATTGAGCATGAATGAACGATTGATTCATAGAAAGTCGAGGATGATGTCGGTGAGTATCTAAGCATAAACCGTGACTAGGCCTACGGATTATCAAAGACTCACCGAATCATCCACCTTCAATCTAGTCAAACCGAACCATTGGACTCTAAAGGGAGGGCGGAGAAGGAGTTGAAATGGTATACCCAAAGGGAGATTCCCCTTGGTCTTGCCAACAAAAGGATTTAGCTACTCATACTTGGAATAAAAGTGACAATGTAAAGAGAATGCATCGCAAAAATATGAAGTTCTAGAATCACTAAATGCAATAAAACACAAGCTAAGAGCGAAAACATTTCAAACCCATTTTTTACAACTAAGACAATGAAAGACTTGAAGCATTAATGGTAGAAACTTTAGAAGAGCATTAACTAGCCAGGAACATGAAGGTAAATAACATTAATGACATTCAATGAAATTCTAAAGATTCACCCCCTTGATTACAAGACAATGCAGTAGAAGAAATGCAAAAATCACAACTTTCTCTCTTTAAAACTACTATTCATCTTCTTCTACGCCTGGAGCTTCTCTCTCTATATCCTATTCAATGCTATGGAATAATGCTGAACATTGGAGAGCTTGGCCTTCCCACCAACGTGCCTGGAGTCGTCCTGTAGCTCCCTGAAGTGACCCCCATCAGTAGGGTGCAGCAGGGATGGCTTGTCAGGGGAGTGCAGAGCTTGTCTGCACACCCAGCTGATCCTCTCTTCTCTCTTTTCATTCATCACCCAAGCCTCCAACATCCAATCAAAAGTGTAAAAGTGGTGAATAGTATTGTGGGCGTGTCAGGGAGAACTGATGGTGGGACCCTCAGAGCAGCAGATCTTGAAATGCAGAGATTCGGGGCAACTCAGCAGACAGTACCGGTACTGTACCGTATCGGTACTGCGTACTGGTACTTCGAACACCAGTAGCTTCTGCGTACCGGTACTGAGTACCGGTACGGTACAGTACCGGTACTGCATACCGGTACAGTTTCTCTGTTTCTTTCTGATTTTCTCCAACTTCTGAGCTTTACTTTATCCTTTCCTTCACCCCCAAACATCCCAATGCATTTGGGAAGGCATTAAGAAGCCTTATTTAGGGCCTTGCAACTGCAATCATCAAATAACATCGTTAATACTTCAACTAACACAATTCGCATCATTTAAACTGCTAAAGCAAATGAAGTGAGATGATTAGCACACAAGAATATACACTATTTTGTGCTAATCACTTAGTCCTCCTCTCCTCACTATCTTGGCTACTAGGGCCTTCACCGCTCCTTTTGCGGGAGCTAGTGCCCGTACGTGGTGGGGACTCGGGGCCCGTCCTCTTGATGCGGGCCATGAGGGCCAACAGTGCCCCTACACCAAGGAGTGTCAAGATCACCCAAAATAGCCTCTCCATAGGCTCAAAAACATCCATAGTCATCCAATTCATACGAGCCATAGGAAGGGAGTTTAGGGATTTGAAGAAGATCAAGAATGACTTGAGAAATTGGGAGAAATGTGAAGACCTAGGGTTTGTGGAGAACACCCAAAATTTTTGGCTAAAACAACTCAATAACCAACCTTAATCAAGAGAAAAGTGTGAAATTAGGGCTTTGGTGAAATGTTTTGGGGCTTGGGAGGGATTAGGAGGAGAGGAGAGAGCTTGGAATCTTGAGATTTGGGGGAAATGTGAAGGGTTTCTAAAAAAAATCGAACTTAAAACCCTCGTTTTTAGGCTTCTGAGCAAGACCTTTCGAAATGTCGATCAAAACCTTCCGGAAGGTTTTGCTCACTGCTTGAGGCAAAATGTCCAGTAGGCAAAACCTTCCAAAAGGTCGATCAAAACCTTCCGAAAGGTTTTGCACACTGCTAAGGTAACACTATCCAGTAGGCAAAACCTTCCGGAAGGTTTTGCACACTGGACAGAACATTCTGGAAGGTTTATAAACAAACCCTCCAGAAGGTTTTGCCTTTGCTGCAAAACTATTCATTTGTTCAAAAATTCACATCCACTCCAACTTTTCTCAACTCCAAAACATTTCAACACCCTTTCTAGGACATCTAACCTACCAAAAACTTGAACCACACATATGAACCACAATTGATTGCTCATGCCCAAAGTCATTTTCGAAATTGCAACATGATTTATGATTTTGATGTTTTCAAACTACAAAACATGGATTTCTAATTTTAACTACCAAAATGAATACCCAAAATATAAAACATGAATTCAAATAAAAACGGTATTCCTCAATCTTATCAAATATCGAAAGTTGAGCAATATTCCCCCATCCTTTAAGCATAGGACTACCTAACACATCGTTCAAATATCCGAACCAAGTACACATGAGCAGAACTATGGCTTTAAATGCTAGTCTAGAGTATGCACCTACACTTTCATTTTCAAACTCGTGTGTGTGTGCAATGGACATGTAATTTAAGCATTTACACAACATAATTCACATTCATTTTGGCTATCCAAATTAAGCTTCGATGCAACCTCACCAAGGGTGTCTCTCAACAATGAATCACACTCTAGTTATCCTAGCATGCTCTCCATGTGTATATGTGAGATAGAATCTTGTGCACAATACGAAGTTTGCTCACATATAATCCAAAAATGAAGTTCATGCATGAAAATGAAACAACCTTGGCATAATCTCATGAAAAGAACGTTACGGCATTAAATAGCAAACCAACTTCTCTAGATCATTTATGACTTTCACAGGTAATAATGGGGCCTTGGGGTGATATTTAGGCAAATGAAATGAAGGATATAGGATAACAAAGAGGGTTGTTCTGAGTGAATGACTTTTATTTCAAAAACATCTCCCTTTTCATGGGATTTTCAGTCTAACACCATCACCGCACTCTTTGTTTCTTTTCCTTAACATTTTCCTTTTCTTTTTTATCATTCTTTCTTCCTTCACCTCATTTTTCTCCTTTTCTTGGATTTTTTCATTCTTTTCCATTCAACATTTGAATTCAACTTCATTTATCCCTTTGGTTAAGTTTCTGTAACACAATTCCTTCTCTTTTATGATTGCTTGATGTATTTCCGTTGTTGTTCCTAAGCTCCGGACATCACTCTCTCAAAGTATGTATGATATATGTGTGAAAGGGGGAGTGTCACTCTCCCTTGGAATGATGTCAAAAGAAAGGGCAAGAGAATGGTGGAAAATGAAATGTGTGAGTGAACAAAAATGCTTCCCAAGCGCAAGCAGACTTTTGTATGTCGTGTTTTACTTGGAGAGTACTCCAAGGTCGTCTCCTCGGGGAAGGATGTGAATTGTGTAGAAGGTGATTTTGGTGAAAGAAAAGTGAAAAATCTTTTGTTGTTTGAAATTGGTTTATGATTTGTGTTGTGATGAGGTTGAGATGGGAAAATAAGTGTTGGCTAATCCGAAGGGTTCACTCCAATGGGGATGCCAAGACAACTCGAGTATTTCCTCCAATAGAGCATAGATGTACGATTGATTCGTGGGAAGCTAGGGATGAGATGAAAGTGAGGATCCAAGCATAACCCGTGACCAGGCCTACGGGATATCAAAGACTCACAACCGCATCCACTCTTAACCCAGTCAAACCGAGCCATCGTACTCTGAGAGGAGGAAAAAAAATGAGTTGTAAAGACATACCCAAGTGGAGGTCTCCCTTGGATTAACCAACTAAAAAGCTTAGCTACACATGCTTAAAGTAAAGACAACAATATGATAAGAAGACATTATAAAGAGATGAAGATTGTAGCTAAGTTAATGCAAGAAACACAAACTAAAAGAGAATGCATTCACTACCCATTTTAAGCTAAGAAATTGAAGAACATGAATGCATTAATGGTAAAAGCTTGAATAGACGATTAAACTTAAAAGCAACTTGAAATAACTAGCATTAATGACTTCAAACAAAGCTTAGAAAGATCTTACAGGAAATTACAAGACAATGTGTGGAAGAAAATGCAAAAATCTCAACTTCTCTCTCTAACATTATTCATCTTCTTCCTAGACTCTCTCCCTCTATAGTACAATGTATATCTCGTTTTTTTTTTGTATCCTCTCTATCTCCCCCCTCAAAAACGTCCATGGAGTGATGCCCTAGCTAGCAGATGTGATCTCCATCCCTAGGGCTGCAAAAGAGTGGGCTGGACAGGGTAGGTGCAGACCTTGTCTGCACACCCAACATCTCTTCTCTTCTCTCTCCTCATTGATCACCAAGGCTCCAAAAGTCTAAGAAGAGGTGCAAGAGGGATATCCATGGCGTTGGGAGTGTTAGAGGCAGGTAGGAGAATGTCTGGTGGGACCCCCAAGGTGGCAGATCTTGACATGCAGAATCTGGGCTGTATCAGTACAACCTACCGGTAGGTCGATGGAAATCTACCGGTTGGTTTCACTCCAGTAGGCTTAAAATACCGGTATGTCTGGCGGTAGGTTGAGGTCCAGTAGCTAAAACCTACCAGTATGGCCTACCGGTAGGTTTTCCCTTGTTTCTGCTAATTTCTTGATTTCTTCACCTCCTGAGCTATCTTCAAGCCATCATTTCATCATCATTCAGCTCAACCAATATGGGAAGGCTTAAAGAAGCAAAATTTATCACCTTTTATCTACAACCATATCGAAATTCCATAATTAGCGCAAACAATTCATATCAACTCATATTAACCTCAAAAGCCAGCACAAAAGGGATGCAAAAACACTTCAAATATGCAATGTTTTGTGCTAATCACACCCCCCAACTTGAGTTTTGCTAGTCCCTAGCAAAATTTATTTTCAAAGCAAGATAACAAATATAATACTAAAACCATCCATTTAAATAAGCAATTTACCCAACAATCAAAATACAAAAACCATAATGCAATTATCAAAATAAACTTAGACAAGATGGAACAAAAACTGTGGTATTTCATTAATGTGTTTCAAAGTTGGAGTACATGGAGTCAAACATCAAAAAGAGACAAAATTTGGCCTACGACCTAAGGATTCTTCTACTAGGCCAACGATTCCATCCTAACTACGTACAATCCAACACAAAAGCAAAAATAGTAAGACTCTAATCGTCGTCCTCATCACCATCTTCATCGTCACCCCTATCAAAATCACTCTCACCCTCCACCTCCTCTTCATCATCATCATCATCATCCTCCTCCGAATCCCCCACCTCAACTACTGTGGAGGCAGATGGGATAGAGGCAGGAGGTGGAGGTCTATAAGCTGGAGGTGGTGGTCCACTGGGGAGGGGTCTTCCTGGAAATGTGTGCATGAACAACTCCTTCATCATCGCAGAAATACCTTACACCGACCCTTCCAAACCATGCACTGTCATCTCTAAAGCGTCCAAGCGCTGAGGTATTGAGCGTTCTGGTGCAGCTGTGGATGGCCTAGCAGATGAGGGTCTCGGGATGGCAGGCTCCGCAGCTGGTGCAGATGAAGATGGTCCAGGAGCTTCAGACTCTTGCCCCGAAGCCCTAGCTCGCTCCCCCTGGCTCATAGCCATCCTCTTCAAACTACTGGCCTTGCCAATAGCCCCAGTCTCGGGAGGAGTAAGCTTGTCAAAGGCATAGGCCTTCACCTTGAAGTGCTGGCACATCCGGGTCACCAAACTCCCGAATGGCAAATTAGTCTTGGGCTTCTGTGTCTCAGCAAAGTCTTTCATTACTTCCCAAATGACAAGAGCGAAGTCAACCGTCATCCCAGACATGATAGCGTCCAAAAGACCTAGCTTTTCAAGATTCGGTGTCTTTTCTGCGCCCCTCGGTAGAAGATTGTAATGGAGAAGTTTATTTAAAAGCCCGTACGAGTGCTTTAACCCTCCACCGTGAACATTTCCCTTGAATTGAGTAGGATCATCATACATCAAAGCCCAAGCTCAGCAATGGTTTTGGATCGGGTGACATTGTGAGGATAAACTGGCGGGAAGGAGGGTGGTCTCTCATACTTTCCTAAGAGAGTGGCAATAACATCGGGGGTCACCTCAAACATCTTACCCCGTACATTTGCCCTCAAAATTTCAACTTCGTTCGCCTCTACCACCCAGAGTGTTTGGTAGAACTCTCAACGCAGAGACAAATTAAACCCATCAACGGGCTCAAACCAAAACTTCATCCCATGGGCATCAATGAGACGGACCACCTCGTTCCTCGGGCCAAGTGAGATGTGGTCAAGGTGTCGCTCGCATGTTACATTCTTCTCCTGGATCAGTTGATTCCTAGCCTCGTGTCTGGCCTTTTTCCTCTGTTCATTTCTATCCCCACTCAACCTTTCACCGCCTCTCTTTCGACTGGAAGGCTCCTCGCGTTGAGGGGGGTCGGATCCGGTTCTCTTGGTTCGGGCCATGCAATGCAACAGTGCCCCCATAGATAGGAATGTGAAGAAGACCAAGAAAAGACCCTCAATTGGGTCCATTGCCTCATGAACAATCTCCAAATGACGAGCCATTGAAAGTGTGGTTGGAAAGATTGAAGAAAGTAGAGAGGATTTGGGCTTATAGGGTTTTCGGTAATTAGGGTTTCAAAGGGGTGAAATCCAGTAAATCACAGCACAAGGAATGGAGATTTGAGAGATTGAAGGATGAGGAGGGTGATTTGGAAGCCTATAAGGGTTTTGAGTGAGAGAGAAGTGGACTAGAGTCTGTGATTCAAGAGGATAATGAAAAGGTTCCTCGAGAAATGTCGATTAAAAGCCCTAACTTTGGCATTCAAGGCGAAACCTACCGGTAGGTCGATAAAAACCTACTGGTAGGTTGCACACCATTAGCCAAAACCTACCGGTATGGCATACCGGTAGGTTTTGCCTTGTTTGCAAAATACCCCTGATGTGCTACATACCTCCATTCCTCTTCAACACAGGACCTACCCCATACATTTTAACACTCCCTCTATGACCTCTAATCCACCCTAAACATGTACTACACTTGTAAACCACAATTTGAACCATCATGCCCAATTCATTACCGAAATTGCAATGCGATTTAAAATTTTGATGCATTCAACACACAAGGCATGGATTTCTCTATTTAACTATCAAAAATGAATACCCAAAAAGCATTTTATATATTCAACAACACGGATATTCCTCAATCATTCAAATATCAAAAACTTGAGCAATATTCCCCTATTCTACAAGCATGGAGCTAACTAACACATTGTTTAAATGGCCGAACTAAACACACATGAGCATCACTATAGCCTCAATACTAGTCTAAAGTATGCACCTACACATTCATTCTCGAACTCGTGTGTGTATGAATTGAACAAGTAATTTAAGCATTTACGCAACAGAATTCACATTTGAATGGCTAGCCAAGTTCAGCTATGATGCAAAACTCACCAAAGGTTGCTCTTAACAATGAAATACACTCTAGTTATCCTAGCATGTGCTCCATGTGTACATGTGAGATAGAATCTTGTGCACAAAACAAAGTATACTCACATGTAATCCAAAAATGAAGTTCATGTATGAAAATGAAGCTAATTTGGCATAATCTCATGAAAAGACTGCTAGGGCATGGGGTAGCAAAACTGACTCGTCAATTCCTTTAAAATTATGCATCTCCCATGCTTCTCTAGATCACTTAGGACTTTAAAGGTTGTAATGGGGCCTTGGGGCGATATTGAGGCAAAAGAAACGAAGGACATAGGATACAAAGAGGGTTGTTCCGAGTGAAAGACTTTTTATTTCAACAACACGTCCCTTTTCATGGGATTTTCATTCCATTCTTACACCTTCACCACACATTTTGTATCTTTTCTCTATTTTCCTTAAGATTTTCTTTTTCTTTTGATCATTCTTTCTTCTTCTCACCCCTTTTCTTCCTTTTCTTGAATTTTCATTCTTCCTCTTTTTTTTTTCCTTTTTTTTTTTTTCAACTCTTTGAGTTTCAACAACAATTATCCCTTGCTTGAATTCCCACACCACACTTCCTTCACTTTTACAATCACTCATTTCCAGCTTTAGGAACAACCAAGGTAAGGTAGATATTTCTTATTTTCATCGGCTTGGTCAAATGTGGCATTGAAATGAATTTTCATTAGGCTCAATCACGGCACTAGGGATAATATTTTCACAAGAATAAGGCAAAGGCTCGAGATATTCAAAGATGGCCTAGGATCACTTCCAGATACGCATGGGAGGGCATTGGATATACAAGACAACATCAGTTTACTACCTAACTGCACCTAGCCAAGACAAACATAATGAGATTATTGAACAAATTTGACATTGAACAATTGTTCTTTGAGTAATTGTAAGTTCCCTCCAACAAGGATTGACACTAGAGCTCTCACGGGTCCTTACTCATCTCCACTATTTATGTCAAACTTAAAATATGAATCCAATCCGTAAATTGCTAAAATTACACATTCAAGAAGCACATACGGTTGAGTTCAAAAGCAAATACATACGTGATACTCACGCATAGGATCAACTTCTATAATGTGCTCATGTGCTCAAAGTTCAAAACAAAGATCAACATGTCATTTAATCCATAGCACTCTAAATAAGGGAATACAGATCAACATTCAGATATTTTTCACAAAAATTTTCAAATTTTCCACATAATTTGCACTAAATGTAAACAAAAATCTACACAATATGTGAAAGGTGAATTTTAACCCAAAAATTTGGTATTATCCACAAAAATTTCTCACAAACATTGGTGTAACATGCAAATGGTTCACCTCACCCCCCCAACTTGATTCGTGCATTGTCCTCAATGCAACAAAAAGATATGATATGCAATGAATGACAGTAAAAAGATGATTAGGGTTAGAGAACACCTCGCACTTGAGCTTTGGCAAAAGCACCAACATCTAAAACTAAGAAAAACAATGCTATACGACCAAGTAAAATAAGTAACATGAAAATGAAAATAACATAAGTAAATAAAAAGATTGTACACTAGAAAACATAAAAAAAAATTGGTTACTCCTCCATGAATTCTGAATACACCGAATCCGTCAAATCCTCCTCCACTCCTTGTTCTTCAAAACCCTCAAAAAATGGCTTAAGTCTTTGACCATTGACCTTGAATGTCTGGCCATTCTCGGGGTTTGTGACTTCCACAACTCCATTGGGGTAGGCCATCTTGACAAGATAGGGGCCATCCCAACGGGATCGGAGTTTGCCTTGGAAAATCGAGAGACGAGAGTTATACAAGAGCACTTTTTGGCCGGGCTCGAATGACTTCCGTACAATGGATTTGTCATGAAAGATCTTAGCCCGCTCTTTTGAAATTTTAGAGCTCTCATACACATCTCTTCTAATCTCTTCCAATTCATTCAATTCTAACTTTCTATTTTCTCTCGCCATTCTCATATTGAAATTCAAAGTCTTAATAACCCAGCAGGCCTTGTGTTCCATTTCGACTGGCAAATGGCAAGCCTTTCCATAGACGAGCCGATAGGGAGACATGCCTAAAACAGTCTTGTAGGCAGTGCGGTAAGCCCAAAGAGCATCAATCAGTCTATCTAACCAATCTTTCCTATTTGGGTTCACTGTCTTCTCTAAAATATTCTTAATCTCCCTATTGGCCAACTCGGTTGGCCATTGGTTTGTGGGTGGTATGCGGTAGATACCTTATGGGTGACACCGTATTTGTGCATCAAAGATGCAAATGACCTATTACAGAAATGTGATCCACCATCACTTATCATAGCACGAGGCATCGCGAATCTCGAAAAGATGTTATCTTTCAAGAATTTGACCACGACCCGGTGGTCATTGGTCTTAGTTGGGATGGCCTCCACCCACTTGGACACGTAGTCCACTGCCAGTAGAATGTATAGATAACCAAACGACATAGGGAAATGACCCATGAAGTCGATTCCCCAACAATTGAATATTTCTATAACAAGTACAGGGGAGAGGGACATCATGTTCCTTCGGGTCACACAACCCAAACTTTGGCATCTATCACATTCCTTACAAAATGAAATACAGTCCTTTATTAGAGATGGCCAGTAAAAACCTGATTGAATAATTTTCGCCGAAGTTTTCTTGGCAGAGAAATGACCACCGCATGCTTGTGAATGGAAAAATGCAAGGACATCCCGCTGTTCATTCTCCGGTACGCATCTCCGCATGACTTGGTCAGGGCAGTACTTGAACAGGTATGAGTTGTCGAAGTAAAAGTATTTCACATCCGCCATGAATCTCCTTCGATCCTCTGGGCTCCACTGCGATGGTATCTGTCCTGTTGCAAGATAATTACATATGTCAGTATACCAAGGACAAATAGAATGAATTGAAAGCAATTGCTCATCAGGGAAAAAATCTGGGATAGGAATGTGCTCATCGGCCTCTTGCACCACCAGTCGAGATAAATGGTCCGCCACCACGTTATCCAATCCCTTCTTGTCTTTGATTGTAAGATTGAACTCTTGGAGTAAGAGGATCCACCTGATAAGTCTCGGTTTGGCATCCTGCTTAGACAACAAATATTTCAAAGCAGAGTGATCAGTATAGACTACTATCGCTGAACCAATGATGTAAGAACGAAATTTATCTAATGCAAATACTACCGCTAGTAGCTCCTTTTATGTGGTAGTGTAATTCATTTGAGCTTCATTAAGCGTCTTGCTAGCGTAGTATATCACATAAGGTCTATTATCCTCCCTTTTACCGAGCACTGCGCCGACCGCGTAATCACTTGCATCGCACATAAGCTCAAAAGGTAAATCCCACTTGGGTGGTCGCATAATCGGAGGCGTGACAAGCATGCTTTTGAGTTTTGTAAAAGATGCCTCACAATCATCTGACCACTCGAATGGGACAATCTTAGATAATAAACTGGTCAAAGGGTGGGCCAAAACACTAAATTTTTTTATGAAATGACGGTAAAATCCAGCATGGCCCAAAAACGACTTGATATCCTTAATGACTCTCGGCGTAGGGAGGTTGGAGATGGCCTCCACCTTTGATTTTTCAACTTCAATACCCTTTGCCGACACTATATGGCCGAGAACAATTCCTTGTGTCACCATGAAGTGACACTTCTCCCAATTCAAGACTAAACTCTTTTCTTCACATCTCTCCAAAACTTTCTCCAAATTTTCCAAGCACCCACTGAAAGAATCTCCAAAAACTGAGAAGTCATCCATGAACACCTCAACAATCTTTTCCACCATATCACTAAAGATGCCCATCATGCAACGTTGAAAGGTTCCAGGGGCATTACATAGCCCAAAAGGCATGCGACGGTAAGCAAAGGTATAGTAGGGACAAGTGAAGGTGGTCTTCTCTTGGTCTTCCAATGCAATCTCGATTTGATTGTAGCCAGAGTATCCATCTAAGAAGCAATAGAATAGATGCCCCGCTACTCGTTCCAACACTTGATTGAGAAATGGCATTGGGAAGTGGTCTTTCCTTGTGCAGAGGTTAAGCTTGCTGTAATCAATGCACACTCTGCACCCGGTGATCACTCTTGTTGGAATAAGCTCATTCTCTTCATTCTCCACAACAGTGACTCCCGACTTCTTGGGTACTATTTGCGTGGGACTAACCCACTTACTATCAGCAATCAGAAAAATGATCCCCACGTCAAGTAGTTTTAGCACCTCGTCCCTCACCACCTCCTTCATGATTGGATTTAACCTTCTTTGTGGTTGCTGGGACGGTTTGGAGTCCTCCTCAAGATAAATACGGTGTGTGCAAATGAGGGGGCTTATCCCCTTGATGTCGGCAATTGTCCAACCAACCACCCCTTTATGCCTTCTCAATACCTCCAAGAGCTCATCTTCTTGCTTTGCTTCCAATGTTGAGCTAATTACCACCGAAAATGTCTCATCTTCCCCAAGATATGCATACTTCAAATGGGAAGGTAATGGCTTCAATTCCAACCTGGGCCTTTGCTCATTGGATGGGAAAATCTTCTTGTCTTGGTGTGGGAGCTTCTCAAATGTAGGGATCCATTTCTCTACCCCTTTCAAACTTTTTGATTCCTCTTGTTCCTCAAACTCCTCTAGATCAACATTCCCCTCTTCTTTCAAATTCAACACGCCCAACAATTCCAAGTGTTCTTCCGCCAAGGTGTCAATTCTATTGACTTCATGCACCTCCTCATCATCCCCCAGTTGCTTGGACAAGTTGAACACATTGAGATCCATAGTCATGTTCCCAAATGCTAGCTTCATAAGACCATTCCTGCAATTAATCACAACATTAGATGTGGCAAGAAAAGGTCTTCCAAGTATGACAAGGATTTGGGAGCTAAGATTTACAACTGGATGAGTATCAAGCACAATGAAATCAACGGGAAAGTAAAATTTATCGACTTGCACTAAAACATCCTCAACTACTCCCCTTGGTGTTCGGACACTACGGTCTGCCAGTTGAAGCGTGATTGGAGTAGGCTTCAATTCTTCGAGCTAAAGTTGTTGGTACACCGAGCACGGGAGGAGGTTCACACTAGCACCCAAATCAAGCAATGCTTGCTCCACCTGGTAATTTCTGATTGTTATGGCAATGGTGGGGCAGCCGGGGTCTTTAAACTTCGGTGGGGTGTTCGTCCTCAAGATTGAGCTCACTTGCTCAGTGAGGAATGCCTTCTTGTGGACATTGAGCCTCCTCTTTACCGTGCATAAATCTTTCAAGATCTTTGCACATGATGAAATTTTCTTTATGACATCAAGGAGTGGGATGTTGATCTTCATCTGCTTAAACATTTCAAGTATATCAACATAATTAGCCACCTTGACAGGTGGCTTCAAACGATTAGGAAAAGGAGCAGGCATGGGGGAAACAAGCACACTATCATCAATCAATTTTCCTTTCTCAAGCACCTCACTTTCTTTCCTCTCACTCACCTCACCCTCATTGGTGTCACCCAAGGTGTCTTTTTCTTTTGGCAATGTGGCCTTGGGTGAGGCCTTTGGCACAATGGTTTTATCAATTTGCTTGCCACTACGAAGGGTGGTAACCGCTTTGAGCTGCTCACAACTCATATTAGAGGGTTCGGATGACTCAATGCAATGTTGACCTCTAGGGTTTTCTTGGGGTTGAGCGGGAAATTTCCCTTTCTCTTGTTGTGATGCCTCTATGGAGTTTGTCAACTTCGTGAGTTGGGTCCTAAGGTCATTAAAAGCTGTGGCATTTTGATTGTTGATGGCGGTTTGATTTTGGTTGAAAGTAGTCTGACTTTGGATGAAAGCATGAACCATATCCTCCAAATTCCTTTTGTGAGGAGGTTGGTATATGGGAGGATTGGATGGTCCTTGTTGGGAGAAGCTTTGTGGAGGTGGACTTGGTGAAAAATTCTGTGGTGGTGGGTTTGACGAATACCCTTGGGGATTGGACCAGGGGTATTGAGAGCTAGATGCTTGCCCTTGTCCTTGATATTGATTTTGCCTAGGAGGTGCGGGAGGTGTGTATGCATTAGACCCATGAGGAGTGGGGTTCTCATTTCTCCAACTAAAATTAGGGTGATTGCTCCACCCCAAATTATAAGTGTTTGAATGTGGAGAGAATGATTGCCTTGGTTGGTTAAAGGCATTGACTTGCTCGTGATACACTTCCTTAAGTGCCGGAATGTTAGGGCACTCCGATATGGAATGCTCCACACTCTCACAAATTGAGCAAAACTCCTCTATCTTTGAAACATTTGACACCTCGTGCCTCCTATTGACTTCAAGACTCTCAACCTTCTAGACAATTTGGCAATTTTGGAAATCAAATCTTCCCGGTCTCTCAAATTATAAATCCCTCCCCCTTGAGTTTGACTACTCCTTTGAGGAGAAGACCTTGGTACGTCGGTGGGATCCGTAATGTTCTGTGATTGTGCATTTTGTGCCAACATATCAAAGTAGTCTAAAGCCTCGTCGGGGTCTTTGTTCAAAAACTCGCCATTGCACATCATGTCAATGAATTGTCTATGGCTCGGTGTGATTCTTTCATAGAAGAAACTAACCACTTGACATGATTCAAAGCCATGATGTGGAATGGATTGCAACAACTCCTTGTACCGCTCCCAACATTGGTAGAATTTCTCATTGGGCTTCTCCGAAAATTTTTGAATTTCCTTTTTTAAAGCAGTGGTCCTATGAACTGGAAAAATTTATTCAAAAACTCTGAAAGCATTTGAGCCCAAGAGGTAATGGATAGAGGTCGCAAGGAATACAACCATGATTTGACCTTATCTCTGAGGGAGAAGGGAAACAATTTTAAGCGAGCTATGTCCTCCATAGCATAATTAGCATTGAAGGTTGCAACTATATCCTCGAATTCCTTTATGTGCAAATAAGGGTTTTCCTTTTCAATTCCGTGGAATGTAGGAAGTAGTTGCAACATCCCGAGCTTAACCTGGAAAAGATGAGCTTGGACCGGTAAGAGGATGCATAAGGGTGTGGTGCTGCGGGTTGGTTGAAGAAATTCCTGCATTGACCTCACCGGAGGATCAATTGGGAGATTGTTCCCTTCATTTCCAAGAGGGGGAAATTGCATTCGTGGATTGAGTATTCTAGGTTCTGGCACTCCCCCACCCCGTTGCATGTTTGGGTTGGCACCTACATTCTCAAAGTTATCACCCGCATCCTCGGGTGGGTCTTGGTCAATGTTTTGGGGCCCAAGGGTTGTCTAACTAGTCAGTTTTGTTCGTCCTGACCCCACATATAACAAAACTATCTACAAATGAAAATGTAAACAATAAAAGTATATACAAGGATCAACGTACCTTAGCCCATGATGAACATCACAGGACTTACCTCCGTTGTCCGGAAATCACCTTTTTGATTCAACGCTTGCCTTGCCCGACAACGGTGCCAAAAATGCTTGATGTATTTTCGTTGTTGTTCCTAAGCTCCATACATCACTCTCTCAAAGTATGTATGATATATGTGTGAAAGGGGGAGTGTCACTTGATTGGTTGGAAATGCGGTGTTGTATCCTAACCGCTAAACATCATCCCTAAATGTGTGTATGGCTTATAGGAATGGGTGAGTGTCACTCTCACTCGGAATGATGCAAAAGATTAGGCAACAATGGAATGGTGATGGAAATGAATGGAATGAACAAAATAGATGGAATGAAATGCGGGTGTGTGTGAACAAAAGTGCTCCCCAATCGTAAGGAGTCTTTCGTTGTCGGTGTTTTACTTGGAAAGAATTCCAAGGTCGTCTCCTCAGGGAAGGAAAGGGAGTTGTGTGAAAGTGATTTTGGTGAACAAAAGAGAAAAATGTAAAATCTTTTGTTTGAGTTTTGTGTTTGGTTTGTAAATGAAAATGCAAGAAAGCAAGTGTTGGCTAATCCAAAGGGTTCATTCCAATGGGAATACCAAATCAACTCAAAGCCTTCCTCCGATTGAGCATGAATGAACGATTGATTCGGGGGAAGCTAGGGACGAGATTGGTGAGTATCTAAGCATAAACCGTGACTAGGCCTACGGAATATCAAAGGCTCACCAACTCATCCACTCTCAACCCCGTCAAACCGAACCATTTGACTCTAAAGGGAGGAATGAAGAAGAGTTGAAAATGGTATTCCCAAGAGGAATTTTCCCTTGGATTAACCAACTTAAATCCTAGCTACTCATATTAACAATGCAAGACAAGCATAAAGGAAATGGACATGGAAGGGAAATGGAGCATGGAACTTAACTTACAACAAGAAATCTAAAGCTATGAAGGAAAAATATGCAATACCCAATATAAAAGCTTGAAATGAAGAAAACTTAAATAACAATGGTGAAATGAAGAACATGAAAGTAAACTTGCAATAAACTTGAAAGGAATGACATTAAAGACAATAAATGAAGCTTACAAGGTTCTTACATTAAACTACAAGTGAAAGAGTGGAAGAAAAATGCAAAAACGTCACTTTGAGCACTATTCATCAGCTTCCCCCTTGGAGCTTTCTATATCTAATCCTAAGCTTAGGTAGCCAACTACTCTTTTTGTGTGTTGAATGTTGAATGTATAATGGAGAGTGAGAGCCTTCAATTTCGTCCATGGAGGGTCCCCCCTAGGTGTGTGCAGGTCTTACACCAAAGAGGGGCTGAGTTGAAGCCTTGGACAGGCTAGCCTGCAACCCACATGGCAGCCCATTTCTCTCTCTTCCTCCTTGAATGCCAAGCCTCAAAAGTCTTCCAAAATGTGTAAGAGACCTGCAAATGTGTAAGGAAATGTTGGGATAGGCGTGGGAGAAGTGTAGGTGGGACCCCCAAGCCTCAAAGTTGAGTTACAGGCTGTTTTCGCGACCAGAAGGTCCGGAGTACCGGTACCATTTGGTACCGGTACCGAGTACCGGTACTGTTTTTCTGCACTGGACCACCTTCGGTAGAATCGTCATAACTCTTTATCTAACCGTTGGATTGGGCTTAAATTTTGACACCAAACAGAAGACACCCATATCTACAACTTTCAGGTTTTGAACTTTTCCAAATTATGAGTAGATCATGGTCAAAATGGAGGAATTCAGAGGTAGTGCTTCCAATTGTTGCTGCAGCTGGTGCCCTTGTTCCCAAGCACCAATGCCTTCTTGATTTCTTCACTTTTAAGCCTCCAATTCTTCATGTATTGTGTCCATGCCTTCACCACACATCCATCAAGGTTGCAATGTCCTAAAATCAATCACTTAAGCTATAAAAGGTTGCAACATCAAAATATCAACATTATAGTTCAAAACGGCTAACTTCTAAGCACTTAAATGCAAAAGTTGAGTTAAAATGCATGTAATGAGCCCTTCAAATATGCAAATATTATGTGCTCATCATCACTCTCCCTTGGAATGATGTCAAAAGAAAGGGCAAGTGAATGGTGGAAAATGAAATGTGTGAGTGAACAAAAATGCTTCCCAAGCGCAAGAAGACTTTTGTATGTCATGTTTTACTTGGAGAGTACTCCAAGGTTGTCTCCTCGGGGAAGGATGTGAATCCTGTAGAAGGTGATTTTGGTGAAAGAAAAGTGAAAAATCTTTTGTTGTTTGAAATTGGTTTGTGATTTGTGTTGTGATGAGATTGAGATGGGAAAATAAGTGTTGGCTAATCCGAAGGGTTCACTCCAATGGGGATGCCAAGACAACTCGAGTCTTTCCTCCAATAGAGCATAGATGTACGATTGATTCGTGGGAAGCTAGGGATGAGATGGAAGTGAGGATCCAAGCATAACCCGTGACCAGGCCTACGGGATATCAAAGACTCACAACCACAATCTCAACCCAGTCAAACCGAGCCATCGTACTCTGAGAGGAGGAAAGAAAATGAGTTGTAAAGACATATCCAAGTGGAGGTCTCCCTTGGATTAACCAACTAAAAAGCTTAGCTACACATGCTTAAAGTAAAGACAACAACATGATAAGAAGACATTATAAAGAGATGAAGATTGTAGCTAAGTTAATGCAAGAAACACAAACTAAAAGAGAATACATTCACTACCCATTTTAAGCTAAGAAATTGAAGAACATGAAATGCATTAATGGTAAAAGCTTGAATAGACGATTAAAATTAAAAGAAACTTGAAATAACTAGCATTAATGACTTCAAACAAAGCTTAGAAAGATCTTACAGGAAATTACAAGACAATGTGTGGAAGAAAATGCAAAAATCTCAACTTCTCTCTCTAACACTATTCATCTTCTTCCTAGACTCTCTCCCTCTATATTACAATGTATATCTCCTTTTTTTTTTTTTGTATCCTCTCTATCTCCCCCCTCAAATATGTCTATGGAGTGATGCCCTAGCTAGCTGATGTGATCTCCATCCCTAGGGCTGCAAAAGAGTGGGCTGGACAGGGTAGGTGTAGACCTTGTCTGCACACCCAGCATCTCTTCTCTTCTCTCTCCTCATTGATCACCAAGGCTCCAAAATTCTAAGAAGAGGTGAAAGAGGGATGTCCATGGTGTTGGGAGTGTCAGAGGCAGGTAGGAGAATGTTTGGTGGGGCCCCCAAGGTGGTAGAGCTTGACATGCAGAATCTGGGCTGTATCAGTACAACCTACCAGTAGGTCGATGGAAGCCTACCGGTAGGTTTCACTCCAGTAGGCTTAAAATACCGGTATGTCTGGCGGTAGGTTGAGGTCCAGTAGCTAAAACCTACCGGTAGGTTTTCCCTTGTTTCTGCTAATTTCTTGATTTCTTCACCTCCTGAGCTATCTTCAAGCCATCCTTTCATCATCATTCACCTCAACCAATATGGGAAGGCTTAAAGAAGCACAATTTATCACCTTTTATCTACAACCATACCGAAATTCCATAATTAGCGCAAACAATGCATATCAACTCATATTAACCTCAAAAGCCAGCACAAAAGGGATGCAAAAGCACTTTAAATATGCAATGTTTTGTGCTAATCAATGATCACTCATTTTTAGCTCTAGGAACAACCAAGATGAGGTCGATTTTTATCTTTTTGCACTGGCTTGGTCAAATGTGTGGCATGGAAACAAATTTACAATTAAGGCTCAATCACGACACTAGGGATAAAATTTTCCAAGAAAAAAAAGCTAAGGCTCAAAGCAAAACAAAGATGGGCTAAGATCATTTCCAGATAGGCATGAGAGACATTGTACATATCAAGACAAAGTCAATCAACTACCCAAATGCACCTAACCAAAACAACATAATGAGATTATTGAACACATTTGTAATTTGAAAAATTTGTTCCTTGAGTAAATGTAAGTTCCCTCCAATAAGGATTGACACTAAAGCTCTCATGGGTTCTTACTCATCTCCACTATTCATGTCAAGCACTAAAATGTGAACTCAATCCGTAAATTGACGAAATTACACATTCAAGGTGTACATATTGGTGAGTTCAAAAGCAAACGCATATGTGATACTCGAGCATAGGATGAACTTCTATAATGTGCTCATGTATTCAAAATTCAACACAAAGATCAACGTATCAACAAACCATACACTCAAAATAAGGGAATACAGATTAAGTTTCAGATATTTTCACAAAAAAATTCAATTTTTTCACATAAATTGCAACTATTGTAAACAAAATTCTATATGATATGTGAAAGGTGAATTTTCACCACAAAAATTGGTATTATCAACAAAAATTTCCACAAACATTGGTGTATCAACAAATGGTGCACCTCACCCCCCAACTTGATTCATGCATTGTCCTCAATGCAACAAAAAGATATGAAATGCAATGAAGGACTGCAAAAAAATGAGTAAGGTTAGAGAACACCTCGCACTTGAGCTTTGACAAAAATACCAATATCTGCAACTAAGAAAAATAACACTATACGAAAAGTTAAAGTAAGTAACATGAACAGTTAAAGTAAAATAAAAATGACTGTACACTAAAGATCCTATGAACAGTTATTACTCCAACAAGTCCGGGTAGACCGGATTCATCAACTCTTCCTCCATCCCTTGACCTTCAAACCCCTCAAAGAATGACTTAAGTCTTTGGTCATTGATTAGTACTTAAAATTGACATATTATTATGACATTTTAAGACTAATGGTACTTTAATGGAGTTTAAGTGATGTCATTTCAGGCCCTAAACTGAACAAGGACTCAAGAACAACAAGTACCACACTTGGATGCAGCACCAGTACATTAGAGCCCAAAATTGGAGAAGCTTGGAGCACAGCCAGAACGTTCAAACGCCAACTCACGTTCGAACGTCCACAATACACTGTAGCAGACTCAACTGCTGAAGAGAAGGCGTGTTGCAGTTAGGAAAGAAGACTGGAGCTCTGAAGTACTTGAGTGCACGTTCGAACGCCAACTCACGTTCGAACGTGCACTTGAGTTGATGGAAGACCAGACCACTGCAGAGAGTTGGAACTGAACTTCACAGAAGACCACAGTGAAAGGGGTCAGAGCAAATCTGGCGTTCGAACGCCCTTAGTGCAAAAACAAGAAGAAACGTTCGAACGGAAGTCAACGTTCGAACGCCCTCAGTGCAAAAACAGAAAGAACGTTCGAACGCCAACTCACGTTCGAACGTTATCCACAGACTGGCAGCAGAGTTGTTGACTGTTCACTTGGACTTGGGCGGCAAACACTATTCTTTCACCCCCCCTACCTCCTCCTCTTGCCTATAAATACTCCCCTTGTTGGAGAGCTAAAGAGGAGAGCATAGTAGGAAGTAGATAGTGATGGAGGCTTAGACTCCCACTCTCATTGTAGTTAGTTCATTTTCCTTATGAAGTCTTTATTTTAGAGATTAGTTTGGCTTTAACCCAACATCTCTTGCTTGTTATAACAGTAGTTTTATGCCTATGTTTATGTTTATGCTTTCATTTCTCATGCATAGAAGAGAAATAGCTCCCATCTTGGTTGAGGAAGCAACCCTCCAATCTTTGGTTGAGGAAGCCACCCTCCAAATGTGACTAGCTTTCTCCTACTTTTATTGTTCATGCATTTCACTTCCATTGCTTGAGCTTCCTTCTTTCTTCGAAGAGTGAAACTCTTCCACTTTTCTAGAGCTTGATTAAAGCCGTGAAGGGTGGAACGTGATTCACTCATTCTTTGTGGAAGATTCGCTCCGCGTTTGTTGTTACTTTATCTTTTAAAGTTCTCCACTTGGAGGGATGAACATCACTCACTTTTCTAGCTTTACCCAAGCCATGAAGAGTGAGTAGTTTCTCATTCACTCTTTAGTGAGAGGAGAAAGGCATGTACAAGTTATCCGGGAATCATATTTGTGCAATGTTCTTTTATGCTTAACGTTTATTTCTTCTTGTTATCGGATGATTGATTGCATCTAGCAAAGCTAAGGTACTTTGTATAATTGTGAGCTCTTTCTATGACATGGATGACTCCTGCATAGAAAGACTCATCAGTTCAAGGCAAGTACCCCGGCTAGATCCTCATGACTACCCTTCAATCTCCCCCCTTAATGTACTTCATTTAAAGAATGGACTATTAATATCATGATTGGATGTCTTGTAGAAACACTTGCTTGTTTGTAGACGGGTTAAGTCTCGGCACAGACAATTCTTGTAAACTTCTAGAAAGACATCGGAATCATGTTCTTAATTCTCACAATCCATCTTTATCTTCCGATTAACTTGCTGTTGACACGGGAGTTAATTGAGTTATCAAGCACAATTATGACAAACCGGATAACTAACTACATGTCCAGATCCTTGCACTAAAGGGTGACTCTTTTTAATTAGCATTCATCTCCTATTTCGTTAAGAAAATCTTTTTGGAAAGAATCTTATATTCTGTCCAGCAAAACCCATATCTCGCAGCAAATCAAAAAGGTTACAATCAAAAGGTCTCTACCACTGCTTGCCTTAGAGATATCAACAAAAGTTCCCTGTGGATTCGACTCCGGACTCAAACCGGATTATTACTACAGCTTGACCGCCTGCACTTGGGTGTATACATTTGGATCAAGCCATCAAGTTTTTGGCGCCGTTGCCGGGGAACCTTTGAAAGGTGCTTTAAGGTAAAAGGTAAAAAGACCTTCAACATTGTGTATATTTTGTTTTACTGTAAATAACTTTGTTTTATTTTCTTTATGACTGAGGGCACTCCTCACTTCCAAAATTTGCCGGCAGAATCGTGTGAGTCCGTGAATCAGCCTGAACCTAATTCACCTAGATCAGTAGCAGACTCTTGTGAGGGTAGTATGGCAAATAATGAAAGAAATGGAGAAGTCCCAATGAGAGAGGAGGAAGTCCCTAACATCCGAACTTTGAGGGATTACTTGAATCCCACAAGAAATAGTGTCCCCTCTTGTTTTATTTTTCCTGAAAATGCTCCCCTCTTTACTGTAAAGTCGGGGACAGTGCAGTTATTGCCCGTGTTTCATGGATTGGATGCAGAAAATCCATATCTGCATATCAAAGATTTCGAAGAAGTGTGTGGAACATTTCAAGACAATTCTGAATTGGCAAAAATGAAATTGTTTTCTTTCTCTTTGAGGGATAGAGCCAAACAATGGTTAAATTCTTTAAATGCTTTTTCAATACCCAATTGGCAAGCATTGCAAAATGAATTTTTTAGAAAGTTTTTTCCTTTACATCGCACAAATGCATTAAAAAGGCAAATCATGAATTTTGCGGTCAAAGAAGGATAAACTTTTTATCAAAGTTGGGAGAGATTCAAAGATCTACTCCAATCTTGCCCACATCATGCTTTTGAAAATTGGACATTGGTAGTATTTTTCTATGACTCCTTACCCTCTAGACTACGTCAGTTTGTCGAAATGATGGCCCAAGGAGAATTCATGGGAAAAAGTCCGGAGGAGGCATTCAATTTCTTCGACACCATATCTGACAGTTCTCAGATGTGGGACTCAACCTCTCCTACCACTGTAGAAGCCAGACCATCTCATTCCCAAGGAGGAAAATATGTCTTGAGAGAGGATGATGACTTGAGAGCAAAAATGTCCACATTGTCTCGAAAGCTCGAAGCTTTAGAGATGAAGAAAGTCCATCAAGTTGATGTTAGCCCTTCCACTGAGCAAGTGTGTGGAATCTGTGCGCTAACAGGACACCCTACTGGGGAGTGTCCCACCATCCCAGCATTCAAAGAAGTCTTGTTAGAACAAAAACATGCAGTTTCCAACTTCAACAAGCCTTACTCCAACCCATATTCTGAAACATACAATCCGGGGTGGCGAAATCACCCTAACTTCAGTTGGAAAAACACACAACCAATACCCATGAACCAACAACAAGGGCCATACCCACCATCTCAAGGGCCTCCTGCATATCAACCATACCAACCACCACAAAAGAGGAACCTTGAGGACACATTAAATCAGTTCATGCAAAGCCAAATGAATTATAACAATAATTCCACACAGGCTTTCACTGATTTCAAAACCCAGACCACTCAATCTTTTGAGGATCTTAAAAGCCACATCCAAAAGTTGACTCAATCCATGGTCACACACGAAAAAGGAAAGTTTCCTGCTCAACCAAAACAACCACAAGGCCAATTCCATGTAGGAAACCCTTCAACAACAGGAAACACCCAAGACCAAGCCCAAGCTGTCACGACCCTAAGAAGTGGCAAAGTGATTGACAAAACAATCAGAGACATACTCATTCCCAAGCCAAGACCTGAGTCAAGCCCAGTCAATCCATCATCTGAACCTGAACCAATTGAGAAAGACCCTGAGCCTGTGATTGAACAAGAGTCAGAACCTTCTGAGAAAAAGGAACCTTCGTATCCCGTTCCGGCTCCATTTCCTCATCGACTCAGAGCCAAACAGAAAGTGAAAAATCAGCCTGAAATTTACGAGCTTTTTAAGCAAGTAAATATCAACATCCCACTTCTGGATGCAATCAAACAAGTCCCGCCTTATGCCAAGTTTCTAAAAGACTTGTGCACAGTCAAGAGAAGCCAGAAAGTCCAAAAAAGAGCTTTCCTAACGGAACAAGCTAGTGCTCTTCTCCAACAGAAAACCCTTCCAAAATACAAAGACCCAGGATGTCCGACTGTCTCATGTATCATTGGAAACTTCAGAATTGAACAAGCCTTGTTAGACCTTAGAGCCAGCGTTAATCTGCTACCCTACTCTGTGTATCAACAGTTGGGTTTGTGAGAACTTAAACCCACTTGTGTCACACTCCAGTTGGCTGACAGATCTGTCAAAACCCCCAGAGGGATTGTTGAAGATGTGCTTGTCCAAGTAGATAGTTTTGTCTTCCCTGTTGACTTCATTGTTCTGGATACTCAACTAGCAATAAATTCGGAGAACCAAATTCCTGTCATTCTTGGTCGACCATTCCTAGCAACTTCCAATGCTTTAATCAATTGCAGGAATGGAGTCATGAAATTAACTTTTGGGAATATGACTCTCGAAATGAACATTTTCAATATTGCTAAACATCCAGAAGAGGAAAAGGAAGAAAGGGAAGTACACTCCATAGAATCTTTGATACAGGAACATCTGGATGATACATTCTGTGAGGATCCTGCTGAATCATCTCTGTTAGAAACTCATCTCATCAGAAATAACAGATGATGACCCAAAACCACCAAGTGACCCTACTCATACTGTTGAGACCTGGGCACTCAAATTCGAAGAAATTTCACCAAGTGGCACAAAGCCAGTCTCATCAAGTGTTAGCCCACCAAAGCCTGAATTGAAACCTCTCCCATCTGACCTCAAATATGCATTCTTAGGAAAGAATGAGTCGTACCCAGTGGTAATTTCATCTAAACTCACAAACTTGCAAGAGTCTAAATTGCTTGAAGTTCTCCGAAGTCATAAAAGTACCATTGGATGGACCATCGCTGACTTGAAAGGTATAAGCCCATTAATTTGCAATCATGCCATATACCTTGAAGAGGACTCAAAACCCTCTCGTCAAATACAGCGACGACTGAATCCTCACATGAAGGAAGTTGTGAGAATTGAGGTACTCAAACTCCTAGATGCAGGGATAATCTTCCCTATCTCAGATAGTAAATGGGTCAGTCCAACCCAAGTTGTGCCAAAAAAATCTGGGGTCACAGTGGTAAAAAATGATGCAAATGAACTAGTGCCAACTCGAGTCGTCACAGGATGGCGAATGTGCATTGATTATCGAAAACTCAATTTGGTCACTAGAAAAGATCATTTTCCTCTCCCATTTCTTGACCGAGTCCTGGAGAGAATTGCAGGCCATGCATTTTACTGTTTCTTGGATGGATATTCAGGGTATAACCAAATTGAGATATCCTTAGATGATCAGGAGAAAACAACCTTCACATGCCCCTTTGGCACCTTTGCATTCAAAAGGATGCCATTTGGACTTTGTAACACTCCTGCAACATTCCAAAGATGTATGCTAAGCTTGTTCAGTGATATGGTTGAAAATTTTTTGGAAGTATTTATGGATGACTTCTCTGTCTATGGTGATTCCTTCGACTTGTGTTTAACCAATCTGGAGAAAGTACTGATCAGATGTAAGGAAGCCAACCTAGTGCTCAATTGGGAAAAATGCCATTTTATGGTAACACAGGGCATTGTTCTTGGTCACATCGTGTCGTCTGAAGGCATGAAAGTTGACAAGGCAAAAATTGATTTGATTGGAAATTTGCCTGCCCCTAAGACTGTAAAAGATGTTCGATCATTCCTAGGTCATGCAGGGTTCTATAGGAGATTCATAAAAGATTTCAGTACCATAGCAAAGCCAATGTGTCACCTCCTAAGTCAGGATGTAATATTTGATTGGAATGAAGCATGCCAAAAAGCCTTTGACAAGCTAAAAGACATGTTAATTTCTGCACCAATAATGCAACCTCCTGACTGGAATCTTCCTTTTGAACTAATGTGTGATGCAAGTGATTTTGTTGTAGGTGCTGTATTGGGACAAAGAAAAGATAAGAAACCCCATGTGATTTACTATGCAAGCAAAACTTTGAATGATGCCCAAATGAATTATTCAACAACTGAGAAAGAATTGCTTGCTGTAGTTTTTGCACTGGAAAAATTTCGTTCTTATCTTGTTGGTTCTTCTGTTACTGTATTCACTGACCATGCAGCTCTAAAATTTTTGCTCACAAAGAAGGACGCCAAACCGAGACTCTTGAGATGGATACTTTTGCTCCAAGAGTTTGATCTTGTCATTAAGGACAAGAAAGGCGTCGAGAATGTGGTGGCAGATCATCTATCCAGACTAACCTATGAATTTCATGAGGATGGACTGCCAATCAATGAGAAATTTCCCGATGAACAACTGTTCATGATTGATAAGACACCATGGTATGCAGACATTGCTAACTTTCTTGCTACTGATACACTCCCTCCATCTTTTACCATGTTGGACAAAAAGAAATTTCTGAGGGAGGTACGTAACTTCTTTTGGGAGGATCCTTATGTATTCAAATAATGTAAAGATCAAATCATAAGACGTTGCATCCCTGCTCATGAAAGTAGCCAGGTAATAACTTTTTGTCATTCTGAAGCATGTGGTGGCCACTTTTCATCAAGAAAAACAGCTGCAAAAATATTGCAGTGTGTATTTTACTGGCCCACACTTTTCAAAGATGTACATGCCTTTTGTTTAACTTGTGATAGGTGTCAAAGGTTGGGAAACATTTCTAAAAGAAATATGATGCCCTTAAACCCCATTCTGGTAATTGAAATTTTTGACTGTTGGGGCATCGATTTTATGGGACCATTTCCCCCTTCCTTTGGCTATCTATACATTTTAGTGGCTGTAGACTATGTATCCAAATGGGTTGAAGCAATTCCATGCCGAAACAATGATCACAAAACAGTGATCAAATTTTTAAAAGAAAATATTTTGTCCCGATTTGGAATTCCGAAGTCAATCATAAGCGATGGGGGTGCTCATTTTTGCAATCGTCCCTTCTGGAATTTAATGAAAAAATACTTGATTTTTCACAAAATTGCAACCCCTTATCACCCACAGACCAGTGGACAAGTTGAGTTAGCTAATCGGGATATCAAATTAATTTTGGAAAAAACGGTGAACCCAGATCGCAAAGATTGGTCATTAAGACTGACTGATGCACTCTGGGCATACCGAACTGCTTTTAAAACAATTTTGGGCATGTCTCCTTATCGATTAGTCTATGGAAAGTCATGTCACTTGCCTGTAGAATTGGAACATAGGGCATACTGGGCCATTAAAGCAATGAATTTTGACTTAGACAAGGCTGGGCTAACAAGGAAACTTCAGATAAATGAATTGGAGGAATTGAGAAATGAAGCATATGAAAATGCTAAGATAGCTAAAACCAGGATGAAAATCTTTCATGACAAACACATTGTGCGGAAATCTTTTGAGCCATCTCAAAAAGTCTTGCTATTCAATTCAAGACTCCGCCTCTTCCCTGGTAAGTTGAAATCAAGATGGGCTGGACCTTACATTGTGAAAAAGGTGTTTGAACACGGAGCAGTTGAAGTGGAAAACCCAGCAAACGGTAATAATTTTACTGTTAATGGTCAGAGGTTAAAACCATTTTTGGAGGATTTTGTTAGAAATGTGGAAACCATTCTTTTAATGGAACCAGAGTACTCCTCCGAAATTCGCGCCTGCCGACACTCCAGTGGATCGGGTCAGGAAATATCTACTCCAACCCGACCCACTGGGGCGCCTTTATAAGGCGCCCACGTGTTCCCCAGCCGCCGCAGTTGGCCCTCCCCCTTTTCTTCTTCTTCTTCTTTTCTTCTTCTTCTGTTAGTCTTCGAGTCTCTGTTACCCGAGAAAACACCCATGACCACACACTCCACAAACACGATATTTTGCTTCCTGTTTAGCATTTTAATCTTATATTTGCTCACGGGTGTTCTTCTCTTGTTCGCACTCACACATAAGGATTTTCAGCCTACCCGAAATCCAGATCTGCGCACAGATGAGTAATTTTTGGTGTTTTTATTTGTAGGTCTCAGTGGTGAACAGATCTCTACCATTCAACCTCGTCTCCACACTCCATGAACCGGTAAATTCGAAACATTGGGGACAATGTTCAGTTTAGGTTGGGGGGTATGATCAGTTCATCAGTTAGTTCATTTCATCAGTTAGTTCATTTTCGTTCATAGTTCATAATTTTCGCAATTTTTTTTAAATTTTTATTGTCGTTGTTGATCATGTTTGAACATTGATTAAATTGATTATGCTTATGAATCAGCCTCAATCGTCTTTGTGACTGGCAGACGTTAAAGAACCAGATAGTGAGTCTTAAAATTTAGCAATCATGGATGTAAATCTTTTTTGGTTTAGCCTAGGAGTCCTACGTACTTTTCCATCTGATGTACATACCATGATCATGAGAAAAGCAAGATTAGTAAGGAAGGCTGAAATCAAAGAAAAACAAGCGAAACCCCTCTGTGGTAGAAGTAGCTTTGCCAAACGCCGTCGTGCAAAAAGGCTTGGTGCCTGTAAAAAGTGTGGCAGATACTTTCACGAAAAAAGGTACAACCAGTGTTCTGAACCAATTTCCGGTCACGCACTTGATCGATTAGACTGGATAGTGAATGGGCTGAGTAAGGATTACCCTGATACGCCATGCTATTCCGGTACTGTGCTTAACCGATTTGTGAAAGAGGAAGTTGGGAGAGTTACTGGTTGTCCATTTTACACAGACACAGAGGGAGACTCAGATTAGATAATTTTCTGTAGGAAATGTGTACTTTTGTTGGGGGAGTGAATGCCAAAGGTCCGAATTTGTTGTAAAAATTGTAAAAATCTTTTTGTATAAATTTCTTTTTGACTGAAATGAAAATATGGACCGAGTAAGGAATGCCCCAAAATACCAACCTGAAGCGTGGGTAGGGGTTCATCCTGAGACGCCTTAGTTTTTGAATTATATTTGTGTGTTTTGTCTTCATTGATTGTATATAGTGCAATAGAGAAAATTTTAATTTGTGGTTCAACGTTCGAACGCCAGGTAACGTTCGAACGTTGAAAGCTTACAGTACTCAGTCTCTGATGAAGCTTCTGCAGAAACTTGAAAGTACTGGGAGCTCAGTCCGTTCGAACGCCAATAGACCGTTCGAACTAGATTAACGTTCGAACGCCAATAGACCGTTCGAACGAAGAGTATTTACAGTACTTTGGCCTCTGACAGAAACTCAAAAGTACTGGGAGCTCATCATGTTCGAACGCCAGACCACGTTCGAACGATCTTTTTAAATTCCTTCTACCAACGTTCGAACGTTACAACTCAGGCTATAAAAGCCTGGTTCGTCGTTTTCACCCAAAATCCCCAAATTTTTCAAAACCCTAGAATCCAGTCTCACCCCACAGACCTCAATTTGCCCTCATTCCCCAAGAATATCCAAATTCGACCCTCCCTAACTCCTCTCCACATCAAAATCATCAATCCCAGACCTAGAACCCTAAGTTCCAGAACTTTTCAGGACCCCCCCCCAGATCAAACTCACGTTCGAACGCCATGCCAAGGATGAAACTTCCTGCCAGGCGTGCTCCACCAGTGAATCAAGACCCAAACATGGTAGAAGAAGTGATTGAAGAAAGGGGAAGAAGGCAAAGGACCAAGACGTATGATAGAACCAGATTTCCTAATGCCTTGAAGGCTGAGAGGTATGAAAATTTTTACCGTAAGCATGCTATTGTCTGTGAGAGGGATGTTGTGATTAATGATTTTGCTGAGATTGGTATAAAGCAAGAAATGGAGAGGAGGGAGTGGGTATGGTATTTGAGAAATGGTGGAGACGCCGTTGTTGAATTGGTGCAGGAGTTTTACTCCAACGCTGAGATCATCAACGGCGCAATACGGACATATGTTAGGGGTACCCACATTGACGTGGACGAAGCATACATTGGGGAAATAAGGGGAGAAATACTCCGGGTGCAAAACCCTACCTACCCACCAAAGAAGAATGTAGCAATGACTGTGGTAGGAAAGGAGTTGACTGGGATAGCTGACTTTTCATGGGTAGGGAGGAAATTTTTTAAGCAAGGGGAGCTCACCGACAAGTATAAGATGTTGAATTTGATTGCGGTGTCCAACTTCGCTCCCTTAGGAAGAAAGAATAAGATCCTACCTGATATGGCCCGACTTCTGTATGCCATTGGCAAGGGACATATCATTGACCTTCCCTCTCTCATCTTGAGTGAAATGAAGAAGGGATGTGATGTAAAAAGGAATGCACTCCCTTTTGCGACTTTGGTGACTGAAATGTGCACGGAGCATGGGGTAAGGGTAAAGCCTGAGATGGAAATCCAGAAGCCAATGGGGCCATTGAACAAGGCTTCATTCCGGAGAAGCCAAAGTCATAGTGGCGTCCCGGCGGCAAGGCAAGAAGAGCCCCCGGCCCGAGGAGTAGATGAAGTGCAAGAGGAGCTTGATGAGATGGAGAGAGAGATGGGAGGAGAAGGAGATCAGCCAGCAGGTGAGGGACCTAGCACCAGCACCAGCACCCGACGCTCTTTGATGGACGTCATGCTTAGCATCGAAGCTAAGCAGGACGAGATCCTTAGGTATTTGAGGGGTGGACATGGTGGGCATGGTGGAGCTAGTGGGCAAGGAGGAGAGTGAGAGAGAGGGACTTCTATTTCTGTTCTTTGTCTTGTTTTTATGTTTGTTTAAAGTGCTTCTTTGTATGAATTTCTTCTTTGATAGTTGTAAGTTTTTGTGTGGTTGTGAATGAATTGAACCGTTGATGTTAAAAGATGATATTTTGAAATGAATGGTTCTATTTATCAATTTTAATTGTTTTAATGCATTTGTAGATTTAGCATAGAAATTAAAAGGTGAAGGAACAAATGTGGATGTCAAGAATGCTTGCCAGAGTAAATACGCACATGATCGGTTTAACACCTCCATTTATCAACCGAGACTTCAAACCACATTTCTTGAAAATGTGGGTGTTCTTTCTATACTTAAATTGTCATATGTACATCGCTATTTGTTATTTTAAAAGTACAGGAGGATCTGACTCGCAAATGGAATTGGTATATAACCGATACCCCCTGGAAAACCTGACATACACAGTGGAGATAACAAAGAACACCAGGGTGAGTTTCGAACCTAACTATGCTTTTGAGAGACAATCAATGTTTACTCAAGTAAATTCTTTTCAAATCTCCATTTTTGAATGATCTCATTAACCTTGCTTTGATTGACGCATTTAAAAGTGATCTATTGACATATCCCACACGAAATCATCGCATACGACACATACAGGTGCACATGCTTGAGAAATGATCTTAGGCCATCTTTGATATAATATTGAGCCTTAGACATTTCTTTGGAAAAAAAAAGAAAAAAAAAAAAAAAATTTATCCCTCGTTAGCCATGTTTGAGCTATCAATGTATAAAGTTTTCTTTGATAAACCTACATGATTACCAATCCACAGGAAAACATACTTGACATACCTTGGCTATCTAATTTTCTTACATCCTCTTTGTAAGATGATACAGAAAAAGGGAAAAGAAAAAGGAGCATTCGAGATTATCATCCAAGAAGAGTTGATTGGAACAATTGAAACAAAACAGAAGCAAAAAGGCAAGAACTTGCCAAGAAAGTGAAAAAAAAAAAAAATGAGAAAAATGAAAGAGAGAAATGTCATCTCTCGGCAAAATATCAAGAAGTTAGAAAGAGGTGTGCTACACAAACAGCAGATAGCTTTTGAAAATCCCTGACGTCATTTCGTTAGCCACTGACCTCTAGCCACGCTACAACCCATGAAAAGCCCTAATTGATCTCAAATATGTTACATGCATGTGTTGTTAATCACAATTGGGATATGGTAAATAGCGTTCCTTTTAAATTGCGTTAATATTCTTTCATGAGATCATGCCAAACATAAGTAGTTGCTTATTTAAAATTTCACTCCTTTCTTAAATGGTGCATGTGATTTTTTCGATTGGCCATCTTCTGATCACATGATCTGTGAGAAACAAGTCACTATAATCAGAGTGAACCTTTGCTGAGAGTATACTACGTGAGGTTTGTGAAATCGAAACTATCCATGGAAGGTGATAAAAGGGAGTATTTGTTACATAACAATTCCTATTGCTTGAATGATCATTCCTACTGCATTGAGAATTTCAAATACCAATGTAACAAATGATAATTTTTGCATAGAATGAATACCTGTGAAATAAGGACGTGTGAGACATAAGTCAAAGTTGAAAATCTGGTGTCTTAACGACCATGATGCTAATTTACTTGAGACAGCATTCTCGTATGCACATCTGTTCGACTGAAGTTTGTGGGTAACTTCTCTGGAAACCCTCACGAGACAACACTCGTCCGCTAGGGTAAACCTAGTGGTTCAACGGCTTGTTGCATAAGCTAAATGCAACCGGATGACCTACGAAAATGGCATTAGGAGTAGAATTTTCTTTTTCATATTACTAGAGACTAGCAATATTTAGGTTGGGGAGTGTGATTAGTACTTAAAGTTGACATATTATTATGACATTTTAAGACTAATGGTACTTTAATGGAGTTTAAGTGATGTCATTTCAGGCCCTAAACTGAACAAGGACTCAAGAACAACAAGTACCACACTTGGATGCAGCACCAGTACATTAGAGCCCAAAATTGGAGAAGCTTGGAGCACAGCCAGAACGTTCGAACGCCAACTCACGTTCGAACGTCCACAATACACTGTAGCAGACTCAACTGCTAAAGAGAAGGCGTGTTGCAGTTAGGAAAGAAGACTGGAGCTCTGAAGTACTTGAGTGCACGTTCGAACTCCAACTCACGTTCGAACGTGCACTTGAGTTGATGGAAGACCAGACCACTGCAGAGAGTTGGAACTGAACTTCACAGAAGACCACAGTGAAAGGGGTCAGAGCAAATCTGGCGTTCGAACGCCCTTAGTGCAAAAACAAGAAGAAACGTTCGAACGGCAGTCAACGTTCGAACGCCCTCAGTGCAAAAACAGAAAGAACGTTCGAACGCCAACTCACGTTCGAACGTTATCCACAGACTGGCAGCAGAGTTGTTGACTGTTCACTTGGACTTGGGCGGCAAACACTATTCTTTCACCCCCCCTGCCTCCTCCTCTTGCCTATAAATACTCCCCTTGTTGGAGAGCTAAAGAGGAGAGCATAGTAGGAAGTAGATAGTGATGGAGGCTTAGACTCCCACTCTCATTGTAGTTAGTTCATTTTCCTTATGAAGTATTTATTTTAGAGATTAGTTTAGCTTTAGCCCAACATCTCTTGCTTGTTATAACAGTAGTTTTATGCCTATGTTTATGTTTATACTTTCATTTCTCATGCATAGAAGAGAAATAGCTCCCATCTTGGTTGAGGAAGCAACCCTCCAATCTTTGGTTGAGGAAGCCACCCTCCAAATGTGACTAGCTTTCTCCTACTTTTATTGTTCATGCATTTCACTTCCATTGCTTGAGCTTCTTTCTTTCTTAGAAGAGTGAAACTCTTCCACTTTTCTAGAGCTTGATTAAAGCCGTGAAGGGTGGAACGTGATTCACTCATTCTTTGTGGAAGATTCGCTCCGCGTTTGTTGTTACTTTATCTTTTAAAGTTCTCCACTTGGAGGGATGAGCATCACTCACTTTTCTAGCTTTACCCAAGCCATGAAGAGTGAGTAGTTTCTCATTCACTCTTTAGTGAGAGGAGAAAGGCATGTACAAGTTATCCGGGAATCATATTTGTGCAATGTTCTTTTATGCTTAACGTTTATTTCTTCTTGTTATCGGATGATTGATTGCATCTAGCAAAGCTAAGGTACTTTGTATAATTGTGAGCTCTTTCTATGACATGGATGACTCCTGCATAGAAAGACTCATCAGTTCAAGGCAAGTACCCCGGCTAGATCCTCATGACTACCCTTCAATCTCCCCCCTTAATGTACTTCATTTAAAGAATGGACTATTAATATCATGATTGGATGTCTTGTAGAAACACTTGCTTGTTTGTAAACGGGTTAAGTCTCGGCACAGGCAATTCTTGTAAACTTCTAGAAAGACATTGGAATCATGTTCTTAATTCTCACAATCCATCTTTATCTTCCGATTAACTTGCTGTTGACACAGGAGTTAATTAAGTTATCAAGCACAATTATGACAAACCGGATAACTAACTACATGTCCAGATCCTTGCACTAAAGGGTGACTCTTTTTAATTAGCATTCATCTCCTATTTCGTTAAGAAAATCTTTCTGGAAAGAATCTTATATTCTGTCCAGCAAAACCCATATCTCGCAGCAAATCAAAAAGGTTACAATCAAAAGGTCTCTACCACTGCTTGCCTTAGAGATATCAACAAAAGTTCCCTGTGGATTCGACTCCGGACTCAAACCGGATTATTACTACAGCTTGACCGCCTGCACTTGGGTGTATACATTTGGATCAAGCCATCAGTCATTGACCTTGAATGTCTTGCCATCTTTGGGGTTTGTGATTTCCACAGCTCCATTGGGGTAGGCCACCTTGACAAGATAGGGGCCATCCCAACGGGATCAGAGTTTACCTTGAAAGATCGAGAGATGAGAATTGTATAAGAGCACTTTTGTCCGGGCTCAAATAATTTCCTTACAATGAATTTATCATGAAAGATCTTAACACTCTTTTAAAATTTTTGAGCTCTCATACGCATCTCTTCTAATTCATTCATTTCAAGCTTCTTATTTTCTCCGGCCATTCTCATGTTGAAGTTCAAGGTCTTTATGACCCAATAGGCTTTGTGCTCCATCTCAACCGGCAAATGGCAAGCATTGCCATAGACTAGCCTATAGGGTGACATGCCTAGAACAATCTTGTAAGCAGTGCGGTAAGCCCGTAGGGCATCGGTCAATCGAAATGACCAATCTTTCCTATTAGGGTTCACCGTTTTCTCTAGAATGTTCTTGATTTCCCTATTGGCCAACTCGGCTTGACCATTGGTCAGTGGGTGATATGCGGTGGACACCTTATGTGTGACACCATATTTATGCATCAACGATGCAAATGGTCTATTACAGAAATACGAACCACCATCGCTTATCATTGCACGAGGCATCCCAAACCTCGAAAAACTGTTCCCCTTGAGAAACTTGACCACGACCCGGTGGTCATTGGTCTTAGTCGGGATAGCCTCCACCCATTTGGACACGTAGTCCACTACTAGCAGAATGTATAGGTATCCAAATGACACGGGGAAGGGACCCATGAAGTCGATGCCCCAACAATCAAATATATCGATAACAAGTATAGGGGAGAGGGGCATTATGTTCTTTCGGGTCACACTACCCAAACGTTGGCACCTATCACATTCTTTACAGAAAAAGATACAATCTTTTATCAAAGAGGGCTAATAAAAACATGACTGTAGAATCTTTGTTGAAGTCTTCTTTGAAGATAAATGGCCACCGCACGCCTCTGAATGAAAAAATGCAAAGACTTTTCGTTGTTCATTTTCTGGCACGTATCTCTGCATGACTTGGTTAGGGCAATACTTGAACAGGTACGGGTTTTCAAAGTAAAAGTACTACACATCAGCCATGAACCTCCTTCTATCTTCCAAGCTCTAGTGCGATGGTATTTGTCCTGTAACAAGAT
The DNA here is from genome assembly GCA_951799425.1 of Ilex aquifolium. Classification (NCBI taxonomy): domain Eukaryota; kingdom Viridiplantae; phylum Streptophyta; class Magnoliopsida; order Aquifoliales; family Aquifoliaceae; genus Ilex; species Ilex aquifolium. The sequence goes on from OX637391.1 coordinate 31,932,444, forward strand.
AATTACATATGTCAGCATACCAGGGACAAACATAATGAATCGAAAGTAAATGCTCATCACGAAAAAAAATCAGGTATAGGAATGTGCTCATCGGCCTCTTGCACCACAAGTTGGGACAAATGATCCGCCACTACATTCTCCACTCCCTTCTTGTTTTTGATTGTCAAGTTGAACTCTTGGAGTAGGAGGATCCACCTGATGAGTCTCAATTCGGTATCCTGCTTAGGCAATAGATACTTCAAAGCAGAGTGATCGGTATAGACTACTATCGGTGAACCAATGATGTAGGACCAGAATTTATCCAATGCAAATACTACAACTAGAAACTCTTTTTCTGTGGTGGTATAGTTTATTTGAGCTTCATTGAGTGTTTTTCTAGCATAGTATATTACATAAGGTATCTTGTCCTCCATTTGACCGAGCACTGCGCCGACCGCGTAATCACTCGCGTCGCACATAAGCTCAAAAGGTAAGTCCCACTTGGGTAGTCGCATAATCGGAGGTGTAGTGAGTATGATTTTGAGTTTTGTAAATGATGCCTCACAATTATCCGACCACTTAAATGGGACATCCTTAGAAAGTAAATTGGTCAAAGGTCGGGCCAATGCACTAAAATCTTTAATAAAACGATGATAAAAGCCGACATGACCAAGAAACGACCTGATATCTTTGATGACCTTTGGCGTAGGGAGGTTGGAAATGGTATCAACCTTTGATTTGTCAACCTCGATCCCCTTCGCCGAAACGATATGCCCGAGAACTATCCCTTGCGTCACCATAAAGTGACACTTTTCCCAATTGAGCACCAAGTTTTTCTCCTCACATCTTTCAAGAACTCTCTCTAAGTTCTCCAAACATCCATCAAATGAATCCCCAAACATTTAGAAGTCATCCATAAGCACTTTTCACGATCTTCTCCACCATATCACTGAAAATCCCCATCATGCAACGTTGAAAAGTCCCTGGGGCATTACACAACCCGAAAGGCATGCGTCGGTAGGAAAAAGTACCGTAGGGGCAAGTGAATGTGGTATTTTCTTGATCCTTCAATGCGATCTCAATCTAGTTGTACCCGGAGTAGCCATCCAAGAAGCAGTAAAATAGATGCCCAGCTACTCTTTCCAACACTTGGTCGAGGAATGGCAATGAGAAGTGGTCTTTTCTCGTGCACAAGTTGAGCTTTCAGTAATCAGCACACACTTTCCATCTTGTGATCACCCTTGTTGGAATAAGCTCGTTCTCCTCATTTGCAACAACCGTGACTCCCGATTTCTTGGATACTACTTGCGTGGGACTAACCCATTTACTATCAGCAATCAAAAAAATGATGCCCACGTCAAGTAGCTTTAGCACCTCATCCCTCACTACGTCTTTCATAATTGGGTTCAACCTCTGTTGTGGTTGTCGGGATGGCTTTGAGTCTTCCTCGAGGTAGATGCGGTGTGTGCAAATGAGGGGGCTTATACCCTTGATGTCGGCAATTGTCCAACCAATCGCTCCCTTGTGCCTCCTCAACACTTCCAAGAGATTTTCTTCTTGCTTCACCTCCAAAGTTGAGCTAATCACCACTAGAAAGGTTTTGTCATTCCCTAGGTATGCATACTTGAGGTTGGATGGTAGTGGCTTCAACTCCAAGATGGGTTTTTACTCATTCGATGGAAAGATTTTCTTGTCTTGATGTGGAAGCTTCTCAAATGTAGGGGTCCATTTTTCTACCCTTTTCAAGCTCTCAAACTCCTCTTGCTCATCAACCTCCTCTATATCAACATTCTCCTCCTCCCCCAACTTTAAGGTGCTCATTAGTTCCAAGTGATCCTCCACCAATGTGTCGATCTGGTTGATCTCATGTGCCTCTTCATCATCCCCCGGTTATTTTGACAAGTTGAAAACATTGAGGTCCATAGTCATGTTCCCAAATGCAAGCTTCATAAGACCGTTCTTGCAATTAATCACAACATTAGATGTAGCAAGAAAAGTTCTACCAAGTATGACAAGAATTTTGGAGCTAAGATTTACAATCGGGTGAGTGTCAAGCACAATAAAATCAACAGGGAAGTAAAATTTATCAACTTAGACTAAAACATCCTCAACTACTCCCCTCGGTGTTCTGACGCTACAATCCGCCAATTGAAGAGTGATTGGAGTTGGCTTCAACTCTTCAAGTTGGAGTTGTTGATACACCGAGTACGGTAGGAGGTTGACACTTGCCCCCAAATCAAGAAAAGCTTACTCCACCTGACAATTCCCTATTGTGATGGCAATGGTAGGGCATCCGGGATCTTTGAACTTTGGTGGGGTGTTAGTCCTCAAGATTGAGCTCACTTGCTCGGTGAGGAATGACTTCTTGTGCACATTTAGCCTCCTCTTCACGGTACATAAATCCTTCAAAATATTGACACATGAAGGGATTTGTTTTATGGCATCGAGGAGTGGGATGTTGATCTTAACCTGCTTGAACATCGCAATTATATCAGAATAGTTAGCCACCTTGATGGATGGCTTCAAATGATTTGGAAAAGGGGCCGGAATGGGGGATGCATGCACACTTTCATCAACAATTTTTTCTTTTTCACTCACCTCACCCCCCTCGGAATCATCCTTAGTCTCTTTCTCTAACGGCAATGTGGCATTGGGTGAGACTTTTGGCACAATGGTCTTATCAATTTGTTTGTCACTTCAAAGGGTGGTGACCGCCTTGAGTTGCTCACAACTCTCATTAGTGGGTTTGGATGACTCAATGACATGTTGGCCTCTAGGGTTTTCTTGGGGTAGAGCAGAGAATTTCCCCTTTTCTTGTTGTGATGTCCCCATGGAATTTGTCAACTTCGTGAGTTGAGTCCGAATGTCATTAAAGGCTGCGACATTTTGATTGTTGATGGCGGTTTGGCTTTGGATGAAATTATAAACCACTTCCTCCAAATTCCTCTTATGGGGAGGTTGGTATGTGGATGGGTTGGATGGTCCTTGTTGACCATAACTTTGTGGAGGTGGACCTTGAGAAAAATGGTGTGGAGGCGGATTTTGTGAATACCCTTGCAGATTAGACGGGGGGTATTGAGAGCTAGTCGCTTGCCCTTGACCTTGGTATTAATTTTTCTTAGGAGGCATGGGAGGTGAATATGCATTAGAACCGTGAGGAGTGGGGTTATTATTTCTCCAACTAAAGTTCGGGTGATTACTCCAACCCAATTGTAAGTATTTGAGTGCGGGGAGAATGATTGCCTAGTTTGGTTAAAGGCATTGACTTGCTCATAATACACTTCCTTAAGTGCCGAAATGTTAGGGCACTCCGATATGGAATGCTCCACACTCTCAAAAATTGAGTAACCCTCCTCGGTCTTTGAAACATTGGACACTTCGTGTCTCCTATTGCCTTCTAAACTTTTCACCTTCCGTGACAACTTGGTGATTTTAGAGAGCAAATCTTCCCGGTCTGTCAAATCATACATCCCTCCCCCTTGTGCTTGATTACTACCCGGAGAAGATCTTGGTACATCGGTGGGATTCGTGATATCCCAAGATTGTGCATTTTGCGCCAAATGTACTAAAGTAGTCTAGGGCCTCATCGGGATCCTTGTTCAAGAACTCCCCATTGCACATCATGTCAATGAATTGTCGATGGCCCGGTGTAATAATTCGTAGAAGAAACTCACCAATTGTCATGATTCAAAACCATGATGTGGAATGGATTGTAGCAATTCCTTGTAGCCATCCCAACAGTTATAAAATTGCTCATTGGGCTTTTCCGAGAAGTTTTGGATTTGCTTTTTAAGAGCGGTGGTTCTAGGCACCAGAAAAAATTTGTTCAAAAACTTGGAAAACATTTGTGCCCAAAAGGTTATGGATCGAGGCCGCAAGGAATTCAACCACGTTTTGGATTTGTCCTTAAGGAAAAGGGAAACAATTTCAAGCGAGCTATGTCTTCCATAGCATGATTAGTGAGGAAGGTTGTAACTATATCCTCGAATTCCTTAATGTGTAAATAAGGATTCTCCCTTTCAATTCCGTGGAATTGAGAAAGTAGTTGAAACATTCCCGGCTTGACTAGGAAGGCATGAGCTTGGACTGGTAAAAGAATGCATGAGGGAGTGTTGCTACGAGTGGGTTGGAGAAAATCCCGCATTGACCTCGCCGGAGGATCAATGGGGATATTGTTCCCTTCATTCCTAGGAGGGAAATGCATTTTAGGATTTGGCATTCTAGGGTTTTGCATTAGCCTCCTCATTCTCAAAGTTATCATCGGCATCCTCGGGTGGATCTTGGTCAATATTCATGTTGGGGCCTAGGGGTCGTCCAACCAATCAATTTTGGTCGTCCCGTCCCCACATACAAAAAAATATCTACAATTGAGAAACAAGTAACAAAAGTATATACAAGGAGCAACGTACCTCAGCCTGTGATGAGAATTCACGGGACTCACCTCCGTTGTTCGAAAATTACCTTCTCAATTCAACGCTTTGCCTTCCCCGACAACGGTGCCAAAAATGCTTGATTCATTCCGTCGTTCCTAATTTCCAAACATGAACCCTCAATGTGTATATGACTTATGTGTGTGGGTGAGTGTCACTCTCACTCGGGTTCGATGCAAGAAATGGGAAAATGGGTGTGTGAATGAAATGTGTGTGTGTGTGTGTGTGTGAACAAAAGTGTTCCCCAAGCGCAAAGAGACTTTCGAGTGTTATGTTTTACTTGGAAATCGTATTCCAAAGTCGTCTCCTCAGGGAAGGAGGTGAATTGTTTTGAAGGTGATTTTGGTGAAAAAGGAAAAGTGTAAAAATCTTTGATGTTTGAGTTTGGTGATTTGTATTCTTGATGAAAATGAAGTGGAAACAATTTTTGGCTAATCCGAAGAGGTCATTCCAATGGGAATGCCAAATCAACTCAAGACCTTCCTCCAATGGTGCCTAGAAGTTTGATTGATTTGTAGGAAGCGAGAGACTAAAATGGAGGTGAGGATTCAAGCATACCCCATGACAAGTCTACGGTGTATCAAGAACTCACAACCACGTCCACACTCAACCTAGTCAAACCAAATCATCGTACACTACGAGGGGGAATGAAAAGAGTTGATTTAGCATACCCAAGAGGAATTCTCCCTTGGATTAGCCAACTTAAAGCTTAGCTACTCATATTTAGTGCAAGAACATTAATGAAGTAAAGAGACATTGTGAATAAATGAAGATTGGAACTTAAATTAATTTAAGAACACATAAAGTACAAAAAAGTGCATTTACTACCCATTTGAAAAGCTTGAGACAAAAACTTAAATACAACAATGGTAGATTCTAAGATACTCAACTAAACTTGCAATGTACTTGAAGTAAATGACATTAAAGACAATAAATGAAGCTTACAAGAGTATTCAAGAAGATTACAAAGTGAAATGGATGGAAGAAATGCAAAAATCTAAGCTTTCTCTCACTAAAACTATATCTTCTTCCTAGAGCTTCTCTCTCTACAATGCAATACAATCTGAATAATGTGTAATCAATCATGCATTTCATACATGGAGCTCTCCCTAGGTGTGTGACAGGCTTCCCATCCATAGGGGACTGACTTGATGGCTTGGGCAGGCTAGGACAAGCCTAGCCTGCAACTCCCTTGACTTGCCTCTTCTCTCACTTCCTCATTAATGCTTGAGCCTCCAAAGTACAACTTGAGGTGAGGGGAGGATTGTATGTGTGTAAGAGATGTTAGGGGACAAGTGGGAGAAGTGTAGGTGGGGCCCCCAAATGGCAGAGCTTGAGTTGCAGGCTGTCTGGGTATTCTGGGCAAAACCTTCTAGAAGGTCGATGCAAACCTTCTGGAAGGTTTGTGCAGGAACAGATGAAACAACATTCCAATGAGAAAAACCTTCCGGAAGGTCGATGCAAACCTTTCGGAAGGTTCATTCTGATTAGTACTTAAAATTAGCACTTTACCATGCCTTTTTTAGACTAATTGTACTTTGATGGAGTTTAAGTGATGATATTTCAGGTCCTAAAATGAAAAATGACCCAAGAACAACAAGTATCACACTTGAGTGTAACACCAGCACATTAGGGAACAAAATTGGAGAAGCTTGGAGTAAAGCAAGAACGTTCGAACGCCAACTCACGTTCGAACGTCCACTTGATTTATGAGAAGACCAGACTGCTGAGACATGGTGTGTTGCAGTTAAGAAAGAAAGACCATGAGGTACTTGAGTACCACGTTCGAACACCAACTCACGTTCGAACGTTCTCCACAGACTGGCTGCAGAGTAGTTGACTTTTCACTTGGACTTGGGCGGCATACACTATTCTTTCACCCCCCTCTTGTCTCCTCATCTTGCCTATAAATACTCCCATTGTTGGAGAGCAAGAGGGAGACTTAGTAGAGAGCTTGATGGAGGCTTAGACTCCCACTCATATTATTGTAGAGTAATCTTATATTTCCTTGTATGAAGAAGTAGTTGTTCTAAGAGATTGGTTTGGCATTAGTCCAACATCTCTTAGCTTGTTGTAAGATTAGTTTTATGCTTATGCTTTCAATTACATGCATAGAAGGAGATAGCTTACCTTTGGTTGTGGATCACCCTCCAAAAGTGACTACCTTTCTTCTACTTTTAATTTGTGTTTCATTCACTTCCATTGCTTGAGCTTCTTTCTTCCCTTAGAGGAGTGAAACTCTTCCACTTTTCTAGAGCTTCGCCAAAGCCGTGAAGGGTGGAACGTGATTCACTCATTCTTTGTCGAAAATCGGCTCCTTGTTTATTGTGCTTTATTTTGTGAACCCTCTACTTGGAGGAATGAGCATCACTCACTTTTCTAGCTTTACCAGAGCCATGAAGAGTGAGTAGTTTCTCATTCACTCTTTAATAAGAGGAGAAGGGCATGTACAAATTATCCGGAAATTATATTTGTGCAATTTCGATTATGCTTAATGCTTTATATTCCCCATGCTTATTGAATGATTGATTGCATCTAGCAAAGCTAAGGTACTTTGTATAACCAGGAGTTCTTTCTATGACATAGATAACTCTTGCATAGAAAGACTCGTTGGTTCAAGGCAAGTACCCCGGCTAGATCTTCATGACTACCCTTCAATCTTCACCATTATTGTGTTTTAATTAAAGAATGGAAATGGAACATTAATTTCATGATTGGATGTCTTGTAGAAACACTTGCTTGTTCGTAGACGGGTTAAGTCTCGACACAGATAATTCTTGTAAACTTCTAGAAAGACATCGGAATCATGTTCTTAATTCTCATAATCCACCTTTATCTTCTGATTAACCTGCTGTTGACACGGGGGTTAATTGAGTTATCAAGCACAAGTATAACAAACCGGATAATTGACTACATGTCCAGATCCTTGAACTAAAGAGTAACTCTTTTACATTAGAGCTTATCTCATATTTTGTTTAAAAAATTCTCTTGGAAAGAATCTTATATTCTGTCCAGGAAATCTCACACCTCACACAACTTCAAATCTCAAGGGTTACAATCAATAGGTCTCCACCACTGCTTATCTCAAAACACCAACAAGAGTTCCCTGTGGATTCGACTCCGGACTCAAACCAGATTATTATTACAGCTTGACCGCCTGCACTTGGGTGTACACATTTCGGATCAAGTCACATTCCATTAGACAAAACCTTCTGGAAGGTTTTGGAAGTGAATAGGCAGATCAAGTGCAAACCTTCCGGAAGATTTATGGCCAAACCTTCCGGAAGGTTTTCACTTGATCTGCCTTCACTTCCAAATTGGTTTTCATCCAAATTGCATTTTCTTGGTTTCTTCACCTTCCAATCCTTCCTTTAAGCTATCCTATCATCTTCATTGAATTTAAACATTATGATGAGAGTTTACTCAAGTCTTTTACAACATTTTCACCTACATTCACACAAAACTTCATTAAAGAGAAGATTAAACGTAATTCTCCCCAAATTCACAACAAAAGCAAGTACAAAGGCGCTTAACAACATACAATATATGCAATGTTTTATGCTAATCAATTGTGAAGCTCCGTTTTTTGCCTAGTGAAGCTAGTACTCAAGAGTTTATGGTGGATTCCAGAGTCAAGATTAAAGAGAGAAAATATCTAAGCATGATATTGGTTGAGGTATAAGTCTTTGAAAAATGTAATGTTACTTTGAGTATAGTGGATTAGCTAGGTGGACTACAATCTCATGGTTTTTTTTCTCAAGGGTTTTCATGTAAAAATTGCTTGCATTGTGGTTGTGCTTCTCTCTACTTTACTCCTTACATATTTGCAATTTTTAAATCCGCCACATGTTTGATGATTATTGGAAATTGAGTCTTCTTGTGGTTGTTCATTGGTGGAAGAACTTTAGAGGGATAAGATGTGGATTATGCATTTGGTTGATTGTTGAATTTTGACATTTGCATACCTTTATCCTTCAAATGGTTATATAGGTAAAATTGAGGTAATTGGTTAATTAATTGAGAATTGAGTGAATTAGGTTTTAATTGACATTGATTTCCGATATGAGTGCTTAAGAACCATTCACCCCCTCTAGTTTATTCTAGGCAAACTCCACACCTCTGACAAACATGTCGGGCCGATCCAACTCGCAATCTCAATTTCAAACCCGATCCTGAAGATCGATTATTTTGTTTCATAAGTTATTTTAATTTTAGAAGCGACAATAGTTGCACATTCCTGTATGAAAATCTAACAAATATGACACTATTGTGTTCATCGCCAACTCTATAAATCTTAAGCAAAATAAATTTAAATAAATTTGAAGATCAATGGTCATGACTTATGGAACTCAGGAGTACATATTACATATGAACACTAAACCTCTTCACATTAAACACTACAAAACAACTTGCCTAATGTAACTCCACACATTATCAATTTTGATATGTTTCGGACATATCGAGAATTTCAAAATATGAGAGTTTTCAATAAATTGAAAAACCATTGAGGTGAGAAGTTTAGTTCCACCGATGAAAAATTTCATGCTTAATACTAAATTTTTATTGGGTTTACCTTGGTGTCGGCCCAAGAAAACTTGATGCACTAGGCTAAAATTGTAGATGGGACCCCAAATTTTTTTTAGTACAATTTATTTATTTTTTTAAAAATTTCAAATAACCAAATTTGTTATAAAACTAACAAATTATTTTAGTAGGCAAACAACTTATTCAAAAGCTAATGGAGAGAATATTGAGAGAAAGAGAGAGAAAGAGAGAGATTTTATTGTATTCAGTGTATTGATAGCCTTCATGTAGTCTCTCTTTTATAGAGAAGAATCTGACACTATTGCACCCACCCCAACAACCTCTATCAATGCTCCACCCACCTAGCAGCCTAGATTTGTAACACTCCCCCTTGGGTTGATATTATAGCAATATGGGGTCTAAAATAGTTGGCATCCTATGTATTGCCTCATTACAAATCATGCTAAGTTAAACCTAGTGGAAAAAAACCATATCGAAGGTAAAAAAAGTACATGCCTTCCTTTGTTGAATATATTCGATCAAAATGATGATTGTTCAGCTTGATAGAGTTCTAAGATGTCGCATTCTGATTTTGTTCACCAATTTCTGAAATGTAGTCGGTGGGAGTACTTTAGTGAACAAATATGCCAGATTTTTAGACAAACAAATTTTTTGACATTAATATCACCATTCTTATCAAGCTCATGGGTATAAAATAATTTTGGTGATTTATGTTTTGTTCTATCACCTTTGATATATCCTTCCTTGAACTGTGCAATACAAGCTGCATTATCTTCATATAATATTGTTGGAATGCCTTTAATTGAGGGTGACTCACTTTGCTCTTGAATATGTTGGATCATGGATCTTAGCCAAATACATTCTCAATTTGCTTCATGGATGGCTAATATTTCGGAGTAATTGGATGATGTAGCAACTATTGTTTGCTTAACCAATTTTCATGATATAGTCTTACCACCATAAGTAAACACATATTCAATTTATGATCAAGCCTCGTGTGGATCAGAAAGATAACTGACATTTGCATATTTAGCAAACTACGGACTTTGTTCATCACATAAAATAACCTCATGTCCACTGTTCCACGGAGATACTGCAATAAATGCTTGATTCCACTCCAATGCCTTCAAGTTGGTGCTAAGTTATACCTTACCAGTAAGTTAACTACAAATGATATGCCTAGCCTTATACAATTTGCAAGATATATTAGAGCACCAATTGCACTAAGATAAGGTGCTTTAGGACCAAGAAGTTCTTCACCTTCTTCTTGAGGACAAAATGGATCTTTTTTTGTAACTATTGATCGGACGACCATTGGTGAACTCAATGAATGAGATTTATCTATGTAGAATTGTTTCAGGACCTATTATGTATAAGTTGATTGATGCACAAAAATTCCATTGGAATAATGTTTAATTTGTAGGCCAAGGCAAAATTTTGTTTGCCTGAGATCTTTCATATAAAACTCACTTTTTAAATAACTAGCGACTTTTGTGAGCTCTTCTGGAGTACCTTCTAGATTTAAATCATCAATATATACAATGATAATAAAAAATCCGCTGTTAGATATTTTAATAAAAATACATGGACATAACAAATCATTAACATATCTCTCTTTGAAGAGGTATTCATTAAAATAATTATATCACATTTACACTGATTGTTTTAATCCATACAACTATAGTTGAAATTTAATAGAGTACAACCTTCGGGCTGTGAATTATTTTCTTTTGGCATTTTAAATCCTTCATGGATCTTTATTTATATCTCACTATCTAATGAGCCATACATTACTGCGATCATGATTTCTACAAATTTATTTAATGTAATCTTATCGAAGACCCGCTTGTAAACTTATATTGTTAATAAAATATCTTATTTATTTATAAATCTGTTAGAAAAATTTTGGGTGAAAATAAAATTATTTAAAAGTTAAGGAACTTAACTAGTACTTATTATAAGATAAGGGGGTTAAAATATAAAATTAGTTATATTAAGCCCACTGCAGTCTTTCAACTCTTTGCAAGTTTGGGATTGATCTCTAAAGCTATGAGATCAATCTCTTCAATTTTTTTGGGTTGCAACACAACTATTTTGCATACATATTATGTTTTTTTTTATTACAACTGCTAGTTAGTAGATTCGAATCGGTCACCTCCACTCTCTTAAGGTGGGGTTAACTATCTCGGATAGATTTGTAGGTCTAAACAAATTTGATGAAAAAGATATACAAATATGCATGAATATAATAAGAAAATGCTGCAGGCATCAATTAATATTTCACGTGTTTCTGACTTAATAATTTACGAGCTTCAGACTATACAAATTAAATTGTTAACTCTTTTGGTATCGCGATAATTTACAAACTGCAGATATGTGATTTATGTGCCTTTATCTACTACAATAAAATTTCTATGTACTTTAGGTGCTATATTTTTCATGTTCTTCAAGGACAAACTTGATGGTACCACAAAAATACCTAAGGTTGAGCTCGATAACCCAGATCATGCTACTCAGGTTGGGAGCTCAGCTCATTTATATTATTTACAGACCTCAACTCCTTGTGTCCATATCTCGAGGAAGGAGGTGCAAAAGACAGCTGGATCCCACTGAGTACCCCTTTTTGTGGCAATAGTTACTCAGCAGGCGCAAGTCTCGTTGTGCAATAAGGGCGACCGTTACAAGAGAGGGGCGAGGATCTCGCCTCAGATAAAGCAAGACCCAGGGATAATTATAAATAGGAGGCAAAGCCGACCAAAAAGCAAAAATAAGCAATTGTAGCCTCACAAAAACACTCTCAGTAAGCTTCACACAGTAATCAATGTACTCAGGAGCAAGAGACTCCCTTGAGAGTGGATTAGTCGAGCTCCCGAGCTGGTGAACCAATATAAACACTTTGTGTAATCACCCACTTATCCCCAAATCCTATTCCCTAGAGCTTTGGAACTCAGACTGAACTATATCTAACTGTTCAGTACACTTTATATTCACATCACTGCTCAATCGTATTAAGAACATCATCAATACTTTATATTTAATTCTTTATGTACTGTAGGTACACAATTTATACAAAGTACTTATGTACTATAGGTACATAATTTATGCGCTTTAGGCACTAATTCGTATATAATAATGAATTAAACATATAATAACAAACACCCACATCATATTTTATCAAAACATGTATGGTGTTTAAATTAAAACGAATAGATCTATATTGCCCGATTTTACCTTTTAGATAATAAAGATTAGTTGGTAGTGACTATAGTAGTAATCAATCATCACAGTTGGCTCGAGACTTGTACTGATAATAAGTTATAAAACTAATAAATTATTTTAGTGTGCAAACAACTAATTCAAAAGCCAACGGAGAGAATATTGGAAGAGAGAGAGAGATTTTATTGCATCAGGTGTATTAATAGCTTTCCCATAGTCTCTCTTTTATAAAGAAAAACCTGACACTATTACACCCACCCAGTAGCCTCTATCTGTGCTCCACCCAACTAGCAGCCTACATTTATAACAAAATATACATTTTCAAGAATATTTAACATGGAAAACAACTTATACAATAAGCAAATTATATTAACGATTATATTAAGACCATGATTAACTAAATGCTACAAAATCTAAATGAAACCTAAAAAGTTGCAACCCAAATGCATATCATCCTTTGGATGAGTGGGTTCCATCAATTTTTTAGTGGGACCCACTCATACCACACTTATCCAAGGGATGATATTCATTTGTGTTTCATTTGGGTTATGTAGCATTTTCCCTAACTAAAATATATTTTAAAAAATAAAGTATGATAAATAAGTCGGAGTGATTGGAAATTCAAATAAAATGAGAGAGGATAGAGTCTTTTAATTTTTGTACAAGAATAAATGTGATGATATAAATCAAATATGAAATTAGAGAGAAAAAATCAAGACACAAATTTGTAGCTGTAATAAAATATGATGAAATCTTATTTTATAATGTATAATTACATTAAAATGGAAAAATTAAAAAGCCTTTGCCAATAGATAAAATTGATGATAGATTATTCTCGTCGTTGATGTACATATATTTATGTTTATTTTTTTAACAATTTTATTGTTCATATGATGTAACATCCCAAATTTTTTTAAATCTTTTAAAATTTTTTTAGTCATATTATTGTGTGGAATATACGTGAATAGGGCCCTAGGTGAGCGCTTCACTCATCTAGGGGTGGAGCCGGCCTTGGTTTCTCTCATCTTTCTGCAAAAATTTGCTCCACAATGAGAATGTCAATTTGTGCATTGGCTGAAATAACATTAGTCACGTTGCACCCTCGATTATGTTCGAAGATCTTATGTTAATTTTTTAAAAATTATTTTATTTTTGAAATGGATTGTTTTTTATGGGCCGGGCCCAAATGACCCAATCTATGTGTAAAGTCCAAACTTAATTCAAGAGCCCAAGGTCATAGAAGACCAAGCAGACCCTATGAAGTCCAAGTCTGTCAAGCCCACAAAGGAGCTACGCCATCAAGGGAACATCATCCTCGCCGCTTGGAGAGAGTCAGCCTTCCCTCATCCATTGACCAAGTCCTTTGGAGTGCACCTTAACTCCTTTGCCCATTGAGGAGAGGAGGGGTCGCCAAGCCATTTAAGTATTATTTAAGTCTCTCCAATCCGTTGTGACCGCCTGAATAGCTATTTAATTAATACCCATTATGAGGTGACTACTATAAAATGTAAGCCCCACCAACACTTGGGGGCAAGACACTGATTTAGGCAAATCTCTCATCTCCCTCTCTAAGATTGCAATTCTCTGCTCCCTCTCTACACCGGAGTTAATAAAAACCCAGCGAACCTTGCCATTCCAAGTGGACGTAGGTCACCTTGACCGAACCACTATAAACTTTGTCTTCTCTCTCCCTATACTTTACTGCATTTTATATTACTTAATTGACAGGTGGTGTACAAAATAATTTTGTGCATCATCAGTTTAGCGCTGTCTGTGGGAACGACAAAATTCTCACTTCTAAAAAACTTTCTTTGTTGAATCTACTACGATCATCACCAGATCCATGAATCACCCTGAAGACAATCCAGCACAAGAGGAGGAAGTTTCTCCTCCACCACCTGCCAATTTGGTCCCAAATGCACAGCAGATGCTGGACACCATGCAGCAGCTTATAGCCCAGAACCAGCAGATTTTCCAGTTGATGCTCGGACAGCAAGGAGGAGCGCAACCTAGACCCCAAATCAAAGGAGGTCCACACCCTGGTCATCAAGCAGCTCCCCATCTGGGCGGCCCCTTGGGCGCCCCACCTATGGAGGCTCCCTTGGGTGCCCCACACAGAGGAGCCCACAATGAGGGACCTCCACCTCCTCCTCCAGCTCCTGCTCCCCGTGGTGGAAACCCTCATTTTCAAGAGGATGAGGGTGAAAACCAAAGCATGGGGCACGGGAGCCACTTCCATGATAATTTCAGATAACCTCCTCTTCCTCCCAATCATTGGGACGAAAAAATTAAGAAGGTACAAAATCAGTTGGGTAACGTCTTAAACACCATGAAGGCGCAGGAACCTGAGATAGTGGACTATCTCGTAAGTCGAACCGATACACCTTTCAAACTTGACGTGGCGAACTACCCACTTCCCCATAAATTCAAGATGCCATCCGTCGAAACCTTTGACGGAACGAAAGATCCGCTGGACAACCTCAAAACTTTTAAGACCTTAATGCAACTGCTCAATGTCCCTGACGAAATCATGTGCCGAGCGTTCGCCAAGATCTCCCCCGCCTCCATTGGCACATTTGTTGAGCTGAGCAGGTCCTTCGTGTTGCACTTTATTGGAGGACGTTGCCACCAAAAGCCTGCTACCCACCTGCTCAGCATAAAACAGGACAGAGATGAGAGCTTGAGAAGCTACCTCACTCGTTTTAACGAGGAGGTCCTTCAGGTGGAAGTGCCCGATGAAAAAGTCAGCATGACCGCCTTCCTAGGAGGTCTCCAATCATCAAGCTTCCTCTTTTCAGTAATGAAGCGCCCACCGAAGAGCATGCCTGAGTTACTAGCGAAGGCCCAGAAATACATGAACACTAAAGACATCACAAGGGCCAGACGAGGTGAGTCCTCTAGAACTGAGGAGAAAAGAAAGGAAAGAGACAGGGACGACAAGAAGGAGAGTAATAACAAGCGCAGCAGGATAAATAGGATACCTGCCAAAGACTGACTCAGTCCTGCTCCCCATAGAGATCGACAAGACTTCATTCCCCTCAATGCCTCTGTCGGGCACATCCTATTACAGATTCAGGATGATCCCGCAATAAAGTGGCCAGGGAAAATGAAGTCTCTCCCAAATCGTAGGAACCCAAACAAGTATTGTCACTTCTATCGCGACCATGGCCATGACACCGACGACTGCTATGACCTCAAAAGACAAATTGAGGAGCTCATCCAACGGGGTCACCGACGTCAATATGTTGCCGGTAGAGGACAGGCGCCGGTGCCACCTCGTAATCAGGAAGACCAACAACCCATCAGAGAAATTCACACCATCTCCGGAGGGCTTGCAGGGGAAGGAGAATCTCTTTCTGCTATGAAGGCTCATGCCAAGAAAGCTAGGCACCCCAACGAATTGCGCCCATATAAGGCGCCCAAGCATGGCAACAACGAGGTCATATCCTTCTAAGAAAAGGACTTGGAATGAATCCAGCACCCCCATGACGACCCTCTGGTGCTCACCATGACCGTCACCAACTTCTAGGTGCGGAGAATTCCCGTGGACAGCGGCAACTCTACGGATATCTTGTTCGCAGAGGCTTATGAAAAGCTCAACTTGGGCAAGGAGAGACTACAGCCTATCAGGTCGCCCCTCATTAGGTTCTCCGGGGAAAAGGTGTATCCCCTAGGGTCCCTCACCTTACCAGTCACTGTCGGCGTTACACCCCGAAGCTACAGTCATGGTCAACTTCCTAGTGATAGACTGCCCGTCAGCATACAACATCATTCTAGGGCGGCCTGCTCTCAACACTCTATGAGCGATGCCCTCTACCTACCATCTCATTCTCCGCTTTCCAACCCTTAACGGAGTCGGAGAGATTCGAGGAGACCAAGTAGCTGCAAGAGAGTGCTACGTCTCCTCCATGAAGACCAGAAAGTCACAAGAGGCCCTGCAAGTGGAGGTCCTCGACCCAAGGGATGACGCCACTATAGAAAAAGGAGAACCAGTCGAGGAACTCACCCCAATGACCTTAGATGAGGAGCATCCAGACAGAAGAGTGTACGTTGGCTCTTCCCTTTCTGAAGACTGGGTCCGCCAGCTCGTAGACTTTTTAAAGCATCACATGGACGTGTTTGCGTGGTCACATGCGGACCTTGAGGGTATCGACCCTAGTGTCGCCACCCACCGCCTCAATGTCAACCCTCACTACAAACCTGTTTGCCAAAATTTAAGGGGCGCCTCGACTGAAAGGGCCCAAGCGATGGACAAGGAGGTGAGAAAGTTGATAGAGAACGGGACAGTCAAAGAAGTGACATATCATGAATGGCTCTCAAACGTGGTGATGGTGACTAAAGCTAATGGGAAGTTGCGCCTCTGCGTCGACTTTACTGAGCTCAACAAGGCATGCCCAAAAGATAGCTACCCACTGCCATGAATTGACCTCCTCATCGACGCCACAACAGGACATGCATTGCTCACCTTCCTGGATGCCTACTCTGGGTATAACCAGATTAGCATGAACCCCCCAGACCAGGCAAAGACATCGTTCATCACTCCAAGGGGCACCTACTGCTACAGGGTCATGCCCTTCGGGTTAAAGAACGCATGAGCAACTTATCAGCGGCTGGTGAACAAGATGTTCCAGCCACAGATCGGGAAAATAATGGAGGTATATGTGGACGACATGCTGGTAAAAAGTCTCGCAGCAACAGATCATATTGACCACCTCCAAGAAACATTCAACGTTCTCAGGTCATTCCACATGAAGTTGAATCCTGAGAAGTGCGCCTATGGCGTAGGCTCAGGAAAGTTCCTTGGCTTTATGGTCAATTAGAGGGGAATTGAAGCGAACCCTGACAAGATCAAGACCATCCTAGATATAAAGTCGCCATTCTCAACCAAGGAGCTCCAGCGCCTCAATTGGAGAATTGAAGCACTCAATAGGTTTGTTTCCAAGTCTGCAGACAAATGTCTGCCTTTCTTCAAAATTCTCCGAAAGGCCTTCGAGTGGGGACCTGAGGCAGAGGAAGCCTTCCAAAAGCTTAAAACCTACTTGGCTACACCTCCACTCCTTTCACACGCTGCATCTGGTGAAACTTTATACTTATACCTTTCTGCTTCCCCATCGGCAGTGAGCTCCGTCCTCGTCAGGAACAAAGATGGAGTACAAAAGCCAATTTATTATGTGAGCAAAGCATACCGAGGAGCATAAATCAGATATTCAGAGCTATAAAAATTAGCGCTGGCCCTCATCTCAACAGCAAGATGCCTGGGACATTACTTGATGAGTCACACTGTTGTTGTGATCACAGACCAGCCTCTAAAGAGAGTCTTGGGAAAACCAGATGTGTCCAGGAGACTCCTAAAATGGGCAGTGCAACTAGGCAAGTTTGATATCCAGTACCAGCTAAGGGCGACCATCAAAGCTCAAGCCTTGGCGGATTTTGTT
Source organism: Ilex aquifolium (assembly GCA_951799425.1). Lineage (NCBI taxonomy): Eukaryota > Viridiplantae > Streptophyta > Magnoliopsida > Aquifoliales > Aquifoliaceae > Ilex > Ilex aquifolium. The sequence continues at coordinate 31,950,049 of OX637391.1, forward strand.
GCTGAGCTTACACCCGCCGAGGAGATCAATGAAAATTCCACGCTTCAGACATCGAGCCCGAACACACAAAGCAATCAAACGCTTGGCGAGGACCTTGGCACACAGCCAGGCACCCAGGCAACCTTGGCACACAGCTTGGCGCCCAGGCCCCTCCTGGCATCCAGCTTGGCGTCCAGGCGCCAAGGCCTGGCGCCCAGGCACCCAGGTCCCTCCTAGCACCTAGCTTGGCACCCTGCCATCCCAGCCTGGCTCCCCGGCTCCCACATTGCTCTCTGAACTCTCCCCTCCGTCGTTCTGGAAGCTCTATGTGGATGGATCTTCGACCAGTGAAGGAGGTGGAGTTGGCCTAATCCTTATCAGCCCCGATGGCACTCCCATCAAGTACGCTGTGAAGCTCCACTTCATCGCCTCCAACAATGAGGCAGAATATAAAGCCCTCCTCTCTGACCTAAGGTTGGCAATTGAAATGGAAGCTCAGCACCTCATCACTTACAGTGACTCTCAGCTAATAGTCAACCAAGTGAAGGGCGAGTTCGAAGCAAAGGGAGCCAGGATGCAGGAGTACCTTGCCATGGTGAAAGTCTTGATCGTGAAGTTCCAAAAATTTCAAATCACCTACATCCTGAGGGAGGAAAACATGGCAGCCGATGCGCTAGCTAGGCTCGCCTCGTCCTCAGAAGCCCCACAAGGACCAACATTCATGGGTCACCAGTTCGAACCAAGCAAGTTAGACGCAGAAGCTACAAGTGTCAACTTTGCATCTGCCGAGGCAAACTGGATAACCCCAATAAAGGCATACCTCCAGGAAGGTGCGTTGCCTGATGACCCTCTGGGAGCCAGGAAGCTCAGGATGAGAGCCTCCAAGTTTACTATTTTACTAGATACTTTGTACAAAAAAGGCTACTCCTTGCCGTTACTGTGGTGCCTTTTGCCTAAAGAAGCTGACTATGCCCTGTGGGAGATCCATGAGGGGATTTGTGGGAATCATTCTGGAGGATGCTCCCTCGCCCACAAGGCGCTCAGATAAGGCTACTTTTGGCCTAGTATGATGAGAGACGTCTAAGAATTTGCCAAGAAGTGCGACAAGTGTCAGCGCTTCGCCACTGTGTCTAGACAATCGCCAGAAGAACTCACGGTCGTCACAAGTCCATGGCCCTTCTCCAAATGGGGCATCGACATCCTGGGCCCCTTACCTCTCAGCAGAGGACAGTGCAAGTTCGTGGGGGTAGCGGTGGACTACTTCACTAAATGGGCGGAGGCAGAACCCTTAGCAAAGATAACAGACGTAAAGGTGAAAGATTTCATCTGAAAAAACCTGGTTTGTCGCTTCGGGATACCCCACACCATTGTTGGCGACAACGCCAAGCAGTTCGACAACAAGCTCCTGAACTCCTTCTGCTCTGACCTTAAAATAAAGCAGCCTCATTCCAGCCCGGCGCACCCGTAGGCAAATGGACAAGTAGAGGTCATGGTGAGAACGGTGCTACGCAACCTAAAGACAAGGCTCGAAAAGGCAAAAGGTCTTTGGGTTGACGAGCTCCCAGGCATATTATAGGCCTATCGGACCACACCAAGAACTCCAACTGGAGAAACCCCATTCTCCCTCGCCTTTGGAACTGAGGCAGTCATTCCTGTGGAGATCGGGGTGCATTCTCTAAGGGTCCAACACCACGACCCTGTCACCAACGAGGAAGGACTCCGCATCAACCTCGACTTGGTAGAGGAGGCAAAGGAGATGGCTGTGGTCTACAACGCGGAGTACAAGCGTCGCATGACAAAGTACAACAACTCGAGGATGAAGCATCGTTCCTTCCAACCAAGAGACTTGGTCCTTAAGAAAGTGATCCTCGCCACAAAGGATTCACGAGAAGGGAAGCTGAGACCAAATTGAGAAGAACCCTACCTCATAACAGAAGTGGTGAGGCTAGGCACCTACAGGATACAGAGTTCTGAGGGGAAGCTTTTGCCCCATCCATGGAATGCTGAGCACCTGAAGATGTATTATCAGTGACACTTTGAGATAGTAGAAAAGTTGGGGACTTGGTTTTATTTTTTGTACTTTTTTGTGGGGCTATTACCCGATATTGCTTTACATAAGTAGTCAGATGAATAAAATTTCTAGATTTACTTCAAAAAGATCTTTGCATTTTTGTATTCAACTTCTCAACTTTATTCAACTTCTCAACTTCAAAGGAGCATCAGTGGCGAAAACCACTTTTACAAAAGTAGGGCTACAAAATGCTTTCCTAAAAAAAAAAAAAATCAAAATCAAAAAGTCCCTAGCACTCTAACTACTCTCATGGTCATCATCCTCCTCCTCATCACCCTCGGCATCGTCAGAGCCTCCATCACTATCATCAGGTGCCTCAGTTGGCAAGAAGCCTGAGACATCAATATAGGGGAAAGCAGCAGAGATCTTTCCTCGGAGCTCCTCATAACCGTCAATGAAAGCATCTGTAATGCCATTCTCCAGGTCCACCTCAGCCCGAGAAGCTCTTTCCTGAGCAGCCTTCACCTCTGCCTCTATGGCAGCCTCTCTAAGCATGGCCCTCTCGCGGGTCTCTACGAGCTCAGCCTCACTGAGCGTGACCCTCTCACGGACCTCCGCAAGCTCAGCCTCGAGCTTGGCTGCCCTCCCATGGGTCGCCGAAAGCTCAGCCACACTGAGCGTAGCCCTCTCATGGACCTCAACAAGCCCAGTCTCGAGCCTGGCCACCCTCCCATGGGTCTCCAAAAGCTCAGTCTCAAGACCAGTCACCTTCTCACGGGTTGCCATAAGGTCAGCATCAGAAGCCCTACCAGCAGCTTCAAGTTTGGCAATCCTCCCCTGAGCAGTTAAAAGCTTATTTTGTACGACTTCATGAGTGTGTTTCAGCTGGCGATAAAGGAGGGTCCTTGAAAATAAACACATAGATGCAGTTGAGGCCTGAAGAAAAACAAAAGGCAAAAGGATGTCAGACACTTATGGAAGGAAGGGAGAAAGGGGAGAGAACAAACTCTTACCTGAGCCTAGCCTTCCAGAAAAGAGTTGAGGATTCCCTCGGTGCCCAAGGCACTAATCTCATTCATATCATTGGCGAACACAAACCTCTCAAGTCGATCCTTGATGACCCGCGCGTTACCCAACATGGAGCTAATCTGAGAAGGTATCCCAGTAAAAGTCCCCACAGGAAGAGTGGATGTACGGGGGGCAGAAGGTGTGGCCAACAGATGAGACTCTAGACGAGATTCTAGGGCAGAAGGTGCAACTGAGGGAGTCTCCGAATGAGGAGGCACCTCTAGAGGGGTCACTTGATGGGAGGGCGTCCGAGGTGCCAGTGGAGGGGTTGGCTGAGGAGAGCTCACCGCAGCGGCGCCATTGGATAGGAGACGTTGCCCGTCGCCACCTTGGAAGTCCTCGCCATCTTGGAAGGAGGAGGAATTCTACCTGAGAGGCGGGACTCGATCACCTCCCTATCAACTGCTGCAAGGAAAATAAAATGTTACCTAGATGAAAAACACCAAGTAAAAGAAGAAAATAAGGTACATAAGAATTAACTCACCTTTCCTCTTCAAAGAGGAGCCACCGGACTTCGGGGTAGCACCACCATCTTTGGACATAAGGACTCTAAAGTCTTTTTCAAGATAAGCCCTCACCACCTGCAGCTTCCACTCCTGATCCCCGGAGAGCACAAGAGAATCTGTAAAAGGAATGATGAGTAAAAAAAAAAAACAAAGGAGAGAAAGCAAGTGTAAGGCATACCAAGTTTTTTAGGGGTACCCCATCCTCTTGGTACAAAAGCCCTCTCGGCATCCACAACCCACTCTTCGCCGACAAATATAAAGCGAGATTTCCAACTATGACAGTTGGACCTCAGTCCGATGATCAGCTTGTCTCTCGTGGTAAAATAATACCAACCCCGATTGGGAGCAGGGGTCTCGCTCAAAGTATAAGCTCCATGAAACTCCTTCTGAGAGACATCCTCATGATGCACTTTCCTCCACAACACCAAAAAGCATAGCAAAACCCTCCAACCATTGGGTGACAATTGCCCCGGGGTGAGTGAAAATTATTCGAGAATGCGACAAATAGAGGGGGACATGGAAAGCCTGAGCCCAACCTCAAGCATCTCCTCATAGATGGCAATATCCCCAGAAGAGTCATCAGAGGTGGGCTCACCCATCTCAGCCCGACGGCACAACACAGTCGAAGGAATATGGTAAGTGGAGACAATCCGCAAAATATCAGCGTCTGTATTTAAAGTGCTAGAAATAGTACTCACTTTAGACCCATCATCATCAAGAGTTACCTTTCCCCAGTGTTTTTTGTTGCGAAGGCGTGGAAGGTTGTCTGGGTCGTTACTAGAAGCGCTTGGAATGCTCACCTCTTGTGTTGCGTGTGACTTGATCCGAAATGTGTACACCCAAGTGCAGGCGGTCAAGTTGTAGTAATAATCCGATTTGAGTCCGGAGTCGAATCCACAGGGAACTCTTGTTGGTATTTTTGAGATAAGTAGTGGTGGAGACCAATTGATCGTAACACTTGAGATTTGTTGTGAGGTGTGAGATTTCCTGGACAGAATATAAGATTCTTCCCAAGAGAATTTTCTTAACAAAATATGAGATAAGCTCTAATGAAAAAGAGTCACTCTTTAGTTCAAGGATCTGGACATGTAGTTAATTACCCGGTTTGTTATACTTGTGTTTGGTAACTCAATTAACTCCCGTGTCAATAGCAAGTTAATCAGAAGATAAAGATGGACTGTGAGAATTAAGAACATGATTCTGATGTCTTTCTAGAAGTTTACAAGAATTGTCTGTGCCGAGACTTAACCCGTCTACAAACAAGTAAGTGTTTCTACAAGACATCCAACCATGACATTAATATTTCATTCTTTAAGTGAAGCACAATAATGGGGAGGATTGAAGGGTAGTCATGAAGATCTAGTCGGGGTACTTGCCTTAAACCGATGAGTTTTTCTATGCAAGAGTCATTCGTGTCATAGAAAGAGCCCACGATTATACAAAGTACATTAGCTTTGCTAGATGCAATCAATCATCCAATAAGCAAGGAGAAATAAACGTTAAGCATAAGAACAATGCACAAATATAATTCCCGGATAATTTATACATGCCCTTCTCCTCTTACTAAAGAGTGAATGAGAAACTACTCACTCTTCATGGCTTTGGTAAAGTTAGAAAAGTGGGTGATGCTCATCCCTTCAAGTAAAGGACTTACAAAATGAAATAACAATAAACAAGGAGCCAATCTTTAACAAAGAATGAGTGAATCACGTTCCGCCCTTCACGGCTTTGGTAAAGCTCTAGAAAAGTGGAAGAGTTTCACTCCTCTAAGAAAGAAAGAAGCTCAAGCAATGGAAGTGAAGTACATAAACAATAAAAGTAGAAGAAAGCTAGTCACATTTGGAGGGTGGCTTCCTCAACCAAGGAATGGAGGGTTGCTTCCTCAACCAAAAGATGAACTAACTCCCTTCTATGCATGTAAGTGAAAGCATAAGCATAAAACTACTTTTATAACAAGCTAAGAGATGTTGGACTAAAGCCAAACTAATCTCTAAAATAACTACTTCATATAAGGAAATGTAAGATAAATCTACAATGTGAGTGGGAGTCTAAGCCTCCATCAACCTCCCTACTTGGTTCCCTTTGTTCTCCAATAATGGGAGTATTTATAGGCAAGAGGAGGAGACAAGATGGGGTGAAGGAATAGTGTATGCCGCCCAAGTCCAAGTGAAAACCCAACTACTCTGCAGCCAGGCTGTGGAGAACGTTCGAACGTGAGTTGGCGTTCGAACGTTGTCTCTGTTTTTGCTTTATGGTCGTTCGAACGTTGTCAACCGTTCGAACGTTTCTTCTGTCTTTGCATTATGGGTGTTCGAACGCCAGATGTGCTCTGATCCTCTTACTCGAGTAGTCTGTGGTCTTTTGTAAAGTTCAGTTCCACACTCTATGCATTAGTCTGGTCCTCAATCAACTCAAGTGCACGTTTGAACGTGAGTTGGCGTTCGAACGTGACACTCAAGTGCCTCAGATCTTCAGTCTTCTTTCCTAGCTGCAACACGCCTTCTCTCAACAGTCATGTCTGCTACAGTTCAATGTGGACGTTCGAACGTGAGTTGGCGTTCGAACGTTCTGGCTGTGCTCTAAGCTTCTCCAATTTTGTGCCCTAATGTGCTGGTGTTACATTCAAGTGTGATACTTGTTGTTCTTGAGTCCTTGTTCAGTTTAGGGCCTGAAATGACATCACTTAAACTCCATCAAAGTACAATTCGTCTTAAAACGACATAATAAAATGTTAACTTTAAGTGTTAATCACACTCCCCAACCTAAATATTGCTAGTCTCTAGTAATACAAAAAAATCTACTCCTAATGCCATTTTCGTAGGTCATCCGGTTGCATTTAGCTTATGCAACAAGCCGTTGAACCACTAGGTTTACCCTAGCGGACGAGTGTTGTCTCGTGAGGGTTTTCAGTGAAGCTACCCACAAACTTCAGTCGAACAGATGTGTATGTGAGATTGCTGATTAAAGTAAATTAGCATCATGGTCGTTGGGACACTCAACTCTCAATTTCAACTTAAATCCTGCATGTCCCTCTTTCATAGGTATCTATTCTATGCAAAAATTAGCATCTGTTACATTGGTATTTGGAATTCCCTGTGTAGTAGGAATGATCATTCTAGCAGCAAGAATCGTTATATAACAAACATTCCATTTTACCACCTTCCATGGATAGCTTCAATTTCACAAACCTCTCGTAGAATGCCCTCAGCAAAAGTTCGTTCCGATTATAGTGACTTGTTTCTCACGGGTCATGTGATCAGAAGGTGGCCAATCGAAAAATCACATGCACAATTAGGAAGGGAGTGAAATTTAATGAAGCAACTAATCATGTTTGGCATAATCTCATGAAAGAATATTGACACAATTTAAAGTAATACCATTTACCATACCCAGTTTTGATTGACGACATATGCATGCAACAGGCTTGAGATCAATTAGGGCTTTTCATAGGTTGTAACGTGGCCAGAGGTCAGTGGCTAACGAAATGACGTCAAAAGTATTCAAGAGCTATCCTCTGTTTATGTAGTGTAGCACCTCTTTCTAGCTTTTCGATATTTTTGCCCAGAGATGATATTTCTTTCTTTCATTTTTCTCATTTTTCACTTTCTTAGCAATTTCTTGCCTTTTTGCTTCTTTTATGTTTCAATTGTTCCCATCGACTTTTCTTGAATGGTAGCCTCGAATTCCTTTTTCCCTTTTTTTCTTGTATTTCTGTATCATATTGATTTAAAAAAGGATGCATGAAAATTAGATAGTCAAAGTATGTCAAGTATGTTTTCTTGCGGCTTGGTAATCATACGGGTTTATCGAAGAAGAAATCATACATTGATGGCTCAAGCATGGCTAACAAGGGATATATTTTGTAAAAGAAATGGCTAAGGCTCAATATCAGATCAAAGATGGCCTAAGATCATTTCTCAAGCATGTGCACATGTATGTGTCGTATGCGAAGGTTCCCTGTGGGATATGTCAATAGATCACTTTTAAGTGCATCAATCAAAGCAAGGTTAATGAGATTATTCAAAAATTGAGAGTGAAAGACCTTACTTGAGTAAACATTGATTGTCTCTCGAAAGCATTGTAAGGCTCTAAACTTACCATAGTATCCTTTGTTATCTCCACTGTTTATGTCTGGTTTTCCAGGGAATGTCGGTTATATACCGATTCCATTTTCGAGTCAGATCATCTTGTACCTTGAAAATAACAAATATCGATGCACATTTGACAATTTAAGCATAGAAAGAATACCAATTTTCCAAGAAATGTGGTTTTAAGTCTCGGTTGATAGGTTGAGGTGTCAAACCGATCATGTGCGTAGTTACTTTAACAAACATTCTTAACATTCACATTCGTTCCATCATATATCAATATTAAGCTAATATCTACATATGCATTTAAAACAAATAAAAGTGATAAATTAAACCATTCATTTAACATAATATTGTCGTTTAACATCAACATCAATGATCCAATTCATCCACAATCACACAAAAACTTACAATATCTTTAACAACTACCAAAGAAGAAACTCATAAAAAGAAGCAATAAACACACAAAAACTATAATCAAGAACAGGAATCCCTCTCTCTCACTCTCCTCCATGTCCACTAGCTCCATCCCTAAGAAGGCCAAGGATCTCCTCCTGCTGTCGGAGAATCTTGTCTTGGTTGGCCTCGATGCCAATCATAATGTCTCTCAGCGATCTCCAACTGCTGGTGCTGGGGCCTGCCTCCTGTGGCTGCTCTCTCTCTTCCTCCATCTCTCTCTCCTCCTCCGCATCAAGCTCTTCTTGCACCTCGTCCACTCCATCGGTAGGGGGCATCTCCTGTCTGGCCGCTGGGCCGCCACTATGACCTTGGCTCCTCCGGAAGGATGCTTTGTTAAGTGGGCCCATTGGCTTTTGAATCTCCATCTCTGGCTTCACCCTAACCCCATGGTCTTTGCATATTTCAGTCACTAGGGTGCCGAAGGGAAGTGAATTCCGCTTCACGTCACACCCTTTCTTCATCTCTGTCAACACTAGGGAGGGGAGGTCAATGCTTTGCCCTTTTCCAATTGCATACAAAAGTCGGGCCATGTCGGGGAGGATTTCATTTTTTCTTCCTATCAGAGCAAAGTTGGCAACCACAATCAGGTTCAACATTTTATATTTATCAGTCAATTCTCTTTGTTTGAAGAATTTCTTCCCAGTCCAAGAAAAATTAGGCACTCCAGTCAGTTCCTTCCCCACCTCATTCATTGCCACCTTCTTTCTCGGGGGATAGGCGGGATTTGGTACCCGAGGCACTTCTTGCCTTATCCCCCAAATGTAATCCTCATTTACGTTCACATGGACTCCCCTTACATATGTTCGAATTGCCCCGTCGATGATCTCGGCGTTGGAGTAAAACTCCCGCACCAAGTCGACCACGGCCTCCCCGCCGTTCCTCAAATAAAACAACCACCCCCTCCTCTCCATATCCGCAAAGATCCCCAACTCCGCAAAGTCAGCCAAGATGACATCCCATTCACAAACTATGGCTTTGTTTTGGTAGAAGTTTTCATACCTGTCAGCTTTTAGAGCCGTAGGGAATCGGGTTTTGTTATACCTCCTCACAATGGGTCTTCCTTCTCTTTCTTCGATCACCTCCTCGACGAAGTTGGGTTCTTAGGTTTTTGGGTTGCGCCTGGCGGGGAGCTTGACTCTTGGCATGGTGGTTTTGGTTTTTGAGTTTGAGGGCTTTGAAATCTTGGATTTCTTTGTGAAAATGGAGATTTTTGATATGGGAATAATCTTGGGAGGGTTGATTTTAGGTAAAAATGGAGAATGGTAGGTGTTTTGGGGTCTGGATAGTGAAGGGTCACCAAGGGTTTTTCGGTTTTTTGGGTGGTTTTGAAATGAAGAAGACGAACCAGGTTTTTATAGCCTGAATCGTGACGTTCAAACGTGGGTAACGTTAGAACGTGTCTAGAAGGATTTTAAACAGATCGTTCGAACGTGGTTGTCGTTCGAACGTGGTGAGCTCTCAGTACTTTTGAGTTCTGTCAGAGGCCAAAGTACTGTAAGTTCCCTTCGTTCGAACGGTCTATTGGCGTTCGAACGAACTGAGCTCCTAGTACTTTTAAGTTTCATCAGAAGCTTCATCAGAGGTTGAGTACTGTAAGCAGATGACGTTCGAACGTAACTTGGCGTTCGAACGTTGAATCAAAAATCAAAAATTTATGCACTACAATATACACAATCAGATAGGGCTAAACACACAATTTTATATCAAAAACCTATGGCGTCTCAGGATAAGTCCCTACCCACGCTTCAGGTTGGTATTCTGGGACATTCCTTACTCAGCCCATATTTTCATTTCAGTCAAAAGAGTTTGTACAAGAAGATTTTTACACTTTTTACAAAAAATTCGGACCTTTGGCTTTCATTCCACAAAAAGTACAATTTCCTACAGAAATAATCTAATCCGAGTCTCCCTCTATGTCTGTGTAGTTTGGACAACCAGTGACTCTCCCAATTTCCTCTCTCACAAACCAGTTAAGCAAAGTACCGAAATAGCATGGCGTATCAGGGTAATCCTTACTCAGCCCATTCACTATCTAGTATAATCGATCGAGTGCGCGATCGGAGATTGGTTCAGAACACTGGTTGTATCTTTTTTCGTGAAAGACTCTGCCACACTGTTTACAAGCACCAAGTTTTTTGGCACGACGGCGTTTGGCAAATGTGCTTCTGCCACAGAGGGGTTTCGCTTGTTTTTCTTGGATTTCGGCCTTCCTTACCAATCTTGCTTTTCTCATGATTATAGTATGCACATCAGATGTAAAAGTGCGTAAAACTCCTAGACTAAACCAAAAAAGTTTAACATCCATGATTTCTAAGCTTTAAGACTCACTATCTGGTTCTTTAACGTCTGCTAGTTACAAAGACGATTGAAGCTGACTCACAGACATAATCATCAATTTATACAAGGCAAGGTCTATAAAATGATCAGAACAACAACAACAACCGCAACAACAACAAAAATTTAAAAATTTATGGGCAAATATGAACTGTAGTTCTCACCCCCCAACCTAAACTGAACATTGTCTCCAATGTTTCGAATTTACCAGTTCACGGATCTTGGAGATGAGGTTGAATGGTAGAGATCTGTTCATCTGCTGAAACCTACAAATAAAAATACACGAATTACTCATTTGTGCGCAGATCTGGGTTTCAGATAGGCTGAAAATCCTTGTGTGTGAGTGCGAACAAGAGAAGAACACCCGTGAGCAAATATAAGATTAAAATACAAAACATGAAGCAAAAGATTGTGTTTGTGGAGTGTGTGGTCATGGGTTGTTTATTAGATAACAGAGAAAACGAAGAAGAAGAGAAAGAAGAAGAAGAAGAAATGGGGGGGCCAACAGCGACGGTTGGGAGAAAAAAGAAGAAAAAGAGTGGGTGCCTTTGGGTCGGGTTGGGTTAGATTTTTCCTGACCCGATCCATTTGAGTGTCGGCAGGCATGAATCTCGAAGGAGTATTCTGGTTCCATTAAAAGAATGGTTTCCACATTTTTAACAAAATCCTCCAAAAAAGATTTCAACCACTGACCATTAAGAGTAAAGATATTACCGTTCGATGGATTCTCCACTTCAACTGCTCCATGTCCAAACACCTTTTTGACAATTTAAGGCCCAGTTCATCTTGACTTCAACTTACTAGGAAAGAGGCGGAGTCTTGAATTAAATAACAGGACTTTTTGAGAAGGCTCAAAAGATTTCCGCACAATGTTTTTGACATGAAAAATTTTCATCCTGGTTTTAGCAATCTTAGCATTCTCACTTGCTTCATTTCTCAATTCTTCCAATTCATTTATCTGAAATTTTCTTGCTAGTCCAGCCTTGTCCAAGTTAAAATTCATTGCTTTAATAGCTCAGTATGCCCTATGTTACAATTCCACAGGTAGGTGACACGGCTTTCCATAGACTAATCGATAAGGAGACATGCCTAAAATTGTTTTAAAATTAGTACGGTACGCCCAGAGTGCATCAGTTAGTCTTAACGACCAATCTTTGCGGTCTGGATTCACCGTTTTTTCCAAAATTAATTTGATCTCCCGATTAGCTAGTTCAGCTTGTCCAATGGTCTGTGGGTGATAAGGGGTTGCAATTTTGTGAAAAATCAAGTATTTTTTCATCAAATTCCAGAAGGGACGATTGCAAAAATGAGCACCCCCATCACTTATGATTGATTTCGGAATTTCAAATCGGGACAAAATATTTTCTTTCAAAAACTTGATCACTGTTTGGTGATCATTGTTTCGGCATGGAATTGCTTCAACCCATTTGGATACATAGTCTACAGCCACTAAAATGTATAGATAGCCAAAGGAAGGGGGAAACGGTCCCATAAAATCGATGCCCCAACAGTCAAAAATTTCAACTACCAGAATGGGGTTTAAGGGCATCATGTTTCTCTTAGAAATGCTTCTCAACCTTTGGCATCTATCACAAGTTAAACAAAAGGCATGGACATCTTTGAAAAGTGTGGGCCAGTAAAATCCACACTGCAATATTTTTCCAGCGGTTTTTCTTGATGAAAAATGGCCACCGCATGCTTCAGAATGACAAAATGTTATTACCTGGCTGCTTTCATGAGCGGGGATGCAACGCCTTATGATTTGATCTTTACAGTACTTGAATATGTAGGGATCCTCCCAAAAGAAGTTACGAACCTCCCTCAGAAATTTCTTTTTGTCCATCATGGTAAAGGATGGAAGGAGTGTACCAGTAGCAAGGAAGTTAGCAATATCCGCGTACCATGGTGTCTTATCAATCATGAATAGTTGTTCATCGGGGAATTTCTCATTGATTGGCAGTCCATCCTCACGAAATTCATATGTTAGTCTGGACAGATGATCTGCCACCACATTCTCGACACCTTTCTTGTCCTTGATGACAAGATCAAACTCTTGGAGCAAGAGTATCCATCTCAAGAGTCTTGGCTTGGCGTCCTTCTTTGTGAGCAAGAATTTTAGGGCTGCATGGTCAGTGAATACAGTAACAGAAGAACCAACAAGATAAGAACGGAATTTTTCCAGCGCAAAAACTACAGCAAGCAATTCTTTTTCAGTTGTTGAATAATTCATTTGAGCATCATTCAAAGTTTTGCTTGCATAGTAAATCACATGGGGTTTCTTATCTTTTCTCTGTCCCAATATAGCACCTACAACATAATCACTTGCATCACACATTAGTTCAAAGGGTAGATTCCAGTCAGGGGGTTGCATTATTGGAGAAGAAATTAACATGCCTTTCAGCTTGTCAAAGGCTTTCTGGCATGCTTCATTCCAATCAAAGATTACGTCATGACTTAGAAGATGACACATGGGTTTTGCTATGGTACTGAAATCTTTTATGAATCTCCTGTAGAAACCTGCATGCCCTAGGAATGATCGGACATCCTTTACAGTCTTAGGAGCAGACAAATTTCCAATCAGATCTATTTTTGCCTTGTCAACTTTCATGCCCTCAGACGACACAATGTGACCAAGGACAATGCCTCGTGTTACCATGAAATGGCATTTTTCCCAATTGAGCACTAGATTGGCTTCCTTTCATCTGATTAGCACTTTCTCCAGATTGGTCAGACACAAATCAAAGGAGTCACCATATACAGAGAAATCATCCATGAATGCAAAGGTGCCAAAGGGGCATGTGAAGGTTGTTTTCTCCTGATCATCTAGTGCTATCTTAATTTGATTGTATCCAGAATACCCATCTAGGAAACAGTAGAATGCATGGCCTGCAATTCTCTCTAGGAATTGGTCAAGAAATGGAAGAGGAAAATGATATTTTCTAGTGACCAAATTGAGTTTTCGATAATCAATGCACATTCGACATCCTGTGACGACTCGAGTTGGTACTAGTTCATTTGCATCATTTTTTACCACTGTGATCCCAGACTTTTTGGGCACAACTTGGGTTGGACTAACCCACTTGCTGTCAGAGATGGGGAAGATTATCCCTGCATCTAAGAGCTTGAGTACCTCAGTTCTCACCACTTCCTTCATGTGAGGGTTTAGTCGTCGCTGCATTTGACGAGAGGGTTTTGAATCCTCTTCAAGGTATATAGCATGATTGCAGATTAACGGGCTTATACCTTTCAAATGAGCGATGGTCCACCCAATGGTGCTTTTATGGCTTTGAAGAACTTCAATCAATTTAAACTCTTGCAAGTCTGTGAGCTTAGATGAAATTACCACTGGGTATGACTCGTCCCCTCCTAAGAATGCATACTTGAGGTCAGATGGGAGATGTTTCAATTCAGGCTTTGGTGGCCTATCACTTGATGAGATTGACTTTGTGCCACTTAGTGAAATCTCTTCGAATTTGGGGGCCCATGTCTCAACAGCATGAGTAGGGAAAATTTGTGGATTTGGGCCATCATTTATTGTTTCAGATGAGATGAACTCTAACAGAGAAGATTCAGTAGGGTCCTCACAAAATGTGTCATTCAGATATTCCTGTATCAAAGATTCAATGGAGTTTATTTCCCTTTCTTCATTTTCTTCTTCTGGATGCTTAGCAATATTGAAAATGTTCAGTTCGAGAGTCATATTCCCAAAGGTTAATTTCATGACTCCATTCCTGCAATTGATTAGTGCATTGGAAGTTGCTAGGAAAGATCGACCAAGAATGACGGGAATTTGGTTCTCCGAATGTATTGCTGGCAGAGTATCCAGAACAATGAAGTCAACGGGGAAAACAAAGTTGTCCACTTGGACAAGCACATCTTCAACAATCCCTCTGGGGGTTTTGACAGATCTGTCGGCCAACTGGAGTGTGACACAAGTGGGTTTAAGTTCACCCAGACCCAACTGCTGGTAGACAGAGTAGGGTAGCAAATTAACACTGGCTTCAAGGTCTAACAGTGCTTGTTTAATTCTGAAATTTCCAATAATACATGACACAGTCGGACACCCTAGGTCTTTGTATTTTGGAAGAGTTTTGTGTTGAAGAAGGGCACTGGCTTGTTCTGTTAGGAAGGCTTTTTTTTCGACATTCTGGCTTCTCTTGACTGTGCACAAGTCTTTTAGAAACTTGGCATAAGACGGAACTTGTTTGATTGCATCCAGAAGTGGGATGTTGATATTTACTTGCTTAAAAAGCTTGTAAATTTTAGGCTGATTTTTCAACTTCTGTTTGGTTTTGAGTCTATGAGGAAAAGGAGCAAGAATGGAACATGAAGGTTCTCTTTCCTCAGAAGGTTCTGGCTCTTGTTCAATCATAGGCTCAGGTTCTTCCTCAAGTTCAGTCTCAATTGGTTCAGGCTCAAATGATGGGTTGACTGGGATTGACTCAGGTATTGGCTTTGGAATGAGTATGTCTGTGATGGTCTTGTCAATCACCTTGCCACTTCTTAGTGTAATGACAACTTGGGCTTGGTCTTGTGTGTTTCCTGTTGTTGAAGGGTTCCCTACATGGAATTGGTCTTGTGATTGCTTTGGCTAGTCAAGAAACTTGCCCTTTTCGTGTGTGGCCATGGATTGGGTCAATTTTTGGATGTGGCTTTTAAGATCCTCAAAAGATTGAGTGGTCTGGGTTTTGAAATCAGTGAAAGCCTGTGTGGAATTATTGTTATAGTTCATTTGGCTTTGCATGAACTGATTCAGTGTGTCCTCAAGGCTCCTTTTTTGTGGTGGTTGGTATGGTTAATATGCGGGAGGTCCTTGAGGTGGTGGGTATGAACCTTGTTGTTGGTTCATGGGCATTGGTTGTGTGTTCTTCCAACTGAAGTTAGGGTGGTTTCGCCACCCTAGATTGTATGTTTCAGAGTATGGGTTGGAGTAAGGCTTGTTGAAGTTGGAAACTGCATGTGTCTGTTCCAACAAGACCTCTTTGAACGCTGGGATGGTGGGACACTCCCCAGTAGGGTGTCCTGTTAGCGCACAGATTCCACACACTTGTTCTGTGGAAGAGCTAACATCAACTTGATGGACTTTCTTCATCTCTAAAGCTTCAAGCTTTCGAGACAACGTAGACATTTTTGCTCTCAAGTCATCATCCTCTCTCAAGACATACTTACCTCCTTGGGAAGTAGATGGTCTGACTTCTACAGTGGTAGGAGAGGCTGAGTCCCACATCTGAGAATTGTCAGATATGGTGTCAAAAAAATTAAATGCCTCCTCCGGACTTTTTCCCATAAATTCTCCTTGGGCCATCATTTCGACAAACTGACGTAGTCTAGAGGGTAAGGAGTCATAGAAAAATCCTACCAAAGTCCAATTCTCAAAGCGTGATGTGGGCAGGATTGGAGCAGATCTTTGAATCTCTCCCAACTTTGGTAAAAAGTTTATCCTTCTTTAACCGCAAAATTCATGATTTGCCTTTTCAGTGCATTTGTGCGGTGTAGAGGAAAAAACTTTCTAAAAAATTCATTTTGCAATGTCTGCCAGCTAGGTATTGAAAAAGCTTTTAAAGAATTTAGCCATTGTTTAGCTTTATCCCTTAAAGAGAAAGAAAAAAGTTTCATCTTGGCTAGTTCAGAATTGTCTTGAAATGTTCCACACACTTCCTCAAAATCTTTTATATAAAGATATGGATTTTCTGCATCCAATCCATGAAACACGGGTAATAACTGCACTGTACCCGGCTTTACAGTAAATAGGGGAGCATTTTCAGGAAATATAAAACAGGAGGGGACACTGTTTCTTATAGGATTTAAGTAATCCCGCAAAGTTCGAATGTTAGACACTTCCTCCTCTCTCATAGGGACATCTCCGTTTCTCTCATTATTTGCCATATTACTCTCACAAGAGTCTGCATTGATCTAGGTGAATTTGGTTCAGGCTGATTCACAGACTCACAAGATTCTGCCGGCAAATTTTGATAGTGAGGAGTGCCCTCAGTCATAAAGAAAATAAAACAAAGTTATTCATAGTAAACCAAAGAATATATACAGATATGAAGGTCTTTTTACCTTTTACCTTAAAACACATTTCATAGTTCCCCGGCAACGGCGCCAAAAACTTGACTTGATCCGAAATGTGTACACCCAAGTGCAGGCGGTCAAGTTGTAGTAATAATCCGGTTTGAGTCCGGAGTCGAATCCACAGGGAACTTTTGTTGGTATTTTTGAGATAAGCAGTGGTGGAGACCTATTGATCGTAACCCTTGAGATTTGTTGTGAGGTGTGAGATTTCCTGGACAGAATATAAGATTCTTTCCAAGAGAATTTTCTTAACAAAATATGAGATAAGCTCTAATGAAAAAGAGTCACTCTTTAGTTCAAGGATCTGGACATGTAATTAATTACCCGGTTTGTTATACTTGTGCTTGGTAACTCAATTAACTCCCGTTTCAACAGCAAGTTAATCGGAAGATAAAGATGGATTGTGAGAATTAAGAACATGATTCCGATGTCTTTCTAGAAGTTTACAAGAATTGTCTGTGCCGAGACTTAACCCGTCTACAAATAAGCAAGTGTTTCTACAAGACATCCAACCATTACATTAATATTCCATTCTTTAAGTGAAGCACAATAATGGGGAGGATTGAAGGGTAGTCATGAAGATCTAGCCGGGGTAGCCTTGAACCGATGAGTCTTTCTATGCAAGAGTCATCCGTGTCATAGAAAGAGCCCGAGATTATACAAAGTACCTTAGCTTTGCTAGATGCAATCAATCATCCAATAATCAAGGAGAAATAAACGTTAAGCATAAGAACAATGCACAAATATAATTCCCGGATAATTTATACATGCCCTTCTCCTCTTACTAAAGAGTGAATAAGAAACTACTCACTCTTCATGACTTTGGTAAAGCTAGAAAAGTGGGTGATGCTCATCCCTCCAAGTAGATGACTTACAAAATGAAATAACAATAAAAAAGGAGCCAATCTTTAACAAAGAATGAATGAATCACGTTCCACCCTTCAAGGCTTTGGTAAAGCTCTAGAAAAGTGGAAGAGTTTCACTCCTCTAAGAAAGAAAGAAGCTCAAGCAATGGAAGTGAAGTACATAAACAATAAAAGTAGAAGAAAGCTAGTCACATTTGGAGGGTGGCTTCCTCAACCAAGGAATGGAGGGTTGTTTCCTCAACCAAAAGATGAACTAACTCCCTTCTATGCATGTAAGTGAAAGCATAAGCATAAAACTACTTTTATAACAAGCTAAGAGATGTTGGACTAAAGCCAAACTAATCTCTAAAATAACTACTTCATACAAGGAAATGTAAGCTAAATCTACAATGTGAGTGGGAGTCTAAGCCTCCATCAACCTCTCTACTTGGTTCCCTTTGTTCTCCAACAATAGGAGTATTTATAGGCAAGAGAAGGAGACAAGAGGGGGTGAAGGAATAGTGTATGCCGCCCAAGTCCAAGTGAAAACCCAACTACTCTACAACCAGTCTGTGGGGAACGTTCGAACGTGAGTTGGCGTTCGAACGTTGTCTCTGTTTTGCCTTATGGTCGTTCGAACATTGTCTGTCGTTCCAACGTTTCTTCTGTCTTTGCATTATGGGCGTTCGAACGCCAAATGTGCTCTGATCCTCTCACTCGAGTAGTCTGTAGTCTTCTGTGAAGTTCAGTTCCACACTCTATGCAGTAGTCTGGTCCTCAATCAACTCAAGTGCACGTTCGAACGTGACACTCAAGTGCTTCAGATCTTTAGTCTTCTTTCCTAGCTGCAACACGCCTTCTCTCAGCAGTCATGTCTGCTACAGTTCAATGTGGACGTTCGAACGTGAGTTGGCATTCGAACGTTCTGGCTGTGCTCCAAGCTTCTCCAATTTTGTGCCTTAATGTGTTGGTGTTACATTCAAGTGTGATACTTGTTGTTCTTGTGTCCTTGTTCAGTTTAGGGCCTGAAATGACATCACTTAAACTCCATCAAAATACAATTAGTCTTAAAACGACATAATAAAATGCTAACTTTAAGTGCTAATCAGCGTGCCCAACAGTCCCACGCACAGCAGAGGCTTTTTTGTTCAACCCATCCGCACGACCAACATGCCCCATGCTCTTTGCGTGCCCAGCAGCCGGCTGCTCGCCTGGATCTGCACCCCTCAGTCCTTGCCCGCTCAAATCAGCCACAGCCGCACAAGAAGCAGTGGCACCAGGCGCCTGCTTGCCCAAAGGGACGCCCAGGCCATGCTCCAAATCTCCATGCTCGCCTAACAGGCTGACCCGCCCACCTGCACCGTTCAGAATTCTCACTCTCGCATCGAGCAATGATGCCCAAACCAGTGCGATCAGCACCCTGCTCTCTCAAAACAGCCTGCTCATCTACTTGGACCACCTGTTCCCATCCACTCTCACCAAAACCGCCCAGATCTGCACCTGCAGACTGCATTGCATGCCCGCAGCCCCTATCTGCTCACCCAAGCTGACCAGGCCAGCGCCTAGGTGTGCCTAACTCGGACTACACGCCCAAGCTTGCCAAACCAGCGCCTGAATGGGCGCCTGACCCGACTTGCTCGCCTAAACCGACCAGCCCAGCGTCTGGATGGGCGCTCGGCGCAGCCTCCTCACGCACCCCATCGCGCCTAGCAGCGAACGACTCCTCTCTCCCCTCTCCTTCGCCTAACAGGTGATTGAACAAAAACGTTGTTGTTCCTAACCCCTTAATATCATCCCTTTAATGTGTATATGGTTTATGTGTGAAATGAGTGTCACTCTCACTCGGAATGATATGGGAGATAGGGCAACAACGGATTGGTGGAAAATGGAATGAACAAAATGTGAAATGAAATGCGGGTGTGTGAACAAAAGTGCTCCCCAATCGCAAAGAGTCTTTTGTGTGTCGGTGTTTTACTTGGAAAAGTATTCCAAGGTCGTCTCCTCAGGGAAGGAAAGTTCGAGTGTGTGAAAGTGATTTTGGTGAACAAAAGGGAAAATGTAAAATCTTGTGTTTGTGTTTTGTGAGTGAAGTTTTTGAATGAAAATGCAATGAAAAGAAATGTTGGCTAATCCAAAGTGGTCATTCCAATAGGAATACCAAATCAACTCAAGCCTTCCTCCAATAGAGCCTAGATGTACGATTGATTCGTGGGAAGCTCGGGACTAAAATGGAGGTGAAGATTCAAGCATACCCCGTGACGATGCCTACGGTGTATCAAGAACTCACAACCATGTCCTCACCCCAACCCAGTCAAACCGAGCCATCATACTCTGAGAGGAGGAATGACAATGAGTTGAAGTGGCACACCTAAGTGGAATTCTCCCTTGGATTAACCAACTTAAAATCTAGCTACTCATGATAAAATGAAAGACATGCATAATGTAAATGGACATAATAAAGAAATGAAGCATGGAACTTGAACTAATGCAAGAAAACTTAAACTAAGAAGAAACATATTCAATACCCATTTTAAAGCTTGAAAAATGAAGAACTTGAAAGCATTAATGGTGAAATCTAAAATACAAGACTAAACTTGAAATATACTTGAAATAAATGACATTAAAGGAAAGGAATGAAGATTACAAGATCCTTACAATAAACTACAACTGAAATGATGGAAGAAAAATGCAAAAACATAAATTTCTATTCTACTATTCATTTTCTTCTTCCTAGGAACTATCTAAGCTTAGGTAGCCACCCCTTTTTGCAATGCTGAATAATGCTGAGTATATGGAGTGTGAGCCTTCAAATTTCGTGCATGGTGGTCCCCCCTAACTGTGTGAAAGGCCTCCATCAATAGGGGGCTGAATGGATGGGTGTTGCAGGCTAGGACAAGCCTCCCCCAGGCTACCCCTTCTTTCCCATCCTCATTAATGCAATGGCCTCCAAAGTCTTTTAATTGTGTAAGGGAGGCATGGAAATGTGTAAGGAAATGTTGGGGGGCAAGTGGGAGAAGTGTAGGTGGGACCCCAAGCAAGTGGAGATGAGTTGCAGGCGTTTTTGGGCTGTTCGTACACCAGTAGCTTCGACGTACCGGTACTGAGTACCGGTACGGTACAGTACCGGTACGGCGTACCGGTATGGTTTTTCTGCTCCGGACCAGTCTTCGTAGAATTGGCATAACTTTTGATCCAACCGTCCGATTGAGCTGAAATTTTGAACAATACAGAAGACATCCATATCTACAACTTTCATGTTTTGAACTTTTTCAGATTCGAATTGGATCATGGTCAAAATGGAGGAAAACCGAGGCTATTCAACCCAGTGGTGTGGCTGCTGGCGCTTTTGTTCCCAAACACCAATACCTCCTTGATTTCTTCACTTTTAAGCCTCCAAATCTTCATGTAATGTGTACATGCCCTCACCACACATCCATCATAGTTGCAAGGTCCTAAAATACATGATTTAAGCTATAAAAACATGAAACCTCGAGAATTCAACATTATTCATAAAATCGGCTAACTCTAAGTACTTAGATGCAAAAGTTGAGTTAAAATGCATGTAATGAGGCCTTGAAATATACAATATTTTGTGCTCATCAACGGGCTGCCCAGTTCAACGCTTAAGGTGGCGCCCAGACTGCTGCCCAGTTCAGCGCCCAAAGTGGCGCCCAGATTGCCCCCTGTAAGCCCGACAGTACCCATCTTGTCTCCACCAGCTGCAGCGGCATCTATGGGCACCCTCTCCCTTGCGTGAACAACAGAGGCGATCGGCGGTTGCTCCGCCTCCCTCAGGCCGTGCGCCTCCTCGCCAAGAACCACACAAAGTTCTTTGAGTTCTCCACAAAGATCAATAAACTTACCTTCAGTCAGCATTGATCGAAGTAATCCGTGCCCAAACTCAAGAATGTCTAGCCTTGGGTCCCCAAGAAATTTCAAGAAGGAACACTCTCTCAAAGTTGAAGGAAATGGGTAGAATGAAGAAGAAAGCTACTATTTATAACCTAGGGTTTTAAAGAGGGAAAAAGCCCCAATTGAAAATCAAGGACTCCCTTAAAAATCCAAAAATATGAAAAGATTTGAGGAATCCTGAAATATGAGGTAAATCACGGAGAGCCATTTATGAGAAGGAGTCTCCATCACCTAGAGCTCAAGATTCAAACAAATGCCCTCTTCTCCAAGTTTCCTTAGACACGGGGGCATTGGGGGGCAAATGATGGGCCGTGCCCAAATGACCCAATCCATGTGTAAAGCCCAAACTTAATTCAAGAGCCCAAGCTCATAGAAGAACCAGCAGGCCCTATGAAGTCCAAGTCAGTCAAGCCCACAAAGGAGCTACGCCATCAAGGGAACATCACCCTCGCCGCTTGGAGAGAGTCAGCCTTCCCTCATCCATTGACCAAGTCCTTTGGAGTGCACCTTAATTCCCTTGCTCGTTGAGGAGAGGAGATGTCTCCAAGCCATTTAAGTACTATTTAAGTCTCCCCAATCTGTTGTGACCGCCTGAATAGCTATTTAATTAATACCCATTATGAGGCGACTACTATAAAATGTAAGCCCCACCAACACTTGGGGGGCAAGACACTGATTCAGGCAAATCTCTCATCTCCCTCTCTAAGATTGTAATTCTCTGCTCCCTCTCCACACCGGAGTTAATAAAAACCCGGCGACCCTTGCCATTCTAAGTGGACGTAGGTCACCTTGACTGAACCACTATAAACTTTGTCTTCTCTCTCCCTATACTTTACTGCATTTTATATTACTTAATTGACAGGTAGTGTACAAACCAATTTTGTGCATCATCAGTTTTGACTAAATAATAAATTTTGAATGATTATTTCGAGAGCAATGATATGATGCACAAATATTTGCCCAAATTTTGTATCTTAAATCAATGCAGGTGGTTGGATTAGTGGGGTCCATTAACTCCACAAAATATTCAATGCATGAAATTTCAACACATCATTTAGGATACAAGATTTGGGCAACAATTTGTGTAGCACATCCTTATCCTTATTTCGAACCTCCTAATATACCGACTTAATGATGTGTCTTTGAATATGCCACTAAAAAGTCCAATAGTTGCATTTAGCAAGAATATGAACAGATCATATTACATAACAATTTGTAACTTTAACCATTGCAAATTAGTATTACACATAAATCATAATAGGAATATCTAACTGGTTAATTATGTTCCGCTTTAGAAATGACATTTTTTATTTGAGCAATGCTATAGGGATTTTTGTGATCTCTCCCTCTCTCTCTTGAACTGTATCTGATTCTCTTATTTGGTTGGCGTTTGATATCATGCGATGGGTTTTGTGCACTAGTTGGTCTACATTAAATCCATACATTCAATTCTAGCTCTTTTCTCTAATTTTTTTGTTCCTTTGTATTTACGAATTTCCCCTACACTTATTTCACTGTTTCAATCATAGTGAAATAGGAATTTTTTTACTGTCTAAAACATAGTTAAGTTTGATCAGTGGAATATGTTTTATTTCACTATCCATGACAGTGAAATACTTTCAATTTCATTATTCGGCAAATATTGATAAATACTGCTACAATTTTAATTTTCAAAACAATGAAAAATTATTCCGAAAGTGAAATGAGTCTCAATTTCACTGTCCTGCATAATAAAATTTATTCAATATTGCTATCGTAAACAATGAAGTAAAAATATTTCTATGTTCTATTTCACTGTCTATACATTTAAATATATTTAATTTATGTGGAGAAATTTGTGAATAAAAAAAAGGGTTAATTGCACTAGAGGTCCTCAAAGTTTGAGGTTTGTCTCATTTTAGTCCCCAATATTTCAATTGCATCATTTTAGTCCCTGAAGTATTGAATATGTTTCTATATGGTCCCTCAAGCAGGCAGCGTTCAGATTGCTAACGATTTTTTATCATAAACTTGTCACGTGATATTTAAATATGAACAAAAAAATAATTTGGATAATTCTTGACCAAATTTCTACTCAATTTTTTGTTAAATAACTATCCAAATTACACAGTTTTGATTATGAGCTATTCAAATTTTGATCAAAAGTTACCTATATTACACATTTTTTGTCAAGAGCTACCCAAATTTTTTTTAAGAGCTATCAAAATTATTTTTTGTCCATATTTTAGGTATTACGTGACAAGTTTATGATAAAAAATCGTTAGTAATCTGGATGTTATCTGTTTGAGGGATCATATAGAAACATATTCGATACTTCAGGGACCAAAATAATGCAATTGAAACATTGAGGACCAAAATAAGACAAATCTCATACTTTGAGGACCTCCGATGCAATTAACCCTAAAAAAAAAAGAGAGAGAAAGAAGAAATACCAATTTGGACAGTAAAATATCATTTCACTTACCAAATTAACAGTAAAAGATCCAACTTAAATGTTAAATGACATAATGCAAAAAAAAAAAGATGAAGAAGAAATAGCTATTTGGATTTGAAATATATACCACCTTGTGGTCCAATTGGACAGTGAAATTTTGAAAGATGAAGGATAGTACGAGTACAAGAAAATATTATTTTAATTTTACCGTTCAAATACAATAAATATTTCTCTGTATATACATAGAAATAGACCTAATTTACATAGAGAAATGAATAAAAAAAAATGAAAAAAATTCAATTTATACAAGTAAAACACAATCTCACTGTCAAACGACAGTGCCCATCTCCAGTTTTGATATACCAATCAAATAAAGTTACATTTTCATGTACCAAAAACAAAAGGAAAAGAACATCAGAACCCACATAAACATTATCAGGAGAACCCATCATTTTTTTTGCATTAATTATTTTTTACCCCCGTGGTTTCGGTAAGAAGTATCGTACCTACTTGACGTTTAAAATTATGCACATTACTCATTTATAGTTATGTACTAAAGTGAAGCAATTGACGCCGTTAACGGAATTAAAAAATTCCAATAATACCCACATTTTAAGTTTGATATATGCATGACCATAACACTAACAGAACATGATAACAAACCAACACATTTCAATCAAACATGCCAATCTTTTTTTCCCTCAAGTGAAATTTTGATCGGGGGCCGAAAATTACTTATGTTTTTCTTATATCCTTTTGATCTGTGACCGATGCCTTACTTATTTGGGTATTATAAACGGTATTTTAGGTAATTCGACGATGTTCTTTTGGAGGAAAACAATGGAAACAAAACCCACAACATGTTTTGGACGTGTGGAGTACACTCCGTTAATTTAGATGATAAAAATAACCATTTCACTTTGGTACATAACTAAAGAGGGATAATGTACATAATTTTAAATGTCAAGTAGATAAGGTGTTTTTAGCCGAAACCACAGGGAGGTAAAAAACAATTAACCCTCCCTTTTTTTTTTTTTTTTTCTAGTTAAGTCTCCATTTGAGATTCTTAAGTCTTAATGGGTCTTTTGTTGGTTTCCCTGATTTTTGAGTTGTGAGAAGAAGAGATTTTTGAAAATAGGGATTTGGGAACCACCAATCATTATTTCTTAAAAAAATATTTCATAATGTCAACAAATTCATTCATTTCAGACAATCACAAACCTTAAATATAATAAAGTGATTATTAAATACACAACCAAACAAAAAAGGGTTTTTTTAAGGTCGATACACCATAAGACACTTGTTAAAAAAGTCCCCTCTAAAATTTATTTTGAAAAGAAGTCCATCTAATAGTGAAAAAGGCTGTTATAACCTTGTATACACTCTTCTGTGATGAGGATGCTCCGCCATTAACAGAAATATTTTACAAGAATCAAGGGAATGATCATCCTTTCAAAATTTAACCTTCAAAGAGAGCATTCACCCCCCGAATCAAAACAGGTATTTAGGAAAAGATTTAAAATTCAAAAAATCCTCTCCACCGATTTCATCATCTCGGAAAAGAGGGTTTTGAAGAAACTTGATCATATTCTACAACAACAAAAGTACGGTTTCAATAACCCAATGTAACAACACGCTGGACACTATTCTATTTGCCATACTGTGACAAATAATGTACATTTACATTGCCTGATTGCTTCACAAACTAAATGATGTACTTGACACAGTGTGACATCACAATGTAACATAAAAATAATAAGTTGGTTGTACCCAACACTGCTTGTCACACTGTAAGAAACACTATGTCATAGTGTAACAACATACTGGGCACTATCGGAAGACACCACCGCTGATTCACAAATTAACATAAAAAAATACTATGAAAAATATTGGTTGTTGATGTTAAATTCTACGCATTTGAAATCAACAGATCATTACATTAATATAGAACATATATACCCAAACCTGATGTTATTCGAATGTAAAATCACAAATCCATTGAGACGTTTGTGAAATAATACTCGTAACAATATCTGAAGAGGATTTCCTAAATGGAATGATGAAAATCACAGTGATAATAGATGATGACATTGTTGACTGATGAAAAAATTGGTAATGGTTTAGATAGAAAACTAGATGTTGAATAGGAAAAAGAAAATGTATGTTCAAAATTTAAATGTCGTCATCCATAAAATAGGAATTTGTTGATATAATAAAATCAAATCTACAAATAAGGTAACTACCTAAAAACACTGTCCATGAATTATAGAAAAGGGCATTTAGGTAAAGGAAATATTTAAAAAAATGTCAATATGCATCTAGATACAAGACATTTACAGTTAAGAGTACTTACTTACAACAGAGTTTTCGCATGGTATTTTGCCACAAATAAGTAATTTATATGGTATTTAGGGGTGTTCAAATTTTTTATTATCAAAAAATTCCGATCCTACCCTACCCGACTTTACTGATCGGCTACCTGAAAGAATCGGGTAGGCCAACGGAAGATCTTTTGGTATTTCGCAAAAAATCGGGTAGGAATGCGGAATACCTACAAAATTTTTTGTATTCCTACCCTACCCTACCCGCATATATATGTTAATCCCTAAAAATTATAATCCAAAAATTTAGAAACCCTAATGGTTTATTGATGTTTATGGTTTTTTTATATATGATGTATTGATATTTATGAATTTTTTGTTGTGTTTTATTGTAATTGTTTATGTATTATCGAATTTATTGTGTTTTCTTTAGTGTTATTGGTTTATTGTGTTAGTTAATTGGTGCAAATTACTTAATTAAATTGTTAAAATGATCCAAAAATTAATAACTACCCGATTGTTTTGGACAGAATTCATGTGGGAATAGTACATTTGATTGGGTAGGGTAAGCTAAGAAAAAAAATTTCCGCAAAGAATCTTCTAGGAAGATGGAATATCATAATTCCTATCCATAGGGTAGGGTGAACACCCATAATGGTACCTATCCACAATTTTCTGAAACAAAAGCCCCTCCATAACCCTTAAACTGTTGAAACCCATACCAACGAGACTGTTATAATTGACATCACCAGAAGACAACACATTTTTTTTTGCCACATATCCCATGTGACTGCCCTTCCCTATTTCCCACATACTAAACCCTTCATTTCACTCTCTGGTTCATAATAGAAACACTAACTGAACAATGCATAGACATCGCCTGTATTTTCCTTGACGAACCTCGACCAAGGTAGAAAGAAAAAAGAGAGAGTGATGGACAAGAGAAAAGATTTTTGAAAAAGGAGGAAACCAACATGATATATTTAAGGGTACTCTAGTAATTAAAAAAGGGGATCTAATTGGATTGCACTAAAAGGAAAAAAAAACCCTGACATGTCTTTTGATGGATATAACCCCTACTACAGTTCGGACTTTGGTGCATGTTGAACAGTCATAAGGTTAGCTAACAAGATAACCGAGCTACGTCAGCGACTAACTGAATGTAGCCAATTAGGAAGAATCTAACACCTGGCATAGCATGTCTGACATTACACGTGGGCTGCCACCAAGATGAGATAAGCCAATAGTGGAGGCTCTTGCATTGCAGTAGCTTTATACACACCCAACCATGAATGATTACCCCTAAACATTGCCCTTTCAAGTTAAAAACACACTCAACACATACTATACAAGCCCTTATAAATGAAGGCCTAAGAGAAAACTCTCTCTCTCTCTATCTCTTTCTCTTTTAAACACTTTATTATGTCGAACTAACTTTTACATCGAAGGTGGTTCGGCTAGGACCACACCGATCCCTTACTCTTAGTTTCTTTTGACAGGACCAGAGCCGAGGACTAGAGCCTTGTTGTCACTTTTACCAGAGGATTGATCTCTGAACTCTGGGTCCATCTTACCGACCTCATTTACTAATTGCTCCATTAGTTGGCGCCGTTTGTGGGAACAATTGTTTCCCAATCTTTTCAAGACACTGATTTCTAACCCTCTTTGAGCTTATAGCCATGACCTATCCACCAAGCCTGAGTAAAAATCTCCCAACCAGCAAAAATCCCATCATCGATAACCCTTCTGAAAACCAACCCAATGACCGAGCCTCTGTTGAATGGATATAGGATGAAGTTGTTGCTCTGAGCCAACAAGTGAAAGAAATTGTCGAAGCCCTTAAGGTAACCCTCCAACAACAACAACCACTTGTTTTGCCATTTCCAGCCTTATCTAACCCTCAAAATCGTCCAAGACAAGCCAGTCCAACAAGAAATAGTGCCAACGATGATCCTTCTCAATTTTTGTAGAACGAGGATACTCAACAAGATAAAAATAACCCCCATCAACTACAAAGAGGGAGGGAACAAGAAGAAGTAGCCGGCAACTCCCTTGGTTGGGGACATAAATGAGAGACTTCCTATCACAGTTGGGAGATTTGAAGTACGCCATTGACAACAAAGCTGCTCCATCCACAAAAGGGAAGAAACCCCTTTTTCTCCTATTGTAGTGATCTGTCTGTTGCCCCCTGGTCTCCGAATGCTCCAGATGGAAAGCTTCGAAGGAGGCAAAGACCCACTTGATCACCTTATAAAATCAAAGACCTAATGATGTTGCATGCCACAAGGTGCTGCGACAAGGATACTACTGACCCTCAATGGCTAAGGATGTAATAGTGTTCGTTAGAAATTGCGACATATGTCAAAAATTTTGAAATATCCAGCATTCCCCCTCACAAGACCTCAGCTTGGTTTTCAGTCCATGGCCTTTTGCATAGTGGGGTATTGATATTGTGGGACCCCTGCCACAAGGAAAGGGTCAATATCGCTTTGCGGTGATAGTTATTGATTATTTCACCAAATTGGTAGAAGCCGAAGCACTAGCCATAATTTCTAAAAGGAAAATCATAGATTTTGTATGGAAAGCCATTGTATGCCGATTCAGAGTCCCGCAGGACATCGTCTCTGACAATGGAACATCATTTGACTCAAATGGTTTTCGAAGTTTCTGATCCAACCTCAGAATAAAGAACCATTTCTCCTCTCCTAGGCATCCCCAGTCCAATGGACAAGCAAAAGTCACCAATCGCACTCTGCTTCAGAATATCAAGACCAAGCTGGAAGAAAAACAAGGTCTATGGGTTGAGCTCCTTCATGAAGTTCTATGGGCATATCGAATAGCCCCCATAAAAGTCAAAGGAGAGAGCCCCTTCATGTTAACATTTGGTATCGAGGTAGTTATTCCGGCAGAAATAGGTCTTCCTTCATTTAGAACCTAACATCACGACCCTCGGGAAAATGAAGAAGAGCTGAGAGCAAATCTTGACGCTTTAGAAGATAAGGCCGCTCTCCGCATAGCTTCCTACCAGCAGCAGACTGCCCGCTATTACAACATGAGGCTGAAAGAGAAGAAGCTAAAAGAGGGGGACCTCATGCTAGAAAATGAGTTAATAATAGATAAAGACAAGTTATCACTGAATTGGGCATGCCCATACATCATCGTCAAAGAAGTTCGACCAAGGACTTATCAACTAAACAACTCCCAAGGGAAGATACTTCCTCACTCATTGAATGCTAAGCATGTCAAGAAGTAATATGTATAGTAAGCTTCATCTTGAGATTGTAATGAAAGTTCAATCTTCTGTTGCACACATTCCTTATTGTCAAAGCCAATTAAGGCGAAAGCCCTTCGAGGCGAAAACCAACTAAGACGAAAGCCCTCAAAGGCTAAAGTCTTCCAAGATGAAAGCCAACCGAGGCTTGGCTTTAGCCCTCCTATGCAAAAGCCAACAGAGGCGAAAGCCCCAAAGCTAAAGTCTTCCAAGGTGAAAGCTCTCCAAGGCTAAAGTCTTCCAAGGCAAAAGCCAACCAAGGAGAAAGCCCTCCCAAGCGAAAGCCAATCGAGGCGAGAGCCCATCAAGGCAAAAGCTGACCAAGGCGAAATCCCACCGATATGAAGAACCATCAAGAAAAGCCATCTAAGGCATGAACTCATCAAGGTAAAACCTCAAAAAGTTAGAGGCCAAAAAACCACGGACTAGAATCACCAAAGAACAATCTAACAAAGCAAGTAAGGACTTTTGACTTCCAATATTTAACTTAGAAAATTTTGAATAAAATGTTCTAGCTCGGATAACGGACAAAAAATATCAAGCTTCCAATGTCAAATGCTAGAACAAATTTTTAACTTAGAAAATTTTAATAAAATGTCCTAGCTTGAATGTTAAATAACAGATGTCATACTTCCGATTCCAAACACTTGAACAAAATTTTTAACTTCGAAAATTTTAATAAAATGTTCTAGCTCGGATGTCAGATAGCAGATGTCATACTTCCGATTCCAAACGCTTGAATAAAATTTTTAACTTAGAAAATTTTAATAAAATGTTATAGCTCGGATATCGGATAACATATGTCAAGCTTCCAGGTCCAAACACTTGAACAAAATTTTTAACTTAGAAAATTTTAATAAAATGTTCTACCTCAGACATAACTAGTTCAATCAAAATCATAATAAGCAAGTTAAAAGCCCCAAAAGAAGATTTTCCATTAAAGAAGAGGCCAATTACAGAAAATAAGCAAAAGCAAAATAAAGGCCCTAATCATTCTCGTCTCTAGCTCCTTCAGCCTCATTCACCTCTTTCTCCTCGCTCATCTTCTTGGAAGCCAAAGCATGAACCTCTAGAGGGCCCAACTCCTTCAGCCTCTCTACTGCTTCTCGAGATAGCCTGCTCTGTGCCCAAGTCACAGGGTTGACTGTAGGACCTGAGGGCATAGTCACCCTGAACTTCAAGGAATCCATTCTAGAAGTGGCTGAGCGGTCAACGGTTCTCGTTTTCCCCGACAAATCAATAACCAGGGGAGAACCTTTGTCTCTGATGGAACCCTTCGTCGTAGCTACACGATCTCAGGGGTCTCACCTGAGATCTTGGCCCCAAAATACAGGCCTACCCCTTTCAGGATCTTTGCTTTCTTCGCTGGGGGGAGGTCCCCCCTTGGAAGGGATTTGGCTCTTAGAGCCATTGCAACCTTTTTGTCCAAACATAGACCCAATGATTCTAAACCAAGAAACATTTTGACAACAATTAAACAAATGAATCTTGAAAAGTTAGAGTTCCCAAAATAGAGTTAGGGCAAAAACTCACTTTTGTCTTCAGCCATTAGAAGTTTGAAATTGTGACAAGAGAACTTTGTTGTGCATTCAACTCGCTTCAAAAGTTCTTCGCTAAGATCTATTCTTGCTGTTGGAATAGGAAAACAATAGTTTGGAAAATGGCTAACGAAATATTGCAAATGTAAAACCTAGAAGAGGGAACTCACTAGAAGGGACCGATACTCCCCACACTCTGGGCACCGAAGCACGATCTCTAGATTGTCCCTCCTCTGGGCCAAACTTCCATTCCCTAGACACAAAGAAAAACCACGACTTCCAATTCTTGTTTGAGTTAGGAAGTCCTGAGACTAGTTTAGGGATCCCTAACTGCGTAGTCATCTAAAAATAACCTTTTTGTGTGCACTCTTTCACTTTATAGCAGTGTACAAACTCCTCTAAAGTAATAGAGTAACACCCCCCACTACTAAATCCCCATAGAGCCATTAGACCAGTAAGGGTCTTCCAGGCGTTAGGCACTAGTTAACAAGGGGACAATCCTAACCATAAATGAACTAACCAAAGAAAAGGAGGAATTGGGAACTAAAGTCTGGCTTGTAGGGCCGACTCTGGGAAACAAACTCCTTCATACGAAGGAGAACAAGCTCGTTCATGTGTTGAAGGCAACCGTACCCTCACAAAATCAGGCAAGCCATACCGATCTTTTAAAGAGACCACACTATCCTCAGTATAGTGACACTCTATTTCGTTCGCCTCCTAGAGAGACGACTTATTGAAGGAAGGAGAAAAATATCGTTCAGAACCCCCATATCCTTAACCCGTAGATTCGGTACGCTCTGAATCTGTGTCTAGGTTAGATGAACTCACTACAATATCCTCACTAACCCCACCTGACATAACACCCTTGATAGGAGTAACGGTGGAATTTAGACGTTTGGAAATAGCTTCTACAACTTCCTTAGGGAAAC
This sequence comes from Ilex aquifolium, assembly GCA_951799425.1. Lineage (NCBI taxonomy): Eukaryota > Viridiplantae > Streptophyta > Magnoliopsida > Aquifoliales > Aquifoliaceae > Ilex > Ilex aquifolium. Next base: position 31,981,819 of record OX637391.1, read on the forward strand.
CCTCTAACAGCACACGCCTAAAGTCGAGGGTTTCACCTGAAAACTTATCAGGAAGATATGGGGGGTTGTATGGGCTGACAATGTTCTCAGGATCAATATCACTATACACCAGTATGGGCTCGATGATCATAAAGGAAAAAGAAATAAGGAAGAAATAAGACAACCCTCTCCTATGGATTTTGGAAGCAAAGACAGAAAAACCCAAAAGCAAAGAAAGAAGGAAAAAAGAAAGAAGGAGAGGATACTTATACCCAACACCAAACAACCATATTCCAACGGAGGGAAGCCTAAGGGTCAGATCCATGCCAAACTTCGTGATACGTGGTGACAATTAACAAATGTGTTGTTTGAAAGGATAGCGCCTTAAATGCGCTCCCTTGAAACTCGAAAAGGTGCAAAAACCATCATTTCAAAATTCAAGGTTAATCATAATAACTGTCGAAAATGAGCTCCGAGGATAATGGACCCGTCGAATAAAATTCCTAAGCGACTCAAGAGGTCACAAGGAATCGGGGGGCTACTGATGGATATAATCCCTACTATAGTCCAGACTTTGGAGCACGTTGAACGGTCATAAATTCAATAAACAAGATAACCTAGATACGCCAGCCGCTAACTGCATGTAGCCAATCAGGAAGAATCTAACACCTAGCATAGCATGTTCGACATCACACGTGGGCAGCCACCAAGATGAGATAAGCCAATAGTGGAGGCTCTTGTATGGCAATAGCTTTATACACACAACCATGAATGATTACTCCTAATTATTGCCCCTTAAAGTTAAAAACACACTCAACACACATTATAAAAGCCCTAATAAATGAAGGTTTAACGTAAAGAAATATATACTAAGAGAAAACTCTCTCTGTCTCTGTCTCTCTCTCTCTCAAAACACTTATTCTGCCGAACTAACTTTGGCATCGGAGGTGGTTTGGCTGGGACCACACCGATCCTTTACTCTTAGTTTCTTTTGACAGAACCAGAGCTGTGTCAAAACTTTTATAGGAGAACTAGAGCCACGTTGTCACTTTTACTCAAGGATCGATCTCCAAACTCTGGATCCATCTTACCGGTCTCATTTACTGATTGCTCCATCATCTTTAATGCTTTAATAGTAGATTGCTTGAACTTAATAGTTTAAAAGAGAATCTGACTGAACTTTTGACCATATTTCCACTTCAAAAATTTTGACTCACAATCTCGAACCCGCAAATTCGCTCATGTCATTAAGTTGTGAATTTTATGTTTCATGCACCATGTGACATATATGATGGCATCACGCATCTGGAATTGCAAAATGTAGTTACCATCTGTTCGAGCAAAATCTATCACTTAAGTCGTGTAAGAAGGTGATCCACACGATCGTTAGTTCGCTACCGCTGACTAGCGTACAGGTTCTTTTCACTACACATGACTTGTCTTAATTTTTTATTCTGATATCATTTGTCACGACGCTAAATCCTTCAAGCTCACAAACATAAAAAAACTCTTTCTATCTTATTAGTAAAGCTTGACATCATTGATTTTTTTAAAGAAAACCTAAGTGCTAATACACATTATATTATTGATCGAGAAATCGTCCTTTTAGTTTTGACGCCACAGAGATTTCGATTACGGAATAAAGTTTGAGACCTTTGATTTTTTTTGTTTTGGTTGCCTTTCCACCGTTGCATGAACAATAACTGTATTTTGTTCTTTGTTATTCTCCCTTGTTGTAACCAGAAAATCATGAAAACTTGATATGTAAACCAAAGAAATGTCTTCAAGAATTTGGGGATCACAATGATGTCTCAATTGCACCAACTAGCCGGTGACGGATACACGTGCAAACCTGAGGGCCATGGTCTTCTTTATTTTTCAAAAATTGTCTCTTGATTCTTCAATTTTTCCAGTTTTTAGAAGATTATTGACCTTCTCAACTGCAAGATTTGTGAACGAATCAAGCTTTATGTAGCTCATATCCTGATCTATTATTATATGAATAATTGTTATATTTGGTGGATTTGGCTAAGAGAAATGAAGTTATAATCCTTCAGTTTCTAATCATGAGTGACACAAAATTTAGTCAAACACGATACAAATCTAAAAATAAATCAGTTTGCTGAACTGTCAATTAGCTTTCTTCCACTATCTCTGCCAAATATTTCCCAGGTTGCATTGGAGTGTGATGGTGTAATTCCACGTGATTGAATAGTAAGATCAGGTTCTGTCGTAAGAATTTGAGCTACAAAGCTCGTGAGGTTGATGTAGGGGGGTGTTATGATTGTCTCCGGTATAGTGCGTGCAACATAGCAGAATTTTAGTGGTTCACCGGCGGATGAGCTCGGCTAGTCCACTCTCTAATGGAGACTGATCTCCCTCTTTCTTTATTGATGATGTTTCAATACTTACAGATCTCCCTCTTTCTTTATTGATGATGTTTCAATACTTACAGATCTCCCTCTCTTTCTCATGGAAATGTACAGTACTTATAATATTGTCTCCTACCCTCCAGGATCTCTGCCGAGATCTTTGCCCCCTATTCATGGGATCTTCCTTAATCTTAGGAGGGGATCCTAATCAACTACGGGTTTCCTTCTTGGGACGTTGCATGATTTCCGCTTGGGTGATGCTGGCTATTATCCAGCTATTTCCCCTACTGATTTGGCTATTTTTTCGCTTGGATGGAGTCTGAGCTCTGGAGTGTTGACCCGACCTCCAGACCTGACCTCCTGGGCTGAGCTCGCACTTGAGATTAATTTTGGGTACCATCAGAGTGGATGTTCCACCTTGTGAGGAGGCATAACTGGATTTGAAAGATCACCATGGCAACGACATACTATTGTGTTGGGCGAAAAAAAAAAAAATGGTTAAATATTCTTATATTTTTGGGATAAATTTTTTTCAGTTAAAAATTAAATGGCAAAAATAATAAGATCATGGCATACATTCTTTTTTTTAAGTAAATCATATTTTGAGAAATAATAATATTATTTAAACTTAATTTACTGACATAATTTAGTAACTTAATTTATTAAAATTATTAGATTGGTAGCGCATCCCAACGAACATCGGGACTTGCTAAACATACAAGGGCAGTGCATCATTTAAATCAATAAATTAAACCCTAGTAACACTGATCTTCTGAAGTTTTTTGGTGGCTATCGTTTGAAACAGAAAATTAAGGGTACAAACCTACCAACAACAATACATATAAGTTCTAGCTTAATCTACAGACTCAAGACAGCATACAAATATGAAAAAAAATAACTCACGTGGACGTCTGAATCCTCTGAAGTTGGACTGACCTTTTAAGAGTGAGATCCTCCCCAAAACAAAACTACAAAAACATAAAAGAGACATATGCTCAAGATTCGACGAGAACGAATTTTGAATTTATATAGACCATGCGTTCGAATCTTGATTACACGACTCTGATGGTGGAATTCTATTAGATCTTCCATCACATGACTAAACAAGCATTGGGATTGTCATCGCTAAATGCTGTGGTGTACTTTACTTCAGTAGAACTAGAAGTATTAAGTGCCATGTTCGAAGTCTCTGGATTCTCATGGACCTTTTGCACGTACCCAACCGGAGCCTGCTCATCATACACATACTCAGGGGTGGCGGTGGTGTACGGACGGCTGCGCTCCACGACATCATAGGGCAGAGAAGACCACATCTCGGCCTTCTTCCCTGTTCGCTGCCTCACACGGTCCAACACCTCATCAGGGTCCACGTACCCAGTCACTAGGAGGCTTTGCCGCTTGCGCTCTACTTCCACTTTTGTAACTCCTTTCATGCCTTCCACTGATTTCCTCACTCTCCTCTCACAGCCTTCACAGTCCATTCTCACCTTTATCTGCACTATCTGCTCAATCAGTGTAAAGAGTTCTCATCAAACCATAAAACCTTAAGGGATACATGTAATTAAGAAGGGCTTATAGAGCTTTATCAAATCACCAACTGAAAAATATTCGAAGTCTTTTGTAGACAGAAATTCCCCAATAAAAACCTAACATGAGAGTGTGAGGCATCTCAGAAAAGCAAACCAAATGATAAAAAATGTCTGAAAATTAACAAAGGCTAAAAAAAAATAACAGTAACGGAATTGATTAAAGAAACCAAAACTAGTACAATAATTGATTGGTATTAAATACCTGCAGGTGCTTAATCTTTATATTTTGGAGCCTCTTCTTGATGCGAGTGTGAGGCATCTCAGAAAAGCAAATTTTAGAAAGACGATTTAAAACACCCATCACTACGACACTCAAACTCAACCACAAGCAAAAGCTAAAAATAACAAAAGCAGGATGTCGCACTTGTAAAAGAGAATGGGTTATATGTGTTTGAGTGTGTCTACACCGGAAACTTACATGCACGTGTGACTGTAATAGTATGCCAAGTATTCTTGTCTCTACGTGGCAAGTACAGGGTGCCCCCGTCATCATTAATTTCCTCACTCGAGCTGAGTCCCTGTCTATTCTTTTGTTGTTTTTGTTCCCTTGTTACATGGAATGCAATGGATAGAGTCGATAGACACATAGGCAAGGATCGAAATTTTGTTTCGAAATATCATTTCAATCAGCTCAAAAACAGAAATATTTTGGAAACGTTTCAGAAACGTAATGAAAACGTAGAAAAAATATGAAAATACGTGAAAACACAAATACAATTCATTTATTTATAAAGATAAGTTAAATAATTGATTAATTCAACATATTTATTGGGTTAATATCCATTTATACAATAAACTTAAATTGGAGGAAAAAAAAGGCTTGACATAAGGCGGAAATCATTTAAATTAGTTTCAAACACTTAATTTTCATCAAATAAACACATTTTTATATAATGTTAAGGTCTCATAATACACATGAAATGCTAATGAGTACATATTTACATGGCTACATCCATCCCCCTATGGAGTATCGAGCAGACTCATACATCGGTGTAGGCTCTGGGTAGCTACTTAGAGAAACTCCATATGTGACATAAATATGATGACAATAGTTACTCCAACTCATATTATTACGATAATATGAATTATACTCTCTCCCAAACCTCTGATAGTCTGCAACACTACATCCAATCTGTTGGGGAACGAATGCACCAGTTCCTGGCCAACCTTCACCTTGTCTATATGAGGAGGATGTTTGGGAGTCATAGCCAAATCCATAACCATATGTTGATGATCCATATTCGTATCCTCGTGTGTCATACCCCGATCCATAATCATATGAGGGAATGCCATGTCTAGAACCATAACCATATGAAGACGACGAACCATAATTATGGTGTTCACTTCCACTTCCACTTCCACTTTCACTTATACTCATAGTAGAAAACCATCATTAATCATATCAACTCAATGCCTAATAGCACCCGTACCATGTAGAATGATTGGATTTTGAGTACGCTCACGTTGACGATCTCGAGTTGATTTTGAGCGTCGTTCATATTGAAGTATTCGTCGAGAGCCATGATCTTCATCTTGTGTAGCATGTGTAAATCCTTCATTTACAGTGAATACAATTCCATGTGGACTTTGGCTCCCCGTACCTCCATCACCACCACCTTCATCGCCTCCATGTCCATGGCTATCACCACATCCGCTGTCACCATCTCCACTACCACCACCACCACTATCTTCATCATCATCTTCAACACCATCATAATTGCTACCATCACCATTATGATCATCCTAAGTACTACTAGTGACAGTGATAGGTTGCTTACATCTTGGTGGACCTCTCATTAGTCTGTCAAACTCTTCATCATCTATTGCTTTACTTGATCATTCTCTACTTATTTTGGATCTTGATTTTTGTGGTGACACAACACCTTGACTTAGGCCCACGCTTCCATCGTCAACGGAAAAACGATTTGCCCACGTTGCCAAGAAAGTGTTTGGTCTTGTTGGTTACTCATTATCATCAAGTTCATCTAAAAGTGCATCACCAGGATCATCTAACCACTCTGAAATACCTTCGTCTTCCTAAAAAACAGTGGTTAAGTCTATAGGTCTGAATTCATACCCTTTTTTGTCATTCATAAGGTGCTTTAACTTCAACCTCATGTTATATTGTGCAAACACCAGTCTTTCTAACTTTTGATAATTGTGTCGATTCCGCACTTTAGTATGAATGAGAGCAAATGTGCTCTAGTTTCTCTCGCAACCACTAGATGAGGTGATTTGCGACAATATTATCATAGTAATCTTTCTCAAATTTGGAGCATCAATGTCATACATAAACCACCATTCAACTGCATAATAATAAGAAACATATTAAAACCTTAAAGCAAAATATAAATAGAAAATCATGAGAACAAAATATAAGTGTGTAAATAATCTACTTAATTACCTGGATCACTTTTTGCTCTTCCTCTAATTGCAGGTTGGTCAGCAAAACAATACATGATCTCTCGAAATATTTTTACCTAAATATCATGGATATGTTGATGTTATACATTAATTTAGCACATTTGTAAACTGAGATTGAAATACTAAAGTATTACCTCTGTAAGTGCTTCAGTAGCCTTGTTTGGATTTGTCTATAATCTAGTCACAACGATCCGAAACGAACCCAACAAACTTTCTAACACACCAACATCTTCTTCATAATGATATGTGGGGTTCAAGTAATAAGCTACACAATATAAATAATGATAACACTTATAAATGATAACATCCAAAATGATAATACTTATCAATAATAAAAATATAAATTGGTAAACAATAGTTTACCTGTCATATGAATATGTTGAATGATTTGTTTTTTCCATCGAGTATCAATGATGTCAAGATATTTTTTGCACGATTTAGGAACCGCGTCTTTGAAAGCTTGTCTTGCTCGTTTCATTGCTTCATATACATATGACATTGTTGTTTTTCTTTCCTCATCTACCATTCTTAGAACTCTTGCAATAGGTCTATGCATATTCAACACATTTTTGGCGTTCTCCCAAAACTTAGGATTTAGAATCGTCCCTTGAACTCGCTTTCCAATTGGATCCTTTGCTGCCGCAGTCCTAGACCAATCTTCTGAAGTAAACATCATTTGCAAGTCATTTATCTGTTCCAAAATATTTTGTAGGGAAATATAATTAGTGGATATTTTGTTTGCCCTGGCCGAATCAATTCCCCCGAACAAAATGTTCTTATTATATCCAAGACTCTATTATGATTATAGATAAAATTGGTCACTCTTTTAGCTTATTCTAGCACATTTTGAACCGTTTCAATCTTGGAAAAATCATGCAAAATCAAATCCAGAGAATGGACAGCACAAGGAGTCCAATATAAGTGTGGTCTTCTTTCCATCAACATTTCACCAGGTTTTTTGCACGCACTGCCATTGTCTGTAATAATTTGAACCACATATTTCTCTCTAATCTCCTCAACAACAGCATCCATCAACCCCAAAATATAGTTAGCATCATTGTCATGGCCAGAACTATCAATTGACTTGTGGAAGACAACTTTTCCATCACAATATATTAAGAAATTAATGATAGATAATCTTGTGGTGGATGTCCATCCATCACACATGATTTTCACTCCATAAATCTCTCACTTTTTTTTTGAACTGGTTAATGTACTCTTTAAGCTCATCTATCTCATTATTTAGTAATGGCCCGCCAATCTCATACGGGGCTGGCCCTTTCACACCCACTCTAGCTAAAGTAATTTCATCAATCATCAATTGGTAAAAATGACCTTGAGCTTTGCTTGGCGGAATATTCTCATAAATGAAATACTTTGCAATAGCATGTTTTGCCGACTTTGCCCACTTTTTGGGATTCCACATATGAGTTAGCTTGGTTTGTTTCACTTCCCTATTTCGATACATTGAAGGATCCATCTCTTCTATCGTGAGATCTTTTTCTTTGCCCATCAACTTTTGTGATTTTCTTGAGAATTTATCCCAATATTCATTCACACTATGTGACCGCATCAAACCCCTAGATGTACCACCTTTTTGGATAGATGGTCTAGAACTTCCTCCTCTAAAGCCCTGCTCGGCCATATGTATATTACGAATAGATTGTTGTTTTGCATACTCAATATCAACTCTATATTCTATATTCATATCATTATCTGAATTCTCATCGGAAGAATAAATTTCGATACCACTCCTTCGCCTTGATCCACCAATTAAATTATGTCTCATTTTTCTCCGTTCATCAGTCACTTCTGCACTTTCAGTTTTTTGCAATTCAAATAATCCCTCATAGCTCTCGCAATTTCAATAGGACACTTATCACATTGTTTCACATTATTATAACCGCCTGCCAAGTGTTGCTTTAACCGTGACACACCGCCATCCATCATTTTTTTATGGCAAAAATTACACATCACATGTTATCGATTATCCCCAATTCGTTCACCTTAATTCCATCCAATATCACGTTTTTTTTTCTTTTTCTGGGATGATTCAGTAACCACATTCTTCCCATTTGATGTCATATCTACAATAAATGCCATTACATTATCAAACACATTATATGCATTCTACAAATTAAATATGACATGTATAACACTTTTAAATTAAATTATTATCCAATTAATAATACCATTTTATTATAATACTAATAATGAAGGATATCAAATTAAATTAATGGTACTTATGTACGCTTAAAAATTAAATGTAATTGTAGTGGGTATTAAATGTAATTGCAGTGGGGTATTAAATGTAATTACAGTGGGTATTAAATATAATCACAGTGGAGAATTAAATGTAATTATTCATACTTATAACAAAAAAAATATATAAAAGGCAAAAGACTTGCACAACAGTGGGGTATTAAATGTAATTGCAGTGGATATTAAATGTAATTGTAGTGGGTATTAAATGTAATTACACTAGAGTATTAAATATAATTATTCATACTTATAACAAAAAAAATATATAAAAGGTAGAAGACCTGCATAGTAGTGGAGAATTAAATGTAATTACAGTGGGGGTATTAAATATAATTGTAGTGGGTATTAAATGTAATTACTGTGGGTATTAAATGTAATTATAGTGGAGTATTAAATATAATTACAGTGGGTATTAAATGTAATTGTTCAAATTTATAATATATATCTATATAATAAAGTAGCTAGATTTCTTTGTCTTTAGCTTTTCGCGGCTCAGATCGCTTGAAGAAATATTGATCCGACGGTCTTACTACGAAATGTCCTCTCCCCCCAATTTTTTGAGCAAGACTTTCATCCATTCCACAATTCTAAGACTCATATCTCTCTTATAACTCTCTATCTCTGTCTATCTCATACTACACAGTAATTAGGTCGTTAATTATGATTCCAATTAAAGATTTTTTTAAAAATTTTAAATAAACAAATGGACCTTAAATAAATATTATTTGTGTCAAAACGAGTCGAATGACTATAATATAAGTCATATTTTGTATTGAAATAAAAATACTATAATATTTGAATGGTATAATAAGCGAATAATATATATGTAATGTGATATAACTATATACTAAGGGGGCTATATCATTATTTGTCTTGATTTTTTCGCGGTTTATATTGTTTTAAGATTATTGATCAAACGATCGAAATTCCTCCTCTAAATTTCATTTTAATCGATTATTTGTTCGAAGTGATTATGATTAGTATTCGAATTGAGCTGAATTTAATTGTCGAGTATAAAGTATATATTCTTACTTAAACTTAACATTGCATGAATTTTACGAGTATTCAAGTTGAAGTCAAAGTGAAATTGATTGTAAAAATAATAAAGAATAACTAAATTAAAAAAAAAGAAGTTATGACATCACAGTGAACGAAAATAGATAAAAATTACTTTGTAGGTTTAAGATAGAAGTGTTAATTGAGTCGAACTTAAATTCAATTCTCGGTTTGACGTAATTATGATTAAGACTCGAATTGAGCTGAATTTGACTGTCGTGTATAAAGTATAAATTATTGCTTAAACTTAAATGTGGGGTTATTCCCACCCCCAAATTGTCATTCTCACCCCATTTAATTTTTCATTATTAAACTACTAAGTCTATCATTTTTATATTCACCACATGCTACATACACCCCTTTTAAAAAGAAAAGAACGAAACAAGCAAAAAAAAGAAAGAAAGAAGCAAACCGAGACAAGAAGGAAAAAAAAACCAAGTATAAAGATTAAAGGAATAAATAAACTAAAAAACGCAAAACCACAAGATGCAAAACTGGACATAAAAAAAAAGGTATCAAACACAAACACAAAATCGAACAAGAAAAAGAAAAAGAATAAGAAGAATGGATACAAAACTTAAACAAGATAAAAAAAAAAACAACAAATAATCTAAAAAGCATACATATATATACACACATATAAATTCTAAATAAAACATTATTAAACTTGACAGAGATATTAAAACATACAGAAAATAATAAAAATTCATACAACAAACAGGAAATCAAGTATATAATTAAATTGAAAATTAATACTAATATGTATTCACTGAAAAAATTCATATAATTTTTTTTTTTTTTGTTAGTGCATGAGATGAAATAGAGAATGAAACCCTAATTCTGACAAAATATAAGGTGAGTTTACTTATTAAACGGGGTGTATGTAGCATGGGATGTACTAATTTACTAATGGGGTGGGTATAGAAGGGGTGAGATTAGTAGTTTGATAATGAGAAATTAAATGGGGTGGAAATGAAGATTTGCGGGGTGGGAATAGCCCCACCCAAACTTAAATTCGATTGAATTTTACGAATATTTAAGTTGAACTCAAATAGAAACTGATTTTAATTACTCAACAAATTTTATACATTTACGAGAATTCACGTGAATTTTTTGGATGTTTTCCTCACAAAAGTTACCCGAACTCACATTAGAAAAATAGTGCAGAGATAATGTTATGAACTTTAGGTAGAAACCTGCAGATAAACACAATTATGTTTTTTTGAAATTTGAGATAAAATTTATTAAAAATGTAAAAATTGTGGATGTTTAACCAATAATAATTATATTTTCTCAAAATTTTGAATTAATATGTTGCAGTAGTTGTAGCGTGACTTTCGTTATATAAATGTTTAATTATATATGTTCTGCATACAAGTTGAACAATATCAATTTGATCGTTATATTGTTGAAATTGTATTATACATTGCATTTATTTATGAAAAATATATTTACATTTTTTTATGAGTAACGTAGTGTCTTCAGGCACGAGTAATTACTAGTATATAATAAAGTAGCTAGATTTTTTTGTCTTTAGCTTTTCGCGACTCAGATCGCTTGAAGAAATATTGATCCGACGGTCCTAATACGAAATTTCCTCTCCCCCCAATTTTTTGAGCAAGACTTTCATTAATTCCACAATTTTAAGACTCCTATATTTCTTATAACTCTCTATCTCTCTCTATCACATACTACACATTAATTATGTTGTTAATTATGATTATAATTAAAGATTATTTTTAAAATTTTTAAATAAATAAATGGACCTTAAATACAGATTCTTTGCGTCAAAACGAGTCGAATGACTATAATATATATCATATTTTGTATTGAAATAAAAATATTATAATATTCGAATGGTATAATAGACAAATAATATATATGTAATGAGATATACATATATACTAAGGAAGTTAGCATTATTTGTCTTGAACTTTTCACAGCTCAGATTGTTTTAAGATTATTGATCAAACGATCGAAATTCCTCCTCCAAATTTCATTTTACTCGATTATCAACTCGAAGTGATTATGATTAGGATTCGAATTGAACTGAATTTAATTGTCGAGTATAAAATATATATTCTTACTTAAACTTAACTTTGCTTGAATTTTACGAATATTCAAGTTGAAGTCAAATTGAAATTGACTGTAAAAGTAATAAAGAATAACTAAATTTTAAAAAAAAAAGTTTTGGCATTACAGTGAATGGGAATAGATAAGAATTAGTTTGTAGATTTAAGATAAAAGTGTTAATTGAGTCGAACTTAAATTCAATTCTTGGTTTGACGTAATTATGATTAAGACATTCGAATTGAATTAAATTTGACTGTCGAGTATAAAGTATAAATTCTTGCTTAAACTTAAAAGTTGGGGTTATTATCACCCCTAAATCTCCATTCTCACCACATTTAATTTCTTATTATCAAACAACTAAGTCCACCATTTCTATATCCACCTCATGCTACATACACCTATTTTAAAAAGAAAAGAACGAAATAAAGAAAAGAAAGAAAGAAAGAAAGAAGCAAACCAAAACAAGAAGGAAAAAAAAAGTCAAGCAAATATTAAACGAACAATCAAAACTAAAAAAATGCAAAACTGGAAATGAAAAAAAAAAGTATCAAGCACAAACACAAAATCGAATAAGAAAAAAATAACAAGTATAGATGCACAACTTAAACAGGATAAAAAGATAATAAATAATCTAAAAGCATATATATACACACACACACACACACATATAAATTCTAAATAAAAAATTATTAAACTTGACAGAGATATCAAAACATATCGAAAATAATGAAAATTCATACAACAAACAGGGAATCAAACATATAATTAAATTGAGAAATAATACTAACATGTATCTCACTAGAAAAATTCATATTAAAAAAATATTTTTATGAGTGCATGAGATGAAATAAAGAATGAAACCCTAATTATGACAAAATATAAGGTGAGTTTATTTATTAAACGGGGTGTATAGAAGGGGTGTATGTAACATGGGGTAGACTTAGTTACTAATGGGGTGGATATAGAAGGGGTGAGCTTAATAGTTTGATAATAAGAAATTAAATGGAGTGGGAATGGAGATTTGTGGGATGGGAATAGCCCCACCCAAATTTAAATTGGATTGAATTTTACGAATATTTAAGTTGAACTCAAATGGAAACTGATTTTAATTTCTCAATAAAATTTTTTACATTTATGAGAATTCACGAGAAATTTTTGGATGTTTTCCTCACAAAAGTTACATGAACTCACATTGGAAAAATGATACAGAGATAATGTTATAAACTTTAGGTAGAAACTTATAGAAAAAAAAATAGTTATATTTTTTTGAAATTTGAGATAAAATTTATTAAAAATGTTAAAATTTTGAATGTTTGATCAATAATAATTATATTTTTTTCAAAATTTTGAATTAATATGTTACAGTAATTGTAGCGTGACTTTCGTTATATAAATGTTTGATTATATATGTTCTGCATTTAGGTTGAATAATATCAATTTGATCGTTGTATTGTTAAAATTGTATTATACATTGCATTTATTTATAAAAAAAATATTTACAATTTTTTACGGGTAACGTAGTGCCTTCAGGCACGGGTAATTACTAGTATATATATAAAGCAGAAGACCTGCACAGTTCAACCACGAACGAACAAACAGACATAGAGAAGATAGAGAGGCGAGAGGCGTAGGCGATCGTGATGGGCGATGCTGGTGCCGGAGAGAGAGAGAGAAGAAGAAGAAGAAGAATATACCAGTGGACCAGTGGTACAGTGGTAGCTCGTGGTCGCAGCCATGAAGATAGCACAACTCCCAAGCCCTAGATCTACGTGGATAATGGTTGGATCTGCTCAAATCTGAAGTCAATGAGGTAAGTTACAGTAACTTCTCCTTCAATTTCTGGTCTATAGTTCTCTCTGTCTCTTCGATTTTTTCTGGTGCCTTTCTCTCCCTCTTTTCTCTGTTTTTTTTTTTTGCTTGAAAGTGTAAAACCCGGGTAAATTTGAACTTTTTACAAAAAGGGGTAAAACAGTAAATTGCCACTACGGTACTGGTTGCAAACCTGAAATTTTTTGGATCTCGGATGACAAAACGGACCTCACCGTTGGATTCGTCTCGCGAAATCTAGTTACCCAGACAAATTTCGTCGGATTCCGAAATAATCGGATTTTTCACGTTTTCCGAGGCGACAGGTGTCCGGTGACCCCCAAAAACGAAATTTTTAAGAAAATTTTGAAAGTTGGAAAATAATTTAAATAAATTTTATATAAAATAATTTGAACTTAAACCGGGACGAAATTAATCGTTTCGGGGCGAAAGCGGACCCGAACAAGTAGGGGACACTTGGCGCAACGAGAGCCAAGCCTTGAAAATTATAAATAGGGACTAAAATTAGATATTTTGGGAGATATCTCTGCTGAAGATCAGCCTTCAACTTTGGGGAGAAAGAGGGAGAGAAAATAGAGAAAACAAAATTTTTTTCGTCGATTCTCGGAGTTCCGTCGGTCGAAATCCGTCGAGCCAAGAACTAAAGTCGATCACATCGACGAGGACTACGCAACCACACCAAAAACAAGGAATTTCACCGAAGATCCAAAGGGGAGATTTTCATAAAATCAAGGTCTTTGAGGTTTGGTTGGTGTTTTTGAAGTCTCCACACTTCATTTGAGGTAGGGTTCTTCCTATTTTAGTTTTATTCCTACCCTTTGGTGTTGAAAAATCAGGGGTTGATATGGAAATTAACCTAGGTGTGTTGATGGTCATGGAAATGAGGAAATTTGACATTGAAATGACTTAAGCTAAATTCTAGCTTGAATTTGATGTATAAAAGTTACTTGCATAATCTCTTGTAACTTGATGAAATTGTGGGCTGTTTTGGGCTGTTATGTGTGATGTTTTGGTCTGTTATATAGGTTGTTATGTGTGCTATTTTGGGCTGTTATGTGGGCTGTTATGGGGGCTGTTTTGTGCTTATATGTGTCTTTGTAATAAAGTGTGTTATTGGCATAATTATGAAATAGCATGCTTGTGATTGTGTTAATTATGAAATGTTGATATATGTGTACTAATATATTGACATTGTGATGAATTTTTTTTGGAGATTATATGCATATGATATAATTGTCCATGATACATGTTGAAATGTATGGTTAAATTGATCCATGACATTCATTACATATGAGACATGATATGTGGTTAAATTTGCTCATATGACACTCATTACATATGGAGCATGACGTTGGTAGTGCAATGGTTCATTACATTGCATATGTATGGAAGCATCACATTCATGGTTTTATACATGAGTGTGGGTGTGTGGGTGCATGGTTTAATCCAACACCATACTTGGTGGTTGATGGTGGGCTCGGGAAAGTTGGGTTGAAGATCCGATTGAGTCGCACGGTTGGATGCATGGAAAAACTCGTGTCGGGTATAGTAAGAAGGGCTAGACTCTCTCTCGGGTGCAAAACCCGGTTACTTGGTTTACACACTCCCCTGAGGTGAAATTCCGGAAAAGTGTGATGATGTTCGGAACCGGCGGTTGTTATACCAAAATCCGTTGCCCAACAAAGACACAAGATTTTGTTTATAAAACACCCATTCAATGGGTAACATCCACAATGATTTGGTTTTATAAATACATAACTTTTATTTCAAACAATCATTGGATGTATTTTCGTCAATTGACGGATTCATTACACATGTGCATTGCATTGTGTTGTGGGAGTCGGTGAGGACTCGGGTCGAAGTTGCGTGAGTGAGTCTCGTCTCATTTCATGGCATGACATAGGATTCCTATCATTGAATGCATATTCTTGATTGGAATGTCTGAAATGATTGATTGTTGCATGTGACATTTCTTATGCATCTAGGGTGGGGAGTAGCCTCTGTAGGAGATACTCTATTGAGCGTTGCTCACCCTATACGAGAAAACATTTCAAGTGCGGGTTATACGCCGATGGACGACACTCACTCGGGCACTTAAGGAGGAAGAAAAGCCGAGATGTGGCTTTATTTTGAGTTCTTGTAAAATCATTGTGAAAATTATGATTTTGAGCATGTACATATTTGGAAATAGTCATAATGGGACTCACATTGACTGTTTTGAATGTAAATTTCATGATGTATGAGTTTGATATGAGTTTGGGTAGGTTTTCTCAAAACTCCATATTTCTGGACTATTTTTAATATAACCTTGCACGTTTTTATATGAGTAAAGATAAATGGACCCGATGTGGTCAATGTTGAATATTGGACCTCGGATGGGTCTTGTGATTGTATGATGCACAAGTTGTGTTTTTGGGTAGAGCTCCCCGTACAAAGGAGACTCTGCCCAAATTTGTGTTCAATTATGGACCCCGGTAAATGGGGCATGACGGCGCGATATCGAGTTACTCAATATCCACGGGTATTCCGCGAGTTGATGGGCAATCAACGGACCCCTGGACTTTAGGGCGTCACAGAAAGACCTAGACCTGGACACCCCTTTTTTTTTTGGCTTGGAGCTGTGAATTCTGACTTGTGGAATCTGCTTTCTGAGCCTCTCTCTTTTTTCTTTTGGCCTGGAGTGAATCGAATCTATCCACTGTTTCGTCGAAACGGTACTGTTTCGACCGAAACTGTTCAAAACAGTGTTGTTTCGACCGAAACACTGGAATTTTGGGATTCAACCACTGTTTCGTGTCGGAGTGTTAAAATTCCGAAACGTTTCGGACGTTTCGACACAGCATTTCGATCATTGCACATAGGTTAATTCATATGTTCGTTATATATAGATGTTATTATCGTCATATAGTATCATCATCTAATAAAAATATAACCATTGAAAAAGTGAATCTCATATATAATATTTCTATCGGATTGTAATACTAAAAAATATTGGTAATGTGGTATCACCATTGTAAAAAATATTTACTCATGCCGAAACCGAAATCCAAAATTAATGTTCCGTTTGGTATGATGAAAAAATAGAAAGATGAAAAGTTGGAAGGATAGAAAGTTGGAGGGATAAATAAATCATCATGTTTGGTAAAGAAGGAAAATAAGAAGGATGAAAAAGTGGATGAATTAACTTTCCTTCCAAGTCACCAAAATCAATTCCTCCAAAATTGAAAGGAAAGTGGATAGAAAGTTAATTATTTGTGTTGAGATGTTTCTTATTTGTTTATATATCTTTTGATATATACATATATTATGTATACATTAATTTATATAAAAATACAATGATAAAATATGTATTTATATATATACTTTAAAAAATTTTAAAAATAAATTTTAAAATAAAAAAAATATTTTTCCATCTTAGTTAGGGGTGAAAATTTTCGACTCAACACGATGACACGACTCGAACTCGACGCAAATTTTATGACACGAACTTGAAAATGATCCGATACGCGAACACGAAATATAAATGACTCATATTTAGTTCAACCCGTCAAACTCAAAATTGACACCATTAACCCGTTTATTTAAGAATAAACATTTTCTCTATTTTCTCGTTTGTATGGTAACACGAAATTAAAACAAAACTAACATGGTTAGCTAGTATTATAGATATAAAATGTTAATTATTTGTATCTATTTATTAAGCACTGCCATAATTATTATATAAAAAAAATATTTTTACTTATTATTATTATTATATTTATTTTATTTAATTTTTAATTTGTAGAAAAAATATGAACATGGATTCAATTAAGTGAAAATAGAATATTAGCGTTAAATTTTTTATTCAAAGTTTATGTGGGTCAACACGAATACGACACGAAAATAAAAATGTTAACTTGACACAACGCAATTAGTTAAATGAGTTGAGTTAGATTTGATTAATATTCGACACAAACCCGCAATGACTCGACACGAACTTGACACGACACGACTCGACTGTCACCCATAATGTTAGCCAACACAAAAAAAAAATAATCATTTTTATTTTTCATCCATCCTCTACCAAACACAAAAGAAAGAAAGTGTATCATTCCAACTTTCTTTCCTTGAAGGATATAAAGTGTATCCCTCCTACTTTCTATCCTTCATACTTTTCATCATTCCTACCAAACGGAGCATAAAGAAGGAAATTAAGTTGTTTTCCACGACCGAGCACTGGTAAGCACCTCTTTATTCGTAGATTGAGAATGTTGGCTGGGATAAACCTATAAAAACAAACTAATCAATTTTCACTCTCACTAAGTGGTGGCGGCTCAGTGGTATCACCTGCCATTTCCACCACCACATAGGTTGCAAATAATGTAGATTGGATGGTTAAGAGTCAACTAACACTGCACAAAGATTAATGTTAAAAAAACTGATCTAATAATATAACAGTGATATGATCTAATAGTATTAAATTGATTGTAATTATCACATTTTTTCATTGGAATTATATTATTTAACACATTATTAAGTCAATAAATTAGGTCAATTTTTTTAGGTTTTAATAACATTATTCCTACACAAATTAAGTTGTTTTTTTTACATCGACAAGCCTGGCGGAATTAAATAATAGTGACGCAAATCTTTTGAATTTTTCGATGCAATTAAAGGGAATTTTTTAAAAAATTATTCAATTAAAATCTTGCTTTTTTCCTCCACATTCATAGGCACACTTTGTACATTTATAATTCTAATTTATTGCATAAATAATTCTATTCTAGAAGTAAAAAGTAATTATTAAAATTTCTAATTTCTATATATATGGATTTAATTCTTGCGACTACAATAAAATTCTCAAAACTATCAAAAAAATAAATATATCATGAATTTAGTAACGTCTACTCTTTGCCCAAGACTTTCAATAGATTATTAGATCATTTCCAACCCTTACCCTTTTCTAAACCAAAATATAAATTTGGGTAAAAAATCCTTGAAAACTTTCTCCAATCCTATACCAAAACTCATACCAAATCAAGTGAGATTTACATTTTTACCCAAATTAAGGGAGACTCAAACCTTATTCAAATCACCAATGGTTAGATTTCATTATACTTTAAAGATCTAATGGTTATATTCTATCATCCTATAAATTTGAGTTTATTCTCATTTTAATTTGAGTTTGTCCTTCTCTAAATTTGAGTTTCTCAATTGGAGGTTTTTGTATTAAATTAAGTTTTTATTCAAATGTTGACTCAAAGGATTGCGAGTCCCATTGTGAATGAGAAAGCAGATTAAAAAAAGGGGAGAATAGTTCCAAAGATGAAATAATTGGCTGCAAGCAGGCTTGGCCACATGGTGGAAGAACCGTTGGTTATGTGTTTCAGATGTGCTAAGGAATTGGCTAAATTAGAAGCCATATTGGATGATATTGTGTCTGATTTTACAGACAGAGGACTCTTAATTAGTACCAGGGGAGAAGGCATCATCCAATTCTATAATGGCACTCAGAAGATTTTTGATGGTGCTGATCCAGAAATCTTCAAACTTCAAGAGAAAAACATCAATTGAAATGACCTATACCATTTTTTAGATGAGAAACAGACACTAAGAAACACAACCAACCATGGAAAAGCCAAGAAAGAGTGACTTAAGAAGATGGAGCATGTGGCAGGAACTTTCAATGCTAGAAAAGTGTATAGCAGAGGATAGGGAAGGACGCCTGGAAGAAAAGAGACGGCGATAGAAAAAAGGTTTGAAGCTAGGGTTGTAAGTGGGCCTAGGATGATACCTCCTAAAATGGAGGGAAAAAATTGGCATCGCCTCCAGCATCCAATGTTCCCTTATGGTGGTTGGTACTAGCCCCTAACGAGGGTACAAAACTAAAGTAAACAGAGGAAGTTTGCCGCTTGGATAAGTAGACAAGATCCAACTCGTAGGAAGACCTATTCGTCGAAAGATGGCAAACCCAAAGGAAAAAAGCAGCATGTGACTTGGACTAGAGAAAAGACCAAAAAGAAGTCGAGAAAGTCTATAGTCAGTAGGAGATTTTGGACCAAAAGATTGCAAAATTCAAGCAAGTTCTGGATTTGAAGGAAGAAACTAAGAAGAAAACATATAGGGTCCCTACTTCGAAAGGAAAAAAATTGACCAAATATGGCAAAGACATGGGTTTAGATGATGACCTCATGGACTTTGGAGAGGAATTAGCCTTCATTCAAGGAGAGGCTCAATGTGAAATGATCATGGCATTGTTGGAGGCTTTTAAGGCTAAGCCACATCAGCCAAACCAACTCAAAGGAGATGTGGAAGATATTGTAGAAGCAATGGTTATGTTCATAGATTTAGACAATAATGGACCTGGTGAAAAGTCTATAATCATCGAAAGGTACTGAAAGTATTGGAAAAAGAAGAAGAAGAGGATCTTGTTTCCACTGACATAATGGTTAGTAACTTTGCTGGAAGGTCATCTACTACTAGGGGAATATTGGCAGTACAAATACGAGTGGGGAACAAAATAACTTCTGCTACACTTTTTGTGAACTTCAATGCATTGCTATGGAGAGATTGAATTCACATCAATCAATGTGTGCCATAATCATTACATCAAACTTTGATCTTCTTAACTAAGAAGAATGATGAAGGGAAAAAAAAAGATGGAGATACATTGGGCAAATGCAAATCTCTTTGCCGCTGATGCTCATAATGTTGATGCCCAATTTACCAAAACTCATTCCAATAGAGGTTAAGAACAGAGAGAAGTGGTTGATGGAAAGGAAGTTTCCAAAAGCGAGCTTGACAAGTATGTTGGGAGAGCATTCAATAGATATGTCAAGACTTAGCTAGACCTGATTTTTTGCAGTCAAGTCTAGAGAATGAAAAAATATTAAAACATCAGTGAATAAAACCTGCAAAAGGCTCTAGATTGGCAAGGTGACTGCCATTAAAACCACATTATTAAGGAATTACTTCTTGTCTTTCACTATTTATATTATTTATAAAACTGATGTGATCAAAGATATGTTAACATGACCAGTGTTAAAAGGAAGAATGGGAAAATGGGTTCTTACGTTAACATAATATTGTTTTTAGTATGTGCCTCAGAAGGCAGTCAAGGACCAAACATTGACAAACTTTTTAGCAGACCATCCATGTGTCTCCATAGAGGAAGACGTACAAGAGATTGACAACATTGATCTGATATAATTGAAATCAATGTTCGATGACTCCAAATCTAAGGAAGGAATAGGAGCTGGATCCGATGGGGAAAAAATCACTCAAAATTGCGATCAGAGGGAGATTAATGAGAGAGTAAAGAAAATTTGTAAATATTTTACTTAGAATATAAAATAAGATTTAGAATAAACAGTAAAAAGCAAATTATATACTGGCAAAAAAAGGTAAATGATGGGTGGAAGCTATGTTTTAAAGGTGGGCAGCCAACAAGTCAGATTATTATTTTATTGATTATTTTTTGCATGTGGCTTTCAAGTTTACTATCCAAAATTACTGAGCATGAATTCAAACTTTTACTTTCTATCTTAATCAAATTCATTCGTTTTTAAAAAGTAAAAATCTTCTTGATCTACATTCTAACAAACCGAACCATAACAAAACTATGTAATTCTATGATGGTACATATAACCCTAGATGAAAAAGAAAACTAGACATCTTTTCTATTGTTTTGGGAGGGGGAGCCCGATTTAGATCTTCCCTCACGATTATACACATTGAGCTCAAGAAAATATACCTAGAGAGAGGGGTGAATAGGTTTTTCAATTTTAGCCCAATTGATTGTTAATTAAAGCCTAAACTACCACAATTACCTCGTCTAACAAAGATATAACAATTAATGTGAGAACCTCTTTAGTCATCATAACCTAATTTAGTCATGACGATTGATTTTAATTAATATAGAATTAATTCACTAACAATCAATCTCACGGGGATCCCAAAATCCAAACACAATTGTACACTATGGTTGAATGAATATTCAAACAATCAAATCAAAAGTACACATAGTGCGCGTTTGTGCAAACAATCACAAGTGTATACAATAATAAATAAAGAACATAAGCGATTTGTTGATGTGGAAACCCTTCTCAAGAAAAATTGCGAGGAACCATTCAGGGTTAACCAAAGCCTAATCCATTACTCTCTAAGTCAACATACAAGTAATTGAAACTTATACCTCAACCAATACCATAGTTAGATACTCATTTTCTTGCTATCTCTCTACCAAAAGGCCCTCATTTGACGGATAGTGTAGCTTCACTTGGACCTCTACACCGCATGGTTCATCTAAGCCTCGAGCAATCATGGGTACACCAACGATCTTTGGTATCCATAGACCAATGAGTTTATCTAATCGTCAAGATCTTCTTTCCAAGTTGTGAGGTTAGGTAAAATCTTTAGTGATAGCCTTTTCAGTCTTAGGGATCTAGGTTAAAGTGGAAGCTCTGAAGGTAGAAAGATGATTTTGTCTCTTAGAAATTTCACAAGAGGCTTAACTTAGGTGTGAGAAAAACTCTCCCTATATATAGGTTTGGAAGAAGGGTAGTCTTAGTAAATTAGAAAATCAAATTCCCGAACGATTGCTTGATTGGTGGGAGGGCAGTTATAGAGCAGTTGTCGCTGGAATGAAAAATAGGTTCCGATTCCGACTAAGGCAAGCATCGCTCGAACGACCATGAAGGACTGCTCGAGCGAGGTCATAGAGCGATCCCTGCTCTGCCTTCCATGGTCTTTTCCCATTTTCTTCTCGAAGTCATAAAAAAACCGCTCTAGCGAAGGCTGACGAGCATATATCGGTCCCTACAAGTTTTAAAGCATAAAACCATGCAAAAACTTGTCCTTTTGAGCACTAAAGAGTGTTTCTCAAATGGGGGTTCAATTGTGACTCAAACTATGTTTTCAAAACTCATAAATGATTTAAAAAATCTTTTCTTTTAAAATCACCCATGAGTACTAATCGGATTGCTTCCAATTCTATTTCCATCCCAATCAACCTAAGTTAAAAATAACTAAGGGTTCATCTTAGGTGTCTAGGTCATTACCTTGTCCTAAGCATGAAGGTGCATACGGAGGTCGAATGATGTTGCTTTAATGTTTGATCTCCTCCCTTTAGTGACGCTTTTTTGATCATGAACTTGATAACATCATGACTATGGAATATGTTGAGATTTATAATGGACTCCACAAAATTAGCCAATAACAAATATGATCTAACATTTTCATATGATACCAATTAAATAAGTTTTTCGCGTCTAACTCCCGTTAGTCGTATTTAACACCAACCCACTTCATTTATTTTTCGTGTTAATGACTTTGTCATTTTGGATTTATAATACGAGACATTGGATGTAGGAAAAAGAGGGGAGAAAATAAGACAAGTAGGGATGTCAGTGGACCGAAGCGGGGGCGGGGGGTGTAGTCTCCATCCCCGTACCCGCTTAAAAAATCTCCGTCCATCCCCGGTCCACCCCCGTTAGCGGGTATAGTTTTCATCCCCATCCCCGTCCACAGGTAAATTTCTAATCCCCGTCCCCGTCCCCGTCCCCGTCCCCGTCCCCGCCCAAGCCCAAGTCCAAGGAAGCCAAAAAATAAAAGGCAGTTTGTTGCTCTGGAAAAGGAAAATGAAACCATGAGACAGAAAAATCAAGACATAACAAAACAGAATGGGTTTCGTTCCAGATACAAAAAAAGATACCACAGAATTAGAGGTGACCTCAATTCAAATTTATCCCATAAAATGTTCGAGTTGTTATATGCAGCATGAGCATCCCAAATCAGGGTTTTTAAGCTAAAAACCAAATGGGTCTTCGTTACTTGTCTGAATTTGAAGTATGTAAATTGAAATGCTGAGAGGGTCTTGGCGATCAACCATAGAGCAGGATACATAATATATATAAACAAACCACTGAACAGACGGATCAAAACAAAACAGAGAGAGAGAGAGAGAGAAAGTGAAAGATAAAGAAGAAGGTCACCTCAAATGGAGCGAAAACACGAGCTATCCACTGTCTTTCTCTCTTCGCAATATCTCCAACCAGACCTCTGAAAATACCTCTTATTCTCTGCTGGTTTGTTCCGTTGTCAAAGTACTTTATAACATGACTGTCTGCAAAGATAAATCAAGGTGAACAAAAAATCATCCTTGGGGAAAGACTTCACTGCATTAGTTTAGAAGACAACAAATATAATACATTAACAACACATCGCAAGTCTAATGCCAACAGAGCATAGGAACACATTGCTACAAAAAAATCAGTAAATAAAAAGAGGGGAGAGATGCAAGATACGCACTTAATCTAAAATACATAGGAAATCCATGGCATTTGTAATACTTAATGATACAATGAACATCAAAAGACAGTACAACAACAACATTTTATGGGGAGATGACACTCAAAGAATCAGTGGAATCTCTGGCTATAGCCCCTACTTCCAAAAAAAATTATTGAATAGAAAAAGAATTTGTCCCATCCTAGAGACAATTAAAAATGCTCACACATTTGCGACAGATTTTTTGAGGTTGTGGATAAAGCATGAAAGCAAACCTATCATACCATGCTGATGCCAAAGAAATTTTTATATTACATCATTCAAATAGTTAAACCACACTAATTCAAAATAACAAGTAAAAAGAGTCCTGTGCTAAAACATTTATTGGTTTACTAATTACAATGCCTTGATTGTGAGATTTTAATTCGCGTGGGGATAGCAGAGGAAGACAATGGGTCGTAGCAGGAACATACAAAGAGAAGAATAGTCACTTCCAAGGATTTTGTAGCAGTACTCACCGTCACCGTCCAAAGCTTGGTGCAAAATGAGGCCCAATCCAAGATCTGCGAGCAAGGCAGCTATCAGCGTGTAGTGGGACACAGAGAGAAAGATGGAGGCGATCGGCTGTGACTCACAGAGAGAAAGATAGAGGCGATCAACTGTAGCATGTGAGGAGGCGATCAGCTGAGTGCAGTGATGGCCCGATGGGTGTGGGTATATGTTTTGGTGTTTCACTGTGTGTGTGTGTGTGAGAGAGAGAGAGAGAGAGAGAGAGAGAGAGAGAGAGAGAGAGAGAGAGAGAGATGGAGGCGGCGGCTGAAGGCTAATAGAAGAATAGATGAGGAAATTAGGGCTTTTAACTGGACTGGAGTATTTATATATATATATATATATTTTAAACGGGTATAACGGGTACGGGGCGGGGCGGGGCGGGTACGGGGCGGGGGTAAGGGTAAGTCCATCCCCGCCTCCATCCCCGCACGGGTTTATACGGGTATCCCCGTATACGTCCACCGTCCAATACGTATAGTCCATCCCCGGTCCAAACGGGACGGGTTTGGACGAATACCCGTTTTTCTCCGGTCCATTGCCATCCCTAAAGACAAGGATATACGTCGTTTGGCACAATATGCCTACGTTCACGAACCAAATGTCTAACTAGCCAAAACTACTTTATTATTCTTTGACGTTTGTTTACATCACACTCATTCCTATTTATAGGATGAGAAAATACATTAGAAAATGATAAAACATCAATATTTGTTAGCTATATGACTCCCTTCCCTTTCATGTTTATTATCAGCACTCATTCCTATCCAAACTATCACCGGTGTTTGTTAAACGCTGCTAAAAGAGAATAAAAATGCCAATAAATCCTTATTCCGGCATTTCGCTGGTGTTCATTTTTAACATCGTCTAAAGATCCTCCGGGAAATCTATCGACCTATAATCAAGCGTTTGAAATTTAAAGCGACGTTCAGGAAAATATGTTACAACTTTTATTTAATTGTCGGCTCCCTTGTCAAATTCTCGTGACCGGAGAGATGTTTACTACATTTAAACAAACATCGGGTAAGATTTATTTGTTTATTTTTGTTTTTACTATAAACCCTAGATGTCCAAATTTATATAGCATCTTGGTTCACAAATCAATCAAAATATGACACTTAGTTTTTTAAAAAAAAATCTCTTCAAATAATTTTTTATGAGAAATGCACTCAAAATTCATTTAAAGAAAATTTGTGCGCCCACATTGTTGTTAAGTTGTACAAGAAATGTTTCCAACCAAATTAGTGAAAAAAATCCTACAAGATAAGCATGTAATCATCCCAATGACTTCCCTATCTGAATTACTTGTTCAGGATAACCTGAAATTAATGACAAGAAGCAAAATTAATTAGGAGCATGAGCATTTAATCATATACAAGCAAACATTAATTAATTATCTACCTATGGCAATATGAACCAATGCAAATAAATTAGTATACAAGAGATTCTTGAAAACTTACTTCATGATTATCAACATGCTGCAATTTCACTCTCTTTTGTCGAACATACATTTAATATAAATCAAGCCGTAAATTCAACATAAAACAATAAAAAGAACAAAGATAAATTTGTTGGCCGATAAGATAAACATCTACACTAATTAGTTTGACACTGATGCAATGGTCCAAAACACTTAATAAGTATCACCAAAAAATGGAGTATCTTAGAGGCATGTCGTCAAAGCTAGGGAAATCAGTTTTCATACTACATAGAAGAATGCTTCTGAGCAACCTAGCCCAACTACAATAAAAATATTGGTATTTTTGTAGGCCAATACACATAATATAACTTATTTGGCTAAAAGTCCATTGAACAAAATATTTTGTGTAAAAGTCCATCCTGAATTTGGAAGACTAATATATCCCTCATTTAATTTGTGTGAAGTTCCCCACATGTATTAGGAAACTGTCAACCATATCTGCGGTTTTTGATTCCAAAGATCTTCACGTCTCTACCAAAAAGGGCCAACATTTCCACCATTCAAGGAAATGATGTTAAATTAAAAAAAAAAAACTCCATTGATTTCATTCAACCAAAAATTTCGGTTTTGAATCATATCTTTGAAAAAATTATTTTCTCTGCATAAGAATATGAAGGTTCGAAATTTACCGGTTTTGTTTTTCATCAACTGTCACCGGCTTCCTTCTGCCAACATCAACGGAAGATATGAGCTTAGTATGCCTATAATTTCCGAAAATAGGATTGCATTATAAGTTATGAGATAAAACCCTTAATATTTAGGAAGAATTACACCCAGACCCCCTGAGGTTTGTCACTTAATCACTTAGACCTCCTGACATTTAAAATATTACACACAGACCCCCTGAAGTTTGTACGCGTGTAACACTTAGACCCCTGCTGTAAATATATCTGTTAATAAATTATACTTAGACCCCCTGAAGTTTGTAAATATATAATACTTACACCCTTTAAGTTCAAAATATTATACTTAGACAAAAAATACTCCAATCAAATATAGAATATCAAATATTTTAAATTTTACAACCAAAATTCAAGTTCTATTGTATCATTTATTGAAATAAAATTAAAATTAAAAATTTAACTTTTTCTTAAAAAATCGTAATTAATATACAATTATACTATTTATTGGAATAAAACTAAAAAATAAACAAGGGGTCTAAGTCATTTATAATAGAACATAAATTTTACATCCAAAATTCATGTTCTATTATGTCATTTATTAAAATAAAATCAAAAATAAAATCAAAAATAAAATTTTAATTTAAAAAAAAAAAAATCATAGTTAGTATATAATTATACTATCTATTAGAATAAAACTAAAAAATTAAACAATGAGTCAAACTGTAATGAACACAATATCTTTTAGCTTTAATTGTGATAGTTTGATATTTTAATTTGGTCATTTAAACGACCAAATTAAATTCCAATATACAATATAATTATATACTAATTACGATTTTTTAAGAAAAAATTTGAATTTGAATTTTTGATTTTATTTTAATAAATGATACGATAGAACATGAATTTTGGTTGTAAAATTTAAAATATTTGATATTTTATCTTTAATTGGAGTATTTTTGGTTTAAGTATAATATTTTAAATTTAAGGGGTCTAAATATTATATACCTACAAACTTCAGGGAGTCTGTGTGTAATATTTCAAATGTCAGGGGGCTAAGTGATTAAGTGACAAACCTCAGGGGATCTAGGTGTAATTCTCCCTAATATTTAACAAAAATTCTATGAAAATTGGGTTTTACAGCGTGACATCGAGATATTATGGATGTAAAAGTGTGACAACAAGATGTGACATCAATATCTGATTACATATACACAACATACTATGCTTGACATAGGGTGACATCAAAGCAGTTGGCTTTGACACTACACTTCTTGTCACACTATATTAAAACATTATATGATTGTTGTGGCCATAGTGTAACAATGCAATATCACAATATGACATTGAAAAACAAGTTGCTTGTACATTGAAGCATGGTAAAAAGAGTATGTTTAGGAGAAGATGTAGAACACATGTAAAAAAAAAAGTAGCCACAACAGCAAATTTTTTTATTAGATTTAAAAACAACCATTGCTAATTAATATGGAAAAAATAATAAAAAAAATAGGTTGTTGAAGTATAAAAAGAACACCAGACGTTAAAGTAGAAGAAGAACACTAGACATTGAAGTAGAAGAAGATGACGTGAAATAGAAGATACATGTTGAAGTACAAGAAGAATACCAGATGTTAAAGTATTACACCAGCCATTGAAGTAGAAGAAGTTGATATACGTTTAAAATTTAAATATCCTAATTTATTAAAATAGGAAATCGTTAATATAATAAAATAAATACCACGAAAATGGAACTATCAAACTAAATAGTCCATAAATTATGAAAAATGGTATTTCAGTAAAGAAAATATTTAAAAGATTGTTAATGTGTATCTAGATACAAGACATTTTCAATAAAGTACTTATCAATAATAGATTTTCTGAAAGGTGTTTTCCCACAAATAAGTGGTTTATATGGTACCACAATTTTTCGTAAAATATCTAACAAGATAAATAATTGCCTCCAGTGTAAGGGCACCACACAAATTGTTGGACTTTTATTATGTAACGCCCCATAATCCATCCTGGAAGGCATTAACTATTTACCAAACATTCAACCATAAGAGCAACTACAAACCACCATCAATAAATGAAATAATACCAAAACATCCATCAATTGAATAAATAAACTAAACCAACTCCAACAAAACGTAGTTGAAACCTTCAATTATATTTGAAAACCCAAATAATATCTCGCAATAGTAACAGAGAAAATAATACTCTTAACATTATCTCATAGTCACAAAAGAAATTTAAACTAGTATAGAGCATTAGCTCTAAACATCTACTTCCGGATCCACTTCATGATCCGCTCCAAAATTCCACTCAGACTACTCACTTATTTCAAGATTCTCCTCAATCTCGAAATCTGAAAAATATTATTCACGTAGGATGAACAAAAAGCCCAGTAGACAAACCCTCTCAAACCCAACAAGGTTTTGAAAATATAAAATAGATAAGTCTCGTTTATCAAAATAATATACATAATTTTGAAGTAAAATAGTGGCAATTTATAAGATCTCAGGTGTACGGTAAACGCAGTAAAAATTCATGAACCAGTAAGATCACAACTCTCAAGCCACATACATCAATATAATCAACATGTATCTCATATACAAAGGTAGGTTTGCTAACATGCATCCACACATTGAAAGTATCCTGACCCACACTCACACACACAATCAAATACAATCTTCGCAAGGACGATATGTTTTCAAGAAGCACGTGTACCAACGCATCGACATTGACGTAACTTCTCAGGAATAGTATACTAACCCTCCGCCTCGATCACCTTGAGCGAATAGTATTTGGCCCTTGCAGGGCACCAAACCCACTACAAGTGTTAAGAAACCTTTAAACCCCTCAGGGTAAAAAAACTCATCTAATCCCTCTATGATACCCGGTTGATTGCAACCCACGTTAATCACACCCACTAATAATTGAGATACGTTCAACAATTCTCCAAGAAAACCAATCACAATAAAAAATCATTGTTTCATATAGCCTTTTCAAAAGGAATAATTCAAGGAAATATACAAGAGATCTTCAAGAAACAATTTATATTGCTCATAACCAAAACTAAGGTTTTACAAATTAAGAACATGCGAACTTTGATATAAAACATGGATAAATTTGGTTATAATTCAAGAACCAGGGTTTTTGATAGCGAAAAGATGAGCCTTGGATAACAATTGTTTATAATCAAGAACCAATTCACATAGTTGCTAATAATCAACAAGAATAGTATATTTAATATATATATAAGGATTGAAGGCATAATAATATTAATCCTAGGCTCAACGTTGAATTTGAGAATGAAACCCTACCTTAATTCCTATAGACTTTGATCCTAAGACGTTCTGGTGTGATTCCCCAATGTTAACCCGTCAAAAGATCTCCTTCTTTCTCTCCCTAACTCTTTAGCTTTCTAGGGTCGAAATAGTTATTAAAATAGCCTAAAACTCATCCATAGTTATTTATTTGACCCAAAATCAGAGAAAAACACTAAAGCTAATCGAGCTAAAACTCAGAGGCACGTTCAAACGACTGGCGTGCGTTCGAACGTAACAACTATTTGACAAACGCATTTGAACGGATGGCGTGCATTCGAACGGAAGCTCGTATCGTCAAGGACACTGTTTGAATGAACCCCTTGCATTCCAACGGTGCAAACTCTCTAGAAAGACTTTAACCAAGCCTTGCGTCTGAACGGTTCTTCATCGTTCCTATGTAGGTGACCACTCGTGCGTTCGAACGATCCTTCACCGTTCTGACATAGGTGGTTTGCTGGCTCAGACTTCTGGTTCAATTTTTACAATCCTCTCAACATATTTAGCTATTTTTCACAATCACCACATGCATAATTTATCCATTTCATACAAACACAATTCATCATAATGTAATATAATCCACATAATTACTTGGGGGTTTACATATTAGTTGGTGTTTCAAAACATTTAACTTGGTGGGCCTACATTGAGCTTTTTTATTTAAGGGAAAATTGAGTGTGGGTACATTTTTTAAGATTTATTTGAGAGAAAGTTCACTGATAAGATTTTTACTCTAAGTTCACTTATACATAAATTTTTTATTATTAGGTAGGTAATTCAATTTACCCTTTTTCTGTATTACTTAATTACTTTTCCTTAAATAATGCATAACTGATTGACAATTTATTTTTTTTCAAATATGTAAAAATTTGATTTGATTTTATCATTTGTTTAAATTTTGAACATTTATTCTTATTTTTTCACTCTCTTTCTCTCCCTATTTTCTTTCATTGTTACTCTCTCTCTTTCCCTCCCCTCTCTCCATTATTCTTTCACTCTCTCTCCCTTATTTTCTCTCTCTCATTTTTTTTCTCTCTCTCTCCCTCTACGTTACTCTCACTCTCTCTCCCCTATTTTTTTTCTCTCTCTCACCCTATTTTATCTCACCGTTACTCTCTCTCTCTCTCTCTCTCTCTCTCTCTCTCTCTCTCTCCCTATTTACTCTCTTTCCTTGATAATTTATTTTCTTGTTAAATATGTAAAGATTTGATTTAATTTATTCATTTGTTTGAATTTTGAACATTTATTCTTAAATCAATTCATAGTATATTCTCCAACTATTGCCTTCAAATGTTGCTATTTCCTTCAAATGTTGCTATTTCCTATATTCTCCAGTTGTGGACTTTCCAATTCGGTTCCAAATCAGTTGAAGGTATTATGATATGGCTTCAAACATGACTTTCTGATTCGATTCCAAACGTTGCTTTCTCCAAAGAGATACACCTAATAGGTACAAGTTGCATTGGCTATTCACTACACACAGTGATTACAAAGAGATGCAACAAATAGATACACCTAATAGATGCACCAAAGTGATACAAGAAAGTGAGACAGGAAAGAGATAAATCAAACATATACGCCAAAATAGAAACACTAAAATGATACTCTTAATTGATGCACAAAATTGATACAAGAAAGTGATACACCAAAGAGATACATCAAACAGATACACCAATAAGGTGTATCATAAAAAATCAAAATTTTATAATTTTAAACAAAAATAATCAAATCAAATATTTACATGGAAAGAAAATAAATTATCAATAGGAGACAGAGAGAGAGAAAATAAGGAGAGGGAGTAACGGTGAAAGAAAATAGGGGAGAGAGAGTGAGAGTAACAGAGAGAGAGGGAGGGAAAAAAAATAAGGGAGAGAGTGAGAGAGTAACAGAGAGAGGGAGGGAGAGAGAAAATAGGGGAGAGAGTGAGAGAGTAGCCGAGAGAGAGGGAGAGAGAGAGAAAAAAATTAGTGAGGGATTGTGATACCAAAAATTGGTTGTTGCAAGATTTACTTTTGCAGAATGGGTTTTTGGTATTTTTCCATATAACTGCACTTATGGCCAACAAGTTTTCATTAGTACCCTTTTACTCAAATAAGTCTATATTTGTGTACCGGCTTCTGTTTTTTCCTTTATTTAAACACAAAAAATTGAGTTTTGGTCTTCCATGAGCCCAAGCCCATTTGTCCTTTTATAACCGTTGCACTTGGCTTACAAAATAACTTACTTCAACTTTTTTTCTAGATCAGATTTTCTTCTAGCAGAACCACCACCAATAGTGTACTCTCCTCCATTTTGCTTTGCTATTAATTTTCTCATTTCTTTGCCAAAAATGCTCCACACATTCTTGGTCAATTCTTTGGTGCTTCTTCCAAAGGACAATCAAATGCGTGTTGGTGGAGGTGACACTATAAAAATCTTGGGAGGCTGCTGTGTCAAGGGCCTATCGAACCGAGTCATTGACTATGAGGGGTGCAAATTAACCTTTGTGGACAAAGCTTCAATTTGATCTATAGTTTGGTGAGATTGTTTCTTTACTCCTATTCCATAAATTGATTTTTGAGGTCAAACCATTTTTGGCATAATTTCTTGGGACTTTGTTTTAAAGAAATTAATATTGTGCAAGTATCATTTGTTCTAACCGAACCTAGACTCGATGATGATACCAAAAATTAATTATGTTCAAGCTTTGGAAACTTGGAATTTTGCCTGGAAATTGTGCTTGAGTACTATTCATAATGCTTTGTCTAATGATTTATTCGATGTGTATACTCATATTAAATATGCTAAATTTTTATGGGATGAGTTGATATCTAAATATGAGTTTGAGGATGAAGGTACTAAGAAATATATGACCATTAATTTCTTTCATCATCAAATGATCGAGGACAAGACCATAACATCACAAATTGATGAGTTTTAAAATATAGTAAATGGATTGGCCAAGGAGGGTGATGTGTTACCCGAGAGATTCAAGATTCAAATGCCTTGTAGAAAAGTTACCCGAGCTTGGAAAGAGTATAAAATCAAATTTTGAAAAAAGAGAAATGCCATGACATTTCAAGAGACTATTAAAATTGAGGAGAAAAATAGACTTTTACAAAAATCTACCCAAACCAAGGAAATGGTGACCAAGATTAATGTAGTAGATGATAGACCAACAAGAACTCCACAATACCCACAAAATAGGAAACATGAAAAAAATCAAATTGGAGACCTCACAATCATAATAATAAAAATAAGCCTCATGTATCTAATCCTCAAATTCAAAAGAAGAAAGGTGAATGTTATGTTTATGGTAAAGTTGGACATTATGCTTCAATGTGTAAATATTGAAAGGGTGGTAACTACTACAACAATAATCCTAAACCAAAGGTAAAAGGGTATCTTGTCTAAAAATAACATATTTGTTGGTAAAAGGGTATCTTGACCATGGTTTTTATGTGCTTAATTTAATTGAAACTATTAATAAAACTGCCTCATCTTCTTGTGCTTATTTGGTTGATTCTCTTGATGTGTGGCATGAAGACTTGGACTTGTGAATTTGGTTACTTGAAGAAAATGAAAGAAAGGGGATTAACTCCAAATGTGTGTGAAACTAATATAGATAAATGTGAGATCTGTGTCTAACTAAGACTACTAATAAACCATGCAAACCTATTTCAAGAGAAAGTGAACCCTTTCAATTAATTCATAGTGACTTGGGTGACTTGAAAAATACTATGACAAGAGGCGACGAGAGATTTTATGTGATATTTATTGATGATCATTCTAGATGCACCAAACTCTATTTATTGAGAACTAAAGATGAAACACTTGAGATGTTCATAAAGTACAAGACCAAGGTTGAAAATTAAAACAACAAAAAGATTAAACGATTAAGAACTGATAGATGTGGCAAATATGAATCTTATCTTTTTAATGATTATTGTGCACAACATGACATAATTCATAAAGTTATTTCTCCTTACTGTCCCGAATCTAATGACATTGTAGAAAGAAAAAATAGAACACTAAAGGAGATGATGAATGCTATGTTAGTAAGTTCGGGGCTACCCACCAACATGTGGGGGTAGGCTATCCTTTCGGCATGTCACATACAAAATAAAGTACCTCATAAGAAAACCTATAAAATAGCTATTTGCAAGCCACAAGATAACACTCATATTGGGGGTATTCATATAATGCCAAACCAGTTTGTGCCACTGGACATTGGGGGAGTGCTCCCTAATATTGTTCCTGTTGGAATGGAAATCCCAAGAATCATTGACAGCGCGTATGTATCGAATACACAATTTTTCTCTTTAAAACCCTACAAGGAGGAATTAGGGTTTACCTTCGAGATCATCCTGGATTGATCTCGTCTTAGCATGAATGCAGAAACTAACAACAAACGTGGAAGACAACTTGACGAACCTCACGGCCTTCTGTCGTATATCCCCCAACGTCAAAATCCGAATACAGTGTGGGCTGCAAGAACCTCTGAACTTATGTTCTATCTCTCAGCCTCTCTAAAAAATGTGAGTAATGAAATGATGCTGATTTAAAAAGCCTAGACGTCTATATATAGGCTACGACAGAAACCTAAGGAGAAATAAGGACCGGGCTTCCAATGGGCCTAGGATTCCTATGTTCAACCCAGAACAAACATCCTATTGCCCATTAATAATAAGTTAGTCCATTAAAAATTTATTATTGATCTCCTGAGCCTTATCTCAGAATTATATTCGAGTTCCTTATAATTATATGCTTAATAATCTCCACACGTTTAAGATTACAGATGTCAATCAATTAAATAAATTACTAACTATTATATTTAATTAATTTCTTTTATTCCTTTAGTCCTTACCACTTAACTTATTTGTCATGTCAGATAATTAAATCCACCTGCAATGTTTGACATGGACAAAACTTATGAACTTTCTCAAGAGGACATCATTATCTCATTTAAATACCAAGACATGATTTCCTTTAATAATTAATTTCCACTATACAAATAATATCGTCTCCCAATTCACCGAGCTTATTGACTCAATATGAATCTCACTCTTTAATTAATTAAAGTGAAGAACATTATATGCACGTGACAATTAAATATCTCGAGATTAAGAGTAAAGCAATCATAATAATCATGAGATATTTATTATCTTATTGAATCAATAAAAAGATAATAACCTCAACATGGTTCTATTCAATATACAAAGTGCACTACCGCAATAATCCGAGACATAAAACAGTCTCCTACAGTCAAGACTTACTATGCCAGAATATTACAATACAATCATACTTATGGTGTGTCCAATTTCATCTAGCATTCTGAACTTATACTCATATTATACAAGGATACAATAATCTGGTCTTCTGTGCATAAGCCAAACTCTATACACTAGATTATCTACAATGTAAAATATAAGACACACATGCATATCATATATTAAATATAATGCAAATATTTTGCCCACATAGATTTTCAATAAAATGGAAAGAACAAACTTCTATTAATTAATAAAACGAGTTCCACTACAAAAAGTAAGTTTTTAGTATACAATTCCATTAGTCCCAAGCAGAACTAGTAGAGAACATCCCATTAGCAGAGGGAAGCCATTTGAACTAGTCTTCCCTTGAGGAGTTAGGATAGAATTTTGAAATTTCAAGGTTTTCCCTTCCTCTCCCCTAAGGCCAATGCCATAAGTTGTTAGCAATAATCTGGCCAACTCTAGCATTAGAAGGCAATCTGGAACTGTTGATGACATTCAGAGCCCCCAAAGGATAAGAGGTCCCCTGGGATGCCAGTTGTCATACCATATGTGTGTGTTGCGCCCATTCCCAATAATGTGAAACATATGTGGCTCAAAAAATCCCTCAACTTAAGAAGATATGTCTATTTCCAAGAGCAACTATGTGAGGGTTTAGCCACCCATAAAATTTTGCCCCCTTAAATTGTAAGAGTGGATCCACTTGCATCATAAATTCTCTTTATCAAGAAACAAGGTCCATAAGTGCTTAAGCATCAGAGCAGATTTATGATCCTTAAGTCTTTTGAACCCTAAACCTCTCTCTTTATTTGGTTTACATACCTCATACCATGCCACATTTGCGCCAGTGTGAGTAAAATCTGTCCCCTTCCAAACGAATCACCTAAGGATTTGCTCGATTCTCTGAAGGACCTATTGAGGGAACTAGGTATGAGAGGCCTAGTAAATTTGTATGCTAGTAAGGAATAAGGTGATCATCTACATCCTCCAAGCATAAGAGAGGCTCTTGTTGGTCCAGGTTTCTGATTTTGGACTCAGTTTTCTCAATCAAAACTACACTATGGGATGACCTATGTCTGGAAGAGATAAGAGGGATTCCAAGATATTTGATGGGCAGAACACCTTGCTCAAATCCAAATATGACATTGATGTTGTCCTTGAGGTTCTAATGAACCCTAGAGATGAAGAGAAGTTTCTTGTGAGAATTAGCTTGCAATCCCAGATATTCACTGGAATAAGTCTAAACCCTCCTTGAGGATAGCTGTAGAGTTAAGGTCACCATAGTAGAAAAGAAACAGATCATCAGCAAAAACAAGTTGGGTGAGATTGCTCTCCTTGCATCTCCAATGAAATTTAAAAGATGGTCTTGT
The DNA here is from genome assembly GCA_951799425.1 of Ilex aquifolium. Lineage (NCBI taxonomy): Eukaryota > Viridiplantae > Streptophyta > Magnoliopsida > Aquifoliales > Aquifoliaceae > Ilex > Ilex aquifolium. Next base: position 32,018,264 of record OX637391.1, read on the forward strand.
AATAATAAGCTTTTGGTTGATAAGGGTGAGTGCCTCAATGACAATGACAAAGAGGTAAGGGGAAAGAGGGTCTCTCTGTCTGAGGCCCCTAGAGCTAGGAAATATTAATCCTACAAGTTCTCCATTAATGTTGATGGAGAATCAAGGAGTTGTTATGCAGACCCTGATCCACTTTCTAACAGCTGTTGGGAAGTTAAAGGCTTCAAGCATGTCCATCAAGTAGCTCCAATCCACTGTGTCAAAAGCTTTCTTGATGTCCACTTTAATTGCACATCTTGATGAACCCTGGTTCTTATGGTAGTCCCTAAGAATCTCCTGAGTGAGTAGGATATTGTCTCTAATTCTCCTTCCAAGAATGAAGGCAGTTTGGTTTTTGGACATGATGTCCTGCAAAACACTTTTGAACCTGTTAGTAATGATTTTAGAGATAACTTTATAAATAACATTGCAGCGTGAGATTGGTCTAAATTCCCCCATTGTAGATGAATTAGGGACTTCGAGAACAAGAGCAATATCAGTGGCATTGAGTTCTCTTAGCAGCTGCCCATTAGAAAAAAACTCCATAACTACAGGTGTCATGTCTTGTCCAACAACAGGTCAAACATTCTTGAAGAAGAGTGCATTAAAACCATCAGGGCCAAGAGCATTGTTATCATTGAAAGAAAAAAACACTTCTTTGATCTCCTTAGGTGACACTTCCTTCCCTATATCCAAGGCTTGTTGCTCAGATAATCTATTATGGATAATATCATTCAACAAACTTCTCCTTGTAATGGATGGAGCTATATCATTGGAACCTCCAAGCAGTTTCTGGTAGTAATCAATAGCTTCTAGTTCGACATCCTAAGGGTGTCTGCCACAAAACCATCTACTATGACAAGAGATAAGATTTTCTTGTTGTTTCTTCTACTGGACATGATATTGAAGAAGTTAGAGTTCTTGTCTCTTTGTTGAAGCAATTGTACCCTTGAATTTTGTTTATAGAAGCTCTCTTCGTCCCTAGAAGTTATTCTATACTCAACAAGAAGAATTTTCTCCCCATGCCTTTACTATGGGTTAAGAGGATCCAATTCCATCCTCCTCTGGGCTTGTTCCAAAAGTTGTTTAGCAGCATTTTCCCTTGTAGTAAGATCACCAACCTCCTTGCTCAGTTGCCTAAAAACAGTTTTTAGTTTTTTGAATTTGCTACACACTTGAAATTGGCAAGTGCCCTCCACCCTTTCTCCCCAAATAGTAACAATAACTTGCTAGAAATCTTTCCTATCAGCAAGGAAATTATAAAATTCAAAAGGGCAATTCCTTCTGGTCCTTTGTGGCCCCATTCTAACCAAGATAGGATAATGGTCAGAAATGCCTGGGGGAGGAAAATCAGCTTGGGATAATTGAAATCTAAGATTCCATACCACGTTAACAACAACCCTATCCAATCTCCTCATTATAAAGTGACATACTTGTCTATTGTTGCACCAATTCAGAAATTGGCCAGTGTACCTGAGGTCTTCAAGTTTTGTGTCATGCAGACATTCTTCAAATTCCTCCATAGCACTTTTCCACCTACCATAGCATCCCATTGATTCATGAGGTCCCCTAATGATGTTGAAATCTCCCGGAACAAACCAGGGTTCAAGAGAGAAGAGGTTAGCATTTTTTCTTAAGTTACTACACATACTTCTTTTGTCAATATCATCATTGGATCCATACACAAAAGACACCCAAAATGTGATGTTTTCCTCCAAGTGTAATACCTTGTAGTGGATGATGTGGTTAGATTCAACAACCTTGTCAAGTCTTAAAAGCACCTGGGTTCTAACCAACCCATATTCTTCTAAAAAAATGACTGTCATTAGTTAGCTATATTATCCCAATCTCTAAAAAAATTCCTCATAATGGAGGCCTTATTAATATGTCTAACTTTTGTTCTACAATACCAAAAGTATCAAATTGTTGACTGGCAATAAGCTTCCTTATTTCATATTGTTTCCAAGGGTCATTTAACCCCCTAATGTTCTAGTATGCTAAATTTAACAGAAAAGAGGGTGAGATTTGGATTTGAGGGAGAACATGGCCACAAGTTCCCCCTTTCCCAGAAGTCTTCTTCTTTAATTTTTTCTTCTTCGAGTTACCTATTAGGTTTTCTTTTTGAGTAAGGGTGGGTGTAACTAGGACAGCGGAGATATCTCTTTTAGGGTTGGCATTGTTAATAGGAATAGAGGAGATATCTACCACAATCTGCCCCCTTCAGTGACAAGGCTTTCAAATCGATGAGGTGAGATAGTGACTGAGTTACTACTAGGGGAGATAGGGGATTTGATTTAGAAGAAACCAGATTAGTAGTCTCAATTTGGGCATTCCGCGGTACAAGTTCTTCTAAGGAGCTGGATGAAGTTTGGTTGGTTTGGGCTCCTACTTTTCTTGCATCCTTTTTGTTGGGAACCACCATCACCTAAGTAACAATGGACTTGCCTTTGTCATTTCTTGCTAGCGGTGGATCTACTTTGCAACCAAAAACTGCGTTGGCCCCCATTGATATTCAACCTTGATCTCCACATTCTCTGTTAGGCCCCTAGAATCCATTTATAAATCAAAAGAGTCTATCAATTGTTCAGCAGCTTGAACCTCCACACAGATGCGAGAAAAACTTATCCTTTTCTTAGAGGTTGTCTAAGAATCTGCATACAAAGGTTTACCCACAACACCAGCAAGATGACTGAGCCTATCTTCATTCCAAAATTGGAGAGGGGTTTTATGAAGCTTAATCCAAATAAGGATAGTGGTGGAGTTTTCCTTTGCCATGTTGATTTCAGGATGCCATTTCTTGAGAATAAGAGCTTTACCAGAGAACAACCATGGCCATACCTCAACAACTTTGTTCATAGAATCCTCATCCATAAACTTGAAGAAAGAAAAACCATTGTCATTTGCAAGCACGTCCAAAAGGCCCAATTTTCCCCACGCCTTCTAAGCTAAAAAATTGATGGTAGAATAAGAGAGCTTTTTCTCAATAAAATAACTCACAAGGCATGTTTGCCATTCCCTACAACCCTCCTTTACAACCTTTGATGGAGGGTGAACAATCATTCGCGAATGATTTTTCTTTGGTTCAAATTTGGAGAGGTTGGAGCTCTATTTGAATTTAAGATTTTGTTCCAAACGGTGGATCTGGTGGGGGGGCTTATGTGGAGTAGGTCCCTCAAGAAAAGGTGGGGGTGAGGGGAAAGTTTGGGGTTGTTTGTCTTTCATGCCATCAGAGGGGATAGATTCCCCAGATCTAGAAGATCTAACATCTCCCTTAGTGGCAACAGTTATTGAGGGCAAAAGGGGTTTAGGGACCACTTTTGGATGATTTTGAGAAGCAGAGATGGTCTCAGATCTGGGTTTCTTTGAGTTGGGATTTTCCTTATCAACCCAACAAAGAGAATGGTTAGGGGTATTAATTCTACCAGCATTAATGGATTTGGGTAGTTCGCTATCCATGAGAGTTAGTATTCAGGAGTTAATGTTTGGGAAAGGCACTGAATGAAAAAAAGAGGTGTAGTTGAGAAATAACAAAGAAGACAGAGGAGAAAACAAAAAAAGGTGATGGAGAACAAGAGGAGGGGCGAATCAGAAGAGCAAAGAAGAGTTTAAGAGGAGAAAAAGCCAAAAATCAGCTATGTTGGGTCTAGTTCACGGAGAGAGAGGCGGAAGAAGAGCATGGTGATCAATTCCAGGTATTGAGTGTTGACTAGAGGAAACTTTTGTTTTTAGATTTTTCAGAATTGGTGTTTTGTTTAATTGTAGGGGATATTAATAGTACCATCAGCTCAAAAGTATTGGTTTTCCACAACTCTCTATTCATTTGCCTATATGGCTCTTTAAACATATTAATACATGAAGCATTTATTTTCTATCACTAAAAACCCAATTAGAAACTCCTAACCGAAACTCATCGATACTTCAGGTAATAAGGGTTCAAGGGTTGAAAATGATTCATATCATATCAAATTTGTGTTGTATCTTAGGAGATCAACACATGCACCAAGGTTGCTAAAATCTCTCTTTAATTATTCCATGAAGTTTGAAATTTCCATTTCATGTATATAATTTAGTTTGAATTTCAGCAATTACCTTAAAATAGCAAGATTCTTGGAACAACTCCCATGATTTAAGGGATTGAGTCTTCACCTCCTGTTTATATCTACAAGCATAGAAGTGAGAAATATATCTATCTATTTATATAAAATAAATATTTTTTTGGGTGAAAGAGCTTGAGAAGTCTTCCCTTCCCAAATGCTTAATTTCTAAAATTTTGAAATATTTAATTAACTCATTCCAATCAAACCATTACATTTGACTTATTTAACTACTCTCTCTATCTTTTGTAACTACTTCCTCTATCTTTTTAAGCTATGTCAAATTTAAATTGTCATTCATTGTTTTTCATTTTTAATAAATATTATTGCTGAATTATTTTTTTCAAGATATCTTGATTCTTCGACATGATTCTGTCCCATTGCAATGTCATCACATTTGCCCAATTCATCGAGTTCAAAAAATTTGTCTACGATGAATTCAATCAACAATGCATCATTTTCGTACTTCCTTATTTCTTCATATCATCCTCGAGTTGTTCTTGTCTCTCCTCCACTTAGTGAAGAAAATTATCCAACCTGGGAAAGGCATGTGAAGATGGCCTTTAACGCAAAAAATATATATATATATTTGAATTTGTTGATGGAACCAACCATAGGTAGATCATGTACAAATACGTTCGAAATACAAGCATGGAAGAGATGCAATAATATGATCCTTTGATGGATTCTCAACTCTATCGACAAAAGTCTTACAACTAGTGTTATTCTCAACGCATGGATACTCCACATGAGGAATGACTTGATCTTGAGCAACAATTTTCTAAAAGCAATAACCTCGAATCTTTTAAGTGAATACATATATTTGCAATTTTCGATAAGAACAACGATCATTTTTTAATCTTTTCCAACACATTTGTACTCTAATTTTCTCCTAGGTAGATCACCTTACTATTAATCAAGGTGGGTGATCTACGACCATAGCTGAAAAAGTATTAGAAAGGATTTGAACCCATATTTATTTATTGCTGCCAAAGCAAGGTACTAAAAGTGGTGGCATTGAGTGTTTTATTTTCTTAAAAGAGACTCTCAGAGATATAGTTCTAGCAATGCATGTAGTCCTTGAGATAGGGAAATCTGGAAGAAGCTATAAAATATGCAGACAAGTTTGTGTTGGTATTGTTGTAATACCCGATCAAGGTATGTATTTCAACATTTTAAATTTTAAAATCAATAAAATAACACATGAAGAGATCATATGGAGAGATTTTAGCTTTTTCCTAATATAGATTGTTGATTATAGTTGTGATTCAATGTGAATATTTATAAGTTAAAATTAGAAACAAGTATAGCCTAGCCCTTTTTTTTTTTGTCAATAAATACAAGAATGTACTTTTCAAGGCTTTAACCTCATGTATGTAGAACAAATGAGGTGTGTGATGTATCACAGGAAAGTTGTGACTTATGTTTCTAGACAGTTGAAGTCCAACGAGCAGAACTACCTATTACATGATTTAGAATTGACAGCTTTGGTGTTTGCACTAAAGATATTGAGACATTATTTGTATAGGGAGACATGTGAGATATATACTGATCATAAGAGATATACACTGATCAGAAGAGTCTCAAGTATTTGGCAGGTGGTGGTGTACGTTGACGACGGTGATTGTGGTGGTGGCAATTGGTGGCGATTGGTGGGTGGTGGTGGTCATGGTGGGCGTCGACGACGGCGATTGTGGTGGTGGCAATTGGTGGGTGGTGGTGGCAGCAGTGATCGTGGTGGTGGTAGTGGGCAGCGGTGATGGTTGTGGTGGTAATGGACTATGGTGGTACTGGGTTGTGGTGATGGACAACAGTGGGTGGCAGTGGCAATGGTTGGCGGCGGCGGTGGCTATAGATATAAAAATGGTATAATGGTGGAGGTTTTTAAATAACCTCCTCATTAAGGGTATTTTTGTCAATAGTTTATTTTATGGACTTTTGATGTTAAAAGTGTTCAAGTTGGACCTAAAGCAAAAAATAGTCCTTGAAAGTGTATCTCTCGCCAAATCTCCCTATTAATGGAGTGGTTTTTTCCTTTTTAGTCTTCTTACCATTGGAGAAAGAGTGAAAAGAGAGATGAGTTGGGCCCTTGTTTTAGGCTAGGCCTTCTAACAATTTCTGTAAGATTGGGCCATTTAAACCAAATTTTTTGGGCCAAATTAAATTATACATAAATATCATTACTATTATTGGTGGCCCTCCTTTTTTTGGAGTCCTAAGTAGCTGCTTAAATGGCCTTCCATCTGGGTTGGCACTGGCTCGAGTTCCCGTCGCTCCCACTTTATGTGATCTAGGTTGTGACTATGGCGGGATGCCAGGTGGAATTGAGCTGACAAAAGGTATACATTCCATGCATTGCACAAATTTTTTGATATTTTTCCATCCACATATTTTTAGGATATGTTTGGTTTGTGGGGTTGAGTGAGATTTGGAAGATGAGATTTGCTAAAATAGTCCAATGGACCTTTAAAATTCTTTGTTTTGTTCGAGATGTAAGGCCCGAGAGTTAGATACTCTCTTGTCCAAAGCCCGAAGACTACAGTAGATTTGAGCAAACATATGTAGGCTTGAGCAAACTCATGGGGAGAGTTGGCAAGGGGGAGGATTGAGCAAACCCGTTGTCGGAGCGAACACATTTCACTATGGTATTAAATTGCATGCGAACCATGGCTAGGAAATTAGGAACAAAACGCTTAGTTTCAGATTTTGCATGCATTAAATATGCCCAAGTACACCTACTAAAAACATCTAGAATGGTTAAAAAGAAATGAGCCTCAACTAAAGAAGGTGTTTTATATCCACCCCACATATCACAATGAAGGAGATCAAAAGGTGCAATAGATGTAATATTGCTGCTAGAAAAAGGGAGGCGATGTTGTTTTCAAGGGGACAAATATGACATAAACATTATTGAAAGGAAATTAACGAGTGTATCTTAGCTAAATTTTTTAAACGACGGCAAAATGGGGGTTTATCTGAGCTGAAAAGCTCTCCCTAGTTTTGAAGAATTCGCATGTAGTTTCATGAACTGAAGAGTTCATCATAGATTTATGAGATGAGGAGCTCAACGTTATGAGTTGAAGAGGTCATCGTTGTTTTATGAGCCGAAGAGTTCATCCTGAGTTTATCAGCTGAAGAGCTCATCTTAGTTTCATGAGTTGAAGAGCTCATCGATGTTTTTATGAGCTGAAGAGCTCATCGTGTGTTTGAGAACTCATCTGGGCTTTATGAGCTAGAGAGCTCATCGATGTTTTCATGAGCTGAAGAGCTCATCGTGAATTTATAAGCTGAAGAGCTCATTGTGAATTTATGAGCTGAAGAGCTCATCCTAGTTTTATGAGTTGAAGAGCTCATCATGAATTTATGAGCTGAAGAGCTCATCTTGGTTTCATGAGCTGAAGGGCTTATCGATGTTTTTGTAAGATGAAAATCTCATCGCGAATTTATGAGTTGAAGACTCACCTTTCGTTAGTAGTAGAATGACAATTGAACTAGAACTTTTTATTGCAATGAAGTTTTTACAAGAGTATAGTTCTTTGCTATTGGAAGAACTTCTTCAAATGTTCAGCATTCCATGAATGAGGCAAAACTCTTCCTTTTTCAGTTTGTAGCTCGTAATTTCCTGATCTGATTATTCTGGATATGATGTACGAACCTTCCCAATTATGCCCTAGCTTCCCATGTGTGTGGTCCTTCCCTACTGGAAGGAGTTTCTTGAGGACTAGATCTCCTACGGTGAAACTCCTATGTCTGACTCTTCTGTTGTAGAATTGAGTTATCTTTCTCTGATAATCAAGGATGCATTGTAAGGCTCTGTCCCTTTTTTCATCTAGGAGGTCAAGATTAACCTGGAGTGATTCATTGTTTAGCTCGGGATCAACAAGCTCTATTCTTGGAGATGAGATGCCTATTTCCATAGGGGCCACTGCTTTAGTTCCATAAGCCAAGGCAAAGGGTGTTTCTTGAGTTTCCGACCTGGATGTGGTTCTGTAAGCCGAGTCTTAAGACTCTGCCTCCGGGGCCATGCCCCCTAGTACAACACACTTAGCAAAAAGTAAGCCTTTATTTCTCAAAAATAATACTTCTTCAAATTCATTACATTCCAAGGCCGAATTACAACATTTCTTTCCATGTCCTCTAACTTGTACGACCCGGAGCCTCCCATTGACATGATTTTGTATGGCCTTTCCTAATTAGGTCCCATTTTTTCATTGGCTGGGTCACGGGTGTTCCCGACTACTTTTCTAAGCACCAAGTCGCCCACTTGGAATCCTCGAGGCTTGAATCTTCTATTGTAGAGTTTAGATACCCCTTCCTAGTACTTGGTTACTCTCAAGTTGACCATCTCCCTTCTTTCCTCCGCAAGGTCCAAGTCCAGGCTAAGTTGGTGATCGTTCGCTCTAGTATCAAAAGCTTGCGTCCTTATAGTGGGGAGGCCTACTTCCAGTGGGATTACCACCTTTATTCCGTATGCAAGGGCGTAAGGTGTTTTGCCCGTTGAGGTCCGCGGAGTTGTCCTGTAAGCCCAAAGGACGTTCAGGAGCTCATCCACCCATTTCCCCTTAGCTTTCTCCAACCTTTTGTTGATTCCGTTGAAGATGGTTTTGTTTGAAGACTCCGCTTGCTCGTTGGCTTATGGGTACGAGGGCGTGGAGTAATAGTTTCGGATTTCAAGATGCTCACAAAAAGATTTGAAGGATCCGTTGTTAAACTGGGTCCCATTATCCTATACAAGTACACGAGGGACTCCAAACCTTGTTACTCTGTTCTTCCATATGAACCTTTTGGTGTTCGCGTCCATGATATGAGTCAACGGCTCTGCCTCGAACCATTTTGTAAAGTAGTCAGTCCCTACTATCAAGAACTTCTTGTCTCCAGGAGCCCTTGGGAGGGGTCCAACTAAGTCGAGTCCCCATTAGGCAAACGGCCAAGGACTGGTTAGTGGGTGCAAGTCTCCTGCTGGTTGCCTGATGGTGGGAGCAAACCTTTGACATTGATCACATTTTCGGACGTAAGCTTGTGCGTTCCTTTGTATCCGCGACCACCAATATCCCTGTGACATGATGCGATGAGTCATTGATCGTCCACTCGAGTGCCCCCCACATATGCCTTCGTGCACTTCATACAGGTGGGGTTCCACTTTGTCTTCTCGGACATAGAGCAAATAGGGTTCGGAGAGCGATTTTCAATACAATTTCTGATCCGGAAAGACCCAGAACCTCGGGGCCCTTAACTTTATCTTCCTGGCTTCCTTGGGACACCCGGGGAGTTTCCCGGAGACAAGGAACTTGAGTAGCAGATCAATCCAGCTAGGGGACTCCTTGATGAGCACAAAATATTGTATATTTGAAGGTCTCATTACATTAATTTTAACTCAACTTTTGCATATAAGTATTTAGTGTTAGCCAATTTTATGAATAATGTTGAATTTTCAATGTTGCAAGTTTTTATAGCTTAAATGATTGATTTTAGGACCTTGCAACTATGATGGATGTGTGGTGAGGGCATGGACACATTACATGAAGATTTGGAGGCTTAAAAGTGAAGAAATCAAGGAGGTATTGGTGTTTGGGAACAAAAGCACCAGCAGCCACACCATCTGGAAACAGAGCCTCGGTATTCCTCCATTTTGATCATGATCCACTTCGAATCTGAAAAAGTTAAAAACATGAAAGTTGTAGATCTGGATGTCTTCTGTATTGTGTAAAAATTTCAGCTCAATCGGACGGTTAGATCAAAAGTTATGCCAATTCTACAAAGACTGGTCCGGAGCAGAAAAATTGTACCGGTACGCGTACCGGTACGCCGAACTCTAGTAGCCAAACCGTACCGGTACGGCGTACCGGTAAGCCGTGCCTGACAGCCCAGAATCGCCTGCAATAATGCACCACTTGCTTGGGGGTCCCACCTACACTTCTCCCACACCTAGCCCGACATTTTATCCCTACAACCATGCCTCCTACACCCTACTTGAAGACTTTGAAGGCTTGGGCATTAATGGGGACGAGAGAGAGAAGGGGTAGCCTGGGGGGAGGCTTGTCCTAGCCTGCAACACCCATCCATTCAGGCCCCTAATGAGGGAGGCCTTTCACACAGCTAGGGGGGACCACCATGCACGAAAATACAAGGCTCTTCACCATATATTCAGCATTCTTTAGCATTTTGCAGTGGGGGCTACCTAAGCTTAGGAGTAGTTTTGGTGAGGAAGATGATGAATAGTATGTTTTTGTATTTTCTTCACCCTTTTCATTGCAGTAAGTTGTAGTTCTCTTGTAATCTTTATTTCTTGCATTGTAATCTCTTTTAATTCTAGTGTAACCAAGTTTAATTCAATGTTCTTGCATTTCCATAATCTTTGCTGGTTTTCAAATGTCTTCTCTGCAACTTTTCCACTTTAGTGTTAAATGAACTTCTCTTTGTAGTTTACCATTTCCTAGCATTAATACAAGTTCTAAGTTTCATTTTCATTTTCATTTCTCCATTATGTCTCTTTACATATTGTATGTCTTTCCTTTTAGCATGAGTAGATAGATTTTTAGTTGGCTAATTCAAGGGAGACCTCCTCTTGGGTTTTCCATTTCGACTCATTTTCTTTCCTCTCTCAGTGTACGATGATTCGGTAGAATAGAAATTTATGGTTTTGCATTTTTCTTCCATCATTTCTTTTGTAGTTTATTGTAAGACTCTTGCAACCTTCATTTATTATCTTTAATGTCATTTACTTCAAGTACATTTCAAGTTTAATGCCACATTTTAGATTGCACCATTGTTGTAGCTAGTTCTTCAATTTCTTGCTTTGAAATGGGTTTTGAATATTTTTCTCCATAGTTCAAGTTTTCTTGCATTGAGTTAAGTTTCATGCTCCATTTCAATTATGTCCATTTACATTATGCAATGTCTTTCCTTTTACCATGAGTAGCTAGAGTTTTATTTAGTTAATCCAAGGGAGATCTCCCCGTGAGGATTCCACTTCAACTCTTCTTTTTTCCTTTACTCGGTGTACGGTGGTTCGGTTTGACTGGGTTGAGAGTGGAAGTGGTTGTGAGTCTTTGATATCCCGTAGGCCTGGTCACGGGTTATGCTTGGATCCTCACCTCCATTTGGTTGTGAGTTCTTGATACACCGTAGGCATTGTCACGGTGTATGCTTGAATTCTCACCTCCATCTCGTCTCTAACTTCCCACGAATCAATCGTTCATCTAAGCACCATTGGAGGAAGGTTTCGAGTTGAGTTGGGATTCTCATTGGAGTGAACCCTTTGGATTATTCAACACTTGTTTTCATTGCATTTTCATTCAAAAACTTCATTCACAAAACTCAAACAAAAGATTTTACACTTTTCCATTTTGTTCACCAAAATCACTTTCACACACTTGAACTTTCCTTCCCTGAGGAGACGACCTTGGAATACTCATTCAAAGTAAAACACGACAAGAAAAAGACTCCTTGCGCTTGGGGAGCACTTTTGTTCATTTCGCACATTCCATTTCATACATTTCATTTCATTCCATCAACCATTTTGTTGCCCTTTCTTTTGGCATCATCCCAAGGGAGAGTGACACTCCCTTAGCACCTAAATCATATACCCATTAAGGGATGTATATTAGAGGTTAGGAAACAACAAGGTTTTTCACCAAGCATTTTTGGCGCCGTTGCCGGGGAAGGTTAAGCGTCGAGTTCGGAGGTGATTTTGGACGGCATGGTAAGTCTCGTGATTTTCATCACGGGCCAAGGTATGTCGTCTCTTTTGTATATATTTTGTTTTAGTTTGTGTTTTATATAATGTCTTATAATTATTATGAAAATGTATCAAATGCCCCATATTATGAAAATGTGTGTGAGATTTGTGATGACTATGGGCTCATCTATTGTGTGTGCCCAATAAATTATCCGGTTCAAGACTTTGCATGCAAATGTTCAAATTCATTTTTGGCCTCCGAAAATTTTTACCCCAACCATTATGATACACCGAGTTATTCGAGTTATGGTTGGGAGAATGAACCTTGTAATTTTTCATCCAATCTCACACCACCAAATGAATTTTCCCAATATCCAATATACGGGAACTCAACCGAAGAAGAATTAGAAAATATTTTGTGCGATTTTATGCAATACCAAATGGAATTCAATGCCCAAATAACCCAACAACTTGATACATTGACTAATGCTATTATTCCTATGCTTGAAGAACAACACCTTGAGCATAGTCAATGTATTGAGGTTGATCATCCCAATGAAATGCCTATTGATGTTGAATCTACCCACCACTCTTGTTTGTGAAAAATTTAATGAAGTTATTATCGCACAAAAGGCTAATGAGCCCAAGGTCATTTTTCCATATATGAGTGGTGTTGAGATTCACATTTCTTAACTTGGGAAAGGCATTGAAAAGGAGTTAAGTGTAAAAACTTTTAAGGAGAAATTGTATACTCCATTGTTGGGATTGCATAAACTTGCCTACACTTCTATTTGGTTGAGATTTTTGACTTCTTATTCTTTGTATTGTTGGATAGATGGGTTAGTAAGGGCATTTATACACAAAAAAATGTTAAAACCAAAAAAATCAGTGGGCGCAAGCTCATATCCGAATTGAAGCCGGATTGACATGAGCCCTCTTTGTTTTACTTTCATGTACATAGTAGTTAGATTTCTTTTATTGTTATATCTTTACTTTTATTTTGTTGTAGTGTAGAAGTTGTTTACATCTCCCTAATTTGGATTCATTTCATTTTGAGCATCATCGTAGAAAATCTCATTCAATATCATGTGCGAGTTTAAGTTGGGGGGTGTAAACAAACTTTTTTGTTTTCTCTTTAATGTGTATACTAAAGAAAAAGAAAAGAAAAAAAAAAAGAAGAAGAGGGAGTATCTCATTTCCCATGTTACTTTCATTTTTCTCATTGCATGATTCCTTGTGCATTGAGGACAATGCATGGTTCAAGTTGGAGGGTGAGGTGCATCATTTACATTTTCCACCACTTTTTGTATAGAATAATGGAAAATGTGAAAATTTTGAAAAATTTTGGTTCCAATATTGAACTATATTCCCCTATCTTAATGGTTATGGGATTTGTGATTACTTGATCTTCATTTTGAACTTTGAATACATGAACACATTATAGAAGTTTATCCTATTGCTAAGAATATCACATACTTGTTTGCTTTTGAACTCAACCATAAGTGCACCATGAACTTGTAATTTTGGCAATTTACGGATTGAGTTCACATTTGAGTGCTTGACATGAATAGTGGAGATGAGTAAGAACCCATGTGAGCTTTAATGTCAATCCTTGTTTGGAGGGAACTTACATTTACTCAAGGAACAATTTTTCAAATTCCAAATTTGTTCAATAATCTCATTATGCTTGTTTTGGTTAGGTGCTTTTGGGTAGTTGATTGACTTTGTCTTGAAATGTACAATGCTCCCCTATGCTTATCTAGAGATGATCTTAGGCCATTTTTGAATGCTTTGAGTCTTTGCCTTTTTCTTGTGAAAAGTTTATCCCTAGTGCCGTGATTGAGCCTTATTGTAAATTCATTTCCATGCCACACATGTAACCAAGCCAATGAAAATGATAAATATCTACCTTACCTTGGTTGTTCCTAGTGCTAAGTATGAGTGATGATAAAAGAGAAGGAAGTATGGTGTGAAAAATCAAACAAAAGGGATGAAGGATGTTGAAACTCAAAAGAGTTGACTATCAAAAGAATGAAAATCCAAGAAAAGGAGAAAAAGGGAGTGAAAAGGAGAAAAGAATCAAAGAAAAAAGGAAAATGTTAAGAAAAAGAAAGAAAAGAAACAAAGAGTGTGGTGATGGTGTTAGCCTAGAAATCGCATAAAAAGGGAGATCTTTTTGAAATAAAGGTCATTCACTCGGAACAACCCTCTTTGTTATCCTATATCCTTCATTTCATTTGCCTCAATATCACCCCAAGGCCTCATTACAACCCGTGAAAGTCCTAAATGATCTAGAGAAGCATGAGGATGCATACTTTTAAAAGAACAAGAGAAGTTGATTTTGCTATCTAATGCCCTAGCATTCCTTTCATGAGATTATGCCAAGGTTTTTTCATTTTTATGCATGAACTTCATTTTTTGGATTATATGTGAGCTTATTTCGTTTTGAGCACAAGATTCCATCTCACATATACACATGGAGAGCATGCCAAGATAACTAGAGTGTGATTCATTGTGAGAGACACCCTTGGTGAGTTTGCATCGAAACTTAATTTGGATAGCCAAAGTGAATGTGAATTCCATTGTGTAAATGTTTAAATTACATGTTCATTTCACACACACACGAGTTTGAAAATGAATGTGTATGTGGATACTCTAGAATAGCATTTAAGGCTATGATGTGCCTCATGTGTGATTAGTTCGGGTGTGTTGAGCAAGCTATTTTGACATCCCAGTGCTAATTAAGATAAGAGAATATGCTTTAATATTGGATACTAAGAAAAAAAGTTTATAGGTACCTTCACTGAAAACCTTCACGAGACAAAACTCGTCCACTAGGGATCACCTAGGGGTTTAAAGGCTTGTTGCATGTGCTAAATGCAATTGCGGAATTAGTATATGTTTTATTTTGTTTGCATGTTTTTTTTTACATTTTGTTTGCTAGGGACTAGCAAAACTTAAGTTGGGGGGTGTGATGAGCACAAAATATTGTATATTTGAAGGTCTCATTACATTAATTTTAACTCAACTTTTGCATATAAGTACTTAGTGTTAGCCAATTTTATGAATAATGTTGAATTTTCAATGTTGCAAGTTTTTATAGCTTAAATGATTGATTTTAGGACCTTGCAACTATGATGGATGTGTGGTGAGGGCATGGACACATTACATGAAGATTTGGAGGCTTAAAAGTGAAGAAATCAAGGAGCTATTGGTGTTTGGGAACAAAAGCACCAGCAGCCACACCATCTGGAAACAGAGCCTCGGTATTCCTCCATTTTGACCATGATCCGCTTCGAATCTGAAAAAGTTAAAAACATAAAAGTTGTAGATCTGGATGTCTTCTGTATTGTGTAAAAATTTCAGCTCAATCGGACGGTTAGATCAAAAGTTATGCCAATTCTACAAAGACTGGTCCGGAGCAGAAAAATCGTACCGGTACGCGTACCGGTACACCGAACTCTAGTAGCCAAACCGTACCGGTACGGCGTACCGATACGCCATGCCTGACAGCCCAGAATCGCCTGCAATCATGCTCCACTTGCTTGGGAGTTCCACCTACACTTCTCCCACACCTAGCCCGACATTTTATCCTTAGAACCATGCCTCCTACACCCTACTTGAAGACTTTGAAGGCTTGGGCATTAATGGGGACGAGAGAGAGAAGGGGTAGTCTGGGGGGAGGCTTGTCCTAGCCTGCAACACCCATCCATTCAGCCCCTTAATGAGGGAGGCCTTTCACACAGCTAGGGGGGACCACCATGCACGAAAATACAAGGCTCTTCACCATATATTCAGCATTCTTTAGCATTTTGCAGTGGGGGCTACCTAAGCTTAGGAGTAGTTTTGGTGAGGAAGATGATGAATAGTATGTTTTTGCATTTTCTTCACCCTTTTCATTGCAGTAAGTTGTAGTTCTCTTGTAATTTTTATTTATTGCATTGTAATCTCTTTTAATTCTAGTGTAACCAAGTTTAATTCAATGTTCTTGCATTTCCATAATCTTTGCTGGTTTTCAAATGTCTTCTCTGCAACTTTTCCACTTTAGTGTTAAATGAACTTCTCTTTGTAGTTTACCATTTCCTAGCATTAATACAAGTTCTAAGTTTCGTTTTCATCTCATTTTCATTTTCATTTTCATTTCTCCATTATGTCTCTTTACATATTGTATGTCTTTCCTTTTAGCATGAGTAGCTAGATTTTTAGTTGGCTAATTCAAGGGAGACCTTCTCTTGGGTTTTCCATTTCGACTCATTTTCTTCCCTCTCTCGGTGTACGATGATTCGGTAGAATAGAAATTTATGGTTTTGCATTTTTCTTCCATCATTTCTTTTGTAGTTTATTGTAAGACTCTTGCAACCTTCATTTATTATCTTTAATGTCATTTACTTCAAGTACATTTCAAGTTTAATGCTACATTTTAGATTGCACCATTGTTGTAGCTAGTTCTTCAATTTCTTGCTTTGAAATGAGTTTTGAATATTTTTCTCCATAGTTCAAGTTTTCTTGCATTGAGTTAAGTTTCATGCTCCATTTCAATTATGTCCATTTACATTATGCAATGTCTTTCCTTTTACCATGAGTAGCTAGAGTTTTAGTTGGTTAATCCAAGGGAGATCTCCTCGTGAGGATTCCACTTCAACTCTTTTTTTTTCCTCCACTCGGTGTACGGTGGTTCGGTTTGACTGGGTTGAGAGTGGACGTGGTTGTGAGTCTTTGATATCCCGTAGGCCTGGTCACGGGTTATGCTTGGATCCTCACCTCCATTTGGTTGTGAGTTCTTGATACACCGTAGGCATTGTCACGGTGTATGCTTGAATTCTCACCTCCATCTCGTCCCTAACTGTAACACCCCAAAACACCCTGGACGGCATTACATTCTAAAACATTCACATCATGAGAGCACTAGAATAATCCATCAATAAATAAGACTTCATAAAGTCATCCATAAAATTTACAGCATTATCCTAAAAGAATAGACCCATTTTGGCCTTTACATTCCAAAAATCACATAATGTAGCGCAGCGGAAATAACAAAAGAAAACTAGACTTTACAAGGTTCAAAATGAATATCCTAGTCTAGTACAAAAAGGAAAGGAGGTCGCTCTATGCGTCCACCTCGGGGTCCACGTTCCCTTCTACGGGAGCTTCCCAATGTCCCGGCTCGTCAGTTCCAAGCTCCTCCTCTAGACAAAGACCTGAAATATGTTGTTTGTAGGGGGTGAGCACGAAGCTCTGTAGCAACATTCCTCCCAAACTCGAACAAGGTTTATCAAAGCATATAAAATGGTCGGTCTCATTTCACAAATAGCATATATAATCTTTGAAGTAAAACAGGGACATTTTAAAATGGATCTCAAGTTTAAGGAACAACAGTAATTGAATGAATAAGTGAAACCACTATACAGTTAGCAAACCATTTCCAAATATAATCCAGTCCACCATACACAGTTTCCAACAATTCTTTCGGTAGGTGGCATACTTTAGGGTAACCTCCACCTCCGTTTAGATCGTCTTTGATTCTCAAGCATCCTTACAAGGAACCTCTTGAGAATGGGTGAGCATCCTTACCAGGAACCTCTCACAAATCATTACAAGGCTTCCCAAGCATCCTTATAAGGAACCTCTTGGGAAGGGGTGAGCATCCTTATAAGGAACCTCTCACAATTCATTACATGGCTTCCCAAGCATCCTTATAAGGAACCTCTTGGGAAGGGGTGAGCATCCTTATAAGGAACCTCTCACAATTCATTACATGGCTTCCCAAGCATCCTTATAAGGAACCTCTTGGGAAGGGGTGAACATCCTTATAAGGAACCTCTCACAATTCATTACATGGCTTCCCAAGCATCCTTATAAGGAACCTCTTGGGAAGGGGTGAGCATCCTTATAAGGAACCTCTCACAAATCATTACATGTGTATCTCAAACAACCCAGCCAAGAAAAATACATGAGATCGCAAAAACATTATTTTACTCCCCAACACAAAGCACTAAAGTTTCGAAATCAATAAGAAAGAAGGCATTTAGGAAGGAAATACATCACTCTCCCAAAGACTAGGGTTTTAAAACGAGAAAAGAGATTTCGTGGTTATTAAACCCTAACAACATGTAATCTTTGCAAAAAGCCTAAGAGATGATGATTCCATAGCATATATATACCATTGATAGCAAAAACATACATATATAAATACCCTAGTCTCAATGTAAGTGAGTGGGAGAAAACCCCTACCTTGATGTTCTTGAAAACTCTAGGGTTTGATCCTTGAATCACCCTTTAACCTTGTGTTTTTCCCCTTTTATCTTGAGTTTCTCTCTTCCTTTCTTTCTCTCCTAGGGTTCTAAAGTGTTTAGTGTGAGAGTGGAGATGAAGAATGGGGCAAATGAGGCTAAAAAGGGTGTTTTAAAACACCAAAATCCTGATTTTTACTGTTCGGCGGGCGTCAGATAAATCGTACCGGTACGCGGTACCGGTACGGTTAAGCTACTGGAGTAGTCGTACCGGTACACGGTACCGGTACGGTATGGTACCGGTACGCGGTACCGGTACACTTCGGCTATTTCGACTTCCAGGGCAGTTTTGACCCATTTAGAGGTCGAATTGGAAAATTTTCATGAGATACACTTTTGTAGCCCTAGATGTCTACTATCTACTGTAAAAATTTCAGATCAATTGGACATAAGGATAAAAAGTTATGACCAAAATACTAGAAGGTGTCCCAACTCCTTTTTACCCAAATTTTCTCTAACTGTGTTTTCACTCCGGAATACTTCCTAACTTCCAATACACCTCATATTACCTCTCCCAAGGTTGTTCGACCTTCCGGATTCAATGGACACCTTATTTTGACCTAAAAATATTTAGAAATTCGTCTAGTCACCCTTTCCAAGTTTAAACGTCTTGGAAACTCCAACTTCCCAATCCATATTTATCTCTAGCATTTCTCCTACTATTACAATCTATATAATTTATTCCTACATCATTTAACATATCCACATTTTTAAAACAATTATTTACTATATATCTATATTCATATATATAAAAGAATATGCGGGGTGTTACACTAACTTCCCACGAATCAATCGTTCATCTAAGCACCATTGGAGGAAGGTTTCGAGTTGAGTTGAGATTCTCATTGGAGTGAACCATTTGGATTAGCCAACACTTGTTTTCATTGCATTTTCATTCAAAAACTTCACTCACAAAACTCAAACAAAAGATTTTACACTTTTCCATTTTGTTCACCAAAATCACTTTCACACACTTGAACTTTCCTTCCCTGAGGAGACGACCTTGGAATACTCATTCCAAGTAAAACACGACAAGCAAAAGACTCCTTGCGCTTGGGGAGCACTTTTGTTCATTTCGCACATTCCATTTCATACATTTCATTTCATTCCATCAACCATTTTGTTGCCCTTTCTTTTGACATCATCCCAAGGGAGAGTGACACTCCCTTAACACCTAAATCATATACACATTAAGGGATGGATATTAGAGGTTAGGAAACAACAAGGTTTTTCACCAAGCACTCCTCCCCCTCATGGATGGCTGCCACTCCGGGGACTTTCTTTATACTAGAGTTGGGAACCAATTCAACAGTAATCCTCTGTGTCATGTCAAAGTCTAACGTCGAGGCCAGACATGGCAAGGCATCGACATGGGCGTTCTTATCACGAGGAATTTTCTTGATTTCTACCTTCTTGAACTTGTGGAGCAAGGTCACAGCTTCGTGGTGATAGACTTTCATTCTCGGATCCCTTGCTTCGAATTCCCCATTAATCTGGTTGACCACCAGTAAGGAATCGCAATGGACTGTTAACTCTGTGGCCCCTTCTGCGTTGGCCAGTTTGAGTCCAGAGATAAGAGCTTCATATTTCGCCTCATTGTTGGATGCCTTGAAGCCTAGTCATATGGCTTGCTTCGTGCCTAGTCCCTCCGGGGAGACTAACAGTACCCCGATTCTGGAACCCTTGCTGTTAAAAGATCCGTCCACGTCGAGACTCCAGGAATGCGCTTGGCTGTCCGCAGAGGGCTCTATCTCGGGGGGAGATGGCTCCCCCTTGGCAAATTCAGCTATGAAGTCCGCTAGCACCTGACCCTTTATCACCGTGTGAGGTTTATAGTGAATATCATGTTCCCCTAACTCCACCGCCCATTTTGTTATCCTCCCGGAGAGGTCAACCTTCCTTAGGATCGCCTTCAAAGGTTGATCCATCAAGACGGTGATTGGGTGCGCCTGAAAGTAATGCCTCAACTTCCTCGTGACCGTGACTAACGCCAATGCAAGCTTTTCTAAAGGCATATACCTTGTCTCTGCATCCAACTGAGCTTTGCTCACATAGTACACCGGATTTTGTTCGTGTCCGTGCTCATGGATCAATACGCCGCTAACGACGAACTTTGAAACGGCCAAGTAGAGGAACAACATATCCCCCATTTTTGGGACAAACAGGGTCAGGAGGACTTTGAGGTACTCCTTGATCCCTCTGAGTGCCTCCTCGCATTCTTCATTCCAATTGTCCTTCTCGGACCTCTTGATTGTCCTAAAGAAAGGCTTGCACTTGTTTGACGACTGAGATATAAAATGACTCAGGGCAGCTAACATTCCTGTGAGTCTTTGGACGTCTCGGATAGTCTGGGGGCTACGTACATCCATGATAGCTTGTATCTGCTCTGGATTGGCCTCGACTCCGCACTGACTTAGTAAGTATCCCAAGACCTTTCCAGAGCCAACTCCGAAGGCACACTTAGCCACATTCAGTTTCAATCCATACTCCTGGAGAATGAAGAAGGCATCTTCTAAGTCCGCGACATGGTTATCCCGTCTCTTGCTCTTGACCAGCATGTCATCAATGTACAGCTCCATGGTATTCCCGAGTTGCCGCTTGAACATCCGGTTCATGAGCCTTTGGTATGTAGTGTCTGCATTCTTCAGACCAAACGACATGATTTTATAGCAATATACCCCCCTTGGAGTGATGAAGACAGTCTTCTCCTGGTCAGGTGGATGGAGGGGGATCTGGTGGTAACATGTCCTGGCATCCATGAAGCTCATGCGTTCATGTCCTGCCGTGGCGTTGACCAATTGGTCAACTTTAGGGAGGGGAAAATTATCTTTGGGATAAGCCTTGTTCAAGTCTGTGAAGTCTATGCAGACACGCCACTTCCCAGTCTTTTTCCTTACGCATATAGTGTTTGACAACCATTATAGAAACTAAACCTCCCAGACAACATCAGCCTCTAGGAGCCTCTCTACCTCCTCATTCACCGCCTGGGCATGATGCGGAGCCGTATGCCACCGTTTTTATTTTATGGGCTTATGAGTGGGATCAACATGAAGCCTGTGAGTTATAACATTGGGACTTATGCCTTTCATCTCTGTGGCGTCCCATGCAAACACATCCACATTCTTTCTTAAAAAGTCTGCCATCTCCTTCTGCTCGGCTAGGGACATGGTAGAGCCAACCAGGAAGTATCTCTCCTCGTCCCTCTCCGTCAGAAGCACCTTCCGGAGGTCCTCCACAGAGCGATCAGCTGGGTCAATCCGCAGCTCATCGACCCCCAGCCGTCTGGACTGTAGTTGTTATTTGTTCAATACTTCCTCCGGGGCATGCTCATTCTCCTTGGAGGCGACCCCGACTTTTACGGCGGCATAGAAGCAACTTTTTGCAGATGCATGGTCTCCACAAATCTCCATTATCCCCTTCGGAGTAGGGAACTTCAAATTTTGATAGTAGGTGGAGTGCACTGCTCCAAGCGAGTGCAACCAAGTCTGCCCCATGATTATGTTGTATAGTGAGTCAGAGTCGATCACCACGAACTCCGTGTCGATCGTGATAGGTCCCATGGTGATCGGCAGAGTGATCCTCCCTAAAGGTAGGGCAAACGATCCATTGAACTCGACGAGGTGTGTCCTGACACTTGTAAGATCCTTGGACCCAAGGCTCATTTGTTTCAATACATCGAGGTACATCACCTCCTAGGAGCTTCCCGAGTCCACCAGGACCCTCTTGACATCAAATCCTCCAATCCTCAGAGTAATGATCAAGACATCCTCGTGGGGGAGGAACACGCCTGCCAGGTCAGTGTTTGAGAAAGTGATCTCCCCTTGATCCGTCTGGGGCCACTTACTTGGCTAGCCCCTATCCTTCTCTTCCACCTTCCTGGTGAAGGCTACCCTCTTAAGGTCAGACCTAAGAGTGTTGGTAGTCAGCCGCTCCAGGGGGTAGACGTGGATGACATCAATGACGTTACTGCGGATAGTGACCTGGTCCTCAACGGTGTGTGCCTCCCTCGACAAATCCTCTTCAATGTATTCCTTGAGGTATCCCTCCTACACCAACTTCTACAGGAAGTATTTGTAAACTCGGCAATCTTCGGTGAGGTGCCCCACATCCTTGTGGTATGAAAACCTCGCATTCTGGTTCCTGCTGCTGGACGAATTACCCTGCATCTTGGGTGGCCACTTAAAGAAGGGCTCGTTCTTGATTTTATGCAGCAACTTGTAGATGGGCTCTTTGAATACGGTATGAGTCCCTTTGAAAGAGTTCCCTAATGTCAGGATCAAACCTTTCCTAGGTGGGTCTACCTCATTGTCCTTCCCTTTTTTCTTTGGGGCCAAGTTCTTTCCTTTACTCCCCATCAGCTCATTTTCTATCATGGAGTACTTGTTGATTTTGGCCATCAACTCGCCCATGTCCACTGGTGCCTTCTTCGTCAATGAACTGTAAAGGTCTGTGTCTCTAGAGAGGTCAAGTCTAAAAGAGGCTGCAGCCATGACCTCGGAGCATCCTTCCACCTCGTTCACCTCCTCCCAATAGCAGGTGGCGTACTGGCAGAATGTTTCACCTTCTTTCCGCTGAAGGGTCAGCAACGAGCCAACATCCTTGGGGCGCTTGTTCCCCGTGATGAACCATGCGGAGAATTGTGTGGTCAACTCCCTCTAAGACCCTATGTTATTTGGCGGAAGGGTCTCGAACCACTTCATGGTCTTATCGCTCAGGCTCATTGAGAACACCCGGCACAACAGCCTGTGATCCGAGTGGTAGAGGGACATCATTTGTTTGTACTGTCGGAGGTGGGCCTTCGGGTCAAAACGTCCATCATAAACCTTGAATCTTGGCACCACAAACTTCTTTGGTACCTCCATTTCCATGTTGTTTTTGGTGAATAGTGACGGGATAACTTCGTCATCTGTGTCGTCATCGGGAGTGGACTTGTCCATCCTCATAGGGTGTGTTTGGATAATCAGCAAGGATAGGAATGGATTGAATTTTTTGTATCCTAACCCATGCACCCAAACCCATTTAGGCACTTAATTAGATGGGTTATGTATACCATCCAACCCGAACCATTGTTTGGCAAGAAACAATTGAATGAGATGGACTCCACTTGACTTTTGTAGATATTTACCATTGTACCCATTGATACCCATTGATGAACCAGACCTGTATAGAATTTTTTTTTTTTTTTTTGGAAAAAGAAAAATTTTATTGATATAACCCAAAATTACAAGAAGCAAAGTAATCAAGGCTTTACATAAAACAGATAAGCCACAATTGGCTTTAATCCTTCAAAAATAAAAATTCAATAAAATTCTTCATCATGTATCAAAATTGCCTAGCAACACCTGCATCACAATGCATCAATCTCCAATCCAGAGCTCCAATCATCTCCCAGCACCAGCAAATCAGCACCATAGCTCACAACACCATATCTCAGTAGCTTATAAATGAAATATAGCAAAGCAGCACAGAAGGATCTTGATCAATCGAAACCAGTTGAGCAGACGAATGATCTAGATTAGATGAAGAAACTCTGACGTTCGATACTTCCTGACCAGTCGAAGATATTCAAACTATCGAAGGAAAATGAGTTATTGAGGGAATTTGAGTAATCGAGAGAACCTCGATAATCGAAGGATTCTGAGCAAATGTAGAAGGATTAGAAGGCATCACAAGGTTTTCCGAAAGACCAGAATGAATCACAGTTGATGAAAGATCATTTCTAAACCCTAAACCCATATAAGAGGTTTTTGAAGATTTCGAAACATTCTTGAATAATGAGGCAAAATTGCGAGTAATATCCGGTGGTTTTGGTGGAATTGAACGAAGAGATTGATCAGAAGTCAAGATCAATCCTCTGGAAACAACCAGATTCACAAAAAAACCAGTAATCTAAAGGAATCAAAGAAATCCAAGGAAAAATTCTAGAGAGAAATCAGAGCTTCTCTCTCTTCAACAAACCCACTGGCTCTTGAGAGCAAGACTACTACCAGACCTGTATAGTAGTCGCCACCACCACTGCCACAATAGAACACCCAACGCCGCCACCATAACAGAACAGAAACACTACCACCATAACAGAACAGAACACCCACCACCACAGCAGAACACCCACCAAACCCATCCCAGCAGAAACCCTAGGCTTAGGCTTCGTCATCTTCTTAAAGCGAGAGAGAGGAGACAGACAGAGAGTGAAAGCCAGAGGTCTGGACTTTTCGTTGCCTTTACAAAGCGAGATAGAGAGAGCTCAAGAGAGGAAGGTGGGCAAATATGTCATTACCCTTCATAACCCGTCGGTTGGGATTGAAACCCAGTGTGGAGGTGGGTTAATTTTAACCCATGTAGCAGGGTTAAAAAGCACTGCAACATCCGGGTCAAGGATAGACCCGAGATTTATATCCTACCTCAATTTTGACTTCCAAACAAAGGTTTTGTGGGACCCATTGCCTTATTACCCTATCCTTACGGAGTTAATCCACCTTAATCCACTACCCAAACACACCCATAGAGTTTAACTTGGTCCTGAGGTCTCCCCCAGCCTCATAGTGTCTCCTTTCCTCATCTCGGCGTCGGACATCATGCCCCCCAGCTCCTCTGTGCTTCACGGAGAGGGTTGACCCCTCCTCGGACTCCTCCACGCCCCCTCGCCCAGACAGTCTCCGATGGAGGTCATTCCAAACCAAAGGTATGGTCTTCTTGGTTGGGACCTCCGGGTCCTGTCCATCGGCCCTCTAGCGTTTCGGAGCCTTGGAGCCCCCTGCTCCCCCACTCAGGCGATTCCTTAAGTCACCAGCTCCTACCTCCCTGATGGAGGGCTCCTTAGACGCCCGTAAACTTCGAGATCCTTCGCCGAAAAAAGTAAACTCGTCGAGTATGTTAAGGATGTTTACGTTATTTTCCTCTATATGTCGCAATCGGTCCCCCAACCGTTCTCCGATAAGATTTACGAGTTGACGGGCTAAGGGACCGTCTTTATCACCCCCAGACGAAGCTCAGTTTGGTGGGTTCTTTACCTCGAATGGATCGAAAGCTCTTTGTTGATGCTTTCGACTTGATCCTTCGTTCTTGATACGGAAGGAACCAGTACATCCATGTTCCTTTGCTGAGGACCCTTTTCTTTCAAACGAGTGTTCACCATGGTCACTGTCTTAAGAAAACTTGGTCGTTTCCCACAGACTGTGCAAAACTGTGCGCGGTGATTTTTGCACAATAAATAAATGGACAGATTTTTTCCTTGGTGAACACGAGGATTTACCTGGAAATTCGATGATCCCGAGGCAAACGGAAGTGAGAAATGATATAAGGAGTGGTAATGAATTAATTTTCCAGCAGTTCGCGCGATTTCGGCGTGTCGAGACGAACTCTGCCACTCAAAAAAGAATGTTAGAAGGGTGCCGGAGTATTTTTTGGCGTGACCCCTCCAACGATCAAGTCATTATGTGAGAGAGGGGTGAGAATTCACTGTTCTATTGCTTGAGTGAGAGTTGCGTACATTTTCCTTGCATTTGTGCTATTTATACCTCCATGGAGGTAATCATTGTGGATAGGTGGGTCCCTCGGAGGGAAAGCCCATCATTGGTCCTTTTAGAGTGCAGCATGCGTAGCACAGTCCTAGAGCAAAGTGTCTTCCTTATCACACGAAAGGAGTCTTTGCATTTAATGCTCGGGCCCCCGAGCATTTAATGCGCTTCTCCCGGGGTCCGCCGAGCCATAAATGTGTCTCATCAATTGGGCGGTCGTTTAATGCTTCCTTGTAATAGCTACACAATAGTAGCGGAATTTTTGTCCATTAGCCCCTATTTCTGTGCTCTGTGCCTCGTGTATCATTGTCATTGATCATGGGTCTGTCATCTCTGTCATTCTGACTGCTTTGGGAAGACAAGTCAATGATTATTGATCAATTAACTCCAAGTAACGATAACCGTCAATCTGCCACCCATGCCTCGGGGTCTTGGAGCCGAGATGACGTGTCTGGAAATGGACCTCGGGGACGTTAGTCATGCCAAGGACACGTGTCACTCGCAGATGGCCGAGGGACCTTTAGTGTCAAGGACACGTGTCACTCGTGGATGGAGCCGAGGAATCTTTAGTGTCGAGGACACGTGTCCCGATCTAAGCAATCCGGGGGAGATGGATGTCGAGGACATGTATCAATCCATGGGGCTCCCACGTTTCACATGCCGAGAACGTGTGTCATCTTCCTGTTAATTCTCGAAAGTGTCCCATCACCGGTGATGCCGGAAGCTATGAAGGGAGGAGTGGTCAATGATACGGAAAGTTGTGAAGAGAGGAAGACAGAGAACCCAAGTATTTGGCAGAGAGAAGAGAATTTGGTACGATATCACTTTAAGAATTTAGGTAAGGAATTTGGGTGAAGAATGAGCTCTTCCTTGGTTTGGTATAGGTTCAGGTATAAGGTTGGAGATGATTTTTGAGTCATTTTTACTTAAATTTAAATTTGAGTCGAAGTTAAGGTAAGGATTAAAGATGATCTTAGCATTCGAAAATTGGGTTTAAATATTAAATTAAAATAAAAAATAATAAAATAAGAAAGAAGCACCCCCACTTGAAAACAACTGTCGTGTAGATATATCACCATCAAGGTATACTTAATTAATGTACTTTAGGGTACATATATTTAAGGACTAATTACAGTTATGAATTCAAATTAGGGGTGGCACTCCAACCATGCTATGTAAGTTCTAGATTGGTGTTATATTCAGTAATATTCGTGTTGCATTTGATTTGAGTCCATCTATATAACTCGTGAAGACAAGATTTTAAAATTTAGAATTCACTTCTATCCTAATAAAATCTATTAATCTCCCATATACAAAAATTTATTTGATTCACATCCTAACAAAACCAAGTCCAACACTATTTAGTCCTTCGACAATTCGTACATTACTACACAAACTAAAAGATAGATATTTTCTATATATAGTATCATTTAAACTATTTGTATCGTATTAAAATGAAGTTATTTGAGTTTGATCCTATGTCAATCCATTTATTACTCGTTTTTACAAATTGTGTCATTTTTATCGAAAATTTACATCCTCGAGTGACATAATTTTAACCTTTTTAACCCAATAATCAACTTTTTATATGGACTATCAATTATGCAATTTTAATTACGAACCACATAGAAACCCTAATCCATTGGACATGGACAGATTGCAATCGGCCTACTTGCAAATCATGGAGCCCTTGGCCGGATTTCATTGCATAAAGAAAAAGAAAAAGTTGGATCCGATAAGGACCGTGATTGCACGAAATGTGATTAGAGGGAGATTAATAAGTGATTAAAGAGAATCATCTCGAATCTTATCATGTACTTAGGGAGACTATAAAACGGGATTTAGAATAAACTGTGAAAAACAGATGACGGGATTTTGTGGATGATATGTTCTACAGGTGGGCAGCCAACAAGTGGGATTAATATTATATTGTTTTTTACATGTGGCTTGCAAGGTCACTGTTTATTGAGCCTTGAGCGTTCTGGATTGATATTGGGTAAGCAGTTACATTTGTGTGATGAAGTTATCTTTGTTAAAGAAAAAAAAGATCGAAATCCCACATCACCGGAACATGAGTGTTTCGGCTGGTTGATCTCCATCTACTTTTTCAAATGTTAGACCTTGTTCGAGATGGTATGTGAGTTTGAGTATGTTGGTCTTCTGAACTCTTCCGTGAAGTTCTATTGAGCGTTTTGCATTGATGTTGGGTCACATTTATATTTGTTAATCAATAAAAAGGTCACATTTTCTTCTCCATTTTCCTGTTCGAATAGGGAATACTAATAGCAGCATGATGAAGTAGTGGTTTTCCTTCTACTCTCATTTCATTTGTCACTTGCTCATTGCAGCTACTTACTTTTTTGTTAAAATTTTTCAAGCTTTCACGGCCAAACAATTTGACTTATGAGTTAAAGACCACCATTCCATTGGAAGAGGGTTCACCCCTACAATAGATTAACAGTGTGTCGGGTTATTTTGGATTTGTTTCATCTTAGACATATTGTGTCAAAATTTTTATAAATTATACCCGAGTCATTAATAATTGTATGTATTTAGGTTTATATCGTGATAAATCATGTATGGTTATATGTAGTAAATTTCGTGTTGAGAGAGTTCCCAGTCCGTCAAGGTTAACCAAAAAAAAAAGTGTCCAATCTGGCAATTAGATAGGAGAAAAAATAACCCAAAAGAGCTCTGGAAACCTATCTAAGAAATTCTAACTTGTGTTCTTTCTATATCACATGATATGCAAATTAGGGTGTCTATTTATTGACACTCACACGATACAGATTTGACATGATACGAGATTGAAAATAACACGATCAATTCGCACAAATAATAAATGTCCGAAACATGAGTAGGTTTTTTTCCCATAATTGAGGATAAGGACTCATGAACCTCGGCAATATCCTTTTGTGGTCCTAAAAAAGTCATGAATCAATGAAACGAGAGAGAAAAAAAAAAAAAGACGATCCAATGACATAATGGGCAGATCATAGCAGTGACCAAGTACGGAAACTGGGCAGATCATAGCAGTGACCAAGTACGGAAACTAAGGTATATAAGATCACCACAGAGCAGTGGAAGCTTCTAGTTGACAATACAAAGTCAACCAATGGAATCTAGAAATTGTAATTTTTAAAAAATCAGCGATTTAAGGTTAATTGGCTATCGATGCAAACTGAAAATGACACAATTTATTATCACTTTAATAAATGAATCAGATTATTGTCAAATACGAGTAATTTCATTATGACATTGCAAAACTATTTAATTGACATTAAATGAAGAGAACGCCTAAATTTGTTCCTCCTTTTCTTACTTAGTAGTGGATTTGATTGAACAAAGATGTGGGGTATCCAAGTACAACATAATTAATAAATAAGTCAAACTGGTATCGAAATATATGAAACAAGAAGTTGAATGGGTACGGAGAGTGTTGATTAGTACAATACAATACAACACGACTTAATTGTCCCGTAAGTAAATAAAAACTTCTAAAATTTGTTGGAGCTCTCGGTGCGGTTTTATTCCCATTGGCTTATTCCAACTTGTTATTGGTGGACAATTTGAAATACCATTTGCCCGAGAGGGAAGGAGGGATGTTGTGCATGTCGTATATTTCACTCCCTTTAGCACTCAGTCTGACGAAAAACCTTGGCATTCTAATTACTGATGATGCACAAATCGGTCTTCGTGCAAGATCAACAGTCAAGAATGTGTACGGGTGTGATTAATCAGCAATTAATAAGCAATCAATGACAATCAATGGCAAAGCAGTAAATAATAGATCAATACAACGATTTATAGTGGTTCGGTCCGGTTGACCTACGTCCACTCTCGGGAACGGCAACGGTGGCTTGGTGTTCTTTATTGATGAATAATGGTACTCCGGAGAGTTACAACGCATTGAGGGAGAGAGACTTGGTGTAGAGAAACAAAGCTCTCGGTGGAGAGAGGTGTAGTGTGTGTAGAGAGCTCAAGGTGTAGAGGTCTCAAGGAGGAGATGAACATGCCCCTTCATGTGGAGAGGGGTTTACATTATATAGGTTTACCAAGGCGGTGAGGCGGTGACGTGAGGAAGAGATATTCCACTCTTTTTGTAAGTACAATTATGGTAGGAATAGATCTCCGTGTCTCGATGTTTTCTCCCTCGTGCCCCTATTCCTTCGGAGGAGGACTCCCAGATGGATTGGGCTTGATCCTCGTCTTGAGCTCGGACTTGTCTTGAGTTGGTGTGACTTGGACTTGGACTTGGATTGAAGTATCAAGGTGAAGAGGAGCAACGAGGGGAGGAGAGGACCAAGGAGGGAGGCCATGGGCGGCGCCCACTTGGAGACCAACATGGGCGGCGCCCCTCTTGGGTACCCTTGGGCGACGCCCACTTGGGTACCTTGGGCGGCGCCCACCCCCTTGGGATCCTTGAGATGCCTCTTGGTTCCCTTGGTGCCTTGGAGCTTTGGGTGTTGACCTCTTTAGTTCCTTTTGGATTTTCTCTCGATGGGTTGACCCAACTCTGATTGGGCTCTTCTTTGGGCTTTCTCGGTTTATTTTTATTGGGCTTGATCCAGTTAATTTCGGGCTCATCAATTACAATATTTATAAGCCTTTACTATTAAAGCGGAGGACATGGCCGATAGGCCCGAATCGAAGGTCGTGGGTAATGCATTTTTGAAAATGAAAACTAAAAGTTTTATATCAATATGTACAAACACCGAGTTTTTAAGCCTTTAAGACATGTGCTTGCATCATATGAGTTGTGTGGTCACAATTATAACTTTTTATATTATTAATGATAAGAACACTCTTCTTTCAATTACTCTATCTATTCTTATTCCTTATCTCCTATATCTTCTGTCTGACTATTCTTATCTCACCTCTCTTCCTTCAATTCCCTTTTTTATTTTATTTTATAATTTTGGTGCATAAAATGAATATGTAATTAGGTCACTCCACATATTTTTCAGGGAGTATTACTCCTCAGCACCTATGTTGGGGCTAAAACTAATGTCTCACTACATGCTTTAGGCGCTGAAGAGTATGTTTAACCCTACCGAGTTGCCATAACTGTGGAGAATCAAACTTAAGCATTGAGTTAGGGAATTCAAATTCTTACTCACTAGACCAACAACTCGGTAATCTTCAATTCTTTTGTCTCTACTCTCTCTTTCATTCTACTATTTCTCTCTCAGTCTTCCTTCTCTCTTCTATCTCTTATTTGGATTCCCCCCTCTCTCACCTATCTCTTCTATACCGCTATTTATCTCTCCCCATCTCTCGTTTCTATATCTTATTTAAAATTTTGTCCCTCCCTCATATCTATTTTATCTAAATCTTTTTCTTTTCTCTCACTTCCATCAATTACTCTCATTTAATTCCTTTTCTTCCTTTTTATTCTATCTATGTTATCTCTCTTCTCCACTACTGTCTTATTCTTCTCTTGCCCTTTTATTCTCTCTTTTATCTCTCTTCTCCACCATACATCACTGAGAGGTTGTGT
Organism: Ilex aquifolium; assembly: GCA_951799425.1. NCBI lineage: Eukaryota > Viridiplantae > Streptophyta > Magnoliopsida > Aquifoliales > Aquifoliaceae > Ilex > Ilex aquifolium. Next base: position 32,049,361 of record OX637391.1, read on the forward strand.
CAATCATTGTATTCAAGAAAACCATTAGTTATTGTTGCAAATCTGAAGGATTCAAGGTGCTGATGGTGTTGTGCGACTCATGTTAGGAACATTTGTTGATGCCGAAAACTGCACACCGAGCTCTGGGGGAAATGGTTGAGTTGAATTACTCGTTGATCGTCTTGGGTGAGTCCTTACAAGAGAAGGCGAGGATTGGAGGGGCTATGGTGGTTAACCCTCCGATGATAAATTCAAACAGGAATTATTGATAGTAATTGTATATAGCTGAGAGTGAAGAATTACATGGATGATCCCTAGCTTATCCCTTTTATAGGCTAGCAAATTTGACCATTAGAGGGTTCTTATCCTCTATTTGAATAAAGGCGGCATCAAAATCGGAGCTGATATGGACTCCCTATGGCATAGGAATCTCAATTGGTTTTGAATTAGTCAAATTGTGTTGAACTAGGACTCTGTTGAGCTGCCCAACTCTTGTTTCTTTTACCATCATTAGTTGCCCCTCAATTCAAACCCATATGAATTGCACTTGCCACAGATTTATTGCACTTGTTCGTTAGTACCTAGGGAAATGGGAATGTGAATCGTGCATGCGTAAATGACAACAAGACCGTTGTGGGGCCAATACTTAAACCCTTTTTCCCTATTACTTTCCAGCACGTCTTCTAGAGCAGCAAGAAATTTGGTATGCCCCTCTTTCTTCATCATTATCTTCTTTAGTCTTTTTGTTTCCCCAAACTCTTCATCAGGGAGCATAGGTTAGAGTCACACGTTCCAACTCCATTTTTATCACTTCTGTTTCCTTCGGTGGAGGAATTCCGACCTCGATCATCTTGGGTTCATTGTAGATAGATCTACTCAAGTCCAGCTAGAATCGGTGCTTGACTCTTGCCTTTCTCTACTTACCCATAACCATAATTTCTTACCTCTGCCGAATTTATACATCAATCATCGTTTTTCCCCATTATGGTGATAGATTTTGAGCACACGCCTTCGAAGAATACCTTGGTGCTAGTGTCCTAGGTCGATGCAACCAGTGAGGACTCCAACTCCATATTGGAGATTGGCTCTCCATCCCTCAAGGTTGTTCGAGCCAAACTCTATTGAATTTTCCTTGACGAGGATGCCCTTAATGAAATTAGGGCTTTATACCAAATTCTCGATTCGGTCGGCCTTAGGGTCCCTTCTTTTGACGAAACTGCTAACTCTTTCAGTCTTAATGAGGTCTACTTTTATGAATCTATCTTCGAGGCTGGACTTCGCTTTCCAATGCCCAAGTATATTAGACAGACCCTTCATTTCTTGAATCTTGCTCTTGCTCAATTAATCCCAAATAGCTAGGGGTTTTTGGTTGGTATTGGTGTCATTTGGGCTTAGGGCAAGAGCTAAACAATTAGCAAAATTACCTTTAGCTTAGGGCAAGAGCTAAGGTGGTTTTACCTTTCAAAGCGAGAAGGAACAGGCATTTTAACGAGCTATTCTTCAAACGAGAAAGAGTGGAAAGACAAGTTTTTCTTTATCTCTGGGACTGGATGAAAATTTACCCCATTAGAGGCCCTTTCCAACAGACCCCTTTTAGTTCCTCGTCTATAGGAAACTCCTATCCCTTCTCTTTGTAAGTAGATTTTCTTCAATTTCATCCGTTTTGGAGCTTTATTGAATTTTTCATCTTTCATTTTTTTGAAATGCAAGTAAATCAAATCCATTGCCCCCCGAGCTAAAGATATAGGTCAAGAAGGCTCTTGACTATCCTACCAAGGATATTTCCAATCTCTGGAGTGATCAAACCCTCTTTGAGTGTTAGTTAGGCCTTTTTCCCATTACCTCTAATCCTCCAGCTCCAACAACCTCCTCTTCCAAACGTATAACTTTATCATTGCAATTCTTATTCTACCCTATGCACATCTAGAGCTCATTTTTAGCCTTTCGTTTACTCCATCCATGGTTCCCAAGCCACTTGACAAGAAAATGCTTCAAGAGATTTCAATTATGAGGTCCTCTAATGCCAACTCACCTCAGCGTAAGAGGCCAAGGGTGAATCCGATTTGGGATAAAGGAACATCCCCGAGCTCTACCTCTCTACCAGTGACTCCTTCTTTTAAGGAAGGGGCCAACCTAGTGGTTGTTTATCAGGTGTATAATCCCCTTTCGAAGGGTCCCTTGGTGGAGACACCTCTTGGCCCTCCAAAAGACAAGGGCAAAGGTAAAGTTATATTTTTTGAGGCGGTTGAGGACAAGACAAAGCTAAAGCCTTCATCTTGTGAATCCTTCGTCTGTTGCATCATCAATGTGGGACAATGTGGAGAAGGCCATGGCCAAGCTTCACGATTTTGTTCATGTAGAGGAGATGGAGGCTATTTTCAACCTTGGGCTAGCCAGGGTGACCAAGAATCTGGTTCTAATTCTTGGGAAGGTGAGGCTCCCATTTGTATTTCTTATGCTGACCTCATTTATCTTCTACTTCATTCTAACCTTCCTCCTTTATTTCCCAGCTTTCCATCCTTATAAGCAACCATTCCTATATTGCCGTAGACGAGAAGAAGGCCTATGAGAAGTAGTTTGAGGCCATCCATTCTTCATTAGAGATGAGGAATGTCGAGCTAATAGCGGCTTATGAAAAAATTCTGAGTCTAATAAAGGATGCTGAGAAGACACTAAGCCACCTCTCTGATGTAGAAAAGGAAAGGGATAAAGTTTTGAGGGACAAAAATGAATTACTAATAAAGCTGACCAATTCAACAACAGAGGCCACTGAGCTTTCTGAGAGGAATGAGGAACTTGAGGAGGAGAAAAAGACCCCCTCTCAAAAGATTATTGATTTCCCCATAGTGCTGGACAAGAAGGAGCTAGAAATTAAGTCTGTTGGGGAGACTACTATGAAGAAATATCAAGACTACAAGGACTTCAAATAAAAGGTCCTTGAATATTACCTGGATGACTTTGATGAATTTAGGAAATGCACCCCGAAGGAGTACCCCCACCTAGACTTCTCCAAATTTGCTCTTGGCGATGATTTGGCAACTATTGCTAGTGGTGAAAAAAAAAGAAGGAGGATGGTGAGAAGGTGAGCAATAAGCCCCTTGAGGATAAGGAAAAAAAATTGTTGTGCAAGGAACTGAGCTGGCTATGAAGCCTATGTGAATACTGTCGAGGAATAGAAATCTAATCAAGTGGTCGTAGATGTCACTGAAGGCATTGATCCAGATAAGGAGACCCACTAGGGTTGTAAGCCTTTTTTGTCTTGTCACTTTGATATTCATTCATTCTTTGAGAAACAGTGTCCAATTTTTTAATGAACAATTTTTCCTATGAATTTTCAATGTTTTGATATTGTGTTTCCTTCTCCGGGAGTGGTTTTGGCTTGCCTCGAAATTTTCAGTGAACTAGGCTAACACTTGGGGCTTCTATTAGTCTATTGGACTCAATCCAAGTTAGGCTAATTGTATTATGCTTCCGTTGAGTCTCCTGGACTCAATTTGAGCTAAGTGAAAGGCTAATGAGCTCATCATTATATAGGAGCTTAATGCATATGAGCTCTTTCCTTAATGATGGTGAAAAGATGTGTATGCAACGGTTACATTCTAGCAGCGCAATCATGCCATCATTGAGTATGGTTGGCACCCAAACTTGTTTGTCATTTCATTCCCATGATGCCATTAAACTTGGGCTTTAAGTGCATTTAGTGCACGCCCGTTACTACAACTTTAAAATTGATCACCTAAGTGCAAGTTATCACAAAGTAATATAATACTCGGAAATCCAAAGTCGAACCATAGAAAATTGTGTAAACTTGAAATACAAAGAAAAACTAAAAGAAAATTGCTTTGAAAATTTCTTGTAGAGATTTTGAAATCAAGAAATAATAAATTTAGTTTTCACTGGAAAGTTGAGTCAGATCAACATTAGGATTAGAATCCACTACAAAAGCAACTAAGTCAACGCCTATTTGCCCTAGATCTACTAGCCTAGATGCTTGAATCTATTCCACTGCAAACAACTGAGTATACTACTGCAGGATCTTATGTTGCTTCTGTTGTTATTGCTCTCGCCTGTCATTATGCCACCGCAGCTGGGACTGGAACTGCTTCCGCATCTGGCACTTTGCTCCTCTAGCAGATGAAATATTTCACGACCTTCTTCCAGTTTTCTTGGAATCTCGCATCGTACAATGCGCTGGGTTTTTGGTATATGAACAACTGCCTCTCCATTAGGTGCAAGGCTCTATCTTGAGTGGTATGGGGATTCTTCTGACTATAGTATCGACAGAGGCTACTGGACTGTAGCTTCAATGGTAGGAGGTTTTAGGAATGAAGGTTGCTGATGATGCAAAAATTGGTTTGCACACCACAGTCAAGTGAACAGTATGAAATGCAGTAAGTAAGGAGAGGGAGAAGGAAGACAAGGTTTATAGTGGTTCGGTCAACAAGACCTACGTCCACTTTCAATGGCTGAGTTCGCCGGGAATTTTATTAACTCCGGTGTGTTGAGAGAGTAGAGAATTACAAGAGGTAAGAGAGATGAGCTTGATTTTTGTGAGATGCCCCCCAAGTGATGGGGAAGCTTACAATTTATAGTCGTCTGTGTAGTAATTGAATGGGTAGTTTGACGGTCATAACAGATTGTAGCAACTTAACAGCTTTTAACAGCTTGGCGACCCCTCCTCTCCTTGGCGACCTCTCCTCTCCTCAACCGGCAGGGGAGTGCTCTCCAAAGGTCTTGGCCAAGTGATGAGGGAATGTTGACTTCTCCCAAGCGGCCCGGATGCTCCCTTAGTGGAGTAGCTCCCTAATGAGGTTGACCGGTCTGGACCACTTTGGGCCTGCTTGGTCTTCTAGAGCTTGGGCTCTTAAATAGTTTTGGGCTTTCCACCCGAATTGGATTATTTGGGCCTGACCCATCATTTTCCCCCCAATGCCCCTGTGTCCAAGGAAACTTGGAAAAGAGGGCATTAGTTTACATCTTGAGTTTTTGGTGGTGGAGACTTCCTTTGCTAGATGACTCTTCCCTTGCACGATGCATTTTTGCTTTTGGGCAGTTTTGGCAAGGTCTCCAACCCAAGTGGGCGTGCAGCAGAGGCGGAGCAGCCCCTTGGGCGTGCAACCGAGGCGGAGCAGCCCCTTGAGCGTGCAACAGAGGCGGAGCTGATTTGGGCGAGCAGGCGCTGAGAGGCGCGGTCCTGGGCCCCAACCTGGGCGTGCAGCCTGCTAAGGCGCTGAGGGTGTTGATCTGGGCGAGCAGCACTGTTCTGGGCGAGTTTTTTTGTTTTTTTGTTTCGAAAAAACTTCGGAAGGCCAAAACAGTTGTTTCTGAGCCTTTTTTGGACTTTTTATAGCATCAGTCACTGTCATAGGCAGTGAGTTTTGAAGGGCTCGCGAAGAGCTTCGATTTGATATATTATATGTCCCGTTTGGAGTAACGGAGCAAAAATTACGATTAAAATACCGAGCAGGGAGCTAGTCGCACGGTTTGGGCGAGCAGACAGTGTCCTGGGTGAGCAGGGAGTGTCTTGGGCGACCAGGTTGCTGATTTTTTATTTTTTTTTAAAACTTCGGGAGGTCAAAACAGCTGTTTTTGGGCCTTTTTTGGACTTTTAACAGCATCAATCACTGCCTATGGCAGTGAGTTTTGTGGGACTCGCCAAGAGCTTCGATTTGATATATTATGAACCCCATTTGGAGTAACGGGGCAAAAGTTACGGTCAAAATTTCGAGCAGGCGCGCCGGGCGCACGGTTTTGGGGCTGCCTTGGGTGAGCCTGGGACTTCCTTGGGCGAGTTTAGTTCTGGAGTCAAAAGGCAGATTACGCTGAACACTTTTGGTGGTGATGATCCGAACCCTCCGAGTGAATTTTTTGAAACTCCTTTTGATTGACAATTTTCTCCCTTTCAGTAGACTCCTCTTACCTGTGAGACTCCATTAGCTATATAAACTCCTTCTTTCACTCCCTTTTTGGTATTCTTGAAGGGCACTAGATAATGAAGGTGACTTGGGCGAGCACTTTGCTCATGGTGGAAGTGATTTGGACGAGCTCAACTGGCGCGAGGCCTTGGGCGAGCCTGGGCTGCCTTGGGTGCGAAGTTGGGTGCCTGAGAGCACTTGGAGGGCTGGGCGCCCGAGGAGGAGGGCTAGGCGCCTGAGGAGGAGACCTGGGCGCCTAAGAGTGTCTGGACGCCAGGCCTGGGCGCCTGGGATGGTCTGGGCACCTGAGGAGGAGGTCTGGGCGCCTGAGGAGGAGACCTGGGCGCCTGGTGTGATGGCCTAGGTGCCTGGGATGGTCTGGGCGACCAGGTCGACTAGGCAGCTTGGTACGTTGATCTGAGCGGCCAGGCAGCTGGTTTGGGCGGCCAGACAGCTGGGTACGCTGATCTAATGTAGTCCCTTGGGTTGCAGGTGACCTAAGTTTCAAGATCCTGCCTAGAGATGACAAAAATAATGTTATTCCAAACATTAAAATATCTAACATGTTTACCTGGAGAGAGAGGCAGGCTGCTTGCGTGAGAACAAAGACAGAGCCTGAGGATTGCTCGTGAGAGAGCTACACCTTTTGAGACCGAGCTTTTGGGGACCCATGAGAGAGTCCCTAAGTTAGAGGTTTAGGCTGTCTGCTTGAGAGCAGTGCAGAGGCTAAACTTTTGGCATCCCACGAGAGAGCCTGCTCAGTTGGAGATATAGGCTGCCTGCTTGAGAATAGTGCAGAGATAGACCAAGCTTTTTTGGCGACCCTCGAGAGAGCTGCTAAGCTGGAGATAGGCTGCCTGTTTGAGAACAGTGCAGAGATAGGCCAAGCTTTTTTGGCGACCCGCGAGAGAGCCGCTAAGCTGGAGATAGGCTGCCTGTTTGAGAACAGTGCAGAGATAGGCCAAGCTTTTTTGGCGACCCGCGAGAGAGCCACTAAGCTGGAGATAGGCTGCCTGTTTGAGAACAGTGCAGAGACAGGTCAAGTTTTTGGCGATCCACGAGATGATTCACCTCGCCTGGACCTGTTGATTTCCTCAGCATTCATATATTTTTGAGCTTTTGCCAATAGTTCTGGCATGCTCTTTGGTGGGCGCTTCATCACTGAGAAAAGGAAGCTTGATGACCGGAGGCCTCCCAAGAAGGTGGTCATGCTGACCTTTTCATCGGGCTCCTCGACCTGAAGGACCTCCTCGTTAAAACGAGTGAGGTAACTTCTTAAGCTCTCATCTCGGTCCTGCTTTGTGCTGAGCAGGTGGGTGGCAGGCTTCTGGTGGCGGCGTCGTCCAATAAAGTGTGATACGAAGGACCTGCTCAGTTCAGCAAATGAGCCAATGGAGGCTGGAGAGAGCTTGGCGAACCATTGTCGAGCAGATCCCTTCAAGGTGGTTGGGAACGCTCTACACATGATTTCGTCGGGGATGTTTGTGCAGTTGCATCAAGGTCTTAAAAGTTTCGAGGTGGTCAAGTGGATCCTTTGTACCGTCAAAGGTCTCGACGGATGGCATCTTGAATTTCTGAGGAAGTGGGTAATTCGCCACGTCAGTTTTGAAAGGTGTGTCGGTTCGACTTACAAGGTAGTCCACTGTCTCGGGTCCCCGTGCCTTCATGGCGTTGAAGACGTCACCCAATTGATTTTGCACCTCCTTAATTTTTTCGTCCCAGTGATTGGGATGAGGTCCTCTGGAATTATCACGAAAATGGCTCCCATGCCTCATGCTTTGGTTTTCACCCTCTTCCTCTTGGAAGTGAGGGTCTCCACCATGGGGAGCAGGAGCAGGGGCTGGAAGAGGAGGTCCCTCATGGTGGGCTCCCCTTGGCTGGGCGCTCGGAGGGGGAGCTTCTTGATGACCAGGGAGTAGAGCTCCCCTAGCTTGAGGTCCGGGCTGTGCTCCTCCTTGTTGCCCGAGCATCAACTGCAGAATCTGTTGGTTCTGGGCTATAAGTTGTTGCATGGTGTCCAGCATCTGCTGCGCATTTGGGACCGGATTAGCGGGTGGAGGAGGAGTAACCTCCTCTTCTCGCACAGGATTGTCTTCAGGGGGATTCATGGATTTGAAAGAGAAGATTTTTTAGAAGTGAGAATTTTGTTGTTCCCACAGACGGCGCCAAACTGATGATGCAAAAATTGGTTTGCACACCACAGGCAAGTGAACCATATGAAATGCAGTAAGTAAGGAGAGGGAGAAGGAAGACAAGGTTTATAGTAGTTCGGTCAACAAGACCTACGTCCACTTTCAATGGCTGAGTTCGCCGGGAATTTTATTAACTCCGGTGTGTTGAGAGAGTAGAGAATTACAAGAGGTAAGAGAGATGAGCTTGATTTTTGTGAGATGCCCCCCAAGTGATGGGAAAGCTTACAATTTATAGTCGTCTGTGTAGTAATTGAATGGGTAGTTTGACGGTCATAACGGATTGTAGCAACTTAATAACTTTTAACAGCTTGGCGACCTCTCCTCTCCTTGACGACCTCTCCTCTCCTCAACCGGCAGGGGAGTGCTCTCCAAAGGTCTTGGCCAAGTGATGAGGGAATGTTGACTTCTCCCAAGCAGCCCGGATGCTCCCTTAGTGGAGTAGCTCCCTAATGAGGTTGACCGGTCTGGACCACTTTGGGCCTGCTTGGTCTTCTAGAACTTGGGCTCTTAAATAGTTTTGGGCTTTCCACCCGAATTGGATTATTTGGGCCTGGCCCATCAGTTGCTATAGGCTATTGTAGGATCAAATTTTAGCAAAAGAAAGAAGGGTTTGAAGTGCAAGAAGGCCTAACTATAAGTACTTCCCTGATATCTAACAAAAAGTAAAATTTGGTTTTATTCTTTTTGCTCTAAGTATACACCTTGAAAGTCAGTAATTACAGACAAAGACATATATGCTTTTTAAAATAATAATTGAAAATACTAAAGCATCAGGGATACCCTTTCAAATCTATACGACAATTATTAATGATCCAATTTTCGAACTCAATTGAGAATCAGCTGAGGAGTGATCTCAATTAGAATATTTAACTGTGTAATATAGAAAACATCCAAAAGTATAATTGATAAATCTTTCTAACAGATAAATCCTAATTTTATTACAAATAATAAATCAACTATTTTATGAAAATTCTATTAATTAACTCAAGCATGGAATAACCAATTATTTGACTCACGATGAATTCCACGTACGTGGCATAACGAATCAAGAAATTATATAGAACAAAAACTTTAATAAAAGACAAGAATAAAATTAAAAGAATAAATCATGCATTAAAAAAAATTGGGTAAAAAATAATACCGTGTTTTATTAAAAGTATCTCCCCTAATCTTACTTGGGCTAATAGCAAGCCATAAGAAAAATACACCAAAAACTAGAAAAAAAAAATTGGGAAAAGGATAATCTCTTAATAGATAAGAGCTTTTATTTATACTGAAGCCTAGGTATAGGTAGGAGATCAAGGGTTGGCTTGAGAGAAATTCCTTTCCAAAAAGAAGTATTTTTAAGCCAAATCTCGTGCATCAAATCTTGGAGGCGCGGGTACCATATATTCTCAGACTTCGAGCTCAATTTTTGCATAATTAGAGGCCGATTCACGAAATTTTTATGGAATACAATTTTTAGCTCTTGAAGTCTTCTTTCTACTGCCACAAAAATCAAGTCAATCAGATATTGGGATAATAAGTTGTGACAAAAATACTGAAGAAATATCAAAACCTTTAGAATACTTTAATCAATCAAATTACTTACAAAATAAATCAAACACCTAGAAAATCAAGGAATCTAACACATTTAATCACAAATAATATGTAATTAACCAATCATTAAATATAATAAAACGATTTATAGAAGCGAACAGTCACTTAAGAGTTTCTATTTAAATACTTGCATTACAACTTTTCATGCACCTTCTCTTGTGTCTTTATTTGCTATCTGCAATTCTATTTCCTTTATGTTCTTCATTAACATAGATTCCATTTTACGGTCACTCATATCACACTTTTTACAAGATGAGGCCTTTGCAGTTTAGAGGATTATAACTAGGCTGCCCTCATGGTGTCCAATGACATGTCTATGGTTGAATTGACAGTTGTAAAGGAATGTTATGGCTTCCATACTGGGGTTTATTTTCACGTCCTCGGTTTGAACTCTCCATGCAACACTTACTCGAGCTGGAGAGTCTACTTCTTTGACTTTTCCTTTGAAGTCAGTCTTAGGTTCTCTCTACCAGCATTTACTAGGGCCATTCTCTAATTCTTCAATTTATGCCCCTCTAAGATCTTAATGCAGGGATGGTGTATTTTAGTAGGGATTCTAGTATTCTAGCGTCTTCACGAGCTAGGAACTTCTCCTACTATAGCTGAGTTTCTCAATCTTTTTCATCTAGCTCTTGCTTCTCCTATTTTTTATTACTTTGTCAAGAGTACTAGGGCGCCCAAGTTGATTTTTGACCTCCTTACTCCTAGAGTTAGCTAGGAGAGAAGATTTTTCTTCGTCTCCGAGAACACTTGGGAGTTTGAGGGAGAAGCAGTAGAGGCTCTTCATATCCCCCAACTTTGGGACTTTCCCACCAACATGGGTGAATTAAAGTGCCTGACAATCTTGCTTTTATTTTGTTACTCACATGTTATTTTTTGTCATTTTTTGTAGCGAACAGACCTAGATTAGGTCCGTATGAACTGATGACAATAGCTGGTGTTGTTGATGGTGGCCCCAGGTTTTTTATGAACTTGGTTATTATTGAGAGACTTGCTACCTTCCGGCTTGGTCCCGCTCCCCCTATGAAAGTGGTCCCTTCAGGTGAGTAGCCTTTATTATTACTAATTCCTTTGCACCAATCATATTCTCATTCTTTGTGGTTGTAAGCTCTTTAGGGGTAGCTTTTGGTGATAATAGAGAACTGGTGATGAGGGAGCCAGCTGACCAAAAGCGAGCCAAGGGCGAAAGCTCTTCTCGGTTGAGAAAAGGCTTAGAGAGTCGACAATGTTATTTGGTCCTCCTAATATGGTTGGGCCTTAAACTAACTCTAGGGCTAAATTAGAAAATTGGACAAGGCAGATCTGCCCTTGCTTCTTCTTCTTCTTCTTTTGTTTAGCAAAAGGTATAAATGGAACCTACTTTTAATGAAATAGAAGTCGTTACGTCAAACCTTTTGCAATCTCACAATCCTATTTCCCCCCTTGTAGAAGTAATTTGTGAGGCGCCCCTCTTTCCTTTTTGTTGAACTTTATACTGAAGTTCTTGAGCATTCCTGAGTCTAATAGGGCCATAAATTGTGAGCTCTAGGAGAAGCACAAAGTAACTTCTGGGCTTGAGAGCCTATGAATCGTGCAAATCTAAAGAGCTCGGAGAAGGGATAAAGAGCTCCTTAGGCTTGGGAGTTCTTCCTCTATGCTTTGGATAAAAAATTCTTGAAATAAGAATTTGGGGACTTATAAAGCAACCAAATATTTTTAATAATGATAATAGTTGTGAATGATATTTTTTATTAGAGAGTCACGTCATAAATGGCTTTATTGAAACTAACTACATGGAAAGCTATTATCTACTCTAACTAGAAAGCTAGAGACAATTGGTAGAATTTCTTCAAGTGATCAGCGTTCCACGGATGTGGCAGCTCAACTCCTTACAAGTTTTCCAAGTGGTAGGTCCCTAGACTTTGAACCTTCACTACTTTGCATGGTCATTCCTAGCTAGGTCCCAACTTTCCATGCTTGGGATATTTGGTAGCTGAAATAACCTTCTATAAGATCAAATCATCTGGAATAAACTCCCTATATTTAACTTCGGAGTTGTAGTACCTTGTCATCATGGTCTTGTACGCAGTATACCTTATCTGTGACTCTTTCCTTTTCTCCTCCAGCCAATCAAAGTTGCAAGCTAGCAGATGCTCATTCTTTGGCTAGTTGAATTTCTTTATCTAATAAGATATCATCCCAATTTCAACCAGAATGATCGCCTATATGCCAAATGCCAAGGAATAGGGTGTCTCACCAGTAGGGGCTCTAGCTATTGTTTTGTATGCCCAGAGAATGCTTGGTAGCTGCTCCACCCATAGCCCCTTAGATTGTTCAAGCCTAGTCTTAATACTCTTGAGTAGGGTGCAAATGGTAACCTTAGCTTGCCCATTGACTTGTGGATGGCCAAAAGAAGAATAGTGGTTGTGGATACTGAGCTTGGAACAGAACATCCTGAATTTTTTATTGTCAAACTACTTCTTCTTGTCACTTATTATGACCGCGGGTATGAAAAACCTCCAATCGATAAACTTCCACAAGAAGTTCTAGATCTTTTGTTTAGTAATGGTTACCAAAGGCTCTGCCTCTGCCTTCACCCACTTCATGAAGTAATCTATAGTGACGACAACAAACTTGTTATGTCCCTTCCCAATTTGGAGTGGTCCAACAAAGTCAATCCCTTACTTGGCAAAAGACTATGAACTTGCTATGGGAACAAGCTCCTGGAGAAACTACTTTGGGACAACATCAAAATTATGAAATTTCTCACATTTATGGACATAACCATGGGCCTCCCTCTTAATGCTTTATGAGCTAAAGCATGCCCTTTCAGGTGATTTCCACAAATTCCCTCATGTATCTCTTCCAGCAGATACACAACTTCTTCAAGAGTTAGGCATCTTAGATAGATGAGTGAGTACACCCTTTTGTAAAATAATCCATGTAATATAATATAACTAGTCACCCTTTGGCAAAGCTTCCTGGCCTCCTACGTGGTGGGAGGGAGCACACCATGCTGGAGATAAGTGAATATCTCATCCATCCAGCTTGCCTCTTGTGTTACTGGTTGAGTATCAGTGGTCTTGGTACTTGGGTTGTGTAATAACTCAATGGCGATGGACCTTACTAGGTCATCTGATAGGGCTGATGTCATCCTTGCTAAAGAGTTGCATGCGAATTCTTAATTGGGGGATCTGCTTAATCTTAAAATGATAAAATGTTTTGTATAAGTTCTTTTGCCAAAGCTAGGTAGGAACTCATCCGAGATTCCCTAGCCACATATTCTCCTTTAATTTGCCTTACCAAAATTTGGGAGTCACTATACACCTACAAATGCCTTACCCCGAGCACCATACATATGCTTTAAACCTACAACAAACACTTCAGACTCAACTTTGTTATTGAAGGGCTTGAATTCGAAGCGTAGAGCATGTTGTACCTTTTCTTCCTCTAGTGAAATGAGTATTAATCCTTGCTCCTCCTCCAGTTGAGCTGGAAGACCCATCGACATACATCTTCCAAGAGGGCTACTAGGGATCTCGGTCTGACTCTGGGAGCTCCGTCTCTTTTGTTGCAAATTTTGTAATCAGCACTGCTACCAACTCTCCTTTAATTGAGGTTCGTGGTACGTACTAAATGTCGAATTCACCTAGCTCGATAGACCACTTTGTTAGTCGGCCCAAAACTTTTGGATTCTGAAGAATTTGTCGTAGGGGGTGTCTGTGAGCAACACAATCGTATATGCTTGAAAATAGGGCCTTAATTTTCTCGAGGCTACCACTAGTTCTAAAGCTATTTTCCCCATGGCAGGATATCTGGTCTCCGCCCCCTCAGCATCTGGTTTATGTAATAAGCTAGTCGTTTACCTCTCTGAAAAATTAGGATTGCACTAATGGCTTCTTCAGATATAACTAGGTACAGGTATAACTCGTCTTCATGCTCCGACCTTACCAAAAGTGGAGGTTTGCTTTTTAGAGCACTGAAGGCCTCCTTGCACTCTTGGTTCCAGTCGAATGTTTCCCTTAAGACTTTGAAGAAGGGTAAGCACTTATCATTGGCCTTGGAGATAAACATGTTCAAAGGCGCTACTCTCCCAATAAGCATCTGAACTTACTTAGTGTTCTTGGGTGAGCTCATGTCAAGAATTTCCTTGATCTTTTTGGGGTTAGCTTCAATGCCTCTCTAGGTTACCATGAAGCCTAGAAATTTCCCTGAAAAAACTCCAAAGACACATTTGGCTAGATTCTTCATATTTTACTTTCTCAATATACCAAAGGCACCCCTAAGATGATTAATATGCTCACTGGCGCAAAGGCTTTTGAAAAGCATGTTGTCCACGTTAACTTTCATTAAGTCACCAATGAGGTCTTTTAACATTCTATGATGAATGAGGTCTTTTTCTTGATCTATCTTAGAATCATGATTTGGTTATAACTAGAGAATGCATCCATGAATGTGAGTATCTCATATCCTACTGTGGTGTCGAGAAGAACATCTATTATGGATAGTGAAAAGCAGTCTTTTGGACATGCTTTATTTAGATCTATGAAATGTACACACATGTGCCATTTCCCATTGGTTTTTTTTTTTTACCAGAACTACATCGGCCAGTCATTTTGGATACTTCACTTCTTTGATCAAGTCTGTGACGCCCCTAAAATCAGGGGCCCTTTGTCAACCCATTGATCACCCATCAACCCGTGAAAGTATCTGTGAGTGCCACATAACCCAGCACCACGTCATAACATTCCCTTCACCGGGATCATAACCAACACAGAGTTTGGGCAGAGTCTCCCTTGTACCGGGCACTCCCAAACGCATAACATGTATACATTTTAATCACTTGACCATTCTAAGATCAAATATACATCAGTTTTTCCTTAATATTAGTCGATTTACATCCTTTGAACAAAATGGCTCAAGGCCCGAAGGTTTGGCAAAGTTATTTTAAATTTTTGAAAATTTTGGAGAAGCTACTAGTAGCTCGTGAATGTGCTACCGGTAGCTGAGCCCTCTACCAAAACTACCATTAGTTGCCCACTGCCAGCGAGCTACCAGTAGCTCGGGCACTTGCTACCGGTAGCTAATCAACGTGCTACCGGTAGCAGGGCCTAGATTTCTCCCAATTCAATCATTTTTCAATTTTAACTCATCCAATCTCATACAACATTCACCCAAACTCAAATAACATCAAATTATACTCAAAAGATAGTTCAAAAAAGGTTTATTATACAACCCTTTAAACAAAATTACATGTCCAAAAACTAATCACACTATTGTTTTACAAAAATGTAATCTAAAGCCATAACTCGGCTTTCTTCATCAACGAGGGCCCAAGTGAGACCGTCCACCAGCACTTGTCCCGCACCTGAAATGTTGTTCCCATAAAGGGTGAGTCACGCTCAATAGGGTATCTCCTAAAGAGGCTACTCCCCAACCTAGATACATATGAAATGCTCACATGCGATTCAACAATCGAACAAGCATTCATCTAAGAACATACAACTTCAAGAATGAATGTCACAATGCTATACCATGTTATGAGGTGAGACTCACACATGCAGCACAACTTGAGCCTTCCACCGACTCCTATAACACATGTAATGTCATGCGTATGAATCCGGGCATTCCAAGCCCCCGTCATTGATTCTACACGTCCAATGACCATTTATAAATTTCGGGTCTTTCTTGGTGGTGGGTATTTATGGATTTCCACCAACGGGCACCCAACCAACACGGCATCTATGGATTTCCACCAATGGCTTCGCATACGCCGACACACTTTATGGAATCAATACCAACAAAGTGTGTATCCAAGTCACCGAGTCTTACACCCAAGGGATAACCTAGCCCTTTTTACTAGCCTCGGCCCTATTTTCAATGCAACCGGTGCGACTCAGTCGAACCTTGATCCAACTTTCCCGAGCCTACGTATCAATCCACCAAGGATGGTGTTTGATCAAAATCATGTATACACCCGCACCCATGTCACATGCCCACGAATGTGATGCTTCCCGTGCACATATAATGTAATGTACAATTGCATTTCATATCATTATGCAACCAAGATTTCAATTGTAATTACAACATCATGTTCAACATATCATGAGCACAATATGAAAAATTCTAAATCCTGAATATAACTTATATCTTAAAGCATGTAATTACATTCCAACATCATTACAAAGCATGCTATATCAATTTCATTCAAATAACACAATCAATCATAGACATTTTATCACACCCAAAAGGCACAAAATCATGTAACACATAATCATGTCAAATTCATCACATTTCTCATGAAATTACCTAACAAGCAATTTCTACAAACCCAATTCATGCAAGATTGGTTTAGCACATTTCAATACACATTTCTCATACTCTAGTTACACCAGGAGTACATCAAACAAGAGAATTCATCTCTAATCAAACTACCTATTTCATATACAACCCTAGGTTTGAAATAAACTTAGTTAGGAGAAGAACCCTACCTCTTGAAGCGTAATACGAATGGTAGAAACTCCAAGAAAACCCAACTCAAGCTTTAGAATTTGATTTCCAAAAATTTCGTTCTTGAGACTTCGCCGACATCCGCACTTTTTGGTACATAGGCGTAGCTCTCATCGCGTATATCAACTTTTGTTCTTGGCCCGAATCGACTCGACGAACGGTTGGCCCTACATCGTAGAGAGAAGCTTGAAGAAACCCTCATTTCTCTCTCTTCTCTCCCTTTCCCTTTTCCGAAAAACCCAACAGGAAAAATCTAATTTTTTCCCCTTTTATACCCCTTGGATACTTGGCCCATAATGTGCCACACGTCCCATCTTTCTTGATCCGATTTTATCCCGATTCAATTAAATCTCGGCCCGTGTAATGTTCAACATATTTTATGTGAACTAAATTTAAAATATTTTTCATATTTCTCAAATAAAACTAGATCGCATTTATTTTGGTCACGTGACGCCCGATCGCATCGTAAAACGTAAAAAACCCGACTGTCTCAGAATTCGACGAAAATTGACTAGGTAACTAGATTTCGCGAGACGAATCCAACGGTGAGGTCCGTTTATCATCCGAGTTCTAGAAAAATTCGAGTTTTCAACCCGTACCATAGAGACTAATTACCATTTTGCCTTTTTTCCATAAAAGTTCAAATTTTTCTCAGGTTTTAAAGAGCCCGCCTGAAGGAGCTTAAGCACATTCTCCTTTATAGGAATTTCGCTCTAGAGCGAAGTTCCTGTGCTTCTGTCAAATTGGTTTAAAAGTAGGACTGAAATTCATCTTGTGCTTTGTAAGACTACTTCCAAGTGAAAACATCACTGTTCGCCCCTAAGAATTCCACAAGTAGTTGCCTCAAAGTTCCCCCAAGCATTTTTCCCACATAAGTGTTCTACTCGGATTTTCCTCCAATTTGAACTAATTCCAGCTCCTCTACTGGCTAGGGATTCTCGTCATCGCCTCCCTGATGCATTGACTCTACCTACATGGTCTCTTGTTGCTACTTTTCCTTCTAG
Source organism: Ilex aquifolium (assembly GCA_951799425.1). Lineage (NCBI taxonomy): Eukaryota > Viridiplantae > Streptophyta > Magnoliopsida > Aquifoliales > Aquifoliaceae > Ilex > Ilex aquifolium. The sequence goes on from OX637391.1 coordinate 32,066,539, forward strand.
ACACCACATAGCATTCCCGAGCTTCCACTTGATCACCTCTAACTTCTTATATCCCCTTCTTGGTTGGGAAATGCATCAAGAGACAATACATTGAGGGGACATCCTTAAATTGGTTGAGGCATGGGCGTCTCAGAAAATTAACCATTACTATAGTTTGAGTTGGAGCTCGCCTAATGGTGACTAGGATAACAATGGCTCCCAATGGGTAGGCTTTTTCTCCTAAGAATCCAATCAACGGAGCACTGACTGGTACCAACTTCTCCTTGTCGGTATCTAATTTGTCAAAGGCATGAGTGAATATGATGTCCATTAAGCTCACACTATCTATGATGGCTCTTTGTACCAAATAATTATGATGGTCAGTTTTACTACCAACGGGTCATCATGGGGGTATTGGATTTCCTTGAAGTCATCATGAGAGAAAGTGATAGGTTGGCTTGTGCACAACCTTTTTTTTTTGGGTTTACCTATCCTTTCCTGGCATTTACAATCGATGAACCTTCTGAGGTGCCCTTTTTGAATGAGGTCCTGTGTCTAATCTTTGAGAACTATGTAGTCTTCGGTGACTATGGTCATGATGGAACCTGTAATACTTGTCTCTGGACCTCTAGTTTGGATTAGTTTACAACTTCGATGGCCATTTCAAGGCTTGTTCATCCTAGCCAGATCATCTTGAGTACGAGGCCCCAAATGATCCTTAGAGCTAACTCGCTTGGTGCGGTTCATCTTTAGGCTAGCTTCCTGATCTTTCTTGTGTGGTTGCTCACGTTTTTTCCTGTACTCTTGTCTTTCCTCCTAGTTCTAGCAAGTAAGGACTGTCTGTTCAGCATTCATGTAACTTTGTGCTCTCGAGAGTAGTTTCTTCATACTTGATGCTGGATCTTTGGACAAGACAAAGAAGAATTAGGAGGGCAAGTGTCCTCCCATGAATGTGGTGAGTGCCACTTTATCATCTACACCATCGATTTGGAGGGATTCAATTATGAATTTGTTGACATAGGCTCTGAGTGGTTCATTCCTTCCTTGTTTCACATTGAGAAGATAGGTGGGAATCTTTCTGTGTGTCCTTCCACCTATGAAGTAGGAGATGAACGAAGTAATTAATTCTACAAAAGAACTGATCAAACCCGGCTTCAGCTTATTGAACCAATGCCTAGCAGTTCCTTTGAGAGTGGTTACAAAGGCCTTGCACATTATCTGGTTTGTGACATTATTGAGCATCATAAGGGACCTCTAGGTCTCTAGGTGATCGAGGGAGTCTCTCAAGCAATCGAAACTTGGCATTTTGAATCTAAGAGGGAGAGGGTAGTTGGAAACATCTGGAGTGAAAGGGGACTCAGTGTGTTGCACCAGCGTCTCAACTGCCTTTGGGACGTGTGCTTTCATCGTAGTCATAACATTACCCAATTTGACATCGACCTCCTAGAACTTTCATTCCCATTGGTAGTGGACTTGTGGGCTAGCCACTCCGTTCTGGCTTTGCCCCTTAACTCCTAATTTTCATCATGTTGTTCCTAAAAATTGGGCAAACTCTTTTATGGATACTACTTGTCAGTTAAGAGTTGCAATATCTGCTAGTTCTGGCTAACCAGCTCTTCCACCGTTTTTTCCATTTTGTGGCGGCGTTAGATTCTGCTAGTTAACTGGGTGTGAACTTGATTGCCTAGCTTCTCGGTTTAGGTTTCCGATTGAATTGTTTGACCTAGTAATAGCCATCGATCTTATAAGAGAATGGAAAACTTTTTTTCCCACAAGTGCCAACTGTTGATGTCGAAAATTGCACACCGAGCTCTGCGGGAAATGGTGGAGTTGAATTACTCCTTGATCGTCTTGGGGGAGTCCAATAATGAGTTGGCATCACCAATAATGACTATGGTTGGTTGATTTTTTGATAGACTTCATTAACCTTGTGCTTAGAATTCTTTAGTTTGTTTATTGATTCATTGCTCTAGTTTTCTCTAAATTGAAATGACAGTGAATTTGGACAATGATACCGCTATTTTCATTTTCACTGTCCAATTTTTTTCTCATGCACATATGCCAAAGATTTGAATTTGTTTGAATTTTGAAATGTGTAATTTGTATGCATAGAATTAATTTTTTTGTTTTTATTTAAATTAGTGTAAATGAGTTTTTTCAAATGAATATATCCTTTAAAAAAAAAAGGTTTGGATCTCATGAATCAAAAGTTCCTTATTATTATTATTATTTTGGTCATAGTGAGGAGTAGGTGTACTCTTGCTGTCGTTTAGTTTTGACGCCCTTTCTATTTTTTTAGAGTGACATTGTACTTAGTTCTTCAACGGAGGCTTTTGGGTAGAACCATATAAAGTTGTTTATTGTTTTTTGCTTTATTTTCCTATGTTTATGAACTCGTGCACAAAACGAGAGAAGTTCATTTTAATTGGATATTAAAGCCTAGATCGCATTGAGCAGGAGCGAGAACAAGATTAGATGCAAAAACGATAAAATTAAAAAAATAAATATTAGAGTAAGAGCGTCTTAAATGAACTAGATTATATAAATACATCAATGAAAATTAGTAAGAAATAATTTGAAAAATTATATTCTATGCACAAATATAAGACAAATTTCGTAATTTTTAACTATGTGTTGATTATAAGGTCTTAAAATAGCAGTTGATGGTGTTTTTTTCACGTAAATGAGCAGTGAGTTCAAGGGCAATGGCAAATAATTGATCTGAGCTACAAGGCTCGTTAATTGGTAGGTGAATCCTTTGATTATCAGAACTGTGGTGTGTGTAACAAAGTGAAAATATAGTGGTTCACCGGCTGATGAGCTCGGCTAGTCCACTCTACAATGGAGGCTCTTGCTCCTACGGTGTTTATTTATTCAAAAGGTGTTTACAGATTGATCTTTGATGTCCTTCGCCCCCCCCCCCCCCCCTTTGGTTGGGGCAATGTACAGTATTTATAATGCCTTTCCTAACTCTAAGAGATCTCTTCCGAGATCCTTGCCCTTCATTCGTGGGATCTCCCTTAATTCTGGGGGAGGATTTTGGTTAATTGAGTGTTTTATGCCCGGGGCGTTGCTTGGCTATTGTTTCGGGGGTACCAGCTGTCATCCAGCCATTTCCTCATCATTTCGGCTATGATTTCGCATGGGATGAGCTCAGGTTCTGGCCCTCTGAGCTCTGGAGCTCCGAACTGACCTCCCGATCTGATCTTCTAGGCTGAGCTCATACTTAGGATTAATTCTTGGTACCATCAGTTGTCCCCCAGCCCTTAGTCCAAGTGAACTTGGGTAGGGGCTGAGCTGAGGTTCAGTCAAGGTAGACCTCTACTTGCCGATCTCGGTTCACGTGCGAACAGGTTTTTGATAGTTACAGGTAATCATTTTACCCTCCTCGTTTCCCGTGCACGTTCTCCACTTTGTACAGTTAGCTTTAATGCCTTTGAGTTGATAGTAACGGCTCCCATTTTTCTCTCTCGAATTCTCTTCTGTCAAGCTCTCCATCTTCCTTCTTCTTAGCAAATTCTGACTTTCCCAATTTACCAGCGAATCTAGGGTTTTGTTGAATCTCATCTCCCTTCAAATTAGTGTGTGGGGCTTGCCCGCTTCGAACTTTGGCTTGCTATTCGCCTTCGATTAGGTACGTTCTTGGCTCCTTACCTGCTCTTTTCGTTCTGGATCCCTCGAGTCTGAGGTGGTTTCTTCATTTCTGGACTTTTCGGCTATGTTATTTTAGGAATCGAGGTCTTTCCTTGTGTCGTCTTCCCCTCTTTTTGGACCCCTATTCCACTGCTAGAATTTTCATTATCGCACACAGTTGTGTCGACCCCAGAGTTCTCAAGGAGTTTTTTTCTGAGATTCCACCCCTCTATAGGTCTTTTAAACTTCCCTTTACTTGCCCAGCTATGTCTGCTTCCTCCAGAGCTACCACTTCCTCTGTTTCCCTTTTCGGAGATCGGTCTGTTGAAGAGGATTCTGACTTAGGTGCTGTGTGTGAGGAGATTGATAATTTCCCCGGCGTTGATTCTGTCGATGCTCAGGTACATACCGATGATCCCCCCTTAACTTCCTCCCCTGTGGTCAAAAACCCCGACAAAGGCAAAAGTAAGGTGAGTGGAGTGGGTATCTCGGCTCCAGGCATAGGATCTGCTTTCAGAAATGCAGAGCTCGTGGGCCCTAGTGAGGTCACTCCTTCTCTTATGAAGGTTTTTAGTGCTCGTTAAGGTTTCCCTCCAAGGGTTCAATGCTGGTGTCCAGACGAATTCACCCTATATGTCTCTCAGGTTCATAAGAAGGTTTGCTTCTTCGCGGCTGCCTTTGAGAATGGTCTGTGCTTTCCCTTACACTCTTTTATAAAGTGTGTTCTTCAGCATTTCAATATTTTTCCTGCTCAGCTCTCTCCTAATTTCTGGGGGGTCCTGGTGGGTCTCCTCGTTTTCTTTAAGATCCACAGGCTTGGGGTTCCCACTATTTCCTTGCTCATGTATTTTTTCAACGTTAAGCATACTACTTTCGAGGGCTTTTTATATATCTCCAAACGAACAAAGGCCAGAGTAATTATTTCTGACCTCCCGAGCTCCCACAAGAACTGGAAAAAACAATTCTTTTACGTAGGGGGCTCACAATGGGAGTACAACTCTGCAGATAAAATAGGCACTCTTCCAATCCCTAGAGCTTGGTCAGTCCCTGATAACCTAGGTAAGTCCTTGCCCAAACTAACTGCGATCGGGTTTGGTGGCTCTCTCTGACTCTGCTTTGTTAATGTTGTTCCCCAGGTGAACGCCCTGAGCTCAGTGCAGAGGACAAACGGGTGTTGCTGAGGTTAGAGAAGTGTGCTTCAGCAAAGTACTCTGAACTCATCAAACCTTGGGTTGTTGTAGAGCAAGGGTTCAGCCCCCCAGGGGTGATAATAGAATCCCCTACTCCTCTTTCTGTCGAAGCTCCCATTCCTCTTTCAGTTGTTGAAGTGGCAGGTAGTAGTTCTCCTCTTTGACCTCCTATATATTTTTTCCCTTTTTTTTTTTTTTTTAAAACTGCTCTTTTTGATTCTTTAGGGTCTTCCTCGATGGAGCCTACCCCAGCAGAACTCCAGGCTAAGGTAGCTCAGCTGAAGAAAGGCAAGAGTGGGAGCAAGCGCAAGGCTGAGGTCGATTCTGGTAGCAGCCCTGTCACCCGAGCTAAGATGCAGAAGTCAGGAGTGCCCCCTAGCTCTCATGCCTCAGCTACTGGACCACTTGTTCCGCCATTGGGCGCCCCACAAACCATAGAGATCCCTCCCTTCAAAGGGACTTTGCATGCTCCTGGTAGAGATTTTGTGCAAGGCTTGACCTCGCCTTCCTCGTCTGAGGTTGATAGGGCCCTGGAGTTGATTCCTCAACTCCAGCCTGCCTCTCCCTCTCTTGGACCATCTAAGAAAATCTCTCAGCCATCCCAACCGAGCTCCGAGTTGGAGAAAGGGAAGTCTTCTAAAGTGGAAGGGAATGAAGACTCTTTCCTTGACAGTGTTGATCTTGCAGCTGGTGCTATTACTTCTATCATCCCTGACTCCGACGTTCTGAGGGCTGCCACGATGCCTGTTGAGAGCTCCATCAACTCAGCCCTTTATGGAACCACAGCTGTAAGTATTTGTTATTGCTCTTCTTAAGCTTCCAACTTATGCTTGCGGTTTTATGTTATTTCTTATTTCTGATCGTATCTCTCCCCAGCTGGCTATACATGTGAGGGGTTTGCTGAGTCGAATCCGCTCTCTGGAGAGCTCTGCCGAGGCATCCAAGGCGTTTGAACTTAAAACCACAGAGCTAACCTTTGCTAATGATGACCTCCAATCTTAACTCCAGAGTTTTCAAGAGCAAGTGGAGAAGCAGGCTTCTACCATCAAGAGCTTGGAGGTGGAGAAAAAGAAGGCCGAAGAGGAAGAGAAAAGGAGTAGAGATGAGCTCAAAAAGGTCTCGGAGGAGCTCAAACTTAAGGAAATACAGTGTATTGGCAGAGGCGCACGATGCCACACTAGTTGAGCTTGAGGTTCAGAGAGCAGCTGTTAAAGAGAGGGATGATTTGATTGCCAAGCTAAAGGATGACGTTATTACCAGGTGGGCTAAAGGGTGGATTGCTTTTCAGGATATAGCCGAAGAAACATACCCTGACCTGGACTTCAATTTTGAGATTTCGGCTGAGGGAGAGGTAGAGGTTCCAGCTGAAAAGGAGGCAGAGGTGCCTAGTTCAGCAAGTGAGGATGGTGCCTTGGCCTCTCTTGCCTCTGAGACTGCTCCCGCGGGTTCTGAGGTGCTCACCCCTATGGTAGAGGTCCCGGCTCAAAATGTTGAACACACTTTGTTGAGTTATTGATGCAAATATTGAACACACTTTGTTTTGTTTTTAAAACTGTTCAATATAGTCTATTCTGTCATTGCCAAAACTTAGGGTAGACCTGTGTTGCCTTTTTGAGTTATTGATGCAAATATTGAACACACTTTGTTTTGTTTTTAAAACTGTTCAATATAGTCTATTCTATCATTGCCTATTATGTTCTTCAATGCAGTCTACTCTGTCATTGTCAGTGTTATGTTCATTGTTTTGCCTGCATTCCCCTTGCCCCCTTGCTTGGAGGAGTACCTTAGTTCTCCTTTTCAAGCAAGATTATCAAGCTTGGATGAACAGAAGAGCTGATGACGTGTCAAGTCTGGGGCCATTTTCAAGGACTTAGCTCTTCCATAACAATCTTGCCAAGACTAATAAAGAGCCAGAGCATAGTCTTAACTAATGAGGTTTGATCATTGGAGAGCTCATTGTTGTGTTCTGGGTTCCCCTTCCCCTTTTTGCTTGACGTAAATATTCCACTGAGTTTATCAGAAGCTTTACCAAGGACTGCTGAGCTAAGAGAGCTATTGGGACCGTGAGATTTTACTTCTTGAGAAGCTTCTCCCTGTATGGATCTAGACAACCCATAGACTTGAAGTTAGCCTTACAACTTATGCTGCAGCTTATTGTGTTGGACTTCTTTTAGCTTGCTGAGTTCAGAAGATAGTTGAGGAGTATCAGGGGAATGTTGAGGCTACTGGGGAGGTTTTCTCTGTCGAACTCTCTGGAAACAAGAGGCCTTTCAAAGCTCCCTTGGATGTGAATCTGGATTGACGTAGGTAATCAGGCTTTTGGTTCCCTCCCAGGAGCATTGGGTAGTGGACTTGGCATTCGTCACGGTGACAAAAGATCTGCTGGATTTGGAAAAGAGAGTAAGCAACTTGACGCTTGAGTTCTTCCAAAGGTAGGTCTGCTGAGGTCATGTTGCTACATACATGAGAACTTTGATGACAGATGAGCCTGAGAAATACCAATCCATTTTCTGATGGTCTCAAAGAGATGTGCTGGAAAGGCTAGGTAGCCATTCGAGCTGACCTCAACCCAAAGAGATATGAGATGAGTTTTGTTCAGGTTGGGTCGAGCTCATACTCATTCCCAATTACTTTGATCGCATTGGGAGGTCACCTTATGCTGATACTGCATTTATTCAACTGCTTTCCAAAACCGTAACTGCCATCATTAATTAGGAAACCAAAAGGACCGCCGACTTTACTTTCTGTGTGGTTCTTGGTTTCTTAAAAACTCATGATTTTCTTTAAAGCTTCCAATACCTCTTGGATTTCTTCCTCCTTTGCCGAAAGATTTCAGAGTCTTTTCTTGAATCTTGGAGATTACATTCTTGCCTCATTGTAGTCTTGATGGCTGCCCCTGTTTCTTCCCAGTTTAAAGAACGCATTTCCTTTGGGATTGACTAGAAGTGGCATTCTCATTACTTAACCCCTTCAACGATGAAGCCTTCAAACTTGGAAGACATCAAGAAACGGTTCTTCCCTGAGCTGGACTTGTCCCTACGAGTCTCGACCTCTGATGAGCCTTGTAACTACCTTCCTCGAGGGGAAGTTTGCTTCTTCGAGGGTGCCATGGACATGGGCCTTCGTCTTCCCATTCATCCTTCCATTGGGCAAGTCCTTGCGTACTATGCCTTATGTCCTTCTCGCCTCTCGCCCTGAGGTTGGGATGCTATGGTCAGCTTTTTCCTCTTCTGGCGTCTACACGGCAACAGTGGATTCCCTACTGTTGCTGAGTTCCTTTACTTTTATGAGATTGAAGAGGATGAAATCCCTTGCTTCAGCTTCTTCCGGTGGAGGCACTTCGACTTGCACCCCTTGGTTCTCCACCTTCCTCCTATTCCTGAAGGGTGGTCTCAACGCTTCTTTTTCGCATCCGGGAATTCTTAGAGGTCTACCGAGCAGTGCTGCTCTAGGACTAGAATTCCACGCTCTTGGGGGAGCTTATCTCGTATAGGTATGTTTAGGCAGAGCTATCTTGACTAAATCCTGTGAAAATCCGTTCTCATTATGTTTTCGTTATGCAGGTACCCCTTACCTAGATTTGCCGGAGATGATGAACATCGATCAACTACTGCTCGTAGATCCCATGCCTTTTTTGGATCTGATGGCGCCTGAGAACCTCTATTTGTTTGGCGCTGAGGCAACTGCCCTGGAGTTTTCTTTCTTCCCAGATTCGTCTTGTACCCCTTTCTCTGATTCCGACGAGGAAGGGGATGCGGGTGCGTCCTCAAAGAAGCGCATGAGGGATGGTTCCTCTTCACCTGATTCTTCTCTCGCCACTGTTTTGTTTTCCTCAGCAGGCGAGAAGCTTCTGAAGTTGCTCTCTGAGACGGAAAAGGAAAGGGACAAGCTGAGAGAGGAGAACGCCCGCCTAAAGGGAGAGGTTACTGAGCTGAAGTAGCAGCTAAAAAAGAACTAGGAACACTTCTTTCTTGTACCCTGTTTTGTTCGATATAACTTTTGCACCTTTTTCTTCTGAATTTTTGTAACTGAAAAATTCCTGGTTTTGGAAAGGTTCCACTTTTTGCGTACCCATGGGTTGGAGTTCTTTAGGTTTTATGAGCTGAAGAGCTCATCGCTTATTTATGAGCTGAGGAGCTCATCTTGAGCTGTAGAGCTCTTTTCTCTTTTGTTTTATGAGCTACAGAGCTCATTGTTTGTTTATGAGCTGAGGAGCTCATCTTATACTTTATAAGCTGAAGAACTTATCTTAAATTTTATAAGCTGAAGAGATCATCTTGTATTTTATGAGCTGAAGAGCTCATCTTGTATTCTATGAGCTGAAGAGCTCATCTTGCGTTTTATGAGTTGAAGAGCTCATCTTGTATTTTATGAGTTGAAGAGCTCATCTTTGTTTTTATGAGCTGAAGAGCCCATCTTTTGTTTCTGAGCTGAGGATCTCATCATTAGCTCTTTAGCTATTTTTGTAAGCCATGCAAGGATGAATCATGAATTTGCTATTTTTATTGAGAATAATTTCATTATAAGGAAAACTTATTGAAAGAACTTCTTAAGGTGCTCGGCATTCGAAGAATGAGGTAGGACCTTTCCTTCTTCTGTTTGTAACTCATAGTTCCCAGGCCTAATTATTCTTGAAACGATGTAGGGGCCTTCCCAATTTGGCCCCAATTTCCCATGCGTGGGATCCCTTTTTGCAAGCAAAAGCCTCCTAAGCACCAGATCTCCTACCTTGAAGCTTCTGTGTCTGACCTTCCTGTCATAGTACCTTGCGGTCTTTCTTTGATAACTCTGAATGTGTTGCAGAGCTCTTTCCCTCTTTTCATCTAGGAGATCAAGATTTAGCAGGAGGGATTCATCATTGTGCTCAGACTCCGCGAACTCAGTTCTGGGGGATGGGAACCCTATCTTCACAAGTAATACTGCTTCGGTTCTGAAAACCAAAGCGAACGGTGTTTCTTGAGTTGCTGTCCTGGGGGTTGTTCTGTATTCCCATAACACCTCTGGAATATATTCAACCCATTTTCCCTTCAAAGACTCGAGCTTAGTCTTCAAGGTTGCTTTAATCGCTCTGATTGTCACTTCTGCTAGTCCATTCGACTGTGGATGGACTGGGGTCGAGAAATAATTCTTTATCCCTAGCTCTGCACAAAACTTTCTGAACTTAGGGTTGCCAAACTGCTTCCTATTGTCAGAAACATTGCTCTAGGTACCCCAAATCTACAGACTATAGACTTCCATGTGAAATTCTGAATCTTCTGCTATGTGATTGTTACCAGAGGTTCCACCTCTGTCCATTTAGTGAAATAGTCCACCCCAATGATGGCGAATTTACACTGCCCTACGCTGGTGGGAAGAGGGTCAAGAATGTCCAGTCCCCATTGTTGGAAGGGCCAAGGACTTACCACCGATGTTAGGAGCTTTGGTGGACAATGAGAGACGTTTGCATGTATCTGACATACCTACACCTTCTAACCAGATCGGTGGCATCCTTCAGCATAGTGGGCCAATAATATCCCTGCCTCAAGGCTTTTCCTGCCAGTGCTCGAGCTCCGATATGATTACCACAAATTACTTCATGGATCTCCCTTAGTATGTAATTAGCATCCTCATCTCCTACACATTTAAGGAGAGGTATCGAGAATCCTCGCTTATATAAGTTTCCCTGCAAAATAGAGAATCTAGCTGACCTTACCCTTATTTTTGCGGCCTCCTTAGGGTCTGCTGACAAGGCTCTGTTCTGAAGATATTCCGTAATGGAGTCCATCCAGGTTGGTGGGGAAAGAACTGGGAACACTTCTTCCTTCTCAACTCTTACTGATGGCTCCGCCAAATGCTCTACTGGTATCAACCTATCCAGGTTCTCCTATGAAGTCGTTGCTAGTCTTGCCAGCGTATCTGCTCGAGAATTCTCCGATCTAGGGACATGTATAACCTTGACTTGCACGAACTTCCTGATCAACTCCTATACTTTTCTGAGATAAATGATCATTTTCTCGCCCTTGGCCTCATAAGACCCCTCTATCTGCTTTACCACGAGCTGGGAGTCACTGCAGATCTCCACCTGTTCTGTCTCCATTGAGCGAGCAAGATTGAGCCCTACTATAACAGCCTCATACTCCGCCTCATTGTTTGAGGCCTTAAACCCAAACCTAAGTGCATATTCAACATCTATTTCATCAGGGGAGGTCAAAATTAAGCCAGCACCGCTGCCTTGGGCGTTGACAACTCCATCTACTGAAAGTTTCCATGTGGGGAGGTCAGGCACCAGCTGCGTGGCCCCCATAGGTGATCCTGTTGTGAATTCTGCAATGTAATCTGCCAGTATTTGTCCTTTGATGGCTGTTCTTGGCTTGTACCTAATGTCGAACTCACTGAGCTCGACGACCCATTTAACCAGCCTTCCCGAAGTCTCTGGTTTTCGTAATACCTGCTTCATCGACTGATCTGTAGGGATCTCGATAGTATGAGCTTGGAAATATGGCCTAAGCCTCCTGTCAGTCGTAACTAAGGCTAAAACAAGCTTCTCCATCTTTGGATATCTCTCATCTGCCCCCCTCAGAGCTCTGCTACAGTAATAAACTGGTTGCTGAGCTCTGTTCTGCTCACTTACTAACGCTGGACTTGTTGAGAAATCTGAGACAGTTAAGTAGAGAGTAAGGACCTCGCCTTCAAGCGGGCTTACAATAATGAGTGGGGAGCTCAGGTAATATTTTAGCGCTTTGAACGCTTCCTCACACTGGGTATCCCACTGGAATGCCCTCTTTAGGACTTGAAAGAAGGGTTGACACTTGTCGCTTGATCTGGACACAAATCGACTTAAGGCATCTATTCCTCCTGTCAGACGTTGTACTCCCTTGTGTTGGATGGCGGTTGCATATCCAGTACTGCCTTTACTTTTTCTGGGTTAGCCTCTGTTCCTCTGCTGTTAACTATGAAACCCATAAATTTCCCAGCAGAAACTCCAAAGGCACACTTGGAGGGATTGAGCTTCATTTTGTATTCCTTCAGGACCTGGAAAGATTCTGCCAAGTGCTTGATGTGGAGCTCTGCTTTCAGTGATTTGACCAGCATATCATCAATGTAAACCTCCATGGTCGTCTCAATCTGCTTTTGGAACATCTTATTCACCAAGCGTTGATAAGTGGCTCCAACATTCTTTAATCCGAAGGGCATAACCTGGTAACACTACGTCCCTTGCTCAGTTATGAAGGAAGTCTTCTCCGGGTCATTAAGATCCATTCTAATCTGATTATACCCAGAGAAGGCGTCCATGAAGTTGAGGAGCTCGTGTCCAGCGGTGGCATCCACAATCAAATCTATCCGAGGTAAGGGGAAATTGTCCTTAGGGCAAGCCCGATTAAGGTCAGTAAAGTCAATGCAGAGGCGCCATTTGCCGTTGGTCTTCTTAACGAGAACGACATTGGCTAGCCACACTGGGTAATCTACCTCCCTAATGGCTCTGGCATGGAGAAGTTTGCTGACCTCTTCATTGATGGCTTTCTGACGTTCTGGGGAGAAACTCCTCTTTTGTTTGATGGGCTTGCAAGTAGGATTCACATTGAACTTATGTGTGATGACTGAGGAGTCGATACCTTCCATGTCTTCTTGTCTCCAGGTAAACACTTCCATATTTTTCCTCAGAAATTGGATGAGAAGTTCTTTGATCTCTCTGCTCAGCTTGGACCCTACATAAACAAGATGTTCTGGCTCCTCGTCGAGTTGTATAGGCTCCAATTCTTCCGATGGGATTGGTCTGGTTTTCAGCTCATCCCTCATGTCAAGTTCATCCAGTTGGATGTTCTCAACCTCTTTCCTCTTCACAGATGCCATGTAGCACTCCCTCGCTACACGCTGGTCTCCTCAGACCACTCCGACTCCATTCTCTGTTGGAAATTTGACAACCAGGTGGTAGGCAGATGGGATGGCCCTTATAGAATTGAGGGAGGGTCTTCCAAGTAGAATATTGTATGCAGAAGGTGCGTCAACCACTAGGAACTTTACAGTTGTAGTGGCTTGGCAAGGCGGGTCACCTAGGGTGAGCACAAGTTGAATTGAACCTAGGGGCAGCACCATTTCTCCTGAGAAACCCAGCAAGTGAGCACTCACAGGCTCGAGTTTTTCCCTTCCTATGTCCATTTTATCAAATGCAGACGTAAAAATTATGTCTGCCGAACTGCCGTTGTCAATCAGGACTCGATGAATAGTTCTGTTGGCTACCACAACTCTTACCACCAGGGGATCATCGTGGGGATACTGACACCCTTCCAAGTCTGAATCTGAAAAAGTGATAGTTGTATCTAGGCGCGGTGCTTTGGACACAGTATGCACTTCGAGAGCTTTTCCGGCTCTGATCCTTCGGAGGTGAGCCTTTCTGGCTGAGCTGGATTCCCCTCCTCCTGCAAACCCTCCAGATATTACTCTGATCTCCCCCAGGGGTTGTTGATGTGGTGCAGGTGCCTGTTGTTGAGGTGGCGGAGGTGGAAGAGTTCGATTTTGATTATCATGGGCCACAAAGCGACGCAACTGCCCCCGTTGGATTAAAAACTCGATCTCCTTCTTTAGCTGAATGTAATCATCGGTGTAGTGACCATGGTCTCTGTGGTAGTCACAATATTTTGTGGGGTCTCTCTTTGCTGGGTCTGCCTTCATCCGAGGTGGCCACCTCAGGAACTTTTCGTTCTGAACCTCATATAGGACCTGTGACACTGTGGCGGTGAGTAGGGTGAATTGCCGGGGTGTGTACCTAGGCTGCAGCTCAGTTTGTGGAGGGCCTAAGCGGTCTCTAACATTCCCTCTTCTCCTTGGGGAGCGATCTCTGTCTCTCCCTGGAGATCTTTCTCGTTCTCTTTCTTTCCTGGGACTCCGATCCTTCTTCTTCTCTTCCTTTCCTTTCTCCTTTCGTGATGACGCACTCCCCACCTTAGAAAGGAGTGCTTCCTCACCGTTTATATATTTTTCTGCTTTGGCCAACACCTCAGCCATGCTTGCTTGGGGATTATTTGATATAGAGAACATCAAGTCCTTTGACTGCACTCCTAATCCTACAATGAAAACAGTGATGACAAACTTTTCTTATGGGACATCTACCTTCAGAGATTCTGAATTGAATCTCTGTACATAAGATCACAGGTTCTCCTCAGGTCTTTGCTTTACATTCAATAAATGATAGCTCGGCTTCCTGTAGATCCGAGCTCCTATGAAGTGAGAAACGAAAGAAATGGAGAGTTCTTTGAAAGAAGAGATCGAAGCTGGAGGGAGCCTATTAAACCATGCTAAGGCTGACCCCTTAAGAGTGATGGCAAAAGCCCTACACCGCACTGGATCCTGGTATCCATGCAGCTCCATTTAGTTTTTATAAGTGTTGAGGTGGTCCACAGGATCCTTCGTCCCATCAAAAGCCTCTATCTGGGGCATTCTGAACTTTGGTGGTAGAGGAAAATGCAACACCCCAGCAGTGAATGGGGATTCCGTTCGTTGCACCAAGGCATCCATAGTTACTGGAGTCTTTACCCTCACTGCCTCCTTCATGTGGCTGAGTTCTTGTTGGATTTCCTTGAAGTGTTGTTCCCAATATTGCTCCATCCTATCCTGCTGGAAAGGGAGAAAACCGTTTTTCTCGACCCCCTCGTTTTGGCTTTGCACCTTGTCATTGTCACCATCCCTAGGTGGCAGATGGGGTGCCTGGCTGTTCTCCACTCCTTCGTTTACTTATCTGTGGGGATCGAGATGTTGTTGTTCCCTGCGGGGGAGATCATTCTGGCCTTGCTGGGCAGGTTGTGTCTGCTGAGGACCTCATAAGAGCTTCAAGAGCTCTTCATTTTGTTGAAGTAAGCACTGGTTGACCAGGCGAAGGGCGTCTAATTCATTGTTGGTAGGGAAATCCACCGCAGGAGGGTTATCTCTGGTGGTGGGCACGAAATCATGAAGGTTTTCTGGTTGTCTCCCACTAGTGACCTCTTGTTGGTTCTGCAACCTTGGGGGATTCATTTGATTTTTGTTCATATTGCATGTAGAGACCATCAATTACTGAAAAATCAGTGTACTTGTAACAGGAACAGTTGTTCCCACAGACGACGCCAAACTGATGGTGTTTTTTCACGTAAATGAGCAGTGAGTTCAAGGGCAATGGCAAAGAATTGATTTGAGCTACAAGGCTCGTTAATTGGTAGGTGAATGCTTTGATTATTAGAAGTGTGGTGTGTGTAACACAGTGGAAATATAGTGGTTCACTGGCTGATGAGCTCGGCTAGTCCACTCTACAATGGAGGCTCTTGCTCCTGAGGTGTTTATTTATTCAAAAGGTGTTTACAGATTGATCTTTGAAATCCTTCGCCCCCCCCCCCCCCCTTTTGGTTGGGGCAATGTATAGTATTTATAATGTCTTTCCTAACTCTAAGAGATCTCTTCCGAGATCCTTGCCCTTCATTCGTGGGATCTCCCTTAATTCTGGGGGAGGATTTTGGTTAATTGAGTGTTTTATGCCCGGGGCGTTGCTTGGCTATTGTTTCGGGGGTACTAGCTGTCATCCAGCCATTTCCTCATCATTTCGGCTATGATTTAGCATGGGATGAGCTCAGGTTCTGGCCCTCTGAGCTCTGGAGCTCCGAACTGATCTCCCGATCTGATCTCCTAGGCTGAGCTCATACTTAGGATTAATTCTTTGTACCATCAGCAGTCATAAATTATATCTATTATTCAAGTTTGAAACATCTATATAATAAAGTAACTTACAATTCAAATTTCAAAAGATAAACAAAATGATTTTTGTTTTTCGCGATTCAGATCGCTTTAAATTTTACTTTAAAGTTAATCTAAAATCTAATATTAACACCCAAATTTAATAGGAAAAATAGGCCCCTAAGGGTGTATTTGGAGTGATTTTTTGAAAGTACTTCTAGAAATTATTTTTCATAAGTATTTAAAAAAAAAAAATTGTATTTGAAATCGCCCCTCCACTACCTCTACCACCACTACCCCTACCACTACCACCGCCACTGTCACCGCCGCCGCCGTCGCCACCACCATCACCATTGTCGTCGTCGTCGCCTCCATCACCACCCCCATCGCCTCCACCGCCGCCGCCACCACCACCACCACTGTCGTCACCGTCACCGCCACCGCCATCGCCATCGCCGACGCCACCACCACCGTCGCCACCATCGCCGTCACCGCCACCGGCACCACCACCACCACCGCCGCCGCCACCACCACCACCGCCATCACCACCACCGTCGCCGCCTCTGCCACCACCACCACCATTGTCGCCGCAGCCACCGCAGCCACCCCCACCAACACCACCGCCGCCGCCACCACCACCACTGCCGCCGCCACCACCGCCGCCACCGTCACCGCCACTGCCACCACCGCCACCATCACCACCGCTGCCACCACCACCGCCGCCGCCGCCGCCGTCACCACTACCACCATTGTCGCCGCCACCACTACCGTAGCTGCCGTCGCCCTCACTGATGCCATCGTCGCCGCCACCACCACCACCACCACCACCGCCGCTACCACCACCACCATCATCACTGCCACCACGGTCATTGCCACCCACCACAACCATCACCGTCTCCTACCATCACCACCTCTCACCCCCATTACAATCGATGCTTAAATTCATTTATCTCTCCTCTATGTTTGCGATTTTATTTTGGATATGAATACAAATATGTTTATTATTTATCATTTTTTATTACTCTGTGCCTTCAGACATAGACAATAACTAGTGTTTATATATGGAGTATTATTGTGTTAGTGGTATTTTAGTTTTCTTCAATTATTTGTTACTATAAAGGGTGTCTATCTTGTATCTTTTTTTCTTTAATGTGGTATGCAAGTTGTATTCGTAATAAGATTTCTCTTTCTCTTCATTCCCTCTCACCTTTGCAATCGAAGTTTACAAATTACAAAAAACATCTTCTGATTGTGAACACGATTATCGATGCAATAGCATTTACCAAAAAAAATTAAGTCAAATTAATGACTGACGTCATTCGCACACAAAATGACGTCATCAATCAGAGGCCGTCACAACCACAATCCTCCTCAATTATTAATGAGATTCAACATGATATAATTCATTTTTTAGTCTGCAATCATTTGGTAGGATTTCTATTTTTTTTTTTTAGGACATTTGATTGACCTTATTATTTGACTTAAAGAATCATGACTTTAAAAAATGGTTGACTTAATTAATTTATCTATTAATCTTAGTGAGTTACTTGGATCTTGGGTCATTAGTTTGGGGTAAAATGATCACTCGTCTTTAATATGCAAATTTATTTTTTGAATTCAAGGATTTAATAATCTTAATATGCCAGTTTTGTTTGTTGAATTCATTTATTAATTGAACTTGCGAATCTTCTTAATCGAATTCACGAATTGGTAAACTTGAGTTTGCGAATTTAATAAATAGATAGTGCAAATTCGTGGCCCATCCACTTTCAAAGCGTGAATTCGTGCGCAGAGAGAGAAAGCAAGAGGCCCTCAGACATGAATTGTTTTCAAAGCTCAATCGAGCAGGGCCAAAGCAGGAAAAATATTTTTGAGAGGGACATTAAAAGGTTTTAATTTTATTTTTCCTAATTGATAAAAGTAAGGTGATACAATTATATGTATTCATTTCATCTATGATACTAAAAATCTATTAAACATAAAAAGACCAAAAAAAGCTAGTAAACAAAGCGTGTATGACCAAAAGATATTAGTTCTGATTTGCTACTGAAAAGTGAGGTGAATTATAATTATTAGTAACTCATCCGATGAGTTTTTATACTTTAATAGCATTATGTGTTTATTTCTCTACCAATTCATACAAAAATTCGCTCGGTTTTCACAATAATGTTATTAGTCATCCTTTTATTACTCTTTTAGTTAAAGCCATGAAGTTTTCAATATCTTTATAGCTAAAACAATAGTAGTAGGTAAAATAAAATTCGCAATTGTGTAAACTCATAAATATAGCATGTCTTTTCTTAACTCTATTATTTTTTTTAGCAAGATCACAAATTCTGGATTTAAAAATTCAATTGCTTACAACTCCAGCTATCATTTAGCTGTTAAGATTAGTGACAACGTTAGAAATTTAATTAATTTCTTTGTATGAAGAGCAATGTTACAAAATTCAAAAGAAACTCAAAAAATTGCAATCCAAATGTATATCATCCCTTGGATGAGTAGGTCCCATTAATTTTTTCAGTGGGACCCACTCATCCCACACTCATCCAAAAGATGATATATATTTGAGTTTTAACTTTTGAGTTTCATTTGGGTTATATAGCATTTTCCTTGTATAAATATGTGATCAAGAGTGAAATTTAATGAAATGAATTCCTAGATCTCCAAAGTTTTTTGCAATTCTTTCAACAAATCATTTGGCTTTTGAAATGCACTGGTAAAACTCGTCGCA
Organism: Ilex aquifolium; assembly: GCA_951799425.1. Classification (NCBI taxonomy): domain Eukaryota; kingdom Viridiplantae; phylum Streptophyta; class Magnoliopsida; order Aquifoliales; family Aquifoliaceae; genus Ilex; species Ilex aquifolium. The sequence continues at coordinate 32,084,752 of OX637391.1, forward strand.
AAAAAAATTGTTCTTTCTTGTAATGTGATACTCCGTTTGATAGGAAGAATGAAAAGTAGAAGAGATGAAAAATAGGAATTATACATTTTCTATTTGATCTCTAATGAAAGAAATTAGCAATAATACACTTTCCTTCCTTTGTGTTTAGTAGGATGGATGAAAAATAAAAATGATTAATTTTATTGTATTTAGTATGGATGAAAAAATAGAAGGACTGAAAAAATATACATACATAATTTACTATTTTATCCTTATATGAGATTAGTGTACAAATTATACACCATGTCACTATGGTCTACATGCCATGTGTTAAAACAAACATAAATCCCATAAAAATGCATCCATTTTTTCCTTGATTTTTTACTTTAAAAAAATAAAAATAAAAAATAAAAAAGAATTGCAAGATTCCACCAAGTAGTTAAAGAGTTTGGGTTTAGGTGTTTTAATTCCACCGATTGGTATATGAGTTTGAATTTAGGTGTTTAATATAAATAAGTAATTTATTAAAGGTTAAAAAAGTAAATAACATATGTTTACCCAATGTGAGTACTATTTTCCTTCATTTTTTGCCAAATATTAGAGGGATTGATTTTGGTGAGTTGGAAGAAAAATTTATCCACCCACTTTTCCATCTTTCCTATTTTCATTCCTTACTAAATATGATGGTTTATCTATCTTTCTAATTTTCATCTCTCTAACTTTCTATCCTTTCATTTTTCCATCATACCAAATGAAACATGAGTGTCCAGAGGAGCAACCAATGGTACTACCAGGGCCGGCCCTATGCATAGGCCACTAAGGTGGCTGCCTAGGGCCCCAAATTTTAGAGGGCCACCAAATATATTACTCCTTTTGTGTATTAGGCCTAATTTATTATTATTATTATTATTATTTTTGAGTTTTAGTAGATAGGATCTAAAATTTTAGAGCCCCAAATTTTAAGAGCTCAATCAATATTTAGTTCTATTAAGTCTAAAATTACTCATCACTTGGTTAAGCCCAATAAAAGCCCTAAAAATCTAATCCAACTCAGCAACTCCAAGTCTCTAACTCTCCTCAACGTCACTATAATTATATCAATCATAAAGTTGTGTTGTTTTACTTGAAAATTAGTGTTTAATCATTAATAAGTCTATTCAAAAATATGACTCTGAGGTATGAAAAACGGAAAAAAGAAAAGAAAAAGAAGAATTCAATCTCAAAAAATGGCACTTCATAAATTTATTATCAGTGATAAACAAAATATAAGTAAAAGTGGAAGTGATGATTTAATTAGTGACAAACCAAATTATACAATAGAAATAGAAGAACCTGAAAAAAAATTCAAAAGAAACTTTTAAGCTTTTAAATGAAGATAATTTGCCCTTAAGCTTGAAACTTTTCTAAAACATGATGTATCTACGGATATTGATGACTTAAATTTACTTTTAGAATTAAAAATTTTAAAAGAAGTTTTAAAAATTGAAATCAAAATTCTAATTGAAATACTAAACTGCATAAAAAAATTAGATTCTTTTTCGAATACATACATTGCTTATAGAATTTTGCTAATTATGCCGGTAACTTCAGCAGAAAAGAGTTTTTTAAAACTTAAATTAATAGAATCTTATTTATTGTCAACTATGTTACAAGAAAGATTGAGTGGATTAACTATATTATCTATTGAGAAAGATTTACTATCAAAACTTGAATAAAGAACTTGATCAATATCAAAACTTGAATAAAGATTTATTATCTATTGAGAAAGATTGAGTGTAAAGTTTTTGCCTAAGACCCTCATTTATGTTGAGCCGCCCCTAGATACTACCCTAATGTGGAAGGCTTCACAAATCTCAAAATTGGCGGTATCGTAAGTAAAGGTTTCTTGGGTATTTTATCGTGGTGTTTTGGTTAACCCTAGTGCTTGGAGGGTGTATTTATTTACATATGGCTGCCAAAACAGGGTGCTAATTAAACCCACTGGATTGTGTGTGTTCCTTTATAAAAAAGACAGGCCCTAAAGCATAGAGTTCTACCAATGCAACAAGTCCTCATACATAGTGAAATCTGGAAGAAGCTATAAAATAAGAAGATATGATTGTGCTGAATGCTAGAGCCCGCCACATTGAAAATGAGTGAGGCCAAACACTCCAATCTCTTGAAAGAAAGAGACAACTATCGTGTAGATTAGTCCGGGGCACACTTTCCTAGTCTCCTAGTACCCCAGTGAGTCACATGAGAATGTATAATAGTTGGGAAGGCTCCAATCCTTTAAGTTCACTTATTGGCCGCCTTTTTTCTCTTTCCTCACTTTCCTAGTACCCCAAATAGTTAGAACTATAGTGTATTCCAGCTTAAAGATAGGGATCCAACTGTTGGTGGTTGCACTGAAAACAAAAGCAAAGCAGATCTTCAAGCCCTATCTCTGATCTCTTAATGTATTGTAATAAAAGTGTATTTAATAAAAACAAGAAACAAGTACCCCCACTTGCACACATTCAAACAAATATCATGTAGAAATGTATATATTTAATATCCATCTTACTAGCTAGGAATTTACTTTACATGTAATACACAAGTCTATGGAGAGATTACTGTTATTTGATGACGGATTCACAACATGAGTGATAATCCAGTAATGTCGTTTTATTTTTGAGACATGTCATTTTGGCTTCCTATCATGTCCACTTCGTGTTCAAATCAACGCGTAAAACCGTGAGCTTAAAACTCCAAAAAAATGGCCTCTTTTCTTTAACAAAATTCCATTATGCATAAATCCCCATAAATTAAATAAAATGTAAATACAAGTTTGATCCCCTAAAGTATGCAACAATTATCATTTTGGTTCATAAAACATAAACTTTGACAGCTACATCCTTAATACTTCAATATTTATGTTTGAGAATTAAATTCAAAATTTGATAAAATAAGACAAGAAAGAAGTACCCCCACCTGTAAACAACTGTCGTGTAGATATATAAACATCAAGATATAGTTGCTATGAATGTACTTTAGGGACAATACAGATGTTTAGGGGAGATTGCGGTTATGGAGTTTTGCGTTCAGATTTTCTACAATCATGTTTGTGTTGTATCTTCGTCAACCTATGTAATTGGTGAATACTAGTTCTTAATATTATGATCTTTTATCTTCTGGTATTTTTCATAAATTAAAAATTCACTTGATCTGCATTCTAACAAAATCATATCCAAAACCATTTACTTTTATGACAATTCACATATCCTGGCTGAAATGGAATAAGAAAATTTGGACATTTCTTCATACACCATTAGTTAAACATTTTTCACAATAAGCCAAATCCTTTATTAATCGTGTTAGCGAATATGTCATTTCTCGCCCATGTCTTGTTAAATTCGAGTCGTGCAACAGAGCACTGAAAATTAGCACCCTTCATTCGCATCAACCTTGTTAAACCTTTCATCTGTTTGGCTTAGGAATCTTGTAAACTAATGCATAATGTAACTTTAATTAGGAACTACCAAGAAAACCCCACTCCATTAAACTTTTTAAAATTGCAACCAGACTACTTGCAAAGAATGGAGCCCTTGGCCGGATATTGCAACAAAAGAAACAAAAAAATTTATATAAAATAAGTGAAAATTGGATTCGATAGAGACTAGGATCGCGCAAGATTTTGATTAGAAGAAGATTAATGAAAGATTAATGATAAGTATCTTATCATGTACTTAGAAGGAATATAAAATCTGATTATAAATATTGGAAAGCAAATGACACGATGGCAAAAAAGGTTAAAGGTGTTGTACTGGATGCTTGTTTTTCTGAATGTGGCTTGCAAGTTATATTCAACATGACTGGGCATGAGTCACAGTTTCTTCTCCACTTGCCTATCTTCATATGGGAAAGAGTAATAGAGAACCAATTAAGAGCTCAGATGTAGTGGTTTTCCTTCAAGTCTCTATTCTTCGTCAAGTGCTCATTAAGAGTATAGAGACTTGAGCTCAGAAATAGGATTTCCTGCGCGTGACCATAGACACCCCAAGTCACTTGGGAAGTTCACCAGTGAGGTCTAAACTGCTTGAAACAACAGGCTCTTCCAAAAACAAACTCGAACCATAGCTGTCAGTAAGAACAACGGGAGTCCCAGTGAATTAAATGATGTGAACCCAATATGACATAACAAGATGATCACTAATCATAGATAAGTTATTTATGAAGTGAGCAAATTTTAACAAAACACGACGTAGAAATAATACAAATCTAACATGATATAATTAATTGTTAGTCCTAAAATATCTATGAAAACTTAGCTGACCAATCTGACTTTTACGTCAAGTAATCTTCAAACTATCTTAACAAAGCAGTAAAATTGAGAATAAAATGAAGGGAAACTCAACTAGGTCTTTTTTTGGTCAATTATGATATCCATCCTTTTAGCTTTTCCCTCTATATATTCCCCGTATCAACCACCTACAAGAACCACAATCAAAAACACTTTATTCTCTCTATCTCTCTCCAACATGCATGCTGCTTCTGCTTCTGCCTCTTCAACTCACCTCTTCCAACAATCTAATGCACACTTCTACTCAAGAAGATTGCTACTAAAAAGTCGTCTTAACCAATTTCAAGAAACAGCAACTCCTCCATCAAGTGGAAATAGCAACAGTACCATATCAGATCCTTACACCAATGTTGTAATGGGAGTCTCTGTGCTTTTATGTGCCTTGATTTGCTCACTGGTGTTGAATTATATCATCAGGTGTGCATTGAAGTGCTCGGGTTTAATATCGGGCCAGACCAGTGACAGGCCCACGGGCCGATTAGCAAACACGGGGATCAAGAAGAAGGTCCTGAAAACTTTTCCTGTGGTAAGCTATTCAGCTGATCAGGTGAAGCAACCGGGCTTCGACACTGTGTGTGTGATATGTTTATCGGAATTTTCTCCCGGTGAGCGCCTGCGTGTCCTGCCCAAGTGCAACCATGGCTTTCATGTCCTGTGTATTGATAGATGGCTTAATATACACTCCTCATGCCCTACTTGTAGGCACTGTTTGATGGAGACATGTCTGAAGATTGTGGGCTCTAGCCAGACTAGTACATCAGAGCCCCCGCCACCGCCACCGCCACAGCCACCGCCACCGTTACCATTGCCATCACCGCCGGAAAGCGTAATAAGGGTTGGTCCACTAGAGCCTGAAGGTCTGTTACGAAAATGCCAAACATAAATTTAGTCAGCCGGATTGCTCCACTAGAGCCTCAGTGCGCCATTGACTTATGCCAGCTTGTTCTTGGTGGAGAATTTGAACTACAATGACTAGCTGATCACTTACTCAGTTGTTGACAATCAAGTGGCCTAGAGGGATTTTGTAAATGTCTCTTATATTGTACTCCAATTCCCACTCAATCCAACATCAAATCCTTGGGATTTTAACCAAAAAGTTTTGAACAATGTTAAACCAACATAATTCAATCCAGTTATTGATTATTTGTGATTAATCAATAACTTTAATTGATTAGGTCTTCAAATTAAGTTTCTAATTTATGTTCAAACTGTTGTAAGACTAAAGAAATATAGAGATAGAATTGCAAAGAGACAAGGGAATATAATATAGAAATAATATAAAAATGCTAAAGAAAGAGTTTCTCAACTTGTGTTTCTCAATTGGCCCAAGACCTCATTTTATAGGTCTTCATACATAATGATCATCAAATACAATATTAAATGTTGTCTATCAATGATTAGGGGGTTAAAGGCTAATGCACTAAACCAACTAATTCCCATTTATTTAGAGTACTAATTGGAAGGTTAAGGGTCATCCATTATATATACAATGTATATTCAATATATATACAATGTTATATTTACAACACTCCCTCTTGGATGACTATTATGTTAAGATAATACGCCTTGTTAAAAATCTTGCTAAGAAAACCCTGTGAAAAAAAAAAAATAAGTGAAGGAAAAAGAGTACATATTCAAATTAATCTTAGAATACCGTTGGACACACTAATATTGTCTCATTAAAACCTTGTCAGGAAAACCCAATGGGACAAAACCTAGATTAAGGAAAAAGAGTACAACGTGTCTCTCTCCTGTATCTTGATGTGGATAATTCGCCTGATGAAATTCTCCCCCTGATAAGAAATTAACTAGATTGGTCACAAACTTGACACATTCCAATGTTATATTCTTGAATGATGATGATGGTAAAACTTTAGTGAATAGATCTTCAAGATTGTCACTAGATCGTATCTGTTTTACTTCAATTTCATGACTTTGCTGGAGTTCATGAGTGTAGAAGAACTTTGACGAAATATGTTTGGTTCTATCACATTTGACAGACCCTCCTTTAATTTGTACAATACAAGTAGCATTATCTTCAAATAAGATTGTCCGTGAATCTGTAATCAAAGGGAGTCTGTAAGTATCTCGGATGTGATGGACTACAAACCTTAGTCACACACATTCACGACTCTCTTCATTGAGTGTAAGTATCTCAAAATGATTAAAAGATGTAGCAATCAAAGTTTGCTTGATAAATCCTCATGAGATCGTTGTGTCACCACATTTGAAAAAATATACAGTTTGTAAACAAGTCTTGTGGGGATGTGATAGGTATCTAGAATCCACATAACCGACTAAACGTGAACTATTGACCAATTGTTTTGAGTATAACAAGGCCGAATCTATAGTTCAACAAAGGTAATGTAGGATATGTTTTACATCATTCCAATGTTGTCGAGTTTGTGCGGAACTAAATCCTGTCAACAATTTGACTACAAATGTTATATCAACCCTAGTACATTGTGCTAAGTATAACAAAGTACCAATTATACTTAGGTGTGGTACTTCAGGACCAAGAAGTATTTTATTTTTCTCCTTAGGAAGAAAGGGGTCCATATTGACATCAAGAGATTCGACAACCATTGGAGTACTTAACAAATATGTTTTATCCATATTAAACTGCTTTAGGACGTTTTCGATATAGGTTGTTTGATGCATAAGAATTCAGTTTAACGTATACTCGATCTGCAGGCCGAGACAGTACTTTGTTTTTTTGAGATCTTTCATCTCAAATTCCTTTTTTCAAATACTAGTTGGTGCACACGTGTCTTGCATGTGAACTATTTTGAATTAAAGTTTATTTGTATAATTAACATAAGTTCATGCTTGTACTAACTAATTTAACATCAAGCATTGGATACCCAATGAAGATCTAGGAAAAAGGTGTCAAAACAAAAATAACCTTATAATTCTAAGAAAACAAGAAAAATTCCAGATTAATATTCTAACTACCAATTTACAGTTAGAAAATCTAAACTCCATATCTCTTTTATTGAGAAGTTATATCTATTTGGGCTTGAATATGTTGAAGCTGCTATGCTTGTGCCAACATATTCCATTTCTCAACTACTACGCAATAAAGGGTAAAGTTTTTATGCAAACATTAAAACATCAGTCAATTTCATTTTCTACCTCATTCTCTTAGCACCCGATGGTCTGACAGCATTCAAGAGGTGTATTCGGATTGACTGCATTTAAGAGAGTGTAATCTTTGTGTGTCCAAGAGCATCAATTAAAATTTTCTATAGCTAATGCTATATTATATCAGCTATTGTGCTTCAATATTAAACTCCATCATTAGTTAGGTCATTCAAGCCTATCTCAATCAATGCAAGTATTTTATGATAATATGTTTGCACTCATAAAAAAAAAAAAAAAAAAGCATTCATATTTCACTAAACTTGCCCAAAAACCCAATGCACTAACCTAGTCTAAATATTGCTCTTTTACCAATATATATCCAACTTACCAAAGAGTCCACTAGGAAATGGGTTATTCAACTTCACTTGAACATTTTGAAGCTTACTCACATCAATAACTACCATGACTGTCAATGAAGCACTTCGATAGGAAAACGATGGTTGTTGTTGAAGAAAGCTCTATGTGAACTTATCAAAGTGTTACTACCATGATACCATGACAACTTTGGTTACTGGATATATTCAAAAGAAATTGAATTAGAACAAATTGGCAAGAACTTTTGTCATGGATATACTCGAAATGGGTCACCTGTGAAAAGTGAAAATCTAATAGAGAGTTAAGCAACTCGAAATAGACAAAAATTCGATCCTACATTCTTCAACTAAAAACATCCGAGGCTCACATGTGGCCCAAAATTGAAGAAAGTAGCAACTAGACAAATCTATTTGTAAAATTGAAGAAATTAGCTACTACACAAATCTATTTGTAGTTAATCTAATGTTGATTTTGCCCCAAAATCTAAACCAAGAGAAAATTGGCAAGTCCCAGGTTCACCTTTATAGATTTGGAAGCCAGGTGTATAAGCCTAATACTTTGGCCCTAGAAATTTTTGGGGAAGCATCAATAAATTCCTCAAAAAGGGATTGTTTACGCAACAAATTTCTGCACAACACTGGTATAAAAGCAAAAAGCACAAAGCAGGTCCGGTAGAACTCAAGGAATTCCAAAAACCGAATTATGGATTTAATCATAAAAAAATCCGGAAAGATTAATGTGGAGCATAGTGCAGGGAATCATAAGCATTAATATTAACATCATTTGGCAAACTATAACATCCTTAACAACAAAGGAATTCAAATTTTAGCAATAAATTTGCATAACCCACTGTAAGTTATTGTATGCTAAGCGTTCATTTAAAACCAAAAAGGTACCCATCCTATCATAAATAATTGTCCAAATAATTGGAAGCCACAAAATTACAAAAAATATGAGTACAAAAATATTTATTTCTTTATGAATGATTCTTGTTCACAACTTAGAGTTCTGATGCATGCAATACCTCTGTAGTGCAACGGTAGGCATCCAACTCCAGCCTATACATTTCTCCAGTCAATTCCTTTTTAATATGAAGGGGACTATTACCTTCCTCACATCGTTACCATGATCCTCATAATTTTCAACATGTCCTGCAGTAAAATTGCATGGAACTATGTTGAAATTATTGCTAATAATATTAGTCAAGACAAATATCCATGAAAATAAAAAAATCATGATTCAAAGATCTAAGAAAATAAACATAGAGGGAAAATAACATAATGTAGTACAATACCACTTTGCTAGTAACTATCATACTCACGTTGGAGCTCGGAGCACAAGTGCCATTTCCCAGCATGTAGTTCTATTTACCAAATTTAAAACAGTAGCGGTTGATTGGTCAAACGCACCTACAAAAGGCAAGGAGAACTACAATATTGGTGTTTCCCTGAAAAAAAATCTTGAATTCAAATAGCAGTGTATTCAAATAAATAAACCAAATAGTTTTTTAAATTTTAAATAATTTGTTATGTCCCCACATTAAATTTTTTAAAGTGCGTAAAGTTCAAGCTACAACAACAATTTCAAACAATGACTTGAACAAAAAAAACATGAAATTTAGTAACAAAGGTACCTAAAAAGATGGAAAAACAAAAAATGGGACTATAATCAACCAAAACATTATTTGTTGGTTTTGATTTGTGTTTTTTGTTTTTTTTTTTTTGGCAGGAGGAGGTGGTGAGGCAAAATGCAATTAGAATACTACCTGTGGTACACTTAATTAGCGCATCAAAGAGTGACTTGCCTTGGTCATTGCCTTTAGATCAAGTCCCACAAAACCATGCCTACCATGATATTCATCTGCTTGCCCTCACAACAAAAATTTCTACATTAATTGGATAGGAAAATTAAGCAAATAAACTATTAAAATTGAAATATCACGAGCTTCGTAAATTGGAAACTATACCAGTGCAAAATAAATGAAACAAACCTTGAAATAATAGAGGTTTAATGAAAGAAAATAAAGTAGTAGTGCAATCTATGGACCATTGTCAGTCTCAATCTAGAAAGAAATGGTATTGCTCAAGTGTCTACATGACAAGCTGCTCCGATCTAAAGAACTGAACTACAACTTTCAGTTTTAGAAAATAAAAATAACTCAGACTTTCCATCTCCAGGTCCTTCGAGCAATCTAAAATACACGACACCAAATGAATCTGTAAAAGGAAAAGAAAAAAAATCTCATCCCAAGTAGTATCAATGATACAAAAATACAAAGCTCCTTATCATATTTGAATCAATATGTAAAAATTGATGGAATAATGTACCTTGCCTGACTTTCCAGGGCGCGATCGAATGTTTTGGCAGTGGATGAGTCGTTGATCGATTCGATTTTCTCCGATTTTGCAAACGCCACTACCATAGTAGAGAAAGATGGAGAGTTGTTCAGTCCATGGGGAGTTGTTCAGTCCAAAAAAGATGGACTGGTTTAAGCTTTTGCCAAAGTCGCTTGGAGTAACTGAAGCGGCTACAACATTTGAGAATAATAAATGACGAGCCCAAATTTGACTGGGCCAAGCCCGATAAAATAAATCGAGAAAGACCCAGTTATTAGAAGTCCAAGTCACTAAGACCCATTCAGTCGGGTCAACCCATCCTAAAGGAATCCAGAAGGAAGCCAAATGACCAAGGAGGTCATCACTTGGGCGCCGCCTTGGAGCTCACCCATCACTTGGGCGCCGCCTAGGAGGTCATCACTTGGACCTCATCACTTGGGCGCCTACTTCTCTACTCCTCTTGAGTTTGGTACTCCAGTACAAGTCCAACCCAGCTCAAGAAGACAACTCAAGTCCAACCTAGCTCAAAGTCCTCCTCCGACAGAATAGGGACATGAGGAAGAAAATATCGGGATACGCACCGGAGATCAAATCCTACCATTATTATACTTACCAAAGTGGAGGAGTCCTACCTAAATTGTACTTACTAAATTGTAGTGACCGCCTCACCGCCTCATTACACCTATATAATGTAAGCCCTCTCCACATAGAGGGCATCACCTTTTTGAGAGCTTGAGACCTCTACAAGTTGTAATCCCTACACACACTACACCTTCCTACACACATTGCCTCTCTCTCTTGAAGCACTGTAATACTCCCGGAGTTACTCTCCCGGTTGCCTTGTTCATCAATAAAGATCTCCGGTCACCGTTGCCGTTCCCGAGAGTAGAGTAGGTCACCCGGACCGAAGCACTATATATCCCTGTGTTGACTCATTATTTACTGCTTTACCATTAATTGTCCGTTTATTGCTCATTGATTGCCTCCATTCATATTCTTGACTGTTGATCTTGCACGAGACGATTTTGTGCATCATCAATAAACAACATTCAACGTTTGGGAATAATAAACATAATGGTTTTAATTAATTTTTATTACACTCCTAATTGAATATTTATTTCTAGAATAATCGTCTAAGAGTTAAATTAAAAAATAAGATATTATTGTCTTTATATAATTATTTGAGAATAGAAGAGGAAAATAAATATTTGTTTGTAAGGTACTTTTAGAAGTAGTATAAATATAAATATAAATATATATTGGTATCATTAAAATCATGTTTAATTCAAGAACTTAACGAAATTTGTAAACTTTAAAGTGAGAAAGAGTAATAGAAAAGAAAAATGAACGATTAGAGAAGGAAACATAGAAGTTATGAGGAAAAAATATAAACCTTTATGGAACGGTTATTGGCAGTGAAACATTCAGGCAATGAACAGTTTATATTTGGAGTATTGCATTTCCTTTAATTAAATTTTTTAAGTGTGAAAAAAGAAGTCAGAAGTTTTTCAAGATATTAATTGACATTTAAAAGTAATATCGATATAGATAAAAATATAGAATAGTAGATCAAGAGTCACAATCACAAATAATATAATATTAATATTTTATTCTAACTCTAAAAGGGTAGTATGGACATTCACTACATTATTAGGATTAATATAGTCAAAAAAAAAATTTTCACTTTTGTTGACATTTTATAGTAATATAGATTCGGCAGCTTTTATCAACTCTTCAACAGTTCCAATCAGATTCATATCATCAAACATATACTGCAATGATGGCAAATCCAGTTTCTGATTTCTTAATGAATACACATGGGCATATGAGATTCTTAACATACCCTTCCTTTACCAAGTACTCACTGAAATGGTTATACCACATTCTTCCAGATTGTTTCAATCCATATAAGAATTGTCTCAGCTTAATGCTTCAGGCAATTGCAATCCTTCAGAGGTTTTTATATAAATATCAGTATCTAACTTTCCATATGAATATGAAATAACAACATCCATAAGATGCATGTTGAGTCCTTCTAAAACTGCTAAACTAATAAGATACTGAAATGTAATTGTATCCATTACTAGTGAGTATTTTTCATAATCAATCTCGGGTCTCTACAAGAATCCTTGAGCTACTAAATGTACTATATGTCGCATATTTACTTTTAACTTTTATGTAAATACACATTTATATACAATAGGATTTACATCTTAAAGTGTTTGACTTCAGATCCAATTTATCAACTTTCAGTGTTTTAGAACTACTGGTCTACATATATATCTTTAGGTATATTGGACTGGAGGTCCAATATTTTGTATTTTGTTAATAGACTCCAAGTGAATTGATTTTTTCCACTTTGACTAATTATTTCTATGTTGACAATCATATATTATGCATGGTTTAAGATCATCACAATTTTAGATTTCAGTAGCTACTATATTATTGATGATCATTTTTGTGCGATCCCACACATCACCTATGTATACATACGTAATAGATATTTCTTCATTTTGTAAATATATGAATCTCTGCAGGAGTTTGTGTCTCTTTAGGGACTTTTTCCTCTTCGGGGATTATTATTTGAGATAATGTGGGTGCATTTTCATTTTCTACTTTATCAACTTTTTCTTGAGTTGTATATAGTTGTCCTTTAGGAGTTGAATCTTTTGAACCTATTCGTCGACCACGTTTCAGGCGTGTAAGAAAGTTCACGCCATTCTTTAAGCGACAGATTTCCTCCCCCTAACGGCAGAAATAGTGTCTCAATTTTTTTTTGTACATATATAACTTCTTGATATCTCATTATTTTTAGGTACCTTTGTCTCTGCATGAGATTTTTCTTTAGAAGACTCATCTCCTAGGGTTGTTTATAAAAAAACTTGGATTGATTATTTTATCTGTTTTGTGAGTGTGGCCTCTTCGAGATTGTCAACTTCTTTATACAACTTTCATTGTATCTTTTTCTTTGATCTCTTCGGGAGCGCCAACTTCCGAAGTATTTTTCATTGTTTCTTCCTCTTATGGGAAATTTTGTCTATTGGTATGACAAGTCTATCACGCTTTCTAGTGTAATCTAGATAAATTCGTTCCACAATATTTTTTACACTAAAGAAAAAGATATTTATCTCATTTATTCATATGCTATAAAAGAATAATAATATTTTCTTTTAAGAAGATCTAATGTATTGCAATTACTCTATTAAACATTTAAGGCTAAAAATTGTCAAATTAAAAATACACATAAATTGTAACACTATCATAAAATTGATACTTATAGTATTCTTTCAAATATAGTTTAAAAAATAAGTTACCTCTTGTAATTGTTCTCTTCTAATAATATTAACTTAAGTGACTAAGACTTGAAATATGGTTCAAACTAGACTAAATAGACTAACATATTTTTAGAGTTCACAAAACTCGATTGAAATAACACATAGCAATAAACAAGTCAGTGAATTTGATTTACTTTGATAAAATTAAATATATATTTGACACATGAAAACATATTTCAATATGAGTTATAACTTATTCGTTAGCAAATTTATATATCGATGATTTATGCATACTAAGACTCATGATCAATACATATATGCAAGAAAATATGTATATTGGCAATAGTAATCGACAAATACATTCGACATATAAATAATTTCATCATATATCAAGGGATGAATAACCATTTGCCAAAAGAATATTCTCGTGGTCTCACGTGTATTCACATTGATTTAAAGTTGATCTTGGATGTCCAAAATGAGCATGCCAAAACTTAAAAAAAATTGGGTCATAGTACTTCAGGTGCATCACAATATGTAGTTCAATTATTCTTAGGGTCATATAATATAACTACATATAAAAATCAAGAAATTTCTTTAACACAGGCTTATGGCTTGAAATAATAAAGGAATAATGTAATATCTATTACGATGTATGCGATTAAAATTTGGTAGATTTCTTCCGGATCTACAAATCATTGTCACAATAGAGTTTCCTACTTAGCAACATAATATTGGTTCTTCCGAAACTTTCATTCTGATGTCACTATTTTAAGCATCATGACCACAAGTTTTAGGTAGCTATTTCTGATGATGCACAAAACGTATTTATGTACCACCTGACAAGTATTTAATGCATCAATAAATTATGAGAATCAACATAAGCAAAACACAATTTAAGTGGTTCAGTCAGGGTGACTTACTCCACTATGAAGAGCTAGGATGATCTGAGTGTTTTATTGCTTCAAGGAGTGTAGAGTGCCCAAATCTGAGTGATATATGTGAGATGCCCCCTTTGTGTAGGTAGGGCTTATAATTTATAGACACTTCCTACCAGATTGAGGTGCCCTTCTTGTAACAGGTGAGACAATTATGTTGAGATGGTGACGTGCGCGTTCCAAGGAGATCTTTTCGCTTGTCAATTATGGACTAAGTCTCTCGTCATGACACGACTAACCTAACTCTTTCTCTCTCTCTCTCAAGGTGCCATGGTTGATCTAGCATCCTCCTTCTTGTGGTGAGCCTGACTTACATTCCTAAACTGGGCCTTTGAGTTGGGCCTCATATGTGATTCTGGGCCTAGTCCGTAATTTTGGGCCTGGTATGGGTAGGGCCCATCATTTGCCCCCACGCCCCGAGCCCAATGGAATTTGGGGGAGAGGGCATTAGCAAGGATAAAATTTGACTCTTATTTTTTTACCCTTTTTTCCATGTACTGACTGAGTCTTTGCGGATTGCTTTGAGATTTGAATTCCTAGGTTGGCGGGCACTCTTGCTGTCCTCCTCCTCTTATTCTCTGTTTCTCTCCTATCTTCGCGTGGCTCTTTCCTCTTCTCCCCTCCACAGGAGGACTCATCTTGTCTGGCCTTGGTCACGTCCTCAATGTTCATATATTTATGGGTCTTTGACAATGATTCCAGCATGGTCATTGGTGGTTTCTTCAAGATCGAGAACATAAAACTGGATGAACGCAAACCTGCGATAAAAGCATTCATGGTGATTTAGTCATGTGGAGGGTCTCCTCATTAAAATGAGTGGGGTATCTCCTTAAGCTTTCTTCCCGATCTTGCTTGATGCTGGGCAAGTAAGTAACAAGCTTCTGATATCAGCGTCCCCTTATGAAGTGTGAGACGAATGATTTTCTTAGTTTAACAAAATAATTAATGAAAGTTGGTTTGAGTTTAGAAAACCATTGGTGTGCAGATCCCTTGAGGGTGGTTGGAAGGGCACTGCACATTATTTCGTCTGGCATATTGTGTAGCTGCATGAGAAATTTATAAGGTGGTCCAATGGATCTTTTGAGCAGTCAAAAGCATCAACAGTTGGTATCTTGAACTTTGAGGGTAAGGGGTAATTGGCCACATCAGCCACGAATGGAGTGTTAGTGCACCTTACAAGGTAGTCAACAGTTTCCGGCACCCACGCCTTGATGCTGTTGAAGACGTCGCCTAGCTGATTCTGCACCTCCTTGATTTTTTTTGTCTTATTGGTTAGGGACACCCTTTAAAAGACCTTTGTAGTGATTTTTGTGGTCCAACTCGTCTTTTTACATAGGAGGGTCACTAGTGTGGGAGGACAGAGCCGATACATGAGGAGAAGGAGCTGGGGTGCTTGGGCGCTAAGGAGGGACACCTTGTCGCTGGGGGGCGCCCTATTGGGGTTCCCTTGGAGCTGGGCGCCCAGGGGGCGTCTTGGCACCCTAGGCGAATTTCTTGGGGTGTATCTCCTATTGGGGGCTAGGGCACAACTCCTTAAGGGTGTCCGACAAGCATCAATGGAGGATCTATTGGTTTTTGTTCATCAACAGCTGCATTGTCTCCAATAGTTATTGTCCAGCTATGGAATTTGCCATAGCGACGGGGTTTGTTGGTGGAGGCGGGACCTCATCACGATGTGGTGGATCATTCTTTTCCATTTGTTGATTCATGGACCTAGTTTAATAACCATAAAATGGAAAGAAAAGTAGGAAGAAATGGAAAGACAGTAGAAAACTTAGTCGTTTTTCACAAACGGTGCCAAACAGATGATGCACAAAATGTGTTTATGTACCACCTGTCAAGTATTTAATGCAGTAATAAATGATGAGAGCCAACACAAGAAAAATACAATTTTAGTGGTTCGGTTAGGGTGACCTACTTCACTGTAAAAGGGTAAGATGATTTGAGTGTTTTATTGCTTCAAGGAGTATAAGGTGCTGAAGTCTGAGTGATATGTGTGAGATGCCCCCTTTGTGTGGGTGGGGCTTATAATTTATAGGCGCTTCCTAACAGATTGGGGTGCATTTCCCGTATCGGGTGAGGTAGTTTGGTGGAGGTGGCGTCCTTCTCGTAACAGGTGAGACAATTCTGTGGACGTGGTGACGTGCGAGTCCCAAATGGATCTCTTCACCTGTCAGTTATGGACTGAGTCTCTCGTCATGAGGCTGCTAACCTGACTCTCTCTCAAGATGGCGCGGTTGACCTAGCTTCCTCCTTCCTAAGGTGGGTCTGGCCTACATCCCTAAACTGGGCCTTTGAGTTGGGCCTCATTTGTGATTCTGGGCCTGGTTTGTAATTTTTGGCCTAGTATGGGCCAGGCCCATCAATTTCTACCAAGCCACCTACGTTATGTTCATAATTACGAAAATGCATAAAATACATGACACTAGGATGTAAGAAAATATAAATCTAAGGAAATATAACAAGTACAAGATACAATATAGCGTAGAGTAATTAGTTCTTCAAGAACTATTATATAGAGTTGATCTTCAAGATTAATCTCTTTTTTTTCTTTCTTCGTGATCGTTTAAGCACATGGTGGATCTACCCTCTTGATGTGCTACTATAGGGAATGATGTACGTTCGGTTAGATGATATTGACAATTTTTCTCAAAAGCACAAAATTATTATTTTGTTTCTAACCACATGATATTAATGCATTGTGAATCTACCCTCTTGATGTGCTACTATAGGAGCACATTCAAATCATGAAATGTGATGCATTATTTTTTGAACATATAATTCTTCAAGAATTTGTTTTCCACATAATTTTAAGTATGTTTAGATCTTGCAATCTTAGGTACATCAAACGTTTGAGAGGATTAGGATTTTCAGGAAGTCATGTATCTCCAATAAATATATGGGTATTTTACCACAAAATAATCAACTTTTTACTCTTTAAGAATATGGTGGTGAAAGATAATGATTGTATTTGTACGATCCTTCAGGGATGCTTAATTTTCTTCCTCAATTATATCTTCAGGATCCATAGTATCAAATTGTCACTAATTCACATTTTTGCTTCCGACAGTGAATTCATCATTACTTATGGCAATGAATGATTGTTGCTTCTGAGTTTTGAAAACTAATTCATTATATTTTTTCCAATATAAATAATTTTCAAGATTCATAAGATCAAGGTGGATCTCTTCAAGGATCCAAGAAAAGTCTAACTTGAATATTAAAGATAATAGTTTCATTGGTATTATACAAATAAAATAAACAACAATCCATTCATTCTAAATGGTAATGTAAATTACATAAACTGCAAATATAAATGACACCTACTTTGTTGCATATGTAATTGTTAGAAATAATATAGAAAATAGCAGCATTCATATTCTTGCGATTAAGATATCATTAGGCGTGGATACTCATGAACTATGAAAATCCAATTCATGCATATTCCATCGTTGAACCAAAAATAGAGCAAAAAATTATTCTATCATTAATTGCAAGATATTTATGAGAGAAGCAAACTGCAAATAAATTCCATGTAGGTACTTAGCTCATACTTTGCTTAAGTATCGATTATGGAACCAACTCACCATTTGACATTATGATAAATAGAGGTAGACTCCTTTTTTTCAATTGTATAGAAACTCGTGCTGATAACGTGTTGTAAACCTAAAGAAATATAGATAATAGAATTATGAAGAGACAAGAGAATATAATATAAAAATGCTAGAGAAAGATTTTTCAACTTGTGTTTCTCAATTGCCCCAATATCTCCTTTTATAGGCCTTCATACATAATGACCATCAAATACAATATCAATGAGTAGGAATTAAAGGCTAATGCACTAACATTCACTAATTCTCATTTATTTGCAGTATTAATTGGAAAATTAAGGATCATCTATTATATATACAATCTATATAATAAAACAGAATGGCACTTGAATCTTATGCCCAACATATTTTCCCCCCCAAAACCATCCCATCCAACCCAACCCAACCCAACACAACCCAGACACTACAACAAATTTAGTTTTTAGCGACGAGTTTTGGCGGCGAACAGTAAAATTTGTTGTAAAAAAATGATTTTCGGCGACAATTTAAAATATTCCTCGCGGTAAACTTTTTTATGATATTTTTTGCGACCATTTTTTGTAGTCGTCAGCAATAGTCTTCGCAAAAACGTTCCCTCAAAAAAAAAATTGGCGCCAATGTTGGCGCTAAATGCTAATTTTATGGGCGACAAAAAAAATTGTCGCCAAAACAATTTTTCAGTCGCAAATTTTTTGTTAAATAACGAAAAATAAGAAAACAAAAATAATAATACTTTGCGACAATACATATTTGTCGCAGAAAAAAGTTAAATTGTTTGGCGACAAATGATATTTTTTTGCAGAATATATTAAATGAAATTTATGCACTCTTATGGATTAAAACGACGTCGTTTAGAGGGTAATTAATTATAATTCTTTGTTTCAAAACGGTATCGTTTTGAAACCCTAACTTAAGCCCTCTGTATCCCTTAATATTTTACCCACAATTTCATCACATCTAATTTTCTCCCTCACCCACACTCAATGTCAGAGACCTATGCCTCATAGCCCCCTTCACGCCTTCTCTCTCTGTTAAGCCATCTCCACCGACTCCACCATCGCCCCAGCGACACCGCCACCCATAGGGTAGATCCACCATGAACTGTACCAACTACGGATTTATGAACTGTTCATATGCTTCTTTGATCAACAACATGGGACCCACAGAACCCTGGGTAGCAACTATGGGATCCAATAACTATTTATTGATCAGCAAGTCGACACCATAGAGATTGGGTAAGTCATGAGAGTTAATGTGGTGTGAGTGACCGATGGTTTCACGCCGGGGAGAGAGAGAGAAGAAGAGGCGGTATACCTAAATTTTTTTTATAAAAAAAAAAACTCTTTAAAATATAATAAGGGTAGTACTATCATTAAAATAAAAATTTCATTATTAGTGTGAATAACTAATAACGTATTCATACCATATAAACAAAGACATCACCATTCACCTAACACCAAAAACTCAAGCTTCATTGAATTTGAAGCATGCGCACAACACCAAAAGACCAAATCTTTCACAACTTGAACTATAGACAAAGATCCAAGCGAGAATTTAGAACTTCTCCACGTCATCTTTTTCAAGTTCGCCTCACCGAAGCTTGTTCGGTTGTTTTTGGATATTTGATTTCAAATTCGAACTGCGTCGGTCAAACACCATGGTTCATGGGGAGATGGTTAGGGTTAGCATTTTGTTATGGGGGCTTCGACAAGAAAAAAAAAAACAAAGATGATATGTAGTGGCCGGTGATGCCTGAAGCTGTGAAGGGAGGAGTGGTCGCTGATACCGAAAGTTGTGAAGAGAGGAGTAAATATTTATTACAACGGTGATACCACGTGGTAAGATGATGTAGTATCATCAACTAATAATACAAAAACAAATAAACACATGGACCCCACCAAAATCAATAACTAACCTGCCATGTAAGCAAATAATTTTTCACCCTCCTTTCATGTAAGCTCAAGTGGGGTTCATCTTTCTCATTTATGGTTTTATTATTGGTTGGTGATACCATGTCATCAATGGTGACATGGTATCACCGTTGCATTCAATATTTACTCTGAAAGAGGAAGATAGAGAACCAAGACTTTGGCAGAGTGAATACACTGAGAATTTGATAAAATATCACTTTAAGAATTTGGGTAAGGAATTTGAGTCTCCATTTAGGCCAAGAATGACATCTCTCTCAATTTGATATAGGTTTAAATAAAGGGTTGGAGATGATTTTTGAGTTATATTTATTTAAATTTAAATTTGAGTATAAAGTGGTGTTTGATAAAACTGAAAGTTGCACACTAAAAACTGAATGCTGAATTTTAAGTGTTAAATGCTGAATTTTTTAATTCGCAGACTATTTGTTATCAACTGAAATTTAAATATTGAATTTAATCAAACTTTTTGACAAATATAAGGAACTGAAGTTTGAAAATTATTATTATTTTAATTTTACCCTTTTATTTGACCATCTCTATGCAACTGCCTTATTCCTATCACCACCATCACAATGGTGGTGGTAAAGGTGTCGATGACAGTGGTGGTAGTGGTGGTGACATAATGGTGGTAGTGGTGGCGACATCGATGGTGATGGTGATGGTGATGGTGGTGGTGGTGGTGGTGGCATTAGCAACACTATGGTGGTGGTGGTGGTGGCGACACAATGGTAGTGATAGTGGTGTGGTGGCAATGAAAGTGATAGTGGTGGCGGTGACATAATAATAGTGGTGGTGATGACGACACAATGATGACAGTGGTGGTGATGATGGTGGTGGAGATGGTGGCGATAATGATGGTAGTGGTGGAGGCAGCAATGGTGGGGGTGACGGTGGCACAATGGTGGTGATGGTAGTGGTCGCAGCAGTAGTGACGATGATGGTGGTGGCGGTGGTACAATGTTGGTGGTAGTGGTGATAGTATTGGTGGTGGTGGCAATGACCCAATGATGGTGATGATATATTTGTCCATTATGAGAAATTGATAAAATCCTTTACTGACTAACATTTTCAGCATTAAATGATAAGTAGGTGACTTGCTACTTAAAATTTTAGCCTATGGTGGTGATGGTGGTGGTAGCGGCAACACTGTGGTGACGGCGGCAACAGTGGTGGTGGCGATAACAGTGGTGGTGGCGATAGCAGTGGCACAATGGTGGTGGTGGCGGTGACATAATGGTAGTGGTGGTGGCGGTGATACAATGGTGGTGACGGTGGTGGTGGTGGTGATGGAGGTGGTGGCGACAATTGTGGTGGTAGTGATGGTGGTGGTGGCGACAATGGTGGTGACGGTGGCACAATGGTAGTGGTGGCGGCAACGATGGTGGTGGTGACGGTAGCACAATGGTGGTGGTTGTAGTGGTGGTTGCGGTGGTGGCGGTGGTACAATGGTGGTAAGGGTGGTGGCAATGACACAATAATGGTGAGAGTATATTTGTCAATTATGAGAAATTTATAAAATTCTTACTGACTAATATTTTCAGCTTAAAGTGATAAGTAGGTGGCTTACTACTTAAAATTTAGCCTATTTTTAAGAAGTGCTAAAAATATTAAGTAGTATGAGTTTTAGGTTATCAAATGAGTTTAATTTATTAAGTGCTTAAAACATTCATATTTAAACCTTAATTGATGTTATCAAACAACGTCTGAGTTAAGATAAAGATTAAAGATGAGCTTTAAATATTAAATTAAAATCCAAAATAATAAAATAAGAAAGAAGCACCCCCACTTGCAAACAACTGTCATGTAGATATATCACCATCAAGATATACTTCATTAATGTACTTTTGGTTACATATATTCAAGGAAAAATTGCAGTTATGAATTCAAAATAGAGGTGGCACTCCAACCATGCTATGTAAGTTCCAGATTGGTGTTATATTCAGTAATATTTGTGTTGTATTTGATTTGGGTCGATCTATATAACTTGTGAAGATAAAATTAAAAACGGACGTACCCAAAAATAAGTTTTTTTATCGGACTCAAGTCATTATAAATCCATTTAGGAGGATTCAACCCCAATTTTTACAAAATTTTAAAATTTAGGATCCACTTCTCTCTTAACCAAGTCCAACACTATTTAGTTCTTTGTCGATTCATACATTACTATACAAACTAAAAAATAGATATTTTTTATATATAATATTATTTAAAGAGCAATGCTATTGGTACTAATTTACTAACATTATTTACTGACTTGATTCATAGTGACCTTTGGATTGACTGTAGACCCCATCAAACATTGAAACTTGATATTAATCCAATGATTCCTATAAAATAACATCATTATGTCAACAAATTAGGTCAAACTTTTAAGTTTAAATAGTATTACTCTTATTTAAACTATGTGCATCTTGTCAAAATCAAGTTGTTTGAGTTTGATCCTTAGTCAACTCATTTATTACTCGTTTTTTAAGATCATGTCATTTTCATCGAAAATTTACATCCTCAAGTGACATAATTTTAACCTTTTTAACCCAGTAATCAACTTTTTAAAAGGACTATCAATTATGTAATTTTAATTAGGAACCACATAGAAACCTTAATCCATTGGACATGGACAGATTGCAATCGGCCTAGCTACTTGCAAATCATGGAGCCCTTGGCCGGATTTCATCGCATAAAGAAAAAGAAAAAGTTGGATCTGATAAGGACTCTGATTGCACGAAATAGCGATTAGATGGAGATTAATAAGTGATTAAAGAGAATCATCTCGAATCTTATCATGTAATTAGGGAGACTATAAAATGGAATTTAGAATACACTGTGAAAAGCAAATGACTGGTTGGCAACAGGTAAATGTCGTGGATGATATGTTCTACAGGTGGGCAGCCAACAAGTAGGATTAATATTATATTGTTTTTTACATGTGGCTTGCGAGGTCACAGTTTATTGACCCTCCTGTGAAAGCTCTGTTGAGCCTTGAGCGTTCTGGATTGATATTGGGTAAGCAGTTACATTTGTGTGATGAAGTTATCTTTGTTAAAGAAAAAAAAGATCGAAATCCCACATCACCGGAACATGAGTGTTTCAGCTGGTTGATCTCCATCTACTCTTTCAAATGTTAGACCTTTTTAGAGATGGTATGTGGATTTGAGTATGTTGGTCTTCTAAACTCTTCCGTGAAGTTCTATTGAGCATTTTGTATTGATGTTGGGTGAATAATTATATTTGCATGATAAATTTATATTTGTTAATCAATAAAAAGGTCACTTTCTTCTCCATTTTCCTATTCGAATAGGGAATACTAATAGCAGCATGATGAAGTAGTGGTTTTCCTTCTACTCTCATTTCATTTGTCACTTGCTCATTGCAGCTACTTACTTTTTTGTTAAAATGTTTCAAGCTTTCACGGCCAAACAATTTGACTTATGAGTTAAAGACCACCATTCCATTGGAAGAGGGTTCACCCCCACAATAGATTAACAGTGTGTCGGGTTATTTTGGATTTGTTTCATCTTAGATGTATTGTGTCAAAATTTTTATAAATTATACCCGAGTCATTAATAATTGTATGTAGTTAGGATTATATCGTGATAAATCATGTATAGTTATATGTAGTAAATTTGGTGTTGAGAGAGTTCCCAGTCCGTCAAGGTTAACCAAATAGAAACCCTAATCCATTGGACATGGACAGATTGCAATCGGCCTACTTGCAAATCATGGAGCCCTTGGCCGGATTTCATCGCATAAAGAAAAAGAAAAAGTTGGATCCGATAAGGACTGTGATTGCACGAAATAGCGATTAGAGGGAGATTAATAAGTAATTAAAGAGAATCATCGCGAATCTTATCATGTACTTAGGGAGACTATAAAATGGAATTTAGAATACACTGTGAAAAGCAATTGTCAGGTTGGCAAAAGGTAAATGTTGTGGATGATATGTTCTACAGGTGGGCAACCAACAAGTGGGATTATATTGTCTTTTACATGTGGCTTGCAAGGTCACAGTTTCTTGACCCTCCTTATTAATCAATAAAAAAGTCACAGTTCTTCTCCATTTTCCTATTCGAATAGGGAATACTAATAGCATCATGATCGAAGTAGTGGTTTTTCTTCTACTCTCATTTCGTTTGTCACTTGCTCATTGTAGCTACTTACTTTTTTGTTAAAATGTTTCAAGCTTTCACGTCCAAACAATTGACTTATGAGTTAAGACCACCATTCCATTGGACCCCCACAATAGATTAACAGTGTGTCGGGTTATATTGAATTTGTTTCATCTTCGACGTATTGTGTTAAAATTTTCTTAAGTTATACCTAAGTCATTAATAGTTGTCTGTAGTTAAGTTTATATTATGATAAATCATGAGAGTTTCCAGTCTGTCAAGATTAACCCAAAAAAGAAAGTGTCTAATCTGGTAATTAGATAGGAGAAAAAATAACCCAAAAGAGCTCTGGAAACCTATTTAAGAAATTCTAACTTGTGTTCTTTTTCTATCACATGATATGCAAATTAGGGTGTCTATTTATTGACACTCACACGATACCGATTTAACATGACACAAGATTTAAACTAACACGATCAATTCGCACAAATAATAAATGTCCGAAAAATGAGTTGTTTTTTCTCCAATAATTGAGGATAAGGACTCATGAACCTCGGCAATATCCTTTTGTGGTCCTACCTAACAAAGTCATGAATCAATGAAACGAGAGAAAAAAAAAAAAAAAGACGATCCAATGACATAATGGGCAGATCATAGCAGTGGCCAAGTACGGAAGCTAAGGTATATAAGACCACCACAGACCAGTGGAAGCTTCTAGTTGCGATTTAAGGTTAATTGGCTATCGATGCAAACTGAAAATGACACAATTTATTATTACTTTAATAAATGAATTAGGTTATTGTCAAATACGAGTAATTTCATTATGACACTGCAAAATTATTTAACTGACATTAAATGAAGAGAACACCTAAATTTGGTCCTCCTTTTCTTGCATAGTAGTGGATTTGGTTGAAAGAGAAGCTGATTTGTGGTTCAACAAAAAATGTGGGGGATCCAAGTACAACGTAATTAATAAATAAGTCTGATGATGCCTAGAAAATCGCAAGGCTAAGTTCGGTTATTCAGATCAAGTCGGGAGCCCAGTAACATAAAAACCTCGAGCTCCCTTGATCCGCACCTCAGAGGAAGCTGAGTGGAAGACAGCTGGCAACCACCAAGCTTATCCTCAATGGAAACAGGCACAAGTCTAGGCACCAAATTCGCAACTCCCTCATTACTCAGCATAACCATTGCACAAATCAAGCAAAACATTACATGAGGGAGGCGAAAATCACGCCTTAGATTCAGCTAAGCTCAAAATTTGCTATAAATACTGTACAAAGCCCTCGCCGAGGGGAAAGCGAAGAGAGCTTTATCGAACTACTGTATAACTTCTCTTTTTATCAATATATTCCTTAGGAGCAAGAGACTTCATTGAAGAGTGAATTAGCCGTGCTCTCGAGCTGTTGAACCACTATAATTCTTCTGTGTAATTTATCTCATTCCCCTAAATTCTTGTTCCCAAGAGCCTTGAAGCTCAGATTGAATACTTCGGTGCACCTTGCATTCTCCGTTCTGCTCAATTGTGTTACACACATCATCAGTTGGCGTCGTATTTGGGAAAGATTGTTCCTTTTACAAATACTGATCATCTTTAGTAATTGATGGTTTCTAAGCGCAACATGAGAAGAAGTAAGATGAATCCCCCACGACTACAAAACCAGTAAAAAGCCACGAGCGGAAGACAGCAGGAAAATCCTCGTGATTTCCCGCCAACCATTGAAACTGATCCTCCCATAGCGAATCCCCCTACCAATAACGAGCTTGAGGCCCTTCGCCTAACCAACCAGCGTCTCCTTCAACAGAATGAGGAATTACTAAATCTCCTTCAACAACCCCAGAAGGCGCAACCAGCCCCAGATGACCCTCCAAGGGGGGAACATCACCGAATCAACCCCCTACGAAACATCGTCGAAGGGGAAGAACGTAGCCAAACCATGGGCAATGGCCCTTGTGTCCCCAGGAACGAAGATTATGAGGAGGTATAGAGTCAGAATAGGGAAATCCATAAAAGCGAACTTCCCCCATTCCAGCAAGAAAGAAGAGAACAATTTTGGGAGCAACGTTTCACAGACATTCAACAAGAGCTCAACCACATGAAGGAGGATGTAAGAGGCAAGACTCTAGTAACCATGGACGCCTTAGTGCAACAAACTGAGTCCCCCTTTACAGATGAAGTATTGCACTTTCCTCTCCCTCCGAAGTTCAGAATGCCCCAGATAGAGGCATTTGGTGGGACAAAAGACCCCATGGACCACCTCAACATGTACAAAAACTAAATGGAGCTCCACGGATATCAAGACCCTGTACGATACCGAGCCTTCGCCATCACGTTGAAGGGTTCAGCCTTAGCATGGTTCAACAGGCTGACCACAACATCCATCTCATCTTTTAGAGAGTTCTCCATATCCTTCATTTCGCACTTCATAGGAGCTCGGACTTATCAAAAACCGAGCTACCATTTGCTAAATGTAAAACAGGGACCCGATGAGAACCTACCAACTTATGTTCAAAGGTTCAACTTATAATCACTGAAAGTGGAGGTACCTGATGAAAAGTTTGCCATCACTTCTTTCATTGCCGGTCTGGGAGTTCAGTCAAAAGACCTGATGTTCTCCATATCAAAGTACATCAATGGTGAAGAAGCTCTCTTTTCCAAGACAGGAAGCCTATCAACGCACAAGAAAAAGAAGAAAGAGGAAAAAAAGAGGGGTCAAAGTCCCAAGAAAGAAAGAACCCGATACGGTCTCCGCAGAGGGACAGAGATCGCTCCCTGAATAAAAGGGGAGACGTCAAGGACCGCCTGGGTCCTCCACAACCAAAGTTGTAAACCCCCACATTCTTATTTTTATATAGTAATGTAATTAATTTGAAAAGCTCATATATGTAATGATGCAAACATGAACTATATAGATTGCAACAGTAGAAATAAAAATGTTAGGTGAGACAATATGAGGTGTATTAGAAGTTAGAAAGTATTTCAGAGTTAAACCGCATTTTATAAAGAATTCGAGTAGGAAGAAATTTGACACTACTATAGTATTTTAGTCATAACTTTTTAATCTGAACTCCGATTGAGCTGATTTTTGGACAAGTGAAAGCTCATCTTCAAGGGCTACAAAAGTGTATTTCACGAAACATTTCCTAAATCGACTTCTAAATAGGGTAAAACTGCTCATGAAGTTCGGACAGAAAGTTGGTATCGTCCGGACGCCCCAAGCACCGTCCGGATGCCCCTCCCTACCCTAAAATTTTATTTTTCATAAAAAATAGTGACTTTGAACCGTCTGGATGGCGAAGAACCGTTCGGACGCTACCCTAAAAACGGCCCCAATCAATTTTAGTGTTTTTCTCCGTTTTTCACCCTATAAATACCCTAAGGACGTCTCTTTAGCTATTTTTCATCAGTTTTCAAACCTAGGCAACCCTAGAGAGCGAGAGAGAAGGAGAAACACAAGATTCAAAGGGATTCTCACGTTGGAACGGATCAAACACGCTAGGTTTATACACAAACTACGGAATTGAGGTAGGGGATTCTTCTCAAGTTCTTTAATTGGGACTTAGGGTATTATATGATAAATACTCAAGTTCTTCAAAGGGATTCTCACGTTGTATGTTTTAAATCTTTTTGGTAGTTATATGATAAATACTCATGGATTCTTGATTTCTTTATCACTGAAACTTAGTTTTTAACAAAATACATGTTTGGGTTCAAGAATAATTGTTTTTGAATTTCCGAAACCCTAGTTTTTCCAAGATACATGTTTTATTGTGAAATTCATATGGATTCTTGATTTCTAAATTCATATTCTTGATTAAATTATGTTTTCAATCAACTATTATTCTTGTTCCAAGAAATTACGATTTTTGGCAAAACCCTAGAATTTTGAATATCGAAATTATGAAGGTTTTCTTAATATGATCTCTTGCATATTTTAATTCTTTTATTACTGTAGTATATTGAGAATTGTGAAATTGTGATACTTGAATTGTTAATGAAAATTGTGATTGGTTAAGATTGTGGTTGTTGAGAATATTCTGATTTCATCTTTTGTATGGTTTTGGTGTGATGGACTTGAATTGCCTTCAAGAGCTGCCGTAGAGTGTTTGTGATGGGTGACTAGGTAGAATCGTTGTGTAGATTCCTGAGAAGCAACCAATATACATGACAATGGGGATGAACCAACATACATGAGAATATGGGATGATGCTATTGGGTTATTTATTGAATGCTCTAATTCTTGCATGTTTATTCCTGTTATTGATTTATTGTATTCCATACACTTGAGATCATTACAATTGTCATGGTTTTACCCTCAAAATAATTTATATATGTTATTTTCCAAAAGAGACTGGACTTCTTTTTATTGTTTTAAGAACCTTGTTGGGATTTGAGAGGGATTTCCTACGGGCTTTTGCTCACCCCCTACAATACACTTATAGATTTTGGCATAGAAGAGGATGTCAATGTGGATGAGCAGATTGATTACGAGTCATTGGAGGATCAAGATGTGGATCCTATCTTAGAGGAATAGAGTTGTTCGATTTTTGGTTGAGAGTTTGAGAGATTTTTTTATGAAACAATGTTTTAGCTAGTTTTTATTATTCCGCTGCTAGATACTGTTTGATTTGAATTGTAAGTTGAAGAGGTTTTAATGTTTTATTAGCTTTAGCATTTATTGTTTACTAGATGGATGAATGATTGGTTGTTTTAAATGGTTATTTTTAGTTGCTCTCATGGTTGGATAGTTTGTAGATAATAATGCCTTCCAGGGTGGATTTTGGGCCATTACAAGAGTTGCAGCCAAGGTTCGCACCTCGGCAGCTCACTCCACTCACGACCACCATATCCCAGGTCCTTTATGAAGTGCGGAATGAGAAATTTCTGAGGTGGCCACCTCGGATGAAGGCATATCCTGCAAAAAGGGACGCAACGAAGTACTGTGAATACCACAGAGACCATGGCCACCTCACCAACGATTGCATTCAGTTGAAAAAGGAGATCAAGTTCCTAATTCAGCGGGGGCAACTGCGCTGTTTTGTGGCTCATGATAATCAAAATAGGGCTCACCCCCCTCCGGCACCTCAGCAGCAAAATCCTGCACAACACCAACAACCCCTAGGGGAGATTAGAGTGATATCTGGGGGATTTACTAGCGGTGGGAAACCAGCTTAGCCAGAAAAGCCCACATGCGCAAAGTCAGAACCGAGGAAATATTGGAAGTGCAAACTGTGACGAAGGCACCTCGGTTGAACATAGACATCACTTTCTCATATGCAGACTTAGAGGGTTGCCGACACTCCCACGATGATCCCTTGGTGGTAAAGGCCATCATTGCTAACAGAACCGTTTATCGGGTCCTAATTGATAATGGAAGCTCTGCCGTCATTATTTTCATATCCGCCTTTGACAAGATGGACATAGGCAGAGACAAGCTTGAGCCGGTGAAAGCTCATTTTCTAGGATTCTTAGGGGATAGACTGTTACCCCCAGGGTCGATGCAACTTGTTCTCACCATGGAGAACCCTCCTTGCCAATCCACCACCACAGTGAGGTTCATCGTAGTCGAAGCCCCCTTAGCATACAATGTTATGCTAGAAAGACCTTATCTCAATGCCATTAGGGCCATTCCTTCTGCTTATCACCTGGTTGTAAAATTTCTCACTGAGAACGGCGTAGGAGTGGTCAGAGGAGACCAACGAGTAGCAAGAGAATGCTACATGGCATCAATGAGAATGAAAGAGGTTGAAACCATCTAGCTGGATGAACTAGATATGAAGGATGATCTGGAGACAAGAACTACGCCCTCGGAAGAGCTAGAGCCAATCTAGCTCGACGAAGAATCAGGATATGTGGTATATGTGGGATCAAAGCTGCCTAAAGAGCTCAAAGACCTCCTTATTCAGTTCCTCAGAAGGAATATGGAGGTGTTTGCCTGGAAGCAAGAGGATATGCAGGGAATTGACCCCTCGGTCATCACACACAAGCTCAGCGTAAACCCAACCTATAAGCTCATCAAGCAAAAACGGATAAGTTTTGCCCCAGAACACCAAAAGGAAATTAATAAGGAGGTCAACAAACCTCTCCACGCCAGAGCAATCAGGGAGGTAAATTACCCTAACTGGTTAGCCAATGTGGTCCTAGTCAAGAAGTCAAACGTCAAGTGGCGCCTCTGCATCGATTTCACTGACCTAAATCGCGCATGCCCCAAGGACAGTTTTTTGTTACCTCAGATTGACCTGATTGTATATGCCACGGCTGGATATGAGCTCCTCAGCTTCATGGATGCCTTCTCAGGGTATAACCAAATCAGGATGGACCCCAGTGATCAGGATCAAACATCATTTGTGACTGAGCAGGGGACATATTGCAACCAGATCATGCCATTCAGACTGAAGAATGCTGGGGCCACATACCAACGTTTAGTAAACTGAATGTTTCAAAATCAGATCAGGACGTCAATGGAGGTGTACATCGATTAAATGCTTGTAAAGTCAATAAAAGTTGAGCTCCACATTAAGCACCTAGAGGAATCTTTTCAAATCCTCAAAAAATACCAGTTGAAGCTCAATCTAGCCAAATGCACCTTTGGGGTCTCAGCCGAAAAATTCATAGGTTTCATAGTCAAAAGTAGAGGAATCGAGGCAAACCCAGAAAAGGTCAAGGCGGTAATCGACATGCTACTTCCCTCTAATACCAGAGAAGTCCAACGCCTAACAAGGAGAATTGCAGCCTTAAGTCGTTTCGTATCCAGGTCAATAGACAAGTGCCAGCCCTTCTTTCAGGTCTTGAAGAAAGCTTTCAAATGGGAGGCACAGTGTGAAGAGACATTCAAAGCCCTCAAAGATTACCTCAGTAGGCCTCCAATTCTAGTAAGCCGGAGGGAAGGAGAAGTGCTCACCCTATATCTTGCTGTTTCAGACTTCTCAATCAGTGCAACGCTCGTCAGAAAGCAAGATTGAGCTCAACAGCCAGTCTACTAATACAGTAGAGCTCTAAGGGGTGCAGAGGAAAGATATCCAAAAATGGAGAAACTGATCATGGCTTTAGTCACAGCAACAAGGAGGCTGAGACCTTACTTTCAAGCTCACACCATTGAAGTCCCTACAGACCAGCCAATGAAACAGGTACTGCACAAACCAGAGTCCTCAAGAAGGCTAATAAAATGGGCGATAGAGCTCAGTGAATTTGACATCAGGTACAAACCCATAATCGCAGTCAAAGAGCAAGTGCTAGCAGACTTCATTTCAGAGTTCACCACAGCCCCAGAAGCATCCATGGAGGCGGACCAACTAGTACCCGACCTCCCCACGTGGAAGCTTTCGGTAGAAGGAACAGCCAATGCCCAGGGCAGTGGTGCAGGGTTGATCCTGACCTCCCCTGATGGGATAAACATCGAATACGCCCTCAGATTCAGATTCTAAGCTTCAAACAACGAGGCAGAATACGAGACCTTCATCGCCGAGCTCAATTTGACGCACTCAATGGAGGCAGAACAACTCGTAATCTACAGCGACTCACAGCTCATGGTAAAACAAATTAAAGAGACTTATGAGGCTAGGGGAGAGATGATGATCCAATACCTAAAAAAGGTACAGGAGTTGATGAAAAATTTCGTACAAGTCAAAATCAAGCATGTCCTCAGAGCTGTGAACTCTCGAGCAGACGTTTTAGCAAGGCTTGCCACGGCCTCCCAGAAAATCCTGGATAGATTAATCTCAGTTGAACACCTAGCTAAGCCATCTGTGGGCCACGGAGACGGAGAAGTGTTCCCTGTATTGGCCCAACCGAGCTGGATGGGCCTAATCAGAGAATACCTTCATAATGGAACCTTGCCAGTAGATCCCATGGAAGCCACAAAGCTAAGAGCCAGATCATCCAGATTCACAATCCTGCAAGACAACCTGTATAAGTGAGGCTTCTTGGTGCCTCTCCTGAAATGTGTAGGGGACGAAGATGCTAACTACATCCTAAGGGAAATCCACAGATTCATTTGCGGCAATCATATCAGTGCTCGAGCTCTGGCAGGTAAAACACTAAGGCAAGGATACTTTTGGCCCACTCTGCTCAAAGGCGTCGCAGATCTGGTTAGAAGATGTAAGACCTGTCAGCTACACGTCAACGTCACACATTGTCCACCAGAGCTCCTCACCTCGGTGGTGAGCCCCAGGCCCTTCCAACAATGGGGGCTGGACATACTCGGACCTCTTCCCACTAGTACTGGACAGTGCAAGTTCGCCATTATTGGGGTGGATTATTTCGCCAAATGGGCAGAAATGGAGCCCTTGGCGAAAATTACAGAGCAAAAATTTCAAAACTTCACCTGGAAGTCCATAATCTATAGGTTCGAAGTACCTAGGGCGATCGTCTCAGACAATGGGAAGTAGTTTGATAATCTCAAGTTCAAAAAGTTCTGCACCGAGTTAGGTATAAAGAATGACTTCTCTGCCCCAGCTAATCTCCAATCAAATGGGCAAGCAAAAGTAACTATTCTAACCATAAAGGCGGCTCTGAAGACCAAACTGGAGGCCCTAAAAGGGCGATGGGTGGAGCACGTCCCAGAGGTGTTATGGGCTTACATAACTACACCCAGGTCGGCTACTAAAGAAATGCCATTCGCTTTAGCACTCGGAACCGAGGCAGTGGCTCCTATAGAGGTCGGCATTCCATCCCCAAGGGCAGAACTCTTAGAACTCGAACACTATGATGAGTCACTTCTGCTCAACCTCAACCTCTTAGATGAAAAGAGGGACAAGGCCTTGCAACGCATTATGAGTTACCAAAGGGAAACAGCCAGACACTACAACAAGAGGGTCACGCACAGAAGCTTCAAAGTCGGAGATCTTGTACTTAAAAAACTCCTCCCTGCAATAAGGGATCCTACTCATGGAAAGTTAGGACCCAATTGGGAAGGCTCTTACATCATTTCAAAGATAGTCAGACATGGGAACTACGAGTTGCAAACAGAGGAAGGAAAGATTTTGCCTCACTCTTGGAACGCAAAACACTTGAAGAGATTTTTTCAGTAAACCCTTGTAAAAAGGCCATCATCAATAAAGTGACAAGTTACAGCTCATTCAACATTTCGTTGGTATAAGATGAGCTCTTCAGCTCATAAATATAAGATGAGTTCTTCAACTCATAAACAATCGATGAGCTCTTTAGCTCATAAATATAAGATGAGTTCTTCAACTCATAAACAATCGATGGGCCCATAAGCTCATAAAAACACGATGAGCTCTTCAGCTCATAAATACAAGATGAGTTCACTGACTCATAAAAACACGATGAGCTCTTCAGCTCATAAAAATGCGATAAGCTCTTCAGCCCATAAATACAAGATGAGTCCACCGAATTATAAATGAATGATGAGTTCTGCAACTCATAAATAATCGCTGAACTCATCTGCTCATAAAAACCCAATGAGCTATTCAGCTCATAAATATAAGATAAATTCTCCAACTCATAAACAATCAATGAGCTCTTCGGCTCATGAAAACATGATGGGCTCTCCAGCTAATAAATACAGATAAGCTCTTCATAAATCATCAACTCATCAATTCATAAATACAGGATCAGTTCTTCAAGCAAACGATAAGCCTTTTAGCCCATAGGGGACAAGCTCCCCAAGCCATATGAAAAGAGCTCCTAGCAATCAACCGCGTTGGGAAATTCAGAATAGAATTCCCTTAGAAAATTAAGGCTGATTCAGCTCACCATATCAACTGGGCTTCTCAGCCTAGACACCGCGACTATAAAAAATAAAGTAATAAGCAAGGCATCCCACAGAAAAACTGATTTTTATTCATAAGTATGATGGATTACAAGAAGAAGAAAAGAAAAAGCTCTAAGCCCCTCCAAGCCTTCTCTTTAGCTCAGATATTTCCTCCTCTAAATGAGCATTCACAGCCTGCAGACGAGCATTCAACATTGTTCAGCTCACCACGCTCACTCTCCACCTTTGTAAGTTGCTCTGCAAGTTTCAACTCAGCATCAGAAAATAAAACACCATCAAAAGAATAACCATACGACTGAGGAGAGAAGCTGCTCCTCCTACATTTTCTCAAAGAAGTGGCAACATCCTCATCCTTATTCGACTCAGTAAGAGAGGAATCTACACCAAGAACAGGATAAAGAGGGCGTGAGACAGCATCCAGAGCAGCGACAGAAGCTCTAAACTAGAGAAGGTTCTGGGGAGTGACTAACCCTCACCAGCTCAGCCGGGCTCAGACTAGGGGTGCCTGTACAGTGAAAGCACAATAAGAACCAATCATAGTGTCCATAAATTATAAAATGGCAGATCCCGAGCCTCTACCTATATTAGAGAAGCGCCCCCAAGAACGAGGGACCCAGGAACGTGTGAATCGCTGCTCAACAGACATCCAAGAGTCCGCAGAGGCAAAGAAAAAATGTTGAGTCCACCCTTCAGGAGAGTTAGGAACATCGAGAATCAACAGAGGATCGAAGTGGCGCCTCCATATGAAGCGACTGAAGCATGGGGCATCTCGTAATCAAGTTCACAATAATAGAGAAACTCGGCAACAGTACGAAAGTCACTATTGCCTTGTAGGCACCAAAAAATAAAGAAGCTTATCATAGCATCCCATCCTTCAGGAGAAAGACGAGAGGGGCACAACCCAGAGAAGTCTAGAATTCACCCTATAGTAGGATGGATGGGCAAACGAAGATCCATCTCGAAAGCACCTTCAAAAAAATCAAATTTGTTGTCGAGGGAGAAAGTTGCAGGGCTCATCCTGGGTTGGAACTCGGAGGGATAAACCAGTAGGCAAAAGATACCGCCTTCTGACTTCTTCTAACTCTGAGGCTGTAACCACAGAGGGAAGTAGGAAAGTAGAATGCCACACCATGTCAATCGTGGCTTGGGCTCGTTGTTTGAACAAATGAGTAATAGAAGGAGCCATGTAAGCCAGAAATAAAGCATAAGACGAAGGAAGATTTAGAAAAAAAAATTGGGGACGTGAAGAAGAAATCCCAAGTTTTGTGAAGACAATAAGAAATGCCAAATTTTATGGGAACAATAGGGAATCCTGATTTTTAAGGGAGCAAGAAATGCGCGAAGACGAAGAGGCGACCTTTTACGGTTCCATAATCATGACGTTGGCATTTTAAGAAGGTAGGTGGGAACGAATAACGATATGTTTATCTTTTTCCACGCTAAAGAAACAGAATAACCAAACATGAGCCCATGAAAAGTAGAGTTCAGGCACAAACAGCCCAATGAAGCATGAGTTCTTCAGCTCAATGAAAGAGGAGCTCTTCAGCTCGTCAGGATGAACTCTTTAGGTTGAGCTCTCCAGCCCAATATGAGCTCTTCAACCCATGAGCATAAGCTACTCATCTCACAAATTGGAGACGAACTCATCAGCTCATAATTAGAAGATAGGTTCTTAGGTTCAAGAGCTCTTCAGCTCATGGAGCTCCTCAGCTCGTGAGGTCCCTTCACATCGCAGAAACAAGACCAACACATCAGCTCAAACCAAGGCTCGACTCCTGAACAAGGTAATCTGACCTCATACTTGCAAAATCCACTTTAAGAAGAACTAAGTTCTCCTTGAAGCAAGGGGCAAAGGGGAATAGGCAGAACGAAAGAATACAACAGTAAAAAATACAGTAGTCGAAAAGTAAAAACACAAGAGGGCTGGACAAAAACATCTTTCATTTCTCAAAAAGAGTTGGTTACAAAGTATTTTTTTATAAAAAGAAAACAAAATACTCCCTGCAGTCGGATCAGTGATGGGCTCAGGTAGCTTAGGAAGATCAGGAACAATAGTTGGAATAGAGTCATCTAGAGTCTCAGGTAGCTCAGGAAGCTCGGTATGCTCAGGAGCAGTAGCTGGAGTAAGATCAGGAGGAGCCACAGAAGTAGCTGGAGTAAGATTAGGAAGAGCAACCGAAGCAGGAACCTCGGCTGGGGGAACAGAAACCTCGGCACCTGCAGAAGCAAGCTCAGAAACTTGAACTTCAGCCACTCAGCCCCATCCGCCTCTGAAACAGTTGGAACCGAGACCTCAGCCTCCTTCTCAGCACTGGGCGCCTTCTTCTCCTTGTCCAAAGGGGGGTCAAATTCGAAGTTCAAATCTGTATACATCTCCACAACTTGATCCTGGAAAGCAAGGTACCCGGTGGCCCAGTTGGTATCAGCCTCGTCCTTCAGCTTAGTAATCAGAGCATCCTTCTTCTTAGCGACTACCCTCTAAACCTCAATCTCCTTCAGCAGAGTGGCATTTGCCTCAGCCAAGATTTCATAATCCTTCTTCATGATCTAGAAGGACTCAAGAGCCTCGAATGTTTCTTTGCGAGCATGTAACAAGCTGTCTACCTTTAGCCTGAGCTCATCTTTGGCCTTTCTAGCCTTATCCTTGGCTTTCCCTGTTTGAACCTCCAGACTTTGTTGGTAGAGGAAAACCTCTCCACCTGAACCTGCAAGTCCTACACCTGAGCCTTGAGGTCGTCATTGGAGAAAGCCAGCTCAAAAACCTTGAGCTCAAAAGCCTTCAACACTTTGGCTGAGCTCTCCAAAGTCTCAGAATTAGTACGAGGCAACAATGCAAAAATAGAAGTGAGACTTGATAGAATCAGAACTTACCGAAGTGGCACCATACAGAGCGGTAGTGGTAGAAGTAGAGAGGGGCATAGTAGCAACCTCCTGAATGTCTAACTTAGGGATGATTGAGGCGATGGTCTCTGTGGCAAGTTTCACATTCTTGACAAGAACCAGCAGGTGGTGAGCCTTCTCGGCAAGTCTGGGAGAGAGAGGCCTACATAGGATGTGAGCAATCGAATCCAAGGCCCACTCGACCTTTTGTTGATGAGGGAGATGCCGAAGTCTCAGCTTGCTCAAGAGCCCCACTAGCAGTGGAAGGCAGGGTCCTTTGAATAACTGAGGTCCGTGCGACCTTCGATAAGCTCGGTGGAGAGGAAAAAACCACTTGGGGAGGTGGGAGAGAAGAAGGAGGCACCTCCGACCATAGCACATTTGAGAGAGGGGCGGGATCGCTTTCCGATCCGGTCTCAGCCTTGCGTTTTCTTCCACTCCTGTCTTTCTTCAACAAGGCTATCTTTGCCTTCACAGCATCAACATCTGGGGCCATTGAGCTGGAACCTGGAAAGCCAAAATGTACAGGTCTGCAAGAGAGCAAAAATAAAAGTGGGGAAAGCTCAGAATTGAGTCCTACCTACAAGTCCTTTTGCACCAGCTATAGAAATAGGAATAGGGGTCTCAACCCTCACCTCGGGGGGACTAAACCCAAATTTATTGAACACCTTAGGCTTGATAAGCTTGGAATATCTCTCCAGCTCGCAATTCTACTAGCCCAGTAGGACGGTCTCGTCCTCAGCACTAAGCTCGGGTCGAATACCTAAAAAGAACAAGTGGAACAAAGTCAGCAGAACGAAGTGCCGAGTCTGATCCAAGCCTACTTAGGCAGGGCTTACCCAGATTATCAGGGGCAGACCAAGCCCAAGGTACAGGGAGGGTATCAGCCACATCTTTGGGATTGTACTCTCATTTTCTCCCACATACAAAGAAGAAGAGCTTCTTTCAACCCTTGTGGGAGCTCGGAAGGTCAGTAATAAAAACACTGGACTTCACCCGCTTAGCTATATAGAAAAAACCGTCAGAGGGGGTGACCTTGATGTTGAAGAAATTCATAAGCAATGGCACTGTCGGGGCACCAAGATTATTCTTCTTAAAGTAAACAAGGAGGCCCACCAAAACACCCCCAAAATTGGGAGAAAGTTGAGCAGGACAGATGTTGAAGTGCTAGAGAACGGTATTAAGAAAAGGGTGCACGGGGAAGTGAAGGTCATTCTCCAAAGAAGCCACAAAGAAATAGACTTTCTCAGGTATGTGGGAGTCATACCGAATATCCACGTGAGGGCACCAATACCGCATACCCCGAGGAAAACCAAATCTGACTGATAAGACTTTCATGAAAGGGGGAGTGACCTCGCTAAAGCCAATGAGGTCTAAAGCTCGGGGGGGGGGGGGGGGGGAGGACCTCTACCTCCTCAGCACTGCCAGAAGCCCCAATATCACTCACCTTAGTTTTTCCTTTCGTAGACTTCTTGGACCTCGACACAGGATAAAATGATGAAGGAGGGTCCTCAGCCTTTTCCCCAGCATCAATAAGATCGACACTAGGAAAATTATCTATCTCATCGCCTACATCACCTAAATCAACGCCCTTCTGTTCAGAAGACCTCTCGACCATGGCAATAGAAACAAATGAAGCAGTAGCTTCAGAAGAGTCAGACATGACAGGGTTGGAGAAAGGGAGATAAAAAGAGGAATAAGGAAAAGGAACATTAGCAAAATAATCCATAAGGGTCGAAGGGTCAAGACACTGACGACGAATAAGGAAGATTCTAGTGGTTGAATAAGGATCCACAAAAAGGGGAAGGAAGGACAAGGAATAACCTCGATTCCTAAAGTAAAAAAAAAAAGGCGAAAGGACAAAAAATGTAACAACCACCTCGGATTCGAGGGATCCAGAATGAAGAGATAAATAGAGCAAAGAAGCGTACCTAACCAAGAACAAGCGATAACCCGAATCCCATAGCGAATTCAGGGAGATGACAAAGCAAGCCTCGTAGAATCTTCGAGCCGAATTGGGGGTTTTTCAAGCAGAGCCCTAGATCTCAAGTAAATTGGGGAAGTTAACATCGCAATGGAAGAAGAGGGAAACCAGAATCTATAGAGAGAACTTGAAAGGCGAAGAAAAATGATTTTTCATCTGCAGGAACATTTAAAGCCAAACGTACGTGGACCCTCGAGATATAGGACGTGCGCGAGAAACAAGGAAAAAGTGATTACACATTCGCCATAACTGTTAGAACAGAGTCCCATCACACAAAAATCGAGGTCGACCCATGGCGACCTCACTTAACCCAGCCACAGCTCAGTCTCTGCTCAAACAAATCATTGTGACCAAGGACTAGGGGGCAACTGATGATGCCTAGAAAATCCCAAGGCTAAGCTTAGTTATTCAGATCAGGTCGGGAGCCCAATAACATAAAAACCTCGAGCTCCCTTGATCCACACCTCAAAGGAAACGGAGTGGAAGACAGCTGGCAACCACCAGACTTCTCCTCAATGGAAACAGGCACTAGTCCAGGCACCAAATTCGCAACTCTCCCATCACTTCGCATAACCACTACACAAATCAAGCAAAACGTTACATGAGGGAGGCAAAGATCACGCCTCATATTCAGCTAAGCTCAAAATTTGCTATAAATACTGTACAAAGCCCTGGCTGGGGGGCAAGTGAAGACAGCTTTATCGAACTACTGTATAACTTCCCTTTTTATCAATATATTCCTCAAGAGCAAGAGAATCCATTGAAGAGTGGATTAGCCATGCTCCCGAGCTTGTGAACTACTATAATTCTTCTGTGTAATTGACCCAATTCCCCTAAATTCTTGTTCCCAAGAGCCTTGAAGCTCAGATTGAATCCTTCAGTGCACCTTGCATTCTCCGTTCTGCTCAATTGCGTTATACGCATCATCAAAGTCTAATTGGTATTGAAATATATGAAACAAGAAGTTAAATGGGTACAAAGAGTGTTGATTGATACAAGAATCTAAAAAGACACTATTATATACGATACGGTACAACCCAACTTAATTCTCCCGTAAGTAAATAAAAACTTCTAAAATTTGTTGGAACTCTCGGTGCACTTTTTTTTTCCCATTGGCTTATTCCAACTTGTCCTTGGTGGACTATTTGAAATACCATTTGACCAAGAGGGAAGGAGGGATGTTGTGCATGTCTTATATTTCGCTCCCTTTCGCACTCAGTCTAACGAAAAACCTTGGCGTTCTAATTACAATATTTATAAGCCTTTACTATTAGAGCGGAGGACATGGCCGATGGACCTGAATCAAAGGTCGTGGGTAATCCATTTTTGAAAATTAAAACTAAAAGTTTTATATCAATATGTACAAACACTGAGTTGTTAATCCTTTAAGATATGTGTTTGCATCATATGAGTTGTGTGGTCACAATTATAACTTTTTATATTATTAATGATAAGAATACTCTTCTTTCAATTACTCTATCTATTCTTGTTCCTTATCTCCTATATCTTATGTCTGACTATTCTTATCTCACATCTCTTCCTTTAATTCATTTTTTTTTAATAATTTTGGTGCATAAAATGGATATGTAATTGGGTCACTCCACATATTTGGCAGAGAGTATTACTCCTCAGCACCTATGTTGGGGCCAAAACTAATGTCTCATAGCATGCTCTAGGCGCTGAAAAGTATGTTTAACCCTACCGAGCTGCCATAACTGTGGAGAATCAAACTTAAGCATTGAGTGAGGGAATTCGAATTCTTACTCACTAGACCAACAACTCGGTGATCTTCAATTCTTTTGTCTCTACTCTCTCTTTCATTCTACTATTTCTCTCTCCTCTCTCAGTCGTCCTTCTCTCTTCTATCTCTTATTTGGATTCCCCCCTCTTTCACCTATCTCTTCTATACCACAATTTATCTCTCCCAGTCTCTCGTTTCTATATCTTATTTAAAATTTTGTCCCTCCCTTATATCTATTTCATCTAAATATTTTTCTTTTCTCTCACTTCCATCAATTACTCTCATTTAATTCCTCTTCTTCCTTTTTATTCTATCTATGTTATCTCTCTTCTCCACTACTGTCTTATTCTTCTCTTGCCCTTTTATTCTCTCTTTTATCTCTCTTCTCCACCATACATCACTGAGAGGTTGTGTCAATCATTGCATTCAACAAACCATTAGTTATTGTTGCAAATCTGAAGGATTTATGGTGCTAATGGTGTTGTATGACTCATGTTAGGAACATTTTTTGATGCCGAAAACTACACATCAAGCTTTGGGGGAAATGGTTGAGTTGAATTACTCGTTGATCGTCTTGGGTGAGTCCTTACAAGAGAAGTCGAGGATTGGAGGGGCTATGGTGGTTGACCCTCCGATGATAAAGTCAAAGAGGAATTAGTGATAGTAATTGTATTTAGCTGAGAGTGAAGAATTACATGGATGATCCATATCTTATCCCTTTTATAGGCTAGCAGATTTGACCATTGGAGGGTTCTTATCCTCTATTTGAATAAAGGCGGCATCAAAACTGAAGCTGATATGGACTTCCTATGGCATATGAATCTCAGTTAGTTTTGAATTAGTCAAATTGTGTTGAACTAGGACTCTGTTGAGCTGTCCAACTCGTGTTTGTTTTACCATCATCAGTTGCCCCTCAATTCAAACCCATATGAATTGCACTTGCCACAGATTTATTGCACTTGTTTGTTAGTACCTAGGGAAATGGGAACATGAATCGTGCATGCGTAAACGACAACAAGACTATTGTGGGGCCAATACTTAAACCCTTTTCCCCCATCGCTTTCTTGCACGTCTTCAAGAGTAGCAAGAAATTTGGTACGCCCCTCTTTCTTCATCGTTATCTTCTTTACTCTTTTTGTTTCCCCAAACTCTTTATCAAGGAGAATAGGTT
This sequence comes from Ilex aquifolium, assembly GCA_951799425.1. Taxonomy (NCBI): domain Eukaryota; kingdom Viridiplantae; phylum Streptophyta; class Magnoliopsida; order Aquifoliales; family Aquifoliaceae; genus Ilex; species Ilex aquifolium. The sequence continues at coordinate 32,126,200 of OX637391.1, forward strand.
AGAGTCACACGTTCCAATTCCATTTTTATCACTTATGTTTCCTTCGGTGGAGGAATTCCAACCTCGATCATCTTGGGTTCATTGTAGATAGATCTACTCAAATTCGGCTAGAATCGGTACATGACTCTTTCCTTTCTCTACTTACCCATAACCATAATTTCTTACCTCTACTGAATTTATACAGCAATCATCGTTTTTCCCTAGTATGGTGACAGATTCTAAGCACATGCCTTCGAAGAATACCCTGGTGCTAGTGTCCTTGGCCGAAGCAACTAGTGAGGACTCCAACTCCATATTGGAGATTGGTTATCTCCATCCCTCAAGGTTGTTCCAGCCAAACTCTATTGAATTTTCCTTGACTAGGATGCCCTTAAGGAAATTAGGGCTTTATACCAAATTCTCGATTCGGTCTGTCGTAGGGTCCCTTCTTTTGACAAAACTGCTAACTCGTTTGGTCTTAATGAGGTCTGCTTTTATGAATCTATCTTCGAGGCTGGACTTTGCTTTCCAATGCCCAAGTATATTAGAGAGGCCTTTCATTTCTTGAATCTTGCTCTTGCTCAATTAACCCCAAATTGCTAGGGGTTTTTGGTTGGTGTTGGTGTCATTTGGGCTAGGACCAATGCTATTGGGGTTCAGCCTACCCTCGCCAAGCTCATGCATTGTTACAAAATCACCTTTAGCTTAGGGAAAGAACTAAGGTGGTTTTGCCTTTCGAGCGAGAAGGAATAGGCATTTTAATGAGCTATTCTTCAAACGAGAAAGAGTGGAAAGACAAGTTTTTCTTTATCTCTAGGACTGGATGGAAATTTTCCCCATTAGAGGCCCTTTCCAGTAGACCCCTTTTAGTTCCTCGTCCATAGAAAACTCCTACCCCTTCTCTTTGTAAGTAGATTTTCTTTAGTTTCATCCATTTTGGAGCTTTATTGAATTTTTCATCTTTCATTTTTTTGAAATGCAAGTAAATCAAATCAATTGCCTCCCGAGCTAAAGCTATAGGTCAAGAAGGCTCTTGACTATCCTACCAAGGATATTTCCAATCTCTTGAGTAATCAAACCCTCTTTGAGTGTTAGTTAGGCCCTTTTCCCATAACCTCTGATCCTCTAACTCCAACAACCACCTCTTCCAAAGGTATAACTTTATCATTTCAATTCTTGTTCTAGCCTATGCGCATCTATAACTCATTCTTAGTCTTTCGTTTACTCCAGCCATGGTTCCCAAGCCAGTTAACAAGAAAATGCTTCAATAGATTTCAGCTAGGAGGTCCTCTAATGCCAACTAACCTCAGCGTAAGAGGCCAAGGGTGAATCCCATTCGAGATAAAGAAACATCCCCGAGATCTACCTCTCTACTAGTGACTCCTTATTTTAATGAAGGGGCCAACCTAGTGGTCATTTATCAGGTGGATAATCCCCTTCCGAAGGCTCCCTTGGTTGAGACAACTCTTGCCCCTCCAAAAGACAAGGGCAAAGGCAAAGCTATAGTTTTCGAGGTGGTTGAGGACAAGAAAAAGCTAAAGCCTTCATCTCGTGGATCCTTCGTCTGCTGCATCATCAATGTGGGACAATGTGGAGGAGGCCATGGCCAAGCTTCACGAGTTTGTTCATATAGAGGAGATGAAGGCTATTTTCAACCTTGGGCCAGCCAGGGTGACCAATAACCTGGTTCTAACTCTTGGGAAGGTGAGGCTCCCATATGTATTTCTTATGCTCACCTCATTTATCTTTTACTTCATTCAAACCTTCATCCTTTCTTTCCCAACTTTCCATCCTTACAAGCAACCATTTCTATATTGCCCTCGACGAGAAGAAGGCCTATAAGGAACAGTTTGAGGCCATCCATTCTTCGCTAGAGATGAGGGGTGCCGAGCTAATAGTGGCTTATGAAAAAATTTTGAGTCTAATAAAGGATGTTGAGAAGACACTAAGACACCTCTCCAATGTAGAAAAGGAAAGGGATAAAGCTTTGAGGGACAAAAATGAATTACTAATAAAGCTGACCAATTCCACCGCAGAGGCCACTAAGTTTTCTAAGAGGAACGAGGAACTTGAGGAGGGTAAAGAGGCCCTCTCTCAAAAGATTCTTGATTTCTCCTTAGTGTTAGACAAGAAGGAGCTAGAAATTAAGTATGTTGGGAGACGACTATGATGAAGTATCAAGACTACAAGGACTTCAAAGAAAAGGTCCTTGAATATTATCTGGATGACTTTGATGAATTTAGGAAATGCACCCAGAAGGAGTACCCCTACCTAGACTTCTCCAAAATTTTTATTGGCGATGATTTGGCAACTAATGCTAGTGGTGAAAAAAAAGAGGATGGTGAGAAGGTGAGCAATAAGGCCCTTGAGGATAAGGACAAAAAACTGTTGTGCAAGGAACCGAGCTGGCCATGGAGACTACGTGGATACAGCCGAGGAAGAGAAATCTGATCAAGTGGCCGTAGATGTTGCTGAAGGCGTTGATCCAGATAAGGAGACCCGTTAGGGTTATAGGCATTTTTTGTCTTGTCACTTTGACCTTCATTCTTTCTTTGAGAAACAGTGTCCAATTTTTTAATGAACAGTTTTTCCTATGAATTTTCTATGTTTTGATATTGTGTTTCCTTCTCCTGGAGTGGTTTTGGCTTGCCTCAATATTGTCAGCGAACTAGGCTAAGCACCTGATGCTTCTATTAGTCTATTGGACTCAATCCAAGCTAGGCTAATTGTCTTGTGCTTCTATTGAGTCTCTTGGACTCAATTTGAGCTAAGTGAAAGGCTAATGAGCTCATCATTATAGAGGAGCTTAATGCATATGAGCTATTTCCTTAATGATGGTGAAAAGATGTGTATGCAACGGTTACATTCTAGCAGCGCAATCATGCAATATTTGAGTACGGTTGGCACCCAGACTTGTATGTCATTTCATTCCCAAGATGCCATTAACCTAGGGCTTTAAGTGCATTTAGTGCACGCCGGTTACTACAACTTGAAAATTGATCACCAAATTGCAGGTTGTCACAAAGTAATATAATACTCGGAAATCTGAAGTTGAACCATAGGAAATTGTGTAAACTTGAAATACAAAGAAAAACTAAAAGAAAATTGCTATGAAAATTTGTTGTAGAGATTTTGAAATCAGGAAATAATAAATTTAGTTTTCACTGGAAAGTTGCGCCAGATTAACATCAGGATTAGAATCCACTGCAAAAGCAACTAAGTCAACGCCTATTTGCTCTAGATCTACTAGTCTGGACACTTGAATCTATTCCACCGCAAACAACCGAGTATACTACTGCAAGATCTTCCGCTGCTTCTGTTGTTATTGCTTTCGCCTGTCACTACTGACTTGATCCGAAATGTGTACACCCAAGTGCAGGCGGTCAAGTTGTAGTAATAATCCGGTTAAGTCCAGAGTCGAATCCAAAGGGAACTAATGTTGGTGTTTCGAAGTAAGCAGTGATAGAGACCAAGGTGACTGGAATGGAACCCTTGAGAATTAAAGTTGTGATGTTTAGGGATTTTCCTGGACAGAATATAAGATTCTTTCCAAGGGAATTTTCTAGAAAAAATATAATAAGTTATCAAAAGTAAAAGTCACCCTTTAGCTCGAGGATCTGGACATGTAGGCAACCATCCGGTTTGTTATACTTGTGCTTAGGAACTCAATTAACCATTGCGTCAACATGAAGTTAATCAGAAGATAAAGATGGATTGTGAGAATTAAGAGCATGGTTCCAATGTCTTTGTAGAAGTTTACAAGAATTTTCTGTGCCGAGACTCAACCCATCTACAAACAAGCAAGTGTTTCTACAAGGCATCCAACAATTGCATTAGTATTCCATTCTTAAGCGAAGCACAATAATGGTGAAGATTGAAAGATACTCATGAAGATCTAGTTAGGGTACTTGCCAAGGACCAATGAGTTTTCATATGCCAAGAGTCATCTATGTCATAGAAAGGGACTCACGGTTGTACAAAGTACATTAGCTTTGCTAGATGCATTCAATCATTCAATAAACAAGTGAAATATAAAGCATTAAGCATAAATGAAATGCACAAATATAACTTCCGAATTATTTATACATGTCTATCACCTCTTACTAAAGAGTGAATGAGAAACTACTCACTCTTCATGGCTTTGGTAAAGCTAGAAAAGTGAGTGATTCCTATCCCTCCAAGTAGAGGAGTTACAAGGTCAAATACGCCACACAAGGAGCCGATCTTCGACGAAGAATGAGTGAATCACGTTCCACCCTTCACGACCTTGGTAAGACTCTAAAAAAGTGGAAGAGTTTCACTCCTCTAAGGGAAGAAGGAAGCTCAAGTAATGGAAGCAAATGAAACTAATTATGAAGTAGAAGAAAGCTAGTCATTTTTGGAGGGTTTCCACCTCAACCAAAATGTAAATCTAAGTCTAACTCTACAACTAGCTCTAGCTCTAAATGTAAGTGTAAGTCCTTTTTGAAGCTCCCACAATGGGAGTATTTATAGGCAATGAGGGGGGGCAAGGAAGTGTGAAGGAATAGTATGAGGTCTTCAAAGTCCAAGTGAAAGCCCCAAGGTTCGGATAGAAAATTAACAACTCTACAGGTTGTCTGGGGACAACGTTTGAACATTAGAGGGCGTTCGAACGTTGTCTCCTGTCTTACTTGATGAGCGTTCGAACGCTGGATGGGGTTTGAACTTCCCACTCAAGTGGCCTTTGTTCTTCTATGAGAGTAACTGCAACAGGCCATGTACCATTGCCCTTGCACTCAACAGTCTGGTCCTCAATAATTCAAGCCAACGTTCGAACCTTGATTGGCGTTCGAACGTGGTACTCAAGTATCTCTTTGTTTTTCTTCTTAGCTACAACACGCCATGTATCATCACTTCAGCAGTCTAGTCCTCAAATAATTCAAGAGGACGTTCAAACGTGGATTGGCGTTAGAACGTTCATGCCTTGTTTCAAACCTCTCCAATTTTCCTCCAGAACATGGGTGTTGTATGAAAATTTGGTATCCCTTGACTTGTAGGCCCTTGCACAATATTTCTCCTAAAATGTCATCATTTAAACTCTATCAAAGCATAATTAGTCTGAAAAAGGGCATAGTTAGTTGCTATTTTTAACTACTAATCACACCCCCCCCCAACATAAATATTGCTAGTCTCTAGTAATACAGCAACCATTGAATGAGATATTATTTACAGTGCCATTTTCATAGGTCATCCAGTTGCATTTAGCATATGCAACAAGCCATTAAACCACTAGGTTTTTCCTAGCGGATGAGTGTTGTCTCGTGAGGGTTTTCAGTGAAGCTACCTACAAACTTCGGTCGAACAGATGTGTGTGTGAGATTGCTTGTTAGAGTGAGTTAGCACTATGGTCGTTGAGACACCTAACCCTAAATTTCGACTTGTCTCCTGCACACTCCTCTTTCATAGGTATTTATTCTATGCAAAAATAAGCATTTGTCACATTGGTATTTGAAATTCCCTATGTAGTCAGAATAATCCTTCTAGCGACAAGAATTGTTATATAATAAACACTCCTCTTTACAACCCTTCATGGATAGCTTTGATTTCACAAACCTCTCTTAGAATGCTCTCAGCAAAAATTTCCTCCAATTATAGTGATTTTTCTCTCAAGGTGCATGTGATCAGAATAAGGTTAATTGAAAATTCATATGCACAATTAGTACGGGAGTGAAATCTAAGAAGACAGACTAATCATATTTGGCATAATCTCAAGGAAGAATATTGATAGAAATAAAGTAATACTATTAATATACCCCAGACTTTTGGACGACGACTTACATATGCATCAAGCTTGAGATCAATTAGGGCTTTTTACATGTTGTAATGTGGTCAGAGGTCAGTGGCTAATGAAACAACGTCAATGGTATTCAAAAAGCTATCATTTCTTAGTGTAGCACACCTCTTTCTGGCTTTCCGAAATTTCACCTACATGTTGTTTCTTTCTTTTATTCTTTTTCTCATTTTTCACTTTCTTGGCCAGTTTCTGTTTTTCTGTCTCTTTTCCTTTTCATTTGTTTCCACCGACTTTTCTTTCTTTGAATAGTAGCCACCATCTTCTTTTCTATTTTTCTTGTTTTTCTGTATCATATTGATTTATAAGAGGGTGCAAGAAAATTAGATAGCAAAGGTATGTCAAATATATTTTTTCGTGGCTTGGTTATCATATGGGTTATATGAAGAAATCACACATTAAAGGCTCAATCACGGCTAACTAGGAAAATAATTTTGTAAAAGAAATGGTTAAGGCTCAAAATTAAATCAAAGATGACCTAAGATTCTTTCTCAAGCATGTGCATATGTATGTGTCGTATGAACATATTTTTTTTGTGGGATATATCAATAGATTACTCTAGTTGCGTCAATCAATAAAAATTTTAATTAGATTATTCAAGAATAGATATTGAAAGACCTTACTTGAGTAAATGTTGATTGTCTCTCAAAAGCATCGCAAGGCTCGAAACTTACCATGACATTTTTCATTATCTCCACTGGTTATGTCAGGTTTCTCAAAGACTGTTGGTTATATATCAATTCCATTTTTGAGTCTGGTCATCTTGTACCTTAAGAATAACAAATATCAATGTACATTTGACATTTAAGCATAGAAAAAAATACTATTTTTCAAAGATATGTGGTTTTAAGTCTAGATTGTTAGGTGAGGTGTCAAACCGATCATGTGCTTTAGTCACTTTTAGCAATCAATCTCAATATTAACATATATTCTTAACAATTAACAATGTACTGCTAAATTTTAACAAATTTATTTAAAAAGATAAATGTGATAAAAAGAAAAACTGATTCATTCATTTCACAAAATATTATAATTTAGCACAAAAGATTCAAACATTCACAAAACAAATAACACATTCACAACCACTCTCAAGAGTAGAAATCTCTCTTTCACTCCCTCGTCTCTCCAGCTCCACCCCTCACATTGTTGAGAATCTCATCCTGCTTGGCCTCAATGCCAAGCATGATATCTCGTAGTGATCGCCGGGTGCTGGTGCTGGTAACTGCCTCCGTCTGGGCCTATGCCTCTACCTCTAGCTCTCTCTCCTCCTCCTCATACAAAACATCCTGCACCTCATCGGTGCCCTGGGCTGGTGGCACATCCTATCTCATCCCCGGGCCGCCACTGTGACCTTGGCTCCGTCAGAAGGAAGCCTTGTTCAGTGGTCTCATCGGCTTCTGTATTCCCATCTCTAGCCTCACTCTCACTCCATGGTCCGAGCATATCTCCGTCACAAGGGTGCCGAAGGGGAGTGAATTTCTTTTCACATCACACCCCTTCATCATCTCTGTCAAGATTAAGGACGGGAGATCTATGCTTTGGCCCTTCCCTATTGCGTATAGCAATCGGCACATCTCTGGGAGAATCTCATATTTACGTCCGATGGGGGTGAAGTTCGAGACGGCAATTAGGTTTAGCATTTTGTATTTGTCGGTCAACTCTCATTGCCGAAAGAACCTTCGTCCTCCCCAAGTAAAGGTAGCCAACCCCGTCAACTCCACCCTCACAACATCCATGCCCACCTTCTTCCATGGGGGATAGCTTGGCTTGGGTACTCGTGGTACCTCTTGCCTTATCTTCCGGATGTAATCCTTATCCACATCAATGTGGGTCCTCCTCACATACGTCTTTATCGTCCCATTGACGATTTCGGCGTTGGAGTAAAACTCCCTCACCAATTCCTTCACGGCTTCTCCACTGTTTCTCAAATACAACATCCAACCCCTCGCCTCCATATTCTAAAAAATCCACAAAATTCGTCAACACAATCGTTCGTTCACAGACTATAGCTTGATTTCGAAAGAAATTTTCATACCTATCCGTTTTAAGGGCATTGGGGAAGCGGGTTTTGTCATATCTTCGAATAATGGGCCTCCCCTCTTGTTCCTCAATCACCTCCTCCACCATATTTGGTTCTTGGTTGTCCATTTTGCGCCTTGCAGACATCTTCATTCTTGGAGGCATGATTCTCGATTTTGGGGATTTTAGGGCTTGAAAAGCTTCGATTTCTTGGTGAAAAGGTGAGAATTGAAGTTGGAATGAGTTTGGGATGGTGGATTTTGGGTAAAATTTGGGAATGGATAAGGATTTGAGGGTTGGGAAATGAAGGGTCACCGAGGGTTTTGGGTGACTTTGAAATGAAGAAGACGAACAAGGTATTTATAGGCTGGGAGTGAAATTTCGAACGTCACTTATGTTTGAACGTGTGTAGAAGGATTTTAAAATGATGGTTCGAACGTTACTCTAGCATTCGAACATGGAGAGCTCCCAGTACTTTGATGTTCTGTCAGAGGCCAAAGTACTGTAAGCTCCTAACGTTCGAACGTGGGTATGGTGTTCAAACGTTTAGTCCTAGTTCAAACGTTACTCTGGCGTTCGAACGTGGAGAGCTCCTAGTACTTTTCACTTCCTGTAGAGGCCAAAGTAATGTAAGCAGCCAACGTTCGAACGTCACCTGGCGTTCGAACGCAAGATCAAAAATCAAAATTTTTATGCACATTTATATACACTTTAAAGAAGGCTATATACAAAAATTGAACTTAAAAAAATCATGGCATCTCAAGATAAGTCCCTACCCACGCTTAAGGTTGGTATTCTAGGACATTCCTTACTCGGCCCATATTTTATTTCAACAAAAAGTATTTTGTACATCTAACAAAAAGATATTTACACTTTTTACAAAAATTTTGGACCTTTGGCTTTCATCCCAAAAACACAATTTTCCACAATTTTTTCAAAAAACAGTAGCAATCTGATCCGAGTCTTCCTCTGTCTCCATGCCATTTGAACAATTAGCGACTCTTCTAATTTCCTGTCACATAAAACGGGTAAGCAAAGTACCGGAATACCATGGCATCTCAAGATAATCCTTACTCTACCCATTCACTACCCAGTCTAATTGATCGAGTGTGCGACCGGAAATTGGTTCAGAACACTGATTATATTCTTTCATGTGAAAGATCCGACCATATTATTTACATGCACCAAGTCTTTTGGCACAACGACGTTTAGCAAAAGTGTTTCTGCCATACAATGGTTTCGCTTGCTGTTCTCGAATTTCGATTTTTCTTACCAATCTTGCTTTTCTCATTATCACAACATGCACATCAAATGAAAAAGTGCATAAAAATCTCAGACTGAACCAAAAAAGTTTACTATCCATGCTTGCTAAGTTTTAAGACACTCTATCTGGTTCTTTAACGTCTGCCAGTCAGAAAGACAATTGAAGCTGCCTTAAAGACATGATCATCACTATAAAGATTGTAAAAATACGAAATACACGACAAAATACACAATAAAATCAAGAAAAAAATTTTAAAAGCACAGAATACACAATACAATCAAGAAAATAATTTTAAAAGCACAAAATATGAACTGTAGTTCTCACCCCCCAACCTAAACTCAACATTGTCCCCAATATTTCTAATTTACCAGTATACGCAAAATGGAGTTAGGATAGAAAGTAGAGATTTGTTCATCTGTCATTTCCTACAAGTAAAATACAAAGATTAATCATCTTTAAGAAGATTTGGGTTTCGGCTAGGATGGAAACCCTTGTGCGTGAGTGTGAACAGAAGTAGGACACACATGTACAAATACAGTAATGAAATGCAAATCATGAAACATAGGATTGTGTCATCAGAGTGTGTGGCCATGGATTTGCAGGGGGGTGGGTCATTTTGCAGAGAACAGAGAAAACGAAGAAGAAGAAGAAGAAGAAACAGTGGCGGATGGGAAAGAAAAAGGGAAAGGGTTGAAGGCCTTATGCAGGCATCCTCTCGGGTAAATTTGGGTTAGATTTTTACTGACTCGACCCTTTTTTGAGTTGGCAGGCGCATGTCTCGGAGGAATATTCTGGATACATTAAAAAAATAGTTTCCACATCTTTAACAAAGTCTTCCAAAAATGGTTTCAAACGCTGACCATTGACAGTAAAAGTATTACCATTTGATGAGTTTTTCACTTCCATTGCTCCATGCCCGAACACTTGTTTGACAATGTAAGGTTCAGTCAATCTTGATCTCAACTTACCAGGAAAAAGATGGAGTCTTGAATTATATAACAGGACTTTTTGAGAAGGTTTAAAAGACTTCCGCACAATATTCTTGTCATGAGAAATTTTCATTATGGACTTAGCAATCTTAGCATTCTCATATGCTTCATTTCTCAATTCTTCTAACTCATTAATATGAAGTTTTCTTGAAATTTCAGCCTTATCTAGGTCAAAGTTCATTGTTTTAATGGTCCAGTATGCTCTGTGTTCCAATTCCACATGTAGGTGGCAAGGTTTGCCATAGACTTATCGATAAGGAGACATGTCTAAAATTGTTTTAAAAGTAGTGTGATATGCCCAGAGTGCATTAGTTAGTCGTAACGACCAATCTTTGCGGTCTAGGTTTACCATTTTTTTCTAAAATCAGTTTGATCTCTTGATTAGCTAATTCGGTATATCCACTAGTCTGTGGGTGATAAGGGGTTACAATTTTATGAGAAATCAATTACTTTTTCATCAAATTTCAAAAAGGATGATTGCAAAAATAAGCACCCCCATCGCTTATAATAGATTTAGGAATTTCAAACCTGGAAAAAATATTTTCTTTTAACAACTTGATCATTGTTTGGTGATCATTATTTCGACATGGAATTGCTTCAATCAATTTGGACACATAATCAACTGTCACTAAAATATATAGATAGCCAAAGGAAGGGGGAAATGGTATCATAAAATCGATGCCCCAACAGTCTAAAATTTCAATCACCAGAATTGGGTTTAAGGGCATCATGTTTCTTTTAGAAATGCTTCCCAACCTTTGGCATCTATCACATGTTAGACAAAAGGCATGGACATCCTTAAAAAGTGTGGGCCAATAAAATCCACATTGCAAGATTTTCGCAGCGGTTTTTTTTAGATGAAAAATGGCCATCACATGCTTCAGAAATGATAATGATATTAACTGTATGTTCTCATGATCGGGGATGCAACGCCTTATGATTTGATCCTTATAGTACTTAAACACGTATGGATCCTCCCAAAAGAAATTACGAACCTCCCTCAGAAATTTCTTCTTATCCATCAATGTAAAGGAATGAGGAAACGTACCAGTAGCAAGGAAATTAGCAATATCAGCGTATCATGGTGTTTTCATTACTGTGAACAGTTGTTCACCAGGGAAATTTTCATTGATTGGCAGCCCATCCTCATGAAATTCATACGTTAACCTGGATAGATGATCTGCCACCACATTCTCAAAACCCTTCTTGTCCTTAATGATCAGATCAAACTCTTGGAGTAAGAGTATCCATCTTAAGAGCCTTGGCTTGTCATCTTTCTTTGTGAGCAAGAATTTTAATGTTGCATGGTCAGTGAACACAATAACAGAAGAACCAACAAGATAAGAATGAAATTTGTCCAGAGCAAAAACTACAGCAAGCAATTCTTTTTCAGTCGTGGAATAATTCATTTGAGCATCATTCAAAGTTTTGCTTGTATAGTAAATCACATATGGTTTCTTATCCTTTCTTTGTCCCAACATAACCCCTACAACATAATCACTTGCATCACACATTAATTCAAACGGCAGAGTCCAGTCAGGAGGTTGCATTATTAGGGCAGAAATTAATATAACTTTAAGCTTATCAAAAGATTTCTGGCATGCTTCACTCCACACAAAAGATACATCATGACTTAGGAGATGACACATGGGTTTAGCTATGGTACTAAAGTCTTTTATGAATCTCCTATATAACCCTGCATGTCCTAAAAATGATCGGACATCTTTAATAGTCTTGGGAGCAGGCAAATTTCCAATCAGATCTATTTTTGCCTTGTCAACTTTCATGCCTTCATATGACACAATGTGACCTAGGACAATGCCTTGTGTTACCATGAAATGACATTTCTCCCAATTGAGCACTAGATTGGCTTCCTTACATCTTATCAACACTTTCTCCAGATTTGTTAGACACAAACCAAAGGAATCCTCATATACAGAAAAATCATCCATGAACACTTCCAAAATATTTTCAACCATGTCACTAAACAAACTCAGCATGCACCTTTGGAATGTTACAGGAGTGTTACAAAGTCCAAACGACATCTTTTTGAATGCATAGGCTCCAAAGGGGCATGTGAATGTTGTTTTCTCCTGGTCATCTAGTGCTATCTCAATTTGATTATACCAAAAATATCCATCTAAGAAACAGTAGAATGCATGCCCTCTAATTCTTTCTAAGACTTGGTCAAGAAATGGAAGAAGAAAATGATCTTTCCTAGTTACGAAATTGAGTTTTCGATAGTCTATGCACATTCGCCATTCTGTGACGACTCAAGTTGATACCAGTTCATTAGCATCATTTCTTACCACTGTGACCCCAGACTTCTTGGGCACAACTTGGGTTGGGCTAACCCATTTACTATCAGAGATGGGAAAGATTATTCCAGCATCCAATAGTTTAAGCACCTCAGTCCTTACAACCTCTTTCATGTGAGGGTTTAACCGTCGCTGCATTTGACGAGAGGGTTTTGAATCCTCCTCAAGGTATATAGCATGATTACAGATTAAAGGGCTTATACCTTTGAAATCAGCAATGGTCTATCCAATGGTGCTTTTATGGCGTTTAAGGACTTCAATCAGCTTAAACTCTTGCAACTCTTCAAGCTTAGATGAAATTACCACTGGGTATGACTTGTCCTCTCCTAAGAATGCATATTTTAGGTCAGATGGGAGAGGTTTTAGTTTAGGCTTTGGTGGCTTGACACTTAATGAAAGTGGTTTTGTACCACTTGATGAAAGTTCCTCAAATTTGGGTGCCCATGTCTCAACAGCATGAGTAGGGAAACTTTGTAGATTTTGATCATCATCTGTTAACTCAGATGTGATAGGTTCCAACAGACAATATTTAGCAGAGGTTTCACAAAATGTATCATTCAAATGTTAGTGGACCAATGACTCAATGGAATTTACTTCTCTCGCTTCTTTGTCATCTTTTGGGTGCTTGGAAATATTGAAAATATTAAGCTCAAGATTCATATTCCCAAAAGTTAATTTCATGACTCCATTTCTGCAATTGATTAATGCATTGGAGGTTGCTAGGAAGGGTCGACCAAGAATGACGGGAATTTGATTCTCTGAATGCATTGCTGGCTGAGTATCCAGAACAATGAAGTGAACAAGAAAGACAAAATTGTCAACTTAGACAAGTACATCCTCAACAATTCCTCTCGGGATTTTGACAGACCTATCTGCCAATTGGAGTGTAATACAAGTGGGTTTGAGTTCACCCATACCCAATTGTTGATAGACAGAGAAAGGGAGCAAATTGACACTAACTCAAATATCTAACAGTGCTTGTTCTATTCTGAAGTTTCCAATGACACATGAAACGGTTGGACACCCTGGGTCCTTGTATTTTGAAGGGTTTTGTGTTGAAGTAGGGCACTAGCTTGTTCTGTTAATAAGACTATTTTATGCACATTTTGGCTTCTCTTGATTATGCATAAGTCTTTTAGAAACTTTGCATAAGATGGAACCTGCTTGATTACATCCAGAAGTGGAATATTTATTTTCACTTGTTTAAAGAGCTTGTAGATTTCTGGCTGGTTATTCAACTTATGTACAATTTTGAGTCTTTGGAGAAAAGGAGCAAGAATAAGACAAGAAGAATCTTTTTCCTTTGATGGTTCTGGCTCTTTTTCAATCATAGGTTCAGGCTCAACTGGTTCAGGCTCAACTGGTTTAGGCTCAACTGGGATTGACTCAAGTCTTGACTTTGAAATTAACATTTCTCTGATTATTTTGTCAATCACATCATGTTTTGGCTTTGGAATTAACATGTCTCTGATGGTTTTGTCAGTCACCTTGCCACTTCTCAGTGTAGTGATAGCTTGAGCTTGGTCTTGTGGGGTTTCCATGATTGAAGGATTTTTCACATGAAATTGGCCTTGTGGTTGTTTTAGTTGGGCAGGAAACTTGCCCTTCTCGTGTGTGCTCATGGATTAGGTCAATTTTTGGATGTGGCTTTTGATATCCTCGAAAGATTGGGTGGTCTGTGCTTTGAAATCAGTAAAAGCCTGCGTGGAATGAGTGTTGTAGGTCATTTGGGTTTGCATGAATTGGTTCAGCGTATCTTCAATGCTTCTCTTTTGTGGTGGTTGGTATGGCTGATATGTAGGAGGTCCTTGAGGTGGTGGTTGTGAACTTTGTTGATTCATGGGAGTTGGTTGTGTGTTTCTCCAACTAAAGTTCGGGTGATTCCGCCACCCTGGATTATATGTTTCAGAATACGGGTTGGAGTAAGGCTTGTTGAAATTGGAAATTGCATTTGTTTGTTCCAACAAAACTTCTTTGAATGCCGAAATGGTAGGACACTCCCTAGTAGGGTGTCCTGTCAGTGCAGAAATCCCACACACTTGTTCTGTGGGAGGGCCAACATCAACTTGATGTATCTTTTTCATCTCTAAGGCTTCAAGCTTTCGAGAGAGGGTGGACATTTTCGCTCTCAATTCATCATCTTCTTTCAAGACATACTTACCCCCTTGGGAAGTAGATGGTCTGGTTTCAACAGTGGTTGTGGAGGCTGAGTCCCACATCTGAGAACTATCAGATATGGTGTCAAAAAAATTAAATGCCTCCTCTGAACTCTTTCCCATGAACTCTCCTTGAGCCATCATTTCAACAAACTAACGTAGTCTAGTAGGCAAGGAGTCATAGAAAAATCCTACCAAAGTCCAATTTTCAAAAAAATGGTGTGGGCAAGATTGGAGAAGATCCTTAAATCTCTCCCAACATTGATAAAATGTTTCCCCCTCTTTGACCGAAAAATTCATGATTTGCCTTTTGAGTGCATTTGTATGGTGTAGTGGAAAAAACTTTCTGAAAAACTCATTTCGTAATGCATGTCAAGTTGGTATTGAATAAGCTTTCAAAGAGTTTAGCCATTGTTTAGCTTTGTCCTTAAAGAAAAAGGAAAAATTTTCAACTTGGTCAGTTCAGAGTTGTCTTGAAATGTTCCACATAATTCCTCAAAATCTTTTATATACAGATATGAGTTTTCTACTTCGAGTCCATGAAATTGAGGTAATAGTTGCACTATCTCCGCCTTTACAGTAAAGAGGGGCGCATTTGCAGGGAACACAAAACAAGAGGGGACACTGTTTCTTGTGGGATGCAAGTAATCCCGCAGAGTTCAAATGTTAGGGACTTCTCCCTCTCTCTTAGGAACTTCTCCTTGTCTCTCATTATTTGCCATGTTATTGTCGAAAGGGCCTGCTATAGATCGGGGTGAAGATGGTTCAGATTGATTGACAACCCCAACAAATTCTGCCGGCAAATTTTGAAAGTGAGGATCGTCCTCAGACATAAAAAAATTTAAAATTATACACAGTAAATAAAAAATATATACAAAAATGAAGGTCTTTTTACCTTTTACCTTAAAACTCCTTTTTGGTTCTTTGGCAACGACGCCAAAAACTTGACTTGATCCGAAATGTGTACACCCAAGTGCAGGCGGTCAAGTTGTAGTAATAATCCGGTTAAGTCCGGAGTCGAATACACAGGGAACTAATGTTGGAGTTTCTAAGTAAGCAGTGACAGAGACCAAAGTGACTGGAACCCTTGAGATTTAAAGTTGTGATGTTTAGGGATTTTCCTGGACATAATATAAGGTTCTTTCCAACGGAATTTTCTAGACAAAATATAATAAGTTATCAAATGTAAAAGTCACCCTTTAGCTCGAGGATCTGGACATGTAGTCAACCATCAGGTTTGTTATACTTGTGCTTAGGAACTCAATTAACCACTATATCAACATGAAGTTAATTGGAAGATAAAGATGGATGGTGAGAATTAAGAGCATGGTTCTGATGTCTTTGTAGAAGTTTACAAGAATTGTCTGTGCGTAGACTCCACCCGTCTAAAAACAAGCAAATGTTTCAACAAGGCATCCAACAATTGTTTGTATTCCATTCTTAAGTGAAGCACAATAATGGTGAAGATTGAAAGGTAGTCATGAAGATCTAGCTGGGGTACTTGCCAAGGACCAATGAGTTTTCCTATGCCAAGAGTCATCTATATCATAGAAAGGGACTCACGGTTGTACAAAGTACCTTAGTCTTGCTAGATGCATTCAATCATTCAATAAACAAATGAAATATAAAGCATTAAGCATAAACGAAATGCACAAATATAACTTCCGAATGATTTATACATGTCCATCACCTCTTACTAAAGAGTGAATGAGAAACTACTCACCCTTCATGGTTTTGGTAAAGCTAGAAAAGTGAGTGATTCTCATCCCTCCAAGTAGAGCAGTTACAAGGTCAAATACACCACACAAAGAGCCGATCTTCAATGAAGAATGAGTGAATCACGTTCCACCCTTCACAACTTTGGTAAATCTCTAGAAAAGTGGAAGAGTTTCACTCCTCTAATGGAAGAAGGAGGCTCAAGCAATGGAAGCAAATGAAACTAATTATGAAGGTAGAAGAAAGCTAGTCACTTTTGGAGGGTTTCCACCTCAACCAAAAGATGATCTATCTTCCTTTATGCAAGTAAATGTAAATCTAAGTCTAACTCTACAACTAGCTCTAGCTCTAAATGTAAGTGTAAGTCCTTTTTGAAGCTCCCACAATGGGAGTATTTATAGGCAAGGAGAAGGGGGCAAGGGAGTGTGTAGGAATAGTATGAGGTCTTCAAAATCCAAGTGAAAGCCCCAAGGTCCGGATAGAAAATCAACCACTCCGCAGACTGTATGGGGACAACGTTTGAACGTTAGAGGGCATTTAAAAATTGTCTCCTGTCTTAGTTGATGAGAGTTCGAACGCTGGATGGGGTTTGAACTTCCTACTCAAATGGCCTTTGTTCTTCTGTGAGAATAACTGCAACACGCCATGTACCATTGCCCTTACACTCAACAGTCTGGTCCTCAATAATTCAACCCAACGTTCGAACGTTGATTGGCATTCGAATGTGGTACTCAAGTACCTCTTTGTTTTTCTTCTTAGCTGTAACATGCCATGTATCATCACTTCAGCAGTCTGGTCCTCAAATAATTCAAGAGGACGTTCGAACATGGATTTGCATTCGAACGTTCATGCCTTGTTTCAAACCTCTCCATTTTTCCTCCAGAAACATGGGTGTTGTATGAAAATTTGGTATCCCTTGACTTGTAGGTCCTTGCACAATCTTTCTCCTGAAATGTAATCATTGAAACTCTATCAAAGCATAATTAGTCTTAAAAAGGGCATAGTAAGTTGTTATTTTCAACTACTAATCAACTACGCCACCTCAATGGTTGGGACTAGAAGTGTTTTCGAATCTGGCACTTTGCTCCTCCAGTAGATGAAATATTTCACAACCTTCGTCCAGTTTTCTTGGAATCTCGCATCGTACAATGTGCTGGGTTTTTGGATTACAAACAACTGCCTCTCCATCAGGTGTAAGGCTCTATCATGAGTGGTATGGGGATTCTTTTAACTATAGTATCGACAGAGGCTACTGGACCGTAGCTTCAACGGCAGAAGGTTTTAGGAATGAAGGTTGCTATAGACTATTGTAGGATCAAACTCTAGCAAAAGAAAGAAGGGTTTAAAGTGCAAGAAGACCTAACTGTAAGTACTTCCCTGATATCTAACAAAAAGTGAACTTTTGTTTTATTCCTTTTGCTCTAAGTATACACCTTGAAAGTAGTGATTACAGACAAAGAAATATATGGTTTTTAAAATAATAATTGAAATACTAAAGCATCGAGGATACCCTTTCAAATCTACACGGTAATTATTAATGATCTAATTTTTGAACTCAATTGAGAATCAGTTGAGGAGTGATCCCAATCGGAATATTTAGCGGTGTAATATAGAAAACATCCAAAAGTATAATTGATAAATTATCTAAATAAATCTAGGTATTTACTTGTAGATCACACGCATTCAGTGTGCCCGGAGTCTACGATAAATCAAACTTTCTAACAGATAAATCATAATTTTATTACAAATAATAAATCAACTATTTTATGAAAATTCTATTAATTAACTCAAGCGTGGAATAACTAGTTATTTGACTCGCAGTGAATTCCAAGCATTCAATGTACGTGGCATAACGAATCAAGAAATTATACATAGCAAAAACTTTAATAAAAGACAAGAATTAAATTAAAAGAATAAATCATGCATTAAAAAGAACATTGAATAAAAAATAATATCGTGCTTTATTAAAATTATCTCCCTTAACATTAGTTGGGCTAATAGCAAGCCATAAGAAAAATACACCAAAAACTTTAAAAAAAAAAAAGGTTGGGAAAAGGATAATCTCTCGACAGATAAGAACTTTTATTTATATTAAAGCCTAGGTATAGGTAGGAGATCTAGGGTTGGCTTGAGAGAAATTCCTTTCCGAAAAGAAGTCTTTTTAAGCCAAATCTCGTGCATCAAATCTTAGAGGCGCGGGTACCATATGTTCTCAGACTTCAAGCTCAATTTTTGCATAATTAGAGGCCGATTCACGAAATTTTTATGGAATACAATTTTTAGCTCTTGAAGTCTTCTTTCTACTGCCACAAAAATCATGTCAATCAGATATCGAGATAATAAGTTATGACTAAAATACTGAAGAAATATCAAAACCTTTAGAATACTTTAAATCAATCAAATTACCTGCAAAATAAATCAAACAACTAGAAAATCAAGGAATCTAACACATTTAATCACAAATAATATGAAATTAACCAATAATTAAATATAATAAAATAACATTTTTTATGGTTAATCACCTGTCACGTTAATTATCATTTATAGAAGCGAACAGTTACTTAAGAGTTTCTTTTTAAATTCTTGCATTAAAAAATTTCATGCACCTTCTCTTGTGTCTTTATTTGCTATCTGCAGTTCTATTTCCTTTATGTTCTTCATTAACATAGATTCCATTTTACGGTCACTCATATCACACTTTTTAGAAGACGAGCCCTTTGCAGTTTAGAGGATTATAACTAGGTTGCCCTCATGGTGTCCAGTGACATGTCTATGGTTGAATTGACAGTTGTAAAGGAACGTTATGGCTTCCATACTGGGGTTTCTTTTCACTTCCCCAGTCCGAACTCTCCATGCAACACTTACTCGAGCCGGAGAGTCTACTTCTTTGACTTTTCCTTTGAAGTCAGTCTTAGGTTCCCTCTACCAGCATTTACTAGGGCCATTCTCTAATTCTTCAATTTATGCCCCTTTAAGATCTTAATGCAGGGATGGAGTATATTCTAGTATTCTAGCATCTTCACGAGTTGGAACTTCTCCTACTATAGCTGAGTTTCTCAATCTTTTTCATCTAGCTCTTGTTTTTCCTGGTTTTTATTGCTTTGTTAGGAGTAATAGGGTGCCCGAGTTGATTTTTGACCTCCTTACTCCTAGTGTTAGCTGGGAGAGCAGATTTTTCTTCGTCTCCGAGAACACTTCGGAGTTTGAGGGAGAAGCGGTAGAGGCTCTTCATATCCCCCAACTTTGGGACTTTCCCACCAACATGGGTGAATTAAAGTGCCTGAGAATCTTGCTTTTATTTTGTTGCTCACCTTTTATTTGTTGTCTGTTTTTTTAGAGAAGAGACCTAGATTAGGTCTGTATGAACGGACGACAATAGCCAGTGATGTTGATGATGGCCCCAGGTTTTTTTATGAACTTGGTTATTATTAAGAGAATTGCTGCCTTCCGGCTTGGTCCTGCTCCCCCTATGAAGGTGGTCCCTTCAGGTGAGTAGCCTTTATTATTACTAATTCCTTTGCACCAATCATATTCTCATTCTTTGTGGTTTTAGGCTCTTTAGGGGTAGCTTTTGGTGATAATAGAGAACTGGTGATGAGGGAACCAGCTGACCAAAAGCGAGCCAAGGGAGAAAGCTATTTTCGGTTGAGAAAAGGCTTAGAGAGTCGACAATGTTATTTGGTCCTCCTAATATGGATGGGCCTTAAACTAACTCTAGGGCTAAATTAGAAAGTTGGGCAAGGCTGATCTGCCCTTTCTTCTTCTTCTTCTTTTGTTTAGCACAAGATATAAATGGAACCTACTTTTAATGAAATAGAAGTTGTTACCTCAAACCTTTTGCAATCTCACAATCCTATTTCCCCCCTTGTAGAAGTAATTTCTGAGATGCCCCTCTTTCCTTTTTGTGGAAATTTATACTGAAGTACTTGAGCATTCCTGACTCTATAGGGCCATAAATTGTGAGATCCTAGAGAAGCACATAGTAACTTTTGGGCTTGAGAGCCTATGAATCGTGCAAATCTAAAGAGCTCGGAGAAGGGATAAAGAGCTTCTTAGGCTTGGGAGTTCTTCCTCTATCCTTCAGATAAAAAATTCTTGAAATAAGAATTTGGGGACTTATAAAGCAACCAAATATTTTTAATAATGATGATAGTTGTGAATGATATTGTTTATTAGAAAGTCATGCCATAAATGGCTTTATTGAAACTAACTACATGGAAAGCTATTATCTACTCTAACTAGAAAGCTAGAGACTATTGGTAGAATTTCTTCAACTGGTCAGCATTCCAGGGATGTGGCAGCTCAACTCCTCACAAGTTTTCCAAGTGGTCGGTCCCTAGATTTTGAACCTTCAGTACTTTGCATGGTCCTTCCCAGCTAGGTCCCAACTTTCCATGCTTGGGATATTTGGTAGCTGAAATAACCTTCTATAAGACCAAATCATCTGGAATAAAATCACTAGGTTTAACTTCGGAGTTGTAGTACCTTGTCATCATGCTCTTGTAAATAGCATACCTTAACTGTGACTCTTTCCTTTTCTCCTCCAGCCAATCAAAGTTGTAGGCTAGCAGATGCTCGTTCTTTGGCTAGTTGAATTTATTTATCTGATAAGAGGTCATCCCAATTTCAACTAGAATGATAGCCTCTTTGCCAAATGCCAAGGAATAGAGTGTCTCACCAGTAGGGGCTCTAGCTATTGTTTTGTAAGCCCAAAGAATGCTTGGTAGCTGCTCCACCCATAGCCTCTTAGATTGTTCAAGCCTTGTCTTAATACTCTTGAGCAGGGTGCATATGGTAACCTTAGCTTGCCCATTGACTTGTGGATGGCCAAGAGAAGGATAGTGATTGTGGATACTGAGCTCGGAATAGAACATCCTGAATTTGTTATTGTCAAACTACTTCTTGTTGTCACTTATTATGACTGCGGGTATGACAAACCTACAATCGATAAACTTCCACAAGAAGTTCTAGATCTTTTGTTCAGTAATGGTTACCAAAGGCTCCGCCTCTGCCTCCACCCACTTCATGAAGTAATCTATAGCGACGCTAACAAGCTTGTTATGTCCCTTCCCAATTCAGAGTGGTCCAGCAAAGTCAATCCCCTACTTGGCAAAAGGCTATGAACTTGCTATGGGAACAAGCTCCTAGAGAAACTACTTTGGGACAACATCAAACTTATGACATTTCTCACATTTTTGGACATAACCATGGGCCTCCCTCTTAATGGTGGGCCAGAAGTAACATTGCCTTAATGATTTATGAGCTAAAGCATGCCCTCATAGGTGATTTCCACAAATTCCCTCATGTATCTCTTCAAGCAGATATGCAACTTCTTTAGGAGTTAGGCATCTTAGATAGGGGAGTGTGTACCCCTTTTTGTAAAATAATTCATGTAATATAATATAACTAACTACCCTTTGGCGAAGCTTCCTGGCCTCCTACGTGGTGGGAGGGAGCACACCGTGCTAGAGATAAGTGAATATCTCATCCATCCAGCTTGCCTCCTATGTTACTGGTTGAGTATCTGTGATCTAGGTACTTGGGTTGTAAGAACTCAATGGTGATGGACCTTACTAGGTCATCTGATAGGGATGATGTCAGTCTTGCTAAGGAGTTGGCATGCGAATTCTTATTTGGGGGATCTGCTTAATCTTAAAATGATAAAATGTTTGAATAAGTTCTTTCACCAAAGCTAGTTAGGAACTCATCCGGGATTCCCTAGCCTCATATTCTCCTTTAATTTGCCTTACCAAAAGTTAGGAGTCACTATACACCTGCAAATGCCTTACCCCGAGCACCATACACAAGCTTTAAACCTACAACAAACGCTTCATACTCAACTTTGTTATTCGAGGGATGAATTCGAAGCGTAGAGCATGTTGTTAGTCGGCCCAAAACTTCTAGCTTCTGAAGAATTTGTTGTAGGGGGTGTCTGTGAGCAACACAATCGTATGTGCTTGAAAATAGGGCCTTAACTTTCTCGAGGCCACCACTAGTTCTAGAGCTATTTTCTCCATGGCAGGATATCTGGTCTCCATCCCCTCAGCGTCTGGTTTATGTAATAAGCTAGTCGCTTACCTCTCTGAAAAACTAGGATTGCACTGATGGCTTCTTCAGATATAACTAGGTATAGGTATAACTTCTCTTCATGCTCTAGCCTTACCAAAAGTGGAGGTTTACTGATATATTTTTTTAGAGCACTGAAGGCCTCCTTGCACTCTTGGTTCCATTCGAATGTTTCCCTTAAGACTTTGAAGAAGAGTAAGGACTTATCATTGGCCTTGGAGATAAACCTA
The DNA here is from genome assembly GCA_951799425.1 of Ilex aquifolium. Taxonomy (NCBI): domain Eukaryota; kingdom Viridiplantae; phylum Streptophyta; class Magnoliopsida; order Aquifoliales; family Aquifoliaceae; genus Ilex; species Ilex aquifolium. The sequence continues at coordinate 32,148,749 of OX637391.1, forward strand.
TTCAATGTCGCTACTCTCCCAGTGAGCATCTGAACTTACTTAGTGTTCTTTGATTAGTACTTAAAGTTGACATATTATTATGACATTTTAAGAATAATGGTACTTTAATGGAGTTTAAGTGATGTCATTTCAGGCCCTAAACTGAACAAGGACCCAAGAACAACAAGTACCACACTTGGATGCAACACTAGTACATTAGAGCCCAAAATTGGAGAAGCTTGGAGCACAGCCAGAACGTTCGAACGCCAACTCACGTTCGAACGTCCACAATACACTGTAGCAGACTCAACTGCTGAAGAGAAGGCGTGTTGCAGTTAGGAAAGAAGACTGGAGCTCTGAAGTACTTGAGTGCACGTTCGAACGCCAACTCACATTCGAACGCCAACTCACGTTCGAACGTGCACTTGAGTTGATGGAAGACCAGACCACTACAGAGAGTTGGAACTGAACTTCACAGAAGACCACAGATCACTCGAGTGAAAGGGGTCAGAGCAAATCTGGCGTTCGAACGCCCTTAGTGCAAAAACAAGAAGAAACGTTCGAACGGCAGTCAACGTTCGAACGCCCTCAGTGCAAAAACAGAAAGAACGTTCGAACGCCAACTCACGTTCGAACGTTATCCACAGACTGGCAGCAGAGTTGTTGACTGTTCACTTGGACTTGGGCGGCAAACACTATTCTTTCACCCCCCCTGCCTCCTCCTCTTGCCTATAAATACTCCCCTTGTTGGAGAGCTAAAAGGGAGAGCATAGTAGGAAGTAGATAGTGATGGAGGCTTAGACTCCCACTCTCATTGTAGTTAGTTCATTTTCCTTATGAAGTCTTTATTTTAGAGATTAGTTTGGCTTTAGCCCAACATCTCTTGCTTGTTATAACAGTAGTTTTATGCTTATGCTTATGTTTATGCTTTCATTTCTCATGCATAGAAGAGAAATAGCTCCCATCTTGGTTGGGGAAGCCACCCTCCAAATGTGACTAGCTTTCTTCTACTTTTATTGTTCATGCATTTCACTTCCATTGCTTGAGCTTCCTTCTATCTTAGAAGAGTGAAACTCTTCCACTTTTCTAGAGCTTGATTAAAGCCGTGAAGGGTGGAACGTGATTCACTCATTCTTTGTGGAAGATTCGCTCCGCATTTGTTGTTACTTTATCTTTTAAAGTTCTCCACTTGGAGGGATGAGCATCACTCACATTGCTAGCTTTACCCAAGCCATGAAGAGTGAGTAGTTTCTCATTCACTCTTTAGTGAGAGGAGAAAGGCATGTACAAGTTATCCGGGAATCATATTTGTGCAATGTTCTTTTATGCTTAACGTTTATTTCTTCTTGTTATCGGATGATTGATTGCATCTAGCAAAGCTAAGGTAATTTGTATAATTGTGAGCTCTTTCTATGACATGGATGACTCCTGCATAGAAAGACTCATCAGTTCAAGGCAAGTACCCCGGCTAGATCCTCATGACTACCCTTCAATCTCCCCCCTTAATGTACTTCATTTAAAGAATGGACTATTAATATCATGATTGGATGTCTTGTAGAAACACTTGCTTGTTTGTAGACGGGTTAAGTCTCGGCACAGACAATTCTTGTAAACTTCTAGAAAGACATCGGAATCATGTTCTTAATTCTCACAATCCATCTTTATCTTCCGATTAACTTGCTGTTGACACGAGAGTTAATTGAGTTATCAAGCACAATTATGACAAACCGGATAACTAACCACATGTCCAGATCCTTGCACTAAAGGGTGACTCTTTTTAATTAGCATTCATCTCCTATTTTGTTAAGAAAACCTTTCTGGAAAGAATCTTATATTCTGTCCAGCAAAACCCATATCTCGCAGCAAATCAAAAAGGTTACAATCAAAAGGTCTCTACCACTGCTTGCCTTAGAAATATCAACAAAAGTTCCCTGTGGATTCGACTCCAGACTCAAACCGGATTATTACTACAGCTTGACCGCCTGCACTTGGGTGTATACATTTGGATCAAGCCATCAAGTTTTTGGCGCCGTTGCCGAGGAGCCTTTGAAAGGTGCTTTAAGGTAAAAGGTAAAAAGACCTTCAACATTGTGCATATTTTGTTTTACTGTAAATAACTTTGTTTTATTTTCTTTATGACTGAGGGCACTCCTCACTTCCAAAATTTGTCGGCAGAATCGTGTGAGTCCGTGAATCAACCTGAACCTAATTCACCTAGATCAGTAGCAGACTCTTGTGAGGGTAGTATGGCAAATAATGAAAGAAATGGAGAAGTCCCAATGAGAGAGAAGGAAGTCCCTAACATCCGAACTTTGCGGGATTACTTGAATCCCAAAAGAAATAGTGTCCCCTCTTGTTTTATTTTTCCTGAAAATGCTCCCCTCTTTACTGTAAAGTCGGGGACAGTGCAGTTATTGCCCGTGTTTCATGGATTGGATGCAGAAAATCCATATCTGCATATCAAAGATTTCGAAGAAGTGTGTGGAACATTTCAAGACAATTCTGAATTGGCAAAAATGAAATTGTTTTCTTTCTCTTTGAGGGATAAAGCCAAACAATGGTTGAATTCTTTAAAGGCTTTTTCAATACCCAATTGGCAAGCATTGCAAAATAAATTTTTTAGAAAGTTTTTCCCTTTACATCGCACAAATGCATTAAAAAGGCAAATCATGAATTTTGCGGTCAAAGAAGGAGAAACTTTTTATCAAAGTTGTGAGAGATTCAAAGATCTACTTCAATCTTGCCCACATCATGCTTTTGAAAATTTGACATTGGTAGGATTTTTCTATGACTCCTTACCCTCTAGACTACGTCAGTTTGTCGAAATGATGGCCCAAGGAGAATTCATGGGAAAAAGTCCGGAGGAGGCATTCAATTTCTTCGACACCATATCTGAAAGTTCTCAGATGTGGGACTCAGCCTCCCCTACCACTGTAGAAGCCAGACCATCTAATTCCCAAGGAGGAAAATATGTCTTGAGAGAGGATGATGACTTGAGAGCAAAAATGTCCACGTTGTCTCGAAAGCTCGAAGCTTTAGAGATGAAGAAAGTCCATCAAGTTGATGTTAGCCCTTCCACTGAGCAAGTGTGTGGAATCTGTGCGCTAACAGGACACCCTACTGGGGAGTGTCCCACCATCCCAGCATTCAAAGAAGTCTTGTTAGAACAAACACATGCAGTTTCCAACTTCAACAAGCCTTACTCTAACCCATATTCTGAAACATACAATCCAGGGTGGAGAAATCACCCTAACTTCAGTTGGAAGAACACGCAACCAATACCCATGAACCAACACCAAGGGCCATACCCACCACCTCAAGGACCTCCTGCATATCAACCATACCAACCACCACAAAAGAGGAACCTTGAGGACACATTAAATCAGTTCATGCAAAGCCAAATGAATTATAACAATAATTCCACAGAGGCTTTCACTGATTTCAAAACCCAGACCACTCAATCTTTTGAGGATCTTAAAAGCCACATCCAAAAGTTGACTCAATCCATGGTCACACACGAAAAAAGAAAGTTTCCTGCTCAACCAAAACAACCACAAGGCCAATTCCATGTAGGAAACCCTTCAACAACAGGAAACACCCAAGACCAAGCCCAAGCTGTCACGACCCTAAGAAGTGGCAAAGTGATTGACAAAACAATCAGAGACATACTCATTCCCAAGCCAAGACCTGAGTCAAGCCCAGTCAATCCATCATCTAAACCTGAACCAATTGAGAAAGACCCTGAGCCTGTGATTGAACAAGAGTCAGAACCTTCTGAGAAAAAGGAACCTTCGTATCCCGTTCCGGCTCCATTTCCTCATCGACTCAGAGCCAAACAGAAAGTGAAAAATCAGCCTGAAATTTACGAGCTTTTTAAGCAAGTAAATAGCAACATCCCACTTCTGGATGCAATCAAACAAGTCCCGCCTTATGCCAAGTTTCTAAAAGACTTGTGCACAGTCAAGAGAAGCCAGAAAGTCCAAAAAAGAGCTTTCCTAACGGAACAAGCTAGTGCTCTTCTCCAACAGAAAACCCTTCCAAAATACAAAGACCCAGGATGTCCGACTGTCTCATGTATCATTGGAAACTTCAGAATTGAACAAGCCTTGTTAGACCTTGGAGCCAGCGTTAATCTGTTACCCTACTCTGTGTATCAACAGTTGGGTTTGGGAGAACTTAAACCCACTTGTGTCACACTCCAGTTGGCTGACAGATCTGTCAAAACCCCCAGAGGGATTGTTGAAGATGTGCTTGTCCAAGTAGATAGTTTTGTCTTCCCTGTTGACTTCATTGTTCTGGATACTCAACCAGCAATAAATTCGGAGAACCAAATTCCCGTCATTCTTGGTCGACCATTCCTAGCAACTTCCAATGCTTTAATCAATTGCAGGAATGGAGTCATGAAATTAACTTTTGGGAATATGACTCTCGAAATGAACATTTTCAATATTGCTAAACATCCAGAAGAGGAAAAGGAAGAAAGGGAAGTACACTCCATAGAATCTTTGATACAGGAACATCTGGATGATACATTCTGTGAGGATCCTGCTGAATCATCTCTGTTAGAACTCATCTCATCAGAAATAACAGATGATGACCCAAAACCACCAAGTGACCCTACTCATACTATTGAGACCTGGGCACTCAAATTCGAAAAAATTTCACCAAGTGGCACAAAGCCAGTCTCATCAAGTGTTAGCCCACCAAAGCCTGAATTGAAACCTCTCCCATCTGACCTCAAATATGCATTCTTAAGAAAGAATGAGTCATACCCAGTGGTAATTTCATCTAAACTCACAGACTTGCAAGAGTCTAAATTGCTTGAAGTTCTTCGAAGTCATAAAAGTACCATTGGATGGATCATCGCTGACTTGAAAGGTATAAGCCCGTTAATCTGCAATCATGCCATATACCTTGAAGAGGACTCAAAACCCTCTCGTCAAATGCAGCGACGACTGAATCCTCACATGAAGGAAGTTGTGAGAATTGAGGTACTCAAACTCTTAGATGCAGGGATAATCTTCCCTATCTCAGATAGTAAATGGGTCAGTCCAACCCAGGTTGTGCCAAAAAAATCTGGGGTCACAGTGGTCAAAAATGATGCAAATGAACTAGTACCAACTCGAGTCGTCACAAGATGGCGAATGTGCATTGATTATCGAAAGCTCAATTTGGTCACTAGAAAAAGATCATTTTCCTCTCCCATTTCTTGACCAAGTCCTAGAGAGAATTGCAGGCCATGCATTTTACTGTTTTTTGGATGGATATTCAGGGTATAACCAAATTGAGATAGCCTTAGATGATCAGGAGAAAACAACCTTCACATGCCCATTTGGCACCTTTGCATTCAAAAGGATGCCATTTGGACTTTGTAACGCTCCTGCAACATTCCAAATATGTATGCTAAGCATGTTCAGTGATATGGTTGAAAAATTTTTAGAAGTATTTATGGATGACTTCTCTGTCTATGGTGATTCCTTCGACTTGTGTTTAACCAATCTGGAGAAAGTACTGATCAGATGTAAGGAAGCCAACCTAGTACTCAATTGGGAAAAATGCCATCTTATGGTAACATAGGGCATTGTTCTTGGTCACATCGTGTCGTCTGAAGGCATGAAAGTTGACAAGGCAAAAATTGATTTGATTGGAAATTTGCCTGCCCCTAAGACTGTAAAAGATGTTCGATCATTCCTAGGTCATGCAGGGTTCTACAGGAGATTCATAAAAGATTTCAGTACCATAGCAAAACCAATGTGTCACCTCCTAAGTCAGGATGTAATATTTGATTGGAATGAAGCATGTCAAAAAGCCTTTGACAAGCTAAAAGACATGTTAATTTCTGCACCAATAATGCAACCTCCTGACTGGAATCTTCCTTTTGAACTAATGTGTGATGCAAGTGATTTTGATGTAGGTGTTGTATTGGGACAAAGAAAAGATAAGAAACCCCATGTGATTTACTATGCAAGCAAAACTTTGAATGATGCCCAAATGAATTATTCAACAACTGAGAAAGAATTGCTTGCTGTAGTTTTTGCACTGGAAAAATTCCGTTCTTATCTTGTTGGTTCTTCTGTTACTGTATTCACTGACCATGCAGCTCTAAAATTTTTGCTCACAAAGAAGGACGCCAAACCGAGACTCTTGAGATGGATACTTTTGCTCCAAGAGTTTGATCTTGTCATTAAGGACAAGAAAGGCGTCGAGAATGTGGTGGTAGATCATCTATCCAGACTAACCTATGAATTTCATGAGGATGGACTGCCAATCAATGAGAAATTCCCCGATGAACAACTGTTCATGATTGATAAGACACCATGGTATGCAGACATTGCTAACTTTCTTGCTACTGATACACTCCCTCCATCTTTTACCATGTTGGACAAAAAGAAATTTCTGAGGGAGGTACGTAACTTCTTTTGGGAGGATCCTTACGTATTCAAATACTGTAAAGATCAAATCATAAGACGTTGCATCCCTGCTCATGAAAGTAGCCAGGTAATAACTTTTTGTCATTCTGAAGCATGTGGTGGCCACTTTTCATCAAGAAAAACAGCTGCAAAAATATTGCAGTGTGGATTTTACTGGCCCACACTTTTCAAAGATGTTCATGCCTTTTGTTTAACTTGTGATAGGTGTCAAAGGTTGGGAAACATTTCTAAAAGAAATATGATGCCCTTAAACCCCATTCTGGTAATTGAAATTTTTGACTGTTGGGGTATCGATTTTATGGGACCATTTCCCCCTTCCTTTGGCTATCTATACATTTTAGTGGCTGTAGACTATGTATCCAAATGGGTTGAAGCAATTCCATGCCGAAACAATGATCACAAAACAGTGATCAAATTTTTAAAAGAAAATATTTTGTCCCGATTTAGAATTCCGAAGTCAATCATAAGCGATGGGGGTGCTCATTTTTGCAATCGTCCCTTCTGGAATTTAATGAAAAAATACTTGATTTTTCACAAAATTGCAACCCCTTATCACCCACAGACCAGTGGACAAGCTGAGTTAGCTAATCGGGAGATCAAATTAATTTTGGAAAAAACGGTGAACCCAGATCGCAAAGATTGGTCATTAAGACTGACTGATGCACTCTGGGCATACCGAACTGCTTTTAAAACAATTTTGGGCATGTCTCCTTATCAATTAGTCTATGGAAAGTCATATCACTTGCCTGTGGAATTGGAACATAGGGCATACTGGGTCATTAAAGCAATGAATTTTGACTTAGACAAGGCTGGGCTAACAAGGAAACTTTAGATAAATGAATTGGAGGAATTGAGAAATGAAGCATATGAAAATGCTAAGATTGCTAAAACCAGGATGAAAATCTTTCATGACAAACACATTGTGCGGAAATCTTTTGAGCCATCTCAAAAAGTCTTGCTATTCAATTCAAGACTCCGCCTCTTCCCTGGTAAGTTGAAATCAAGATGGGTTGGGCCTTACATTGTGAAAAAGGTGTTTGAACACGGAGCAGTTGAAGTGGAAAACCCAGCAAACGGTAATAATTTTACTGTTAATGGTCAGAGGTTAAAACCATTTTTGGAGGATTTTGTTAGAAATGTGGAAACCATTCTTTTAATGGAACCAGAGTACTCCTCCGAAATTCGCGCCTGCCGACACTCCAGTGGATCGGATCAGGAAATATCTACTCCAACCCGACCCACTGGGGCGCCTTTATAAGGCGCCCACGTGTTCCCCAGCCGCCGCAGTTGGCCCTCCCCCTTTTGTTCTTCTTCTTTTTCTTCTTCTTCTTCTTCTTTTCTTCTTCTTCTGTTAGTCTTCGAGTCTCTGTTACCCGAGAAAACACCCATGACCACACACTCCACAAACACGATATTTTGCTTCCTGTTTAGCATTTTAATCTTATATTTGCTCACGGGTGTTCTTCTCTTGTTCGCACTCACACATAAGGATTTTCAGCCTACCCGAAATCCAGATCTGCGCACAGATGAGTAATTTTTGGTGTTTTTATTTGTAGGTCTCAGTGGTGAACAGATCTCTACCATTCAACCTCGTCTCCACACTCCATGAACCGGTAAATTCGAAACATTGGGGACAATGTTCAGTTTAGGTTGGGGGGTATGATCAGTTCATCAGTTAGTTCATTATCGTTCAGTTCATTTTCGTTCATAATTTTCGCAATTTTTTTAAAAAAAAAATTTGTCATTGTTGATTATGTTTGAACATTGATTGTATAAATTGATTATGCTTATAAATAAGCCTCAATCGTCTTTGTGACTGGCAGACGTTAATGAACCAGATAGTGAGTCTAGCAATCATGGATGTAAATCTTTTTTGGTTTAGCCTAGGAGTCCTACGTACTTTTCCATCTGATGTACATACCATGATCATGAGAAAAGCAAGATTAGTAAGGAAGGCTGAAATCAAAGAAAAACAAGCGAAACCCCTCTGTGGCAGAAGTAGCTTTGCCAAACGCCGTTGTGCAAAAAGGCTTGGTGCCTGTAAACAGTGTGGCAGATACTTTCACGAAAAAAGGTACAACCAGTGTTCTGAACCAATTTCCGGTCGCGCACTTGATCGATTAGACTGGATAGTGAATGAGCTGAGTAAGGATTACCCTGATACGCCATGCTATTCCGGTACTGTGCTTAACCGATTTGTGAGAGAGGAAGTTGGGAGAGTTACTGGTTGTCCATTTTACACAGACACAGAAAGAGACTCAGATTAGATAATTTTCTGTAGGAAATGTGTACTTTCGTTGGGGGAGTGAATGCCAAAGGTCCGAATTTGTTGTAAAATTCTGTTTTGTATAAATTTCTTTTTGACTGAAATGAAAATATGGGCCGAGTAAGGAATGCCCCAAAATACCAACCTGAAGCGTGGGTAGGGGTTCATCCTGAGACGCCGTAGTTTTTGAAGAATGTAGCAATGACTGTGGTAGGAAAGGAGTTGACAGGGATAGCTGACTTTTCATGGGTAGGGAGGAAATTTTTTAAGCAAGGGGAGCTCACCGACAAGTATAAGATGTTGAATTTGATTGCGGTGTCCAACTTCGCTCCCTTAGGAAGAAAGAATGAGATTCTACCTGATATGGCCCGACTTCTGTATGCCATTGGCAAGGGACATAGCATTGACCTTCCCTCTCTCATCTTGAGTGAAATGAAGAAGGGATGTGATGTAAAAAGGAATGCACTCCCTTTTGCGACTTTGGTGACTGAAATGTGCACGGAGCATGGGGTAAGGGTAAAGCCTGAGATGGAAATCCAGAAGCCAATGGGGCCATTGAACAAGGCTTCATTCCGGAGAAGCCAAAGTCATAGTGGCGTCCCGGCGGCAAGGCAAGAAGAGCCCCCGGCCCAAGGAGTAGATGAAGTGCAAGAGGAGCTTGATGAGATGGAGAGAGAGATGGGAGGAAAAGGAGATCAGCCAGCAGGTGAGGGACCTAGCACCAGCACCAGCACCCGATGCTCATTACGGGACGTCATGCTTAGCATTGAAGCTAAGCAGGATGAGATCCTTAGGCTTTTGAGGGGTGGACATGGTGGACATGGAGGAGATGGTGCACAAGGAGGAGAGTGAGAAAGAGGATTTCTGTTCTTTGTCTTGTTTTTATGTTTGTTTAAAGTGCTTCTTTGTATGAATTTCTTCTTTGATAGTTGTAAGTTTTTGTGTGGTTGTGAATGAATCGAACCGTTGATGTTAAAAGATGATATTTTGAAATGAATGGTTCCATTTATCACTTTTATTTGTTTTAATGCATTTGTAGATTTAGCATAAAAATTAAAAGGTGAAGGAACAAATGTGGATGATAAAAATGCTTACTAGAGTAAATATGCACATGATCGGTTTGACACTTCCATTTATCAACCGAAACTTAAAACCACATTTCTTGAAAAAATTGGTATTCTCTCTATACTTAAATTGTCACATGTACATCGATATTTGTTATTTTAAAAGTACAGGAGGATCTGACTCACAAATGGAATTGGTATATAACCGATACCCCCTGGAAAACCTGACATACACAGTGGAGATAACAAAGAACACCAGGGTGAGTTTCGAACTTAACAATACTTTCGAGAGACAATCAATATTTACTCAAGCAAATTCTTTTCAAATCTCCATTATTTTGAATGATCTCATTAACCTTGCTTTGATTGACGCATTTAAAAGTGATCTATTGACATATCCCACACGAAATCATCGCATACGACACATACAGGTGCACATGCTTGAGAAATGATCTTAGGCCATCTTTGATATAATATTGAGCCTTAGACCTTTCTTTGAAAAATTTTTGTCCTTCGTTAGCCATGTTTGAGCCATCAATGTATAAAGTTTTCTTTGATAAACCTACATGATTACCAATCCACAGGAAAACATATTTGACATACCTTGGCTATCTAATTTTCTTACATCCTCTTTGTAAGATGATACAGGAAAAGGAAAAGAAAAATGAGCATTCGAGATTATCATCCAAGAAGAGTTGATTGGAACAATTGAAACAAAACAGAAGCAAAAAGGCAAGAACTTGCCAAGAAAGTGAAAAAATGAGAAAAATGAAAGAGAGAAATGTCATCTCTCGGCAAAAATATCAAGAAGTTAGAAAGAGGTGTGCTACACAAACAGCAGATAGCTTTTGAAAATCCCTGACGTCGTTTCGCTAGCCACTGACCTCTAGCCACGCTACAACCCATGAAAAGCCCTAATTGATCTCAAATATGTTGCATGCATGTGTTGTTAATCACAATTGGGATATGGTAAATAGCGTTCCTTTTAAATTGCGTTAATATTCTTTCATGAGATCATGCCAAACATAAGTAGTTGCTTATTTAAAATTTCACTCCTTTCTTAAATGGTGCATGTGATTTTTTCGATTGGCCATCTTCTGATCACATGATCTGTGAGAAACAAGTCACTATAATCAGAGTGAACTTTTGCTGAGAGTATACTACGTGAGGTTTGTGAAATCGAAACTATCCATGGAAGGTGATAAAAGGGAGTATTTGTTACATAACAATTCCTATTGCTTGAATGATCATTCCTACTGCATTGAGAATTTCAAATACCAATGTAACAAATGATAATTTTTGCATAGAATGAATACCTGTGAAATAAGGACGTGTGAGACATAAGTCAAAGTTGAAAATCTGGTGTCTCAACGACCATGATGCTAATTTACTTGAGACAGCATTCTCCTATGCACATCTGTTCGACTGAAGTTTGTGGGTAACTTCTCTGGAAACCCTCACGAGACAACACTCGTCCGCTAGGGTAAACCTAGTGGTTCAACGGCTTGTTGCATAAGCTAAATGCAACCGGATGACCTACGAAAATGGCATTAGGAGTAGAATTTTCTTTTTCATATTACTAGACACTAACAATATTTAGGTTGGGGAGTGTGATTAGTACTTAAAGTTGACATATTATTATGACATTTTAACACTAATGGTACTTTAATGGAGTTTAAGTGATGTCATTTCAGGCCCTAAACTGAACAAGGACCCAAGAACAACAAGTACCACACTTGGATGCAGCACCAGTACATTAGAGCCCAAAATTGGAGAAGCTTGGAGCACAGCCAGAACGTTCGAACGCCAACTCACGTTCGAACGTCCACAATATACTGTAGCAGACTCAACTGCTGAAGAGAAGGCGTGTTGCAGTTAGGAAAGAAGACTGGAGCTCTGAAGTACTTGAGTGCACGTTCGAACGCCAACTCACGTTCGAACGTGCACTTGAGTTGATGGAAGACCAGACCACTGCAGAGAGTTGGAACTGAACTTCACAGAAGACCACAGATCACTCTAGTGAAAGGGGTCAGAGCAAATCTGGCGTTCGAACGCCCTTAGTGCAAAAACAAGAAGAAACGTTCGAACGGCAGTCAACGTTCGAACGCCCTCAATGCAAAAACAGAAAGAACGTTCGAACGCCAACTCACGTTCGAACGTTATCCACAGACTGGCAGCAGAGTTGTTGACTGTTCACTTGGACTTGGGCGGCAAACACTATTCTTTCACCCCCCCTGCCTCCTCCTCTTGCCTATAAATACTCCCCTTGTTGGAGAGCTAAAAGGGAGAGCATAGTAGGAAGTAGATAGTGATGGAGGCTTAGACTCCCACTCTCATTGTAGTTAGTTCATTTTCCTTATGAAGTCTTTATTTTAGAGATTAGTTTGGCTTTAGCCCAACATCTCTTGCTTGTTATAACAGTAGTTTTATGCTTTCATTTCTCATGCATAGAAGAGAAATAGCTCCCATCTTGGTTGAGGAAGCAACCCTCCAATCTTTGGTTGAGGAAGCCACCCTCCAAATGTGACTAGCTTTCTTCTACTTTTATTGTTCATGTATTTCACTTCCATTGCTTGAGCTTCCTTCTTTCTTAGAAGAGTGAAACTCTTCCACTTTTCTAGAGCTTGATTAAAGCCGTGAAGGGTGGAACGTGATTCACTCATTCTTTGTGGAAGATTCGCTCCGCGTTTGTTGTTACTTTATCTTTTAAAGTTCTCCACTTGGAGGGATGAGCATCACTCACTTTTCTAGCTTTACCCAAGCCATGAAGAGTGAGTAGTTTCTCATTCACTCTTTAGTGAGAGGAGAAAGGCATGTACAAGTTATCCGGGAATCATATTTGTGCAATGTTCTTTTATGCTTAACGTTTATTTCTTCTTGTTATCGGATGATTGATTGCATCTAGCAAAGCTAAGGTACTTTGTATAATTGTGAGCTCTTTCTATGACATGGATGACTCCTGCATAGAAAGACTCATCAGTTCAAGGCAAGTACCCCGGCTAGATCCTCATGACTACCCTTCAATCTCCCCCCTTAATGTACTTCATTTAAAGAATGGACTATTAATATCATGATTGGATGTCTTGTAGAAACACTTGCTTATTTGTAGACGGGTTAAGTCTCGGCACAGACAATTCTTGTAAACTTCTAGAAAGACATCGGAATCATGTTCTTAATTCTCACAATCCATCTTTATCTTCCGATTAACTTGCTGTTGACAAGGGAGTTAATTGAGTTATCAATCACAATTATGACAAACCGGATAACTAACTACATGTCCAGATCCTTGCACTAAAGGGTGACTCTTTTTAATTATCATTCATCTCCTATTTTGTTAAGAAAATCTTTCTGGAAAGAATCTTATATTCTGTCCAGCAAAACCCATATCTCGCAGCAAATCAAAAAGGTTACAATCAAAAGGTCTCTACCACTGCTTGCCTTAGAAATATCAACAAAAGTTCCCTGTGGATTCGACTCCGGACTCAAACCGGATTATTACTACAGCTTGACCGCCTGCACTTGGGTGTATACATTTGGATCAAGCCATCATTCTTGGGTGAGCTCATGTCAAGAATTGCCTTGATCTTTTCGGGGTTAGCTTCAATGCCTCTCTAGGTTACCATGAAGCCTAGAAATTTCCCTAAAAAAACTCCAAAGACACATTTGGCAGGATTCTTCATATTGTACTTTCTCAAGATACCAAAGGCACCCCTAAGGTGATTAATATGCTCACTAGCACAAAGGCTTTTGAAAAGCATGTCGTCCACGTTAACTTTCATTAAGCCACCAATGAGGTCTTTTAACATCTTCTTAACCACCCTTTGGTAGGTTGCTCCTGCGTTCTTTAAACCAAAAGACATCACTTTGTAGCAAAAATTCCATTCTTCTACAATGAAGGAGGTCTTTCTTGATCTAGCTGGGCATCATGATTTGGTTATAACTAGAGAATGCATCCATGAATGTGATTATCTCATATCCTACTTTGTTGTTGAGAAGAACATCTATTATGGGTAGTGAAAAGCAGTCTTTTGGGTATTCTTTATTTAGATCTATGAAATGTACACACGTGCCACTTCCCACTGGTTTTTTTTTTACCAGAACTACATCGGCCAATCATTTTGGATACTGCACTTCTTTGATCGAGTTTGTGACGCCCCTAAAATCGGGGGTCATTGTCAACTCGTTGATCACCCATCAACCCGCGAAAGTACCTGTGAGTGCTGCATAACCCGACACCACGTCATAATATCCCCTTCACCGAGATCATAACCAACACAGAGTTTGGACAGAGTTTCCCTTGTACCGGGCACTCCCAAATGCATAACATGTATACATTTTAATCACTTGACCATTCCAAGGTCCAATATACATCAGTTTGTCCTTAATATTACTCTATTTACATCCTTTGTACAAAAGGGCTCAAGGCCCGAAGGCTTGGCAAATTTATTTTGAATTTTTGAAAATTTTGGAGGAGTTACCAGTGGCTCGTGAACGTGTTACTAGTAGCTGAGCCATCTGCCAGAACTACCATTAGCTACCCATTGCCAGTGAGCTACCGGTACCTCGGGCACTTGCTTCCAGTAGCTAATCAACGTGCTACTGGTAGCACGGCCCAGTTTTCCCCCAATTCAATCATTTTTCAATTTCAACTCATCCAATCTCATACAACATTCACCCAAACTCAAATAACATCAAATTATACTTAAAAAATAGTCCATAAATGTTCATTACACAACCCTTTAAATAATATTACATGTCCAAAAATTAATTACACTATTATTTTACAAAAATGTAATCTAAAGCCACAACTCGACTTTCTTCATCAACGAGAGCCCAAGTGAGACCATCTACCGGCACTTGTCCCGCACCTGAAATGTTGTCCCCATAAAGGGTGAGTCACGCTCAATAGGGTATCTCCTAAAGATGCTACTCCCCAACTTAGATGCATATGAAATGCTCACATGCGATTCAACAATCAAACAAGCATTTATCCAAGAACATACAACTTCAAGAATGAATTTCACAATAATATGTCATGTTATGAGGTGAGACTCACACATGCAACACAACTCGAGCCTTCCACCGGCTCCCATAACACATGCAATGCCATACGTATGAATCCGGGCATTCCAAGCCCCCGCCATTGATGTTACACTTTCAATGACCATTTATAAATTCTAGGTCTTTCTTGGGGTGGGTATTTATAGACTTCCACCAACGGGCACCCAACCAAAACGGCATCTATGGACTTCCACCAATGGCTTCGCATACACCGACACACTTTATGGACTCCATACCAACAGAGTGCGTATTCAAATCACCGGGTCTTGCACCTGAGAGATAATCTAGCCCTTCTTACTAACCCCAACCCTATTTTCAATGCAACCGATGCGACTCAGTCAAACCTTAGTCCAACTTCCCCGAGCCCACGTATCAATCCACTAAGGATGGTGTTTGATCAAAATCATGCACACACCTACACCCATGTCACATGCCCACGAATGTGAGGCTTCCCATGCACATGCAATGTAATGTACAATTGCATTTCATATCATTATACAGCCAAGATTTCAATTGCAATTACAACATCATGTTCAACATATCATGAGCACAATATGAACAATTCCAAATCCTCAATATAACTTATATCTTAAAGCATATAATTACATTCCAACATCATTACAAAGCATCCTAAATCAATTTCATTCAAATAACACACTTAATCAATCATAGGCATTTTATCAAACATCCAAAAGACACAAAATCATGTAACACATAATCATGTCCAATTCATCACATTTCTCATGAAATTACCCAATAAGCAATTTCTACAAACCCAATTCATGCAAGATTCGTTTAGCACATTTCAATACCCATTTTCCATACCCTAGTTACACTAGGAGTACATCAAACAATAGAATTCATCTCTAATCAAACTACCTATTTCATATGCAACCTTAGGTTGGAAATAAATCTAGTTAGGAGAAGAACTCTACCTCTTGAAGCATAATACGAATGGTAGAAACTCCAAAAAAACCCAACTCAAGCTTTAGAATATTATTCCAAAAATTTCTTTCTTGAGACTTCATCGACATCCGCGCTTTTTGGTACATAAGTGTAGCATTCATCGCGTATATCAACTTTTGTTCTTGGCCTGAATCGATTCAACGAACGGTTGGCCCTAGATCGTAGAGAGAAGCTTGAAGAAGCCCTCATTTCTCTCTCTCTCTCTCCTCTCCCCTTCTCTTTTTCGAAAAACCCAGCAGCCATAAATGGGAGAAAAATCTGATTTTCCCCCTTTTTATACCCCTTGGATACTTGACCCACAATGCGCCACATGTCCTGTCTTTCTTGATCCGATTTTATCCCGAATCAATTAAATCTCGTCTCATGTAATGTTCAACATATTTTATGTGAACTAACTTTAAATTATTTTTCGTATTTTGTAAATAAAACTCGATCGCATTTATTTTGGTCATGTGACGTCCGATCGCATCGTAAAACGTAACAAATCTAAATGTCTCAGAATTCGACGAAAATTGACTAGATAACTAGATTTCGCGAGACGAATCCAACAGTGAGGTCCGTTCGTCATCCAAGCTCTAGAAAAATTCGAGTTTTCAACCCATACCGCAATAACTAATTACCATTTTGCTCTTTTTTTCATAAAAGTTCAAATTTTTCCCGGGTTTTACAAAGTCCGCTTGAAGGAGCTTAAGCACATCCTCATTTATAGCTTTATTTCGCTCTAGAGCAAAGTTCCTATGCTTCTGTCGAATTGGCTAAAAAGTAGGACTGACATTCATCTTGTGCTCTGTAATTAAAGGGCCAATACCTCGTATGTCCGACTGCTTCCAAGTAAAAACATCACTGTTCACCTATAAGAATTCCACAAGTAGCTACCTCAAAGTTCCCCTGAGCATTTTTTCCCACACAAGTGGTCTACTCGGATTGTCCTCCAATCTGAACTGATTCCAGCTCCTCTACTGGATGGGGATGCTCGTCATCGCCTCCGTGATGCATTGACTCTACCTACATGGTCTCTTGTTGCTACTTTTCCCTTTAGACACCACATAGCATTCCCGAGCTGCCACTTGATCACCTCTAACTTCTCATATCCCCGTCTTGGTTGGAAAATGCATCAAGAGACGATACGTTGAGGGGACAACCTTCAATTGGTTGAGGCATGGGAGTCTCAGAAAATTGACCATTACTATAGTTTGAGTTGGAGCTCGCCTAATGGTGACTGGGATAACAATGGCTCCCAATGGGTAGGCTTTTTCTCATGAGTATCCAATCAACGGAGCACTGACTAGTACCAACTTCTCCTTGTCGATATCTAATTTGTCAAAGGCATTAGTGAATATGATGTCCATTAAGCTCACACTATTTATGAGGGCTCTTTGTACCAAATAATTGCGATGGTTAGTGTTACTACTAGCGGTTCATCATGGGGATACTGGATTTCCTTGAAATCATCATGAGAGAAAATGATAGGCTAGCTTGTGCACAACCTTTTTTTCGGGTTTACCTATCCTTTACTGGCATCTAAGATCGATGAACCTTCTGAGGTGCCTTTTTTGAATGAGATCCTATATCTAATCTTTGAGAACTATGTAGTCTTCGATATTGTGACTATGGTTACCATGGAACCTGTAATACTTGTCTCTAGACCTCCAATTTGGATTAGTTCACAACTTTGATAGCCATTTCAAGGCTCATTCATCTTAGCAAGATCATCTTGAGTACGAGGCCCCAGATGATCCCTAGAGCTAACTCACTTGGTGCGGTTCATCTTTAGGCTAGCTTCCCGATCTTTCTTGTGTGGTTGCTCATGTTGTTTTCCTGTACTCTTATCTTTCCTCCTAGTTCTAGCGACCAAGGATTGTGTCTTCAGCAGTCATGTAACTTTGTCCTCTCGAGAGTAGTTTTCTTTATACTTGATGATGGATCTTTGGAAAAAAACAAGAAGAATTGGGAGGGCGAGAGTCTTCCCATGAATGTGGTGAGTGCCACTTTATTATCTTCTACACCATCGATTTGGAGGGATTCAGTTATGAATCTATTGACGTAGGCTGTGAGTGGTTCGTTCCTTCCTTGTTTCACATTGAGAAGATAGGTGGGAAGCTTTTTGTGTGTCCTTCCACCTATGAAGAAGTAATTAATTCTACAAAAGAATTGATCGAACCCGGCTTCAGCTTGTTGAACCAATGCCTAGCAGTTCCTATGAGAATGGTTACAAAGGCCTTGCACCTTATCTAGTCTGGGATATTATTGAGCATCATAAGGGACTTGTAGGTCTCTAGGTGATCGAGGGAGTCTCTCAAGCCATCGAAACTTTTGATCATCGGCATTTTGAATCTAAGAGGAAGAGGGTAGTTAGAAACATCGGGAGTGAAAAGGGGACTCGGTGTGTTGCACCAGCATCTCAACTACCTTTGGGACGTGTGTTTTCATCGTATTCATAACATTACCCAATTTGACATTGACCTCCTAGAACTTTCATTCCCATTGGTTGTTGACTTGTGGGTTAGCCACTCCGTTCGGGCTTTTCCCCTTAACTCCTAATTTTCATCATGTTGTTCCTAAAAATTGGGCAAACTCTTTTATGGATACTACTTGTCAGTTAAGAGTTGCAATATCTGCCAGTTTTGGTTAACCAGCTCTTCCACAGTTTTTTCCAATATGTGGCAACGTTAGATTCTACTAGTTAAATGGGTGTGAACTTGATTGCCTAGTTTCTTGGTTTAGGTTTTGATTGAATCGTTTGACCTAGTAATAGCCATCGATCTTATAGAAGTCCAGCCTTCACCGATTTCACTAGCTTGTCATTGATGTATACCTCCATCGTGTTCCCGATCTGTTTCTGGAACATTTGATTCAACAGACGCTGGTAAGTGGCTCCAGTGTTCTTCAGCCCAAATGACATGATCTGGTAGTAGTAATTCCCTTGCTCAGTCACGAAGGACGTCTTTTCTTGGTCGTTGGGATCCATCCTGATCTGGTTATACCTAGAAAAGGCGTCCATAAAGCTCAGGAGCTCATGTCGTGCTGTGACATCCACAATCAGATCAATTCCGAGAAGTGGAAAGCTGTCTTTGGGGTAGGCGTGATTTAGGTCGGTGAAATCTATGCAGATTCGCCACTTGTCGTTGGCCTTTTTTACAAGGGCCACACTGACCAGCCAAGTCGGATAATCTACCTCCCTGATGGCCTTGGCATGGATGAGCTTGGAGACCTCCTCGTTTATTGCTTTCTGGCATTCTGGGATAAAACTTCTTCGCTTCTGCATGATGGGCTTGAAGGTTGGATCTACACTAAGCTTGTGGGTGATGACTGAGGGATTAATTCCCTGCATATCCTCCTGCTTCCATGCGAATACCTCCAAGTTCTTCTTAAGAAATTGAATAAGGAGGTTCTTGACCTCTTTGAGTAGTTTTGTTGCCACTTTCACCAAATGTTCTGTTTCTTCATCGAGTTGGACAGGTTCCAGCTCTTCCGATGGCATAGGCCTTGTCTCCAATTCATCTCTCATGTCGAGCTCATCCAGCTGTATGGTCTCGACGTCCTTCCTTTTCATGGACGCCATGTAGCACTCTCGTGCCACTCGCTGGTCTCCTCGAACCACCAATGCCATTCTCGGTAGGAAATTTCATTACAAGGTGGTAGACACAAGGTATGGCCCTCATGGCGTTAAGTTAAGGCCTCCCCAAAAAAACTTTGTATACTAAAGGGGCTTCAACCACCAGGAATCTTACTGTGGTGGTGGATTGGTAAGGTGGGTCTCCTATGGTAAGGACAAGCTGGATAGAGCCCAGGGGCAGCACCCTTTCTTCTGAGAATCCTAGTAGGTATGTCCTTACTAGTTCGAGCTTGTCTCTACCTATATCCATCTTGTCTCTACCTATATCCATCTTGTCAAAGGCATATGCGAAGATGATGTCGACAGAGCTCCCATTGTCGATTAGAACTCGGTGGACCGTTCTATTGGTGATGATTGCCCTTACCACCAAGGGATCATCATGGGGATGCTGGTAGTCTTCCAGATCTACATCAGAGAAGGTTATGTCCATACTAACTGAGGTGTTTTGGACACGACCTATACCTCCAGCACGTCTTCGACTCGGACTTTGTGCATATGGGCTTTCCTGGTTGAGCTGGATTCCCCACCTCCAGCAAATTCTCTTGATATTACTCGGATTTCTCCCAGAGGCTGTTGGTGTTGTACGGGAACCTGCTGCTGAGGTGCTAGAGGTGGATGAGCTCGGTTCTGATTGTCTTGCACTACAAAGCGGCGCAATTTCCCCCTTTGGATTAAGAACTCGATTTCTTTCTTCAGCTGGTCACAATCATCTGTCAGGTGGCTATGGTCTTTGTGATATTCACAGTATTTTTTTGCATCCCGTTTTGTGGATCTGCCTTTATTTGAGGTGGCCACCTAAGGAACTTCTCATTCTGCACCTCGTAGAGGACCTGGGACATTGTCGCTGTGAGAGGAATGAACTATCGAGGTGCAAACCTTGGCTATAACTCTTATGGAGGTGGATCTAGGCGATCTCTGATATCTCCTCTCCTTTTCGGAGAGTGGTCCCTATCTCTCCGTGGAGATCTGTCTCGACTTCTCTCCTTTCTCGGACTTCGGTCCCTCTTCTTCTCCTTCCCTTTGTGCGTGGATGAGCTCCCTACCTTGAAAAGGAGCGCTTCCTCATCGTTGATGTACTTTTTCTGCCTTGGCAAGGATTTCTGCTATACTGGCTTATGGGTTTTTAGAGATAGAGAACATCAGGTCCTTTTATTAGACTCCCAGCCCAGCAATGAAGGCAGTGATGGCGAATTTCTCATCAGGGACGTCTACTTTCAGAGATTCTAAGTTGAACTTTTGAACATAGCTCCGCAGGTTCTTATTGGGTCCCTGTTTTACGTTCAACAGGTGGTAGCTAGGCTTTCGATAAGTCCGAGCTGCTATGAAGTGCGAGACAAAGGAGACAGAGAGCTCTTTGAAGGATGAGATAGATACCGACGTCAGCATATTGAACTATGCTAAGGCTGAACCCTTTAGAGTGATGGCGAAGGATCGACATTATACTGGGTCCTGGTACTCATGTAGCTCTATTTGATTTTTGTATGTGCTGAGGTGATCCATGGGATCTTTCATCCCATCAAAGGTCTCCATCTGGGGCATCCTAAATTTTGGTGGAAGTGGAAAGTGTAGCACCTGCGCGGTAAATGGAGACTCAGTCTGCTAAACTAAGGCATCCATGATCACTGGAGTTTTGCCTTTTACAGCCTCCTTCATGTGGTTGAGCTCCTGTGGATGTCTCTGAAGCCCTGCTCCGAATATTGTTCTTTCCCTTCTTGCTGAAATGGGGGAAATTCATTCTTATGAGTTTCCCTGTTCTAACTTTGCACTACCTCCTCGTTGTCTTCATTCCTATGAATTCGACAATGGGCATTTCCCACTGTCTGACTACGCTCATCTCCTTCGGTGACGTCTCTCAGAGGGTTGTTGTGTTGCTGTTCCCTCGGGGGACCATCTTGGGCTGGCTGTGCCCTTTGGGGACGCTGGAGGAAGTTGAGTAATTCCTCGTTCTGCTGGAGGAGACGCCGATTGGCTAGGCGAAGGGCCTCCAGTTAGTTGTTAGGTATGGGATCCACCATGGGGGGATCGACTTCATGTGTAGGCAAGAAATCACGGGGATTTTCTTGTTGTCTTCTAGTGGTAGCTTCTTCTTGGTTCTGTAATCGAAGAGGATTCATTTGACTTATGTTCATGTTGTGCGTAGAAACCATCAATTACTGAAGAAAATCAGTATATTTTTAATAGGAACAATCGTTCCCACAGACGACGCCAACTGATGATGTTCTTAACACGATTGAGCAATGATGTGAATATAAGGTACATTGAACAGTTAGATTTAGTTCAGTCTGAGCTCCAAGGCTCTAGGGAATAAGATTTGAGGATAAGTGGGTGATCACACATAGTGTTTATAGTGATTGACCAGCTCGGGAGTTCGGCTAATCCAGTCTCAAGTGAGTCTCTTGCTCCTGAATGTATTCATTACTGGAAAGTTTACAGAAAATATTTTTGGTGAGGCTACAATGGCTTGTCCTTATTTTTTAGGGCTTTCCCCCCTATTTATAGTTATCCCTAGGTTTAACTTGATCTGAGGCGAGATCCTCGTCCCTCCCTTGTAGCGGTCACCTTTATTGTGCAACGGCTGTAGTGGATGTTGGAGCGGTTACGAGACTTGTGTCTGCTGAGTAACTGTTGCTACAAAGGGGGTACTTGGTGCGGGTCCACCTGTCCTTCGCACAGCCTTCCTTGAGATGTGGAAATAGGAAGTTGAGGTCTGAGGTCGAGGTCTGCAAATAATATAAATGAGCTAAACTCCCGACCTAAGTGGCATGCCCTGAGTTACCGAGCTCAACCTTAGGTATTTTTATGGTACCATCAACACTAAATTATAAAGCTCTCAATTGTTTGGAAAAAAAAATTAATGGATTATTGAGGTTATCGACTTACCAAAACTCAATTTGCTATAAATATGACATTGGCCTTGGCTTCAATTCAACAACCAGTTAAGTCTCTTTCTCTCTCCAAACTTCACTACTCACAGCCAGCCACGAGCCCCTCTCTCTCTCTCTCTGCACTATTCCTTATATATAACTGCTCACAGCAAAACTGTGTCTAACCAATGACACTTCCCGAAACACAAGGGGCCATAACTCTCTCAGATGCCTGGGACTACAAGGGCCGTCCGGCCAAACGGTCCACATCCGGTGGCTGGACCAGCGCTGCCATGATTCTAGGTGCCCTACCTTCCTCTCCTAGATCTGTCACTTTCTCTCTGTAAATCATTGTTTTATCGTTGGTTTTAATTTTCTACTTTGTGTGTGGGTGGGTTTGGTTTTGATTTGTGGTTTGGTTCAGGGACTGAGGCATGTGAGAGGCTAACGACTCTTGGTATTGCTGTTAACTTGGTGACTTACTTAACCGGTACTATGCATTTGGGCAATGCTACCTCAGCCAACACTGTCACCAACTTTCTTGGCACCTCCTTTATGCTCTGTCTGCTCGGAGGCTTCATTGCCGACACTTTTCTCGGCAGGTTCGCATATCTCTAATAACCGAATCGAGTCGAGCCGAGCCGACACCAAACTATCGGTGAAGATTGTCTTGACTTGGTTTGGGATCGCGACGAGTTCGAAACATTTTTTTCTAGCCAATTTGCTAATTCTTTTTTCAAATTTGAGCTCGATTGGATTTGAGTTTTGCACCTAGTTTTGTATGATGAACCTTGTGTTAGTCACCAATACCATTTGTTTATTTGAACTATTCTTTTTGCAGGTACCTAACTATTACCATCTTTGCCACTGTTCAAGCAATTGTGAGTACTTACTCCATGACTTCGGTTCACTTATTTCTTATTGCAATCACATTTCGAGCTTTTACCCCAACTCACTTGGTTGTATAAAAATATACCCAAGAGATGGTTGTTTTCAAAGTATTTTTAAAATCCAGACACTTTTAAAAATGTCATTTGGAATGACATTTTTTAGACCAAAAGACGTCAGTTGGAATAACATTTTTAGGTAAAAAGGTCAAACCAACTCACGTTTTTTGTGACAAGATAAAAGGCATATAACACCACTAAAAAACGTTTTTAGTGGTGGTTGGACATAAAAAAGGGGTGTGGGTGGTCTGATACAAAAGTTGTCCAATGTGAAACTCAATACCTATTTAAAATACAATAATCACTTCTACAAAATCTTGCAAGGAAAAAAAGAAAAAAAAAACACTCTTATTTTTACTTACTTCTGTATATTTTTTTAGACATTATTAATTATTATAGAGAGGTGGACGATCAGCATCGAATCCGTAATTTTAATGTCTAATTGCGGAGCCATAGTCATTAAGTTAACCGCTAACCTCGCATATGTAATTTTATTTTTTGTTTTCTTTTACTTCTATACTTCTATTAGTAAAAAAAAATTGTTCCAAAGTTATTTAATTTTGTTCATTCTTGTGGTGGCTGATAATCGACCCAATTTTTGCGAGCTCGAGTTGAGCCTATTAAGCCCATTTTTATAAACGAGCCTAAAATATTATTCAAGCTTGACTCGTTTAGAAAATGAGGCAAACCCGAGCCAAGCCCAAAACGAGCCGAACTCGAGCAAAGCCTGAGTAACTCGACTATTTTACATATAAACGAGCTGAACTAAACGAGCCTAAAAAATTCAATATTTTTTTTAAAATAATTTTTTTAATAATTTAACATCCTAAATTTTTTTAAATTTTTTTTAATAATTTTAGATCCTAAAAATGTTTTTTTTTTTAATTTTATACATCTAAATAATTTTTTACATCCAATAATTTTTTAGGATGTTAAAAAAAATTATTATTGAATTTTTTAGGCTCGTTTAGTTCGGCTCGAGCTCTCAAAAGTTCAGCTCATTTATATGTAAAATAGTCGAGTTACTTGGGCCCTGCTCGAGTTCGGCTCATTTTGGACTCGGCTCGGGTTTGACTCCTTTTCTAAACAAGTCAAGCTTGAATAATTTTTTAGGCTCGTTTATAAAAATGAGTTCAATAGGCTCAACTCGAGCTCGCAAAGATTGACTCGATTATCAGCCACCACAAGAATGAACAAAATTAAATAACTTTGAAACAATTTTTTTTGACTAATAGAAGTAAAAAAAATCAAAAAATAAAAATTACATATGCGAGATTAACGGTTAACTTAATGACTATGACTCCGCAATTAGACATTAAAATTACGGATTTGATGCTGATCGTCCACCTCTCTATAATAATTAATAACATCTTAAAAAATACGGAAGTAAGTAAAAAGAAGAGTGTTTTTTTTTTCTTTTTTTCCTTGCAAGATTTTGTAAAAGTGATTATACGTCAGTTGATTTGACTTTTTTGTCCAAAAATATTACTCCAACTGACGTCTTTTGGTCTAAAAAACGTCATTCTAAATGACGTTTTTAAAAGTGTTTGGGTTTGGGAAACTTTGAAAATAACCCTCTTTTAGGTATATTTTTGTATAACCCCATGGGTTGGGTAAAAGCTCATCACATTTCTTCCTTGTTCTTGACAATTTCGCCTCGACTTACACCACATTCATTGGAATAATCGAGGGGCACTGACTCTTTTTTTTTGTTTTTCTCGAGTTTGAAATATGTGTGATTGAGATGATTTTTATAAAAATAATAACAAAGAGCAAATATATATATTAGTTATTTCCCGTACCTAAAGGCACAGAGTAATAAAAAAAATGGTCAACATATTTGTATTCACACATAAAATCAAATCACAAACATAGAGGAGAGATAAAGAAATTTAAGCACCAATTGTAGCAGTGGGTGAGCGGTGGTAGTGGTGGTGGACGACAGTGGTGATAATGGGAGACGGTGATGGTTGTGGTGGGTAAAGCGACAATCCTCGTGGTGGTAGCAACCGTGAGTAGCAATGGTGATGGTGGTGATGGGTTTTGAGTGACGATGATGGTAGTGGCAGCCGTGGGTGGCAACGGTGGTGGTGGTGGGTATGGGTGGTGGTGGACGACGGTGATGATGGTGGTGGGCGATGATGGATGCTTCTAGGCGACAGTGTGATGGGTGGTGGCGAATGGCGGCGATGGTAAGCATGGTGGGGGTAGGTGACAGTGTGTGACTTTAGTGGTGGACGATGACAAGTGGAGGTGTTTGGTGGTGGTAGGTATGGTGGGGTAGGTAACAATAGCTGGTGGTGATGAGTTGTGGTGGGTGTTGACAGTGGGCGACGGTGGTAGTGAGATAATAGTAGTAATGATAATAAATATAAAAATAAGATGACGATGGTGGTCGGTGGTGGCCATGGACGACGATGGTAGCAATCGGTGGTGGGTGGCGATGGGGCAGTGAGGGTGGGGTGGGGTGGGGGTGGAGGTGGGGGCAGTGGCGATGGTGGGGGTGCCGGTGGTGGGTTAGTGATGGTGGTGGTAGTCGTGAAGGTCATCGGGGCGGTGGGGGTGGTAGGGGTTATGGTGGGATAGTAACGGTGGTGGTAAAGTGCAACATCGGTGATGGTGGGGATGGTGGTGGTGGGGCAGTGGAAGTGATGGTCGTGGTGGTGGTGGTGGTAGTGATGATGGTGGTGGGATAGTTGTGGTAGTGGAGGGCGGTGGTGGTGGGGCAATAAAAGTGGTGATGATGGTGGTGGTGGTGGTGGTGGTGGTGGTGGTAGGGTGGCGATAGTTATTGGGGTGGTGGTGGGAATGGTGGTGGGGTGATGGTGATGGGGATGGTGGTGGCGGCAGTGGTGGTGGTGGTGGAGCGGTGGGGGTGATGGTGTTATAGGTAGTGGTGGGGCGACTCCAAACACTACTTTTTTTTTAAAGTACTTATGAAAAATAATTATTAGAAGTACTTTTAAAAAATCACTCCAAACACACCCTTAGGAGCCTATTTTTCATATTAAATTTGGGGTGTTAATATTAATCGTTAGATTAACTTTAAAGTAAAATTTAAAGTGATTTCAACCGCGAATAACAAAAATTATTTTGTTTATCTTTTGATATTTGAATTGTATTTTACTTTATTATAAATATTATTTATTTATTTTTTGCTCTAGATCTTGCTTCTGAAAATTTGGAATTTTTTGTTGATTGTTTTGATGTATATAGGGTGTGTCAATATTGACCATCTCAACCGCAATTCCTACCCTCCGGCCACCAAAATGTGCCATCGGCAGCCCTTCATGCACTCCAGCAACTGGAACACAGCTGATGGTTCTCTATATTGCTCTCTACCTCACTGCACTTGGCACCGGCGGCCTCAAATCGAGTGTTTCCGGCTTCGGATCCGACCAATTCGACGATTCAGACAAAGAAGAAAAGACCCAAATGATCAAGTTCTTTAACTGGTTCTTCTTCTTCATAAGCCTTGGATCACTCTGTGCAGTGACAGTACTTGTGTACATTCAGGACAACTTGGGAAGACAATGGGGTTATGGAATCTGTGCTTGTGCTATAGTGATTGGCTTGGCGGTGTTCTTGTCGGGAACTAGAAGTTACAGGTTTAAGAAACTTGTGGGTAGCCCATTGACGCAGATCGCTTCGGTGTTTGTCGCAGCTTGGAGGAAGAGACATTTGGAACCTCCGTCCGATTCGTCTCTTCTCTTCAACATCGATGACATTCTCGGTGAAGTTTACCAGAAGAAGAAGAAACAGATGCTACCCCATAGCAAGCAGTTCCGGTTAGTTCTCTTATTAACCTTCTCCAATTAAACAATTTTTTTTTTTTTCAATGCTGTTCGAATTAACTTACACATATCTTGATTAATTCTCTTCTTGATCTAGTCAAAGAATCAACTTTTTTTTAATCGGTACCAGTGATCCCACCCATGCGATGCGATGCAGACTACTTATAACCCATCTTTCATTTATTATTATTTTTTCAATCGTTCTTTCTTTTTATTTTTATATTTAAAAAGTTAAAAAAAAATTTATTAAGAGTAAAAAAAAATTAAATAAATTTAAATAGATGATGATTAGTTAGTGAAAAAATATATGAGAAAGTATAAGTAACACATGCTAAAATATGGTTTGAAGAAACTTTTGAAATTTAATTAAATAATTTAAAATTCTATAAAATTAAAAACTAATGAGAGAAGGTTATTTAAACTTCTATTAAATAATTTTTCAAAGTCTCTCTTTAAGAAATTATTATATATATATATATATAAATAATTTTTTGGAGCGAGTACTTGCCTTTTGAACTCATAACTACTATTGTTATGCAAATCTTGAATGCACTCAATAATTACTTATGTTAATTTGTATAAAGAACTTGAATTCGGGATATACAAATTTATGTAGCACAATTTGTTCGATCACTCAATCAACCAGACGGGTTATAATAACCAACTAACTTCTGAATAATTATAATCTTCATATTGGTCAAACTATGAATAATTATAGTCTTGATATGAGGTTATCATCTAGATAACCTCGACTAGATACCCTATGAGAGGTGTAGGATAGAATTTTTTATTTAATAAACTCGGGCTATACACAATCAAATAGCAAACTATACAAATCAGGATATCTTCAGATTCCAAATTATACGCCTCAAGGTATTACCTATTTAAACACGATTATCCCAACTATCCCGACGAGTTATCAATCCTAGTGGATAAAGTAATTCAATAACTACATAGAGTTGGTTAGCCTAGTGGTTCAAGGGTCACTTGGTAAGTACCTTCACTTGGTACCGGTCAAGGGTTTGAAACTTACTAGGTGCAAACGCTCTTTGGGGCCACTGGTTCTAGATTTACCCCCTATGCGTGGAGAACCAGCTTTGCGCGTGGGTCCAGCAGTAGTCCAACCCGAAGGGTTGGGACAGCTAGAATTCCAAAAAAAAAACTACATAGAGTTGGTGACTAGCTGTGAACATATCTACAAAGGGACCATCATTGATAGCTAACCATCAATGAGATTCTAGAATAATTGTCCAAATATTGGTCAACCAATAATATACCAAACTAGTTCATCTCAATGGTAGGTCCCAGTATTAAATGTATTCTACTATCAATCTAATAATTACAATACATTATATCTATAAATTATATTCGAGAACATTAGTACTGATATTTGCCAGCTAAAATGTGGGCCTCAAATAGATTAGCTACCATTTATTGGGACAGCTACATGCATAGTCACTCAAAAGACATGTCACATGTTTTCCCTTTGTATTGTGGTATTCCATTTTCTTCCCATAAAATTGATTTGGGTTGAGATACAATTGGATCCAATAAGAGACGAGCCCTATATTTACTTGCATATGAGTTTGATCGGATCACTAATAATGTGTCATATCATTAGAGATATAAACTTCGATAAATATTATTGTGAACCCATCGTTTTTCTTTGAATTTTATATACTATTTATTGAATCAGTGTGATCCAAAAGGAATCTAGGGATGTCAGCCAATCGATCTTCACGCCCCCTTGTCTTGTTTTCATTTGCTGTTCTGTCTTGGCATTTAATCAATCAGTGTATATATATAAATCTGTTAAAAAATGGTGTTTTAGACCTTCCTTTCGGTACATCTATTGGGTTTGCATGTCACACAAAAAGACAATTACTGTATGTATCTATCTGATTGGATGTTCTCTCTCTTTAGGTTGTTGGGTCTGTTATAACTTGATTGAGCTCAATCTAATAATACTTCTGCCAGATTTTTCAAGAATATTTATTTTCAATAAATTAATTTTGAAATGAATGATTTAACATATTATCAGAGCTCGATTTTAGGAGAATTTGAGCGAGTCTTTTTGTTTCAATGTTATCGATTTGGTTTTAATCCCTTTATCTAGACCGTAAGTGCAAGTTATTATATCCCCGATATATGTCTTCTCATTCTTGTCTAGAGCATCTCACATTGGTATAACGATGTCTCCAAAACTAATATACAAGACTTGGATGATCATAGAGGGTGGTCGTTTTAGTTGTATGATCAAAATATAGACCAATTATAACCGTCTGATCCTCATTTTTCATGGTGGTTTTGTTTTATACATGCAGTTTCTTGGACAAGGCAGCCATCAAGGACCCTGAGATGTCAAGTGAAATCACTATGGTGAATAAGTGGTACCTCTCCACATTAACTGATGTGGAAGAAGTGAAATTAGTGATTAGAATGTTACCTATATGGGCCACTACAATAATGTTCTGGACTATCTATGCCCAAATGACCACATTCTCTGTGTCACAAGCCACCACCATGGACCGTCACATTGGCAAATCATTCCAGATTCCGGCAGCCTCCCTCACCGCCTTTTTCGTCGGTAGCATTCTCTTGACTGTCCCGATCTACGACCGGATTATTTCCCCGATTGCCAGAAAATTGCTCAAGAACCCCCAAGGTCTCACCCCACTCCAACGTATCGGTGTTGGTCTAGTCCTATCAATATTTGCAATGGTAGCAGCTGCATTATCTGAAATCAAACGATTACATGTTGCAAGGTCTCACGGTTTAACGAATTATGCGAACGCCGTTCTCCCATTAAGCGTTTTCTGGCTAATTCCACAGTTCCTCCTTGTTGGCTCCGGCGAGTCGTTAATTTATATGGGGCAGCTTGATTTTTTTCTCAGGGAGTGTCCTAAAGGGATGAAGACAATGAGCACAGGGTTGTTCTTGAGCACACTTTCACTAGGGTTTTTCTTCAGCTCTATTTTAGTTACTATAGTGCACCATGTGACAGGGGACAAGAAGCCATGGTTGGCTGATAATCTTAACCAAGGGAAGCTTTATGACTTTTATTGGCTTCTGGCAATTTTGAGTGCTTTGAACTTGGTGTTGTTTTTGGTTGGTGCAAAGTGGTATGTGTACAAGGAGAACAGGCTTGCTGGGGTGAGGATTGAGTTGGAGGAGGAAGAGACTGGCTGCCATGCATGAGCGGATTTTTCTTAAAAAGTTTGTTTTTGTTGTTGTCATTTTTGTACTTTGCTTTTTTTTTTTTTTACAAGGTTGTGACCTTTTTATGTACAAAAAGAATGAAAAAGGATAAGTATATAGATATTGGACTTGTTTTCTCTGTCTTTCTCACAACTAGACTAGAATATAATGGAAAATGTTTTTTTTTTTAGTTCAACGGTCAGGGGTGTTCAGGCCAGTTTATGTACACATTAACTAATCCACTCTTTGGTCTAGTCAAAGGCAAGTCATCTACTCCGGAATTAGGGTATTTATGAGGGATAAATTCTTCACGGTCTAGCGCTAAAGGGTTGGTAATATTCAAATTCAAAAAATCTAAATTTACAACTTATTTTTATTACTACTTAAACTAGCTTAACAATAATACAATAAAAAATATTGGCCACAAAATGCAGCCGAAAAAGAAAAATCACACCCTCTAGAAAGAAAAGTGAAGACAGATGGTTTGGTAGCAATAGCGACAAGTGGGATCCGGCTCCTCTGCTGTGCGGCAGGAACAGCAGCGCCTGCTGTTCCTTAAAACGGCACAGTTTTGTGCCTTTTTTTTAAAAACCAATAAAACCCAAATAGATAGATCAATGATTCATGTAGTATAATTTTTTTTTTAAATTTTTGTATGTATTAAAATTCGAACCGATTAAATTTAATCCGAACTAATTAAAATTTAACTCGATTAAAAATTATATTTTTACGTATTAAAATTTGAACCGATTAAAATTCTATTCGAGGCTCAAATCAAATTTTAATCGATCCAATTTTTTATACATTAAAAAATATAAATTTTAATTGACTCAAATTTAATACGTAAAAAATAAATTTTAATCAATTTTAATCGATTCAAAGCAAATTTTAATCGGGACTAGAACACTAGTATGTTCCGTACAAAACAAATTTTTTTTGAAATTTTTTCTAGTTTATTATATCTTTAAAGATACTCATTTGATTATTAAAAATATCACTGACATCCCCTTTTTATTAAACCACCATTTATAATAAAAATAAATTATCTAAAATACTAAAATTTTCCCTGTATAAACTCTAAACAATCTTTCTATATAAAATTATATTAAAATTCGAGTCGATTAAAATTTATTTTTCTACGTATTAAAATTTGAGCGGACTAAAATTCTTTTTTTTTTTTTTACATATTAAAATTTGAGTTGTTTAAAATTTGATTCGAACTGATTAAATTTATTTTTTTTGCGTATTAAAATTTGAGCCTATTAAAATTCTTTTGTGTATTAAAATTCGAGTCGACTTGAGCTCTACTTAAACTATTAGTCCCGATTCAAATTTATTTTTTACGTATTAAAATTTGAGTCAATGAAAATTTATATTTTTTAATGTATAAAAAATTGGATCGATTAAAATTTGATTTGAGCATCGAATAGAATTTTAATCGGTTCAAATTTTAATACGTAAAAATATAATTTTTAATCGAGTTAAATTTTAATTAGTTCGGATTAAATTTAATCGGTTCGAATTTTAATACATACAAAAATTTAAAAAAAAAATTATACTACATGAATCATTGATCTATCTATTTGGGTTTTATTGGTTTTTAAAAAAAAAGGCACAAAACTGTGCCGTTTTAAGGATCAGCAGGCGCTGCTGTTCCTGCCGCACAGCAGAGGAGCCGGATCCGCGACAAGTGAAAGATTGACCATCCTCTTTGGACTTTTGGAGATAAAGTTGATTAGAAGCGAAATTTTACCCAATATGCTCTATCAAGAGTAGTGGTGACAATTTTCGACTCAATCCGACTAGGGCTGTTAATCAAGTCAAGTTTGAACATTTTTTTAGGCTCGTTTATGTGTAAATAGTCAAATGAGTCAGCTCGTTTATGTGTAAATTAGGCTTGAATTATGCTCGAATTCAGCTCGATTAACACCCCTAAATCCGACGACATGACTCGAACTCGATACGAATTTTATGACACGAACTTGATTATAACTCGACACGAACTCGATTATGATCTGACACGCGAACACGAAATATAAACGGGTCATGTTCGGGTTCAACCAGTCAAACCCGAAATTGACACGATCAACCCGTTTATTTAAAAAATGGTATTTTCTCTGTTTTTTCGTTTGTATGGTAATACGAATAACACGAAATTAACGCGATCAACATGTTTAATTAGTATTGTATAAATAAAATATTAATTATTTGTAATTGTTTATTAGGTACTGATATAATTATTTTATAAAAAAGATATTTTTACTCATTATTATTATTATTATTAAGTTAATTTTTAATTTGTAAAAAAAGAATGAGCATGAGTTCAATTAAGTGAAAGTAAAATCTTAGTGTTAAAGTTTTTATTCAAAGTTTATGTGGGTTAACACGAATATGAACACAAACACGACACGAAAATAAACGGGTTAACTCGACACGACACGATTAGTTAAATGGGTTGGGTTAGGTTGACTAATGTTTGACACGAACCCATAATGACCCGACACGAATCCGACACAACACGACTCCATTGCCACCCCAAATTAAGAGGACTTTAGCCTCTTTATTCAATAAAATGAATTTTCGAAATTATTTATAAGTTGTCAATCAATAGTGGATTCTTATTCGCTATTTTTGGAAGTGGGAAACCCGATACTTCTCTATTTTTCCAAACAGTAGTCTCGTGATCATGTAATGTTACACTGATCAAATTTTGGGACCAAATTAAGAGCCCAAATGACATGGCAGCTGACTTAGGCTTCTTCATTTAGTGTCATGTCATTTAGGCCCCAATAAAGACTCCAAATAATATACAGCCATGTCATTTGAGTTTTTAATTTAGTCTCAAAATTTGATCAGCGTAGCATTACCGCTCGTGATCAAATAAAAAATTGATGGCAATGGACCCTTGTGATTGGAAAGGATAGGCCTTAGCGCTAAAACCTCATCTCAATTCTCAATCATGAATTTTGGAACACAGCATCGATAGTTTGAAAAATCTGTTCAAGTAGTAATAGAGACGAGTTGTAAATTTTGATGTCCTTGACTTCCAATTTTGGCAACTCATTGGAGTCGGACTATGTGGGATTTATCCCTCATGAATACCTTAATCCTGGCGTGGATGGTCTGTCTTTGATCGAACCAAAGAGGAGATTAGTCGAGATATGAGTAAGGTAGTCCGAACACCCTTACCGTTGAAGAAAAAAAAAATCTAAGGAAGGATTACCAATACCACAAGCTAATGCCTTCTGATATGGGCAAACAATCATCATTATGCCATCTTCATCTTAATTTAAATAGTTAGTTCCGAATAAAGGGTAGAGTTTGTTGTTAATCTAGTAGTTACAGTAGTTTTGATCAACAAATTTAGTATAGCTAACGTTATCGTTTCAAACTGGAATAATCGCCAACGACATTGTCCCATTAATATTGTGTCTGGCCAAGAAATTGTGACCTCTCAAATATGAGTAGTTGCAAATCACATTTCCATGACATACATACACCACGAAATAATTGTTCCTTTTTTGGGCCAACTTTCATCCACAAAAAATAAAAAACTTTACATAGCATGAGCTCTTCTATCATGAAGTCCAGCATTAAAGCCATTTCATATGGACTAAAAGGTTAGGAAATTTTGAGAGGAAAAAGTAAGATACATATTTTCAATAAGGTGAAGCTTGAAGATATGTTTTATACTTTATTAATTTCTCAGTCCCTCTAGTCGGGTGGACTCCGGCCGACCAGAAATAGAAGTATTTGTTAGAGGAACCCTACTAGTTATTTTCTGCATGAGCTTCATATCATGGAAAGTGCATAATCTTTTTGGTAACCATATAGATTATAGCTTTACACCAACCTCACACCTCCATTAAGACCACTGGTTTCAAGATGAATGACAGGTGAAAGTAATAAAAGATTAGTTTAAGACTTTAAGTAAATTTTGATGTTATTTTTTCTGTAAAGGCTCCGACCTTTTCAATCCACTAGAAACCTAAGCTTTGGACTAACTTGATAGGATAACCATAATTACAGTGGGACCAGTCCGAAGGTTGTTGATATACCCATCTCTCTCTCTCTCTCTCTCTCTCTCTCTCTCTCTCTCTCTCTCTCTCTATATATATATATATATATATATATATATATATTAATGTAAATTTGTGGACTTCCAACGTTTTTGCAATTCTTTCAACAAATCATTTGGCTTTTGAAATGCACAGGTAAAACTCGATGTGTTCTTTCTTGTAATGTGATGCTCTGTTTGGTAAGAAGAATGGAAAGTAGAAGGGATGAAAAATAGAAATTATATATTTTCTATTCTCTAATGAAAGAAATTAGAAATGATACATTTTATTGTATTTAGTAGGATGAATGAAAAGTAAAAATGATTAATTTTATTGTATTTAGTATGGATGAAAAAATAGAAGGACATAAACAATATACATACGTAATTTACTATTTTATCCGTATATGATATTAGTGTACAAATTATACACAAGGTCTACATGCCATGTGTTAAAACAAACATAAATCACATAAAAATGCATTCATTTTTTCTTTGAATTTTATTTTTAAAAAAATAAAAATAAAAATAAAAAATAAAAAAGAATTGCAAGATTCCACCAAGTAGTTAAAGAGTTTGGGTTTAGGTGTTTTAATTCCACTTATTGGTATATGAGTTTGAATTTAGGTGTTTAATATAAATAAGTAATTTATCAAAGGTTAAAAAAGTAAAAAACATATTTTTACCCAATGTGAGTACCATTTTCCTTCCTTTTCTGTCAAATTTTGGAGGGATTGATTTTGGTGAGTTAGAAGGAAAACTCATTCATCCACTTTTTCATCCTTCCTATTTTCATTCCTTATCAAATATGATGGTATATCTATCCCTCTAATTTCCATCCTTCTAACTTTCTATCCTTCCATTTTTCCATCGTACCAAATGAAGCATGAGTGTCCAGAGGAGCAGCCAATGGTACTACCAGGGGTGGCCCAATGCATAGGCCACTAAGGTGGCTGTCTAGGGCCCCAAATTTTTTATCCCTTTAGGGCTCGTTTGGTAGACGTATTATGAGGGGATTAAATATTTGATTGTACTATTTTTTATTTAAACGGGCATAATACTTTGTTTGGTAAGCAAATTTGATACCATATTAATTTCAAAAACGTATACTAATCGTATACTTATCATATATTTTTTATACGTTAGACCTGTATTATGAAAGTATTTTAATACCACCAAAAGATGAGGTATTATAATCCGATTCAAACGTATTATTTTACACATTTACCATTATAACCCCCTAACTGATAAAATCAAAATGTCATCAATGTAACAAACACTAATTGAGGGTATTTTGTTAATTCAACATTAATACGATAAAATAATTTCTTAACCAAACAACCGATTGGATTAAATAATTACTATCCAACGTTTATGTTGTGTATTACCAAACACTAAATAAAATTACATATTATTCTAATACCCTATTTAGTCTTGTCTTTTGTTCTTCTGTACTGTATTAGACCGGATTATTTTATCTAATCCATCCATTTCTAATACGGCAACCAAACGAGCCCTTAGTGTATTAGGCCTAATTTTTTTTTGAGTTTTAGTAGATAGGATCTAAAATTTTAGAGCCACAAATTTTAAGAGCTCAATCAATATTTAGTTCTGTTAAGTCTAAAATTACTCATCACTTGGTTAAGCCCTAAAAATCTAATCCAACTCAGCAACTCCAAGTCTCTAACTCTCCTCATCGTCTCTCTAATTATATCAATCATAAAGTTGTGTTGTTTTACTTGAAAATTAATGTTTAATCATTAATATGTCTATTCGAAAATATGACTCGAGGTATGAGAAACGGAAAAAAGAAAAGAAAAAGAAGAATTCAATCTCAAAAAAGGGCACTTCATAAATTTATTATCAGTGATAAACGAAACATAAGTAAAAGTGAAAGT
The DNA here is from genome assembly GCA_951799425.1 of Ilex aquifolium. Taxonomy (NCBI): domain Eukaryota; kingdom Viridiplantae; phylum Streptophyta; class Magnoliopsida; order Aquifoliales; family Aquifoliaceae; genus Ilex; species Ilex aquifolium. The sequence goes on from OX637391.1 coordinate 32,184,890, forward strand.
GATGATTTAATTAGTGACAAACCAAATTATACAATAGAAATTGAAGAACTTGAAAAAGAGTCAAAATAAACTTTTAAGCTTTTAGATGAAGATAATTTACGAAAATATTATCTTAATTAAGCTTGAAACTTTTCTAAAACATGATGTATCTACGGATATTGATGACTTAAATTTACTTTTAGAATTAAAAATTTTAAAAGAAGTTTTAAAAATTGAAATCAACATTCTAATTGTAATACTAAACTACATAAAAAAACTAGATTCTTTTTCGAATACATGCATTACTTATAGAAATTTTGATAATTATGCTAGTAACTTCAGTAGAAATGAGTTTTTCAAAACTTAAATTGATAAAATCTTATTTATTGTCAACTATGTCACAAGAAAAATTGAATAAATTAACCAAATTATCTATTGAGAAAATTTATTGTCAAAACTTGAATAAAGAACTTGATCAATATTTTTGAATCTCAAAAAGTAAGTAAAATAATTGTAAAATAAATAAAAAATTAAATTATAATATATTAAAATTAATATATATATATATATATATATATATATATATATATATATATATATATATATATAATAAAGTAGCTTACAATTCAAATTTCAAAAGATAAACAAAATGACTTTTGTTTTTTGCAGTTCAGATCGCTTTAAATTTTACTTTAAAATTAATCTAACGGCTAATATTAACACCCAAAATTTAATAGGAAAAATAGGCCTCTAAGGGTGTGTTTGGAGTGACTTTTTAAAAATACTTCTACAAATTATTTCTCATAAGTAATTTAAAAAAAAAAATAGTATTTGAAACCGTCTCACCACTACCTCTACCACCACCGCCGTCACCACCACCACCGTCGCCACCACTACTGCACCACCTCCACCATCGTTTCCACCACCACCACCGTCGTCGTCGTCGCCGCCACCACCACCATTGCCACTGCCGCCACTACTACCTCAACCACCATCACCACCACCATCGTCCTCGCCGCCACCGCCACCACCACCACCGTCGTTGTCGCCCCCACTAGTGCCACCACCACCATCGCCGCCGTAGCTGCCGCCACCACCACCACCGCCACCACTACCACCACCACCGCCGCCACCATCGCCACTACCACCACCACCGCCACCGCCACCGTCACCATCGCCACCACCACCACCACAACCACCACCGCCACCACCCCAGCACTAGCACCACCACCACCACTGCCATTGTCGCCGCCACCACCACCACCGCCACCACCGCCATCACCACCATTATCCCCACCATCGTCGCCTTCGTTGCCACCACCACTACCACCACGACTGCCGCTGCCACCACTACCACCATCATCGTCGCCGCCACTGCCGCCGCCACCACTACCACCACCATCACCACCACCACCACTGCCACACCGTCATTGCCACCCACCATAACCATCACCGTCTCCTACCACCATCACCTCTCACACCCACTACAACCGATGTTTATATTCATTTATCTCTCTTCTATGTTTGTGATTTGATTTTGGATATGAATACAAATATGTTTATTGTTTACCATTTTTTGTTACTCTGTGCCTTCAGACACATGCAATAACTAGTATATATATTAATACATGAAATATTAATTAGTGAGGCCAAACACTCCAATGTCTTGAAAGAAAGCGACAACTATCGTGTAGATATAGTCCAGGGCACACTTTCCTAGTCTCCTAGTACCCTAGTGAGTCACATGAGAATGTATAATAGTTGGAAAGGCTCCAATACTTGAAGTTCACTTATTGGCCGCCTTCTTTCTCTTTCCTCACTTTCCTAGTACCCCAAATAATTAGAACTTATTGGCCATCTGTGGGTCATCACTACACCATTCTGGAAGCTTTACGTAGATGGGTCCTCCATTAGCGAAGGGGGTGGAGCCGGACTAGTACTGATCAGCCCGCATGGCACACCCTTGAAGTATGATGTCTCCTTACACTTCGCCACATCAAATAATCAAGCAGAGTATGAGGCCCTCATATCAGGCCTAAGGTTAGCGTTGGAGATGGAAACACTCAACCTCACGGCCTATAGTGACTCTCAACTCATAGTCAACCAAGTGAGGGAAAATTTTGAAGCCAAGGAAGAAAGGATGCAAGAGTACCTCCTGGTGGTCCAAGCCCTACTCACAAGGTTTGCCTACTTCGACATCCACCATATACCTTGGGAAGAGAATCCTATGGCAGACGCCCTCGCAAAGTTTGCCTCTGCCAATATACTCATGGGTCCAGCACTAACAGGTCACCAATTCGAGCCCAGCACCACCAAACCAGAGGAGGAGGTCCACTGCGCATCCTCAGAATCCAACTGGACGACTCCTATCCGAGCTTACCTGCAGGAGGGCACTATTCTAGACAACTCAATGGAAGCCAGAAGATTAAGGATGAGAGCATCTAGGTATGTCATCCAGCTTAAAGATAGGGATCCAACTGTTGGTGGTTGCACTGAAAACAAAATCAAAGCAGATCTTCAAGCCCTATCTCTGATCTCTTAATGTATTGTAATAAAAGTGTATTTACTAAAAACAAGAAAAAAGTACCCCCACTTGCACACATTCAAACAAATGTCATGTGGAAATGTATATATTTAATATCCATCTTACTAGCTAGGAATTTACTTTACATGCAATACACAAGTCTATGGAGAGATTACTGTTATTGATGACGGATTCACAACATGAGTGATAATCCAGTAATGTCGTTTTATTTTTGAGACATGTCATTTTGGCTTCCTATCAGTCCACTTCGTGTTCAAATCGCTGCGCGTAAAACCGTGAGCTTAAAAATCCAAAACAATGGCCTCTTTTCTTTAACAAAATTTCATTATGCATAAATCCCCATAAATTAAACAAAATGTAAATACAAGTTTGATCCCCTAAAGTATGCAACAATTATCATTTTGGTTCATAAAACCTAAACTTTGCCAGCTACATCCTTAAATACTTCAATGTTTGAGAATTAAATTCAAAATTCGATAAAATAAGACAAGAAAGAAGTACCCCCGCCTGTAAAAAACTGTCATGCAGATATATAAACATCAACATATAGTTGCTATGAATGTACTTTAGGGATAATACAGATGTTTAGGGGAGATTGCGGTTATGGATGGATGCATGGATGGATTCACATTGGGGGTTGCAGTCAAACCGTGTCATACAAGTTCTGAGTTTATCTTATTTTTATTGGTGTTTTATGTTATAATTAAGTCCACATATATAAATTGTAAAATCGAAGTCTTAACAAATAAGTTGGGTTAGTATAAAACATGACTAACTCGATTTTGACTCGATCTTCACATTAAGGGTGATACTCCGACCGTGTCACATGAGTTTTGTGTTCAGCTTTTCTACAGTCATGTTTGTGTGTATCTACATCAACCTACGTAATTGGTGAATACTAGTTCTTAATATTATGATTTTTTTCTACTTGTCTTTTTCATAAATTAAAAATTCACTTGATCTGCATTCTAACAACATCATATCCAAAACCATTTAGTTTTATGAAAATTCACATATCCTGGCTGAAATGGAATAAGAAATTTGGACATTTCTTCATACACTATTAGTTAAACATGTTTGTCCTGTCAAAACCTAGTTATTCATTTTTCACAATAAGCCAAATCGTTTATTAATTGTGTTAGCGAATATGTCATTTATGGCACATGTCTTGTTAAATTCGAGTCGTGTAACAGACCACTGAAAATTAGCACCCTTCATTCGCATCAACCTTGTTAAACCTTTCTACCCACTAGTCATCTGTTTGGCTTAGGAATCTTGTAAACTAATGCATAATGTAACTTTAATTAGGAACTACCAAGAAAACCCCACTCCATTAAACTTTTTTAAATTGCAATCAGACTACTTGCAAAGAATGGAGCCCTTGGCCGGATATCGCAACAAAAGAAACAAAAAAAATTATATAAAAAAAGTGAAAATTGGATTCGATAGAGACTGGGATCGCGCAAGATTTTGATTAGAGGAAGATTAATTAAAGATTAATGATAAGTATCTTATCATGTACTTAGAAGGAATATAAAATCTGATTATAAATAATGGAAAGCAAATGACACATTGGCAAAAAAGGTTAATGGTGCTGTACTGGATGATTGTTTTTCTGAATGTGGCTTGCAAGTTATATTCAACATGAGTGGGCATGAGTCACAGTTTCTTCTCCACTTGCCTATCTTCATATGGGAAAGAGTAATAGAGAACCAATTAAGAGCTCAGATGTAGTGGTTTTCCTTCAAGTATCTATTCTTTGTCAAGTGCTCATTGAGAGTATAGAGACTTGAGCTCAGAAATAGGATTTCCTGCGCGTGACCATAGACACCCCAAGTCACTTGGTAAGTTCACCAGTGAAGTCTAAACTGCGTGAAACAATAGGCTATTCCAAAAACAAACTCGAACCATAGCTGTCAGTAAGAACAACGGGAGTCCCTGTGAATTAAATCTTGTTTTTTAATCTCATAAGAATCGAGGAGAACCTAAATTGGTGGTCCAAGCTACTGGCACAAACTTGCTTGACCCATTGATTGGCACAAATCTGACTAGGAAAACATCAAATGATGTGAACCCAATATGACATAACAAGATAATCACTAACCATAGATAAGTTATTTATGAAGTGAGCAAATTTTAACAAAACACGATTTAGAAATAATACAAATCTAACATGATATAATTAATTGTTAGTCCTAAAATATCTATAAAAACTTAGCTGACCAATCTGACTTTTACGTCAAGTAATCTTCAAACTATCTTAACAAAGCAGTAAAATTGAGAGCAAAGGCACCATTTAGTTGGGAATAAAATGAAGGGAAACTCAACTAGGTCTTTTTTTGGTCAATTATGATATCCATTCTTTTAGCTTTTCCCTCTATATATTCCCCGTATCAACCACCTACAAGAACCACAATCAAAAACACTTTATTCTCTCTATCTCTCTCCAACATGCATGCTGCTTCTGCTTCTGCCTCTTCAACTCGCCTCTTCCAACAATCTAATGCACACTTCTACTCAAGAAGATTGCTACTAAAAAGTCGTCTTAACCAATTTCAAGAAACAGCAACTCCTCCATCAAGTGGAAATAGCAACAGTACCATATCAGATCCTTACACCAATGTTGTAATGGGAGTCTCTGTGCTTTTATGTGCCTTGATTTGCTCACTGGTGTTGAATTATATCATCAGGTGTGCATTGAAGTGCTCGGGTTTAATATCGGGCCAGACCAGTGACAGGCCCACGGGCCGATTAGCAAACACGGGGATCAAGAAGAAGGTCCTGAAAACTTTTCCTGTGGTAAGCTATTCAGCTGATCAGGTGAAGCAACCGGGCTTCGACACTGTGTGTGTGATATGTTTATCGGAATTTTCTCCCGGTGAGTGCGTTCGAGTCCTGCCCAAGTGCAACCATGGCTTTCACGTCCGGTGTATTGATAGATGGCTCAATATACACTCTTCATGCCCTACTTGTAGGCACTGTTTGGTGGAGACATGTCAGATGATTGTGGGCTCTAGCCAGGCTAGTACATCAGAGCCCCCGCCACTGCCACCGCCACCGTTACCATTGCCATCACCGCCGGAAAGCGTAATAAGGGTTGGTCCACTAGAGCCTGAAGGTCTGTTACGAAAATGCCAAACATAAATTTAGTCAGCCGGATTGCTCCACTAGAGCCTCAGTGCGCCATTGACTTATTCCAGCTTGTTCTTGGTGGAGAATTTGAACTACAATGACTAGCTGATCACTTACTCAGTTGTTGACAATCAAGTGGCCAAGAGGGATTTTGTAAATGTCTTATATTGTACTCCAATTCCCACTCAATCCAACATCAAATCCTTGGGATTTTAACCAAAAAGTTTTGAACAATGTTAAACCGACATAATTCAATCCAGTTATTGATTATTTGTGATTAATCAATAACTTTAATTGATTAGGTCTTCAAATTAAGTTTCTAATTTATGTTCAAATTGTTGTAAGACTAAAGAAATATAGAGATAGAATTGCAAAGAGACAAGGGAATATAATATAGAAATAATATAAAAATGCTAAAGAAAGAGTTTCTCAACTTGTGTTTCTCAATTGGCCCAAGACCTCATTTTATAGGTCTTCATACATAATGATCATCAAATACAATATTAAAGGTTGTATATCAATGATTAGGGGGTTAAAGGCTAATGCACTAAACCAACTAATTCCCATTTATTTAGAGTACTAATTGGAAGGTTAAGGGTCATCCATTATATATACAATGTATATTCAATATATATACAATGTTATATTTACAACACTACCTCTTGGATGACTATTATGCTAAGATAATATGCCTTGTTAAAAATCATGCTAAAAAAACCCTGTGAAAAAAAAAAATAAGTGAAGGAAAAAAAGTACATATTCACATTAATCTTAGAATAGCGTTGGACACACTAATATTGTCTCATTAAAACCTTGTCAAGAAAACCCAATGAGAAAAAACCTAGACGAAAGAAAAAGAGTACAACGTGTCTCTCTCCTGTATCTTGATATGGATAATTCCCCTGATGAAATTCTCCCCCTAATAAGAAATTAACTAGATTGGTCACAAACTTGACACATTCCAATGTTATATTCTTGAATGATGATGATGGTAAAGCTTTAGTGAATAGATCTTCAAGATTGTCACTAGATCGTATCTGTTTTACTTCAATTTCATGGCTTTGCTGGAGTTCATGAGTATAGAAGAACTTTGACGAAATATGTTTGGTTATATCACATTTGACATACCCTCCTTTAATTTGTACAATACAAGCAGCATTATCTTCAAATAAGATTGTTCGTGAATTTTTAATCAAAGGGAGTATGTAAGTATCTCGGATGTGATGGACTACAAACCTTAGCCACACACATTCATGACTCTCTTCATTGAGTGTAACTATCTCAAAATGATTAAAAGATGTAGCAATCAAAGTCTGCTTGATAAATCCTCATGAGATCGTTGTGTCACCACATTTGAAAAAATATATAGTTTGTAAACAAGTCTTGTGGGGATGTGATAGGTATCTAGAATCCACATAACCGACTAAACGTGAACTATTGACCAATTGTTTTGAGTATAACAAGGCCGAATCTATAGTTTCACAAAGGTAACATAGGATATGTTTTACGTCATTCCAATGTTGTCGAGTTTGTGCGGAACTAAATCTTGTCAACAATTTGACTACAAATGTTATATCAGCCCAAGTACATTGTGCTAAGTATAACAAAGTACCAATTACACTTAGGTGTGGTACTTCAGGACCAAGAAGTATTTTATTTTTCTCCTTATGAAGAAAGGGGTCCATATTGTCATCAAGAGATTGGACGACCATTGGAGTACTTAACAAATATGTTTTATTCATATTAAACTACTTTAGGACGTTTTGGATATAGTTTGTTTGATGGATAAGAATTCAGTTTAAATATACTCGATCTGCAGGCCGAGACAGTACTTTGTTTTTTTGAGATTTTTCATCTCAAATTCCTTTTTTCAAATACTAGTTGGTGCACACGTGTCTTGCACGTGAACTATTTTGAATTAAAGTTTATTTGTATAATTAACATAAGTTCACGCTTGTACTAACTAATTTAACATCAAGCATTGGATACCCAATGAAGATCTAGGAAAAAGGTGTCAAAACAAAAATAACCTTATAATTCTAAGAAAACAAGAAAAATTCCAGATTAATATTCTAACTACCAATTTACACTTAGAAAATCTAAACTCCATATCACTTTTATTGAGAAGTTATATCTATTTGGGCTTGAATATGTTGAAGCTGCTATGCTTGTGCCAATATATTCCATTTCTCAACTACTATGCAATAAAGGGTAAAGTTTTTATGCAAACATTAAAACATCAGTCAATTTCATTTTCTACCTCATTCTCTTAGCACCCGATGGTCTGACTGCATTCAAGAGGTGTATTCGGATTGACTGCATTTGAGAGAGTGTAATCTTTGTATGTCCAAGAGCATCAATTAAAATTTTCTATAGCTAATGCTATATTATATCAGCTATTGTGCTTCAATATTAAACTACATCATTAGTTAGGTCATTCATGCCTATCTCAATCAATGCTAGTATTTTATGATAATATGTTTGCACTCATAAAAACAAAAACAAAAAAAAAAAAGCATTCATATTTCACTAAACTTGCCCAAAAACCCAATGTACTAACCGAATCTAAATATTGCTCTTTTACCAATATATATCCAACTTACCAAAGAGTCCACCAGGAAATGGGTTATTCAACTTCACTTGAACATTTTGAAGCTTATTCACATCAATAACTACCATGACTGTCAATGAAGCACTTCGATAGGAAAATGATAGTTGATGTTGAAGAAAGCTCTATGTGAACTTATCAAAGTGTTACTACCATGATACCATGGCAACTTTGGTTACTATATATATTCAAAAGAAATTGAATTAGAACAAATTGGCAAGAACTTTTGTCATGGATATACTCGAAATGGGTCATTTGTGAAAAGTGAAAACCTAATAGAGAGTAAAGCAACTCCAAATAGACAAAAATTCGGTCCTACATTCTTCAACTAAAAACATCTGAGGCTCACATGTGGCCCAAAATTGAAGAAAGTAGCAACTACACAAATCTATTTGTGAAATTGAAGAAAATAGCTACTACACAAATCTATTTGTAGTTAATCTAATGTTGATTTTGCCCCAAAATCTAAACCAAGAGAAAATTGGCAAGTCCCAGGTTCACCTTTATAGATTTGGAAGCCAGGTGTATAAGCCTAATACTTTGGCCCTAGAAATTTTTGGGGAAGCATCAATAAATTCCTCAAAAAGGGATTGTTTACGCAACCAATTTCTGCACAACACTGGTATAAAAGCAAAAAGCACAAAGCAGGTCTGGTAGAACTCAAGGAATTCCAAAAATCGAATTATGGATTTAATCATAAAAAAATCAAGAAAGATTAATGTGGAGCATAGTGCAGGGAATCATAAGCATTAATATTAACATCATTTGGCAAACTATAACATCCTTAAGAACAAAGGAATTCAAATTTTAGCAATAAATTTGCATAACTCACTGTAAGTTATTGTATGCTAAGCGTTCATTTAAAACCAAAAAGGTACCCATCCTATCATAAATAATTGTCCAAACAATTGGAAGCCACAAAATTACAAAAAAGATGAGTACACAAATATTTATTGCTTTATGAATGATTCTTGTTCACAACTTAGAGTTCTGATGCATGCAATACCTCCGTAGTGCAACGGTAGGCATCCAACTCTAGCCTATACATTTCTCCAGTCAATTCCTTTTTAATATGAAGGGGACTATTCCCTTCCTCACATCGTTACCATGATCCTCATAATTTTCAGCATGTCCTGCAGTAAAATTGCATGGAACTATGTTGAAATTATTGCTAATAATATTAGTCAAGACAAATATCCATGAAATAAAAAAATCATGATTCAAAGATCTAAGTAAATAAACATAGAGGGAAAATAACATAATGTAGTACAATACCACTTTGCTAGTAACTATCATGCTCACGTTGGAGCTCGGAGCACAAGTGCCATTTCCCAGCATGTAGTTCTATTTGCCAAATTTAAAACAGTAGCGGTTGATTGGTCAGATGCACCTACAAAAGGCAAGGAGAATTACAATATAGGTGTTTCCCTGAAAAAAAATCTTGAATTCAAATAGCAGTGTATTCAAATAAATAAACCAAATAGTTTTTTGAATTTTAAATAATTTGTTATGTCCCCACATTAATTTTTTTAAAGCGCGTAAAGTTCAAGCTACAACAACAATTTCAAACAATTACTTGAACAAAAAAAACATGAAATTTAGTAACAAAGGTACCTAAAAAGATGGAAAAACAAAAAATGGGACTATAATCAACCAAAACATTATTTGTTGGTTTTGTTTTTTGTTTTTTTTTTGGCAGGAGGAGGTGGTGAGGCAAAATGCAATTAGAATACTACCTGTGGTACACTTAATTAGCACATCAAAGAGTGACTTGCCTTGGTCATTGCCTTTAGATCAAGTCCCACAGAACCATGCCTACCATGATATTCATCTGCTTGCCCTCACAAAAAAAATTTCTACATTAATTGGATAGGAAAATTAAGCAAATAAACTATTAAAATAGAAATATCACGAGCTTCGTAAATTGGAAACTATACCACTGCAAAATAAATGAAACAAACCTTGAAATAATAGAGGTTTAATGAAAGAAAATAAAGTAGTAGTGCAATCTATGGACCATTGTCAGTCTCAATCTAGAAAGAAATGGTATTGCTTAAGTACCTACATGACAAGCTGCTTCGGTCTAAAGAACTGAACTGCAGCTTTCAGTTTTAGAAAATAAAAATAACTCAGACTTTCTATCTCCAGGTTCTTCGAGCAATCTGAAATACACGACACCAAATGAATCTGTAAAAGGAAAAGAAAAAAAATATCATCCCAAGTAGTATTAATGATACAAAAATACAAAGCTCCTCATCATATTTGAATCAATATGTAAAAATTGATGGAATAATATACCTTGCCTGACTTTCCAGGGCGCGATCGAATGTTTTGGCGGTGGATGAGTCGTTGATCGATTCGATTTTCTCCGATTTTGCAAACGCCACTACCATAGTAGAGAAAGTGAAGAAGATGGAGAGTTGTTCAGTCCAAAAAAGATGGACTGGTTTAAGCTTTTGCCAAAGTCACTTGGAGTAACTGAAGCGGCTATAGCATTTGAGAATAATAAACAGCATTCAACATTTGGGAATAATAAACATAATGGTTTTAATTAATTTTTATTACACTCCTAATTGAATATTTATTTCTAGAATAATCGTCTAAGAGTTAAATTAAAAAATAAGAAATTATTGTCTTTATATAATTGTTTGAGAATAGAAGAGGAAAATAAATATTTTTTTGTAAGGTACTGTTAGAAGTAGTATAAATATAAATATAAATATATATTGGTGTCATTAAAATCATGTTTAATTCAAGAACTTAACGAAATTTGTAAACTTTAAAGTGAGAAAGAGTAATAGAAAAGAAAAATGAACAATTAGAGAAGGAAACATAGAAGTTATGAGGAAAAAATATAAACCTTTATGGAACGGTTATTGGCAGTGAAACATTCAAGCAATGAACAGTTTATATTTGGAGTATTGCATTTCCTTTAATTAAATTTTTAAGTGTGAAAAAAGAAGTCAGAAGTTTTTCAAGATATTGATTGACATTTAAAAGTAATATCGATATAGATAAAAATATAGATTAGTAGATCAAGAGTCACAATCACAAATAATATTTTATTCTAACTCTAAAAGGGTAGTATGGACATTCACTACATTATTAGGGTTAATATAGTCAAACAAAAGTTTTTCACTTTTGTTGATATTTTATAGTAGTATAGATTTAGCAGCTTTTATCAACTCTTCAACAGTTCCAATCAGATTCATATCATCAAACATATACTGCAATGATGACAAATCCAGTTTATGATTTCTTAATGAATACACATGGGCATATGGGATTCTTAACATACCATTCCTTTACCAAGTACTCACTGAGATGGTTATACCACATTCTTCCAGATTGTTTCAATCCATATAAGAATTGTCTCAGCTTAATTAAGTACATGTTTTGTGATTTTGATGTGTTTGCTTCAGGCAATTGCAATCCTTCAGAGGTTTTTATATAAATATCAGTATCTAACTTTTCATATGAATATGAAATAACAACATCCATAAGATGCATGTCGAGTCCTTCTAAAACTGCTAAACTAATAAGATACTGAAATGTAATTGTATCCATTACTAGTGAGTATTTTTCATAATCAATCTCGGGTCTCTACAAGAATCCTTGAGCTACTAAATGTACTATATGTCGCATATTTACTTTTTACTTTTATGTAAATACACATTTATATACAATAGGATTTACATCTTAAAGTGTTTGACTTCAGATCCAGTTTATCAACTTTTGATGTTTTAGAACTACTGGTCTACATATATATCTTTAGGTACATTGGACTGCAGGTCCAATATTTTGTATTTTGTTAATAGACTCCAAGTGAATTGTTTTTCTTCACTTTGACTAATCATTTCTATGTTGACAATCATATATTGTGCATGGTTCAAGATCATCACAATTTTAGATTTCAGTAGCTACTATATTATTGATGATCATTTTTGTGTGATCCCACACATCACCTATGTATACATACTTAATAGATATTTCTTCATTTTGTAAATATATGAATCTCTGCAGGAGTTTGTGTCTCTTTAGGGACTTTTTCCTCTTTGGGGGTTATTATTTGAGATAATGTGGGTGCATTTTCATTTTCTACTTTATCAACTTTTTCTTGAGTTGTATATAGTTGTCATTTAGGAGTTGAATCTTTTGAACCTATTCGTCGACCACGTTTCAGGCGTGTAAGAAAGTTCACGCCATTCTTTAAGCTACAGATTTCCTCCCCCTAACGGCAAAAATAGTGTCTCAATTTTTTTTTTGTACATATATAACTTCTTGATATCTCATTATTTTTAGGTACCTTTGTCTCTGCATAAGATTTTTCTTCAGAAGACATCTTCTATGGATGTTTATAAAAAAACTTGGATTGATTATTTTATCTGTTTTGTGAGTGTGGCCTCTTCGAGATTGTCAACTTCTTTATACAACTTTCATTGTATCTTTTTCTTTGATCTCTTCAGGAGCGCCAACTTCCGAAGTATTTTTCATTGTTTCTTCCTCTTATGGGAAATTTTGTCTATTGCTATGACAAGTCTATCACGCTTTCTAGTGTAATCTAGATAAATTCGTTCCACAATATTTTATACACTAAAGAAAAAGATATTTATCTCATATATTCATATTCTATAAAAGAATAATAATCTTTTCTTTTAATAAGATCTAATGTATTGCAAATACTCTATTAAACATTGAAGGCTAAAAATTGTCAAATTAAAAATACACATAAATTGTAACACTATCATAAAATTGATATTTATAGTATTCTTTCAAATATAGTTTAAAAAATAAGTTACCTCTTGTAACTGTTCTCTTCTAATAATATTAACTTAAGTGACTAAGACTCGAAATATGGTTCAAACTAGACTAAATAGACTAACATATTTTTAGAGTTCACAAAACTCGATTGAAATAACACATAGCAATAAACAAGTCAGTAAATTTGATTTACTTCGATAAAATTAAATATATATCTGACACATGAAAACATATTTCAATATGAGTTATAACTTATTCGTTAGCAAATTTATATATCGATGATTTATGCATACTAAGACTCATGATCAATACATATATGCAAGAAAATATGTATATTGGCAATAGTAATCGACAAATACCTTCGACATATAAATAATTTCATCATATATCAAGGGATGAATAACCATTTGCCAAAAGAATATTCTCGTGGTCTCACGTGTATTCACATTGATTTAAAGTTGATCTTGGATGTCCAAGATGAGCATGCCAAAACATAAAACAAATTGGGTCATAGCACTTCAGGTGCATCACAATATGTAGTTCAATTATTCTTAGGGTCATATAATATAACTACATAAAAAAATCAAGAAATTTCTCTGACACAGGCTTATGGCTTGAAATAATAAAAGGAATAATGTGATATCTATTACGATGTATGCGATTAAAATTTGGTAGATTTCTTCCGGATCTACAAATCATCATCACAATTGAGTTTCCTACTTAGCAACATAATATTGGTTCTTCCGGAACTTTCATTCTAATGTCAATATTTTAAGCATCATGACCACAAGTTTTAGGTAGCTATTTCTGATGATGCACAAAACGTATTTATGTACCACCTGACAAGTATTTAATGCAGCAATAAATGATGAGAATCAACATAAGCAAAACACAATTTAAGTGGTTCAGTTAGGGTGACTTACTCCACTATGAAGAGCTAGGATGGTCTCAGTGTTTTATTGCTTCAAGGAGTGTAGAGTACTCAAATCTGAGTGATATATGTGAGATGCCCCCTTTGTGTAGGTAGGGCTTATAATTTATAGACACTTCCTAACAGATTGAGGTGCCCTTCTTGTAACAGGTGAGACAATTATGTTGAGATGGTGACGTGCGCGTTCCAAGGAGATCTTTTCGCTTGTCAATTATGGACTAAGTCTCTCGTTATAACACGACTGACCTAACTCTCTCTCTCTCTCTCTCAAGGTGGCATGGTTGATCTAGCATCCTCCTTTTTGTGGTGAGCCTGACTTACATTCCTAAACTAGGCCTCTGAGCTGGGCCTCATCTATGATTCTGGGCCTAGTCTGTAATTTTGGGCCTGGTATGGGTAGGGCTCATCATTTGCCCCCATGCCCCGAGCCCAATGGAATTTGGGGGAGAGGGAATTAGCAAGGATAAAATTTGACTCTTATTTTTTTACCCTTTTTTCCATGTACTGACTAAGTCTTTGCGGATTGCTTTAAGATTTGAATTCCTAGGTTGGCGGGCACTCTTGCTGTCCTCCTCCTCTTATTCTATGTTTCTCTCCTATCTTCACGTGGCTCTTTCCTCTTCTCCCCTCCACAGGAGGAATCATCTTGTCTGGCCTTGGTCACGTCCTCAACGTTCATATATTTATGGGTCATTGACAATGATTCCAGCATGGTCATTGGTGGTTTCTTCAAGACCGAGAGCATAAAACTGGATGAATGCAAACCTGCGATAAAAGCAGTCATGGTGACTTAGTCATGTGGAGGGTTTCCTCATTAAAATGAGTGAGGTAGCTCCTTAAGCTTTCTTCCTGATTGTGCTTGATGCTGAGCAAGTGAGTAACAAGCTTCTAATATCAGCGTCCCCTTATGAAGTGGGAGACGAATGATTTTCTTAGTTTAACAAAATAATTAATGAAAGTTGGTTTGAGTTTAGAAAACCACTAGCGTGTAGATCCCTTGAGGGTGGTTGGAAGGGCACTGCACATTATTTCATCTGGTATATTGTGTAGCTACATGAGAAATTTATAAGGTGGTCCAATGGATCTTTTGAGCAGTCAGAAGCATCAACAGTTGTTATCTTGAACTTTGAGGGGAAGGGGTAATTGGCCACATCAACCACGAATAGAGTGTTAGTGCACCTTACAAGGTAGTCGACCGTTTCCGGCACCCACGCCTTGATGGCGTTGAAGACGTCACCTAGCTGATTCTGCACCTCCTTGATTTTTTTGTCTCATTGGTTAGGGACGCCCTTTAAAAGACCGTTGTAGTGATTTTTGTGGTCCAACTCGTCTTCTTACATAGGAGGGTCACTAGTGTGGGAGGACAGAGCCGACACATGAGGAGAAGGAGTTGGGGTGCTTGGGTGCTAAGGAGGGACACCTTGTCGTTGGGGGGCGCCCTATTGGGGTTCCCTTGGAGCTGGGCGCCCAGGGGACGTCTTGGCACCCTAGGCGAATTGCCTGGGGTGTATCTCCTATTGGGGGCTAGTGCACAACTCCTTAAGGGTGTCCGACAAGCATCAATGGAGGATCTACTAGTTTTTATTCATCAACAGCTGCATTGTCTCCAATGGTTGTTGTCCAGCTATGGAATTTGCCACAGCGACGGGGTTTGTTGGTGGAGGCGGGACCTCATCACAACATGGTGGATCATTCTCTTCCATTTGTTGATTCATGGACCTAGTTTAATAACCATAAAATGGAAAGAAAGTAGGAAGAAATGGAAAGACAGTAGAAAACTTAGTCGTTTTTCACAGACGGTGCCAAACAGATGATGCACAAAATGTGTTTATGTACTACCTGTCAAGTATTTAATGCAGTAATAAATGATGAGAGTCAACACAAGAAAAACACAATTTTAGTGGTTCGATTAGGGTGACCTACTTCACTGTAAAAGGGTAAGATGATCTGAGTGTTTTATTGCTTCAAGGAGTATAAGGTGCTGAAGTTTGAGTGATATGTGTGAGATGCCCCCTTTGTGTGGGTGGGGATTATAATTTATAGGCGCTTCCTAACAGATTGAGGTGCATTTCCCATATTGGGTGAGGTAGTTTGGTGGAGGTGGCGTCCTTCTCGTAACAGGTGAGACAATTCCGTGGACGTGGTGACGTGCGAGTCCCAAATGGATCTTTTCGCTTGTCAGTTATGGACTGAGTTTCTCGCCATGAGGCTGCTAACCTGACTCTCTCTCAAGATGGTGCGGTTGACCTAGCTTCCTCCTTCCTAAGGTGGGCCTGGCCTACATTCCTAAACTGGGCCTTTGAGTTGGGCCTCATTTGTCATTCTGGGCCTCGTTTGTAATTTTTGGCCTGGCCCATCAATTTCTACCAAGCCACCAACGTTATGTTCATAATTACGAAAATGCATAAAATACATGACACTAGGATGTAAGAAAATATAAATCTAAGGAAATATTACAAGTACAGATACAATATAGCGTAGAGTAATTAGTTCTTCAAGAACTATTATATAGAGTTGATCTTCAAGATTAATCTCTTTTTTTTTCTTTCTTCATGATCGTTTAAACACATTGTGGATCTACCCCTTTTGATGTGCTACTATAGGGAATGATGTATGTTCGGTCAGATGATATTGACAATTTTTCTCAAAAGCACAAAATTATTATTTTGTTTCTAACCACATGATATTAATCCATTGTGAATCTACCCTCTTGATGTGCTACTATAGGAGCACATTCAAATCATGAAATGTGATGCATTATTTTTTGAACATATAATTCTTCAAGAATTTTTTTTCCACATAATTTTAAGTATGCTTAGATCTTGCAATCTTAGGTACATCAAGCGTTTGGGAGGATTAGGATTTTCAGGAACTCATGTATCTCCAATAAATATATGGGTATTTTTCCACAAAATAATCAACTTTTTACTCTTTAAGAATATGGTGGTAAAAGATGATGATTGTATTTGTACGATCCTTCAGGGATGCTTAATTTTCTTCCTCAATTATATCTTCAGGATCCATAGTATCAAATTATCACTAATTCACATTTTTGCTTCCGACAATGAATTCATCATTACTTATGGCAGTGAATGATTGTTGCTTCTGAGTTTTGAAAACCAATTCATTATATTTTTTCCAATATAAATAATTTCCAAGATTCATAAGATCAAGGTGGATCTCTTCAAGGATCCAAGAAAAGTCTAACTTGAATATTAAAGATAACAGTTTCATTGGTATTATACAAATAAAATAAACAACAATCCATTCATTCTAAATGGTAATGTAAATTACATAAACTGCAAATATAAATTACACCTACTATTTTGCATATGTAATTGTTAGAAATAATATAGAAAATAGCAGCATTCATATTCTTGCGATTAAGATATCATTAGGTGTGGATACTCATGAACTATGAAAATCCAATTCATGCATATTCCATCGTTGAACCAAAAATAGAGCAAACAATTATTCTATCATTAATTGCAAGATATTTATGAGAGAAGCAAACTGCAAATATATTCCATGTAGGTACTTAGCTCATACTTTGCTTAAGTATCGATTATGGAACCAAATCACCATTTGACATTATGATAAATAAAAGAGGTAGACTCTTTTTTTTCAATTGTATAGAAACTCGTGCTGATAACGTGTTGTAAACCTAAAGAAATATAGATAATAGAATTATGAAGAGACAAGAGGATATAATATAAAAATGCTAGAGAAAGATTTTTCAACTTGTGTTTCTCAATTGCCCCAAGATCTCCTTTTATAGGCCTTCATACATAATGACCATCAAATACAATATCAATGAGTAGGAATTAAAGGCTAATGCACTAACATCCACTAATTCTCATTTATTTGCAGTATTAATTGGAATATTAAGGATCATCTATTATATATACAATATATCTAATAAAACAGAAGGGCACTTGAATCTTATACCCAAAATATTTCCCCCCCCCCCCCCCCCCCCCAAAACCATCCCATCCAACCCAACCCAACACAAACCAGAGCAACGGCTCCCTGGCAAACACAGAGCAATGTCGAAGACAACCCTGTCCTCTCTCTCTCTCTCTCTCTCTCACCTCCTCCCTCTTTACTCTCATCTCAGTCTCTTCTCTCTCAGGCTGCGAGTCACTTCCCCAAACCCATGCCGAAGACAGGCTGCCAATCACTTCCCCAAATCCATGCCGGACAGGCGGCGAATCACTTCCCCCAAATCCATGCCAGGTTGCCACTTCAAACCTCTTCTGCGCAAACACCCTCCCCCCCCCCCCCCAATCCCTCTTCTACCCAAACACCCTCCCCTCCCCTCCCCTCTTTTTGTTTCTCCCTCCCCTAAATCACCACCTTCTCTCTCTCTCTCGCGTGTGCCCAGCCCCAATAGCACTCAGACAGTCGCGCCCAGGTACGATTCTCTTTCTCTGTTCCTTAATTCTGGGTTTGTTTGGTTTTGCTATTTGTTTATGTATGTCTGTCTCCCTGCCTCTATCTGCTTCTCAGCCCCCACCCCATCTGCTACCACCCCAAAGAACATAATCTCCCCACAAGCTATTCGATCAAATGCCCCTGACATACATTCTCTGATTTTCACACGCAAAGGCACCCTCTAAATCACAACCACACCTGTTAAAAAAAAAAATCGCAGCCACACACATACATATGTTTTGCACTTTTGCTTGGACTGCATTTACAGCCACGCACACACAGTCGCTTCAGGCAGTGTTCGCATTTACATCATGTGTCTGCATATTTTTTAATTGGATGCAGAAATGGTTAAGACAAAAAAGAAGAGAAATTAATTAGAGTACTGACTGTTAGAGTACTGATTTGGGTTTAGTTAACTTTCTTTTGGCTTTCTCTTTCTTACGGTGTTGCAATTGTTTGAATTGTTGTTGTGATTAGATGCTATTTGATCATATTGGTCTAAATTTGAATTGCTAATTTGATTTTGTATAATATTTTAATTTGATCACATAGTAATGTAGGTTGATTAGTTAACTTAATGTTTGATTTGAATTGCAGAAAAAGGGTTGCGGTCGTTCAAAGAAGAGTACAACTTATGTTGGACCTAGGCTTATTGTTCAATTAGCTTTAGTGGTTGGTTTGAGTTTTAATTAGTTTAAATTATTATGCGGTACCTAGGCTTATTGTTCAATTAGCTTTAATTGTTGGTTTGAGCTTTAATTAGTTGAAATTATTATGCGGTAGTTTAAATTAGCTTTAATTGTTCAATTATTTAATTGTTGGTTTGTTTTGTGGACTATCTTGCTTTTTGATGAGTTTTGGGTTTTTCAAAGTACTAAATAGACGAGTTTTACGGAGGATTTAATTCTTGGTTTGAGCATTTGAGCTTTAACTTCAACTCTACATGTCAAGTTTTTTAGTACGCAATGGAAATACAACTCTGCATATTACAGTGCTTTCTAAAAAAAAATTTGGTTCATGTGTTGTTTTTTGCTTTGCTCCTATTTTTTTCCCTTCTTTTTATAAGTTTCCTTCTTTATTGTTGCCAGGGTGGTGTGCACCAGTTACAATTGATGCAATTTGGGGACAAGCATTATAGGTCCATTTTGTAAGTCAACTAAATTACTGGGTTTGGAGTTTGATTTCATTAATGTTGGGTTCTAAATTTTAAGAATTGTAGGGTAAGCATTTTGATGACAGTATGGTCCTAAGAAAGAGGGTTCAGATAAAAAAAATTAAAAGAGTTTTTATAGTCACTTCCACAATATCTTGGATGATAGTGGTGAGGACATTGAAAAAAGAGATCTACAAATATCTCTATTTGTTCAGCTTCTGGTTGTTTTATTTTTTAAGCAATTTCAACTTGGGAAGGAAAATACCAGTTTTGGATATTATTCTACCGTCGTGCGAGGGTTTTTCTTTGTGTTATTGGAGGAGACATTTTATTTTCAAGTTGTTGCCTTGCAATTATGTTTTCTGTGTGGTGAGTTTACTAACAGAGCTTGATTGTATTGCACAGGTTCTTTGGTGCTTGGTGATTTATTAAAAGACTGAGAATTATTGTTCAGGGCAAATTTTTGGTGATATGTGCATTTAAAAATTATCAAGTCAGTTCTTTCTCTCCCTCTCTCTTTCTCTTTGCCTCGCACCAAAATGGGTCTGTTTGGCTTCAAATCTAGATATTTGTTAGGTTAATCTTTTAAATATCTTTAACCCATACACATTGGTTTTTCTGATAATTTTTTATCTAATTGCAGTTGATTCACTTAGTTTACATAAATAAATTGGGATACAATTTTGTTCAGTTGAGACTTATAAAAACATTGAGAAATTTGTTGAAAACTTAGGGAACAATTCTAGAAACAATTTCTGTAATAAGGTGGCCATGCAATAAATCATTACCTTTTGCGATAATATGATTTGGTTTGTGTATAAAAATTTTAACTTGAGGATTGTGGATAAAATTCACACTTTCTTGTGAATGGCACCGGTCTCCCTCTCCCTCTCCCTCTCCCTCTCCCTCTTTTACGATAAATAGTCGCAAACACACACACACACACCTCGCCCAAACACAAACACAAGAGCACACACACACACAAACACACACACTGCACAACAACACACAATGACACAAATCTGTGTGTGATTTGTGATTGGGTTTTTGAATTTGGGTTAATTTGGGTTTTTGAGTGTTTGTGTTTAATTTTGGTGTTTTTAATCTTACTTTTTAAAATTTTGGTGTTGAATTTGGGTGTTTTTAATTTGAATGTCTTTTAATTGGGTGTTTAATTGAGTGTCTTAATTGGGTGTTTAATTGAATGTCTTTTTTTTTTTTTTAGTTACGAATGTTAGGTTGTTTGTGCATATGTTGAGTTGAGAATTATTGAGTGTTCATTTTGTAGAGTAATTTATTTTCAAATTGGGTGTTGAATCGCGTTCAAATTCAATGTTCGATTTTTTTTAGTTGCACCTTGCCTTTAAGCACGGGTTATTCCTAGTGTATATATACATACAATGTTATATTTAAAACACAAATAATATTATCCAAAAAAATTTTGAACCTGAGTGTATAAAGTGGAGGAATTTGACAATAGGCCCAATGAGGAGCCCATCGACAAACCTCTTCGAGGGTCTGGGGGCAGTGCCACCAGGCCAAATTTTTTTTTTTTTTTTTTGGGTGACACATTTTTTAAAATCCAACCCTATTAAAAAATGCGGATATTTTTAGGAGATATATATAAGAAAAAAGAGGTCACACTTCTAATGAATGTATTCGATGTCGCAAACAAAATTTTACGTGCCTAGACAGTTTGCATGTAGAAGGTTACGTTGAAAAAAGGTTTTTAGCATGGCTGGAGCAGGAATATTTTTATAGTGGGGGCAAAAATTAATCAATTGAGATAATTTATTTTAAAATATAATTTGTTTCATTCAAATTTCAAATACAGAATCTAATTTTCAAGAAAACAAAAATTAAGAATTCAATTATTGAAATAACACTGACCGAGAGAAAAAATTAAAGAAAACAGTCAAATAATGATAACCATCAAACTCGTCGATATTCAACAAATAGATTTTGAATGATAATAATCAGTAACTTGGTGTATAAGGAAAAAATAGAATTATAGACAGAAATATACGATATTGAATCGTATGAAAGAAGTGTAAGTCTAGATTTTTAATTCATGAAGAATCCAATATTTTATTAATAGGGAATAGTACTATTGGGGCCTAACAATTTATCCTAAATTATATACCAAATGATGCGACAGTATAAATGTTAAAATAATATTATTCTAATAAGAACTTTTGGATTTATTTTTTGAGACCACAAAATTTACCACATTATTAGGTCAGTAAAATGGTTTAGGTTTTACACCAAAAAATATTATTCAAATATAAAAGAATAGATAAATTTATATAAATTTTTAATGGTGGAAAATTTTAAAAAATTATAAAAATTTCAAAACTACCCAAGAAAATTTTAAAATTATACTAAGAGTTGCCCTCATTGCTTCCAGTGTAAATCTGACTCTAATTTTTAGAGACTACAAGGAGGATACCAAGGGTGAATTGACCGAGCCAAGTGAAAGTCGGATTTGATGGAAGTGTTCATCCCTTTAAATCATGAACTACATTTTCTATTTCAAGAATCACAAATATGAAAATAAAATTGTTTATCATGTACTTCTTTTGAAGTGCGCAAACTAGAGGTGTAACTCGGGCGGGTTGGGCAGGTTGAGTGGTCAACCCTAGCCCAACCTTAGGTGTATAATTTTCAACCCTAACCCTAACTCTAACCCTACCTCAATCCGAGGTACTGAACCCGAGTACTGCCCGAGTTTAATTCGGGCAGGCTCAGGTTGAATTAGGATTACTTAATTCAGGCTAATTTCGAGTTAAAACTCGGGTTGGACTCGGGTTAATAAAAGAGGGAGAAGTGACAAGTGAGAGAGGGAGGTTAAGAGTCTGAGACGAAACTCAGACGAGGGAGAGAGAGAGAAGCTGAGAGTTTGAAGCTAGATGAGAGACGAGTGACAAGTGAGAGAAGGATCTGAGAGTGATGGATGCCCAAGGGTGAAGACTTGAAATGACGTGAAAGTTTGGACTCTGAAGAGTAAAGATAAATACTAACTCTAATTAAATTCATATATTTATGTATATTCGGGTTTAACCCGATTTTAATATTTGGGTTGAACCTGACAACCCGATACCTCAACCCGAGGCTTGTCCGAATTCAATTTGGGTTGGGGGTTTTTTGCTCAGGCCCAACCCAAGTATTAAAAATTCTAACTCAAGCCTTTTTTTTTCAGATTGGGCTCGGGTTGAATTTGGGTTGACCCGCCCAAGTTGCACATCTAGCGCAAACCATGTAGTATAGTTTTATTTCAAGTATCAATATTTCAAACATAAAAATAAAATTATTCATCGCATACTTCTTTCCAAGTGCGACTATTTCGTTTCCCAATAATTGAGGATAAAGACCCATCAACGTGGGCATTATTGTTTTGTGGTCAAGAAAAGGTAATGAATAGATGAAATGAGAGAGAAAAAGATGATTCAATAACATAAGAGTAATTTCAATCAGCATCTCAAAAGCCAACTGAAGCATCCAACGGTCATATTTGGCATTTCTTACTTCTTTACTAGAGATGTCAAATATTTAGGTGGTAAAATAAAATTTGGCATATTGATAAATTTAACATATCCCCTTTGCTATATCAAAACTTTTAAATGCATTATTTTATTGAGTAAAAGAGTGTTTAATGCAAAAGCTTCTAAACAAAATTTGTATTAACTAAATTTAATGAGAATTTTAGTCTCAATAAAATATATACTACTTTTCATATAAAATATTTAAATTATTATTTTTAATAATTTTGTGTGTGTGTTTAGGTGACCAGTTTCCGACACATTAACAAACACCTTCTGGGCAAACTAATTGAGAAAGCCGAAACAAAATATTTGGGACTTGGGAGTATATTTATATTTATATACATAATAAATAACGAGTATAGTAGGGCGGGGGCGGGGGCGGGGCAGGAGTAAGTGTCAGTCCATTCCCGCACGGATTTATACGGGTATATCCGTATACATCTATCGTCCAATACGTATAATCCATTCTCGGTTCAAACATGAGGGGTTTGGACGAATACCCGGTCTACTACTATCCCTAATTGAAGATGCTCTAAGGGGGTAGATCTTAACAAGTGACCAAGTACGGAAACTACGGAATATAGGACCACCACGGACCACAGTGCAGCCTTCTTGTTGAGAATACAAAGTCAACCAATCGAATGTAAAGTGGCAAGTTTTGATACGATATCTTTGGTGAATTTGGTTGAGAGAGAGAAAGAGGTGGTTTGTGATTCACAAATTATTGATCCAAATACAACACGATTTTTTTTTTTCTGAACAGTGGGGTAAAGTACATTACAAAGGATAGAAATTGGAACTCGTCACTTAAGGGTGCCTCAGGGGACTTTACCACTCAGATGGACCTAAGGTCAAAACACTAGATGATGAATAAAACAAATTAGAGCAGTGTGGAAACTTCAAAAATGAGAAGCTAAATGGGAAGGACAACATTGACTTATACTCAAACATAAATTCAAAACGATATTTACCAAATCACGATGGAACAAGATTCAATTGTCACTCATAATTAAATTGACCACCGAAAATTATGAGTTGAGAATGATGTTTCATGAGAGAGCATGGTTGTGCAATCCCATCATGGTTGTGCAATCCCATCAAATTCTAGCTGAGTATGTTTGTTGCGCTTTTTCTATTGCACAATGCTCTTGCCTCATCTTGTCTCCATTGGATTATTCCAGATTATTCTAGGTGGACAATAAAAAATACCATTGTGGGCAAGAGGAATGTTGTACATGTCTTATATTTCTCTTAGAGTTGCACCAAAACTACCATAAAACCCTTGGGATTTAATTACAAAATGAACCTTCCTCTGTAGAGCATATGAATTTTGGGTAATGCATTGTGGTAGAGCGGAGTTGGTGTTTTTTTCATTTGAAGAACTCTTTATAATTATTTATCTTTTTGAAGCAATTTTTTTGACATTATACTTCTCACTTTCGAGCTTAACCACATAATCTTGTGTATTATGTTTTTTTTTTTTACTGATAATTATGATCTCATGCATAGTACAAGAGAAGTTCATTTTAGCTAAAGGATCAAAGCTCTATCGAACACAAACTTCACATCTCACTATCGAATTCAAATAGAGTTTCCAGTGCAGCATAGAATTCTTCCATAGTTTGGATTTGGTAATCGGTAATGGTCCAACTCCTCCCACCAATTCCCAGACTATCATAATGTCAATGACCTTTACAATTTCCTATATTGTCCTATTAAAGAGTACTGTTACTCGTAAATTAGTTACAAATATTTGCTCATACATAAATATAAAGTAAAATACAACATTGTAGTAAACGACGAACAAAATGAGTCCACTAATATTTTTTATAACATCAACCAACATGCATAGCATATATTTCCACATTAAATTGTTACACCACCAAAATTATGTTATAACTACTGAAACATAATAATTCAAGCATCTGAAAAAATATATCAGTTGACAATATTCAATGTTATGTTTTTGATTCAAAATCTACGATTTTAACATTCATAATCAACTTTATCTAAATAATAACAGAATTCATAACTAATAGAATGAAAATTAAAACAATACTCCCACAAATAAACTAAGTCTGCAGATGTTATCAAAAGACCAAATATAACTATCAGAAATTCAACCGACTTTCAAAAGTTACGACCTGACTATTGAATTTGTATAATTCGAGTTTATGATAGTGCTTTTAATTTTATATCATTATTGTCTGTTATTTATATTCTTAGTATCTTAAACTAAACGTTATTTAGTATTGTATTATTTAGTAAAGATTGTTGCTTCGTTTTATTCACTAAATATTGAATTTGTATGATTCGTGTTCATAATATTGCTTATAATTTTGTATCGTTTCTCTCGTTTGTAATTTTGTATCATTTTTCTCAGGAATTTAGATTTGGATTATTTAATAAATATTGTTGTTTTGTGTTGTTCACTAAATATTGAATTTATATGATTCGTGTTTGTGTATGAATTTAATCTTGTATATTTTAAATGTTAATCATATTTTTTTTAATATATCTCTTGATATCTGATCAATTGTCCAATAACTTAAATTTAATCTTGTATATTTTACATGTTAAGCATATTTTCTTTGTTAAATTAGATTTTTTGCAAGTTATGCTTTTTTTTATTGATTATGGAAAAAACAAAATTGACTATTTAATTTGTATGATTCGAGTTTATAGTAGTGCTTTTAATTTTATATTATTCTTTTCGGTTATTTATATTCTTAGTATATTTTCTTAAACTAAACGTTATTTAGTATTGGATTATTTAATAAAGATTGTTGCTTCGTGTTGTTCACTAAATATTGAATTTATATGATTCGTGTTCATAGTATTGCTTATAATTTTGTATTGTTTCTCTCGTTTGTAATTTTGTATCATTTTTCTCGGGTATTTAGATTTGGATTATTTAGTAAATATTGTTGATTTGTATTGTTCACTAAATATTGAATTTGTATGATTCCTGTTTGTATATGAATTTAATCTTGTATATTTTAAATTTTAAGCATATTTTCTTTAATATATCTCTTGATATTTGAGTTGTCCAATAACTTGAATTTAATCTTGTATATTTTACATGTTAAGCATATTTTCTTTGTTAAATTAGATTTTTTGCAAGTTATGCTTCTTCTTTTTTTATTGATTATGGAAAAAATAAAAGTGACTATTGAATTTGTATGATTCGAATTTATAGTAGTGCTTTTAATTTTATATCATTCTTCTCGGTTATTTATATTCTTAGTATATTTTCTTAAACTAAACGTTATTTAGTATTTGATTATTTAGTAAAGATTGTTGTTTCATGTTGTTTACTAAATATTGAATTTGTATGATTTGTATTCATAGTATTGCTTATAATTTTGTATCGTTTCTCTCGTTTGTAATTTTGTATCATTTTTCTCGGGTATTTAGATTTGGATTATTTAGTAAATATTGTTGCTTTGTGTTGTTCACTAAATATTGAATTTGTATGATTCTTGTTTGTATATGAATTTAATCTTGTATATTTTAAATTTTAAGGATATTTTCTTTAATATATCTCTTGATATTTGAGTTACCCAATAACTAGAATTTAATCTTGCATATTTTACATGTTAAGCATATTTTCTTTATTAAATTAGATTTTTTTCAAGTTATGTTTTTTTTATTGATTATGGAAAAAACAAAATTGACTATTGAAATTGTATGATTCGTGTTTGTAGTATTGTTTGAATGAAAGACAGAGATACCGAAAAATATTTTCGTGATATATACTATCTATCTAATATTTATTACATAATTTTTCTTCAAAGAGAGATACAGAGGAATATTTTCGTAATATACTATCTCTCTCTGTGATATATACTATCTATCTACAGAGAGATGTAGTATTTGCTTAAATCAGACACTATCTAATATTTTCGTGATATTTTCGTGAGATACAGAGAGAGATGCAGAGGAAAATATTGTGGAAAATTGATATTTTTTGTGTGAATTGAGCGTGAAAGAGAGAGATACAGAGGAATGAGGAGGGAGATTTGCTTAATTTAAGGAAAAGATTTGGGGGAATTAAATTTTGGAATATCAATTTTGGAAACTGATGAGTCCTCGGAAATCAATCTCCCAGGCCCGAATGGATTAGGCTCTTTCTATGATTTTTTTGACATGGGTTTCAGTGAATTTGAAGTTAAGCTGTGGTGAACAAACAAATGTGAGTGGTTCACCCAAACCAAAGGACTTGGGCTACGTCCACTATAATGGAGGCTCTTGCTCCTAGGTTGTGTATATTGATTTCAACTGTTTACAAGAGGATTACTGGTTCTGGACCAGCGACTCTGTTTTCCGTTTCGGCTGTCCTGGGGTTCTTGGCGAAAGAAAATACCGGCTAGAAGACGGGGAAGAAGGTCCAAGAAGTCGATCCCCCTTCCTCCTTTTACCGTTCTATTTATATGGTGTCTGCCCCTAGGGTTTTGTTGTCCCTACTCTTCCTTTCCTTGATCTTGTGGGGACCGTTCGTCCTTTCTCTGCGAACCACTCAGATCGCCGGCGATTCTGTGCCCACGATCGCCTGGCTCGTTCGGCACTATCCCTCTGTTTTTGCAGGGAGTAACTCTGAGAAATCAGAGCCGGTTTCCTTTGTCCTTGGAGCACGTGGCGTAGCAGGCTTTAATTCGGGTTATGGGCTAAGAAAGAAAGGGAGGACCGGCTGGGATCACTCCTTTTTGGGCTTCGGAGTTCTCACCTCAACATTTTATGGAGGCTTTTGGGCTTGGTCCCAATGGCAGCCCAGGCCAAAAAACTGTCCTCATCAGTTGCCCCCCAGCCCCTGGTCCTGAGAATGGCGTCTTCTCTGATCTGGGGATAGAAAGTGTCTTTTCCGAATTCTTCGTAGTCACCATACGCGGCAGAGCGCGTGGTCAGGCGGCTTTGCGCTGGTTTGGTCTACTTCGACATTTGCCTGTTGTGATGGGATAGTTTTTACACGTGCCATCATCGGGTGAGCCCAATGGTACGGTTCCTGAGGCGAGTCCTGTAGGCTCGTTTTTCAGGGCATTAAATGTTTCGTATAAAAGCGGGGAAGTCCCCCTCGCCTACGTCACTCTCGCGTTTTTTGAATTTCCTTGCACTTCTCTTTCCTTCGTTGGCCTTCAAGGTGCTTTGCTTCAGACTTTCAGGCGACTCTTAGGGTTTCTGCGCTCTCGGTCATTTTCTGCATCTAGCACCCTAACTAGGTACGTCTTTCCTCCTTTCTGTATTCCTGCGCGATCTGGATCCCTTCAACCCTCCTTGGTGGGGTTTTGGGTTTCGCTTTTTGATATGGAGGTTTAGCTACTTTAGGAATCACTTCGACGACCTTTCTTTCCTTGCGTGTTTTGTGGACCATCCTACTTCGCTTAGGGTATCCTT
Organism: Ilex aquifolium; assembly: GCA_951799425.1. Lineage (NCBI taxonomy): Eukaryota > Viridiplantae > Streptophyta > Magnoliopsida > Aquifoliales > Aquifoliaceae > Ilex > Ilex aquifolium. The sequence goes on from OX637391.1 coordinate 32,213,366, forward strand.
CTTTAGAGATTGGTGTCTGAAACCCCCATTCTTGACGGACTGTGCCTTACACTTTCCTTCCCTCCATTCCGGCTTGCGGCCTGGATCTTTGATGGGGAAGTGGGTCGTTTCCTCTTCAGAATCGGATTCCGAGGATCCAGCAGACGAGGAGGTCGAGGTAGGTTCTCAGAGCGGTAGTTCCGCTGATGGGGCCGCTCACGGAGTTTCTGTCTCCGGGTCCGCCCTTGTAGAAGAAGCTCGTCCCCTTTCCTCCCTTCCCCCTGACTCTTTTGTCGCGTTGAAGACTAAGAAGTCCAAACCGGTTCCTCCCCCAATTCCTAGGAAAAGAACTCGTCGGGACAAGGCCGATCTGGCCTGTTGCGCAGAGTCGACTCCCAGTTGTCTCAGCGACGAGGATTTAGACGAACTGAGGCGGGAGTATTGTTTTCCTGACTCCGTCCTCTTACACTCTCCTGAAGAACACGAGAGGTGCAACTCTTCTATTCCCGGATTGGTCTGTTTTTACGAATCCGCTTTCCGTGCTGGTTTGCGGTTCCCTGTTCATCCTTTTATTCGGATCGTCCTTTCTTTTTATAACATATATCCTGCCCGGCTTTCTCCAAACGGATGGGGTCTCTTGATCGGATTTCTTGTCCATTGGTTGAAGAGTGGGAATGACTCTCAGCCCTCCATTAATGAATTTGCCTTCCTTTTTCAACTCAAGTCCTCCCCTTCTGCCGGTTTCCTTTATTTTTCGAAAAGGGTCAGGGTGAGGAATCTGATCACCGGGCTTCCTTCTTCCAACAAAGGGTGGAAACCCAAGTTCTTCTTTGTAAGAGGTGATTCCTGGGAGCTTTCCGGGAGACCAGGGGACGTCCCCCTCATTCCCCGGTCTTGGGGGGCCCCAAGGAATATAAGTAAGGCCCTTCAATTTAGCTACGTCTTTTTCTTTTCCTACTCTTCTTTTTCTGACTTAACTTCTGATTCGCAGATTACCGTCCTGTCCTTGGGATCAAGGAGGCGGCAAGGGTTGCTAGAGCCGAGGATTTGGGGTCGCAGTCCTTCTTTGATTTGGTGACGGATGAGAATTTAGCCCTCTACGAGCTCGGCCCTCCAGTTGAGCAACCCTCAGTGCCTTCACCACCCCCTACTGACCCAACTGCCCCTATGAAGAAGGATTTGATAATGGCGGTATTCTCAGATGCCGAGAAGACGAGGAAGAAAAGGAAGGTAGTGAAGGATTCCCAGCCGCTATCTACTGGCGCGTCGGTATCCCATCCCCCACCTGCTACTTCTGAGCGGAAAGAAGAGACCCTCCTTCCCTGCGAGGATGCGCCCCCCCCTGCTCCCTGTTGAGGCTTCTAGGGGCAAATCACCGACCGAGGGAGGCTCGGAAAAAGGACGCGAGGTTTCAGCAGTTCTTCCTCACTCTGCCCCTCAGGAAGGTAGGAAGATGGGCCTCGCTCGAGGTCCGTCTACGGATCCAGGGGATGGTTTTCTGCGTGACCCTGAGGTCGCTGTTGCTGCCTTATCCGACCTTGTCTCAACTTCAGATCCCAGGGCAACCATGCGGGTTCCTTTTGACAAGAAGATCGATCGCGCTATCCGGGGCATGGCAGAGGTACTTTCTATCCTTGTCTTTTCCTCTCTTCCTGTATTTCTTTATGCCAAGGTCTCCGGAGATTCTTGTTTGATCCTTTTTTCTTCTCAGACGCTTGCCTGCGTAAAGATGCTAGGATTCCACTACAACGAGGAGCTTTCGAAGGCAGAGGAGTCCAGGGCCGCCCTGTTGGTGAGCAAGGAGACTGCCGAGGAGAAGGCGAAGATTTTGGCCTCAGAGGCCGCTGAATTGAAGAGGATTAACGACGAGATGGATGCTCGGCTTCAGGATTTTGTCAAGGCCATGGATTCCAAGGAGAACAAACTCAAGGCCGCCGAGGCTGACCTGGTCGCCAAAGATTCCGAGCTGTTGTCTTTGCGGTCTCGTGTTTCGGAGCTCGAGAAAGACTGCGCTTCCGGCTTTGTGAAGGGTTTTCTAAATCTTAAGGATCAACTTGAGGAGGCTCACCCCGACCTGGACTTGGACCCTTTTGTTCCAGTGCTGGACTCCGAGGAGGCAGTCGTGGTGGCTGAGGAGGCCGGGACCTCTGATCTCCCTGTGGTTCCCGATGCGGAGAAGGTGCCTGGACTTGTGGCGGCAGCGGCGGAGGGACCATGCATGCCAGCAGGGGCATCTGGTGAGGGGGCAGGTGATGAAGAGATCGCTTCTCGAGGTTGATTCGAGGTCTTCCTACTGTTTCCAATCTCCTTGTGACTCTTCAAGTAGTTTCTTTGTGGAGTGCTTGATTGTAACTTCCTTAAGTACTGAAATGAGAATTCTTGTGGTTTTTCCTTTATTTCGATTGTTGTGTGATGCTTTGCTACAAACTTCTTCGACTTGTGGTTGCGTTGTATTTTCCTTAGGCGCTGACTTCTGCTTTTTCGCTTATGGCTGAGCTTCTTTGGACCGAGCTGACCCTCACGCTTTCCCTTTGGTTCTCTTGGGCTTCTTTAGGGCTATTCTGGTCTTTTCACGCTGTATTACTTGTAGTGGAGACCCGACGGTTTTGTTTGTTTGAGGACGTGCGCCGTCACGGAGTTTAGTTGTCCCTCGATCGTGGTGCCTGAAAATCCCCCATGATGCCACGTGTCGAATTCATTAATGGCGAGTGACATGCATTAACTTCCTTCGGCGTCAGTGATAAGGTCTGTCCTGTAGCGCCTATAAATAGGCCTCCTGGGAATGATTGTTCTTCACTGACCGTGTAAGCAGTCCGTAGTTTTCTGTTGTGACGTACCTTTATTTCCTTGTTGCTCCTGAAAAATCCCCTCCGATTCTTACATTCATGGCTTCTCCTCCCTCCTCGTTCGAAATCATGGAGCGAGTTTTCGGCAATGTCGAAGAAAGCGAAATCGACGGGGATGAGGTTCAGCTCCTTGCCAGGCGCTTCGATTTTCCCCCTGGTGTCATCGTGCGTTCTGCGGACTTGCGTATGTTTCACAGCTCGGTGATTGGTGAAGCTTGCTTCTTCGAGGCCCCCTTCTTGTTGGGGCTCCGATTTCCCCTACCTGACTTGATTCGAGACGTCCTTCACTTTTTCAGCTTTTGTCCTGCCATGCTCCTCCCCTCCGGCTGGGTGGTGCTATTGACCTTCCTTGCGGCGTGGGAAAGGATGTTCCCTGAGGCGAGGGCTAACTTGAGAGAGTTCCTTCATTTCTTCCGCCCCGAGGAGGTATCCGAATTCTACCACTTTGTCCCTAGGGGAGGGGGTGAAATTCCCATCCGGGATCTCCCGCCGAGCCCTGAGGGGTGGATAAGGAGATATTTCTTCATTTCTGGAGACGGCTGGGAGTTTGGTTCCCAATTCCCGGGTTCTGTCAGAGTTCCCATTGCCTGGGGGAGTCGTAGAAACCTAAGTAAGCTATATACCTTAATCTTTGTTGACGCTTGTGCTTGTGCACTAACAGTGTCAATGGTTTCTAATGCAGGAGAGCTCCCGCCTCTTAACTCTTCCGAGCAAGCCCGAGTTGACCAAGCTCGCGCTCGTTTGCCCTTTTCTTACGTCGAGCTGATGCACCCTGGGGTCCCCTTGGCGTCAGGTAATTGCATATGGACAATGTTTTTTTTTTTTTTTTTTTTTACCTCTTTGCTCCTTAGTTCGGGACCTTGCTAAGTTTTTGATCTTGCCTGCGTAGTTCCTTCCTACTTGGTGACTCAGCGCCATATGATCATGGAGCGCGTGGATGAAAGAAGGCGGGGTAGGGCCGCAGGACCTCCGGCGAAGAAGACGAGGTTGGAAGTGGGTACCACTTCTAGCGAGGTCCTCGTTCCGACTGGCGAGGCTCCTGTTCCAGGATCCAGTGCTCCTGTTCCTTTGCCCGAGGCCCCGAGGTTGACATCTGAGCCAGTGGTCAGTGAAGCTATCGCGGGTACCGTGGCGATTGATCCCGTTGGAGGGCCTGTTCGGCGAGGCATGGCTTTATCTACTGCAGCTGGTTCCAGCTCGGCCCGTGCCCCCCAGGCCTCCATTGCTGACCAAGAGACCGGCCTACTTCGGGACGTGAGTTTGAGCATCCGTGCTCTGATGGAGTTGATTCCCCGAGCTGACCTGCGTCGCTCTGTAGACCTTCCATTTCAAGTTCGAAGCCGTGATGCTCTTCACGCCCTTCTGGAGGTATTCCTTGGTGCTTTGACCTTTACTTCGAAATCCTCGGTTTCTCACATTGCTCCCTATGTTTCCAGTCAGCGACGCATGTCTGCGCTCTTGGGAGGGAAATCTTCATGCTGAGGGGCGATGTGCAGAGGAGAAGTGCCGAGGTTCTTGACGCTCGTCGGCAAGGAGCCGAGCTGTTGGACTGGGGCTTGGCCACTGAGAGGGAGCTGGAGCAGGTCCTTGAACAGCGGGCCCATACTTTCAGAAAACTGATTGCCAGTACTTCTGCTGAGGTCTCTCTAAGGGACGAGCTGGCTCGTTTAAAGGAGGAGCGGGAGGCTGAGGAAGAGGGACTGCTAAACGCGGCTGTTGCCCGCACTCTTCTGGAAGATGAGCTGAAGGAGTCCCGGTCTGAGGTATCTGAGCTGACCAGGTCTTTAGCTGCTGAACGCCGGCTCGTGGAAGATCAACGGAAAGAGCTTGAGAAGGCGAGGCTGGAGGCAGCTACGGCTTTTGTTGACGGGTTCTTTAATTTCGCTGACCAGGCGATGGAGAGATTTCCCGACCTAGATCTTGAGCAATTTCAGCCAAAGTTTGATGCTTCTTCAAGTGGCGGGGCTCCTGATGTTGCTCCTGCTCTTGATGCTATTCCTCCTACGGATCGGACTTGACCGCCAGGGTTTTCATAGCTGGTTTCTCTTTTTTTTTTTGTAGTGAAACTTTCCCTTTGGAATGGAAAAAACCTTTGTGGTGCTCTTGTTGGTTGTTTCTTATGTTTATATGTTCCCTTGCCCCCCTACTCCGAGGAGGCCTTGGCCTGTTTGGAGTAGTATCATTACTTGAGATCTGTGTTTCTTTACATTGGATCTGCCGCATGTACCGTCTATAGATATATATGTATATACATATATACTCTTTGCAATATACGATGTAGATTTAAGGAAGTTGCTAGGTGGTTTACCAACCTCGTCGTAAGTTGAGCCAGCATTCAATGCTGTCTTGATTGCGATACTCCAACAGTCACCTATGGGCACTATTTATACCCGTCTGTCTCATCGATTTTCAAAAAAGACTTTCTGTGTTCTTGAACTTTTGCAGCGATGGATTCTTCTCCACTTTTCAAGCAACGAGCCCGTGAATCGCTGAAGGGGGACTGGTGTTCTATCTTCCTTCTTCCCTCCAGGCTCACGGCCGCGGAAGCTGCTGGTATAAAGGGTCGATATGACCTCCCTGCGGGTTTGGGAGTTAGGGCCCCCACTCCTGACGAGCCTTGCAGTATGTCCATTCCAGGGGAGGTTTCCTTTTTCGAGGGCGCATTTGAGTATGGCTTTCGACTCCCTCTTCATCCAGACTTCGCACGGATTCTCTCACATCATGGTCTGTGTCCTTCTCGCCTTTCCCCAGAGGGGTGGGCCACTATGGTTGGCTTCTTCATTTTCTGGCGTATGCAAGGTTTTGAGACCTTCCCTTCTGTCTCGGAATTCTTCTACTTCATTGACCTCTCTTTCGACTTTCCTCCGTTCTTCAGTTCTCTGTCTTTTAAGTGGTATTTCCACCCTCCGTTGGTTGCTGATATCCCCACTTCCCCTGAGGGGTGGTCCCAACGCTTCTTTTTCGTCTCTGGGGACTCCTGGGAGTCTGCTGTTGGGGGTGATGGGCATGTCTGGGTTTCTCGTTCTTGGACAAGCTTCCGGGAGAGAGGTAATTTTGTCAGGCTACCCGACCTTTTGCTCACAGCTAACTTACTGAACTTGTTTGTGCCGATGTTGTATTGTGCAGGTATTCCTGCTCTGACCCCGAACGAGGCTTTTCGTGTCCGGATGGTGGAGAGGGCTTCCCCTCGTCCTTACTCTGCTCTTGTTACCCCTCAGAACCTTATTCGTTATGGGATAGGGGGAAGTTCAACCAGGATCCAGCGCACGCCCTCCTTTGTCAACGAGCCAGAGGGAGTTGCCTCGGAAGACTCCGAGGTGGAGGTGCTGAAGCGGAAGTTGGCAGAGCTGGAGAGAGAGAGAGATGCTCTGAAGGAGGAGAATGCCAGGCTCAAGGTTGATGCCGCTGGGGAGAAAGTAGAGAAAGAAGTTCTGAAGGAGGGGAAGGTGGGGGAGGTCTTGATGGGAGAAGATGGGCAGAACTAGAGGCCCTGTTTCTTTTTTATAACTTCTATGTACTGGTTGGTGGTTGCTCCTTCTGAACTGTTGACTTCTATCCATAATGCAATGAAATCCCTTTCTTTTGTCTTCCATTTATTCCCTTTTTGCTGTGAATGTGGTTGTCTGTTGAATGTGGTTCCTAAGCTTACGAGCTTTTTAGACTGAAAAGTCTGTAGTTCTTGAGCTTACGAGCTCTTGAGCTTACGAGCCCTTAGACTGAAGAGTCTGTAGATGCTGCGGAGTGCATACTTTCAGAAAACTTTTGTATCTCTTCATTGATGAAATCGGATCTTTTTACAATAATTCTTCTTCCTTCGCGAGAAGGCTCTATTGGTAATATTGTTTCAAGTGGTCCGCATTCCACGAGTGCTGTAGGTCCCGACCCTTCTCGGTTTGCAATTGGTAGTTCCCAGGTCGGATGATCTTCTTCACCACGTAGGGTCCTTCCCAGTTCGGTCCCAACTTGCCATGGGCAGGGTCTTTCCTGGCTGGAAGGAATTTCTTCAACACCAGATCTCCTGGCTTAAAGCCTCTGCTTCTTACTCGTTTGTTATAGTATCTTGCTGTGCTCCTTTGATAGGAGGAGATTCGCTGCAGAGCCTCGTCTCTTTTCTCGTCCAGGAGGTCGAGGTTGACCAGCAGGGATCTTTCGTTCTGTGCAGGATTAAACAGCTCGGCCCTAGCGGTAGGCACTCCGACCTCAACGGGAGCCATGGCCTCCATCCCGAATGTCAGGCTGAAAGGGGTTTCTCCAGTTGCAGTTCGAGTAGTAGTTCGGTATGCCCATAACACTACGGGGAGGTGGTCTACCCATTGGGACTTAGACGCCTCCAGCCTGGTTTTGAGTGCCAGCTTGATAGTTCTGATGGTAACCTCGGCTTGCCCATTAGACTGCGGGTGGGCTGGTGCCGAGAAGAAATTTTTGATTCCCAGTCCGCTACAGAAATTCATGAACATCGGATTATCGAATTGCTTTCCGTTGTCCGAGACTAACGCTCTGGGGACTCCGAAGCGGCAAATTATGGACTTCCAAACAAAACTCTTGACCTTCTGAGCTGTGATCCTTGCCAGAGGTTCGGCTTCAGCCCATTTGGTGAAGTAGTCTACCGCGACCACGACGAATTTGCACTGGCCAACTCCTATTGGTAGGGGTCCTAAGATATCCAAACCCCACTGTTGAAAGGGCCAAGGGCTGACCACCGGGGTGAGGAGCTCTGGAGGGCAGTGTGGCAAGTTCGCGTGAATCTGACAAGCTTGGCATTTCTTCACTATCTCTTTGGCGTCTTTGGACATGGTCGGCCAGAAGTAGCCTTGCCGTAGGGCTTTGCTGGCTAACGTCTTTGCACCGATGTGATTGCCGCACATGCCCTCGTGGATTTCTCTTAGGATGTAGTTCGCTTCCGTCCCTGTCACACATTTCATTAAGGGAAAAGAAAAGCCTCTTTTGTATAGATTACCTTGAATCAGCGTGAACCTTGCCGCCCTGGCCTTTAGTTTAGAGGCACTCTTCGGGTCATCTGGTAGTATTCCATCTTGTAAGAAAGATATGAGGGGGGCCATCCACGAAGCCTCTTCTTCAACTGGCATTGCCTGGGCTTCTGTGGCCGCCTCGTTGTCAGGCTGTATACTGGGCCGCGCTAGGACTTCAATGGGCGTTCGCCCCGGTAAGTCTGTATTGCCGATTGTGGCCAGCTTGGCAAGGGCGTCTGCCCGCTGATTGGCCTCTCGGGGAATTTGGATCAGCTCGGCTGAGACGAACTTCCTCAGTAATCTTTGCACTTCCGCTAGGTATAGCGCCATCTTCTCGTCCCGGGCGGCGTATTCTTCCTCGACTTGCCTGACTACCAGTTGCGAGTCACTATACACCACGATCTGTTGAGCTTCCATTGAAAGGGCCAGGTTCAGCCCGGCTATGAGGGCTTCATACTCTGCTTCGTTGTTAGACGCCTGAAAGTCAAACCTCAAGGCATACTCTAGGTCATACCCCTCTGGTGATGTTAGGATCAGCCCGGCTCCACTTCCCTGCACATTCGAGGCCCCATCTACGCTTAATTTCCAGGTGGGGACGTCGGCGACGTGGTCTTGACTTTCTTCGTTTTCCTCTGGTGGGGACGTAAACTCAGCGAGAAAGTCTGCCAGGATTTGTCCCTTGATGGCGGTCCTCGGTTTGAACTTGATATCGAATTCGCTAAGCTCCATCGCCCACTTCATCAACCGTCCCGAGGCTTCAGGTTTGTGCAGGACCTGCCTCATTGGTTGGTCCGTTGGGACTTCGATGGTGTGCGCCTGAAAATATGGTCTTAACCTCCGTGCGGCGACTAGCAGGGCCAGCACGAGCTTCTCCATTTTCGGGTATCTTTCTTCGGCGCCTCGGAGGGCTTTGCTGCAGAAGTAGACAGGCAGCTGGATCCGATCTTTGTCTCTAACCAACGCGGCGCTGACCGAGAAGTCTGAGACTGCGAGGTAGAGTGTCAGAACTTCTCCCTCTTGAGGGCTTACCAGCACGGGTGTAGACGCCAGGTATACCTTTAGGGCTTGGAAAGCCTCTTCGCATTTCTCATCCCACTGAAAGGCTGCCTTAAGAACCTTGAAGAAAGGCTGGCATTTATCGCTGGAGCGTGATACGAAGCGGTTGAGCGCCGCTACTCTCCCGGTTAGGCGCTGGATTTCTCTGGTGGTAGTGGGGGGCTTCATTTCGAGGACTGCTCTGACCTTGTCCGGGTTCGCCTCAATGCCTCGGCTGTTGACAATAAAGCCCAAAAACTTTCCAGCTGACACCCCGAAGGCGCATTTTGCGGGGTTCAGCTTCATTCGATACCTCCTCATGATCTCGAACGACTCCCTGAGGTGCTGAATGTGGGCCTCGTCTTTAAGCGACTTCACCAGCATATCATCTATATACACTTCCATGGTTGAGCCTAGTTTCTCTCTGAACATTCGATTAACCAACCTTTGGTAGGTGGCCCCCGCGTTTTTTAGTCCGAACGGCATCACTTGGTAGCAAAAGGTCCCCTGTTCTGTGACGAACGAGGTCTTCTCTTGGTCATTAGGGTCCATCCGGATTTGGTTGTATCCTGAGAAGGCATCCATGAAGCTCAGGAGCTCGTGACCGGCTGTCGCGTCGACTATGAGGTCAATCCGGGGCAGTGGGAAACTGTCCTTTGGGCATGCTCGATTAAGGTCGGTAAAATCGATGCAGAGTCGCCACTTGCCATTTACTTTCTTCACCAGAACGACGTTAGCTAGCCAGGTCGGATAGTCGACTTCTCTGATGGCTTTGGCGCGCGATAGCTTGGCTACCTCTTCGTTGATCGCCTTTTGCCTGTCTGGCGCGAAGCTTCTCCTCTTCTGCCTTACCGGCTTGCAGTTAGGATCTACGCTGAGGCGGTGCACGATCACGGCGGGGTCTATCCCTTCCATGTCTTCTTGTTTCCAGGCGAAGGCGCCGACGTTTTCTCTTAGGAAGGCGATGAGTTTCTCCTTGATGACTGGTAGCAGTGTGGCGCCTACGAAGACTACGTGCTCTGGGTTCTCACCCAGCTGCACTGGTTCCAACTGCTCCGAGGGGGAAGGCCGGGCTTCCACCTCATCCCTCATGTCCAAGTCTTCCAACTGTACCGACTCCACCTCTTTCTGTCGCATGGAGGCTACGTAGCATTCTCTGGCGAGGCGTTGGTCTCCTTTCACCACGCCTACTCCACCTTCGGTTGGGAATTTCATCACCAAATGATACGCAGAGGGCACCGCCTTAATGGAGTTGAGGGACGGCCTCCCCAACAGGACGTTGTAGGCAGATGGGGCGTCCACCACTAGGAAACGGGTGGTGGTAGTAACTTGGCAGGGCGGATCTCCCATGGTGAGGACCAGCGGTATTGATCCGACTGGTAAAACTCTTTCTCCCGAGAACCCCAAGAGGTGGGTTTTCACAGGTTCTAGTCTCGACTTCTCTATCCCGAGCTTCTCGAAGGCCGCTAAGAAGATGATATCTGCCGAGCTGCCGTTATCGATTAGTACCCGATGTATGGTCTTGTTTGCTATGATTGCTTTTATGACCAAAGGGTCATCATGGGGGTGCTGGCACCTTTCTAGGTCCGCGTCCGAGAAGGTGATTTCTGCATCTCGACGGGGCACCTTGTTGACAGCATAAATCGTAAGGAAATCTTCCGAGCGGGCCCTTCTAGCGTGGGCTCGTCGGGCGGAACTCGATTCACCACCGCCAGCGAAGCCCCCCGAGATGACACGGACCTCTCCGATGGCTTGTTGATGTTGTGGTGGCTCGGCAGCAGCTCGGGCTTCTCGCCCTTGATTGTTCTGTGCTCTCTGCTCTCCTGCTATGTATTGGCGCAGATGGCCTCTCTGAATTAAGTACTCGATCTCCTTCTTCAACTGAATGCAGTCGTTCGTTTCGTGGCCCGTGTCTTTATGGTAAGCGCAGTAATTGGTGGCGTCCCTCCTGTTGGGATCTGACTTCATCCGTGGTGGCCACCTTACGAACCTCTCGTTCTGCACCTCGTGAAGGACCTGGGCTATCGAGGTGACAAGGGGCGGGAGCCGTGCTGGCATATACCGCTGTTGTAATTCTTGGGGAGGAGGCCCCAGGCGGTCTCGAACGTTCCCTCTCCTTTTAGGAGAAGGCTCTCTTCCTCTTCTCGGGGAGCGATCCTTCCTCGGAGATCGGTCGCGTCTCTTCTCCTTCCTGGGACTGTGATCTCTCCGCCTCTTCTCTCCATCTGTCATTGCCGTGCTCCCCTTCAGGCGGAGGGCCTCTTCGCCGTTTATGTACTTCTCAGCTTTCGCCAACACCTCGGCCATAGTGGCTTGAGGATTCTTCGCGATCGAGAAGAGGAGGTCCTTGGACTGAACTCCGAGTCCTGACATGAAGGTAGTCAAGGCGAACTTGTCGTCCACGCTTTCTACTTTCAGGCACTCCTGGTTGAAGCGCTGCACGTAGCCTCAGAGGGATTCGCCGGGTCCTTGTTTGACGCTTAGTAGGTGGTAGGACGGCTTCCTATAGGTCCTTGCCCCGATGAAGTGGGACACGAACTGTATGGACAGTTCTCTGAAGGACGAGATTGACGCTGGTCGTATTCGGTTAAACCAGGCTATGGCTGACCCTTTGAGGGTGATGGCGAATGCCCGGCAGCGGATAGGATCCGGGTATCCTTGAAGCTCCATCTGATTTTTATACAGGTTGAGATGGTCGACGGGGTCTTTGGTCCCGTCAAATGCATCTATCGAAGGGGTCCGGAATTTTTGAGGGAGGGGGAAATGGAGGACCTCTGGGGTGAATGGTGATTCCGTTTGCTGAACCAGGGCGTCCATGGTGTCGGGGGTTCGCCCCTTAACCACTTCTTTCATATTGCCTAGCTCCCGTTGGAGTTCACGGATTTCTGGTCCCCAGGCATTGTCATTTATAATCTGGGGGTGGGGCCTATCTTCTTGGTAGGCGGCCCTAGCCCTACTGTGAGCTTCATCGTCACGTTCCTCAGAGTGTCTTCTTCGGTGGTTTTCGCCAGAATGGCTGCGCTCATGGAGCTCAGTTACCCCGTTAGGTGGAGCTTGGCGTTCTTGCAGCGGAGGAGCGTCGTCGTGCTCCTCTTGGAGGGGAGGCGGCTCTTGTCGAGCCGGGGGAAATCGGGGAAGAGGGAACTGATGGGTTTGTATCCAGTCCATCAGCTCCTGGTTTTGTTTAATCAGCTGTATTGTGGTTCTATGGTAAGTTTCCAGTTCGTTGAGAGGAGGGACGTTTGCCGCTGGGGGATGACCCTCAACGTCCTCCATGTGCGCCGGAAAGTTCTCCGGCAAATTTGGGTGGCCTTGAGGATTGGCTGGAGCTTTACTCATATTCCGAGTGGAGACCATCAAGTATATAAGATTCACAAGAGAACGATGAAAACCGTTCCCACAGACGGCGCCAACTGATGAGTCCTCGGAAATCAATCTCCCAGGCCCGAATGGATTAGGCTCTTTCTATGATTTTTTTGACATGGGTTTCAGTGAATTTGAAGTTAAGCTGTGGTGAACAAACAAATGTGAGTGGTTCACCCAAACCAAAGGACTTGGGCTACGTCCACTATAATGGAGGCTCTTGCTCCTAGGTTGTGTATATGATTTCCACTGTTTACAAGAGGATTACTGGTTCTGGACCAGCGACTCTGTTTTCCGTTTCGGCTGTCCTGGGGTTCTTGGCGAAAGAAAATACCGGCTAGAAGACGGGGAAGAAGGTCCAAGAAGTCGATCCCCCTTCCTCCTTTTACCGTTCTATTTATATGGTGTCTGCCCCTAGGGTTTTGTTGTCCCTGCTCTTCCTTTCCTTGATCTTGTGGGGACCGTTCGTCCTTTCTCTGCGAACCACTCAGATCGCCGGCGATTCTGTGCCCACGATCGCCTGGCTCGTTCGGCACTATCCCTCTGTTTTTGCAGGGGAGTAACTCTGAGAAATCAGAGCCGGTTTCCTTTGTCCTTGGAGCACGTGGCGTAGCAGGCTTTAATTCGGGTTATGGGCTAAGAAAGAAAGGGAGGACCGGCTGGGATCACTCCTTTTTGGGCTTCGGAGTTCTCACCTCAACATTTTATGGAGGCTTTTGGGCTTGGTCCCAATGGCAGCCCAGGCCAAAAAACTGTCCTCATCAGAAACTATAAATTTTGAGCAGCAAAAATATTTCAAAAGAGTTAATGTGGTACGTCGGATCAAAACGATCTGAGACGTCAATAGCTCGAGACAGTTTGGGATAACGTCGTCCGTTAGATGATGCTTTTTTTGGTCACGAAACGATCTAGACCACTCTTTGTCTCCAAAATTCAAAATCGTTCTACTTTATTATATAGATGTACGAGCAAGTACAACCTACAAACCCTACAAACTAGATGGCTTTTTCGCATTTCTCTTCTCGTCATTGCTTAGAGACTCTGACTACTATTTGAACAACTTTTTGAGCCTCCTTTTGTTGGTATTTGTCTAAGTAGAGTAAGTTGTTCTCATTTAATCATATAAAGACACTTTTTTCTTCTCATTAACACATCTCAGTAACTTAAGATCTTTAATCTGTAAATTCAGAGTCTTGCACCAAACATTTAGGAGATTGATTAGGAGATGCTTTCTAACAAGGAAAAATTATACTTTGAGTTTTCACATTGCCTCTAAAGTATTGAGTTTTCCACATTTTCTCTTAAACTGTTAGAATTGGTTTCATGTTGTGTCAAAACTAAAATATTCGTCATGCATTATTTAGAAAACATTCGCGGGCTAATCTCATTTTGCGCCCTAAAAGATGTTTCAATTCTTAATTTGTACCTTCAAATATTAAAAATTTTAATTTGTATATTCAATGTTATGAATTGATAGCAATGATGATCTGACCTAAACTGCTATTCAGTTTTCCGTCACAAGTTGAAACACGTGAGCTGTAAATATTTCGAGTATGGACTTATGTTTAAATTCACAAACTATTAGCATCTCATGTGAGTTTCACATGATAGGACTAACCTCTATCCGATTAATGAAACCTTACTTTCGATACACAAATTGATCGCAAACGAAGATCTACAACGACGAACATACTTCATCCTCATGTCTGAAGTACTTGCATCTCCTCACATGCTTCAATTTATGACAAAAAATAGCTTAGGTTAAAAAAAAAAAAACTTGGGTCAGATCCATATTACTACTGATCTATAATATTGAGGACACATATTAAAATTTTTAATGTTAGAAGACAGACTGAAAGTATCTTTCGGGCCACTAGCACTGAATGCATTCTTTTATTTATAAAAACAGACTGAAGGCCTCAAAACTCCAATATCTTTCAATGAAAATGACAAATCATGAAGATATAGTCTGAAAACACTTTCCTAGTATTCCAATGAATCACATCAGAATTTGTATTAGTTGGAAAAGCTCTAATCCTTAAAAGCCTTCTTATTCATTTATTGGCATGTCTTCTTTCTCTTTCCTCACTTTCCGGTGCCACTTTACTGCTCCTCCACTTTTCTTCTGATGATAAATTGAGCGATATGGCCAGAAATGTTGTGTTCCGTGTAGACATCCAACAAGAAGCATTGACACTCAATAGGTGAGATTTTGATTCAAACCGATTAACCGAGTATGAATTAATATTTTTGATTGGTAATAAGAATCGGTATCGGTTTTATTATATTCACACATTTTGGTTTCAATACACTAATGTTCGATGCGAGTATATTTCGATTCAAATTATGTATACATGAATATATACATATATATTATGAATTAAGTGGTTATTCAATAAATTTGAGATGAAATTAATATGTAACATGTTGAAATTCAAATCACTTTAAATATTTGAATATGAAAAATTTCTTATATGGATCGTAAAAAGGAAACCCGGCAAATATTCATATTAGAACTTTTTCATCGGATTTGGTTTGGATGAAATTTGATCCCTTGACAGTCTTTACTGCCACCATTTTTTATCGTTCTAGACACATGAATGTTTCTCGTCGTTTTATGGATGAGTAAAATCCTCAGTCTATGGCTAACATGAAGTTGAATTAGAATATATCAACTTAGATGAGAGGATCTGTTCCGGTTCCACACACTTGTACCTTTGCGTTCTTGAGTAGTTAGAATACGAGGAAACCCGTCTTGCAAAAGCTGAGGAATACTTCTAAAAAGCTGCCCTATAATTTCAAAGTTTTTGGATGTAACCCCCTTAAAATAGGATTTTATAACTTACTCCAGTGGGGTAGTTATAAAATGTGGTAGTTTTAGTCATAAAAAGCCAGCTCGGGTGTGGTTGTTATTATTATGGGACGTCAGCGATTACTGAGGTGACAAGGAGGCATAAATTTCATGAATTGTACGAATCTATTAGTGTGTATCTATACATAGTCAGAATCTTTAAGTCGGTCGGTAGCTAAAAGCAAGACATCGAAAGGCACGTGGAAATTAATTAAACCTCCTTTTTCCACCAAAGATCCATCCACCCACTCCCACCTTTGTCAATGTGGACTCACAGAGCAACATAGTTATAACTAGTGTACTCTAACTCTCAAAAGTTGTGCTTAAAACAAATGTAAAGCAGATCTTCAAGGCCTATCTCTGATCTCTAAAGTATTGTACTGAAAATTTATTTAATAATAACAAAAAACAAGTACCCCCACTTGCATATTCTAACAAATATCTTGTATATCTATCTATATATATGAAAATATCCATCTTACTAGCTTAGTAGCTAGGGATTTAGTTTATATGCAGGACACATAAGTTTATGGAGAGATTACGGTTACAAATGGATGGATTCAAAATATGAATATCAAAGTAATGTCGTATAAGATTTGGGTTATGTTATTTCGGATTCATGTCATATTTTGAAAGTATCATGTTCGTATTGTATTTAGTGCAACAGAAAATATGTATATAATTAGATTATATTAAACTGTATAAATCCTAAATCATGCACTTAATTTTGACAAATTGTAATCAAAACAGTGCACTTATAGGGACGCAGATCAGAACGACAATAAATAAGAACAAACCAAAACTTCAATCCGAGTCTTGTGAAACATAATATCCTTAACACAGATTTGCTCCCTCTCGGTGCTCAAGGTGAATAAACAACTGTCTCCCAAGATAGAACGGATTTTCCTTCTTGAAGAAGTAGCACTTCAATTTTCAAGACTTCAGTGAACACAACTTGTATTTATACTTGAACCAAACCAAAAAGAAGAATACAACAATATGCAGAGAGAGAGGAAGAAGAATTCTGAAATTGAAATCTGGAATGGGATGGATTGAAATGGTAAATTGGCAGTCTATTTATAAACCATTTATTGCTGTTCAGATTACCTGAAAAGGCATGGGTTGCCATTGTTCAGATTGAAGAGACATACTCTTTAATCTGAACAGGCAAGAAGCACCTCCTAGATAAACAGTCTCTCTAGAAATGAACCCAGACCCCTTTTGTCATCAAATTCAAAAGGTAACAAATAGAAAATTTAAAATCCGGTTGGATTAAATTTCAATTTGGATTTTTAATTCTGATCCGCGTTCGGATCCGGTTGATTTAACCCATGACCCACACCGCTTCAAATAAATTTGTCCAAAAAAGATTATAGCTTTTTAGCCCAAGCCTGGCCGGGTTGTGACGAAGTGGGTGGGCGGCGCGCATGTGTGATAACCAAGGTAGTGTAGGCGCTCGCTTCCCTCACAAAAGTGTGGTACCCCTTAGGGCTCAAATCCAAGAAGCCAACTATGAGTATATTAACTCACCAAAGTGTTGGTCTTCTAACAATGTAGGACAAGCCTTATTTTATTACACCAATCTTAGTTTATATTGTCACTTCAAATAGGTCACTTTAAGACGTAACTTCTCATTCAAATCTTAATAGTTTTTGATAAATAAATATACCTCGTTAATCTCCTCACATAGGAGAATGCGTTTAAACTTGGTCCCACTAATTACGAAGTGTGAATCCTACTTTTATTTAATCCTCAAATTACTCAAATAAACTTGTTTAAAACCATTTTTTTCCAACATTTAGGTTGATACATCTCCAAGTTTCAATAGGAGAATTTTGGACCTTAGCTAAAATATGCGGAATTATCAATTTAGTGTTTGAAATATTCATTTTGAAAAATAAGACCTAGATATTTAAAATCTGTGTTTAAGTATTACAATCAAACTTGATACAACGAAACATGAAGGAAGTACCCCACTTGCATATAACAACAATTATCATGTGGATGGATATGTAAAGATGCTATTTATATACTTTATGTGCAGTACAGATGTTTATGGAGAGATTACAGAAAATTGCTGTTCTTTATTGACATCAACCTTGTTAACCTTTCCAACAGCCACTAATCTTATCTTGTTATATTAGCCAATAAATATCGTGGATTAATAGATATTGTAACTTTAATTACGAACCACTTCAAAAGCCTGATCTATTGGACTTGTTTAGATTTGCAATCGGACTACTTGCAACGAGTAGAGCCCTTGGCTTGAAAAAAAAAATGGAAAAAAATGAAAATGTGGATTCGAGGGGGACTGAGATAGTACGAAATTGCTATTAGAGGGGAATAATAACAGATTAAAGAGAATCTACAAGTATCTTATCATGTAGTAAGAAAGATTAGAAAAAGAGATTTGGAATAAACATTGTAAAAATAAAAAAAGGTAAATGGTGCTGTGGGTGATTTGTTTTACAGGAGGGCTGCCAACAAGTGGTATTATTATTATATTGATTGTTTGCTGCCTGTGGCTTGCAAGGTTTCTATCCAACATATGACTTGGACCAAGATATATTTCTTGAAGAACGAACCAAATTGAACCCATTTAGACCCGTTAAAAAAAAAAAAAAACCACTCAGACAGTGACATAACTAAGTGTGGCCCGTGCCCTGGGACGGGAATGGCCCCCTCATATTTTGAGGAGAAATCTGTGTTACCTGCATTTGAGGATGAAAACAAGCAGTAAATGAATAATGTAGCGTTATTAATGACTCATATTCCGTCAAATTGAATTTTATTTGAAAAACTGCGTGAGCAGTTCAGTGAGCTGAGTATTTGTTTCCAAAACTACCTTCACGACAATTTTTGTGCCTTGAAATACTTATTTGGCAATAATTGGGACAAGTGCCACAGATTTGTAAAGTCATTGACTTTTGTAATCAATTGTCAAACTTTAAATAAAGCTATGTCTCCCAGCCTAGACTTGATAGAATTGTAGATGGGGCTATAAGACATGCTGGACGTCAAAGAACTTTGCTTGCTGAAAGGTTGGGCTATCAAGGCCGGCCCAACATAGGAGGAAATGAAGCGGTGGCTTTAGGCCCACCAATAAAAAGGGCCTCAAAATTTTAGAAGTCTACAAATATAACCCAAGTCAATTTTAACCCATTAAGAAAGCCCTATATGAATGCCTAAACCAACAAAAAAACTCTAGACTAATTTTGGGCCTAAAAATTCAATCCATTTATCTCACAAAATAACATTTTATAAGGAAAAAAAAAAAAGAAAATATTTTTTGTACCTAATTGAGTAATCTTATCAGGTGACATGATGTATCATAATTGTGAAATTGATAGTGGATCCCAACTAACAGTAAGGTCCACTGTCTATCTAATAACAAAAAATGATAAGGTCGCCAAATGAAGTCACTAAATAAGGTCCATGTAATATTACCCTTTTTATCATAATCTTAAAAAACCTAATCAAGCATATATTCTATGAGAAATTCCTAATTCGTAGAAAAATAATTTTATAAGTGTCAATGACGAGACAACATAATCTGTGAAATAATCTTTGAATTTGAAAGTTTTGGAAATTTTTATTTAATTTAAAAATTAAGTCAATTAATTATACTATCAATAAAAAAAGATGTTAGAAAAACTTCAATATGAATACTAAACAATTAATATGCATCCAGAAAAAAAAATATTAAAAAATTTACATTATTATTAAAAAAAAAAATTAAAAAGTCTCAGTTGAATTTATCGCTTTAAGCCTCAAAACATATCAAGCCACCCCTGTGGGCTATTCCATTATTTTTGGTCTGTCTGAAAAACCAATAATCTAAGAGGACTCTTGGCACCATAAATATTGTAATAATGGGGTAGAGTAGATATATGTTCCTTTGCCTTCTGTTTTCGAGAACATTTTTGTAATATTCATTTTTTAAAATGAAATCTTCCTGTTATGTTTCGTTCTTGGATTTATGTTCTTTTTTTAATTGAACCACGTAAATAGGTGTATTCCCTATATTTCTATTTCATTATGTTTATATTTTGTGGCCTTTGATCATAATAAATTTATATTAGAGCTTTGATTTCAAGATGACTATATCAAAATTCAATGTAAAAATTTAATGGATAGAACAGTTTCACTTTATGAAATATCAAATATGCGTACATTGCTCTGGTAGAAAGGGTTTGGCAAAAGCCATTAATGGAGCGATGTCTAAAGACTCAGATAAAAAAAAAACTTAATGATGTTAAAGGAAAGGAATACAGTGCAATTTAATTGTCTGTTGTTGATGAAGTTCTTCATGAGGCTGCTGATGAAGACACGAGGGAATGGCTTTTGTAAAAATTAGTTAAAGAGTTTATATGTGAAGGAGGGCCTCTCACCTAGCGATTGTATTTGAAGAAACAATTATATACACTTAAGGTGAAGGAAGGTATGCCTATTAGTGAACACCTTGATGAATTTAATAAAATTATTATGGACTTGAAGACTATTGATATGAAATTATGAATGAAGATCAAGCCTTTGTTATTGTTATGCTCACTACTTGATTCGTTTGATAATTTCCATATTGAATGGGACAGACACCATTTCCTTAGTCGATGTGAAATCTTCTTCTTTGAATTCCAATGAGTTAAAATGAAAAAAGTAGTGAAGTTTAGGTCGAGGGTCTATTTGTAAATAGACATCAGAACATTTCCTATAATAATAGAGGTTGGTCTATTGAAAGACATTTAGATAACAGTCTAAGATGAAATACATGAATGTTGAATATTTCTACTGTCTCAAACATAGTCATTATAAGAGATTGTTTTAAACTAAGAAAAAAAGGAAACACAAAAATTCGAATGCTTCCAATTCCTCTAATATAGTTGGTGTTGTAGAAGGTACCTCTGAGGGCTTAGATAATATCCTTATAGTTATTGTCTCTGATAGGGGTTCTAATGATGAATAGATTTTTTATTCAGGTTGTTCATATCATATAGGTCATAATAGGGATTAGTTTACGACCTATGTTCAAGTAATAGTGGTTCAGTCTTGATGGAAAATCGTTGGAATATGTAATATCTGGGTTTGAACATATGATGGAAGTAGTTGAACTTTGAAAAACGTTCAATATATTCCAAAATTAAATAAAAATTTAATTTCTTTGGATACTTTAGACTTCGTTGGTAATAAGTGAACTTGATTGCCTAGCTTCTCGGTTTAGGTTTTCGATTGAATCATTTGACCTAGTAATAGCCTTTGATCTTATAAGAGAATGGAAAACTTTTGTTTCCCACAAGCGCGAACTGTTGATGTCGAAAATTGCACACCGAGCTCTGAGACAAATGGTTGAGTTGAATTACTCCTAAATCGTCTTGGGGGAGTCCCTACAAGAGAAGTCCGAGAACCGGAGGGACTCCGGTGGTCGACCTTCCGATGATAAAGTCAAAGAGAAATTATTGAGAGTAATTGTATTTAGCTAAGAATGAAGACTTACATGGATGATCCCTAGCTTGTCCCTTTTATAGGCTAGCATATTTGACGAGAGAAGTTCATTTTAATTGGATATTAAAGCCTAGATCGCATTGAGCAGGAGTGAGCATAAGATCAGACGCAAAAACAATAAAATTAAAAAAATATATATTAGAGTAAGAGTGCCTTAAAAGCACTAGATTATATAAATACATCTATGAAAATTAGTAAAAAATAATTTGAAAAATTATATTCTATGCACAAATATAAGACAAATTTCGTAATTTTTAACTATGTGTTGATTATAAAGTCTTAAAATAGCAGTCATAAATTATATCTATTATTCAAGTTTGAAACATGTTTATATATGGAGTATTATTGTGTTAGTGGTATTTTAGTTTTCTTCAATTATTTGTTACTATAAAGGGTGTCTGTTTTGTATCTTTTTTTCTTTGATGTGGTATGCAAGTTGTATTCGTAAGAAGATTTCTCTCTTTCTCTTCATTCCCTCTCAGCTTTGCGATCGAAGTTTACAAATTACTAAAAAACCTTTTCCGATTGTGAACACGACTATCGACGCAGTAGCATTTACCAAAAAAAAATTAAGTCAAATTAATGACTGACGTCATTCGCACACAAAATAACGTCATCAATCAGAGGTCGTCACAACCACAATCCTCCTCGATTATTAATGAGATTCAACATGATATAATTCATTTTTTATTCTGCAATCATTTGGTAGGATTTCTATTTTTCGAACGTTTTTTAGGACATTTGATTGACCTTATTATTTGACTTAAAAAATCATGACTTTAAAAAATGGTTGACTTAATTAATTTATCTATTAATCTTAGTGAGTTACTTGGATCTTGGGTCATTAGTTTGGGGTAAAATGATCACTCGTCTTTAATATGCAAATTTATCTTTTGAATTCAAGGATTTAATAATCTTAATATGCCAGTTTTGTTTGTTGAATTCATTTATTAATTGAACTCGCGAATCTTCTTAATCGAATTCACGAATTGGTAAACTTGAGTTTGCGAATTTAATAAATAGAGAGCGCAAATTCGTGGCCCATCCACTTTCAAAGCGTGAATTCGTGCGCAGAGAGATAAAGCACGAGGCCCTCAAACATGAATTGTTTTCAAAGCTCTATCGAGCAGGGCCAAAGTAGGAAAAATATTTTTGAGAGGCACATTAAAAGGTTTTAATTTTATTTTTCCTAATTGATAAAAGTAAGGTGATACAATTATATGTATTCATTTCATCTATGATACTAAAAATCTATTAAACATAAAAAGACCAAAAAAAGCTAGTAAACAAAGCGTGTATGACAAAAAGATATTAGTTCTGATTTGCTACTGAAAAGTGAGGTGAATTATAATTATTAGTAATTCATCCGATGAGTTTTTATACTTTAATAGCATTATGTGTTTATTTCTCTACCAATTCATAAAAAAATTCTCTCGGTTTTCACAATAATGTTATTAGTCATCCTTTTATTACTCATTTAGTTAAAGCATGAAGTTTTCACAATCTTTATAGGTAAAACAATAGTAGTAGGTAAACTCATAGATATAGCATACCTTTTCTTAGCTCTTTTTTTTTTTTTTAGCAAGATCACAATTCTGGATTTAAAAATTCAATACTAGAGCATACATTAATAATACAATTGCTTAGTTGATCAAAAAGTCTTATGAGCTACCCAGTGTTCTAGTATTCTCGCCGACTATTAGGACATTAAATAAAGACAAGTCACATCTCACTAGTGGATAGCATAGTTTCCGGATGTTTATATTGTCCTCAATGACTTCTTCCTTTCTCTCTCTCTCTCTCGATCAATTGTTTTGATTTTAGATGAACTTATTTATAATAGACTATTTTTTAACTCCAAATAATTTTATAGCTTTCAATTGTGACATTGATTTTTTATATTTTTATAAAATAACCCTACATTTTATTACACAATGCTCCCAGTTTTCACACTAACCAAATAGCCCAGAAAATGACCTCAATATGTCGAAACTTATTCGGATGTCTCCAAAGTGGGTCCAAAAATCATTAGTCAATAAGATATGGGTCTCCTTGACTGCCATGACATGAAAATAATAAGGTGATCATAATTAATATGCTTACAACTCCAGCTATCATTTAGCTGTTAAGATTAGTTACAATGTTAGGAAGTTAATTAATCTCTTTGTATAAAGAGCAATACTATAAAATTCAAATGAAACTAAAAAAATTGCAAGCCAAATATATATCATCTCTTTGATGAGTGGGTTCCATTAAATTTTTCAGTGGGACCCACTCATCCAAGAGATGATATATATTTGGGTTTTAACTTTTGAGTTTCATTTGAGTTATGTAGCATTTTTCTTATATAAATATGTGATCAAAAGTGAAATTTAATGAAATGTATTCCTAGATCTCCAAAGTTTTTGCAATTCTTTCAACAAATCATTTGGCTTTTGAAATGCACCGGTAAAACTCGTCGCAAAAAAATTGTTCTTTCTTGTAATGTGACGCTCCGATTGGTAGGAAGAATGAAAAGTAGAAGAGATAAAAAATAGGAATTATACACTTTCTATTCTTTAATGAAAGAAAGTAAGAATGATACAATTTCATTCTTTTGTGTTTAGTAGGATAGATGAAAAGTAAAAATAATTAATTTTATTCTATTTAGTATGGATGAAAAAATAGAATGACGGAAACAATATACATACATAATTTACTATTTTATCCTTATATGAGATTAGTGTACAAATTATACAAAATGTCACTATGGTCTACATGCCATGTGTTAAAACAAACATAAATCACATAAAAATGCATCCATTTTTTCTTTGATTTTTATTTTAAAAAAATAAAAAAGAATTGCAAGATTCCACCAAGTAGTTAAAGAGTTTGGGTTTAGGTGTTTTAATTCCACCGATTGGTATATGAGTTTGAATTTAGGTGTTTAATATAAATAAGTAATTTATTAAAGGTTAAAAAAGTAAATAACATATTTTTACCCAATGTGAGTACCATTTTTCTTCTTTTTCTGCCAAATTTTGAAGGGATTAATTTTGGTGAGTTGGAAGGAAAACTTATACATCCACTTTTCCATCCTTCTTATTTTCCTTTCTTACCAAATATGATGGTTTATCTATGCGTCTAATTTTCATCCTTCTAACTTTCTATCTTTTCATCCTTCTAACTTTCTATCTTTCCATTTTTCCATCATACCAAATGAAGCATGAGTGTCCAGAGGAGCAGCCAATGGTACTACCAGGGCCGGTCCTATGCATAGGCCACTAAGGTGGCTGCCTAGGGCCCCAAATTTTAGAGGGCTCCCAAATATTTTATCCCTTTAGTGTATTAGGCCTAATTTATTATTATTAATTTTTTTTTTTGAGTTTTAGTAGATAGAATCTAAAATTTTAGAGCCCCAAATTTTAAGAGCTCAATCAATATTTAGTTCTGTTCAGTCTAAAATTACTCATCACTTGGTTAAGCCCAATAAAAGTCCTAAAAATCTAATCCAACTCAGCAACTCCAAATCTCTAACTCTCCTCAACGTCTCTCTAATTATATCAATCATAAAGTTGTGTTGTTTTACTTGAAAATTAGTGTTTAATCATTAATATGTCTACTCGAAATATGACTCGAGGTATGAAAAACGGAAAAAAGAAAAGAAAAAGAAGAATTCAATCTCAAAAAATGGCACTTCATAAATTTATTATCAGTGATAAACAAAACATACGTAAAAGTGAAAGTGATGATTTAATTAGTGACAAACCAAATTATACAATAGAAATAGAAGAACCTGAAAAAGATTCAAAAGAAACTTTTAAAATTTTAGATGAAGATAATTTGCGAAAATATTATCTTAAACTTGAAACTTTTCTAAAACATGATGTATCTACGAATATTGATGACTTAAATTTACTTTTAGAATTTCAATTTTTAAAAGAAGTTTTAAAAATTGAAATTAACATTCTAATGGAAATACTAAACTACATAAAAAAAAATAGATTCTTTTTCGAATACATGCTTTGTTTATATTATTTTTTTTAATTATACCCGTAACTTCAGCAGAAAGGAGTTTTTCAAAACTTAAATTAATAAAATCTTATTTATGGTCAACTATGTCACAAGAAAGATTGAATGGATTAACTATATTATCTATTGAGAAAAATTTACTGTCAAAACTTGAATAAAAAACTTGATCAATATTTTTTCATCTCAAAAAGTAAGTAAAATAATTTTAAAATAAATAAAAAATTAAAGTATAATAATTAAAAATAATATATATTAATACATGAAATATTAATAGGGCATGTGTAAAGTTTTCGCCTACAACCCCCATTTATGTTGAGCCGCCCCTGGTTACTACACTAATGTGGAAGGCTTCACAAGTCTCAAAATTGTCGGTATCGTAAGTAAAGGCTTCTTGAGTATTTTATCGTCGTGTTTTGGTTAACCCTAATGCTTAGAGGATGTATTTATTTACGTATAGCTGCCAAAACAGGGTGCTAATTAAACCCACTGGATTGTGTGTGTTCCTTTATAAAAAAGACAGCCACTAAAGCATATAGTTCTACCAATGCAACAAGTCCTCATACTTAGTGAAATCTGGAAGAAGCTATAAAATAAGAAGACATGATTGTGCTGAATGCTAGAGCCAACCACATTGAAAATGAGGGAGGCCAAACACTCCAATCTCTTGAAAGAAGGCGACAACAATCGTGTAGATATAGTCCGGGGCACACTTTCCTAGTCTCCTAGTACCCCAGTGAGTCACATGAGAATGTATAATAGTTGGAAAGGCTCCAATACTTGAAGTTCACTTATTGGCCGCCTTCTTTCTCTTTCCTCACTTTCCTAGTACCCCAAATAGTTAGAACTATAGTGTATTCCAGCTTAAAGATAGGGATCCAACTGTTGGTGGTTGCACTGACAACAAAAGCAAAGCAGATCTTCAAGCCCTATCTCTGATCTCTTAATGTATTGTAATAAAAGTGTATTTACTAAAAACAAGAAACAAGTACCCCCACTTGCACACATTCAAACAAATATCATGTAGAAATACATATATATATATATATATATTTAATATCCATCTTACTAGCTAGGAATTTACTTTACATGCAATACACAAGTCTGTGGAGAGATTACTGTTATTGATGACGGATTCACAACATGAGTGATAATCCAGTAATGTCGTTTTATTTTTGAGACATGTCATTTTGGCTTCCTATCATGTCCACTTCGTGTTCAAATTGCGACGTGTAAAACCGTGAGCTTAAAACTCTAAAACGATGGCCTCTTTTCTTTAACAAAATTTCATTATGCATAATTCCCCATAAATTAAACAAAATGTAAATACAAGTTTGATCTCCTAAAGTATGCAACAATTATCATTTTGGTTCATAAAACATAAACTTTGACAGCTACATCCTTAATACTTCAACATTTATGTTTGAGAATTAAATTCAAAATTCGATAAAATAAGACGAGAAAGAAGTACCCCCACCTGTAAACAACTGTCGTGTAGATATATAAACATCAAGATATAGTTGCTATGAATGTACTTTAGGGACAAGACAGATGTTTAGGGGAGATTGCGGTTATGGATTGATGGATGTATGGATTCACATTGGGGGTTGCAGTCCAACCGTGTCATACAAATTCTGAGTTTGCCTTATATTTATTGGTGTTTTATGTTATAATTACGCCCACATATATAAATTGTAAAATAGAAGTCTTAATAAATAAGTGGGTTAGTATGAAACATGACTAACTCGATTTTGACTCTATTAAAGTTGCAGGTTCACATGAGTTTTGCGTTCAGATTTTCTACAATCATGTTTGTGTTGTATCTTCGTCAACCTACGTTTCTGGTGAATACTAGTTCTTAATATTATGATCTTTTATCTTCTTGTATTTTTCATAAATTAAAATTTCACTTGATCTGCATTCTAACAACATCATATCCAAAACCATTTAGTTTTATGACAATTCACATATCCTGGCTGAAATGGAATAAGAAAATTTGGACATTTTTTCATACACTATTAGTTAAACATGTTTGTCCTGTCAAAACTTAGTTATTCATTTTTCACAATAAGCCAAATCCTTTATTAATCGTGTTAGCGAATATGTCATTTCTGGCGCATGTCTTGTTAAATTTGAGTCGTGTAACAGACCACTGAAAATTAGCACCCTTCATTCGCATCAACCTTGTTAAACCTTTCTACCCACTAGTCATCTGTTTAGCTTAGGAATCTTGAAAACTAATGCATAATGTAACTTTAATTAGGAACTACCAAGAAAACCCCACTCCATTAAACTTTTTTAAATTGCAATCAGACTACTTGCAAAGAATGGAGCCCTTGGCCGGATATCGCAAAAAAAGAAACAAAAAAATTTATATAAAAAAAAGTGAAAATTGGATTCGATAGAGACTGGGATCGCCCAAGATTTTGATTAAAGGAAGATTAATGAGAGATTAATGATAAGTATCTTATCAAGTACTTAGAAGGAATATAAAATCTGATTATAAATAATGGAAAGCAAATGACACATTGGCAAAAAAGGTTAATGGTGTTCTACTGGATGATTGTTTTTCTGAATGTGGCTTGCAAGTTATATTCAACATGACTGGGCATGAGTCACAGTTTCTTCTCCACTTGCCTATCTTCATATGGGAAAGAGTAGTAGAGAACCAATTAAGAGCTCAGATGTAGTGGTTTTCCTTCAAGTCTCTATTCTTTGTCAAGTGCTCATTAAGAGTATAGAGACTTGAGCTCAGAAGTAGGACTTCCTGCGCGTGACCAAAGGCACCCCAAGTCACTTGGGAAGTTCACCAGTGATGTCTAAACTGCGTGAAACAACAAGCTCTTCCAAAAACAAACTCGAACCATAGCTGTCAATAAGAACAACGGAAGTCCCTGTGAATTAAATCTTGTTTTTTAATCTCATAACAATCGAGGAGAACCCTAAATTGGTGGTCCAAGCTACTGGACCACCAGCTGGGTGGGTAATACATGTTTATTATTAATGATTTCAGGTCATAACTAGTGTGATCTGTCAAACTTGCTTGACCAATTGATTGGCACTGATTATGATCTCATAGTTACATTATTTGATGGAAAATGCTAGCTATTTATTTGAAAAAGTTGGTAAATGTGATAATTTAACAAGGAATTGATGTTGTGTTAATAAAAGATGAATTGTGTTTATTTTACAGGAAATTGGATGAAAATTAGAGTGAAATGAGAAGAGTAGCTGAAGAGGAGTTTACTAGAAGGCGCGTCCGGATGGTGGAATGTCTTGCGTCCGGACGTGAGGAACATAATGTATAAGCTGAACAGTTTGAAGACATGGAACAGTCTGCCAAGTGCGTCCAGGCGGAAGAAAGCACACGTTCGGACGCGTGTTGCCAACTTGCCAACTCCAGTAGCAGAATTTTAATTCAATTAGATTTTTTCCCAAATAATCCTATAAATAGGAGATGATGGCTGTGTATAGGGGACCCTTTTGACAATAGTGTTTTATTTTATTTTATTCTTATTCTTCTGGTTTAATTTCATCATGTCTGGCTAAGAGGTTTAGTTAGGATTAGGGGAGAACCTCTTAATAAAGTACGGTAATTTTATTGACTTATGAGCTTAATGGTATGTATATTTTGCTAATTCAACTTTTGATTTGTAGTAAAAAATTTGCTCTGTAAAAATTCTTGAGTCGTTGTGTCTTATACCTTGATTGTTTGAATTTTCCTGCGAGTCAAATAACTGGTTGTTCCACGCTTAAGTTGATTACAATTATTTCACATAATAATATAATTGAAGGATTACTCGGGTAAGTCGTGAATTTGAATGTTAGGAAAGTTTGATTTATTATAGACTCCGGTCATAGTAAATACTTATGATCAGCAATTAGTTTATCGATTTTTCTGGATAAGCTTTTGGTTATAAACAAAGGTATTTTCTCGTTCTTATTGCTAAATTTGGTGACTTGAGTCAATCGACATTTGATTCTTGTCTAGTTTTGAAAACTAAGTCATTAATCATTATTGTATGGATTTGATTCTTGTCTAGTATTTTTCATATTGTTTGATTTGAGAGGGAAAACATCTTCACAAGCTTTTTACATAATTTAGTGTGGTTTCTAGTATTTTCACAATTTCCTGAGGGTTCGACCTCGGTCTTCCGAGTCTATATTACTTCGCACAACCTGCACTTGGGTGTACATATTTGAAGTTGTAGCAAATTTTTGGCGCCGTTGTCAAAGAACTGTTGAAAGACAAGGAGCCGCCATCACATTTATTGAGGTTTTCGGTATTTAAGATTGTCGGAGATCCGGTAACTTCGTTCCATTTTTATTTTTTTGAAATTTATTTTCTTTTTGTCATTTAATTTTTTTTTTCTGTTTTAGTAATTTCTTTTAATTGTTTTATGAGCTTTTGACATCGTGATTTGAGTGGTCGTTTAATAAGAGAAGATTTAGATACTCTGTTTGGAAACTTTTTTGATTCATCTGATTCAAATCATACTTCTCATACAATGGCTACAGATCCAAATAATAGGAGAAATAATTTTCCTAAACATGAGGATCATGAAGATAGAATAAGTAATCATGATGAGAATGATGTCGATAAATTGAATGTTAATCATGGTCGGACTTTGCGTGATTATTTGCAACATGCATGTCACACTGCACCCTTGCATCATCTTTCCATTAAATACCACAAATTTTATTTTTAAACCCGACATGATCGCATTACTTCCAAAATTTCATGGCTTGAAATCAGAAAATCCGTATTTGCATATTAGAGACTTTGAGGAGGTTTGTGCCACATTTAATGATCAGACTGTGTCTGTGAATACAATCAAGTTGAAACTTTTTTCCTTTTTCATTAAAGGAAAAAGCTAAAACTTTGTTGCATTCCCTTCGACCTAGGTTTATAGGCACATGGCCAAAGATGCAAAAATAATTTTTGAAATTTTTTTTTCCCACACATTGCACAAACTCTTTTAAAAGGCAAATTATGAATTATTCTCAGAAAGAGTCTGAAATTTTTTACCAAAGTTGTGATAGATTTAAATACCTTCTTGCATCTTGCCCACATCACGGTTATGAAAGCTGACGTGTGATAAGTTTCTTTTATGAAGGTTTGACCCCACAAATGCGTCAATTTGTAGAAATGATGTGTAACGATGACTTTACGAATAAGGAACTGGATTAGGCCTTTGATTTTTTAGATCGTTTAGTCAAGAATGCACAATCTTTGGATATCACATCCCAAGAACCTCCTAAGAGTAAGAACACACAATCTTCATCGAGTGGGGGTAAGTATCAGTTGAGGGATGAGGATGACCTAGGGGCTAGAATTATTACATTGGCTAGGAGGGTTGAGGCTATGGAGTTTAAAAAGGTTAATGAAATTGACACTGTCTCTATCGAGGAAATTTGTAGCATTTGTGAAATCCTTGGGCACCCCATAAAGGAGTGTCCAACAATTCCTGTTCTAAAAGAAGTTCTCCATGATCAAGCAAATATTGCAAACACTTTTTCGAAGCCTTATAACAACCCATATTCTAATACATACAACCCTGGGTGGAAAAATCATCCAAATTTTAGTTGAAAATGTGATAATCATGCATCACAAATACCTCAGCAAAATTTCTCTAATTTTGTTCGCTACTCCACCTCCAAAGAGGAATTTTGAGGAGGTATTGTCACAATTCATGCAGAGTCAGACCAATTTTAACAATCAAATCACACCGGCTATAAATGATATCAGGAGTACACTCACTAAATTGACCACTGCCCCATGTCATCAAGAAAAAGGTAAGTTTTCAGCCCAACCCCAACCAAATCCGTAGGGTCAATTTAATGTGAATGAGGCTGGTACATCAAATACTATTCATGAACAGGTAAAGTCTGTCACCACACTTCGTAGTGAAAAAATAATTGACAAAACTATTCCTACTAAAGTTCAAGAATCTGATGAAATTTCAAAATCTACAGAGAGTGGTGATAGACTTGAAAATTATGAAATCATTAAGCCTGAGAGGTATCCGAAATCTGCACCATTCTCACAGAGATTACTTACATCTGTCAAGCTAAACATGTACAATGATATGTTAGAAATTTTTAAGCATGTGAAGATCAATATCCCCTTGTTGGATGTCATAAAACAGATACCTTCTTATGCAAATTTTTTGAAAGATTTGTGTACTGTTAAAAGGAAATTAAATGTGCAAAAGAAGTCATTTTTGACATAGTAGGTATCTTCCATCATACAACATAGGACTCCACCAAAATATAAAGACCCTGGTTGTCCTATCATCTCATGTGTTATAGGCAACCATAAAATTGAACAGGCTTTGTTAGATTTGGGAGCTAGTGTGAATTCACCCCCTTACTCAATTTATGAGCAATTAGGGTTGGGGGAGTTGAAACCCACTTTGGTTACATTACAGTTGGCTGACCGATCAGTTAAAATACCGAGGGGTATGGTGGAAGATGTTTTGGTACAGGTTGATAATTTTTACTTTCCTGTAGATTTTATAATTTTGGATACTCAACATGTATTAAGTTATAATGCTCAAATTCCTGTAATATTAGGCAGACCATTCCTTGCTACTTCAAATGCTCTAATTAATTACAAGAATTGTGTGATGAAGTTATCTTTTGGTAATATGACATTAGAACTTAATATTTTAATGTTTGCAACAACCAGGGGATGTTGATGAGGATGTGCATGAGATTAATATGATTGAGTCTATTGTTCCAAGTATAGTATATGATTCTTCTTTGTTTGATCCACTTGAAACATGTTTGCTGGAAGAACCTTCTTTGTTAGAGATGAGTGAAGAAAATTTTGAAATTAGTGAATTGATTGATTTGTTGAATTCTTCACAGTTCTTGAAGTAAAGGATTGGAGACAGAAATTTGAGGTGCTACCACCAAGAACCAATCCACCAGTTCCATCAAGTGATAAAGCTCCCAAGCTTGACTTGAAACAATTGCCGGTAGATTTAAAGTATGCATTTTTAGAAGATGATGAGATATTTCCGGTAATAATTTCTTTTCATTTAAATTCGGCACAGGAAGGTATATTACTACAACTTCTTAGACATCATAAGGATGCTATTGGTTGGACTTTAGCTGACATAAAAGGGATTAGTCCATTAGTTTACACTCATAAGATATACTTAGAGGATAATGCTAAAACATCTAGGGAGATGCAAAGAAGAGTTAACCCACATCTGAAATAAGTTGTAAGAAATGAGGTGCTGAAATTATTAGATGTAGGAATAATTTACCCTATTGCAGATAGTAAGTGGGTAAGTTCTACACAGGTAGTCCCCAAGAAATCAAGCGTCACTGTAGTTGTCAATGATAATAATGAACTTGTACCAACTAGGACAATAACTGGTTAGAGGATGTGCATAGACTACAGGAAATTAAATTTTGTGGCTAGAAAAGATCACTTCCCTTAACCTTTCATGGATCAAATTTTGAAAATGGTGGCATCACATATGTTTTACTGTTTTTTGGATGGTTATTCGGGGTATAACCAAATTGAAATTGCCCGAGAGAGAATGGTTAGGAGAAAATGTTGAAAAGTTTATTTTTGTTATTTAAAATTTTTTTTATGATATTTTTGGTGTCATGAGCTAGAGAAATAGGTCCAAACTATTCAATTTAAATCTAACTTTAATTTTATTGTTGTGCTTAATTTTTATAAAATTAAATTTTTTATTTAGGTTAATGGTTAGAATTACAAAAATTAAGGCCTAACTAAAAAAATAGAGCCTAAAGCCCAGACTTTGATAGCCTTACAGTAGGACCGGCCCTGGTGTGTGTGTGTGTGTGTGCGTGTGTGTGTGTGTGAGAGAGAGAGAGAGAGAGAGAGAGACGTGCACGCATACAGTATTCTTATGCAAAGAAGACCAAAAGAAGACTTCATTTACTTGTCATTTTGGTACCTTTGATTATCGACTGATGCCCTTTGGACTTTGCAATGCACCTGCGACCTTTTAAAGGTGTATGCTAAGTATTTTTAGTGATATGATTAAGCGTTTTCTTGAAGTCTTTATGGATGACTTTACTATTTTTGGTGATTCATATGATGACTGTCTTTTGAATCTTGAGAAAGTGCTAATTCGATGTGAAGAAAAAAAATCTTGTACTTAATTGAAAAAAATACCACTTTATGGTTTGAAAGGCAATTGTCCTTGGTCACATTGTTTCTTTCGAGGGAATTCAGTTTGATAGAGTTAAAATTGAATTAATTACTAATTACCTACTCCAAAAACCCTTAAGGATGTTAGATCTTTCTTGGGTCATGTTGGTTCTTATAGGTTTATAAAAGACTTTAGTTCTATATCTAGACCACTTTGCCACCTCCTAGGGAAAGACACAACTTTTGAGTGGAATGAGTTGTGCCAAGAGGCTTTTGATAAGCTGAAAGGCATGCCCATCACTGCTCCAATTATGCAACCCCCAAATTGGAGTCTTCCCTTTGAAATCATGTGTGATGCCAGTGATTGTCACTTTATGGTTCGAAAGGGAATTGTCATTGGTCACATTGTTTCTTCCGAGGGAATTCAAGTTGATAGAGCTAAAATTGAATTAATTGATAATTTACCTACTCCAAAAACCCTTAAGGATGTTAGATCTTTCTTGGGTCATGATGGTTCTTATAGGTTTATAAAAGACTTTAGTTCTATATCTATACCACTTTACCACCTCCTAGGGAAAGACACACCTTTTGAGTGGAATGAGTCGTGCCAAGAGGCTTTTGATAAACTAAAAGGCATGCTCATCACTGCTCCAATTATGCAACCCCCAAATTGGAGTCTTCCCTTTGAAATCATGTGTGATACCGTTGATTACGCCGTAGGGCAGTTTTAGGGCAACGTAACAAGAAAAAGTCACATGTCATATACTATGCTAGTAGGACCTTAAATAATGCACAAATGAATTATTCTACTATAGAAAAGGAATTACTAGCAGTGGTATTTTCCCTAAACAAGTTTAGATCTTATTTAGTCGGATCTCCTGTTGTTATTTTCACAGACCATGCAACTCTTAATATCTGTTAACTAAGAAAGATGCAAAACCAAGATTGCTTAGGTGGATCCTCCTACTCCAAGAATTTGACTTAACGATCAAATATAAAAAAAGGAGTAGAGAATGTAGTGGCTAACCACTTGTTTAGACTTGTGAGCGACGTACCAATAGAGACAATGTCGATCAAGAATACATTCTCCGATGAACAATTGTTGGTTATTTCCTCATTACCTTGGTTTGCTAACATTGTGAATTTTCTTGTTACAAGTAATATGCCACCATCTTGGACTGCTTTGGATAGAAAGAAATTTTTTCTGAGATGATCCATATCTTTTTAAATACTGTTCAGATCAAATTATCTGGCGATGCGTACCTGATGATGAGGTAAGTAGTATTCTATCTTTTTGTCACTCAGGAGCATGTGGAGGCCACTTTTCAATGTAGAAAACAGCTGCAAAAGTTTTGCAGTGCGGGTTTATTGACCAAAAATTTTTAAAGATGAATATAATTTTTGTAAGGTTTGCGAGCGTTGTCAAAGACTAGGGGGATTAACCCGTAAAAATATGATGCCTCTTAATCCAATTTTGATAATAGAAAATTTTGATTGTTGGGACATTGATTTCATGGGACCTTTTCCCCCCATCTTTTGGATACATGTATAATTTAGTGGCGGTAGATTGTGTTTCTAAATGGGTCGAGGTTGTACCATGTCGAACAAACGATCATAAAGTTGTTTTGAAATTTTTAAAAGAAAATATTTTATCCAAATTTGGTATACTTCGAGCCATTATTAGTGATGGCGGACTGCACTTTTGCAATAAACCTTTTGAATCTTTAATGAAAAAATACGGTGTAACACATAAAGATGCAACCCCCTATCACCCACAGACAAGTGGACAAGCAGAGCTAGCCAATCAGAAATTTTCTTATATTTTAGAAAAAAATGGTTAACCCTGATCGTAAAGATAGGTCATTACGATTAACTGATGCGTTATGGGCATATCGTACTGCTTATAAAATCCCGATTGACATGTTTCCGTATAGATTGGTGTATGAAAAATCTTGTCAATTATTTGTGGAGTTAGAACATAAAGTATATGGGGCCATTAAAATGTTTAATTTTAGTCTTGACAAAGCTAGCGCCCTACGAAAATTATAGCTAAATGAGCTTGAGGAAATTCGAAATGAGGCTTATGAGAATTCTAGGATCAACAAAGAGAGAATGAAGGTGTTTCATGATAAAAATATTTTGCGTAAAACTTTGACACCTTCACAAAAAGTTGTTTTTGTATAATTCTAGATTATATATCTTCAAAGGAAAACTTTGAACCCGATGGAGTGACCCATATATTGTTAAATAAGTTTTTTCTTATGGAATAGTGGAGATAGAAAATCCCAAGAATGGGAATACATTTAAAGTTAATGGACAAAGATTGAAACCATTCTTGGAAGGAGGTATAGTAGAAGTGGAATCCATCGGGTTGGTGGATTCCCACTATGAATAATTCATCTCTAACAGTTCAAACCAATTTTTGTATATTATTGTATATTGTTGTATGTTGTTTTTCTCTTTTTATTTATGAGATATTGCAGATACACGTGCACAGTATAAACGAATCCGGTATGTTCTTCTTTACTCTTAACTGTTCTTATACGGTTTCTCAATACATTTGGGACAATGTAAACTTTTGAGTGGGGGCTGAGCATGTCTGTTTTATTGATCATCCATTGTGCACATGCATCTACAATAATTTAAAAAAAAAAAATTTATTTGAATTTGAATTTTTTAAATTTTTATGATCAAGTTGTGCCATTTTAGGAGCAAAGTGGTGAAAATTAAAAAAAAAAAAATTCTAAGTGTAAAGGAGGGGAACTACTGGAGTTTGCGTCCGGACGCGCATGGCATAGAGTAAACATCACTGGAACATGAGTCCGAACATGAACCAAGGACCTGAGTTCACTGGAACACGCGTCCGAACACGTTCTCTTTGAGGCTAATAAAGGCGGTAGTTGACATGCGTTCGGACGGTTGAACCCATGCTTCCGGACACAAGTGGAAAAATTATAAATAGGAGTAGCCTGAACAGATTTTTTTCATACCCTCCCCAACCACCTTAGAAACTTCTCCTGCCTATTTCAAAAATCCTTCCCCACCTCTCACTCCATGGCACTTCCACGAGCCTAAACTTCCAAAAGGCCTCGTACTGACACTTAGGAGACTCAGGAGGAAGAAATTACTTTCGACCCTCTTCGTTTCGAGACACTTGAGGCCCGGGTAAGATTCTTTAAATACTACGCCACAAATCCGTTTGTATGTGAGAGACCGATAGAGTTTGAAGATTTTGCGAGACTTGGGGTTTGGGACATTATCTATTCCAAGAGGTGGGCCGGTTTCATGGTTGGGAATGGCCGTGTATACCTGTGTTGGCGAGAGAATTTTATTGCAATGTTGAAGACTATGGGAACAGTATCTTCCGTACCTACGTTCGGGGTAAATACATTAGAGTGGACACCACAACCATAGCTCGGTTGACAGGGATGGTCCAGACCCGGGTGGCCAACCCAGACTACCCCCAGAATTATTCAGGCGACATAGTTGGGCGAGAGCTTTTGGGAGATGAGGATTTTGTTTGGACTGCTGAGTTTAGGTTTCTTTAGTAGGGTGACTTGACAAACAAGTATAAGATATTGAACATAATTTCAGTATCAAATATTTCTCCCCTACTGAGGAAAAATCACATCTACCCTGATCGAGCTCGTCTTCTATACGCCATGGGTACTGGGCAGTCTATAGACCTCCATTCGCTTATCTTTGCTGAGATGCGGTGAGCTATCATAGACTCGAAGAAGGGGTCTCTCCCTTTTACAGGCCTGGCCACTGCACTTTGCGAGCGGGCAGGGGTGGCAATCGATGCCACCATGGACAGAGCTAAGAAGGTAGTGGTGCTCAACTCTGACTCTCTTCTGAAGAGTCAGAGTGTGACTAGGCCGGCAGGAGAGAGGGGCAGGCCACTGAGAGCACAGAGAGGCTGCAACAGAGGAGACAGTGCCTGTGGAGCAGTGGGATCAGTTCCTCAACCTGGATGAGGATTTTGATTTACCGGTTGATGAGGACACTGATCCCAAGACGGATAGATAGCTGCTATTTGAGATTTTGAGAGAGCAGAGGGAGATAAGGAGTGAAATGAGGTCACAGATGAGGGGTCGGGGTAGAGTTCTCAGAGTCGGGCAGGCCCCTCATCATAGTATGTTATGGAATCTTCTAGGTCCTGGGAGTTGTTATTTTTTTTATTATTAGTGAAAAGAATGATTGTGTGTAGAAATCAAAGCCTATTATATCTGGTAAATTTTTGTCTAGACTTGATTTCTTTATCATTTGAAATATGCAATGTATGAAATTCTAATATAAAATGAGATGCATATTTTGTTCTGATGCGTTATTAAATATCTGAATAACATTTTTATGCATAAGTTGACATAACAATATGAAAATAATTAGCTTAGCCTTAAATTTGTAACTGTTTAAGCATAACATAGAACTTTATTCTATATTTGTGTATCATATATCATGTTCTTATAAAAACTCACAATTTGGTCACTTTTGACTTTACCAAGTTGAAGATTTGTTAGGTTTTTTTACCTTGAGAACTTGAAACATATAGTGGAGATACATAAAAACCTGGTGAGTTCTGATTCAATCTTCCTTGGAGGGTTATTTACATTTACTCAATAAAGAATATTTTTATTCAGCTAATCTCCTTCAATAGTCTCATTATTTTTGTTTTGGTCAACATTAATATTATGAATGATTACTTGACTTTAAATTATTTGCATGGGAAGTGTGTTATCAATAGCTCTTGAGATATGATTTTAGGATTTTTGACATTATTTGAGCCGAAGCCTTATTCCTTGAATATTTTTATCCCTAGAAGTCGTGATTGAGCATTTGAAGCAAATTTTTATTTATTATACCCAACATATAATAACCAAGCCATTGAAAAAAATAATATCTTTTATCCTTGGTTATCTAGAGATTGAACTTTTTATTGTTTATGTAAATTTGGAAGATGTTGGTTGAGAAAAGATGATAAAAAAGGGTTTTGCATACTTGTGAATATCTGCATTAGATGTTTTGCTGAAAAAAATATATACATTCAGATGTCTTGCTAAAAAAAAAAAAATAAAGACAATTTGTCTAGCTGTGAAATAGCAAATTGAAAAAAAAAAAAAAAAGAGAAAAATAGCAAGCACGTTTTTGAAAAAATATGAGCAAGAGTTGTAAATTGTGCTTCTAAAGGGTGGAGATTGAAAGACTATGGAAAAAAGTTTGGTTGTGTAATGTACATGTTCTCTCGGGATAGTCTTTTGAATTCCTGAATATCCTTTGTTTCAAAACCTTAATTCCAAAGCCCTATTACAACCTTAGATAAAGACCTATTTGATCTCAAGTGTATATTGGTGGATGCATGACTTGTGTGAATAAGGAAAAGAATGATGATTATTTATTTATTATGTGTTGATTTCCTTTCATGAGACTATATCAAATCATTTTCTTTCAAATGACGGTTATTTTAATAGACATGTGAGCATTATTTTGTTTTGATTTAAATATCTTCTTTTCACATGTGATATTTGATGGAATAGTCACTATAATCTGAGAGAATCTTTTATGAGTAAATTATCTAGTGAGATTTGACATTGAGATGAATAATTGATAGTTGTAGAGGTGATTACCAGATAAATTATTAACTTGGTATAGTTAATTCACACTACACACGAGTTTATATGGGAATGTGATAAGTGCATACATTTATATAACGTATAGTTCTATATTTTGCTTTGCATGTGCTTATTAAAAAAGCTTACATCTTAGAATTTTTATATTGTGGTAGCAATTTGTATTATGAAATTATTATTCAGATATTTGATCATAGGATGATGTTCGTGGGTATCATCTCTGAAAACCCTCACAAGACTATACTCGTCCACTAGGGGGAACCTAGGGGTTTAAAGGCTTACTGCATAGGCTAAATGCAATCGTGAATCCTACGAAAGTGGTTTTGTTTTGTTAGTGCTTTTGTTTTTTTGTTTTTATTTATATTTGTTTACCTTACTAGGGACTAGCAAGGTCTGGGTTGGGGGGTGTGATTATGATCTCATAATTACATTATTTGATGGAAAATGCTAGCTATTTATTTGAAAAAGTGGGTAAATGTAATAATTTAACAAGGAATTGATGCTAGATTAATAAAAGATGAATTGTGTTTATTTTGCAGGAAATTTGATGAAAATTGGAGTGAAAGGAGAAGAGTAGCTGAAGAGGAGTTTACTGGAAGGCGCGTCTAGACGGTGGAATGTCTTGCGTCCGGACGTGAGGAACAAAATGTATAAGTTGAAGAGTTTGAAAACATGGACTTAAAAAGTAGACTTAAAAACTTGAGCAATGGTACATGGACTTAAAAAGTAGACTTGAAAACTAGACTTGATAATTACATTAATTGATTTCATTGTGGATCTCAGCATTTATCGAGACCCGCTGTCTATTCAATTGTTGAGATTATCAAGTCTACTTTTTTTAAGTCTAATTTTTAAGTTTAATTTTTAAACCCATCTAGCATTACTCTAAAAACTTAGCTGACCTATCTGACTTTTACGTCAAGTAATCTTCAAACTATCTTTAACAAAACAGTAAAATTCAGAGCAAAGGCACCATTTAGTTGGGAATAAAATGAAGGTAAACTCAACTAGGTCTTTTTTTGGTCAATATTGGGGAGGTGAGTCAACGACCAACCTTCAAGTCACAAGTGGAAAGACTCACCATAGGATTAAAGTCCTACTTAACCAGGGTTCAAAAAGGCAAAACAGCAAAAAAGAAAATTGTTGGTGGTTGCACTGAAAACAAAGCAAAGCAGATCTTCAAGCCCTATCTCTGATCTCTTAATGTATTGTAATAAAAGTGTATTTACTAAAAACAAGAAACAAGTATCCCCACTTGCACACATTCAAACAAATAACATGTAGAAATATACATATTTAATATCCATCTTACTAGCTAGGAATTTACTTTACATGCAATACACAAGTCTAGGGAGAGATTACTGTTATTGATGACGGAATCACAACATGAGTGATAATCCAGTAATGTCGTTTTATTTTTGAGACATGTCATTTTGGCTTTTTATCATGTCCACTTCATGTTCAAATCGCGACGCGTAAAACTGTGAGCTTAAAACTCCAAAATGATGGCCTCCTTTCTTTAAAAAAATTCCATTATGCATAAATCCCCATAAATTAAACAAAATTTAAATACAAGTTTGATCCCCTAAAGTATGCAACAATAATCATTTTGGTTCATAAAACATAAACTTTGATAGCTACATCCTTAATACTTCAATATTTATGTTTGAGAATTAAATTTAAAATTCGATAAAATAAGACAAGAAAGAAGTACCCCCCGCCTGTAAACAACTGTCGTATAAAATATGGCTAACTTGATTTTGACTCTATTACAGATGTGGTTGGATGAATTCACATTAAGGGTGATACTCCGACCGTGTCACATGAGTTTTGTGCTCAGATTTTCTACAATCATGTTTGTGTGTATCTATATCAACCTACGTAATTGGTGAATACTAGTTCTTAATATTATTATTTTTTTCCTCGTCTTTTTCATAAATTAAAAATTCACTTGATCCGCATTCTAACAAAATCATATCCAAAACAATTTAGTTTTATGAAAATTCACATATCCTGGCTGAAATGGAATAAAAAAATTTGGACATTTCTTCATTCACTATTAGTTAAACAAGTTTGTCACATCAAAACCTAGTTATTCATTTTTCACAATAAGCCAAAACCTTTATTAATCGTGTTAGCGAATATGTCATTTCAGGCGCATGTCTTATTAAACTCGAGTCGTGTGACGGACCACTGAAAATTAGCACCCTTCATTCACATTAACCTTGTTAAACCTTTGTACCCACTAGTCATCCGTTTAGCTTAGGAATCTTGTAAACTAATGCATAATGTAACTTTAATTAGGAACTACCAAGAAAACCCCACACCACTGGACTTTTTTAAATTGCAATCAGACTACTTGCAAAGAATGGAGCCCTTGGCCGGATATCGCAAAAAAAGAAACAAAAAAAATTGTATAAAAAAAGTGAAAATTGGATTCGATAGAGACTGGAATCGCGCAAGATTTTGATTAGAGGAAGATTAATGAGAGATTAATAGTGGAATATAAAATCTGATTATAAATAGTGGAAAGCAAATGACACATTGGCAAAAAAGGTTAATGGTGTTGTACTGGATGATTGTTTTTCTCAATGTGGCTTGCAAGTTATATTCAACATGACTGGGCACGTGTCACAGTTTCTTCTCCACTTGCCTATCTTCATATGGGAAAGAGTAATAGAGAACCAATTAAGAGCTCAGATGTAGTGGTTTTCCTTCAAGTCTCTATTCTTTGTCAAGTGCTCATTAAGAGTATAGAGACTTGAGCTCAGAAATAGGACTTCCTGCGCGTGGACGGAGGGTGAAGGCGAGGAAGGGGCGGAGGCGGGGATTACAAATTTACCCGTGGACGGGGATGAGGATGAAAATTATACCCGTTAACGGAAGTGAACCGGAGATGAACGGAATTTTTTTTAAGAGGGTAGGAGAATGGAGACTACACCTCCGCCCCCGTTTCGGTCCACTACCATCCCTAATCCTGACAACCCCATCTTGGACAAGTGGGACCCAAGCAGCATGATTCATGTACTAACATATGGTTCATGGAGGAAAAATGCCACGTGGGTTGGGCCCATTTCGATTGGAAAAACCATTAAACTACAAAAGGCTTGGTGGAAGATCCAATTTGTGAACGATTGATGATTAAAATATTAGAGTAGATGAAAAATATTATTTGTACATAGGGATCTAATTTAATTCAATGCAATTATTAGATTGAAAGTGAATTTTGTCTAATATTAAAACTGATGGCGTCAAACTGTGCGTATGAGCTATGAGATTGGATTGTGTGGTATGTACGATCTGCGTAGGGCTGGGTATGATATCTGAACTACAAGGCTCGTGAATTGGTGGATGAACGCTCTAATCAATCGATGTGTAGTGTGTGAAATGCAGTAAAAGTATAGTGGTTCACCGGCTAATGAGCTCGGCTAATCCACTCTCTAATGGAGGCTCTTGCTCCCTTCTCTTTATTGATGAATTGAACGTGTTACAGTAGAATACTCGGGGTCCTCTTAATGGAGGTTGTCCCTCCCTTATTATAGCCTCATGCTTACCTCTAATTCGGAATTATATCCTACATTGAAGGGATTGCTCCCTATCTTCATCTCTAATTCCGGAGTTACCCAAACTCCTTATGGCTGGTTTCAAACGGAGAGATCATTGCCTTCTTCCACGGGATTTTTCTTAGTTTTAGGAGGGGATCATGGTTGAATACGGGTTTCATGCCTTGGATTGGTTCTACTTCCTTTGTAAGGGTATCCGTTGTCATCTTGCTGGCCCCTTGGCATCTCTCATCTCGAATCTTTAGCAGGGAGTGTCAATGCTGGCTGGGCGAGCTCAGCCCATGGCTAGAGGGGGAGCTCAGCTTATTTTACCTGAGCTCCCGAGCTGAGCTCACTAACTGAGCACGTGTCAGTTTTATTCTTGGCATCATCAGTTGCCCCCCAGCCTTTGTCTTAGGTTAGCTAAGGCAGGGGCTGACCTACACAGACTGAGTTAGGCCCGCATGTGGCTAGCACGTGGCTTGAGGATTTT
This sequence comes from Ilex aquifolium, assembly GCA_951799425.1. Classification (NCBI taxonomy): domain Eukaryota; kingdom Viridiplantae; phylum Streptophyta; class Magnoliopsida; order Aquifoliales; family Aquifoliaceae; genus Ilex; species Ilex aquifolium. Next base: position 32,255,719 of record OX637391.1, read on the forward strand.
TGACGGTTTGCAGCAATCATGTATTTCCTCGATTCCCGCGCATGTCTCAGCCCACGTCCCTCAAGCTTTAAATACTCAAAACGGCTATCTGAACCATTTCTTCACACTATTCATCTTCCTCGCTGCCCTTTGTCCCTGTTCTCTCTGTGATTTCGGACTTTCTTGCTCAAAACTTTCTATTCCCTTGTCTGAAATCGAATTTCCAGCCCTCGTTTCGAAGATTCGCATCGTCTCCTTCCCCCGATTTTGCTCCAAGTTCCTGCTTGCCGCTGTTCCTGAGTTAGGTACGTTCTTCGCCCCTTTCACCTCCTCCTCTGCTCTGGATCCCTCGGATTCGAGGTGGTTGCTACATTTTTGGGCCTTTCGGTTCTTTTACTTTTGGAATCGTGACCATTGCCTAGCCCCACTTCCTCATTTCGTAGATTGGAGCTCTATAGTCCACATTCTTGCCGTCGGGAGTTACTGTGCTGACCCAAGGGTCATTAGGGAGAGTTTGATCAGTGTTCCCCCTCTTTATCGCTCCTTTAATCTTCCTTTTTCCCTTCCCACTATGTCGGCTTCTTCTGGAGCCACTCGCTCCTCTGTTTCGCTACTAGGGGGTCGATCTGAAGACACCGATTTGGGGGATATTGGCGATGAAATTGACAACTTTTTATGTGTGGGAGAGGCCGAGGTCGACACCGAGGAACCCCCCTCCTCCTCTTCTCCTATGCCCCCCAGACCTGATAAAGGCAAAGTTAAGGTGAGTGGAGTCGGGGTTGAAGAAAAAGTTTCGTACTTGGGGTCTGCCTTCAGGCATTCCGAGTCTGTGGGCTACAGTAAAGAAGCCCCTGAGCTAATGAAAATCTATAAGGTTCGGTATGGTTTTCCTCCTGGGGTCGAGCCCTGGTGCCCAGATAAATCCGTCTACTATGTAGAACAAGTACGCAATAAGGTCTGCTTCTTTCTTGCCGCCTTTGATAACGGTCTTCGCTTTCCTTTACACCCCTTCATCAAGGCTGTTCTGCAACATTTTCATGTGTGTCCTTCCCAGATTTCCCCTAACTTCTATGGTGTCATGGTTGGTTTTCTAGTCATCTTCATGAAGCATAAACTTGGGGTTCCTAGCGTTCCTCTATTTCTAGAGTTCTTTAACGTTAAGCCGACCTCTGAAGGCTTCTTGTATGCCTCTAAGCGTGCCAACGTTAGGCAGCTTATTTCTAACATTCCATCCTCTCATAAGCACTGGAAGGAGCATTTCTTTTTTGTCGGGGGCACCAACTGGGAGTATAATCCTGCTGATAAGACAGACACTCTCGGTATCCCCACGGCTTGGGCTGAACCAGACAACTTGCGTGAGTCTTTTCTTGAGTCGACTGAGCTCTGGTCTGGAATTCATAGGCCTCTTGTCTTTTTCTTACTTGCACACTTTCTTCTTTTCAGGTGAACGTTTTGAGCTCAGCCCTGAAGATAAGAAGGTGCTAGCGAAGTTGGCGAAGATCAAGCCGGAGAAGTACGCCGACCTGATTGAGTCAAGATATTTGGTGCAGCTAGGTCTGAGCCTTCCTGTGGTGACTTTAGCGATTCCATTATCTATTTTAGGGGCTGACGAAGGTAATTTCATCGTCACTTGCTTTCCTCTCTTCATCATCTTTCCTTCTCTTCTTCTTTTTTTTTTTTTTTTTTTTTTACATTTCCCTACTTTTTCCAGACCTCCCAGGTCCTTCTACCATGAAGGCTACTCCAGAAGAGCTTCAGGCCAAAATTGCAGAGCTGATGGAGGGTGGCAGGCCTGGTAAGCGCAAGGCTCGGGTAGGCTCTGGGAGTGGTCCAAACACTCGAGCTAAAATCCCCAGATTGGAAGTGCCTCCTCCCCCCTCTGCTACTACAGAATTGGTTCCTACCAAGGCACCGCCCTCCTCATCCGGCACCCCTCAACATGCAGTCATCTCTCCTCCTCCAGTGGCCCCTCCTGGGTCGGGGCCTGCTCAAAAGGGAGATCAGGCTTCCCCTTCCTCCTCTGAGGTTAAGGAAGCTTTGGGAGTGATCCCTGACCTCCAACCCGGAAAGTTCTCATACACTGCTTCTGGGAAGACTGAGAAAAAATCTGAAGGAGATGAGGATTCCTTTTTTGACAACATGGATCTTGCTGCAGGGGCTCTCTCTTCTATTTTCTCTGAGTCTGATGTTCTGAAGGCTGCTTCTATGCCTCTTGAGGAGTCTATTTCTTCAGCTCTCCAGGGGGCAGCTGCTATAAGCGCTACCACTTCTCCTCCTTCACCTATTTTTGTTTTGTGGACTTATGCGTTCTTTCGCTTTTTCAGGCTGTCATTCATGTGAATGGTCTACTGCATCGGGTTCGGTCCCAAGAGAGCTCTTTTCAGGTCTTGAAGAAGTATAAGACCAAGGTTTCTGAATTGTCTCTTGAGAACGAAGATCTCAGAGCTCGGGTGGAGAGCCTCAAAGAGCAGATGGAGACCCTCAATGAGCAGACGGTGAAGCAAGCCTCCGACCTCAAACACACACTGACAGTCAAGGTCAGAGCTGAGGAGGGGGAGAAGAAAGCTCGAGATGAGCTGAAGTTGGTTAAGGAAGACCTGCAGCTTAAGGTCGAGGCGTGGTCTAAGGCTAACCAGGAGGCCTTTGATGCCAAGAAAGAGCTCATCCAGGCCAATCAAGATTATCTTGCTCTCAGTGAAGCTAACGGCAAACTCTGTGAGGAGCTCGAGGAGCAGAAAGGTTTGGTTCAACAGAAGGGCAAAGAGGTCGCTGAGCTGAGAGATGAGGCCACCACCTTGTGGGCTACTGGATGGCTTGCCTTTAGGCGCAAGACTATCAAAGCTTTTCCAGATCTTGACTTCAATTTCTCTATTCCCACCGAAGAAGAAACGGAAGAGTCTAGCTCTGACAATGAGGAGGGTGCCTTGGTTCCTTCAGCTGCAGCCTTGAGTCAAGACATACCTGCCCCTGGGACCTCTGGAGCTCTTATCGTACCTTCTGAGCCTCCGACGGTGATTCCTGAGCTCCTAGCTGCAGATCCTGCTTCCCTTGCTTCTGTTGCTGAGGGCTCATCTGCCGAGCTGCGAGATCCTTCATTTACTCCTCAACCAGAAACTTAGCTCTTTTTACTTGTAATTTAAAAAAAAAAAATTTGTAAGGAATTCTTTGAGATGTAACTTTGACTTTGGCTAGGACCTTGTGCTCCATTGCCGTTTTACCATATTCATATATACCTCGGACTTTCGTTCGCACACTTACTTGTTTTGCTTTGTTTTGACTTTATGTTTTATACACATATTCTCCTTCCCCCTTTGCTTTGAGGGGTGCTGTGTACTTCTTGAAGCAAAATTACTAGATTTGAAGAGTACAGGAGACTTGGTGCTATGCTCAACAGCTTCTCCTGAGCTTTTGAGCTCGGTAGTTTGTCTCTTAGGGATCCAGTCCCTATTCTTCTTTATTCTGTGCCGCTCAGCTTGGTATTCTGAACTGGTGTGCTCCTTTTGAGCTACATAGCTGGAGTTTGTGAGCCTACGAGCTCTCGCTGAGCTATTTAGCTCGTCTTTTGAGCTTAAAAGATCTGACTGAGGTTTTTGGCTCTTTTTTGTGAACTTTAAAGGTTCTTTTATGGCTCTCTTGTCTGAAATAGATAATAAATTTCAATGCTCCATATTTCTGAGAATAAGAGATTTTCTCCTACGTTTCACATTTCTCTTCCCCCCACCTTGCTTTGAGGAGTGCTTTAGGCCTTCTTTAAGCAAGGCTATGAAGTTTTATACGCTGTTAAGTTTCTTTGAGGTATCGAGGAATCCAGCAGGAACTCTTCCTCTCCAACGTGTGTAGGGCCCTTAGAATTGCAGGCCCTCGAGACTTGTTACACAAGTGCTCTTGTTTTTAACTGGGCTGAGCTCAAATATGGAGGACATGTTGCTTGGTTGGGTCAGAATTCTTGTAGGTTGTTTTGAGTGCAAATAGGGAGTGATCTTGTACCAATTTCTTTTCCCGCGTTTTTCTCCCAACCGTTTTCCATAACCACAACCACTTTCCATAACCGCATCCACTTTCCATAACCGCAACAACCTTTATTAATTAGGAAACTAAACAGGCAACTGCTTCCCCCTTTCTTGACTCTTGATTTCCTGAAAAGCTCCCAACTTTTCCTAAGCTTCTTACCATCTGTTAGATTCCCCTTTCCTTTTCTTGTATGAAATATTCTCGTCTTTCTTCTTGATTTCTTGCGTCTTTCCCTTACCAGCACTTCCGATGGCTGTTTCTGCTTCTTCTCTGTTCCAGGAACGCACCTCCTTTGGAATCGAATGGAAGTCGCACTGTCGTTATCTGCCTCCTTCAATACTTGGATCTACTGATTTGGTGGATATCAAGAAACGGTTTTTTCCTGATCTTGACTTGCCTTTGCGAGTCCCTACCCCTGACGAGCCCTGCAACTACCTTCCTCGAGGGGAAGTCTGCTTCTTTGAAGGTGCTCTGGACATGGGACTTCGCCTTCCCATTCATCCGGCCGTTGGGCGAGTTCTTGCCTACTATGGCCTGTGTCTTTCTCGCCTTTCTCCACGAGGATGGGCTGTTATGGTAAGCTTTTTCTTGTTCTGCCGCCTGCACGCCCTTGGCAGGTTCCCCTTTGTCTCTGAGTTTCTATACTTCTTCGAGATTGAAGAAGATGATGCCCCCTGCTTCAGTTTCTTCCGTTGGAGGAATTTCAGTTTACGTCATTTGGTTCTAGATCTTCCCTCCAATCCTGAAGGGTGGTCTAAGCATTTTTTCTTCGCCTCTGGAGAGTCCTGGAGGTCTCCTGAGGATTGCTGCCGTAAAGCTAGGATCCCTCGGTCCTGGAAGAGCTTATCTCGCATTGGTAAGCTCAAGCCGAGCTCTTTTGAACACTTCCTTTGGAAGGTATGCTCTTACCATGTTTTGCGTTTCGCAGGTCCACCTGATCTGGACGTGCCAGGGATGGTGAATATCAACGAGCTGCTGCTTGCTGAGTCTAAGACTTACTCCGAGCTGATGACGAGCGCAAACCTCTATCTGCTTGGGGCTGAGGCTACTGAATTTGAGTTTTCTTCCGTCCCCTATTCTTCCTGGACCTCTTTCTCTGATTCTGATGAGGAAGGGGATTCTGACGAGGACGGGGATGCTGGAGCTAGCTCAAAGAGGCGTAGGAGGGATGGCTCCTTTTCCCCTGACTCTTTATCCACTATCTTCCTCACCCCAGTAGGTCAAAAGCTTCTTGACTCACTCCATAAGGCCAAGCAAGAGAGGGATGAGCTGAAGGAGGAGAATGCTCGCCTGAAGGAGGAAGTGGCCGAGCTGAAGTCTCGGTTTAAGAAGAACTAAGATTTTTTTTTCCTCGTATCTTTCTTTCTTTTCTTGAATGATGCCAAACTATAATCTTTTCAGCCTTGAATTTGACTGTTGGTGTCTTCAAGAAGAGACCAGTCTTGAATTTTATGAGCCTTGAAGCTTGTATGAGCTGAAGAGCTCATCTTTTATTTATAAGCTTTGAAGCTTATCATGTATTTATGAGCTGAATAGCTCATCTTTCATTCATAAGCTTTGAAGCTTATCGTGTATTTATGAGCTGAAGAGCTCATCTTTCATTCATAAGCTTTGAAGCTTATCGTGTATTTATGAGCTGAAGAGCTCATCTTTTATTCATAAGCTTTGAAGCTTATCGTGTATTTATGAGCTAAAGAGCTCATATTTCATTCATAAGCTTTGAAGCTTATCGTGTATTTATGAGCTGAAGAGCTCATCTTTACTTTGGGAGCCATTGAAGGATGAATAAAAGACTTGCTCATTCTTATTTAAAAGTAGCTCTATTACAGATAACACTTACTGAAAAAACTTCTTAAGGTGCTCAGCATTCCACGAGTGAGGTAGGACTTTTCCCTCCTCTGTCTGCAGTTCGTAATTCCCGGGTCGGATTACCCTTGACACGATATAGGGCCCTTCCCAGTTGGGCCCCAATTTTCCATGCGTGGGATCCTTTCTTGCAAGCAGAAACCTCCTAAGTACCAAGTCTCTAGCCTTGAAGCTTCGGTGTCTTACCTTCCTGTCGTAATACCTTGCAGTTTTCCTTTGGTAAATGCGGACGCGATGCAGAGCTCTGTCCCTTTTTTCATCCAAGAGATCGAGGTTTAACAGAAGGGATTCATCATTGTGCTCGGCATCTGCAAATTCCACCCTTGGTGATTGGAGCCCTATCTCCACAGAGGCTACTGCCTCGGTTCCAAAGGTCAGAGCAAAGGGGGTTTCCTGAGTTGCAGATCTGACGGTGGTCCTGTAGGCCCACAATACCTCAGGGACGTATTCCACCCACTTGCCCTTTAGGTTTTCTAGTTTGGTCTTCAAAGCTGACTTTATTGTTCTGATTGTGACCTCTGTCTGCCCATTGGACTGAGGATGAGCAGGAGCTGAGAAGTAGTTCTTGATCCCGAGCTCTGCACAAAAGCTTTTAAATTTTGAGTTATCAAACTGCTTTCCGTTGTCAGATACGAACGCTCTGGGAACTCCAAACCTGCAAACTATTGACTTCCAAACGAAGTTCTGAACTTTTTGCTCTGTGATGGTTGCTAAAGGTTCGACCTCTGCCCATTTGGTGAAGTAGTCTACTCCTATGATGGCAAACTTGCACTGCCCCACACCGGTGGGAAGGGGTCCCAGAATGTCCAAACCCCACTGCTGGAAAGGCTATGGGCTTACCACCGAGCTTAGGGGCTCGGGAGGACAGTGGGACACATTGGCATGCTCCTGACAAGTCTTGCATTTTCTTACTAAGTCGGTGGTATTTTTGAGCATGGTGGGCCAATAATACCCTTGCCTCAGCACTTTTCCTGCCAAGGCCCGAGCTCCTATGTGATTGCCACATATCCCTTCATGTACCTCTCTGAGTATGTAGTTGGCATCCTCATCTCCTACGCACTTAAGGAGAGGCGTTGAGAATCCACGTTTGTACAGACTTCCTTGTAGCAGTGAAAATCTGGCAGACCTGGTCTTCAGCTTGGATGCCTCCTTAGCATCACTTGGCAAAGCCCCATTCTGCAGGTACCCTATGATGGGGTCCATCCAGCTCGGCTGAGCCTCGACTGATAGCATGTCCTCTTCTTCGACACTCACTGAAGGCTCCGGGAGGTGTTCCACTGGTATTAGTCTATCCAAGTCTTCTTGCGAGGCAGTGGCTAATCTTGCCAACGCATCTGCTCGTGAATTTTCTGCTCTGGGCACATGTCTAACCTTAACTTGCACAAATTTTTTTATTATTTCTCGTACCTTTTTGAGGTAAAGGACCATCTTTTCGCCTCTTGCTTCGTAGGCCTCTTCTATCTGTTTCACCACCAGTTAAGAATCGCTGCAGATCTCCAGCTGCTCTGCTTCCATAGAATAAGCAAGATTAAGCCCAGCAATGACGGCTTCATATTCTGCCTCATTATTTGAAGCTTTGAACCCAAATCTGAGGGCGTATTCGACGTCTATTCCTTCTGGGGAGGTCAGGATCATTCCTGCACCGCTTCCCTGCGCATTAGCATCCCCATCCACTGAGAGTCTCCATATGGGGAGGTCCGGTATTAAATCTGTGGTCTCCACAGGCGCTGCCGCTGTGAACTCTGCAATAAAATCCGCCAAAATTTGCCCTTTGATGGCAGTTCTTGGTTTGTACCTTATGTCAAACTCACTGAGCTCTATGGCCCATTTAACCAACCTCCCCGAGGACTCTGGCTTATGTAGTACTTGCCTCATTGGCTGGTCTGTTGGAACCTCGATAGTATGAGCCTGGAAATAGGGCCTGAGTCTTCTGGCTGTTGTCACCAACGCTAAGACGAGCTTCTCCATCTTTGGGTATCTCTCCTCTGCCCCCCTCAGAGCTCTGCTACAATAGTAGACTGGTTGCTGAGCTCTGTCTCGCTCCCTGACCAATGCTGCGCTTGTCGAAAACTCTGAAACCACCAGGTATAGAGTAAGGACCTCCCCTTCTAAAGGGCTCACCAGTACGGGAGGAGAGCTCATATAATCTTTCAGGGCTTTAAATGCTTCTTCACACTTGGCATCCCACTGGAACGCCTTTTTTAATATCTGAAAGAACGGCTGGCATTTATCACTTGATCTAGACACGAAACGGCTCAAGGCAGCTATCCTGCCTGTCAAGCGTTGCACCTCCCTTGTATTGGATGGTGACTGCATCTCCATCATTGCCCTAACCTTCTCTGGGTTAGCTTCAATTCCTCTGCTGCTAACTATAAAACCCAGGAATTTTCCTGCCGAGACCCCAAACGCGCATTTCGTAGGGTTGAGCTTCATTCTGTACTCCTTTAGGATTCGGAACGAATCTGCTAAGTGCTCGATGTGGAGCTCTGCTTTTAGTGACTTTACTAGCATATCATCTATGTAAACTTCCATGGATGCTCCTATCTGTTTTTGGAACATCCTATTTACCAGCCGTTGGTAAGTGGCTCCAGCATTCTTCAACCCGAAGGGCATGACCTGGTAACAGTATGTTCCTTGTTCTGTTACGAATGAGGTCTTCTCCTGATCGCCTGGATCCATCCTGATCTGGTTGTATCCTGAGAAGGCATCCATGAAGCTAAGGAGCTCATGCCCGGCTGTGGCGTCCACTATTAAGTCAATCCGAGGTAAAGGAAAGCTATCCTTGGGGCATGCTCGGTTGAGATCAGTAAAGTCAATGCACAATCGCCATTTGCCATTAGTTTTCTTGACGAGAACCACATTCGCCAACCAAGTAGGGTAGTCAACTTCCCTGATGGCCTTGGCATGGAGGAGCTTGCTGACCTCCTCATTAATCGCCTTTTGCCTTTTTGGGGCAAAACTTCTCCTCTTTTGTTTGACGGGTTTGCAAGCTGGATTTACACTCAGCTTATGGGTGATAACCGAAGGGTCAATTCCCTCCATGTCTTCCTGCTTCCACGCAAACACTCCCATTTTCTCCTTTAGGAACTGGATAAGGAGACCTTTGAGCTCTGCGTTTAGTCTGGAACCCACATAAACGAGGTGCTCTGGCTTCTCATCAAGCTGAACTGGTTCCAGCTCTTCCGATGGCATTGGTCTTGTCTCCATTTCGTCTCTCATGTCGAGCTCATCCAGTTGGATGTTCTCAACCTCCTTCCTTTTCACAGAAGCCATGTAGCATTCCCTTGCCACCCGCTGGTCTCCTCGGACTACTCCGATTCCATTGTCCGTAGGAAATTTCACGACTAAATGGTAGGCAGATGGGATTGCCTTCATAGAATTAAGGGATGGCCTCCCAAGCAAGATGTTGTATGCAGAGGGTGCATCGACCACTAGGAACTTTACGGTGGTAGTGGCTTGGCAAGGTGGGTCCCCTAGGGTGAGCACGAGCTGGATTGAGCCTAGGGGAAACACCCTTTCCCCGGAGAATCCCAGCAAGTGAGTGTTTACTGGCTCGAGTCTCTCCCTTCCTATATCCATCTTATCAAACGCAGGTGCGAAAATGATATCTGCCGAGCTCCCATTATCGATTAGAACACGATGAATAGTTCTATTAGCCACCACTGGTCGCACCACCAATGGGTCATCATGCGGGTACTGGCATCCCTCCAAATCAGCGTCCGAAAAAGTGATAGATGTATCTATGCGTGGTGCTTTGGATACAGCGTACACTTCGAGAGCTTCTTCGGCTCTGATCCGGCGGAGGTGCGCTTTCCTGGCCGAGCTAGATTCTCCGCCTCCTGCGAACCCTCCTGATATTACTCTGATCTCCCCTAGACGCTGCTGGTGCGGTGCCGGTGCCTGCTGTCTGGGTGGTGGAGGGGGAAGAGCTCGGTTCTGGTTGTCATTGGCTACAAAATGACGTAACTGACCTCGTTGGATCAAAAACTCGATCTCCTTCTTTAGTTGAATGCAGTCATCAGTGTGGTGACCATGGTCTCTATGGTAATCGCAGTACTTGTTGGGGTCTCTTTTGGCTGGATCTGCCTTCATTCGAGGTGGCCATCTTAAGAACTTCTCGTTTTGGACCTCGTACAGAACTTGCGACACAGCGGCGGTGAGTGGGGTGAATCGCTGGGGTCCATATCTGGGCTGCAGTTCAGGCTGCATGGGGCCCAGGCGGTCTCTGACATTTCCTCTTCTCTTTGGCGAGCGGTCCCTATCTTTTCTGAGGGACCTCTCTCGCCCTTTTTCCTTCCTGGGACTCCTGTCTCTTCTCTTCTCTTCTTTTTCCTTCTCCTTTCGTGAGGATGTTCCTCCTACTTTAGAAAGGAGTGCCTTTTCGCCATTTATATACTTTTCTGCCTTGGCTAACACCTCAGCCATGCTTGCCTGAGGGTTCTTTGATATATAAAACATCAAGTCCTTTGACTGCACTCCCAGTCCTGCAATGAAAGCAGTTATGGCGAATTTTTCGTCTGGGACGTCTACCTTCAATGTCTCTGAGTTAAACCTTTGGACATAAGACCTCAGGTTCTCTTGGGGACCCTGCTTCACGTTCAGCAGATGGTAGCTTGGTTTTCTGTATATCCGGGCTCCTATAAAGTGAGATACGAAAGCAATGGAGAGCTCTTTAAAGGATGAGATCGAGGCTGGTGGGAGCCTGTGAAACCAGGCTAAGGCTGAGCCTTTCAATGTGATGGCAAAAGCTCTGCAGCGTACGGGATCCTGGTATCCATGTAGCTCCATCTGGTTCTTGTAAGTGTTGAGATGATCTACGGGATCTTTAGACCCATCAAAGACCTCTATTTGAGGCATCCTGAACTTTGGTGGGAGAGGGAAGTGTAGCACCCCCATGGTGAATGGGGACTCGGTTTGCTGAACCAAGACATCCATTGTAACCGGAGCTTTACTCCTTACAGCCTCCTTCATGTGGTTGAGCTCTTGTTGGATGTCTTTGAAGCGTTGCTCCCAGCGCTGCTCTTTCCTGTTCGGCGGATAAGGGAAAGAATCATCCCTATCGCCCCCGTCGTTCTGACTTTGCATCTCGTCATTATGGCCATTCCTAGGGGGCACATAAGGAGCATGCCCCCTGGTCTGGCTGCTTTCTCCTCCTTCGTCGACCTCTCTGAGGGGGTCCCAGTGTCGCCGTTCCCTGTAAGGGGGGTTATTCTGGCCTTCTTGGGCCGGTCGTGCCTCCTGTGGGCGTTGTACGAGCTTTGATAGCTCTGCATTTTCCTTTAGTAATCGTTGGTTGACGAGGCGAAGGGCCTCCAACTCGTTATTAATGGGGGAATTCGTCTCCTGGATGTTCCCTGGTTGTCTGCCGTTGGTGGCTTCCTACTGATCTTGCATTCGTGGTAGGTTTGTTTGACTTCTGCTCATATTTCGAGTTGTTACCATCAGTCACTGAGGAATCAGTTTATTTGTAACAGGAACAGTCGTTCCCACAGACGGCGCCAAACTGATGGCGTCAAACTGTGCGTATGAGCTATGGGATTGGATTGTGTGGTATGTACGATCTGCGTAGGGCTGGGTATGATATCTGAACTACAAGGCTCGTGAATTGGTGGATGAACGCTCTAATCAATCGATGTGTAGTGTGTGAAATGCAGTAAAAGTATAGTGGTTCACCGGCTAATGAGCTCGGCTAATCCACTCTCTAATGGAGGCTCTTGCTCCCTTCTCTTTATTGATGAATTGAACGTGTTACAGTAGAATACTCGGGGTCCTCTTAATGGAGGTTGTCCCTCCCTTATTATAGCCTCATGCTTACCTCTAATTCGGAATTATATCCTACATTGAAGGGATTGCTCCCTATCTTCATCTCTAATTCCGGAGTTACCCAAATTCCTTATGGCTGGTTTCAAACGGAGAGATCCTTGCCTTCTTCCACGGGATTTTTCTTAGTTTTAGGAGGGGATCATGGTTGAATACGGGTTTCATGCCTTGGATTGGTTCTACTTCCTTTGTAAGGGTATCCGTTGTCATCTTACTGGCCCCTTGGCATCTCTCATCTCGAATCTTTAGCAGGGAGTGTCAATGCTGGCTGGGCGAGCTCAGCCCATGGCTAGGGGGGGAGCTCAGCTTATTTTACCTGAGCTCCCGAGCTGAGCTCACTAACTGAGCACGTGTCAGTTTTATTCTTGGCATCATCAAAAACTAACAACTAATTTAATAATTGCATTAAATTAAGTCCAAATTAAATTTCTAATTTAAGTCCTATAACATTGCTCCTTCAGGATTGGCTTAAAGCCCTCAGAATATTCTCAAAAAATTATATCCATCCCTTTCGCTTTTCCCTCTATATATTCCCTGTATCAACCACCTACAAGAACCTCAATCAAAAACACTTTATTCTCTCCATCTCTCTCCAACATGCAAGCTGCTTCTGCTTCTGCCTCTTCAACTCACCTCTTCCAGCAATCTCATGCACACTTCTACTCAAGAAGATTGCTACTAAAAAGTCGTCTTAACCAATTTCAAGCAACATGAACTCCTCCATCAAGTGGAAATAGCAACAGTACCATATCAGATCCTTACCCTAACAGTTTTGAGGCCAATGTTGTAATGGGACTCTCTGTGCTTTTATGTGCCTTGATTTGCTCACTGGTGTTGAATTATATCATCAGGTGTGCATTGAAGTGCTCGGGTTTAATATCGGGCCAGACCAATGACAGGCCCACGGGCCGATTAGCAAACACGGGCATGAAGAAGAAGGTCCTGAAAACTTTTCCTGTGGTAAGCTATTCAGCTGATCAGGTGAAGCAACCGGGCTTCGACACTGTGTGTGTGATATGTTTATCGGAATTTTCTTCCGGTGAGCGCGTTCGAGTTCTGCCCAAGTGCAACCATGGCTTTTGATGGTACCCAAAAAATCAGTTCTAAGTGTGAGATCAGCCCATGAGGTCAGATCGGGAGGTCAGTTCGGAGCTCCAGACTGCAGAAGACCAGAGCTCTGGCTCTCCCACCCGAAATAATAGCCGAATCAGTAGGGGATGTGACTAAATGACAGCTGGTACCTCCAAAACAGAGACCAAGCAACCTCCCAGGCGTAAAACTCTTGATTTGCTAGGATCCCCTCCCTGAATTAAGGAAAATCTCATGAATAAAGGGCAAGGATCTCAGTAGAAATCCTGGAGGGTTAGGAATAATATTATAAGTACTGAACAATTACCCCAACGGAGGGGGGAGGTATGTAGAGAAGAATTCTGTAAACTTCTTTGAGAATCAATAAAGAGAAGGGAGCAAGTGCCTCCATTAGAGAGTGGACTAGCCGAGCTCATCTGCTGGTGAACCACTATATTTCTATTATGTTGCACACACTACACCTCGGTTAAGCAGAGCACTCATCCACCAATTCACGAGCCTTGTAGCTCAGATCCATCCCATACTATTGAACCCTATCTCATAGCTCATTCACGTGGAATTACACCATCAGTTTGGCGCCGTCTGTGGGAACGACAGTTCTTGTTACAAATATACTGATTTTTCAGTGATTGATAGTCTCTACACGAAACATGAGCAAAAGTCAGATGAATCCCCCAAGAGTGCAGAATCTACAAGAGGTCACTAGTGGGAGGCAATCGGAAAACCTTCATGATTTCGTGCCCACCGCCGAAGACGACCCACCTACGGTGGATCCCCCCGCCAACAATGAACTAGACGCCCTTCGTCTGGTCAATCAACGTTTACTTCAACAAAATGAGGAGTTCATGAAGCTCTTACGAGGCCCTCAGCAGACGGAACCAGCCCAGCAAGGCCAGAATGATCTTCCTCGTAGGGAACGACAATACCTTGATCCCCTCAGGGAAGCGAACAAAGGAGGGGAGAGCAGTCAGGCACCCCATCAGCCACCTAGGAGGGGGGTTAATGAAGAAGCACAGAGCCAAAACAGAGGACTAGAAAAAAATGATTTCCTTCCTTTCCAGCAGGAGAGAATGGAGCAATATTGGGAGCACCGCTTCAAGGACATCCAGCAAGAGCTCAGCCACATGAGGGAGGTAGTGAGGGTCAAGACTCCAGTAACGATGGATGCCTTGGTGCAACAAACTGAATCCCCATTCACTCCCGGGGTGCTGCATTTCCCTCTTCCTCCGAAGTTCAGAACGCCTCAGATAGAGGTTTTCGATGGGACAAAAGACCCCGTGGATCACCTCAACACCTACAAAAACCAAATGGAGCTACATGGGTATCAGGATCCTGTGCGGTGTAGGGCCTTTGCCATCACCCTGAAGGGGTCAGCCTTAGCATGGTTGAATAGGCTCCCCCCAGCTTCGATCTCTTCTTTCAAAGAACTCTCCATTTCCTTTGTGTCTCACTTTATCGGAGCTCGAATCTACAGGAAGCCGAGCTATCATTTATTAAATATAAAGCAGAGGCCTGATGAGAACCTGCGATCTTATGTGCAGAGATTCAATTCAGAATCTCTGAAGGTAGATGTCCCGGACGAAAAATTTGCCATTACTGCTTTCATTGCAGGGTTAGGAGTGCAGTCAAAGGACTTGATGTTCTCTATATCAAAGAACCCCCAAGCAAGCATGGTTGAGGTGTTAGCCAAGGCAGAAAAGTACATAAATGGTGAAGAAGCACTCCTTTCCAAGGTGGGGAGTGCATCATCACGCAAGGAGAAGGGGAAAGAAGAAAAGAAGAGGGACCGAAGTCCCAGGAAAGAAAAAGAACGAGAAATGACTCCAATGAGGGATAGAGATCGCTCCCCAAAGAGAAGGGGAAATGTTAGAGATCGCTTAGGCCCTCTGCAGCCTGAGCTACAGCCTAGATACGGACCTCGGCAATTCACCCCGCTCACCGCTGCTGTGTCCCAAGTTCTGTATGAGGTCCAGAACGAGAAGTTCCTGAGATGGCCACCTCGGATGAAGGCAGATCCAGCAAAGAGAGACCCCACAAAGTATTGTGACTACCACAGAGATCATGGTCACCATACCGACGACTGCATTCAGCTAAAAAAGGAGATCGAGTTCTTAATCCAGTGAGGGCAGTTACGTCGCTTTGTGGCCCATGCCAATCAGAATCGAGCTCCTCCACCGCCGCCTCAATAGCAAGCACCATCGCCACATCAGCAGCCTCTGGGTGAGATCAGAGTAATATCTGGAGGGTTTGCGGGAGGCGGAGAATCCAGTTCAGCTAGGAAAGCTCATCTCCGACGAATCAGAGCCGAAGGAGCTCTCGAAGTGCGTACTGTGTCCAAAGCACCACGCTTAGACACAGTTATCATTTTTTCAGATTCTGACTTGGAAGGATGGCAGTACCCCCATGATGATCCCTTGGTGGTAAGAGCTGTGGTAGCCAACAGAACTGTTCATCGAGTTCTGATCGATAACGGCAGCTCGACAGACATCATTTTTGCGACTGCATTCGATAAAATGGACATTGGAAGGGAAAAAATCGAACCAGTAAGTGCCCACTTGCTGGGATTCTCAGGAGAGAGGGTGTTTCCCTTATGGTCAATCCAACTTGTGCTCACCCTAGGTGACCCGCCTTGCCAAGCCACCACAACCGTAAAATTCCTAGTGGTTGATGCACCTTCTGCGTACAACATTCTGCTTGGAAGACCTTCCCTTAATGCTATGAGGGCTATTCCATCTGCTTACCACTTGGTCGTCAAATTCCCAACAGAAAACGGAATTGGAGTGGTCCGGGGAGACCAGCGTGTAGCAAGGGAGTGTTACATGGCGTTTGTAAAGATGAAGGAAGTTGAGAACATCCAGTTGGATGAACTTGACATGAGGGATAAGCTGGAAACCAGACCAATCCCATCGGAAGAGTTAGAGCCTATACAGCTAGACGAAGAGCCTGGACACCTTGTTTATGTAGGATCCAAGCTGAACAAAGAAATTAAGGAACTTCTCATCCAATTTCTGAGGCAAAACATGGAGGTGTTTGCCTGGAAACAAGAAGACATGGAGGGCATTGAACCCTCAGTTATCACCCATAAGCTCAGCGTAAATCCTAGCTGCAAACCCATCAAACAAAAGAGGAGGAGTTTTGCTCCAGAGCGTCAAAAAGTCATTAATGAAGAGTTCAACAAACTTCTCCATGCCAGAGCCATCAGGGAGGTGGATTACCCAGTGTGGCTAGCTAATGTCGTCCTCGTTAAGAAGACCAATGGCAAGTGGCGCCTCTGCATTGACTTTACTGACCTCAATCGGGCCTGCCCCAAGGACTGTTTCCCTTTACCTCGGATAGACTTGATTGTGGATGCCACCGCTGGGCACGAGCTCCTCAGCTTCATGGACGCTTTCTCTGGGTATAATCAGATTAGAATGGACCCTAATGACCAGGAGAAGACCTCCTTCATAACCGAGCAAGGGACATATTGTTACCAGGTTATGCCCTTCGGATTAAAGAATGCTGGAACCACTTATCAACGCTTGGTGAATAAAATGTTCCAAAAGCAGATCGGAACGACCATGGAGGTTTACATCGATGATATGTTGGTCAAATCACTAAAAGCAGAGCTCCACATCCAACACTTGGCGGAATCTTTTCAGGTCTTGAAGGAGTACAAAATGAAGCTCAATCCCGCCAAATGTGCCTTTGGAGTTTCTGCTGGAATGTTCCTGGGCTTCATAGTTAATAGCAGAGGGATAGAGGCAAACCCAGAGAATGTGAGGGCAGTAGTGGATATGCAACCTCCGTCTAATACAAGGGAGATGCAGCGTCTAACCGGAAGAATAACTGTCTTAAGTCGTTTTATGTCCAGATCGAGCGACAAATGTCAACCCTTCTTTCAAGTCCTAAAGAAGGCCTTCCAGTGGGATGCCCAGTGTGAGGAAGCGTTCAGAGCACTGAAAAATTATCTGAGCTCCCCACCTACTCTGGTGAGCCCGCTGGAAGGTGAGGTCCTTACTCTTTATTTAGCCGTCTCAGATTTCTCAACAAGTGCAGCGTTAGTAAGGGAGCATGACAGAACTCATCAACCAGTTTATTACTGTAGTAGAGCTCTGAGGGGGGCAGATGAGAGATATCCGAAGATGGAAAAGCTCGTTTTAGCCTTAGTTACGACTGCCAGGAGGCTTAGGCCATACTTCCAAGCTCACACTATCGAGATCCCAACAGATCAGCCAATGAAGCAAGTGTTACGTAAACCGGAGACTTCGGGTAGGTTAGTTAAATGGGCCATTGAGCTCAGTGAGTTCGATATCAGGTATAAACCAAGAAAAACCATCAAAGGGCAAGTGCTGGAAGACTTCATTGCCGAATTCACAACATGGACACCCACAGGGGCCATGCAGCTGGTACCTGACCTCCCCACATGGAAGCTTTCGGTAGATGGAGCTGCCAATGCCCAGGGCAGCGGCGCTGGCTTAATTTTGACCTCCCCTGATGAAATAGATGTTGAATATGCATTAAGGTTTGGGTTTAAGGCCTCGAACAACGAGGCGGAATATGAGGCCGTCATAGCAGGGTTAAATCTTGCTCACTCGATGGAGGCAGAACAACTGGAGATCTGCAGTGACTCTCTGCTCGTGGTAAAACAGATAGAGGGGTCTTACGAGGCCAAAGGCGAGAAGATGATCCTTTACCTCAGAAAGGTACAGGAGTTGATCAGAAAATTTGTGCAAGTCAAGATTATACATGTCTCCAGATCAGAGAACTCTCGAGCAGATGCGCTGGTAAGGTTAGCAACTACTTCACAGGAGAATTTAGATAGGTGATACCGGTCGAGCAGTTGGCGGAGCCATCAGTAAGGATTGAGAAGGAGGAAGTTTTCCCAGTCCTTTCCCCCACCAATCTGGATGGACTCAATTAGGGAATACCTTCAGAACGGAACTTTGCCAGCAGACCCCAAAGAGGCCACGAAGATAAGGGTAAGGTCAGCTAGATTCTCTATTTTACAGGGAAACTTATATAAATGAGGATTCTCGATGCCTCTCCTCAGATGTGTAGGAAATGAGGATGTTGATTACATACTTAGGGAGATCCATGAAGGAATTTGCGGTAATCACATCGGAGCTCGAACCCTGACAGGAAAAGCCTTGAGGCAGGGATATTACTGGCCCACCATGCTAAAGGATGCCACCGACCTGGTTAGAAAGTGTTAGGCGTGTCAGATACATGCCAACGTCTCTCATTGTCCACCAGAGTTCCTCACGTCGGTGGCAAGCCCTTCGCCCTTTCAGAAGTGGGGATTGGACATTCTTGGCCCTCTTCCCACCAGCATAGGACAGTGTAAATTCGCCATAATTGGAGTAGACTATTTCACTAAATGGGCAGAGGTGGAACCTCTGGCAACAATCACGGAGCAAAAGGTCCAGAATTTCACATGGAAGTCTATAGTATGTAGGTTTGGGGTACCTAGAGCGATTGTCTCTGATAATGGGAAACAGTTTGGCAACCCGAAGTTCAAGAAGTTTTGTGCAGAGTTGGGGATAAAGAATTATTTCTCGGCCCTAACCCATCCACAGTCAAATGGACAAGCAGAGGTGACGATCAGGACGATCAAAGCAGCCTTGAAGACCAAGCTCGAGTCTTTGAAGGGAAAAAGAGAGGTTCTTGAAACCTTTTGAAGAAAGAAAGAAAGAAGGATTAGAATCTTTGAGAAATCAAGAACCACACAGGAAATAGGGTTAACGACCTTTTTGGTTTCCTAATTAATGGTGGCAGTTACGGTTATGAAAGGCAGTAATAAAAGCGGAAAGCTGAGTCGACTCAAGGTCTAAATGGATGGAAATAGGTCTGAACTAGACCCCTCCTTACCAAATTCAGATTTCTTCAGATTAAGGTCAGCTCGCTACCTATTTAGCCTTGCAAGCGCCATCTCTGAGGACGGCAGCTCTGCCTGTATAAGAACCCAAGGCACATCAGCTAAGCCCTTGCCTTGTCTCTCCATTAGCCCCCCACCTAAGTTTGATAAAATTTTACTTCAAATGAGCACCAAGGTACTCCTCCAAGCAAAGCAAAGAGAAAGATCAGCTCAACCAAGGGAAAGATCAGCTCAACCAAGGGATAGATCAGCTCAGCCAAGTTAGATCAGACATAAACAAATAAAAGGAGCCCTGTAGCTCACGATGAATTCTTTAACTCAGGAAAAGAGCCCTATAGCTCATGATGAGTTCTTTAATTCATGAAAAGATCCCTGTAGCTCACAATGAATTCCTCAATTCAGGAAGAGAGCCCTGTAGCTCATGACGAATTCTTTGACCTATAAAAAGAGCACTTCAAGCTCAACGATCTTGCTTTAAGAAGAACTGAAGTACTTCTCGAAGCAAGGGGGCAAGGGGAATGTAAAGCAAAGGAAAGCATAATTATGTTTCAAACCAGACTTACATTACATTTCAAAGTTTGTATTTCAGAACAGAAGTTGCTTTTCAAAATTTTGTATTTCAGAGTACGGGGTCAAAATACATTAAACAGGAAATAAGAATCACACGAACATGGAGAGGAAAAAGCTCTAAGTGTCTAAAGAAGGTGTAAGTGAATGATTCTGCAACTCAGCAGATGAGCCTTCGGCAGCAAGAGGCAGAAGGGGGGAACTTCCAGGGGTCACAGCTACAGGGATCTCTGCTCCTATTGATGACGAATTCTAAGCAAGGGCCTCATTCACAAGGTCAGCAGAGAACGGTACAGTGGCGGAAACAGCAGAAGTCGTAACTGGGAGCTCGGGAGTTGCAATAACAGAGCCTGTCCCAGTAGTAAGGGCTTCAGAGGTCTCAACAAGGGGGATGGACATCTCAGCACCTTTTCAGGTAAAGTCTGGAGGAGCCAAGCTGTCCCCCCTCGCCATCTGTATCAGTCTCCTACAGCTCCTCTTCAGTGGGAATAGTAAAGTTGAAGTCAAGGTCTGGATAAGTCTTCGAAGCTCGGCGTTTGAAGGCAAGTCATCCTGTAGCCCACTGGGTGGTGACGTCATCCCTTAACTCGGTAATAACATCATCTTTTTCATTGCTAAGAGTTTTCTGCGCCTCGAGCTCGGAGCAGAGTGCAGCATTTGCCTCAGTCACAGCAAGACAGTCCTTCTTCATGCTCTCCAAAGAGCTCTGGGCTTCAAAGGCTTCTTGGCCGGCCTTAGCACAGGCCTCGGATTTAAGTTCCAGCTCTTCCCTAGCCATTCTTAGCTCGTCTCTGGCTTTCTTTTCTCTTTCCTCAGCTTTATCTTTTGCCGCTTGCAAATCCTGAAGGGAAGAAGCCTGATCCTCCATTTTCCCTTTAAAATCTGCCACCTAAGCTCGAAGGTCGTCATTCTCAAAGATGAGTTGGGCAACCTTAACCTCGTACGCCTTTAAAGCTTTAACAGAACTCTCCGAGGATTGGATCCTACTCACCAAACCCTTTACGAGGAGAGCCAGATGGGGGGCAGGAGAGAAAGCGAGAAAAGGTTAGCATAAAGTTATGACATAAAGATAAATGGATGTACGAAAGTGCAAGAACTTACAACAGTTGTTCCCTGAAGAGCCGAGCTGATGGACTCCTCAAGAGGCATGGAAGAAGCCCTTTGAATGTCAGAATCAGTAAGAATAGAGGAAATGGCCCCAGCAGCAAGCTCCTTGTTCTCAAAAAAGGAGTCCTCGCACTCCTCCACCTTGGGATCAGACCCAGGTTTCATCGGAGAAAACTCGACAATCTTCCCAGAAGGACTATAAGAGAAAGTACCAGGTTGAAGGTTGGGAACCAACTGATGAGTGGGTTTTATACCTACGAATTTAGTACTTTCGGCTTTATGAAAGTGCAAGTTTTCAATTATTTTATGTTCACTTTTAATTGTTTTGTGTATTTTGATGTTATTTTGTAGGGATGATTATTTGGAAGCAAACAAGATCATTTGGAAGGAAACAAGGATTTGGAGGCTTAAAAGTGAAAGAAATCAAGGAGGTATTGGTGTTTGGTAACAAAGGCACCAGAACTAGCACAATCTGGAAAAGTTAAAAACATCAAAGTTTTATATCTGGATGTCTTCTGTATTGTGTCAAAATTTCTGCTCAATCCAACGGTTGGATCACAAGTTATGGCGATTTTACGAAAACTGGTCCAGAGTTGAAGGCTTAAAAAAGGGCCAGCGCTGTTCCAGCGCTGTTTCAGCGCCCCAGCACCCATTCACTGCCTTCCCAGCGCTGTCCCAGCGCCCCAGCGCGCCCCCACGGAAGTTGGACGCGATTTCTGACTTGTTTGACCCGAAATTGGATTCTAATGCCTCTTATGTGCTAGGGTTTGAGGGGAATATAAATATAATGACTTTGGGGGGCTGAAAACAGAGAGAAGAAGACCAAGGATTGATAGAAAATTGAAGGCAAGAATCAAAGGAACCGACACGAAGAAAATCGAACTTGAAGGCTAGAGAGGGATTGAGGATTGCAACTAAGTTTTCATTCTTTTCCCTTACTTTTACTTCTTGATTTTCTAAGATGTTGTTTAATTTGAGAATGATGTTTTTCAATTACATTATGAACTAAATCTTTATTAAGGTTGCAACGGAACCTAATATCTAGTTAAATTTATCTACTCTCGTTTCTAGTTCTTGTTGATCATATATGAGTTGTTTGTCATATTTTGTGTTTAATATATAATTGTTTGGCCATCAATTAATTTGATAACCTAGATGAAATTGGGAGATGAATTCTAGGTTTTGATCTGAATATGATGACATGCGTCTGGTTAATTCTTCTTCGGATTGAATTGCTGGGTTTGTGTATAGGATAGGAATATACATATATGTCGTGTGTAACTTGTATGAGATTTTAAACTTAATGAATCTATTCCAACTTATTTTGCATAGGAATATAGCAATTTAATTGGGAGAGATATGCTTATCTTACTATCGGAAGATGTTTGATAAATACTTTTGAAGTCTCAGTTAACAATTCAATTTGATCAATTAACTGGAAAGAGAGTGGAAAGATTTATATGAAGCATTAGGGGAAGTTGTAATCTTAACTTCTTTTATCCGTTAAATTCAATCTTTGATTATTAAGTTTAGATTTAGTTTCAATTATTCATTCCATAGTTCAATTCCAATTGTTTAAATAAAATTGAATTGATATAAAGTTAGTACTTGAAATTTATTATTAATAATTCTCCGTGGGAACGATACTCTACTTATCACTTTATTACTTGTTGATCGTGTATACTTGCACGTTAATTGTCAATATCAAATTCGGACAACACCAACCTCAAGGCTTCCTTCACCTCAGACGAGGAAGGAGAAGCCTCGTCTGGCTCATTAGCTCGCCCTGAAGCAGGCTGAACCTCTGATGGGAGGCAGGCTTCAACGATTTGTGGGGTGCTCAACGGTTGGACCTGCGTAGTTGAAGTCGAAGCTGGAAGAGAAGAGGGCACCCCCAACTTTTGAATCTTAGCCCGAGTAACGGGTCTACTGCTAGAGCCAACCACAGCTTTCCGTTTGCTACCTTTCCCTCTCTTCATTAACTGATTGATCTTGGCCTGGATTTCCTCAGGGGGTGGGCTTCATTATGGAAGAACCTAAAAGGAAAAAAAAGATATAAAAAATCAACCAAAACGAGCCAGTTAAGAAGGAACAGGGGAAAAAGGAAAATCTGAAATGAACAGGGAGAAAACTACTACCTGCCACCTCAGCTGTAGCAACTGGAAGAGGAATAGGTGCCTTGACAGAAAGAGGAGTGGGGGATTCTATTACTATCCCAGGAGGGCTGAACCCGTGTTCTACAAGGAGCCAAGGTCTGATGAGCTCAGACTATCTCGCTGTAGAGCACTTCTCTAACCTCAGCAACACCTCTTCGTCCTTTGAGCTGAGCTCAAGCCGTTCACCTAGGAACCAATATAAACAAAGCAAAGTCAGAGAAAGCCACAAAGCCCGGTCACAGTCAGGTTTAGACAAAGACTTACCCAGGTTTTCAGGGACAGACCAAGCCCAGGGGATGGGAAGAGTGTCGGTCTTATTGGCAGAATTGTACTCCCACTGTGAGCCCTCCACAAAAAAGAACTATTTTTTCCAATGCTTGTGGGAGCTCGGGGGATCAGAAATGATCACTTTAGTCTTTGTTCGTCTGGAGATATACAAAAAGCCTTCAGAAGCATTGTGCTTGACGTTGAAAAAGTGCGTGAGCAAGGGAATAGTAGGAACCCCAAGTTTGTGGATTTTGAAGAAGACAAGAAGACCCACCAGGACCCCCCAGAAATTAGATGGGAGCTGTGCAGGACAGACGTTGAAGTGCTGAAGTACACCCTTTATAAAAGGGTGTAGGGGAAAGCGCAGACCGTTCTCAAAGGCAGCCACAAAGAAGCAAACCTTCTTATGAACTTGGGAAACATAGGGGGTATACTCGTCCGGACACCAGTATTTAACCCCCAGAGGGAAACCATAACGAGCACTCAAAACCTTCATGAGAGAAGGGCCGACCTCACTACGGCCTACATTCTCTGCGTGACTGAAAGCGACACTCCTGGAGCCGAAACACCTACGCCACTCACTTTGCCATTGCCCTTATTGACCACGGGGGAATGTGTAGAGGGAGGCTCTTTAGTAGGTGTCTGAGCATCGACGAAGTCAACACCAGGGAAATTGTCGATCTCCTCACCCACGGCCCCTAAGTCAGAATCCTTTTCGACTGACCGGTCTTCTAAGAGGGAAACAGAGGAAGGGGTGGCTTCGGAGGAAGCAGACATAGTTAGGCAGGTAAAGGGGAGCTTGAAAGACTTGTAGAGGGGGGGAATTTCAGAAAAACACTCCTTAAGAACTCTGGGGTCTACACAACTGTGAGCGATGATAAAGATCCTAGCCGTGGAATAGGGGTCCAAAAAGTGGGGAAGATGAATCAGGGAAAAGCCTCTGTTCCTAAAATAACATAATCGAAAAGTCCAAAAATGAAGAAACCACCTCAGACTCGAGGGATCCATAACGAAAATAACAGGTAGGGAACCAAGAACGTACCTAATCGAGGATGAACAGCAAGCCAAAGTTCGGAGGAAGCAAGCCACACACACCAATTCGAAGGAAAATGAGTTTCAGCAAAACCCTAAATTCGCTGAAGGATTGGGGGGAGTCTGGATCTGCAAGGAAGGTGGAAAATGGAAGGCTTGAAGATTCAAGAGGGAAAAATGGATGTTAGTGTCAATTCAAAGGCATTTAAAGCCAACTGCACCGAGTGGAGAACGTGAGCGAGAAACGAGGAAAGGAAATGTTTACCCGTAACCGTCAAGAACTTGTTCGCACGAGAACTGAGGTCGGCAACTGGAGGTCAGCTATAACCGGACCTCAGCTCAGCCCCTACCCAAGATCACTTAGGCTAAGGGCTGGGGGGGCAATTGATGGTACCCAAAAAATCAGTTCTAAGTGTGAGATCAGCCCATGAGGTCAGTTCGGAGCTCCAGACCGCAAAAGAACAGAGCTCTGGCTCTCCCACCCGAAATAATAGCCGAATCAAGAGGGGAGGTGACTAAATGACAGCTGGTACCTCCAAAACAGATACCAAGCAACCTCCCAGGCGTAAAACTCTTGATTGACCAGGATCCCCTCACTGAATTAAGGGAAATCCCATGAATAAAGGGCAAGGATCTCGGTAGAAATCCTGGAGGGTTAGGAATAATATTATAAGTACTGAACAATTACCCCAACGGAGGGGGGAGGTATGTAGAGAAGAATTCTGTAAACTTCTTTGAGAATCAATAAAGAGAAGGGAACAAGTGCCTCCATTAGAGAGTGGACTAGCCGAGCTCATCTGCCGGTGAACCACTATATTTCTATTATGTTGCACACACTACACCTCGGTTAAGCAGAGCACTCATCCACCAATTCACGAGCCTTGTAGCTCAGATCCATCCCATACTATTGAACCCTATCTCATAGCTCATTCACGTGGAATTACACCATCAACTTTCATGTCCTCTGTATTGATAGATGGCTTAATATACACTCCTCATGCCCTACTTGTAGGCACTTTTTGGTGGAGACATGTCAGAAGATTGTGGGCTCTAGCCAGGCTAGTACATCAGAGCCCCCGCCACCGCCACCGACACCACCACCGTCACCATCACCATCACCATCACCATCATCGCCGGAAAGCGTAATAAGGATTGGTCCACTAGAGCCTGAAGGTCTGTTACGAAAATGCCAAACATAAATTTAGTCGGCCGGATTGCTCCACTAGAGCCTCAGTGCGCCATTGACTTATTCCAGCTTGTTCTTGGTGGAGAATTTGAACTACCATAACTCGTTGGTCACTTACTCAGTTGTTGACAATCATGTGGCCAAGAGGGATTTTGTATATGTCTTATATTGTACTCCAGTTCCCACTCAATCCAACATCAAATCCTTGGGATTTTAACCAAAAAATTTTGAACAATGCTAAACAGACATAATTCAATCCAGTTATTGATTAGCTCTTCAAATTAAGTTTTTATTTTATATCCAAATTATTGTAAAACTAAAAAAATATAGAGAATAGAATTATAAAGAGACAAGAGAATATATTTAGAAATGCTAAAAAAAGAGTTTCTCAATAACCACTATGCTAAGATAATATGTCTCGTTAAAAATCTTGCTAGGAAAACCCTGTGGGAAAAAAAACTCAGCAAAGGAAAAAGAGTATATCTTCAAATTAATCTTAGAATAGCGTTGGACACACTAATGTTGCCTTATTAAAACCTTGTTAGGAAAAGTCAATGGGACAAAACCTAGACAGAAAAATGGTAGAGCTTTAGTGAATAGATCTTAAAGATTGTCACTAAATTGTATCTGTTTTACTTTAATTTCATGGCTCTGCTAGAGTTCATTAGTGTAGACCAACTTTGGCAAAATATGTTTGGTTTTATCACATCTGATAAACCCTCCTTTAATTTGTATAATAGAAGCAACATTATCTTCAAATAAGGTTGATCGTGAATCTGTAATCAACAGGAGTCTGCAAGTATCTCAAATGTGATGGACTACAAACCTTAGTCACACACATTGACGACTCACTTTATGGAGTATAAGTATCTCACATTACAATAAAAAGCATTTTTTGCGATGATTTTTTTCGTCGCTAAATTAAAAAAAATCTTCGCCATTTCTTTTTTGCGACATTTTTTTTTCGTCGTGTGTTCGTCATAATAGCCTCATCGTAGAAAGTATTTTGCGACGCAATTTAATTTTCTTCGCAAAACAAAAAACTTTTTTGAAACGCAAAAAAAACATCGCGAAAATTGAAAAAAACGTAGCTAAAATCTGTTCCACCAGCGTGAAAAAATAAAAATTAATAATTTAATTAATTTTTTGCGATGCAAAAAAATCGTCGTCAATAAATTTTTACATAAATAAAAAAAAAATGTAAACACATTCACAACGTAAAACTAAACGTCGCAAATTTTTTTTTATTGGCGACGTTAATATAAAACGTCGCTATACGGTTCAATCCAAAAAAAAATGAATAAATACATTTGCGATGTAAAAAAAAGGGCAAAATCCAGTTTACCCCCTCATGGTTTGTGCCTTGAGCAAATGACCCCCCTTATCATTTGGAAATATGCACATCACCCCCTATGGTTATGGACTAAACTACAACTCTCACTCCGTTAAACAGTGATTGTAAAAGTACTACAATACCCTCAAATATATATGTTGTCTACCCAAGAATCCCAGCCCTAAATGTCGTCTACCCAGGAACGCACGAAGTCTCTCTCTTCTCTCTCTACTAGCCCTTGAACCCACGAAATTTTAGGGCTTTGATTTCCTTATGAATCGAAATTAGGGCTTCGATTTCTTGATGATTTGAAGTTAGGGCTTCGATTGACCAGTTAAATCAGAAGATTTTGATTTTTTAAGAAGATTCAGGGCCAAAAATAAGGTTAGCTTATTTATAGTTTTCCTTATATGCTAAGTTATGCATCGAGTTATGTGTGTGAAAATCTTTATCACTTTTTCATTTTTGTTTTGTGTTTGTGGCATACATTTGTTGTTTATTGGCTTAGTGGTCCTACCACTAAGGATTTCCCTTTTAAATATTTGGTTTTTTTGGGTTTGTGGTCATACCAAATGGTTCCATCTGTGGGTGTTTTTTCTAGTTTGTGGTCCTACCACATGTTGTATGGTGATTTTGGATGGGTAAAAGGGGACAGAGGTTTCCCCACTGTTTTGTTTATTGATGTACATCTTTTAATGCAGAATGGGTTGGGAAAAATTTGTTGTCGAATTGTATCATGGGGGAAAGTTCATGTGGACACCAAAATTTTTTTACAAAGGTGGTACTGTAAGTATTATTGAAGATTGCGAACCAGACAAATTTTCTTTGCTTGAGATTATAGACATGTATGTATCATTAGGAGGAGAAGGGGTGAATGTTGACATATATTATAGGGTTCCTGGGTATAGTTTGGACATGGGAATAAAGTAAATGAGGTCAGACTGTGATGTTATCGAGTTACTAAAATGTTATGAAGATCTGCCAGTAGTTGTAATATACATTGACAAGGGTTATGATCTATTGTCTGTGAATACTATGGATGATGAAGTTGATGTTAATGTCAACGAATAAACTCAAAACAGTGATACATTTGAGACTGATTCTAATGATAGTGACTATGTACTGAATACCTCTGAATGTTATGACAGTGACGAGTATAGTAAGGACCCTAGTTGGATTTATGAAGACCTAGAAGGTCCAGATGATGATGACATTTTTAGAAGTGACTTTCCACCTAATGGGGCTGAAGCGTCTATTAATCAAGATGTTGGACCATCTCAGTCAAATGTAAATGTGCAAGTGGATGAGGAATGGTGTGCTGAGATAGGAAATGAAGAGGAGCTACTCAGTCTAAAAGGGTCATCTAATGAAGAAGGTGATGGTTACCCTGAGTTCAATGAGAGAATGATGCTTGATCCCAAACTTGTGGTTGGGATGAAATTTTCATCTCCTCAAGCGTTTAGACAACTACTTAGGGAATACAATGTGAAGAATGGGTATGACATCAAATACTTGAAGAATGAGAATAGGATAATCACTGCTATTTGCAAGTATGGGTGTGACTGAAGGATACTTGCTTGACCAATTGGAGGGAGGAGAACTTTTCAGTTGAAGACACTAAAAGGCTCACATTTATGTGGTAGGCACTATGAGAACAAGCAAGCCAACTCAGGGTATTTGGGAACCAAGTATATGGATGAGGTGAGAGATAATCCTAACATAAATGTTGCCTCATTTGCCAAGAAAATAAAGAGAGACTTAATGCTGAATTCGAGCAGGTTTCAATGTTACAGGGCGAAAAAGAAGGCTAAAGATGTAATAGCAGGTGATGTGGCTGAGCAATATGTTAGACTATGGGACTATTGTGAGACAGTTAGGAAACATAACCCCAATAGCACACTTCTATTGAAGCCTGAACATGGAGCATTGCAACCAACCTTTCAGAGAATGTATTGGAGTTTGGGAGCCATGAAAGAAGGATTTGTTGCTGGTTGTAGACCTATTATAGGTCTTGATGGTTTCCATTTGAAAGGGATATATGGAGGCCAATTACTTAGTGTAGTAGGTAGGGATGGAAATGATAACATGTTCCCAATTGCTTTAGCAGTTGTTGAGATTGAGTGTAAAGATTCTTGGAGTTGGTTTCTAACTGAATTGACAAGAGACTTGGGAAGGCATGAGGATATGGGTTGGGAGTTTATTTCTGATAGACAAAAGGGCCTTGTTGAGACATTTGATCAACTGATGCCTACAACACCCCATAGATACTGTCTCAGACATATGTATAACAATTTCAAGGCTAAGTATAAGGGTGTAGAGTTGAAGAATTTTTTCTGGAAAGCTGTTTCAACTGCCAGTGTGAATGACTTTAAGTACTGGATGGCTAAGATAGAGCAGGTTGACAAGAATGCTGCTGAGTGGTTGAAGCGTGTCAACCCAGCTTTGTGGACTAGGTCACACTTCTCTAAGAGAAGTAAATGTGATATTTTGGTGACCAACTTATCTGAATCATTTAATTCATATATTCTTGAAGCAAGAGATATGCCCATAATTAGTATGTTTGAGTGGATTCGGAGGAAACTGATGAGCAGAATACAAGTAAGGAGGAAGGGCATAGAAAATTATCCTGGTTTAATATGTCCTCGTATTCAGGAAAAACTTGAACAAAACAAGGTTGATTCGAGGAATTGTTTTCCTACTTGGTGTGGTGAACTTGAGTTTGAGGTGGACCATTTTGATAGGGTGTTCATAGTGGATCTTAAAACAAGAACATGTACTTGCAAAATGTGGGAGTTGTCTGAGCTACCTTGCTGCCATGCAATAGGTGTCATACAAGCAACTAATGAGCTACTAGAGACATATGTGCACGGATGTTACACCAAAACTGTATATATGGCAGCATATGCACACATGATACATTCAGTCCCTGGCATGCATGATTATGTTCATAGTGGAATACAGTCATTGAAACCCCCATTACTCTGGAAACTACCTGGAAGACCAAAAAAATTGAGAAGAAGGGAGGCAGATGAGCCTAGAAACCCCCATAAGGCTTCTAGGAAAAAATTTAATGTCACATGTGCAAAATGCTTGAAGACTGGTCACAACAGACGATCATGCAAGAATAGGATCCATCCTAAATCAAAGTTATTGAGGATAAGAGTATTTTTTTAATATAATTTGTGCATTATTTTTTTTTTTAAACACACTAATTATAAATTACATTTTTTGTATTGTAGAAATCCACTGATGGTGCAGCCTCCAATCCTGCTACAGCCTACAATACTACTTCACCCTCCACTGATGGTCCAGGCTCAATTGCTGCTGCCTCCACTGCTGCTACCTATATTGATGGTCCAGGCTCAACTGCTGCTGCCTCCAATGCTGTTGCTGATTCTAGTGTTGATGCAGCCTATGCTGCTGGTCCAGCCTCTACTGCTACTGCATCAACTGCTGCTGCCTCCAATGCTATTGCACCCTCCATTACTGGTCAAGCCTCAACTGCTGGTGCTTCCTGCACAATTGGTCGTAGGAGTTGTGCAGTTGGGAGATGTTTTGGGAGTGGTGTCATTGACAAGTATATCCAACTTGTTCAACCTGCTGGAAATGTGCACAAAACAAGTATATCCAACTTATTGGATATAATTAGGGCTAAGAAAATGTCATAATTAAGTTTGAATATTTTTTTGTCTATGTTATATCAAAAGAGCCTTTCGGAAATATGTTATGTGCTCTTTTGATTGTGCACAATCTATGTGCTCTTTTGATTGTATTGAACATGTATTTCCTTTTGGTTATATGGGAAAATGGTTGTGAGCATTTTGCTCTTTTGAAAATTGTTTATACAACTAGCTGATGGTTGACTTGTGGGAATTTGGTATATTTATATGTCCAGCAATCCATAGAAGTCTGATATTGTGTCAAATAGACATTCTATTAGATAAAGCACCTTCACATTACATTAAATACAAAGTAGTCCTTCAAAACATAGACAACATGTTTTTAGTTCTTGCTTAAGACTAAAACAAACACTGCCAAACAAATTACAGGTACAATAAACATTCTCCTTAGCATAGACTGCATGGCCACTTGATCAGACTTCATGGCCTCCTGATCAGACTTCATGGCCTCTTGATTAGCTTCAATCATCATCACCCTATTACTTATTTTTGCAATTTCATCATCATTTGGAGTGGCAGACATACCAGTCGAGATGCCAAAACTGAAATGGGATAACACCATGCCCAAAATTCACAATTTTTAGTCCCGCAAACATAATACAATCTTCCCTTCGACGGTTTCTTGGAATCAACCACTTTGATTATCGCTTTACGCCCACACCCACAAATTTGGGTACTGAACCTCAAATCCATAGGCTCCCCTCCCCTTGAGTTGCTCGAGTATGACATCTAATTATAACAAAACATTATTATGAAGTTGTTACACATATTTTAAATGAAAATAATTAGAATAAGAAAAGCATAATCTTTATCATAGTAATTTATTAGCCATTATATTGCTTAAAAAACATGCTTAAAAAATTTACCTTTTTATGGTAGCTTCCTTCCTCCAACTCCAGCAGAAAGGCAATACTCCAGCCTTCCGAAGGAAATGAAAAGTTCAAGCTTTTATCATAGCATTAGAGGGTCATTTTTGACATTTGTGTATATTTTTTTTGGAGGGAAGCTAATTTCTTCTTTCATTAATTGCCAAATCAGCGCGTCCACTCCACTGCCGTCTTTTTTTACGGAAAACATGAGAGTTGCAATTTAGTCCATAACCATAGGGGGGTGATGTGCATATTTCCAAATGATAGGGGGTCATCTGCTCAAGGCACAAACCACGAGAGCTAAACTTGATGCAACCCCTAGTAGGTGCATCAAATGATGCAACCTTACTAGCTATTGTGGTGGCTCAGCGACTTGGTCCCATATTGTATAAAACACTTGACATATAGAAATATTTAAATTATATCGACAATATCCAAGTATACCAATTATATAAGTCATAATTTATTAATTACCATGAAAATATCTTAATAATTCATCTACATATCTGACTCTTCATCAAAATCAAAAATGGGAATGCACATCATCATCTTCTTCTGAATTGACATACTCCACTTGTGCCTCATAATTGTCATCACATATGAAATCATCAATGTTATTGTCTTCTCTGCTTCCTCACTGGACAATCCGGTCTATAAGAATGATTTCTGGATCAAGATCAATCCTATGAAGTTGACCTATTTCATTATCTTCGACCACTACAGGAGCAACCTCTGTTGATTCATCCTTGTGGAATGCGTTACTTGGAACATACGATTCATTTTCACAAACTCCTATATCTTCCAACTCAGGAACATCCCATATTCCTCGATGATGTATGTGTTGCACAACTTGCCAATTACCCAATTTTGTATCATTAACATAAAATATTTGTTTCACCTGATCAGGTAGGACAAAATGATCATGTTGATACCATCTACTTTTCACATCAATGCATGTAAAATGAGCATCAGTCAGAACTATTTTTCCACTACCAAGGTTGAACCATTCACGTTGGAATAAAAAAATACAATGGCCAAATATGTAACTCATCTCCCACATCTTATTTAAGTATTCGTAGAAGTTAATTGTTTTGTTATTATGTTCTCCTTCTACAACTACCTCACTGTTTTGGCTTTTTCGACGATTGTCACGCTCTTTAGTGTGGAACCGGACACCATTGCATATTGCCCCAAAGTACAATTTTATTGTCACATCAGGATCGTTTGCTAGTGACCACAATTCATCAGTTGCTTCATGTGACCCTTTGCCTCGTAACTTATTCATCTACACACATGTATATGAAAGTTTTTATGGTTTTACAAACTAATGCAAATAATACTTATAATCTAAATTTGTATAGCTTACACATTTTGCAAACCACTTGAAAAATTCTGCTTGGTGGCACCGAGTGATGTCACCATTTCTTTCAAATTCTAATATATTTTTTGTGGTCCCTACGTATAAAACCATAAATTTGACATATAACAAATTTTAAACAATTAAAAAGTACAATAAGAATGCTCACAAATATGTATATTTAACATACACATACTCCAGATACGGATCCATTTCGGGACTAATATGTAGGACAAACCAATGAGCCATATCTCTATCTTATTGAGAGACCTCAGTTGCTCTTGTAATTCGCCCAAAAGGACGAACATTTTGGGTGAACACAGCTATCCCATGTGATTAACCCTAACTAGTATGTAAATTAAAATGATTAAGTAATCAACTTTGTAAGATAAAACAATTAAAAATTATGAATTAGGGTTTGTGCGTAAATTAAAGTTTTAAATACTTTATGCTTGAATTTCAGGGTTTAATACAGAAATACCGGAGAATATGAGGTAAACTTGCAAAGCTAGAAACAACGAAGGACCAAAGTGTAAAGCGACACATAGAACTGCAAGAACTCGACACACGGAAGCTCCAGCATGCAACACGTGTACCTACTGCAAGGCACCACCGTCCGGATGGTGGTGGGGGCGTCCGGATAGCCACCTTGGCTGTTTGCACTTATCCTCCCACCTCGTGCTTCTTCCTTTGCCTATAAATATGCCTCCCCTTCTTCATTTCAGCAAGGCCGACCACCCAAGAGCCAAGGGAGAGCTCCAACAAGAAAAAGAAAGAGAAATTTAAAGAGAGAAAGAAAAAGAGAAAGAGAAAGAGAAAGTCAAATACAAAGCTGGTATGTCATATACTCCAACCGATACTCTATATCTCTACATTTCTGTTGTATCTTTTTATTCGGATAGTTGAACTACCGCCACTTTGTTGTTTTGATTAATAATAAAAGTGGTTGTGTTTCAAGTGTTCCTTGTGAAAGAAGTTTTAGAGTTTGTGTTTTCATTTCAGTTGTAATGACGAATACCCGCACTCCTTGCTTGTCAGTAGCGATGGGGTGTGAGTAGTCGTTTATACCCTTCGGTGAAAGGTGAACATATGTATATTATCGGTTAGATTATGGAATGCTGATGTTTTATTCATATATTTATCTATATATGCATTATACGCTTCATGCATGATACAGCGATGTACGTAGTTTCGGTGCTGTGCCTGGAATTATGTCTTCGGTGCATCATCAACCTGTCAGTTAAACAACCACAGTGTTCCTACCAGTATGGCTTGTCCTCCACCGGAATGCTGAGGATGTTCTACTGATGCATGGTACAAAACCTAAATGATCCTCATGAATGGCTTGTCCTTCTGGGTTATTAGGGTTGTTTAATTACTATATATAACTATATTGCCAGTCTAACAACCACGGTGTTCCTACCGGTATGGCTTGTCCTCCACCGGAACGCTGATGATGTTTAACTGGTATATATATATCACAGATGACCTATTGAGTAATTCAAGTATTCCTCATGAATGGCTTGTCCTTCTGGTTCACTCGAATTAGTCAATTGGCACATCTATAACCAGCTAACCTAAGAAGTTGTTGAGTTATGGTTTATTATTACCACCAGCTAACCTAAGAAGTTGCTGAGTTATGGTTTATTATTACCACCAGCTAACCTAAGAAGTTGTTGTGTTATGGTTTACTATATACGCACTTACTATCAAAAGATCAATTGAATAAATCAAGTATTCCTCATGAATAACTTGTCTTTCTGGTTTGCTTGGATTAATCAATTGTCATGAATACCACCAGCTAACCTAAGAAGTTGTTGTGTGATGGTTTATATAAATCAGACCTACCGGTTGACTTGCCAGTAACATGGAAGTTAATTGATGTAAGGTAGCATTTCTAGTATTTAACCGATATAAAGCATATGGGATCCTCTAAACTGAAGGGTATCTTTTATATTATTGTCATTAACAAGCTTATCTACGCATTTAACTTAATTAAACTAGTTATCAATCTAAGCTCACATCACAAGCTATCAACTGTTATAATGCTTTAAACAACTTTACTGTTTTTATTTTAAATTCTAAGTTACTCAAACTCTTCGTGGGATAGATACTTGGACTTAAACCGAGAAAACTACAATTCGACCACTTATACTTGGGTGTATAATATAATTCAGATCACAAAATAGTACGAATCACCATGCACATTTTCAACTCGATCTGCATTTCGTTCCTCGAGATTAAAAATTGTTTCGATACCAGTAAGATACATCGAGCAAAAGTTAAGACACTCTTTGATAATATAAGCCTCCGCAATTGAACCTTCTGGACGAGATCGATTACGAACATATCATTTTAAAGTTTCGAGATACCTTCAGTAAATCACAAAACATATTAGGAGATAATAACAAAATCAAATGAGAAGCTAATAACAATTTAAAATATTACCTTTCCACTGGGTACATCAACCGATACTGCACTGGTCCAACAATCTTGGCTTCCCTTGGCAAGTGAACTGCTAAATGCACTATAACATCGAAGAATGCTGGTACAAATATTTTTTCTAACATACAAAGAATAAGTATTATGTTATCTTGTAATGCATCCAAGTCTTTTACCATCAATGTCTTTGCACAGAGTTGTTAAAAAAATTTCCAGCTCAAACAAAGTGGTACAAATTTTCTTGTCCAAGTAACCACGAATTCCAAGTGGAATAAGTAGTTGCAGAAGAACATGACAATCATGGCTTTTCAAGCCTGATAACTTACCATCATTCGTGCTTACAGACCTCGATATATTTGCTGCATATTCATCCGGATACTTAACTGATTTCAAAAATTCACAGAACCCTTGTCTTTCTTTTGGAGACAAAGTGTACCACACAGCTGGTTTTACATATGACTCCCCATTATTTTGGAAGTGCAATTCTTTTCTGATATTTAGGTCCTCCAAATCTAGACGAGCTTTATTTGTGTCCTTATTCTTGCCATCAATATTCAACAACGTGCCAAGAAAACTATCACATATATTCTTTTCTATGTGCATGACATCAAGGTTTTGTTGAATCTTAAGCACATGCCAATACGGTAACTCAAAAAAAATGCTCTTCTTTTCCCAATTAAGTTCCTCATATGACCACTTTCTTTTCGATTGTTTGGATGTTTCCCGAATTTCATATTTGGTAAATACTCCAATTGATCTAAAATATTTTGCCCCGATAACTCACAAGGTTTTGATTTTTTCTCAATCTTACCATTAAATAACTTACTTCATTGCTAGCTGTGATCTTGCGGCAAGTAACGATGATGGCCTGTGTAGCCTATTTTGCTTCTTAATGGATGTGATAATGCATCAAAATTACAAATGGGGCATGCCTTGTAACCTTTTGTACTCCATCCAGATAGGTTACCATAAGCAGGAAAATCATTTATGGTCCACATAATAGCTGCACGCATTTGAAATGTATGTTTGCTACATGCATCAAAAGTTACAACACATTCCCACAATTCTTTCAACTCATCAATTAACGGGCGCAAGTATACGTCAATCTCCTTCTCAGGTGCCTGTGCTCCTGGAATAAGCAATGACATCATGAAGAATAGATCGCTCATACATTTCCAGGGAGACAGGTTGTAAGGCATTAAGATTATAGGCTACATACTGTAAGAGTTGCTCATGTTCCCAAAAGGGTTAAAACCATCAGTGGCCAATACAAGCCTAACATTACAAGCGTCCCAAGCGAAATCAGGATATTGCTTATCAAAGTATTTCCATTCTTTAGAATCACCAGGATGCCTTAAAAAATTCTCGTCGTCCACTCGCTTCTCTTGGTGCCACCTCATATCTATAGTCGTCTTCCTCGACATAAACAATCTCTCTAACCTCGGTTTCAAGGGAAAGTATCGCAAGATCTTATGAGGTATCTTCTTCCCCTTACCATCATTGAGCTGATATCTTGACTCCCCACATACTGTACACTTACCCAATTTTTCATTCTCCTTCCAAAAGAGTATACAATCGTACCTAAATGCATGAACGGACACATATCCCAATCCCAAAGCACATAAGAATTTTTTAGCATCATAGACAGATGTTGGAAGAATATGACCTTCAGGTAAAAGGTCTATCAATAGCTCTAACATCAATGTTAATGACTTATTACTCCACTTGCTCAATACATTCAAAGGAAGCAACTTAACCAAGAACGACAACAGTGTATATTTTTTACAACTAGGATACAAAACACGCTGAGCATCCTTTAGTAATTTTTCAAAATTTTGAACTTCCTCACTATCAACACCCTCACATGTTTCTCTAGCACGAACACCCCCTAAATCATTATTCATGAACATTCCTCTACCAACATCTTCCAACATTTCAAGTATTTCATCTCAATCATCATCTTCACTGTCAGTCATATCATCCTCGACACTATCATCATCATCATCATCTTCAAAGAATTGTGTGACATTCATCAGAACGGGTTCCCCATGGTGTACCCACGTCGTGTAAGAGTTCATGATCCTTTTCAAGTACAAATGATTTTTTACAGTCTCATCATTATACCATTATGCATTCATGCAATTCCTACATGGACAACAAATTTTTTCATTTCAACTCGAACGTTCTATGGCAAAATTGACAAAATATTTAACTCCATCAATGTATTTTGCATCCAACCTATGCCTAATCGTCATCCAACTCTTGTCCATAACTGATGTCTTACAAAATCACATATTTATCAATATCATGTACTAAGCTTCATGCAAACTATGACGTCGACTCCATTCTATTTTGGTAGGTGGTCCTATCCCATTCAGGAATGCACATTCTATATAATAGGAAGCATCTGTTACCGCTTCGTACATCTCTAATGGAAATTCGATAGCATCTCCCCATAGTTCTCCAAGTACACGACATAGACTAGGTGTCGTTGCTACACCCGTCTAGTATGTACACAGAAAACAATGGGATCTACCACACAGAATATCCAAGAGATGTAACAAATTAAGCGAAGAGATATTAACTACAATATAGACTTGTGCATTCTCAAACTGTCCGAAATTGCACAATTCAAGAATTCTCCACCGGCAAAGAATACTCTATGTCCGATGTGGATTCTTGAACAGGTACTAAGGTTTCATGCATGCATGCATAGAATTGAAACCTTATTTTATATTAAGGTTTCAATAAATCACCGAAATGCATAACTCGCCCATTCCCAAAAATAAAACAAAGCATCAAAGAAACTAGACATAAAGGCATATCTCCTAATTGGAAATTATGGTATTTTTGGCCGAAAATTAGGGATAATCTTCAAAGAGAGAACATTGTGGTTAGTTATTGTAAATTAGGGATCTTCTTCAAAGAGAGACATATATCTAGATTCAATTTCAAGCTTAAAAATTTTTAGAATCAATAACATCCCAACAATAATGTAAATTGTTAGTGAAGTAGTCATAAGATAGGAAATTATGGTAGCTTTAAAACTTTGACCAGCAGAAGTAGGTGCCAATAAAGATAGGAAACTCAGGATAATCATTATCCAACTTTCAGCTGGATAAATAGATGAGATATCCAACTGATAGACTCCTAGCAAAATAAAACATTCAGTAATTCAAACTATAAGAGTCTAGAGTAGATGAGCAGCAGCAAATTAATTGAAGCAAGTAGGAGTCCAGCTGATATGGAATTTTAAAATTCCAAGAGTTTTGAATAAGTATCCTAACTGGGGACGCAGCTGAAATGCTAAATTAAAAGTCCACATGCTGAAAAAATCCAACTGCAGTGGATAAGAGAAACAGTCCAATAAACAATCTTGTTGAACAGTCCAGTAAACAGTTCAGCTGAACAATCCAGAACAGTCCAAAAAACAGTCCAGAACAGTCCAAAAAAACAGTCCCAAATAGTCCAGCTGAAACAGTCCAGTAAACAGTGACGAGAATAATGACTCAGACACCAAAATTCATGATTTGAATCTTCTAAAAATTATTGTCACTTTACCATCAAATGCTCTATAAACCTAATATTTTTGGATAATTACATATTGTTCAAAAAGTTATAATAGTTTATTACTAACTTTAATAATAATAAAAAATTAAAGGACATGTTTTCTTATCATAAAACCTTAATTTAATTCACATTTGTTGTATTGAATATTTGAAAACAAATTTTACGTGAAGCATTGCAGTATTTTATTTAATAAAAATTGAGGTGATTACTTCAAACTTGTCAAACTCATTTGAAGTAAAAAAATATCCAACAAATTGATCACACAATCAACAATTTAAACACAATTTTATCACATAGTTGTTCGAATACAACTAAATTTCAAGATTTCTTTCTAAGGTGCAAAAATCCGAGCAAAACTAGTTAGAAAGTCTCAGTAGGAAACACCAATCTGGACTGTTAAACCAGAGAAGTAAAAAAGAATCCATCTTTTCAAATCAAGCATACCCATTTGTACTAAAGGTACAACAATATCATTAAGCATGAAAGCAAGTTCAATAGCTAAAACTATAAGCCATTAAAGTTTTCATGAAAAATAGTTATTGAAACAGAGCAAAACAGTTATCCAAATCAACCGAGTAATAGTTAAAGAACAAGAAATTAGACACCCAAAACCACTAATCTCAAGAACTTAACCAAGTCATTGCAAATATTTAATAAGTTAAAAAAAAACATAAAATATGAGACTCACAAGAAGCATACAGAGTCTGCACTTTCATGTGGAGATGCAAAAACTCACCGAGTAATTCCCCAATGGGATCTTTCAAAGCCTTCCTGGTGACCCTAAACCGAATCCCCAACTTCTCAAACTGCCTCGAC
Organism: Ilex aquifolium; assembly: GCA_951799425.1. Lineage (NCBI taxonomy): Eukaryota > Viridiplantae > Streptophyta > Magnoliopsida > Aquifoliales > Aquifoliaceae > Ilex > Ilex aquifolium. The sequence goes on from OX637391.1 coordinate 32,294,723, forward strand.
AAAACCTTAATAATTGTAGTCGAGCTCTGTAAATCCTCCTCCAATTTTTCAATCATCTCCACCAAATTTTCCCTAGAACCACCCGGCCTCGAAAAACCCAAAGAAATTCTCCTCCACTGCCTTTTCCTAATCACAGCCCCAATAAAACGATCTGGTTCGAGAGGGAGGGTAGGAAACACTTTGGTTCGCAGGGGGAAGGGAACAGAGAGAATAGCGAGGAAGAGAGAGAGAGAGAGGGAGTACTGTGTGTGTGTCGACTGAAATAAATAAAGGGGGAGAGATGGGGAAAGTGAGAATGAGGGAAAAAGGGTTGGGTAATGGATCTCGATTTAGGTACTTAGGGTTTTTTTTTTTTTTTAAAAAAAGAATGCCCAAAATGACGTCGTTTTGAATTTTTTAAAAATTATATTCTGCGACGAACATAAAAATGTCGCAATTTAATATTTTTATTTTATTTTAACTTTAAATGTGGTTGTAATTTATATTCTGCGACGAAAATAAAAACGTCCCAATAAATTTCGAAAATATTTTTTGCAACGTAAATAATAAAACGTCGCAATTTAATATTTTTATTTTAGTTTAACTGTAAATTTTTTTGTAATTTATATTCTGCGACAAAAATAAAAACGTCGCTAATTAATTTTTTATTTTAATTTATTTTAATTTTTGATTATTTATTTTTGCAACAAAAAAATTTTGTCGTCGTAAAAAATATTTTCATTTCCCGCCATCGCTCGCGCCAAATAAAATGGAGGGAATCACAATTTTTTGCGACGGAATTAAAAAACGTTGCGAAAAAAATTACTATAAAAATTATTTACGACAAATTTATAAAATCCTCGTAGATAGTATTATTTTGCAACGTTTTCAAATTCGTCGCAAAAAAATAACGTTGCAAAAAATGCTTTTTGTTATAGTGATCAAAATGATTGGTAGATGTAGCAACCAAAGTTTGCTTAGTAGATCGTCGTGTCACCACATGTGAAAACATACCTAATTTCTAAACGAGCTATGTGAGGATCTAATAGGTATCTAGAATCTGCATAACCGACTAAACTTGAACTATTGATTGATTGTTTTGAGTATGACAAGGCCAAATCTGTAGTTCAACGAATGTAGCATAGGACATGTTTTACGCCATTCTAATGTCGTCGTGTTGGTGCAAAATCAAATCTTGCCAATAAATAGACTACAGATGCTATATTAGGCCTAGTACATTATGCTAAGTATAACAAAGCACCAATTGCACTTGGGTATGGTATTTAAAGACCAAGAAGCATTTCATTTTTCACCTTAGAACGAAAGAAGTCCTTATTGATATCAAGAGATTGGACGACCATTGGAGTACTTAACGAATATGTTTTATCCATATTAAACTACTTCAAGACCTTTTTGATATAGGTTGTTTGATGGATAAAAATTCCATTTACGTATGCTCGATCTGCAAGCCAAGACAATACTTTATTTTTTCGAGATTTTTCATCTCAAATTCTTTTTTCAAATATTCAGCAACTTTTATCAACTCCTCAAGAGTTCCAATCAGATTCATATCATCAAACATATACTGCAATAATGGAAAATCCAGATTCTGATTTCTTAATAAATACATATGGGCATATGAGATTGTTACTATACCCTTCCTTTACCAAGTACTCACTGAAACGGTTACACCACATTCTTCCAGATTATTTCAATCCATATAAAGATTGTCTTAGCTTAATTGAGTACATGTTTTGTGATTTTGATGTGTTTGTTCCAGACAATTGCAATCCTTCAGGGATTTTCATATAAATATCAGTATTTAACTTTCTGTATGAATATCGAGTAACAACATCCATAAGATGCATGTCGAGTCCGTCTAAAACTACTAGACTAATAAGATAACGAAATGTAATTGCATCCATTACTAGTGAGTATTTTTTCGTAATCAATATCAATCTCGGGTTTCTACAAGAACCCTTGAGCTATTAAATGCACTATATGTTGCATATTTACTTTTCACTTTTATATAAATATACATTTATATCCAATAGGATTTACATCTTAAAGTATTGGACTACGGACCCAATTTATCAACTTTCAATGTTTTAGACCTACTGGTCTACATTTACATCTTTAGCTATATTGGACTACGGGTCCAATATTTTGTATTTTATTAATAGGTTCCAAGTGAATTGTTTTCTTCCACTTTGACCAATCATTTCTATTTTGACAATCATATATTGTGCATTGTTCAAGATCATCACCATTTTAGATTTCAGTAGCTACTATATCATTGATGATCATTTTTTTTGCGATCCCACACCTCACTTATGTATGCATAATTAATAGAAATTTCTTGATTTTGCAAGTATATATCTCTATAGGACTTTGTCTCTTCAGGGACTTTTTCCTCTTCAGTGGTTATTATTTGAGATGATGTGGGTGGATTTTTATTTTCTACTTCATCAACTTTTTCTTGAGTTATATGTACTTTCCCTTCAGGAGCTGAATCTTTTGAGCCTATGCGTCGACCACGTTCCAAGCGTGTGAGACAGTTCACGTCATTCTTTAGGCAACAGACTTACTCCCCCTAACAGCGGGAATATTGTCTCATTTTTCGTTATCTTCTACTTAGGGTTTTTTCATTTTTGCAGAGAAGAACATCCACCATCAAACAATGATGGGTGGCGTTGAAGATATGATTATGAGGAATCCGAGTGAGGTCTGGCCAAAAATTCCTATGCTTTCTTAAATTTGACAAGTTTTGTGTCGATTTTGTTTCGCTAGACATTAGGTGAATTCGACAAATTTGGTGGATTTGGTAAATGTGGAATTGGTGGATCAGAAAATTCTAAGAGGTTCACGTGATAGTTCATGTGAAATTCGGCGACTTTGTGGATTGGAGACTTCTTTAATTTCTTTTATTTCCATGCTTCCATCCTTGCTGAAAAATTGTCTCAGTGGTCCCAACCTTTGGAAGGACATCATTTTTTTTTTATTCAGACTTATCTGCTTTGGCCTTGGATTGTTTGTTGTTAATGACTCTTGTTAATGTTGTAAAAATTGTGATAGATCTAGTTTTAATTTTTTATTGTTAACTATTTTGATGATACCAAACATTGTAGAACACACCATCATATTTAATTTTTTTCTTAACTTGACCAGTGGCATGTTGAAATGTTATTTAATTAAGCCATTGAAGCAGGTGGCAATTATATATGAGCAGCTAGCATGATGTGGAAACAGACCAGGAAGCAAAGAACAAGTAAGACAAAATTTTAGCTTTCTTCAATTACATTGCCAATGTTAGGTTTAGCAGTTGACTGGCCATAGATGGTTTTGAGGATGAAAATTGGATGTGTTTTGAGGTCTTTATTTGCCTAGGCACTACTAATTATTGTGTTGAGGCAATGGGAAAGTGTGCATATGACACCCTTACTAGATAGTTTCTAAGTTTCATTCCAAGTAATTGTGTATGGCTTGTTTTCTTTTTGATTTTTCCAAACCTTTGGCATCCTATTGTTATTTTAAATTATTGAGTTGTGCTAATGACGGTAGTGTTTAATGTCTTTGACGGGTGCTGATCAACTATGACTTCCCTATGATCATAAAGGATTATATTCACATGATTGAAATGATTAGGTTGATACCTAGTACCCTGTATGCAGTGGCTTGGAACAGTTTTTTGCGAGTACGATGAGAAGTATGTCCTATATTTGTACGCTGTTATGGAAGGTGTGATGACATAGACAATTTATCTTTTTATTTTTTGTTGCAAGGGGGATGGCCCAAGTATTTTGAATTTCCTCTTTCAATGAAATTTTGTTTGTATACACTTTGTGATGTTGATAGTTATATATGAACTTTGTTTTAATGTCAAATCAATATGTCATTTGATTTTTTATCTTTTGTGATGATTAAAGAAATATGAAAAAAAAAAAAAACACCCTTAGGGGTGGTGTGTTATCATATATATATATATATATATAAGAAGAATACATTGTAGAATTACAGAACTATTCCTAATGTATGACACATGTGATATCTGTCTAATACACCCCCACAAGCTATGCAGGGGATGGAAGCACGCATAGATTGGATCGAAACTCATTAAACTTAGCAGCAGGCAAGCTCTTAGTAAATATATCCGTCAATTGATCATGAGTGGATACATGAAGAACTTGAAGTTGACCCCAAGCAACACGTTCACGAACAAAGTGAATGTCCACTTCAATATGCTTTGTGCGAGCATGTTGAACAGGATTAATAGCCAAATATGTGGCACTGATGTTGTCACAGTAAACAATTATGATTTTCTTAAGTCAAACATGTAAGTCTTGGAGCAGAGATTGTAACCAGCAAGTGTCAGCAACAGCATATGCAACATATCGAACTAAGAACAGTTGGTTGTTTCTTGGCACTCCTAGATACAAGATTCGAACTAAGAAAAACACAATAGTCGATAGAGGAATGGCGAGAGTCTAGACAGCCTGCCCAATCAGCATCCGAATAGGCTAGAAACGGATCACAATTACTTTTATATAATTGAAGACCAAAATGCAACGTGCCTTAAAGATAACGCAAAATGTGTTTGACCACTATGAAATGGGACTCGCGGGGATCATGCATATGCTGGCAAACTTGATGAACAACAAAAGCAATGTCTGGGCGAGTGAAAGTCAAATATTGTAGAGCACTAACCAGACTGCTATAAAAGTTGGCTTGGAATAAATAGGGTCAGTAGAGGAAAGAGCATAGGATTTACTGGCTAGGGGAGTGCAGGTTGGTTTAGCTTTTAGGAGATCACTCTTGGTTAAAATATCAAGAGTATATTTGGATTAGTGGAGAAAATACCCATCAGAATTGGAAGTGACAGTAACACCAAGAAAGTGATGTATGGGACCCAAATCAGTCATGAAAAATTCAGATTTTAGCGATTCAGTAACATTATGTAACACAGACTCAGAAGACGCGGTTAACAAAATATCATCAACATATAATAACAAAATGACCATATTAGTGGGTGTAGTGTAGAGGAACATGGACGGGTCAGAACGACTACAATGAAAACCAGTTTGAAGCAAAAAACTTGTAAAGCGTTGAAACCAAGCACGAGGTGCTTGTTTCAACCCACATATGGCTTTATTCAACCGACATACATACTGAGGAAAGTCCGGATGAACAAAACCTTGAGGTTGCTTTATATAAACAACTTTAGATAGAGAACCATGCAAGAAGGCACTTGACATCAAGTTGATGAACAGGCCAATTTCGGGACAGAGCAAGAGAAAGAACAATCTGAATGGTAGTGGGTTTAACAACCAGGTTGTACGTTTCATCATAATCAGCGCCAAATTTTTGATTAAATCCCCGAGCAACTAGGAGAGCCTTATAGCGTTCTAAGGAGCCATCGGATTTTTATTTTACCTTATAGACCCATTTGGAGCCAATAAGATTGGTAAAGGGTGGCAAAGAAACCAAAGACCAAGTTTTGTTTCGAAGTAAGGCTTGGTACTCATCAAGCATGGCTTGGTACTCATCAAGCATAGCTTGATGCCATTGAGAAGACTTGACAGCTTCAGTGAAAGATCGAGGTTCGGAGAGAAAAGATAGAGAAGATGATGTAGTAAACAAAGATGGCAAAACACGAGGATGACGAGTGCCGTCTTGAGTTCGTGTGACCATCGGATGGGTAGAAAGGGATGAAGTTATGCCCAAAGGAGGAGGAGCTGAGTATGTTTCGGGATTGGATAGAACAGAAGGCTGACCGTGTAAATCATTTGAGATAAGGGAAGGAGGTTGAGAAAAGTCCAAAGAATGAGAAACATGTGGAGATGAATTATCTGAAGTCGGTGTAGATTGGGAAGTTTGGGTAGATGAAGATAAAGAAGGAGATTTAGATAAACCGAAAGTAGGTAAAGTGGGTAAGCTTGGAGTGTGAGATAAAGGAGAACATTGAGATGGATGTGAGTATAACCAAAAGTGGGTAGGCTGAGAAAGATGGAGATGATTGAGATAACAAAGGAGTCCAAACAGATTGTGATAAGTGTGGTGGTGAAATAAAATTTGTGGGCTTGCGAAATGATAAGGATAAGGAATTTGAAGCCAGCTAATTGCCTGAAGAGTCCAGCTATCCGCTGAAAGAAAGGAAGCGCCTGAAAAATCCAGTTGAACGCTGAAAAAGTGTAGGCAATGGTTTCGTTGAAGAGAAGGATGAGGGAACAATCCTTCATCAAACCGAACATAGCGGGAGATGATAGCCCACTTGGGGAATGGATCGAAGCACCGATATCCTTTGTGAAATTCTGAATACCTAAGATAAATGCAAAGGACCGAACATGGAGAAAGCTTATTTTGAGTGGTGAAAGTAATATTTGGATAGTAGGCACATCCAAATATTCTAATAGAAGTGTAACAAGGGGGCTTGCCATAAAGGAGTGCAAACAATGCAGAATTCTGAAGAGTAAGATTAGGATGAATATTCAAAATGTAAACAGCCATATGAAGAGCTTCAACCCAAAAATTAGAAGGAATAGAGGATTGAAATAAAAGAGTGCGCACCATATTAAGAATGGTGAGATGCACACGCTCTGCAACCCCATTTTGTTGATGAGTGTGATGACAAGCCAAACGTAAATGAATGCCACAAGAATGAAGAAAGGACATAAAAGAATTTTTCACATATTCACGCTCATTGTCACTTCGGAAACTTTGACTGGAAGCATTAAATTGGGTGCGAATAAAAGCATAAAAAGATTCAAATTTATCAAAAGCTTCATATTTGTGTCGTAGTGGAAAACCCCAAAAATAACGAGAATAATCATCCATGAACAATAAATAATAACGATAACTCGTAAAAGAAAGAACCGGAGAAGTCCAAAGATCCGAATAAATTAAAGCAAAGGGGCATTCAGAACGAACATGACATTCACAAAATGGCAATCGTACATGTTTGCCAGATTGACAAGCTTGACAAATACTCGAAACAATTTGTTTACAAGATGAAGGAAACATGCCATTATTCAAAAGAAAAGACAAAACGCGAGGGCCGAGATGACCCAAACGCCGATGCCAAGTCTGAGGAGACACCTTAGAAGTGGCGAACGCAGACACCATGGAACCCCCACCAGTAGAAGAAAGAGGATAAAGTGGACCCGAACTATTGCACCTGAGAAGTACCTTCTTCGTCCGGAGGTCCTTGACAGAAAAACCAAAAAGATCAAAGTCAATACTACAATTATTTTCAGAAGTAAATTTCTTGACAGAAAGTAGATTCTTTTGGATTTGGGGAACAACTAACACATTACCAAGGGAAAAAGAAGAATTGGGTGATTGAATAGTGGATTGGCCAGTGTGAGTGACAGGTAAAAATTGACCATTACCAACTTGAAGACGATCCATACCAGTATAAGGAGATAGAGAAGTCAAATTACATGTGAGTGGGGTCATATGAGAGGAAGCACCCATATTGGGATACCAGTTTGGATCAAATGAATCATGCATAGAAGTAGCGCGAAAGGAAAGAGAGTTGGTGTCGGCAACAAAGGCTTTGGAATGTTGAGGGCATTCGCGAGCCGAGTGATAAAATTCAAAACAAAGTTGGCATTGAATGAGGGAAGAAAGGTTTGATGGATATGAAGGTGGTGAAGGATATGAAGGTGGTGGGGGATATGAAGGACGAGAGCCTAAAATGGAAGAACCACGACCATTATAGTGTGAGCGATTATTAAATGCAGGTGGGCGAGAAAAACACTAATCGCTAGCGAAAGGAGCCAGACCTACACGACCACGCGAAGAAGAATTATCAGTACGATGATCATGACGAGAATGGTGGCCATTAGAACCACGGCCCCGACCACCCTTACCACCGCGAGAACCCGAAGAAGATGGAGTGCCACGGTTGGCAACAAAAACAGTAGAGGAAGCTGAATTGTTGGTGATAGTTGCCATTTGTTGAAGCCGAATTTCATGAATAAAGAGAAGGGAACAGGCCTAAACATAGGAAGGAAAAGGAATCCAGGTAGAGATGGCGGTGACTGCACTTTAATAGTCAGAAGGAAGACCGTCAAGGGCTTGCATAACCAAATCAGTATCAGAAATAGGACTACCAGCAGAGGCAACAAAGTCAGCAATGGATTTGAGTTGCTGGAGATAAATGGTCATGGCAAGATCACCCTTGGGATGGTGATAAAACTGCATTTTTAATTGCAGAACACGGGAATGAATTTGATCATGAAATAATTGCTCAATGGTGAGCCAGACTTCACGACAAACAGAGTAAAATTTGGTTTGATGATAGCATGAAGAATGTCAGAGGAAACAGTGGCTTGAATCCATGAAAGAACCATGTAATCAACCTGTAACCATGATTTGTATACCGAATTAGGAATCTAGTTATTGGAATCATCAGTCAAAAAGGGTGAAGGACTTGGAGAAGAGCCATCAACATGGCCATAAACATCATGGATTTTAAAAACGGGAAGAAAAAGTTCATGCCAAAGTAAGTAGTTGGAAAAATCCAACACAATAGAAATATAATTTTTGACATTGGAAATGGATTGGGCAGGGTGAGGAGAGGAAGCATTTGGCATGGCAGTTGTAGGTGTGATTGAAGAGAGAATAGGAGGGGAAGAAGAAGACACAGTAGTAGAAGACATGGTAAAAATTATTAAGAGATTCTTAGAAAGGCTCTGATATCGTGAAGAAATATGGAATTTCACACCCTTAGGGGTGGTGTGTTATCATATATATATAAGAAAAATACATTATAGAATTACAGAACTATCTCTAATGTATAACACATGTGATATCTTCTAATAATGATGAATATTAGATCTGAATATTGCTCAATTATTTTATAGATTTTACAAAATGATTAATTATTTAAGTTATTAAAAAGCAGCTAGTGGCAACCATAAAAAATTGTTACTAAAGTACAATTTAAGCCTTTAATGGCGATATAATTTGTGTCGCAAAACCTTTTAGAATCTGTTAGTGACAACCAAAAAGTTGTCACCAAAGACAATTATCAGTGACAAGTTATAAGTTGTCACTAAAAACATTTGTGACGATATTTTTTTGTCTCTAAAACCAAATGTTCAAAGATCAGTGACAAAATAATTTGCTCCTAAAAACATTTTCATGCCATTTAGTTATTTTTTTTTTGTGGTGAAAGCCTTTATTTAGTGGCAAAATTTTAAGTAATCAATGGTGATTATTTTTGTCACTATTGATCATGTTTTTGTAACGACTTTCTTGTCGTCACTGACTGTTTACGCTTTTGTGGCGAAGTATTTTGTTTGTCACTGTTAATTTTTAGTGAACACCTATAGTGACAAGCAAGTGACGACTTATTTTTTGCCTCTAAAACATTTAGTTGTAACATTAAGGGTTTTAGTGACGATTTTTTTTGCCACTAAAAACCTTGTTTCTTGTAGTTCGATGTTAAAATAATATTATTCTAATTAGAACTTTTGGATTTATTTTTTGAGACCACACCATTTAGCACATTATTAGGTCAATAAAATGGTTTAAATTTTTAGACCAAAAAATATTATTCAAATATAAAAGTATTGATAAATTTATATAAATTTTTAGTCGTGGAAAATTTTAAAAAATTATAAATTTATAAACATTTCAAAACTACCCAAGAAAATTTTAAAATTGTACTAAGAGTTGCCCCCATTGCTTCTAGTGTAAATCGGCCTCTAATTTTTAGAGACTACAAGGCGGATACCAAGGGTGAATTGATCGAGCCAAGTGAAAGTCGGATTTGACATGATTGTAAGTTTTCATCCGTTCAAATCATGTACTACATTTTTTATTTCAAGAATTAATATTTCAAATATGAAAATAAAATTGTATATCATGTACTTCTTTTGAAGTGCGCAAACCATGTAGTGTAGTTTTATTTCAAGTATCAATATTTCAAACATAAAAATAAAATTATTCATCACATACTTCTTTTCAAGTGCGACTATTTCGTTTCCCAATAATTGAGGATAAAGACTCATCAACGTAAGCATTATTGTTTTGTGGTCAAGAAAAGTTAATGAATAGATGATATGAGAGACAAAAAGATGATTCAATAACATAAGAGTAATTTCAATCAGCATCTCAAAAGCCAACTGAAGCATCCAACGGTCATATTTGGCATTTCTTACTTCTTTAATAGAGATGTCAAATATTTAGGTGATAAGATAAAATTTGGCATATTGATAAATTTAACATATCCCCTTTGCTATATCAAAACTTTTAAATGCATTATTTTATTGAGTAAAATAGTGTTTAATGCAAAAGCTTCTAAACAAAATTTGTATTAACTAAATTTAATGAAAAATTTAGTCTCAATAAAATATATACTACTTTTCATATAAAATATTTAAATTATTATTTTTAATAATAGTTAATTTAATTGCCCTAAAAATTGTTTTAAAAGCATATATTAAATTAATATAAGAAAAGATATTTAAAAATAAAGATATAATAAAATAAATTATTTTTAAATATCGGTTGGAATAAATTGAGATGAAGATGTCAAATTATCACATAAGTCTTTAAATTTAAATTTAAATTTAACATTTCAATTTTAACATGTCCATTGGAGATAGGGATGACAGTGGACCGGGGCGGGGGCGGAGGGAGTAGTCTCCACCCCCATACCCGCTTCCAAAAACTTTGTCTATCCCCAGTCCACCCCCGCTAGCGAAAAAAATTTTAATCCCCGTCCCCGCTCCTTGGATAAATTTTGATCCCCATCCCAGTCCCGTCCCCCTCCCCCACCTTCACCCCGCCCCCGCCCTCGTACCTGCCCCAGCCCCGCTCCTGCCCAAGCCCAAGCAAGAGCAAGAGCAAGAGAGATAGATAATGACAAAAACTCATGGTCTGGTTAGCGATCTAGCGTAGGACACAACCAGAGAGAATTAGTGAATAGTTTGTGTGTGTGTTTAGGTGACCAGTTTTCGACACATTTTAACCAACACCTTCTGGGCAAGCTAATTGAGAAAGTGAAACAAAATATTTAGGCATTGGTTTCCATGATCAAGTACCAAAAGAACTAAAATGCAAGAAATTATATAGAGAACTTCAATTGAACAGATTCAACAAATAGGATTACCTAGAGAGAGAGAGAGAGAGTTACCTGGCCTAGTCAGCGATCAACAGAGAGTCGAGAGCGTATGACTGATGCAAAGGGTACATGATGGAGATAGACGATCAATAGAGAGCAACAAAGATACATGATGGAGAGAGAAGCCATAGAGAAAGAGAGAGAGAAAACGTTACCAGCGATAATGATCGATGTCGATGAAGAGATTAGGGCTTGGAGTTAGGGCTCAGTGGACGGCGGACGGGCAAAGGCATAGAGTGAATTAGGGCCAATGGTTTGGGACTTGGGAGTATATTTATATTTATATTTATATATATATATTATAAATAACGGGTATAATGGGGCGGGGGTGGGGGCGGGAGCGGGGGTAAGTGTCAGTCCATCCCCGTCTTCATCTCCGCATGGGTTTATACAGGTATCTCTGTATATGTCTGTCATCCAACACATATAATCCATTCCCGGTCCAAACAGGACGGGTTTGGATGAATACCCATTTTTTTCCTGTCCACTACTATCCCTAATTGAAGATGCTCTAAGGGGGCAGATCTTAACAAGTGACCAAGTACGGAAACTGCAAAATACAAAGTCAACCAATCGAATGTAAAGTGGCAAGTTTTGATACGATATCTTTGGTGAATTTGGTTGAGAAAGAGAAAGAGGTGGTTTGTGATTCACAAATTATTGATCCAAATACAACATGATTATTATTATTTTTTTAACAATGGTAAAGTACATTACAAAGGATAGAAATTGGAACTCGTCACTTAAGGGTGCCTCGGGGAACTTACCACTCAGATGGACCTAAGGTCCAAACACTAGATGATGAATAAAACAAATTAGAGCAGTGTGGAAACTTCAAAAATGAGAAGCTAAATGGGAAGGACAACATTGACTTATACTCAAACATAAATTCAAAACGATAATTACCAAATCACGATAGAACAGAATTCAATTGTCACTCATTGACCACCGAAAATTATGAGTTGAGAATGATGTTTCATGAGAGAGCATGGTTGAGCAATCCCATCAAATTCTAGCCGAGTATGTTTGTTGCGCTTTTTCTATTGCACAATGCTCTTGCCTCATCTTGTCTCCATTGGATTATTCCAGATTATTCTTGGTGGACAATATAAAATATCATTGTGGGCAAGAGGAATGTTGTACATGTCTTATATTTCTCTTAGATTTGCACCAAAACTACCATAAAACCCTTGGGATTTAATTACAAAATCATATGAACCTTCCTCAGTAGAGCATATGAATTTTGGGTAATGCATTGTGGTAGAGCGGAGTTGGTGTTTTTTTCATTTGAAGAACTCTTTATAATTATTTATCTTTTAGAAGCAACTTTTTTGACATTGTATTTTTCAGTTTCGAGCTGAACCACGTAATCTTGTGTATTATGTTTTTTTTTTTACTGATAATTATGATCTCATGCATAGTACAAGAGAAGTTCATTTTAGCTAAAGGATCAAAGCTCTATCGAACACAAACTTCACATCTCACTATCGAATTCAAATAGAGTTTCCAGTGCAGCATAGAATTCTTCCACAGTTTGGATTTGGTAATCGGTAATGGTCCAACTCCTCCCACCAATTCCCAGACTATCATAATGTCAATGACCTTTACAATTTCCCATGTTGTCCTATTAAAGAGTATGTACGAGCAAGTACAGCCCACAAACCCTACTAACTAGATGGCTTTTTTGCATTTCTCGTCATACTTTCGTGATTACAATAAAAATTAGGAATCCGTAAGTTGATGCCCAAAGCATGTCTATTTTGAGTGATTACTATTTGAACAACTTTTTTAGCCTCCTTATTGTTGGTATTTGTCTAAGTAGAGTAAGTTGTTCGCATTTAATCATATAAAGACATTTTTTTCTTCTCATTGACACATCTCAGTAACTTAAGATCCTTAATCTGTAAATTCAGAGTCTTGCACCAAACATTTAGGAGACTGATTGGGAGATGCTTTCTAACAAGGAAAAATTATATTTTGAGTTTTCACATTGCCTCTAAAGTATTGAGTTTTCCACATTTTCTCTTAAACTATTAGAATTGGTTTCATGTTGTGTCAAAACAAAAATATTCGTCATGCATTATTTAGAAAACATTCACGGGCTAATCTCATTTTGTGCCCTAAAAGATGTTTCAATTCTTAAGTTCTACCTTCAAATATTAAAAAAATTAATTTGTACCCTCAATGTTATGAATTGGTAGCAATGAGAACCTGACCTAAACTTCTATTCAGTTTTCCGTCACAAGTTGAAACACGTGAGTTGTAAGTATTTCGAGTATAGACTTATGTTTAAATTCACAAACTATTAGCACCTCATGTGAGTTTCACATGATAGGGCTAACCTCAATTCGATTAATGAAACCTTATTTTCGATACACAAATTGATCGCAAACGAAGATCTACAGCAACGAACATACTTCATCCTCATGCCTGAAGCACTTGCATCTCCTCACATGTTTTAATTTATGACGAAAAATTGAACGGCAGCTTAGGTTAAAAAAAAAAAAAAAAACTTGGGTCAGATCCATATTACTACTGATCCATAATATTGAGGACACAAATTAAAATTTTTAATATTAGAAGATGGAAAGTGAGAATAAAAGTATCTTTCGGGCCACTAGCACTTAATGTATTATTTTATTTATAAAGACAGACTGAAGGCCTCAAAGCATAGTTCTACCAATGCAAGAAATCCTGAGAGACGGGGAAATCTCGAGGAAGCTATAAAAATATGAAGTAAAGATTGAAAGTAAGTGAGGCCACAAAACTCCAATATCTTTCAAGGAAAATGAAAAATCACGAAGATATAGTCTGAAAACACTTTCCTAGTATTCCAATGAGTCACATCAGAATTTGTATTAGTTGGAAAGGCTCTAATCCTTGAAGCCTTCTTATTCATTTATTGGCATGTCTTCTTTCTCTTTCCTCACTTTCCAGTGCCACTTTACTGCTCCTCCACTTTTCTTCTGATGATGAATTGAGCGATATGGCCAGAAATGTTGTGTTCCGTGTACAGATCCAACAAGAAGCATTGACACTCAATAGGTGAGATTTTGATTCAAATCGATTAACTAAGTATGAATTAATATTTTTGATTGATAATAAGAATCGGTATCGGTTTTATTATATTCACTCATTTTGATTTCAATACACTAATGTTCGATGCGAGTATGTTTCAATTCAGTATGTGTACTTGAATATATACATATATATTACGAATTAAGTGGTTATTCAATAAATTTAAGATGAAATTAATATGTAACATGTTGAAATTCAAATCACTTTAAATATTTGAATATGAAAAATTTCCTATATGGATCGTAAAAACGAAACCCGGCAAATATTCATATTAGAACTTTTTAATCGGATTTGGTTTGGATGAAATTTGATCCCTTGACAGTCTTTACGGCCACCCTTTTTTATTGTTCTAGACACATGAATGTAATTCTCTAAAATATCAGGAAATATTTTTTGTTTCTCGTCGTTTTATGGATGAGTAAAATCCTCTGTCTATGGCTACTGATGATGCACAAATCGGTATTGCGCAAAATTAACAGTCAAGTATGAATAGTGATGCAATTAATGAGTAATTAACGAGCAATCAATGAATCAAAACTATAAATAGAGAATCAACACAGTGATTTATAGTGGTTCGGTCTCGGATGACCTACTCCACTTTCGGGAATGGCAGCAGTGGCCTGGTGTTCTTTATTGATGAATAAGAATCGCCGGAGAGTTACAATGCTTTGAGAGAGAGGGAGAGCAATGTGTAGAGGTATTGGAGGTGTGGTGTGTGTAGATTGTCAGATGCCTCTCCAAGTGGAGAGAGCTTACATTATATAGGTTCACTAAGGCGGTGAGGCGGTGAGTTGAGGCGGTCACCACTGTTTTGGTAAGTATAGTTATGGTAAGATTCTACCACTTAGGTAAGTACAGTTATGGTAGGATTGGATCTTCGGTACGTATCCCAATACTTTCTCCCTCGTGTCCCTATTCCGTCGGAGGAGGTCCTAAGATGGACTAGGCTTGAGTTGGAGTGGGCTTCATTGGAATCAGGAGACAAAGGAGGAGGAGACCAGGCAGGCGCCTACATGGGCGGCGCCCCCTTGGGCGGCGCCAAGGGTGGCCTCTCATGGGTGGCGCCCCTTGGTCCCTGGGCTTGGGTTCTTTGGACTCCGTATTGATTTGCGGCCGCCTAATTACCTTTATGTCCTCCGTATTGTTTTACGGCCGCCTAATTCCCTTTATGCCCTCCGTATTGTTTTACGGCCCAACTCCGAATAGTATCTCCTTTGGGCTTTCTCGGTCCGTTCAAGTTGGGCTTGGTCCAGTCAAATTTGGACTCGTTATTTGCCCCCCATGCTCCAAGCTTCTGACTTCTGTGGGAGGACAAGGTTGTGGGCATGTACTTCGTCTTCGCTTGAATAGGCGTTTCCTTGCTCCGCATTGTAGTTGTTTTTCATTCTTCGAAGACTGGCTGAATTTATTGGTATCAGATTTTTTTTTTTTTTTTTAAAAAGAGTTCTGCCCACCATCTTTGACTTTTTTTTTTTTTTTTTGGGCTTCCTTTGGTCTGGGCGTTGGCTGGCCTCCTTCTTTTCCTTTTTTTTTTTTTTTTTCTTCCTTCCTTGGCTGCTTGGGCGCCGCCTCTTGCTGACTCCTTTTCTTTTCTTTTCTTTTTTTGTTCTTTTTTTTTTCTTCTCTTCTCTTGGGCGCCGCCTCCTGGGCGCTGGCTCCACTTCTCCTTTTTTTTTTCTCTTCTCTTGGGCGTCGCCTCCTGGGCGCTGGCTCCCCTTCTCCTCTTTTTTTTTCTTGGCTACTTGTTGGGCGTTGACTTCTCCTTTGCTTTTTCTTTTTTCTTTTTTTTTTTTGTTTTTCTTTCCTTTCCTTGCTTGGGCGCATGATCATGCCTTCTCTTCTTTTTTTTCCTTTCTTTCTTCTTTCCTTGCTTGGGCGCCTTCACCCTTCTTTTTTTTTTTTTTTCTTTTCTTGGGCTTCCTTTGCTTGGGCGTGGACTCCTTCTCTTTTTCGGGCCAGCGGAGCGTGGGGTCATCCTATATTTGGAATAGGATGCGCTCCACCGAGACATTAAGTGATGTGAGAGCTTGTCGCTCTCTCAGAGGTGGGGGACCAAGATGGTCCTTGACAGAGATTCTCTCTGTCCTATTTCTTTTGTTCTCTACCTCTCTCTTGTCTTCGCGGGTATCCTTTCTTTTTTCACCCCCGTAGGAGGACTCACCTCGTCTGGCCTTGGTGACATCCTCGGCGTTTATGTACTTTTGTGCCCTTGACAGCAGCTCGGGCATACTGGAGGGTGGTTTTTTGAGTACGAAGAACATGAAACTAGAGGAGCGAAGTCCAGTGATAAAAGCGGCTAAGGCCACCTTATCATTCGGCTCCTCAATCTGGAGGACCTCCTCGTTGAAGCGGGCAATGTAACCCCTGAGGCTTTCATCCCTGTCCTGCTTGATAGTAAGCAGGTGAGTTACTGGTTTCTGATGGCCGCGTCCCCCAATGAAGTGGGAGATGAATGACCTACGAAGAGTGGATGTACGAAGGCTTGATCTTCGAGAACCACTGGCGAGCAGACCCATTCAAGGTGGTAGGGAAAGCTCTGCACATAATCTCCTCAGGCACGTTGTGGAGTTGCATGAGGGATTTGTAGGTGTCTAGGTGGTCGAGGGGGTCTTTGGTGCCATCGAAGATCTCAATATTGGGCATCTTGAACTTCGAAGGCAGAGGATAATTGACAATATCAGCAGTAAAAGGCGTATTAGTACGTCTTACTAGGTAGTCTACGGCTTCAGGCGTCTGTGCCTTGATGGTGTTGAGGGCATCACCAAGCTGGTTCTGCACCTCTCTAATCTTCTCGTCCCACTGGTTGGGGACATCTTCAGTCGGATGATGGTACCGGCTTTGATGGTCACCGTATTGACTCTTACCGTCTTCATTCTCCTGCGCAGGTACGTGTGAGAAAGGGACTGCTGGGCGAGGGGCGCCCTATGGCCTTGGGGCATTCTGACGGAGGACCCCATGGTGATGGGCTGCCTGGTGCCCAGAAGGAAGGGGTTGCTGCTCCTCCCCTGTTGGAGGGAGTGGTGCTTCTGCTGCAGGGTGAGGGGTGACGCCCCTTTGAGTGAGCATAAGTTGGATGATTTGTTGGTTCTGTTCCACCAGCAGCTATATGTTCTGCAAGAGTTGTTCCTGTCCGACGACGGGAGTCGCCGTGGCAGAAGGTCCCGAAGGTGCGGGGGGAGGCGAAACCTCCTCCCGGTGAGCCGGGTTGTTGTCCCCGGGTTGTTGAGACCTTGATCTCGTGGTGATTGTCATGGATTCAATGAGCAAAGAAGTAAAGCAATAGAAACTTTGTCGTTCCCACAGACGACGTCAAACTGATGATGCACAAATCGGTATTGCGCAAGATCAACAGTCAAGTATGAATAGTGATGCAATTAATGAGTAATTAACGAGCAATCAATGGCAATCAATGAATCAAAACTGTAAATAGAGAATCAACACAGTGATTTATAGTGGTTCGGTCTCGGATGACCTACTCCACTTTCGGGAATGGCAGCAGTGGCCTGGTGTTCTTTATTGATGAATAAGAATCGCCGGAGAGTTACAATGCTTTGAAAGAGAGGGAGAGCAATGTGTAGAGGTATTGGAGGTGTGGTGTGTGTAGATTGTCAGATGCCTCTCCAAGTGGAGAGAGCTTACATTATATAGGTTCACTAAGGCGGTGAGGCGGTGAGTTGAGGCGGTCACCACTGTTTTGGTAAGTATAGTTATGGTAGGATTCTACCACTTAGGTAAGTATAGTTATGGTAGGATTGGATCTTCGGTGCGTATCCCGATACTTTCTCCCTCGTGTCCCTATTCCGTCGGAGGAGGTCCTAAGATGGACTAGGCTTGAGTTGGAGTGGGCTTCATTGGAATCAGGAGACAAAGGAGGAGGAGACCAGGCAGGCGCCTACATGGGCGGCACCCCCTTGGGCGGCGCCAAGGGTGGCCTCTCATGGGTGGCGCCCCTTGGTCCCTGGGCTTGGGTTCTTTGGACTCCGTATTGATTTGCGGTCGCCTAATTACCTTTATGCCCTCCGTATTGTTTTACGGCCGTCTAATTCCCTTTATGCCCTCCGTATTGTTTTACAGCCTAACTCCGAATAGTATCTCATTTGGGCTTTCTCGGTCCGTTCAAGTTGAGTTTGGTCCAGTCAAATTTGGACTCGTCAGCTACCATGAAGTTGAATATATCAACTTAGATGAGAGGATCTGCTCCGGTTCCACACACTTGTACCTTTGCGTTCTTGAGTAGTTAGAATACGAGGAAACCCGTCTTGCAAAAGCTGAGGAATACTTCTAAAAAGCTGCCCTATAGTTTCAAAGTTTTTGGATGTAACTCCCTTAAAATAGGATTTCTACTAAACCGACTAAAATCTAACAAGTAGGACTAGCGGACATCACTTACTCCAGTGGGATAGCTATAAAATGTGGTAGTTCTTGATACTACTAGTCAAGAATGATGATGACGTGTTACAATTTCTCAATCATTTTTTCAAATAAATTTGATTTCATCCCATTTCTTCTCCCCCTAGCCAGCTCGGGTGTGGTTGTTATTATGATGGGATGTCAGCGATTACTTAGGTGTGTATCGATACATATAGTCAGAATCATTAAGTCAGTTGGTAGCTAAAAGCAAGACATCGAAAGGCACGTGGAAAACATTTATTAATTAAACCTCCTTTCTTCACCAAAGATCCATCCACCCACTCCCGCCTTTGTCAATGTGGACTCACAGAGCAATATAGTTATAACTAGTGTATTCCTACTCACAGATAGGACTCTAACTGTCGAAAGTTGTGCTTAAAACAAAAGTAAAGCAGATCTTCAGGGCCTATCTCTGATCTCTTAAGTATTGTACTGAAAATTTAATTAATAATAACAAAAAACAAGTACCCCCACTTGCATATTCTAACAAATATCTTGTATATCTATCTATATATTTAAAAATATCCATCTTGCTAGCTTAGTAGCTAGGGATTTAGTTTATATGCAGGACACATAAGTTTATGGAGAGATTACGGTTACAAATAGAAGGATTCAAAATATGAATATCAAAGTAATGTCGTATAAGATTTGGGTTATGTTATTTCGGATTCACGTCATATTTAGAAAGTATCATGTTCGTATTGTATTTAGTGTAACAGAAAATGTGTATATAATTAGATTATATTAAACTGTATAAATCATAAATCATGCACTTAATTTGGACAGATTGTAATCAAAACAGTGCACTTATAGGGACGCAGATCAGAACGACAATAAATAAGAACAAACCAGAACTTCAATCCGAGTCTTGTGAAACATAATCTCCTTAAGACAGATTTGCTCCCTCTCAGTGCTCAAGGTGAATGAACAACTGTCTCCCAAGATAGAACGGATTTTCCTTCTTGAAGAAGTAGCACTTCAATCTTCAAGATTTCAGCGAACACAACTTGTATTTATACTTGAACCAAACAAAAGAAGAATATAACAATATGCAGAGAGAGAGGAAGAAGAATTCTGAAATTGAAATTCGGAATAGGATGGATTGAAATGGTAAATTGGCAGTCTATTTATAAACCATTTATTGCTGTTCAGATTGCCTGAAAAGGCATGGGTTGCCATTGTTCAGATTGAAGAGACATACTCTTTAATCTGAACAGGCAAGAAGCACCTCCTAGATAAGCAGTCTCTCTAGAAACAGACCGATGGAATGAACCCAGACCCCTTTTGTCGTCAAATTCAAAAGGTAACGGATAGAAAATTTAAAATCCGGTTGGATTAAATTTCAATTCGGATTTTTAATTATGATCCGCGTTCGGATCCGGTTGATTTAACCCACGACCCGCACCGCTTCAAATAAATTTTGTCCAAAAAAGATATAGCTTTTTAGCCCAAGCCTGGCCGGGTCGTGACGAAGTGGGTGGGCGGCGCGCATGTGTGATAACCAAGGTAGTGTAGGCGCTCGCTTCCCTCACAAAAGTATGGTACCCCTTAGGGCTCAAATCCAAGAAGCCAAATATGAGTATATTAACTCACCAAAGTGTTGGTCTTCTAACAATGTAGGACAAGTCTTATTTTATTACACCAATCTTAGTTTATATTATCACTTCAAATATGTCACTTTAAGACGTAACTTCTAATTCAAATCTTAATGGTTTTGGATAAATAAATATACCACGTTAATCTCCTCACAGAGAAGAATGCGTTTAAACTTGGTCCCACTAATTACGAGGTGTGAATCCCACTTTTATTTAAACCTCAAATTACTCAAATAAACTTGTTTAAAACCATTTTTTTTTCCAACATTTAGGTTGATACATCTCCAAGTTCCAATAGGAGAATTTTGGACCTTAGCTAAAATATGCGGAATTATCAATTTAGTGTCGGAAATCTGTGTTTAAGTATTATAATCAAACTTGATACAACGAAACATGAAGGAAGTACCCCACTTGCATATAACAACAACTATCATGTGGATGGACATGTAAACATGCTATTTATGTACTTTATGTGCAGCACAGATGGTTATAGATTAGATTACAGAAAATTGTCATTCTTTATTCACATCAACCTTGTTAACCTTTCTAACAGCCACTAGTCATCTTGTTATATTAGCCAATAAATCTCGTGGATTAATAGATATTGTAACTTTAATTACGAACCACAACAAAAGATTGATCTATTGGACTGGTCTAGATTTGCAATCGGACTACTTGCAACGAGTAGAGCTGTTGACTCGGAAAAAAAAATGGAAAATACCAAAAATGTGGATCCCAGGGGGACTGAGATAGTACGAAATTGCTATTAGAGGGGAATAATTGTAAAAATAAAAAAAAAAGGTAAATGGTGCTTGGCATGAGTCACCTATTCCTTTTCATTTTTCTTATTTTAGTTTTGTTTGCATTTTGTACGAAGATATATTTCTTAAAGAACGAACCAAATTGAACCCATCTAAACCCGTTAAAAAAAACCCACTCAGACAGTGACATAACTAAGTGTGGGCCCGCGGCCCGGGACGGGAATGGCCCCCTCATATTTTGAGGAGAAATCTGTGTATATACAATACCTGCATTTGAGGATGAAAACAAGCAGTAAATGAATAATGTAGCGTTATTGATGACTCATATTCCGTCAAATTGAATTTTATTTGAAAAACTGTGTGAGCAGTTCAGTGAGCTGAGTATTTGTTTCCAAAACCACCTTCATGACAATTTTTGTGCCTTGAAATACTTATTTGGCAATAATTGGGACAAGTGCCACGGATTTGTAAAGTCATTGACTTTTGTAATCAATTGTCAAACTTTAAATAAAGCTATGTCTCCCAGCCTAAACTTGATAGAATTGTGGATGGGGCTATAAGACATGCTGGACGTCAAAGAACTTTGCTTGCTGAAAGGTTGGGCTATTCCATTATTTTTGGTCTGTCTGAAAAACCAATAATCTAAGAGGACTCTTGGCACCATAAATATTGTAATAATGGGGTAGAGTAGATATATGTTCCTTTGCCTTCTGTTTTCGGGAACATTTTTTGTAATATTCGTCTTTTAAAGTGAAATCTTCTTGTTATGTTTCGTTCGTAGATGTATGCTCTTTTTTTAATTGAACCACATAAATAGATGTATTCCCTATTTTTCTATTTCGCTTTGTTTATATTTTGTGGCCTTTGATCATAATAAATTTATATTAGAGCTTTGATTTCAAGATTACTATATCAAAATTCAATGTAAAAATTTAATGGGTAGAACAGTTTCACTGTAAGAAATATCAAATATGCATGCATTGCTCTGGTAGAAAGGGTTTGGCAAAAGCCATTAATGGAGCGATGTCTAAAGACTCAGATAAGAAAAAACTTAATGATGTTAAAGGAATGGAACACAATGCAATTTAATTGCCTGTTGCTGATGAAGTTCTTCGTGAGACTGCTGATGAAGACACGAGGGAATGGCTTTTGTAAAAATTAGTTAAAGAGTTTATATGTGAAGGAGAGCCTCTCACCTACCGATTGTATTTGAAGGAACAATTATATACACTTAAGGTGAAGGAAGGTATGCCTATTAATGAACACCTTGATGAATTTAATAAAATTATTATGGACTTGAAGACTATTGATATGAAATTGTGAATGAAGATCAAGCCTTTGTTATTGTTATGCTCACTACTTGATCCGTTTGATAATTTCCATATTGAATGGGAGAGACACCATTTCCTTAGTCGATGTGAAATCTTCTTCTTTGAATTCCAATGAGTTAAAACGAAAAAAGTAGTGAAGTTTAGGTCGAGGGTCTATTTGTAAATAGACATCAGAACATTTCCTATAATAATAGAGGTTGGTCTATTGAAAGACATTTAGATAACAGTCTAAGACGAAATACAAGAATGTTGAATGTTTCTACTGTCTCAAACATGGTCATTATAAGAGATTGTTTTAAACTAAGAAAAAAAGGTAACACAAAAATTCGTATGCTTCCAATTCGTCTAATATAGTTGGTGTTGTAGAAGGTACCTCTCAGGGTTTAGATAATATCCTTATAGTTATTGTCTCTGATGGGTGTTCTGATGATGAATAGATTTTTTATTCAGGTTGTTCATATCATATAGGTCATAATAGGGATTGGTTTACGACCTATGTTCAAGTAATAGTGGTTCAGTCTTGACGGAAAATTGTTGGAATATGTAATATCTGGGTTTGAACATATGATGGAATTAGTTGAACTTTGAAAAACGTTCAATATATACCAAAATTAAATAAAATTTTAATTTCTTTGGATACTTTAGACTTCGTTGGTTATAAATTCTCTGTTAAAAGTGGAGTTCCAAAAATCTGCAGGGGGTTCCTTTGTTGTGATGAAAGGTAACAAAATTAGTAGTCTTTATTTTTCAGGGTAATATAGTGATTGGTTCAGCTGGTGTGTCATCTTCAAAAGATTCAAATTCGGATATTACCCAATTATGACATATACTTTTGGGTCACATGAGTGATTGGAGGTGGGTAAGACAGTTTTGTCCAAACATGGTTCACTTGACAAATAGAACATTGAAAAGCTTCACTTTTGTGAGCATTATATTTTCGATGAACAGTGCATAGTGAAGCTTAGTACAACCATTCAAATGACTCAAGGTACAGTTGTTCGGGGACACTAGATCACGATTATGGTAGGTTACTTCGATTTTGCTTTGGACTTGGATTTTCTAACTTTTTTCAATACAAACTTTATTTTAGCATGTACATTTAAATTCTCGTGATTATGTGATTGGGTTGATTTTTTGTTCTATTTTTTGGATTTCATTGCACTCTTCGAAGTTGTGTACTGTTGAGCTATTAAGCTGTTTTGTGAAAATTGATTACTCGAATTCAGTTTGTGAAAAGTTTGTTCTCACAAGATTGAGCGATAGAGGGTGTATTATTTAGTTTTAAACTGTAAAAAGTTAAAGCTAAGTTCTCGCTTTTGGTGGCATAATGGCTTTCAGGCTTGGTACCTATAGGTACAGGGACTGTATTTTCCTTAGGGTGAAAGTTCTCTAAAAGATTTATTTGATGATATTGGAGACATTGGAGATGTTTGTTGATGTTGAGAGGCCATTAGGGTTTTTCTCTCTGTTGTCGCACATTATGATGTTGGTATTGATTGGTAACCCTATTTTTACACTATGGTATCGATATTGATTATAACCCTACTTTTAATTCTGAAATTTCTTTGGCTTATATGTGTATATGCTTAAATGTTGATTTAAATTCCAAACATTGAGAGCTATAATTATTTTTAAACCTTGTTAGTTGCAGAATTGGATCAATCTATTGAGCACGTTGATGCTCATTGTATGTTATTTATCTCTTTTACAGTTTCAGCGAAAATGTGGGTATGATTTGTGTAGTGTACAAATGAGAGGTTTTTTGTTAACTTTGAAAATTGTAACCATTGAGAATGAAGTACCTCAACAAAGATGTATATATTCACACACTCATACCTCTGAGTTGAGTCGGGGCGTTACAATTTAGAGTTAAAATATCAAGTGATGTGCTCAGAATAATCGAGCGTTACTAAATATGTCTTTGAAATATTGGTTTTTCTTGTTTGCAGAGGTGTAACTTTGTAGAGATCTCTTCTATCGTTGTTTTTCAAAGTTCAAATTTATATTTTAATTTCATTAAAAATAGATCTTCAAAATTGATTTAAACAAATTTTCTATAGAGTTCAGCATTAACAATAACATTTTAAATTACCCATTAAAAAAATTCCTGGTGTTAAGAAATATAGGATTATTTTGTTTATTAAGGGTAGAATAGTCTTTTATTTGTTTAGGTTATATATAGTCTCTATGTATTTAGGTTAAACCACTTCTTTGTATTCAATAGAATTATGCAGTATCAATGAAACCCTAGCCTCTTCTTCCTCCTCTTCTTTCTTGTTTCTTGTATTTCTCTTGATTGTTTAACATGGTATCAGAGCCAAGTTTCATGGGACGAGGCTTAATCTCAAACACAGCTTCCGCGGATCCAACTCTTTTTTTCAGACGGCCGTTTGGAGTGACTGGTATTTCGACCTGTTTTTTTTAAGAAGGTACTTCGTTTCGTTTTTGCAATCTGGTATTTCGTGACTGTACACTGGTATTTCAATCTGGTTTTGCGATCTGTTTTTATTTGTTGTTTGATTATGGCTACTGAAAGAGATGATTCGCTTCAGTCTGTGAGTGTGAGGTTGGATGGAAAGAACTATTCGTATTGGAGTTATGTGATGAGAAATTTTCTTAAGGGTAAAAAGATTTGGGGATATGTTAGTGGAACCTCTGTGAAACCTAAGAACACTGATGATGGTTATGCTGATTTGATAGATACCTGGGAAGCAAACAATGCGAAAATTATTACTTGGATTAACAATTCTGTTGAGCATTCTATTGGTACACAGTTTGCGAAGTATGAGACAGCAAAGGAGGTTTGGGATCATCTGCAAAGGTTATTCACTCAATCAAATTTTGCAAAGCAGTATCAATTGGAGAATGACATATGAGCTCTTCAGCAGCAGAATATGAGTATTCAGGAGTTTTATTCTGCTATGACAGATCTTTGGGATCAATTGGCTCTTACAGAATCAGCAGAATTAAAGGCATGTGGTGCCTATATTGATCGTAGAGAGCAGCAACGATTGGTACAGTTTTTAACGGCACTTCGCAGTGATTTTGAAGGACTTAGAGGTTCAATTTTGCATCGTTCTCCACTTCCTTCTGTTGACTCAGTTGTCAGTGAGTTATTGGCTGAAGAAATACGTCTTACGTCTTAAGTCTTATTCTGAAAAGGGAATTCTTTCTACTTCTAATCCTTCTGTGTTAGCAGTACCTTCTAAGTCATTCTCTAATAATCAGAATAAGCTTTACACAAGGGTTGCCTTCGACGAGTGCAGTTTCTGTAAGCAAAAAGGTCATTGGAAGGCTCAATGTCCTAAGAAGTTGAGACAGCATAATCAATCGCAGCAGCAATCTCAAGCTTCGAAGCCTGGCAACCAGTCACAATCTAATGCTCATAGACCACCTCAGGGTTACAGACCACCACAGTCTAATACTGCAGCAGTAGTTTCATCAGATCCTTTCATCGATCCTAGTACTTTGGCTGAGCAATTTCAGAAGTTTCTCTGCTTACAACCACAAGCTATGTTTGCTTCCTCTTCCGTAGGTCAGTTGCCTCATAGTTCTTCAGGTATGTCGCATTCTGTATGGGTCTTGGATTCTGGTGCTTCACATCATATGTCTCCAGATTCTTCATCTTTTGCTTCTGTTATGCCTTCTTCTTCTATTCCTGTTATGACTGCTGGTGGAACTCCTATGCCTTTAGCAGGTGTTGGTTTTGTTGTAACACCCCACTTGTCTCTCCCTAATGTTTATCATATTCCGAAACTCACATTAAATCTTGCTTCTGTTGGTCAGTTATGTGATTCTAGTAATTTAGTCACTTTTTCCTTTTCTTCTTGTTATGTGCAGGATCTGCAGTCTCAGAAGCTGATTGGGACAGGCCGTAGGAAGGGGGGACTATATATTTTGGATGAGTTAAAAGTGCCAGTTGCTGCTGCTGCTGCTCCTAGTGTTGATTTATCTTCTTTTCGTTTGAGTTCTTCTTCTTCTAGTTTTTATTTATGGCATTCTCGTCTAGGTCATGTTTCGTCTTCTCGTTTGAGATTTTTGGCATCCACGGGGGCCTTAGGAAATTTGCAAGCTTGTGATATTTCTGATTGTAGTGGATGTAAACTGGCAAAATTTTCTGCTTTACCTTTTAATCGAAGTATTTTCGTTTCTTCTTCTCCATTTGATTTGATTCATTCTGATGTATGGGGACCTTCTCCTGTTGCCACAAAAGGAGGGTCTCGATATTATGTTTCTTTTATTGATGATCATACTCGTTATTGTTGGATTTATTTAATGAAATATCGTTCTGAATTCTTTGGGATATATACAGCCTTCGAGCTCTTGTCAAAACTCAACATTCTGCTGTTATCAAATGTTTTAGGTGTGATTTGGGTGGGGAATACACTTCTAATGAATTTTGTGAGTTGTTTGCCTTAGATGGAACTATTTACCAAACTTCGTGTACAGATACTCCTGAGCAAAATGGTGTTGCTGAAAGAAAACATAGGCACATTGTTGAAACTGCTCGTTCTCTCTTGTTGTCTGCTTCTGTTCCTAGTGTGTTTTGGGGTGAAGCTGTTCTTACTACTGTAGCTTTGATTAATACAATTTCATCTTCTCATATTTCAGGTGTTTCTCCTTTCGAAAAGTTGTATGGGTATGCCCCTGATTATTCTTATTTTAGAGTTTTTGGTTGTACTTGTTTCGTTCTTCGTCCTCATGTAGAACGCAACAAGCTGTCCTCTCGATCTGCTATTTGTGTTTTTCTTGGTTATGGTGAAGGTAAAAAGGGGTATCGTTGTTTTGATCCAATAACTCAGAAACTTTATGTGTCTCGCCATGTTGTTTTTCTCGAGCATATACCGTTCTTTTCTATTCCATCCACTACTCATAGCTTCACTAGATCTGATCTTATTCGTATAGATCCTTTTTCTGATCATTCTGCAGGTACTGATACTCTACTCTCTAGCACACCTAAAGCTCCCTCTTCTTCTATGGTCCCTCAAGCTCCGTCTAATATTGTGGATCCACCTCTACGTCAATCTACACGCATTCGTAAGTCCACAAAGTTACCAGATTTTACTTATTCTTGTTATTCTTCATCTTTTACTTCATTTTTAGCTTCTATTCATTGTCTCTCTGAGCCCTCTTCCTATAAAGAGGCAATTCTTGATCCTCTTTGGCAGCAAGCTATGGATGAGGAACTTTTTGCTTTGCATAAGACAGGTACTTAGGATTTGGTTCCTCTACCTCCTGGTAAGAGTGTTGTTGGTTGTCGTTGGGTGTATAAGATCAAGACTAATTCTGATGGATCTGTTGAGCGATACAAAGCTAGGTTGGTTGCAAAAGGGTACTCTCAACAGTATGGTATGGATTATGAGGAGACATTTGCTCCTGTTGCAAAAATGACTACTATTCGTACTCTTATTGCAGTTGTTTCGGTTCGTCAGTGGCATATCTCTCAACTTGATGTTAAAAATGCCTTCTTGAATGGAGATCTTCAAGAAGAAGTTTATATGGCTCCCCCTCCTGGTGTTTCACATGATTATGGGTATGTTTGCAAGCTCAAGAAAGCATTATATGGTCTCAAACAAGCACCTCGTGCTTGGTTTGAGAAATTTTCTGTTGTGATCTCTTCTCTTGCATTTGTTTCTAGTAGTCATGATTCTGCTCTTTTTGTTAAGTGCACTGATGCAGGTCGTATCATTCTGTCTTTATATGTTGATGACATGATTATTATTGGTGATGATATTGATGGGATTTCAGTTTTGAAGACAGAGTTAGCTAGACAGTTTGAAATGAAGGATTTGGGTTCTCTATGATATTTCTTGGGTATTGAGGTAGCCCACTCACCCAGAGGTTATCTTCTTTCCCAGTCGAAATATGTTGCAGATATTCTTGAGCGACCTAGACTTACTGATAATAAGACTGTAGATACTCCCATTGAGGTTAACGCAAAGTATTCTTCTTCTGATGGTTTACTTTTTCCAGATCCTACTTTATACCGTACTATTGTTGGGAGTTTGGTATATCTCATTATTACTCGTCTAGATATTGCATATGTTGTTCATGTTGTTAGTCAGTTTGTTGCTTCTCCTACTACAGTTCATTGGGCAGCTGTTCTTCGTATTTTGCGGTATCTTCGGGGTACAGTCTTTCAAAGTCTTTTACTTCCATCCACCTCTTCCTTGGAGCTGCGTGTATACTCTGATGCTGATCATGGCAGTGATCCCACAGATTGCAAGTCTGTTACTGGTTTCTGTATCTTTTTGGGTGATTCTCTTATTTCTTGGAAGAGCAAGAAACAATCTATTGTTTCTCAATCTTCAACCGAAGCAGAATATCGTGCTATGGCATCTACTACCAAAGAGATTGTTTGGTTACGTTGGTTACTTGCAGATATGGGAGTTTCCATTTCTCATCTCACTCCAATGTATTGTGACAACCAGAGTTCTATTCAGATTGCTCACAACTCGGTTTTTCATGAACGAACTAAGCACATTGAGATCGATTGTCACCTTACTCGTCATCATCTCAAGCATGGCACCATTACTTTGCCATTTGTTTCTTCTTCTTTGCAGATTACAGATTTCTTTACCAAGTCGCATTCTATTTCCCGTTTTCGTTTTCTAGTTCGCAAACTCTCGATGCTTGTAGCTGCCGCATCGTGAGTTTGAGGGGAGATGTTAAGAAATATAGGATTATTTTGTTTATTAAGGGTAGAATAGTCTTTTATTTGTTTAGGCTATATATAGTCTCTATGTATTTAGGTTAAACCACTTCTTTGTATTCAATAGAATTATGCAGTATCAATGAAACCCTAGCCTCTTCTTCCTCCTCTTCTTTCTTGTTTCTTGTATTTCTCTTGATTGTTTAACACCTGGGTACCCACCTATATTTGGTTAATTGACCCTCTTCAACCTTAAATCCTAGTTTCATCCCTGTGTGGAGAGTAAATGCTAGATATCGGCAATCCCTCACTAATCATAGGCGTTGATTTAACCTAAGAGTCACCAGCAAGAGTTCAACCTAAGACATTGGAGCTTATGGTTCGCCTCAAGCTAACCCAACACCACCGATTATCCATATGCATTCCATTTTCCTATCTTCATTGGGAATATTAACAGAAACATACGCTCAGAAATATTGGTTTACTTCAACTTTCTGTCTGTTCGTCTATTGCTCTTCACAAATAATACAGGAAGCATTTATCTTCCATGACAAAAAAATCAAAAGGGTTTCATGGCCAACTCTATTGACTTTGGTGAGTTTAGCAACTCTTTTTTGTAACTCACGATATTTCAGCTAATAAGAGTCACCCTTGGATAGATGGTGCAAGTAGGGTTGACAATGGTTCGTATTACATTGAATTCTTATCTTGTATAAGTTGTATTGTGTCAAAAAAAAAAATTCGCTTACATTTGATCTATTTTTAGTCATTTATATTCAAATTCGTATTGTTATAATTGTGTATAGGTTTTGGAGATAGGGAATATTATGTCACTGTCACATAGGTGGTCATGTTGATCAGTCACATTGTGAGACTTCGAGGAGGTGGTGATTTGGTGAGCCGGGAAAGAGTTTTAGTCCTAGAAAGATGCCATGCAGGACACACTATATTGCCATGCCAAGCGCGCGCTCAGGCCATCATGTGGGCTCCTATCGTATTGCATCCTCGGATATCTTTCTATGGTAAAATGATATAATCCAAGAATGAAAAAAAAAAAAAAAAAATTTGGGACCTGTGTGCCTAAATTAATGGATATGGAATACCACTTGATCAAGAATAGTGGGAAGCCCGCGATGGGATTCTATGGTCAGAGTCCCTCGGCTATGGTCCAGCGACGGAATGCCACAGTCAGGGTCCCATCCCATGTAGGACCCCTTAGCGAGGTTCTGAGATTGGGAAGCTTCCTGACCTCTTCTTGAGTAAGTAGGACCCAAGTAGCAAACATGATATGGTTCATGGAGGAAATTGCCGTGGCATTTTATGCTGCGCTGAAAGTGGGGTGGGCCTATTTTGGTTGGAAAGGCCATTAAACTACAAAAGGCATGACGGAAGATTCCACTTGGTGAGAGATTAATTGAACAATTAAAAGCTTAGAATCCTCGGGATGGCTTAAAACCTCGGAATATTATTCTAATATTGTATGATTAGTTTTATCAATAGGTCCTTATTAAAACCCCAAAGTAAAATCAACCCTTTTAGCGTTTCCCTCTATATATTCCCTGTAAGCAACCACCTCCTAAGGACCTCAATCAAAATCAATTCCCTCTCTCTCTTTCTCCAAAAAATGCATGCTTCTTCGTCTTCCTCCTCTTCAACTCAGCTCTTTCAACAATTTCATGCACACTTCTACTCAAGAAGATTGCTTGTAAACAATCCTCTAAAGCACTTACCACCAACAGCAACTGCTCCATCAAGTGGAAATAACCACAACATATCAGATCCTTACCCTAAAGACAACAGTTTTGATGCCAACGTTGTAATGGTCCTCTCTGTCCTCTTATGTGCCTTGATTTGCTCACTGGGGTTGAATTCTATCATCAGGTGTGCATTAAGGTGTTCGGGTTCGATATCGGGCCATCCCGGTGAAAGGTCCACGGGCAGTTTAGCCAACTCCGGGATCAAGAAAAAGGCCCTGAAAACTTTTAAAGTGGTAAGCTATCCAGGAGAGATGAAGCTTCCGAGCTTGGACACTATGTGTGTGATATGTTTATCGGAATTTTCTTCAGGTGACCGTGTTCGAATCCTGCCCAAGTGCAACCATGGCTTTCACGTCCGGTGCATCGATAGATGGCTCAACACACACTCCTCGTGCCCTACTTGCAGGCACTGTCTGCTGGAGACATGTCAAAAGATTGTGGGATGTAGCCAGGCTAGTACGTCAGAGCCACCGCCACCACCACCGCCGCCGCCACCGCTGGAAAGCATGATAAGGATTGCCCCACTAGAGCCTGAAGGTTTGATACGTAACTATCAAACCTAATTATAGAGGGGTGTTAGCTAATTTTGTTTTGTTTACCGTGTCATGCATATTTACTAGGGTTGGGATGTGTACCCACCAGAAATGTGGTGTTCAAATGGTATAAATGTATATAAGCTTGATATTAGTCTCTTCCACTAGTTTCTTACCTCCCATTATAATTTGGGCAGCTGCATAACCAAGCAATTTGATTGAATTATGCTAGTGAATTTGAATACGAAAGCCAAAGTAATGGCAAGTACTGAAAATGACCCTTCAAAGAATAATGATATGTTTCAAACAAATGGGTTTCGTAGGAATTTTCTAGTAAAATCTAAGAAGCATTATAAAATATGTATAATAGGAACTAAAGAGTACTGTTATTGCTAACTCAGCTGAGGCGACATATCACAAAAGAGTCATAATGCTATAATAAAAAACTTAAAAGCCAAACCCACTGATAATGCAGCCAGTCCAAAGATCTGGGCAGGCCAATCAGCTGAGGCAACATATCACCCTTAACTTCGGCTCTTATCTCACTTTGCCCCATGAACTCTTTACTTTTGTTATATAATCCCTTGAACTACTTGAATTTGTTTCACATTGCCTTAGATAAAATGTCTACTATAATTTGGACGAGAAATATGAAATTAGTAGCTATAATTTGAGGTAAAATATGACAAACATGATAATTAAGGGAATAATGTGATACGTGAGACACAGTTGAGGGGTCAAAGTATAATTTTTCCTACAATATATCAAACAAGAAAATGAAAAGCACTTATTCCAAATACCATGCAAGACCCGTCAGAGACGCATTCACTGACACATACTAAAATGAAAATAAAAAATAAAAAAAAAATTAGAAAAATGTTGACACAGTGAACCATTGATTGAATGGAATCCCATGGGGAAGCCACCATGTTTCATCAATCAAATAAACATCCACCAAAAGTTGGATTTTGTTTCATATGCATTGTATATATAAACCAGTGCTCTCTTGCAAGAGTTGAATTAGGGATATAAAGCCATAACTCCAAATTTTTTCATCCTATCCATCACTAACCTGTTAAGGTTTATTTTAGTTTCATGTGTTTTATTAACTATGGTCAATATTTTGTTTCAGTGCATAGTTTCGATCGTAAAAACGGAGAAATAATTTGAAAATTTGTTTCTCAAAAATTCTAGAATATTGATCAAAACTTACTGAAACATCTTGATACATTCTCAAACACCCCAAAACATATGAATTTTACTGTTCAATTGTTGATTTGTTTAAGTATCTATGAAAATGTAAACATTTCGGCTGTTTCAGTGGAAAAGAAATAAAGTTTTGTTGACCATTACCAAGCGTGAGACACTAATGTCTAATGCTGATTTAATTTAGTGCAGCAGAAATTCAAAGTTAAGCTGCCCTATCATCAAAGCAAAAAGAGAGGAAAAAGACAAAGTCACAATTATTTATGGTTTGAGTGGGAGTCTTAAGAGATATCATGATAATTTATTAATTCTTATCTTATGTCCTCTTACCAACCACTCAGGGCACTATCTTTGGGGATGGATGTGGACCGAAGCGGGGCGGGGGTGTAATCTCCATTTTCGTACTCACTTAAAAAAATTATATTTATCTCCGGTCTACCCTTGTTAACGGGTATAGTTTTCATCCTCATCCCCGCCCGCGGGTAAATTTGTAATCCCCGCCCCCGCCTTCACTCCCCCCCCGGCCCAAGCCCAACATAATCCAACATTGTAAATAATCCAAAAAATTTTAAAAAATAATTTGAATGTCACCAACTAAAAATTACCACATAATTCTTCTCATCAATAAAGACTAGCATTTGGTATACTGAGTAGGCAAAAAATCTATCTAGCACTTTTCAAGCAAAAAGTCTATCCAACAATTTTCAAAGAGCAAAAATCATATTCGAGTAGAATAAACTCAAAAATCAGTAAAAACCATATCTAACACTATAATCAAAATTCAACAAAGACCATATTCAAGTAGCATAAAATTAGAAAATTCTGAATATTTCATATGTAACATAGAAAATAAGATGTAATACATGAAAATTGCATATCTAAAAAAAAAAATCAGAACAAGCCAGTCTAATAAGAACCGGACCGGACCGGCCGGTCCGGCTGAGGTCCCGGTTCACGGTCCAACCGCCTAAGCAATTAAACCGGAGTAAAACCGTCAAACCAGCCAGTTTTTGACAAAAACCCATGAACTAGATGGTTTTGTCAAACTGGCCGGTTCTATAAAATGCCCAAAATTCTCACCGCCGTCATTCGTTTGAACTGACCATGATTTCCGGCGAATCTTCCTGCTTTTCATATCACTCAATCCCATCTCAGCCAGAACCCTAGCCAATCCAAACATGAACAAGTACCATCTGAACTTTGTCGAGCAAATATCATAAACGCCAGACGACTTCGTCGAGCAGATCTGAACAAGTACCATCTAGACTTTGTCGAGCAGATTTGTTCAACGACTTCGACGTCCACCGGAAAAGGCCAAACTTGTGTTCTTCTCGCTCTTTGTTGCTTTCTTTCTTGTGGGTGCCTTCGAAGACCGGTTCTTCACAGGGTATGAGATGTTTTTCGATGAAAAAGTGACTTGTGATTTTTTTTTGTGTTCTTAATTTCTTATTTAATCCATTATAGCATAAGAATATTTTTCTTTTTGTACCTATTCAAAATTTTTAATATATTCATCATTATTAATAATATTTATTATTTTTTTTATTATACAACCGGTCCAACCAGTGAATCCAACAATTGAACCAGTGAACCATTGACTCGGTCCCTTTGCCGGTTCGATGTCCGGTCCGGTTCTGATAACTATGGAACAAGCAATATCTAAAAACCTCGTATCTAACACACCATAGATCGGAAAAAAAAATACTCAATAGCTAATACAACACAGACCCTTAGATCTAACAAAATTCATCACAAATCTAACAAAAAGGATCATAGATCTAATAAAAGCGATTAAAAAGAACACAAAGATAATAGATCTTATCTTATTGGACAAAGAAAAAAAAGTGGGCCACTAAATTTATGATCTTATATATATATCACGGGTTAGTGGGGGCGGGGTGGGGCGGAGTGTCAGTCCATCCCCTTCTCCATACCCGTGCTGATTTATACGGATATCTCCGTATACATCCACTGTCCAATACGTATGGTCCATCTCCAATCCAAACGAAATGGGTTTTGACGAATACCCATTTTTTCCCGGTTCACTGCCATCCCTAACTACCTTAAAGCATTTAATCTCCATCCCATCTATAAAAACTATAATTAGAATTTGCAATATAAGTTGTACTTGGATCCAAATTGTGAGGAAAAAACATAATGCTCTGAAGCATGGAAAGTTTTTTTTTTAGCATCTGCAGTCATACTTTTAATCTTATCATGCTTTTTTGAATATGATTCAGCAGTAAAACTCATAAAATATTGTTTAAACTAATTAAGGGATAAGAATTGTTCAAATGATGCTTTTGGGACAAAAATCATTTTCAGTCAATATTCCAAAGGCTGCTCTTACTGGCAATATTTTTGGGGTGATGTTCTAATAATTGGCAAGTTGAGAAAAATTGTTCATCAATTTTTTTCTTCACCTTATGATTGAGTTTTGTTGATTACCAAAAGCTAGATCACAAAAAAAGTGGCAGTATGACTCTGGCATAACATGATCCCACACGATACCAGTGAAGTGATTAAGTAATAGAATTTAGGAATACCAAATTGGTGTCAATCTAAGACTCTCCGCTGTTCAAGTCAGGTTATTGTTTCTACTTGGAGCTGACGGAAGAATTGGTGGAGCATCATCTCTGAATCTATGGTGAACTACAATTGAACAGGACTTGACGAGTCCGAATTCTACCGAGCCAAAGCCCAAATAAAGTGAACCAAAGAAGCCCAAAGAAACTCCCGAATTGAAGTTGGGCTGACCCACACTAAACCCAATTCACCAAGACACTAGGAGAGAAGCTACAGGACACCCAAGTGGGCGCCGCCCACCTAGCTCCATTTGGGCGCCGCCCACCTGGCTCCATATGGGCGCCGCCCAGTGCAGGCTCCCCTGGTTCGTCCTGCTTCGTCCTCTTTCAGTTCTGTACGAGCCCAAATGAACTCCGGGTCCAATCTCAAGATCAGGAAAGGGTCCAGTCCAGCTCAGGACCTCCTCCGACTGAATAGGAGCACGAGGGAGAGAATACCGGGATAAAGATTGAGAAGATTGAGTCCTACCTAAATAGAACCTTCCAAAATGGTAGAGTCCTACCAAAACTGTACTTGCTAAATTACAGCGACCGCCTCACCGCCTCTCTCAACCTATATAAATGTAAATCCTCTCCATGTGAAGGACACCTGGAAAAACCATACACTTACCCTCTCACACTGCTCTCTTTCTAGAAACACTGTAACTCTCCGGAGTACCATTATTCATCAATAAAGAACACCAGGCCACCGCTGCCATTCCAGAGAGTGGACGTAGGTCATCCGAGACCGAACCACTATAAATCTCTTGTGTCGATCCGTTATTTACTGTTTTACTCTTGATTGCCATTAATTACTTATTAATTGCTCATCAATTACACCCGTTGATATTCTTGACTGTTGATCTTGCACGAAGACCGATTTGTGCATCATCAGTTTGGCGCCGTCTGTGGGAACGACTAGCCTTCCTACTCTCATTCAATCCATGGCAATCACTACCCGATCAATGAGCCAGCAACCGGGAGACAACAACCAGGCTCACCAGGAGGAGGTCCCCCCTCCCATCGTGTCTGGGGAACCTTCTACTGTTCCTCCCGCCACTGGACAACAACAACTCCTCCAGACTATGCAGCTGTTGGTGAACCAGAACCAACAGATCATCCAACTCTTGCTCTCTCAAGGAGGAGTCCCACTCCCTCCACTACGAGAAGAACAGCCTGTCCCTTCTAGACGCCAGACTGCCCCCCACCATGGGGTCCCTCACCATGATGCTCCAGGGCCACCCCAAGGAGCCTCTCTTCCGGCAGTCCCTCCTCAACACGCAGGGGGTTCACGTATTCCCCCCTTGCATGTGCCTGCTCAGGAGGACGTAGGAGAAAGCCAATACGGAGATCACGAAAGCCAATACCTGACCAAAGATGTCCCTAATCAGTGGGACGAAAAGATCAGAGAGGTGCAAAACCAACTGGGTGATGCCCTCAATGCTATCAAGGCACAGGCGCCGGAGACCTTGGACTACTTGGTAAGACGTACTGACTCTCCTTTTACTGCTGATATAGTAAATTACCCACTGCCCTCGAAGTTCAAGATGCCAAACATCGAGATCTTTGACGGCACCAAAGACCCTCTGGACCACTTGGACACCTACAAGTCCCTCATGCAACTCCACAACGTGCCTGAGGAGATCATGTGCAGAGCATTCCCTACCACCCTGAAGGGGTCTGCTCGCCAGTGGTTCTCCAAGATGAAGCCGTCCTCTGTCCATTCTTTCGCAGAGCTCAGCAGGTCTTTCGTCTCCCACTTCATTGGGGGACGCCGTCATCAGAAGCCAGTTACCCACCTACTCACCATGAAGCAGGATAGGGACGAAAGCCTCAGAAGCTACCTCGCCCGTTTCAATGACGAGGTCCTCCAGGTCGAAGAGCCAGATGATAAGGTAACCTTAGCTGCCTTTATCGCCGGCCTCCGCTCCTCTAGCTTCATGTTCTCGGTTCTCAAGAAACCACCATCCAGTATGCCCGAGCTGCTGACCAGAGCACAAAAGTATATGAATGCCGAGGACGTCACCAAGGCCCGACGAGGTGAGTCCTCACGGGGAGGGGAGAAAAGGAAGGACAGCCGAGAAGATAGAAGGGAAACCGAGAACAAGAGGAAGAAAGCCGACAGAGTTTCAGTAAAAGACCGTCTAGGGCCATTGCCCCCGAGAGACCGACAACCATTCACTCCACTCAACGCCTCAGTGGAGCACATCCTGCTCCAGATTCAGGATGACCCAACCGTGCGTTGGCCCGGAAAGATGAAGTCTGACCCCAAGCGGAGGAACCCCAGTAAATATTGTCGCTTCCACCGCGACCACGGACATGACACGGATGACTGTTTCCAGCTAAAAAAGCAGATTGAGGAACTTATCCAGCGGGGTCATCTCAGACAGTATGTGGCTGGTCGAGGACCAGTTCCCCCGAACGAAGAACGTGAGCGACAACAGCCCCTCGGTGAGATTCAGACCATCGCCGGAGGGTTAGGAGGAGGAGGTGACTCCAACTCCGCCAGGAAGATGCACGCCCGTAGAGCCAGACAGACAGACACTTATGACTCTCGCCCATTGAAGACCCCCCGACTTGGGGAGGAGGAGGTCATCTCTTTCTCAGATAGAGACCTTGAGGGAATCCAGGTCCCACACGACGACCCTCTAGTCTTGACTCTGATGGTGGCCAACTACCAAGTCAAGAGGGTCCTGGTCGACAGCGGCAGCTCAGCCGACATCCTATTCGCCACTGCCTATGACAGCCTTCACCTCGGCAGAGAGAGGCTACAACCAGTCCGTACTCCCTTGGTAGGTTTCTCGGGAGAAAGAGTCCAGCCTTTGGGATCCATCACTCTGCCTGTCACAGCAGGGACTGCTTCTAGAAGCTCTACCATAATGGTAAATTTCCTTGTACTCGATTGTCCTTCTGCTTATAATGTAATTCTTGGACGTCCTGCTCTCAATGCTTTAAGGGCAGTACCCTCTACCTACCACCTTCTCCTTCGATTCCCAACCCGCAATGGGATCGGGGAAATAAGAGGAGATCAAGTCTCAGCCAGAGAGTGCTATGTGGCCTCTATGAGGGCTAAGAGACCGCACGAGACTCTCCAGATCGAGATACTCGACCCCAGGGATGATAGCACCTTGGAGAGAGGTGAACTGTAGAAGAGCTCCAACCAGTAGTACTAGACGACAACCTTCTAGAAAGGAAGGTCTACATAGGCTCCTCACTCTCCCAGGAGCTAGCGTCTGCCTTAGTAGACTTCCTCAAGCAGAACATAGATGTCTTCGCCTGGTCCCACGAGGACTTGGAGGGCATTGACCCCGGGGTAGCCTCCCACCGACTCAACGTTGACCCCAGATATAAGCCTATCCGCCAAAAGTTGAGAAGTATAAGCACTGAAAGAGGGCAAGCTATGGAAGAAGAAGTAGACAAGTTGCTGGTGAATGGATCAGTAAGAGAAGTAGCCTACCCAGACTGGCTATCCAATGTGGTCATGGTCACAAAAACCAATGGGAAGTGGCGCCTGTGCGTGGATTTCACAGAACTTAACAAGGCCTGTCCCAAAGACAGCTACCCTCTCCCCCGCATCGACCTCCTCATCGACGCGACTGCGGGGCACGAGCTATTAAGTTTTCTAGATGCTTACTCCGGATACAACCAGATCAGCATGTTCCCCCCTGATCAGGAGAAGACCTCATTCATCACCCCGAGAGGCACATACTGTTACAGGGTAATGCCTTTCGGACTCAAGAACGCTGGAGCCACATACCAGCGCCTCGTGAACAGCATGTTCGAAAGTCAGATTGGAAAGACAATGGAAGTTTATGTTGACGACATGCTAGTGAAGAGTACTGCTGCAGTAGACCATGTAGCACATCTCCAGGAGACCTTCAAGGTACTAAGAGCCTACAGAATGAAGCTGAACCCAGAAAAGTGTGCCTTCGGTGTCAGCTCAGGAAAGTTCTTGGGCTTCATGGTCCATAAGAGGGGGATAGAGGCAAACCCGGACAAAATCAGAGCTGTATTGGAGATGAAGTCTCCCACATCAACCAAGGAGGTCCAACGCCTTAATGGGAGAATAGCAGCCCTTAACAGGTTCGTTTCTAAGTCCGCTGATAAATGTCTCCCTTTCTTTAAGATACTCCGCAGGTCTTTCCAGTGGGGCCCAGACGCTGAGGAAGCCTTCCAGAAGCTCAAAGCCTACCTGGCCACACCACCGCTACTCTCCCATGCAGTTCCAGGGGAGGTCCTCTACCTTTACCTCTCCTCCTCGCCCTCTGCTGCCAGCTCTGTCCTTATCAGAGAAGAAGGAGGCATCCAGAAGCCTATATACTATGTAAGCAGGGCATATCGAGGGGCAGAGGTAAGGTACTCGGAATTGGAAAAGTTGGCCCTCGCCCTTATCACCGCCGCAAGACGTTTGCGCCATTACTTTCAGAGCCACACCGTCAGGGTGGTTACGAATCAACCTCTCAAGGGCATACTGGGAAAGCCCGATGTATCGGGTCGGTTACTCAAGTGGGCCATCGAGTTGAGCGAGTTCGATGTGCAGTATCAACCACGATCAGCCATAAAAGCACAAGCACTCGCAGATTTTGTTGCAGAGTCTACACCTTCACAAGAATCTCAAGGAGAGGTTCTAGAAGCTGCGAAGTCTACACCTTCACAAGAATCTCAAGGAGAGGTTCTAGAAGCTACGAAGTCTACACCTTCACAAGAATCTCAAGGAGAGGTTCTAGAAGTCCCTACGTCCGTACGCTCAGTGCACACTGACTCCACCTACCAGGAGACTGAATCAGACGCGGCCTTGGGAGGACATGACAGCTCGAAGGAGCAGCAGAAGGCCAAGCAGCCCAGGGCGCCGCCCACCATGACCAGGGCGCCGCCCACCATGGCCTGGGCGCCACCCCCCACACCTAGGGCGCCGCCCACCTTGCCCGAGGCGATGTCCTCTCCTCCTGCCTCGCCCCTTTCTCATCAGGAGTCATCCAGTAGCCTATTGCCACCAACCTCTTCGCCTACAAGGTTAGTTCCCTCCCCATCACCCACTACAACCTTCTGGAAGCTTTATGTAGATGGGTCATCCACCAACGAGGGTGGGGGAGCTGGACTAGTACTGATCAGCCCTCATGGTACTCCGTTGAAGTACGTCGTCTCTCTCCATTTTGCCACGTCTAACAATCAGGCTGAGTACGAGGCCCTTATATCAGGCTTGAGGCTGGCATTGGAGATGGAAGCCCTCAACC
The DNA here is from genome assembly GCA_951799425.1 of Ilex aquifolium. Taxonomy (NCBI): domain Eukaryota; kingdom Viridiplantae; phylum Streptophyta; class Magnoliopsida; order Aquifoliales; family Aquifoliaceae; genus Ilex; species Ilex aquifolium. Next base: position 32,334,954 of record OX637391.1, read on the forward strand.
TTACGGTTTTCAGTGACTCTCAGCTCATAGTCAACCAAGTTAGAGGAGATTTCGAAGCAAAGGAAGAAAGGATGCAGGAGTACCTCTCAGTGGTACAAGCTCTGCTCACAAAGTTCACCTGTTTCCATATCAACCACGTACCTCGAGAAGAGAACGTCATGGCTGACGCCCTCTCAAAGTTCGCCTCTGCGAATCTGCTTATGGGCCCGGCACTGACAGGTCACCAGTACGAGCCCAGCACCCTCAAAACGCAAGAGGGTGATGTCCACTGCACATCCTCGGAGTCCAACTGGATGACCCCCATCCGAGCCTACCTTGAGGAGGGTACACTCCCAGACAACCCTATGGAAGCCAGGAAGTTGAGAACTAGATCATCCAGGTACGTCATCCTACAGAATACCCTCTACAAGAAAAGCCATTCTCTCCCACTACTCCGCTGTCTCACACTAGAGGAGGCAGACTATGCCATGAGAGAAATTCACGAGGGTATATGTGGAAACCACTCAGGAGGGCGAGCATTGGCCCACAAAGCAGTCAGGCAAGGATACTATTGGCCCACCATGATCAGAGAGTCTAAAGACTTTGTCAGGAGGTGTGACAAGTGTCAACGCTTCGCCACTGTGTCCAGACAACCACCTGAAGAGCTCACCACCATTCAGAGCCCATGGCCTTTCTCCATGTGGGGGATCGACATCCTGGGTCCCCTCCCAGTAAGCCGAGGCCAATGCAAATTCGTGGTCATCGCCATAGACTACTTCACTAAGTGGGCTGAAGCTGAAGCCCTAGCCAGGATCACAGACCAGAAAATAAAGGATTTTATATGGAGAAGTCTGGTCTGTCGCTTTGGGGTACCACACGCAATTGTAAGCGACAACGCCAAGCAGTTTGATAACAGACTACTCAACAATTTCTGTACAGATCTCCAAATCAAGCAACCCCACTCCAGCCCCGCCCATCCACAGGCAAACGGCCAAGCGGAGGTCACTGTCAGGACCATACTCCGCAACTTGAAAGCCAGACTCGAAGCCGCGAAAGGGAAGTGGGTAGACGAACTACCAGGAGTGCTATGGGCCTATCGGACGACACCAAGAAGTCCTACAGGCGAGACACCATTCTCCCTATCCTATGGGACAGAGGCTGTGATACCCGTTGAAATCGGGGTACACTCCCTTAGGATTCAGTTCCATGACCCTACCAGTAACGAAGAAGGTCTCCGCATCAACCTCGACTTGGTAGAGGAGGAAAGGGAAATAGCCATGCTCAGGAATGCAGAGTACAAGCGTCGCATGACCAAGTACTACAACTCGAGGGTGAAGCCTCGCTCCTTCTTACCCGGGGACTTGGTCCTAAAGAAGGTCATCCTGGCTACCAAGGACTCCAGAGAAGGAAAGCTGGGACCCAACTGGGAAGGACCCTACACGGTCATAGAGGTAGTCAGACCAGGTACCTACAGAATCCAGAATTTCGAAGGAAAGGTCCTGGGCCACCCCTGGAATGCAGAACATTTAAAGAAATACTATCAGTAGCTGGGGGTAGTAGGTCATAAGTCGGTGTCCACTGTTTAGACTATTTGCCTTTTTTACCTTAGTCAATTTCTCATGTTAGTTGATTTTCTTCGAGTATCCACTTTGGATTAAGAAATAAAATTCCTTAGTATTTTCTCAAAAGGTTGTGTTTCATTCAAAACTCTAGAAGCTTTCCACAAAAGAGTGTTCTAGAAGCTTTTACAAAAGAGTATTCTAGAAGCTTCTACGAAAAAGCTAAAACATAGTCTGTCAAGCAAAAAATACAAAGAGTCGCACTCCTACGGACCCTCACTGTCTCCACTCACATAATCACCGTCGTCGTCAGACTCAGGGGTATCATAAGGCTTGAGGTCAGAAAGATCGTTGTAAGGATATGCTACTAATGCCCTCCTCCTAAGCTCCTCATAGCCGTCAACAAAAGCACTAGCTCTGGCCCTCTCAGCAGCATCCCTCTGGGCCTCCGCTCTGACAGCTCTCTCAAGTGCTACTCGAAGGTCAGTCTCAAGCTGAGCAACCTTCGCCTGTGACAGCCTCAACTGCTCAGCAGCACTCTCTCGTGTCTGCCGCTCGAGCTCCAGTTGCTTCTCGACATCCTCCCGCGTTTGTCGAGCTAGCTCCACGGCATTCTCCCGTGCTTGCCGCTCATGCCGAAGCTGATCCTCGGCAGTCTCACGCGCCTGCCTCTCCATCGCTTGACCTTGGACTACATCCCCGATAGTCAGAGTATGGTTGAAGAGGTAAGGCAAGGTAGCAGCCACCTGTCGACATTCAAAGGTAAAACAAAGAGAGAAAAAGAACTAGGCCAAGGTATACCAAAGAAAGCCATATGCAAAGCAGGAATGTAAGACATACCCGAGCAAAGCTTTCCATGGCAGCGTTGACCACTCCCTGTGGACCTAGGGAGGCTATCTCTCGAGCCTCAGCGCCGGTCACAAAGGTACAGAATCTTTCCTTTGCCAACTCCACATTATGAAGCATGGACGACGAGGCAGTGCCCTGAGAAATAAGTGGACCTTCCGCCCTAGTAGAACATGGCGTCGGAACCTCGGCCTCAACTGCGCTAGGACCACCCCTCGGAGGTGACGAAATATCAGCCAGAGTGGGAGGAAGAGCTTCGCCAGGCTCTGCCTCCGCAGGGCCACCCGAGATAGGGGCATCTTTCCTCGCCCTCTTGGGGGCAGGAGGAGAAGGAGAAGGAACTGTCCTGGAGACACACATTTCTTCCACAAAGGACCTGACAAGTGGAGGGCCTAGAAAAAACCAGTGTAAGCCAATGGATCCTACCACACAGTCTATTCAAAGGGACTGCTCGATGGTCAAATACCTTTCTTCTTTGGTCTCAAGGAGGCTGTGGAACAACCAACTGCTGACATGATCTCAGAGTGCTCCCTAGTTGGGTTGTTTAGGACCATCTCAAGTAGATACTTCTGGTCATCGGTGAGGGTTGGCGGAGCTGCAAGGGAACAATCATCGTAAGAATAAGCACACGGTTACACTTGACAATCAAAGCAGAAGCCAAAAGTTAGAATCCTTACCCAGCTTAGTCTTCGGAATCGTACTCCAACTGGTAGGCACTCTGGCGCGATCGGACTCGGAGGCCCACTCGCCCCCAACAAAAAAGAACTTCTTCTTCCAGTTATGATGATTGGAGGTAAGCCCAGTGATAAACTTCCTCTTCCCTAACCTCGGGGAAAATCGGTACCACCCCTGGTGTGGAGCGGGGTTCTCCAGAAGTATATAAGTAACCAGGAACTCCTCGATCGGGGGAGGGGCACCAGCTCCGTGTGTCAACCGCCACAGTGTAAAGAAAGCTAGCAAAACTCTCCAACCATTCGGAGCCAGCTTCCCAGGAACTAATGAAAGACGCTCCAAGACCCGACATATGGGCCCGAAAATCGGGAACCTCAGACCCGCCTCTAAGGCCCCCTCATAAAGTACTATATCATCCGGGGAGTCGCAGCAAGCTGACTCATCAGCCTCCGCATGACGGCACAGTACCGAGGGAGGAATACGGTACATAGAAACCAACTCTAAAATATCCTCGTCATATTTAAAATAGCTAAAGAGAGAGGCTACCTTGGAACGACTGCCTTCGTCATCAGCCGAACCTTCGTCAGGATCCCTGGCAGTCTCCCGTTCACCTGGGTAGAGTTTCATAAAGAGATAAAACTATGTTCAGATTACAAAGAACATCTGTACCGATGAAAGAAGAAAGGAAATACCAGGAACCTACCTTGAGAGCCAGGACCATCCGCGGTGTTGATCGGTCGTTTCCTGGACTTGAGAGGAGGAGACCGAACCATGCCTGGGGCGCCGTCCAATACATCATGTGCGCCTCCTGAAGTGCCTGTGGCACTGCCCGGTCCAAAACGGACATCCTCTACGTCACTTGGAGATCCACTCTGCCGCTCGCCTAGACGCAGCGTCCCGCTAAGCATGCCAAAGGGATTATCTGAAATCCTCGAACTCACGCCTGACCCCCCACAGATGGTACCAAAGGGTCTCCCATTGGTTACTGGCGCTGCACCGAAGCCACCGCGAGAACAGGCACCAAAACGGCCGAAGCCCAAAGGGGAGCCGCCCACAGAATTCCCGTCAGTCCGCCCATCCCCTCCGCCTGAGCCGCGAAGCACGACGCTTGGACTGCCGCCATGGGCGCCGCCCACTCTTTCTTCCTCACAGGCGCCGCCTGGACTGCCACCATGGGCGCCGCCCACTCCCCTCTCCTCACGGGTCCCGCCTGGACTGCCACCATGGGCGCCGCCCACTTCCTTCTCCCCATGGGCGCCGCCTGCCGAGGCACCATGGGCGCCGCCCTCCTCTCCTTCCTCATGGGCGCCGCCCCCCATGCCTTCCCTATGGGCGCCGCCCACCATGCCTCCCTCATGGGAACTTTCAACATGGAGACCCTTATACTTGAATGAGCCCCTAGTCCTCATGCTTTCAAGTAATGAGAGGAAGTAATGGAGGAGGGGGAATGAGATGAGAAACAAATATGAACAGTGAGCTCTTTAAATAGAGTAGGAGTGCCTTGGAGAGGAAGCCTTACAAAGCTTCTAGAAGAAGCCTTACAAAACTTGGAGAGGAAGCCTTACAAAGCTTCTAGAAGAAGCCTTACTACTCTTCTTGAGGAAGCCAAGTGGGTTTAGCTTCTTGAACAAATTCGGAAGAACACCATTTGGAAAAATTTCGGGAAATGAAGCACATGCCCTCGATCCCCCGCTTTTAAAAAAAAAAAAAATCAAAGGCTCGGAGCATGGGGGGCAAATGACGAGTCCGAATTCTACCGAGCCAAAGCCCAAATAAAGTGAACCAAAGAAGCCCAAAGAAACTCCCGAATTGAAGTTGGGCTGACCCACACTGAACCCAATTCACCAAGACACTAGGAGAGAAGCTACAGGACACCCAAGTGGGCGCCGCCCACCTAGCTCCATTTGGGCGCCGCCCACCTGGCTCCATATGGGCGCCGCCCAGTGCAGGCTCCCCTGGTTCGTCCTGCTTCGTCCTCTTTCAGTTCTGTACGAGCCCAAATGAACTCCGGGTCCAATCTCAAGATCAGGAAAGGGTCCAGTCCAGCTCAGGACCTCCTCCGACTGAATAGGAGCACGAGGGAGAGAATACCGGGATAAAGATTGAGAAGATTGAGTCCTACCTAAATAGAACCTTCCAAAATGGTAGAGTCCTACCAAAACTGTACTTGCTAAATTACAGCGACCGCCTCACCGCCTCTCTCAACCTATATAAATGTAAATCCTCTCCATGTGAAGGACACCTGGAAAAACCATACACTTACCCTCTCACACTGCTCTCTTTCTAGAAACACTGTAACTCTCCGGAGTACCATTATTCATCAATAAAGAACATCAGGCCACCGCTGCCATTCCAGAGAGTGGATGTAGGTCATCCGAGACCGAACCACTATAAATCTCTTGTGTCGATCCGTTATTTACTGTTTTACTCTTGATTGCCATTAATTACTTATTAATTGCTCATCAATTACACCCGTTGATATTCTTGACTGTTGATCTTGCACGAAGACCGATTTGTGCATCATCAGGACTAAAATACACGATTTCAAAAGAGAAAGGCTTTGATAAGTGTCTGAAGACACTTTCTTAGAACATAATTTGTCATTTGCTCATAAGAGTTTGCTAACGGATTAGTGACAAAGTCCTCGTAAAAAATGCAACAAAATCTATTGAGTGAAGAATTGTAGCTAGTAATATTAAAAAACTTTCAAAAAAATCTTCTTCAAGAGGGTTTATTCTGAGAAGATATAGAGTGAGAGCATGTCTATATAATTTAACTCTAAAACCCAATTTTTAGACTTATTTGTGTCTTTTCTAAAAAATCACAACCTTTCAAACACGTGTCTTTCCCAAAAAACTAAACCCTTTCAAAGAGTTGTCTTGTCTTAACACTGGGACGTCTGGATTATCAGTAAAATGTAAGAAATCAGAATTGTGATGCTTTAATGGAACAAAGTTACTCTTTACACTTGATGTTTTAATGGAACAAAGTTACTGATAGTCAAAGGTAATATGGTGGGCTTTAGAATTTGCTGGGCATGGCTTGTCATTGCTGTCCATGGGCCATGAGTCTGTTAGTTTAGATTTGCTGGAACATGGGCTTTTCAGCTCTATGTCATTCTTTTAACGGTATTTTTTTTTTTTTTTTTGTGGGTATAATTTTTTAGACTTATTTGAGGAAAAGTGTATGGATAAGTTGTTTACTCTACTAAATTCAATTTTAATAAAATATATTGTGTTTAGGTACAAAATTCAAATGAAATCAAAAAAAATTTACCTAAATACCCTCCCTTAAATTATGTGTTTTTAATTGGCAGTTATGTATCTAATCAAATATGTAAAGATTTCAATAGACATTATCATTTTTTTTTTTAATTGCAGTTTTGTATTATGTCTCTGCATTAAAACGTATTTTCCAACGGTCGGCTTCCTTTCGATTTTGCTCAACGTTTGGCTTGGCGATTTCACTTCTCCGGTTGTAGTATCCTTTTGGTTTATTTTTGTTTGCTTCCGAAGTCTGTTTTTCTTAATCAATTGAGGATTTCTCTGAAAAAAGAAATTGAAAATACTAATCACCATCATCAGCTTGAAGGTAAGTTTTTATTAATTAAGTTTTTTCTTTTATTCGGCCATTTTTACTAGGATATCGCAATTTCGATTTGGCCAAGTTAAAGTGTTTTGTTAGATATTATTTGTAGTTCGTTGTTAGGATGTAGGGATGTAGGGAAAAAAGAACGGATATTTGGCTATGGGTGTCTTTTTTAGAACTTATTTGGCTTTAAGTACCATATCCAGACTTATACTCCATTAAATCCTTTTTTTATCAAATAATTGTCAATAAGTACACATTTCATATTCTTTCTTTTTTATTACGTAATTAGTCCTACGATAAATATTGTCTACCTGATTGCTAGTTTCTATGTTTTCAAATATCTAAATATTATATTTGAGACTTTCAATATTCCTTGGACTCTATCTACCGTTTAAAATTTGAAAATTTAAACGAAATTAATATTTCATTATCATCTCTCACTCTCTCCACCGTTTCTCTCTCTCCCCCTATTCCCCCTCTCCACCGTTTCTCTCTCTCTACCTTTTTCTCTCTCTTTATTCTTTATGTCCCCTATTTTCTCTCTTTATTCTTCTCTCTCCCTTATTTTCTCTCTCACTCTCTCCACCATTTCTCTCCCTCCCTATTTTCTCTTTGAAACTCGTTCTCTCCCCTATTCTCTCTCTCTTTTTCTCTCTCTTCCGAATTTATATGTTTTCAAATATCTAAATATTAGATTTGAGACTTTCAATTTTTCTTGGACTTTATCTACAGTTTAAAATTTAAAAATTTATAAAAAAAATAATATTTCATTATTATCTCTCACACTCTCTCTCAAACTCGTTATTTCTCCCCCTATTCTCTCTCTCTCTCTCTCTCTCTCTCTCTCTCTCTCTCTCTCTCTCTCTTCCGAATTTATGTATTTTCAAATTTCTAAATATTAGATTTGAGATTTTCAATATTTCTTGAACTTTATCTACAATTTAAAATTTGAAAATTTAAATGAAATTAATATTCCATTTTTCTCTCTCACTCTCTATCCCCGAATTTTCTCTCTCAAACTTGTTCTCTCTCTCTCTCTCTCTCTCTCTCTCTCTCTCTCTCTCTCTCTCTCTCTCTCTCTCTTTTCCTAGAAAGGTGGCATTGGGTGTACACTTCTCAGTCTCAGTAGTGCTTAATCAAGAAACTACGTAACTTTTTTCGCACCATAAACAACACAGTCCAAAATGAATGTGATGTTAAAGAGTGATATCAAACAGAGATACCAAAGAGTGACATCAAAATATGGTTGCGTATAGTGACATTTTGCATATCACAATTCTCAAAAAGAGTGACAACAAAGTAACATCCTAGTGTGGCAACATATAGTGACATCATGTATAAAACATTTCAAACAAAGAATGATAAATAAAGAGTGATAACAAATAGTAACTTCAATTAATTAAATTAGAACTAATACAAATAAAATTAATTGAATTCATAGATTTGATAATTAGTGTGAATACTAAGAGTGACACTAAAGAGTTACAATTGTTTCAAAATTAAATTGTAGTTCAAACCCACAAACAATACCTTAAATTACATTTCAAAAATTTTTAATACAAAGTTCGGATATATGCAATAAATTTTAAATCAATTGTAATCATATTTTGTCTTTAATTTTTTTCGTTCGTTGACATAGTCTTCATTCCAAAGACACGTGATAGTTCAAGAACATTCTCATCATTTATGTCCGAAAAACTTTCACTCGTACTGCTGCCAATTTTTCTTCTATGTCTTCACCGAGTGCAATCTTTCTCATTATGTAGCAAACAAAGAGACCACAGTCGACCCTACATTAGATGTTTAGTTAATATCATTATTTATATAATAGTGAATCCACACAAATCACAAAAAAAAAATTAATATAGTGTTGTGTTATAAAAGAATAGTATAATGTTCATTTGTAGTCTGTAGTGAACAAGCCAAGAAATTGGTAGTCACTCTATGAAAACAAGTAATTTGTTATGTATTTTTATAGTGGTCAAGTCATTATTTATGTTGTCACTCTATAGATACAAGCCAAGGGTTGAAGACAATCATTGTAAGGTGTCATAAGGTTGGACACAAGTTTGATTTTGGTATATTATGTATTGAAAAAGACATAAATTTGGTTGTCACTCTATGGAGATATCTATGGTCACAAGTTCACTGTTGCCTATTGTAGAATGAAGTGAATAATCCATGGTCGTATAATAGAATGACACCATAGAGTGAAATAGGGGTATCGACCCTTTAGTAGTTGTGCACCAGCTGAACATCAATCCGGCCTTTAGGCCAATTGGGCAGAAGCGGCGAAGCTATGCCCTCGAGCGAAGTAAAGGAATTAAGGAGGAAATGATAGAGCTCCTTGAAGCAAGATCAATAAGGGAAGTACAATACCCATAATGGTTGGCTAATGTGGTTCTAGTGAAGAAATCTAGTGGGAAATGGTGACTATGCGTTGGCTTCACTGATTTAAACAAGGAATGTCCAAATGATTGTTTCCCACTACCCAGAATTGATATCCTGGTTAACACTACAACAGGATATGAATTACTCACCTTCCTGGATACATTTTCTGGCTACAAGCAAATAATGATGGATGAGCCGAACCAAGAGAAAACCTCCTTCATTACAGAAGAATGAACATACTGCTACAAAGTCATGTCTTTCGGCTTAAATAATGTAGAAGCTACCTATCAAAGGCTGGTCAACCAAATGTTTAAAGACCTTATAGGTAACTTTATGGAGGTCTATGTAGACGACATGCTCATCAAAAGCCTCCAGGCTATTGAGCACATCAAACATCTTAAAGGAGCCTTCAAAATACTCAATAGATACAACATGAAGCTCAACCCAACAAAGTGTGCCTTTAGGATTTCTTTGAGAAAATATCTAGGCGTCATGGTTACTTAGAGGATCATAGAAGCTAACCTGGAGAAAATTAAGGCACTTCTTGATATGAAATCCCCGCGAAGCACCAAGGAAATTCAGGTGCTCACAGGAAAGGTGGCTACCTTGAATAGGTTCATCTCTATGGCTAGTGACAAGTGTCTCCCCTTCTTTAAAGTTATGAGGAAGACATTTAAATGGAGCCCAAAATACGAAGCTTTCTTCCAATTGTTGAAGGAGTACATCAACAAATCCCCACTCTTAGTCAGACCAGAGCAAGACGAACAATTGTATTTGTACCTCGTAGTGTCTCCAAAAGAAACCAGTGTAGTGCTCATTTTCCAAAGTGATAAGGCTCAGTATCCTATTTACTATGTAAGTCAAACACTAAGGGGGCAGAAACTAGGTACCCCTATAGTGGAAAAGGTGGCATTTGCATTGGTCACAACATCTAGAAAGTTAAGACACTACTTTCAAGCACATTCAATCATGTTATTAACTAATGTCCCATTATGACAAATCCTCAAAAAGCCTAAGGTGTTCGGACGATTGGAAAAATGGTCCATTGAGCTGAGGGAATTTGACATACAGTAGATGTTGCAAACCTCTATAAATGGGCAAGTGGTAGCAGATCTAATAGCAGGGTTCATTTTGGAAGCAGCTGAGTTTGTAGACACCAACCTCTAGTCGCCAAAATGGCAGATGTATGTTGATAGGCCTTCCAACTCATCCGGATGAGGAGCTAGCTTGATCCTTAACTCTCTAACTGAAGAAAAAATCGAGTATACTCTCCATTTTTTATTCAAGGCCTCAAACAATGAGGCAGAGTATGAGGCCCCCATCATAGGATTACAACTTGCCAAATCTCTTGGAGTAAAGAACTTGAAAGCATACAATGATTCACAACTAATAATGAAGCAATTGCAAGGAGATTACGAAGCCCAAGAATCACGGATGAGCTCATATTTGACTATTGCAACAAAGATGGTTGTGGATTTTGATCATTTCAAAATCACACAAGTACCACAGTTACAGAATTCCCATGCAGACTCACTAGCACGCCCAGCTTCAGCTCTTTATGATAGCTTGGTCAAAATCATTTCTGTAGAATTCTTGTCGAAACCAAGGACTCATAGTGCTAATGTCTATCCAATCATACAAAAACCTAGTTGGATGGACAAAATATTAGACTAGGTGCTTTACAAAAGGGGCTACTCATTTCCATACCTAAGGTGCTTGAGCACCACTAAAGACACTTATGTGCTCGAGGAAGTGCATGAAGGGATGTGTGGAAATCACCTGGGAGGACATTCCCTAGCTTAGAAGGTTCTTAGATATGGGTACTTCTGGCCCACAATGAAGACAAATGCCCAGAGCTATGTGCAAAAGTGTGAGAAGTGCCAGAAGTTTGTTGAAGTGCCAAAATTTCCCCTAGTGGAGCTCACGCCCATAGTAAGCCCCTGGCCATTTTGGCCAATGGGTATTGATCTCGTGGGACCTCTTTCGATGGAAAAAAGAGAGAACAAGTTCATAGTTGTTACCATAGACTACTTCACCAAATGGGCAGAGGCAGAACCATTGGCGATAATCACCAAAAAGAAAATCCAGGGTTTCATTTTGAAATCTATTGTTTCACATTTGGTTTCCCAGTGGTCACCATCAATGATAATGGCAAGTAATTTGACAATAACAAGTTCAAAGGATTCTGTTCCGAGCTCGAAATCCATAATCACTATTTATCTTCCCGATCACCTAAAAGCAAATGGGTAAACAGAGGTAACCATTTGAACTCTACTCAAAACCATAAAGACTGGTTGGAACAATCTAAATAACTCTGGGTAGAGCAGCTTCCAAGCATCCTATGGGCTTATAGGACCACGGTTAGAACAACTACCTGGGAGACCCCATTTTTCCTTGGTTGTTGGTACGGAGACGATTATCCTAGTGAAAAATGGGTTGGCAACTCATCGAACCTAGGAGTTTAACTCAATGTCAAACAACTAGTAGCTAGCCAATAACTTGGACTGGCTAAAGGAGAAAAGGGAGGAGTCTCAAATAAGGGTGGCAGTATATTAGAACAAAGTGGCCTAAGTATTACAACGCCGAGCCAGACCATGTGAATTCCTACTAAACGACCTCATCTTGAAGAAGGTAACTCTAGCCACTAAAAACCCCAGAGAAGGAAAGCTAGGGGCAACATGGGAAGGGCCCTACTGAGTTATAAAGATCCTAAGACTAGGAACACATCACTTGGAAACATGGAAGGGGTCAAGCTGCCACACCCATGGAAATGAAGAACATTTGAAGAAATTCTAGTTAGGATGGATTTCAACTTTTTATGTAGCTTGCTCCAAATAAAAGTTGTATATGTCACAACCTTCTAATAAAGAATGTTATTCACAATAACCACTATTGTTGAAAACATTCTTAGGGACAATAAACCCTTGTTTTCTTACTTCAAGAATTTCTTATCTAAGGAAAAGAATAGGGGAATTTTTCTACAGTCCAAAAATGCACAAGGCATTTAGTCTAGCTCAGATTGAGTCCAAGTGACCTAACAGAAGCATCTAAGAGCTCTTCAGCTGTAGTCTAGCTCGGATTGAGTCCAAGTGACTTAACAGAAGCATATGCGAGCTCTTCAGCTCCAGTCTAGCTCAAATCGAGTCCAAGTGACTTAATAGAAGCATTTGTGAGCTCCTCAGCTTCAGTCTAGCTCGGATTCAATCCAAGTGACTTAATTGAAGCATCTCTTTAGCTCTGATCTAGCTTGGATTAAGTCCAAGTGACTTAACAAAAGCATCTGTGAGGTCTTCAGCTCTAGTCTAGCTAAGATTGAATCCAAGTGACTCAACAAAAGCATATGTGAGCTCTTAACCTAGCCCAAATTAAGCCCAAATAACTCAACAAAGGTGCATGACTCTATTCAGCCCTTTACAATTCATAAGCCCCTTCTAAAGTTAGACATAGTTGAGTTCTTTAGCTCAAAGTCCGAAAAGGTGTTTTACAACTTACTTCTGCAAGGTTGTTAGCATTCCATAAGTCAAATAGGGAATAAGCCATAAAAAGGGGTGAAGCTACGGTTTAGCAAAAGAACTTCTTTTTCATCAAAAAAAAAGATACAATTTGTACATTTAAAAAGAAAAAAGAAAAGCTGGTTAAAGCTTAGCCACATCAGGAGAACCAGATGACAAGGTTGACCCTTTAATCCTCTTTTCTGATGAAAAAGACTCCTCGTCCCTGTCTCATTTCTAGTTGGCAGGGTCCTCCATCACCAGCTCTCCATTGAGGTCGGGAACCACCATTAGCTCTCCATTGGGGTCAAGAGACATTACTGGCTCTCTGTTATTGTCAAAAATCTCCACTAAATTGGGAAAAAGACCAAGCTAGATGGCGACAAGACCCTCAGCAGTAACCAGACTCCTAAAAGACCTTGGTCATCGACAGTAGTACTAATAATCCTCGTGAGTCCATATAGGGTAAGCTTGGGCCTCTCCACTACAAAAAACAAACAACGAAAGACGAATTATAGAGAAAAAAGTGTTTTAGAAGAAAGGTCAAGGGCGCTTCAACTCACTTGTGTTAGTAGGGGCTGGCCAATACCAAGGGACACAAAGAGCTATTCCCCATCAAACTAAAAGGCGTCCTTTTAGGCAAAGAAAAAAACTTCTCTCCTAGCCAACAAAAGGAGCTGGAAGATCAAAGATCACCTTAGGCGCCCTTCTTCTCTTGCAAAGCGATAAAAACCAGGAGAAGCAAGGGCTAAGCAGAAGAGGTGAAGAAACTCATAGACTGTGGAGGACAGCCCATGTTCATAAAGATGCCAGAAGGCCATGATGCCTACCAAAACACCTTATCCTTCCATCGAAACCCTAAAGGGACTCAAACTAAAGAAGTGAAGCACGATCCTGATAAATGAAGGTAGTGGGAACGTGAGACCAGCCTCAAATGCATGCTTGAAGAAGCAAACTTTGCAAATCATGGAGGTGTTGTATAGGACATCCTGACTAGGGATATGAATAGATACCCCAGCAGGGAACCCATAACGCTCCTTGATCACTATCAGTCTAGCCTAAGTCACGGTGCTAGGCACCATGAGGGCAGCTAGGATTATCTAGACCACTGAGGGCTCATCTTCTAAAAAATGTAATTTGTGCCTGTAATAAAGTAGTATCTATGATAAGAGTAGAGATGAAATGGGGCTGTAAATAGCATAAGAATGCTAAATGAAGAAGAAGAAGATGTATGAAAAGACATAAAAGAAAAATTTTAAGTAGAAATCCTTGGGTGAGGGTTCATTCCTATAAATGGCAGTCAATGCGAAGGACATGCACCAAATGTGCTTAATGCTCTAGATTCATGGCATCGTGGGAATGAAACAACACCAGCCATACTTCATGACGGCGTGACTGCTCTAATAAGTTATAATTTTCACATACACGTCTTTTTAACATCATTAAGGAAGCAATTCGGTTAAGCTAAGCTCCTTTATGATAATGGGCTCTTCAACTTCTCATTAAGCCTAGTTCAGAATGAGTCCAAGAGGCTCAATGGAAGAGCAAGGCATTAAGCCCAGGTCATATTGAGTCCAAGAGACTCTGCAGTAGTATAAGTCACAGTCTAGCTCGGATGGGGTCCAAAAGAGCAAAAAGATTCAAGTTAAACCAATACCAGCTCAAGAAACTGGACACAAGAAGATAAAGCAAACATAACATAAAAGTCGTGCAAGCTTAAAGGAGGGGTTGTTCATTAAAAAGATATTTACACCATTAGAGAAGGAGATTGAAAAACAAAAAGCCTACAGCCTTATTTAGTCAAATCGCCTCCTCGATCTACTTGGCTGGATCAGCACCTATAGCAGCCTCCCTGGGCACTTCATCTACCTCCCTTTCCTCAGTCGGGTCGATAGTATCCCCTACGGTCTCCTTAGCAGGCTCGAGTTGCTCCTCAGCAGCTTCCTTGACAGTCTTCCCTTCCTCCTTATTTCTAGGAGGCTTACTGCTCATCTTTTCTCCATCCTCTTCCTTTTTGTCTCCATCAGCCACCGTTGTTGCATCATCTCCTAGAATGAATTTTAAGAAGTCTAAGCTGGAAAAAATTTCTTCTAGGCACGTTTCCTAAAATCCTCGAAGTTATCCACATCGTATTTACGAACCTCCTCTTTGAAGTTCTTGGAGTCCTGATACTTTGTTACGACAGCCTCCCCAGTAGACTTAACTTCAAGCTCTTTTTGCTCCAGTTTAAAGGAAAGGTCAAGGATTTTTTGAGAAATAGCTTTTTTTCTCCTTTTCCAGCTCTTTGCTCCTCACAGATAGCTCAATGGACTCTGTCATAGAGTTATTTAGCTTAGCCACCAGCTCATTCTTGGCCTTTAGAGTCTTATCCCAGTCCTTTTCAACAGTAGAGAGGTGGCCTAGGGTCTTCCCAGCCTCTTTCATGAGCCTTAAAACATCCTCCCAAGTCAAAGAGCCAATCTCCATAATGGAGTTAGAGTCCTCATTGGCTGCATCGGCCTGGGAAACTAACACTTGAGTACTCCCAAAAGGTGTGTGCTTAGAATCTGTCGCCATAATAGGAAAACTATGGTGATTGATGTACAAATTTGGTGGAAGGGGACGCTTAGGGCTTCTAATAAGCAAAGAAAGGCAAAAATCAAGCACAAATTCAAGCTGAGCTTGAACAGACCTATCTACGAAGGATTCAAGATGATCAAGATTGAAGTTCTTCCATCGAAGAAGGCAAAAGCTATAAAAAATGAAACTGAAAAGTATGGCTCCAACCTATATACTATAGGATGAGGAGTTTTAATGAAACAAAAAGATGAAAAGAAATAAAGATGAAGAAGAAAGGGCATACCATAATTCTTAGAGCTCTCAAAGACATGTTGGGTAGAAGTGGGAAAGAAGATTTTATATACTGGACCCACATTCTCTGGCTATTGCGTACGCACGACCGCCGTTCCCACTTCCCCATGCACTAACGAACAAGTGCATTAAATTCATGGCATGTACAACTCAACGGTTCGAATTAAGGGGCAATTGATAATGGTAAATTAGGCATGAGCTCGGCAAAGGAGCTCTGCTGCTTAGATGAGGAGCTCCATAGTTCAAAAAGGCCTAACTAACAGTTCCTTGCTCATGTCCATACTCCTCCCCCTTTTTGCTTTAATTCCTAAAAAAAATGGTTTGCATTTGTCTAATAATCTGGATATGAATCTGTTGAGGATGGCGGTCATTCTAGTTAGCCTTTGAATCTTCTTAACTATTTTCAGTGATCAAAGCTCTATTAAGGCTCTGACTTGATCAGGATTAGCCTCGATCCCTTGCTTAGTGACCAGAAAGCCCAAAAACTTGCCTGATCCAACCCCGAAGGCACATTTTGAGGCGTTAAGCCTCATCTGATACTCTCGTAACACATCAAAGACACTGTTGGTCGGCAAGGTAGTTGACTTCCTTACGGCTTTTGACCATCATGTCATCAATTTAAACTTCCATAGTGTTCCCCAACATTCCTTTGAACATGTGTGTGACCAACCTTTGGTAGGTCGCTCATGCGTTCTTGATTCTAAAGGGGATCACTTTGTAACAGTATATCCCATGCAGTGTGATGAACGAGGTATTTTCTTGGTTTAGCTCAAAGAATGGGATCTAGTGGTAGCCCTTATAAGCATTGAGAAAGCCCATTCGTTCGTGCCCTAAGGTAGCATCGACCAGCTGATTAATTTTTGATAAAGGAAAACTATCATTGGGGCACGCTTTGTTGAGGTCTATGAAGTCCACACACACTCTCCACTTACCTTTTTTCATCTTGGCCACTAGCGTATTTGAAAGCCAAATAGGGTACAGCACCTCTGATTGAGCGTGCCTCCAACAACTTAACTTTTTCGTTGATAACTTACATGTGTTGTGGTGCTGACCTCATTTGCTTCTACTAGATCGGTTTAAACCTTGGGTCATCGGTCAGATGATGATAGATGACTTTAGGGTCGATGTCTGGCATTTCATAAGGATTTCAAGTGAATACATCGATGTTTCTCTTAAGTTGACTCTCTAGAGCCTCCTGCTTGCATTGTGCAATTGAAGATCCAATCAAGAAGAATTTCTTGATACCTCCTTCCAAGTATATGGTCTTCAGGTCCTCCACAGCACGCTCGGCCTGTCATAGATTCCTCTAAGTCCACCTTCTCAAACTTTGGTTGCTATTTCTGAGGTTGTTTTGATGCCGACTCGGCACCCTGCCCTTCTTTCATTCATTTTCCTCTCACGGATGCAATCAAATAGCTCATCGCACTCGCTTGGTCCCTGCGAATGTCAATAACCCCCTATTTGTGGGAACCTTTAGGATTTCGTAGTGAGTCGAGAAAGTCTCCTTCACTCATGTAGCTAGGATCGCCCCATTATAGAGTTATAAGTTCAATTGCATTCTACAATAAGGAATCTATCATCTTTCCTATTAGTCCTGCCCAAATCGGTAGGGTTATATTCCCTTTGGGCAACACAATTTTTCCACTGAAACCCACTAGTGGAACACTAACCAAATTTGGAGAACACTAACCGGCTTCAAGGCCCTCCTCATTTAAGTCGAGCTTGCAAAGTAAGCCAAAGTATAGAATTTTTGGAGAACTACCCTAGTCGATTAGGATTCTATTTACATCGAAGTTGGTTATTCGCAAATTCAGGACCAGAACGTCGTTGTGTGAGTTATGAATCCCAACCAAATCGACATCGGAGAAGGTAATCAATACATCCAACTGATCGGTCATGTGCTTCTTACTGATGTGCTTGTCTATTGGCCCAACCTAACATATTTCTCTAATCTGTGCAGCTTTTTGAATGTATGCTCTAGCCACCTTATTTGTCACCATAGTCAGACCTATGGCTGCGTGTATGAAATCAATCACTCTTGTTGGGTCTTGTCCCCAACCCCTTTCTACCTCCTTTCCTCTTGCCTAAGCTTTCTTCTTCATCTTGGGACCTTTTCAACATGGCATTATGGGCTTTAATTCAATCTTGTAAGGATTACATCCGTTTCATGAACGCTGAAATCTCCCTATCGGCAAGTGGGGAATTTTATCAATAGTGGTCGTCCCCCCAAGCCTCATCATGGGGACAGTATCTTCCTGATGAAACATTGTCAGGATCCCCCTATTTTTTGTCTGAAATTTGAGTGACATCCTCCCTGATTTTGCTATCAGAAAGAAAGGATACTTTATAGTTACATGTCGGTTCGTATTCGTTGGCACCTAATTTCATGGTGATCCTATCATACTTTATAGGTTTAATATGACTTCTTGGTTCGTCTTCCCACAGACGGTGCCAGTTATACGAGGGAAAAATCTCACACCTTTAACCTATGATGATGTAGGATTTGGATTGATTAACAGAATCTCACTTTTCCTCTTGTACAATCAGTAACCTGCCAAAGACTTGGGGTGGTCCAATCGGAGGCACTCTGGCGTTTAAGTTAGTAAGAATTTTAAGAATAAGCAAACTAATTCATTGGGAAGAGCGTGTACCTTAGATTTAAGCATTACCTGGTACTTATAATGCTTGTTGTACCCTTTCTACTAGGTTTTTTTCGTCGCTAGCTGTTCAAGGTGGCACACCTTCGTATTAGCAAAATTTCTTGTAATTAGTACTGGAGTCTTCCTGATTTGCCTATTCTTTAGGTCATGTTTTATTATGTTCACTTGTAATTTAGGCAACTTTCTTATCATTTCTACGTGCTTCTGTAGTCCTCGGGTTGACCAAGTTATTCTCAATTCGGTTTCTTTGACAATCATTTTACTCGATTCGGCAAGCTATTCATTATCTTTATTGATGATTAACCATTAAAAATGTTATTTTATTGCACTTAATGATTGACTAATTGCATATTATTTGTGATTAAATATGTTAGAATCCTTGATTTTTTAGTTTGATATTTTTTCTAGTTGTTTAATTTATTTTGTAGGTAATTTGGTTGATTATAAGTAATAATGAATAAGAAAAGTAAAGCAAATACTAAAGGAATGGTCACAGTTCATAGGGATTGAATAGTCAAGATTAAGATATGAAGATTTGAAGATAAGGAAACAATTTAATCCTTATGAGAGTTCCCTATTTAAAACAAAAAAAAAATCCTTATGAGAGTTCAAGTTAGTAGAAAACTTATTTAGAGTTAGATTAGGAAAGTATTCTAAAAGATAAGGTTTTCACATGTCTTCTTTATTTTGGTCATAACATTTTCCTCTGATGTCCCACTAACCTAATTTTTACTACGTTGGATAAAAGACTTCAAGAGATACAAAAGTGTATTTCATGAAAATTCCGTAAATTGGCTTCTAACTACTTGAAAATTGAGCTTGAAATTTGGGCAGATATGATACCCGCACCTCCAAGATTTGATGCGCGAGTTTTAACCTAAATTTACTCATTTTTTGGCAAAGATTTGTTCCAAGGCCAACTCTAACCTCTCTAGTATAAATATAGGTTTATTCTTTTGAAACGATAGAATTTTAGATCCGATCTTTTATATATTTCTTTATTTTTTTTCATATCTAGGGATTGTTAAATCCTTAACTAAAGCTAAGAGAAATACTTTCAATAAAGCATGGTATCCTTTTTGATCCAATATTCTTTTAATGTATGATTTGTTCCCTTAATTTAATTATTTTCTTTTAGTAAAAATTTTGCTCTACATAATTCGTTGTGTCATGTACATCGAATGCTTGTGATTTTCTGTGAGTCAAATAACAGATTTTTTGTGCTTGAATTAATTAATGAGGTTTTTCATAAAATAGTTGATTTCTTATTTGTTAGAAAATTATGGCTTATTTGTTGAAAAGTTTGATTTATCATAAACTCCGAGCACGGTGAACGCTTGAGATCTATAAGTGGATCAGATAAATTTTCAATTATGCTTTTGAATGTTTTCAATATTATCACTGCTAAATATTCGATTGGGATCTCTCCTCAGTTGATTCTCAATTGAATTCGAAAACTGGATCATAAATAATTGTTATGTGAAAATGTTTTAATATTTTCTCATGTTGTTTTAACCAAAATTTATTGTTTTCCTTTCTTTTCATTCTAAATGTTCATAATTCATTGTGATTTGACCTCAAACTTCCTAATATTATATTATTTCACGACAACCTTTATTTGGGTGATATATTCTTTTAAGTTGTAGCAATTGATTGAACAACTATCAAATAGTTCGATTCGGCTTTGTCAAGAAAGTCGGATCGATGCTTGATTGATGGACCTCCTGACTTAGTCAAAGCTTTCAATTTAGTATTACCCTCTTCACCATGTGTCTTATGTCATGTGCGTTTACTACTTTAAATCATTAAATGATCTAATCATGCGTAGTTATTATGCATCCCTTCATTGTTTTTAAAAATCAAGAATAATCACATCAATTGTAATACGCAAACAAAGCCTCCAATGTCCAATCCCTTTTTGATTTCAATGATGGGATTGAAAACAAGTGTATGTTTGTTGTAGTGGAAAAGGTCGAATGGTTTCGACCGTTCCTGTAAGTTTCCTAACCGAAAGTTATCGGATGGATTTCTTGTAAAATAAAAATTCAAATCCATAAAGTTGTCACTGTTATTTTAGAAACAATAAGGATGCCTCCTGAAATTTAGATACATAAGAAGAGGTGTTAGTGTTATTTCTTCAATATCTAACACCACATCCTTCAAAAATACATTAAGGACCTGTTTGGTATGTTTTTTGAGAGAGGTTTGGCTTAAATTGTTCAAACCCGGGTTTGACTCAAAGATGGGATTCAACATTCAATACTGTCAATACTCATATTTGGTATGCGCAGGGATATATGATTATTATGATAATATATTTGTATATAAATAACTATTTTGCCCCTTAACCAATTTGTATATATGGGGTATATAGGATATATGGGAGTATATATGTCATTTGTGTGTTAAACTCCTTAACCCCCATATGAAACCCACCCCCCCCCCCCCCCCCCTTGGGTTTCATGAAATCCAAGTATGTGGGTTTCATGACCGGGCCATCCAACGGACTGGGTTTCCAAACAGTAGGCTAAACATGGGTTACCAAACATGGATTTAAGAGGTTTATTCCCCAACCCACAATCCAAACCCCTCCCAAACTCTCATACCAAATAGTCCCTATTAAGGGATTTTTAGAGGCCGGTCCTATGTAACAATTTTTTTGATCAACTAGTTCATATGCGTACTTTTTGGATCATTAAGAACAAGTAAACAAGAAAAGACAATAAAGGCCCTAAAATAAATACAAATCTTAAAAATCATTATTCATATCCTAAAAAATTTCACGTAATCTCTCTCACATTTAAAATCTATCTCTCACGTAAATTTCTCCCTCACAAGCAGATCCCTCTCATGTAAAATCTCACACAATCTCTCTCTCATTTAAAATCTCTCTCTCAAGATCCTAAAATATCTCACCCATATTCTAAAAAGAGCAATGTTATAAAACTTAAATGAAATCCAAAAAATTGTAACTCAAATGCATATCATATCTTGGATAAGTGGCTTCCATCAATTTTTTTAGTAGAACTCACTCATCTAACGCTCATTCAAGGGTGATATATATTTGGGTTTTAACTTTTGGGTTCCATTTGGGTTATATAGCATTTTTCTCTAAAAAAAATCTATCTCTCCCTCACATCTTGCCTCTTATGTTCTCTCTCTCCCACAGATCCATCTCTCACAAGCAAATCTCTCTCACATGTATGTATATATATATGTATATATATATATATATATATATATATATATATATATATATATATAGACACACAGACACATAAGGACGAGGATTAGAAAGATGAAATATTTATACATATAGAGATATATATATATACTAGTAATAACCCGTGTCTGAATGGACGATAAAATATAAAATTTGAGCACTAAAAAATCGATCTCACTATATTGTAATTTTGACATGTGAACTACAATATACAACAAACAAAATGAAAAATACAGTATGACTTGGTGTCCAACAGCACTTCCTTAGCAAGCATGGCTAAGTTTGGCAATTGGTTATTTTCTATATTATATTATTTTTAAATTATGTCGTATCAAAATTTATTTAATTCATATTTGACCAGTATACAATAATGTATTATTAAATTCATATCATTACGAGTTCATATTTTATATAAAATATATTTAACATTTTTATATCGTATATGATGATACCTGAAATGAACAGACACGAGCTCAGGAAATAAGCTCAGGTCGGGAGCTCAGACAGAAGAAGCAGAGCTCATCCGGCATTGGCCAGAGCTCATCTAGTCAGCGCTAAGGGCTCCCAGCTGAGGACACGAGTTAAGAAATGATGAAAGGACAGCAAGGTAACTACGGATATCACTAAAAAGAAAGTAGAACCATTCCAAGGCATTAGACCCGCAATCAACCACGATCCCCTCCTAAAGCTAAGGAGAATCCCACGAAAGAAGACAAAGATCTCTCTGTTTGAAGCCAGCCGTAAGGAGTTTAGGTAACTCCGGAATTATGGATGAAGATAGGGCACGATCCCTTCAATATAGGAGGTAATTCCGTGTTAGAGGTAAGCATGAGGCCATAAAAGGGGAGGACAACCTCCATGGCCAGGGAGAGAACAACCAGAAACCATAAGACTCTGATAATTCTACTGTAACACATTCAATTTCATCAATAAAGACAAGGGAGTAAGAGCCTCCATTAGAGAGTGGACTAGCCGAGCTCACTAGCCGGTGAACCACTATACTTCTACCGTATTTCACACACTATACGTCGTAAAATATAGCATTCATCCACCACTTTATGGGCCTGGTAGCTCAGACACCATATCAAGCCCTATACAGATCACCCAGATAAGATACTTCGATCCCATAGCTCATTCCCGAAGGTTTACACCATCAGTTTGGCGCCGTCTGTGGGAACGACTGTTCCTTCTACAAATAAGCTGATTTTTCAGTGACTGATGGTAACGACACGAAATATGAGCAGAAGTCAAACAAACCTACCACGAATGCAAGACCCACAGGAAGCTACCAACGGCAGACAACCCGGGAATATTCCCGAGGTTAATTCCCCCATTAATAACGAGTTGGAGGCCCTTCGCCTCGTCAACCAACGATTACTAAAAGAAAACGAAGAGCTATCAAAGCTCGTACAACGCCCACAGGAGGCACGACCGGCCCAAGAAGGCCAGAGTAATCCCCCTTACCGGGAACAGCGACACTGGGACCCCCTCAGAGAGGTCGGCGAAGGAGGAGAAAGCAGCCACACCAGGGGGTATGCTCCTTATATACCCCCTAGGAATGGCCATAACGACGAAGTGCAAAGTCAGAACGACGGGGGGGATAGGGATGATTTTTACCCGTATCCTCAGGACAGGAAAGAGCAGCGCTGGGAACAACGCTTCAAAGACATCCAGCAAGAGCTCAGCCACATGAAGGAGGCTGTTAAAAGCAAGGCACCGGTTACCATGGATTTCTTGGTTCAGCAAACTGAGTCCCCATTCACCACGGGAGTGCTACACTTCCCTCTCCCACCGAAGTTCAGAATGCCTCAAGTAGAGGTCTTTGACGGAACGAAAGATCCCGTGGATCACCTCAACACTTACAAGAACCAGATGGAATTGCATGGATACCAGGATCCTGTGCGTTGTCGAGCCTTTGCCATCACACTGAAAGGCTCCGCCCTAAACTGGTTTAACAGGCTCCCACCAGCCTCTATTTCATCCTTTAAAGAGCTCTCCATAGCTTTCGTATCTCACTTTATAGGAGCTCGGACATACCGAAAGCCGAGCTACCACCTACTAAATGTGAAACAGGGGCCCCAAGAAAATCTGAGATCGTACGTCCAAAGGTTTAACTCGGAGACATTGAAGGTAGACATTCCAGATGAAAAATTTGCTATAACGGCTTTCATTGCTGGATTGGGAGTGCAGTCAAAAGACTTGATGTTCTCTATATCGAAGAACCCTCAGGCAAGTATGGCTGAGGTGTTAGCCAAAGCAGAGAAGTATATAAATGGCGAAGAGGCACTCCTTTCTAAGGTGGGAGGTACATCCTCACGAAAGGAGAAGGAAAAAGAAGAAAAGAGAAGGGACTGAAGTCCCAGGAAGGAGAAAGGGCGGGAGAGGTCCCCAAGGAGGGACAGGGACCGCTCACCCAAGAGAAGAGGAAATGTCAGAGATCGTCTGGGTCCCATGCAGCCTGAACTGCAGCCCAGATATGGACCTCAGCGATTTACCCCGCTCACTGCCGCTGTGTCACAAGTATTATACGAGGTCCAAAACGAGAAGTTCTTGAAATGGCCGCCTCGGATGAAGGCAGACCCGGCAAAGAGAGACCCCACAAAATACTGTGATTATCACAGGGATCATGGACACCACACTGATGATTGCATTCAACTAAAGAAGGAAATCGAGTTCTTGATCCAGCGAGGTCAGTTGCGTCGTTTTGTAGCCAACGACAACCAGAATCGAGCTCTTCCACCACCACCACCTCGGCAACCGGCGCCTGCACCACACCAGCAGCCTCTAGGGGAAATCAGGGTGATATCTGGAGGGTTCGCTGGAGGTGGAGAGTCAAGCTCAGCTCGGAAGGCGCACCTCCGGCGGATCAGAGCCGAAGAAGCTCTCGAAGTACACGCTGTATCCAAAGCACCACGCTTAGATACAGCTATCACTTTTTCGGATGCTGATTTAGAAGGGTGTCAATACCCCCATGATGATCCATTGGTGGTACGAGCTGTGGTGGCAAATAGAACCGTTCATCGGGTTCTAATTGATAACGGGAGCTCGGCAGATATTATTTTCGCACCTGCGTACGACAAGATGGAAATAGGAAGAGAGAAACTGGAGCCAGTAAGCACTCACTTGCTGGGATTCTCCGGGGAAAGGGTGCTCCCCCTGGGTTCAATCCAGCTAGTGCTCACCCTGGGGGACCCACCCTGCCAAGCCACTACTACTGTCAAATTCCTAGTAGTTGATGCACCATCTGCGTACAACATCTTGCTTGGCAGGCCATCCTTGAATTCTATGAAAGCAATACCGTCTGCCTATCACTTAGTCATAAAGTTCCCTACAGAAAATGGAATTGGAGTGGTCCGAGGAGACCAGCGTGTAGCACGGGAATGCTACATGGCTTCTATAAAAAAGAAGGAGGTTGAGAACATCCAATTGGATGAACTCGACATGAGAGATGAAATGGAGACAAGACCAATGCCATCGGAAGATCTGGAACCAGTTCAGCTTGATGAGAAGCCAGAGCACCTCGTTTATGTGGGCTCCAAACTAAACGCTGAGCTCAAAGGACTCCTCATCCAGTTCCTAAAAGTGAATATAGGAGTGTTTGCTTGGAAGCAAGAAGACATGGAAGGGATTGATCCTTCGGTTATTACTCACAAGCTATGCGTGAGCCCAACTTGCAAACCCATCAAACAAAAGAGGAGGAGCTTTGCTTCCGAAAGGCAAAGGGCAATCAATGAGGAGGTCAGCAAACTCCTCCATGCCAAGGCTATCAGGGAGGTTGATTACCCCACTTGGTTAGCAAATGTAGTTCTTGTGAAGAAAACTAATGGGAAGTGGCGACTGTGCATCGACTTCACTGATCTCAACCGAGCATGCCCCAAGGACAGTTTTCCTTTACCTCGGATTGACCTAATAGTGGATGCCACTGCGGGGCACGAGCTCCTCAGTTTCATGGACGCCTTTTCAGGCTACAACCAGATCAGGATGGATCCCAGCGATCAAGAGAAGACCTCCTTTATAACTGAACAGGGAACATATTGTTATCAGGTAATGCCCTTCGGGTTGAAGAACGCTGGAGCCACTTACCAGCGGTTAGTGAATAGGATGTTCCAGAAGCAAATAGGAGCATCCATGGAAGTCTACATTGACGACATGCTAGTGAAGTCACTGAAAGCAGAGCTCCACATCGAGCACTTAGCTGAGTCATTCCAAATTCTAAAGGAGTACAAAATGAAGCTAAACCCTGCGAAGTGTGCATTTGGGGTCTCGGCAGGAAAATTTCTGGGCTTTATAGTCAGCAGCAGAGGGATTGAAGCCAATCCAGAAAAGGTCAGAGCAATGGTGGAAATGCAATCACCATCCAATACGAAAGAGGTGCAACGTTTGACTGGCAGGATAGCTGCACTAAGCCGTTTTGTGTCTAGGTCCAGCGATAAATGCCAGCCGTTTTTTCAGATCCTGAAGAAGGCATTCCACTAGGATGCCAAGTGTGCAGAAGCATTCGAAGCCCTAAAGAGATATATGAGCTCTCCTCCTGTTCTGGTGAGCCCTTTAGAAGGGGAAGTCCTCACCCTCTACCTAGTGGTTTCAGATTTTTCAACAAGTGCAGCGCTAGTTAGGGAGCGAGACAGAGCTCAGCAACCAGTTTACTACTGTAGCAGAGCTCTGAGGGGGGCAGAGGAGAGATATCCAAAGATGGAAAAACTCGTTCTAGCTCTGGTTACAACAGCTAGGAGACTTAGACCTTATTTCCAGGCTCATACTATCGAGGTTCCAACAGATCAGCCGATGAAGCAAGTGCTGCACAAGCCAGAATCCTCAGGAAGGTTGGTTAAATGGGCAGTAGAGCTCAGCGAGTTTGATATCAGGTATAAGCCAAGAACTGCCATCAAAGGGCAAATTTTGGCAGATTTTATTGTAGAATTCACAGCAGCAGCGCCTATGGAGACCACAGATTTAATACCGGACCTCCCCATCTGGAAGCTTTCGGTAGATGGAGCTGCTAATGCTCAGGGAAGCGGTGCAGGGATGATCTTGACCTCTCCAGAAGGAATAGACGTCGAATACGCCCTTAGATTTGGGTTCAGAGCTTCAAATAATGAAGCAGAATACGAAGCTGTCATCGCTGGGCTCAATCTTGCCCATTCTATGGAAGCGGAGCAGCTGGAGATCTGCAGTGACTCTCAGCTGGTGGTGAAGCAGATAGAAGAATGTTACGAAGCAAGAGGCGAAAAGATGATCCTTTACCTCAAAAAGGTACGAGAACTAATGAAAAAATTTGTGCAGGTTAAGGTCAGACACGTGCCTAGAACGGAAAATTCAAGAGCAGATGCCCTGGCAAGGTTAGCAACTGCTTCGCAAGAGGATTTGGATAGGCTAATTCCAGTGGAGCACCTCCCATGGCCTTCAGTAAGCATCAATGAAGAGGACATGCTATCGGTTGAAGCTCAGCCGAGCTGGATGGACCCCATCATCGGATACTTGCAGAATGGGACTCTGCCAAGTGATACTAAGGAGGCATCCAAGCTGAGGACCAGGTCAGCTAGATTTTCCCTACTCCAAGGAAGCCTGTATAAACGAGGATTCTCAACGCCTCTCCTTAAGTGCGTAGGAGATGAAGATGCTAACTATATACTCAGAGAGGTACATGAGGGGATATGTGGCAATCACATAGGAGCTCGGGCCTTGGCAGGAAAAGTACTGAGGCAAGGGTATTATTGGCCCACCATGCTCGAAAACGCCACCGACTTGGTAAGAAAATGCAAAACTTGCCAGGAGCATGCCAATATGTCCCACTGTCCTCCCGAGCTCCTAACCTCGGTGGTAAGCCCATGGCCTTTTCAGCAGTGGGGGTTGGACATTCTGGGACCCCTTCCCACCGGTGTGGGGCAGTGCAAGTTTGCCATCGTAGGAGTGGATTACTTTACTAAATGGGCAGAGGTCGAACCTTTGGCAACGATCACAGAGCAAAAAGTTCAAAACTTCGTTTGGAAGTCGATAGTTTGCAGGTTTGGAGTTCCCAGAGCATTCGTATCTGACAATGGAAAGCAGTTTGATAATTCAAAGTTCAAAAGTTTTTGTGCTGAGCTCGGAATCAAGAACTATTTCTCAGCTCCTGCCCATCCCCAGTCTAATGGGCAGGCAGAGGTCACAATAAGAACCATAAAGTCAGCTTTGAAGACCAAGCTAGAAAACCTGAAAGGCAAATGGGTGGAGTACATTCCGGAGGTATTGTGGGCCTACAGGACCACCGCCAGATCTGCGACTCAGGAAACCCCCTTTGCTTTGGCCTTTGGGACCGAGGCAGTGGTCCCAGTGGAGATAGGGCTCCAGTCACCAAGGGTGGAGTTTGTAGATTCCGAGCACAATGATGAATCTCTCTTGCTAAACCTCGATCTCTTGGATGAAAAGAGGGACAGAGCTCTGCACCGTGTCCGTACTTACCAAAGGAAAACTGCAAGGTATTATGACAGGAGGGTAAGACACAGAAGTTTCAAAGTTGGAGATTTGGTACTTAGGAGGCTTCTGCTTGCAAGAAAGGATCCCACGCATGGGAAATTGGGACCCAATTGGGAAGGGCCCTATATCGTGTCAAGGATAATCAGACCGGGGAATTACGAGTTGCAAACAGAGGAAGGAAAGGTTCTACCTCACTCGTGGAATGCCGAGCACCTTAAGAAGTTTTTTCAGTAAGTGTTACTTGTAATAGAGCTACTTTTAAATAAGAAAGAACAAGTCTTTTATTCACCCTTCAATGAGCTTCAAAGCTTATAAATGCAAGATGAGCTCTTCAGCTCATAAACAAACGATAAGCTTCAAAGCTTATAAATGCAAGATGAGCTCTTCAGCTCATAAACAAACGATAAGCTTCAAAGCTTATAAATACAAGATGAGCTCTTCAGCTCATAAACAAACGATAAGCTTCAAAGCTTATAAATACAAGATGAGCTCTTCAGCTCATAAACAAACGATAAGCTTCAAAGCTTATAAATGCAAGATGAGCTCTTCAGCTCATAAACAAACGATAAGCTTCAAAGCTTATAAACGCAAGATGAGCTCTTCAGCTCATAAACAAACGATAAGCTTCAAAGCTTATAAACGCAAGATGAGCTCTTCAGCTAATAAACAAACGATAAGCTTCAAAGCTTATAAAGGCAAGATGAGCTCTTCAGCTCATAAACAAACGATAAGCTTCAAAGCTTATAAATGCAAGATGAGCTCTTCAGCTCATAAACAAACGATAAGCTTCAAAGCTTATAAATGCAAGATGAGCTCTTCAGCTCATAAACAAACGATAAGCTTCAAAGCTTATAAATGCAAGATGAGCTCTTCAGCTCATAAACAAACGATAAGCTTCAAAGCTTATAAATGCAAGATGAGCTCTTCAGCTCATAAACAAACGATAAGCTTCAAAGCTTATAAATGCAAGATGAGCTCTTCAGCTCATAAACAAACGATAAGCTTCAAAGCTTATAACTACAAGATGAGCTCTTCAGCTCATAAACAAACGATAAGCTTCAAAGCTTATAAATGCAAGATGAGCTCTTCAGCTCATAAACAAACGATAAGCTTCAAAGCTTATAAATACAAGATGAGCTCTTCAGCTCATAAACAAACGATAAGCTTCAAAGCTTATAAAGACAAGATGAGCTCTTCAGCTCATAAACAAACGATAAGCTTCAAAGCTTATAAACGCAAGATGAGCTCTTCAGCTCATAAACAAACGATAAGCTTCAAAGCTTATAAATGCAAGATGAGCTCTTCAGCTCATAAACAAACGATAAGCTTCAAAGCTTATAAATGCAAGATGAGCTCTTCAGCTCATAAACAAACGATAAGCTTCAAAGCTTATAACTACAAGATGAGCTCTTCAGCTCATAAACAAGCGATAAGCTTCAAAGCTTATAAATATAAGATGAGCTCTTCAGCTCATATACAAACGATAAGCTTCCAAGCTTACCAAAAGCAAGATGAGTTCTACAGCTCCTCGGCGCGTACAAGCTTCTAGGTTCGTGAAATTCAAGACTGGTCCCTTCTTGGAGACACCAACAGTCAAATTAAAGAAAGAACTCTTCTTGGAGACACCGACAGTCTTTCCCCCGCGACTAATGGTCCTTATGCACTGCCTACCCCCTCGAAAACCCTAAAACGTCCAGTACGGCAGAGAGCACTCACAAAACCAGTTGGGAATTGGGGTCAGCACAAACCTGATTTTCTGTTTTCCATCAATGTTTGTGGTCTGATCTCTGGGACTAATCAGGAACTAAGGTCAGTGCAAGCATGATCTTCTGTTTTCCTTCTACGTTCATGTTTCAAACACAAAGAGCTCGTATGTGGGCATGCACACTCAAGAATGAACAAACTAGAATTCAGAATATCCAAGAAAATAAACGTGCGGAAAAGTAAAAAAAAAAAAAAAAGGGGGTCATAGTCTGGTATCGTTCAGGAAAAGAAAGAAAGATACAAGGGAACAAAGATCCTAGTCTTTCTTAAGTTCAGATCTCAGCTCAGCAACCTCTCCCTTCAGGCTAGCATTCTCTTTCTTCAGCTCATCCCTTTCTTGCTCAGCCTTGTGAAGCGAGTCGAGAAGCTTTTGACCAATGGAGGTAAGGAAAATGATGGACAAAGAGTCAGGAGAAGGAGAGTCATCCCTCTTACGCTTCCTTGAACTCGTGACGGTGTTTCCGTCCTTGTCAGAATCCCCGTCCTCATCAGAATCAGAGAAAGAGGTCCAGGAAGGGTAAGGAATAGTGGAAAACTCAAACTCAGTAGCCTCAGCCCCAAGCAAATAGAGGTTTGCACTCGTCATCAGCTCGGAATAAGTCTTAGACTCCACAAGCAGCATCTCGTTGATATTCACCATCCCTGGTAAATCCAGGTCAGGCGGATCTGCACAGCAAGGACATAATAAGAGCATATCTTTAAAAAAAAAAAAAAGAAGTACTCAAAAGAGCTCGGCTCGAGCTTACCAATGCGAGAGAAGCTCTTCCAGGACCGAGGAATCCTAGCTTTACGACAGCGATCCTCAGGAGACCTCCAAGACTCTCCAGAGGCGAAGAAGAAACGCTTAAACCACCCTTCAGGATTGGAGGGAAGATCTAGAACCAAAGGGCGTAAATTGAAATCCCTCCAACGGAAGAAACTGAAGCAGGGGGCATCATCTTCCTCAATCTCAAAGAAGTACAGGAACTCAGAGACAAAGGGGAACCTGCCAAGAGCATGCAGGCGGCAGAACAAGAAGAAGCTTACCATAGCAGCCCATCCTCGTGGAGAAATGCGAGAAGGGCACAGGCCATAATAGGCAAGAACTCGCCCAATGGCCGGATGAATGGGAAGGCGAAGTCCCATGTCCATAGCACCTTCAAAGAAACAGGCCTCCCCTCGCGGGAGGTAGTTGCAAGGCTCGTCGGAGGAAGAGACTCGCAAAGGCAAGTCAAGATCAGGGAAAAACCGTTTTTTGATATCCACCAAATCAGAAGATTCAAGTATTGAAGGGGACAAGTAGCGACAATGCCACTTCCATTCGATTCCAAAGGAGGATCTTTCCTGGAACAAAGAAGAAGCAGAGGCAGCCATCGAAAGTGCTGGTAAGGGAAAAGACGCAAGAAATCAAGAAGAAAGTCAAGAATATGTCATGCACTTGGGAGCTTTTCAGGAAACAAAGAGCCAAGAAATAGGGAGTCAAGTTGCCTGTTTAATTTCCTAATTAATGAAGGTAGCAGCAGTTATGGAAAGTGGCTACGGTTATGGAGAGTGGCAGCGGTTATGGAAAGTGGCTACGGTTATGGAAAGTGGCTACGGTTATGAAAAGTGGTTGCGGTCATGAAAGACGGGGCGGTTATGGGAAGCAGTTGAGAGAGAAACGCGGGAAAAGGAATGGGTACAAAATTACCCCTTATATTGCATTCAAGACAACGAAGGAACATTCTGACCCCACCAAGCCACATATCCTCCAAATTTTAGCTCAGCCCAGTCATAAACAGAACACTGGTATAGCAAGTCTTTATGGCCTGCAATTCTAACAGCCCTGTTCACCTTAAAGAGGAAAAGCTCCTAATAGTTTCTTCAGTTCATCAAGGAAACTTGACAGCATGTGAAAGTTCATAGCCTTGCTTAAAGAAGGCCTAAAGCACTCCTCAAAGCAAGGCAGGGGGAAAAGAAATGTGAAACGTAGAATAAAGTCTTCCATTATCAGAGAAATGGAGCAGCAGGATTTGTTATCTATTCCAGAAAGAGATCTGTCGAAAAAGCAATAAAGCTCAGAAATAACCTTTAAGGTCAGACAACTGAGTCAAGTAGCTCAGAAAGAGCTCTTAAGATAACAAAAAGAGCTAAAAAACGCAGTAAGAGCTCTTAGGTTCAGAAAGAAGAGCTGCATAGCTCAGCAAGAATTCATAAGCATGAGCTATGCAACCCGGAAGGAAAAGCCAGTTCAGAATATCAGTCTAAGCAGCTCAAAACGAAGAAGGATAAATAATGGATCCTTAGGATGCCAACCACTGAGTTTAAAAGGCTTAGGAGAAGCAGTTGAGCATAGCACCAAGTCCCCTGTACTCTTCAAATCTAGTAATTTCGCTTCAAGAAGTGCACATCACCCCTCAAAGCAAAAGGGGGCAAGGGGAGTATACCAAGTTGTACATGCAAATCAAGTCAGATAAGTAAACAGTTGCGATTCGAGATCAAAATCCAAAGATACATATGTGCTGAAATTGAAAGATATATATATATATGGGCTGAGCCAACAAAAGGAAAACAAATGAAGATTGCAAAATAGTTTAAGCCAAATCAACCTCAAAAAGTTTTTACAAAGAAATTGCACATCCTAAATCTCTGAAGGGGGAGTGGACAGAAGGCCCTGCAGCTCGGCAGACACAGCATCAGCAGGAGAAGCAGAACCCAGGAGCTCAGTAAGCAAGGATCCTGATGCGGGAGGAGTAGAATTTTCGGGAACGCTGACCCCAGGAGCCTCTGCCGTATCAGGCAATGATGTCTGTTCAAGTGCCTCAGCCACCGGGTCAGCAGATGAGGGCACAGCAAGAACAGTAGAGGGAAAAGCAGAGGTATCTTGGAGTGGAGCTTCGGGAGGGAGAACTGAGGTGTCCTCCTCACCACTAGAGTCAGATTCCTCCAATTCCCCCTCTTTAGGGATGGGAAGGTTGAAGTCCAGGTCAGGATACTGCTTGGAAGCCTTACGCTGGAAAGCAATCCATCCACAAGCCCATTGAGTGGTAGCGTCATCAGTCAGCTCGGCTATCAAAGCATTCTTTTCCTTGAGTTCCTGGTGAAGAACCCCATTTGCCTCACTGATGGCCTCGCATTCTCTCTTCATGAATTCAAGAGAATTACGGGCGTCAAAGGCCTCCTGGTTAGCTTTAGCCCAGAGCTCAGTCTTGTTCTTCAACTCATCCCCCTGAATTCTTAGCTCGTCACGAGCCTTCTTTTCTCCCTCCTCAGCCTTAAGCTTGGCTGCTTTGAAGCTCTTGAGGTCAGAAGATTGCTTCTCCAGTTGCTCGGTAAGGTCCTTCACTCGGTTTTTGAGATCATCATTCTCAAAGGCCTGCTCTGCAACCTTGAGCTCGTATGCCTTCAGAACTTGGGCAGAAGATTCCGAAGACCGAACCCTCTTCACGAGCCCCTTTACATGGATGGCCAGCTAAAGACACAAATACATATGGATAAGCTATAAACAACTATGATATAAGGACAAGAGGATGCCGAAAAGTGTCAATACTTACAGTGGCTGCTCCCTGAAGAGCTAATGTAAAGGATTCTTCGAGATCCATGGTAGCAGACTTCACGACGTCAGACTCAGGAAGAATGGAGGAAATAGCCCCTGCGGCGAGCTCCATGTTTTCAAAAAATGAATCCTCCTCTTCCTTCACGTCGAGGAGCGACCCTTTCTTGCTCTCAGAACCCACCCGTGGGGTCTTAATGAGCTTCCCCGAAGAGCTATACTTGAACTTACCAGGTCGGATGCTTGGGATCACATCCAAAGCCCTTGCAACCTATGACGAGGAAGGAGAGTTATGTCCTCCCTCTGAAATAGGCAGAGGCTTTTGAGAAGAACGGGTCTTCACCACCTCAGAAGAGCCGGGGGGAGGAGCTGGGCCTTCGGCAGTAGGAGAAGAAGTTGACTCATCCACTTTCCGAACTTTGGCCTGAGGAGCAGAGCTACTCCCAGAACCGACCTGGACTTTTCGCTTGCTACCTCGACCGCTCTTTGACAATTTGTCCACCTTTGCTTGGATTTCCTCAGGGTTGAGCTTCATAGTGGTGGGACCTGGAGGATCTGAGTTAAAACAGTTATATAAAACGAAATAAAGAGAGAGATAAAAGAACCCTTAGGAAAGGAGGATTACCAGAAGCTTCTTCAGGACGGAGCACAGAAATAGGGAGCGGAGCCTCAATCTCAACCTCAGGAAGGCTGAACCCACTGTCCACCAAAACCTGGGGCAAAAGGAGCTTAGAATACCTTCGGGGGGTTAACTTTGCCAATATCCCCCTCACCTCTTGCTCCTCAGCACTGAGTTCGAGGCGGGTACCTGAAAAACACAACGGCAGAGCAGAGTTAGGGGCTCATGGCCCTCGAAATGTAGGACCCGACCTACCCAATTAGGGACTCACCGAAGTTATCCGGACGAGCCCAGGCTTTAGGGATACCCAATGTATCCGACCTGTCAGCAGGGTTATATTCCCAGTTGATGCCCCCGACAAAGAAGAAATATTCCTTCCAATGCTTATGGGAGGTCGGAATATGAGAAATAAGCTGTCTAACGTTGGTGCGCTTGGAGGCATACAGGAAACCTTCAGAGGTCTGTTTTACATTGAAGAATTCAAGGAATAATGGAAGGGTAGGGACTCCGAGGCCTGACTTCTTGAAGATAACCAGGAAACCCGCTAACACTCCCCAGAAGTTAGGAGAAAGTTGAGAGGGGCACACATGGAAGTACTGCAGGATGACCTTGAAGAAAGGATGCATAGGAAAACGAAGGCCGTTATCAAAGGCAGCCTCAAAAAAACAAACTTTCTTATTAACCTGGGCAACGTAGGGAGTAAAGCCGTCTGGGCTCAAAAGCTCAACACACTCAGGGAACCTATAACGAGTACGCAAAACATTCAACAAAAAAGGGGTGAGCTTGCTAGGGCCCACTTGCTCGGCTAACTCATAAGCAGCCCCTAAATATGTTGAGACGTCAGAAACCCCAACTCCACTAACCTTACTTTTACCCTTGTCTGACTTGGGGGGCAGGGGAGTGGGAGTTGAGGGAGGCTCTTCGGTATTTACCACAGAATCAACGGCATATACCCCAGGGAAGTTATCTATCTCATCACCTACCTCCCCTAATTCAGTATCCTCTTCGGCTGACTTAGGCCCTAAAAGTGAAACAGAGGAGCGAGTGGCTCCAGAGGAGGCAGACATGATAGGAAGGGAAAAAGGAAGGTGAAAGGAACGATAAAGCAAAGGAGCACGGGTTAGGCACTCTTTGATAACCCTTGGGTCAGCACAGTAACTCCCGACGGCAAGAATGTGAACTATAGAGCTCCAATCGACGAAATAAGGAAGGGGGGCTAGGCAATGGTCGCGATTCCAAAAATAAAAGAACCGAAAAGCCCAAAAATGCAGCAACCACCTCGAATTCGAGGGATCCAGAGTAAAGGAAGGAAGAGGAAGGGGCAAAGGACGTACCTAACTCAGGAATAGCTGTGAACGGTAGCCTGAAGCACTATCGGAGGAAGGAGGCGATGCGAATCTTCGAAACGAGGGTAGGGAAGTCGATTTCAAGCAAGAAAACAGAGAGGCTCAAGCAAAATGGTCCGAAATCGCAGAGAGAATGGAGACGAGGAGCAGCGAGGAAGATGAATAGTGTGAAGAGACGGTTCAGGTAGCCGTTTGGGTCTTTAAAGCTTGAGGGACGTGGGTAAAGACATGCGCGGGAATCGAGGAAAGACATGATTGCTGTAAACCGTCAAAAATCCTCAAGCCACATGCTGGCCACGTGCGGGTCTAATTCAGTTCGTGTAGGTCAGCCCCTGCCTAGGCTAACCTAAGGCAAGGGCTGGGGGGCAACTGATGATACCTGAAATGAACAGACACGAGCTCAGGAAATAAGCTCAGGTCGGGAGCTCAGACAGAAGAAGCAGAGCTCATCCGGCATTGGCCAGAGCTCATCTAGTCAGCGCTAAGGGCTCCCAGCTGAGGACACGAGTTAAGAAATGATGAAAGGACAGCAAGGTAACTACGGATATCACTAAAAAGAAAGTAGAACCATTCCAAGGCATTAGACCCGCAATCAACCACGATCCCCTCCTAAAGCTAAGGAGAATCCCACGAAAGAAGGCAAAGATCTCTCTGTTTGAAGCCAGCCGTAAGGAGTTTAGGTAACTCCGGAATTATGGATGAAGATAGGGCACGATCCCTTCAATATAGGAGGTAATTCCGTGTTAGAGGTAAGCATGAGGCCATAAAAGGGGAGGACAACCTCCATGGCCAGGGAGAGAACAACCAGAAACCCTAAGACTCTGATAATTCTACTGTAACACATTCAATTTCATCAATAAAGACAAGGGAGTAAGAGCCTCCATTAGAGAGTGAACTAGCCGAGCTCACTAGCCGGTGAACCACTATACTTCTACCGTATTTCACACACTATACGTCGTAAAATATAGCATTCATCCACCACTTTATGGGCCTGGTAGCTCAGACACCATATCAAGTCCTATACAGATCACCCAGATAAGATACTTCGATCCCATAGCTCATTCCCGAAGGTTTACACCATCAGTATACAATGCAATTGTGTCTAGCGGGCGAATCACTTAAACCCGTAAAAGATAATTTTAAATTTCTTAATTTTATATTAATTTTGTGTCCAATTCGCTAGTAAGTTTCAAATGGCTTCGCCGGCACTAATGAGTGCAATAATAGTAGTTAATTGTGAACGTTATTCATCATGCTAGCCCACATCAGGATGACCACATACTTTAAACAAGTCGCCCAAAGCTGATGAGGCAAAACAAAGACATGATTTTAAATATTTTTTAATAAATGTGTGTATTAATTATAAATTACTCTTTAAATTTTAATTAAATTTTAATACAAAAATTATCACATCCCATTCCGAGAAGCCTCTTTAGTTTCCTAGGAATAGAAACGTAACTCAACATGTGATAATACATGCGTATGTAATACAATAATGCATTTACAATTAATAATGCCACCTAATAATACCATAAAACAAATAAATTATATAACATAGTACATAATGGTGTCGCTGCTACCAAAAAGATTAAGAATTTCATCTTTTTACAACAACACGGAAAAAAAACACTCATGTACAATATGTACGTAATTAGCTTCCTTAATTTTTCCCAATTTTTACTATGCTAGTACGGTAATCAACCTCAATCTAGACTTCAGCATTCTAAAACCAATATTTTTCTTGAGTGTATTGAACATTATAATCAAAGAAAATATAATAAAAATATGGATCAAATATTGTTCCACCAAAAAATTATTCATAGCCCGTAAATCACAACCAAAATGAACTCATCTCACTTTGAAACTCAAATCAACCTTATGTATCAAAATAATAAATATCCACATGAGCAATGAGTCGAACAACAATATTTAAGCAATATCAAGTTATCTACAACGTTTAAACAAGTTATCTCACAACAATTGCACAAATGTCAAAATTAACAACATGTAAGCTATGTTAAGCAATCAACAACTCGGAATATTGGATAATATTTAACTCATAAGTTTTTTATAAAAACATATTTGATCTATAATTTAATTAACTCAACCCAAATCAATTCGGCAAAATTAATTTCTCAGATAAAAAGAAATAAACTTGATATATTATATACTTTTATTTCCATTTGTTATGAAATAGTACACTCTCATCTTTAATCACCAAAAACTACACCACCTTTCTTCTAATAAGTAATAAGTGAGTGATTTATAATTACAATAACAGTATATACCACGTGATATAGAGAAAAACCAAATAATAGAAACAGGAACCAGTCCTTGATCAACAAAACTTAAGTAAATATCTATATAATAAAGTAGCTTACAATTCAAATCTCAAAAGATAAACAAAATGACTTTAGCTATTCGTGATTGAGATCGTTTTAAATTTTACTTTAAAATTAATCTAACGGCTAATATTAACACCCTAAATTTAATAGGAAAAATAGGCCCCTAAGGGTGTGTTTGGAGTGATTTTTTAAAAGTACTTCTAAAAATTATTTCTCATAAGTACTTTAAAAAAAATAATAGTGTTTGAGACCGCCCCACCACTACCTCTACCACCGCCTCCGTCGCCGCCGCCACTGCAGTCGTCGCCACCACCACCCCCCACAACCACCACCACCACCACCACCGTCACCGCCGCCACCACTGCCACCCTCGCCGCCATCACCGCCACCACGGTCATTGCCACCCACCACAACCATCACCGTCTCCTACCACCACCACTGCCGCCCACCACCTTTCACCCCCACTACAAACCGATGCTTAAATTATTTTATCTCTTCTTTATGTTTGTGATTTGATTTTGGATATGAATAGAAATATGTTTATTATTTACTATTTTTTATTACATTGTGTCTTCAAGTACAGACAATAACTAGTCTATATAATAAAGTATAATAAAATTCAAATCTCAATAGCTAAACAAAATAATTTTTACTTTTTCGCGATTGAGATCTCTGTAAATTTTACTTTAAAGTTAATCTGACTACTAATATTAACTCTTTAAATTTAATAAGGAAAATAGGCTCCTAAATGTGTGTTTAATATGAATTTTCAAAAGTATTTCTAGAATTTATAACTTCTCGTAAACATTTTAAAAAAAATAGTATTTAGAACCGCTCCACCTCCACCACAATCACCACCCCACCACCACCATCACCACTGCCACCCCCACCACCACTGCCATCGCCCGACCACCATCACCATTACCACAATCATTGTCGCCATAACCATTACCACCTCTACCATAACCACCACCATCTCCACTCACTATTAATTGCTACCACCATCGTCCACCGCCACCACTCACCACTCATCATCATCGTCATCTTATTCTTATATTTATTATCACTGCCACCATCATTCCACTACCACCATCACCCACAGTTAGCACCCACCATCACCATCATTGTCCACCACCACCCACCACCATCCACTACCACACAACCCACCACCACCCGTTGTCACTCAGCATCACCGCCAACCACTGTCACCCACCCCACCACACCGACCATCACCACCTGTCGCCCATCACCGTCGCCACCCATTATCATCCACCCCCCACCTCACCTACCACCACCACCGCCGCCACCATTCATCACAACTCATCACATTGTCGCCTAGAAACACCCGTTGTTGCCCACATCGTTACCACCCCACCACCACAAACTCATTATCGCTACCACCACCGACCTCGCCCCACCATTATCAACCACCATCACCGTCACCTACCATCACCCATACTCACCGCCACCACCGTTGTCACCCATGACTGCCACTACCACATTCGTCACCCAAAATCCACCACCACCATCACCGATGCCACCCACGACTGCAACCCCCACCATGGTTGCCGTCGCCCACCACAACTATCTCCGTCTCCCACCACCACTACTGCTTCCCACCCCACTACCACCGTTCACCCTACTACACCCGGGGCTTAAATTCATTTCTCTCTACTCTATGTTTGTGATTTAATTTTATATGTGAATATAAATATGTTTATTGTTGATCTTTTTTTTTATTATCACGTATCTTCAAGCACTAACAATAACTAGTATTAAATTATAATAATTAATTGATATAATTACAAAATGATTAAAACAATGTATATAATACCTGTCTTACAATCCTTTCTCTCTCTAAAATAGAATAATAATAAATTTTAATTTGGTTTTCATTTCATTTCATTTCATTTCATGTGCATTACAAATTCCTAAAGCCTCTCCTATATACACACCTTGCCGCTTATTACTCTCCAGTTTGCTTTGGCGTTTCCACACAGAGAGAGAGAGGTTCCAGCCATCGTCTTCGGAGGTTGGTTTCGGCTCTGTCTCTGTTATTCTTCGATCGATCCATCAAGACTTCGATTTGTTTCTCTCTCGTTCTCGTCTCTGCATCAGAGGCAAGCTATTTCGATCTATTCTCGACTAACTTTTTCTTTCTTAGATTCGATTTCTATATTTGACATTTTTGTTGATCAGATTCTGCTCTAAATGTTTGTTGAGAGAGAGATCTGCGAAGTGCCTCTGAGAAATTTGATTTTGTGCTTAAGATCGGATCTTAGCTAACTTGTAAAAAAGATTTAACTCGGTACTATAGGCGTAAATTGCGTATTTGTTGTTGATGTTCACTATCGCTCGGATGTAATGATCTAATAGTTTGATCTGTTGGTTTTTGAGTGTATAAGAATGCTAGTTTGATGCTGTTGGAACATCGATCTAGGATTATTTTATGTATGTATGAAAGAACCCATGGTTATTCGTGTGTGTGTGAATAAAATCTCATTTCGGATTACTCTGTCCAGTACTCTATGGTGAGTTGATTCAATTGCCTATAGATCTACTTTTTTATTTCCCACGGATCTACTCTATTATGGAGTGCAAGCAATTTATTTCTCGCAGATCCTTGAGTAACTATTAGTTTCTGTTGCAATTGCACCTAGCTTGTGTTCATGTTAGATTTTAGGCGATCTGGGAGTATTAAGTTTTAAGAACTGTAGATAAGTGCTTCTTTATGTAGACTCTTTATATGGATGATGGTATCAGGCCTTAGAATTTTTTAATGCTATTGTTTTGTAATCCAGTGGGAAACAATTATTAATTATATGGATTACGGATATCTTTGGCTAAGGAAGCATTTTTGTAATTAAGTATGACAAGGAAGAGGAGTTTGGCATACCTTTAACAGACAAATACTTTGTTAAACTCTGGGGCATTATGCTCTACGTATATTTATTTTGTTTGTATTTCCATTTTTGGTGATTGAATTACATTCAATTTGGCTTCACAAGGAAATAAACAATTCAACAATAGAGCTTCTTCCTCACTCTTTAAGTGTATGATCATATTTGAAATCATGTTTTGAAGTTCTGATGAAAAGGCCCTTGTCTTTACCTCACAAAAATTACATACACCTGATGTAAATCGCCGACTGATCATGAAATCTGTTGAGAAAAAGTTTTTATTGATGTTCAGACTGGAGCTTGTAACTGTGTCTAATGTAATACTTCCATCTTGCAGTTATATAGAAAATGGCCGACACCGAGGATATTCAGCCCCTCGTTTGTGACAATGGAACTGGGATGGTGAAGGTTAGTAGACGCCTTTGGTTCATGTACTGTAGTTGGTCTTAATTATTCTAGTTCTTCAAAGGATTCTCATTTTTTGTAACATGTACTGTGTTCCTCATGCAGGCAGGGTTTGCTGGTGATGATGCTCCCAGGGCAGTTTTTCCCAGTATTGTTGGCCGACCCAGACACACTGGTGTTATGGTTGGGATGGGCCAGAAGGATGCTTATGTTGGCGACGAGGCTCAATCCAAAAGAGGTATCTTGACCTTAAAATATCCCATCGAACACGGTATTGTCAGCAATTGGGATGACATGGAGAAGATCTGGCATCACACTTTCTACAATGAACTTCGTGTTGCTCCCGAGGAGCACCCAGTTCTTCTCACAGAGGCACCTCTCAACCCGAAGGCCAATAGGGAGAAGATGACTCAGATCATGTTCGAGACCTTTAATGTTCCTGCTATGTATGTTGCCATCCAGGCTGTGCTATCTCTATACGCCAGTGGTCGTACAACTGGTTCGTATAAGTTGCTCTTTTAATCTGAATTCTTGTCTTCTATATCGTTTCTTTCAGTTCTAACACTGATTTGGTTTATCCTTGACCAGGTATTGTGTTGGATTCTGGTGATGGTGTGAGTCACACTGTGCCCATCTATGAAGGGTATGCCCTTCCCCATGCCATCCTTCGTCTCGACCTTGCTGGGCGCGACCTCACAGATTCCCTCATGAAGATCCTCACTGAAAGAGGTTACATGTTCACCACCACAGCCGAACGGGAAATTGTCCGTGACATGAAGGAAAAGCTTGCATATGTCGCCCTTGACTATGAGCAAGAGCTTGAAACTGCAAAGAGCAGCTCTTCTGTTGAGAAGAACTATGAATTGCCTGATGGGCAAGTCATTACAATTGGAGCTGAGAGATTCCGTTGCCCCGAAGTCCTCTTCCAGCCATCTCTGATTGGAATGGAAGCTGCAGGAATTCACGAGACCACATATAACTCTATTATGAAGTGTGACGTTGATATCAGGAAGGATCTTTATGGTAACATTGTTCTCAGTGGTGGTTCAACCATGTTCCCTGGTATTGCAGACCGTATGAGCAAGGAAATTACTGCTCTTGCTCCTAGTAGCAT
Source organism: Ilex aquifolium (assembly GCA_951799425.1). Taxonomy (NCBI): domain Eukaryota; kingdom Viridiplantae; phylum Streptophyta; class Magnoliopsida; order Aquifoliales; family Aquifoliaceae; genus Ilex; species Ilex aquifolium. The sequence goes on from OX637391.1 coordinate 32,376,676, forward strand.
GAAGATCAAAGTGGTTGCACCTCCGGAGAGAAAGTACAGTGTCTGGATTGGAGGATCTATCCTGGCATCCCTTAGCACCTTCCAACAGGTAATTATTTGAGGTTTTCATTGTTTGTTCACAAAAAAATGAATTATTCACTGGCTTTGGATTGACATGCATGCTTTGTGTTGAATCAGATGTGGATTTCCAAGGGTGAATATGACGAGTCTGGTCCATCCATTGTCCACAGGAAGTGCTTCTGAGTTCTATTGCTTTGATGGTGAGTTTTTTTTTTTCCTGCTTTAGTTGGCTTTTCGTGTTATATTTCATATGAACTCAGTGTGGCGGGCATGGAGAAGTATTGGTGGTAGGTCATGAAAGGAGGTCATACAATGATTTTTGATGTATCATATCCTGAACAGTTCGTGTTCTTGTTTTTATGTCTTCGACGGTGGTGTGTTATGAACCTCATCTCACATTTATCGGTGCTTCAACCATGTCTTTTAGTAGGATGTTTGTAGTTGGAGTGTGATTTTAAAGTTTTCTTTCTTGGTTTTCTTTCCCTTTTAATTTCATACTTGAAGGTCTATTTTTCCCTGGAAACAATTATGTTAATATTCATTGTACTGAGAAATTTTATATTAGTGTCAGTTTGGGGTTGAACTGTTGTGGGAAATTATATATAATGCTTGGTTGAAAGGTTCTTAGTACATCGGCTGGATATGGATATGTAATTGACTAGGTTTTGGTCTTCTCATCCATTCAAATATTTGTGGGGAATCTTTGTTCAAGTTTTGTTTCAGTGATGTCTGTATTTTGTTCGTTTTAGTATGTCTGTATCAGAAGGTCGACTTGTCCTGTACTCGATGGACCTTTTCATCAAGCATGAGGTTTAAAAAGTATTGCCAGTTATTTTATTTGTCTGGCTAGTCTTGCATTCTGCCACAAAGTTTTGCACCCAATCCAGTGTGCTTACAAATCCATCCCTGTTGGCTAGCCCAATCCAGCGTTGCTTCTCAACTGGGACGGAGCCTTGACCTCAATATGTTTTTTTCTCCCCTTTGATTCTTATTAACTTGGGAGTATGTCCTCATGCCTAAAATAAGTATTCAGTCAGACATGATATGTTCTAGCATGACCATAAGTGAGAACTTCAAAATGTGTAGCGATGGGGAGAGGAGATTCACCAACTCTAATGCTAATGCTAATGCTCCGTTTGGTACGATGGAAAAATTGAAGAATAGAAAATTGAAAGGATGGAAAGTGGGAGGGATAGATAAAACATCATGTTTGATAAGGAAGGAAAGTAGGAAAGATGGAAAAGTTGATGGATTAACTTTCCTTCCAACTCACCAAAATCAATCTCTCTAAAATCGGAAGGAAAATGGATGGAAAGTTAATTATTTGTGTTGAGATATATCTTATTTGTCTATATATCTTTTAATATATACATTAATTTCATATAAAAATATAATGATAAAATATGTATTTATGTATATATTTTTTAAAAAATTTATAAAATAAATTTAAAAATAAATAAAATAAATAAAAAATAAAAATAAACAGGTTAACTTGTAACTCGGCACGACACAATTAGTTAAATGAGTTGAGTTAAGTTTGACTAATGTTTGACACAAATTCGTAATGACTCAACACGAATCTGACACGACACTACTCGATTGTCACCCTTAATCTTAGTGAGCACCAAAAAAAAATTAGTCATTTTTATTTTTCATCTATCCAACTAAACACAAAGGAAGGAAAGTGTATCATTCCTACTTTCCTTCCTTAAAAGATAGAAAATGTATTTCTCCTACTTTCTATCATTCTTACTTTTCATCGTCCTTACCAAACAAAGCATAAGTCTACATTATGGTTGGTCATTTTGTAATGGGATAAAATCGTAATTTTATTAATGAAATTCTTAAAAAAAGGGGGGCGTGGGGATTTTGAAATTAAGAGGATCCGAATCCAGATCCTAATCCTCCAGGGTTAGGGCCATAGTTACGAGTTTCTTAATCTTAAAAATTGATCACTTGGCCAATGTCTATAATAATTGGTGTATGTGTGTGCCAACAAGAAATGATGATAGGTATCGCCGCTCAGTCTTTTCGTGGCCTCCCAACGCACTCTTGAAAAATTATACATTTATATGAAAAATAATTTAAAGTGCAGTGGATCAAAGAATATCCAGCTAGCCGGTGGAATTTCTTGACCTTTTCCTCAAAGAAAAAAGGCGGGGACAGTGTTTAATCGAAAGAGAGAGAATTGATTGTGATATTTCCTGTGATTGCGAAGGTAAAAGGAGATTGGAGTACGTGGGTGTCTTTTCTTTTATTAGTGGAGTTTGGACCATTGCCCTCTTATGAGGTGTTAAAAGTGATGGCTATAGTGATGTTCTTTCACATGTCCTGTCTGTTGTAATACTAGTAATTAAACTTTTAGAGTTCCCACCCTAACCCCGTACACCGTGTTACATAAAGTACTAGATACAATTGAGTCGTGAGTTATAGGTGACGACTTTCGGCTTTTCTCAAATACACATAATAAAATGGTCAAATTAGTATCAAACACGAATAATTCAATTTTGATACTAAACACCTAAGGGCAAGCCAACATTTTACCGGAATTGAACCATTTAACTAGTATTGTATGTTGAAAATGTCTTATTTTTCTTAACTAATCTAGAATTATGTGAGTCCGCATGGAATTAGAGGATTTCTCTGTTGTACTAGTGTCCATATCAAGTGGATTTTTAGTTTTTTTGGAGAACCACGGATAGCGGGTTTAATTGAGAGAGAAAGAGGGGTCCCAATTCTGGATTTTTGGTCCACAAGTCATGTGTCTCAATTAGAAATGAGAGAGTCAATAAACTGGGCAGGTTACTATCATGTCCTTTTTCACACTTAATTCGCTTTTGGCTCAAATCTAAAATTAATAAACCAAGCTGCTTTTGCCCCCAATAGACAAATTCAAGATTGCATAGTCATCGCAAACGAAGTCTTTCATCATCTTAAAGGGAAGAAAAGAGGTAGAATCTCAGAAATGACAATTAAATGGATATTAGCAAGACCTACAATAGAGTTGAGTGGGAATTTTCTAGAAGCAACAATGATCAAGTTGGGGTTTGATAGCCGTTGGGTACACCTTATTATGCAATGTGTTAGCACAGTAACTTTACAATTTGTTTTGAATGGGGAAAGAATTTGTGAGATTAGGCCACAGAGGGATATCAGATAAGGAGACCCACTATCCCCGTACCTGTTTATTTTTGTCGCAGATGTTCTCTCGGCTATGTTACTGAAAGGAGTAGAAGAGAGGAAGCTGACGGGGATTAGAATCAAGAGAAGAAACCCTACAATCTCCCACCTCTTTTTTGCTGACGACTCCTTGTTTTTTATCAAAGCAAAAGAGGGGGGGAGTTGTGGAGCTATTGAGGACCCTACAGAGTTATTGTGAGGCATCGGGGCAGTGTGCAAACCATCAAAAGTCTGGGATCATCTTCTCTAGTAACACCACCGAAAAGCAAAAGGTTTTCTATTGTAATCTAATGGGAATGCAGGGCCTCCCGCATTGTGCGAAGTATTTGGGAATCCCGCTGTCTAGGGGAGCTCCAAGAAAGAGGTTTTTGGGTATTTACTTGAAAAAATTGCGAAAAAACTTCAGGTATGGAAGAGTTGTTGTCTCTCACAGGCAGGTAAGGAGGTGTTGATTAAGGATGTAATTCAGGCTATCCCAAATTATGCCATGTCGGTGGTGGTTTTTCCTAAAAAATTTTGTGAAAGGTTGAATAATTGTGTAAGGAATTTTTGGTGGAAGGGAAGTGAGGACATGAAGGGTATCTGTTGGAGGAAATGGGAAAAAATGACAGAAACTAAGGCAACAGGAGAGATGGGATTCAAGGACTTCAAGTTGTTCAATCAGGCTCTCTTGGCTAAACAATGTTGGAGGCTGATCCATCAGCCCGAGTCTTTCTGGGCGAAGTTTATAAAGGCGATCTATTTCCCTAATGAGGACTTGATGAAGGCGAGATGCGGAGCTAGACCATCATGGGTTTGGAGCAGCCTACTTCATGGGAGAGAGTTGCTTGAGAAATGACTCGTGGCAGATAGGAGATGGTAATGAAGTATGTTTCTGGGATGATCAATGGATCTCCCGTCTCCCAAGTCTGGCAATTCAATCTACTAAGCCCCATGAGTGCTCCATCACCAAGGTTGCGGATATCATTATGGAGAATCCCAAAGGATGGAAAACCTCTAGTCTGAGCAGTGCTATTTCAAGGGAGGAGTTGAAAGCGATCCAAGCCATCCCATTGCCAGTTAGAGAGGGTAAGGATAAGAGAATTTGGTGGCCCAATAGCAAAGGAGATTACACTGTTAGGTTTGGTTACAGGTTGGGATGTAAGCTTGCCATGGGTCTGCCAGAGGTTAGCTCTTTTGTCTCCCTTCATCCCAAGTTGTGGCAGATCATTTGGAATATGAAAGCGGTGCCAAAGGTCAGGCATTTTTGGTGGAAAACTTGTCATAATATTCTTGCTACACAGGAAAATCTGTTTAAGAGGAGGTGTGCTTCAACGTCTTGCTGCCAAATTTGTAAGTTGGCTCCGGAGTCAATTGAGAATATCCTGTTTGAATGCGAATGGATCAAGAGAATCTGGTTTGGATTGGATCTTAGCATACAGTGGGAGGATTCATCATTTGTGTCGGTGGACCAAAGAACTTCTATACTCCTATAGATGGTTAAGGATGTTCAAGGCAGACTCAAAATTCTGGGGAAAATGGCTACTGTGGGATAGGTTATTTGGAAGGCAAGGAACCAGTTTATATTTAATATGGAAGAGGTAAATGTCTATGCCACTGTCATTCATGCACAAGTCATGTGGAAGGACCAACTCAGAATTGGAGACGTGGGAATACCGAAGGGACAGAAGGTACTAGAGGCGAGGGAAGAGAGATCACAAGAGGTTGAGGCTGGGATCCGTATCTTCTACGATGGAGCTTTCAAACCAGCTTCAGCTAAGGATGCATGTGGAGTGGTGATATGCAAAGAAAAGGGAGAATTCGAGTTTGGCAGTGCAAAAGCTTTCCCAGCAGTGTCTTGCTTGCTCTCTGAAACAGAGGCAGTGAGACAAGCATGCCTCCTTGCCGAAGCACAGCTGATCACAAATGCCACTATCATGAATGATTGTCTCAACATCATCAAGCTCAGCTCCAATGAAGATGTTTCCCCGTGAGAAATTAGTGTTATCATTGAAGACATTAGACATTAAGCTAGGTTATACAACCTTAGCTTTCTACACAAGCCTAGAGTCTGTAACAAGACTGCTCATTGGGTAGCGGCCACTATGTTAAACAATTCGCTTCCGCTGAATTGGTTAGGCTCCCCCCCCCCCCCTGAGCTTACGACTTTTCTTTTGACTGATTGTAATCTCAACTTCCCTACTTAATGAAATGGTTACCCTGTTTGTTTTGTTCAAAAAAAAAAGTGTCATGCCATCTTGTTTTCAACGAAACGTTATCTACCATTCTTATTTGTTTGGGCAATTAGTGCAATTTTTCAATTCCCACCCTTAATAATATCATTGGGTTCGACTCTAAGTGTTGTGGTTGATATTCTTACCTTAATAGTATCATTGGGTTCGATTCTATGGGCTCCATCAAGTAATTTTATGGGTTGAAACAAAAACCTTCCTATTAAAAAGGCTCGAAAGCAATAATTAGAAAAAGTCATTTTTATCTTATTAGTCAAACTTAAACATATTTTACTACTATTTTAGAAGGTGGGGCCGACTTTCGTTCTAAATCAGTTAAGGGAAAAAAATTCAAATAAAAGGCACAAGACGAACAAATAAAAACTTGTATTATTCGGAGCATGATAAAAAAAAAAAAGTACACATCCCCTAGTTATCAAGCGTGATCGTGGCTCAACAGATCTTGTAGGAAATTTGTTTTTGAGTTGGCTCGTACAAGAAGCAAGCCAAAATTAACCATGCATTAATGTTTTGTATGATAATTTTATACCTTGTTTTGTGCTATTTTCTGTGGAGTAACATTTGAAGAGTGCATTCAACACCTACAATACTTTTGAATAGCGTGTTGGTCTATTGTATTTGTGGCTCACAAGCTATGGAGGAAACTGGCTGGTCTTTGCTTCGACAACCATTCTAAATGGATCACATAACTACATTGCTAAATAAGATCAAATTTGTAATCACACATGAAGGGGCATAAAATTATGCCACGTGGGATAAGTAGGCACGTGAATAGAGAAGCAGTCACTTGGGGTTTTGGCTCTATGTCAAAACCTAGCCGAGCTGTTGCAGTTCAGAATATGCTACCGAGTAGAAGGACCTACCACAGTTTGAAGGTATGGTGTAAAACGAACAACAAAATAATCGCCTACGATCAAGGGATTTAACTGTAACAGCTAGGTGCAGTCAATAGCTCAAATGAGCTGAGATTGAGGAAGCGTTAGAGAAATTTCTGCAATTGTTAACAAACAGTCCCGTTGGAAGAGAGATGTGTCATCTTCCTTACCAGCAAAGGGAATTCTTGAAGTCTATATAAAGCAGCAAGGATGCATGACAAGAGGTACGTTGAATCCTTTTAAGTATATTTCTTCATACCCACACTTACTGACTTAAGCATCAGAGTGCCTTCGATCGAAGCACTTCGATCCCAGACACTTTGCTTCTTTTTGTAAGAAGCATTACTCAGGAAGGAACAACTAGTTCCCAAAGGTTAAGAGGATCAGTGTTTTTATCCTCTTACATTTGGCGCCATCTGTGAAAAATACCTGAACAAAAAATCATATCAAGATTGAAAAGCACACTTGGATCGCTTGTAGAACCCGATATACAACAAGAAGACTCAGATCCAAACTATCGAGTATCGTTTCCTTCCGGAAGCAACATCCGAGTAGACATCTACGAAAGCCAGGATGAATAGCATAAGGATAGGACGATGATGAAAGCCAGGATGAATAACATCCAGTTTCAACCCGAACGATGATGAAAATCGGCATGAAGACCTGCAGGGAAGATCCCTCCGTACTGAGGGGGATAACCCTGCCCTGACGAGGTTGGTTTAATCATTGCGAGATCGTTTGGATGCACATGATGAAATGTTCAAAAATTCATATGCAAGAGAAAAAGCCCTGAAATGGGAAAACGAGGAGCTAAAGCAAAAACTCAGGAAAGTCAGTGAAAGAGAAGACGCAGATCAAGGCGATTGCCTCACCCGAAGGCGGCAACATGGAACGCCGGATCGTTGGGGGTAGAAAAATGATGAAGATTCACAAGGAGTTGGACGCCACAAAATGATACACCGGTCCGGAGGTCAGGAGGAAGAATGGAAGCATTTCATCACCGAGGAACTCGACAGTCGATTAAGAAGGCCCGAGCAGAAGTCGGCAAGGGACCTGGCACGAAGAGCAATCGGAGAGTACGTCGGCAGTACGGAGGTTTCTCCGTTCACCAAATGGATAGATCGAGCAAGGATACCGAGCAAGTTTGTTGTCTCGAGCTTCAAACTTTATGACGGGAAGACAGATCCCACCGTTCACATTCGTCATTACAGACATTTGATGACAGTGCACATAAAGAACGAGCATTTGCTTTGTACTATAATCCCCAACAGCCTCGGGGAATCAGTCATGAAATGGTTCGACGGACTCGCTAGAGACTCTGTGGATAGTTGGGGTCAACTAGCCGAGCAATTCACGGGTCGGTTTATAACAAGCAGTCGACAGCCTAAAGATGTAGGGACGCTGTTGACACTTAAGAAAAGGAATGGAGAGACACTACGAGAATATGCACACCGGTACTGAGAGACGATGAATGAGGTAGAGGCATGTAATTCCAAAATAGCAGTTGCATCCTTCAAGATCGGGCTGCCAAAGGAGAACCCGATGTACCAATCGCTAACGAGAAGACCGGCAACGAACATGGAGGAACTTATGGCAAGGGTCGAGAAGTACGCCAAGGTTGATGATGACTTTGGTAGGGATGCAGGAAGAGAACATGTCGGGAAGAAGCAGTTTGGTAAGGACAAGTCGGGTCATCCAATTAAGGAAGGAGGGAAAAACAAGAAGAAGGAAGGATTCCCTTCAAAGTCCCCATACATAGGGGTTAGCACGGTATTCAAAGAGCCAATCTACAAAATCCTCTCCCAGATTAAGGGAAAGCCCTTTTTCAAATGGCCAAACAAGTTGGGAGGAGATCCTACTAGGAGGAACCCGAACAACAAATGCTCCAACCATCGAGACGTAGGGCATATGACTGAGAAATGTCGCTCTTTGAAGCAACACCTAGAAGAGCTGGTCCAAGCTAGACACCTCTCACAATTCGTCGAAAATGGGGGAAAGAATAGTAGCGATGGCATCGCAAACCTCCCCCATGATCGACCAACTCCCGCAGGCGTCATCGATGTGATACATGCGGCCACCCCGCACATGTCCACAAATAATTCGGCTAGGGCATATATCAAATTAGCTGCCCAAGCCCGAGAGATTTATCAGCTAGGGGCAAGCCCCGGACCAGGAGTAAAAGATTGAAGACGGATGAGTCAGCCAGAAAAATTAGCTTTTTCGAGCAAGACTTGATAGGAGTGCACCACCCGCATAATGACACGCTTGTATTTACCATCCGAATAGCAAATTTTGATGTCAGAAGGGTACTAATCGACCAGGGAAACACCTCGAAAATCATGTATTTCAGCCTCTTTAGGAAGCTAGGTCTGAAGGAAGAAGACATAATGGCATCTAATACTCCCCTAGTGGGATTCAGTGGCAAGATGGTTATTCCGAAAGGAAAGATCACCCTTCCGGTCCGGATAGGACCCATTGGAACGATGATTGAGTTTTTGGTCGTTGATGCAGAATCAGCCTATAACGCTATCATGGGGCGTACTTGGCTGCATGAGATAAAGGCGATCCCCTCAACCTACCATCAAATGCTTAGGTTCCCAACAAGCGATGGATTAGTTGACGTTCGAGGGGACTAGGTCAGCTCCCGCACCTACCTTCTTGCCTCGGTTAAAGGAAAAGGGAGCGTCGAGGTCCATGAAGGGGTAGCAACTCAAAAAACGGAGAAATAGCAATCAAAGGGGGAGTGGTCGGCCGAAGAGGATCAGGACGTCGAGCCAACTATGCGCACTGTCGAAGACCTAACAAAAGAGCTCATAGATAAAAGCACCGAAAGGTATTTCCTGTTAGTGTTGTGCAAAAATTTGAATATTTTGCCAAACATGACTTCACTTATATAACAAAGAATTATACGAGTTTTTATTAAATGTAGGTTAGACCAATTCTAGATAGTATATATCCGTTAATTATAATCTCTTACTTCAAGAGAACACCCTTTGATTCTAACGAGAAATTATCATACGTTACCATTTACACCACAAGGGCATTTTATTTATGATGGTGGCTGGACCTAGGTTAACTGTCTAGGCTACTCTACGTACCCGTTATCGGGATCAAGCCGATTAGTAGTTCGGGGATATTAAATTATTTTTGGCGTAAGATAAACGGGTAGATGACCCATTGATCTTGAGTGGACAAAATGTCCATTATCTTTGAAATGGGTAAATGACCATTTGAATTGATATGGCTTTAAGGACCACTTGATTGTGGAGGAGTTGTGACTGCGCCTAGTTTAACTAGACTGCATACGTATCCGAATGGGAATCAAGTAAGTCTTAGTTCATGATAAGAATTTGGAATTTATTTTGGAGTGTGACTGCGCCCAGGGTAGATGTTGGACTGCTTACGTATCCAACAAGTGGAATCAAGTCTGACGTAGTTCAAAAAGAATTTGGAATTTATTTGAGAGTGTGACTGCGCCCAGTGTAGATGTTGGACTTCCTACTAAAAGGAATCATATAATAAACGCAGCGGAATTTTAAAAATAATTTGATTCCTCATACCAAGATCTATTCATGTTTAATACAAACCGAGAAACCTTAGATCTATAGAGAAGATTAAGGGTTACATCTTGAAGCGTGCCTTTAACAATCTTCAAGCATTCTCAAAAACTTTAAATCTTCAAATCTGAATTTGATCTTTACCCCAAGCCTCGCAAACGTTTGGCCTCTATCAGTATCTACACGAATTGACAAACTTGAAGGATCTACTTTAGTCATTGATAAAACTAGTAGAGAGAGAGAATGAGGGGTGGTTCTTCTTGTGCTAGCAAGAAAGTTGTTATATCTTATATTCACCTCATATATAAAGGTATTTATAGAGTTTTAAAGGTTTTAATTCTAGTTTGGGTCAAGTTGCAATTATCTCATAATTACATATAACCCCTTTATTAACCATTAATTGTAATAAAGTCTCTAATTAACTTTTAATTAGGTTTTCATCCCAATTAACTCTTAATTGGTTGTCTCTCTTTTATCATTTAGTTTCCAATCAATTCTATTGTGTGTGACCCTATAGGTTCAAGCATACCCGGTTGTAGGCATTTGATACTAACTACAAGTAGCATCTCAAATTAGAACTCTTTCTAATTTAGCTAGAATTAGAACTCTTCTAATTCTCCCTTTATGAAGAACAATTAATATATTTATATTAATTTCATTCTTCAGACTTCTACTAATCATAAGTGACACCTAACAGCATATCATAATCAACCTTCGGATAGCACGAAGTAGGTAAAGAACTCATTCAGTGTATAGTTGCCAGCAATTCAATCCTTCTATCATACAATGCCCCAATTGACTTACTAGGGTATGGAATTACTGTCAAACCCCTACTTCAATCTTATGTGTTCGATCTTAGGACTATGACTCTTAATGATCAATTAGAAACTCTTTTTTAATTGTCATTCTACCTTGGCCAAGGACTCTTTGAGTCATATCCCAGAAGATCACATAGGACATTCTCCATTTAATTACTAAGGATGATAGATTCTATTTTGTACACTCATAAGTCTTCATGCATGCCTAACTATGTCCAGCAATACATATCCAAGTTACATGGTTAGTATATGAATATGTTGCATAGTTAAAGCATAGAAGTCTATGCACAAGACAATCATGGTGTCTCAAGTTTAAGGATCAGTTGCATAACTATAACTTTAGGATTTAACATTGATAGATATGTAAAACTCCATATGAAAAATCCTACGTTAGTTAACGGTCACGTTCAGTGTACTTGTTCTCTAACAAGCACCCACACACCTGCTTCATTGTCCCTACACTAGTGACTTGGACGAGTCACCTCATATCAAATATAAGTAAACATAGTGTGTGCTAGTCTATCCGGATTACGTATTGCCCACATAATAATCCTATGACTAGGAACATTTAGGAGTTAAGTACTAAGAAATATAGGTCTCCTCTTCTCAATATCTTGAGAAACTATCTTCTTAACTTATACTCTATGGACTATATCATGTATATTAAAATGAAATAAAGTAGAAACATTGATAAATAAACTTGCCATTTTATTTAATTAAGTAATGAATGTTGCTAGTACAACACTAAAACACCATCTATATGATTGGTCTTAGAGCATACTACTAACACCTACGTATCCAACAAATGGAATCAAGTCTGACGTAGTTCAAGAGGTAAAAATTAGAATTTATTTGAAGTTGATTTGGACTTGCGACTGCACCTAGTTTAACTAGACTGTCTACGTATCCGAAAGGGAATCATGTCAGACGTAATTCGAATTTTAGGAATTTAATTGAAGGTGATTTGGAATTACGATTGTGTCCAGGGTAGTTGTTGGACTGCCTACGTATCCAAAAATGGAATCAAGTCAGACGTAGTTCGAAAATGATTTTGAATTTGAGTGAGGCTTTGAATGAGTGAATGACTCATATAATTTAAAATTTAACTTGATTTGGTTTGAAATGGGTAAATGATCCATTGTTCTTTGGGATGGACTTGAGTCGTATTTAAAACAACTTTGACTTATGTGAATTTTAGGATTCACATAGGTTGTGACTTAAGAACTCAAAAATCTATTGGGGGTCCAAAACCCCTTTAATAAAGAACATTGAGCAGTTTAAAACTCCGAAATTTAATAAAGAGTTAGAAACTCTTTAATTTAATTTTTGCACTATTTAATTTGTAGGAGTTTAAAACTCCCAAAAAACAATAATGAAGAACTTCAATGGATAAATATAAATCAAGAATACTCATGTTGCCGAGAAGGAGCCCAAGGCTGACGACCCTTTTTTTTAATTGTCCACTTGTTTATGTAAATGAGTCAAAGAATTTGGATCCTAGTCAAAGAGTTAGAAACTATTCTCTCGACCAAGGCTCCGAATTAAATTAAACTCTTTTATATAATTTCTTTTTCTATATGAATTTCAGCCATACAGGCTATTGTCGGAGATGTCATTCAAAGCATTTTTTTTTTTTTTTTGTTGGTGTGTGCGTAAGTTCACATCAACTATTTTTGCTAGCATAGACGAAGGCTCCGTGAAATTTGGTTGAGGAGTGAAAGACTCCAGATTTTTTTATAAGGAGTTAAAAACTCACAAATTTTTAGGAGTTAGAAACTCCATTAATTTATGGCTTAAAAAAAAGTTAAGAACTCTTTCACATTGTTTTAGAGAAACCAAGAATTGACAAAAGATGACTCATAGGAATTGGTAAAGAGGAGTTGAAAACTCCAGCTTGGAGTCAAAGACTCCAAAACTTTTTTGGGAGTTAGAAATTCCAATTCAGAGTCAAAGAATATGTCTTCATTTCACCCTTCTTTAGTGGTCTTTGAAAGACCAAAGAAGCAATCTCAGATGGGTCTTTGAAAGACCAAAAGTTGCTACCATTTTATTTTCACATTTGCGGGAACAAAGGTGGTGTAATACACCAATAAGGATGATGAGGAGTTAGAAACTCCTTTGATTCATGCAATTCTTAAAGAGCCAAAGGCTCTTATACAAGTGCATTCACTTCGGTGATTTTTAAGAGGGGAGTCGAAGACTCCGTGACTTGATAAAAGAGTCAAAGACTCTTGATGGTTCTTAGACGAGTTTAAAACTCAGGAAATATTTTTTTGTTACGCTGCGAACTTAAAGAGTAAGAAACTCCCATAATTTGTGACTTCAGAAGTGGTTTAGAACGGGCTGATTTTAAAGAGTCTGAGACTCTTTGACGGTGACTTAGAAGGACAATAGGCAATGTTAGAATATTTTAACTAAAAGAGTGTTTTGTCTTGTATGGGAACTCAATCCCACATCGACTAAAAGACCAAAGATACTTGAGTATATATATAGACTAGTGTTATCTAGCCTTTGATTCAAAGAGAGGTCTTGAGACTCTCACGTGCGCAGGGGGGGGACTAGCTCCAACGGCTAGTATTCCAACAGTCATATTTTAATTTATTATCCAATTAAATATAGAAGTAATTACGGCCTATTAAACACATATATTATCAGTATATATATGTACATATATTCAGTATACATACATATCATATTAGCTATATTTTCTTAGATAAGTTTCTGGGCAATATTCAAAGGTGTGTGTGAAGCTTCTGCTTCTTTCGATTGTGCAGATTTGAGCAATATTCAAAGGTGTGCAGATTTGAGCAATATTCAAAGGTGTGTGTGAAGCTTCTGCTTCTTTCGATTGTGCAGATTTGAGCAATATTCAAAGGTGTGTGTGAAGCTTCTGTTTCATTTGATTGTGCAGATTTGAGTGAAGCAACAGTCAATAGGCTGGGCTGTTGTATCCTGGGGACGACGCGTCTATACCTTCTGTGCTGTGATTCTTTCATAAAGGGGCGCGAATCGTCTTAAGAGAGCGACCTAGTCCGCGCCTCACCCTGCCGTTCACTTTATTTGGATCCACTTTTCCAACAGGCAACGGCGAAAACATCGAAATTGAAAGAGTGCAAGACTCTTGCTGATTCCCCACCCTTCTTGGTTTTCTTTTATTGCTGATTTTTGGATTTTGGCAGCAGCTGCAATAATATTTTTGTTGTTGGCTTCGTGTGCATGCTCGATCATATCAGTGGCCTTTGCCGCGAGAAGCCGGATGACTTCCAAGAGTTCTTGGTTTAAGTAGGTTCTCGCTGGGAAAAGTATAGAGCTTTTGAGATTTTTGCATCGTCCGAACTCTAGGAGTTGAAAACTCCCTAGATTCATAACTGAAGTGATTCGGATTCAGCGCCATTGTTTTGGGCTGCTTTGGCTTTAAACCCCTATTTGCTGCAACCAAAATTCAAGACATTCAATCAAAGAGAAAGGTAGAGTATACCGAATATTACCTGATCAAATTTTTTTTCCCGATGTAAGCCCTTGATTTCTCTCCTAAAAAACTCTTTTTTTTTTCCGCCTTTCTTCCCTTCTTCTTTTGTTAACCGTCCTCCCTTTTTTCCTTAAGATCTCCTCTCTTTCAGATCTCCTCCCCCTTGTCGCCCATTGCCGTCCTCTTTTTATAGAGGAGTTGCGCTTGATCATGCATAGACATAGTGGGCTAGGTGTCCAATTACATGGGTTTAGTGGCCTCCACATATTCTGCCAGCTTCTTTAACTTCCCCCACTTCATATTAATTCTAGTTAGTGGGTATTTTAATAACCCCCATTATTTGCTTGGTGGATTATCTCTTGGAATTTTTAGGTATATATAATTCCTATACACAACGGCATGTGAGTAGCGGTTGAGAATTTTATGGCCGTAACCGATATCTAATTCTCAATACTCACAAGGAATATATTTTATTTAGAATTTGTCAAATTGAAATGTAAAATTTGACAATTGAGTTTGAGGGATCAAGTTAATGATAAATAATTCTATGGAACCACGTGTCCCGTCATTGACCTCTTAAAATAAAATTTTGCACCGAAAGTTGACGAGTGCTGAATTTTTTTTGTCGTTTAACAGTTAGGATCCTTATTAACCAGGGAAGAACGAGCGAGGATAGTCTCGCTTTTGCAAGAGTACATTGATGTTTTTGCTTGGACGACAAACGATATGCCGGGGGTACCCCCCGAGATTGCATGTCATCACCTTAATGTTGACCCAAGCTTCAAACCCGTAAAGCAAAAACAGAGGAGATCAGCACCACAACATAGGGAGGCGGTAAGAGAAGAAGTGGCAAAACTATTGGAGGCGCGAATCATCAAGGAAGTCCAGTACCCAACATGGTTGTCAAATACTGTTGTGGTGAAGAAGAAGACAGGAAAATGGAGGGTATGTGTAGACTTTACCGACCTGAATAAGGCATGTCCTAAGGATAGCTTTCCACTGCCCAAGATTGACCAATTGGTCGACGCAACCGCTGGACACGAAAGGATGAGCTTTCTTGATGCATATAGAGGGTACCACCAAATACCTCTGGCCGAGCAGGATCAGGAAAAAACGTCATTTATAACCCCCAAAGGCATTTATTGCTACAGGGTAATGCCGTTTGGACTAAAAAAAGTTGGTGCAACATATTAGAGGTTGGTTACGAAGATGTTCTCAGACATGTTTGGTGATTCTATGGAAGTCTACATTGACGATATGGTGGTGAAAAGCCAAGGAGCAGGCGATCACATTACCGGCCTGAGAAGAACTTTTGACGTCCTACGCAAATTTGGAATGAAGCTGAACGCTTCAAAATGCGCATTCGGAGTCAGATCAGGGAAATTTCTGGGTTGCCTGGTTACCCATCGTGGGATCGAGTTAAATCCAGACCAGGTCATGACTCTAACTCAGTTAGAACAACCAAAAACAATAAAGGAGGTTCAAAGACTAACAGAAATGACTGCGACACTAGGTAGATTTATATCCCGCGCTTCTGATAGATGCCGACCTTTCTTCCAGGCAATTAAAAGAAAAGTCGGGCCACCATGGGATCAAGAATGTGAAGGGGCTTTTAATAATCTAAAGGCCTTTTGGCATCATCGCCACTTTTGACCACACCGTTGTTGGGAGAGCGATTATTACTGTATCTGGCAGTGTCCGAGCACGCAGTCAGCGGGGCTTTGATGAAAAACTCCCCAAAAGGATTGAGCCCAATCTACTATGTGAGCAAGATGCTCCTTGATGCTAAAACAAGGTACCTACCACTGGAAAAGCTCGCGTTTGCACTTGTCAATACGGCTCGTAAATTACGACATTACTTCCAGGCCCATACCATAGTGGTACTCACAGATCAGCCACTTAAAGCTTTGTTTAGAAAGGCCGACTTATCTGGTAGAATTTTCAAATGGGCCATTGAGTTAGGAGAATTCGACATCCTTTTTGAGCCACGAATTGCGATAAATGGGCAGGTGGTGGCTGATTTCATCGTTGAATTCTCACCCAATGATCAACAAGTGCAGATACAATCTCCCCCAGCAGAGTGGAAAACCAGATACAGGGCAAGGATGGAGTCTATTTGTCGATGGCGCTTCAAACTACAAAGGAGCAGGAGTGAGCAGCATACTGGAAAGCCCAGAAGGGGATGTACTTGAAAGAGCCGTAAGACTCGGCTTCCAGGCCTGAAACAACGAGGCAAAATATGAAGCTCTGTTAACCGGAATAAAATTAGCAGCCGCCTTGAACATTACAAAGCTTAAAATATGTTCCAAGTCACAACTCGTAGTAAACCAGATTCTAGGAGAGTACTCGGCAAATGATGAAAGAATGATCTCTTATTACGAGCTAACGAAAAAGGAACTCAGCCGAATCCCGGACTATTCCATCAGCCAGATTGGGCGTTCAAAAAATGCACATGTAGACGCACTAGCATCCCTAGCCTCAGCGATAAACGAAGGAGGAGCAAGAACCATCTCGTTAGGCAACCAGGCAGAGCCAAGCATCACGTCGCCAGAAGCTGTGGAGGTGCATGCAAATGAGGTTAAGCCGAGTTGGATGAACGAAATCATTGGCTACCTCAAAGATGAAAATCTCCCCGAAAATAAGAAGGAATCGCACAGATTACGGCTCAAATTGGCAAGGTTTTGGTTATCCCCCAATTAGGAGCTTTACCGACGCTCATTCTCTGGGCCATACCTAAGGTGTGTACATCCTGACCTGGTACAGGACTTCCTGTTTGAAATTCACGAAGGGAGATATGACGCACACACAGGAGAACGGTCGCTTGCACACAGCTTTGTCTCAAGGATATTGGTGGTCGTATATGCAAAAAGACGTCAAGCAATTTGTTAAAAGATGTGAAAAATGTCAGTTATTCTCCCCGATCCCTAGATAGCCCGTAGAAGATTTGATCCCATTAACGAGCCTTTGGCCTTTCGCTCAGTGGGGACTTGACATAGTTGGCCCATTACCTCAGGCACCGGGAAATAAGCGGTTTTTGCTAGTAGCAACCGACTATTTTACGAAATGGGTAGAGGCGGAACCTTTAGCTAATATAAGAGACATGGATACCAAGAAAGTTTTATGGAAGAACATCATCACACGATTTGACATTCCAGCAGTCCTCATATCTGATAATGGGACTCAGTTTGAAAGCGGTCCATTCAAAGCTTTCTGTCAGCAATATGGAATTCAGAATCGATATTCTGCCCCTGCTTACCCGCAGAGCAACGGGCAGGCGGAGATATCGAACAAAACAATTATGGATGGAGTCAAGAAGAGACTAGAAAAAGGCGAAAAGAAAATAGGTAGAAGAGTTGCCCAGCGTATTGTGGACATACCGAACCACACCTCGCCATGCAATGGGGGAAACTCCATTTGCACTCGCTTATGGCATGGAAGCTGTGATACCTTTGGAGATCGAATTGCCAACACTCAGAACCAGCTTGGCAGCAAATGAGAACAACAGCTCTGCTATCAATCAAGAGCTTGATTTCCTTGAGGAAAAGAGGGAGGCGGCAGCAATTCAGATAGCTGCCTATCAGCAACAAATAGCTCGATCCTATAACAAAATAGTAGGCCCTCGGTCATTTATGCTCAGGAACCTAGTCCTCAGATGTATCATGGGAGCTGCCAAAGAACCAACCCATAGAAAGCTGAGTGCTAATTGGAAAGGACCCTACAAGATAACTCGGGTCATAGGAAACGGGTCTTACGAGCTTGAGACCATGGAACAAAGGCGAGTACCTAGGCCTTGCAACATAGCTAATCTACGAAAGTTCTATTTTTGAAGTACCTTCACAAATAAGAACTCTTTTTTTTTTTTTTTAAATATCTTTTTTTTTTTTGGGGGGGGAGGGGAAGATATTTAAAAAAAATAAGGGTGTCCCTTGTCATTTCGTAAAGAGAATTCCTCTATTAGGAATAATCCTTTTCTGTAAGGCATTTCTTTTATAATAAGATTACATGATAAAATGCTTGTCAAATGCCCTTACTTGTCATTCTCACCTTACTGCTAAGGCAGGGAGGCAAAAATCCTGATAGAGGCATAGGCCTAAATCAGTCGTAGTCACCTGATCAGATCTAGGTCCATGGTTAGGCATGACGATATAAACCAAACAGGCAATGATCTAAGTCCAATTAGATTAGCAGGTAGGTACGAATGCGGAAACCTCATGAGGAGAGGCCCGGAGGGCCGCAATCTCTTCGAAAAAACCTCTGCAGAAGTCCCTAGTAGAGGTGCGTGGAACCTAACTATAGAGAAGGGCCGAACGGAGGCCAAAACTTCTTAGAGCAAGGAAATGAAATTTTATCTAAGTAAAAGTCCCTAGCAGAGGTACGCGGGACCTAGCTCTAGAGAAGGGTCAAACAAAGGCCAAAGCTTCTTAAAGCAAGGAAACGAAATTTTATCTAAGTCCCTAGCAGAGGTGCGTGAGACCTAGCTCTAGAGAAGGGCCGAATAGAGGTCAAAGCTTCTTAGAGCAAAAAAAGAAAATTTTATCTAAGTAAAAGTCTCTAGTAGAGGTGCGTGGAACCTAGCTCTAGAGAAGGGTCGAACAGAGGTCAAAGCTTCTTAGAGCAGGGAAACGAAATTTTATCTAAGTAAACGTCCCTAGCAGAGGTGTGTGGGACCTAGCTCTAGAGAAGGGCCGAACAAAAGCCAAAGCTTCTTAGAGCAGGAGAAGGAAATTTTATCTAAGTAAAAGTCCCTAACAGATGTGCATAGGACCTAACTCTAGAAAAGGGCCGAACAGAGGCCAAAGCTTCTTAGAGCAATGAAACGAAATTTTATATAAGTAAAAGTCCCTAGCAGATGTGTGTGGGACCTAGCTCTAGAGAAGGGCCAAATAGAGGCCAAAGCTTCATAGAGCAAGAAAAGGAAATTTTATCTAAATAAAAGTCTCTAACAGAGGTGTGTGGGACCTAGCTCTAGAGAAGGGCTGAACAGAGGCCAAAACTTCTCAGAGCATGGTAAAAGTCCCTAGCAGAGGTGCATGGGACCTAGCTCTAGAGAAGGTTCGAACAAAGGCCAAAGCTTCTTAAAGCAGGAAAATGAAATTTTATCTAAGTAAAAGTCCCTAGCAGAGGTGAGTGGGACCTAGCTCTAGAGAAGGGCCGAATAGAGGTCAAAGCTTCTTAGAGTAAGAAAATGAAATTTATCTAAGTAAAAGTCCCTAGCAGAGGTGCGTGGGACCTAACTCTAGAGAAGGGCCGAACAGAGGCCAAAACTTCTTAGAGCAGGGAAACGAAATTTTATCTAAGTAAAAGTCCCTAGCAGAAGTGCGTGGAACCTAGCGAAGTGAAAATCCCTAACATAAACGCTTGGGACCAAAAAAAAACTAATCGAATCATAAAAAGAGTTCTTTCATAGATGCCAAAAGGATGTAACAGTGCTTTTTTTACATAAAAATACAAAAATGTAATGTTTTCAGGAAGAAGCAAGAGGACCAGAGGAGCTAGGCATAGGATGGTGCAAGAACAGCTCAGAGGTAGGAGGCACATCGGCAGCTTTCAGAGCAGCAGCCCAGCCTTTTGAAAAGTATGATATTTCCAATGAAGGAATTTGCAAAGCTAGGTCCCTCTCTGCCTTCTCCATTCCTTGCTCAAAAGCAGCATCTTCAAGATCCTTGACTCCAGCCTTGAACTTATCAAACTCCTCCAACAAAATGGAATGTTCGAGTTGGGTCTCGGATAGATCTACATTAAGAGAACTCTTTGAAGTCTTCAACTCCTCCGCTTCCATTGCCAGCTTTTTATTCTCATCTTTTAGGCTAAGTGATTGAGCCTGAAGAACTAGCATTTCCTCACAAAGCTTGGCATAATCTTCATCAACAGATTCCTTCTTCACCATAGCAGACATGCGTTCATGAATTGCCTCTTTCATCGCTTTGTCCTTTCTGACAATCCTTGCCCCTACTACCTCATGCACTTTTTGAAGATCCTTTTAAAAGAAAAAAAAGGGGGAAAGAAATAAATAAAGCTGCAACCAAGTGTAAAGGAAAAAGGAACCAAGACAAATACCAAAATCATCTGTTGAATGGCTTGCCGAGTGATCTCATAATCTAAAGCCACCTCATTCACAGCAAGGTCGCGAGGCAGAATCACACCCCTGGCAATCTCCACTGTGACGTTCATATCCTCGGAAGCCGAGTCCCAAATACTTATTTCCTTGCCTTTCGCTTTCAGTACAGGACGGAAGGTAGGAATTGACCGTTCAGCCGCAGGAGGGGACTTGGTCATTCGTCTCTTCTTCGTCGGATACTCCTCGGGCTCTACATCAGCTGACCAAGGTGGTGAGGAGACAAACAAAGGGGCAACAGGAATTGCATCAGCAGAAGGCTCGGGAGGAGGAACTAGACCCTCAAAATTGGCTTGTGGGTCGGTAGATGCAGGGGCATCATCAGAAAGAGGCGTTAGATCAATTTTCGGGGTAGGTAATGGAGATGCATCATCGAGAATATGGACGGTCGAGGGAGTAGCTTCAGAAGGCTCACTAGCAGAAAGAAAACTCAGAAAAGTTTTCACTGATTTGTTTCTTCCAGAAGGAATGGAAGACTTTTGCCGAGAATGAGGGGTAGCAGCGCACTGGGCTCGCAATGCATCTTGGTCTTCGACAAGCGTGGCATTTGCTCAATCATGAATAGCAATGAAAGAGTGATACGTAGGAATATATCCTAGGAGGACATGGGCAGCTCGGCAAAACAGGCTCTTGTTGAAGGACCACACTTTTTTCAGATCGTCCATTTTCACCGAGCGCTCATATATTTTGCCCTTGACAGTCTCCCCTAAATGCAAAAGCAAAAGAGAGTAAAAAAAATATATATGTATAATACACTGGGCCAAAAACTAAAGAAGACTATGATCATATACCTGGCATGCCTTCTTTATACGGGCATCGATAAGAAAGGGTATCTCCCACCTTGTACTCCCAGTTCCCAGAAAAGAAGATGATGTCATTCTCGTGTCCTTATTCGAATCTGGGAGGTGGGTTACCGAGTATCGATCCATCCTCCTTACCGCCAGGTAGTAGTTATCACCGGCTGTCTTCAGAATATAACAAAAGAAGATCTCTCAAATACCTAGATTGACGTTCAGAAGGTTGTTCAAGGCAGCAGCACCCATAACTATCCTGAAGAAGTTTGGACAACATTGGATAGGGCACAACTTCATAGCAGAAAGTACCTATAGCAGTAGTGGGTGCAAAGGAAATCTCACCCCACCTTCGGTAATTGCCCTTGTGTAGATGGGAATCGATTCCCTCATGCAAATCAATGGTTCATCGGTGCCAGCTACTCGAATTTGAACATCATCAGGAATGTTGTATTTGGTCCTAAAAGCTGGAATACCTTCTTTCGTAAGAGGAGCCATTTGGGAGGAGCAGATGAATAGGAAGAACAGGAATGTAAGTAAAACTAAAGAGAAAAAAGGATGGGAGAGTCATCTTATACTCCCTTTAAAAGAGATAAGTAAAAACAAGAAAGGAAGCCAAAGGACGAGCATTTAATGTGAAGAGACAATGCAGAGTACATTGCATGTCTCAAGAACCCAGGTAATGATGAACCTGGAGACATGAAACAATTGTCAAGTGAATGACAGCTGACATGCGTTTCCTGGGGACAAGTAAAGGAGCATAAAATTATACCACGTGGATAAGTAGGGACGTGAATAGAGAAACAGTCACGTGGGGTTTTGACTCTATGTCAAAACCTAATCGAGTTGTTGCAGTTCGGAATATGCTACCGAGCATAAGGACCTAGCACAGTTTGAAAATATGGTGTAAACCGAACAACGAAATAATCGCCTACGATCAAGGAATTTAGCTGTAACAGCTAGGCGCAGTCAATAACTCAAATGAGCTGAGATTGAGGAAACGTTTGAAAAATAATTGTTAACAAACAGTCCCATTGGAAGGGAGATCTGCCATCTTCCTTACCAACAAAGAGAATTCCTGAAGTCTATATAAAACAGCAAGGATGCATGGCAAGAGGTATTTTGAATCCTCTTACGTATATTTCTTCATACCTACACTTACTGAATTAAGCATCGGAGTGTCTTCGATCGAAACACTTCGATCCCAGACAATTTGCTTCTTTTTGCAGGAAGTACTACTCAGGAAGGAACAACTCTTCCCAAAGGTTAAGAGGATCAATGTTTTTATCCTCTTACAACACATGACATAAGGCCCAAGGCTGGTTTATCTCTCTAAGGGAGGGCCCACAAAATAACACTTGTGTTTCACTTGCCTTATAAATAAGTAAAGAAACAAGGAATCTTTCGCCCTTCTAGCGTTTTTCTGTAACTTCCACACTAAAATATCGCACTTCCAAACTTATTTTCTACTGTTTTTTCATAGAAGCTTAGTTTAAACCCACACTTTTTAGTGTAATGTGTTCACAAAACACACTTTCAAGATTTTTAATGGGAAGCATGTTTGCAAACATGTTTTTATATTGAATGGCGTGGATTTGAACTGTGCTTTTATGAAAGTAACAATAGTTCAAGAAATGCATTTGAAGGACAGTATTGATGAAATAGGTTTAAATAGAGGAATACTTGTCATTGCTCTGTTATATTCCATGACAATTAAATAGCTAAAATTGTTTAAGCGACGCATCTTAAACTATTTTAATTATGAGTCAAAACTAAAAAGCTTCATAACCAAACTATAATTCTCACCAAATTTCTCTTCATGCATAAATAGATGTAATCCCAAGAGAAAAGAACAGCAGACGTGATTGTTCTTCAACAAGTAGAACACATCACGAAGTGGCTGTTTTTGACGTCCACCACAAGCCTTGCTGTTTATTATCAACATCTTGTTCATCATCGTCCTGTCTAAACTAAGGTTACAATGATCGTCAAATGTGATCAACCATGCAACTCAATGCAAATTTTGCTCATGCCTTCTGCTTTTCTAGCCTCATCAGCTGTACAAACTCCGCAAAAACTGCAGCCAGGTTAACTTACATCAACAACGGGGTGAAAGAAAATACGTTAGATTCTCTATACAATCATTTCCTATACCCTTTGCTAAATAGGAAAATTATCCTCCTTGATTGGACTGATCAAATTTCTCAGAATTTGCACAAAACCTCACAAATAAGATTTAGGTATATTGACAAAAAAATAAGGTGCCATGTTTAGTGGCTCCTCAAACATGATAAACATCCTTATGCATAAGCATATATCATAGGTATATATGATGAAGTCATGTATTCTTCTATTATGCAATTGTATGTATGTCAAGAATTGGACATCTAAAAATAATTATCAATTACATGCCGGTAGTATTTTAGATATTCATGAAAACTGACTTTGGTTTCTCAGAACATATTTTGTCCCTAATAAGTAACACCGATTTTGGTATGAGAGCCCCTCATTGTTTCACTATTAAGGATATTATTCCAGTGTTTAACATGCATCTAAAACTGCCCTCTTGCACTTGATAGAAGCTATATAGCAGACACCCTTCTATAACAGACTAGAACTCTCAGTAGATCACAAAATCTATAGAGATTTATGCTATACCTTTACGCGAAGTACATTATATTCTAATAATACTGGGAAGTACATCAGCTCAAATATTCAACTTTTTTTATTCATCTGCATGGAAACATAAAAATCAGTTGCATTACCAGTATCTGAATCATGAGGTCCGGGGGATGCTTCAGGATGGTACTGGAGAGACATGAGTTTTAGTTTAGGAAAAGCAAGACCAGCACAGGTTCCATCATTAAGATTGACATGAGTCACTTCAACACCCTCAGGCAGAGACGCAGGGTCAACGGCATAGTTGTGATTCTGCCACATGATAAATGTAATATACATTTGGGAGTGCAATATTGATGAGCATGTAAATTACAATAAAACAGTGTAAAAGAGATTCAGGGGGTGTTTGGTTTTGTTCTGCAAAACTGTTTTTTGTTCTCAAAATTTCAAAAACACTCAAAACATGTTTGGTTAGCATTTTTGTTCTCAAATTTTTTAGGAAAAAATGAGATTTGGAGCAAAGAAATAGAAAACAAGGCTAGCTTGTTTTCTGAGTTTTTAGGCTAAAATAGAAAACAAGGAAAATAACCCCTCCTCTTTAATGAGGTCCACCCATCAAACTTCCTTAGCAACAAAATGCATTTTTTTTTTGTTGAAGTATAAAAGCCTTTCACTTAGGGCCTGTTTTCTCCATATCCTCTCTCTCTCTCTCTCTCTCTCTCTCTCTCTCTCTGCAACGACACTGTGCAACGAAGACCGGAGCCAGGGGATCGCTACTTTGTCGTCGGAGTTTCTCCCTCCACTTCGGCAAATCCAAACAAACCAACACTTCGGTGGTGGTTCTGGGTTTCAGTGATTCTGGGTTTCAGTGATTCGGTGGTGGTTGTAGGTTTTGGGTGGTTGTGGGTTTCAGTGGTGCTTTGTGGGTTTTGGTAGTAGTTGTGGGTTTCTGTGGTTATGAGTTTGGTGACTGAGTTTGTGGGTTTCTGTGGTGGTTGTGGGTTGTCTTCTGTGGTGGTTGTGCTGGGTTGTCTTCTGTGGTGGTTGTGCTGGGTTGTCTTCTGTGGTGGTTTCTGTGGTGGTTGTGTTGTTGTCTTGGTTGTGGGTTTCTGTGGTTATGAGTTTGGTGTTGGTTGTGGGTTTCTGTGGTTATGCGTTTGGTCCAAACAAATTTTATAATTTTTGTTCTTTAAAACTATTTTAAAAAATAAATAACCCAATAGGTTTTGCAATCTAAAAATTTTTAAAAATACTTTTTTAAAAGTCTTCTCAAAAATAATTTTCAGATACTGTTTTTTGAGATGCAAACCAAACAGGCCCTGAGTTTCCATCTAATTTTAGTTTTGAATTTTGACAAATCCCAAAGAGCCAAAATATTTTATTTAATTTAAATCTTCACGATTCCATTCTGATACAAAGAAGATTTCTAATCAACGTCAAATAGATAATCTAAGTGAAGTAAATCTAAAGCCATAATGCGGGAACGATTTAGGCAATGCGTAGATATATAAACAAGGCGCATGACATGCCATCAATATGAGAGAAAATAGAAAGCTAATAAGTAATAACTAGTGTTAATTAAAGGCACACACCTGGGCACTGATTTCAACTCGGCCATTCCGAAGGTTACGAACTGGATGATTTCCTCCATGGTGACCAAACTTCATTTTAAAGGTCTTACCACCCAATGCCTGTCCAAGTAATTGATGGCCCATGCAAATTCCAAAAACAGGAATCTTTCCAATTATTTCCTTGACTGTTTCGACAGCATAAGGAACAGCAGATGGGTCCCCGGGGCCATTGCTGAAAATAACTCCATCTGCTTTCATCTTTAGAGTTTCAGATGCTGGCCACGTTGAAGGGACGACTGTGATATTACAGCCATAGGATGCCAAGCGCCTCAGTATATTATGTTTGATACCAAAATCATATGCAATAACCTTCATTCATACATAAAGACAGAAATGAGTGAATGTCCAAATTGCAAATAAGTTTCTCATGGTCTATGGAAAACTCAACATAATGATACTAACATGAAAAGTTTCTCTATCTCTCCCATCAAAGTTAAATTCCCACTCTGAGCCTGTTTTATTGACCCATTTGTAAGGAGCAATGCAGGAGACCCCACTTATCAAATCAACACCTGCAAAGTTAGACCAAGAATTCGAAGGTATATGCTACATGCAATCCCCCGATGTCCTCAAACACACTTCACAGCTAAAATGAATCCTTACCAACAATGTCCCAGGTACGCGACATTTCCAAAAGTTCCTCGTCTGTTTTGGATTCCTCTGTGCTCAGTACACCTATAAGGCTTCCATCTTGTCTTAGTCTCCGGGTAATCGCACGAGTGTCAACGTCGTCTGTCACAGATTGATGCATGAAGAAAAAAGTCAAAAAACATCAGAAGCTCTACAGAGGCGAAAGAGAACAAATACACCAAGGACGCACATAGTAGTGCCTAAAAACCGATGCTGCAAAGCATAACTCACATATTCCCATTATGTTCCTTTCAGCCAAATAATCACCAAGCGTTTTCGTGCTTCGCCAATTTGAAGTACTGAAGAATATTCATTTGTGATGTATGTCGATATATAAGCAGAAGAGAAAATGACAAAAAAGTTATTTTTTGTGGACACATTGATAGAAAGCAACATACCTGATAGTTAAACTCCTGATTATTAGACCCCCCAGGAAACACTGATTTGATTCTTCATCATCTGACCGGAAAAGCTTTGTGATTCAGATTGCACATATTCTTCCAATACAAAAATTAATTATGTTAAAAAAAAACTCCACCCACCAAAGTTAACACCAGTGTTGCCAATATGAGGGTTTGTCATCAAGACAAACTGGCCAGCGTAACTAGGATCTGTAAGAATTTCTTGATACCTAGAATACGAAGTCAACAAAGAATCAATTTTTTTTTTGGAGGAACAACAGAGAATCATATTAAATATGAGACTACGCATAGCATGTCAACTGTCAACCCATTGGCATAACAAGCCTTTCTAGTAGTACCATTACAGGCCCTATATTCTAAGCTATCGATGCAAAGCAGCCTAAGGTCCCAAACCATAGCAAATGACGCTGGATTGGACCAATTGAGGCAAGTCACTCAAGGGACCTCAATTGAGTCACAAATTACACAGTGATTTACACTAATGACAGGCCAAAACTACAAATCTATGGATAGAAAAGCCTTGGAAAATTTGTACAGAAACCAAGATGCAGAAAAGGGATTAAGCAGTGATTATTAAAACATCGTGAAAACGATAATGTGAAAAGCCTATCCCCACTCATTTATGGTGTAACTAGATATTGTACATGTGCGTTGCACATGAATTATTTTTTACTATAATTTTGATTTTATATTTATCATATCAGTATATAGGTTAATTTATTTAGAACTTGAATATTATCAAAAATTGTTTCAAAATGTATTTTTATAATTTATGGGTCCTATTTTATAGTTTAATTATAAATATGGAAAACACATGGGTCACATACCTACCATAACAATCTCCTCCTTCGAAGTATAAAGATAATAAATGATCAAACTAATTTGGTCTAAGTCTAATTGGCAACCCTTCGATCTCTTAAAACTAAATCACCTAAGAGGTCAAGTAGGCAATTCTTCCCAAATGTAAGATTTAGTTTTTTATGTCGCCCTTTTTTAGGATTCTATGATGTCCTCTTTCGAATTTTTCTTTAATTCTCTGTAAATTTTTTGTTCTTTTATACAGATGTATTGTGTTAAACCTACAATATTGATTTACCAATGCATACTCCTATTAGATGAATACACAATTTTATTTATCAATAATATTTTTTAATGTGAAATTCAAGGATCAAAATTTTATTTTGGTGCATTGTTTTGGTCACTTAAGAAACGGAAACGTTTCAACATGTTTCGGAAGCGTTTCGAAAACAGAATGAAAAAAATAAAAATTTTAAGAATTATTTTTTCAAAACATTGATCAAAATATATCAAAATATCTTGAAATACTTTGAAGCATTCCAAAATAATTGTGCAAATGCATTGAAATATAATAAAACACTTCAAAACATTATAGAATACCTCGAAGTATTAGAATTTCGATTACATCACTGATTCGTTTCGGTCTCCTTGAAAACGGAAACATTTCGAATGTTTCGACCATTTCGAAACGATATTTTGATCCTTGGTGAAATTATCACTTGACACATTGGTACATATGTGTGTTGCACATGGACAAGTTTAATTTATAATGGTGATGTTATTTTTTATTATTATGCTGAAATAATTAAATATACGCCTATGAATCAAAGTATATGCCCTTAGATACTTGTTGTCTAGATATATTATATGTTACTATGTATTCCAACCACAATAATCTTCTAAAAAGTTAGACTACACGCTAAAAATTACTTCAAGATTGATTGATCATCCCATGAATACTGGAAGGCTGATTGAGACTATACATTTTTGTATGGTAAATCTATTATACTTACTAAGAGTCCATAATCATTGTTTGCATCTATAAAGCACGGACACTCTCGAGAAAGTGACGTATCCGTGTCGGACACCGACACTCTTCGGACACGTGTCCGATACTCTTTTATCCGTATCCATAATCAAATAATAAATTTTTAATTTCGGACACATATCGAACACTTTTTTGGTGACGTATCCGACACTTCTTTGGTGATGTGTCTGACACTTCTTTAGAACGTGTCTACTACTAAACAATAGAAATGTGATTAACAAAGTTTAAAAATTTTAAAACATACAATTACTAACACTAGTCATGTTAAAATTGTACTCCAAATTTAATAATAAAAACAAAAAATGCATAAAAGTTATAAAAAAAAAAGAATTGAGAAAATGAGAGCAATTATTTAAATTATATATTAAGTACACATTGTCTACAAAAAAAATTGATGATTATTGACTATTATGAGGATGTTTAATTTAAAAATTCACAAAGATGACTAGACATTAGATTTACTTATCATAAAATACTGAATCTTTTATGAATTGTATATCATTATCACTATATTTGCAATAAATTATATAATGTTATATATAAAATATAATTTTTTTATAGCATGTCCCCAACGTGTCCGTATCCAATTTTTTTGACAAATGTCGTGTCGACGTGTCCGTGTCGTGTCGTATCGGTGTCCCGTGTCCGTGTCCATGCTTCTTAGGGTTGCATGAATCACGGTGATACAAACTTTGTGAGTGAGAAGTTTCATAAAATCACCACAAAAAATAATGTATTTTTATAACAGAACATAAGATAACAAGATAATCAAATAAATCATCATAATGCGCCTTCAAATATTGATCAAGAGCAAGCTGCAGCTTTAAGTTCCATACAAACCAATAGATAGAAGACGTAGTTATTTCAGCTACAAAGACTTGTTTCTTTTGCAACATTTATCTTGAGGGATTAGATTCATTGGGAATTCCCCAGGACTAACTTATCTCTAGTTAAAGAAATTTAATTTTAGATTCATTATTAGATTTATCTAAATATATATATAAGATATTAGTAACTGATGGAAAGTTCAAAATTCAGATTTTTAAAGGGTTTAACTCCATATAATTTTCATAAATCATTGTTATAACTTGATATTTACTCTCAAGAACTCTTAAGACTTGTTTGCACTATTTCTAAAATCTATAAGGTCTACAAGTTAGATAAGTTACAATACATATTAGACCAACAAAAAAATTTAGTTTTATATTATGAATCCATACAAAAAAAAAAAAAATTTAAGTAGAGTAATTTTTGGATCAAGGATAATATGAATTTTATATTATTGTTAAATCACAGTAACGAAATTAAAATATGGACTTTATTAAATTGTGCTGAGATAGAATTAGAAAATAATTTTTTTTTGATTAGTAACTTTTATGAATTGTATATTGGTAATCATTGAATTGTAGGTTTCTTTAAGGGTACATACAAGGTCAAATTTTTATAATTTAAGTCATAAGTGTTCATATATTTATTTAAGAACAAAATAGAAACTCAAAAGTTTTAAATGAAATTATTAGTGAGGTATAATTGTCTTTATAATTTTGTTTAAGGGTAGAAGAGAAATTTAAAAGTTTTTCATTTAAGGTACTTTTATTAGTAGTATAGATTTGCAGAACATTCCTTTAGGAACTTTTTTCTTTTTTGTTCAATTACCATATTGCAAAAAATTTTACAAGAAACTCACCCTGTTAAAGATGTATTGAAAACGACTTCACCAACTTGGGTTCCGGAAGCACCGAATGACTTAGCCCTCCAAATTGAACCATCTTCAAGTGCAAGTCTAGCATCTGCTACCTTCCAAGGTCTTTCTCCTAAACCTAAGGCTCATACAGAAAACTTCCATTAGCCCAAGGTGTGCGCCATAATCCATTTGTTACAGTGACGGGAGAAATGCCAGAGAAATCAAGAAAAGAATTGGTCTATAAAGTGGATTTTTCAAGCTTTGATTCGTCCTTAAAACCTTAGAAATGGTCCGGAGGTAGCTAACCTGGTCATTTAACAAACAGCTATAGCCCACGATCTAAGCATACCACCAGTTGTCTAAGATATCGTGTCACTTCAATGTTGCGTCTAAAAGATATCGCCTCACTTTGATGCACCAAAAAGTATAACAGTTCCTGAATGATGACCACAACTTTCTTCATCCCTCGGGATGAATTAAATTTTAGCTTTTCGCTTTAATGCAACTAAGTCCCTATATCACTATGGCCAATAAAGCAACATTTTATTGATGCTCATTGAACCTAATGCTGATTTGAAATCTCAGAACAGACAAACATCACTCACTTCCAAATCTAGACTGTCCACCTAGTTGTTACCTGAATTTTAAGGTACATCCTGTGAATGAAGCTCAACTTTATGATTCCTATAACTCTTCAAATGATATGAATCACTATGATACAATGCTTAGTAAAAACCAAATGTGAACCCTGCATCACTAGAAAAATGCATGATCAAAATAGGCAACTTTATAATATATATTAAAACTCGGGGTTTAAACAGCCAAATAAATTAATATTAAAGAAAAAATTAAAAATAAATCCTACTTTTTTCTAAACAAAAAACCATTAATCCTATCAAATTCCAATTAGAAAGTCTTTTAAAATTCCAATTAGAAAAAGTGCAATCAAATTCATATTAGAACAAGTCCTATTGGAACAAGTGCTATCAAATTCATATTACAACAATCAAGTCCTATTTTTGATAATTTGTTCCACAACCACCCTAATTTCATTATATTACTTGATGCATCACTGTTTTCGGTCAATCATGGAAAACGAAGCTATTAAGTCCGTCATTCAAGTAGAACAAGAGAAAAAGAAAGAGATAAACCTCAACCGGTGGATCTGATGAGCCTCTTCAATCCAATACTACATTCAAACATACACAGAGACACACAAATACAAATGAAAGCAACCCAAGGTGTGAATTACCGATGGCAACGCCGCCGTCGGATGAGACAGAAATAGAGGCGGAGCATCTGACGGTGAAAACCCTAGCGGCTTTAGGCGACTTCTGCGAAACGGCAATGCTTGATAAGTGGTCCGCCATTATTGGACAATCCAGTGCTACGGTCGCCATGTTCTCTCCCCCCTTCTCTCTCTATCTCTCTCTGTGTCCCTCTTCTCTCTCTCACTCTTTCTTTGTCTTCGTCTCTCTCTCCCCCTCCTTTTGGCGGTGAGTGCGTCTGAGTTGCAGAGCATAAAAGTGTAGCTAGACACGAAGTTCAGACTTCAGACGGAGGAAGTGAAGTAGGTTTTTCTTTTGTCGACAACTCCAAGATATGATCGAGTGTGTGCAGCTCGATGTGAGCTTGGCAGTACCTGAAATATGATTTAGACTAGTAATGATTTAGACTTAGAATCACTTTACAATTTAAAAAAACCTTTAATTTGAAATAATTTTTTCTTCATTTATTTTAATTAAAAAATTAAAATTAATTTAAACCCTGTTATTTTTTAAAAAAAAATTAACAAAATTTCCTGTGAATATAGAACCCACAAAAATCTCAACCTGTCTATATTGCTTATATATCTCATTATATCAATGTCCAACACAAACTATTGCATAATCAGTCTCAAGAATAAATTACTAAACCTAACTCAAAAAAGTCATCATATTTTAGTCACTACCCAATCCAAACCAAAATAATGTTTATATCTTAATAACAAATGTCACAATTACATGTTACACACGTAAGTCCAACCAAAGATGGACTGTGTAATACGAAAAAAAATCTATTTTGAAATACAATTGAAGAAACTTTAATTTAGGCTTATAAAGTTATAAGAAATAATGCATATCAAATAGAAAAAAACTTCAAATAGTTTCTTTCAATGTTACAGCAATCAGATGAATTAAAAGGAAGCTTACTTCCCCGTGTAAGTAAGTTTCTATGACAGTTTAACCTTCGGTCTCATTACATTTTGCCTAAGAGATTGATAGAAGGAAAAAAAAAAAGACTTCTATGATAGTTTAGGCTTTGGTCTCACTGCATTTTGTGCACTATCAACACTTGCACGATCAAATTCATAATTAATTAAATAATTTCAGCCAAAAATATGACCCACCTAAATACCAATTTCAATATTAAGTTACTTTAAATATCGAAATTGCGCAACAAATATTAAGTTACTTGAACTAAAACCAAACATAAAGGTTGCAGCAACAAAATCAACAGATTCAATACTCTCGCATGTCAAGTCAAGTTTTCCACAGTGTGATTCAATGTTTAATGCGATCAATGACGGAGTATTTGAAATTCATGAAGTTCGATTAAGGCTAGAAAACAATATTGGATCTAAGGGTAATGAATGTGAGAGTTCAAATGAGGAGTTAAGCTAGAACCCTCTGAACCAACCCTGTACACAGTTTGGCAACACCACATATGCTATTGGGAGTCACAATTACATAGTTCTATGAAAGTAGTCTCATCAACAACATATAAAAGAGACTTGTAAACCATAGCTTTAAAAGAGACTCACTTCTTATTAAAAAAAAAAAGACCTCTCAAGTAACCACACCCATTAATTCAAAAAAAAAATAAAAACTCTGATAACCCTCTGACCCAAATCCATCACAAACACCCCTTCACAATAATGGTGCTTAATAACTTCTTAAACAACATACTTTGATCCATTACATTCAAAGCTTAGGTAATTTAGAATGCAACCAACATAAAACTATAAATATCTATTACAAATCTTATTGCATAAATATAACACACAACATTCAATCAGAATCAAACTAAATTGCAACACAATGTAATGAAAAACCAAATTAACACCCAAATTAAACACACAAAAACTGCCACAATTGCATTTGTAGTCCCAGACTACTCCTGTGGCCTCAAATTGAGCATAATACTAACCAAATCAAAAATCTCAAGCTATTGAAGCCTAAGCCTTGCATTTACAATACTTCATCCACGTTGCCACCACAATCACTACTGCCCCTTCACTATACAATGTCACCCTGCAAAATAGTTGTTAAAAAAAAAAAAGATTCAATAATGAGTAATTACAGCAAGGATTCAATAATTTAAAAAAAAAGACATTTCGAATTTCAACAAACAAATCAAACTTCGAATATAAAAGCGATCTTCTGAATCTTTCATTGCTTCAAATAACCAACTCAAAACACAATTCAAAAGTATCAAATTAAAAACATACATACATATACAAACTCAAATCTCCAATGTTATTTGCATATTAACAACGCTTTAAATATCCACCAAGTTACACAACATTTACTAATTCAATTATGAAATGACCAAACTATTGAACTTTGCAAAACTATCCAAATGCCAACACACCCATAAACCAATCAATACCATTAAATTGATCAACAATCAAAATGTGTACCCAGATCATAGATTTAAGAAGCATTAAACCTTAAATAGTTATTCTTGGCAACACATCGACAAAGCATAGAACCTTAGCTACCTAGTACCCACAACAACATTATTCATTTTTTATACTCAATCAACTGTAAAACCAATGTGTTAAATCAGGAAAGTCAAGGCCATTAAAATTTAGCTTACAAGGAACTACTCGATTTTCAAATACACTTCAGCAATTCATATAAAAGAAAAATTAATTCTCAATTTCAGACATGCACTATAATAATCAAAACTCAAATGAATAAATACAACATAGAATATCTGTTGGAAATACTCTAACAATATCAAGAAGAGTACCCCAAAACGCAAATGTATGTATTAACAAAGTTAACCTACTCCATAATAGCTTTCAATCGATGTCGTCGACCAATGATCTGATCACTTGCACAAATTAACATTTCTCATTTATAACCACAATTAAGAAAATTAGAACAAAAACATCAACTTCTAACTCATAATGTTCTTGGGACCTTAAAATTAAAACCTCTATAATCATTAGTTTCAACAATTCAATTCAAGAAAATTAAGCAATATCACATCAAATAAAATCAAATAGGAACTCACAATCCCCAGTTTGAGATTCTAATAAAGTAATCAAACCTAAAATTCAAATCAAAACCATACAAACCTCTTTGATAAAAAAACCCAATATGAATTTCACAAAACCATAATAACAACAAAACTCAAGCAATTAACACAAAATTTAAATCAACAACCCTAAAATGCATTCAATCAAAACCTTACAAACATCTTTCATAAAAAATCCAATATGAAATTTCACAAACCCTAACATCTAATCTCTTACTAAATTATCATCAACTCAACAACATTAACATAAATTAAATAAAAACCATACAAAATTCTTTCATAAAAACCTTTACATATATTCAATCAAAACCCTAATAACAATATAACACAATCTCAAGCAATTAACACAAAGTCTCAATCATAATAACCCTAAAATACATTCAACAAAAATCCTACAAACATCTATTTCATGAAAAATCTCAATTTGAAACCCTAAGATTCAATTTCTTACTAAATAATAATCAATTCAACAAAAACACCAAAAAAATAAATTTGATTGTATGACTGTGCGTGTGCTTGTGTGTGTGTGTGTTCTACTGCCTCTTAGTGTGTGTTAGACTAGAGAGAGAGGGGGTACCTGGGCTTCGTCGGTTGTAAGTTGATCGGCGGTGGGTTGAACCATGGCAAAGGAGCAAGAGGTGAGTTGTGAGAGGTAGAAAAGAGGTCTAGAGAGAGGGGGCGCCTAAGTTGGGTTTTCTGGCAGAGAAAGAGAGAGAATGAGGGATGAGTTGGGTCTTCTAGAAAAGAAAGAGAGTGAGTGAGAGACAAAAGGGGGTGTTCTAGTTCAGTATTTTGGAAGAGAGAGAGTCTAACGGGTTTGGGTTGGGTAGCATGTAGAATACAAAAGGTCTAGGCAGGATTTGGCTTTTAGGTGGGACGGATTGTGAGCCATTGGATTTAATTAGATGGGTTTAAATGAAATTTGAATCGTATACTTAAACTTTAATCAAATCCTAGCCGTCCTTCTCCTTTTCTAAATTGGGAGAGCTGATTTCAATTTAGGAAGTTTAAAAAGTACTCTATCTTATTATTATTATTATAGATGTTCACTTTGTTTTGTTTAAGTCACCCAGCGTATTTAATTTGATTTCTGTTATTGAGCAATGTGATAATGTTTATTGTACATGTGTTTACATGAGTAAGTAAATTGAATTGAATTGATATGTATTGTTAAGATCCCATGTAGTTATTTACAATGTGGTGCACATGGATAATTGAATTACACCGTTTTCAGAGAGCCTTGATAGGTGATAACTATTTTGTATTGGATTAATTTTCGATGAATTAGGTAAACATAGATAGCTCTAGCGATGAAATATGTATTTTACTTGCCATTTTGAATAGGAATATTCAAGAGATGGTAATTGTGTTTAATCTTATGGTGTCCATAATGGTAATGATATGGGAAATGAAAAACAATTCTACGACAACTGAGGTCCTACGACCTTTCCATAGGAGTCGGTTACAGATGGAACACTTACACTGTCTCGTCGGCGAGAGTGACAAAACCTGTATAAGTCAATTGCAGATGGACACTCACATTTGTTGTGTTATGTAATATGGTTCATGATGTGGGAGGACTAAATCCAACTAGGAAGGTCACTGTTGAGGAGATGGTAGCGATGTCTTAAGTATTTTAGTGCATGATGACAAAAATAGGTCAGTTAATCTCAATTTTCTTCAATCGGGTGAAATCGTTAGTCGACATTTCAACAAGGTGCTTACTGCGGTGTTGAGGCTGTGTAGGTTATTGTTAAAGTCACCAAAACCAGTTCTTGAGAACAGTACTGATTGTTAGTGGAAGTGGTTTAAGGTAAGCCTAGTGTGATGTAATACTCAATATTGTATATTTTCTTTTTTTCCATTTCGTTTATCAAGTTATATTGCCCCCATTGATGGGATAATCATTTTTTTTCGTTGTAGAATTGTGTGGGTGTATTAGATGTGACTTATGTTCATGCCCGAACACTTCTTGTCCATCAAGCTAGATATAGAACACGTAGAGGTGGAATAACAACAAATGTGTTAGGTGTTTGTTCTCCGAACATGAAATTCATTGACGTGTTTCCCAGTTAGGAAGGGTCAATTGTCAATTCTAGGATATTGCAGGATGTTGTTACTAGGCATAATGAGTTGAAGATAGCATGTGGCAAGTAACATATTATGCTTGTTGGAAGAATAAATGTAATGTTTTATATAAGGTTTCAGTTGGTTGGTGAGTACTTGTAATGAAAACATTCTTATACAACACAAACACGTACTACCTAGTTAATGTTGGTTATACAAATGGGGGGGGGGGGGATTTTTAGCACCATTTAGGGGTCAACGTTATCATATACAAGAATTTGGGGTTGGTGCAGCAGAATCCTAAAATGCCGAAGAATTGTTTAACCTCAGGCATTATGCAGCAAAGACATGCATTGAGAGATGTTTTGTAGTGCTAAAGAACAGATGAACAATTCTTAGGGCACTATGTTACTATCCTGTGTGCACTCATAATCGCATCATAGCTGCATTTTGTTTGTTGCATAACTTAATTAGGAATGAAATGAGTGTTGACCCAATAGATGAGGAGTTGTCCGAAGATATTCCTGTTGATGGTAAAGATACGAATGATGTCATAGACAATGTTGAGATATCTACTGAATGGTATTTATTTCGCAATTATGTGGCCTTGGATATGTACAATAAGTGGAGAAGTAATCGAATCCAAGCTATAAATCGAGGATCTCTGTACTTCAAAAACAAACAATTTATTATACTTCATGTTATTGAAATATATGACCATGGTGTTGTTTTATGTACATGTAGTATGCCCATAGTACAAATTGTTAAATTTTTCATTCTCCATCCTCTTGTTTTACCCTTCATGCGAACATATATGTCTACAAATAATTAGTTAAATAATTATTTTTTTGAATTTTGACAATGCGGATAAAAAATGTTCGAGACACTTGCAAGTACCCAATCTGAGAGGGGTGTACACAAGATATGGACAACCACTAAGGAGAATCAACTTCTGCTATCACTTAAGGAATTATGTGTTAATGGGTGAAAGTGCCAGAATGATACGTTTAGACCAGGTTACTTCCAAGCACTTGAGAGTAGTTTAAAAGTTGTAATTCTGGGTTGTGAATTATGTGCCTCGCCACATATTGAATCAAAGCTGAAGATGTGAAAGAAAAATTATAACTCATTGTTCACAATGATGACTAATTCGGGGTTTGGTTTCAATAGTACAGAGAATAGAATTATGGTTGATGGTGACGGTATATGACAAGATTATATGAAGGTGATGGTAAAACTTATGAAATAATATATGTTTGCATATTATGCTATGTAGAATGCACATTTTTTATTTTAATTAATGCCATCTATTTTTATAGAAGGATATACATGCAGAGGACATGCGCTAGAAGTCATGGCCTTATTTCAGCGATTGGGGAATCATCTTTGGGAAGGATAGGGCTACAGGTGAATTTGTTGTGGATTTGGAAGAAATGGTTATAGATATTGACGTTGAGGCCTCAATGTGGGAGGCAGAGAACATGGCTGGGCAAGAAATATTTAGGTGGTGACGTACTTGCGTCACATAGTGCAACATCTGTTGTTGAACAAACTGTTAGCAATGAGCCAAGTGTTGGAACACCATCCACTAGCAAGAAGAAGAAATGGAAGATAAGTCATACTATATCCAAATCAATTACAAAGAGTTTGAGTAACATCTCAAGGGTGTTTGTTGAATATGTGAGTGAGATTCGTAAGCAACTGGACATGATAACACACCGGGTTGGCTATATGCATGTCGCTGATGCACGCAGACAAGTGAACACGGAACTTGAGAAGATAAATGATATTTCAATGGTAGATCGACATGCTACACTGAAATAGATTTGTTTTGACCCCATCAATGTGAACATCTTCTTTAGTTTGCCCCGATTATGAGTGACATGCATGGTTTGGTGGATTATTGTGGAACACAACCCAGCATTGATCAATATTTTTGGGAAATGTTGATCAATGGCCAAAAACCGATATTTAGGAATGTTGTTGTTATGTGAATATATTAATTGGTGTGTATGTTGGTAGGTACATCTTATTTACTTATAGTATATTTGGTACTATCATGATGAAGCATGTTTTGAAGTAAGCCACCAAAGTTTTGGTGGTGCTTACAATTTTGGATACCATGTGACATGACTTGCTCACTTGAACTACTTTTTGGATGTACGAGACTTGATTTGCTCGTCTATATTATGTCATGTAAGATATGCGTTAATTTTTTGTAACATGCGTTGATGGTTATGACTGCACTATTTTTTTTTGTAATGTGTGTTAGTAGCAGTGAGTAGAAATAAATGCTTGTATTGTTGTGCAATTAGCTATGAACAGGAAACAAAATTTGGTACGTTATATTTGTTGGAAGGCAGGTTGGAATTTACTAGTCGCGGGTTAAGTGTCATTCGCATATAAATAAGTATCCAGGTGCACTGTACAAATCTTATGATTCGTACAATGAGGCGACAACTTTTTTTTCCATGCACACTACAATGTAGATAGCAACAGATGTAGCAAATGAGATGGATGTCCATGCTGTTAGACCTTTGGAAAATTTTATTCAAGAACGCCCTATAGACAATAACGAACCACCTGTTGTTGTAATTGGAGGAAGGGGCTACAAACGTGATATCATTTGGTGCATGCCAAGTGTAGTAATGTTCATTTTGAGTATCGTACTCACCCATATTGTGTACTCGGTTATGGGTAGAATTGGTTAACTTTATGTTCTTAAATTAATGACTGTGATAGGATTATGAAGAATGAAGACTATGTTTGTTGCTTGTAACAAAAATGGTTGTTGTATTTGAGGTTCTACATATCTATGGGTGTGATGTAACATCATTTCCTCTACTTTGCCTTACATATCAATGCCTTTTGTTCATTTAGTCAGAATGTCAACTTTCCATTACTTTTATTTTACTCTTGCATTAAGCGTAAATCGTATAGATAATGTTCTAATGAATAAATGTTATGATTGTAGTGCCTAATGAATATCCCCAAAATTAATGAGGATTAATCAGATGTGCTGGTTGACACACTGATTGATTACAAAAATAAAGGGAAGTTACCTCCTTTTGCGAGATACGACACCAAAATGATTGACATTATTCTGGCCGTATTGAAACGACGAATGTCAAGGTTCAATTTGTCATTTACTGAGCTTATAATGATTATTTTCTTTTTTGACTGTTTGAATGGGACCCTCTAAAGAAATACGTTGTGCAAAACCCATCCATAAATGGTGCAAATGCCTTCTTGGAAGTAAGTGATGTGTTATTGACAACTTTCTTAGGTACATTCTTTTACTGAACACATGTTTATTATACAATAAATTAATGATTGCTTCAAACCTATACATGTAGGAAGATGATTTTGTGCAAAGTCCTTGCCCCGTGCCCAAACTTTCAAAATTTTGGGGTTATTTTCAAAAGAGATGAAGCAACTTCAAGCAATCATGAATTGGACAGTGTTGGTTCCTCCCCGTTAGTTAATTCTCCCAGACACGTCAATGTTGTAGTCATCGATGATTGATTGCGTCCGAGATTTTTATGTACATGGTTCTCACTTATTATGAACATTTGTATGTAGTATTTTGTGTATTATTCTTGGTAATTGCCACAAGTCATTTTGGTAATTACGCGACTAGGCTTGTAGTAGTGTAAGAAAAAAATATGTGTGCATATGACTTCAACTTACTATTTCAATTATGTTGCCTTCATTTTGTACTTATAGGTTAAGACAACTGTTAAAATGGACATCTATTGTATGAAATATGAACCAGAATGTCTTTATTTTGTGTATTTTTTTTTGTATAAGGCAACGCTTCGTTAATGTTAAAGTTAATGTTAATGTTCATGTGACTTTGGCTTGTGCATTAATTTCTCATATATTCTAATATTTAATAATATTTTTATATTTTGGGTGTATCAAATAAATTTGTAGTTGCATTCTTAAAATTTTTTGTAAGTGAAACGTATAAAACTTAGAATTTTAAAATACATAACTACTTCTACATTTTCATTTCAATGTTAAAGTGGCAACCAACAATTCGTAAGCCAAATATGTGATATGATTCAAGGATAAAATGGTCAATTAATGTCAAAATTATGAGATTGTACAATATATATATATATATATATATTGTTTGTCCATGGCCCACCAGATCATAAATCCTATCAAACTCAAAGATGGAATAAAAGCATTTGCTTTTATCCAACATTAAATCCGGGTTATTGGGATTTTATTGGGCTGATTTCAAACCAGTGCAGTCCACCGCTGCTTTTGCCAAACACCCTTAAGGGTGTGTTTGGATAATCGACAAAGATAGGAATGGATTGAATTTTTTGTATCCTAATACATCCCACCCAAACCCATTTAGGCACTTAATTAGATGGGTTATGTATACCATCCAACTCAAACCATTGTTTGGCAAGGAACAATTGAATGGATGGACTCCACTTGACTTTTGTAGATATTTACCATTGTACCCATTGATAGCCATTGATACCCCAGACCTGTATAGTAGTTGCCACCACCACCGCCACAACAGAAACGCCACCACCGCCACAACAGAACAAAACACCCACCACCATAACCACAACAGAACACCCACCACCACAACATAAACGCCGCCGCCACCACCACCACCACAATAGAAACATCCACCATTATCAGATCTAAGAGATAGAGAAATTAGGGTTTCAAAATCATCCACCATCGTGGTGGATGATTTTGACTGTGAATGATCGAGGTTAAAGGTGGTGCTGGTGAAGATCTCTTCTTTATTCGGTCCACTCCGGCACCCAAACCCATCCCAACAGAAACCCTAGGCTTGGACTTCGTCGCCTTCTCAAAGCGAGAGAGAGAGGAGACAGACAGAGAGTGAGAGTCAGAGGTTTGGACTTTTCATTGCCTTCACACAAAGCGAGAGAGAGAGCTCAAGAGAGGAATGTGGATAAATATGTCATTACCCTTCATAACCCGTCGACTGAGATTGAAACCCAGGGTGGAGGTGGGTTAATTTTAACCCATGTAACAGGGTGAAAAAGCACTGTAGCATACGGGTCAAGGATAGACCAGAGATTTATATCCCAGCTCAATTTTGACTTTTCAAACAAAGGTTTTGTGCGATCCATTGCCTTATTACCCTATCCTTTTGGAGGTTAACCCACCTTAACCCACTATCCAAACACACCCTAAGAGACCCGAATAACACAACACTCCTTTCGTACCCCTACGCTCTATATCTCGCTCGTTCTCCGTGGAAGACTGCGACTCTGCGACTGCCTGCGAAGCAATCTCTCCATCTCCTTCCTCATCAAACCCGTGTTACCAAATCAGCATCGCTTTCCTCAATCAGTCCCCTATGCATCTGTCTCTCGCTCCTTCTCTTTGACAAAACCCTAATTCCTAATAGAAACACTAGCATCTACTTCTCAGATCTCTGACTCTGCCTCTCTCTGCATCTTCCTCTGGGACGCCTAAGGACCGTATGAGGGTGTAAGGTAAAGCTTGCAAAATACCTAATTTCTTTCTCTCTCTCTCTCTCTCTATATATATATATCTCCGAAGGCAAAGCCCAATTTCTGCTTGCTGTGCATCTGTTCTGCGCACTATGCACTTTGTTTCTGTTCACCATGCACATTCGGTAAATAGTTCATGTGATTGTGTTTGTGGAAGCAGGGAAGCTTCATCTTAAGTTAGGCACGCCTGATGTCCAAATTTCAGTTAGGACATTATTCATGCTTGCAGTAGCTGATGTTGTTCTGTTCCTTATGAATTTTTATTATCCCTGTTTTCATTGATTTCTGCTATGAAATTTCCTTTTCTGTCCTTGTGAGTACTAAATTGTTGTGCTGATTTTGCTCCTCTTGTGTTTATTGATCTTATCTACTTTGCATGTATATCAAAAAACAGCACATAATTGGTGCTTGAGAAATTTGTATAACCTCACGGACATATCAGTGACCAGATTTCTATCTGCTTTTCCAGGAGATCCATACTTGTTTTTAGAGTTCTATACAGGGGTTTCAGAAACAAATCTCTACTACCAGTTTCCCACATTTTCTCCAACTTAGGGATTAAAGGTCCTCCCCAACATGGCTCGGAACGAAGAGAAAGCACAGTCAATGCTGAATCGGTTCATCACAATGAAAGAAGAGGAGAAGAAAAAGCCCAAAGAACGACGACCTTACTTAGCCTCAGAATGCCGGGACTTAGCCGAGGCCGACAGGTGGCGCCAGCAAATCCTCCGAGAAATCGGGCATAAAGTCAGCGAAATCCAGAATGAGGGTTTAGGCGAACATAGAATCCGAGATCTCAATGATGAGATCAATAAGCTCATACGCGAAAAGGTTCATTGGGAAAGGAGGATTGTGGAGCTTGGTGGCCCCAATTATGCCACACATGGGGCCAAGATGACTGATTTGGAAGGGAATATTGTGGATGTACCCAACCCCAGTGGAAGGGGGCCGGGGTATCGCTATTTTGGGGCGGCGAAGAAGTTACCGGGTGTTAGAGAGTTGTTTGAGAAGCCGCCGGAGTTGAGAAAGAGAAGGAATAGGTATGCTATATCTATCTAGACAATGGGTACCTACTAATACACAGCTTGTTTTACTCTGCATTAGAAAACTGAAGGATATCCTCATTTAAAATGTTGGCAGGCACACATAATTTTATGTTGATTTTTGCATTTTGTGATTTGTAAATTACATGTAGATGAGTGTTGTGTTATGTTTTATAGTGTGATAAATCAGAAAATTGGTGTTTAGCCTCACAAAAATAGCATTATATTGATTATTAGATACATTTGTACAGGGACGTGTATCCCACATTAGGTTTAAAATGTGGCAAATTTATGTATACTTGAGTTACAAAGTAGTGACATAGTGCAAGTGTACTGCTGAACTGAGGTAGTGTGTATAAAGGACATGTTGGGGATATGATCACAAATTCACACTGATTGACATAGATTTGGTCAAACTGGGATTCAGACTAGTGGTCCGAATTGAATGGAAAATTATTGGTGTGGTCATTTGGAAAATTCAGGGAAACATAGAAACATTCAGATATTCTCACTTCTCAGATAAAGGTTTCTGTTAACATTAATTGATGAGTTTGTGGAGAATATGGACTGAATTTTCTGTAGATTCTGTGTAATTTGTTGAACATGTCATCCAAATTAAATTTTTTTTTTTAATTT
Source organism: Ilex aquifolium (assembly GCA_951799425.1). Classification (NCBI taxonomy): domain Eukaryota; kingdom Viridiplantae; phylum Streptophyta; class Magnoliopsida; order Aquifoliales; family Aquifoliaceae; genus Ilex; species Ilex aquifolium. The sequence goes on from OX637391.1 coordinate 32,420,174, forward strand.
GGTGAAAATTTGGAATCAGATCAAGTTCCAACTAATTGAAAAGGTTACTTTTAAGCTAATTAATCATGAAAATGGTGGGCTAGATATGTTGGATGGCTCACCTTGTTGTGCAGTTTCTGATATTTAATTTATTAGTGTGTATTTGTTAATTTTGAATGTTTTAATCTTTTTTTTTTTTTTGATTGATGTCCATGTTGGATCTAATATTATTCAAAATCTATGTAATGTGAAGGAGCTGTTTGTGTAATGCATTTCAACGAGGAATTTATATCTTCAATTTTATATAGTTCTTTCTAAAGATGTATTAAAGAAAGCGATTGTTTGCAAATAATTAGTTATCTGTAAAAACATATATTATTTGTATTGATGTGGAATCATAAAACTCATATTCATTATGATCTTGAAATAAAACATGTTTGTGTATATATGGATATGTAAGTGCTAGCTAATGCCAGTGCATAAAAGAGGTAACACAAAAATTGTCAATTAGAAAAATGAAGAACCCTTAAAATTACTCCTATAACAAAATAAAGAGATGTGATCAAGAGTGTACACGTTAGTCAAAAATAAGCACAAAATTTAGTAAAAAAAATAAACACATCAATCCACTAAAATTAGCAAACGTGAAAAACTTTGCAAACGACAAAAAAAAAAAAAGGGACTGAAAGTCAATTACATAGTTTTTGGCTTTATTCAAAGATTTTGTGTCCACATGGATAACTGATATTGCACAAAAAAAAAAGGGACTGAAGTCAATTACATGGTTTTTGGCTTTATTCAAAGATTTTGTGCGAGGAATTGTACTATTGAGTAATGGGAAGTGGAAGCAGGCTACTCCTAAAAATGCCCCGCCTGTAGGTTCATTTGTCATTGGGTTCAACATCTTCCTTATTTGCTCCTAGGAGCTCAGTAATACGGCCAACCAGGTTAGCGAGGAACAATGAAAGTAGATCTAGAAGGACTGTATTAGAAAGGGCCACAACGGTTAGACATATAGGTTGGAATGCATTAATAGATAGCTGAACAAGTTGGGGTGATGGGTTTGAAGACAGGTTAGGACCAACGAATGAAGTCGTTGAACATAATGTGTTTAGAGACTGGAGGAAGTGAAAACTGACTTGACTACCGGGAGAGGAAGATTAAGAAAGAAAGATCTGATTTGGCCACTGAATCGGCTTTGGAGGGAATAGGGGGAGGTACATTTACATCAAAAAAAGCCTTCAATCAAAACCCAAACGCCAAAGACTCAGCAAAGGACACATATCTGATGAACTCCTCCAAAAGCCAAACCTCAAAATGCTAAAATTTTCTCATTTCTTAAGAATTAAATAATATGCAATGCATGAACAATTGTATGTTGTACCACATAAAATAAAATAAATTTCATCCTTTAACTATAATTTCAACAAAATTTAGCATTTTTTTCACATGCATAAGCAATTCAAAAGCATAAGAACCACTGTGTAGTTCAAAGACATCTAAACCATACAAAGCACTAAGACACTCTAAGAAAGAGAATGAGTTAGCGTTTTGACAAATGATTTGAGCATTGATGAAAGGTGAGTTAAATGGGATATGAGCAACAGACTGTGATCTTTGTGACGTTATTGGTCATGTGGCTGATAGAAAATATTACTGGTGATGTGGACCACCATTGAAGATTATGTGCATAGCACATGCCCCCCCCTAGTCATACATGTGAAACCATTACACAAATTTTTTAGAAACTTGAACTTGATAATTTGCAATCCACAAACGAAAGAGTCCAACCATTCTAAGTAGTTTTACTTTCACTCATATCAACCATAAAGTTTACTCAAAAAAGGCAAACTTCTGAACAAACATGCTATTGCAGTGATAGTTACTCGCATGATATTGGTTGCAATTACACCTTTTTCAGTTTTGAACAACCCTATTTCCCCATCAAAAACATAATTTTGAAAGCCTAATATCCATTACTGATTTTTCTAAAATTGACCCCTGATCAAGGTTACTTTTTTTTTTAAATAACCCTAACGGAGCAAGGGACGGATTTATTACTTGGTAGAGTGGACATAAAACCTTGCACCTTAAAGAGGAATTACATTACAACTAAAAAAGTCAACTATACCGTAGATTGGTAGGAGTCGGGAAACTACCACCTCAAAATTTGTCTTCAATTGCTAGGCAATTGACTCCTATTAGGACTTCCCTACAACTATTCAATTTTGGAGGAAAACAAACAACTTGAATTATGGAAATGAGTATCGCGGATGAGGTGGCGAGAATGGAGGAGGAAATCAAATAAGATAACCTCCCCCTGTGATCATCGAACCCGTCCATTATATTTTTCCTTTTTGTTTTGATAAATCCGTCCATTAGCAGGCAAAGGAGTGGCTTCTGCCCCTTCATTGATGCCAAAAAAAACCCACTGGGCAGATAAAATAAACCATATCATCATAAAGATATGAGAGGAGATTTTGCCATTCCACTTTCCAAAAAAAAAATTAGACACCTAATATTAAGGATTCGATGAGATTGTGAAAAATACCCCGAGTCTGCCACAAAGCCAGCTGCCAACTCCAACTTACAAAAGTAGACGTAGACTTTATCCATTGTGATAGCAGCAACTGAACTAGTAAAACAAACAAACAAAAAACTTCAAACACGTGTAAAACAAACAATTGAGTAGAGAGTTTTATGTTAAGTAAATTGGATAGTCTTGAGAAGAAACAAAAGAAAAAGGCCTCAAAAGAAAGAGAGATTGGAAAGATCACCATCTCAATTGCATAAATTCACAACAAATCCAACCCATAAACTAATAATAAAAAAAATTTACAAACCCAATACTGACAAAATAACAAAACTACAAAAAATTTAGAAGATAATATCAAAATTGTCTTCAAACGCGTGCTTAATGAGTGACATTCTCTTCAACACATGCTTCAACACCGAAAATCAAGTTCAACTAAAAAAAAGGCGTAGCCCGTTTATGAGGTTCCCGCCATTGCGGGGTCTAGGGAGGGTTAGATGTACACAGTCTTACCCTACAAGCAAAAAGACTGTTTTCGCGACTTGAACCTATAGCCCACAGGTTACAATGGAGTAACATTACCGTTGTGCCAACACCCGCCCTCGCCAAAATCAAGTTCAAATATATTTCTAAAATTCAAATAGAACAAAAATAATCAAATTGAAGTAATTAAGAATACCTCAATTACATATTGTACAACCAGCAAAATTGTTGAGAGCAGCCCACGAAAGCGCGCAATAGCCATTATAGTTCCATACAGTTTTTTGCAACTTCAAGAAAAATCCATTAGCCGAAGCAGAAAAACCGTAGATTATAGGCACCTTGTAGAGAAATTGTGTCTCTTCAGACCCTCTATATAGCCTCACTCGATGAATGAACACAACAGTCAATCAAAATCCAAGACGGTATCAAAATTCAGACCTACTTAGTGGAAACAGGAACACCGACTTCCCAGCGAGTATCCCTACCATTTTCTTCATGATCTATCTCCAATTGCACACACTGAAAAAACCTCAAAGAATAAACCAAAACAAACGCGAGACCCATCACAATCACAATCAGGATAAAATCTCAATTTAAGTGATGATGTCCATGGAACAGGTGGTATGTATGTGTGTCGGCTTTGGACTCATGGGAAAATTAAAGGGCAACAATTTACCTAATAAACTTCTCTCAGACATCACAACAAACAGTGTGTGTGTTGATGCAGGGTGCTCTGGTAGGTGAGGATAGGAGGAAGGGGGTGGCTATGGTTGGTGGAGGGTTGGCAGTGGGGTATTTTGCCGTTGGGTGGTGTGGGTTTGATTAAGGGTGTTTACTGTAGTGGGGGTGGTTGTTCAGCAGTGTTTGTGGTGAGGGTTGTGGTGGTGGGTGTAGGGTTGCAGATGGGGTTAAGGTGGTGGTGCATGGTGAGAAGATCCAAACCCAATTGCTGACCCACAACAACCAGCCTTTGCGTGAGTGGCTCACTGGGGTGCGTCTATCCAGTGAGAGTGGGTCTGTCCATTGCCGGAGGGGGTAGAGAGAGAAGAGCCAAAGAGAGATCAAGGTTGAAAGGGGGAGGGAGGAGGACAAAGAGGTGTATATGCCTCTAACAATGACTGATGAGTGATAGAGATGGGAGTCTGAGAGTCCTACTGGATTTTGGCTAGCTGAGTCTTACTGGATTTTGGGAAATTCTTGAGTGGGAAAAATATTTTGGGGATTAATTAGGTTCGTAGTATCAATAATTCTAAAATGATCTAGGACGCGAAAAACTCGACATTAGTTTAGGAATCAATCGTAGTTCTACTTTATTATATAGATTTGAGGCTATATTTGATATCTTCTGGATGGGTGTATTGGGTAATCTCTTTTGAATATTGATTGTGTGAAGCAACAAATTATTATTATATGCAATACTCTGGTTTAGAATGATGTAATTTGGTTAAGTTTTAATTTGGTTTTTGAGATGTGTCTCCTTTGATTGCTCTTAGTGATGATTTTATTTCTGAGTTGTTGTCTTTTTAACTTTTGCACTACACCATTCTACTGTGTACTAAATTTCGTTTGTAAATTGTACAGAGTACACATTTGATTGTTTTTCATTATTTGTGCACTAACGAGATGAATGTGGTGTTTCTTGTAGGTATGATATATACAAGAGGATTGATGCGAGTTATTATGGTTACAGAGATGATGAGGATGGAATATTGGAGAAGCTGGAGGGCCCAGCGGAGAAGAAGATGAGGGCAGCGGCGGTGGCAGAGTGGATGGAGATGGAGGAGATAAAGAGGGAGGCGAGGAGGGCTGTGAAGAGCGGGGAGGTTGCGGAGGTGGGGGTTGGTGCAGCTGCGAAGATATTGTTTGAGGAGGAGGAGGATGTGGTTGAGGAGGAGAGGCAGAGGGACATGGAAAGGAAGGAGAAAGAGGAGGAATTTGTAGTGCATGTGCCATTGCCGGATGAGAAGGAGATTGAGAAAATGGTGTTGGAGAAGAAGAAGATGGAGCTTTTGAGTAAGTATGCGAGTGAGAATTTGTTGGAGGAGCAGACCGAAGCAAAGGCGATGCTTAATATTCAGCGTTAGATTGTGCAATGCTTATGTTTCTGTAAGAAAATTGAAGCACGAATCCAGCAGGGCTTCCCCTTCATTGATCACAGCTTGCTTCATTATTGTTCTGATCTCAGCTTGTGGGAGGGGCAGATTACTACCAATGCATAGTATCCAGCCTTAGATGGTAAGCTTTAGGTTAGTTTTGGCCTACCATGCCTATATTTTGTGCAGCCTTGAGTAAGGGGAAGAAAAACTAACCAAGGATTTTAGGGTTTTTTTCCCTTTATCAATCATTGCTTGCTTCATCATCGTGCTCTTGTTTGAGTTCTCTCGTTGAAGAATAGTAATGGAATGGAAAAATCTTTTGGTAATTTTGATTTAATGGTGCTTGAATTTTATTCTGCTTTTATAAATTTCCTGTTAATTTCTTGACTGGATGATTTATCTCTATTATGTTTTCTAGAGTAGAGGTGACCGGTGGGTACGACATATCTGGGAATGGTGATGAATTGTTTGATATTTTATGTTTTGATTTTGTTTGAGTCTTTAAAGTGCATGAAGTGTTTATATGCACAATACCCCTGTTCCTTCCATCACTTAATAATATCTTTCGCCCATTCCTCTTTACAGTTGAATTTTCTGTTCTAAGTAGTTTTAGATGCGAAGTGACAAAATCAGGTGGGTAACAATCTATAATGGACATAGGGCAAGAGAAGGGGATGGAAGTTATGTAACACCAATTTCCCTAATACAATAGAATAGATGATAAAAATAATCAGGAGAGCCTTCAGAAGCAAATAATTTTTTTGCTTTTACATCATCTATATTGAAATATGAGTGCTGAGTTCCACTCTTAAGTACTTTCAAAGTCTACTCAAACTTTAGGATCATATTATTGCCATAAACCTTCTTGTTACCTAAGCTGCCTTACATGTTCCTTATAATTTTGTCTGTTGAGATTTGCTTTAGGACTATTAGTCAGAAGGATTGGACATGGGATTAGCACACAGGTTTTCCTTTTGGATGGAACTGTATTTTAATTTTAATGATCACGGTATCATCTGTATGAGCTATAATTATCAGCTCGTGCATGTTTTGATTGGGCAGTAATGAAAAAAATCTAAATATCTTTTTTGATAGGAAACAAATCTTTCATTAAGTATCTTTAGCCTATGGTTTTATGAGGTCATGATTGAGTTTTGCATGGTTTTCATCTCTTGTTCTCTGTTCTGATGGGGCCTGGATTTTGTGAATTTGATATGCTCTTCTATTTGATAACTTATGCGTAGTGTAGAACATTTGGATCTTCCAAATAGGTTTTTGTATGCTCTTCTAGCTGTCTACAAAGCTGTCTGGTGGAGTTACAAAGATGGGTCGGGCAAACATCCATGAGATGAATTTAGAATCTGAAAGGTAAATGACCGTTTAAGATATGTAATGCATATTGATTTAAGTCAGCTTACCGTTCACTGTTACACTTAGTCACATGATCTTTCTTGTCATTCTCATTTCTCTAGTTTTGTTCTTATGTGTTGGAAATTGGCAATTTTTCCCGATAAGAAACAAACTTTCATTTCATAGAAAATGGAAAAAAGTACAAAGAAGGCGGATAAATAGTCCATCCAATAACCAAAAAAATACAATGAAAAAAAAAATAAAAAAATTGCTAGATGCTGCTTAAAATGATTTGAAACCACCGCCCAAAGAGAAGCTAAAAAGTTTACTCTATCCTCAACTCTTTATCATCCTCCTTGCCTTCAAAAATTCTGCGATTCCTCCCCAACCATATAACCCACAAAATAGTCATAGAAGTACATTTCCATAGCGTCGATGCTTTTTTACCAAACCCAAAGCCTTTTAAACGCACCACAAATAAAGACACAATCGTGAGGTATAACCCACGTCAGTCTGCTTCCCAGAAAAGCTTATGCTTCCCGCAAAAGCCTCTGCCACAAAACATAGCTATGGGATAATGAAGGAACAAATGATCAATACATTCACTACTTTATTTACACAGAACACATCAATTAGGGGAAGGATAAATGTTAGACCACCTATTTTACAACAAGTCACAAGTGTTCACCTTACCATGGACAATCATCCATGCAAGTACCTACACTTTTAACGGCACTTTAGCCTTCCAAATCATCCACTGAGGTTCAAAGGATAAATCATTATTCACATCAATCAAATATTGAAAATAGGAGCCACAAGCAAGGGGAGAGTCAATAATTGATCATTGGGGAAGGGGAGAGGTGATTGCAAGCTATGTTGCCTTCTTATCAGATGATTGGATGATTTATCTGAATTATGTTCACCGAGAATAGAGATTAGGATAAGATCTAGGAATGGGGATGAATTCTTCCATGTTATATATCGGCTGTAGATTTTGTTTGTGTCTTTATGGTGCACAAAGGGTGTGGATGCACAATACTTCTGTTCCTTCCCTCATTTAATAATAACTTTTGCCCACTCCTTTTTACAGATGAATTTTCTATTCCAAGTATTTTTTACTTCCAAGTGGCAAATTCATTTAAGTGACAATGTATAAAGGACATAGGGCAAGAGGAGATGAAAGTTATGGTACACCATAACTGCTCCCACACCATAATTAAGGCACCAGGCCTTGGTGTTCTTTTTCGTTACTTGGGTCTCTTTTTTAATTATGTATGTTGAAAAAAGAATGTGGGTACGGAGTTTCATTCTTACATATGAAAAACAGTGTTTTTCATCTTTAGGATCACATTATTGCCATGAACTATGTTGTTACCTAAGCGGCTGTGTAATCTCCTTAGAATTTGGTTCTATTGAGATGTGCTGTAGGACTAGCTATTAGAAGGATTGTATATGGGATTAGCATACAGGTTCTCTTTCTGATTGACCCATATCTTGATTTTAATGGCTGCGGTTACGTGTTGTCTTCTTATTGAGCTATAATTCTCCGCTAGAACTTGTTTCGAGTTCCAGGGGTTGAGCAGAGGAATATATGAAGCATAAACAGTACGAAATTTTTGCCCTACTTCATGATAGGGCACTGTAAGGGTATATGATTTTGATTTAAAGCTGTCTGCCTGTCTCCCTGCTGGTTCATGTTTTCTGGTCCACATTGGTTTTGGTTGATTGCTTTTAGCTCAGGAAAGGTTTTGGATGTCTCAGTTTATTCAATTGACTCTGTTTTTTGAACTCAAATCACTGCAAGCTGGTACTTCAAGTTTATGCCTTGGGCACTAATGAAAAGAACTCAAGTATCTTTAGCCTGCATGCGTGGATAGTTTGATTTTTTGAGGCCAGGATTGAGTTTTACATGTTTTTCATCTCTTTTTCTCTCTTCTGATGGGGCCTGCAGTTTGTGAATTTGATATGCTTTTTCTAGTTGATAACTTATGCATACTGTAGAAAAGAACTCAGATTTGTTCGTTCAGTACTTGAGTTCAAATCTCCATAGCTATGACAGTTCGGTGGGGTTGAATTTACTCTTTAGTGCCTAGAGCACTCAGTTTAGCTTTAGATCCGATGTAGGTGCGATGAGATCTCCCACAGAAAGTTATGTGGTGCTAATGGATAATGCTTCATAGATATGTGAAGTAGTAGAAGCAACACAATCAGAGGAGCCAAACGTGCTCATGGGTTATTGTGTCATTTTAATATTTAAGCAATGGATGGTAATGAAATTGGCATTTTTTTTTTGCCATTTACTCATCTATCATCGATTGTTGAGGATAGAGGGGGAGAGGTGAAAATAGGATGAGCGACGAAGAGCCGCCAAATTTTCAATACATGATGCTCCCATCTTAATAGTATACCCTAAGACTCATTGTATAAATGACATGTTTTGGGGTTGTATTAGTAACATTTATTCTTTAATTAAAAGATAAATTATAATTTACACTCTTAAAGTATGAGCTTTTAATTCTTATTTGGTCCTTGAAATTGTAATTGCTTCAATAAAATTCCTAAAGTTTTATTGAGTTTCAATTTATGCCTTGCATCCAAATTTATCAATTTATTATGGTGGAATGATCATCCATGACCAACACGTGACTTGGATAAAAAAGTATATTTGTTTGGTGAAAAATCTTTTATGCATAGTTTATAAAACCTTATTTTATTTTATTTTATTTTGGGAAAAAGAAGATAACAAAATCGGGAAAAAAAGATAGAGAGTAAGAATTGAGAGACACAGTGAAATAGAGAGAAATATTGATGTACCTAAGAGATATTTTTGTTGGATAAATATATCCTTACGGGCAAGTCCGGTGATATCTTTCTGTCAGAATAAATTAAATAGATTTCCATGAAATGGTTGAGTTGAAATTCAATTAAAATTTTAACAATGTAATTATTGCAATTGAAAATTTAGGGACCAGATAAAAAGTAGATACATATTTTAAAGATAAAAAAATATAAATTACTCGTAATTAAATACAAGGGTGAGATTGTTTATCTACTTTATTTGATTTTAATATACATAAAATAGTTCATAGAGGATAAGTTAAGAAGATAGTTTCTCAAGACATAGAGAAAATGAGACTTATACTTCTTAGTACTCAACATTTAAAGGTTCATAGCTATGATATTACTATGTGGGTATTATATAATTCATAGAGAATAGTATACACTATGGGTGCTCATATTTGATATGAGGTGACTCATCACAAGTCACTAGTATAGGGATGTTGAAGCAAGTATGTAGGTATTGGCTAAAAAACTAGTCAATGAAACGTGACCGTTGACTATCGGCCACTGTTAAATTGTAAGTTATAGTCATTCAACTAATCATTATATTTGAGACACTATGGTTGTTTTGTGTATGGACTTTTATGTTTTAACTATATAACTATTTATATACTAATTATATAATTTGGATATGTATCATTGGGCATAATTATACATGCATGGACACTTGTGAATAGCCAACATGGAATCTATGATCCTTAATAACAATGGACAATGTCATATGTGATCTTCTAGAATATGACTCAATGAGTCATTTGTCAAGGCGAAATGACAATTGAAAAAGAGTTTCTACTTAATCATTATGAGTCTTCGTCCTAAGATCTATATGACAATAATTTCAAATCCTAAAAATTCAATTAGGACATTGTTGTATGACAACTATAAATTGAATGAGTTATTTACCTTTTACTTTGTGTTATCTAGGATTTGACCATTATCACTCATGGTCAGTAGAAATCCGAAATATTATAAATATGTTGTTCTTCAGAAAAAGAGAATTAGAAGAGTTCTAATTAATTCTAAAATTAGAAAGAGTTCTAATTTGAGATGCTATTTGAAGTTAGTATCTAATGCCTACAATCGAATGTGTTTGAATCTATACACAATAAAATTAATTGAAAATAAAAGGATAAATGAGATAAAACCAATTAAGTATTAATTAGGATGAAAACTTAATTAGGAGTTAATTATGAGCTTTATTACAATTAATGGTTAGTAAAGGGCCACTATGTAGTTGTGAAAAATGGCAATTAGACTCAAACTAGGATCAATCGTCTAAGACTTTGTAAATACTCTTTTAGAGGATGTGGATGATTACTACACTTGCTATCATCTCTCTATTTCTCTCCATACTACTTCATCACAGATTGAGCTATATCTTTTTAGTTTATCAATTCGTGTGGATACTGATAGAGACCACAAAATTATTAGGCTCGAAGTAAAGATCAAACTCATATTTGAAGATCAAGACTCCTTGAAAATGCTTGAGATTATTGCAAACTTGTTTTAAGAGGTAAATCTTAAACTTCCCTATAGATCGAGAATCCTCTTTTTGTGTTAAATGTGCATAGATCTAGAATAAGATTATTATTTTTTAAATCCGTTGTGTTTACACCACCTGGTGGTTAGAGAGAGTTGGATGTATGTAGTCTTATCTAGCTTGTGGAATGACAATTTGCAATGCTTGACCTCTGATACACAGGTGGTGTAAGAGAGAGTTGGATGTATGTAGTCTTATCTAGCTTGTGGAATGACAATTTGCAATGCTTGACCTCTGATACACAGGACATCAAAGGGCAACCATACCAATACTCCAAATCTCACAATAAGGTTGGTTTAGCAATCCAGGAGGGTGGAGAGAATTTGAAAAACCTTTCTTTCCGTATTTTCTAAATTCTTAGAATTTTAACTTTTTTTATTATTAAAATAAAATTTCCTCCAATCATCATTCAATGATCAGCATCTATAATCACTCTTTCATTTTCTCACGAACTAACCCCTATTCATTTAATTTTTTTTTAAAAATTTACTCTTTATCCCTTACAACTTTCCATAATTTTTTGAACTTTTCCATTTATTAATAAGGGTGGGAGAGGGATGAAGGGTGAGGAAGAAGAAATGAGAGGGATAGGGAGGATTGTTGATTCACGTGCATTACACGAAAACGACGCTTATTCATATATAAATTGAAACTTCGTTTATTTATATATAAATTGAAACTTCGCTTATTTATATATCGTCTGACTGATTGAGCGAACGTCTCACTCCTCTCACCTCCATCGTCGCTCAGGTCTCCCTAGCTCAGGCTTTTATCGTTTAGTCCCAACCTCCAAGTACTCTCTCTCTCTCTCTCTCTCTCTGTCCATCTCTGTCTCTGTCTCTGTCTTTGTCTATCTCTGTCTCTGTCTTTGTTTGGGCGCGATCTGGAGGCTCTCTTCTGTTCTGTCAACTCCCCTCACATAGAATCCTCCCTCTAGCGTCAAAAATGAGAAATATACATATAGGTACATATATATTCACATAGAGATGTATACACACATACACGTATAGCCTGGATGTCAGGATATGAAAGGAATCAGGAGAGAAAGAAAGTACCTAGAGAAGTAAATCCTCCACAAAAACGAGCATGAACAAATCTACGACCTTTGTTTATAGAACTTCATAGGAAAATGGTACGAACAAATCAGAGATGATGGAAACAACAGAGTGAGAGTAACGTAGGAGATAAACCGATGGAAGGAGTAGGGAGAAAATCTGTATAGATCTGATTAGAGCTTGGGTTGCGCCCTTGGATTCAAAGAAAAAACTTTTGTTTGTTTAAAAACTTTTGTCTATTTAAAAACTTTTGTTTAGGAAATTATGAATTTGTTCCATTTTGGAGGTTCTGTCAATAATTTTGAAAATCTATACATACCTGTGTGTGTAATTTGTTCAATTGCTCTTGAGTGAAGAGAGGTGAATGACACTAGCAAGAAATGAGCTATTTAACTTTTTTATATTTTTTTAGTAATTATAAGAGTATTTGTGTGATATAATTTATATTATAACATTGTTATTGTTGTGAATGTTTGACTTGCTAAAACATGGACTTATTTTTGGTGTAGGTTACATGATTTGTGGTGAACTGGTGATCTATTAGAGCAGTTATGATTTTAATGTGTTTCATATGGTTTAAACTTAAAATAATTGTTATTGTATTTGTGTAACAATTATGATGGATTGCTGTTTATACTTTCTTGTGTTTTATTGTAATTGTTGTTGTTGTTGTTGTTTTAAGTTTTAGTTTTATTGATTTATTGTGTTGTTAAATTGGTGCATGTTATTTAATTGAATTGTTAAAATGATTCAAAAATTAATAACTACAAAAGTGTTCACCCGATTTCCTACCCGATTAATCAGGTAGGAAGTCGGGTAGGAATACCACACTTTAATTGGGTAGGGTAGGCCAAAAAAAATTCTTCCGCAAAATATCGGGTAGGAAGACGAAAGACCATATTTCCTACCCGTAGGATAGGGTGAACACCCCTACTTTTCACTTCATATGGGACAAAGATCCCTGAAATGGTCACTTCCCACAAGTGTAAAAGTGGACATAGTACATGTGGATTAAACAATGTATGAAAAATTATGATAAGCTATTTAATCTCTCCAAAAGTAAAGCTTTGCATAGCAAGTTCATGAAGCCGATGGATCTCTAGGATTTATTTTTGCTTCCAATCTCTCCAGTATGAAGATATTGCCTTTATCATCCCTCCCTATCCTTAAAGTATCATCAACATATCTACAATGACCAAATCAAGGAGTAACAACTCATACTTTGCTATGGTTTCGATAATGAACTCCAGGGAAAATGTGATTAAAAGGATACGTAATCTCAAGCCAGCCCTCTGGATTAAAGATGCCAAGGAGAAGATCATAGCTTTTCCGAAATATATTCATCAGCTATTACCCAAAAAAAAAACTTAGCTTCAAACTTGCAAAATTGAATAGCTCGGACTAAGGAAGCCTCATGTTTGCTTTTACTGTGCTAGCTACCTAGCCTGCTTGCATGCATGTAGGGGCAGAGCCGAAAAATCCAATTTGAAGTTAAGTCAGATTTAAGAAAAATAGAGTACAAGATGTGAGGGGTCGAAGTCCAATTATCAATATTTTAAGAGGCAGCCCTAAAATGGTGATAAAATTTGAAGGGTTAAGAGGAAACTTTCAAAGAATTTGTGGGTTGGGGGGGGGGGGAGCCTTGGCCCCCAGGTCTATATGTGGCTCTGTCACTGAATGCAAGTGTGGTGCTTTCATGTATGTTTACTTGATATAGGTTTTTCATTCATACCTGGTCTGGAGTGATGGTTGAGCTGCTGTAGCTAATATCAACTCTCTGTTTAGGATCAAGAACACTTAGTATAGTGAAAGAACTTTCATAGATTTAATTTAATGATTGAAAAAGAAAGCATAAAGAGAGGGCAGAGGTGAAGCCTTAACTGATTTGGATGCAATCTTAAAGGAGGCCTCAATTGTGAGTTGTCCATTGAACAAATTTAGACCTCTGGCACTGAACTTGATCACATTAATTGCTTTACCCTCCATTTTCACATCATAAAATAGCAACTTGGTGAAAGAACAAACAAAAATTTCATAGCAATTTATAGCACTCGAAAAATGAATTCAAAACCCTCCTGATACATTCTTCCTCAACTCCTCTTAATGCAGATCACCCTCCATTTATTGATCATGACCCACTTATATTTGGTGGATCTCTCTTGGATTTATGGTGGATAGTCTACTATCGAGAGAAATTGAAAAAAAAAAAAAAAACATATTGGAGGGGATTTGGATCCCGAGTAATATTCATCTCTTTACTCATCAAAAAGTTAAGGGGGCTCACGAATTTGATTTTTAATACCCCCAATTCACATTGAAGTTGATTTTCAGCTCTAGTTGTTCCTGGAATTAGGGATGTAAATCGAGTCGTATTTTGTCATTTTGGATTTGTGAGTATTAGTGTCATAATATTATTAAAAGATTTTCAAAATAATAGCTTTTGTTGAGTGGGTCTTTCGAAAAACTCATGTGTTCTTTGAGAAGGTGAAAGAGTGTTTTTGGCACCAATTCCATATCGGAAGAATAGAAAAAGTTTTGTGGACATATAAAGGATAGTGGAGTAAGTATATTTACTTTACTATAAAGGCTCCACTATGCACCATGGATCAACCCACAATGCAAAACACCATATGCGCCCTTGCCCTGGCAGGGGCGCTTTGATGGCGCACTTAGCACATGAGTCGTGGCCGTCGGCGCGATGGCGCCTACATGGAGCACTTCACACGTACGTGGGCATGAATCAATCTGATTGGTGGTTCATTATAAATGGACATGACTTTTAGATCAACGGTTGAGATTCAAACGACAAAAATTCAAATTAATAGAAATTTGAGTCCGACACCCATTGGCCAAAAGACACTAGTGGTTCTTAAATACAAAGCACACCAAACTACTACGAATTTTTTATCTCTCTTCTCCTCAAACACAACATTCTGTTAATTTATATTCTGGAAGTTTAAATTACTGCAAAATTAGTATTCCAATTCTTGCCTATTTCATTTTTTCAGTGGATATTCAAGATTGTTTTCGTCAATGTAAATATATGCAAATAAGTTGAGGCTTCTTTGTATTTTGAAGATAGATTTGCGAATTTTTCATTTGCACACCTTAGTCAATCTGGTCACAGCAAATACTGTTTTTAGAGAAGTGTTTCTACACGACTTGAAGTGTTACAAATTTACATTGAAGTTTGGCGATCCAATTCCGTTCAATAGCAACTACAATGGACAAACAGTTTGCTCGGCATAATATGCTTGTATTTTTTAGAACTTTTGGTGTTTCTTTCTATATTACTTTTTATGATAATCGAAAACTTTTCTAACAATGCATCATTTAAACTTATCACTAAACGATATAGAGTCACTCGAAAACTATGCACATCAGATCAACCAAGATCTCTTTTGCAAGACTCGAACTTGAGAACTTGAAATAGTAACATCTAAGGTCTTCCTATCCGAGTTGCCTAGCTTGTTGTTCTTCATTTGCAGTTTTTATCTTTGAAAGATATATAGCTAGTCAAAATTGAAAAGATCAACATGGAAAAGGCTAAAACTACTAGTCCAAAAGATGAATATTATCAGCCTACCATAGGAGTTGCGGTGGAAAATTTTGTACCTGAGCAACATCAATAGTCTGTAAAAAGTCTCCTAAACTGATGAAATCTCTCAATCCCAGCTTGGTTCTTTTTGGTCCCAGAATGGTTATTGTGCTGTAAACAAGCTTCCAAGTTCCAGCCACCTTTTCCAAACACAGGAAATATATAATCACTATTTTAAGATCACTTCTACAAATTACATGAAATGAACCAAACAAGAAGTTGCACCTTTCCTAGATATAAAGTAGGGTCTGGAGTTGGATTATGAGACTCCAGCAGCTTGACCAGTCTTTCAATCTCAGATTTCTTTGCAGATGGGACACCAAAAATTCCTCTGTCGATGCCTTTGGAACATAGTGAAACTAGGGTTGTTAATAGGTAGTGTTTCAAAATTTGTTAAACTCATATTGACGCATTTACAAACCTGTATTTGCCTACGTGTCAGGTTCGTGCTTGCATAATGAATGTTTAGTGGGATTGTGTCAATTTATTTATTTGACGGGTGTAACCGGTACATCCATTTATTATTCGAACCCGTTAATACTAAAATTATACCCTCTAATCCAATGTCGATTTTGTGTTGGTCTCATTAGTCGTGTTTGGAATTACTAGGCCAAATTGAAACCCAACTCATTTCAGTCTTTGTATCAGAACTTGTTCAAAAAGGGCATTACAAGCAAACCAGAGCCAAAAACTTATAGCCATGAAATTGAGAATTTAACAGGGATTACCTTGTCCTGCCTGATAGAGTTCTGCTTTGATCTGGGTTGGTGTTCTAAAATCTGATGGTTCATCTTCTTCAAGCTTTTCACTTCCAACAACACCAGAGGTTTGTTCTGCAGCTCTAATGGTGGAAATGGGTGTAAAACAAGAAGGGTACTCTCCAAATCTTGTGCTCTTCTTGTTCCTTGGATGAGTGGCTGAGAGAGCTCTGTGAGATCTCATCATATTTGTGATACTGGGGATTGGGGGACCCAACTGTGAGCCTGGGATTGGAGGTTTTACAAGCTTTGTGGCCATGAATCCAATCGCAACAAAAATGGTTTGACAATGTTGTGTTCCTGATTGATTAGGAAGATGAAGCTCAGAGTCACTGCCAGGAGGCTAAACTATGTTTAAAAGAAATTTTGTATTTTGCTATTTGAATCACAGTCTTTGCCTTCTTGACATCAAATGATAATAATACACTTCTAGTTCTATTAATAACTATTTCTCCACTTTTTGTTTTTGGGTAAGTAATATTTTTTAATGGGTTTATTTAGGTGCGGGTACATTTTTTTAGACTTATTTGAGAGGAAGTGTATGAATAAATATTTTACTCTATTAAATTCAATTTTAATAAAATATCTTATAATTAAGTACAAAATTCAAATGACATTTGAATTTTTTTACTTACTTACCATTCCTTATATAATGCATAATTTTTATTCTCTCCATCTCTCTCCCCCTATTTTCTCTCCATCTCTCTCCGTTACTCTCTCATCTCCCCTATTTTCTCTCTATCTCTTTCCCCGTTACTCTCCCTATCTCTCCCCTATTTTCTCTCTCTATTCCCATTGATAATTTATTTTTTTTCAAATATGTAAAGATTTGATTTGATTATTTCATTTTTCTTCCCTATTTTCTCCCCTTCTCTCACTCTCTCCCCCTATTTTTTCTCACCATTACTCTCTCTCTTTATATCTACGTTACAATAATACTATTACACTAATTAGTTATACTAATCAATTATAATTGTCTTATAATAACATCAAACAATTACTCATTTGTTCTAATAAATCAAACAATGACACCAAACAATTACACAAAATTATGACACCAACTCAATTTGTCATTCAAATATTTACATAAATCAAACAGTTACACAATTTAATATTATGACATGGTTACACCAAATTTGGTATAATGGTAAAGTCTTTTGTATAATGATAAACCCAATTTGGTGTATATAATTAGTGCAATCATGTCGTGATGCTAAATAGTGTAACTCTTTGACTTATGTAAATAACTGAATGACGAATTGGGTTGGTGTTGTAATTTCGTATAATTGTTTAGTGTAACTGTTTGGTTTATTAAAACATATGAGTAACTGTTTGGTGTATTTTAGGGTAATTGTAACTAATTGGTGTAACTAATTAATATAATTGTGTTGTTATAACGTTAATATAAGGAGAGAGAATAAAGAGAAAAATAGTAACAGTGAGAGAAAATAGGGAGAAAGATGAAAAAATTAAATCAAATATTTACATATTTGAAAGAAAAAATAAATTATCAATGTGAAAGAAAGGGGGAGGGAGAGAGAGAAAGAGAGAAAATAAGGAAGAGAGAATGAGAGAAAGACTAATGGAGTAATAAATGGTTTTTTAGTTTTTTTTTTTCAAAAAAAATGTACTTAGGGTCAAATTAGTTTTCTTAATGTAGTTTTGCTCAATTAAATCCAAATTTTTATACCGACTTTCAAATTTTCCTTTTTTAATTATTATGATCACATGGCTTGAGTAATTTATTACTTTTACTTGCAATCTTTGAGCTTTGTCTTTGAAGGAGCTGGACAAGTTGCCATGGGGGCAATATGATAGAACATGCAAATTTCTAAATCTGATCCTCCCAACTTGGGGCGACTTTAAATAGTTAACTTCGGCTTAACACAATCGTTTAATGAGAATTGTCTAATTACAATTGGACAACATGACCCGTGAAATTTTTGAGGCTGAACTCCTTCAAACTCTGACACAAATGATGCAGTCGAATCCTAGTTGCATAGTATTTTGTCGTGCAATGGTACCAACTGGAATTACACCCAATTTGAAGGACCCAAAGTTCAAATTGTCTTGGTTTTATGTAAAACATTGAGGATAAGATTTATACACATGTGGTTGAGAGTTCCCAAGTTGACCCAAACATTGATTGGTGGCAAATTTGAGCTGAAATGAAATGGTACTTATTCAAGTCACCAAAGGTACGACAATCGAGTGTAATGCAGCTTATTTACTGGTCCCATTGACTACAAAACAGACTTGGTGGGCTTCTCTATGGACTAATGTAAGGGGCGGAGTTAGAAAATTGTATTAGGATGAGCACGAATATTTTAATAAATTATTTTTTTTTCTTACAATTGATAGAAATAGGATAATAATTTATTTAATTACATCATATTTAATACTTAAAATTTTATTAAATCCACCATATCAAATTTTGGTAAGTCTAGTATATACACACGATAGCATTTTTTTTTACAAAATATTGGCTAATTAAAATCATTTAGAATTGACTTCGGTGAATTTTCGTACTTTAAAAACGTTGCATAACAACTTTATTATTCTTTGTATACATAATCATGTTATCACTTTGATATTTATAACTCATTTGATCGATTATGCAGTTCAATGTGCACTCTATAATTTCTACCATAATTAGCAAAAATAAATGTCAAAATCACAAGTAAATTAGCAAATATGTATATCATGTCTTTTTTAGTTTTAGAAAACATAAAATAATTCTAGTATATTCAAAATTTATCTAGATAGGTACAACATGTCCAAAATGTGTCAAAAAATTCATATTCATTTGAAATAAGTATATACTAATTGATGTGCCAAAAAAATAGGGTAGATATAATTAAAATTATTCGTTTGATATAAGTGTACATTAATTGATGTGCTAAAAAAATAGGATGGACATAATTAAAAATATTAAAGAAATACTTTAAATACATATTCACTATATTATAACGGTAGGCCTAATATTTTTGTCTTTGATTTTGGGTGGGCACAAGTAATATATTATACAAATATACAATATACATATCTAAGAAATAAAAAAAAATTGAGGGAAGGGGGGGGGGGGGGGGGGGGGGGGGCACATGCCCACCCTAGACCATGGCTGCCTCCGCCCTTGATCTGGATACATATATATAATAATATATCTATATAATAAAGTACAATAGAATTCAAATCTCAAAAGATAAACAAAATGACTTTTACTTTTTGCTGTTGATATCTCTTTAAATTTTACTTTAAATTTAATCCGACGACTAATATTAACACCCCAAATTTAATAGGAAAACTAAGTCATTAAGTGTGTGTTTGAGGTAACTTTTTAAAAGTATTTCTAGAACTTATAACTTCCTATAAGTACTTTAAAAAAAATAGTCTTTGGAACTACCCCACTACAACCACCACCCCTATGGTCCCACCACCACCACCACAACTGTCATCCCACGACCACAACTAACTCCACCGTCATCACCACCACCCCACCACACCCATCACCCCACCACCACTATCACCATTGCTACCACCACCCTACCACCACCCCCACCGCTGCCATCCCATCACCACCTCTTCCACAACAACCACCACTGCCCCACCACCACCACCAAATCCACCACCACCACTGAAGCCACCCCACCACTGCCCTACCACCAGCATCCCCACTACCCCCACCACCACTACCGCTGCCACCACCTTACCACCACCGCCACTGACCCCCCATCACCCTTACCACCGCCACCTCCATCGCCCCACCATCACCATCACTATTGCCACCCACGGCTGCCACCATCACAACTGGTTGTCGTCACCCATCACAAACATCACCGTCTCCCACCACCACCACTCACCCCCACAACAACCAGTACTTAAATTCCTTTCTCTCACCTCTATCTTTGTAATTTGATTTTGGGTGTGGATACAAATTTGCTTATTGTTAATCATTTTTTTTTATTATTTTGTGCCTTCAGGCACGGAAAATAACTAGTACATCTATATAATATCTATACAACATATATATATATATATATATATATATATATAATAAATTACAATACAATTCAAATCTCAAAAGATAAACAAAATGACATTTACTTTTCGCGGTTGAGATCTCTTTAAATTTTACTCTAAAATTAATCCGACTACTAATATTAACACCTCAAATTTAATAAAGAAAATAGGCATCTAAGGGTGTGTTTGAGGTGACTTTTTAAAAGTGCTTCTAGAACTTATAACTACTTATGAATATTTAAAAAAAAAATAGTATTTGAAACCGCTCCACTACTACCACCACACCAACCACCCCACCACCTTACCACCACCATCACCAACACCACCACTGTCGATGTCGCTACTGTCGCCATCCCACCCTCACCAGCACCCCCACCACCGCTGCCCCATCATCAATTGCTATTATCGTCGTCCACCGCCACCACCCACCATAATGTTCATCTCATTCTTATATTTATTACCATTATCACTGTCGCCCACCGTCAACACCCACCACTACCATTGTTGCTCACCATCACCCATCGTCGCCCCTCTATCACAACCCACCACCACACATCATTGCCCACCATTGTCGTTAGTCACTGTCACCCACCCCATCAAACTTACCACCACCAATCGTCATCGCCCACCACTGTCGCCACCCATTGTCACCCACCCCCACCACACTTACCACTACCATCACCGTTATTTACCATAACTCATCACACTGTCGTCCAGAAAGCACCCATCGTCACCCACTACCACCATCATCAATGCCCACCACTGTCGTCGCCCCACCACCACCATTGCCAACCACCATCACCGTCGCCCACAACCACCACCGCCGTCACCCATGACTATCACTACCACCATCGTCACCAAAAATCCACCACCAACATCACCATTGTCACTCATGACTGCCACCATCACCACGGTCGTCACCTACCACAACCATCACTGTTTCCCACCACCACCACTACCACCGTTCACCTCCACTACAACCGGTGCTTAAATTCTTTTCTTTGCTCTATGTTTGTAATTTGATTTTGGGTGTAAATATAAATATATTTATTGTTAATCATTTTTTTTATTATTCTGTGTCTTCAGGCACATGCAGTAACTAGTATATCTATATAATAAAGTAGAGCTGAGTTTGAATTTTGGAGACAAATAGAGGACCAGATCGTTTTGAGACAAAATATAAACACATCTAACAGACAACGTAATCTCAACATAAAAGACAGTTCAGATCTTCTCATAAATATTGATTCGACGATCTACAGTGAGTACTGAATTTTGTTTTCCCGCCCAACAACGTTTCCTTTTTTAATTATCAGGGATTTTAACTTTCCCTAAATCTCTCTTCCTCATTCCTTTATCGCCACCGGTCAAGGCCAATTTTCTTACCATTAATCAAGTTAATTGCCTGACTCACGTCTCTCTCTCTCCTTCGAAATCTCTCAAATCTTCCCCAATCTCACTTATGCCTCTCTCTCCCAATCTCAAATCTTCTGCCTCTCTCTCCCAATCTCGCCCAATTTAACCACACACACGCCACCCAATCCAGCACACAACCCAAGCCAGGCGTTCTCTCTCTCTCTCTCTCTCTCTGCCATGGCTCAACCATGTCTCCCCTTATCTGCCATGGCTCCTCTACCGTCGCCCAGGTATTCCCCCTCCCTTTCTTCTCACTTTATAAGCCACCAAGAGAGACAGACCCACCAACGACATCCACCGGAGTCCCTAGCGCCAGCCGCCAGGTATTCTCTATTTCCCTCTCTCTCGGTCCTCTCTGCTACCACACCCACACCCACACTCAATTTCTCTCTTCTTTCTCATGTGTATGTTAACTCCTTTCTCTTCGCCACTTCTCTATCTGATCTTTCTCTCTCTACTCTCTCTTATCTATTAGCCTGAACAACGACTACCACCATAGAAACCCACCAGCGACCTTGCCAGTAGTCACCACCGCTCCTCTCTCAGTCTCTAGGTATATCTCTCTCCCTTTCTCCCCTCTCTTCCCCTGCTCCACCATCAGCTTTCCACAACCCCTAACCCATACATACACACATACACATCAGTGATGCACAATACACACCCCCATAGCCATCTGCTAAAATAGAAAATGCCACACTCACATTGACAAACACCCACATAATAGCATTATCAGTGTAGAACTATAAGTTGTTCGATGAAATGCCGCAAGGTTTTTTGACACACACTCACTTAACAGACCATTTGAACCACAGTCATCAAGGTAAATTGATTGTTTATAACCATTTCTGTGTTGATTTCCTCTGTTAACAATAAATTGACATGGTCCCATGGGTAACCCATGTTTTTCGTTTATGTGTTTATTTTTTATTTGTCCATTAATTTTTTTTCTTATTTTTTACATTTTCTTTATGGATTGGGAAAGTATATGCACATTTTTTTTTCATTTTTGAATTAGTAATGAGCAACACTCTTCAGGTAGAAGGATATTCATTTATTGATGCATTTGTTAATGTTCACACTAATGAGGAATGTTGATTTTCAGGCATGCATTTGTTAATGTTAGCAATACATTCTGAGCAAATTTACAAATTTTGTAAGTATAATCAGTTGAATGCTTTTACATTAGTTACAATTCAATGCCCTTTGATTGAGCATCTCACTCTTATTCAATTGCAATTTTTCTTAATATAAGACTAACTAAATTAAAGTCTATTGTATCGCATCTTCTGTATCGCATGTAAAACCTAATGAGGTTTTTGTTTACGCCATGAGGTTTTTGCTTAATGAGTTTTTTGTTTTTTTCGCTTTGTTAGTTGTCAATTTATGGTGTTGTGGTAATTCATTCAGTGTTTGTGTGAAACCCCGGAAAATTTGAACTATTCACAAAGGGGCAAAACAATAACTTGCCACTATGAACGGGTTGCGAGCCTGAATTTTTATAGAGCTCGGATGACGAAACGGACTTCACCGTTGAATTCGTCTCGCGAAATCTAGTGACCATGTAAAATTTCATCAAATTCTGAAATAGTCGGATTTTTCACGTTTTACGAGACAGTCGGGTCTCGGGTGATCCCAAAAACGAAATTTTGGACAAAATGTGAGAAAATTGAAAATGATTTAATTAGAGTTCATAGAAAATTTTTTGAACTTAAACCGGAGCGAAATTTAATCGTTTCGGGATTAAAACGGACCCGGAACTAAAAGGGACGTGTGGCCAATTGTGGGCCAAGTATTCTATAATTATAAATAGGGTCAAATTTGGAGATATTTCAGCAGAAATATCCCCAAGGTCAGCTGGTCTCACACGTTGGAGAGAAAAGAGAGAGAAAAAGGGTTTCTTCAAGCTTTCTCCGGCGATTTCTCCGGCAACCGTCGCTCGGATTCCGTCGAGCTAGAAGAGAGAGTTGCTCTACGCGACGAGGGCTACGTGTGGGTACCAAAAACAACAACTTTCACCGAAAGTGAACGGACGCGGGTGTACGAAAATCAAGATTCGAGTTGAGTTTCGGGTCTTCGGAGCTTCCTACGGGATTTCTCACGCTACAAGAGGTAGGGGTTCTCCTACTTGGGTTGATTTCTTACCTAGAATGCCTATGATTATGGCTTGGTATATATATAGATATGTATACATATTTATATGTATATAGTTATGGAATAATGAAGAAAATGGGTAGGTTGTTAGAAAAATTACACTTGCCTTTTTTGTGGAATTTAGGTAAAATAATTTTATCCTAAATTGTTATGTAGAAATTGTCTATTGAAATTTCTTGAATTATATGAAAGTTGGGCATGATATGTGCTACCATAATTGTTTGCCTTGAATGTGTTCAACAAAATGCCTAAGTTGGTGGAAATGATTATTTTAATAAAATTGAAATAACATACTTGAAATTGTGATAAAGTTAAGTTATATGTTTATGATATGAGCTACATAAAAATTTGTGATTGTTGATATATGATTTTAATATATATTGGCATGGTGAAAGATTGTGAGAATTACATGCTTATGATGTAAATTGTCATGGAATTTGATGAAATGAATTGGAGTAGTTCATGTGGCATACATTGCATATTGAATATTGAATTATTGATGTAATGATTCATTACATTGCATGGCACGGGAACATCGCATACATGGACATTGTGTCATAGGGATGTTTGTGCATGGGTGTTTGTACCACAAGCTATGTGGTATTATGGGAGTCTAATATGGAGATAAATTGCTCATTGGCATTCATGACATATTGGGCATAAGGTGATGTCACATTCATGGGAAACTTGCATGAGTGTGGGGGGGGGGGGTAGTTGCATATATCAATCATCATGCTTGGTGGTTGGTGGATGGGCTCGGGAAAGTTGGATTGATTATTCAACTGAGTCGCATGGTTGCATGAAAAAGAAGAAAAAGATTGGGTCGGGGTTAGCAAGAAGGGGCAAGACGACCTCTCGGGTGCAAGGCCCGGTGTTTCGGATACACACTTCCGTTGGTATAAGAGCCCATAAAGTGTGTTGGTGTACGCGGCACCGTTGGTGGAAAGAGTCCATAAATCCCGTGTCGGTTGGGTTCCGTTGGTGGAAGTCCATAAACGCCCACCCCAAAGAAAGACCCGGAGATTTTCTTAAATTAGTTATTGGGTGAGTAATACCAATGGTGGAGGCTCGGGGTGTGTTACATGATTGAGTCTTATCTCACTCATGACATGTCGTACACATTGGCATTTGCATTGTGTTGTCGAGCCGGGAAGAGCTCGGGGT
The DNA here is from genome assembly GCA_951799425.1 of Ilex aquifolium. Taxonomy (NCBI): domain Eukaryota; kingdom Viridiplantae; phylum Streptophyta; class Magnoliopsida; order Aquifoliales; family Aquifoliaceae; genus Ilex; species Ilex aquifolium. The sequence goes on from OX637391.1 coordinate 32,445,158, forward strand.
GAGTGCATAAATGAGTCACATCTCATTTCATGATACATCAAACACGTTGGCATTAGCATTGTGTTGAGGAGCCAGGGAGGGCTCGGGTTGAGTACATGAGTCTCATCTCATTTCATGGGGCTTAGGTAGCCCGGTTTAACATACATGGCATTGACATGTAAAGGGAGTCAGAGTGGACTCGGGTTGAGTGCACATGGGTGGGTCTCACCTCATTCATGGCATGACATTATAGCATTACATCATTTAATTGTATATTATTTGATGGAATGGTTACGGATTTATGGATGTTGCATGTGAACATTTCATATGCATATAGGTTGAGGAGTAGTCTCTGTAGGAAATACTCTACTGGGCGTTGGCTCACTATATACGGGAACACATTTCAGGTGCGGACTATACGCCGGTGGGAGACCCTCATACGGGACCCCAAGAATGAAGAAAAGCCGACTTGTGGCTTTTATGGTTTAACTTGTAAAGTTTTCGTATAAATTCCATTTTAATGTGTAAATATATGGAATTGTATTAAATGGACTTCCATGGACTTTTTATAATGTAGAAAACATGAATATATATGTTTGGGTGACCTTGGAAATGTTTGAAATGAGTTGGAAATGAAAAATTATTGAAATGGACAAAATCTGCCTTTGACTACCGGTAGTCAACAGGTAGTCGTGGACCAGAAGGGTACAGCTACCGGTAGTCAACAGGTAGTCGTTGGTCCAGAGGGTTCCAGCTACCGGTAGTTAACAGGTAGTCGTGGTCCAGAAGGTTCCAGCTACCGGTAGTCGATAAACAGCTACCGGTAGTCAGTCCAAAAATTCTAAAATTTTAAAATTTTTTTGCCAAGCTTTGGGCTTTGAATTTCCTTCCTTTAAATGATCAAATTGGACCCTAATGGGGTATGAATCATGGTGTGTTGGACTGGGGTTGGATCAAATGAATGTTGAACCGAATTTTCATTGTGGGTTATAACCTCGGTTTAGGGATGTTATTGATGTGGTATCGGGTTAAGCGATATCCACGGATGTTTTCGCGGGTTGACGGGTTGTCAACGGTTAATAAAGGACCCCCAGATTTGGGTGTCACAGTTTGTGCAATTCGGAATGGTGTTTTCCAACATGGAATTCCTGCCTAAATCGATAACTACCTTGCCTTTTTCCCCATTCCTAAATTGTGCGCATGGAATTCCTTTCAATTATATACTGAAAAAATGTCACATCTTTGGTTATGCACATGGTTAGTTTGATGAAATGTCTCATGGAAACATGGTCAGTTGGATTGAATGAACAATAGGCACACTTTTAATTTCTAATTAACAAATTAATTAATCGATGAGTTGTGCTTATGTGTGACGGAGAATTTTAAATTGGTTATAGGTTGAATTTTTTTTTCAGAGCATCTTTCTAGAAAGAACTTTGTATAGATTTATTTTTTTTTGAGAGTATTGGGTTTAGAATATTAAATCTAAATAATCTAAAGAACTTCGCAATGTATTTTCAAATGAGTTCTCTTTTCTTTTTTTATCCTTTTTTTTTTTTTTGTTGTTTGTAATTGACAACTTTTTTTTACACAGTGCCTTATGTGAGAAAGGTTAATTTGTGCAGGTGGTCGAAGCATTGGTCGATGGTGTTGATTAAAAGCTATTGTGGAGTAGGTTAACTTTGTGAATACAACAATATTGAGGTATTATTCTTGATATTCTATGTTGTACTTCTTCATTTGAGTTTTGATTATTGTAGTACATTTTTTAAATTGGGGATTAATTTTTCTTTTATATGAATTGCTAAAGTGTATCGAAAATCGGGTAGTTTCTTTTAAGCTTAATTTAATGGCCTTGACTTTCTTGATTTAATGCATGTGTTTCTTGGAATTCTATACATGAATGTGTGTATTGGATGCTACAATCTTTCGTATTGTGCTTTTTTGAATTGATTTTTGTGATTAATTGTTTGTATTTATAATTGATTTTGATTTTTTGATTTTCTATGTAAAATATTTGTTGAAGGAGACGTCCAAGTTGAAGTTAAAGGAGACGTCCAAGTCTTCTAATTTTACTTTTGTAAGTTCTTTTATTCTATATATTCAATTGTAATTTTGATTATGCTATTGATTGTATGAGTTAGAGTGGGTATATGATGGTTGTTAAAACACAAGCAAGTTGTGGGCCTAACATTAGTTTATTCCTTTTATGTAGATTTTTATCCTATGCCCAAATTTGTGTCTGCGCGTGGTTTCGGCACTCTATTCCCCATTGTGAACTACTCTCAAGCAGCAGATCGATCCTTGGGACAATTATAATAGGACCAATGCTTTTGCAACTGTCTCTCAGGTACTCTAACGTCGCAGTCTCTCATGCTTCAAATATTGGGTATTTGCTCATTACCATTAATTGTGTCGGACAAAAGCTTCTTAAGCTTACACACCGCTAGGCATTTATTATCTTAATGTTCTTTTTTTTTTTGGTTCATTTTATTATTGTATTTAGTTCAACTTTGAATATTCTGAAACACCTGTAATGTGTTTTGTTGGTCAAGCTGATTGTAATATGTTTCAATGGGAATATAACATACTTTGATCATTAATTGATTTTCATATATAAACAGTAACCTCAATGACTATTTAACATTGACAACAATCATAGTTCGTAGAGTTCATTAATTTTTGGTGAGTTTGATTTATGATAACTTTGCGAGTCTATTATGTTTTCAATTTAAAGTCTTGAGTCCATGATCTCTACGAACTATGAGTTAATTTAGTTCAATTTAAAGCCCTGGGTTCATCAATTATATTTTCACATTACACAACACGCATGACACACACAAAACGCACAAAAGATGTTTGACCAAATGCCCCTAAAACAACACTTAGCGGACACACACACTCACACAACACGTGTAATTAGCATTTTATAGGTTGTTTATATTTCTTGAGGTCCTATTTTTAGGAGAACCTTTCAAACGTTGTCAAAATTGTGTAAAAGAACAAAAAAGATGTTATGATTAAATATTGACTATTTTTTTATTCAGCATAATGCATTCACGAGAATATTCATATTGCTAATACTTGGTTGAGCATGTATGCAAAGTGTGGGTGTGTTAAGGATGCAATTTAGGTTTTCAGTTTAGGTAGTGTCCATGTTCAGTGTTTGATTTTTTTGGGTCCACAATCAATGTTGAATTTTTTTATGAATTGTATGATACCTTTAGGCGCAGGTTATCGCTCTCTATAATAATAAGATACAACCTACATTGAATTAGTTAGAACTTAGAAATACTTAGACGCCACTACTCACACATGCATTTGTGCATGCTCTCCTTGATGTTTACGACTGACCAACTAGATTGAGAATTAATGATGATACACGGTATTTATTTTTCTTCTTTCATTGTGTTAAAGATCAATGGTCACTTTTTTTGAATTACGTCGTGCTTTCAGATATGAGTTAAAGTTCATTCCAATAAGACATTTGTATGGTGGTAACTCCTAGCTTCAATAAAGATGATGTTGAAGGAAGTTCTTTATGTCTTTGTGCATGTGTGTTTTGTGTGTGCAGTTTGCAATTGTTTTGTTTGTTCAATGTTTAGTATGACGAACTAATTACACATGGTTATGAAGATATGTTTGGTTTTGATGTGAATTTGATGGTTGGGTATGGAATTGAGTTGTGAAGTATGATGATTGTAGTGGAAATAGAATTGAATTGTGGTGGTACGGGACATTATTATGATTGTTATATATAATTGTGAGTGTTGTAGACAGGTTGAAATCTTCTTGGACTCCTATTTTTAGAGAAAGTTCTGCCGAAATTTCTGAAAAATTAGTGGGGACTATATAGATTTCAACTTATTTAATTGAAGAAAATGATGTAAAAATTATTTCAAATTGACGATTTATTTTAGGTTGCAAAGTGCCTTTAGGCAATGTAGTATTCTTCAAGATTTAATTCAATTTTTTGTTATTTTGTGCCTTCAGGCACGAGCAATTACTAGTACATCTATATAACAGCCATCCATATATAATCTCATACATCCATCCATATATAACAAAATAATCTAGGTATACATATATAAATCAATATAAGTAAGATTTGGTGGAGGGAGAGAGACAGAGAGAAAGAGAGGCTTGAGTTGTCGCTTGAGCCAGAGGAGTTGCCAGATGGGATTGAGCATAGGAGTTGTCACCTGAGCCGTTGTTGTTCATCGCCTGAAGAAGAGGAAGACCGAAGCACTTCGGGTGGAATTGATTTAGGGTGAAATTGCCCAAAAAAGGAAGGAAGGAGATTCAAGCCTTCAAGTCGCCTGAGTTAGAGAGACGAAGTGGTTGTTCATGGCCTGACTCGAATTTACAACCATCCGATTTACAAAATCTGTCCATGGTTCTTGTCTGAAATCGGCCGGTTTCACAATTTTAAGCGGTTTGATTCCTTAAACGGTCTAACTAAAGAATTGAACTGTTTAAGTTCTGGTTCACAGTTTAACCGGTCCGATCAGTCGGTTCGGTCCAATCTAGTTCGATAACACTGTTTAGAAGTTCTAAAAAAAAAAGGCAAAAATCAATTTTTCACTACTAAAGCTTATAGAAGTTTATTATCTATACTCTACCCTCTCCTCTCTTTCTCTACTGTCTCTCTCTCTATGCCAAAGGGAAAAAAGTTCATAAACATAACACTAATGCTATTGTGACCAATAGACACTACAAAAAAAATCACTTTTAGCCGCTACATTTAGATTGTAGCTACAAATATTGTCACTGAATGAATATGTTTAGTGGCAAAAAATTATTATTGCCATTGAAAGTATGATATTGAAATTATTTAGTTGCCATAATTATTTATCACCACTAAAGATATATTATTAGTGGTGAAAAAGTATTATTGTCACTGAAAATATGATAATAAATATAATTAGTGACAATTTGAATGTTGCAGCAAAAATATATTACTAACTCGCCACTAATTCAAAATATTCAGTGACAATAATTTACATCTAGTCACTAATATGCCTTATTTTCAGTCACAATTTTTTTTTTTTTGCCACTGTTAATCAATTTTAGTGAATAAATGCCACTGGTAAAAAAAAGGAATACAAATGATATTTGCCCCACCCCTCACTCGGTCACTTGTAAACAGATCTTCTCTCTCTCTCTCTCTCTCTCGCGATCCAGTTATTGATGCTTAAATTCAGCAAGTTCGTCTAGTAATCATACCTGAAGAGCTTCAAGATTTGAGACTGCCATTGCTCCCACATAGGGAAGACTTTCAATCACTGCATCTACCAAATCTGAAATGAAGGTGTGCTCGCAACCTAGTGCAGGAACACGCCCCCAATTCTCTATACTAGATTTGAGCGCCAACTCCTTGTATTCAACATCAATTTCTCAATCTGCCATGGATAATCTCTCCTAATCCATCCACTAGGGCGCTGATCTTCGTCTTCCAGTCGATTTGCTTCGTAAATTCAAAGCATAATTGAAGTTGTGATTTGCGTTGAGTCAACGTTCTCTAGAGATTTGTTCCAATCCATCAGAGATACAGGTGAGATCTCGACTCAATGATTAGTGATTGCTAGTATTTATCTTGATTGAACAATGTTCGAATGTGCTTGAGTTTTGTTATTGATTATTGTAGTTCTTAAATGACTAGTGATCAGAGACTCTGTTGTTTTTTATCTTTTAGATATTGTCTGTTTGTTCGCTTCAATACGAAGATCTGAACTCCGAAACTTTGAGACTCTGTTTCACGGTAAACGTGAGGTGGATTTTCAAGTAAGAGAGAGGAGTAATTTTATCTGCTTGTATCAGAAACAAACAAAAAACACAGTTAACTGAACACCCAAAATGGACCAATAGTTGTCTACTTCAGTGGTATCTAATGACATCAATGAAAACAGTGATTAAGCATAATCTATAAATGAGCTATCTTGAATGCTGCTTTAGGTTCTAAATTAAGCATAATCTATAAATGGTCAACTTGTTTTCTGCATTCAGGCCTGAGCTCCAGTGTCCAAATCTCATGAAAAGTGAGAGATAGATACAGGAGTTGGTGTCATCATAGCAGCCAATTTCTGGAATTGCAACCATGAAATTGGCAAATAGCTACCAATTTCTCGTCTGCTGAGCCACATAAAGTTGTTCAAGAATTGCTTGCAGGGGATAACTTTCACTTTGGAAATCGATTCCTCAGATGGTAAGTATTAATATACTAGTATGTTGAAGATACATGACTAAGTTTTCCGTTTGTTTAAAAGAAAGGTGTATGACTTTTTGGTGAATACTAGTCGTTGATAATTGGTGCTATGGTTTGATCATATTTCTGGATGCCAATCTAGAAAATGATTTTATTTTTGTGATTTATGACAGTATTTGTGAGTAGTTTTCATCTGTAATGTTATCATAACTTGTTGTCGTCTCATTTCTCGCCCAATCAGACAGTGATATAAGAACAATATGCCTTGTGGTTGACTTTTTTTGCATGGAAGTACATGATAAAACATGCAATTTGGGTAAGAATGGGCCCATTAGTTTGTCATTGGTGGAGAAAATCACATCTGATATAAAGTAAGGGGTGCCGATAAACCAATTATCATGTGTAGTGCATCAAAAGGGTGTGAAAGGTAATGAAGTATGTTTTAGTGGATGTCTAATGGATTGATGTGCTCAATAATGGTATTGCCATCATTTCAGTCATTGTCTTGATCCTGCAGAACCTGACTGTATAGTTTTTGCTCTCTTTCCTTTTTTTTTGCATAGCCTAAATTGGAACTTGGAATAATTTTATTTTCGGATAGGCAGTAAATTTTTTACTGAACTAGTCAATAAAAAAGGGAAAGAATTCAGATTGTGGCAGTGTGGCTCATTGAACTTTAGATTTCACTTTTGTTTAGGAATTATAAAATGCCACCTAAGAGAACTCAAGGAGCTCTGATTCAGCTGTTTGCGATTTTCTATTCTGTTTGTGGTTCACAATATGTTAATTTCTTTTAAGTCCAAGAGTGGATGCAGTGAACTTCCATGTAATATAACTTCATGATCTTGTAATAAGTGGTCCCTTTGGATGCTATATGGTGCAATGCTGAAGTTTGAGTTGGTCAATTTTTCTGGAGTATATTCTTGCAGGGGTTCCTTGCTTTGTTTTGGTGATCTTCATCCTGATTATGTTCTTCGTCGAGAAAAGAATAACAAGACTAAGAAGAAGACATACTGTTCAGAATTACAAAAGTATCATAATGAGTATGTAACGTTGACAGCCGTATATTATTCTCCTTCATTTTAGTCCCTGTTGTTTTAATTTGTGGTTTCGCTTTAAGTTGTATGGTCATTGCATCTTTTTGCATCTTGTGGCAGTATGATAAGGAGTTTACAGACATGGAAAGGAAGATGGGAAGGCTGCAAGGATCCAGAAAATGAAATTGTGCAGAAGATCTGGAGGTTGATACTCTGTGTATGTTTTGCATTTTGGTGCTGTTGATGAGTTTGGTAGTAATTTAATATGAGTAGCACAGTCATCACAAATTTTGTTACTCGACTCCGGTGTTATATCATCATGGCTACCGCTCCTTGTCAAAAGAATATGATGCTTAATTGTGTATGTTAGGAATGAGCATGCCTTTTACAATTTTAACCTGAACTGGGGAATTTTCTCTGTTAGTGCAAGTGGGAAACACAGAACTCTGTTAAGTGGAACTAATATATGGAAGATACTGCACATGCTGTTTGTGCTTTCAGTGTTACTTGTGTCCTGTGCGTATATCCATACAAGATGGGCGAACCAAGAGAGGGGCTTTGTCCTTAATAAATTTACAATCGCACAAGTGTCGTGTTGTATACTTCTGTTAACTTCAAAACAGAAAATTATTGGGCTATTCTGTTTTTGCATCACAAATAAGTTTTGCTAATTAGTTACTTTTTTTGGAAGGTTCTAATAAAAATTGTTATAGCATCCTAATAGGTATTTTTTTGGGGATCAGTACTTGATTCCTTCTCAAGATTTCTACTGTACATCTAAGTTAATTTTTATAAGAGGTCAAGAAAGCTTGTGTTGATACGTTCCCCGGCTCATCCAAATGATTTTAGACTCCGTGATCCTGATGAGAATCTTGTTACTACTTCTGAGTCTTGTTCTTGGGCTGCTGATGAGCAAGCTTGTTGTATTGATAACCCAAACCTGATGCATGGAGAACCTCAAAGTTGGTAAGGTTTTTTACCATTTGCTACGCCAATGCTTCAAGATGTGGATTTAGTTTTTTTTTTTATGGGTTTTCTTTTTAACTATGTTTGATGGGTTTGTTGATTTGGGTTATTTGTAGAAAGTTTGGTTGGATAAGACTACTGGAGGAATTTGTTTGTCCATTTCGTCAAATGGGTTGGCAATAACAGGGATTGATGATAGGAGATATTGGAGACGAATTACAACTGAGGAATCAAGGTGAGTAACTGCAAACGTTGTTTTGAACTAAATCTTGATTACTGCAGTTGCCATGGAATATCACAATTCCTGCTGAAAACTTGGAATGTTGTTTTCTTCAGTAGCCATGGAATTCTATAAATAGTGTTTGCTATTAGCTGAAGATATTAAGGCTTGTTCTTCTGCCAAAGGTTTGGAACCAAACCCCTTCCATTGAATAGGGGAAGTGCACCATGCAACAGTTGAAATTTTATAGATGACGAATGGAAGGTATGGTTTGTTGATCAAGTTGGAGGAGCTGGAGGTTTTATTGCCTTTTGGGTTTAATTTGTAGGTGTTGTGAGTACAACATGCTTTTGGAATTTGTTTATTTGGTTGTTCTTATGAACAAAATTTACAGAGATCATAGAAATTAGAATCCTACTGCATACTTCCTTTTGCTTTGTTCTGTTTGCTTTTCTATTTATGTGTTTTTTGAGTTTCTTTTTTTCTTTGTAAATATGTTGGATTTTTGTGGTTTGGGAATATGTGACTTTTTGTTTTTTGTTGAGATATGTGTGTGTACTTCTACTTTATAAGATAAGTAAAGAAGTATGTTCTTTCAATACTTTTGCATCTATATTTCTGTGACATTCTAGTTTTGCAGCACAAATACAAAACAGAAAATAGATAATTGATTATATATATAGCCTCGTCTATATATTGAAAACAGAATATCTGGAAGCAGACTCTGTTGTAGTCCTAAATATTGTATGCCTTTTTTAGTGTATAGATATGTGATCATGATTGTTCCTGTGTGTGTTAAGATTAGTTAAAACCTGCTATTTTGGTAAAGAGCATAGAGTTTTAGATAATATTATGGTATGGCATAGAGCATAGAGTTGCTATTTTGGTATGGCAACTACAGGCATCTTATCTTGGAAGTACTGCAGCTGCTTCTATGTACTGCAAAGGATGAGGAAGATGGTGAGTTCTGATTAAGGGCCAGAGACTGAGCTTGAGGGTGAGCAAATGCAGCGGCTGTACAGGGAATTTTTTAGCTGCTTTGATTGGTTCTTGTAACAGATTCTGTAACAGTTTTTCTGTTTTTCCTGTTAAAACAGTTACTGTTTTTTGATTCTTGTAAATTTTGATTTATTCAATAAATTTCTTCTATTTTTTTTTAAAAAAAAAATATTATGCGATAGGTTTCTTTGTTCATTTTAATGTATTAATTAGTAACGACAATAAGTTGTCAAAAAATCATGTTTTAAATTTTAGTGGTGATTTTAATTGTGGGTAAAATGTATATTTTTAGCCGCAATTAATTGTTGTCACTAAAAAGCAGGTTTTAATCGAGCTTTTAGTGGTGATATAATATATTTTAGTGGCAAAATTTAGTTTACTTGCTACAATAATTATGGCGGCTAAAAATTTCACATTTAGTGGCATTTTTCATGGTGCAGCTAAAAAATTTACTTTTAGTGGCAACAATTAAATGTCATAGCTAAATGATTTAGCCACACACATATTGCCACGGCCTAGTGGCAATAAAAATATTGTCACTAAAGTATATAGTGACAATTTTTATGCATTTAGCCGCAATAATTGTCACGGCTAAAAGACAAATTTCTTGTAGTGAGATGATAGTAAAATGCATTTAATGATGGAACTCATTGCATAAATGCGACTATCACTCCATTGATCACAATGCATTAGGTTTCCAGATTATATCTTTAAATTATGTCTCAATAGCACTGCTCTAAGCATAATTATGTATCTCTCCTCTATAATAGAGATTAAATTGAAAAGGTGCATATTTATTTGTTTAACAATTTATTTTTTTAATATTTTTATTGATAGGATTAATTTAATGCAATTCTTCTTTTTTATTGTGAATGTTTGAAATAGTAGATGATTTGGGAGGCAAACATATCATCAATTCAAAGCTTATACAATTTCTATTTATCATGTGCTATTGTTTAATTCTTATTGACTTTTATAATATTTTAGATTATTCTCTTAGTATAATTATTTGCTATTTTTAAATATATTTTGTTCACAAGAATTTTTAGTTTGAAATATGTTAAGTTTTTTCAAAATTAAAATTCATACAATCTTACTTACAATCAACTATGTCATTGAATGGATTAGTAAAACTAGCAAACCTCGAATATAAAAATTTGATTATTAATTTTGCATCACAAAAAATGAAAAGAATAATTTTTAAATAAAATTTTAATCATATATTATATTTATATTTAATAAATTTTTACAGAGCCCTATTTAACACTTTCGCTTAAGGCCCTAGTTTTCATTGGGCCGGCCCTGAGTGTTGTATGCTAAGTATTATATAATAAATATATTTGTCATAACACAATTTGTTAGAAACGAAAAACAAAATTTAAGGTAATTTACGAAAAATACACTTGCATTTAAACATAAATAAACTCTACCTCTGAGGTTTTAGAAGTTACAATTTACATTATTTAAATTCGACAACTTATCTTATAACTTACATATTAACTTTTTAATTATTAAAAATCTATATATTTATATTTTAATTTTTTAACCACAATTAATTAACTCAATTACATTTTAACCGTAGTAAAAGAGATGGCACACAGTTAGCAACCCTGGTAGATAGATAATGTCCCTTATACAATGGTTAAATAAACACAAATGCATGCCACGTCTCTTATCATATCTCCATGGTAGAAGTCTACGCAATCCACACACTACTCTCTCTCTCTCTCTCTCTCTCTCTCTCTCAAGGATAACAGCTGATTGCAGTGTATGGTGAGTTCAATAAAACGAAAGGAAAAGAACATATAGACTCACCATCTTGAAGACCTTAAGTACATGTACCTTGAGCTTGGGATTGTTGTGAGGAATTTCATCAGTGTCTTCCAAGAATGAGAACATGTTCTTTGCCGCCGGAGCAATCTCTAAGATCCTAATCCATAATCAACAAAACTCATAATAATCACTCCCATAGCAAGCGCATTGCAAAAGACGACCTAATCACAATCATAACATACTGATGCAATATTAATGCATGCACATCTAAAAAACTTCCTTTAACCAAAGAAAAAGTACAAAATCAAAAAGATGATACAATGTTTGCTCTCAGTCTCTCTCCCTTCTACATACACAATTACACAGGTACATCTACATGAATCATGAATACTTACAAGGTGAAGAAACGAAGACTCAGCTCAGGAATGTTTTGCTTCATCACCTCCCATGAGTCTTTCACCATAGCTTCTTGCTTCTCAGTGATACCCATCTCTCGCTCTCTCTCTCAAATTTGTTCACATAATTTTCCTCTTTGTTTGGTTTTATTTCTTATTGGAATAGCACTTTTAGAATATAAGCTATAATTGTTATGTAAATACAAGTTTAATATTCTTTGTTGTGCTAGGATTGTCTGTGGTTGGTCGCATTTACGACTTTTTTTGTGTTTGTAAAAAAGTAAAATTAATTGATAATATTGACCTTTGATAGGCCTCTACTTTTCTATGTTAGACTTTTATGTAAAAAGATTTAAATGGATTATTGTATTTTATCAATTCGAAGATATAAATTAGGAATTTATAATTAAAATTACCCACCCTAAAATAAATTTATAGCTCTGCCCTTGAATTTGAGCTCAAATTAAATTTTTTTTTTTTTTTATACCACCATCATATAATTGTTCATAAATATTCTAAATTTCTTTCTTCTTGTGTTAATATTAGATATTTAGATCATTTTAGAGTCTGAAGCCCAAATTTCGCCCCAATCTGTTTGACCCAGTAAAGCCCAATTTAAAATATTATCCAAGTCGTTAAGAGCAGCCCAGAAAAGCTCAACCTGAAGAATGGTCACTCATATTAAGCTCAGGGTAATATTGGGCTTGACATCCTTCAATACGGATGGTTCTTCTCATGAATGGGCCCATCAGAAAAAAGCCCGTTTACTCCGCCATGTTCGAGTCTAGAACGATGATGAGGTCTTTGGCAGTTGGCCATCCTTTGTAGAGTAGCAATCCATGCTAGCTTAGACACATTTTAAGTTTTGATGTCATTGAATAGAAGAATCCTTTTTCTTCAATGTACAAAATTGTTGAAGTTTATAACGACCTACAAAGGGTTTTTTCTAATTTGTTTGATGAATTAGATATCGTCATAATCGTCGACTTTATCTGTATGAAACAATTTTTCTTCTATTTAAACCCATTATATCACATCTATTAGCACGTCTATTTTTACCGATTCACCAGCTAATTGCTTGACACTTTAAGTCCATAATGAGGATGCTAGTTAAAAAGTACACAGAAAGCTATGAGATGAAGTTTCTTAGTAAAAAAAAAAGGAGAAACAAGTTACATGATACCTTGCATTAGTATCAATAAGTGTTGTGATGGATTTACGATTTGAGTATTGAGATAGACAATAAAATGATAAGAAATAAATAAGTCATACACAAATGGACACAAAGTTTTATGTGGTTCAACTATTGTCTACATCCACGATAAACAATGATCGGATGTTTTCATTGTGGAGTAAAACAACAGTACAAGAATAACTGTTTCATGTCTTGCAAATACTCATTCCTACTAGAGAGAATGTACTCTTATCTCATTGCTATCACATAGATATCACTTAATTCTCAGACGGCTCACAACTCTCTACACTCTAATATTTAGAAGAGAGCTTCTGATTTCCGATGCCTTCAATCAAGCCTGAGCATCCCTATATACAGAAATTCCGGAGAGCTAATGCCCAACCAATCAGATCTTCACATGCAAAGCCAGATTTGATTCAATCTACGCATGGAGTAGTTGTTTGACAAGCTGCACATCCTAATAAAGACTTTTGTGACCATCTCCTTAGACTTTGTGGCCATCTAATTTTCATGCCACAAAAGTCTGAGACCTCTGGCCACTTTTTCAACAATTCTCCACCTTGGCCAGAAACCACTCAAGTCATCTAAAAAACGCATTCCCGATCATCGTCTCTGATGTGTCTCACAAGGCGCTCAAATTGGCAGGATGGTAATCAAGTCCATGCTATGCTCGAACTTACTTGCTGGATCAACCTTCTTCATCATATCAACTAGATTCTCTACGGTAGCAATTTTCTTTACAACAATAGTACCCTAAGAAATTGATAGAGTTATATACAAAAACTTATTTTTGCAGTGAAACTCAATTTATTATTTAATAAAAGTTCTTAATTTTCTATGACAATATGTGTGAGTCAAATGTTTGTATTATATAAAATATATGCTATGCATGTGTGTTTTTTATTTTACATGATAGATAATCTGGTGTGTAGAGTTTAGCTTATACACAAAAGATTAGATTTTTGAATCCTTGTATGTTATGAGCGAAGGTTTACAGTCTTAGATGGAATTAAACACATCATCAGTAGAATTGTAGTGCAATCTTATGACATAGTCTATCTTGGCTATAGGAGACTGTCTGATGTATCGAATTATTGCACTAGTACACTTTGTGTATTGAACAAGACTGTTATTGAGATTATTATCTTTTTATTGATTAAATAAGAAAATAAATACCTTATGATTATTATAATTGCTTAAACTCTTAATTCTAATATATTTAATGGATATATGCAGATTGTGGCTTTAATTCATAAAAGAGTGAGATTCATATTTGAGTCAACAAACTCGAAGAATTAGGAGATGTCATTATTTGTATGTTGGAAATTAATTACTAAAGGAAACAACGTCCCGATATTTAAATGAGTTGATGGTGTCCTCTTAAGAAAGCTCACTAGTTTTATCTGTATCAAACCCTGCAAGTGGATTTAATTATCTGACATGACAAACAAGTTGAGTGGTAGAATCTCAGGATAAAAAGAAGTCAATTAGATATAATTATCAGTAATTTAATTAATTGACGGGTATCTGTAATCTTAAACGTGAAGAGATTATTAAGCATACAATAACAAATAGTTTGGAATATAATTTTGAAATAAGACCCTGGAGATCAATAATAAGTTTTTAGTGAACTAATTTCTTATTAATAGACTGTAGAATGTTTGTTGTGGGTTGGACATAAGATTCCTAGACCCATTGGAAGCCCGACGCTTATTTCTCTTTAGGGTCTCTATTGTAGACTATAAATACACGCACTCTCTGGTTCCCTTAGCTATATGTTTTACATCACATTTAGAAGAGGTAGAGATAGTGAGAAAGAGAGAGATAGAGAGCAAGGAAGAAAATTCGGAAGGTTACAGCTCACGCTGCATTTAAATGTTGATGTTGAAGGACATACAGTAAAAGATTGTGAGGTCCATCGAGCTGGCTGCTCGATTTGCATCAGTCTTTGTTTGTACTGTGATCGTCAAAGGTAAACTCTGATTTTGCCTTGTAGGGTTAACAGTTAACAAATAATTTTTTTGTATTCAATTATAAGCGTCAACAATGGATCTTGGGACTGTCATTTCAATAGAAATAACATCTTTGATGAAGTGTATCCTAACATCGATATGTTTGGTCCTCTAATGGAACATCTGATTCTTGGTCAGATGTATGGCACTCTGGCTATCACAATACACAGTAGTTAACTTCTATTTCAGACCCAGATCACCAACCAAACCTTTCAACTCTATGGCTTCCTTCACTGCCTCTACAGTTGTCATGTACTCAGCCACAATTGTAGACAATGCAACTATAGATTGCAACGTTACCTTCCAACTGATGGCACAACCACAAAGAGAGTGAATATGTATCCTGTCAGCAATCTCCTCGATCAAGGTCCCCAACATAATTTAAATCGAAATATCTAGTAACATTACCAGAAGTGTCATTGCCCCGGTCATATACCAACCCAACATCTACAGTACCTCGTAGATGTCGAAGTATCCATTTCACAGCCTGCCAATGGACCTTTCCAAGTCAATCCATATATCGACTCACCACAATTATGGCTTGTGAAATGTCTGGCCTAGTGCACACCATAGTATACGTAATACTTCCAGTTACATAACTTACATTAGCATAAGGAACATGTGGCATGTGTTCCACCTCTTCTTCAATCTTTGGTGACAAAGCATTCGTGAGTTTAAAATGAGTGACAAATGGAGTACTCACGGGTTTTGACCCTTGCATTCCAAAGTGTTTCAACTCCTTCGCAATGTACCTTTTATGTGATAAGTACAATCTGCATGTTTTACGGTGCCTATGAATTTCCATCCCCGGTATTTTCTTTGCAGCTGCTAAGTTTTTCATCTCGAACTCATCACTAAGCTGAGCCTTCATCTTTTTGATGACTGACATGTTCTTAATAGCTATTAACATGTCATCGACATACAACAATAGATATACAAACAAACCATCTGGGAATTTCTTAAAGTAGACACAATTATCATACTCACTTCTACAATAAACATTTGCAGTCATGACTGTGTGGAACCGCTTCAACCACTGACTCGGTGATTACTTCAGACCATACAAAGATTTCTTTAACAAGCAAATATGATCATCGTTCCCTTGGACTACGAACCTCTGTGGTTGATGCATGTAAATTTGTTCCTCCAACTCGCTATGCATAAATGTTGTTTTGACATTGAGTTGCTCAAGCTCTAAGTCCGATAAAGCAACCATGGCCAATATCACCCTAATCAAGCTATGCTTCACGATAGGAGAGAACACTTCGTTGAAGTCAATACCCTCCTTCTGTGTGTAGCCCTTGACCACCAAACGAGCTTTGAACCAAGCATCTTCTACTCCAAGAGTTCCTTCCTTCCTTTTGATGACTCTTGTAAATTGGTTTTTACCAAAATCAATGAGCACCAAGGATGTGCAGTTAAGCAATGAGGAGGGTACATGTCCAGAGAAACTATTTTCTTGCAAGCACAATAATTTGAGTTCAGATAAATAACCCATTGACTTATGAATTTCACCATATATGTTATTGCTTCCAAGGTTTATATGTGTCAAAGATTGCTAATACCCCCAACAAGAATAAATTTCACCTGATAAGAGGTTATTTGATGTTCTAGTACCCCTAATTTATTTCTTTTATTCGCCTTACAACACAAAAAAGAAGAAATATATCCAGAAAAATTGTTACTTGCAATATTCAACATTTTAATGTTTGTTAACAGATGTGGTAGCCGACCCTTGAAGCAATTAAAATTTGTATTAACGACAGTAGAATCTAGTGAAATGGTAGATATATCACCATCAATCTGGTTGTTAGAGAGGTCGATCAATTCAACTTGTGAAGCCAAGTTTCAAACCATTCTAGAGCTATGTTTGAAATTCCCGAGTTCAAAACGTCAAGGATCTCAACAAATGTTTATGTTTGCAGCCATGTAAGAAATTTTGGACCCATCTTGCAAGAACTCATTAGAATATATTCAAGTTGAAAAGGAGGAATCCAATTGGAGCTTACATTGAAGAAAAAATGTTTTGCAGACATATCTAATCTCTTTTTTTAAGAGCTTACCAAAATGCAATTTTGAAACCACGCCTGCTAGGGAATTATCTCCAATGTTTAACTCCTCTAAATAGGAGAGAAACCCCAAACTCTTAGGAAGATTGTCACTCAGTTTATTATCAAAAAAGATATTATCCCATTAAGGAAGATAAGTCTCCCAAAGAAAATGAGATATGACCATAAAATGAGTTACCAAAAAGAATAAGATGTCTTTAGTATTTGACCTTGTAAACAATTGTCGCCGAGCTCAAGAATTAGGAGGCTAATATTAAGCTTAGCCAGCCAATTAGGTACTTCATGCTTGAAAAGGTTATCATTAAATTCAAGGATTGTAAGAGACGTCACATTGACGTAACAGATGGATGTGTACATGTTTTCAAGAAAACAAATGGGCAAGCGCAGTTCTGAAAGAAAGGGAAGCTTACTCATTTCTTGAAGCCAATTGACTCCCTTGCTAAGGTTGACTTGAGTCATGTTAAGATACTTCAAAGAATGGAGGTTAGGAATATAAACAAGAGTATCCACGAAAGTCCATTATTATATCCTAAATCAAGATAATGCAACATTGAGAGATTTCCTAGCTAATGAGGAACCAATCCATCAAATCCACAGTCAGCGAGGCAGGTCCGACCTAAGGCCTAGGCATCTAAGTTTGTAACGCCCCAAAATCCACCTTGGAAGACATTACTATCTATAATCATTCATATCATGAGAGCAACTAATAAAATTCATAAATAAACAAAATCTCATTCATCATCCATAATAACTAATAGCATCATTTAATATAAATATGCCTAAAGCATGGCAATTACATCCAAAAATCAAATATTATCTTGCAGTGGAATAAATAAAAGATTATTCTTAACATTATCTCATAATCAGCTTCCCAATCTAGAACATAAAGGAAATAGCTCTAAACATCCATATCGGGATCCACATTCCCATCAATCTGAGTTTCCCAATTCAATTGTTCATCCAATCCGAGCTCTTCCTCTAGATCGTAATCTAAAAAAGAAGTTGTTTGTAAGGGGTGAGCACTAAGCTCTGTAGGAAAATCCTCCCAAGCTCGAATAAGGTTTTGAAAACATATAAAACAGGTCGGTCTCATTTTACAAAAATATCATATATAACTTTTGAAAAAAAACAGTAACAGTTCATCATATCTCAAGTTTACGTAGTAGCAATAAATAAAACGAATAAGTAAAAACAACTTTCAAATAATAAACCATTACCAATATTGTATCTCAGCTATGTAATAAGACTTAACATGAATATACACATTGAGAATATCCTGGCCCACACACACACACCCAATCCTCGCAAGGATACACAACTTTAGGAAGGGCGTATACCGACGCATTGGCAGTGACGAATCCAACCCAGGAATAGTATACTAACCATCAGCCTCGATACCCGTGAGTGAATAGTGATTTGGTTCTCGCAAGGCACCAACCCCACTACGAGTGATAGGGAACCTTCAAACCCACTCGGAGTAAGAAACGCATCTACCCACTCTACGATACCTGGTCAACGGTCACCCATGTGCATCAAAACATCCACACAAGAGATACAATATCAAACCAATTCACCAAATTACAGGTAAACCAAGAACCATAATTCTACAGGTATTTTTTCAACATAACAACTCAAAAAAATATGCAAGAGATCATCAAGAAATATAATTTTATTTTTCGAACAAAACACTAGAGTTTTTAAATCAAGAACAATGAAATATTAAGGTAAAATCTATATTTCTTGAAAACTAGGGTTTTGATAACAAGAACGAGAGTTTTTATGGTTATCAAACGATAACCGCATTTAAGACATGACACGATTTGCAAGAAAACAAAAAAACAATGATTTCATAATATTTACTTACGATTTAGAATCAAAGCATACATATATATTAATCATAACCTCAATGAACAAGTTTAGGAAGAAACCCCTACCTCGATTCCGTAGTTTTGTGTGAAAACCTAGCCTGTTTAATCCCTTCCAACGTGAGAATCCCCCTTCAATCTTGTGTTTCTCTTATTCTCTCTTGCTCTCCAAGATTATCTAGGGTTAGAACTGATGAAATAGGGCAAAGGGAGGCGTCCTTAGATATTTATAGGATGAGAAAACAATGTAGTCGGTGAAAACCTGATACCCAAAATCGCGACAGAACATTCAAACGGATCCATTCACATTCGAACGGACTCTAGTTTTTACCCGAACTTAGAAGGAAGTTTTGATCTAGTTAGAAGTTGATTTGGGAAATATTTTTGAAATACACTTTTGTATCCCTTGAAGTCTAGTTTCTACTGTCAAAAAATCAGTTGAATCTGAATTTAGGTTAAAAAGTTATGACTAAAATACTATGGTAGTGTCAAATTCATTCCTACCCAAATCCTCTCAAAAATAGGTTTTAACTCCGGAATACTTTTAAACTTCTAATACATCCCATATAACGTCTTCCAAGGTTTTTCGACCTTCCGGATTCAAAGGAAACCTTATTTTTACCTAAAAATATTTACAAAATTACTTAACCACCCTTCTCAAGTTTAAACACCTTCGAAATTAAGTTTGACTAGAAAGTCAATACGCTTAAAACTCAAACTTCATAATTAATCTTTCAACAGTGATTCTAAATTTTTACCATCATTTTATTTATCTTAGGAGAACTCTTAAGATAATATTATTTATTTAATTTTAATACGGGGTCTTACAAAGTTGCTTACCTAAGGCCCCAAATTTTAGAGGGCCCTCCAAAATATTTATTCCTTTAGTATAGTAGGCTTAATTTTTTTTTTTTTTTATTTGGGTCCTTTGGAAGCCGGTACACCAAAACATACTTATTGTCAAAAAGTTCTACATGAAAAATATTTTGTTTTCAAGTCCATCTTAGACGGAAAATGTATGTTTTGTCCATATGAAAAAAAAAAAAAGAGTTAAGAAATCATTGAAAATAGAAAGAGTTTAAATAACTCAATTGCCACCATATCTCCATTAAATATAGAATGGAATTGCAAGATTGAAGGAAGATAAAAACTCTCTCCAACAAATCCTCCACAAAATCTCATTTGGCCACTAATTTTGGTGTTCAAACACACAAAAAAAAAGAAGGGGGGGGGGGGGGGGGGGAGTTGACATCATACTGTGACGACCCAATGCGACATCCTTGACGCAAAGCATGGACCCTACAATTAAACACACATAATATCATAGTGTGATGACCCAGTTTGACATTTTTGACTTCATACATGATATTATGCTCCTCTATTTGAGAAATTTAAACGTAAATTCCGTTTAATACAGTCGGATTTCAATGACTGATTTTTGGAGAATGTGAATTTCGGCTTGTGGTTTTGAGAAATTCAGAGAAGATTAATTTCGATGAACATGGGATTCATCAATGACTAAAAGTAGATAGAACAAACATTGGTTATCTTATTTAAAATTCAAACGCACTGTTGCACTAATTTAAGAAACCACTAATAAAATGAAACATATTCCAAAAATAAGGTACGTTGGCTGGCAATACTATTAATGGAATCATTTCAAAATTTAAACTGTCAATTATCCATTAATTTATAAAATCATTTATCTTATAAAGCAGAATCAAAAAGTAAGGAAACCGTCAAATCTTGTATATATTAACTAAAGAGCAGTTACGTACTACAAAAATATACAAATTCAAAAATGTATACCTGGTCACTAAACAAATAGTAAAAAGTGAACTTAAATGCTTAAAAGTTGAGCTATGGACTTTAAGAGGAATAAGTCTTAAAATGTGTATTCCTTCACAATTTCCCCTTGTTATTTCTTATTTTAGATATGATTCAAATTTTTAGGGCCCAAATTTTAAAAGTTCAAATTAATATCTAATTTTGTTTGGTCCAAAATTATTTTCTACTTGGTTAAGCCCAAATTGTAGAGGGCCTCCTTAAAATTTACCCTTTTAGTATAATAGTCCATATTTCATATTTTAGATATTATTCAATTTTTAGGGCCCAAATTTTAATAGTTCAAATCAATATCTAATTTTTTTAGATCCAAAATTACTCCTTCGTGTGAATTTTGATTTAAGTTTTTCTAACTTTTTTAGGTGTGTTTATAGTTGTATTCCACTCACTCACATAGAAAATTTATATACATTATTTCTTGTGGTGAAAATTTATAAAATTGGTTCCTTTTTTGTCTTAATATAAATTTTTAGTCCAAATAATTTATGTTTACATTGTCTGGGTTATCAAAGTTTTGTACTTCATGAGTGCACATAACTCATGGATAAAGAATGATTATTTGTTATCTCAAAATTTTTCTTTGCTCACATATTTTATCATTAAATTACTTGTTCAAATTAAAATTGATAAAATATTGTTTACGATCAATTAAGATTGATTGAATCAAGTATATTATCTATTGAAAAAGATTTATTGTCAAAACTTGAATATAAAAACTTGATCAATATTTTACATTTCAAAAAATAAAAATAAAAATTTTTAAAAATAAAATATATAATTATAATAATTAATAATATAATATATTAATAGATAAAATATTAATAGGGCTTTATATAAAAAAAATTTCTAGGGGCCCACTTTACCTTGGGCCGCACCTACAACAAGCCTCAAATATGCTAAATTTTTCATGGAACCCAAATAATTTGGAGTATGATTGCTACCTCCGAAGGAGTTATAACTCAAATCCAAATGACTCAGAAACTCTAATCCAAGGAAAGAGTGATTAATCTTGCCTTGCAGCTGCATATCATAGAGGTCGAGTCAACCAATGACTCGACCGATGACATCATCACAACTGACTCTAGTCCATTGACAACAATCTTCTTAGATCTGCGAGATTATTTTTTAAGCTTAGAATGGCTCTTCTCTTTTTTTCATGGCAAATGATGTTTGAGTTTGAATTGCTGATGGAGATAAACATAAACAATAACAAAAGACACACCACATGAGTTGCAAAAGGACTAGTGTCCATAATTTTTTGCTAGATTATTTGAACAAAGGACAAGGGTTCAACGAGAAATGAAAGAACTTCCCCGTGCTTTAAAAAAGGCCACAAGTGCACCTATTCCAAAGCTCTTCACCATTCTTCTTTAAACACTTTCAGTTTCCTTTTAAAAAAGATTAGGGGACACTAGTGGTAAAAATACCATTAACTAAAGCTCACCAAGTGATGAGTGAATTGGATTCCATTATTTCAAGTTACATAGATTTTTTGGAAATTATTTTTTAAAACTGAACATCACTAAGTTCTTCCATAAACATCACTTGGAACACAGTTTCTTGTGAAAATAGAGTGAGTGGCCGAGTCATGTTTCTGATCAATTTCTTTCACATTTATACTTTATCAAATGAAAATAATAAATTATATCAATAAATCAATCCAATTAACATTAATAATAAATTTGATTGCATATAGGTTGGTAGAATCAGGGACCAACAATGGATTTTTTTTTTTCAACAATTTTTGAGATTATGAAAGGATAATGGAATGAAAATAAGCAATAGAACTGTCCATAATTGGAATAGAAGTGTCCATAATCGTGTGCTACACACTCTTGCATGACTTTTGAAGGTATGGTTCTCCTTCAGTGTGGGTGGGACACGATTGATCTTGACTGGGACATCTTCTACCGTTTATAGTCTCTAAAATCAAAAAAATTTCTTTTACTTTACAATGATATATCTAATCTATTTTTGGAAGAAATAGAATGAGAGTAGTTAAGTAACATATGGAGATTAAAATTCGGGTATTCTGCCTTAGGGCCGGTCCGATAATACTTGAGGCACAAATAGCTGCTCTTTGCCCAAAGACGAATTTGACAGAGGAATTCTCCACATAGTTGAATATGTGTGTGTTTAAAAGCATGTACAATAATGCAATGTTTTTGCATCACTTTTTCAAGTTTACACTATTGGTATTTATACTAAATCATGTGTGTGGTGTAATGTCATGCATTCATTTCTTGGAGATGGATCAAATGTATTTTGGGTGATTAATTAGAATCTACTCCAATCCATGAAAAATATGAATAACGATAAATAATTTATACTGCTAATTTATATTTTTCATATGGCACACACCAATCCTTTGTCTATCAATCCATAGACTAGAACAAAGCATGTACCTGTGAGGTTTCCTCCTGATCGATCCCAATAGCATACAAAATGTTAAGTAGTATAAACTGTCAACTAGAACATGTAAGAGAAATACATAATATGCATAGAACCAAGCTAGCTAGGTTCACTCTCCTTAGATTCCGATACAAACATAACCTGCCAAAATCCATTTCATAACATTGCTTACATATCATAATAAAGTATATAGGCATCAAACAACACCCTTGATGATAGTTCAGAATGGAACTCCCTTCATCACCTTTCTTATAATCGGTAAAAAATTTCCGGATAAAATCATAATTCTAATACAACTTCTATGAAAAGTGTAAAGGACATGCTATCAATGAACTATGATGCAATGCAACAAGAAGTCAATTTCTAGTTATAAGTACTCAACATCTAGTTATTAGTGAATCTCAACAAGAAGTCAATTTCTCAACAAGTTCCTTCACACGATTCTAGTTTGTATGCAGCATCAGGGTCCTAAAATGGATTCTAAAAATTTAAAAGAACAAGAATATTTCTATGTTTGTGATCAACTGATCATAGACTCAACTTACTCTGCTATCTGTTGTTTGCATCAATCTATCTAAGGCAGTGAAGCTTTATGGAATAAAGCATATGAAAAACATGAAACTAGGTTACCACTTTTCTTTATATTTCAGCTGTGATCACTATGGCACTAGACTTTTTTTGAACTATTTCGTTGATTCTGAATAGTGAATGAAGTATAAGATATGGTGTGATTTTTAATAATAGTAGGATTGTTTTATTTTTTCATATTGAAGTGGTTAGATATCATACCATTCACAATATATAATTATATTTATATATTTGAACATGTCCCCTTAAATGCGGGATAGATTTTGGATCAAACACGTGTAAGTCTTATAATTATTAGAATGGTGTCGAATGTAAGACTTGTTGGTGTGATACCTTGTTAAACTATCAAGTCTTCTGAAAACGCCAAGCACATGTAAGCATTAGGGTGACAACGAAATTCGAATGGACGACATCATGCTCTAATACCATATTAAACCATCAACTCTTCTTAAAAGATTAAGGTTTTAAAAAACTTGTGCATATTTGGCTCAAAATTTAACTTGCACGTGAAGAGACCTATGGAAGAATATAAATAATTATATTACACTCTCTTTAAAATATTAAGTTTTCACTAGAGCTTTTGGTTGAACAAATAATTTCGATGTAGTAATGAAAATAACATGACGATTATTGTAGCATAAATGACATATTATAGAGTGCATATATTTTATATACATAGGAACAAAGTAGCAGTTGAAACAAACACTATTTAGAAGGCAAAGAACTATGATGCATTACCTCAAAGAAGACGATAATGCATTCCACTACACATCATTGAATTTCTTGAATTTCTTGCGGAACCAGTTCACCATTAGTAGTGCAGCCACATAGATTCAGTCCTTCAATTCATCAAGGAATTTGAAATATGCATGCCTCCAAGTCCTTTTGAAGAAAAGAACAACACAAACTCCCCAAAAACTAATGGCAAATCCCATACCCATGCCAATATAGAACCAAAACATCTCAGACTCATCTCCATTTTTGTGAACAGGTGTTGAACCATAAGATTCCTCGTCTTTGGTGCAATTTATCTGGAGAGGCGCACCACAAAGTTCAGCATTCCCAATGAAGCTGTCTTCGCTAAGGCTCTGAAGTTGGGTGCTTGAAGGTATAATTCCCGACAAGTAATTGTATGACAAGTTTAAACAATCAAGAGATGTCAAATTGGACATGCTTTGTCGAATTTTGCCAGAAAGATCATTTTTCGAGAGATCCAGACATTCCAATGTGGTCATGTTGCCAATATTCTCTGGTATCTCTCCAACCAAGCGATTATGAGACATATTTAAAAAACGCAATCCAAAAAAACCAAATAGCTCAGTAGGAATGGATCCAAATAAGTTATTGCTTGAAAGATCTATGCTCCTCACAAGTTTAAGATTGCGCTTGTACTCTAATTGCCTCCCTTTTATAACCAACATAGCATTTTCTATGTATGATCCATAGATGTAGGAATATTCCAAGGCCTCAAGAGAAACTCTTTGCGGAATGACTACCGTAGCCATCAGTGTTAAATTATTCAAACATTTTGGTACCAAACCTGATATACTATTATCCGCAAGGTCTAGTATTAGCATAGAAGAAATTTGACTGATTTGTGTCAGAATATTACCATTAAATTTATTAGATCTCAAACAAAGAACCAATAAATCTGTCCTTTCACCCATCCAACTTGGTATGGCTCCTGTAAACTTGTTTTTTCCGAAATCAATGAACTCCAAAGATGTGCAATTAAACAATGACAAGGGAACATGTCCAGAGAAACTATTTTCTTGCAAGCGCAATGATTTGAGCTTAGATAAAGAACCCATTGAGTTTGGAATTTCACCTGATAGGGTATTGTTCCCCAAGTTTATATAGACCAAAGATTGTCAGTAAACCCAACAAGAAGAAAGTTTACCGGATAAAAGGTTATTTGATACATCTAGGACCTCCAAGTTATTTTTGCTATTCTTCTTACTGCATAGGAAAGATGAAATGTCCCCGTAAAGTGTTATTTGCAATAACCAACATTTTAACATTTATTGACAGATGTGGTAGTTGACCGTTGAAGCGATTAGAACTTAAATCGATGAAACCAGAATTTAGTGAAAGTGCAGATATCTCACCATGAATCTGGTTTCCAAAGAGGTCGACCCTTTCAACATGTGAAACCCAGTTCCATAACCAACCAGGAGCTACCACAGAAATTTCTGAGTTTGACATGATAAGCTCGTTAACAATATTTTGTGTTTGTAGCCATTCTGGGAATTTCGGACCCACCTTACAAAAGCTCATTTCAATAAATTGGAGTTGAAAATAAGGATTCCAATTGGGGCTTACATTGAAGGAAAGAGGGTTCCGAGAGATATCTAACCACCCTAAGTTTGATGCACTTCTGAAACAGCGCCTTCTATTGAATTTACGCTAAGGTACATGAACACTAAATTTGAGAGAAGCCCCAAATTATTTGGAAGATTGTCGCTCAATTTATTAAAAGAAAGATCCAACATAGTTAAAGACGATAGGTTATCGAGAGATACAGTAATAGGACCATAAAACGAGTTACTTGAAAGCAGAAGTTCTTGTAGGTGTTGAAGTTGCCCCAGTGACTCTGTTATTTGCCCAGTAAGTTGATTGTCCTTCAGATCTAGATACCTCAAGCCATGAATATTCGACAAGGCAACTGGTACTTGACCTTGTAAAGCATTTCCCCCAAGTTGGAGATCTATGAGGCTAGTACTGAGATTGCCCAACCAATTAGGTACTTCATGCTTGAAAAGGTTCCCGGAAAGATCAAGGACAGTAAGAGATGTGAAATTGACATAACTGAGGGATGGGTACATACTTTCAAGTCTACAAGAGAACAAGTACAGTTTTGAAAGAGAAGGAAGCTTATTCAGTTCTTGAAGCCAATTGACTGACTTGCTAAGATCGACTCCAGTCATGTCAAGATACTTCAAAGAATGAAGGCCAGAAATCCAACTTAGATCATCCACGAATAGTTCATTATTGTCTCCTAAATCAAGATAAAGTAGCCTTGAGAGATTTCCTAGTTGATGAGGAACCAGCCCATAAAATCCATTGGAAGCCAGTCCCAAATATGTTAGACTTTTCATGGAAAACAAAAAAACTTGGAATATGATGGTTACCTCGGAAGAAGTTAAAGGTCAGGTCCAAGTGACTCAAAAATTGTAATTCGAGCAAAGAATGATTAATCTCGCCCTGCTGCTGCATATAACTGAGGTCGAGCTCAATGACTCGACCCGTGACATTTTCACAGCGGACTCGTGTCCATTGACAACAATTTTCTTGGACTGACCAAGATGAGAGACTGCGTGGTGATGGATCAGTGAGGCCATTTCTGAAGTTGAGAAGGGTTGTTCTCTCTTTCTCATGGCAAATGATGTTTGAGTTTGAATTGCCCACAACGATGAGCAAAAACATAAGAAGTTCCAAAATTGGAATATAAGTGCCCATAATGGTGTGCAAGACTGAACACAGAGCAAGTGCTTAACAAAAAATGGAAGAGTTTCCTCATTCTTTTAAAAAGGCTAGAAGGCTTGCATGATTCCTCAGTTAGCCGATCAAAAGATTGGACTTTTGGAGGTATGGTTTTTCTACACCGTGGGACACGATTGATCTTGACTTGCATTACTCCCTCTATTTTTTTTTTACATAATTATTTTAGTTTTATCTCCCACGGTGAAACTCGGGTGCGCTAACCATAATTCAATCTGGGATCAACTCAAAATTTTCAATACTTGGATTGGTCTTGGGAAAAAATTCTCCAACATGAATCGAATTTGGGAAATACTCGGGTTGAGATTTTGAGTTGATGGGTTTAACCTGAACCCAATTGAAATTTATAAATTCAACCCGATTTCAACTTGAAATTCCAAAACAAAAAATCACACATACACATAAAATATTAGGGCATCTGCGTCACACTCTTTATCCATTGTTATTGATGTTTAAGCCTATTGTAGATGTGAAATTTATTTTTTTCTATTTTCTAATTACCTTTGATTAATGGGAGTTATAGAATTTAGGTTCAATTTCGATGCTGAACATAGAATTAAATCTTATTTTTGACTCAATTTGATTTTGATTAATGAAAAACTCAATTTCAACTCAAATTGTGTAACTCGATCTCGACCCGAGTTTAAAAAGTTAATCATGGCTTGGTTCGGACTAGAGTTGCTCGGTAGAGAACAAGGTTGGGTTCGGATTGAAAGTTTCATATTTTAGGTTGACCCGTCACCTTGCTCTAGTTATATGATTAATATGTTCTTAATAATTTTTGGATGCATTATTGAAGTCTTTGTTACTAAAAAGACCCAGATTCATTGAAATACTCACCATCCAAGAGCATAGTAGAATCATCTTTATTACTATTGACTAGTGACCTTGACTTGGACTTTTTTCAAGCATTTTGTTTGGTTTTTCTTCTTAAACACTATTTGCTAAAAAAACACTGTAAGAAGAATCATGTTGCTCCAAGCAATAGTCAACATCGCAAATGAAGGAGGTTGGGTTAATTACAAAATAATCCCTTCAATTTTGAGTAGTTTGTTATTAACTCAATCAAATTTTAATTTCAACAACTTTTCTCTTTTAAGTTTGAATATTTTGCAATTAACTGCAACAATTAATTTTAGTTCATAAAAAATGATGAAAGTTAGACATAAAAATTTACGTGATCTCTACTTTGTTGAAAATACATAACTATCCCAGAAAAAGTGTGTGTGTGCACGTGCGCGCACGTGCACAGGTCTTGTTGCTTGGTGGAGGTGGATGCAAAGGTGAAGGCGAACATTTTATTGTTTAGTCTGTTAGTGTTGGATTGAACGGATATATTTTTGTCTTGGCTTCCTATTTCCTTATTTTTATGGACATAATTGATATCTCAAAAAAAATATGAAAAATAATGTACATAATGGAAGGTGTAATGGTATTTTGCATGTTTCAGCGGTCAATCAATTTAGTCCACATTAAACATTAAAAGTTACTCTCTTTAATTCGTTTTTGGCAAATTTTCTTTCAAAGACAATGTCAATGGATTATAACCTCTTATCACCAATAAAATGTGGATAGTATCAGCCTAGGGCATAGGCCAATTAGGTGGCTGCCTAAGAACATCTCCAACACAGCTCTTCAAAATAACTAGCCAAAATATATTTAAATATTACATTCTCTACTTTAGCTAATCACTTTTACAAATTCATTCCAATCACACTCTATATTTTAGCTAACTACTTCACCCAACTTTCACTAACTTTTAATAATTTAAAGGGAATATAATATATATATATATATATATATAGAGAGAGAGAGAGAGAGAGAGGGGGGGTTGAGAGAGAATTTAGAGAGGCTAAATGACTCTCCACATTTGGAGAGCCAATTGGGTGAAATGGGAAATAGAAAGTGGGATAGAGAGTGGTTGGAGAGTTTTTTTGTCTTTGGCTAGCTAAAATAGCTAAAAGGGAGGATATGGAGAGTGAGTTGGAGATGCTCTAAGAGCAACTCCAACCCACTCTCCATTTCTTATTTTTTAGCTAGTTTAGCTAGCCAAACACTAAAATCCCTCTCCAACCCACTCTATTTTCCATTTCACCAAAATGACTCTCCAAATGTGGAGAGCCATTTAGCCTCTCTAAATTCTCTCTCTACCTACTTTTAAATTATTAGAAGTTAGTGAGAGTTGGGTATAGTAGTTAGCTAAAATAAAGAGCGTGCTTGGAGTGACCTTGTTAAAGTGGCTAACTAAAATAGAGAATGAAATATTTAAATATATTTTGGCTAAGCCATTTTGAAGAGTTGGGTTGGAGTTGCTCGACCCCAAATAGGAGGAAACATTTGGGGCCTTAAAAAAAAAAAAACAATCAAATAAATTGTTTTTAAACAAGCCTCATTTAAACTAGACCACAAGCAAACAGAAGAATGCAAAAATAATGCCCCAGTGTCCAATGTAGCCCATATATGTACCAGGAACAACATGCATGTCCACAAATAAAAGAGAACCAAAAATAGCACTTACGAGATAAATGATCCCCCAAAATTGTCGTTAACCCCACGCATCAATTACCAGAAGACGACTATATGATTTTATGATCCAAAAACTTGATTGAATTTATTTACTTAATGACGTGGTTCATTATGTAATTATTGGACTTATTCACTGAAATTATATCATTTGACACATCATTAATTAAGTAATAGTATTATAGATTATATATTTAGTTCTTGAAAACATTATCCACTGTACATACAGAAGGGCAAGTACTCTTTTCTCTTTCCCTCCCCCCTCTTTCTCTCTCTTTAGACACACATATGTCCACTCATTCATTGGGCTTATTTGGAGCTAGTTTAAATAGATAGTTTTAAGGGTTTTGGAATAAAATAAGCAAGGTCCGTTTTGACCTTGACGTTTTTACTAGCTTATGCAACAACTTTTGGGACCCAAAAAAATTTATTTAGACTAATTCAGTAAGATGATTTTTTGAGCTTTTCTTCCAATTTTTTGGAGTTTTATCGCGGGTCTCACATAAGTTTTTAGTTTATTATATTCTTATGTATAATCGATATTTTTATTTCGACACAAAAAAACTAGAAAGACACTCCAAACATGATTTTTTCAAATTTTCCAGGATTTTAAAAAACATCTCAAATGGTCAGAATGCATAGTTATGAACATATTTGCATCAAATTTAGAGGGGTTTGAAAAAGCTAAGCATATACTTGCTTCATCTCAGCCTTGATCGCTGCAGCCAACTGATCATAGGCTTCACTCCAAGCACCATTCATCTCCTCACTCCATTTCTCTCCCACTGTGTCTTTGACTGTTGTCAGTAGAGCTTCCTTCACCACCTATATGCCATGGTTTGATGAAAAGCTAATCAAACCAATGACACTTATCAATAACGAAAACTCGATTGAATCATAGAATAATAATATATCTATACATGTAGAGAGAGAGAATACTAAGAGTGTTGTTTGCACCTCAAAATGTGGATCAAGAACTCCGTTCTGGACATGGACAGATCCCAACCACTTGAGAGTAATACTTGCAACCACCACCTCACCCTTCTGACGCAGCTGAATTGCTAATTCACATGTCTAAAACACAAGTGTCACAACAATTAGTTAAAGAATTACATACTACAACTAGAATCCTTTTAATTTTTAATATTAACAATACTATACTAGCATAAAACTCGTGCAATGCACGTTCTTAGTAAGAGAATACAAAACCTAATTATTGAAATTAAGCAGTAATGAATTTTTTTCTGAAAAGTATAGGTCTTGTGTATAATTTGGATCTAAAGGTTTCTGCTATGCTGCCTAAGTGTTAGAAAGGCCACTTAAATTGTTGTTTAGGGCCCAAAAAAAAAAAAGAGGGCCCCAAATAATAATTATAGTCTTTACATATAATTTAAATTGGTCCAAAAAAAATTGTTTTAAAGGGCCCAATCTCATGGAAATTCTTAGAAGGCCTAGACTAAAATAAGGGTCCAACTCACATTTCTCCCACTTTTCCAACAGTAAGAGGTCTTAGAAGCAGTGTTATCAGAACATGACTAATTATCAAACCAACAGAGGACTAGGTCAATAATTTACTGTCGTTGAGTCAATTGATCGGACATGTCATATAATAAAAAAATTATAAATATTATAAAATATAATAATATAACTAAAAAACCATACATCTGGATCAGGGATGGAGCCAGAAAATTGTATTAGGGTGGTCACGAATATTTTAATAAATTGTCATTTTTTTTCTTACAATTGATAGAAATAGGACAATAATTTATTTAATTACATCCTATTTAATACTTAAAAGTTCATTAAACCCATAATACCAAAATTTGGTAAGTCTAGTATATACATACGATAACATTTTTCTTTTTTACAAAATATTGGCTAATTAAAATCATTTACAATTGACTCCGGTGAATTTTCGTACTTTAAAAACGTTGCATAACAACTTTATTATTATTTATATACATAATCATGTTATCACTTTGGTATTTATAACTCATTTGATCGATTATGCAGTTCAATGTACACTCTATAATTTCTACCATAATTAGCAAAAATAAATGTCAAAATCACAAGTAAAATAGCATGTCTTTTTTAGTCTTAGAAAGCATAAAATAATTCTAGTATATTCAAAATTTATCTAGATAGGTACAACCTGTCCAAAATGTGTCAAAAAAATTATATTCATTTGAAATAAGTATACACTAATTGATGTGCCAAAAAAATAGGGTGGACATAATTAAAATTATTCATTTGATATAAGTGTATATTAATTGATGTGCTAAAAAAATAGGATGGACATAATTAAAAATATTAAAGAAATATTTTAAATACATATTCACTATATTATAACGGTAGACCTAATATTTTTGTCTTTAATTTTGGGTGGGTGCAAGTAATATATTATATGAATATACGATATACATACATAAGGAATAAAAAAAATATTTGAAGGGGGGCCCTTGCCCACCCTGAACCATGGCTGCCTCCGCCCTTGACTAACGTGTTTTGTAATTTTACTTTTGACTTAATGGGAAAACTCACATTCACTGCTGATTTTGAAAAACAAAAATCGATGAATCAATTTAACAATAACATTAGATTTAATTAGTAAATTTGAGCTAAATGACGTCGTTGATACTTTTTATCTTAGGCCAACAGTAATAGTAGATTTAATCAATAATGTAATTAATAAATTTGATCCAAATAATACCCGTCTGTCCTAGCCTGACTTTATTCGAAACTACTCAACACACATTTTGTATCAAAATTTTGGAGAATTTATGTCTGACAGCTTGTCTTGTTATATTTACAGGTCCCATTTGTTTAAAACAGTTTTGTGGGAATACCAAGAATTGACCCCTTTGAGTCTAGCACCTGTAGGAATCTGACCCGAAATTTACCTCTTTTTTTACTTCAAAAAAAAAAGGTAGAACACAAAGACTTTTTCCGGGATCACTCATCCAAGTACGTACTATTCTCGCTCAAACACTCTTAACTGCAAAATTTTGATGAAATCCAATACATTAATATTTGTATAATTGCACCCTTGAAATTTACCTCCAGTAGGTTAAAAATCCATAAAGTTTGGCACATAGTTTGAATGTGAGAAAGTAGCATCAGGAAAAGGAATAAACCAAATAAAAAAGTTGATCCTTTTGCCTCTTTTTTTTGTTACAGGATATCCAGGTTTGCGCCGACTATTCTCGAGCTCAATAACTAACCACTGCGGCTTAAGCTGAATTAAAACATGCCCCTAAAGGGACAAAAGGGACTAGTCGATGTGAAAAAGAATTGAACATGAGATTTTTGAGTTATCAAATTATCAAAGACTAGACTCAACCACTAGAGAAAGAGAAGGGTGCATCAATGTGTGTGCGTGGAAGAGGTTACTGGTTCAGAGTTGAGTTGACTTGGATTGAGTAAGATTTTATTTGATTTTGGTGTAAGGATTAGGTGGCCAAGCCATTTCATTCTTTCCATCAACTCCAAAAATTGAACCCATGTCCAGTGGAGTTGAGTGTGACTTTCTAACTTCCAGAGAAGTATAGTACAATTATGCCAACAATAAACTGGTAAATAACAATTAGGTCTGGAAAATTGCCAAACCTAATTATACCCACCCGGCTTTCACTGGCCATCTCCATAGGATTTTGACAAGCTCAAAAAGATGACTCAAGCAACTGACCAACAATGGACAATGATCCAACCAAGTTGTTTTGTATAAATATTCAATACCAAGATCCACCAGGATGTAATTTTTTTTTATTTTCATGAGTCCTTTTCCTTACGGAAATGAAGGAATAGTGCCATGGAGCAAAAAAAGGAGCTTGATCAGAACCATCTACTTATTAGCTTATACAGGATGACATACAAAACTAGACCAATTCAGCACACAAGAGTAAAGAAAAACCAAAGCATGTGCCCCCAATAGCTTACCAAGAATGGCCTTCAGAGTTCCCCGAGACTCGAAAAGCCAACTAGTGGCAGCGTCTCTCTTTCTAAAGTGCAACTCTATGGTTCGTCATTCAAATTAAGCCCAGCAGTTCTGGGCATAATATACCAACCACTGATCTAAGCTCAAACTATATGGAAAAGGGGGGGCTTTATAACAAGGTAACATTATCGCGATCTTAAGTAACAGAGCTTCAGAAGGATATTGCAAGGCCAAAAACATTTTCCAACAAAAACTGTAAACCTAATCAACTACATGACATCCATATCTGAGCACCTGGCATCATCAGAAGCATATCTTAGGCAGCAGCTTGAGATTTTCCTGGCTCTTGCTGCTGTTTCCACTGCTCCGGGGTCAGAGCTTTTGTTATGGACAGAGCATGAATTTGTTTCATCTCCTCAGTCAGCGCAGCATTCACCATTCGATGGCGCTCCAGCAACCTCTTTCCCCCAAATTGTTCTGATACAATCTCGATTGTGAAACTTGCACCGCATCTGAAAATAGAAACGAATTCATTTTAAGAAAATAAAGAATAAGAATCTATGGAAATTTCTTGAGTTCAATGTTCAGAAGGAACTTACCCCCCAGATGTATCAAATACTTCCTGAAAAAGAAACACTCAGATCAATTCATGAGAAAAAAAAAAATATTACATAAGTACACATTAAACATGAAAGAATAATGACAAAC
This sequence comes from Ilex aquifolium, assembly GCA_951799425.1. Classification (NCBI taxonomy): domain Eukaryota; kingdom Viridiplantae; phylum Streptophyta; class Magnoliopsida; order Aquifoliales; family Aquifoliaceae; genus Ilex; species Ilex aquifolium. The sequence continues at coordinate 32,479,384 of OX637391.1, forward strand.
AAAAGACATATTAAGTATACATATAGAAGCATTTAAGCAATTTTAAGGAAGAGTTCGTCAAATGGGCACAAGTAAACTGTCTTCATGCTCTAAATGGCTGACACAGCTCCCGTAGGCCATAGCAACATGGTGCAAAGGCACATGCTCAAGATTAAAAGCAAAACACAACTTCTATAAATCCTTGGTGCCAGGGCATGTGAAAGGAGATAGACTGGTGAATTTAAATACCCTTTTTTCCAGGATTTACTTTCTACCAATTGGTAGTTAAGAATTTAGGGCCAGGAATATAGAAGTAGGTGTGCTCGCTTTTCCAGGAAATTCAATCTGCTAATAGTGAAATTAAACTGGATTAATATTTGCAGTTCTAACAGTCCTTATGACTTTATCTTTCCAGACTTTCTTTTTCAATGCACCATGTTTGATCAGAGTACTATATTGATCCAAGTAGTATAGTGAAGAAGAAGGAGAAAGCAACTAGGCAAAACAGTTGCATATGTACAGGAAATTGCCTTTCTTGGGACAAGACCTGAGGTGTGTGGACCAACAATTTCCATACCTAACTGAAATATACGTATAGAGCATAGGTCGAATTTCAAACATGAGAGGGTCCATAACGATAGACAGGGGTGTGGGGCAACCTAAACTCATTTGTAAATTAAAATCATAATTCTAACATTATTTTCCCAAAAAATGGATTCTTTTACTTTTGTGTAAGAGCAATTGAAGGTGCAACTCACATACAGGAGCAATGTACAAAAAGAACCAACAGAAAAAGAAATGATCGTATCAAAAGTCTCCGTAGCCCTGTAGATACTCAATAGATTATCCTTTTAATTTAATACACTAGTTTAACAACGAAAGTTTAGAAAAATTAATTTATTACAAGCCTATTAAACAGAACTTTTATACATGAATAATTTGAAGGGTAAATTTCACTGACAACCTCTCGAAAATAGCCTAATTATAGGGACATCCCACGTGTTTTCTAAAATATCACTGACACCCCTATCAGTTTTTGCCAATAACAGAATGGACGGAGACTGCACTTTTACACAATTACCCTTAGCGGAAAGTAATTTTTACTCATTTATCCATCACTGATATATATATATATATATATATATATATATATATTTGCTGACAAATTCCCTGATGAAATCCTTGACAAAACCCAATTACAAAGATTCCTTGGCTCTCTTAATTATGTTTCTGATTTCTACCAAAATCTTCGCCAAATTGTCAAGCCCCTTTATGCCAGACTCAAAGAAAATCCTATTCCTTGGACGCCTGAACATACTTCTATTGTTCAGCAAGTCAAAAAATACATTAAGACTCTTCCTTGTTTAGGAATTCCTTCCATCAATTCCTTCAAAATTATCCAAACTGATGCCTCTAACATTGGTTATGGTGGTATTCTGCTTCAGAAAGAAACTCCTGATTCTTCTGAACAAATTGTCCGATTTCATTCCGGTATTTGGAATGATACTCAAATGAATTATTCTACAATTAAAAAAGAAATTTTATCTATTGTCCTGTGTGTCTCAAAATTCCAGGATGATATATTAAATCAAAAATTCCTCATTCGAGTAGATTGTAAATCAGCCAAAGAAGTTTTACTCAAAGATGTTCAAAATATTGCTAGTAAGCAAATTTTTGCCAGATGACAATCTATTTTAAGTATTTTTGATTTTGATATAGAATATATCAAGGGCAGTAATAACTGCATCCCTGATTTCCTAACCAGAGAATTTTTGCAGGAACCCCATGGCGGACAGGAAGCCCACAAAGCCTAGTTCTTCCTCCAAAAACCCGGGGGGAAAGGACAAGAGTAAAACTATTAACCAAGTTTTTGCTTCGGCAATTGCCTCAGTAAAGGAGGAAGATTCACCTTCTTCGGTATTGCCAAAACCAATTACCCATGCCCCAGGCCTCTCTAGTGCCTTGGCCATAACAAACAGATTCACCCCACTAGGTAGACCAGTTGGCCCATTAAGCCGACCTATTCAGCCTACCCATGTAAGCCCATTTACATTCTCCCAAATGGCCCAACAGCCGCCGCCTTCAACTAGCCTTCTAGTTGACCCATTTTCCACTTCTGGACCTGTAACCCAAATTCCTACAGGACCAAGATCTGATTATATCAACAAAAGCCCAATTATCAATATCTTTGCTATTGAACCAGCCCATGCTCATTTGGCTAACCCAGATGACCCAATTAAATTGATCAATGCCTATCTTGGAGAAGGATGGACTTTTGTTCCAGCCCATCCAGCAAAAACTTTTGTTTTCTACCAAGACATTCTATTCTTCACCCAATCCATTTTTATCAAACCTATTCCTAATAGAAATGACCCATCCAAGACCATTTACCATTCCCTATTTATAAAGAAACTATGGTCCACCAAAGATTGGGGCTCACATCCTTCTTCACTCCGTGACCTCCCTGGACATAGTGTGCGGTTCAATTACTATGACTACATTGAGTCATGGACCAAACTTTTACTCTATCAAGATGAGTCTTTGGCCCATTCTTGGTTCATTCAATTCGATAAGAATTTCAGTTATCAGATTCCTTCCTGGTTTGAACGGTGGTGGCATATTCATGGCCCCGTCCCTGGAATTCTTCCTAAGGATCTTCATGATCAATCCACCTATTTCTCATCTGCTTATACTCCTAGTAAACAGCAGTCCTCATTTCCCATTCCTATTTTACTAACATTTTTCTGCAGGTACAAAATATCATGGATTTGCAGGTGGCAATGGAAAATTATTGACCATTATGTTTGCAGGCAATATTCTGTAAAATAGTGGCCCAAATACCAATACCAATCTGTTATTGAAACAGTTCAAAGAGATTTCCCTGTCAGAGTTCCAGCCCCTCAAGAGGCTCCTAAACCATTGATGCCGTCTACTCCGGTAAAGATGACCATGCCAACTCTCAGGATCTCTACAACAATGGAGAAACAACCTGTGACTGAAGGCTCATCCAGGCCCAAGGTCAAAAAGTCCACCTCTAAGGACTCAATTGCCCAAGCACCAACTCCAGCCCAACTCCTCAAGATGGCCCAAGATTTAATTTAGCAAGCCCAAGCAGCTTCCAATAATTCCAGATCTTCCCCATCTTCAGAAGGATCCGTTACTCCATCCATGAATCTATTTCAGGATGCCCAGGACCCATATGCTGGTTATGATGACTTGGACCCAGCAGACTTGGCCAGTTCGTGAACCTTATCCTTACACGTGATGGCTTCAATCACTACTGTCAAATAATGACAGAAAAGCTGTCCGTCTCGTGTAATGCTAAGATATTCACATGGCTGCTCCCCTATTCAGCAGCCTTTTAAACCTTGAAATGACTTTTCCCCTCAGTAAAAGCATTTCACTTACCTTTCCCACCGAAAGTCTTTCATTCCCAGACAAACCAGGACCCACAAGTTCCTTTTGTCAACATTTACCCAAAGTAAAAGACTTTTACCTCTTCTTTTCCACCGAAAGTTGAGTTACTTGTCCTTTTACCCAGTGATTATTCCAAGGGAAAATCATTATTCAGATTCCTTCTTTCCCTATATAAGCAAGGTTGGAAGGAGAAGAAGGCAGAACATTTTCTTCAGAGTTCACTTCTTTATTTTTCTTCGTTTTCAAAAATATCATTGCAGATTGTAAGGCTCCAATTATGAGAAGCTCCCACAATTCCACACTTGTATCCACTCTGCACTCTTACTTTGACTAGCCCACTTTAGTGCTAGTATTGTAAGTATTGTATTTACTTGTGTGTATTTTCATTTATTCCATAATTTCAGTTGTGTTTTATACATTCTTATTCTCTCTTGCTTCCCAAAAGGGGGCTCTTACGAGGGGCATGACATCAGGTTGCTTATGCCTGATCAACCCTAACCCCACAGTGTAGGAGTCTCGGAATTCCACCAGACCACGCCGCTGTTAAGCTAGCGCTTCGGCTACACTGTGTACCTATCAGAACATACGAGATCTAGCACTTGAACAATCCCGCACCTGCCGCAGGAGAGCCTCTCCTTACCGTGTATCTATCAGAGTGAGAGGATCGGCAGTCTATTTTAGGCTCTGATACCAAAATAGAGCAGAAGCAAGAGATAATAAGAATGTATAAAACACAACTGAAATTATGGAATAAATGAAAATACACACAAGTAAATACAATACTTACAATACTAGCACTAAAGTGGGCTAGTCAAAGTAAGTGCAGAGTGGATACAAGTGTGGAATTGTGGGAGCTTCTCATAATTGGAGCCTTACAATCTGCAATGATATTTTTGAAAACGAAGAAAAATAAAGAAGTGAACTCTGAAGAAAACGTTCTGCCTTCTTCTCCTTCCAACCTTGCTTATATAGGGAAAGAAGGAATCTGAATAATGATTTTCCCTTGGAATAATCACTGGGTAAAAGGACAAGTAACTCAACTTTCGGTGGAAAAGAAGAGGTAAAAGTCTTTTACTTTGGGTAAATGTTGACAAAAGGAACTTGTGGGTCCTGGTTTGTCTGGGAATCAAAGACTTTCGGTGGGAAAGGTAAGTGAAATGCTTTTACTGAGGGGAAAAGTCATTTCAAGGTTTAAAAGGCTGCTGAATAGGGGAGCAGCCATGTGAATATCTTAGCATTACACGAGACGGACAGCTTTTCTGTCATTATTTGACAGTAGTGATTGAAGCCATCACGTGTAAGGATAAGGTTCACGGACTGGCCAAGTCTGCTGGGTCCAAGTCATCATAACCAGCATATGGGTCCTGGGCATCCTGAAATAGATTCATGGATGGAGTAACGGATCCTTCTGAAGATGGGGAAGATCTGGAATTATTGGAAGCTGCTTGGGCTTGCTCAATTAAATCTTGGGCCATCTTGAGGAGTTGGGCTGGAGTTGGTGCTTGGACAATTGAGTCCTTAGAGGTGGACTTTTTGACCTTGGGCCTGGATGAGCCTTCAGTCACAGGTTGTTTCTCCATTGTTGTAGAGATCCTGAGAGTTGGCATGGTCATCTTTACCGGAGTAGACGGCATCAATGGTTTAGGAGCCTCTTGAGGGGCTGGAACTCTGACAGGGAAATCTCTTTGAACTGTTTCAATAACAGATTGGTATTGGTATTTGGGCCACCATTTTACAGAATATTGCCTGCAAACATAATGGTCAATAATTTTCCATTGCCACCTGCAAATCCATGATATTTTGTACCTGCAGAAAAATATTAGTAAAATAGGAATGGGAAATGAGGACTGCTGTTTACTAGGAGTATAAGCAGATGAGAAATAGGTGAATTGATCATGAAGATCCTTAGGAAGAATTCCAGGGACGGGGCCATGAATATGCCACCACCGTTCAAACCAGGAAGGAATCTGATCACTGAAATTCTTATCGAATTGAATGAACCAAGAATGGGCCAAAGACTCATCTTGATAGAGTAAAAGTTTGGTCCATGACTCAATGTAGTCATAGTAATTGAACCGCACACTATGTCCAGGGAGGTCACGGAGTGAAGAAGGATGTGAGCCCCAATCTTTGGTGGACCATAGTTTCTTTATAAATAGGGAATGGTAAATGGTCTTGGATGGGTCATTTCTATCAGGAATAGGTTTGATAAAAATGGATTGGGTGAAGAATAGAATGTCTTGGTAGAAAACAAAAGTTTTTGCTGGATGGGCTGGAACAAAAGTCCATCCTTCTCCAAGATAGGCATTGATCAATTTAATTGGGTCATCTGGGTTAGCCAAATGAGCATGGGCTGGTTCAATAGCAAAGATATTGATAATTGGGCTTTTGTTGATATAATCAGATCTTGGTCCTGTAGGAATTTGGGTTACAGGTCCAGAAGTGGAAAATGGGTCAACTAGAAGGCTAGTTGAAGGCGGCGGCTGTTGGGCCATTTGGGAGAATGTAAATGGGCTTACATGGGTAGGCTGAATAGGTCGGATTAATGGGCCAACTGGTCTACCTAGTGGGGTGAATCTGTTTGTTATGGCCAAGGCACTAGAGGGGCCTGGGGTATGGGTAATTGGTTTTGGCAATACCGAAGAAGGTGAATCTTCCTCCTTTACTGAGGCAATTGCCGAAGCAAAAACTTGGTTAATAGTTTTACTCTTGTCCTTTCCCCCCGGGTTTTTGGAGGAAGAACTAGGCTTTGTGGGCTTCCTGTCCGCCATGGGGTTCCTGCAAAAATTCTCTGGTTAGGAAATCAGGGATGCAGTTATTACTGCCCTTGATATATTCTATATCAAAATCAAAAATACTTAAAATAGATTGTAATCTGGCAAAAATTTGCTTACTAGCAATATTTTGAACATCTTTGAGTAAAACTTCTTTGGCTGATTTACAATCTACTCGAATGAGGAATTTTTGATTTAATATATCATCCTGGAATTTTGAGACACACAGGACAATAGATAAAATTTCTTTTTTAATTGTAGAATAATTCATTTGAGTATCATTCCAAATACCGGAATGAAATCGGACAATTTGTTCAGAAGAATCAGGAGTTTCTTTCTGAAGCAGAATACCACCATAACCAATGTTAGAGGCATCAGTTTGGATAATTTTGAAGGAATTGATGGAAGGAATTCCTAAACAAGGAAGAGTCTTAATGTATTTTTTGACTTGCTGAACAATAGAAGTATGTTCAGGCGTCCAAGGAATAGGATTTTCTTTGAGTCTGGCATAAAGGGGCTTGACAATTTGGCGAAGATTTTGGTAGAAATCAGAAACATAATTAAGAGAGTCAAGGAATCTTTGTAATTGGGTTTTGTCAAGGATTTCATCAGGGAATTTGTCAGCAAAATTGATAGACCTACTGATAGGGACAATAGTGGATTGCTGAATGTCATATCCTAGAAACCTGACAGAAGTCTGGAATAATTTAATTTTGCTAGCAGAAATGACTAAACCATTATGCTTAGCAGTTTCAGTAAATGCATTAAGGTGTTTCCAATGTTCATCAATAGATTTACTGAAGATGAGAATATCATCTATGTAAACAATTGAAAAATGACTCATATGAATTAAGATGTTGTTCATAATGTTTTGAAATTCACTTGGAGCATTTTTCAAACCGAAAGGAACAACATTCCATTCATAATGTCCAAATGGTGTAGTAAAAGCAGTTTTATATCTGTCTTTTTCAGCAATCTGTATTTGCCAAAAACCAGATTTTAAGTCAAATTTTGAAAATATGACAGCATTTTTTAATCGTTTGATTAAATCTTGTTTGTTTGGAATAGGATATCGGATCCATTCTAGCACAGCATTTAAAGGTTTATAATTAATAACAAGTCTGGGAGTACCTCTTTCTAATTTAGCATTTTTTACTACATAGAAAGCAGGGCAAGACCAAGGGGATTTAGATTTTCTAATGATGTTATTTTTCAATAGTTCAGAAATTTTTTTTTTACAAATTTCCATAACTTCATGATTCATTTGAATGGGTCTGGATTTAGTGGGAATATTTTTCTCATTAAATCCTTTAATATATGGAAGTTCAACAGTATGTTTTTTCCTATGCCAAAAAGCTGTAGGAAGCATAGAACAAACCTCCTGTTCTATTTTTTCTTTGAATTGATTAATTTTTTCAACAAGAATAGGATCTTTTAATTGTTCTTGAATTCTTTGATGAATAATTTCTTCTTTTAAAAATTTTACTTGATTAATTTTTCTGAGATACTTAGAAACAGATTCATCTTTAAGTTGTCTTAATTCTTTAATTTCTGGTTTGAGAAGAAATTTGAATTTTACTGGTTGATTTAAGGGTTGAGTAGATAGGCCTTCATTATCTATTTTGAATGGAGTTAATAGATAAATAAAAGGTAATCCTAAAATTACCTCATCAGTCATATCTTTTACAAGAATAAAAGATGTTTTAAAACAAACATTATCTTGACAGATATGAGCTTTTGGTAATTTATACTCAACATTCATTTTACTACCATTGGCAGATCTTAGTTGGTGCATAGTTTTTTCATAAAACTTTGTTGGAATTAATCCTTCTTGGATACAATTAACATCTGCTCATGTATCAATAAAAGCAATAGTATTGAGGATAAAATCATTATTGATTATGAGTTTAATTTGAAAATACCATTTTTGTAATTTAATTTCTCTGATTGAATTAATCTGATTATTAGTTGGCAGACACTCATCTTGCGATGGCAGCTTCGTTAAACCAAAGGTTTCCACACCGTAGGTGGAGGTTGCTGGTATCCGCTGGGAAAGTGTCTTGGTAGAGGTCTCAGATTCATTATCAGATTGTTCATCTTGGGAATTATGATTAAGGTTATTAGGAGACATGGACAAAAGACTTAGTTTTTCAGCAAGATTTTTATCTTGGGTTTTTAAGTCTTTTATTTCAATCTTTATTTTATTAATTTCATTGTAAAGATCAAATAAAGTTAATTCTCTTTTCTTTTCTTTATGAAATCTTTCCATGGTTTTATTAATACTGATTAACGGTTTTTCAATGACTAAATGTTTGTTTTTATTTTTATTGACAAACAAGTCCTTGAGATTTTTTATATATTTAGCCTTTAAATCAGGATCTTCAATTTTACTAATTAAATCAATTAAGATTTGTTCTTCTTCATTTTGTTTGGTAATAACCCTGATTTGACAACAATCATTATTACAATTATCCTTGCAGCCTATTTTAATTTCCGGTTCACTTTCACTTGTGGAAGAAGGATCAGAGGTATCAGAATTAATTTCATCTTCAGAAGAATCTTTAGGAGGATTGTGAAGTCTGAAAATTTTTAGAATTTCTTCTGTTTCATTTTCAGCTAAATTTAATTTTTTAACTTCTTTTTTAATTGGGCAATCAGGACTCTTGTGTCCCTTTTTTCCACAATTATAACAAGTTACAGATTTATCAGAGTTCTTACTGGCTGTCAGCCATTTAGACATTTTTCCAGATTTTTTGGACTTTTTATCTGTATTAGACTTACGGGGTTTTTTATAAAATTTAGGTTTAGTAATAGTGTCTTTATTCTTTTTATAATAAGATTTACTTTTAGAAATATGTTTTTTTATGGGATTGGTGTCTGTGTTTTCGAGAAGTAGATGGTGCTACTGGAGGGAAACCATATTGTTCACAGAAATTACCCATTTCATATTTAGCTTTCTTTTTGTCATTTTGTAATTGTTTACTAATTTTCAAATCAATACACATCCTAAGACCTTCTTTTTGGATTGTACTGACAATTTGTCCATAAGTTAGAGAATCATATTGGATTATTCCAGTTTCTTTACTGAGGGCTTCTCTGATTTTATGGGCAAATAAATTAGGTAAACCATTTACAAATTTTTCTTTCCAAAAAGATTGATTACAGTCAGGCCGAAGCATGACTCTGTTAATAAAAACATCTTTATACCATCTAAAATCACTTAAGGTTGGGCACCTAAGATTACTAAGCTGATCATGGATTCTAGCTTCAATATTACTTGGTGTGCCAACAAAATGTTTTACAATGGTAAAAATTAAAGTGTTTAAGCCATCTGGTTTGGCTTGACCAATTCTTTCATCAAATATTGGGATGCCATCATCATCTGTGACAACAGCATGTCTTATGTTATCTCGAGATTCATTTGTAAGATAATTATCCCACCAATTTCTTAATACACCTGTAAATCCCGAGGTGACTAAGTCAACAATTTGAGGTTCTCTTTCATCAAAATTTTTAACATAACTATTGATGACCATAGACATATGATGAATTTTATTTAAGATTTCTTGTTCACTCAAACCATCAATATTCCATTCATAAAGTTTATTTGATTGAACAGAAAATTGGTTAGAAATATTTTTCTCTTCAAATTGAATATCAAGAGGAGTAGGTCTGGTATACCAATTTTTTGTAGAGTTAGTAGGAATAACTAGTTTGTTAATTTTTGAAATAGGATCAGATATGGTTAAATTATCTGTGAATTGTCTTTCCAAAATTTTAATATCTTCATCAGAGGGAGATATGGAAGTTTCAGTTTCAGTTTCAGAATCAGAATTTTTATTAATTACAGTTATACTAGAAGCTTGTGTTTCTTCTTGTAGAGGATTTAGTTTTTTAAGTAACTGATCAATTTTAGCAATTCTGAGATGATCTGAAATTCCTAAATTTGTTCTATCTTCAGGTAAGTGAATTAAAGGTTTCTCTATTTTCTTACTAGAAGAAGTTTCAATTTTTTCAATTTTATTTTCAATTTTATCCAACTGTTTTCCTATGGTAATTAGGTTCTGGTTGGTAAAATTATGTTGTTCAATAACTTTCTTTTCAAATTTTACAAGCATGGCTTGATCTGTGGTAAATTTGTCAGATTCATTAGAAGGAATCTTGAAAGGTGTAGCAGTAATTTCTTTACCAGCAATATCAAAAGTGAAAGCTTGTATGGGAGGATGACTGGCAGAAATTGTACCAGAATCAGTTGTCTTCCATTTATGTTTTGTTATTACTTTTATATTTTTGTGACAAGAATCAAAATAATCAAAAAATTCTATTTCTGATTCTAATTTATGCATTGTTTTAACCCATTGAACTTTTATTTTTTGTTGTTGTTTAAGATCAAAATTTTTGGAGAATTCTTTAATCCGAATTTTATTGTTTTTCATATTGTTTAATAATTTGGTCATATCAGGTAAAAATAAAATATTAGGTTCTTTATTTATAACATATAATTGGTGATCTAAATTTGCACTTGGTTTATGGCTTTGAAAGTCAGAAGGGGTAACAGAAGCAGTAGGAGATGGAGTAAAATCATCTTCTTTATCTTTTTCTTCTTCTTCTTTAAACCTAGAATAAGATGTACTTATAGGAGTAGGTTTATAATGAGTATACAAAGGCTTGCTAAGTTGGTTTATAATGAGTATACAAAGGCTTGCTAAGTTGGGGAGAGGATTCATTATCAACTCCTTTCATTTTCATATTCAGATTATTAAATCTTTGTTGTAACTCATTATCAATTTCTTTATCTCGTTTAGAGATACTGGAATGAGATTCAGATCTTCTACCTTCATTTATTACTAGAGGTTTATTATAACGTGTTCCAGAAATTCTGCTAGAATGTGATCTAACATTATTAAAGGTAATTTCAACACTTCCATCATTAAATTGTTTAATTGTTTCTAAATCAGACTCTGTTTTTTCAGATTCTGGTTTATAATTAGGATTTTGGATTAACCATTTTGTAGGTAATGTGACATCTTTCCAGTGAAGTCTTTTAGGGACCTGAATATTAGCATCAGAAGTACTAGGTTCCATTAAAAGAGTAATATCTTTAGGACTTCGTTGTAAAGCATTCTCATTTAAATTGGTTTTAATGCATTTGTAATAAATCCTATAAATAAGGACAATTGAATCAATATCATTTTCAAGATCAGTTATATCACCTGTAAGATCTATACCTAAGGTGAGGGCTTTAACAGTTTTTTCATCCCTAAGACTGAGAGTAAAATCAGGATAGCAATTAAAATAAACTGGACCGTTATGCAAACCTGCTTGCATCATGCCCAATAGGCTTGGTTGAAAACTTCTGAATCTGCCATCACAAAGTGTTAAAAGAATAGCAGAGTTTTTCCCAGTAGTTATTAAGGGTTTAATAGCTACTTGAACCAATCCTAAATGAATAAAATTAAATCCTTCAGATTTGTATTTTTTCAAAGTTTCTTTTTTTAAAAGTTGATGTGATTCACCAATCCTTTTTAGAGGGTGAATTTGTTCGATAGTTTTTATTTTGAATTCTTCTTTAAATGCATTAGGCATCCAACTAGTTTTGTAAATTTCTTTATGTGGTACTTTGGGTATATTCCAACCTGTCCAACTAGGTTGTGTAATTTCACATTCATATTCCTCTTCATTTACAATATTAGGTATATTGCTAGATGAAGATCTAGACGAACTAACTGTGGAATTAGATCTGAAAAATCTATTCATTTTGATACAGTTAGTTCGTCTAGATCTTCATCTAGCAATATACCTAATATTGTAAATGAAGAGGAATATGAATGTGAAATTACACAACCTAGTTGGACAGGTTGGAATATACCCAAAGTACCACATAAAGAAATTTACAAAACTAGTTGGATGCCTAATGCATTTAAAGAAGAATTCAAAATAAAAACTATCGAACAAATTCACCCTCTAAAAAGGATTGGTGAATCACATCAACTTTTAAAAAAAGAAACTTTGAAAAAATACAAATCTGAAGGATTTAATTTTATTCATTTAGGATTGGTTCAAGTAGCTATTAACTTATTTATAGGATTTATTACAAATGCATTAAAACCAATTTAAATGTGAATGCTTTACAACGAAGTATGTATGTATAGATATATTTATATGCTTTGAATCCCATTCTCCCTCTATGTTTCTCTCCTTTGTCTCTTTGTCTGCTCCCCAACATTTGATGACATCAGTGACATGTAATTTTACCAATAACCCTTTTAATGGATGGGAAAGTATGCAGAATGAATATACAAACTACAAGGGTGTGCAGTGATTTTTTAGAAACTACAAGGGATTTCCATGTAATTAGGCCATTTTCCGTGAAATTTACCCTAATTTAAATCTATTCCAAAAATATTGTTCGAGTAGACCAATCAATCAAAACAACTTAAATCTAAAACATAGTCCTACTTGACAAATTCCAAACAACTTCATCGATAATATAATCCGAAGTAGAATTTTAAAGAATCAATCAAAGAAAATTTAACATATGGAGAGAAAAAGAGCAAGAGCCAAGTCCGACTCATTCCGTATGACATAATCAAATATCACTGCAACAATAAGCTTTCAACCGGATCATATTAGAAAACATGACTGTGGCACCAACAGAATATAACAAACAAACTAGATTGTTGATGACTAACAACAAAGAATATTTCAGGAACTAATACAACAACAAAGAATATTTCAGGAACTAATACAACAACAAATAACATTAACCACAAAAAACTGCAATTCAATTTGGCAATTTCACCTGGAACTCATACTTGGAAATTTGAGGAGAGCTTTATCATGTCAAACACCAGAAAATTACAAAATCTATAGAAATATTACAAACCTTTCAGGAGTTATTGGGTTACCTCCCCCCCAGATCTGATTGAATCTTCTAGGGCTTCTATTAGTGATGGATTTAAACGACAAATGACCTGACAATCGACAATCTAAATACAGAAGCACAAAGGTCACAATAAATTGGATTATGTAGCTGAAGGATCCTCTTAGGAGCATTGGGTAAATGGGTGACTGTGGAGAGGGAAGAGAGGGAACGAAGAGAGAGTGACGAGTAAAAACAGAGGATAGTGACTTGTGAGATCGATTCCGACTTCTGAAGTACTTTTTGGATTTATGAACAAACCCACTTTGAAATTATAAAATTACCCCTACATCTTTTACAAAATTATAGTGGGGGCAAGCTTTAAGACTTTTTAAAATTCTAAAAATTGTGGCTAGACCCCCAACAGTTCAAAATTGCAGTGGGATGCCCCCACTGCAAATCCGCCCGACGGTAGATCAACTGTGTATCCTTACTCCCTAAATTACTCCTATGCTATCTTTTCTTTTCTTTTTACCTTCTTTTTTTTAGTTAATTTTTGGGTATTGTGGGTACTCAACAGATCAATTGTGACGCTGACAAAAGCACATCAATTAAGCAACAGCTTGGAAAAGTACAATACCATAGCAAGGTTATCAGAATAGGATGTACAAAAAAGACTATTTCAAACAATAACAATTGTGATGATCTTTCAGTATACTAAATAAACCAATACGGCATATACTAGTTATGTTCAAACCAGAAACTAATCATGAGCTATGGAAGACAAAAGAAAATCCAGGAACAGGTTTTGAGAAAGTGGAAGAGTAGTGTTTAGGAGACAGATAATTGTGTAAGTTGTTTGGACAAAGGAAGAGCTTTATCGACGGATTCTTTGAGACGAACACAATACAGTCTACAACTATCAGAACAATTTTACGTCAGTAAGTTACTAAGTCAACAGTTATGCAGCACAAATAGTATGAGAGCAAATAAATAAATATGTTGATATTATAAAATAAAAGAAGTCGAATTTAAAGAATACCAGGAGAAAAGGAAGACAAAGGAACTGGAAAAAGAGAGGGCAATGAGAGGTTCTTTATTGAAGAGAATCAGCAACATGTTTGGAGGGATAGAGAACTTTAAATACATTCATTCACTCATTATTAAGGCAAGGCTTTAAAAAATACATAGTTGATCAAAAGGCAATCACTGGCTACAATTTGGCTATACAAGATGACGACACTGACCACTTCAACAAATAATGATGAGATTGAGTAAAAAGAAAACACATTTCCACCCAAATCAACCATTTTCATGCTAAATTTCTGTATGATCAACAAGATTGTTGTAACTAAAGTCCACTCCATAGAAGAATGAAAAACCGGTAGATGGACACAAGCATTTTATCGTTGAACTTATGCATACACATTTCCTCTCGTCCACCCTTTCTGTTACTCTGACATTGGCTTCAAAATTACTTATTCACCCAATCTTTTGCAGTTCTGCTGCTTCTCCCTTATCTTCCAAACTACAGAGATCCTAAATTCTCTATCTTCTAGTTCACAAGAATTCCTGGTGAATTTTTCTTCCATCCCACACAACACATCTACTTGAAACATAATAGTCCTACGAGCTAGAAATTAAAGAGAAAATGATTACAAAACTTCTGCAACGCATTACTTTGACCTAAAGACTACAATTCCCTCTTCTTAATAGCTAACCTCTTCTAGCATCTTGACATTAAATACTCCCAAATTGGTGATGACATAAAAGCGTAAAAAACAACAATAAGTCGTGCTTTTCCCCTTTAAAACTCCCAAAAAACAATTGAGTGCTATGAAATTCTTGTAATAAAAGGTACATGCTAGTTTTTGTAATTAGGCCGAAGCAAGTCCTAATTTTCACTGTATTTCTTTTTGACCCTTTTAAACCTTAATTACACAAATGCGACTATCTTCTATCAATTACCTAGGCCGTAGGCACAAAAAAGACAACCCAAAGGGTGACATTTTTTCCTCACATAACTGGACACTTTGGAAGTAGCCCTGTCAAAGAATCTGATTTGATCGGACTTTTACCAACCAAAATTTAAATTCGATTTTTGAATACTAAAATCAAAATTCAATCTGAGTAGCTAATCAATTTTTTTTTTCCCAATCCATATATATGGTTCCATTAAAACACGTATATCTGATCTAATCCTATTAACCTGGTAAGAGTGGATTTTAGCAAACTACACCTAAATTTCAATTTAGTTTTCTCGAATAATCACTAAATTTATTAATACATTTACACTTTATATAAGGTTTGGATAGAATTTACAATCCATATCTAACTAACCGTAGTCAAAGTTGGATTGGATTTGAATTAAAATTCCATCCATTAACAGGCCTATTTGGAAATATTAGCAAACCAATTCTCTCATTCCCAAAGTTCTTTCAAGGTTAGCTAATCTCTCCCTTGTGGTTGATTGATAAGTTTTTTTTTTCGTAATTTAAGAACTACTCAAACCACTTGATCCCAATGACCTACATTCTGATTTGGTGGATTAATAAGTTTTGCTAAAACTAAGGATTATGCCCTCAGGGAAAAAGTATAAAAGATGTTTTGATGAAAGAGGGTAAAGTTGAAATAAAAGATACTATTGGTGGAATCAATGACGAAATCAGGATTTTGTCTTAATGGAGAGTAAAAAATGTCATAATCAACAACCTTATTCAACAAGTTATCCTTAATGATAATTTTTTTGTTGTACAAAAATATATGGAACCCAACGAAACAATCATAGAAATTAGTTTGGGTCATAAAACTCAAAAGTTCTTACTTATCACCAAAAAAATTGGTTGGTGAAAATGTCATAGTCCACTTATTCCCTCATTTGTGATATTATATAAGTATTATGAATAAATTATTATTACGAATGACAGTTACACACGATACCAAAGGAAGACTTAATCGCGAGTCAATGCATTGCTTTTGATATAAAGGAACACTAGATTGATCCCAAAACGAGCCCAAAACTTGTCGTGTTAATGTGGTGGTGCTGACTAGAAAAGCATTTCAATTTTGACGCTGGATTTACTGATTAAAATTTTAAAGCTTATTTAATTTTTGCCAAAATGAAATTTTGAACCTCACTTTAAATTTTGATTTAGTATTCGTTTAAATTTTAGTCTGAATATTCTACTTAGTCTATTGTCGCATTTGTGTAACATCAATTTATTACTTAATTTGATTCCCTTTTTTTGGTCTGCTTAGCAAGACTCTTTAACATAAGCCACGTTTTTAACCCGATTTTGCAATAATTTTACTTGTTTTTCACCTCTTAGCCATCAATCTCATTCCAGTAAGTGCTTTTGTTTGCAAGAGTAACACTCATCCATGAGCTTACATCCACCATTGGATAAACTAAATGTTAAACCACAAAACTTGAATAGTGGAATTTGTTTTTCATGGTTATTTGAAATCTAGGGGGTGCTTCTTTGGAACTAAACATGAAAAGTAAGACTTAATTATCCTAACATAAATTCCATAGGATTCAATTGTTTTTTGGGAGAAAAAATAGACCGTATTGGTGTTTTTACCCCATAAAAAAAGAATACTGCTCTCATGGTTATGTCCTTACTCAATCCACCTCTAACAGCACCCTCATTTTTAGTGTACCAAACTAGGTTTAGACCATCTCCAATAAAAATTCAAACCCTTACCCAAATTTGAGTAAAAAAAAAAGATAAAAAACTTGATTTGATATAGACCTCTCCAATAGAGAAACTCAAATTCAAAGGAAGACTAAAATTTAAATAAGGGCAAAGCTAAATTTAAAATATGGTAAAATATAACTATTAGATCTTTAAAGGATGGCGAAATCTCACCATTAAAGATTTGGGTATGGATTTGACTCTCCCACGATTTGAATTAATAAAAAGTCTCCCTTGATTTGATATGGGCATATGGGCATGGGTCTGACATTGAAGAAGATTTATTTGGAGTTTTTTACCCAAATTTAAAATTGAATTTAAAAAAGGGTAAGGATTGGAGATGCTCTTAATTGTCCCGAGACGGTTCCTCAACCTCAAGCTTGGAAAGTTTTCAATTCTAGCCTTGAATCCGCGAGTAACAATTTTCTGTACTGGATAAGCCAAGCCGCGAAGGTTTAAACTTGTCACTGTTCTTTACCCATACAAAAATTTTCTACACACTCTTTAAATCAAAAGAATAAAAAACTAACGAATTGGATATGAATGTTTATTCGATCATCAAATACTAAAAGCATCAGTAATTTATATTTCGCACAAGTGAATTGTAATGTGGGCAGACCGAATTCTAAATATGGAACTGAAACCAATAAATACCCCAAAGAGTTCGATTCTTACTATTCCGAAATAACAAACTTGATGTAAGAAATAGAGAACTTACCAGATGAGAAGGATTCAGCTTTGTGGTAAGTGAAGATTCAACCTGCTCCTTTGTCACCCCCATTTTTCTCTCTCTTTCTCTCACTCACACGCACACGCACACAAAGAGCTTACACCGCTGTGATATGTAGCTTCGGAGATTCTATTTGGATGGACAATATTGGTACGTGTGAGTGGTTTGTGGGTCCCAAATGTTAAAAAAAAAACCCAAGATTTTCCAAACAGAAATGCTATGTATCCAAAATTTGTAATCCAAATTTACATTCTAAATGAAGGAGGATCATTGGATCAGTGGGTCCCATTTAAAAAAGTTGATGGGACCCACTCATCCAACGGGCCCTTCATTTGGGATACAAATTTGGATTATAAATTTAGGATACATAGTATTTCCCTTTTCCAAAAGCCCATAAAAATCTGGGCCACCAGTTTCTCTGCTATTAAGGAGTGCAAAAGTAGCATTTCATTTAAAGGTAATTTGGAAGTCGGTACAAAAATTTAGACTTATTTGAGCCAAAATACGTTAAAAAAATTTATTTGACCCTAAGTGCATTTTTTTGAAAAAAAAGACTAAAAAGGTATTTATTACTCCATTACTCTCTCTCATTTTCTCTCTCTCTCTTTCTCTTATATTGATAATTTATTTATTTTTTAAATATGTACAGATTTGATTTAATTTTTTTCATTTCTCTCTCACTCTCTCTCCCATTATTTCCATATTCTCTCCTGTTTTCTATCTCCTCATATCAACGTTACAACAACACAATTACACTAATCAGTTACATCAATTAGTTATAATTACCCTATAATACACCAAACAGTTACTCATGTGTTATAATAAATCAAATAGTTACACTAAACAATTATACGAAATTACAACACCAACTCAATTTGTCATTCAGTTATTTACATAAATCAAAGAGTTACATCATTTAGTATCACGTCATGGTTACACCAATTATATACATCAAATTGGGTTTATTATTACACAAAAGATTTTACCAATATATTAAATTTGGTATATATAATTGGTGTAACGATATCGCGATATTAAATAATGCAACTATTTAGTTTATGTAAACAACTGAATGACAAATTGAGTTCGTGTTATAAATTTGTGTAATTGTTTGGTGTAATTAATTGGTTTATTTGAATGCATGAGTAATTATTTGGTGTATTATAAGACAATTGTAACTGATTGGTGTAACTGACTAGTATAATTGTGTTGTTGTAATATTGATATAAATAGAGGTAGAGAGAGAGAGAGAGAGAGAGAGAGAGAGAAACGGTTAGAGAAAATAGGGGGAGAGAGATGAAAAAATAAATCAAATCTTTATTTACATATTTAAAAAGAAAATAAATTATCAATGAAAGATATAGAGAGAAAATAGGAGAGAGATGGGGAAAGTAATGGAGAGAGAGATGGAGAGAAAATAGGGGAGAGATAGTGAGAGAGTTTAATTAAATATTTACATATTTGATTAAATATATAACTGTCAATCAATAATGCATAATTTAAGGGAAGGTGTTTAGGTAAAACAATTTTGATTTCATTTGAATTTTGTACCTAAACATAATATATTTTATTAAAATTGAACTTAATAGAGTAAACAACTTATTCATACATTTTTCCTCAAATAAGTCTAAAAAATTATACCCACAGCCAAAAAAACCCTTCATTTAATATAAGGGAATTTGGAAAATAGTAAAAAAATTTAAATTTAATTGAGCTAAATTACATTAATGAAATTTATTTGGTCCTAAATATATTTTTTTGAAAAAAATACTGAAAGACAATTTGTTACTCCATTACTCCTCTCTCTCTCTTCCTTATTTTCTTTCTCTCTATCTCTCTCACATTGATAAATTTTTTTTTTCAAATATGTAAAGATTTGATTTAAATTTTTTACCTCTCTCTCCCCTATTTTTTTCTCTCTCTATATCCCATATTTTCTTCTTTCACCGTTACTCTTTCTCTCATTATTCTCTCTCTCCCCTCTTATATCAACGTTACAATAACATAATTACACCAATCAGTTATACCAAGTAGTTACAGTTACATTATAATACACCAAATAGTTACTCATGTGTGTTAATAAACCAAATAGTTTCACTAAACAATTACACGAAATTACAACACAAACTTAATTTGTCATTCAGTTATTTACTTAAACCAAATAGTTACACAATTTAGTATCACGACATAGTTACGTCAATTATAGACACCAAACTTGGTATATCATTACACAAAAGACTTTACCATTATACCAAATTTGTTGTATATAATTGGAATAACTATATCGTGATACTAAATAGTGCAACTCTTTGATTTATGTAAACAACTGAACGACAAATTGAGTTTGTGTCATAATTTTGTATAATTTTTTGGTGTAACTGTTTGATTTATTAGAACATATAAATAACTTTTTTGGTGTATTATAGAGGAATTGTAACTGATTGATATAACTAATTAGTGTAATTGTATTAATGTAATATTGATATAAAAAAAGAGAAAAACAATAAGGAGAGAGAGTAATTATGAGAGAAAATAGGGGGAAAGAGTGAAAGAGAGAAAATAGGGGAGAGAGATGAAAAAATTAAATAAAATCTTTATATATTTGAAAAAAATAAATTATCAATTGGAGATAGAGAGAGAAAATAAGGGAGAGATATGGAGAGTAACGGAGAGAGAGATTGAGAGAAAATAAGAAGAGATAGTTAGAGAGTAATGGAGAGAGATGGAGAGAATAAAAATTATGCATAATTTAAATATCGCACCGGTTCAGATTTGAATTTTTCACCAAGCCAACTTTGAATTTTTTGATTGTTCATTAATGGGCACTTTTGGTGACTTTCTGGGTTGCATTTGATCAGAGGTGATTGTTCTAAACACCCACCTCTGCTTCTATACATTTGCCAAGATTCATTCTGCATATTAACATATAAAATTCGTTATTAATGATGATGCACAAAATTGTCTTGTGCAAGATCAACAGTCAAGAATATGAATAGGTACAATCAATGAGCAATAAACAAGCAATCAATGAATCAAAACCATAAACAGAGAATTAACACAGGGATTTATAGTGGTTCGGTCTCGGATGACCTACGTCCACTCTCTGGAATGGCAGCGATGGCCAGTGTTCTTTATTAATGAAGAAGAGTCACCGGAGTGTTACAGAGCTTTGAGAGAGGGAGAGTAATGTGTAGAGGTACAGGATGTGTGGTGTGTGTAGATCATGAGATGCCTCTCCAAGTGGAGAGAGCTTACATTATATAGGTTCACTAAGGCGGTGAGTTGAGGCGGTCACCACCATTTTGGTAAGTATAGTTATGGTAGGATTCTACCACTTTGGTAGGTACAGTTATGGTAGGATTAGATCTCCGGTGCGTATCCCGATATTTTCTCCCTCGTGTTCCTATTCCGTCGGAGGAATTTCTGAGCTGGACTAGGCTTGGAGTGGGCTAGGCTTGAGTCGGAGGAGGCCTTCATGGAGTGAGGAGACAAAGGAGGAGGAGGAGACCAGGGCTAGGCAGGCGCCCCCATGGGCGGCGCCCACTTGGGCCTGGCCAGCCTCCATAGGCGCCCCCTTGGGCATGGCCAACCTCCATAGGCGGCGCCCCCTTGGGCGTGGCCAAGGTGCCTCTCATGGGTGGTCGCCCCCTTGGTCCATGGACTTGGATCTTGTACTCCGTATCGATTTGGGGCCGTAATTTGGGCTCTTCTTTGGGCTTTTTTGGTCAGTATAAGTTGGGCTTGATCCAGTCAAATTTGGACTCGTCATTTGCCCCCCATATGGGAGGAAAAGGTTGTAAGCATGTACCCCGTATTCACTTGAGTGAGTAAAAATTTTCTTATTTTTCACGATATTTTTTCATCTTCGGAGACCTGCTGAATTTATCGATATCGGATATATATATATATTTCTTTTCAAAAAGTTCTGCCCACCATCTTTGACTTTTTTTTTTGCTTTCTGTTGGCTTGGGCGCTGTCCTGACTTTTTTTTTTTTTCTTTCTCTTTGTTGGCTTCCTGACCTTTTTCTTCTTCTCTTTTTTTTTTTTTTTTTTCTTTCTTCTCTTGGGCGCCGCCTTCCTGGACGCTGCCTCCACCTCTCTTTCTTTTTTTTTTTTTTTCTTTTTTCCTTTGGCTTGGGCGCCGCCCTCTTGGGCGTGGACTCTCCTTCCTCTCTTTTTTTTTTTTTTTTCTTTCTTCTTTGCCTTGGGCGCAGGCTTCTTCATTTATTTTTTTTTTTCTTCTTTGCTTTGGCTACTTGGGCGCTGGCCTCTCCTTCCTCTCTCTTTTTTTTTTCTCTTTGGCTTGGGCGCTGACCTCTTTGATTTTTTTTTTTTTTTTAATGCAAAGTGAGGAGGAACTTTGGCGAGGAGTCCATGGGCAGTGTGGGTGAAATGGAAGGACCCATCCCCATGGGCGACGCCAGCGCCTTCTTTGCTATGGACCCCTGTATGACATAAAATGTAGGGGGAGACTTGGTGGGTGGCGCCAGCTTGACAGGCGAGGCAGTAGCATTGCAGACGGTTTTGGGCGACACCAGGAGGTTGGCAGGGCGTCTTGGGTGACACCTTGAGTCTTGCTATGGGCGGCGTCTCTCTGGTGCTTAGCCATTAGCTAGCCTTGTCTCTGATTACAGGCGTCCTGTTGATAGGGCGATGATGGAGACTCCTTGTGCTTTTAGGGTGGTGTCTCCTCCTCCTCCCAAGAGGGCGAGGTTTGATGCCCCCAGTGCTTCTCAGTTAGGGTTCGATTGCTGGGTTGCTTCCCGCTAGATGGGACCCGGTGGTGTCCCCACTCTTTCCCAAACTGGGACTTCTGTGTATACTAGAGCTAGCTATTGTACTGCTGTAGGAGTTGAGACTCCAATGCGGACGGCTTGAGTTTGAAAAGTGTGCCTGACGAAAACAATGTTATTTCAACATTAAAATATCTAACATGATTACCTGGTGAGAGGCAGACTGTTTACATGAGAGCAAAGTCAGAGCTGTGGACGTCCCATGAGAGAGCCGCATGATCATAGGCCGAGCTACGTATAGTCTCGGGAGATGGCTGCCTTAGTAGAGGCTTTCAAGATGACTACTTGCGCGAGAGCAAAGTCATAGGCCGAGCTACGTATAGTCTCGGGAGATGGCTGCCTTAGCAGAGGCTTTCAGGGTGACTACTTGCGCGAGAGCAAAGTCATAGGCCGAGCTACGTATAGTCTCGGGTGATGGCTGTCGTAGCAGAGGCTTTCAAGGTGACTACTTACCCGAGAGCAGAGTCATAGGCCGAGCTACGTATAGTCTCGGGAGATGGCTGCCTTAGCAGAGGCTTTCAAGGTGACTACTTGCGTGAGAGCAAAGTCATAGGTCGAGCTACGTATAGTCTCGGGTGATGGCTGCCGTAGCAGAGGCTTTCAAGGTGACTACTTGCGCGAGAGCAGAGTCATAGAGGCCGAGCTACGTGTAGTCTCAGGAGATGGCTGTTGTAGCAGAGACTTACAAGGTGTGTCCCGCATTCCTCTTTGGCTTTCTTCCTTTATATTTTTGGCTTTGAATGCCTATAGGTGGCTGTTGTTTTGCCCTGCTTGTTTACAGATACGCTGAAGATCAAGGAGGTAATTGATGGCCAAGCAGCGGAGAGGCGGACACATGAGGCTGTTGAAGGGCAGTTAATGGTTTGTGCGGCAGGCGCGAGAGGATGTCATGTAGCTTGCATGGCAGGCACGAGAGGATGCCGCTGAGAAGTTGAGGCTAACGCATGAAAGGGCTGCCCAACTTGAGGCTGACCTTCAAGTATCACTCGAGAGAGTTACTAGGCTAGAGGCTCACTCCATAGAGATGGAGGATATGAGAGATGATGCTGAGGAGCTGGGCGTTTGGTGGGCCCCTGCTGCTGGACGCCTAGGTTCGGGCGCCTGGTGCTGGGCACCTGCTGTTGGGTGCCTGGTGTGGGGCACTTACTGCTGGACACCTGAGATTGGGCGTCTGCTGCTGAGTGCCTAGTGAGAGGGGGCGAGACCCCTCCTTGGCATCATGGGGGCGCCCAAGGTGGAGAGGGTGAGACCCCTTGTCTGCATCATGGGAGTACCCAAGGTGGAGAGGGCGAGACCCCTTGTCCAGGCACCATGGGGGCGCCCAAGGTAGAGAGGATGAGACCCCTTGTCTAGCGGCATCATGGGGGGCGCCCAAGGTGGAGAGGGTGAGACCCCTTGTCTGCATCATGGTGGTGCCCAAGGTGGAGAGGGTGAGACCCCTTGTCCAGGCACCATGGGGGCGCCCAAGGTAGAGAGGATGAGACCCCTTGTCTAGCGGCATCATGGGGGGCGCCCAAGGTGGAGAGGGCGAGACCCCTCGTCTAGGCACCATGGGGGCACCCAAGGTAGAGAGGGCGAGACCTTTATCTGGGCGGCATCATGGGAGGCGCCCAAGGTGGAGAAGGCGAGACCCTTCGTCGACATCTACTACTGAGGGCGCCTGAGATTAGGCGCCTGAGGCGCTGGGTGCCTGAGACTGGGCGCCTGAGATTGGGCGCTGAGGTTGGGCGCCTGCTGCTGCTGGGCGCCTGGTGATGTTCGCCTTTTGTCTACCTTGTTGTGAGGCCAAGTTCAGACTTTTGTAAGCTGTCTGTAAATTTTAGGAAAGCACAACAATTCTGGACACAATAATCTTCGCAGAAAGTAATTTCATAAAATAATAAATAACAGAATAGATAATCTAAAACAATAAAGGATAGATGAGAGTCACTAGCATTCTCTCTCGTCCTCCTGCGCAGGTACATAAGGAGGGGGAACATGTGAGTTCCCTGCGCGCTGAGGTGTGACTACTGGGTGAGGGGCGCCTTGGCGTGGTCCTGGGGCACTCTGGCGAGGGCCCCATGGCGAGGTGCTGCTTGGCTCCCTGAGTGATTAGGCTGTTGGTCCTCTCCTGTTGGAGGGAGTGGGGCTCTTCCCACAGGGTGAGGGGTGACGCCTCCTTAGAGCAGTTGCATGGTCTGTAGGAGCTATTGCCCGACGATGGGGGTCGCCGTAGCGGAGCCTCCTCTCGGTGTGCTGAGTTGTTGTCCCCCAGTTGTTAACTCATTGATCGGGTAGTGATTGTCATGGATTGAAAGAGAATAGGAAACTAGTCGTTCCCACAAACGGCGCCAAACTGATGATGCACAAAATTGTCTTGTGCAAGATCAACAGTCAAGAATATGAATAGGTACAATCAATGAGCAATAAACACGCAATCAATGAATCAAAACCATAAACAGAGAATTAACACAGGGATTTATAGTGGTTCGGTCTCGGATGACCTACGTCCACTCTCTGGAATGGCAGCGATGACCGGTGTTCTTTATTAATGAAGAAGAGTCACCGGAGTGTTACAGAGCTTTGAGAGAGGGAGAGCAATATGTAGAGGTACAGGAGGTGTGGTGTGTGTAGATCATGAGATGCCTCTCCAAGTGGAGAGAGCTTACATTATATAGGTTCACTAAGGCGGTGAGTTGAGGCGGTCACCACCATTTTGGTAAGTATAGTTATGGTAGGATTCTATCACTTTGGTAGGTACAGTTATGGTAGGATTAGATCTCCGGTGCGTATCCCGATATTTTCTCCCTCGTGTTCCTATTCCGTCGGAGGAATTTCTGAGCTGGACTAGGCTTGGAGTGGGCTAGGCTTGAGTCGGAGGAGGCCTTCATGGAGTGAGGAGACAAAGGAGGAGGAGGAGACCAGGGCTAGGCAGGCGCCCCCATGGGCGGCGCCCACTTGGGCCTGGCCAGCCTCCATAGGCGCCCCCTTGGGCGTGGCCAAGGTGCCTCTCATGGGTGGTCGCCCCCTTGGTCCATGAACTTGGATCTTGTACTCCGTATCGATTTGGGGCCGTAATTTGGGCTCTTCTTTGGGCTTTTTTGGTTCGTATAAGTTGGGCTTGATCCAGTCAAATTTGGACTCGTCAATTAACACAATCATTATATTCATCATCATCATTGTCATTAGAGTGTTCATATAAGATAGTACGAAAACACAATTTTCAATTTGTCAGATACACAAATTGTAGTGCTTCCTCTTATATTCGATCATTATCCTGTAAGGCAGATGCAGAAAGAGATCCATAAGTACCATGTGTGGGGCAAAATCTGTCTTAATGACATAGTGTTAAACACCAGTCTTGATCATTTCAATATCTGTTCATGTTCTGTAATTGGGGCAGTGTAATTGTTGTAGGGTCACCTCAATCACTAGGTCAATAAAGCTTAGGTTTGAGGCCACGGGCGAAGCCAGTACAGGTCCAGAAGGGGCACTGGTCCACCCTGAAAGTTCTCTTGTCATTGTCCATGTGTTATCATCTTTAACTTATTTAAGTGGTGCTAGCTAATGGTGCCCACCCATGATGCTGTAGTGCCCACCCGTGAAGGTCATGACCCATATAAGAATGAGCTCATTTTCTATATTTATTTATACTTTTTAGGTCATTTATTGTTAACTTATTCACATTTTCTGAGTCAGTCTACTATTTATTTATTTACATTATTATTATTGATCCAAGCTCATGTAGAATTCTTTTTTCTTAAAATTATTTTATTTAAGTTGGTATTACAATAATGTGTTTAAAGACTTTTTAAACTCCTCCTATAGTTGTAGCGTAACCCATCAGGGGTCTCCTTGATTCCTGAAATTGCAAATATCTTCATTCAATAGCAATGATATAATTCGATAATGTTTTTCTTCCATCTTCAATATTTTATTGTTTGATTCTTAATCAATTGTGAATATTGTTGGGTGCTTGATTTTGAATGCCTACATTGAGAAAATTCGGTGAGGCTAAATGCTTTCAAATGGCACGAATTTTTTTTTTTAACAAAAGGCTTATAATTAATTTTTTATTTTGTTTTAATTTTATAGACTATGCTTACCTAATTTTGGCATTTTGTCTTTAAGGAAATTTTGAAGTATTAAAAGTAGCATAATCAAAAAATTAAATTTATTATCTTACTTTTGTAAATTTTGAGAAAAAAAATTAAAACCTTATTAAAATGTTTGGTGCCCACCCAAAAATGACTTTCTGGCTCCGCCCCTGTTTGAGGCCCCACTTTAAGAAAGGCCCTATAGATTTCAGGGCAAACAAAAGATTTCAACTTGAGTGGATTTGACCTATTAATTCAGCCCATTAAATTAAAAAGTCCTAAAATTCAAAAAACTAACACTAAAACTAAACCTACTAAAAATAAAGTCTTAATTCCCAAATAAAAGTCAAGTTTAAACATGCCAACATAATTTTTCAATCATTTTTTCTAACCCCCCCCCCCCCCCCCCCTCTCTCTTTTACCATCAAGTTTAACTATGATAACAAAAATTTGAATATAAAAACTTAATTAATATTTTTGTATTTCTTAAAATAAAAAATAAAATTATTATTAATATTAATATTAAATTTTTTTTAAAAAAAATCTCATTTATTGTTTCCACTTTAGACCCTAAAATATCTCGGGCCGCTCCTGAATTGTTGGTATTGTATTATTGTTGGAAATAATTTAAATATTGAATGAAAAAATGTTAAAGTCTTTGCGACTTTTGGGTGCAATTAAAAATGTGTGAAGTGAATATGACATGAAAAACTACTAATTCAAAATTGGTAATTTTTGGTTAAAGACACTATTACAAATAGTCACAACTTTTCATAAACTCACCATTGATATCTCTTGAACTAAAATACACTATTTCAAATGGTTGTACTTTTTCATAAAGTTACCACTGATATCTTTTGGATTAAAATGTACTGTTACATATGGTTACACCTTTTATGAAAAATCATTAGTGAGTCTATAAATAAGTGATTCCTTGCACTCCCAAAATACACTATTTAACAATTTAAGAATTGTTCTCTCACTCTAGTTCTCTCAATTATCTAAAATACTGAATTAAATATTCAGTCTTTCTTCTCTTTCTCTCTGTACATATTGCTGCATTATTATTTCAAGTTCGGTTCAAGTATAGATACAAAATTGTGTTCGTTGAAGTTTTGAAGATTGAAGTGCTATATCTTCAAGAACGAAATTCGTTCTATCTTAGGAGAGAGTTGCTTACCAACCTTAAGCTCTGAGAGGGAGTAAATCTGTCTGAAGGAAACTGTTATTACACAGGGCTCAAATTGTTATTTTATTATTGGATTTTTGGATCTTATTATTCGTGATGTTCTATATCAATGTGAGTACACTGATTTGGATTTCTATACATTCTGTCTAAATTAGTGCATAAATTAGATTTTATACAGTTTTATATAATCTAATTATATACATATTTTCGATAAAAATTATTGCATAATTAATATCAAAACTTTCAATAAGTATGTTGTCATATTTGATACATCCGCACAACAATTACAAGAAGAGATTATTCAAAAGAATCTTGATCTTAGCATTGTTGTCACCCAAACAACAATTTTGAACGTCACTTCCTAAAGTTTTTCCTTTTGATACATTAAAGATTGCTTTCCTTTTGGTACTCTATCTTGATAAAAAAAAACGTTTGATACTTTATTGTGCTGGACCCGAATATGTCTTGGATATTTTCAAACATGTGAAACTTTGATAAGAAAAGTCTAGATAGTTTGAATCAAAGGTGTGGTAAGGAAATCTACATAATATGGGTGGCCCATGTTGAAAATAGAGGAGAGTTTGTGTTCAAGTAAGACCATGAGTGCATTAATATGATACGGACGCGGCTATACACTATTTATTATGACAAAGTCGTGTGTAGATTGAATCCATTTTTGACATAACACAAATAAATTATTCAAAAGCAGCTTGAAATTAGCATTGCTACCCCCCTCAAGTCTTTCCATTTGCTCCATTAAAGAATGGTTTCCCTTTGCTAATCTATTGTGCTAGAATCGAATATGTCTCCACCCAAAAGAATTAAAGAGCACTGCTGAATATGGTGCTGAGAACATGATAATGATATTTTGCCTTTTTTGCGTGCTAATATTAGATTGCTGTCGATTTCTTGTAAAATAAGCAATAAAATAAAAATAAAATAAAAAAACTCATTGAATGGTCGATTGTCGAGTTTCAATAATTACTATCTCGAAATTTAAGTTCAAGTTTGGTAAAAAACGTTTATATTAACCAATATACATAATTCACGAGTTATTGCATGTATCCCAATATTACATAGCAACCATGAATTTGTAAAGTGTATGGTTGAGATGATTCTGAGATTTTCTTCAGAAATGTGAAACTTATGATTTAAAAAAAAAAAACTAGATATTTTGGGTCAAAGGTGAGGTAAAGAAGTCTTGAAAATATTGGTGGTTCCAATCACAAGTTGGTCCCAATATGCTTTGTGGGCCACAGCAAGACCAGAGTTTCACCTCTTTAGAGGTTGGAAATTGGAGTTTTGATTAATTGAGCCTTTTACCACTTGCTCTCTAGGTAATGTGAAAATGACACCCTAAAATTCAGATTACGTAACCCCAATTTGGAACTATTTTTCTATTGACAGCTTTTATGATTGGGATGTTTTACTCTCCCAAAGGCCAGCTTAATTCCATTATTTTAATAATTGAAGAAAAAAAAAGCACAAGAGACAACACATGAAGTATGAAAATTCAACAAAACCATTGTCCCGTGTCAAAACAAAATAAAATTGTCGTACATTTGTTGATGATATGATTCATATAAATACCCGAACGCATTTTTTGAACAATCATTTCTCTTTTTTCATGCACGATTTCATAACTTACAAGAACGATATTTAAAAACAATCAGTTTTAAACTTTTAATCCCTCTCTTTGTTTTTTTATGATATCATGTATAATAGCTATAGTATGCATTTATTGGATCCACACCTAAAGTATCAAGGTAGTGAAAAATGAGAAGGGGAATTTATATAATTTGCTTTAAATATAGGCAAAGGCTGGTGGGAAAACAAGAACAGGTCAAAAGCAAATGGTGGGCTATGTGGGTCTACTTTTAATTAAACTTTGCTGCATCACACAAAATTACAAGAAACAACTTGTTACATCCCCCTCATCATCCCTATCTTCTCATCCACACTCTTGGTGGCTCTTAAAATTATCTTCAAACTTCTTTTCCTCCTTTTTTTGACCCCAAAATGTTATTATTTTTGACTGATGTCATCTGGATTCAAGCATATTTATAAATACTCATCAAAAAAATATTATTATTTTCAAAAACTCCCAACTAACTCATTCACTTTTTTTTTTTTTTTTGTATATTGTCGCTGATGAACTTATTCATTACACTTTCACTGAATCTCACTTAATAATAGATCACCAACCACACATTCAAGTAGATAGAACTTACTATTTACAAGTGAATCCTTAATTCATATAGGGTGAATGATTTAATATGAAATGAAAATATAATAGAGAGCTTAAATTCCTCTTTACCCTAAGCAAGTTGGGAAAAAGTGTCAAAATTTAATTGGTCCACAGCAAAGTTAACAAAATTAGAAAATTCAAATTCTGTCGTTTCAACCAATGAAATTTGAACATGTCATTGAGTTTATCAACCATGACCTACCTCAACATTGCCTCCCTTATCTTTATACCAAAACAAACCCTAATTCACCCCCCCCCCCCCCCCCCCCCCCTTCTAGTTACTTAAACCCATAAAATAATGAAAAAGCGGTAGATTTCATAGAAGCCAAAGCCCAGTTTTCAAACAACCCAACAAATTTACCATTACCAAAACTTCACCAAGCCATAGAAATTCACTTTCTATTCAGGAAAATTTCAGCTGTAATTACCGAGAGAACTCATGCTGGAAACCTCAGTTTTATTGGAAAATTCTGCTCCTGCGGCTGTTTGTGGGGCTGATGGTGGTAGTGGAGGTGTTGGTGGTGGCGCTGGCGGAGGTGGGTCAGTTTCCGATGGGTCTGGGGAGGAGGAAAGGCGGAGAGGGGAAGAGGGTGACCGGAATTTCGCCGGTAACAGGTGGCCTCGTGAAGAGACTTTGGCTTTGTTGAAGATAAGGTCTGATATGGATGTGGCATTTCGTGACTCACCTGTCAAAGCTCCTCTTTGGGATGAGGTTGCTAGGTATCTGTGTTTCAATTTGCTTTCTTTCAATACATACAGAAAAAAAAAAACTAAAAATCTATAACATAGAGAAGGAAACCATATTGTGTGTGTGTGTGTGTGTGTGTGTGGAGTTAGTCATCTATAGATTTTATTTAATAATTTATTGTTGGTTTTGAAACCATGAAGTTTTTGTTCTATGGTCCCTCTTAGAATTTCCCACAACTAAAAATCAGTTTTTTCCCCGATGAAGATTAATGGGTTTGATGAGTTTTACTCATTTCCGTCGGTTATTCAATGGCAGTAATTTATATATTCAATTTTCTTTTATTCGGAAAATAATTTATATCTTCAAGTTTCAGTTGGGTATTAGTACTTCATTATTTTCTATGATTTATATTCCTTGGACAATATTCATTTTATTCACAAGATATGTTTTGGTTTGTTTTTACTTCATAAGTTAATAAGAATCTATAACTTATAGATTGTGTGCGTGTGTGTGTGTGGAGCTTAGTTATCTGTGAATTTTATTGATTTTCTGATTTTGGAACCATGAATTTTTTTTGTTCTTTTTTCCTCTTAAATCTTCCTTTTTTTCCTTACGAAGATTAAGGGTTTTGTCTGTTTTATTCATTTCCTTCATTCATTCAACGCTACTAATCTATATCTTCAAGTTTCAGTTAGTTCTTCATAATTCATGATTTTTCTTCTTTGATAAAGTTTGTTTTTATTCATGAGATTTTTATTTTTTTTTGACGGCTTATCCCTCTCAAAATTTCCCACAACTAAAAATAACCTTTTTTCCTATGTTGCAGATCAATGGGTTTTTATCTGCTTTTACTAGTTTCCTTTTTTTGTTTTAATCCATGAAATCGTTTTTCTTTTGGTTTGTTATTCATGAGATCTTAGTTAATCATATGGGTGTAGTCATGATATATAATATTTCATGTATATTTTGTAAAAATCTATGCTGTTAGAGGTGAATTTTTAGTTTTGGAAGAGGAAAACAAATGGAGTTTATTGAACTTTTATTATTATTATCAGGAAATTAGCTGAGCTTGGGTACCACCGAAGTGCCAAGAAATGCAAAGAGAAGTTCGAGAACATCTATAAATACCATAAAAGAACCAAAGAAGGTCGATCTGGTCGACAAAATGGCAAAAATTATCGGTTTTTCGATCAATTAGAGGCCTTTGACACCCAATCTTCCCCACTTCCATCGCCTGCCTTCAACAAAATTGAAGCTGAAACTTCGAAAATTACAATGGCAATGCCTATGACAATGGTAAATCCCATAAGTGTTTTTCAAGATGTTTCAACTCCGCCATGTTCAATCCAAAACCCGATTGCAGAGCTCATGTCCACCTCCACATCCACTACTTCCTCGCCGGGGAAAGAATCCGAATGCAATGCTAAGAGAAAGAGAAAATTGGGGGATTATTTTGAGAGATTAATGAAGGAAGTGT
This sequence comes from Ilex aquifolium, assembly GCA_951799425.1. Lineage (NCBI taxonomy): Eukaryota > Viridiplantae > Streptophyta > Magnoliopsida > Aquifoliales > Aquifoliaceae > Ilex > Ilex aquifolium. The sequence goes on from OX637391.1 coordinate 32,511,315, forward strand.
TGGAAAAGCAAGAGAATTTACAGAATAAGTTCATGGAAGCAATTGAAAAATGCGAAAAGGATCGGATTGAGAGAGAAGAAGCTTGGAAGAGGCAAGAAATGGCTAGAATTAAGAAAGAACAAGAGGTGCTTGCTCATGAACGCGCCGTTGCAACAGCAAAAGATGCTGCTGTTATTGCATTCTTGCAAAAGATCTCCGATCAGGCGATCCCGGTGCAGTTGCAGGAAAACCCAATGCCAGAAAACCCGATTCCATCGGAGAAAATTATTGACAAACAAGAGAATAATTTTGGCGAGAATTATTTACAATCGAGCTCTTCAAGATGGCCTAAGGCAGAAGTTGAAGCATTGGTTAGGATTAGGACCAATCTTGATTTGAAATATGAAGAAAATGGACCCAAGGGGTCTTTGTGGGAGGCGATCTCAGCAGAAATGAAGAAGCTTGGGTATGATAGAAATGCAAAGAGGTGTAAAGAAAAATGGGAGAATATAAACAAGTACTTCAAAAGAGTGAAAGAAAGCAATAAGAAAAGACCGGAAGATGCAAAAACATGCCCTTATTTCCATCTTCTTGAGCCTCTCTATGAGAAAAAGTCCAAGAAATTTGATAATTCAGATGGGTCTAGTAGTAATTTGAAGCCGGAAGACATATTAATGCAAATGATGGGTGAGAGAGAAAATGTTCATCAGAACCAAGAAAATGATGAAGATGCTGAAGAAGAAGATGATGATGATGACGACGATAATGGAGATGATTATCAGATTGTTGCTAATAATCCTTCTTCAGTGACAACCATGGAGTGAGGAGACAAGAGAGAGAAACTTTCGGATCAAAGCTGTTGTGGGTTGTGCTCCATTTTTTGAGAAATGGGTCAGAGAGTGAATACTTCTTGGAGATGTGGGTCAGATTCCGGTTGTTTTCTGAGGTGGGAATGAGTACTTTATTTTGGTACATCAATGAATGCACACTTTGAGAAGTGGCATCTTTTGAGTAACTTTGAGGTTGAGTGATGTGTTTATGTGTATTCATTATTTATTGTTAGAGAGAGAGAGAGAGTAATGTATCAGTGCGTGTGATGTAATATAATACACCTCTTGCTTTTTTGATAGGTCAATACCCTTACACCTCCATGTGTGCAAAAGTTGAAAACGATTGGTTGTGGTTGTTTGTATCAAAAGATTGAACATCATCAGCAATTATCAACTTATGGAAGTGTTGCATTTTGAGTGGTGATAACATGGCCCTAAAGGTTTGCTAGCCACAAAACCACTTCGTTTGATTACTCATGAGTGGCAAAGTTCACTTAAAGTTTTTGACTTTATATTCTTACTTCAATTAAGTAATTATTTGATTGGGGATTGGCTGTGACGTGAGTGTCTTTGCTACTTCTTCAATCCTAAGGCAAAACCTAAGACTTCATCCATCATTTTGTAGTTAAAATTGTCACATAATTTAACATTCCTTATATCAAATCGAATATTTGGCTATTAAATTTGAATATCTATTGAATTTAACAAATTAGGTTGAATTTTAACAAATAAATTTGACTTCAACTCATTGTCATCATATATTTGGATACATATAAATATACTAGTTATTTTCCGTGCCTGAAGGTACGTAGTAATAAAAAAAATGATTAACAATAAACATATTTGTATTTACAACCAAAATTTACAAAAATAGAGGAAAGATAAAAGAATTTAAGCATCCGGTTGTAGTTGAGGCAAGCGGTGGTAGTGATGGTGGACGGCAATGGTGGTGGTGGTGGAAGATGGTGATGATTGTGATGGGTGACGACGATCGGTTGTGATGATGGCAGCCGTGGGGGCAATGGTCATGGTGGTGCTAGGGCGGTGGGGACGGTGGTAGTAGGGATGATGGTGGGACAGTGGCGGTAGTGATAAAGTGGCGACAATGGTCCTGGTGGGGGGGGGGGGGTGTGGTGGTGATAGTGGGGTGGCGACAGTGGTAGTGCGATAGCGACGACGACGGCGATGGTAGTGGCGGTGGTGATGATGGGGCCGTGGGGGGTGGTGGTGGTGGGGTGACGGTGGTAGTGGTAGTGGTGATGGTGGTGGGGGTAGTGGGGGTGGTGGGGGTGGTGGGGGCAGTTTCAGACACTATTTTTTTTTTAAATACTTATGAGAAATTATAAGCCTTATAAACACTTTTAAAAAGTTACTCCAAACACACTTTTAGATGTCTATTTTCCCTATTAAATTTGGAGTGTTAATATTAAACGTCGGATTAATTTTAAAATAAATTTTAAAGAGATCTCAACCGTAAAAAATAAAAATCATTTTGTTTATCTTTTGAGATTTAAATTGTATTGTACTTTATTATATAAATTTTTAATAAGACAACAATTGAATCGGATATTGATATAGAAAGTTAAATCTGTTAAATATGATCTAACAAATTAAATTTATATTTATATTAGTAAAAAAAATCTCAATTCTTACCCGACTTGTTTAATTAGAATTTAGATCCAATTCGGATAAAGATCCAATTTTTCGGCCGACCTATATTGAAATGGTTGGAATATATTTGCTCAGTTGCTCCAAATCATTTTACAACAACTGAATAAGATATTAATATACAAAGTTAAATTCATTAAATATGATTTAACAGATTAAATTTATATTTATATTATTAAAAAAATCTCAATTCTTATCCCACTAACTTCATTAGGATTTTGAATCAAATTCACATAATTGATAGGCAGACCTATATCCAAGTGGCTGGAAAGTACTGGCTCCTAATCATTTTGAAATGTAGACTACATAATTAAGTAGTTTATGTACCCTGTTGATGATGTTTTTGGCTATAATTTATTAATTTGACGCTTCTTTGTTTAATCGAGAGCTTCCATTAAAACTGGCTTTGGTCAATTTCCTAATTCGATTATAATTCTAGATTGGTTGGATTGGGCTTATCAAAAATTGGGAGAATTTACATTCAGACTCTATGAGGTTTGTCATTTAATCACTCAGACCCCTTCATATTTGAATTATTATACACTGACTCCTTGAGATTTGTACGTGCATAATACTTAGACCCCTACCGTCAATTAGGGGTGTCAAACGTGTCGGGTTAAACGGTTACGTGTCGGGTTAAACGGGTGACGGGTGAAAAATATGCCAACCCGTATACGACACGTTTAACTTAATAAATCATTATCATTGAATAAGTAGTGGGTCCCAATAAATATTGTATTAATGTTGAAATGAAATTGACTCGCATACTTCCTATAATAAGTGGGTCGACATCCAAGCGGAGGATACAGAGATACGAGTATAATGCAATATAGACACATTAATATGAAACACAAAAAATTGTGGCACCAATATAACTTGGATACATCTATCTTAGGTCATCTTCAAACATGAACTCAAATTTTAAAAAATTGAGTGAATGTTTGAGTAAAAATCTTGATTTGATACAAAACAATCTTATAGAGAGTAAATTTTTACTAAATCTTTTTAAAAAATTCTTATATTCTCCCAAGAGTCTATTTCTTTAATTTTATTTCATCCAAAACTTTTTCGTTTTTTCTCTACTTGTTTTCCTACAAAATTCATTTTACTATAATTATTCCTTCGTTGTCAAATCTCATTCACTCCCCATTAATTTCATTACCTTTTAATTCTTCCTATTAAAAAGCGAATATCATTTATTTTTTTCCATGTTATTTTTTTGTTTTCCTTCTAAGTTAATAGTTTATCATTGAAATGAAAAGAAAATCCAATTTAAACTTCGCAAATGATATTGTTGATGAATGATTTGAGGTTAACGAAGTCATGTTTTTTGAATTTATCAATGAGTTTAAAAACAAATTGAAAAATAAGAATGATAAAGATAGAGTAGAGAGATACATAGAAGGTGAAATATAATTGTTGGATCTTTGAAGAAAGTAAAAAATATGACAATTATAGATTTGAGTCTCTTTTAATTTGGACGAATTTTGAGTCTCCCTTCATTTGGTATGAGTTTGAATAAATGACTGAAACTTATTTTTAGCCTGTTTTACTCAAATTTAAGTTTGAGTCAAGACTTGAGTAGGTGTTGGAGATGTCCTAAGGATTTGAGCTATAAACTTTGATCAAAGAAAGAAAAAGAAGAAAAATGGAGAGGAAATATCGTTACGGCATAACAAGTCTGTGCAACAACATCAAAATCTAAGATACACAATGGAAGCCCTTATATAATAAAACAATATAAAATAAAATAAACGACTAAACTATCCCTATAATACTAAGTATACCAAACTACTCTAGCACTCCCCCTTTCCCCCTTTCAAACTTATGATGTGATAGCAGAAAACATCATGAGTTTATCAAGAAGAGAACGCAAATGCATTTTGGTATGAGACTTCGTAAAGAAGTCTACTAAGTACTAACTGCATGATAGAAGGTACAAAAGGTGGAGAGATGGTGCCCAACTGAAGATGATAGTGCACAAAGTGTCAGTCAATCTCCATATGCTTAGTATGCTAATGGAAGATTGAGTTATGAGCAATCTAAATAGCACTGGTGCTGTAAATAAAGTATGTCAAGATCAGCAAGTAGCTATTGTAACCAAATTATCTCATATGTAGTAGATGTTATAGCATGGTATTCAGTTTTAGTAGAAAAACAAGTAACTACCATTTACTACTTGTTTTTCCAAGAAAAAAGAGAATCAACAAGAAAGAGACAGAAATCAATAGTGGACTTGTGATCTATAGCGTCACCAGCCCAATCAGCATTTTAGTAAGCTCTGAGGTGCACAAAACTAGAGGAAAGAAATAATATACTTTGATATAGAGTACCTCGAATTATGAAGAATGTGTAGAACACTAACCTAGTGAACAGTTATAGGTGAGGTAACAAATTGACTCACAACATGAACAACATAAGAGATATTTGGGTAGGAAATGATAAAGATATACCAGACTCCCAACTATAGTGTGATATAAAATAGGATCAGGCGAGAGAGTGTCATCAACAGAAGAATATCGAACATTGAGCTCCAAGGATGTCTCAACTGTCTAGTTATCTGATGAGCGAGCTCGTTGAATAACATCTGATATATACTTGGATTGATAGAGGAATAATCTTTGGGAGAAGAAACAACCTCAATCCCCAAGAAATATCGGAGTTGACCTAAATCTTTTACCTCAAAATGATCCTGCAACTGATTTTGCAATAGTAATATGCAACTGATTTGACTTAAATATGTTAGTGAGATCAACTTTCTAAGCATCCGGAGCGCGAACTGCCTTGAAGTAGTGCCCCATATCCCACAAAAAATTCTCAAGCTCTTTTGCATTGCGACTGTGATGTAGAAAAAGTAGTTGTTTATTACTTGGAGCAGGAGGACCGTCGTGCGTCCAAGGCCCAAAGAAAAGCAAACAAGTGATAGTAGAGGGAAAATGGCTCGGACTTGGAATGGATTGAGACCAATAATGTTTGACCTAGATCGGGCCAACGATCAAGAATTATCGTTTTGCTATGAGCTTCTTCAGTTTTGGGCCGAATTCCATTGTTAGGCCTTCAAAACCCCGTTTTTTGCTGTTTTGGAAAGAATTCAGAAATTAATAATAAATCATAGGGGATTCCGAATTGAGTGCTGTTAGTTGAGTTGGATCTAGATGACACGTGCTTTTATGTTAATTAATTATATTGTAATTTTCCCTTTTTGATAATTTTCGTATAATTAGGGATTTTACCTTTATTATGGGGACGATTAGAGTTTTGGTCGTTCCTATATATATTCTCTTATGTAATATGAATTAGACATTGAATAATACACATTTTTTCGAGATATTCTCTTGTTACCCTCTTTGTGGATTCAGAGTATTTGTTATATACACTGAAAATCATAGTGTTCTTTGTGTTGCTTTGTTCTACTACGTCAAACTGCCTGTGAACGACTTAGGGTCAGACACATTGGCTTTCTACATGCTTTCACTGCCAGAACCCAAAGGGGCATTCTGCAGTGCTTTCTTAAGCAATGCAATATCCATCTCGAGGGAACTCAATTTTCCTCCAAACCATCGGTCCATGTAGAAACTGTGGCAAGCACACCAACAACTTCATTCTTCGTCTGGCTGAAGTGATCAGATTCAACCTATTGAAGGTGTTCTTGTGATGCCCGCATCTCCTCGAACTGTTGGTACAACAAGCTATGGAGGTCCAACCAATTTGTCCAAACATGTCATCCTTTTCCTCAAATCAACATTCGTTCTGCCAGCTATAGATCGATCTTTCTGTCAAGACCAATGCTTTGATACCAAACTGTCATGGGGTAACTACTTGTTTTTCACTTGTGAGGCTACTCGTGAAGACGTTGCCACTGTAACCAGCCACACAAACTCGAATAGAGGAATACACAAACTCACATCAAGGCAACACACAAATTTACTAGAAAAACACACCCAAACCTTATATTGAAGCTCTCTATAATCACAAGGAAACTTAATTCTAAGCAAGAACTCTTTACCTCTACAGAATGTCCAAGCACCCCTATTTATACAAGATCATGGTAGATGACACCCCCATCTGCCAATGGGCTGTTATAACAGTCTGCCTATTCTTTAGCAACCTTGGTAAGTAAGGTTGCATCTCTATGCGGCACCTGGCAGGTAGTTCCACCATTTCAGCACCTGGTGTGGAACTTCCCTTATCTGCATGCACCTGGACCAGAATGTGGCTAAGAACGCCCACAACTGTCTCCCTCAGACTAGGTTGTGCTCAGTAACTGTTTTGACTGAGTCATGTACAACAACTGCCCACATCTTCCTGGTCACATGCATTGAGCATCCATGTGCCCACAATTCAGTAGCCAACTTGGACCACGAACTAGTATGCATGTTGGTTCAAGCCTATGCCATGAAATTCGAAGTCATGCACCAACATTGCCTCAATTGAACCCATCACGCGCTGCCATGCTCAACCGGGTGGTCTCATGCTGCCACGGTCCACACAAATCTATCGAACCACTTAGCCGCATCACCTTGATTCCAAACCTTGGCGTGCCTTGGTGCAAAATGCCACTAAGACCCGTCATTGTGCACCCAAGTCAGTTAGGGTGTGACACCGTCCCATTATGTGCCTCTGACCTCCGTTTGTTCTAATAATTGAAATTAATAGAAAGATTTAGAGTGTGTTTGGGATGACTTAAAAAAAACACTTTTATAGTTTTTGACTTATTATAAGTCATTTTCTAAAAAAAATTAGTGTTTTGGATAACTTCTTAAAAACACTTTTAAATAAGTAAAAGTAATTTTAACACTTAAATAAGTTAAAAAGTAGAAGTAAAAAAATAATAAATTTTCCTTTTGATAAAAACACTTTTTTTTTTCACGCTCTCACCCCCTGCCTCCCCGATGTAGATGTTCTTATTCGCAGACTACACCAATGACAATCACCTCGCCGATCACCGATGACGCTCAAGACTGTATTACCATCGCCGCCGCCAAAAGTAGCCCTCTCTGTCACCGATCTTTGGTATATTGTTGATCAAAATTCACTGAAATAGAGGTACAACCTCTTCATTTTAAGTGATTTTGTAGCTTCTATTTCACAGGTCTATTATCGCAAAGTAGCAATTCAATTTTTTGTTTGATTTCTTATGTGTTTCTATAATTTCATTTGAGGTTTTTGGGTAACATTTATGATGAAATTTGTAGAGGTCGTTGAATGATTTTGGAAAAAATATATTTTTATATGATTCATGATTACTATGGGAGTTCATTACATATTAGATCTGTGATATTTTTATGATTTGTGTTGATCTGTGATAACATTTTGTATTGCCCACTGCCCACCAATTGTTTGATTTATGGCCAAACAGAATGAGCACGACAAAAGCATTAATAAGTGGAAGTAAAATATGGAAAACTCTTAGGTTTTCTTTGACTTGGAACTTTGACAAAGGGCTATTATAATTTCATTTCTCAGGTTTTGGTTCTTGGGAGTTCGGGACTGTTACATCTGGTTTTAGCACAATTTTCATTTTAATGTTGTAATTCTTTGTTATGGTAGTGATGATTGTTTTAAATTTTGTGTGTGATGTCTAGATGCTTAAGGGTACATGACCCCAGCCTAGTCTCCACCATCTACTTTTTGAAATTTCAACACTAACTCGTCTTATCTTTTTTAATTTCTAATGTGTATTGTTACTTGGACCTTTGACACTGAGAAGTTTAGGATGATTGTATGTGACCCTTTGAGACTCGGAATCAAAGACGGGGTTGCCCTACATATGGCACAACAAAGCTAGCAATCCATTTGTGAACCTTAAAAGCTTGGGAAAGTAGACCCTTACTTTGTCAAGCTTGTAGACGCCATGGTGACATGGATCAAAGTTGGGATGAGCTTCACCCGGCCAAAGACTTTGCCAAATTTCCCAATGACTTTGCCAAGTGAAAGTTTTGATTGACAGTAACTATCTTACTTTTCAGCAACTATAAAGCTCAATTATTTGCATCGTTACATCCTTTTATCCATGCCTTGGTTTACAGATTGGTAGTTATAATTTTCTTTTTTGGTTTCATGAAACAATTTTGTTTTGACATGAACCTATAGTTTGATTTAACAATCAATTTTGCTAATATTAGATGGGTTTGTTCAATTTAGTTGTTAAGTTTAATTATTATTATATGGGTTATGCTAATAGCCTATGTATTTTGTGATGTTACTTTAAATGGCTTCTAGTAGTTCTAGCAATGACAGATACAAAGTATGTTGGAGTGCGGAGACTCCTAAAACTTTGTTTGAATTATGTGTTACGGAGGTGGATAATACTTAGTTGGACTATGTAGTTTTTTCGTATGATACCTTTATTAATATGATATTTTTATGTATGATATTTTTTTGTGTGTATTAATGTATGTGTAGTGTATATTTGTATATGTGCATTCAATGTTATTAACAATTGTGACACAAATAAATATTTTTACATCCAAACATATTTTTTATAAAATACTTTAATCTAAGTATTTTGAATATGCAAACAACACTTATTTAATGAAAGTGTTTTTCTTATAAAACACTTTTGATAAACACTTATTGAAAATGTATTTATGGGATTTCATAAGTCATCCAAAATGCACTCTTAATTGATATAAAATTAATAATTAATGAATTAAATGGTGACAATTAAAAATTCAAAAATCATTTTGAAACATGAAGCAAAGTAAAAGATCTAATTATGATATTTAGCCAAATTTTAAAGTTGAGGGATATTACTCCATTTTGCTCCGAGCAATGTTATTGAGACATAATTTAGGAACATAACATATTTTGACCAATGGAGTAATAGTAAAATGCATTTAATGCTGCAAATGGGTCCTATCATTAAATATATTCTCTATCACTTCATTGGTCATAATGCATTAAATCTCCAAATTGTGTTCCTCAATTATATCTCAATAGTATTAATGTTTTACTACGAACGAGAGTTTTTTTCGTAAATAACCCAAAAGAAAAATAATAGTGCAGTGTCGAACGTGGCTAGAATGCTTGATACCTCATTTGGTACTTGTTTTTTTTTTTTTTTTATATAAATTACAATCATACTCCTTGAGGTTTGTCACTAAATCACAAACCCCTTCAAATATGAAAAATTACACTGAAACCCCCTGTTAGTAATAACCAACTAATAGATATAACGGAATCTACAAAATGACTATGTTACCCTCGGATCAAAATCAAATGAAATAAACCTAACCCAAACCCAATTGACCGGACCACTTTTCCTCCATCTTCCTTTCTCTCCAATGCTGTCAACCCTATTCCTATTTAATCACCACCATGGCACCATAGACTGCCACCAATTAACACCATCGGATACCACCAATTAACACCACAACTCATCGAAAAAAAAATTAACACCATCGACTGTCATCCCCATCCCTCTTGAGCCCATTATCCCCTTATACCCACTATAACCCCAAAGTCAACTAATCCTAGTCCCACCATGCTGCAACACTCGCTCACTCCTACAATAGTGCGATTGCTTTGACACAAACAATTCATCACGTTTTTGCTTGATCCTTGACCAAATGATTCTTGAGCTATGAATCATTAGATTGATTTTGCTACCGAAAGATCTTGTTTCTCCTCCAACAACCTGATGAAGGTATGTTTTGAGAGAAGAAAAGTGTTGGGTGGTTGTTCTGTGTATATAAGTTTGTTAGGAGAGAGAGAGAGAGACGTGTGTTGTGGTGGAGATAAGTGTTCTGTATGTGATTATGGGTCATTGACGGTGGTCGTGGTATGTTTTTGCTTGATCCTTGGCCAAATGATTCTTGACCTATGAATCATTAGATTGATTGTGCTACTGGCAGATTTTGTTTCTCCTCCAACAACCTAGTGAAGATATGTTTTGAGAGAAGAAAATTGTCAGGTGGTTGTTATGTGTATATAAGTTTGTTAGGAGAGAAAGAGAGAGAAAGACAAGTGTTGTAATGGAGATAACTGTTCTGTGTGTGATTATAGGTCATTGATGGTGGTGGGTGATTGGTGGGGATAGTGCCATGGAGGCAAAATATGTGCGATGACAGTGGTTTTGAAGAAAGGTGGTGGTGCTTTGGGGTGGAGGCGACATTGTTTGTGGCATGGTGGACTCGATGATGGATATGGGTGGGGATGATTATCTTGGTTAATTAACTTAATAGACGAATTTAATTTGTAAATTAAGGTTCAATTACCTAATTAATGAGTCTAATTTGTAGGGTTGATTAGATTGATTAATTGGGGTCTAATTAGTTAATGACTTAATAGACGGGTTTAATTATGTAAGTTCTCTAATTGAATAATTATGGGTTAATTATTCAATTAATGGGGTTAATTAGCTTAATTAATGGATTTAATATTTCAAATCAGCTTAACTAAATTTTATGGTATTAATTGCTTAATTAAAAGGGTTTTCCATTACTTAAATTAGCTTGACGAAACAATATAGTTAATTAGTTTTTTTTTTGTTTTTGTTTTTAAGTTAACCAACTTAATTAATGGGTTAATCAACAGAATTAATACAACTACTTATATGAACTTAATAAAATAGATGATGTCAATTTAGTTTGATTAATTGTTTAATTAATGGGTTGGATGAGTTGGGGTTTTAAGAAAATTTGAAAATTATTTAGTTTTTTTGTGATAGTTTAGTTTTGGGAAAATTTTAGTTATATCCTTTCTAATTTACTATATCTTTAAGAACACTCCATCTATAATCTATTATCCAAAACATCACTGACCCCTTCTAGTTTATATTTAAAAATCATTGACACCCCCTTTTAAACTACCATTTCAAACAAAAAAAAAATCATCAAAAATACCAAAATTACGCCTATATAAACTCTAAACAATCTTTCTACAAAACATTCAATTAAAAATCGAGCCGATTATTTTTTTTTCTATGTATTAAAATTCGAGCCAATTTGAGCTCTACCTAAGCTGTTAGCACGAATTAAAATTTACTTCAAGTTGATTAAAATTTATATTTTTTTTATTAAAATTCATGCCAATTAAAATTCCATTCAAGATGATTAAAATTTATTTTTTACGTATTATAAATTTGAGTTGATTAATATTTATATTTTTTTATGTATCAAAATTTAGTCCGATTGATATTCAATGCGAGTCGATTAAAATTTGATTCGAGCCGATTAAAAATAAATTTTAATCAGCTCAAACTTGAATACGTAAAAAAATATAATTTTTAATCGACTCGAATTTTAATACATAAAAAATAAATTTTAATTAACTCGAATCGAGTTTTAATCGATCAAAATTTTAATACGTAATTGAAGATATATCTATCTAGAAGAGGTGTGTATGAAGTTTTTATTAAAATATATCATGGGTAATTTAGTAAAATTGCATTCTAGTTAACACTTTTAATCTGATAGGGGTGTTAGTAAAGATACAAAAAATAGAGGGAGCATCCTTGAAAATATAGTAAACTATAAGGAGTATGACTAAAATTTTCCTTTTAATTTTTATAGTGGTAGGTTTTGTATGGGTAGTTTGGGAATTTTGCGTTTAAAATATGCTGATGTCATCAAAGTTGGATGGCTTCTCAAATGAATTATAACAGTTTGCAAGGTGTTATATGGAACCAAACCTCAAGGGAGCAGTGTTATTTTTCTGTGTGATTTAATGGCAAACCTCAGGGGTGTCAATGTAATTTACCTTTTTTTTTTTGCTGGTTTCGTTTGGTTCTTGTTTTTTTTTTTCGTTTGGTTCTTGTTGAAAACCAAGTTTTCTGCCAAAACAATCCTTTTACGAAACAATAGCCCAAATTCTCGGTATCACCCACACCTACCAGCAGACTTATATATATTCGTATGTAAATTCAATTGAATCAGTTCATCGATTCGATAATGCATGTTTTACCCAGATGGCGAAACGTTCTGATTTTCAAGAACACAATCATTCAATCAACAACATCATCGACGTCTGATTTGGCTTCGTTTCATTCTACATCGACTTGCTACGAGAAATGGAAGAACAAGTGGAACTCTGTGAGTAATAATTTTCATCTATGTTTTGTATGCCATAACATTTGATGGTCTCATTTTCTATTTTAAAAGCTAAAGTTGGTCCTTTTTTTCCCAGAGCTTTGTATGATGTGGTGGAATCATTTCAATTCACCTAAAGTTTGAAGCTAAGGTTTTCTTTTGATGTTTAATTAGGTGATACCTTAGCCATTTCTCTGGATCTGATTAAGCAAATCATAATCTCTTTCCCTATTAAAAAATTAGGTGATAGTTTAGCTTTTTGGGGTTGTTTAAGCAATCATAATTCCTCTCCCTATTTAGCTAAATTGGGAAAGCTGTGTTTTGTTGATGAGTAAAGGGTGTCTAAATAACAAAAATTTTGTTCCTTTGGTCCGTGCCGGTTAATGTTGATAGGACTAAGCTAAGTTCCTGAGCATCTACCAATGAAATTATTCCTTGGTTGCTATATTAAATTAGACGGGTTTGAAAGGACAGCTAAACTGAGAGGGTAATTTTTAAGGTGGAAAATTTAGCCATAATATGAGGAGCAAAGTGTGTCCAACTCAATTAACAACCTAAAATTAATGCAGGTGAATGGAGAATGAGAAGGGATTCAGATCCCCACCATTACCCCCTTCCCTTCAATTTCCCTCATTACAGAACTAGACGAGTGACACGGGTAAGATTCTGATTCTCAATGGACAAAATTTTTTCCTTATTAGAAAATTCCTTAATAATGGTTAACACTCCACCAACAACAAAATGAATGAGGAAACATCTTATCCATAGAAATTCAAAATTTTACACATGCCACTCATCTAGCACTGTATTGTGGGAAATTGAAGGTAAGGGGTAATGGAAGAGATCTAAATCCAATGAGAAGGTAGACGTGCTGGTATAGGAGGAAGCTTTTAATAAATAAAAAAAAAATAAAAAAAAAATAGGAGGAAGCTTTTAGAGGACAGAAAATTAACAAGAAAAGGATTAACGTATTCAATGTTATCTTTGATAATATTGATCAAACAAAGAAGAGAAGAGAGAGAAAAGGAAGACAACATATTACTTCTAACTTATTCTGTCAGAGTAATCATCTTAGATACACAATGCAAACCCTTATATAGTAGGGTAACATAAAATAAAGAGAAGACTAAACTACCCCTAATATCAATACTAATAATAAGCAAAACTCTTTTACACCCTCCCTCAAACTCATGATTTGGTAGAAGAGAACATTAAGAGTTTGTTAAGAAGAAAATAAAAACGTGCATTGGTATGAGATTTCGTAAAGAAATCCACTAACTACAGAGTGGAAGGCACAAAAGGAAGAGAGATAGTGCTCATCTGAAGATGATGACGCATAAAGTGACAATTAATCTCAATATGTTTTGTGTGCTCATGAAATACTGAGTTATGAGCAATTTGAATAGCATTGGTGTTGTCACAATACATAGAAGTTGGAGTAGATAAAGAGATGCCAAGATTAGTAAGGAGCCATCGTAACCAAACTATCTCAGCTGTAGTGGATGTCATAGCACGATATTCAGCTTCAGTAGAGGAACAAGCAACGACAGTTTGCTTCTTATTTTTTCAAGAAATAAGAGAATCACCAAGAAAAAGGTAGGAGTCAGTTGTGGACTTACAGTCCATAGAGTCACCGGTCCAGTCGAGTAAGCCCTAAGTTCCATAGGGAAAGAGGAGGAAAATAATAAACTCTGACGTAGAATACCTCGAAGATACCAAAAAATACGAAGAATAGCAACCCAGTGAACAGTGGTGGGGACGAGTGACTGACAATATGAACAACATAAGAGATGTCTGGACGAGTGACTATAAGATATACCAAGCTCTCAACAATAGTGCGATAGAGTGTAGGATCAGGTAAGGGAGTACCATCAGAAAAAGAATAATGAACATTAAGCTCTAAGGGTATTTCAATTGTCCGATTATCTGATAAGCGAACTCATTGAATAACATTCGATGCATACTTAGACTAAGAAAGAAGATAGTCTTTAGGATAGAAAGCAACCTCAATGCTCAAGAAATACTTAAGCTGACCCAAATCTTTTATCTTAAAATGATCTTTCAACTGAGTTTTCAATAAACATATACTAACAGTGTCATCACTCGTAATAATCATATCATCAACATATAGTAAGAGAACAATAAAACCTGAGGAAGTAGACCGTAAAAAAAAGCAGAATCATGATCATTAGCTTGAAAACCCAAGTCACAAATGACTGAAGAAATTTGGCAAACTATGCTCTAGGAGCTTGTTTAAGGCCATATAAAGCTTTATGAGGTCGACATACTTGACCAGGAATCCAGGAGGAGGAGTTATAAAAATCTCTTCACTTAAATCCCCAAGAAGAATGCATTTTTTACCTCTATCTGAGACAAACCCAATTTGGCGAATGACAACAACTGCAATCACGGTGCGAATAATGGTCATCTTCACAACAGGAGCAAATGTCTCATCATAGTCTAGACCATACTCCTGAGCAAAACTCTTCACTACTAACCGAGCCTTATACTGTTCCACAGAACAATCAGACTTTGTTTTTATCTTATAAACCCACCTATAGCCAATGGAGTGATAAAACCACTAACTCCCAAGCTTTGGTCTTATGTAACGCAGGCAATTCCTCATCCATAGCCTGTTACCAAAGTGGATAAAGTAAAGCCTCTTTTTAGGAGGTAGGGTCAGATAGAGAGTGAATAAATGTAAGAAAAGAACAAAAGTCAGGAGAGTTACAAGAGTTGGAGAAACCAAACCTATCAGGGCATTTGCGAGAGGACTAATGGTAACGTGGGATATAATCCACAGTATCTGAACCTGACTGGGTGGCAAAAGGAGAGAGGGGAGACACAACATCCATAGAGGGGACAATTGAAGTCCTGTGAACATATATATGTACAATAGGGGGACGAGAAGCGATCAACTCAAAAAAGGGAGAATCTGACACAGTTATATCACCAACATATGTGTCATGAGAAACATCAGTAGGAGAGGGATCAATGTATAGTAGATCAAACTTATTCATTGAGGAAGAGCTGAATGGAATTGAAAAGAAGGGGATATACTCCATTAAGGCAACATGGCGAGAGACATAAAGTTTGTGGATAATAGGGTCATAGCAACGATACCCCTTTTGACTCTAACTATAACCAAGAAAGACACATAAAGCTGAGCAAGTAGAAAGCTTGGTGCGAATAACAATAAGGAGCAAAACAAAACAAGTACAACCAAACACTCATAAGGAAAAGTAGTTAGGTGGCTTACCACACAAATTTTCAAAAGGGGAGACTTCAAAGGTGAGAACAATAGGAATGCAGTTGATGAAATAAACTGCTTCTCCCCAAAAAGAGTTTGGAAAATGTGTTGATAATAGAAGAGAATGGGCTGTCTTTAGAATATGATGGTGTTTGCTCTTGGTAACACCATTCTGCTTAGCTGTGTCAGTGCAAGAGGATTGATAAAGTGTATTATCACATTTCAACAAGCACAAAAAGAAGTAAGAGTGTATTCACCTCCCTGATCACAACGAAAATATTTAATAACACTGAAATATTGAGTGCGTACTATGGAAAGAAAAGTAGTGAAGATTGAAAAGAATTCATGAGTGCGTACTATGGAAAGAAAAGTAGTGAAGATTGAAAAGAATTCAGATCGACGCTTCATCAAGTATACCCAAATTTCTTGGTATAATCATCATTAAAGGATATATAATATCTGGACCCTCTTTGTGTAGGATAAAAGGGTCGACCCCCAGGTCTCAGAATGAACAAGATCGAATGGTACATGAGAATGAGTAACATTTTTATTGAAAGGTAATGCAGTAATATCATCACTCTCTAAACTGCCCAAACTACTAGTAGAAATTAAAAATTTTAAATGAGAATAAAAAACATGACCAAGACGAGAATACCACAAATAAAAACTAAAAGACTATGGACTCAAACAAAAAGAAGATAAATAAACAATAGAGACATCAACTTTTGGAACATGGAATTCTCTAACACATATAACCCTATGTTTCTACGGCCTATCCTAATCACCATCGTGGACTGTAGATCCTGCACAACAGAACCAGAAGAGTAAAAATGAACAAAAAATCTTGAATCCAATAATTGAATGACTGAAATTAAATTCAAAGTGAGTTGGGGAATGTAATAAACATCAGGAACTCGAAGATGAGAAGAAATAATTGTTCCAACACCTGCTAAAGATATTTGAGTGCCATTGGTTGCAAGTACAAATACAAATTGGGGGGGGGGGAATAATAGATGCAAATAAAGAATAATCACTATGATGCGTTGCACTTGAGTTGAAGACCCAGATGGTGGGAGGTATACTAGAAGGGCCTGAAGTGAATGAGCCTACTGATGCTGAGACTGTGAGAGCACCATGCTGATGGAGAGAAAGTAGCTTCTGTAATTAATCAACAATCATACTCAGACTGGAAGCCGATGAGGGTGACTCATCCATAGGTGGTGCAACTGCTGATGTATGACAATCTTTAGGCTTAAAAAATTGATTCAATGATTCCCTGGCATTCTTATTCACTAATTTTGGACATTAGGCCTTCCAGTGACCCTTCTCACGACAGAAGCTACACTTATCTGAAGCCGCTCGACCTCGGTACTTACTCTGTGAACTAGGCACCTTTAGGGGTACGACCAATACAGTCTGATTAGGTAATGAAAGAAAATCCTTTCTAAAAAGAGTCTTAAGACGAACCTCTTAAGCTAGAAAAGCTCATGAACTACTGCATCTACTGATGGTAATGGATGATAATGGAGATTTGAACCATGAAGTCACTCAAAGTCATATCTGAGTGCCATCAAGAATTGTACCAACCTCTACTCCTCTCTAAAAGTGCGGTATGCCTTACTAGCATTCAGTTCAGCGGGTTCAATAAGTGCTAACTGATCCTAGTATCCAGTAATAACCGAGTAAAATTCTTGTATGGGCCTATCACCTTGATGTGTAGCTCGAATTTCAAGCTTAAGTTGATATTTTTTCTCAAAATTTGATTGTACGAACAATGTGGTTAAATAATTCTAAATTTTCTTGCGGTAATAAACTTAACTAAATGAACACCAATAGTCTGATCTAAAGAATTGTTAATCCAAGTAATAATCTTGATATTATTGACATCCCACTTGTTCTTTAAATCAAATTACTTTTTCGCCTTAGTGTTTGTTAGAGCTGTCACCATCAACATAACTCCACATCTCTTTACCCAGTAGAAAATTTTTCACTATATAAGCCCAATAAATATAATTTCAACCAGTTAATTTTTCACTGATGGTTGGAAGAGAATCTAAATCCCCACTTGCCATGACTAGATCACACAAATCAAAATCAAAATGAAAGCTCTCTGATTAAAAATACCCAATCAACCAATAAAAGAAGCAATTCTCCAAAAAACAAAAAATAGGACACAATTGAACAAACCATATGAAAAACAAACCAATTAATCAAACTGCAAGCTAAGGAATTACATTCACCACGAGAAGCAACAAAAATTACAGTCTCTATTCAACGACGAAAAGGAAGCACCAAACTAGAAGAGAAAACCAGAACCAGCAGCCAGAAGTCGACAGTGAACGAGAACAAGAAACCATAAGCTTCCACCAAATCAGAAACAGTTAACCAGAATAAGCTTCCACCCAATCAGAAACAGTTTGGCAAAGAAGAAAGGAGCCAAGATTTCTACCCAAATCACTCCACCAAGCTTCGGGCCTTTGTGCCAAACCCAAGAACCCTATTTCGCACCTTGTGGAAGCTATTCGAACTAGAAAACTCAAGGAAATTCAACTGTGATTCCAAATCTCAGATTTTGCAAGAAAAAGAGTGCGAAAATCTTTGAAAAATAAAAAATCCAACAATTTGAAATACTAGGAAACCAGTGGTACCATGATGTTACCCATGAAAAATCGAACACGTGGGTGTCTCCGGTGACTTCCGGTTGTTGACGTTAGCATTTAGGCAGATGAAGTCAGCCCTAACTCTTCAATTTCTTCCTCTGATGAATATTACTATATTATTTTCGTGTTTAGGATCGTAAAAGCTCTGATACCATGATAATATTGATCAAACAAAGAAGAGAAAAGAGAGAAAAGGAAGAAAACATATTACGGCTACATTAATAAGTCAGAGTAATCATCTTAGATACACAATGCAAACCCTTATATAGTAGGGCAATATAAAATAAAGAGAAGGCTAAACTATCTCTAATATCAATACTAATAATAAATAAAACTCTATAACAATCTTGTCATTGAAAGACTTTGAAAATAGAACAGGAGAATTTGGACGGGAATGCTTGATGCAGATGTTTGGTGTATTTCAATTTTATCTACAGGAATCTAGGATTTTATTTAGTTAGGATTGTTTTTTTGAAATGTCTTATGGTCTATTGGTAGTTGGTCTCTTGTTATTAAAGAGTTTAATAGAGTCAGGTTGTGCTGGCTCATGGTTGGATCTAGAATTTTTCCTTCTATAATTTCATAATTTTCTCCTTTCCTACACGTGTTTTTACCTTTTTTCTACTCATCTATAATGAAACGGACTAGAATGTGATGCACCTTTTCCGCATGCAAAGTCATTTTTTCCTTATACAACAAATGAGCTGGTCACATGCCCTCAACTAGGTGGTCCTTGTACAAGAATTGGTGCATGTTGTGGGACTTATTGAAATATTTAGGAGAGGATCAATCAATTTTGGTTCAGAATTCAGATTGCTTTTATTCTTATTTTCTATATTAGACATAAGTTAATTAGTGTAGGGTAATATTGTAATTACCAGAATATTACTTTGTTATAAATAAGACAGTGTAGGGTAACCTAACCTACACAACCGGTTGTTCTTTTTTTCTCCGCCTTTTCTCTTTCTCTTTTCCTCCTCTTGCGAACCCTAATATTATTTTTACTATTTCAACTTGGTATCAAAACATCTATTTAAGATTGTAGAACATTGTAAAATATCAGAGAAGAGCTTGGGAGTCTTAACAGTTGCTGACATCACTCATTAGGCAGCAATTTCTGGTGGTCAGAACCTACCTCAGGCATTGGTTTTTGATGAAGAGTATTATGGTGATTTTTGTGTATTTTTTTGAAGCCATCGGAGTAGTTTTTTCTATTTTCGAATATTTTTCGGGAAAATAGGTCTATTTTTTTGATTTGCTGTTCTTGGACTTGTTGTTTGGATATAAACTTGTGGGTGCCGATTAGTCCTAAGGAGGCGTTTCCCGAATTTCCCAGGCTTATTTGGCTATTTTTGGACATGATTTTTGTGTCCTAAGTGTGCCAACACCGCTGTTCCAGCCAGTTTCAGCGTGGATTTGGTACCAGTTTATGTTATTTGGCCTCTGTGTGTGGTATTCTCTCAGGTCTAGTAGTTTGATTCGTGGTGCTGGAGTGTTGCGGTGTATTGGGTATTTGGTTCGTTGGCCACTGTTATAGTGTATTGTGCTGGGTGGTTGCGGTATATTGTGTTTTTTGGTTTGTTGACCACTCAATGCAGCCTTTCTTGGCTCCTTTTTTGGTTTTTTTGGGTGTATTTGTGGTTGTTTGATGTTTGTGAAGTTTACTATAGTGATTTCTGAGGATGTCAAAGATACTTTAGCTGAATCCCAAATGGTAACTAGAATGAGTTGTAAATTCAGACGTACTGGGTTTGAATCTTGACAATCTCATGGGGCTAGGCAGTGAGCGATTTATCCCTCATGAATACCCTAGTCCCGACGTAGATGGCTTGCGTTTAATCGAACCGGGAGATTAGTCGAGGTGCGCGTACGCTGGCCCCAGACAGCCCTGACCGTTGAACAAAAAAAAAAAAAAGATACTTTGGCTGATGATTTCGTTTGATAGGTTCATTCTGTTGATGATCAGGTTCGACAGATCAGTTCCCTCAAATTGAATGCACATCATTATTATTCTTGGCCCCATGTCATTAAGGTTTTCTTGTATGCCAAAAGGAAAGTCAAGTATCTAACTGAGAGTCCTCCCAAGACTACAAATTCTTGAATAGTGGAGCAATAATTCCTTGGTGATGACTTAGTTGTGGTTTAATATGGAGCCTGACGTTGCATCTATTGTTCAACTTCTAGATACAACTAAGAAGATATGAGACTCTCTTGAGTAGATGTACTCACGAGAACATATGTCCCTGGTCTATGAACTTTTTGAGCGTTTGTTTAATACCAAGTCTCTAGCTGAATATTATAGTACTTCGAAAGGGCTATTGTTTATCAGCCATTGAGTGTTGATCGAGAGATACTTCGACGACAAGTGAATAGTTTTAGGTTGCTTTAATCTTTTCCAATCTTAATTTTGACTATTGTGTATTTAAGGATCAAATTTTGGCTAAGTGAGAAACTCTCAACTACTATCAATGCTTATTCCCGTCTTCAGAGAGCCCCTCTGACTCGAGGGACTTTTTCATCCTCACTGGTGTCATTTGCTTTATTCTTTAGCGGCAATAGTCGTGGTGGTCGT
Organism: Ilex aquifolium; assembly: GCA_951799425.1. Classification (NCBI taxonomy): domain Eukaryota; kingdom Viridiplantae; phylum Streptophyta; class Magnoliopsida; order Aquifoliales; family Aquifoliaceae; genus Ilex; species Ilex aquifolium. The sequence goes on from OX637391.1 coordinate 32,532,305, forward strand.
GGAGGAGGTTGTTGCGATGGTCGCCATCCAGCCAAAGGTGGTAATCGTAAGGGTAGAGGCAATAGTCTTGGAGGACGTGGTAATCGTTATGAGTGGAAATGTTCTTTATAATGGATCGTTTTGAATTGCCTTTATAATGAAATTCTCGTACAGGTTGATAAATGTATTAAAATACTTCGTTTTGATAATGCCCTTAAGTATGTGCAATTTTTTATGCATACATTTTGTGTTGATCATAATATCATTTATCAAACTACATGTGCACATACATCCCAACAAAATAGTGTTGCAGAACTCAAATATTGTCATTTATTGAATGTTGCTCGTATTCTCATGTTTAACATGCATCTACCCAAGCATTATTGGGCAGATGTTCTCACTGCAGTCTATCTTATTAATTGCATGCCTTCCCTCCTTTGAAGTAACATGTCTCCGTTCTCCTTGCTCTATTCTAATACACCACCATTTGGTCTAACTTCTCGTGTCTTTAGTTGTATTGCATTTGTTCACATTCTTGATTAGGTCAAGATAAACTTTCTCCTCACTCAGTTAAGTCTATCTTTCTAAGATACTTTTGTACTCAAAAAAGTGATCGATGTTATGACCCCACCTCTCACTGGTATTATGTCAATGCTAATGTCACATTTTTTGAGTCGATCTTTTTTTTTTCCTGCTTCAGGAACTACTCTTTCACGAGATTTAATCTCTACTAGTCGGGTGGAGCTCATGTTGCCTCTTGTACCATATTATATATCCTCTCCCCTCTGGCTCCTAACTCTCTTGCAGGTTTACCATTGTTTCACGAATATAAAGGTTGTCTCATATGTTCTAGCTCTTCGGCTAACGCCTGATTCCACTGATGTCCTACCTCCTGAGTTGTGTACAGTGTCAATTATATTGTGATTTGCCTATTGCATTGTAGAAAAGTACTCTTACTTGTACCCAACATTTTATTTCTAACTTTGTCTCTTTGCATCGACTTTCTTCATCTTTTCGTTGTTTTTGCATTAGTCTTGTTTTCTGTATTTGTTCCTAGCTCTCTGGAGCTGACATTAACCTATTTTGGATAGAAACTGCATATGGATGAGTAAATTAAGACACTTCATGAAAATTATAATTGGGACCTTACTTCTCTTTCGTTTGGTAAGCAACCTGTTAGTTGTCACTGGGGTCTACATTGTGAAATATCATTCTGATGGTTCTATTAAGCATTTGAAAGGACGGTTGGTTGCTAAGGATTAACACCTAAACATATAGTGTGGATTACTGTGAGACTTTCTCTCCTGTTGCTAGTCTTAACTCTGTTAGAGTTCTTATTTTTGTGCAGTTAATTCTGACTGACCTTTGTATCAACTAGACATAAATAATGCATTTTTACATAGAGATCTACAAGATGAGGTATATATGATTCAACCTCTGGGTTATGTTATTTTAGGCCCGGAACAATTAGTGTGTCGTTTCAAGAAAGCATTGTATGACTTGAAACAATCACCACGTGCTTGGTTTGATAAGTTCAGTACCGTGGTACTTCAATTTGGTTTTCAACGCTCTACATGAGATCAATCATTTTTCATTCGTCGGTCTTTTGTAGGTATTATTATTGTTATTGTGCATGCTGATGACATCATCATTAGTGGTGATGATTCAGATGGTATTATCCACTTCAAGGCCTACTTGGGAAAATAGTTTTATACTAAACATTTAGATCCTTTTTAGTATTTTTTATGGATTGAGGTTGCCTTGTCAAAGGAGGGTATCAGTTTGTGCCAACAAAATTACATACTAGACTTATTATCTGAAACTGGTATTCTTGGTACGTAGATGCACCTATGGACCCTACAATTAAGTTAAATCCTGAGAGTAGTAATGTCTTTGATGATATAGGGCATCATCAAATGTTGATTGGTAAGCTGATTTATTTTTCAGTTATACGCCTGATATTACATATGTTGTTGGTGTGGTTAATCAGATCATCCATGCTACTTGTAAGTCTCATTGGGAGGCTGTTTGCGGCATACTTAGGTATCTGAAAGGAGTTTTGGGGAAATGATTATTATATTGTCCGTCATCATTCATACTTGTTTTTGATTTTCTTAATGACCAGGTAGGTAGTCATAGTGATAAAGGCTCTACTTTTGAATATTGTACATTTGTTGGTGGTAACTGGTAACCTTGTTACTTGGTGTTGTAAGAAGCAGAAAGTGATTACTCGTTCTAGTGTAGAGGTTGAGTGTCATGCTATAACATATACTGCTTGTGAGATGTTATGGGTTCGTTCTTTATTTTGTGATATGAGATTCCCCGTGAAGATGCTTGTGACAACCAAACAAGTATTTTCATCATAAGTAATTCGGTATTTTATGAGAGTATCAAACACATTGAGGTGGATTGCCATTTCATTTGAGATCTCTTGATATTTTTTCCAAGTTATTGGCTCAGTCTGTCTTTAGTAGTTTATGTTTCGAGGTGAGCATTTTTTTATCTTTATGCTCCCGCTTGTGGGCGAGTATTAGAGTTTTTAGTTTCTATATTGGATGTAAGTTAATTAGTGCAGGGTTAGGAAGCACAAATACTTCCCCAGGGTGCCGTGGCAGCGGCAGACAACTGTCCGACACGATTAGAAGTGTCATGAATAACGAAATCAGTCGAACACGGTTCGAATACGATCAAGACACGAGTAGGACACGACCAAGATTTTTTTTTTTAAAAAAAAATGATAGCTAACTATTAAGAGGGGTGTGATTTCTTTATTTTTTATTTGTGTTTTTCATTATGTAACTTATATACTATGAATGTTAATGAATGTAATGATGTTTAATGAAAATAGTGGATGTTTGTTTTGATCTATTTTAATTTTAATAAAAAAAAATAATATTTTCTAGGTCTTATTATTAATATTTTTATGAAATATATTTTATTTTTAATATAATATAATTCTATTACTATCTAAAAAATATATTATATTATTTTTATTAGTCATATCTTTGTGGTACCTGAATTTTGTTGTATCCTCGTGTTCGTATCGTATCGGATACGACACCCGTGTTCATATCCGTGCTTCCTAGGTGCAGGGTAATATTGTAATTATTTAAATATTACTTAGTTATAAATAAGAAAATGCAGGGTAACGTAACACACACAACTGATCATTCTTTTTTTCTTTGCCTCTTCTTTTTTCTCTCTTCCTCCTCCTTTTGAACCCTAATATTATATTTACTATTTCGACTATTTTCACCCTTGTTTTGTTTGTATTTCTTCTTTATGTTTTAAGTCCGTGTCTTTGGCCTATCAACAAACTAATGACCGAACAATGTTAAGTTGTCTTCTTGTTATTTCTGCAATTTAATATTCCTTACATGTAAGTTTCAGCTGCTGTTAATTAATATGGGTAGGAGCGGAGCCAGAATACTTTTTTAGTGGGGCCAACTTATTACTTATTCATAAGTTGAAACCATAATGAACCAATCAACCGAGATAATATATTCTGAGACATAATTTATTCTAGTCAAATTTCAAATATCAGAATCTAATTTTTAAGAAAGCAAAAATTAATAATTCAATTATTGAGAGAGTAGTAGAGAAATTTAAAGAGAATAGTCAAATAAATGACAACCAGTAAGCTCGTCGCGATTTCACAAATAGATTTTGAGTGATAATAATTGATGACTTGGTGTGTAAGAAAAAGAGAGAATTGAAGATAAAAGACATATTGAAGAGAAGGTGGCTCCACTGTAGCCAACTTAAAGTTGAAAAACAAAAACAAGAAGAGAGGGTGGCAACATTAAATCCTATGAAAGACGGGTAAGTCTAAATTTTTAATTCATGAAAGAATCTAATTTTTGACTAAAAAGGAATAGTGCTATTGGTGTCTAAAAATCTATCCTAAAATTTTGATTTAATGACGCGACAGTGGAGATGTTAAAGTTGTATTGTCCTAAGTAGAACCCTTGGATTTACTTTTTGAGACCACATCACTTAGCACATTAGATCAGTAAATTAGTTTAGATTTTTAGACCCAAAAGTGTTATTGAAACATATAAGTCTCAATAAATTTATACAAATGTTTCGAGGGAGCAAATTTTAAAAAATTACAAATCTATAAACATTTCAAAATTGCCCAATTTTTTTTCAAAATTGCACCGCCCCTTGTGTAAATCTGCCACTAAATATGGGACAAGCATTACGCAACATATTTTCATTATTTCACATTTGATACTTTTTCACTGGTGTTTGTTTTCCTAAGTTTGACAAATAAAATGTTTGATTGCAGGATGTAAGACGAGATCAGCAATCGTCTAAGGTATACAATTCCATCCTATAGATTCCTGCTATAGAGTCATGAGCTAGACAGCTAGATATGAAACATAAAACAATACATAAATGTTGACCTACGACATGATGGGCGTCCATTCCCCTCTGTTTTTTATTTCACAGTTTAGGATATAATGCATATCTTTTGTTGAAAAAGCCTTTTACAAGTATTGTCTACCATTAAAACGGTTGATGAGTGGTTGTTGGTCATCTAGGAAGTACGGATACTTATAAGAGATACGGGTACGATACAATGACATGAGAAAACTCTAAAAAATAGGATATGGAAGCAGCCCGGATACATCTATAAATATCTATATAATAAAGTAGCTTACAATTCAAATTTCGAAAGATAAACAAAATGACTTTTGCTATTCGCGATTGAGATCGCTTTAAATTTTACTTTAAAGTTAATCTAACGGCTAATATTAACACTTTAAATTTAATAGGAAAAATAGGCCCCTAAGGGTATGTTTGGAATGATTTTTTAAAAGTACTTATATAAATTATTTCTCATAAGTACTTTAAAAAAATAATAGTGTTTGAAACTGTCCCACCACTACTTCTACCATCACCACCGCCACCACCACCACCGCAGCCTCCACCACCGCCACTGCAGCCATCGCTGCCACCCCCACAACCACCATCGCCGCCACCGCCACCGCCACCACCGCCACCTTCACCGTCGCCGCCGCCACCGCCGCCGCCGCCACCACCACCACCACCACGCCGCAACCATCGCCGCCACCGCCGCCACCATCGCTGCCACCGCCGCCACCATCGCCGCCACCGCCGCCGCCACGGTCATTGCCACCCACCACAACTATCACCGTCTCCTACCACCACCACTGCCGTCCACCACCTCTCACCCCCACTACAAACCGATATTTAAATTCTTTTATCTCTTTTCTATGTTTGTGATTTGATTTTGGATATGAATACAAATATGTTTATTGTTTACCATTTTTTATTACAATGCCTTCAGGCACAGACAATAACTAGTATATTTATATTTTTACTATTATTTAATGACTTGATAGCTATAATTTTTAGTGATTCTTTAACAATAATAAATAATATTAATAATTTTTTATTTTCAAAAAGTTACTTATCGTCTCACTAGGTACATCTACAAAGTGAACGTGATTAATTAAAGAATAAGAACCAATATTTAACTATATTATTTGATTAGAAGTATTTGTTGTTAAGATTATAGAGTAATCAACTCATTTAATCTTTTTGGACATGTGATAATGGATAACACTTGAACAATACCTATATGTCTTTCAAGTCACATGAATTTTTGTTGATGTATTGCATTGTATAAAAAGGAAGTGGTAAAGATTAAAACTAAAAATTACACATACTGCTCTGATATAAAAATATCCATGAAGTATCTGTATATTTTATTTATTATTGAATACGTTTGGTGTGTATCCGATACATATCCTCGAGTATCCGACGAATATCATATCCGATACGATATCCGATACGAATACATTGACCTTAATGAACTATCCTTGCTTCATAGTTGGCCATCCTTCATGAACCATGCAGGAGATTAGTTAAATTCAATGGAATTGAAACAACGTATGTACCTGCGCCTTCTTCCCAGTGGCAAGGGGCCTTGCCTCTTCCCTGCTTGAGCCTGGATTGCAAATATGATTTAGATGTTTTAAAAAAAAACCACATATAGTGCAGTGCTTGTTTCAATTTGGATTGCTTTTTATTTTTAGTATCTAGAGGATTACATCAATTCAACTTCGAGGGAAACTTTCTTACTAGATTAAGTTACAAAAAAAAAAAAAAACAATAGTCCGTCTATATTTAGTCTCTTCATGCTGTTCTGAGATTCCACATGCTGCATTTAGCTATCTGTAATTAAGATCCCCATCCTCCCTTCCTTCACTTTCTCGAATAATTAAGAATAACGGGGTAAAGAAGGGAAAAAACTATGAAGCATGCATGTTTCTGACTTGGAGTTAAGAGCCTTCTGTTTCTTTGCAAGAGGGCTGCTCACCAGGACGTGTTGTGAAAACTGTAGTTTTGAGATTCCAATTGTGAAGTCTGAGTTCCAATTTATCCCGACATCTTCAGTGCATAAAAGTTTTGGAAGACATTTCTTTTAATTTTTAGCATCTCTAACCTAAAAAGGGAACTTTGGGTTGGTAAAGGATGTGGTTATGTCAGAATGACTACAATAATGCTATAGCTCGTGGTGTTGTTTCCTGTGTTTAGGTTGTTTTTAAAACTAAGGAAGATAGAAGGGAGCTGCTTTTAGAGGAGCCATCGTTTGAGTTTTTTGAAAATGTTTTAATCAAAACTTCACTTAAGTACACCTAGGGTGCGCCTGGTGGTTTCATGAGCACCAATATGCCTTGCGTACAAATCAATTGTCATAGGTGAAGACATAACAGAAAATGGTAGATCCCAGACAGATGATAGGGAAAGTTACAGATGGAGGCATTCTATGAATTCCTATAACAGATTCAACACCATTAGTGCTGATGATATGTTAGGTGATGGCCAGAGTTTTTTTTTTTTTTTTGTGGACCTTCTATACAAAATACTAAAATAGACATATTGCTCTATGATGCCACATAAATTATTAGACTTTCACAGGACAACCATACATCCATCCACAACAAATGAAGCTATTGACCTGTGATTATCATTCATGAAACAATTCTTATGTTACTTTCCGGAAAAAAACATGCCTCTTGTGCTAGTTTCTATGAGCTTCTTGCATGTCCCTCCTAATTTGCAAGTCTTTTTTTGTTTCATATTCTACTTATTTATTTAGTTTCGATTTCAATTGTTGGTGTAAGCTTATTGATATTGTAGATATTGAATGCAGAATTATATCAGATATGCAACTCGTCAAAAACGTGCTGACACAAAGAAAGCTCTGAAAGATCTCTTATTCAGTAGTGGGTCCCCCAAAGTTACATTTGAGGTGGGCATTTTATTTTAAGCTATTTGACAGGCAACCCAATTGATATTTGATTTAGATGCTTCAATTGTGTATTACGCTGCAGCTGCAGTGCATGTATTGTGCTCCTAGTTTACTTGTAGCCGACTTCAGTTTGCCAATGTGAATCAACTCTGGAATTGTACAAAAACTAGCGTCATTTGTTTTTTCTCATTTTGGGTGGCCAATGGGTGTATGGTTGAGGGTGGTTGTGTCAATTATTGTTCAGATTTTCTCCACAGAATAAAAACTGTTTGGCAGCATGCTTGATGTTGGAAAATACTTTGAGTTGGAAAATACAATATGAGCACATTTCTTTCCCAACTTGATGTTAATGTCATACAACAAGTCGTCTTCTTATGCTTGATTTCATCTTTTTGTTTTTTAATATTATGTTTGTTTATTGCAGCATGGCAGAATGTCTAAGTAGAGGCATACACCACATATAGGTTACGTTTCAAAATTTATGGATTTTAGTTGTTCTATTAATGTTTTATGAACCAGAAATTATCATTAACCAGAATTTGCCAACTATTTGGGCATTACTACAATCCCTTTTTCTAGTTTTCAGTTTTTCAAAGACCAAACAATGTTTTTGCAAATGCTTAGTCATTCCAGATTTGTCCATTGCATGTCTCTTCTCGTCACGGTGCATTTACTTTGCCAGGGTATTGACATGTGCTGTATTACGCTCTTTTCTGGTTTACACAGGATGAATTCCACAAAACATATCATAGACGCAACTGGGATGCAGACCCGGTAAATCATTCAGACAGTGCAGATACGAAAGGTCATTCAAAGTCTTCTGCTCGCCGTGCTAATAAAACTCAAAACAAAAGAAAGAAAAGTGAGATTATCTTTTTCATTATTTCTTTCCTCTTCTTGTTTCTCCTTCTTGTAACTAGTTGGCCCACAAGCGCATTGCACGTGGACAATTCAGATATATAGTTTTGGTTATTAATTTGTTCTGTGTCTACATTTATTGGTAGAGAGATGACTGATTTCCTTGTTCAATATAAGTATATAACTGCTCTCACACACATGGAAGTAGGAGTATAAAACTGATTATGATTGACGGGTTTTTATTTGTTAAATTCGATAACCTTTTGGAGTTTATTTGTTGGCAATTGACATTGAGATATAGTCAGTAGTAATCATCTCTTTCTAGGGCACTTAAAATTTTCAGCAGAATCATGTTTTGAAGTAAGGCCGAAAATTATTTGGTAGAGATTTCAAACATATGTTTTTATTAATCACAATAATAGATGTTAGAAATGATATTTCTTTAGAGAAGTAACCATCCTCTTGGTTTTTGGTGTGTTCAATTGTTGAAATTTTTTCCACATATGCTGCCTCTTGATTTCAAACATAACTTAAAACTGTTAACTCTCACAAACTCTGCCCCACCTCATGTGCATATGCAATTTTTGACGGAAACATGTTTTGTAATTACCTCATTTCGGCGTCTAGCTGGTCATATCACTGATTCCTTTTGAGTGAAGGTAAAAAGTCAAATATTGCATTGAAGTGTGACATGGATGTAATGCCCCCAAAATCCACCCTGGAAGACATTACTATCTATAACAATTCATATCATGAGAGTAACTAATAAAATCTATAAATGAAAGAAATTTCATTCATCATCCATAATAACTAAAGTATCATCCAAAACAAATACGCTAACCCATGACAATTATATTCAAAAATCAAATATTACCTTTCACCGGAATAAATAAAATATTATCCTTAACATTGTCACAAAATTAACCTCTCAAATGTATAACATAAAGGAAACAACTTTAAACGTTCACCTCAGGATCCACGTTCTCATTAATTTGAGTTTCCCAATTTACTTACTAATCCAATCCGAGCTCTTCCTCCAGACCGTAATTTGAAAAAGATGTTTGTAGGGGGTGAGCACTAAGCTCTGCAGGAAAATCCTCCCAAACTCGAACAAGGTTTTGAAAACTTATAAAATTTGTCGGTCTCATTTTATAAAATATCATATATAACTTTTGAAATAAAACAGTGACAATTCATCAGATATCAAGTTTACATAGTAGCAATAAATTAAATGAAGAAGTAAAACCAACTTTCATATAACAAATCATTACCAACACTGTATCTCAGGTATGTAGTAAGACTTAGCATGAATACACACATTGAGAATATCCTGGCCCACACACACACCCCCAATCCTTGCAAAAATACATAATTTTAGGAAGGGTGTATACCTACGCATCAACAGTGATGAATCCAACCTAGGAATAGTATATTAACCCTTAGCCTCGATACCTGCGAGCGAATAGTAGTTTGGTCCTCGCAAGACACTAACCCCACTACGAGTGGTAGGAAACCTTCAAACCCACTCGAAGTAAGAAACACATCTATCCACTTTACGATACTCGGTCAACGGTCATCCATGCTCATCAAAATATCCACACAAGAGATACAATACCAAACCAATTCACCAAATAACAGGTAAACCAAGAACTATAATTCCACAGATATTTTTTCAATAGAACAACTCAAGAAAATATGCGAGAGATCATTAAGAAAAATAATTTTATTGTTCGAACAAAACACTAGAGTTTTTAAATCAAGAACAATAGAATATCAAGGTAAAATTTATATTTCTTGAAAATTAGGGTTTTGATAACAAGAATGAGAGTTTTTATGGCTATCAAACGATAACCTTATTCAAGACATGATATGATTTGCAAGAAAATCAAGAAATAATGATTTCATAACATATACATACGATTTAGAATCAAAACATACATATATATTAACTCTAGCCTCAATGAACAAGTTTAGGAAGAAACCTCTACCTTGATTCTTGAGATCTTGATCGTAACGTGTTTCGTTGCGATTATCCCACGTTAATCCTTCAAGATTTAGCCCCGTTCTTCCTCCTTTTCTTCTCCTCAAACTTTCCTAGGATTCTTGGGGTTGAAAAATAGGTAAAGACTCTTTACATCATGGCCCTAGGGTATTTATAGGCTGAAAAATAGAGAATTCCTGTGTGGGCGCCGGTAGCAGTTTGCCCCTAACTTCTAACTAGATTTTGACCTAGTTAGAGGCCGATTCACGAAATTTTCGTGAAATACACTTTTGTAATTCTTGAAGTGTAGTTTCTACTATAAAAATTTCAAGTCAATCGGACACTAGGGTAAAATTTTTAGCTAAAATACTAAGATTATGTCAAATTCCTTTCTATCCAAATCCTCTCTAAAATAAGTTTTAATTTTAGAATACTTCTAAACTTCTAATACAACTCATATAATCTCTTCCAATATTTTTCGATCTTCCGGATTCAATAGAAACCTTATTTTTAAATAAAAATATTTATAATTTTACGTTAGCCACCCTTCTCAAACTTAAATATCTCCAAAACTCAATTTACCAAATATTCTTGAAACTCAAACTTCATAATCAATATTTTAACAATAATTCTAAATTTTTACCATCATTTTATTCATCTTAGTAGAACTTTTAAGATAATATTATCCTTATTTAATTTTAATACGGGGTGTTACAATGAATGATTGTCATGCATGGTGTTCCAGTTTGTTCTATCAAATGTTAGATGAGACAATTCATACGACAATAAGAAATGAAAGTGATGCCTTCATTTTGATCGATTCGCCAAAAAAGCTGAAATTTGCAATGGTATGGGTGTATTTGACTTTGGGAGAAATGTTTGTGAACGATTAAACCAAATTCCAAGGAAGATTGTAAAATCCTCTTTCCTTTTTTTCATCCTCTTTTAGTGATATGGTGACTTCCAACCCTTATTCCTGTTCCTTCCTTGTAATGTTGTTGCCAGCACCAGTGTCTCCCCAAAAAATTTAGCCATTCTTTTTTTTGGTGTAAACCATCCGGTAGCCACAACGGGCTCCGACTAATCCAAATTCGAGTCGGGCAGAACCACAAGGGCGGCAAAGCTCTCCCTATCGAGTATTTAACGCAACTGCATTTCCAAGTCTCGAACCGAGGACCTTGGTTAAGCTAGAACAACCTCAAGCCAGTTGATCTACGCGCTCGGTGGTAAAATTTAGCCATTTAGAAGTATATAAACCCCCACTAACCTACTTTGGTCTTAAAATGCACTTTATGCACTATTATATTGTCTTAAATTCATATACATGCATGTGTTTATACATGCTTGTAGTTAGGCCCAGTTATTGTGCACATGCAATAACCAAATGAAGTTGTTGATAAGAGAATAATTTGTTTAGACACCTTTGACACCATAGTATTAAACCTCTGTTTGAGAATTTGCAATAGTTTGAGCTCAATGACAATAATCAATGGTCTTATACTAATATTTAGAGTTTGAGACTGCAGTTCTCAATATTTTTTTTTTTTTTTTTATCATTTGATTCTTATTCTTTTCCAAATCTATGATATTGCGTCACACTGAGTTAATATAAATAGATACATTTATACAACAGAGCATCGTAGCTATGAGTCTTCTTCTTCTTTTTCAAAAGGTCTGCAATTCTATGATATTGCGTCACTCTGAGTTAATACAAATAAATAGAGCATCATACCTACGTGTCTTCTTCTTCTTTTTCAAAGGGTCTATTGCAGCAGAAGATCTTGCTGTTGCTTTTTGTCGATATCATGTGTATTGTTTGCTTCACAAAGCTACCTCTAATGTCCATTTCTTAGAAAGAGAATCACAATGCCAAAGCTAATGATGTTTTATCATTTGGTGATACATAGTTCGTTCTGTATTTTGATTGTTGCCTGCATTATAGTACTGACAAAATTGCCTTTATTTACATTCAGGTAAATTTCGGCGAGAGACTTTCTTTGAAGATTTTGATGAACATCCTGAGAGAATCTTTCAAGCAACATTTGGGACCAGGTGTTATACCTGGTCTTTCAAGTCATGGGAAGAGTCTTCTTTTCAAAGTTCTACACCTGGGTCTGACTGGAGAGAGCATTCGAACTGGACTAGCAGTAGAAGTAAAGAATGGGACAGTACAAGTGGTACTGAGTCTGAGGATGAATCATGTACTGTAGGCTCATGTTCTGAGAGAACAATACTTGGTTTGCCTCCAAATGGTCCTTTAAAGATTGAAGATGTTAAAAATGCGTGAGTATTTCGATATTTTTATTGCAGAAAATAGACGTCTTTGCATGGTCACTCCGCCCTAGCCAGGTCAAGCGATATATTGGCATTGTTTAGATATTTGAAATTTTGATCACTCAGACAAGTTTCCCCTTGTGCAGTTTTCGCTTGTCAGCTTTGAAGTGGCATCCTGATAAGCATCAAGGTCCCTCACAGGTAGTTTTTAAATCTTCTGGTCTCCACTTATTTTTACTTATTGCCAAGGTTCATAGATGTTTGACGGTATCAAAAGATTAATATGTATTAGATCATGTGTTATGAAATCTTCAAATTACATGGATACCCTGTCAGGGATTCTAGCTCAATGTATATGTGTCATCGTCATGATTTCCTCTTAGTTCCAGACGATGGCCTATGCCTGAGTTTGGCCAAAAAATGTCAAATTGATGAATATTTCCTCTTTCTACCTTTTACTAACTGTCGTGAAACTCCCAGAGGATATATCCGTGTTGTTGATTTTCATAGGTTTTGATGCATTTAGTGGATGGATCATCTGTAAAAAGTATTATAAACTTTTGGTTTTGGTTTGCAGATCGGTAATTTGGTTGATTTCAACTTGTAATTGCTTCATGAAGTTAGCAATCCATCACAGATTGATACCAACTATGTGGCTTTTTTCCAAACAAAAAAGAGAGGATGGACCCAATCCTTTTACTATTTTGCACAAGATGACCCAATTTTTCTGAATCCCTCAATAAATTGCGCCTAGAATGATACTTGGATATTGTTTAGTTACTTTTTCTTGAATTTGCAGGCGTTTAAAGTGTTCATTTTTTTTTTATTTTACTTCAAAGTTCTACTTTTTTCTAAAAAAAGGACATGACATTGGTTCATGGATTTGTGCAGGCCATGGCAGAAGAGAAATTCAAGCACTGTGTCAATGCGTACAAATCACTGTGCAATGCGCTCTCCACAGCAACCTCTAGGTTTAGTTTCTGATTCATTTAGCTCCAAACTATATTCATTTAAAATTGATTTTTAGTTATAAAGGTGTGGAATATATTTTCTTCATAAGCTAAAGTTTTTTTTTTTTTGGGGGAGAGGGGGAGGGGGAGAGGGAGAGGGGAAGAGGGCTTGAACCCTTGATCTCAAGAAGGCAAAGCCTTGACAAGGTATGGAGTATCATTGGACCAAAGGCCCGTTATAAGCTAAAGTGCAAGTGTAATGTTAATATATTTTCTTCATAAACTTAAGTGCAAGTGTAACGTTAATCAGAAAAAAAGAATTTGTAGCTCCTGCTATTGTGCTACATTATTCTTTTGTATTGAGACCTATTGTCGCACTCACTGTGCTGATACAGTTATTTTTTAATGGTTTCACCAAAAAAGAATAACGTGATCCAACAATTCAAAATACCTTCTCATCAAATTGTCGAGGAGAACACTATTTTAAATGCAATGTGTATTTGAGAATAATTGATTTTGATTATATGTGGTATCAATTTGAAACTCAAGCAGAGTGACCAGAAATGCCGATGGGCATTGGCATTCCTCTGCGTGGAGAAAATAATCTATTCTTTCCAATTCAGACCAAATCATGTACCTTCGTAGTTTGAACATGTGAAACCTTCCTGAAGATACCCAAAAACCATTGGTTTTATGTTTATCCCACGAATCCACACATCGAGTTCAAGTCTCATTCCCCTACTTTGTGCAGGCGCAAAATGGTAATGATATGAAGTGTGTAAAACTATCGTCAAAGGCTCATAGTGAATGTACTATAATTTCTATAATTTGGTGTCTTTTTGGCTTTGAACTATGATTTGATATTTTGATCTTCTTTTAAGCTTTTGTTAGCTAATTTGATAACAATTAAGGTGGCAGGATGTATTTGCATATTTATCAGTATAGGCTGGGATGAAAGAAGTGTTTCATAAGGAGAATCTAATGCAGAAACTCTAGGCTGTTTGGCTAAGAGGGCTAAAGCAATAGCTTGTAGGGTGGAAACAACTATTTCTTTGTCATTCTGGTTGGGACTTGGGGGATACTGAAGAAATCTTTGGTTCTAAGCCAGCCGTTCCTTCCTATATGCCATGGTGTGCTCCAAATTTCTGGTTGAGCTGCCTGATTTGATGGATTTATGCATTGGTTAGACAATTCTAGCAGCAATTTAACTGCTTTAATCTTGGTACATTGGCTAAGCAAGGATGACATTTGATTGGCACATACTTTGAAGGTTGTATTCTATTCAAAACGGATTTCGTGTCTGATTATTCTGGTACTTGTTAGCCCGTTGGTTTCACCACCGACATACATGGTGATTAAGAGAGAGAAGTATTTGAACATCTAGGTTTTTAGGGGAGTCTGTTATACATAAAATATCAACTGTTAGAATTAGTATACACATATACATGCATGTGTCTACTAGCAGATGGATAAATACACACACGCAGAGAGAGAGAGAGAGAGAGGGGCGGGTTTATACTAAAGTTGGAGAGGAACTGAATGTCTGTTGCATGATACTTGAGTATAGTGGCACTCAAAAATAATTAACGTCTGTTACATATTCTTGAAAGGATATTTCAGATACTTGGTGTTCAGAATGTAATTTAGGCATGAAATATAGTATAAAACTTGGTTATTGCCTTTGGATGGACAAGATGCACTCAGAAATTTAGTGGCACTTGATTAGGGAATTTAGTGGCACTTCTTTGTGGGAGATTAATTGTTGGAGATTCTTATTTGAGTTTTCTTTGTAAACTTTTTCTCTCGTTTTTCCACTTTTTTTTTTTTTTTTCTTGCTGGGAGATTGCTAGTAAGGATTGTGCCATGGTCTGTTATGTTATGGGTTGGATTATTATATTCTAATGGATTATTTTAATGTTCTGAAAATAGTAGCAATGCTGTAAATGCGGGGTGAGGGTTTAATGGAGTGAGGGCTCCTCCAATACATTTTTTTTTTTAATTTTCTTTCTTGACTGATCATCTACCAAAAATTCAAGTTAGACTCATTGTATAAGTAGATCTCTCACTTACTAACAATGGATGACCCATTACCCATCATATATGACTTGAGTCTTTTTATACGTACAAAACAATGTGAATTGACCCTTTTTTTTTTTCTTCAATTCAATTTATGGGGGTGCCCCACTTGTAGTTAGAAAACAATGTGAATTGACCTTTTTATTTCTTTATACTACTTATTATACTTTTTTAATTAAAGTGGGACATCAAAAATACATCCTTTTGTAGGAGTAAGTATTGGGTGCAACGGTTATACCATGTCAGCATTGCTGACATGGTGTAACCATCGAATAAGAAAAGAATAAAAAGAGTAAAATATGGCCTACTTCCTATTATGTAAGTGATTATATATAACATGACTGGGTAGTTATGAGTTTGTGTGGGATTCATTGGCTGATTTGTCTACATATTAATGGACTGTTACACTACGTGGCACTGCTGACTTGGTATAACGATTACAACCAATATTTTTTCATTTTGTAGAGGTAAGCCAGCAAGTGGAGAAAGTTTGACATGTTAATTTGTTTATCATTCACATAACCTAGATTGATTCCTGATACCTTCGAATATACTTGTAGTCATCTTTTTCCAATAGTCCCATGTGTTTTGTAGAAGACCTGTTTTTTGTGTAGTAAGTTTCATTTAAATTTGTGAATTAGAGGAACGATTCAATTCTATAGAATGATTTCCACAACTGAAATTGATGACGATGATCTACAATTAAAAAAATATTATATTAGAAAAGATCCAAATTCACTTAGTTTGTGCATTGGCCCTATTTATTCTTCTGATATCCAATACCAACATTTCTTCGGTTTTTTTTTGGTGCTGAATACGAACATTTCCATACACAATTTTATGTAGATTTTTTTTAATCGTAAAATTTGACTAATCTAAATCAATTGCAAAATGAAGTTCGGAAACACACATGAAAAGTACTGAATTTGCAAGAGTAATTTCTTAAGACATTAAAAAAACATAATAAATGGAAAACACAATTTTTCTAGCTTCTTGCATGCGTGAATTTATTCACCAACTTGCCCAAATTCACCGAGGATGACCCATCTGGACCAGCAGCTTTTTCTGCCAGTTTCTGCCACTCCATAGATTTGTTCATCATCTTCTTCCCTTGATCTCCACCAATCAATTCCCCCACCAATCTCTCCACTATGTCTCTCCTAACATCACTCTCAATCTCCATCCCAATCTCCCATTCATTGCAAGTGTACCTACAATTTGTCTGTTGGTCTGCGAAATGAGGCCAACACAGCATAGGCACTCCAGCACATATGCTCTCAATAGTGGAATTCCACCCACTGTGTGTCAAAAACCCCCCCACTGATGGGTGGTTCAGGACTTGTTCTTGTGGACACCACCTTGCTAGCATACCTCTTTCTTTCGTTTCGACGATGAACTCCTCTGGGAGAATTCCCAACCCACCAGAAACAAGATCAGGCCTAATTATCCACAGGAAGTTGCATTTACTATTAGCAAGTCCCCAGCCAAATTCTATCAGCTGCTCAGGGGTCAATACTATTAAGCTCCCAAAGTTTACGTAAATTACGGAGTTGGGTTCTTTCGAATCCAGCCATTGTAGACACTCTGGTTCTTCTTTCCATAGGTTGTATCCGATCGATTGTAAGTGTTCTTGATCATTTGATGTTTGATTCAGGAGTAATTCAAGGGGCCCGATGCTATAAACGAGTGGAAACATTTTTGACATAGCATCAAGAACATCTTGCTCTAATGCATCAAAAGTATGAAGAACAATTGCTGAAGCTCTGGAAGCCCCCTCAACGGCTTCCATGCAAGAGTTGAACATCATATCATTTGGATCTGTAGTCCTTAGAAAGCTTGGGAGATCCTTTAGACGTATATCTTTCATTCCTGGAATCCAGTCTATTATTCTATCTAGGTAGCCATTTGTTAGATAGCTTTCATCTGCAAATACCGTAATATTAGTATGAACATTAATAGAGTTGCATCATATTTGAGTCGTGTCATTTTGTTTCGTGTTGTGTTTGTGTTATTAGAAAATTGTTGGACAGTCATACAATACCATATAAAGATTAAAGAAACAAAAATATATGTTCATTTCTCTTTCAATACAAGCTAAAGGGTTATTTTAGTCTAACAATGACCTGAACCCCCCATTATTTACGTTAATAAGTCGCGTCATGTACTAGTTTGATGTCGTCTTCATGTCAATAGGTAAAATTGGCACCCCTAAACTTATCCTAGTCACACGCATTTTCATAATTCCTATTGCAGTTTGAACTCAACTCTCAATATGAATCCTATTTTCTTTTACACCTACCACAATTTGGAACTGAAATTATTTGTTGAAATTAACAGATACAATGATACATACCTTTGAGTGGTGTAAGTCCTTTTTCTAACAGAGCTCGAAACTGATAGAACCCCATGAACGCACAAGCAGGACTCGGATAGAAAAGTATCCGTGGGATTCCTAGTTCTTCAGCAGCTGTAACAGTGAATGGCATGGATAAGTCCGAGACGATACAGGTAACCGGAGGAACGTTGGAAGACGCAGTGTCATTGAGTTTGGCGAGGAGGTCGCGAAATGGAGGCAATAGGTACCCTTTGGTAATGACATGAGAGAGAGCATAGAGGTCTTGATTTGCATCGGATTCGGATAGAGGGAGACCATCTGGAATGGTTTTGAATCGAAAATCGGGTAGTTCATCGAGAGAATTGGATCCCATAGATTTGAATAAGCGTTTATGATTGAACTCTGTGTTGACAAAGGTTATGTTGAAGCCTTTGTGATGGAGGAGTTTTGCTAGTTTCATCATTGGTTTAATGTGGCCTTGTGCCGGGGCTGGAATACAAACTGCATGAGGCTTATCAGCTACTGCTACAGAACTCATTCTCTCCCCCCCTCTCTGTCTCTGTCTCTCTCTCTTAATATTTGATGTGTATATAGAGTCTGCTAAGGCCTTTATATAAGAAGATTAATGACCTTATGACATCCTCAAAAATATTTTCCTTGTCAAAGAGGCAAGATATCTAGTTTATAATTACCCAGGAAGTATCTGAGAACCGTACCTGAGGAATTTTGTTGCTTTTAGTGAAGTGCACCAATAACTTTACTTTTTCCTCATATTGAACTACAGAATTTTTGACGTTACCGTCTCAATTATTTTAATTAATTTTATATTACTACAAAAACAAACACCCGTTATCTCTTGGATAATACTTATTAACATGTCAAGTAAAGTGAAACAAAATCATATTAATTCACGAAACTAATAACTATCGATGGGTGAAATGTGAAGAATATGACAGTTGAGAGAGCAATGTGAGATTGTGGCCATAGTTATAGGGTCAAAGTGTAAATTGCCTTTTTCATTTTGTGATGTGTTGAAAATTTTTCTTAAAGATGATCTTTCGTAGCAGTCACGATGGACTTCTCAAAAATTCAACGAAGACCAAAAATGATGTCCTTGAAATCGTGATCACCAAGGATGATATTATGTGTACCGACATAAAGAAAAATAATTGAATCATATTCGATCCATTGTGATATCTTTCATAGATTTGTATTTAGATTTATCGACATCTTATTCAGTTCTAATTTGGTTCGAAAATGTAAATAACATTGATTAGTTTTTTCTAATTGAATTAGATATTTGAATCAAGCTTTTAATTTTTAATGGATTTAGATATGAACTAAAATAGAATCTATCGAATAATTGGATCGAAAAAATGGGATTCAACTTCGAACTAAGAGAAATCTGTTTCGTATCCGATTTATTGACAATCCTAGTACCCTATGATTTGAGATCATCGGTTTCATGGCAATTGACTCCTCTCTATGCCACCAATAGACGACACTTTTTTTTTATTTATTACAGGGTGTTCAGGGCGACTATTTCTTTAAACTTAGTAGTTGGTCACCGTGGTTTGTGCTGATCTAAAACATGTCTCCAAAGGGATAAAGTGATTAACCCTTATGAGATTTGTGAATAGAATGAACTTGAAATCTCTAAATTATTATATAACAAACTCAATTATTGAACCAGCCATAAAAATTACCAAAAGATTAAGATGTATTAGATTATGTGTTATGAAATCTACAAATTACATGGATACCCTGTCAGGGGTTCTAGCTCAATGTATATGTGTCATCGTCATGATTTCCTCTAAGTTAGCTCCAGACGATGGCCTATGCCTGAGTTGTTTGGCCAAAAAAATGTCAAATTGATGAATATTTTCTCTTTCTACCTTTTACTAACTGTCGTGAAACTCCCAGAGGATATATCCGTGTTGTTGATTTTCATAGGTTTTGATGCATTTAGTGGATGGATCATCTGTAAAAAGGATTATAAACTTTTGATTTTGGTTAGCAGATCGGTGATTTTGTCGATTTCAACTTGTAATTGCTTCATGAAATTAGCAATCCATCACAGACTGATACCAACTATGTGGCTTTTTTCCAAATAAAACAAAGAGGATGGACCCAATCCTTTTACTACTGTGCACAAGATGACCCAATTTTTCTTAATCTATCAATAAATTGCGTCTAGAATGATACTTGCAGAATTTGCAGGTGTTTAAAGTGTTCATTTTTTTTATTTTATTTTACTTTGAAGTTCTACTTTTTTTCTAAGCCAGCCAGCCATGGTATTAAGACAGCCTTCCTTCCTATATGCCATGGTGTGCTCTAAATTTCTGGTTGAGCTGTTTGATTTGATGGATTTATGCATTGGTTAGACAATTCTAGTGGCAATTTAACTGCTTTAAACTTGGTACATTGGCTAAACAAGGATGACATTTGATTGGCACATATTCTGAAGGTTGTATTCTATTCAAAACGGACTTTGTGTCTGCAAAGAAATGTTCAAGACCCTTCTGGCTGTGGTATAGTATTTTGGAAGGGCGGAAATCATAAAACAAGTCTCAGGTAACAAATTTACAGAGGGGAGGGGGTGGATATAAAAGATAAATAGATTTTAAGTTCAAATGACTTCTCTAGCCAATTCCCTAGGCCACAACCGAAGGCAGAGCTGAAGATTAATCTGATGATTGATTGCAGACTTCGATCTTTGGATAACACAATACTCCGGTCTCTCGTTCCTGGAAAAGAGGTAACTGCTATATCTCAAATTCCTGTAGGAGTGGTCTTAGGTTGAGATAGAAGTGTAGGCGTACTCAAAAAATGGCTTCTACTCTGTCAAAACTGGGTTTCATTTAGCTTAAGCTCTTATTATCTGAACTTTGGGCAGAGATTGCCTCTGCTGATATACAGTGTGAAGCTGTGTGTGCCGGCCAGCTGATGCCTTTGAACTTACCTAGCTGCATTTGCTTTGCTGTGAAAATTGTGTTTGACTACTCCAGTAAGTTCCCATTGAGCTTGCCAATTGTTTGCTTTTACACTGTGAGCAAGAGCTCGTATTCTTTAGCTCGACAAATGGCCTCTCGCATACCTAGAGCTTCAGCCTGCTGAGCAGAGAGACTATGGAAACTGAGTCAACTCAATAAAACCTTGCACACACATTTTTTTAGAGTCTGACTGTTTTGCCATTGTACTCTGTCATACTTTCCGTTAAACCATAAATTATCGTATCTTTCTTTGTTATTTCGTTTAAAGTTAATTTTCGTTTTTCTTTCCATGTATCATCAATAGCAGTCTTATGGTCATTCTATAGAACTTTCTTTTTAACTTATGCAGTATGTGTCTATCCTATAATACACCAGATGCATTCCTCCATTTAGTCAATCTTGCTTTAATTCTATGAGTATTGTCTTCACTAATCTTACATTCCTTATGGATAAGTTGACCTTAAATATCAAAAGTATTCCTTATGTGTTGTCTCACGTTCTTCAATTTATACTACTTCTCGTATTCAATTTCTTCCTTTTAATAAAGCTACATTCCATATATACATTCACTTTGTCAAAATTATATGTTTATCATCTGTCTATTAAACAATAAAATTTAAAATTGTACTCAAAAAAAAATTAAATTTCATTCATGCAAACTCTAATAGAACTTAAGAGATTGAATGTGATTTCAGAATTTTATTAGACTTACTTATGTATGTAAACTCTGAAAAAACTTAACACTAGGGGGCAGTAATTTCTATTTTAGAGAGAGAAACTCTCACTTCTCTCTACACTGTTCTTTGATTTTTCATTGATTTGCTTCAAATTTCTTCCATTCATCATGATTTCTAATGAACTTCAGTGATAGATACCTCCAAAACCACCTGATATCATCAAGAATTTCGCATCACTCTTTAAGAATTCTTCGACCCCTTTGAGTTCTTCGAACTTTTCTGCGACAGGTCAAGAAACTGTTGAAACTTTGGAACCTTCTGCAATTCTGCAAGGTGAACTAAATGTTCATTCTATGCCTCTTGTACCTCCTAGTGCTCAACCCAAACTGTGTGGTCTACAACAATGGTGAACATGGAATATATTGAACTCAAGATGAAACTCAGGAACTTTCGAAGCAATTTCATCAGATTTTGATAGGTAACTATGCTTATGGAAAACCTTCCCTTGGTGTGATAAAGGAATTTATCACTTCTCAATGGCTTCCTAAGGGTGACTTTACAGTGGGGATTCTTGATCCCAAGCATGTCCTCATCAGGTTTAGTCTATACGAAGTTTATGTTCAGACTTGGCTCAAGGATGCAACATACATCGAAGGGTATCTGTTTCGATTCTTGAAATGGTTTCCTGAATTCCAGACAGGTGTGGAACCACCTGTGGTGCATATTTAGATCTCTTTGCCTGGGTTGCCAATTCATTTGTTTAATCGTGATAGTCTGAGGGACATATTGTGTCCAATTGGACGTATTCTTGTTAGTGATACCCCTATTTTGTAGTTGACAAGGCTAGGAGTTGCGAGTGGCTATGTTGAGGTGAATTTGCTAACTGATAATCCTAAGAGGTTTTGGTTGGCTATGGGGGGGGGGGGGTCGAGTGGGAGATGGCAAATGATTATGTATGATAAGGAATACAAATACTGTTCAAGGTTTTTTGAAATAGGGACATGATGATTTGATTTGTAGGAAGAAAAAGAATGAAGATGGCAAGTCAAAGGAAGGAAAGATGGTTGTTTCTTTGACTGAGAAAGACCAAGAGGAGGGTAGGAAAACAGACAAGGGGAAGGATGATGAGAATGATTGAAAAATTGTGAAAGGGAAAATGGTGATGCAAAAATAAGGAGGGGAAGCAAAAATCAGATGGTTTTCCATCTAAAGTGTTGAAGAGTAATAAGGGAGGGAATATGGTGTTTTTTTAGAAAGAGAAATGAGTAGTGCTAGAGAAAGGGGATCATTCTGGTAAAGACATGATGTCTGGTCCAGTAGAGGCTTCTATTGTTGAATTGGTGTCAACACCTAGAAAGGCTATTCAAAAGGTGAATGCCCATATTGAGAAGGATATAGAGGTTGTTGTTTTAGAAAATGCTAAGGTCGTTGGGAAGGAGGCATGATAGGTGAGTCAAGGAACTGAAGGGGTCCAAGGTGTGATGGATGTGGTGAATACCCTAGTCACTGAAAGGATGGAGACTCCTATAGTTAGTTCTCTGAATAAACAATGGCCTCAATCTTTGGAGTCTACCTTTTGGATTGATCACCAATTTGTTAATAGGGGTAGAAGTGAATTTTATTTGGATGATGATAGGGGATTGATTGCTATAAAAGTTCCTCGAATGAGAGTTTGAGAAACTCTAAGACGATTGTGGCTGATACAGAGGATTCAGAAATGGAGGAGTCTTCAAATATTCCTTTTAATGCAGTGATCTCTCCACCTTCTATAACTAGAGTTGATTCTAGAGGTAACTCAGTGCCTAACTCTCATGTTTAATTTACTTTCTTGGAATATGAGGGGGCAGGCAAGGCTGTTCAAAGAAGGAGATTAAAGAAATTGATTAAAACAAATGAGGTGACTTTTGTTACAATTCAAGAGCCAAAGATGAGTGCTTCTAAGCTTCCAATTTTTGCTCGAATTCTCAGACTTGGTTTATATTGCTCAAATGAGCTAACAGAAATGTATATTTGGGTTTTGTGGGGTAAGAGAATGAGTGTGAGGGTAGTGAAGTGTCATGAGCAGGTTTTGATAGTTGAGGCATCTTTTTTGGGGTCAAAAGTGTTTTGGATCTATATTGTGTATACTAATTGTGACCATATACTTAGAAGGCCTTTATGGTAGCATTTACTGGATCTCATTATTCCAAATTTTGTACATGGGATGGCACTAGGGGATTTTAAAGCTATTTTGAATTTTGCAGAAAGGTTAGGAGGTGTTTCTCCTTCTTTTCTTGCTATGGGAGAGTTTAAGGATTTCATTGACGACTTTGGTTTAATTGGCTGTAGTTTTGATGGAAGTAGATTTACTTGGTGTAATAATCATCAAGGTAATTCAAGAATGGGACAGAGGTTGGATAGGGTTTTTGTGAATCTTGAGTGGAATGTAAAATTTGAAAGCTCTGAGGTGGTGCATTTGGCTAGGGGCAGATATGATCATTGTCCTTTGTTGGTCAAGGTTTGGATGCTCCTAGACAGAATAAGATTTCTTATTTCAAATTTCAAGATATGTGGGTTTAGCATCCCTTTTTCTTGGCATTTGTTTCTTCAAAATGGGGAGGTTTTTATTCAGTAAATCCTATTGAGAATGTCTTTTTGAAGTTGAAATATTTGAATTGACATTGGAAAGTTTGGAATAAAGAGGTGTTTGGTAACATTTTTGACAGATTAAGAGCAAAGGAGAGTGCTTTGCAGAATGCCAAGGTGTTGGTGGAGTAAGATGCTTCTTTTGAAAATCTATCAGCTTTGAGGAGGCTAAAAAGTCTAGTGAGTGATGTTGAGAATGAGAGGTTAATTGCTGATGCTACTATGGAAGATGTGAGGTCTAGGATTTTTTCAATGGCAGTGAAAAGCGCTCCGGGGGCTTATGGCCTTTATGGAAAGTTTTTTCAAGTAACTTGGGATATCATTAAATTAGATATTTTGTCAGCTATGAATTTTTTCCGGAGGGAACGTGTGGTGCCTAGGACTGTGAATGTAACACTTCTTGCTTTAATTACCAAGATCAGATGTCCTTTTACATTTGCTGAGTTTTACGCCTATAAGTCTGTGCAACTTTTTTTATAAAATTTTTATGAAGCTGTTGAATAGTAGGCTAAACTCTATGGTTCCTTCTTTAGTTTCAGATGAGTAGCATGATTTTGTGCAAGGGTGGAATATTGGGGAATGTATCTCTATGGCTCAATTAATGGTGGGAGAGTTAGATAGGAAGGTGGAAGCTGGGAAAGCAATCTTAAATCTGGATATGATGAAGGCTTACGATAGGCTGGAGTGGGACTTTTTGAAGAAAGTTCTTTATGGATTTGGTTTCTCAGATACATTTTGTTTTCATTTATTGTAAACTATTTGAGTAATCAATATATTTCTGTGTGTTTGAATGGGCAGATGTTTGGTTTTTTCCCTACTTCTAGGGGATTAAGACCAGGGGATCCAATTTTCCATAGTCTTTTTATATTGGCTGAGGAGGTATTGAGTAGAGGTTTGATAAGGATTTATGAGGATCGGTTGGTGAGGCCTTTTCACTTTGGTTGAGGCTCATTGGTGGTGAGTCATTTACTTTTTGCTGATGATACTTTGATATTTTAAAAAGGTAATATGAAGTCTATGGAAAATTTAATGGAGTTCATTGGTAGTTATGAGAGGTGTTCTGGTCAGAGGGTGAGAAAGCAGAAGAGTTCTTTGATATGTTATAGTAGGATTTCCTCTGCTAGGAGGCAAGTTTTGGTTTCTGTTGCAGATATCCCTATTAAGGTCTGTTCTATTACATACCTAGGTTGTCCTTTAATCAAAGGAAGAGTGAGACTTGTGCATTTTGAAGGTTTGTTACAGAAGTTCAGGGCCAGGATTGAGGGGTGGTATGCTAAATTGCTTTCTTACATGGGGAGAGTGGTCTTTATTCAATTTGGTCTTAATTCTTTATTGTCTTCTTTTCTTTGGTCTAGTAAGTCTGAGGTGAGAAGGAGACATTGGGTTTCTTGGAAGCAAGTATGCTTGCCTAAATCAGAAGGTGGTCTTGGTTTGAGGAGGTTGGAGGACATTCAGAATGAAGCAAGTTTGGGGAGTCCTGAAAGGTACTTCACTATGGGGTAAGGTGTTTTCTTCTAAATTTTTTAGCAATGATCATTTGTTGAGAAGTCCAGGTGGGAAAAGACTGATTTTTGGTGTGATAATTGGCTTGGATCTGGTCCTCTATTGAGAAGAATTGACAGTCCTCAAGTTTTTCCAAAAATCTCAGAATTGTGTCTTTGTTCAGGTTGGTAGCTCCAGAGTGTGACAGAATGGTTGAGCTCTGATTTGAGGGATGAGATTCTGGAGTCTGGTATTTCTTTGACAAATGAATTAGATATGCTGTTTTGGATGGTTTTTGTCTCTGTTTTGCTCTATGTCAAGTTAGCATGGCATTGAAAGATAGCAGATATATAAAGCAAAATCTAGCCAAACCTTATAAGCAAGAATCTATAAATTAGCCTTGTATGAAATGATCAAGCAAATCCAGGATAAAAACGTGATTGTTCTAGTACTTGTTAGCCCGTTGGTTTCACTACCGATAGACACATGGTGATTAAGAGAGAAGTTTTTCAACATCTAGGTTTTTAGGGGAGTCTGTTGTACATAAAATATCAACTGTTAGAATTAGTATACACATATACATGCATGTGTCTACTAGCAGATGAATAAATACACAAACACACAGTGAGAAAAAGAGAGAGAAGGGGGGGGGGGGGGGGTTAACACTAAAGTTGGAGAGGAACTGATCGTCTGTTGCATGATACTTAGATAATAGTGGCACTCAAAAATTATTAACGTTTGCTACATATTTTTGAAAGGGTATTTCAGATACTTGGTGTTCGGATTGTAATTTAGGCAAGAAATATAGTGTAAAACTTGGTTATTGCCTTTGGATGGACAAGATGCACTCAAAAATTTAGTGGCACTCGATTAGGGAATTGCACATGCATACACATTTGGAGAATGTGATCCTAAAACATCCAAGCATTAAACGATCAAAGTAAATGAAAACCATTGTTGCATCTTGGAGTTCTACTTCTTTGCGGGGATTAATTGTTGGAGGTTCTTATTTCAGTTTTCTTTGCAAACTTTTTCTCTCTCTTTTTTCCACTAATTTTTTTTTTTCTTGTTGGGAGTTTGCTAGATGTAAGGATTGTGCGATGTAAGGATTGTGCCATGGTCTGTTATGTTATGGGTTGAATTATTATATTCTAATGGATTATTTTAATGTTCTGAAAATAGTAGCAATGTTGTAAACGCAGGGTTTAATGGAGTGAGGGCTCCTCCAATACATTTTATTTTTATTTTTTTTGTTGATAGATCATCTGCCAAGAATTCAAGTCAAACCCATTATATAGAAGTAAATCTCTCACTCACTAACGATGAATAATTTACCAAGAGGGTCAATAGAGAAAAAA
Organism: Ilex aquifolium; assembly: GCA_951799425.1. Lineage (NCBI taxonomy): Eukaryota > Viridiplantae > Streptophyta > Magnoliopsida > Aquifoliales > Aquifoliaceae > Ilex > Ilex aquifolium. The sequence continues at coordinate 32,559,181 of OX637391.1, forward strand.
GTATTAGGGGGGGTTCTAGATATGTGTTTAATGGGATTGTGTATAAAAAGTATTGGCAGTGAGGTGATCAAGGATTATGCTAAATTAGGTGACAAAGTAGTATCCTAATTATTCATCAGCAAATAACTATGGTGGGAAGAACTCGTGTTGCCTCTGAAACATAATTCCTTCTCATGCAAAACTATATTCTGTGTTGTTTGTGTGTTAAGCAAAGTGTTTTGAAGTGAACTAACCTGCTTGAGAGATGACTGTATGAATGTTGTTGCAGGGAAAGGGCTACATTACTTTCAAGGGTTTTCAATCATGGCTACATTATTTTTTTTGTTGGTTATTGACACAGGAATATTTTTTTGTAGTTAACACTAAAATGGGTAAAAAAGAAATAAAATAAAAATTAGGATTTCTTTGAAATGAAATCAATATTGAAAAGTAAAACTTAATTGCCGTAATACACATTTTATAGGATTCAATTTGCTTGTTTGGAGGAAAACTAAAACTTATTAGTATTTTTCTTTCTTATTATGGAAACCCTAAAAAAATTGTCTTTTGTTCAACAAAGTCGACTAGTGGGGAATTCATAATTAGTTTGGATTGCAATTCCTTTCGATACACTTTTAAAATATATATATATATATATATATATATATATATATATATATATATATATATATATATATATTTCCTAATAGCTTGTGGTGTAATGGTGAGAGACTCGTCCAATGGGGGAGCTAGGAATATCTATGATGGGGCAAAATATAGTTGATACAAAAAAATATTTAGCTGAAATTGATACAAAAAAATTTAGTTCAAGAATGATAAAAAAGTAAGAATGAAGACAAAATTATTGTGAAATAGTAAATTCAATTTTTATTTTGCCGAATGAAAACCCTAACAAAAAGACACAAAATAATTTTTTTAGTACATTTTAACCTAATTATATATTTCAATTATTCTTTATTTAGTTGCAAAATTTAGTTGAGATCATTATCGATCTTATAGAGAAATTTCTTATTCGAAATAGTTAGAAATATTTTTGGGTTATACCATTTGATTTTTGTATACAATAGTATTTTATTAGGTTATAGACTACTATTACTAAAAAAAATGGTAAATAAAGACTAAAAATTGTTCTTAAAAAGTAACAAATATTGGGTTAGATAAAGAGAAATATTTTATTTTCTTCAATGTACAAATAGATCAGGATAGTTATATCTGATTGACTCAATCCAAAACTAATATATTTAATTTAGAGGGTTAGTTGACCACTAATTTATTAGAAAAAGAAAAGACAAGTGTTGAACGACAAAAAAATTCAACATTCGTCAACTTTCGGTGCAAAATTTTATTTTAAGAGGTCAATGTCGGGTTCATACTTGACGCATGGTTTCCTAGAATTATTTATCGTTAACTTGACCCTTCAAACTCAATTGTCAAATTTCACATTTCAATTTGACCAATTCTGAATAAAATATATTATTTATGAGTTTTGAGAATAGGATGTCAATTATGACCATAAAATTTTCAATCGCAATTCACATGCCATTGTTTATAGGAATTATATACACCAACAAATTCCAAGAGATAACCCACCAAGAAAATAATGGGGGTTAGTAAAGTAACCACAAGCTAGAATTAATATGAAGTGGGAGAAGTTAAAGAAGCTGGCAGAATATGTGGAAGCCACTAAACCCCATGTAATTTGACACCTAGCCCACTATGTCTATGCATGATCAGGTGCAACTCCTCTATAAAAAGAGGAAGGCAATGGGCGGCAAGAAAAAAAAAAAAAGGAGATCTGAAAGAAAGAGTAGTAGCAAAAGAGGCAGACGAAAATAAGAGGCAGATCTGCAAAGAAGTGAAAGCAAGGGGAAAAAAAAAGAAAGAGAAGAAAGACGAGAGAAGTTTGGAGAACAAAGTGGCCATCGGCAAAACAAAAAAATCTGAAGTTTTGAGCAGGTATAAATCTGGGTTTCTCTCCTTCTCTCTTGAATTTAACCTCTTGAGTTTTTGATTGCAGCGAAGTGGCTCAAGAACGCAACAATCTGAAACAATTGTGATGAAGACGAATCCTTTCGAAGTTACAAATAGGAGTTTTCAACTCCTAGAATTCAGAACAGCGTAGAAGTTTCAAGCGGCTTTTGACAAATCGGCAAGAGCCTTACACTCCTCTTACCCTAATTGAAATGGCAAAGCCCGCGTTGGTGAACAAACTCACACAAAGAACATGGCGCTAGGTGATATGAGTTCAATCTTCACCACCGTCATGCTGGAGCAAATCTAAAGAAAAGGGTTGAAACTGAAAGAAACAAAAAAAAAATAAAAAAATAAGAGTTTCAGAACAAGAGTCTCGGACTCTTTCAATTTCCAACGCTCTTCGTCAAAGCTGCCTACGCCTTCTTCCCTTTCCAGTCACTATTTAAGAGTATTAGACTCTTTCATTTCAGTCTACTCCGTCGATCCCAAACCACTGCCAAAGTCATAAATCATAGGAGTTTCCAACTCCTTACGTACGCAGTGCAAGAAAAATTATTTTACTAGTTTTAAACTCGTTTAAGTACCATCAAGAGTCTTCGACTCTTTCATCAAGCCATGGAGTCTTCGACTCCTCTAAAAAAAATATTAACTATAGTGGATGCACTCTTATGTTGAGTTTTTAACTTTGAAAAAAGTTCGCGGCGAAATGGAACAGAGGAATTTTTAATTCCCACAACACCAACGGAGTCTCAACTCCAGATTACCGCTGCCCGCTGTTAAGGCTTCTTCTACTCTTTAAAATCCAGTTGGTTTAGTTGCTTCTAAGTTACAAAATATGGGAGTTTCTAATTAAAGCCCGAATCTACACAAAAAGTGCAAGAGTTTTATACTCTTGGAAATGGAAAGAAACTTGCTCTCCTCCCCATCGTGAACACCTATTACGAATGAAGAATGGCAGCAGTTTTGGTCTTTCAAAGACCAATTCGGAAATGCATCCCTGGTTTTTCAAAGACCAATCTAAAGGTGCTTCTTTGGATGCCTTTTTGGTCTTTCAAGACCACCAAAAAGGGGCAAAATGACTTCAAAACCGCTGACATTAATGTCAATATATAAGTGTCGGGCTCTTTTGGGTTTCTTCCGATTTCTATGTTGTTGGATTTCCTAAATCCCAATTAAAAAACTTTCTAACTTTGGCAAGAGTGTGCAGTCAAATTATAAAATAAAGGAGTTTCTAACGCCTACTGACCAAGCCATAAATCAAAGGAGTTTTTAACTCTTACTAAGTCAAAGAAGTTTTTAGCTTCTCATACAACACGCAACGACCTAAAACTCTTGTAAAAAACGCATGAAAAACGAAACAAGGAATCTTCGATTCTTTTCAAAAAATGCAACAACAATTTGACCATTTTAATCCGTCACTACTTTTGTAGTTTCAATCAACTACAAATTAAATAGTGTGGGCATTAAATTAAAGAGTTTCTAACTCTTCACTAATTTTCAGGAGGTTTAAAACTCAACGATCTTTATGAAAAGAGTCTTGGACTCTTAATAGATTTTTGAGTTTCAAACTTATATAAAGTCAATAATCTTATATGGAATTTAATTTCATCTTAAGTCATAACCTATGTGAATCCTAAAATTCATATAAGTCAAAGTTGTTTTAAATATGACTCAAATCCATCTCAAAGAATAATAGGTCATTCACCCACTTAAAACAAAATCAAATTCAACTTCAAATTTTGGGTCACTCACCCATTTCAAACCAAATCAAGTCAAATTTCCAAATTAAATGAGACATTCACTCATTTAAAGCCATGAACTACGTCAGACTTGATTCCATTTTTTGGACACGTAGTCAGCCCCGAAAACTACCCTGGGCGCAGTCACAATTCCAAGTGAATCCCAATTTCAAAAATCTTTTATTCATGAACTACGTCAGACTTGATTCTATTTATTGGATACGTAGGCAGTCTAACATTTATACTGGGCACAGTCACACTCCTAAATAAATTCTAAATTCTTTTCATGAACTACGACTGACTTGATTCCTTTTCGGATATGTAGGTAGTCCAGTTAAAATAGACGCAATCACAAATCCCCAAATTCTTCTTGTAAACCAAACGGGTCTTACACCCATATCAAATCAAAGGGTCATTTACCCATTTCAAATATGATGGATATCTATCCATTTAAGATTAATGAGTCATTTACCTGTTGATCTTACCCAAAAAAACAATAATTTAATATCTCCGAACTACGAATCGACTTGATCCTGATAACGGATATGTAGAGTAGCTTAGGTAATTAACCTAGGTCCAACCACCATTACAAATAAAATACCTTTGTGGTGTAAATGGTAACGTGTGATAATTTCTCGTTGGAATCAAATGGTGTTCTCTTGAAGCAAGAGATTATAATTAACGAATATATGCTATCTGGAATGGGTCCAACCTATATCAATAAAATTCGTATAATTCCTCATTATGAGTGAAGTCGTGTTCGGCAACATATTCAAAATTTTGCCCAACAACTAGAACTATTATTAAAATTTTCAAAAATTTCGGGGGACAAATATAACATATAAAATAATTTTATGGACCCTCATCTAAGGTAGTCCAAAAGTGAGGGGGGCAAGGGCCACCCTGGTCCCCATGTGACTTCGCCCATGGACTTGCCCATATGACTTCGGTCTTTTTATACTTATAAAACAATGTGAATTGACCTTTTTTTTTTTCTTCAATTCAATTTAAGTGGGTGCCCCACTTATAGTTAGAAAACATTGTGAATCGACCTTTTTCTTTTTTCATACTATTTATTATATTTTTTTAATTAAAATGGGACATCAAATATACATCCTTTTGTAGAGACAAACCAGTAAGTGGAGAAAGTCGGACATGTTAATTTGTTTATCATCCACATAACCTAGATAAATTTCTAATACCTTCAAATATACTTGTAGTCAACTTTTTCCAATAGTCCCATGTGTATTTGTAGAAGAACAACTATTTTTTGTGCCGTTTCATTTGAATTTGTGAATTAGAGGAACGATTCAATTCTATACAATGATTTCCACAACTAAAATTGATGACGATGATCTACAATTAAAAAAATATTATATTAGAAAAGATCCAAATTCACTTAGTTTGTGCATTGGCCCTATTTGGTTTTCTGATATCCAATACGAACATTTCTTCGTTTTTTTTGAGTGTTGAATACGAACATTTTCATTCACAATTTTAAGTAGATTTTTTTTTTTTAAATTTTGACGAATCTAAATCAATTGCAAAATGAAGTTCAGAGACACATGAAAAGACTGAATTTGCAAGAGTAATTTCTTAAGACATTAAAAAAACATAATAAATGGGAAACACAATTTGTCTAGCTTCTTGCATGCAAGAATTTGTTCACCAACTTGCCCAAATTCACCGAGGATGACCCATCTGGACCAGCAGCTTTTTCAACAACAATTGCTGAAGCTCTGGAAGCCCCCTCAACGGCTTCCATGCAAGAGTTGAACATCATATCATTTGGATCTGTAGTCCTTAGAAAGCTTGGGAGATCCTTTAGACGTATATCTTTCATTCCTGGAATCCAGTCTATTATTCTATCTAAGTACCCATTTGTTAGATAGCTTTCATCTGCAAATACCATAATATTAGTATGAACATTAATAGAGTTGCATCATATTTGAGTCGTGTCATTTTGTTTTGTGTTATTAGAAAATTGTTGGACAGTTCATACAATACCATATAAAGATTAAAGAAACAAAAATATATGTTCATTTCTCTTTCAATACAAGCTAAAGGGTTATTTTAGTCTAACAATGACCTGAACCCTCCATTATTTACGTTAATAAGTTGCGTCATGTACTAGTTTGATGTCGTCTTCATGTCAATAGGTAAAATTGGCCTAGTCACACGCATTTTCATAATTCCTATTGCAGTTTGAACTCAACTCTCAGTATGAATCCTATTTTCTTTTACACCTACCACAATGTAAAATTAACAGATACAATGATACATACCTTTGAGTGGTGTAAGTCCTTTTTCTAACAGAGCTCGAAACTGATAGAACCCCATGAACGCACAAGCAGGACTCGGATAGAAAAGTATCCGTGGGATTCCTAGTTCTTCAGCAGCTGTAACAGTGAATGGCATGGATAAGTCCGAGATGATACAGGTAACCGGAGGAACGTTGGAAGACGCAGTGTCATTGAGTTTGGCGAGGAGGTCGCGAAATGGAGGCAATAGGTACCCTTTGGTAATGACCTGAGAGAGAGCAAAGAGGTCTTGATTGACATCGGATTCGGATAGGGGGAGACCATCTGGAATGGATATGAATCGAAAATCGGGTAGTTCATCGAGAGAATTGGATCCCATCGATTTGAATAGGCGTTTATGATTGAAATCTGTGTTGACAAAGGTTATGTTGAAGCCTTTGTGATGGAGGAGTTTTGCTAGTTTCATCATTGGTTTAATGTGGCCTTGTGCCGGGGCTGGAATGGATTTGAATAGCCTTTTAGATCTTGAGCGTTAGGACAATATGAAACTAATAATCATAGATGGGTGAAATGTGAAGAATATGACAGTTGAGAGAGCAATGTGAGATTGTGGGCATAGTTATAGGGTCAAAGTGTAAATTGCCTTTTTTCTTTTGTGATCCGTTGATAAATTTTTCTTAAAGATGATCTTTCGTAGCAGTCACGATGGACTTCTCAAAAATTCAACGAAGACCAAAAATGATGTCCTTGAAATCGTGATCACCAAGGAAGATATTTTATGTACTGATATAAAGAAAAATAATTGAATAATGTACGCTAAAAATCCAGAAGCCATACACCAATGAAAATAGTTGGATCGGATTTTCATCATATTCGATCTAAATCCGAATCTATTGTGATATCTTTCATAGATTTGTATTTAGATTTATCGACATCTTATTCAGTAATAATTTGGTTCGAAAATGTAAATAACATTGATTAATTTTTTCTAATTGAATCAGATATTTGAATCAAGCTTTTAATTTTTAATGGATTTAGTTATAAACTAAAATGGAATCTATTGAATAATGAAATCGAAAAAATGGGATTCAACACACATAGAGAGAATCCACACATTACACAACTCAAACACACTTGGCAGGGAGGGACCCACAAACCCACACCATCCAGGCAATTGCTGACTGGAGGGAAGGAGTACCCTATGATTTGAGATGATTGGTTTCATGGCAATTGACTCCTCTCTATGCCACCAAAAGACGACATTTTTTTTTTGTTACGGGTGCTCAGGGTGATTATTTTTTTGAGCTCAGCAGTTGGTCACCGTGGTTTGAGCTGGTCTAGAACATGTCTCTAAAGGGACAAAGTGATTAACCCTTAGGAGATTTGGGAAGAGATTGAACTTGAAATCTCTAAATTATCAGATGACAAACTCAACTATTGAACTACACTTTAAAATTACCAAAAGATTAAGATGTATTAGATCTTGTGTTATGAAATCTACAAATTACATGGATACCCTGTCAGGGGTTCTAGCTCAATGTATAATGTTAAGCTTTTGTTAGCTAATTTGATAACAATTAAGGTGGCAAGATGTATTTGCATATTTATCAGTATAGGCTGGGATGAAAGAAGGGTTTCATAAGGAGAATCTAAATCAGAAACTCTAGGCTGTTTTGGCTAAGAGGGCTAAAGCAATAGCTTGTAGGGTGGAAACAACTATTTCTTTATCATTCTGGTTGGGACTTGGGGGATACTGAAGAAATCTTTGGTTCTAAGCCAGCCATTCCTTCCTATATGCCATGGTGTGCTCCAAATTTCTGGTTGAGCTGTCTGATTTGATGGATTTATGCATTGGTTAGACAATTCTAGTGGCAATTTAACTGCTTGAATCTTGGTACATTGGCTAAGCAAGGATGACGTTTGATTTAGCTTCTACTCTGTCGAGATAGAAGCGTAGGCGTACTCAAAAAATGGCTTCTACTCTGTCAAAACAGGGTTTCATTTAGCTTAAGCTCTTATTATCTGAACTTTGGGCAGAGATGGCCTCTGCTGATATACAGTGTGAAGTTGTGTGTGCCGGCCAGCTGATGCCTTTGAACTTACCTAGCTACATTTGCTTTGCTATGAAAATTGTGATTGACTACTCTAGTAAGTTCCCATTGAGCTTGCCAATTGTTTGCTTTTACACTTTGAGCAAGAGCTCTTATTCTTTAGTTCGACAAATGGCCTCTCGCATACCTATAGCTTCAGCCTGCTGAGCAGAGAGACTATGGAAACTGAGTCAACTCAATAAAACCTTGCACAAACATTTTTTTAGAGTCGGCTGTTTTGCCATTGTACTCTATTAATAGTCATATTTTCCATTAAACCATAAGTTATCATATATTTCTTTGTTATTTCGTTTAAAGTTAATTTTCGTTTTTCTTTCCATGTATCATCAATAGCTATCCTTCCAAGTTTTACCACACATTCATATTAATATTCTCATTCAACCACACTCAACTATAGAATTTTGTTGTTTCATAGTTGCCCAACACTCAGTACCAAAATGCATAGCAGTCTTATGGTCATTCTATAGAACTTTCTTTTTAACTTATGCAGTATGTGTCTATCCTACAATACACCAGATGCATTCTTCCATTTAGTCAATCTTGCTTTAATTCTATGAGTATTATCATCACTAGTCTCACATTCCTTATAGATAAATTGACCTTAAATATCAAAAGTATTCCTTATGTGTTGTCTCACGTTCTTCAATTTATACTACTTCTCGGATTCAATTCTTCCTTTTAATAAAGCTACATTCCATACATACAATTTTAGTCCTACTAGCACTACACAATGTGCGTTGCATGTGAAAAAATTTACAAAAATTGATAAATTTATAAAAAGAATATAAAACATATGTGTAACTTACTCAAATGTCGTCTCAGTTTGTCAAAATTATATGTTTATCATCTGTCTATTAAACAATAAAATTTAAAATTTTACTCAAAAACAAATTAAATTTCATTCATGCAAACTCTAATATAACTTAAGAGCTTGAATGTGATTACGGAATTTTATTAGACTCACTTATTTTTGTATGTATGTATGTATGTAAACTTTGAAAAAACTTAACACTAGGGGTTAGTTATTTCTGTTTTATAGAGAGAAACTCTCACTTCTCTCTACAATGTTCTTTGATTTTTCATTGATTTGCTTCAAATTTCTTCCATTCATCATGATTTCTGATCAACTTGAGCAACAGATACCTCCAAAAACACCTGATATCATCAAGAATTTTGCATCACTCTTCAAGAATTCTTCGAACCCTTTGAGTTCTTTGAGCTTTTCTGCGATAGGTCAAGAAATTGTTGAAACTTTGGAACCTTCTGCATTTCTGCAAGGTGAAGTAAATGTTCATTCTATGCCTCCTGTACCTCCTAGTGCTCAACCTAAACCGTGTGGTCTACAACAATGGTGAACATGGAATGTATTGAACTCAAGATGAAACTTAGGAACTTTCGAAGAAATTTCATCAGACTTTGATAGGTAACTACGCTTATGGAAAGCCTTCCCTTGGTGTGAGAAAGGAATTTATCACTTCTCAATGGCTTCCTAAGGGTGACTTTATAGTGGGGATTCTTGATCCCAAGCATGTCCTCATCAGGTTTAGTCTATACGAAGTTTATGTTAAGACTTGGCTCAAGGATGCGACATACATCGAAGGGTATATGTTTCGATTCTTCAAATGGTTTCCTGATCTCCAGCCCGGTGTGGAACCTCTTGTGGTGCCTATTTAGATCTCTTTGCCTGGGTTTCCAATTCATTTGTTTAATCGTGATAGTTTGAGGGACATATTGAGTCCAATTGGACGTATTCTTGTTAGTGATACCCCTATTCTATAGTTGACAAGGCCAAGAGTTACGAGAGCCTGTGTTGAGGTGAATTTGCTAACTGATAATCCTAAGCGGTTTTGGTTGGATATGGGCGGGTGGTTGAGTGGGAGATGGCAAAGGATTCTGTATGATAAGGAATGCAAATACTGTTCAAGTTTTTTGAAATAGGGACATGATGATTAGATTTGTAGGAAGAAAAAGAAAGAAGATGACAAGTCAAAGGAAGGAAATATGGTTGTTTCTTTGACTGAGAAAGACCAAGAGAAGGGTAGGAAAATAGACAAGGGGAAGGATAATGAGAATGATTGAAAAATTGTGAAAAGGAAAAGGGTGATGCAAAAAATAAGGAGGGGAAACAAAAATCAGATGGTTTTCCATCTAAAGTATTGAAGAGTAATAATGGAGGGAAAATGGTGTTTGTTCAGAAAGAGAAAGGAGTAGTTCTGGAGAAAGGGGATCATTCTGGTAAATACATGACGTCTGGTCCAATAGATGCTTCTGTTGTTGAATTGGTGTCAACACCTAGAAAGGCTATTCTAAGGTGAATGCCCAGATTGAGAAGTATATAGAGGTTGTTGTTTTAGAAAATACTAAGGTTGTTGGGAAGGAGTCAGAACATGTGAGTTAAGGAACTGAAGGGGTCCAAGGTGTGGTGGATGGGGTGAATACCCTAGTCACTGAAAGGATGGAGACTCCTATAGTTAGTTCTTTGAATAAACAGTGGCCTCAATCTTTGAAGTCTACCTTTTGGATTGATAACCAATTTGTTAATAGGGGTAGAAGTGGATTTTCTTTGGATGATGATAGGGGATTGATTGCTATAAAATTTCCTCTTGATAAAGGTTATCATTCTAATAATGAGAGTTTGAGAAACTCTGAGAGGATTGTGGCTGATACAGAGGATTCTGAAATGGAGGAGTCTTCAAATATTCCTCTTAATGCAGTGATTTCTCCACCTTCTGTAACTAGAGTTGATTCTAGAGGTAACTCAGTGCCTAATTCTCATGTTTAATTTACTTTCTTGGAATATGAGGGGGGCAGGCAAGGCTGTCCAAAGAAGGAGATTAAAGAAATTTTTGTTACAATTCAACTGCCAAAGATGAGTGCTTCTAAGCTTCCAATTTTAGCTAGAATTCTCAGACTTGGTTTATATTGCTCAAACGAGCTAGCAAAAATGTATATTTGGGTTTTGTGGGGTAAGAGAATGAGTGTGAGGGTAGTGAAGTGTCATGAGCAGGTTTTGATAGTTGAGGCATCTTTTTTGGGGTCAAAGTGTTTTGGATCTCTATTGTGTATACTAATTGTGACCATATACTTAGAAGGCCTTTATGGCAACATTTATTGGATCTCATTATTCCAAATTCTATACATGGGATGGTACTAGGGGATTTTAATGCTATTTTGAATTCTGCTGAAAGGTTAGGAGGTGCTTCTCATTCTTTTCTTGCCATGAGAGAGTTTAAGGATTTTATTGATGGCTTTGGCTTAATTGCTGTAGTTTTGCTGGAAGTAGATTTACTTGGTGTAATAATCATCAAGGTAATTCAAGAATGTGATAGAGGTTGGATAGGGTTTTTGTGAATCTTGAGTGGAATGTAAAATTTGAAAGCTTTGAAGAGGTGCATTTGGCTGGGGGCAGATATGATCATTGTCCTTTGTTGGTCAAGGTTTTGGATGCTCCTAGACATAATAAGATTTCTTATTTCAAATTTCAAGATATGTGGGTTGAACGTCCCTCTTTCTTTGCATTTGTTTCTTCAAAATGGGGAGGTTTTTATTCAGTAAATCCTATTGAGAATGTCTTTTTGAAGTTGACATATTTGAAGTGGCATTTGAAAGTTTGGAATAAAGAGGTGTTTGATAACATTTTTGACAGATTAAGAACAAAGGAGAATGCTTTGCAGAATGCTAAGGTGTTGGTGGAGTAAGATGCTTCTTTTGAAAATCTATCAGCTTTGGAGAAGGCTAAAAAGGCTGGTGAGTGATGGTGAGAATGAGAGGTTAATTTTTGATGGTACTATGGAAGAGGTGAGGTCTATGGTTTTTTCAATGGCAGTGGAAAGTGCTCCTAGGGCTGATGGCCTTTCTGGGAATTTTTTTCAAGTAACTTGGGATATCATAAAATTAGATATTTTGTCTGCTATTAATTTTTTTCGGAGGGGACGTGTAGTGCCTAGGACTGTGAATGTAACACTTCTTGTTTTAATTTCCAAGATCAGATGTCCTTTTATAGTTGTTGAGTTTTTGGCCTATAAGTCTGGTCAAATTTTTTTATAAAATTTTTACAAAGCTGCTGAACAGTAGACTAAAATCTTTGGTTTCTTCTTTAGTTTCAGAGGAGTAGCATGGTTTTGTGTAAGGGAGGAATATTGGGGAATGTATCTCTATGGCTCAATTAATGGTGGGAGAGTTAGATAGGAAGGTGGAAGCTAGGAATGTAATCTTGAATCTGGATATGATGAAGGCTTACAATAGGCTGGAGTAGGAATTTTTGAAGAAAGTTCTTTTTGGATTTGGTTTCTCAGATACGTTTGTTTTCATTTATTGCAAACTATTTGAGTAATCAATATATTTCTGTGTGTTTGAATGAGCAGATGTTTGGTTTTTTCCCTACTTCTAGGGGTTGAAGACCAGGGGATCCAATTTCCCCTAGTCTTTTTATATTGGCTGAGGTGGTATTGAGTAGAGGATTGAGAAGGATTTATGAGGATGGGTTGGTGAGGCCTTTTCACATTGGTTAAGGCTCATTGGTGGTGAGTCATTTACTTTTGGCTGATGATACTTTGATATTTTAAATAGGTAATAAGAAGTCTATGGAAAATTTAATGGAGTTCATTGGTAGTTATGAGAGGTGTTCTGGTCAGAGGGTGAGAAAGAAGAAGAGTTCTTTGATATGTTCTAGTAGGATTTCCTCTGCTAGGCGGCAGGTTTTGGTTTTTGTTATAGGTATCCTTGTTAAGGTCTGTCCTTTTAGTTACCTAGGTTGTCCTTTAATCAAAGGGAGAGTGAGACTTGTGTATTTTGAAGGTTTGTTACAGAAGTTCAGGGCCAGGATTGAGGGGTGGTATGCTAAATTGCTTTCTTACATGGGGAGAGTGGTCTTGATTCAATCTGGTCTTAATTCTTTAATGTCTTCTTTTCTTTGGTCTAGTAAGTCTGAGGTGAGAAGGAGACATTGGGTTTCTTGGAAACATGTCTGCTTGCCTAAATTAGAAGGTGGTATTGGTTTGAGGAGGCTAGAGGATATTTAGAATGCTCTCAGAATAAAGCAAGTTTGTGGAGTTCTGAAAGGTACTTCACTATGGGGTAAGGTGTTTTCTTCTAAATTTCTGAGCAATCATCATATGTTGAGAATTCCATGTGGGAAATGACTGATTTTTGGTGTGATAATTGGCTTGGATCTGGTTCTATATTGTGAAGAATTGACAGTCCTCAAGTTTTTCCAAAAATCTCTGAATTTTGTCTGTGTTCAGGTTGGTAGCTCTAGAGTGTGATAGAATGGTTGGGCTCTGATTTGAGGGATGAGATTCTGGAGTCTGGTATTTCTTTGACAAATAAACCAGATAGGCTGGTTTGGATGGTTTCTGTCTCTGGTTTGTTCTATGTCAAGTTAGCATGGCATTGAAAGATAGCAGGTGATTAGCACTCAAAAGTAGCATATTGTTACACTCTTTTTGGACTAATTATACTTTGATGGAGTTTAAATGATGATATTTTAGGTTCTAAAGTGAAGGGAAGTCCAAAGGCATCCAAGAAGTACATCTGAGGGTAACAAGCAGCTCCTTAAGGACATAAACTGGAAAAAACGTCACCCAACGTCTGAATGTCCAGTGGAACCCTAATGTCCAGTGAAACCCTAATGATGACTGGTGGATGAAGACCGGTAGATGAAGACTGGTAGATAAAGACTGGACTGGTAGATGAAGACTGGTAGATAAAGACTGGACTGGTAGATGAAGAATGGTAGTTGGTTCAATATTTTGGCTTATAAATAGACCCATTGTTGGAACATTTTAAGTAGTAGATTTTGGAGGAGAATTTAGAGAGCAAAATTTCTTTCATCTTTTGTAGCTTCCATTTCAATTCATGTATTGAAGATTTTATACTTATGTTCTTATGGTAAGAGTTCTTTCTTATAATTGTCATTTCTTTATAGCTTTTATATTTACTTGCTTATATAAATATAATGGAAGGCTGAGCCTCCTCTTCTAATTGTCATTTCTTTATAGCTTTCATATTTACTTACTTATATAAATATAATGGAAGGCTGAGCCTCCTCTTCTAATTGTTACTTGTATTTGCATACATAAAGAGATATAGCTTATCCTTCGGTTGTGGTGGAAACCCTCCAAGGATAACTAGCTTTCTTCTATTTTATTGTTCATGCATTTTACTTCCATTGCTTGAGCATTTTACTTTGTAACACCTTTGCTTATGGGGATGAGTACCATTCATCATTCTAGCTTTACCATAGCTATGAAGGGTGAGTAGTCCTCATTCACTCTTTGGGAAGGGATGATAGATATGTAAAAGATTAATCCGGACATTATGTTTGTGTATCACCTTTATGCTTAAATGTTCTATACTCCACTTGATTTTTGGGCGATTGAATGCACCTAGCAAAGTAAAGGTACTTTGTATAATCAAAGGATCTTTCTATGATAAATGGATGACTCCTACATGGAAAGATCCATTGATTCAAGGCAAGCACCCTAACTAACTCTTCATGACAAACTTTCAATGTCCGCCATTATTGCACTTCATTCCTATCTTCCGATTAATTTGCCGTTGACACAGGAGTTAATTGAGTTATAAAGCACAAACATAATGTACCGGACAATCAACTACATATTCTGATTCCCGAACCAAAGAGTGTTTGTTACATTTAATCATCTTATATTTTGTCTAGAAAAATACTCATTGGAAAGAATCTTACATTCTATCCAAAACTTCCCACAACTTCAAAATCATAATATTTCCAGTTACAAGTCTTTCTCACTATTTACTTCAAAGAACACCAACCATAGTTCCCTGAGGATTCGACTCTGGACTCAAACCGGATTATTACTACAACTTGACCGCCTGCACTTGGGTGTACACATTTCGGATCAAGTCAAGTTTTTGGCGCCGTTGCCGGGGAATCATAAAAGGTGCTCTTTTTAGAAAAAGGTGAAAAAAAAACCTCTCTTTTTGTGTATATTTTTGCCTTATTGTGAATAAATTTTTTTTTTTTATGACTGACACCAATCGCCTCTATCCAAATTTGCCTGCTGAATCTTCTGGGTCTGTAAATCAACTTGAACCACCTTCACCCAAATCAGAAGCCGACTCTTGTAACTTCAATATGGCAAATATTGATAGGCAGGGTGAAGATCATGTGAGAGAGGGGGAAGTACCCAACATTCGAACATTGCAAGATTATTTACATCCCACAAGGAATAGTGTCCCCTCTTGTTTTATTTTTCCTGAAAATGCTCCCCTCTTTACTGTAAAGCCGGGGACAGTGCATTTATTGCCCGTGTTTCATGGATTGGATACAGAAAATCCGTATCTGCATATCAAAGACTTCGAAGAAGTGTGTGGAACATTTCAAGACAATTCTGAATTGACAAAAATGAAATTGTTTTCTTTCTCTTTAAGGGATAGAGCCAAACAATGGTTAAATTCTTTAAAAGCTCTTTCAATCCCTAATTGGCAGGCTCTACAGAATGAATTTTTCAGAAAATTCTTTCCTCTGCACCGCACTAATGCACTCAAAAGACAAATCATGAATTTTTCGGTCAAAGAAGGGGAAACTTTTTATCAAAGCTGGGAGAGATTCAAAGATCTTCTCCAATCTTGTCCACACCATACTTTTGAAAATTGGACTTTGGCAGGTTTTTTCTATGATTCCTTGCCCACTAGGTTACGACAGTTTGTCGAAATGATGGCTCAAGGAGAGTTCATGGGAAAAAGTCCGGAGGAGGCATTCAATTTTTTTGATACCATATCTGACAGTTCTCAAATGTGGGACTCAGCCTCTCCTACCACTGTAGAAGCCAAACCACCTACTTTCCAAGGGGGTAAGTATGTCTTGAGAGAAGATGATGATCTTAGAGCAAAAATGTCCACTTTGTCTCGAAAGCTTGAAGCTTTAGAGATGAAAAAGGTCCATCAAGTTGATGTTGTCCCTCCCACAGAACAAGTGTGTGGGATTTGTGCGCTAACAGGGCATCCTACTGGGGAATGCCCGACCATTCCGGCATTCAAAGAAGTTTTGTTGGAACAAACAAATGCCATTTCCAATTTCAACAAGCCTTACTCCAACCCATACTCTGAAACATACAATCCAGGGTGGCGGAACCACCCAAATTTCAGTTGGAGAAACACACAACCAACCCCCATGAATCAGCAACAAGGTCCACAACAACCACCTCAAGGACCTCCACAATATCCTCATCAACAAGGGCCAGCACATCCACCTCAAGTACCTCCACAATATCCTCCATATCAACCACCACACAAAAGGAGCCTTGAAGATACATTGAATCAATTCATGCAAACCCAAATGAGCTATAACAATAGTTCTACTCAGGCTTTTATTGATTTCAAGGCCCAGACCACACAATCTTTTGAGGATCTCAAAGGCCACATTCAAAAGCTGACCCAGTCCATGAGCACACATGAGAAGGGAAAATTTCCTGCCCAACCAAAGCCTCCACAAGGCCAATTTCAGGTGGGAAATCCATCAACTATGGAAACTCCACAAGACCAAGCCAAAACTGTCACCACATTGAGAAGTGGCAAAAAGATTGACAAGTCCATCAGAAACATGCTGATTCCAGACCCAAAACCAGACTCAATTCCAGCCAACCCATTAAGTGAGCCAGAACTTGCAACAAAAAATGACTGTGATCCCATGATTGAACAAGAACCAGAGCCATCAAGGGAAGAAGAACCCTCGTGTTCTATTCCTGCTCCTTTCCCTCATAGACTCAAGAGCATACAGAAAGCAAACAATCAGTCTGAAATTTACGAGCTTTTCAAGCAAGTAAAAATCAACATCCCACTTCTGGATGCAATCCAACAGGTTCCAGCTTATGCCAAGTTTCTAAAAGACTTGTGCACAGTCAAAAGAAGCCAAAATGTTCAAAAAAGAGCCTTCCTCACAGAGCAAGCCAGTGCCCTACTTCAACACAAAATCCCTCCAAAGTGCGAAGATCCAGGGTGCCCCACTGTGTCATGTGTCATTGGAAATTTCAAAATTGAGCAAGCATTGTTAGACCTTGGAGCTAGTGTCAACTTGCTTCCTTTCTCTGTCTACCAGCAGTTGGGTTTAGGTGAACTCAAACCCACTTGCATCACACTCCAATTGGCAGATAGATCTGTAAAAATTCCTAGGGGTATTGTTGAAGATGTACTTGTCCAAGTGGATAATTTTGTCTTCCCTGTAGACTTCATTGTTCTAGATACTCATCCAGAAGTTCATTCAGAAACTCCAATTCCTGTCATTCTTGGTCGACCTTTTCTAGCAACCTCCAATGCACTAATCAATTGCAGGAATGGTATTATGAAATTGACTTTTGGGAATATGACTCTCAAAATGAACGTCTTTGACATTGCAAAACACCCAAGAGAGTACGAGGAGGTAGGAGAAATAAATTCCATTGAGTCATTGATACAAGCACATCTGAATGACTCATTCTGTGAGGATCTTAGTGAATCAACTTTGTCAAAATTTGACTCATCTGACTCTCTGGAACAAAACTCCATTGAGTGCCCTACCTTCAATGTGGGGACATGGGCTCCTAAATTTGAAGAAATTTCATCAAGTGGTACAAAACCACTATCTTCAAGTGACAGGCCACCAAAGCCTGAACTGAAACCGCTCCCATCTGATCTCAAGTATGCATTTTTAGGTGAGAATAAATCTTACCCAGTGGTAATTTCTTCAAAAATCACAGACTTGCAAGAAGCTCAATTAATTGAAGTTCTTAAAAGTCATAAAAGCACCATTGGGTGGACCATCGCTGATTTGAAAGGTATAAGCCCGTTAATTTGTAATCATGCCATATACCTTGAAGAGGACTCAAAACCCTCTCGTTAAATGCAGTGACGATTGAATCCTCACATGAAAGAGATTGTGAGACTGGAAGTGCTCAAACTCCTGGATGCAGGGATAATTTTTCCTATCTCCGATAGCAAATGGGTTAGTCCAACCCAAGTTGTACCAAAGAAATCTGGAGTCACAATAGTCAAAAATGATGCAAATGAACTCGTGCCAACACGAGTCGTCACAGGATGGCGAATGTGCATTGACTATCGAAAACTCAATCTGGTGACTAGAAAAGACCATTTTCCTCTTCCCTTCCTTGACCAAGTCCTCGAGAGAATAGCAGGCCATGAATTTTACTGTTTCCTGGATGGGTATTCCGGATACAATCAAATTGAGATAGCTCTGAATGACAAAGAAAAGACCACATTCACATGTCCATTTGGCACCTTTGCATTCAAAAGGATGCCATTCGGACTTTGTAATGCTCCTGCAACATTTCAAAGATGTATGCTGAGCTTGTTCAGTGACATGGTCGAAATTTTTTTGGAAATCTTCATGGATGATTTCTCGGTATATGGTGACTCATTTGATTTGTGTCTAGCTAACCCAGAAAAAGTTTTGATGAGATGCCAGGAGGCAAATCTGGTGCTTAACTGGGAGAAATGTCATTTCATGGTGAATCAAGGCATTGTCTTGGGTCACATTGTGTCGTCTGAAGGCGTGAAAGTTGATAAAGCAAAAATTGATTTGATAGGAAATCTTCCTGCTCCTAGGGTTGTGAAGGATGTTCGATCATTCTTAGGTCATGCAGGATTCTACAGAAGGTTCATAAAAGACTTCAGCACCATAGCAAAACCTATGTGTCATCTTTTGAGTCAGGATGTCATTTTCGACTGGAATGAAGCGTGCCAAAAATCCTTTGACAAACTCAAAGGCATGTTAATTTCTGCCCCAATAATGCAACCTCCTGACTGGACTTTACCCTTTGAATTGATGTGTGATGCTAGTGACTATGCTGTAGGTGCTGTTTTGGGACAAAGAAAAGATAAGAAGCCACATGTAATTTACTATGCAAGTAAAACTTTAAATGATGCCCAAATGAATTACTCAACAACTGAAAAAGAATTACTTGTTGTAGTATTTGCATTGGAAAAATTTCGATCTTATCTTGTTGGTTCTTCTGTTACTGTATTTACTGACCATGCAGCACTGAAATTTTTGCTTACGAAAAAAGATGCCAAACCAAGGCTCTTGAGATGGATCCTCTTGCTCCAAGAATTTGACTTAGTCATTAAGGATAAAAAGGGTGTGGAAAATGTGGTGGCAGATCATCTGTCGAGATTAACTTATGAATTTCATGAGGATGGACTGCCAATCAATGAAAAATTTCCCGATGAACAACTATTCAGGATTGATGAGACCACATGGTACGCTGATATTGCTAATTTCCTTGCTACCGGAACACTTCCTCCATTTTTCACTCCCATGGACAAAAAGAAGTTTCTGAGGGAGGTCCGCAATTTCTTTTAGGAAGATCCCTACGTATTCAAGTACTGTAAGGATCAGATCATAAGACGTTGCATCCCCGCTCAGGAAAGTAGACAGGTAATAATATTTTGTCATTCAGAAGCATGCGGTGGTCATTTTTCATCTCGAAAAACCGCTGCAAAAATCTTGCAGTGTGGATTTTACTGGCCCACACTTTTCAAAGATGTCCATGCTTTTTGCGTAACTTGCGATAGATGTCAAAGGTTGGGAAACATTTCAAAAAGAAACATGATGCCCTTAAACCCAATTTTGGTGATCGAAATTTTTGACTGTTGGGGCATCGATTTTATGGGACCATTTCCCCCCTCCTTTGGCTATCTATACATTTTAGTAGCCGTAGACTATGTATCCAAATGGGTTGAAGCAATTCCATGCCGAAATAATGATCATCAAACGGTGATCAAGTTTTTAAAAGAAAATATTTTATCTCGATTTGGAATTCCAAAATCCATTATAAGTGATGGGGGTGCTCATTTTTGTAATCGACCATTCTGGAATCTGATGAAAAAATACCTGATTTTTCATAAAGTAGCAACCCCTTATCATCCACAAACTAGTGGACAGGCCGAATTAGCTAATCGGGAGATAAAATTAATTTAGGAAAAAACAGTAAAACCGGATCGCAAAGATTGGTCATCAAGACTAACTGATGCACTCTGGGCTTACCGTACTGCTTTTAAAACCATTTTGGGTATGTCTCCATATCGATTAGTCTATGGAAAGCCTTGTCACCTACCAGTGGAATTGGAACATAGAGCCTACTGGGCCATTAAAGCAATGAACTTTGACATGGATAAGGTCGGACTGTCACAGAAGCTTCAGATTAATGAATTGGAGGAATTGAGAAATGAAGCATATGAAAATGCTAAGATTGCAAAAACCAGGATGAAAATTTTTCATGACAAGAACATAGTGCGAAAATCTTTTGAACCTGATCAAAAGGTTCTACTTTTCAATTCGAGACTTCGCCTATTTCCTGGTAAGTTGAAATCAAGATGGACTGGACCATACATTGTTAAAAAGGTATTTGAACATGGGGCAGTGGAAGTGGAGAACCCATCAAACGGTAACATTTTTACCGTCAATGGTCAGCGATTAAAACCCTTTGTGGAGAATTTTGTCCAAAATGTGGAGACCATTTTTTTTATGGATCCAGAAAGTATCTCCGGATATCACTCCGGAGATTACGCTTGCCGACACAAAAAGGGTCGGGTCAGTCAGACACCCGACACGATGGACTGCCTTTATAAGGCCCCCATCGCTTTTTTTTTCTTTTCCCCACCGCCTTTACTCTTTTCTTTTCTTTTTTCTTCTTCTGCTTCTTCTCTTTTCTTCTTCTTCTCCACTGCATCCGGTCTTCTGTACCACGATCCAACCCATAACAGTACCATGTCTGCATTTTTCGATGACCTTATTCTCCTTCTCGTGATCTACATTTGTTTGTATTATCTACTTATGGATGTTCTTCTTCGGGACGCACTGATGATCAAGGGTTTTTGTCCCAACGAAAACCCAGACCACCCCAAAGATGCTTAATCTCTGTTTTTTTTTTTTTGGTATAGGTCATCGGCGATTGAACAGATCTCCACAGTTAACTGCGTATTCAAGCTCTACAAACCGAAAAACTCAAAACATTGGGGACAATGTTCAGTCTAGGTTGGGGGGTGAGATTTACAGTTTACAGTAGTTGATCTGCAGTTTACAGTAGTTGATCTGCGCAGGTTGAACCCGTAAAATTTTCTGTAATTTTTTTTTGTTTTTATTGTTGTATCTGTTCAGATTATGTACCTTGTATTAATGATAATATCTGTGGGTCAGTTTTGATCGTCTTTGTGACTGGCAGACGTAAAAGAACCAGATAGTGAGTCTTCAAACTTAGCAATCATGGATGTAAATCTTTTTTGGTTTAGTCTAGGAGTCCTACGTACTTTTCCATCTGATGTACATACCATGATCATGAGAAAAGCAAGATTAGTAAGGAAGGCTGAAATCAAAGAAAAACAAGCGAAATCCCTCTGTGGCAGAAGCAGCTTTGCCAAACGCCGTCGTGCAAAAAGGCTTGGTGCCTGTAAACAGTGTGGCAGATACTTTCACGAAAAAAGGTACAACCAGTGTTCTGAATCAATTTTCGGTCGCGCACTCGATCGATTAGACTGGATAGTGAATGGGCTGAGTAAGGATTACCCTGATACGCCATGCTATTCCGGTACTGTGCTTAACCGATTTGTGAGAGAGGAAGTTGGGAGAGTTACTAGTTGTCCATTTTACACAGATACGGAGGGGGAATCGGATTGACCTCTGTGGAAAAGTGTACTGAGATTGGGAATGAAAGCTGAAGGTTCGAGTCTGTAAAAATTTTTTGTTCTGTACAAACTCTTTTGACTAAAATGAAAACATGGGCAGAGTAAGTAACGTCCCGAACTACCAACTAACAGTGTAGGTAGGGATTTGTTCTGAGACGCCATGACTTTTGGCTTAAGATTGTTTATTTTGATTCCTTTTAG
Source organism: Ilex aquifolium (assembly GCA_951799425.1). Lineage (NCBI taxonomy): Eukaryota > Viridiplantae > Streptophyta > Magnoliopsida > Aquifoliales > Aquifoliaceae > Ilex > Ilex aquifolium. Next base: position 32,581,123 of record OX637391.1, read on the forward strand.
TATGCATAATGTAGTGTAGAAAAAAAAAAAATTTTAATTTTTGATTCGACGTTCGAACGTTACAACACGTTTGAACGTTTTTGCTAAAATCCTTCTACAATAGTGTACAATTGCTTTTATTTATTAATGTTATTTTTAATGCATGTCACTTTCTTTTGTTGTATAGTTTTGTTGTTCCTAGTTTCAGATATCGGTGCATGGGTCAAAGCTCAAGTGCGAGGTGTTCTCTTACCCTACTCAATTTTTACTGTGCGTCATTAATTATCATATCTTTTTGTTGCATTGAGGACAATGCATGAACCAAGTTAGGGGGTGAGGTTGCATTATTTGTGGGAATATTCTGCGTGGATATCCACTCTGCCGACACTGCGCACCATTACTATGCACCATTATTGCGCCTGCTGCCATGATTTGCGCCTGCCGACACTGCCGAAAGTAAAGTTAGAAAAGAAAAAAAAAAAAAAAGGGGTCGAGTCATTGGGGCGCCTTTATTAGGCCTCCCACCTTTTCTTTTTTTCTCCACATCTACCGGTGTTGGCTCCCCACTCCTTCTTCCCTTCTTCTTTTATTCTTCTTTTCTTTTTCTTCTTCTTCGTTGTTTTTTGTAAACACAACCCACCCCCTGCAAATCCATGGTTGTAGGACCTGACGACCTAGTCCTTTGTTTAGTAATTTGTGTTATATGTTTGTATTTGTTCATGGGTGTTCTTCTTCTTTTTGCATTCAAGATTAAGGGTTTCCAGTCGCAACCAGATCCCCCCAGAAGATGATTAATTGGTTTGTGTTGTTTGTAGGTTTCGGCAGATGAACAGATCTGTACCTTACAACCTCATTTTCAAACGTCATACACTGGTAAATTCGAAACATTGGGGACAATGTTCAGTCTAGGTTGGGGGGTGGATCTACTTTCTCTAGTTTCGTATTTGTAATTTTAGTTTTAGATCTGAAAAAAAAAAGAAAAAAAAAAAAAAAATTTCTGTTTATTCTGGATCGCGTTTTTTTTAGTATTTGTGCCTATATTTCATGATCACTTCGGATGCAGTTTCAACTGTCTTTGTGACTGGCAGACGTTAAAGAACCAGATAAAGTGTCTTTAGTCTTAACAAGCATGGATCCTAAACTTTTTGGTTTAGTCTAGAAGTTCTACGCATTTTCCCATCTGATGTGCATGCTGTGATAATGAGAAAAGCAAGGGATGTGAGAAAAATTGAAATCCGAGAGAAACAACAACAACCATTGTGTGGCAGAAGCAATTTTGCTAAACATCGTCGTTCCAAACGACTGGGTGCTTGTTACCATTGTGGCAGGATATTTCATATGAAAAAACATAATCAGTGTTCTGAACCAATTTCGGGTCGTACAACCGATCGATTAAACTAGATAGTGTATGGGCAGAGTAAGGATTATCCTGATACGCCATCTTATGCCAGTTCGGGACTTACACGTTATGTGCGACAAGAAGTTGGAAGGGTCACTGATAATGACATAGATACAAGCGATGACTCGGATTAGATTTTTTTTTTCTTTTCTTTCTTCTTCTTTTGACAAAGCTGTGGAAAAGTGTGTTTTGGGGATGGAGTTAATGATCCAAATTTTTGTAAAAAATGTACATATTAGATGTACCAAATCCTTTTTAGAAAAAAAATGGGCCGAGTAAGGAATGTCCTAAAATGCCAACCTGTAGTGTGGGTAGGGACTTATCCTGAGACGCCATAGTTTTTCAAGTTTAATTGGTGCATCTAGTCTTCTTTCAATTTTCATAGATAAATGAGTATGTTTATAATTTTGAATTTTATTTCTTTTTCTTCTAAAAAAAAAAAAAAAATATTTACATACTCATTTATCCTTGAAATATGGTATGTTAATAATTTTGTTTTGCTCATTGGAGCTATATTTTGGATGTATTGAATCATAGTTTTGCTGTAAACACGCTTTTCTATGAATGAATGATTCAGTTTATCATTTTTATTTGATTAGCACTTTTTAGTTGTTTGTTATCTGTTAAAATGCTTAAATAGGAGTAGCACTTCGATAAAGCATGCTAACAAGGGTGAAATAGATATGGATGTTAGGATTGTTTATAAAAATGACTTAGCACATAATCGGTTTATCACCTCAAATTGACAACTGGGACTGAAAACCTTAATTTCTGAAAAATGGTATTTTCCCTATGCTTAAATTAATGATTGTACATTAGTATTTAGTGTTTTTAAGATGCAAGTGATCAAACTTGAAAATAGAATTGCTATATAACCACCAATCCCTGGAACACCGACATAATCAGTGGAGATTACAAAGAAAACCATGGTGAGTTTCGAGTTTTGCGATGCTTTGTGAGAGGATACCAACGATTACTCAAAGTAAGCTCTTTCATTTCCAAGTCTCATTCAATAATCTCATAAATCTTGCTTTGATTGAGGTAACTAAAGTGATCTGTTTGCATACCCCACATGAAAATTTGCACACACACACAGATGCACATACTTGAGAAATGATCTTAGGCCATCTTTGAATCGACTTTGAGCTTTAGCTTTTTCTTTCAAAAGCATATCCCTAGTCAACCATATTTGAGCCTGTAAAAGAATAAATTCTCTTTCAAAAGCCCATATGTTGACCAAGCCACAAAAACAGAAATTTATCATACCTTGCTATCCGAATTCTTGCACCATCTTACAAAACAATGTGAAACGTAAAAAAAAAAAAAAAAAAAAAAAATGGCGACAACTCTTCATGAAAGAAAAAAATCAAGGGCAGCCGAAAGAGAAGAATACAATGAAATAGGGACTTGCCAAGAAAGTGAAAAATGGGAAAATGAAAGAAAGAAATCCCATTTCCAGGCAAAATGTCGAGAACCAAGAAAGAGGTGTGTTACAATGCATAAAAGGATAGTTTTTGAACACTATTGACGTCATTTCGTTAGCCACTGACCTCTAGCCCCATTATAACCCGCATAAAGCCCTAGGTGATCTCAAGTATGTTGCTTATGTATGTTTACTATGAGTGGGGTATGTTAATTTGATGTGCTTTCTTTGCATCAATATCCTTTCATGAGATTATGCTAAAATTGACTATGTGTTTTCTCAAAACTTCTATCTTATTGATTGTGCATGTGGTTTTTCGACTGGCCATCTTCTGATCACATGCCCTTTGAGAGGTAAGTCACTATAATCTGAGTGATTTGTTTTGCTGAGAGCATTCCAAGAGAGGTTTGTGAAATCAAAACTAGCCATGGACGGTGAAAAGAGGAATGATTGTTGTATACCAATTCTTGTTTCTAAGGATGATTATTCTCATGTTTAAAGACACCCAAATTCCAAATGAGACAAAATGTTAATTTTTGCATAGTGTGAGTACCAATGGAAGGAAAGTCACAATTGAGAATCGGGGTGTCTTAACGACCATGATGCTAATTCTTTTTATTAGCAACCCCACATACATTTCTGTTGAAACTGAAGTTTGTGGGTAGCTTCTCTGAAAACCCTCACGAGACAACACTCGTCCATTAGGGTAAACCTAGTGGTTTAACGGCATGTTGCATGTGTTAAATGCAACCGGATTACCTACGAAAAAGGCATTAGGAATAAATTTACATTTCATTACCATCTTTTCATTACCATCTTATTGCTAGAGACCAGCAATGTTTAGGTTGGGGGGTGTGATTAGCACTCAAAAGTAGCATATTGTTACACTCTTTTTGGACTAATTATACTTTGATGGAGTTTAAATGATGATATTTTAGGTTCTAAAGTGAAGGGAAGTCCAAAGGCATCCAAGAAGTACATCTGAGGGTAACAAGCAGCTCCTTAAGGACATAAACTGGAAAAAACGTCACCCAACGTCCGAATGTCCAGTGGAACCCTAATGTCCAGTGAAACCCTAATGAAGACTGGTGGATGAAGACCGGTAGATGAAGACTGGTAGATAAAGACTGGACTGGTAGATGAAGACTGGTAGATAAAGACTGGACTGGTAGATGAAGAATGGTAGTTGGTTCAATATTTTGGCTTATAAATAGACCCATTGTTGGAACATTTTAAGTAGTAGATTTTGGAGGAGAATTTAGAGAGCAAAATTTCTTTCATCTTTTGTAGCTTCCATTTCAATTCATGTATTGAAGATTTTATGCTTATGTTCTTATGGTAAGAGTTCTTTCTTATAATTGTCATTTCTTTATAGCTTTTATATTTACTTGCTTATATAAATATAATGGAAGGCTGAGCCTCCTCTTATAATTGTCATTTCTTTATAGCTTTCATATTTACTTGCTTATATAAATATAATGGAAGGCTGAGCCTCCTCTTCTAATTGTTACTTGTATTTGCATACATAAAAAGATATAGCTTATCCTTCGGTTGTGGTGGAAACCCTCCAAGGATAACTAGCTTTCTTCTATTTTATTGTTCATGCATTTTACTTCCATTGCTTGAGCATTTTACTTTGTAACGCCTTTGCTTATGGGGATGAGTACCATTCATCATTCTAGCTTTACCATAGCTATGAAGGGTGAGTAGTCCTCATTCACTCTTTGGGAAGGGATGATAGATATGTAAAAGATTAATCCGGACATTATGTTTGTGTATCATCTTTATGCTTAAATGTTCTATACTCCACTTGATTTTTGGGCAATTGAATGCACCTAGCAAAGTAAAAGTACTTTGTATAATCAAAGGATCTTTCTATGATAAATGGATGACTCCTACATGGAAAGATCCATTGATTCAAGGCAAGCACCCTAACTAACTCTTCATGACAAACTTTCAATGTCCACCATTATTGCACTTCATTCCTATCTTCCGATTAATTTGCCGTTGACACTGGAGTTAATTGAGTTATAAAGCACAAACATAATGCACCGGACAATCAACTACATATTCTGATTCCCGAACCAAAGAGTGTTTGTTACATTTAATCATCTTATATTTTGTCTAGAAAAATACCCATTGGAAAGAATCTTACATTCTATCCAAAACTTCCCACAACTTCAAATTCATAATATTTCCAGTTACAAGTCTTTCTCACTATTTACTTCAAAGAACACCAACCATAGTTCCCTGAGGATTCGACTCTGGACTCAAACCGGATTATTACTACAACTTGACCGCCTGCACTTGAGTGTACACATTTCGGATCAAGTCAGCAAGCATGTAAAGCAAAATCTTGCCAAACCTTATAAGCAAGAATCTATAAATTAGCCTTGTATGAAATGATCAAGCAGATCCAGGATAAAAGCGTGTGATTATTGTGGCATTTGTTAGCCTGTTGGTTTCACTACTGATAGACACATGGTGATTAAGAGAGAAGTTTTTCAACATCTAGGTTTTTAGGGGAGTCTATTGTGCAGAAAATATCAACTGTTAGAATTAGTATACACATATAAATGCATGTGTCTACTAGCAGATGAATAAATACACAAACACACAGGGAGAAAAAGATAGAGAGAGGGGGGGAGGGGGATGTAACGCCCCAAAAACCGGGGGTCCTTAATTTAACAAAAATTCTGGCAGAGTCTCCTTTGTACGAAGAGCTCTACCCAAAACACAATCTGTGCAATTATACTACATTGACCACATCGGGTCCATTTATGAATAAATATTGACCACACCGGGTCCATTTATAAGTAAACATTGACCACACCGGGTCTACTTATCCATACTCATATAGCCACATGCAATTTTTCTTTTATATTAAAGCAGTCCATATGAGTTCGATTTGTAATGCCCCAAAATCCCCCTTGGACGACTTTACTATCTAAAACCATTCACATCATAAGAGCAACTAAATGGATTTCATAACAAAAGAGAATTTCATTCATCATCCACAGTATATACAACATCATCCAAAATGATATGCCCAATTATGGCAATTACATCCAAAAACAGATCAACTATTATCTTGCAGCGGAATAACGAAAATATTAGACTTCACATTGTCTCAAAATGAATTTCCTAGTCTAGAACATAAAAAGAACAGTTCTAGATATCCCCTTTCGGGTCCACATGCCCATCAAGTTGAGCTTCCAAAGCTACCTGCTCGTCAACTTTGAGCTCCTCCTCTAAATCAAAATCTGAAAAGAATGTTGTTTGTAAGGGGTGAGCACTAAGCTCTGTAGGAAAATCCTCCCAAATCCGAACAAGGTTTCAAAAGCATATAAAACAGTCGGTCTCATTTTACAAATATTATATATAGCTTTTGAAGGAAAATAGGGACATTTCAATGGATCTCAAGTTTACACAATAGCAATAATTAAATGAAAAATAAAACCAATTCCCAAAAATAACAATTCCAACCAGTTACCATTCTCACAATGAACCAATTCCACCATAAACTCCTTTCCACAATAAATCATAACCAACCATTTGCAAAATAAATAATAGCCCACAATGTATCTCAGGTATGATGTAAGATATCGCATGAATAAACACATCGAGAATATCCTGGTCCACACCCACACACCCAATCCTCGCAAGGATACACAACTTTAGGAAGGGCGTATACCGACGCATCGGCAGGGACGATCCAACCCAGGAATAGTATACTAACCCTCAGCCTCGATACCACGTGAGCGAATAGTTGTTTGGTCCTAGCAAGGCACCAACCCTACTACGAGTGGTAGGGAACCTTCAAACCCACACGGGGTAAGAAACGCATCTACCCACTCTACGATATCCGGTCAACGGCCACCCATATTCATCCAAACATCTACACAAGAGATACAATACCAACCAATTTCCCAAATCACAAGTAAATCAAAAACCCCCAATTTCATAGGTATTTTTCTAACAGAGCAATTTCAAGAAAAATATGCAAGAGATCATCAAACATATATTTTTATTGTTCAAACAAAGCACTAAGTTTTGAAATCAAGAATAAGGAATATCAAGAAGAAAAATCTCTATTTCTTGAAAGAAACAAGGGTTTTGAGTTTACAAGGATTTCATGGCTATCAAACCATAACTTCATTCAAAACATGATAGGATTTGTAAGGATATCAAGAAACAATGATTTCATAACATAGAAATCAACGAACAAGAGTAAGAAGAAACCCCTACCTAGAAATCAAGAATTCCAAGCAAAACCCAAGCTTTAGAGACTTTCTTCTTCCCTTTTCTTTTTCCCTTTATCTTTTCCTAGGGTTCTAAGAAGTTTTGGGGGGGGGGGGGGGGGGGGGAGTGGAATGAAAGAATGGAAGAAAATGGGCTGAAATCTGTGTTTTAAACACAGCAGTCCCCGAAAGTTACTGTTCACAGGTTGATTTTTGGGTTTTCTCCAAAATTACGGTTTTGCCACTAAAAATCTTTAATTTGATCCATATGACTACCCTAAAGTTTTTCGACGTTCCAGATTCATTTTTAATGTTATTTTAACCTAAAAACATTTAGTTTTATGATTTATCTCAAAACTAAAGTAAATTTACACTCGAAACACTAAAATTACTATTTTATTCCTCCGAACTGCTATATGTGCTAAACGGCTATTCCAAGTTTTTCGGATCTCTTAGGTTCAATGATAATATTATTTTGACATAAAAAAATTAATATTTTTACTTAGTTATCCTTATCAACCTTAAACACCTCCAAAAATTAAATTTCACAATCAATTTGCCTCCCTAGTATTTATTCCTACTATTACAATCTATAGGGTTCATGCATACCTCATTACCTATATTAGTATTTCAATAATAATTACTTGCTATATAAAGATAAGAGTGTGGGGGTTTACAATCCACCCTCCTTAAAGAAAGTTTCGTCCCCGAAACTTACCTTAAGTAGCGAACAAATGAGGGTACTTCTCTTACATCTCCAGCTCTGGTTCCCAAGTAGCTTCCTCCACCCCATGATGTCGTCACAAGACTTTCACCAATTGGATGACTTTATTGCGAAACACCTTCTCCTTGGTATCGAGAATCTCCACCGGTTCTTCTTCATATGTTGCCCCATCTTGAATTTCTATATCCTCCAAATCCATGACATGCGTTGTATCCGATTGCCACTTTCTCAACATTGACACATGAAACACGTCATGTACCCCTGACAACTGAGCTGGTAACGGAAGTTGGTATGCCACTTTGCCCACCGTTTTGATCACTTCAAATGGTCCGATGTACCTTGGAGCTAATTTTTCCTTCTTGCCAAATCTAAACACTCCCTTTTGGGTGACACCTTGAGGAACACATAGTCCCCCTCTTGGAATTCCAATGTTCTTCGTCTTCTATCTGCATAGCTTTTCTGTCTACTTTGTGCCCTGTGTAGACTCTGCCAGATGAGTTAAATTTTTTCCGTAGTCTCCTGGACAATTTCTGGCCCAAGCAAGCTACTCTCTCCAGCTTCCAACCAACAAGTCGAGGATCTTCATGGTCTTCCATACAATGCCTCATACGGTGCCATGCCAATGCTAGATTGAAAACTGTTGTTATATGCAAATTTCACCAACGACAAATGATCACTCCAACTTCCCTTGAAGTCCAACACACAAGCACGTAACATGTCCTCTAAAATCTGTATCACTCTCTCGGATTGACCATCTGTTTGAGGATGAAAGGCGATGATAAAGTGTAACTCTGTCCCCATAGCTCGTTGTAGACTTTGCCAGAATTGCGCCACAAACTGCGAATCACGATCTGACACGATAGAGAGTGGAACTCCATATAATCTAACAATCTCACGGATATAAAGCTTGCTCAAGGTCTCTAAAGAGTCAGTGGTCTTCATACTCAAGAAATGAACGGACTTGGTGAGTCTATCAACAATGACCCATACAACATTGTGCCATCGTGAAGTCCTGGGAAAACCAGACACGAAATCCATGGTGATGTTATCCCACTTCCACTCTGGGATAGGTAAGGACTGTAGTAATCCTCCGGGTTTTTGATGCTCCACCTTCACCTACTGACACACTGCACATCGTGCTATGTACCTTGCCACATTCTTCTTCATTCCCTTCCACCAATATTGACGCTTCATGTCTCTATACATTTTTGTGCCACCGGGGTGGATAGCAAACTTAGAGTGATGACACTCTCCAAGTATCTCCTCCTTTAAGGACGAATCATCGGGTACACATAGCTCTTCCCCATATCTCAGTTCTCCATTCCTCAAAGACCAACCTTCAACTGCTTCCCCATTTTCCAATTTAGCTCGAATTGACTCTAAGTAAGGATCCAAGCATTGAAACTCCACAATCCTATGTTGGAGGGTAGGTTGAGCCACAAGGTTAAACAAGCATGGCCGGGATCCATCTCCTCTAACCCATAGATCATAGTCTCCAAGAGCATCAATCATCTTCCATTTACTTGCAAGATCATTGAGTTCACCCCGAGATTTTCTGCTAAGTGCATCTGCGACTACATTAGCCTTCATCGGATGGTACTTGAGTGTGAAATCGTAATCTTCTAAATACTCAATCCACATTCTTTGCCGAAGATTCAAGTCTTTCTATGTGAATATATACTTGAGGCTCTTATGATCAGAAAACACTTGAAACTTTTCTCCATACAAGTAACACCTCCACAACTTAAGCGCAAAAACCACAACGGCAAGCTCCAAGTCGTGAGTGGGATAGTTCTGCTCATGAATCTTGAGTTGCCTCGAGCCATAAGCAACTACCGTACCTCCTTGCATTAGCACACATCCCAAGCCTCGTAACGAAGTATCGATATACACATCGTATCCCTCCCCACTGCTCGGAATAATGAGGACAGGAGCTGTTGTCAACTTCTCCTTCAAGGTGCGAAAGGCTAGTTCACACACTTGCGTCCACAAGAATTTTTCTCCCTTCTTCGTAAGGCGTGTCATTGGCATCACTAGCTTGGAGAACCCTTCCACAAACCTCCGGTAGTAGCCTGCTAAGCCTAGGAAACTACGTACTTCGGTCACATTCTTCGGTAGTTCCCACTTCATCACTGCTTCAATATTTATGGGGTCAACAACTATCCCTTGTTCGGACACAACATGACCAAGGAATTTCACTTCCTTCATCCAAAACTCGCATTTACTCATCTTAGCATATAACTTATGCTCTTTCAATGTCTGAAGCACTACCGAGAGATGGTGTTCATGTTCTCCTTGTGTCCGTGAATAGATTAATATGTCATCAATAAACACAATGACAAATTGATCTAGATATGGTCGGAATACCCTGTGCATCAAATCCATGAAAGCTGCCGGAGCATTAGTCAGTCCAAATGGCATTACCGTATATTCAAAATGACCATACCGAGTACGGAAAGCTATCTTAGGAATATCCTCCTCCTTGATCCACAGTTGATGGTACCCTGTGCAAAGATCAATCTTGGAGTAATACTTAGAACCCCTCAGCTGATCGAATAAATCATCAATTCGTGACAATGGGTATTTATTCTTCACTGTCACTCGATTAAATCTTCGGTAGTCTGTGTATAACCGAAGTGTTTCATCATACTTCTTCACAAAGAGGACCGGGGCTCCCCAAGGTGAAGTACTTAAACGGATGAACCCAATAGTCAACAGATGGTCCAACTACTTTCTTAGCTCCTTTAACTCCAAATGTGCCATCCGATAGGGAGCAATGTATATGAGTTCGGTTCCCGGATAGAGATCAATCTTAAACTCAACCTTTCTCTATGGGGGTAACCCGGGTAGTTCATTTGGGAAGACATCCGAAAAATTCGATACTATCAACACCACGTCCGCCTGGAATTTATCCCGATCATCTCCCATTAAGCTGGCCAAGAAACTCAAATTGCTCCCTGCCTTAGCTTTCAAGAATCTATTTCCCGGAGTGGGAAATAGATGAGAAGAATTTCGATCATTAATGAAGCTGAAAACTACCCCTCCCGGTAATTGAAATGAAATCCGCTTGCGAAAACAATCTATTATAGCACGGAACGTGGACAACAAGTCCATCCCAAATATTATGTCATATCCCTTCATGTCTAATGCAACCAAAAGAGTCTCATACTCCAGATTACTTCTGCCCGATGTTAAGTGGTCTTCTACTATTTAAAATCCAGTTGATTTAGTTGCTCCTAAGTTACAAAATATGGGAGTTTCTAATTAAATCCCGAATCTACCCAAAAAGTGCAAGAGTTTTATACTCTTGGAAATGGAAAGAAACTTGCTCTCCTCCCCATCGTGAACACCTATTACGAACGAAGAATGGCAACAGCTTCTGGTCTTTCAAAGACCAATTCGGAAATGCATCCTTGGTTTTTCAAAGACCAATCTAAAGATGCTTCTTTGGATGCCTCTTTGGTCTTTCAAGACAACCAAAAAGGGGCAAAATGACTTCAAAACCACTGACATTAATGTCAATGTATAAGTGTCAGACTCTTTTGGGTTTCTTCCGATTTCTAAGTTGTTGGATTTCCTAAATCCCAATTAAAAGAGTTTCTACCTCCGAAAAGAGTGTGCAGTCAAATTATAAAATAAAGGAGTTTCTAACTCCCACTGACCAAGCCATAAATCAAAGGAGTTTTTAACTCTTACTAAGTCAAAGAAGTTTTTAGCTTCTCATACAAGACCCAACGACCTAGAAGTCTTGTGCTCTGCCAACAACGCATGAAAAACGAAACAAAAAATCTTCGATTCTTTTCGAAAAATGCAACAATAATTTGACTATTTAAATCCGTCACTATTTTTGGAGTTTCAAACTACTACAAATTAAATAGTGCAAAAATTAAATTAAAGAGTTTCTAACTCTTTGCTAATTTTCTGAAGGTTTAAAACTCAATGATCTTTATGAAAAGAGTCTTGGACTCTTAATAGATTTTTGAGTTTCAAACTTACATAAAGTTAATAATCTTATATGGAATTTAATTCCATCTTAAGTCATAACCTATGTGAATCCTAAAATTCATATAAGTCAAAGTTGTTTTAAATATGACTCAAATCCATCCCAAAGAATAATGAGTCATTCACCCATTTAAAACAAAATCAAATTCAACATCAAATTTTGGGTCACTCACCCATTTCAAACCAAATCAAGTCAAATTTTCAAATTAAATGAGTCATTCACTCATTTAAAGTCATGAACTACGTCAGACTTGATTCCATTTTTTAGATACGTAGGCAGCCCGACAGCTACCCTGGGCGCAGTCACAATTCCAATTGAATCCCAATTTAAAAAATCCTTTATTCATGAACTACGTCAAACTTGATTCTATTTGTTGGATATGTAGGCAGTCAAACATCTACACTGGACACATTCACACTTCTAAATAAATTCCAAATTCTTTTCATGAACTATGACTGACTTGATTCCTTTTCGGAAACGTAGACAGTCTAGTTAAAATAGGCGCACTCATAAATCCCCTAATTCTTCTTGTAAACAAAACGAGTCTTACACCCATATCAAATCAAAGGGTCATTTACCCATTTCAAATATGATGGATATCTATGCATTTAAGATCAATGAGTCATTTATCCGTTGATCTTACCAAAAAAAAAAACAATAATTTAATATCCCCGAACTACGAGTCGGCTTGATCCCGATAACGGGTATATAGAGCAGCCTAGACAATTAACCTAGGTCCAGCCGCCATTACAAATAAAATACCCTTGTGGTGTAAATTGTAACGTGTGATAATTTCTCGTTATAATCAAATATTGTTCTCTTGAAGAAAGAGATTATAATTAACGGATACATGCTATCTGGAATGGGTCCAACCTACATCAATAAAATTCGTATAATTCCTCATTATGAGTGAAGTCGTGTTTGGAAAAATATCAAAAATTTTACCCAACAACTAGAACTATTATTCAAATTTCAAAAATTTAGGGAGCAAATATAATATATAAAATAATTTTATGGACTCTCATATAAGGTAGTCCAAAAGTGAGGGGGGCAAGTGCCCACCCTGGTCCCCATGTGACTCTGCCCATGGACTCGCCTATATGACTTGGGTCTTTTTATGTTTACTAGCAATGCACCACGTGCGTTGCATGTGAATAATTTTTCTTAAAAATAAAATGATTAAACATTTTGATGAAAAATAAAATATACATATGTAGTCATAATATTATCTTTATAAATGAAATGAGTATTATTATATTGATGGAGTTTTTGAAGGTTTTTTTGAAAATTTAGTTAAAAAGTAAAATAATGCATATATTTTTTAAGAATAATATAATCAATCAAAAAATTTCATAAAAATTGATATTTATAAATAGAGAATAGATAATTAGAAAATTAATTTGATTAAAATTCTACTTATAAATCATTGAATAAAATAAAAATAATTATCAATATACCAATCATATTGGAATCTTACTGTATTTAGGATTATGTAGGTTAATTGGAATCAAATTTAATATAAAATGCTATAATATATGTTATAAAGCATATTATTATTATTTTTTTTAAATCGAGTTTTCACATAAAATCTTAACAAAGTCTGAAAAGTTTACTGCGACTAAAAAATCATGTAAAACTATATACATATTATTTTTGATCTTAAAAATGAAAGAGTTAAACATTTTGATGAAAAATAAAATATAAATATGTAGTCATAATATTATCTTTATAAATAAGGTGAGTAATATTATATGATGGAATTTTTGAAGGCTTTTTTGATATTTGTTAAAACTTATAATGACGCATATATTTTTTAAAAGTAATATAATCAATCAAAAAGTTTCATAAAAATTGACATTTATACATAGGGAATATATAACTAAAAGTGTTCTTAGATGTAATTTAAAGATTTAAATGCATAAGGATATAATAAAAATTTAGTTATTAAGTGTGGAAGGATAAAATGACATTTTTAATTATTTATGAGGGTAAAATAGTGAATCAAAAGTTTTTAATGTTAAGTAGTATAGATAAAACAATGTGAATTGACTTTTTTTTTTCTTCAATTCAATTTAAGTGGGTGCCCCACTTATAGTTAGAAAACAATGTGAATCGACCCTTTTCTTTCTTTATACTACTTATTATACTTTTTTAATTAAAATGGAACATCAAATATACATCCTTTTGTAGAGGCAAACCAGCAAGTGGAGAAAGTCTGACATGTTAATTTGTTTATCATCCACATAACCTAGATTGATTCCTGATACCATCGAATATACTTGTAGTCATCTTTTTCCAATAGTTCCATGTGTGTTTTTAGAAGACCTGTTTTTTGTGTTGTAAATTTCATTTGAATTTGTGAATTAGAGGAACGATTCAATTCTATAGAATGATTTCCACAACTGAAATTGATGACCATGATCTACAATTAAAAAAATATTATATTAGAAAAGATCCAAATTCACTTAGTTTCTGCATTGGCCCTATTTATTCTTCTGATATCCAATACCAACATTTCTTCGGATTTTTTTTTTATGCTGAATACGAACATTTCGATGCCCAATTTTATGTAGATTTTTTTTTATTGTACATTTTGATTAATCTAAATCAATTGCAAATTGAAGTTCAGAGACACATGAAAAGACTGAATTTGCAAGAGTAATTTCTTAAGACATTAAAAAAACATAATAAATGGAAAACACAATTTGTCTAGCTTCTTGCATGCAAGAATTTGTTCACCAACATGCCCAAATTCACCGAGGATGACCCATCTGGACCAGCAGCTTTTTCTGCCAATTTCTTCCACTCCATAGATTTGTTCATCATCTTCTTCCCTTGATCTCCACCAATCAATTCCCTCACCAATCTCTCCACTATGTCTCTCCTAACATCACTCTCAATCTCCATCCCAATCTCCCATTCATTGCAAGTGTACCTACAATTTGTCTGTTGGTCTGCGAAATGAGGCCAACACAGCATAGGCACTCCAGCACATATGCTCTCAATAGTGGAATTCCACCCACTGTGTGTCAAAAAACCCCCCACTGATGGGTGGTTCAGGACTTGTTCTTGTGGACACCACCTTGCTAGCATACCTCTTTCTTTCGTTTCGACGATGAACTCCTCTGGGAGAATTCCCAACCCACCAGAAACAAGATCAGGCCTAATTATCCACAGGAAGTTGCATTTACTATTAGCAAGTCCCCAGCCAAATTCTATCAGCTGCTCAGGGGTCAATACTATTATGCTCCCAAAGTTTACGTAAATTACGGAGTTGGGTTCTTTCGAATCCAGCCATTGTAGACACTCTGGTTCTTCTTTCCATAGGTTGTATCCGATCGATTGTAAATGCTCTTGATCATTTGATGTTTGATTCAGGAGTAATTCAAGGGGCCCGATGCTATAAACGAGTGGAAACATTTTTGACATAGCATCAAGAACATCTTGCTCTAATGCATCAAAAGTATGAACAACAATTGCTGAAGCTCTGGAAGCCCCCTCAACGGCTTCCATGCAATAGTTGAACATCATATCATTTGGATCTGTAGTCCTTAGAAAGCTTGGGAGATCCTTTAGACGTATATCTTTCATTCCTGGAATCCAGTCTATTATTCTATCTAAGTACCCATTTGTTAGATAGCTTTCATCTGCAAATACCATAATATTAGTATGAACATTAATAGAGTCGCATCATATTTGAGTGGTGTCATGTTGTTTCGTGTTGTGTTTATGTTAGCTTGTGTTATTAGAAAATTGTTGGACAGTTCATACAACTCTCAATATGAATCCTATTTTCTTTTACACCTACCACAATTTGGAACTGAAATTATTTGTTGAAATTAACAGATACAATGATAAATACCTTTGAGTGGTGTAATTCCTTTTTCTAACAGAGCTCGAAACTGATAGAACCCCATGAACGCACAAGCAGGACTTGGAAAGAAAATTATCCGTGGGATTCCTAGTTCTTCAGCAGCTGTAACAGTGAATGGCATGAATAAGTCCGAGACGATACAGGTAACCGGAGGAACGTTGGAAGACGCAGTGTCATTGAGTTTGGCGAGGAGGTCGCGAAATGGAGGCAATAGGTACCCTTTGGCAATGACCTGAGAGAAAGCAAAGAGGTCTTGATTGAAATCGGATTCGGATAGGGGGAGACCATCTGGAATGGATTTGAATCGAAAATCGGGTAGTTCATCGAGAGAATTGGATCCCATATATTTGAATAGGCGTTTATGATTGAAATCTGTGTTGACAAAGGTTATGTTGAAGCCTTTGTGATGGAGGAGTTTTGCTAGTTTCATCATTGGTTTAATGTGGCCTTGTGCCGGGACTGGTATACAAACTGCATGAGGCTTATCAGCTACTGCTACAGAACTCATTCTCTCCCCCCCTCTGTTTCGCTCTCTCTCTTAATGTTTGATGTGTGCAGACTGCTAAGGCTTTTATATGCGAAGATTAATGACCTTATGACATTCTCAACCAAAGATTTTCCTTGTCAAAGAGGCAAGATATCTAGTTTACAATTACCCAGGAAGTATCTGAGAACCATACCTGAGGAATTTTGTTGCTTTTAGTGAAGTGCACCAATAACTTTATTTTTTGCTCATATTGAACTACAAAATTTTTGAGGTTACCGTCTCAATTATTTTAATTAATTTTATATTACTATAAAAACAAACACCTGTTATCTCTTGGACAATACTTACTAACATGTCAAGTAAAGTGAAACAAAATCATATTAATTCACGAGATAACTTTTCATCAAATTTGTAATAGATCTTGAGTGTGAGGACAATATGAAACTAATAATCATAGATGGGTGAAATGTGAAGAATATGACAGTTGAGAGTGCAATGTGAGATTGTGGCAATAGTTATGGGGTCAAAGTGTAAATTGCCTTTTTCATTTTGTCAAACCGTAGCAGTCACGATGGACTTCTCAAAAATTCAACGAAGACCAAAAATGATGTCCTTGAAATCGTGATCACCAAGGAAGATATTTTATGTACTGATATAAAGAAAAATAATTGAATAATGTACGCCAAAAATGCAGAAGTCATACACCAATGAAAATGGTTGGATCGGATTTTCATCATATTCGATCTATTGTGATATCTTTCATAGATTTGTATTTAGATTTATCGACATCTTATTCAGTTATAATTTGGTTCGAAAATGTAAATAACATTGATTAGTTTTTCTAATTGAATAAGATATGATGATACCTAAAGTAAACCCCAGATCTGAGCTCAGGAAAAGAGCTCAGTTCGGGAGTTTATGGAGAACTAAGCTGAGCTCATCCAGCAAGGTCTGAGCTCGCCCAATCGGAACTTATATTCCCAACTAAAGACATGAGCTAAGAAACAATGAGAGGGCAGTAAAAAGGCAGTAGATACCCGAACAGGGGGAGTTAAGTCAATCCAAGGCAAGAAATCCGCTACCAGCCAGGATCCTATCCTAAAACCAAGGAGAGAATCCCCTAACACAAGGCAGAGAACTCGCCATCCGCGGTCAGCCATAAGGGGTTTAGGAAAGCCCGAGATTATAGAAGAAGATAGGGACGATCCCTACAATAAAGGAAGTAACCCCGAATTAGAGGTAAGCATGAGGCTATAAAGAGGAGGGGCAGCTTCCATTGAGAGAAAAAAAAAACTTGAAACCCTAATACCTTGAGAATTCTGTTGTAACTTATTGAATTAGATCAATAAAGAGACAGGAGCAAGAGCCTCCATTAGAGAGTGGACTAGCCGAGCTCATCAGCCGGTGAACCACTATATTTCTATTGTATTTCACACATTACACACGACTAATTAGAGCTTTCATTCCCCACTTCACGAGCCTTGTAGCTCAGATGCCATATTAGTCCCCATGCAAACTGCTCACGCCAATTAATTTGGTCCTATAGCTCGTATCCGAAGGTTTACGCCATCAGTTTGGCGCCGTCTGTGGGAAAGACTGTTCCTGTTACAAGTAAGCTGATTCCTCAGTGACTGATGGTAATAACTCGAAATATGAGCAGAAGCCAAACAAACCTACCTCGAATGCAAGATCAGCCGGAAGCTGCCCACGGCAGGCAACCCGGGAACATCCAGGAGGCGAATTCCCTCATTAATAACGAGTTGGAGGCCCTGCGTCTCGTCAACCAACGTTTGCTAAAGGAGAATGAAGAGCTGTCAAAGCTCGTACAACGCCCACAAGAGGCACCACCGGCCCATGAAGGCCAGAATAACCCCCCTCATAGGGAACCTCGATACTGGGACCCCCATAGAGAGGTCAGCGAGGGGGGGGAAGGCAGCCAGGCCAGGGGATATGTCCCCTACGTACCCCCTGATAATGGCCCTAACGACGAAGTGCAAAGTCGGAACGACAGGGGTGAGAGAGGTGATTTCTTCCCTTATCCGCAAGACAGGAGAGAGCAGCACTGGGAGCAACGCTTCAAAGATTTCCAGCAAGAGCTCAGCCATATGAAGGAGGCCGTAAAAAGTAAGGCCCCGGTTACAATGGATGTTTTGGTCCAGCAAACCGAATCCCCATTCACCACGGGGGTGCTACACTTCCCTCTCCCACCAAAATTCAGGATGCCTCAAATGGAGGTCTTTGACGGATCGAAAGATCCCGTGGATCATCTCAACACTTACAAGAACCAGATGGAGCTACATGGGTACCAGGATCCTGTACGATGCAGAGCTTTTGCTATCACGCTGAAAGGCTCCGCCTTAAACTGGTTTCATAGGCTCCCGCCAGCCTCGATCTCATCCTTTAAAGAACTCTCCATTGCTTTTGTCTCTCATTTCATAGGAGCCCGGATACACAGAAAGCCGAGCTACCACCTGCTGAATGTGAAGCAGGGTCCCCAGGAAAACCTGAGGACTTATGTCCAAAGATTTAACTCGGAGACATTGAAAGTAGACGTCCCGGATGAAAAATTCGCCATAACTGCTTTCATTGCAGGGTTGGGAGTGCAATCAAAGGATTTGATGTTCTCCATATCAAAAAACCCTCAGGCAAGTATGGCTGAGGTGTTAGCCAAGGCAGAGAAATATATAAATGGTGAAGAGGCACTCCTTTCTAAGGTGGTCGGTACGTCTTCACGAAAGGAAAAGGAAAAAGAAGAAAAGAGAAGGGACAGAAGCCCTAGGAAGGAAAAAGGACGAGAGAGGTCCCCAAGGAGGGACAGAGACCGCTTGCCAAAGAGGAGAGGAAATGTCAGAGATCGGCTGGGTCCCATGCAACCTGAACTACAACCCAGGTATGGGCCTCAGCGGTTTACCCCACTCACCGCTGCTGTGTCATAAGTACTGTATGAGGTCCAGAACGAGAAGTTTTTAAAATGGCCACCTAGGATGAAGGCAGACCCGGCAAAGAGGGACCCCACGAAGTACTGTGATTATCATCGAGATCATGGACACCACACTGATGACTGTATTCAATTGAAGAAGGAAATCGAGTTCTTGATCCAGCGAGGTCAGCTGCGTCGTTTTATAGCCAATGATAACCTGAACCGAGCTCTTCCGCCTCCGCCACCCCGACAGCAGGCACCTGCACCACACCAGCAGCCTCTAGGAGAAATCAGAGTGATATCTGGAGGTTTCGCAGGAGGTGGAGAGTCAAGCTCAGCTAGGAAGGCGCACCTCCGGCGGATCAGAGCCGAAGAAGCTCTCGAAGTGCACGCTGTATCCAAGGCTCCACGCTTGGATACAGCTATCACTTTTTCAGATGCTGATTTAGAAGGGTGCCAATACCCCCATGATGATCCACTGGTGGTACGAGCTGTGGTGGCAAATAGAACAGTTCATCGGGTTCTAATTGATAACGGGAGCTCGGCAGATATTATTTTCGCACCTGCGTTTGACAGGATGGACATAGGAAGACAAAAACTTGAGCCAGTAAGCACTCACTTGCTGGGATTCTCCGGGGAAAGGGTGCTCCCCCTGGGTTCAATCCAGCTCGTGCTCACCCTGGGGGATCCACCTTGCCAAGCCACTACCACTGTCAAATTCCTAGTAGTCGATGCACCATCGGCGTACAACATCTTGCTTGGAAGGCCATCCCTAAATTCTATAAAGGCAATCCCATCTGCCTATCATTTAGTCGTGAAGTTCCCTACAGAAAATGGAATCGGAGTGGTCCGAGGAGACCAGCGCGTAGCACGGGAGTGCTACTTGGCTTCTGTCAAAAGGAAGGAGGTCGAGAACATCCAACTGGATGAGCTCGACATGAGAGATGAAATGGAGACAAGACCAATGCCATCGGAAGAGCTGGAACCAGTTCAGCTTGATGAGAAATCAGAACACCTTGTTTATGTGGGTTCCAAACTAAACGCTGAGCTCAAAAGACTCCTCATCCAGTTCCTAAAAGAGAATATAGGAGTGTTCGCTTGGAAGCAAGAAGACATGGAAGGAATTGATCCCTCGGTTATTACCCACAAGTTATGCGTAAACCCAACTTGCAAACCCATCAAACAGAAGAGGAGGAGCTTTGCTTATGAAAGGCAAAAAGCAATCAATGATGAGGTCAGCAAACTCCTCCATGCCAAGGCTATCAGGGAGGTTCATTACCCCACTTGGTTAGCAAATGTAGTTCTCGTAAAGAAAACCAATGGGAAGTGGCGATTGTGCATCGACTTCACTGATCTCAACCGAGCATGCCCCAAAGACAGTTTTCCCTTACCTCGGATTGACCTAATAGTGGACGCCACTGCAGGGCACGAGCTCCTCAGTTTCATGGACGCTTTTTCAGGCTACAACCAGATCGGGATGGATCCCAGCGATCAGGAGAAGACCTCCTTTGTGACTGAACAGGGAACATATTGTTATCAGGTCATGCCCTTCGGATTGAAGAACGCCGGAGCCACTTACCAGCGGTTAGTAAATAAAATGTTCCAGAGGCAAATAGGAGCATCCATGGAGGTTTACATTGATGATATGCTAGTGAAGTCGCTGAAAGCAGAGCTCCACATCGAGCACTTAGCTGAGTCATTCCGAATTCTACAGGAGTACAAAATGAAGCTAAACCCTGCGAAGTGCGCATTCGGGGTCTCGGCTGGAAAATTTCTGGGCTTTATAGTCAGCAGCAGAGGGATTGAGGCCAATCCAGAAAAGGTTAAAGCAATGGTGGAAATGAAGTCACCATCCAACACAAAAGAGGTGCAACGTTTGACAGGCAGGATAGCTGCACTTAGCCGTTTTGTGTCTAGGTCTAGCGATAAATGCCAGCCATTTTTTCAAATCTTGAAGAAGGCATTCCACTGGGATTCCAAGTGTGAAGAAGCATTCGAAGACCTAAAGAGATATATGAGCTCTCCCCCTGTTCTGGTGAGCCCTCTAGAAGGGGAAATCCTCACCCTCTACCTAGCAGTTTCAGATTTTTCAACAAGTGCAGCGCTAGTTAGGGAGCGAGACAGAGCTCAGCAACCAGTCTACTACTGTAGCAGAGCTCTGAGGGGGGCAGATGAGAGATATCCAAGGATGGAAAAACTCGTTCTAGCTCTGGTTACAACAGCTAGGAGACTTAGACCTTATTTCCAGGCTCATACTGTTGAGGTTCCAACAGATCAGCCAATGAAGCAAGTACTACACAAGCCGGAGTCCTCAGGGAGGTTGGTTAAATGGGCCGTAGAGCTCAGCGAGTTTGATATCAGGTACAAGCCAAGAACTGCCATCAAAGGGCAAATTTTGGCAGATTTTATTGCAGAATTCACAGCAGCAGCGCCTATGGAAACCACGGATTTAGTACCGGACCTTCCCATATGGAAGCTTTCAGTGGATGGAGCCGCCAATGCTCAGGGAAGCGGTGCAGGAATGATCCTGACCTCCCCAGAAGGAATAGACGTCGAATATGCCCTCAGATTTGGGTTCAAAGCTTCAAATAATGAGGCAGAATATGAAGCCGTCATCGCTGGGCTTAATATTGCCTATTCTATGGAAGCAGAGCAGCTGGAGATCTGCAGTGATTCTCAACTGGTGGTGAAGCAGATAGAAGAGTGTTACGAGGCAAGAGGCGAGAAGATGGTCCTGTACCTCAAAAAGGTACGAGAACTAATGAAACAGTTTGTGCAGGTTAAGGTCAGACACGTGCCTAGAGTGGAGAACTCACGAGCAGATGCTCTGGCAAGGTTAGCAACTGCCTCACAAGAGGATTTGGATAGGCTAATTCCAGTAGAGCACCTTCCAAAGCCCTCGGTAAGCATTGAAGAAGAGGAAATTCTGTCAATTGAAGCTCAGCCGAGCTGGATGGACCCCATCGTAGAGTACCTTCAGAATGGAACTTTGCCAAATAGTGCCAAGGAGGCATCCAAGCTAAGGGCCAGGTCAGCCAGATTTTCCCTGATGCAAGGGAAACTGTACAAGCATGGATTTTCAATGCCTCTCCTTAAGTGCGTAGGAGACGAAGATGCTAACTACATACTCAGAGAAGTACATGAGGGGATATGTGGCAACCACATAGGAGCTCGGGCCTTGGCAGGAAAAGTACTGAGGCAAGGATATTATTGGCCCACCATGTTCAAAAGCGCCACCGACTTAGTAAGAAAATGCAAAACTTGCCAAGAGCATGCTAATATGTCCCACTGTCCTCCCGAGTTCCTAACCTCGGTGGTAAGCCCATGGCCTTTTCAGCAGTGGGGGCTAGACATTCTGGGACCCCTACCCACCGGTGTGGGGCAGTGCAAGTTTGCCGTCGTAGGAGTGGATTACTTTACTAAATGGGCAGAGGTCGAACCTTTGGCAACGATCACAGAGCAAAAAGTTCAAAACTTCGTTTGGAAGTCGATAGTTTACAGGTTTGGAGTTCCCAGAGCGTTCGTATCTGACAATGGAAAGCAGTTTGATAATTCAAAGTTCAAAAGTTTTTGTGCCGAGCTCGGAATCAAGAACTATTTCTCAGCTCCTGCCCATCCCCAGTCTAATGGGCAGGCGGAGGTCACAATAAGAACCATAAAGTCAGCTTTGAAGACCAAGCTAGAAAACCTGAAAGGCAAATGGGTGGAGTACATTCCGGAGGTATTGTGGGCCTACAGGACCACCGCCAGATCTGCGACTCAGGAAACCCCCTTTGCTTTGGCCTTTGGGACCGAGGCAGTGGCCCCAGTGGAGATAGGGCTCCAATCACCAAGGGTGGAGTTTGCAGATCCCGAGCACAATGATGAGTCTCTCTTGCTAAACCTCGATCTCTTGGATGAAAAGAGGGACAGAGCTCTGCACCGTGTCCGTACTTACCAAAGGAAAACGGCAAGGTACTATGACAGGAGGGTAAGACACAGAAGTTTCAAGGTTGGAGATTTGGTACTTAGGAGGCTTCTGCTTGCGAGAAAGGATCCCACGCATGGGAAATTGGGACCCAATTGGGAAGGGCCCTATATCGTGTCAAAGATAATCAGACCAGGGAATTACGAGTTGCAAACAGAGGAAGGAAAGGTTCTACCTCACTCGTGGAATGCCGAGCACCTTAAGAAGTTTTTTCAGTAAGTGTTACTTGTAATAGAACTACTTTTAAATAAGAAAGAGCAAGCCTTTTATTCACCCTCCAATGGTCTCCAAAGAAGCAAGATGAGCTCTTCAGCTCATAAACAAACGATAAGCTTCAAAGCTTATAAATGCAAGATGAGCTCTTCAGCTCATAAACAAACGATAAGCTTCAAAGCTTATAAATGCAAGATGAGCTCTTCAGCTCATAAACAAACGATAAGCTTCAAAGCTTATAAATGCAAGATGAGCTCTTCAGCTCATAAACAAACGATAAGCTTCAAAACTTATAAATGCAAGATGAGCTCTTCAGCTCATAAACAAACGATAAGCTTCAAAGCTTATAAATGCAAGATGAGCTCTTCAGCTCATAAACAAACGATAAGCTTCAAAGCTTATAAATGCAAGATGAGCTCTTCAGCTCATAAACAAACGATAAACTTCAAAGCTTATAAATGCAAGATGAGCTCTTCAGCTCATAAACAAACGATAAGCTTCAAAGCTTATAAATGCAAGATGAGCTCTTCAGCTCATAAACAAAAGATAAGCTTCAAAGCTTATAAATGCAAGATGAGCTCTTCAGCTCATAAACAAAAGATAAGCTTCAAAGCTTATAAATGCAAGATGAGCTCTTCAGCTCATAAACAAAAGATAAGCTTCAAAGCTCATAAAAACCCGATGAGCTCTTCAGCCCATAACAAAAAGAATGGGCTCTTCAGCTCATAACTACAGGATAAGCCTCAAAGGCTTATAAACAAAAGACGAGCTCTTCAGCTCGTACAAAGTTCAAGGCTGAACGCTTCTTGGAGACACCAACAGTCAAGTTCAAGGCTGAACGCTTCTTGGAGACACCAACAGTCAAGTTCAAGGCTGAACGCTTCTTGGAGACACCAATGATCCTCCCCCCAGGACCAGATACCCTTGTGCACTGCCTACACACCCAAAGACCTCGAAAGGTCCAGAACAACAGAGAACACCTATGAGGTCAGATGAGAAGTAAGGTCAGAGCAGACATGATCTTCTGTTTTCCATCTACGTTCGTGTTTCGAACGAGAAGAGTAAGTTGAAATAACCTAACAGAATTCGAGATGAATGAAAAGTCTGGCATTCGAAATATCCGACAGTACAAATATTCAGACAAATACAAAAAGAGTCATAGTCTGATATCGCTTAAGAAAAGAAAGAACGATACAAGGAAACAAAGATCCTAGTCTTTCTTAAGTTCAGTTTTCAGCTCAGCAATCTCTCCCTTCAGGCTAGCATTCTCTTTCTTCAGCTCATCCCTTTCCTGCTCAGCCTTTTGAAGCGAGTTAAGGAGCTTCTGACCAATAGAGGTAAGGAAGATGGTGGACAGAGAGTCAGGAGAAGGGGAATCGTCCCTTTTACGCTTCCTCGAACTCGTGACGGTGTTTCCATCCTTGTCAGAATCCCCATCCTCATCAGAATCAGAGAAAGAGGTCCAGGAAGAGTAAGGAATAGTGGAAAACTCAAACTCAGTAGCCTCAGCCCCAAGCAAATAGAGGTTTGCGCTCGTCATCAGCTCGGAATAAGTCTTAGACTCCACAAGCAACAACTCGTTGATATTCACCATCCCTGGTAAATCCAGGTCAGGTGGATCTACACAGCAAGGGCATAATCAGAGCATATTTTTAAAAGGAAAGTACTCAAAAGAGCCATGATCGAGCTTACCAATACGAGAGAAGCTCTTCCAGGACCGAGGAATCCTGGCTTTACGACAGCGATCCTCAGGAGACCTCCAAGCCTCTCCAGAAGCGAAGAAGAAACGCTCAGACCACCCTTCAGGGTTGGAGGGAAGATCTAGAACCAGAGGGCGTAAATTGAAATCCCTCCAACGGAAGAAACTGAAGCAGGGGGCATCATCTTCCTCAATCTCAAAGAAATACAGGAACTCAGAGACAAAGGGGAACCTGCCAAGAGCATGCAAGCGGCAGAACAAGAAAAAGCTTATCATAGCAGCCCATCCTCGTGGAGAGAGGCGAGAAGGGCACAGGCCATAATAGGCAAGAACTCGCCCAATGGCCGGATGAATGGGAAGGCGAAGTCCCATGCCCATAGCACCTTCGAAGAAACAGACCTCCCCTCGGGGGAGGTAATTGCAAGGCTCGTCGGAGGAAGAGACTCGCAAAGGCAAATCAAGATCAGGAAAAAACCGTTTCTTGATGTCCACTAAATCAGAAGATTCAAGTATTGAGGGGGACAAATAGCGACGATGCCACTTCCATTTGATTCCAGAGGAGGATCGTTCATGGAACAGAGAAGAAGCAGAGGCAGCCATCGAAAGCGCTGGTAAGGAAAAAGACGCAAGAAATCAAGAAGAAAGTCAAGAATATGTCACACACTTGGGTGCTTTTCAGGAAACAAAGAGCCAAAAAATAGGGAATCAGGTCGCCTGTTTGGTTTCCTAATCAATGAAGGTAGGGACGGTTGTGGAAAGTAGTAGCGGTTATGGAAAGGGGCTACGGTTATGGAAAGTGGTTGCGGTTATGGAAAGGGGAAAGACGTGACGGTTATAGGAAGATGTTGAGAGAAAAACGCGGGAAAAGAAATCAGATACTACCCCCCCTCCTTATATTGCATTCAAAACAACGAGGAAACATTCTGACCCCGTCAAGCCACATATCCTCCGTATTTGAGCCTAGCCCTGTCGAAAAAGCACTCCTTAAAGCAAGGCAGGGGAAAAGAAATATGAAGAGTAGAAGAAAGTATTCTCTTCTCAGAAAATAAGAGCAATGAAATTTGTTATCCTTCTCAAAAAAAAAAAAAAAAAAAAAAAAAAAAAAAAACCTTTGAGTTCAGACAGCAGAGCCAAAAAGCTCAGTAAGAGCTTTTATGGTTCATAGGAAGAATTGTACAGCTCGGGAAGAACTCACAGCCTAACATACTCGAGCTATATAGCTCAGGAGGAGCACGCCAGTTCAGAATACCAAGTCAAACAGCTCAGAACAAAGAAGAAGAGGGAAGGGATCCCCAAGATACTCTTTACCGAACTCAAAAACACAGGAAAATCAGTTGAGCATAACACCAAGTCTCCCTTACTATTCAATCTAGTATTTTTGCTTCAGGAAGTGCACGGCCCCACTCAAAGCAAAAGGGGGCAGGGGAATATATACTGAGCAAATAAAGCAAAGCAGGTAAGTGAGCAGTTGAAGTCCAAATTAAAAATCAGAGATATGTATACGCATATGGATGCTAAACCAACAAAAGAAAAGAAAGATAAGGTTCACAAAGTAACACGAGGACCAAGCCCAAATTAGGGGTACATCTCAAAAATCCTTTACAAAGAAATTACAATTAAAAAGATCTAAGTTCCTGAAGGAGGAGTAATTGGGGAATCTCGCAGCTCAGCAGAAGGGCCTTCAGCAATAGGAGCTAGGGGAGAGCTTCCAGGAATGTCTTGGGACCCCGCTTCCGTTGATTCAGGATTTTGGGCAAGGGTTTCAGACACCAAGTTTGCAGAAATTGGTGCAACAGCAGGATCTACACCAATGAGCTCAGGGATCGCTGTTGAAGGCTCAGGAAGCACGACAAGAGCTCTAGAGGTCCCAGGGGCAGGTATGTCCTGACTCGAAGCAGCAGCGAGGGAAACTGAGGCATCCTCCTCGTTATCAGAGCTAGACTCCTCCAATTCTTCTGTGGTAGGGGTAGAAAAATTGAAGTTAAGGTCTGGAAAAGTTTTGATAGCCTTGCGCCTGAAAGCAAGCCATCCGGTAGCCCACAGGGTGGTGGCCTCGTCTCTCAGCTCGGCGATCTCTTTGTCCTTCTGTTGGACCAAACTTTTCTGCTCCTCGAGCTCCTCACAGAGTTTGCCGTTAGCCTCGCTGAGGGTAAGATAGTCTTGATTGGCCTGGATGAGCTCTTTCTTGGCATCGAAGGCCTCCTGGTTAGCCTTGGACCACGCCTCGACCTTAACCTGCAGGTCTTCCTTAACCAACTTCAGCTCATCCCGAGCCTTCTTCTCCCCCTCCTCAGCTCTGACCTTGACTGTCAACGTATGCTTGAGATCAGAAGCTTGCTTCATCGTCTGCTCGTTGAGGCCCTCCATTTGTACTTTGAGGCTCTCCACCCGAGCCCTGAGGTCTTCATTCTCGAGAGACAGTTCAGAAACCTTGGTCTTAAACTTCTTCAAGACCTGAAAAGAGCTCTCTTGGGACCTAACCCGATGCAGCAGACCTTTTACATGGAGGGCAGCCTAAGAGAATAAGGAAAGCTCAGCAGGTTGCAACAGACCATGAAACTAGAATGGACAAACAAAGAAGGGAATTAGCACTTACAGCGGCTGCTCCTTGAAGAGCTGAGTCGATGGACTCCTCCAGTGGCATGGAAGCGGCCTTCAAGACATCAGCCTCAGAAAATATAGAAGACAGAGCTCCCGCAGCAAGATCCATGTTGTCGAAAAAGGAGTCCTCATCTTCCTCCGCAGATTTTCTCTCTTTCTCAATCACCTTCCCAGAAGCGCTGTATTTGAAACTCTCGGGCTGAAGGTCGGGAACCAATTTCAAAGCCTCCTCGACCTCAGAAGAAGAAGGGGAAGCTTGACCCCCCTCTTGAGCAGACGTCAACCTAGAAGGGGCCACTGGAGGAGAAAAGGCGGTTGCAGTTTGTGGAGTCCCAGAGGAGGAGAGTGGAGCCTTACTTGGAACCTGTCCCTCCGCTGCAGAGGGGGAGGAAGATACCTCCAATCTGGGGATTTTGGCCCGGGTACCTGGACCACTCCCAGTACTAGCCCGGGCCTTGCGCTTGCTAGATCTACCACCTCTCATTAGCTCATCCACCTTGGCCTGGATCTCTTCTGGGGTAGATTTCATGGTAGAAGGACCCGGAAGATCTGGAAGAAATAGGATAAGGTAAAGGAAAAGAGAAGAGAAGGGAAAATGATGAAGAAAGGAAAAGTTGAAATTACCTTCGTCAGCCCCTAAAACAGATAATGGGATCGCTAAAGTCGCCACAGGAAGACTCAGACCTAGCTGTACTAGGTTCCTTGACTCAATCAAGTCGGCGTACTTCTCTGGCTTGATCTTTTCCAACTTGGCTAGCACCTTTTTGTCCTCAGGACTGAGCTCGTAGCGTTCACCTGAGAGAAAGAAAGTAGGCAAGTGAGAAAAAGGTGAGGGGCCGGCGAATGTCAGATCAGAGCTCGGACTTAAGTAAGGACTCACGTAAATTATCTGGTTCAGCCCAGGCCGTAGGAATACCGAGTGTGTCTGTTTTATCAGCAGGGTTGTACTCCCAATTGGCGCCCCCGACAAAGAAGAAATGTTCCTTCCAGTGTTTATGGGAGGTCGGAATATCAGAGATGAGCTGCCTAATGCTGGCACGCTTGGAGGCGTACAAGAAGCCTCCGGAGGTCGGTTTAACATTGAAGAGCTCTAAGAACAAAGGAATGCTAGGAATCCCAAGTTTATGCTTCTTAAATATGACTAACAGACCAACTATGACGCCATAGAAGTTGGGGGAAATCTGGGAAGGGCACACATGAAAATGCTGCAGAACGGCCTTGATGAAGGGGTGCACAGGAAAGCGAAGGCCGTTGTCAAAAGCGGCAAGGAAAAAGCAGACCCTATTGTGCACCTTTTCTACATAGTAGACGGATTGGTCTGGACACCAGGGTTCGACCCCAGGAGGAAAACCATACCGAACCTTATAGGTTTTCATTAGCCCAGGGGCCTCTTTACTGTACCCCACCGATTCAGCATGCTTAAAAGCAAGCCCCAAGTACGAGGTTTTTTCCTCAACCCCGACTCCGCTAACCTTGCCCTTGCCTTTGTTGGGCTTGGAGGACACAGGAGAAGGCTGGGAAGGAGGTCCCTCAGTACCGACCTCGGTTTCTACAACATCCACCCCAGGGAAATTATCTATCTCCTCACCTACCTCCCCTAATTCAGTATCTTCCTCGGCTGACCTAGACCCTAAAAGTGAAACAGAGGAACGCGTGGCTCCAGAAGAGGCAGACATGGTCGGGCAGGAAAAAGGAAGGATAAAAGAGCGATAGAGAGGGGGAACACTGATCAAACTCTCCCTAATAACCCTAGGGTCAGCACAGTAACTCCCGACGGCAAGGATGTGGATTATAGAGCTCCAATCGACGAAATGAGGAAGGGGAGCTAAGCAATGGTCGCGATTCCAAAAGTAAAAGAATCGAAAAGCCCAAAAATGCAGCAACCACCTCGAATTCGAGGGATCCAGAGCAAAAGGAAGAGGAAAAGGGGGGCAAAGGACGTACCTAACTCAGAAATGGCAGCGAACGGAAACCTGGGGCACTATCGGAGGAAGGAGGCGATGCGAGTCTTCTAAACAAGGGCTGGAAATGCGATTTCAAGCAAGAAAACAGAAGGGTACCACGGTCCGAAGTTGCAGAGAAAATAGGGAGAGCAGTAAAGAAGATGAATAGTGCGAAGAAGCGGTTTAGATAGCCGTTTTGAGCATTTAAAGCTGGGGAGACGTGGGCTGAGACATGCGCGGGAATCGAGGAAAGTCATGATGACTACAAACCGTCAGAAATCCTCCAGTCACGTGTTAGCCACGTGCATGTGTAACTCGTCTTGTGCAGGTCATCCCCTGCCTGAGCTAACTCAAGGCAAGGGGTGGGGGGCAACTGATGATACCTAAAGTAAACCCCAGATCTGAGCTCAGGAAAAGAGCTCAGTTCGGGAGTTTATGGAGAACTAAGCTGAGCTCATCCAGCAAGGTCTGAGCTCGCCCAATCGGAACTTATATTCCCAACTAAAGACATGAGCTAAGAAACAATGAGAGGGCAGTAAAAAGGCAGTAGATACCCGAACAGGGGGAGTTAAGTCAATCCAAGGCAAGAAATCCGCTACCAGCCAGGATCCTATCCTAAAACCAAGGAGAGAATCCCCTAACACAAGGCAGAGAACTCGCCATCCGCGGTCAGCCATAAGGGGTTTAGGAAAGCCCGAGATTATAGAAGAAGATAGGGACGATCCCTACAATAAAGGAAGTAACCCCGAATTAGAGGTAAGCATGAGGCTATAAAGAGGAGGGGCAGCTTCCATTGAGAGAAAAAAAAAACTTGAAACCCTAATACCTTGAGAATTCTGTTGTAACTTATTGAATTAGATCAATAAAGAGACAGGAGCAAGAGCCTCCATTAGAGAGTGGACTAGCCGAGCTCATCAGCCGGTGAACCACTATATTTCTATTGTATTTCACACATTACACACGACTAATTAGAGCTTTCATTCCCCACTTCACGAGCCTTGTAGCTCAGATGCCATATTAGTCCCCATGCAAACTGCTCACGCCAATTAATTTGGTCCTATAGCTCGTATCCGAAGGTTTACGCCATCAAGATATTTGAATCAAGCTTTTAATTTTTAACGGATTTAGATATGAACTAAAATGGAATTTATTGAATAATCGTATTGAAAAAAAGGGATTCAACTTCGAATCAGATTTATTGACAATCCTAGTACCCTATGATTTGAGATGATCGGTTTCATGACAATTGACTCCTCTCTATGCCACCAAAAGAGACTTTTTTTTTTTGTTACAGGTGTTCAGGACGACTATTTCTTTGAACTTAGTAGTTGGTCACCGTGGTTTGAGCTGATTTAAAACATGTCTCAAAAGGGCCAAAGTGATTAACCCTTATGAGATTTGTGAATAGATTGAACTTGAAATCTCTAAATTATTATATGACAAACTCAACTATTGAACCACCTTTAAAAATTATCAAAAGATTACGATGTATTAGATCATGTGTTATGAAATCTACAAATTACATGGATACCCTGTCAGGGGTTCTAGCTCAATGTATATGTGTCATCGTCATGATTTCCTCTTAGTTAGTTCCAGACGATGGCCTATGCCTGAGTTGTTTGGCCAAAAAATGTCAAATTGATGAATATTTCCTCTTTCTACCTTTTACTAACTGTCGTGAAACTACCGGAGGATATATCCGTGTTGTTGACATTTTCATAAGCTTGGATGCATTTAGTGGATGGATCATCTGTAAAAAGGATTATGAACTTTTGATTTTGGTTCGCATATTGGTAATTTGGTCGATTTTAACTTGTAATTCCTTCATGAAATTAGCAATCCATCACAAAAGAATTTGTAGCTCTTGCTATTGTGCTACATTAGTCTTTTGTATTGAGACCTATTGTCGCACTCACTGTGCTGATATAGTTATTTTTTAATGGTTAAACCGAAAAAGAATAAAAAAAGAATAATGTGATCCAACGATTCAAAATATATTCTCATCAAATTGTTGAGGAGAACACTATTTTAAATGCAATGTGTATTTGAGAATAATTGATTTTGAAACTCAAGCAGAGTGACCAGAAATGCCAATGGGCATTAGCATTCCTTTGCGTGGAGAAAATAACCTATTATTTCCAATTCAGATCAAATCATGTACTTTCGTAGTTTGAATATGTGAAACCTTCCTGAACATACCCAAAAACCATTGGTTTTATGTTTATCCCACCAATCCACACATCGAGTTCAAGTCTCATTCCCCTACTCTCTGCAGGCGCAAAATGGTAATGATATGAAGTGTGCAAAACTATCATCACAGGCTCATAGTGAATGTAGTATAATTTCTATAATTTGGTGTCTTTTTGGCTCTGAACTACGGTTTGATATTTTGATCTTCTTTTAATCTTTTGTTAGCTAATTTGATAACAATTAAGGTGGCAAGATGTATTTGCATATTTATCAACATAGGTTGGGATGAAAGAAGTGTTTCATAAAGAAAATCTAAAGCAGAAACTCTAGGCTTTTAGGTAGGGATGTCAGTGGACCGAAGCGGGGGCGGGGGGTGTAGTCTCCATCCCCGTACCCGCTTAAAAAAACTCCGTCCATCCCCGGTCCACCCCCGTTAGCGGGTATAGTTTTCATCCCCATCCCCGTCCACGGGTAAATTTCTAATCCCCGTCCCCGTCCCCGCTTCCCCCGTACCCGCCCAAGCCCAAGTTCAAGGAAGCCAAAAAATAAAAAGCAGTTTGTTGCTCTGGAAAAGGAAAATGAAACCATGAGACAGAAAAATCAAGACATAACAAAACAGAATGGGTCTTCGTTCCAGATACAAAAAAAGATACCACAGAATTAGAGGTGAAGTCAATTCAAATTTATCCCATAAAATGTTCGAGTTGTTATATGCAGCATGAGCATCCCAAATCAGGGTTTTTAAGCTAAAAACCAAATGGGTCTTCGTTACTTGTCTGAATTTGAAGTATGTAAATTGAAATGCTGAGAGGGTCTTGGCGATCAACCACAGAGCAGGATACATAATATATATAAACAAACCACTGAACAGACAGATCAAAACAAAACAGAGAGAGAGAGAGAAAGTGAAAGATAAAGAAGAAGGTCACCTCAAATGGAGCGAAAACACGAGCTATCCACTGTCTTTCTCTCTTCGCAATATCTCCAACCAGACCTCTGAAAATACCTCTTATTTTATGCTGTTTTGTTCCGTTGTCAAAGTACTTTATAACATGACTTTCTGCAAAGATAAATCAAGGTGAACAAAAAATCATCCTTGGGGAAAGACTTCACTGCATTAGTTTAGAAGACAACAAATATAATACATTAACAACACATCGCAAGTCTAATGCCAACAGAGCATAGGAACACATTGCTACAAAAAAATCAGTAAATAAAAAGAGGGGAGAGATGCAAGATACGCACTCAATCTAAAATACATAGGAAATCCATGGCATTTGTAATACTTAATGATACAATGAACATCAAAAGACAGTACAACAACAACATTTTATGGGGAGATGACACTCAAAGAATCAGTGGAATCTCTGGCTATAGCCCCTACTTCCAAAAAAAATTATTGAATAGAAAAAGAATTTGTCCCATCCTAGAGACAATTAAAAATGCTCACACATTTGCGACAGATTTTTTGAGGTTGTGGATAAAGCATGAAAGCAAACCTATCATACCATGCTGATGCCAAAGAAATTTTTATATTACATCATTCAAATAGTTAAACCACACTAATTCAAAATAACAAGTAAAAAGAGTCCTGTGCTAAAACATTTATTGGTTTACTAATTACAATGCCTTGATTGTGAGATTTTAATTCGCGTGGGGATAGCAGAGGAAGACAATGGGTCGTAGCAGGAACATACAAAGAGAAGAATAGTCACTTCCAAGGATTTTGTAGCAGTACTCACCGTCACCGTCCAAAGCTTGGTGCAAAATGAGGCCCAATCCAAGATCTGCGAGCAAGGCAGCTATCAGCGTGTAGTGGGACACAGAGAGAAAGATGGAGGCGATCGGCTGTGACTCACAGAGAGAAAGATAGAGGCGATCAACTGTAGCATGTGAGGAGGCGATCAGCTGAGTGCAGCGATGGCCCGATGGGTGTGGGTATCTGTTTTGGTGTTTCACTCTGTGTGTGTGTGTGTGAGAGAGAGAGAGAGAGATGGAGGCGGCGGCTGAAGGCTAATAGAAGAATAGATGAGGAAATTAGGGCTTTTAACTAGACTGGAGTATTTATATATATATATATATATTTTAAACGGGTATAACGGGTACGGGGCGGGGCGGGGCGGGTACGGGGCGGGGGTAAGGGTAAGTCCATCCCCGCCTCCATCCCCGCACGGGTTTATACGGGTATCCCCGTATACGTCCACCGTCCAATACGTATAGTCCATCCCCGGTCCAAACGGGACGGGTTTGGACGAATACCCGTTTTTCCCCGGTCCATTGCCATCCCTACTTTTAGGCTAAGAGGGCTAAAGCAATATCTTCTAGGGTGGAAACAACTATTTCTTTATCATTCTGGTTGGGACTTGGGGGATACTGAATAAATCTTTGGTTCTAAGCTAGCCATTCCTTCCTATATGCTATGGTGTGCTCCAAATTTCTGGTTGAGCAGTTTGATTTGATGGATTTATGCATTCGTTAGACAATTCTAGTGGCAATTTAACTGCTTTAAACTTGGTACATTGGCTAAGCAAGGATGATATTTGATTGGCACATTTTCTGAAGGTTGTATTCTATTCAAAATGGACTTTGTGTATGCAAAGAAATGTTCAAGACCCTTCTTGCTGTGGTATAGTATTTTGGAAGGGCGGAAATCATAAAACAAGTCTCAAGTAACAAATTTACAGAGGAGAGGGGGTGGATATCTTGAAGGATAAATAGATTTTAAGTTCAAATGACTTCTTTAGCCAATTCCCTAGGCCACAACCGAAGGTAGAGCTGAAGATTAATCTGATGATTGATTGCAGACTTCGATATTTGGATAACACAATACTCCGGTCTCTTTTTCCTGGGAAAGAAGTAACTGCTATATCTCAAATTCCTGTAAGAGTGGTCTTAGGTCAAGATAGAAGCGTAGGAGTACTCAAAAAAAGGCTTCTACTATGTCAAAACAGGGTTTCATTTAGCTTAAGGTCTTATTATCTGAACTTTGGGCAGAGATGGTCTCGGCTGATATACAGTGTGAAGCTGTGTGTGTCGGCCAGTTGATGCCTTTGAACTTACCTAGCTGCATTTGCTTTGCTGTGAAAATTGTGTTTGACTACTTAGTAAGTTCCCATTGAGCTTGCCAATTGTTTGCTTTTACACTGTGAGCAGGGGCTCCTATTCTTTAGCTCGACAAATGGCCTCTCGCATACCTAGAGCTTCAACTTGCTGAGCAGAGAGACTATGGAAACAGAGTCAACTCAATAAAACCTTGCACAAACAT
This sequence comes from Ilex aquifolium, assembly GCA_951799425.1. NCBI lineage: Eukaryota > Viridiplantae > Streptophyta > Magnoliopsida > Aquifoliales > Aquifoliaceae > Ilex > Ilex aquifolium. The sequence continues at coordinate 32,616,051 of OX637391.1, forward strand.
TTTTTTAGAGTCTGTTGTTTTGCCATTGTACTCTGTTAAGGGTCATACTTTCCGTTAAATCATAAGTTATCATATTTTTCTTTGTTATTTCGTTTTAAGTTAATTTTCGTTTTTCTTTCCATGTATCATCAATAGCTATCCTTCCTATTTTTACTACAGATTCATATTAATATTCTCATTCAACCACACTCAACTATAGAATTTTGTTGTTTCATAGTTGCCCAACACTCGGTACCAAAAAACATAGCAGTCTTATGGTCATTCTATAGAACTTTCTTTTTAACTTATGCTGATGAGAACCAAGATGGGCCTACTCTTAAAGATCCTTTGCAAGTCCAGTTGAGCCAATTACAAGATCAAGAGCCAAGAAGATCAAGGAAGCAATGCAATGATTGTTGCAATCCACCTGGGATGAAGTTAGCAAGAGGCCAACACTCAAGATGGGCTTGAAAGAAGGAGAACCAATTTAGATGCACTTGATCCAAGATGTGGAAGACATGAAGACATTACTTAGAGATAGGGCCTTTTGTTGTTAAGGCTTTCAATTTGTTTAAAGAATTTTTATTATTAGTTTAGAATAAGTGGGTTTGAGGATGCTTAGCCCACATATGTCTTATTATTTTATTTGGACTAGGGTTTAGAATAAGTACTATAGCACGTTACTGTTCATGCTACAGTACACGTGACACTATTCACTCAAGGGCATTTTTGAGAGAAAGGGTCACAAATTTTAGTCTTTAGTTATTCCTATTTAGATTAGGATTTGTTTTCATAGTAGATTAGGATTTGTTTCCTTAGAAGATTAGGATTTGTTTCCTTAGTAGATTAGAAGATTTATTTCCTTAGTAGATTAGGATTTTAGGAATTTTTCTTGGAATGGTCAGCCTATAAATAGGCATTCTATCAATGTAAATGGGGAGACAATATATAATGAATTTTGATTGTGAGTTGAGTTGAGTTTACTCCTCTTGTTCTTGATTGAACCTCTTAACTTATCAAAGGTAGATCACAACCTTTGTGGCGTTACTCCTTGTAATTTGGGTTCTTGAGACGGGTTCTTCAATGAGTCTAGATTTTAATATAATCTAGGTTCTTGACACGAGTTCTCAACGGGTCTAGATTCTCCATCCTTAGACCTGAGTTTGGCTTTCTTGGGTTGTTTTTCCAATATTGTTGTTGGGTCTCAAAGCAAGTCTATTGTGGTTCACATCATATGCAGTATGTGTCTATCCTATAATACACCAGATGAATTCCTCCATTTGGTCAATCTTGCTTTAACTCTATGAGTATTATCATCACTAATCTCACATTCCTTATGGATAAATTGACCTTAACTATCAAAAGTATTCCTTATGTGTTGTCTCACGTTCTTCAATTTATACTACTTCTCGGATTCAATTCTTCCTTTTAATAAAGCTACATTCCATATATACAATTTTAGTCCTACTAGCACTACACAATGTGCATTGCATGTGAAAAAAATTACAAAAATTGATAAATTTATAAAAAGAATATAAAACATATGTATAACTTACTCAAAAGGCAAAGAACAGTTTTTCAAAATTATATGTTTATCATTTGTCTATTAAACAATAAAATTTAAAATTTTACTCAAAAACAAATTAAATTTCATTCATGCAAACTCTAATATAACTTAAGAGCTTGAATGTGATTTCAGAATTTTATTAGACTCACTTATTTTTGTATGTATGTATGTATGTAAACTCTGAAAAAACTTAACACTAGGGGTCAGTTATTTCTGTTTTAGAGAGAGAAACTCTCACTTCTCGTTATACTGTTCTTTGATTTTTCATTGATTTGCTTCAAATTTCTTCCATTCATCATGATTTCTGATCAACTTCAGCAACAAATACCTTCAAAACCACCTGAAATCATCAAGAATTTCTTATCAGTCTTCAAGAATTCTTCGAACCCTTTGAGTTCTTTGAACTTTTCTGCGATAGGTCATGAAACTGTTGAAACTTTGGAACCTCATGCAATTCTGCAAGGTGAAGTAAATGTTCATTCTATGCCTCCTGTACCTCCTAGTGCTCAACCCAAACCATGTGGTCTACAAAATGGTGAACATGGAATGTATTGAACTCAAGATGAAACTTAGGAACTTTCGAAGCAATTTCATCAGACTTTGATAGGTAACTATGCTTATGGAAAGCCTTCCCTTGGTGTGATAAAGGAATTTATCACTTCTCAATGGGTTCCTAAGGGTGACTTTATAGTGGGGATTCTTGATCCCAAGCATGTCCTCATCAGGTTTAGTTTATACAAAGTTTATGTTAAGACTTGGCTGAAGGATGCGACATACATCGAAGGGTATCTGTTTCGATTCTTCAAATGGTTTCCTGAATTCCAGCCAGGTGTGGAGCCTCCTGTGGTGCCTATTTAGATCTCTTTGCCTGGGTTGCCAATTCATTTGTTAAATCATGATAGTCTGAGGGACATTGAGTCCAATTGGATGTATTCTTGTTAGTGATACCCCTATTTTGTAGTTGACAAGGCCAGGAGTTGCAAGAGCCTGTGTTGAGGTGAATTTTCTAACTGATAATCCTAAGCGGTTTTGGTTGGATATGGGCGGGGGGTCAAGTGGGAGATGGCAAGGGATTCTGTATGATAAGGAATGCAAATACCGTTCAAGTTTTTTGAAATAGGGATATGATGATTTGATTTGTAGGAAGAAAAAGAAAGAAGATGGCAAGTCAAAGGAAGGAAATATGGTTGTTTCTTTGACTGATAAAGACCAAGAGAAGGGTAGGAAAACAAACAAGGGAAAGAATGACGAGAATGATTGAAAAATTGTGAAAGGGAAAAGGGTGATGCAAAAAATAAGGAGGGGAAGCAAATAGTAGATGGTTTTCCATCTAAAGTGTTGATGAGTGATAAGGGAGGGAATATGGTGTTTGTTCAAAAAGAGAAAGGTGTAGTGTTGGAGAAAAGGGGATCATTCTGGTAAAGACGTGATATCTGGTCCAGGAAAAGCTTCTATTGTTGAATTAGTGTCAACACCTGGAAAGGCTATTCAAAAAGTGAATGCTCAGATTGAGAAGGATACATTGGTTGTTGTTTTAGAAAATGCTAAGGTTGTTGGGAAGGAGGCAGAACAGGTGAGTCAAGGAACTGAAAGGGTCCAAGGGGTGGTGGATATGGTGAATACCCTAGTTATTGAAAGGATGTAGGCTCCTATAGTTAGTTCTTTGAATAAACAGTGGCCTCAATCTTTGGAGTCTACCTTTTGGATTGATCACCAATTTGTTAACAAGGGTATAAGTGAATTCTCTTTGGATGATGATAGGATATTGATTGCTATAAAAGTTCCTCTTGATAAAGGTTATCATTCTGATAATGAGGGTTTGAGAAACTCTTAGACGATTGTGGCTGATACAGAGGATTCTGAAATGGAGGAGTCTTCAAATATTCCTTTTAATGCAGTGATCTCTCCACCTTCTATAACTAGAGTTGATTCTAGAGGTAAGTCAGTGCCTAACTCATGTTTAATTTACTTTCTTGGAATATGAGGGGGCTGGCAAGGCTGTCCAAAGAAGGAGATCAAAGAAATTGATTAAAATGAATGATGTGCGTTTTGTTACAATTCAAGAGCTAAAGATGAGTGCTTCTAAGCTTCCAGTTTTTGCTAGAATTCTCAGTCTTGGTTTTTATTGCTTAAATGAGCTAGCAGAAATGTATATTTGGGTTTTGTGGGATAATAGAATGAATGTGAGGGTAGTGAAGTTTCATGAGCAGGTTTTGATCGTTGAGCCATCTTTTTTGGGGTGAGAAGTGTTTTGGATTTCTATTGTGTATGCTAATTGTGACCATATACTTAGAAGGCCTTTATGGCAGCATTTATTGGATCTTATTATTCCAAATTTTGTACCTTGGATGGTACTAGGGGATTTTAATGCTATTTTGAATTCTGCAGAAAGGTTAGGAGGTGTTTCTCCTTCTTTTCTTGCTATGGGAGATTTGAGGATTTCATTGACAGGTATGGTTTAATTGGCTGTAGTTCTGCTGGAAGTAGATTTACTTGGTGTAATAATCATTAAGGTAATTCAAGAATGTGGCAGAGGTTGGATAGGGTTTTTGTGAATCCTGAGTGGAATTTAAAATTTGAAAGCTCTGAGGTGGTGCATTTGGCTAGGGGCAGATCTGATCATTGTCCTTTGTTGGTCAAGGTTTTGGATACTCCTAGACAAAAGAAGATTTCTTATTTCAGATTTCAAGATATGTGGGTTAAGCATCCCTCATTCTTGGCATTTGTTTCTTCAAAATGGGGAAGTTTTTATTCAATAAATCCTATTGAGAATGTCTTTTTTGAAGTTGAAATATTTGAACTGGCATTTGAAAGTTTGGAATAAAGGGGTGTTTGGTAACATCTTTGACAGACTAAAAGCAAAGGAGATAATTTGCAGAATGCTAAGGTGCTGGTGGAGCAGGATGCTTCTTTTGAAAATCTATCAGCTTTGGAGGAGGCTAAAAAGGACTATGTGATATTTTGAGGTTAGAAGAGATATATTGGAAACAAAAGGCTAATGTGAAATGGGTAATGGAAGGAGAGAAGAATACCAAGTTTTATCATGCCTTGGCCAAGAGTAATGTTGTTAGAAACAAGATTAGGTGGATTAGAAATAATAATGGTGTCTGGGTTCATAATGAAAGTGGGATTGCAGATCTAGCAGTTGGTTTCTTTTCCAAGCTTTATATGTTTGAGATTCATTCTTTGACTGAGGATTTGTTTTCAGTTATTCCAAAGCTGGTGAGTGAAGCTGAGAGTGAGAGGTACTATGGAAGAGGTGAGGTCTATGGTTTTTTCAATGGCAGTTGAAAGTGCTCTTAGGGCTGATTGCCTTTCTGGAAAGTTTTTTCCAGTAACTTGGGATATCATTAAATTAGATATTTTTTCTGTTGTTAATTTTTTTTTTCTGAGGGGAGGTGTAGTGCCTAGGTCTGTGAATGTAACACTTATTGCTTTAATTACCAAGATCAGATGTTCTTCTACATTTGCTAAGTTTAGGCCTATAAGTTTGTGCAACTTTCTTTATAAAATTTTTACAAAGCTGTTGGACAGTAGGCTAAACTCTCTGCTTCCTTCTTTAGTTTCAGAGGAACAACATGGTTTTGTGCAAGGGAGGAATATTGGGGAATGTATCTCTATGGCTCAATTAATGGTGGGAGAGTTAGATAGGAAGGTGGAAGCTGGGAATGCAATCTGGAATCTGGATATGATGAAGGCTTACGATAGGCTGGAGTAGGACTTTTTGAAGAAAGTTCTTTCTGGATTTGGTTTCTCAGATACGTTTGTTTTCATTTATTGCAAACTATTTGAGTAATCAATATATTTCTGTGTGTTTGAATGAGCAGATGTTTGGTTTTTTCCCTACTTCTAGGGGCTGAAAACTAGGGGATCCAATTTCCCCTAGTCTTTTTATATTGGCTAAGGAGGTATTGAGTAGAGGTTTGAGAAGGATTTATGAGGATGGGTTGGTGAGGCCTTTTCACATTGGTTGAGGCTCATTGGTGGTGAGTCATTTACTTTTGGCTGATGATACTTTGATATTTTAAATAGGTAATAAGAAGTCTATGGAAAATTTAATGGAGTTCATTGGTAGTTATGAGAGGTGTTCTGGTCAGAGGGTGAGAAAGCAGAAGAGTTCTTTGATATGTTCTAGTATGATTGCCTCTGCTAGGAGGCAGGTTTTGGTTTCTGTTACAGGTATCCTTGTTAAGGTCTGTCCTATTAGTTACCTAGGTTGTCCTTTAATCAAAGGGAGAGTGAGTCTTGTGTATTTTGAAGGTTTGTTACAGAAGTTCAGGGCTAGGATTGAGGGGTGGTATGATAAATTGCTTTCTTACATGGGGAGAGTGGTTTTGATTCAATCTGGTCTTAATTCTTTAATGTCTTCTTTTCTTTGGTCTAGTAAGTTTGAGGTGAGAAGGAGACATTGGGTTTCTTGGAAGCATGTCTGCTTGCCTAAATCCGAAGGTGGCCTTGGTTTTAGGAGGCTGGAGGATATTCAGAATGCTCTCAGAATGAAGCAAGTTTGTGGAGTTCTGAAAGGTACTCACTATGGGGTAAGGTGTTTTCTTCTAAATTTATAAGCAATCATCATATGTTGAGAAGTCTAGGTTTGAGGGCTTCTAGATGTTTTAGAAATTTATATCCTCGGTTTGGGGAAGTTGTGGTCCATTCTTACAGGATTGTGGGTGGAGGGGAAATGACTGATTTTTTGTGTGATAATTGGCTTGGATCTGGTCCTCTATTAAGAAGAATTAACAGTCCTCAGGTTTTTCCAAAAATCTCATAATTGTGTCTGTGTTCAGGTTGGCAGCTCCAGAGTGTGACAAAATGGTTAAGCTTTGATTTGAGGGATGAGATTCTGGAGTCTGGTATTTCTTTGACAAATGAACCAGATAGGCTGGGTTAGATGGTTTCTGTCTCTGGTCTATTCTCTGTCAAGTCAGCATGACATTTGTCAGGTATAAGGGAGGTGCAGAATAAGACTGTTTTTGCTATTTGGAAGCATAATGTCTCCAAGTGCTCAGCTGGTTACTTGGAAATTTTTTAAGAATGCTTTGTCACTGGACTCCTGGGTCCAGAGCTTAGGCACTCCATTGGTAAGCAGGTGCAGTTTGTGTTTTTAGGGTATGGAAACCTCTTCTCATCTTTTTATTAACTGTTCTTTTTCTCAAGCTATGTGGAAAAGGTTAGCTGCAGTAATGGGTTTTCAGATTGTTCTTAATGAATCTCCAATGGTGAGGTTGAAGAGGCTTGTTAGAATTTTTAAGGTTCAGTCACTAAGTAATGGATTGGTAAGTGGTGTTTCCTTGTTGGTGTATTGGTTTATTTGGAAAGAGAGGTGTAGGAGGAGGTATGAGGGGGTTAAACTGAATTCATATTCTATTTTTATGCAAATTTTTACATCTTTTAGATATCAAGCCCAATGTTTAAAGCCAAAGAAGGCAGATGGTCTGAGAGGTAGAGATATGCTACAGGCTATGAGGGTATAGGTGACCTATAGTGTGTTGACTAAGGCTGTTTGGGTTTGTTGGGTGCCACCTCCAAGTGGGATGCTAAAATTACACGTGGATGGAGCTTCAAAGGGTATTTTTGGAATATTAGGAGGAGGGGTAGTGGTGAGGAATCCAGAGGGGCACATGGTTCTGGCACTGCCTATTTTTATGGATTGGGTTCAAATATGAGGGCTGAATGTTTGGCCTTGAGGGATGGTTTAAGACTAATAAGGAGATATGCTTTGGAGGTGTATGGAGTGTTGATTGAATCTGACTCTCAGATTCTGGCGCATATGGTGAGGGGGTAAGGTTGGGGTTCCCTGGAAGCTTTGGGGTATTATGTTTGAAAATTCTGGTCTATTAAGGGGGCTTGAATTTTAAAATTTTCATGTTTTTAGGGAGGCCAATTGTGTGGCCGACTTCCTTGCAAATCAGGCTATACAGGTTAGGGAATCTATTATTTTTTCTAGTGCAATTCCTTTGCCCAGTACAGGGAAGCTGCTGGTGGTGCAGGATCAGTGTAGGCTGCGCCTATTTTGAAAACCAAAAATTCTTTGATTTTTTCATTCTGAGTTGTTCAAATATATTTGATTTTGGTTGTAAAGTTTGCGAGTTTGTGTCGATGACAGGATTATGCTGTTTGTATTCCTCTTGTAATTTTTTGGGATATCAATAAATTCTTTCTTTCTTAAAAAAATTATTTTTGTATGTAAACTAAATTTTATTGGACTATTTTGGCCAAAAGTTTTTTTTTCGAGATTTGTACTTCAAAGTGTTATGCACACTGTTGACAACCGAGGGGCAATATCAAAAACATTACTTAAGAGAATTAATTGATTTCAAAATGGTCTCATACAAAAGAATTCTATCACCTTTTTAATCTTAAAGTTCAAATTTAGTCACATACTAAAATTAAAAAATTAATACAATAGACCCAAGTCACATATTAGAAATTATTGGATGCTTGAATGAGCAGCACCGTAATTGCTTACAACAAATCTCAAAGATGTGTTTTGTCAACTCCAAAATCTCTAACTAGCAAAAGTTTGAACAAATAGTAACTGCAAAAAATATAATTTTAGTATTACATACTATGTTTGAATATGGTATAGACTTTAGTAAATTACAAAATTCATGTGAAATAAATTCAAGTGAGAAAAAATGCCTCTTTAAACATTATACCACATTCAAAAGAATTAAAGCCATTATTTCTTGAACAACTTCATTGAGTTGCAGTGAAAGATAGCAGGTATATAAAGCAAAACCTAGTCAAACCTTATAAGCAAGAATTTATAAATTAGGCTTGTATGAAATGATCAAACAAATCCAAAATAAAAGCATGTGATTATTCTGGTACTTGTTAGCCCGTTGGTTTCACTATCGAATGGTGATTAAGAGAGAGAAGTTTTTGAACATCTAGGTTTTTAGGGGAGTCTGCTGTACATAAAATATCAACTGTTAGAATTAGTATACACATATACATGCATGTGTCTACTAGCAAATGAATAAATACACACACAGGCAGAGAGAGAGAAAGAGAGAGAGAGAGGTGGGTTTACACTAAAGTTGGAGAGGAACTGAACGTCTGTTACATGATACTTAGAGTATAGTGGCATACTTGGTGTTTAGATTGTAATTTAGGCATGAAATATATTATAAAACTTGGTTATTGCCTTTGGATGGACAAGATGCACTCAAAAATTTAGTGGCACTCGATTAGGGAATTGCACATGTATACACATTTCGAGAATGTCATCCTAAAACATCCAAGCATTAAGCGATCAAAGTAAATGAAAAACATTGTTGCATCTTAGAGTTCTACTTCTTTGTTGGAGATTAATTGTTGTAGATTCTTATTTCAGTTTTCTATGTAAACTTTTTCTCTCTTTTTTCCACTAATTTTTTTTTTCTTGTTGGGAGATTGCTAGAAGTAAGGATTGTGCCATGGTCTGTTATGTTATGGGTTGGATTATTATATTCTAATGGATTATTTTAATGTTCTGAAAATTTTCAATGCTGTAAATGCGGGGTGAGGGCTCCTCCAATACATTTTTATTTTATTTTATTTCTTGATATAAGTAGATCTCTCACTCACTAACAATAGATGATTTACCAAGAAGATCAATTGAGAAAAAAGTATTACAGGGAATCTAGATTCGTGTTTGATGGGATTGTGCATAAAAAGTATTGGCAGTTAGGTGATCAAGCATTATGCTAAATTAGGTGATCAAGTAGTATCCTAATTATTCATCAGAAAATAACTATGGTGGGAAGAACTCGTATTGCCTCTGAAACATAGTTCCTTCTCATCCAAAACTATATTCTGTGTTGTTTGTGTGTTAAGCAAAGTCTTTTGAAGTGAACTAACCTTCTTGAGAGATGAATGTATGAATGTTGTGTCAGGGAAAGGGTTACATTACTTTCAAGGGTTTTTAATCATGGTTCTGAGGGAAAATATCCCCATTCCTTGATTGTCCCATTTTATTTCATTTTTTTTGTTGGTTATTGACACATGAATATTTTTTTGTAGTTAACACTAAAATGGGTAAAAAGGAAATAAAAAAAAATTAGGATTTCTTTGAAATGAAATCAATAATGAAAAGTAAGACTTAATTGCCCTAATACTCATTTTATTGGATTCAATTTGCTTGTTTGGAGGAAAAGTAAAATTTATTATTATTTCTCTTTCTTATTATAGAAACCCTAAAAAAATTGTCTTTTGTTCAATGAAGTCGCCTAGTGGGAAATTCATGGCATGATTTGTCTATGAAAATGGATTGTGATGATTCCAGATCCAACTGGGTCAGGCCCAATCCATGAGTAAGCCCAAATCTGTTAAAAGGCAGGTCAAGCCCAACTCATGGATTTAGCCCGATCCAGAATTCAAAAAACCTAGAAGATAAGTGCACGTGGGGAGTAAATATCGAGATAACTACTTAAAGATCAAGACTATATTTAATTGTACCTATCTTTAACTATAGCTATCCTCCCCGAAAGACTAGTAACGTATCCCTCACGCCACTGTCTCAATTAGGACTCTGTGCCTATAAATTATAAATCCTCTACACATGAGGGGGACATCTCTCACACATCTATCTCTCCCATATAGCTATCTCACATGTGGTCGAGCAATAGCTTTTGGAGACCATGCAATTACTGGTAAGTCAAAACCAGCAAATTCTCCAACTAATTCTCGTCTCAGGAGGCGTCGCTCCCCAACAAGCAAGGAGAGTCGCACTCCCTCCAATAGGAGAGGTCCCACACCCTCTCCCCTTAGGGCGCCAAGCCGAACCCAGCGCGGCGCCCCCATGCAAAGCCTGGGTGCCCCTCGTCAGGGAGTTCCCCCTCAGCGCCCAGACGCCTCGCATGCTCCTCCTCCTCATGAACCTGCCCCACCCTTACACTCTGCCGACCATCCAGGGCAGGAGGATGAGGGAAATAACCAATATGCGGATTGTGAGAGCTACTACCACGATCTGACTAAGGGTGTCCTAAACCAATGGGACTAAAAAATTAAGGAGGTGTAAAACTAGCTTGCGATTCCCTTAAGACCATCAAAGCACACGCGTTAGAGACGGTGTATTATTTGGTAAGGCATATTGACACTCCGTTTGTGGAAGATGTTGTCAACTACCTTCTACCCTCAAAATTCAAGATGCCTACAGTGGAGATTTTTTATGGTACTAAGGATCCCCTCAACCATCTTGACACGTACAAGTCTCTCATGCAACTCCACAGTGTGCCTGATGAGATCATGTGCAGAGCCTTCCCTACCACCCTTAAGGGATCTGCACGACAGTGGTTCACCAAGCTCAAGCCTTCTTCCATCCAATCCTTTGCAAAGTTAAGCAAGTCTTTCCTCTCCCACTTCATTGGGGGATGCCGACATCAGAAGTCAGTTACCCACTTGCTTACCATCAAACAGGATCAGGATGAAAGGCTCAGGAGTTACCTCACTCATTTTAATGAGGAGGCCCTCTAGATTGAGGAGCCAGTTGACAAGGCGACCATGACTGCCTTTATTACGGGTCTACACTCCTCAAGTTTCATGTTCTCTGTCCTGAAGAAGCCACCATCCAGCATGCCCGAGTTGTTTTCAAGGGCACAGAAATACATGAATGTTGAGGACGTCACTAAAGCCAAATGAGGTGAGTCCTCCCACGGGTGTGAGAAAAGGAAGGACACTTGCGAGGATAAGCGGAAAGTAGAGAACAAAAGGAAGAGGACAAAGAGAGTCTCTGTCAAGGACCGCCTTGGTCTCGCACCTCTAAGAGAGTGGCAAGATTTTACGCTGCTCAATGCTTCGATGATGCATATCTTATTCCAAATACAGGATAATCCTACGCTTTGTTTGCCAGGAAAGATGAAGTTCACCCTGAACCATAGAAACCCAAACAAATAATGTCGCTTCCACCGCAACCACGGCCACAATACTGATGACTGCTATGAACTCAAAAGGCAGATCGAGGAGCTCATACAGTGTGGCCAGTTGAGGCAGTATGTTGCTGGCAGAGGACAAGCCCCACCGCCTAGCCAAGACCAAGATGACAGAGAACGCTAGCAACCCCTCGGAGAAATTCAGAAGATCTTTGGAGGGTTAGGAGGAGGAGGTGACTCCAACTCCGCCTGGAAAGTGCAGGCCAGGAAAGCCAGATAGGTAGAGTCAAATGACTCTCGCCCAAAGATGACGCCCCAACACGAGGAAGAATAGGTTATTGCTTTCTCAGACAGGGACCTTGAGAGGATTCAAGTCCCCCTTGATGACCCTCTAGTCTTAACCATGATGGTAGCCAACTACCAGGTTAAGAGAACTTTGGTGGACAGCGACAACTCCGCTGATATCCTGTTCGCACGAGCCTATGACAGCCTCCATCTCGACAGAGAGAGATTGCAACACATTAGGACACCCCTCGTTGGATTCTCAGGGGAGATGGTTTATACCTTAGGTTCCATCACCCTACCAGTCACAGGAGGGACAACGCCAAGAAGCTCTAGCATCATGGTGAACATCATAGTACTGGACTGTCCCTCTACTTACAACATTATCCTTGGACACCCTATACTCAACACCCTAAGGGCAGTGCCGTCCACCTACCACCTACTCCTCCGTTTTCCAACCCCTAGTGGGATCGAAGAACTCAGAGGAGACCAGGTCTCCACCAGAGAATGTTGCGCGACCTCTATAAGGGCTTAGAGACCTCAGGAGATCCTCCAAGTTGATGTGCTTGAGCCTCAGGATGAAAGCACGTTGGAGAAGGGAGAGCCAGTAGAGGAACTCGAGCCAATAGAGCTAGAAGAGAAACTTCCAAGAAGAAATATTTATATTGGCTCTTCACTTTCCCAGGAGCGAGCCGCCCACCTTGTAGACTTCCTTAGGCGGAACATGAACGTGTTTGCCTGGTCCTATGAAGATCTGGAGGACATTGATCCTGAGGTGGCCACCCAATGGCTCAACGTGGACCCTAGGCATAAGCCCGTTCGACAGAAGTTGAGAAGCATAAGCACTGAGAGAGGTCAGACCATAGAAAAGGAAGTGAAAAAACTGATGGCAAATGGATTAGTAAGGGAGGTAGCCTACGCAGTTTGGCTATCAAACGTAGTGATGGTAACGAAAGCCAACGAAAAGTGGCGCCTCTGCGTGGACTTTACGGAGCTCAACAAAGCCTATCCCAAAGACAGTTATCCCCTGCCACGCATCAATATCCTTATTGATGCCACTGCTGGACACGAGCTTCTGAGTTTTCTGGATGCTTCAACTGGGTATAACCAAATTAGCATGTTCCTTTCAGACTAAGAAAAACCCTCATTCATCACCCCGAAAGAAACCTATTGCTATAGGGTTATGCCTTTCAGACTCAAAAACGCCGAACCATATACTAGCCTTGTGAACAAAATGTTCAAGGCATAGATCAGGAAGACCATGAAGGTCTATGTGGACGATATGTTGGTGAAGAACTTGGCTGCAGCAGACCACGTGGCACACCTGCAGGAGACCTTTGACATCTTGAGAGCCAACAGGATGAAGCTAAACCCTGAAAAAGTGCGCATTCGGCTTTAGTTCAGGGAAATTCCTAGGCTTCATGGTCAATAAAAGGAGCATTGAGGCCAATCTAGACAAGATCAGAGCTATTCTGGAGATAAGGTCCACAACTTCTGTGAAGGAGGTCTAGCGCCTTAATGGAAGGATAGCAGCCCTCAGCAGGTTTGTCTCAAAATCAGTAGACAAATGTCTATCTTTCTTTAAGATTCTTCACAAATCTTTCCAGTGGGAACCTGACGTAGAGGAGGCCTTCCAAAAGTTAAAGGCCTATCTTATTACGCCCCCTTACTTTCCTATGCCACACCAGGAGAGACCCTATATATCTACTTCTCATCCTCGTCCTCTGCGGTAAGCTCCATCCTTGTCAGGGAGGATGGAGGATTCCAAAGGCCAGTATACTATGTAAGCAGGGCATACCGAGGTGCAGAAGTGAGATATTCAGAACTAGAGAAGTTGGTCCTAGCACTTGTCACCGCTGCTAGGTGCCTACGTCACTACTTCCAGAGCCACACCATCATGGTTGTTACAAATCAACCACTCAAGGGAATCCTGAGAAAGCCAGATGTGTTTGACTGACTCCTCAAATGGGTAGTCGAGTTGAGCGAGTTCGACGTATAGTACCAATCGAGGGCGGCCATAAAAGCGCAAGCGATTTCGGACTTTGAGGCTGAATCTACACCACCAGAAGAATCCCAATAAGAAACACCATGGTCCCATGCGCTCATCTGTCCAGTACACAGCGCCTCAAGTCACCATGAGTGAGCCAATACACCATTCCCATAGAACCTAGTGCCTTGGAGACAGCCCCCTAGGCCCCTAGAGTCCAAACTTCTAGGCTTGAGGCGCCCAGTTCCCTTTCACCTACTCCTCTAAAGTTCTCAGCGACCCAACCCACCGTGCTCATACCTAAGTGCCCCGCCACGCCTAAGCAGGCGTCCCCCATTGGCACGGTATCATGCTAGAGATCGTAGTAGTTGGATCCTCCACTAGTGAGGGCGACAACGCAGGGTTGATACTGATTTGCCCCCATGACACTTCACTCAAGTACGCTATCTCCCTCCACTTCATAGCATCAAACAATCAAGCAGAATATGAAGCTCTCATATTAGGCTTGAAACTCTCAATTGAGATGGAAACCCTCTGCCTGATGGCTTATAGTGATTCCCAGCTGATAATCAACCAGGTAAAAATAGATTTCGAAGCAAAGGAGGAAATGATCCAAGAATACCTGTCAGTGGTCCAAGCTTTGTTGAAAAAGTTTAACCACTTCCAAATCCACCATGTGCCCAGGGAGGAGAACGCCATGGAAGATGCTCTCGCCAAGTTCGCATCTGCAAACATACTCATGCGCCCAACACTGACAGGCCACAAGTTTAAGCCAAGCAAGCTCAATGCAGAGAAGGACGATGTTAACTATGCATCCTCCGAAGCTAATTGGATGACACCTATTCGAGCCTACCTAGAGGAAGACGCTCTCCCAAAAATCCAGTGAAAGCCAAGAAGTTGAGAATGAGAGCATCTAAGTATGTTGTCGTATGTGACACTCTTTACAAGAAAAGTTACTCACTGCCACTACTTCACTGCGTCACCCCCGGGGAAGTCGATTATGCCATGAGGGAATATGTGGAAATCACTTAAGAGGGCGTGCACTAGCTCACAAGATAGGAAGACAAGGCTACTATTGGCCTAACATGATCAAAGACACCTATGAGTTCATAAGGAAGTGTGACAAGTGCCAACGATTTGCAATAGTGCCGAGACAACCACCAGAAGAACTTACCATCATCATGAGCCCATAACCCTTCTCCATGTGGGGGATCGACATCTTAGGTCCCCGACACATGAGTCGTGGCCAGGAAAAATTCGTGATAGTAGGCCATTGACTACTTCACAAAGTGGGCAGAAGCTGAGTCCTTAGCCAGAATAATGAACTAGAAAGTGAAGGACTTCATCTAGAGAAGCATAGTATGTCGTTTCAGAATACCTTATGCAATAGTAAGCGATAATGCTAAGCAGTTTGACAACAAACTCCTTAATAACTTCAGTGCTGACCTACAGATCAAGCAACTCCACTCCAGCCCTGCCCATCCACAAGCAAACGGGCAGGCGGAGGTGACCATTAGAACAATCCTCCGCAACCTGAAGATCAGATTGGAAAGCGCCAAAGGGTGATGGGTGGACAAGCTCCCAGGAGTACTTTGGGCTTACTGGACAACTCCAAGAAGCCCTACGGATGAGACCCCATTCTCCTTAGCTTATAGGACATATGTGGTCATACTAGTCAAAATTGGGGTACACTCCCTTAGAGTCCATCACCATGCCCCAACCACTAATGAAGAAGGCCTCGCATCAACCTCGACTTGGTAGAGGAGGAGAGGGAGATGGTCATGCTCAGGAATGTGGAGTATAAGCGTTGTTACAGAAGTTGTAAGAACGGACACCTACAAAATTCAGAACTCTGAAGGGAAAGCCCTGGCCTATCCCTGGAACGTGGAACACCTGAAGAGGTATTACCAATAGCGGGGTGTAAGTCAGTGAGCGTACAAGTCAGTGACTATCATTTAAATTATTTTTTTTTGTTTTAGTCAATTCTTTTTTTGACCTACTTCAAATTATGAAATAAAACTTTGCAAGATTATCTTTGTCAAAAGCTATCTCTCATTCCATAGAAGTTTGTAAACAATTTACAAAAGATAGAACATGACCTAACAACAAAAACCGGAACAAAAAAAAATAAAAGTGTCATACTCTTGACATCACTCACTGCTCCCCCGATCCACTCGCATCAAAGTTCTCCCCATCACCTTCAGTCCTAGGTGTTTCATATGGGACGAAGCCAGAAAAGTCAATGGCAGGGAAAGCTGCTGAGACCTTCCCCCTAAGTTCCTCATAACCATCAATAAAGGCGCCTGCAACGACCTTCTCAACAGCCTCCCTCCTTATCTTCATCTCAATGGAATGAGCCTCTACCCTAGTAGCTCTCTCATGAGCTACTCGTAGGTCAGCTTCTGCCATGGTAGCCCTCTCCCAAGCGGTCCGAAGCTCAACCTCAGCTCCAGCGGCCGTCTCACAGGACGCTTATAACTCTGTCTCTGCTCTCACGCAGACAACCTCTTTGTTAGCCTCCAGCTGGGTGGCTCTCTCATGGCAAGCCAGAAGCTTAGCCTCAAGAGATGCAACTCTCTTGTAGGCTAGCCTCAATCGTTCCTCAGCAGCCTCTCGTGCCTGCCTCTCTAGCCTCAACTACTTCTCAGCAGCCTCTCGTACCTATTTTTCCTCTCCTAGAGCTATTGATGTCTCTCCAAACTTGACTATCCTCGAAAAAATGCAGGGAAAAGCAGTAGCCACCTACAAGCACTCATAAGGCAAGATATAAAGAAAAAGTAAGGCGCAGAAATCACAGTTGAAAAGAAGGAAGGTATAACATAGCAAAACCCTCCATCGCAATATTGATAATGTCCTCTGGACCTCTAGAGCTAGACTCTTTGATATCTGCGGCCGTCATAAGCCTCCAAAATCGCTCCTTGGCTATATTCACGTCATGTGGCATGGACGCCGAGTCATCGTCAGAAGCCAGACAACAACGCGGAGCCCTAGTCTCTATAGAGGGCCGCATAGGACTAACCCTAACACTCGAAGGAGCTGTGTGCTAAGACGGAATGGGGGCA
Source organism: Ilex aquifolium (assembly GCA_951799425.1). Classification (NCBI taxonomy): domain Eukaryota; kingdom Viridiplantae; phylum Streptophyta; class Magnoliopsida; order Aquifoliales; family Aquifoliaceae; genus Ilex; species Ilex aquifolium. Next base: position 32,632,782 of record OX637391.1, read on the forward strand.
CTCTCTGATCCAGCCTCTTGGGATATAACATCGTTATTGGACCGTCAAGAGGCACTGGGGGCATCAACCTTCACCCTCTTGGGAGGAGGGGAAAACGCCACCTTAAAGGCATAAAGAGCCTCTATTATCTCTCTATTAACAGTGGGACCAGTGGAACCGGTATAAGACAAAGAACTTATAATATTATAGTCATCAAAGTTTATTGGAAGGAATCAAATACCTTTCCTTTTATGCCTAGGAGAGGCTCTGGGATGATCGCCGCGGACATGAGAGCTATAAACTCCTTGATAGGATGATCCTGTATGGCTTGGAGTCTTTTCTCCTACTCCACAGATAACGTGGGTGGAGCTGCAAAGGAATCAAACATGAGTGAATACAAAAGACATGAGAGTCAACGTAAAAGCAAATGTAAAACCCTTACCTAGCTTGGTCCTCGGAGCAGTATCCCACCTCGAGGGCACAAAGTCACGATCTTCCTCACGGCTCGTCCCCCTCGGCCCGGAGACACATAATAGGAGGAGAAATATGGTACGAAGAAACAATGCGGGTGATATTATCATCGCAGTCAATTGAGCTAAAAATAGAGGATACCTTCGACCCATCGCCTTCAGCAGTTCCTTTGACTTGGTGTGAAACCTGTGTAATATCTGCCATACTGCCCCTACCGGCTCGGGCACCTAACAAAACAGAAGCCAATAAAAGGTGAGGGACGCCGAGATTTACAAAAGGTTATGAACGAAGTAAAGTTATCTTATCGGAAGGTGATACCTTGTTTTCCTTTACAGTACGGTCTACCAGCTCTAGCGCCATCCACTCTAGAGAACGATGCTTTAGCACTAGTGCCTGGTCTTCCTAACCTAGCTTGTGGCTTGTGTCGTCATCACCACTGCTGGTGCCGCCCAGATCGTCACGACCAGAGCCCAGCCTACAACCTCTGCCTAGCGCGCCTCTGTCATCGCCTGGCATGCCCAACGCGTGCCTAGCGCCGCCCAGCAGTCCCAGCGCGACATTGGCACCGTCCCCAATGCTGGCGCTGGCCTCTTTTCCTGCGGCGTCGCCTGCCCAGACCTCACCGGCGTTGCCAGCCCAGACCTCACTGGTGTCTCCTGCTTCCGGCTCACCGGCGTCTCCAGCTTCCAGCTCACCGCTAGCGCCGTCTAGCATGCTACAAGTGCCACCCAGCGCATTGTTGGCACCACCTAACGCGTCCCTGGCATCGCCTTCTCTCCTCTCTGCATCGGAGCCGATCAGATGGCCTCTTGACCCACTGACACCTAGCCTGCCCTCAGCGTTGCCCTTGCTCCCGTTGCTTCCTCCTTCACTTGAGGCGTCACCTGAGCTATTGGCGCCGCCACGAGAGTCCACTGGCGTCGTCTATGGCAAGGCTTCGTCTGCCGAATCCATGGTGGATCCCAATATCACCACCATGTTTTCGTTCTCCTTTATTAACCCCTTTCTTGTCTCCATGCCTTGCCTTTTCCATGAGCTGATCTCTCTGCAACGCATTGTCACTCATACTCTCAGCCCCTTTTTGTCACAACTAAGGCTTGGGGCATGGGGGAAAATGATGAGCCTAGATCCAACTAGGTTAGACCCAATCCATGGAGTAAGCCCAAATCTGTTAAAATGCAGGTCAAGCCCAACTCATGGATTCAGCCCAATCTAGAATTCAAGAGACCTAGAAGATCAGTGCACGTGGGGGGTAAACATCGGGATAACTACTCGAAGATTAAGACTATCTTTAATTGTACCTATCCTTAATTGTAGCTATCCTTCCGAAGGACTAGAACCTTATCCCTCACGCCACCGTCTTAACTAGGGTTCTATGCCTATAAATTGTAAGCCCTCTACACATGAGGGGACATCTCTCACACAGCTATCTCTCCCATATAGCTATCTCACCTAGAGCTTACCTTTGCTCTCTCTCTCACCTTCTCCTTTATTAGTAAAGCTTTTTGCCCACTGTCGCTATCTTCAATGGTTAGGTCACCTCGACCCAATCACCCAATCTTTGCTTTTCTGTTATTAATTACTTCATTAATTACCCTGCATCATACACTTGACTGTTGACTGTGCATAAATTCACTTTTGTGCATCATTATATTGACTCTTTTTCCCACATAACTTAATTAGTTTGGATTGCAATTCTTTTTGATACACTTTTTAAAAAAAAAAAAAAAATTCCCAATAGTATGTTGTGTAATGGTGAGAGACTCGCCCACTTCAATTCAATTTAAGTGGGGCACCCACTTAAAGTTAGAAAACAATGTGAATCGACCTTTTTCTTTCTTTATACTACTTATTATACTTTTTTAATTAAAATGGGACATCAAATATACATCCTTTTGTAGAGGCAAACCAACAAGTGGAGAAAGTCTGACATGTTAATTTGTTTATCATCCACATAACCTAGATTGATTCCTTATACCTTCGAATATACTTATAGCCATCTTTTTCCAATAGTCCCATGTGTACTTCCAAGCACAATTTTATGAAGATTTTTTTTTAATCGTAAAATTTGACTAATCTAAATCAATTGCAAAATGAAGTTCGGAAACACACATGAAAAGGACTGAATTTGCAAGAGTAATTTCTTAAGACATTAAAAAAACATAATAAATGGAAAACACAATTTGTCTAGCTTCTTGCATGCGAGAATTTGTTCACCAACTTGCCCAAATTGACCGAAGATGACCCATCTGGACCAGCAGCCTTTTCTGCCAGTTTCTTCCACTCCATAGATTTGTTCTTCATCTTCTTCCCTTGATCTCCACCAATCAATTCCCTCACCAATCTCTCCACTATGTCTCTCCTAACATCACTCTCAATCTCCATCCCAATCTCCCATTCATTGCAAGTGTACCTACAATTTGTCTGTTGGTCTGAGAAATGAGGCCAACACAGCATAGGCACTCCAGCACATATGCTCTCAATAGTGGAATTCCACCCACTGTGTGTCAAAAAACCCCCCACTGATGGGTGGTTCAGGACTTGTTCTTGTGGACACCACCTTGCTAGCATACCTCTTTCTTTCGTTTCGACGATGAACTCCTCTGGGAGAATTTCCAACCCACCAGAAACAAGATCAGGCCTAATTATCCACAGGAAGTTGCATTTACTATTAGCAAGTCCCCAACCAAATTCTATCAGCTGCTCAGGGGTCAATACTATTAAGCTCCCAAAGTTTACGTAAATTACGGAGTTGGGTTCTTTCGAATCCAGCCATTGTAGACACTCTGGTTCTTCTTTCCATAGGTTGTATCCGATCGATTGTAAGTGCTCTTGATCAGTTGATGTTTGATTCAGGAGTAATTCAAGAGGCCCGATGCTATAAACGAGTGGAAACATTTTTGACATAGCATCAAGAACATCTTGCTCTAATGCATCAAAAGTATGAACAATAATTGCTGAAGCTCTGGAAGCCCCCTCAATGGCTTCCATGCAAGAGTTGAACATCATATCATTTGGATCTGTAGTCCTTACAAAGCTTGGGAGATCCTTTAGACGTATATCTTTCATTCCTGGAATCCAGTCTATTATTCTATCTAAGTACCCATTTGTTAGATAGCTTTCATCTGCAAATACCATAATATTAGTTTGAACATTAATAGAGTCGCGTCATGTACCATAATATTTGAGTGGTGTCATTTTGTTTCGTGTTGTGTTTGTGTTAGGTTGTGTTATTAGAAAATTGTTGGACAGTTCATACAATACCATATAAAGATTAAAGAAACAAAAATATATGTTCATTTCTCTTTCAATACAAGCTAAAGGGTTATTTTAGTCTAACAATGACCTGAACCCTCCATTATTTACGTTAATAAGTCTGTGTCATGTACTAGTTCGATGTCGTCTTCATGTCGATAGGTAAAATTGGCACCCCTAAATTTATCCTAGCCACACATTTTCATAATTCCTATTGCAGTTTGAACTCAACTCTCAATATGAATCCTATTTTCTTTTACACCTACCACAATGTGGAACTGAAATTATTTGTTGAAATTAACAGATACAATGATACATACCTTTGAGTGGTGTAAGTCCTTTTTCTAACAGAGCTCGAAACTGATAGAACCCCATGAACGCACAAGCAGGACTTGGAAATAAAAGTATCCGTGGGATTCCTAGTTCTTCAGCAGCTGTAACAGTGAATGGCATGGATAAGTCCGAGACGATACAGGTAACCGGAGGAACGTTGGAAGACGCAGTGTCATTGAGTTTGGCGAGGAGGTCGCGAAATGGAGGCAATAGGTACCCTTTGGTAATGACCTGAGAGAGAGCATAGAGGTCTTGATTTGCATCGGATTCGGATAGAGGGAGACCATCTGGAATGGTTTTGAATCGAAAATCTGGTAGTTCATCGAGAGAATTGGATCCCATAGATTTGAATAAGCGTTTATGATTGAACTCTGTGTTGACAAAGGTTATGTTGAAGCCTTTGTGATGGAGGAGTTTTGCTAGTTTCATCATTGGTTTAATGTGGCCTTGTGCCGGGGCTGGAATACAAACTGCATGAGGCTTATCAGCTACTGCTACAGAACTCATTCTCTCCCCCCCTCTCTGTCTCTGTCTCTCTCTCTTAATGTTTGATGTGTATATAGAGTCTGCTAAGGCCTTTATATAAGAAGATTAATGACCTTATGACATCCTCAAAAATATTTTCCTTGTCAAAGAGGCAAGATATCTAGTTTATAATTACCCAGGAAGTATCTGAGAACCATACCTGAGGAATTTTGTTGCTTTTAGTGAAGTGCACCAATAACTTAACTTTTTCCTCATATTGAACTACAGAATTTTTGACGTTACCGTCTCAATTATTTTAATTAATTTTATATTACTACAAAAACAAACACCCGTTATCTCTTGGATAATACTTATTAACATGTCAAGTAAAGTGAAACAAAATCATATTAATTCACAAACTAATAACTATTGATGGGTGAAATGTGAAGAATATGACAGTTGAGAGAGCAATGTGAGATTGTGGCCATAGTTATAGGGTCAAAGTGTAAATTGCCTTTTTCATTTTGTGATCTGTTGAAAATTTTTCTTAAAGATGATCTTTCGTAGCAGTCACGATGGACTTCTCAAAAATTCAACGAAGACCAAAAATGATGTCCTTGAAATCGTGATCACCAAGGATGATATTATGTGTACCGACATAAAGACAAATAATTGAATCATATTCTATCCATTGTGATATCTTTCATAGATTTGTATTTAGATTTATCGACATCTTATTCGGTTCTAATTTGGTTCGAAAATGTAAATAACATTGATTAGTTTTTTCTAATTGAATCAGATATTTGAATCAAGCTTTTAATTTTTAATGAATTTAGATATGAACTAAAATAGAATCTATTGAATAATTGGATTGAAAAAATGGGATTCAACTTCGAACTAAGAGAAATTTGTTTCGTATCCGATTTATTGACAATCCTAGTACCCTATGATTTGAGATCATCGGTTTCATGACAATTGACTCCTCTCTATGCCACCAATAGACGACACTTTTTATTTATTTATTACAGGGTGTTCAGGGCGACTATTTCTTTGAACTTAGTAGTTGGTCACCGTGGTATGAGCTGATCTAAAACATGTCTCCAAAGGAATAAAGTGATTAACCCTTATGAGATTTGTGAATAGAATGAACTTGAAATCTCTAAATTATTATATAACAAACTCAATTATTGAACCACCCATAAAAATTACCAAAAGATTAAGATGTATTAGATTATGTGTTATGAAATCTACAAATTACATGGATACCCTGTCAGGGGTTCTAGCTCAATGTATATGTGTCATCGTCATGATTTCCTCTTAGTTAGCTCCAGACGATGGCCTATGCCTGAGTTGTTTGGCCAAAAAAATGTCAAATTGATGAATATTTTCTCTTTCTACCTTTTACTAACTGTCGTGAAACTGATATATCCTGATATATCCGTGTCGTTGATTTTCATAGGTTTTGATGCATTTAGTGGATGGATCATCTGTAAAAAGGATTATAAACTTTTGATTTTGGTTAGCAGATTGGTGATTTTGTCGATTTCAACTTGTAATTGCTTCATGAAATTAGCAATCCATCACAGACTGATACCAACTATGTGGCTTTTTTCCAAATAAAGCAAAGAGGATGGACCCAATCCTTTTACTACTGTGCACAAGATGACCCAATTTTTCTGAATCTATCAATAAATTGCGTCTAGAATGATACTTGCAGAATTTGCAGGTGTTTAAAGTGTTCATTTTTTTTTTTTATTTTACTTTGAAGTTCTACTTTTTTTCTAAGCCAGCCAGCCATGGTATTAAGCCAGCCTTCCTTCCTATATGCCATGGTGTGCTCTAAATTTCTGGTTGAGCTGTTTGATTTGATGGATTTATGCATTGGTTAGACAATTCTAGTGGCAATTTAACTGCTTTAAACTTGGTACATTGGCTAAACAAGGATGACATTTGATTGGCACATATTCTGAAGGTTGTATTCTATTCAAAACGGACTTTGTGTCTGCAAAGAAATGTTCAAGACCCTTCTGGCTGCGGTATAGTATTTTGGAAGGGCGGAAATCATAAAACAAGTCTCAGGTAACAAATTTACAGAGGGGATTAATCTAGCCAATTCCCTAGGCCACAACCGAAGGCAGAGCTGAAGATTAATCTGATGATTGATTGCAGACTTCGATCTTTGGATAACACAATACTCCGGTCTCTCGTTCCTGGAAAAGAGGTAACTGCTATATCTCAAATTCCTGTAGGAGTGGTCTTAGGTTGAGATAGAAGTGTAGGCGTACTCAAAAAATGGCTTCTACTCTGTCAAAACTGGGTTTCATTTAGCTTAAGCTCTTATTATCTGAACTTTGGGCAGAGATTGCCTCTGCTGATATACAGTGTGAAGCTGTGTGTGCCGGCCAGCTGATGCCTTTGAACTTACCTAGCTGCATTTGCTTTGCTGTGAAAATTGTGTTTGACTACTCCAGTAAGTTCCCATTGAGCTTGCCAATTGTTTGCTTTTACACTGTGAGCAAGAGCTCGTATTCTTTAGCTCGACAAATGGCCTCTCGCATACCTAGAGCTTCAGCCTGCTGAGCAGAGAGACTATGGAAACTGAGTCAACTCAATAAAAACCTTGCACACACATTTTTTTAGAGTCTGACTGTTTTGCCATTGTACTCTGTCATTCTTTCCGTTAAACCATAAATTATCGTATCTTTCTTTGTTATTTCATTTAAAGTTAATTTTCGTTTTTCTTTCCATGTATCATCAATAACAGTCTTATGGTCAGTCTATAGAACTTTCTTTTTAACTTATGCAGTATGTGTCTATCCTATAATACACCAGATGCATTCCTCCATTTAGTCAATCTTGCTTTAATTCTATGAGTATTGTCTTCACTAATCTTACATTCCTTATGGATAAGTTGACCTTAAATATCAAAAGTATTCCTTATGTGTTGTCTCACGTTCTTCAATTTATACTACTTCTCGTATTCAATTTCTTCCTTTTAATTAAGCTACATTCCATATATACATTCACTTTGTCAAAATTATATGTTTATCATCTGTCTATTAAACAATAAAATTTAAAATTGTACTAAAAAAAAAATTAAATTTCATTCATGCAAACTCTAATAGAACTTAAGAGATTGAATGTGATTTCAGAATTTTATTAGACTTACTTATTTTTGTATGTATGTATGTAAACTCTGAAAAAACTTAACACTAGGGGGCAGTAATTTCTATTTTAGAGAGAGAAACTCTCATTTCTCTCTACATTGTTCTTTGATTTTTCATTGATTTGCTTCAAATTTCTTCCATTCATCATGATTTCTAATGAACTTCAGTGACAGATACCTCCAAAACCACCTGATATCATCAAGAATTTTGCATCACTCTTTAAGAATTCTTCGAGCCCTTTGAGTTCTTCGAACTTTTCTGTGACAGGTCAAGAAACTGTTGAAACTTTGGAACCTTCTGCAATTCTGCAAGGTGAAGTAAATGTTCATTCTATGCCTCCTGTACCTCCTAGTGCTCAACCCAAACTGTGTGGTCTACAACAATGGTGAACATGGAATATATTGAACTCAAGATGAAACTCAGGAACTTTCGAAGCAATTTCATCAGACTTTGATAGGTAACTATGCTTATGGAAAACCTTCCCTTGGTGTGATAAAGGAATTTATCACTTCTCAATGGCTTCCTAAGGGTGACTTTACAGTGGGGATTCTTGATCCCAGGCATGTCCTCATCAGGTTTAGTCTATACGAAGTTTATGTTCAGACTTAGCTCAAGGATGCAACATACATCGAAGGGTATCTGTTTCGATTCTTGAAATGGTTTCCTGAATTCCAGACAGGTGTGGAACCACCTGTGGTGCATATTTAGATCTCTTTGCCTGGGTTGCCAATTCATTTGTTTAATCGTGATAGTCTGAGGGACATATTGTGTCCAATTGGACGTATTCTTGTTAGTGATACCCCTATTTTGTAGTTGACAAGGCTAGGAGTTGCGAGTGGCTATGTTGAGGTGAATTTGCTAACTGATAATCCTAAGAGGTTTTGGTTGGCTATGGGGGGGGGGGTCGAGTGGGAGATGGCAAATGATTATGTATGATAAGGATTGCAAATACTGTTCAAGGTTTTTTGAAATAGGGACATGATGATTTGATTTGTAGGAAGAAAAAGAATGAAGATGTCAAGTCAAAGGAAGGAAAGATGGTTGTTTCTTTGACTGAGAAAGACCAAGAGGAGGGTATGAAACAGACAAGGGGAAGGATGATGAGAATGATTGAAAAATTGTGAAAGGGAAAAGGGTGATGCAAAAAATAAGGAGGGGAAGCAAAAATCAGATGGTTTTCCATCTAAAGTGTTGAAGAGTAATAAGGGAGGGAATATGGTGTTTTTTTAGAAAGAGAAATGAGTAGTGCTAGAGAAAGGGGATCATTCTGGTAAAGACATGATGTCTGGTCCAGTAGAGGCTTCTATTGTTGAATTGGTGTCAACACCTAGAAAGGCTATTCAAAAGGTGAATGCCCATATTGAGAAGGATATAGAGGTTGTTGTTTTAGAAAATGCTAAGGTCGTTGGGAAGGAGGCATGATAGGTGAGTCAAGGAACTGAAGGGGTCCAAGGAGTGATGGATGTGGTGAATACCCTAGTCACTGAAAGGATGGAGACTCCTATAGTTAGTTCTCTGAATAAACAATGGCCTCAATCTTTGGAGTCTACCTTTTGGATTGATCACCAATTTGTTAATAGGGGTAGAAGTGAATTTTATTTGGATGATGATAGGGGATTGATTGCTATAAAAGTTCCTCCAATGAGAGTTTGAGAAACTCTAAGACGATTGTGGCTGATACAGAGGATTCAGAAATGGAGGAGTCTTCAAATATTCCTTTTAATGTAGTGATCTCTCCACCTTTTATAACTAGAGTTGATTCTAGAGGTAACTCAGTGCCTAACTCTCATGTTTAATTTACTTTCTTGGAATATGAGGGGGCAGGCAAGGCTGTTCAAAGAAGGAGATTAAAGAAATTGATTAAAACAAATGAGGTGACTTTTGTTACAATTCAAGAGCCAAAGATGAGTGCTTCTAAGCTTCCAATTTTTGCTCGAATTCTCAGACTTGGTTTATATTGCTCAAATGAGCTAACAGAAATGTATATTTGGGTTTTGTGGGGTAAGAGAATGAGTGTGAGGGTAGTGAAGTGTCATGAGCAAGTTTTGATAGTTGATGCATCTTTTTTGGGGTCAAAAGTGTTTTGGATCTATATTGTGTATACTAATTGTGACCATATACTTAGAAGGCCTTTATGGTAGCATTTACTGGATCTAATTATTCCAAATTTTGTACATGGGATGGCACTAGGGGATTTTAAAGCTATTTTGAATTTTGCAGAAAGGTTAGGAGGTGCTTCTCCTTCTTTTCTTGCTATGGGAGAGTTTAAGGATTTCATTGATGGCTTTGGTTTAATTGGTTGTAGTTTTGATGGAAGTAGATTTACTTGGTGTAATAATCATCAAGGTAATTCAAGAATGTGACAGAGGTTGGATAGGGTTTTTGTGAATCTTGAGTGGAATGTAAAATTTGAAAGCTCTGAGGTGGTGCATTTGGCTAGGGGCAGATATGATCATTGTCCTTTGTTGGTCAAGGTTTGGATGCTCCTAGACAGAATAAGATTTCTTATTTCAAATTTCAAGATATGTGGGTTTAGCATCCCTTTTTCTTGGCATTTGTTTCTTCAAAATGGGGAGGTTTTTATTCAGTAAATCCTATTGAGAATGTCTTTTTGAAGTTGAAATATTTGAATTGACATTGGAAAGTTTGGAATAAAGAGGTGTTTGGTAACATTTTTGACAGATTAAGAGCAAAGGAGAGTGCTTTGCAGAATGCCAAGGTGTTGGTGGAGTAAGATGCTTCTTTTGAAAATCTATCAGCTTTGAGGAGGCTAAAAAGTCTAGTGAGTGATGTTGAGAATGAGAGGTTAATTGCTGATGCTACTATGGAAGATGTGAGGTCTAGGATTTTTTCAATGGCAGTGAAAAGTGCTCCGGGGGCTTATGGCCTTTATGGGAAGTTTTTTTCAAGTAACTTGGGATATCATTAAATTAGATATTTTGTCAGCTATGAATTTTTTCCGGAGGGAACGTGTGGTGCCTAGGACTGTGAATGTAACACTTCTTGCTTTAATTACCAAGATCAGATGTCCTTTTACATTTGCTGAGTTTTATGCCTATAAGTCTGTGCAAATTTTTTTATAAAATTTTTACGAAGCTGTTGAATAGTAGGCTAAACTCTATGGTTCCTTATTTAGTTTCAGATGAGTAGCATGATTTTGTGCAAGGGTGGAATATTGGGGAATGTATCTCTATGGCTCAATTAATGGTGGGAGAGTTAGATAGGAAGGTGGAAGCTGGGAAAGCAATCTTGAATCTGGATATGATGAAGGCTTACGATAGGCCGGAGTGGGACTTTTTGAAGAAAGTTCTTTATGGATTTGGTTTCTCAGATACATTTGTTTTCATTTATTGTAAACTATTTGAGTAATCAATATATTTCTGTGTGTTTGAATGGGCAGATGTTTGGTTTTTTCCCTACTTCTAGGGGATTAAGACCAGGGGATCCAATTTTCCATAGTCTTTTTATATTGGCTGAGGAGGTATTGAGTAGAGGTTTGAGAAGGATTTATGAGGATCGGTTGGTGAGGCCTTTTCACTTTGGTTGAGGCTCATTGGTGGTGAGTCATTTACTTTTTGCTGATGATACTTTGATATTTTAAAAAGGTAATATGAAGTCTATGGAAAATTTAATGGAGTTCATTGGTAGTTATGAGAGGTGTTCTGGTCAGAGGGTGAGAAAGCAGAAGAGTTCTTTGATATGTTATAGTAGGATTTCCTCTGCTAGGAGGCAAGTTTTGGTTTCTGTTGCAGATATCCCTATTAAGGTCTGTTCTATTACATACCTAGGTTGTCCTTTAATCAAAGGGAGAGTGAGACTTGTGCATTTTGAAGGTTTGTTACAGAAGTTCAGGGCCAGGATTGAGGGGTGGTATGCTAAATTGCTTTCTTACATGGGGAGAGTGGTCTTGATTCAATTTGGTCTTAATTCTTTATTGTCTTCTTTTCTTTGGTCTAGTAAGTCTGAGGTGAGAAGGAGACATTGGGTTTCTTGGAAGCAAGTCTGCTTGCCTAAATCAGAAGGTGGTCTTGGTTTGAGGAGGCTGGAGGACATTCAGAATGAAACAAGTTTGGGGAGTCCTGAAAGGTACTTCACTATGGGGTAAGGTGTTTTCTTCTAAATTTTTTAGCAATGATCATTTGTTGAGAAGTCCAGGTGGGAAAAGACTGATTTTTGATGTGATAATTGGCTTGGATCTGGTCCTCTATTGAGAAGAATTGACAGTCCTCAAGTTTTTCCAAAACTCTCAGAATTGTGTCTTTGTTTAGGTTGGTAGCTCCAGAGTGTGACAGAATGGTTGAGCTCTGATTTGAGGGATGAGATTCTGGAGTCTGGTATTTCTTTGACAAATGAATTAGATATGCTGTTTTGGATGGTTTCTGTCTCTGGTTTGCTCTATGTCAAGTTAGCATGGCATTGAAAGATAGCAGATATATAAAGCAAAATCTAGCCAAACCTTATAAGCAAGAATCTATAAATTAGCCTTGTATGAAATGATCAAGCAGATCCAGGATAAAAACGTGATTGTTCTAGTACTTGTTAGCCCGTTGGTTTCACTACCGATAGACACATGGTGATTAAGAGAGAATTTTTTCAACATCTAGGTTTTTAGGGGAGTCTGTTGTACATAAAATATCAACTGTTAGAATTAGTATACACATATACATGCATGTGTCTACTAGTAGATGAATAAATACACAAACACACAGTGAGAAAAAGAGAGAGAAAGGGGGGGAGGGGGGGAGGGGGGGAGGTTAGCACTAAAGTTGGAGAGGAACTGAACGTCTGTTGCATGATACTTAGATAATAGTGGCACTCAAAAATTATTAACGTTTGCTACATATTTTTGAAAGGGTATTTCAGATACTTGGTGTTCGGATTGTAATTTAGGCAAGAAATATAGTGTAAAACTTGGTTATTGCCTTTGGATGGACAAGATGCACTCAAAAATTTAGTGGCACTCGATCAGGGAATTGCACATGCATACACATTTGGAGAATGTGATCCTAAAACATCCAAGCATTAAACGATCAAAGTAAATGAAAACCATTGTTGCATCTTGGAGTTCTACTTCTTTGCGGGGATTAATTGTTGGAGGTTCTTATTTCAGTTTTCTTTGCAAACTTTTTCTCTCTCTTTTTTCCACTAATTTTTTTTTTCTTGTTGGGAGATTGCTAGATGTAAGGATTGTGCGATGTAAGGATTGTGCCATGGTCTGTTATGTTATGGGTTGAATTATTATATTCTAATGGATTATTTTAATGTTATGAAAATAGTGGCAATGTTGTAAACGCAGGGTGAGGGTTTAATGGAGTGAGGGCTCCTCCAATACATTTTATTTTTATTTTTTTTGTTGATAGATCATTTGCCAAGAATTCAAGTCAAACCCATTATATATAAGTAAATCTCTCACTCACTAACAATGAATAATTTACCAAGAAGGTCAATAGAGAAAAAAGTATTAGGGGGGTTCTAGATATGTGTTTAATGGGATTGTGTATAAAAAGTATTGGCAGTGAGGTGATCAAGCATTATGCTAAATTAGGTGACAAAGTAGTATTCTAATTATTCATCAGCAAATAACTATGGTGGGAAGAACTCGTGTTGCCTCTGAAACATAATTCCTTCTCATGCAAAACTATATTCTGTGTTGTTTGTGTGTTAAGCAAAGTGTTTTGAAGTGAACTAACCTGCTTGAGAGATGAATGTATGAATGTTGTTGCTGGGAAAGGGCTACATTACTTTCAAGTGTTTTCAATCTTGGCTACATTATTTTTTTTGTTGGTTATTGACACAGGAATATTTTTTTGTAGTTAACACTAAAATGGGTAAAAAAGAAATAAAATAAAAATTAGGATTTCTTTGAAATGAAATCAATATTGAAAAGTAAAACTTAATTGCCGTAATACACATTTTATAGGATTCAATTTGCTTGTTTGGAGGAAAACTAAAACTTATTAGTATTTTTCTTTCTTATTATGGAAACCCTAAAAAAATTGTCTTTTGTTCAACAAAGTCGACTAGTGGGGAATTCATAATTAGTTTGGATTGCAATTCCTTTCGATACACTTTTAAAAAAATATATATATATATATATTTCCCAATAGCTTGTGGTGTAATGGTGAGAGACTCGCCCAATGGGGGAGCTAGGAATATCTATGAGGGGGCAAAATATAGTTGATACAAAAAAATATTTAGTCGAAATTGATACAAAAAAATTTAGTTCAAGAATGATAAAAAAGTAAGAATGAAGACAAAATTATTGTGAAATAGTAAATTTAATTTTTATTTAGCCGAAAGAAAACCCAAACAAAAAGACACAAAATAATTTTTTTAGTACATTTTAACCTAATTATATATTTCAATTATTCTTTATTTAGTTGCAAAATTTAGTTGAGATCATTATCGATCTTATAGAGAAATTTCTTATTCGAAATAGTTTGAAATATTTTTGGGTTATACCATTTGATTTTTGTATACAATAGTATTTTATTAGGTTATAGACTACTATTACTAAAAAAAATGGTAAATAAAGACTAAAAATTGTTCTTAAAAAGTAACAAATATTGGGTTAGATAAAGAGAAATATTTTATTTTCTTCAACGTACAAATAGATCAGGATAGTTATATCTGATTGACTCAATCCAAAACTAATATATTTAATTTAGAGGGTTAATGGACCACTAATTTATTGAAAAAAGAAAAGACAAGTGTTGAACGACAAAAAAATTCAGCATTCGTCAACTTTCGATGCAAAATTTTATTTTAAGAGGTCAATGTCGGGTTCATACTTGATGCACGGTTTCCTAGAATTATTTATCGTTAACTTGACCCTTCAAACTCAATTGTCAAATTTCACATTTCAATTTGACCAATTTTGAATAAAATATATTATTTGTGAATTTTGAGAATTGGATGTCAATTATGACCATAAAATTCTCATTCGCAATTCACATGCCATTGTGTATAGGAATTATATACACCTACAAATTCCAAGAGATAACCCACCAAGAAAATAATGGGGGTTAGTAAAGTAACCACAAGCTAGAATTAATATGAAGTGGGAGAAGTTAAAGAAGCTGGCAGAATATGTGGAAGCCACTAAACCCCATGTAATTTGACACCTAGCCCACTATGTCTATGCATGATCAGGTGCAACTCCTCTATAAAAAGAGGAAGGCAATGGGCGGCAAGAAAAAAAAAAGGAGATCTGAAAGAAAGAGTAGTAGCAAAAGAGGCAGACGAAAATAAGAGGTAGATCTGCAAAGAAGTGAAAGCAAGGGGAAAAAAAAAGAAAGAGAAGAAAGTTGAGAGAAGTTTGGAGAACAAAGTGGCCATCGGCAAAACAAAAAAATCTGAAGTTTTGAGCAGGTATAAATCTGGGTTTCTCTCCTTCTCTCTTGAATTTAACCTCTTGAGTTTTTGATTGCAGCGAATTGGCTCAAGAACGCAACAATCTGAAACAATTGTGATGACGACGAATCCTTTCAAAGTTACAAATAGGAGTTTTCAACTTCTAGAATTCAGAACAGCGTAGAAGTTTCAAGCGGCTTTTGACAAATCCGCAAGAGCCTTACACTCCTCTTACCCTAATCGAAATGGCAAAGCCCGCGTTGGTGAACAAACTCACACAAAGAACATGGCGCTAGGTGATATGAGTTCAATCTTCACCACTGTCACGCTGGAGCAAATCTAAAGAAGAAAAGGGTTGAAACTGAAAGAAACAAAAAAAAAAAAAAAAAAAGAGTTTCAGAACAAGAGTCTCGGACGCTTTCAATTTCCAACGCTCTTCGTCAAAGCTGCCTACGCCTTCTTCCCTTTCCAGTCACTATTTAAGAGTATTAGACTCTTTCATTTCAGTCTACTCCGGTGATCCCAAACCACTTCCAACGTCATAAATCATTGTAGTTTCCAACTCCTTACGTACGCAGTGCAAGAAAAATTATTTTACGTGTTTTAAACTCGTATAAGTACCATCAAGAGTCTTCGACTCTTTCATCAAGCCATGGAGTCTTCGACTCCTCTAAAAAAAATATTAACCAGAGTGGATGCACTCTTATTTGGAGTTTTTAACTTCGAAAAAAGTTTGCGGCGAAATGGAACAGAGGAATTTTTAATTCTCACAACACCAACGGAATCTCAACTCCAGATTACCTCTGCCCGCTGTTAAGGGGCCTTCTACTCTTTAAAATCCAGTTGGTTTAGTTGCTTCTAAGTTACAAAATATGGGAGTTTCTAATTAAAGCCCGAATCTACACAAAAAGTGCAAGAGTTTTATACTCTTGGAAATGGAAAGAAACTTGCTCTCCTCCCCATCGTGAACACCTATTACGAACGAAGAATGGTAGCAGTTTTTGGTCTTTCAAAGGCCAATTCGGAAATGCATCCTTGGTTTTTCAAAGACCAATCTAAAGGTGCTTCTTTGGATGCCTCTTTGGTCTTTCAAGACCACCAAAAAGGGGCAAAATGACTTCAAAACCACTGACATTAATGTCGATATATAAGTGTCGGGCTCTTTTGGGTTTCTTCCGATTTCTATGTTGTTGGATTTCCTTAATCCCAATTAAAAAACTTTCTAACTTTGGCAAGAGTGTGCAGTCAAATTATAAAATAAAAGAGTTTCTAACTCCTATTGACCAAGCCATAAATCAAAGGAGTTTTTAACTCTTACTAAGTCAAAGAAGTTTTTAGCTTCTCATACAACACGCAACGACCTACAAGTCTTGTGCTCTGCAAAAAACGCATGAAAAACGAAACAAGAAATCTTCGATTCTTTTCGAAAAAAGCAACAATAATTTGACCATTTACATCCGTCATTAATTTTGGAGTTTCAAACTACTACAAATTAAATAGTGCGGACATTAAATTAAAGAGTTTCTAACTCTTTACTAATTTTCAGGAGTTTTAAAACTCAACGATCTTTATGAAAAGAGTCTTGGACTCTTAATAGATTTTTGAGTTTCAAACTTATATAAAGTCAATAATCTTATATGGAATTTAATTTCATCTTAAGTCATAACCTATGTGAATCCTAAAATTCATATAAATCAAAGTTGTTTTAAACATTAAATTTTGTGTCACTGACCCATTTCAAACCAAATCAAGTCAAATTTCCAAATTAAATGAGACATTTACTCATTTAAAGCTATGAACTACGTCAGACTTGATTTCATTTTTGGGATACGTAGGCAGCCTCGACAACTACCCTGGGCGTAGTCACAATTCCAAGTGAATCCCAATTTCAAAAATCCTTTATTCATGAACTACGCCAGACTTGATTCTTTTTATTGGATACATAGGCAGTCTAACATCTACATTGGGCACAGTCACACTCCTAAATAAATTCCAAATTCTTTTCATGAACTACGGTTGACTTGGTTCCCTTTCAGATATGTAGGCAGTCTAGTTAAAATAGACGCAATCACAAATCCCCAAATTCTTCTTGTAAACCAAACGGGTCTTACACCCATATCAAATCAAAGGGTCATTTACCCATTTCAAATATGATGGATATCTATCCATTTAAGATGAATGAGTCATTTACCTGTTGATCTTACCCAAAAAAAATAATAATTTAATATCTCCGAACTACGAATCGACTTGATCCCGATAACGGGTATATAGAGCAGTTTAGATAATTAACCTAGAACCAACCGCCATTACAAATAAAATACCCTTGCGGTGTAAATGGTAACATATGATAATTTCTCGTTGGAATCAAATGGTGTTCTCTTGAAGCAAGAGATTATAATTAACGGATACATGCTATCTGAAATGGGTCCAACCTACATCAATAAAACTCGTATAATTCCTCTTTATGAGTGAAGTCGTGTTCGGCAAAATATCAAAATTTTGCCGAACAACTAGAACTATTATTAAAATTTTCAAAAATTTAGGGGGGCAAATATAATATAAAAAATAATTTTATGGCCCCTCATCTAAGGTAGTCCAAAAGTGAGAATTAGTATACACAAATAAATGCATGTGTCTACTAGCAGATGAATAAATACACAAACACACGGGGAGAAAAAGATAGAGAGAAGAGAGGGGCCGGGGGGGGGGGGGGGGGGGAGGTTTACACTAAAGTTGGAGAGGAATTGAACATCTTTTGCATGGTACTTAGAGAATAGTGGCACTCAAAAATTATTAACGTCTGTTACATATTTTTGAAAGGGAATTTCAGATACTTGGTGTTCGGAATGTAATTTAGGCAAGAAATATAGTATAAAACTTGGTTATTGCTTTTGGATGGACAAGATGCACTCAAATTTAGTGGCACTCGATTAGGGAATTGCACATGCACACACATTTGGAGAATGTGATCCTAAAACATCCAAGCATTAAACGATCAAAGTAAATGAAAAACATTGTTGCATCTTAGAGTTCTACTTCTTTGTTGGAGGTTCTTATTTCAGTTTTCTTTGTAAACTTTTTCTCTCTTTTTTCCACTAATTTTTTTTTTCTTGTTGGGAGATTGCTAGAAGTAAGGATTGTGCCATGGTCTGTTATGTTATGGGTTGAATTATTATATTCTAATGGATTATTTTAATGTTCTGAAAATAGTAGCAATGTTGTAAACGTAGGGTGAGGGTTTAATGGAGTGTGGGCTCCTCCAATACAAATTTTTTTATTTTTTTTTCTTGATAGATCATCTACCAAGAATTCAACTCAAACCCATTATATATAAGTAAATCTCTCACTCACTAACGATGGATAATTTACCAAAAAGGTAAATAGAGAAAAAAGTATTAGAGGGGATCTAGATTCGTGTTTAATTGGATTGTGTATAAAAAGTATTGGCAGTGAGGTGATCAAGCGTTATGCCAAATTAGGTGATCAAGTAGTATCCTAATTATTCATCAGCAAATAACTATGGTGGGAAGAACTCGTGTTGCCTCTAAAACATAATTCCTTCTCATCCAAAACTATATTCTGTGTTGTTTGTGTGTTAAGCAAAGTGTTTTGAAGTGAACTAACCTGCTTGAGAAATGAATGTATGAATGTTGTGTCACGGAAAGGGCTACATTATTTTTTTTGTTGGTTATTGACATTGGAATATTTTTTTGTAGTTAACACTAAAATGGGTAAAACAGAAATAAAATAAAAATTAGGATTTCTTTGAAATGAAATCAATATTGAAAAGTAAGACTTAATTGCCCTAATACACATTTTATAGGATTCAATTTGCTTGTTTGGAGGAAAACTAAAACTTATTAGTATTTTTCTTTCTTATTATGGAAACCCTAAAAAAATGGTCTTTTGTTCAACAAAGTCGACTAGTAGGGAATTCATGGCATGATATGTCTTTGAAGATGGATTTACTCTTTTCCCACATAACTTAATTAGTTTCGATTGCAATTCCTTTGGATACAATTTTTTTAAAAAAAAAATAATATTTCCCAATAGCCTGTTGTGTAATGATGAGAGGCTCGCTCCTGGGGAGCCAGAAATATCTATGAGAGGGGCAAAATATAATTGATACAAAAAAATATTTAGCCGAAATTGATACAAAAAAATTTAGTTTAAGAATGATAAAAAAGTAAGAATGAAGACAAAATTATTGTGAAATAGTAAATTCAATTTTTATTTAGCCGAAACAAAATCCTAACAAAAACACACAAAATAATTTTTTTAGTACATTTTAACCTAATTATATATTTCAATTATTCTTTATTTAGTTGTAAAATTTAGTTGAGATCATTATCGATCTTATAGAGAAATTTCTTATTCGAAATAGTTTAAAATATTTTTGAGTTATAACCTTTTATTTTTTGTATGCAATAGTATTTTATTAGGTTATAAACTATTATTCCTAAAAAAATGGGAAATAAAAACTAAAAATTGTTCTTAAAAAGTAACAAACATTGTATTAGATAAAGAGAAATATTATATTTTCGTCTATGTACAAATAGATCATGATAGTTATATCTAATTGACTCAATCCAAAACTAATATATTTAATTTAGAGGGTTAGTGGACCACTAATTTATTGAAAAAAGAAAAAATAAGTGTTAAAGGACAAAAAAATTCAGCACTCGTCAACTTTCGGTGACAAATTTTATTTTAAGAGGTCAATGACGGGTTCATGCTCAACGCATGATTTTCTAGAATTATTTATCGTTAACTTGATCCTTCAAACTCAATTGTCAAATTTCACATTTCAATTTGACCAATTCTAAATAAAATATATTTCTTGTGAGTTTTGAGAATTGAATGTCAGTTACGGTTACAAAATTCTCAACCGTTATTCACATGCCGTTGTGTATAGGAATTATATACACCTACAAATTCCAAGAGATAACCCACCAAGCAAATAATGGGGTTAGTAAAGTACCCACTAACTAGAATTAATATGAAGTGGGGCAAGTTAAAGAAGCTGGCAGAATATGTGTAAGCCACTAAACCCCATGTAATTTGACACCTAGCCCACTATGTCTATGCATGATTAGGTGCAACTCCTATAAAAAGAGGAAGGTAATGGGCGGCAAGAAAAAAAAAAGGAGATCTGAAGAAAGAGTAGTAGAAGAAGAGGCAGATCTGCAAAGCAGTGAAAGCAAGGGAAAAAAAAAAAAGAGAAGAAAGACGAGAGAAGTTTGGAGAACAAAGTGGCCATCCGCAAAACAAAAAAATCTGAAGTTTTGAGCAGGTATAAATCTGGGTTTTTCTCCTTCTCTCTTGAATTTAACCTCTTGAGTTTTTGATTGCAGTGAATTGGCTCAATAACGCAACAATCTGAAACAATTGTGATGGCGATGAATCCTTTTGAAGTTACAAATAGGAGTTTTCAACTCCTAGAATTCAGAACAGAGTAGAAGTTTCAAGCTGCTTTTGACAAATCGACAAGAGCCTTACACTCCTCTTAGCCTAATCGAAACGGCAAAGCCCGCGTTGGTGAACAAACTCATTCAAAGAACATGGCACTAGGTGATATGAGTTCAATCTTCACCACCGTCAAAAAAAAAAAAAGCAATAAGAGTTTCTGAACAAGAGTCTCGGACTCTTTCAATTTACAACGCTCTTCGTCAAAGCTGCCTACGCCTACTACCCTTTCCAGTCACTATTTTAGAGTATTAGACTCTTTCATTTCAGTCTACTCCGGCGATCCCAAACCACTGCCTAAGTCATAACTTATGGGAGTTTCCAACCCCTTAAGTACGCAGTGCAAGAAAAATTATTTTACGAGTTTTAAACTCGTTTAGGTACCATCAAGAGTCTTCGACTCTTTCATCGAGCCATGGAGTCTTCGACTCCCCTAAAAAAAATATTAACTGGAGTGGATGCACTCTAATGTGGAGTTTTTAACTCCGGAAAAAGTTTGCGACAAAAAAGAACAGAGGAATTTTTAATTCCCACAACACCAACAGAGTCTCAACTCCAGATTACTTCTGCCCGATGTTAAGTGGTCTTCTACTCTTTCAAATCCAGTTAATTTAGTTTCTCCTAAGTTACAAAATATGGGAGTTTCTAATTAAATCCCGAATCTACACAAAAAGTGCAAGAGTTTTATACTCTTGGAAATGGAAAGAAACTTGCTCTCCTCCCCATTGTGAACACCTATTATGAATGAAGAATGGCAGCAGTTTCTAGTCTTTCAAAGACCAATTCCGAAATGCATCCTTGGTTTTTCAAAGACCAATCTAAAGATGCTTCTTTGGATGCCTCTTTGGCCTTTCAAGACAACCAAAAAGGGGCAAAATGACTTCAAAACCACCGACATTAATGTTAATATATAAGTGTCAGACTCTTTTGGGTTTCTTCCGATTTCTAAGTTGTTGGATTTCCTAAATCCCAATTAAAAGAGTTTCTTCCTCCGAAAATAGTGTGCAATCAAATTATAAAATAAAGGAGTTTCTAACTCCTACTGACCAAGCCATAAATCAAAGGAGTTTTTAACTCTTACTAAGTCAAAGAACTTTTTAGCTTCTCATACAACACCCAACGACCTAGAAGTCTTGTGCTCTGCCAAAAGCGCATGAAAAACGAAACAAGGAATCTTCGATTCTTTTCGAAAAATGCAACAATAATTTGACCATTTAAATCCGTCACTATTTTTGGAGTTTCAAACTTCTACAAATTAAATAGTGCAGAAATTAAATTAAAGAGTTTCTAACTCTTTGCTAATTTTCAGGAGGTTTAAAACTCAACGATCTTTATGAAAAGTGTCTTGGACTCTTAACAGATTTTTGAGTTTCAAATTTACATAAAGTCAATAATCTTATATGGAATTTAATTCCATCTTAAGTCATAACCTATGTGAATCTTAAAATTCATATAAGTCAAAGTTGTTTTAAATATGACTCAAATCCATCCCAAAGAATAATGGGTCATTCACCCATTTAAAACAAAATCAAATTCAACATCAAATTTTGGGTCACTCATCCATTTCAAACCAAATCAAGTCAAATTTTCAAATTAAATGAGTCATTCACTCATTTAAAGTCATGAACTACGTCAAATTTGATTCTATTTTTTAGATACGTAGCAGCTCGACAGCTACCCTGGGCGCAGTCACAATTCCTATTGAATCCCAATTTAAAAAATCATTTATTCATGAACTACGTCGGCAGTCAAACATCTACACTAGACGCAGTCACACTCCTAAATAAATTCCAAATTCTTTTAATGAACTATGACTGACTTGATTCCCTTTCGGATACGTAGACAGTCTAGTTAAAATAGCGCAGTCACAAATCCCCAAATTCTTCTTGTAAACCAAACGGGTCTTACACTCATATCAAATCAAAGGGTCATTTACCCATTTCAAGTATGATGGATATCTATGCATTTAAGATCAATGAGTCATTTACCCTTTGATCTTATCAAAAAAATAATAATAATTTAATATCCCCGAACTACGAGTCGGCTTGATCTCGATAACGGGTACGTAGAGCAGCCTAGACAATTAACCTACGTCCAGTCGCCATTACAAATAAAATACCCTTGTGGTGTAAATTGTAACGTGTGATAATTTCTCGTTAGAATCAAATGATGTTCTCTTGAAGAAAGAGATTATAATTAACAGATACATGCTATCTGGAATGGGTCCAACCTACATCAATAAAATTCGTATAATTCCTCATTATGAGTGAAGTCGTGTTTGGCAACATATCCAAAATTTTGCGCAACAACTAGAACTATTATTAAAATTTTCAAAAATTTAGGGGGCAAATATAATATATAAAATAAATTTATGGACCCTCATCTAAGGTAGTCTAGAAGTGAGGGGGACAAGTGCCCACCCTGGTCCCCATGTGACTCCGCCCTTGGACTCGCCTATATGACTTGGGTCTTTTTATACTCACTAGCAATGCACCACATGCGTTGCATGTGAATAATTTTTCGTAAAAATAAAATGTTTAAACATTTTGATGAAAAATAAAATATACATATGTAGTCATAATATTATCTTTATAAATGAGAAGAATATTATTATATTGATGGAGTTTTTGAAGGTTTTTTTGAAAATTTTGTTAAAATGTAAAATAATGTATATATTTTTTAAGAATAATATAATCAATCAAAAAATTTCATAAAAATTGATACTTATAAATAGAGAATAGATAATTAGAAAATTAATTTGATTAAAATTCTACTTATAAATCAGTGAATAAAATAAAAATAATTATCAATATACCAATCATATTAGAATCTTACTGTATTTAGGATTATGTAGGTTAATTGGAATCAAATTTAATATACAATGCTATAATATCTATATAATAAAGTAGCTTACAATTTAAATCTCAAAAGATAAACAAAATGTCTTTTGCTACTCGCGGTTGAGATCACTTTAAATTTTACTTTAAAATTAATCTAATGGCTAATATTAACACCCTATATTCAATAGGAAAAATAGGTCCCTAAGGGTGTGTTTGGAGTGACTTTTTAAAAGTACTTCTAAAAATTATTTCTCATTATTTCCCCCACCAGTATCTCTACCGCCACCACCACCACCACCACCTCCACCACCGCCGCCACCCCCCACCACCACCATTGCCACCGCCACCGCCACCACCATCGTCGCTGCCGCCACCACCACCACCATTACCACCACCACCACCACCACCACCACCGCTGCCACCACCACCATTAATGTCGTCGCCGCCACCACCACCATTGCCGTCACCGCCGCCACCACCGCCATTGCCGCCACCACCACCACCACCGCTGCCCCCGCCACCGCCACCACCGTTGCCACCGCCACCGCTGCCACCGCCATCGTCATCACCATCGTCGTCACCACCGTCGTCGCAGTCGCCGCCACCACCACCACCGTCGCCGCCATCGCCATCGCCACCACCACCACCACCGTCGTCGTCGCCGCCAACACCACCGTCGCCGCCGTCGCCACAGTCACCACCGCCCCCGCCACCGCCACCACTGTCACCGTCACCGTCACCGTCACCGCCATCGCCATCGCCATCGTCATCGCCGCCACCACTACCGCCGCCGTCGCCGCCACTGTCGCTGCCACCGATGCCAGCGCCGCCACCATCACCACCACCACTATCACCACGGTCATTGCCACCCACCACAACCATCACCGTCTCCTACCACCACCACCTCTCACCCCCACAACAACCGATACTTAAATTCATTTATCCATCCGCTATATTTGTGATTTAATTTTGGATATGAATACAAATATGTTTATTGTTTACCATTTTTTATTACTCTGTGCCTTCAGGCACAGGTAATAACTAGTATATTATAAAGCATATTAACTTTTTTTTTTATTTAAAAATCGAGTTTTCACATAAAATCTTAACAAAGTCTGAAAGGTTTACTGCGACTAAAAAATCATGTAAAATTATATATACATTATTTTTTTATCTTAAAAATGAAAGAGTTAAACATTTTGATGAAAAATAAAACATAAATATGTAGTCATAATATTATCTTTATAAATAAGGTGAGTAATATTATATGATGGAATTTTTGAAGGCTTTTTTGAATATTTGTTAAAACTTATAATGACGCATATATTTTTTAAGAGTAATATAATCCATCAAAAAGTTTCTTAAAAATTGACATTTATACATAGGGAATATATAACTAAAATTGATCTTAGATGTAATTTAGAGATTTAAATGGATAAGGTTATAATGATAATTTAGATATTAAGTGTGGAAGGATAAAATGATCTTTTTAATTATTTATGAGGGTAAAATAGTGAATCAAAAATTTTTCATGTTAAAGTACTTTTATTAGTAGTATAGATAAAACAATGTGAATTGACCTTTTTTTTTTCTTCAATTCAATTTAAGTGGGTGCCCCACTTATAGTAGAAAACAATGTGAATCGATCTTTTTCTTTCTTTATACTACTTATTATACTTTTTTAATTAAAATGGGACAGCGAATATACATCCTTTTGTAGAGGCAAGCCAGCAAGTGGAGAAAGTTTGACATGTTAATTTGTTTATCATACACATAACCAAGATTGATTCCTGATACCTTCGAATATACTTGTAGTCATCTTTTTCCAATAGTCCCATGTGTTTTGTAGAAGACCTGTTTTTTGTGTAGTAAGTTTCATTTGAATTTGTGAATTAGAGGAACGATTCAATTCTATACAATGATTTCCACAACTGAAATTGATGACGATGATCTACAATTAAAAAAATATTATATAAGAAAAGATCCAAATTCACTTAGTTTGTGCATTGGCCCTATTTATTCTTCTGATATTCAATACCGACATTTTTTCGTTTTTTTTTAGTGCTGAATATGAACATTTTCATGCACAATTTTATGTAGATTTTTTTTATCGTAAATTTTGACTAATCTAAATCAATTGCAAAATGAAGTTCAGAGACACATGAAAAGACTGAATTTGCAAGAGTAATTTCTTAAGACATTAGAAAAACATAATAAATGGAAAACACGATTTGTCTAGCTTCTTGCATGCAAGAATTTGCTCACCAACTTGCCCAAATTCACCGAGGATGACCCATCTGGACCAGCAGCTTTTTCTGCCAGTTCTTTCCACTCCATAGATTTGTTCATCATCTTCTTCCCTTGATCTCCACCAATCAATTCCCTCACCAATCTCTCCACTATGTCTCTCCTAACATCACTCTCAATCTCCATCCCAATCTCCCATTCATTGCAAGTGTACCTACAATTTGTCTGTTGGTCTGCGAAATGAGGCCAACACAGCATAGGCACTCCAGCACATATGCTCTCAATAGTGGAATTCCACCCACTGTGTGTCAAAAAACCCCCCACTGATGGGTGGTTCAGGACTTGTTCTTGTGGACACCACCTTGCTAGCATACCTCTTTCTTTCGTTTCGACGATGAACTCCTCTGGGAGAATTCCCAACCCACCAGAAACAAGATCAGGCCTAATTATCCACAGGAAGTTGCATTTACTATTAGCAAGTCCCCAGCCAAATTCTATCAGCTGCTCAGGGGTCAATATTATTAAGCTCCCAAAGTTTACGTCAATTACGGAGTTGGGTTCTTTCG
Source organism: Ilex aquifolium (assembly GCA_951799425.1). Lineage (NCBI taxonomy): Eukaryota > Viridiplantae > Streptophyta > Magnoliopsida > Aquifoliales > Aquifoliaceae > Ilex > Ilex aquifolium. The sequence continues at coordinate 32,658,924 of OX637391.1, forward strand.
AATCCAGCCATTGTAGACACTCTGGTTCTTCTTTCCATAGGTTGTATCCGATCGATTGTAAGTGCTCTTGATCATTTGATGTTTGATTCAGGAGTAATTCAAGGGGCCCGATGCTATAAACGAGTGGAAACATTTTTGACATAGCATCAAGAACATCTTGCTCTAATGCATCAAAAGTATGAACAACAATTGCTGAAGCTCTGGAAGGCCCCTCAACGGCTTCCATGCAAGAGTTGAACATCATATCATTTGGATCTGTAGTCCTTACAAAGCTTGGGAGATCCTTTAGACGTATATCTTTCATTCCTGGAATCCAGTCTATTATTTCTATCTAAGTACCCATTTGTTAGATAGCTTTCATCTGCAAATACCATAATATTAGTATGAACATTAATAGAGTCGCATCATATTTGAGTGGTGTCATGTTGTTTCGTGTTGTGTTTATGTTAGCTTGTGTTATTAGAAAATTGTTGGACAGTTCATACAATTCTCAATATGAATCCTATTTTCTTTTACACCTACCACAATTTGGAACTGAAATTATTTGTTGAAATTAACAGATACAATGATACATACCTTTGAGTGGTGTAAGTCCTTTTTCTAACAGAGCTCGAAACTGATAGAACCCCATGAACGCACAAGCAGGACTTGGAAAGAAAATTATCCGTGGGATTCCTAGTTCTTCAGCAGCTGTAACAGTGAATGGCATGAATAAGTCCGAGACGATACAGGTAACCGGAGGAACGTTGGACGACGCAGTGTCATTGAGTTTGGCGGGGAGGTCGCGAATGGAGGCAATAGGTACCCTTTGGTAATGACCTGAGAGAGAGCATAGAGGTCTTGATTTGCATCGGATTCGGATAGAGGGAGACCATCTGGAATGGTTTTGAATCGAAAATCGGGTAGTTCATCGAGAGAATTGGATCCCATAGATTTGAATAAGCGTTTATGATTGAACTCTGTGTTGACAAAGGTTATGTTGAAACCTTTGTGATGGAGGAGTTTTGCTAGTTTCATCATTGGTTTAATGTGGCCTTGTGCCGGGGCTGGAATACAAACTGCATGAGGCTTATCAGCTACTGCTACAGAACTCATTCTCTCCCCCCCTCTCTGTCTCTGTCTCTCTCTCTTAATGTTTGATGTGTATATAGTCTGCTAAGGCCTTTATATAAGAAGATTAATGACCTTATGACATTCTCAACCAAAGATTTTCCTTGTCAAAGAGGCAAGATATCTAGTTTATAATTACCCAGGAAGTATCTGGGAACCATATCTGAGGAATTTTGTTGCTTTTAGTGAAGTGCACTAGTAACTTAACTTTTTGCTCATATTGAACTACAAAATTTTTCACGCTACCGTCTCAATTATTTTAATTAATTTTATATTACTACAAAAACAAACCCCCGTTATCTCTTTGACAATTCTTATTAATATGTCAGTAAAGTGAAACAAAATCACATTAATTCACGAGACAATTTTTCATCAAGTTTGTAATAGATCTTGAGCGTTGGGACAATATGAAACTAATAACCATAGATGGGTGAAATGTGAAGAATATGACAGTTGAGAGAGCAATGTGAGATTGTGGCCATAGTTATAGGGTGAAAGTGTAAATTGCCTTTTTCATTTTGTGATCTGTTGAAAAATTTTCCTTAAAGACGATCTTTCGTAGCAGTCACGATGGACTCCTCAAAAATTCAACGAAGACCAAAAATGATGTCCTTGAAATCGTGATCACCAAGGAAGATATTGAATAATGTACGCTAAAAATTCAGAAGCCATACACCAATGAAAATGCTTGGATCGGATTTTCATCATATTCGATCTAAATTCCAATCTATTAAGACATCTTTCATAGATTTGTAAATAACATTGATTATAATTTAGTTCAAAAATGTAAATAACATTGATTAGTTTTTTCATCAGATATTTGAATCAAGCTTTTAATTTTTAATGGGTTTAGATATGAACTAAAATGGAATCTATTGAATAATCGGATCGAAAAAATGGAATTCAACTTTGAACTAAGAGAAATCTGATTTGTATCTGATTTATTGACAATCCTAGTACCCTATGATTTGAGGTGATCGGTTTCATGGCAATTGACTCCTCTCTATGCCACCAACAGACGACACTTTTTTTTTTTTTTTGTTACAGGGTGTTTAGGACGATTATTTCTTTGTGCTTAGCAGTTGGTCATCGTGATTTGAGCTAGTATAGAGCATGTCTCCAAAGGGACAGTGATTAACCCTTAGGAGATTTGGAAAGAGATTGAACTTGAAATCTCTAAATTATCAGATGACAAACTCAACTATTGAACTACACTTAAAAATTACCAAAAGATTAAGATGTTTTAGATCATGTGTTATGAAATCTACAAATTACATGGATACCCTGTCAGGGGTTCTAGCTCAAGAGCTTTTACCCCAACCCATGGGGTTTTTAAAACTTATACCTAAAATATTGTAGTTTTCAAATTATTTCCCAAACCCATGTAGTTTTAAAAACGTCAGTCGAACTGGCGTGTTTATGTTAAAAGACGTTAGTTCAATTGACGTTTTTATGTAAAAAAGTCATTCCAACTAACGTTTTTAAAAAAACTTTTTTAATTTTAAAAAGTCCCATAAAACGTTGGTCTGACCAACGTCTTCTTAGAAACGTCATTCGAACCAATGTTTTATGCGTTTGCTGACTCCTTCCTTCTTTTTTTTCCTTTCTTCCTTCTTTCTCTCATTTTCCCCCAAATTCAAGCCCTAATTTCAAATCCTCCACTATCTGAAATCAACCACCCCCATCCCTAACCACCACAAAACACACCACCATCACTATCCCACAACCCCAACACCACCACCATTCGAAACCACCAACAACACCACCATCCGAAAACACCAGCCCCAAAACCATCACCATCCAAAACCACCAGCCCCAGCACCACCACCATTTTCAGAGTCAGTGTCTGTGGCCACTGGAGTACTTGTTGGGTTCGTCGTCGAGTTTCTTGCTGAATTGCCTGAGGTCTACGAGGGTGTCTACAAGGGTAAGCCTAGCTACCTCTATTTTAGGTTTTCACAGATAATTAGGAAAAGAAAAATATTATTGGCATATAATTTGATAAAGATACTCAGATCCAATTGTATTAATTTTTTTTTTTTTTTTTTGTAGAAATTCAAATTTGTTTTATTTTTTTCAGCATATCCCATGATTTTGTTATCAAAATTTTTTTAACACTATCTCTATTTACTTGTGTCCCCCCCCCCCCCCCCCCAAAAAAAAAAAAAAAATTCCTCAATCTGTTATGCTTTTGGTAATTTTGATAAGAAAGGAGCGTAAAAAGGTATTTAGGAGAAAAATTAATAGAAGATTCAACATTAAAAAGACTATATCTATGGGGTGGATACCCCTGCTGGCCATTAAAAGACCTTGACATTGATCTCTCCACGTTGTAAGAACTTAATTAGTAGTAACCATTTTTTTTTCTTTTGATGGTCATGTTTTGTTCTTTCCCTTATAAGATTTAAAAACATGGAAAATAGAAGACATTCCAAAATATTGTAGTTTTCAAACTATTTCTCAAACCCATGCAGTTTTAAAAATGTCATTCCAACTGACATTTTTAGAGTAAAAGACGTCAGTTAAAATGACGTTTTTGTGTAAAAATGTTGTTCAAACAAACGTCTTTAAAAATATTTTATTTTTTAAAAAATTCAGATGAACCAACGTTTTTGTAAATATCCTTAAAAACGTTGGTTCAACCAACGTTTTTATGGTTGCTATCTGGCCCCTTTCTTTTTCCCTTCTGCCTTCCTTATGTCATTTTCCCCAAATTACCTCATTCGAAATTCGAAATCACAGACCTCCAACACCACCACCAAGGCCACAACCCCACCACCACCACCAAGGCCACTGCGATAGTAGTTCTAAGACGACCTAAACCTTTGCTCACGATGTAAAACGTCAATTGAACCAACATTTCTATAAATTGTTTAAGATTTCGTATATGATTAAAGTTCCATAAAATTCCATAAATGTCCAAGCAACACAATTTTCCAACACCATCTCGCTCTATCAATCTCAGTAATAGCATTGTTGTTATGTCTCTTAATCAGCAAGCACCACCAATGTCACTATTTGTACCAAAGTTCATGGTATTGGTTTGATCTCCTAATTTGTTTGTTTGCTTGCTCGACACTTCCAACCTTAAGGTTTTCGTATTTTATTAATTCTTGTATGTCGCATGCGTTAAATTCCATGGGACTTTGATTAACTATGGATCTATTTTTCCTCAAGTATTAACCTTTCTATCTATTCACATGTTCTTGTGAATTCAGAACTTATTCCACAATGGAAATTATTTGAAATTGCGGGAAAACAAGTAACTGTTTTGCTATATTGGGGTGGACGAATGGAATATGGATCGGAGAGTTTATCATACAATTGTCCTCCCAAAGGTGAAATTGTTATTAATAGTGGTACACAACTGTCAGAGTTGTTGAGTAAAATTTATACTGTAATGGGGTTGGACAGGACACATAACAAGTTGAAGTTGACATTTAGGTATTTATTTACACTTGGAACATGACCAAACATGAATACATATGTCGTTCTGGAAATTTTGAACGATGAACTTGTGACTTCTATGGTTAATGTGGTACTTGATAACCTCAACATTGCTAGTGTTGTTTTGTATGTGGAGACGGAGGAGATGAATGCTGGCATAGACAGTAGTCAGACCGGAGGATGCATAACAACAACTGCCATGTCTTACACTGAGTTGAATAGGAAAGATGGGTACCTTGACATTTCCAACTTCTGGGGTGACGGGTGAATGTTCAACTCCCATAAGGATGCAGGTAATTGATGAGTCTGGGCAGTACTCATACACCCAACAAAGAATTGGCTCCGCAACATACAGTGGGTACTCAACCAATAATTCACTGAGTCATAATTTTCAAATGGGTGAGGCGGGAATTGAGTTGGGTGAACAAGATGATGTCCATCAACAAATAATACAACAAAGTCCAATCTGAGAATATGAAGAAATGTGTGCAAATGATCGTACAGATGTCTCCGATGATGAAGAAGAAAAATAAGAGTTTGAGGAAGTAGTGATTGTTGAGCTGGATGACGAAGATGGGAATGGTGAAGATATTGAGGCTGGCCCATCGGCTGTTCGAATGCATAAGCCTTACTCCACCTCCTTAACAACCACTGAATTTGGTCAGCATTCTGAAGCAGATAGCTTTGTACCGTCTAATGAAATGAATTTGTGGGATCCGGTGAAGATGGAGTTGGTGAAGGGCATGGTTTTTTAGGATAAAACTTCATTGATTAGGACAGTTAAATGGTATTCAATCAAGCTGAATTATGTCGTGGTCGAGAAGAACACAACGGTGTGGGCTGTACAGTGCACCATGTACATGCAGCCTAACTGCACGTGGAGACTACGTGCTTGTTTTAGGAAAAAACTCAAAATGTTTCAGATCACAAAATATGATGGACATCATACCTATTTCTACCCTAGAATGAGTCGTGACCATCGACAGTTAGACTCTGACTTCATATGTCATAACATACTGGGACTGGTTGGTGATACACCACAAACAAAAATGTCAACAATTCAGAAGAATATAAAGGAGAAGTTCAAGTATGATATTTTCTATAAGAAAACATGGATTACGAGGAACAAGACCATTGCAAAGATTTTCGGTAATTGGGAGTGGCATTTTCCTGACTGTGCTCTCCGACAGTTTGAATGTAGACAGCTGATACCAGTGGCTTGTGATTCCAATAGGGAGCTGCATGCCATAAATAGGCGTGGTAGACCTGGTTATGACTGGACGATCGCACATCAGCGTTACATCACCATGTGAGTGTAGCGGCGGGATTTTATTGTTCATGGCGAGCCTACCCTCGACATGATGGGTGCCACTGATCCGTACATGAAGTGGTATCGACGCATTACTCGTCTACTTATCGGACCGCCCATTCTGTGACCTGATGTTGGTTTTCAGCTAGTTAGTAGTATCATTGAGCTGTTGGTATGTGTATATAGTTTGTAGTTATCTAGCACTGTGTGTTACAGAAATTAGGTAATCTTGTTGTAAATCATTAATTTATGTTGCTGTAGGAACAGACCCTGACACATGTATACCACATAACACGTGATACTGTTAGGGGCAAGCCTGATTTGCAGTCTTGTTTAGCGGCCATCAGTCGGATTGGGGATCTCAGCTACAGGTGTTTGTCATCGATTTTTGAACACCGAAGACTTGTGCAACCACTGATAGACATTCATTAGACAGTAGTTACAGCACCAGTGCATGCACGTCAGTGTGGTGTACGTATTCCACGATAGCCAGCTACACGTGCACATGGACATACATCCTCATCAGTCGTGGATACTACTTCGACATCATCACAAACAGACCCATCGGCTGCATATGTTCCCCAGACCGATGTAGCATGTCCACCAACACCATATGTCCCAGTTGCTGATTACTGTAGTCCAACACTTATCGTTGACCATGCCGCTACACCACCCATTGACCATCCTACACAGACACCTACATTATGTGATCCATCACAGACCTCACTACATGTTGATATATCACCGTCTCCATTAACACCTTCACCGGAGCGAGTGGGTACAGGAGTTATGCCATATGTATTGGACCAGACAGCTACATCACTTCCCGATGTGGCTTGTATACCACATATTGTTCCATCGCTCCCCACATGACCTACTTCTCCTATTTCATATAAGGACTGTTCCGATGATGCTGATGTTCTTGTTGAGGGAGTGACATAGGAGCCATCACTGTCACACAGAGGTCGAGGCAGAGGTGGGTGATTCGACCTGTTTCGTGACCTGTTTTACATCATACACCCAAGTATAAGTGGTCAAATTGTAGTTTTCTCGGTTTGAGTCCGAGTTTTATCCCACGAGGAGTTTTAATAACTGGGATTTAAAATAAGAACAGTGAAATTGTTATAAAAGCAGTGTAACATGAGATAACTTATGATCTGAGCTTAAAACTAGTAAATAAATTGTGTAAATAAAATGCATAGGTAAACTGGTAAAAGTCAATAATATAAAGGGTATTCTTCAGTTCAAGGATCCTATATGCATTATATTAGTTAAGTACTGAAAATGCCACCTTACAATAATTAACTCCCAGGTCACTAGAAAGTCAATCGGTATGTTTGATATATATTGAACCATAACACAACAACTATTTTAGTTAGCCGAAAGGTATATTTTTATGCAACAATCAAATAATCCGAGTAAACCAGAAGGCAAGCCATTCAGGAGGAATATTTGAATTACTCAATCGGTAGTTCTATACCATACATCAGTTAAACAACTATAGTAAGCCAGAAGGCAAGCCATTCAGAGGAATACTACAGTTATTCAACCGGCAGGTTGATGATTCACTGATGACGAGAATCCAGTTTACGCATTAAATCAAAAGCATTGGCTATGCCGAGACTTAGCCCGTCTATAACCAATCAATCGATTGTTACGTAACGCCCAATCACGTACATCATTGTATCATGCATGAAGTGCATAACTCGTAAATAGTATGATATAGAATATTAAGTACTGCTCGGTAATCATAACCATGAGCATATTATAAATATAACCATCCATCAATAAAGGGAGGTATATATAACGATAAAATATAGTTATAACATCGACATTTCCATAGCTTAACAATTAATATACATATGTTCACCCTTTACTAAAGGGTATAAGTGGACTACTCACACCCCATTGCTATAAACAAGCAAGAGGTGCGAGACAGTTCCATTACAATACTAAATAAAACACAAACACTCCTCCCCCGAGGAATAGTTGAAATACAACCACCCTTAATACCGATTAAGACACAAAGGTGGCAAAAGTTCAACCCTCCAAGTAGAAAGGTATAACAGAAATGTAGAAATAACAGAAACTATGGCTGGAGAGTAGGTTAGACAGGATCTCTCTCTTGATTCTCTTTGAATCTCCCTTGGTTTCTCCCTTTAGACCTTGGACTTATCTCTTTTGAAAATGAGGTTGGCAATGCCTACTTATAGGCCTAGGAATCTGCTGGAATGTGGAAGAAAATAGTAATGCGGTTTAGCCACTGTCCGGACGCCATCACCACCGTCCGGATGGTGCTAAGGCTCTAGATTTTGGTGGTGAAATTCCTCCTTATTCTGGCATGTTCTTGTTGTAAATACACTTGTATCCCTTGCATGATTCAACTAGTGCATCTTTATCCCTCTAATTTTTTGGCAATTACGCATAAAACCCTACAAAATATAAATTTTTTGCATTAACCCTAATTTGCTGTAACATCACACTTTTAACCTAATTTATATACATGTTTAAATTATTAACCTAATAATTAACACAATTTTTAGGGTTAATCAGTGGGCATGAAGTCGGTCGTCCGAGCCACTTATACCCTTTATTAAAGGGTATAAGTGGACTACTCACACCCCATTGCTATAAACAAGCAAGAGGTGTGAGACAGTTCCATTACAATACTAAATAAAACACAGACACTCCTCCCCCGAGGAATTGTTGAAATACAACCACCCTTAATATCGATTAAGACACAAAGGTGGCAGAAGTTCAACCCTCCAACTAGAAAGGTGTAACAGAAATGTAGAAATAACAGAAACTATGGCTGGAGAGTAGGTTAGACATGATCTCTCTCTTGATTCTCTTTGAATCTCCCTTAATCTCCCTTGGTTTCTCCTTTTAGACCTTGGACTTAGCTCTTCTGAAATGAGGCTGGCAATGCCTACTTATAGGCCTAGGAATCTGCTATAATGTGGAAGAAAATAGTAAGTCGGTTTAGCCACCGTCCGGACGCCATCACCACTGTCCGGATGGTGCTAAGCCTCTAGATTTTGGTGGTGAAATTCCTCCTTGTTCTAGCATGTTCTTGTTGTAAATACACTTGCATCCCCTTGCATGATTCAACTAGTGCATCTTTATCCCTCTAATTTTTTGGCAATTACGCACAAAACCCTACAAAATATAAAATTTTTGCATTAACCCTAATTTGCTGTAACATCACACTTTTAACCTAATTTATATACATGTTTAAATTATTAACCTAATAATTAACACAATTTTTAGGGTTAATCAGTGGGCATGAAGTCGGTCGTCGTAGCCACCATGCACATGATCCAGTAGATGGTGGAGTCACTCAAGATATACCGGCTCCTCCTAATGGACAGCGGCCCAAGTGACAAAGGAGACCACTACCTTATGGGACGTAGTCCATTTTTTTTCGTCAATGTTATATATAATTTGTGTCCATTAGTGTTGTATATAAAAACTCTTTGGGTTCATAGTTTGATATAGTGTAATTTCATTATTGTCTTTCAAATTAGTTATCAAATACTCTAAGCAACGTTTCTTGAAGAACATAACATAATTTATTGAAATCCAGATGAAAAATACTAACTGGAGTAGTACAACCTATTTCATAGAAACATAATTAAGAAACATAATTGAAAACGCAAATACGACGACCGAAGTGTAAATGTTACAACACAAGAGTTACATAACACTTCTTCATGGGTCTTCATCTTCGTCAGACATCTCCACATCAGAAATGCATCCAACTTCCCCACTCAATTGGAAGCTTAAAATTTTTTCTTGTATCCTCCCTTTTGCAGCACGTAGGGGTATCCATGGGCTGGGCCGGGCTGGGCTTGCGAATTTTTTTTTTGGGCCAGGCCTGGGTAGTGTAGGCCCAAACTTTTACCCAAGTGAGTTATTGGCGGGCCAGGCCGGGCTTCGGGTAGGGGTAGACTACCCGCAGCCCAACCCGTGAGCCTATTGGGCGGGCTTGCTTGCGGACTTTTTTATATATATCTTTATTTAAAAATAATGAATATTTTTGTAACTTAATATTTTTGTAAATTATATTTTTGAATCAAAAGTAAAGTCAAAATGGATAAAAATAAAATAATGAACTACATCCAATAGAATGAATAAATTCTAACTAAGTTGACACCTACTAACTTATCTGTCATTTGCATTACTCTACCAATTAAAACATATATGCTTAATATATGGAAAAAAATAATACATTATTTATAATATCTAAATTTTTAAAATTTCAAATTTCGATATTGGGAGACTTATTTCAAAGTTTTAAATTTAATGGTTTAAAAATATAATTTTTTTTCAAAGGAAGTGTGGGTGGGCTGGGCTGGGCTTGACGGGTGGGCTCTTGGGCCGGGTAATGGGTTTGGGGGCAAACCCAAGCCCTCTTTTTAAGCATATTGGGCTCGGGCGGACCAACTATCGGGCCTATCGGGCTTCGGACATATTTTTTTCGGGGCGGGTAACGGGACCTGTGGGTAACCCGGCCCATGGACACCCCTAGCAGCACGGTCGCTTGCAGTACGACACATGTTGTATCGATTGCAACAGGTTGCCATTCGATTGTTCTCAGCTCGAATGCGAAACAAGCTCACTCTAATTCTCGAGGAGTGGTAATAGACATACCAATGACAACTTGTCGAGGCCTTCTTATGTTGCAAGAACGTAAATCTAAGCTTAGATTTGCTCTTTTCGTCAAGCGATATTGCCATTTCGCCATCATTGTGTTTCTATCTGTTAGTGAATAGCGTAAGTGAGGATTCATTGGGTAAAAGAACTCATACTCTAAAGTCCAATGATAACCCAGAGTTTCAAACACCGTTCTCGGACTATAATTCGTCGTTAGAGATGAATTTTGTACATTAAACATTGCACATGAGTTCAAACTTAGGCAAATTATGTATGTGAGTATGCCAGTCTATAACCTTAATGAATGACATTAAAGCATTGTGTAGTCACAATGACTGACATTGTAACAATGTGTAGTCACAATGACTGACATTGAACCAGTGTGTAATCACAATGAATAACATTGAACTAGTGTGTAGTCACAATGAATGACAATGATGCAATTGTCATGTTGTACATGTTTCTTGCTCAGCAGCACACGTTAATGAAGACCATGCATTGCACTTCAATGCACTGGTGTTTATTCACAATCAAAATCCTGTGACTACACACTAGTTTAATGCCAAAAAACTCTGATACTGTTGAATGTATCACGGACATGAATCAGGGTCTAGTAACTTCAATTTAGTAGACGTCTCAGTGTGTAGTCATAGTGACTACGTACCAATGTGTTTTTATGCTGACAAATAATAGTGTGTAGTCACACTGACTACACTTTTTTTTCAATGTTTCACCATCAACTCAAATATAAATACGACTACACACTACTGCAATGCTGACAATTGTGCTTACACGACAAAATAAGTGACTACACACTGATGCATTTAAGATAATGAAACCAATATAAAAACATAATTCGGGGTGGTTCATATCACATGTATTTCACATTATGTCTACATCAAAACCACAAGCAAGTGATAACAGCTGTAGTCATGAACCAGTTTGGTTATTGCAAGAACGAGATAATGATTACAAGAGTGAGATTTTCTGATCCAAAAGAGTATTATGTCGGACTCGGACGAGAGTGAGCTTTTCGTGCTAATGAATCACACTCATTATGCACAGATCTGAGAGAACTTGGTATACCGGTGCCATATAGACTTTCACTTACTATGCCGCGAAGGAATATGGTGAACTATAAAGTAGCATTTAAACGTGTATGAAAGGAGAATAATATGATGATGTTGCGTAAGTGCCGATATTATATACTCCAAATAGCAACTGATATGGTGACAACTGCATTTGGCAGAGAGTTGACAGCTACTGAGCGACCTAATGTATTGTCTAATGAACAATACCTATCAGATGAGTATATGTATGATGAAAATTAACAAATGTAATAAGTGTCCAACTTATTAAGTATATAACATTTATGTCTACGTCCTATTTACTTTAATCAATATCGTGGCTTTATCAGTCTATTTAATGTGTTGTCGTATCTCAACTTTTTCATTGTCATATCTTGTCATTGTCAAATCAGTTCTGAATTTTGCAATGTGATGTCCTATTTATTTTAATAAAAATCGTGGCTTTATCAATCTATTCAGTGTGTTGTCATATCCCAACTTTTTCATTGTCACATCTTGTCATTGTCAAATCAGTTCCGAACTTTGCAGTGTGATGTCCTTTCATTGTAATTTTAAATTGCCAAACCGAGTATATATATACTAGCATTCACAATTGTGTAAATACACCACCACCAAACAAGATGCATAGGTGCACATCAAATACACAATACAACCAAACCAATGAATGTTCTTCTTCGTGCAATGATCAAAATAGTTCATCTTCGGCTAACAAACGTGAACGCTAAACTGACAAATCAACATCGCTGAACAATGTCCATTCTATTGGATTATATACTGATTCCAGTGGTGTAACGTGGTATGGACGAAAGCGTGCATTTCGCATTGAGCCCATCGACCCTTATCACCCATTCGATCAAGTTGTAAATGTAATTGTTGAGCCTGCAACTGACTATCCACCTCAAAGTGCTCATATCGAACCCACGCTAAAATGGTGACAGTTATATGACAAACGTTGTGACCTTGAAGTATTTTGTCGTTGCCATGAACTTGCGGTACCAAAGACACGTTTGGCTGATATTTACAATTCACAGAATTCAAACAATCATAACGAGGTCATATCAAGACTGTAACGTGAAAATGATCAAATGCAGCGTCGTCTTGATCGTTTCCATGCAATGGACTATGCAAAAACAGAGCATTTTGATCCTAAAAATGCTGAAATTAAAATTTTAAAGGATCCGTTACTTGTTTCTGATCCTGAACTTTTTGATTTCTCTGATTTGGACGATGATGCGTTTGAAACTTTTATCCCATCATGTTTATGTATACTCGATAATCCTTTATATTGTTTTGAATATCAACCATGTTATTGACAATCTTTTTTACCCCATTAGATTCAGTGCAAAGTGTTATGAAATAAATGCTCACTGTTTTGGTTACGAATAACTTATATTTTTACATTACTTAATAAACATTATTGTCGATATGATCAAAATTAAAATTTTATTTTTATTATATGTATGCGTTTAAAATTATATGATAAAATTAAAATTAATTATATGTTTACGTTTTTAATTTTTTAATTTTGATATGATCAAAATTTATGTATTTTTAAATGATCAAAATTTATTTAATGAATATAATTAAATTTTTAAATAAATAAAATTAAACATTTACTTATAAAAAAGATAAGGACAAAACAATTTTAGGTTTTCAGTAAAACATCAGTAGGACCAACGAAAATTTATGTATTTTTAAATGATCAAAATTTATTAACTTAATATAACTAAATTTTTTAATAAATAAAATTAAACATTTACTCATAAAAGATAGAGGGAGAAAAACAATTTTAGGTTTTCAGTAAAACGTCAGTAGGACCAACGAAAATTTATGTATTTTTAAATGATTAAAATTTATTTACTGAATATAATTCAATTTTTTAATAAATAAAATTAAAATTTTACTATTAAAAAAAGAGAGAAAAATATTTTTAAGTTTTTAGTAAAATGTTAGTAAGACCAACGAAAATTTATATATTTTTAAATGATTAAAATTTATTTACTGAATATAACTAATTTTTTAAAAAATTAAATTAAAAAATTTACTCATAAAAAAGAGAGGGATAAAAACGGTTATCAGTAAAAACGTCAGTTAGACAGACGTTTTTACGAGGAGTTAGTTAAACTGACGTTTCCACTAAAAACGTCAGTCCAATTGACGTTTTTAGGTGTGTTATATGACTTTTATCTTGCAATAGAAAACGTTAGTTGGTCTGACTTTTTTGCCTGAAAACGTTACTCCAACTGACGTCTTTTGGTCTAAAAATGTCATTTTAACTGAAGTTTTTAAAACAATTTGAGTTTGGGAAATATTTTGAAAAGAACTCTCTTTTGGGTATATTTTTGAAAAACCCCATGGGTTGGGGTAAAAGCTCTCTAGCTCAATGTATATGTGTCATCGTCATGATTTCCTCTTAGTTAGCTCTAGACGATGGCCTATGCCTGAGTTGTTTGGCCAAAAAATGTCAAATTGATGACTATTTCCTCTTTCTACCTTTTACTAGCTGCCATGAAACTCCCAGGGGATATATCCGTGTTGGTTCGCAGATTGATAATTTGGTCGATTTTAAGTTGTAATTGCTTCATGAAAAGAATTTGAAACTCAAGCAGAGTGACCACAAATGCCGATGGACATTGGCATTCCTCTGTGTGGAGAAAATAATCTATTATTTCCAATTCAGATCAAATCATGTACCTTCGTAGTTTGAACATGTGAAACCTTCCTGACCATACCCAAAAACCATTGGTTTTATGTTTATCCCACCAATCCACACATCCAGTTCAAGTCTCATTCCCCTACTCTGTGCAGGCGCAAAATGGTAATGATATGAAGTGTGTAAAACTATCATCAAAGGCTCATAGTGAATGTAGTATAATTTCTATAATTTGGTGTCTTTTTGGCTCTGAGCTATAAGTTGATATTTTGATATTCTTTTCAGCTTTTGTTAGCTAATTTGATAACAATTAAGGTGGCAAGATGTATTTGCATATTTATCAGTATAGGCTGGGGTGAAAGAAGGGTTTCATACGGAGAATCTAAAGCAGAAACTCTAGGTTGTTTGGCTAAGAGGGCTAAAGCAATAGCTTCTAGGGTGGAAACAACTATTTCTTTATCATTCTGGTTGGGACTTGGGGGATACTGAATAAATCTTTGGTACTAAGCCAGCCATTCCTTCCTATATGCCATGGTGTGCTCCAAATTTCTGGTTGAGCTGTTTGATTTGGTGGATTTATGCATTGGTTAGACAATTCTGGTGGCAATTTAACTACTTCAATCTTGGTACATTGGCTAAGCAAGGATGAAATTTGATTGGCACATATTCTGAAGGTTGTATTCTATTCAAAACGGATTGTAGCTTAAATTGTTTTAGGAGTTGTCTTAGGTCGAGATAGAAGATTAGGCGTACTCAAAAAATGGCTTCTACTCTGTCAAAACAGGGTTTCATATAGCTTAAGCTCTTATTATCTGAACTTTGGGCAGAGATGGCCTCTGTTGATATACAGTGTGAAGCTGTGTGTGCCGGCCATGTGATGCCGTTGAACTTACCTGGCTGCATTTGCTTTGCTGTGAAAATTGTGTTTCACTACTCCAGTAAGTTCCACTGAGCTTGCCAATTGTTTGCTTTTACACTGTGAGCATTGAGCTCGTATTCTTTAGCTCGACAAATGGCCTCTCGCATACCTAGAGCTTCAGCCTGCTGAGAACAGAGACTATGGAAACTGAGTCAACTCAATAAAACCTTGCACAAACATTTTTTTAGAGTCGATTGTTTTGCCATTGTACTCTATTAATGGTCATATTTTGCGTTAAACCATAAGTTATCATATCTTTCTTTGTTATTTCGTTTAAAGTTAATTTTCGTTTTTCTTTCCATGTATCATCAATAGCTAACCTTCCTAGTTTTACTACAGATTCATATTAATATTCTCATTCAACCACACTCAACTATAGAATTTTGTTGTTTCATAGTTGCCCAACACTTGGTACCAAAAAGCATAGCAGTCTTATGGTCATTCTATAGAACTTTCTTTTTAACTTATACAGTATGTGTCTATCCTATAATACACCGGATGCATTCTTCCATTTAGTCAATCTTGCTTTAATTCTATGAGTATTATCATCACTAGTCTCACATTTCTTATGGATAAATTGACCTTAAATATCAAAAGTATTCCTTATGTGTTGTCTCACGTTCTTCAATTTATACTACTTCTCGGATTCAATTCTTCCTTTTAATAAAGCTACATTCCATACATACAATTTTAGTCCTACTAACACTACACAATGTGCGTTGCATGTGAAAAAATTTATAAAAAATGATAAATTTATAAAAAGAATATAAAACATATGTGTAACTTACTCAAATGTCATCTCAGTTTGTCAAAATTTTATGTTTACCATTTGTCTATTAAACAATAAATTTAAAATTTTACTCAAAAACAAATTAAATTTCATTCATGCAAACTCTAATATAACTTAAGAGCTTGAATGTGATTACAAAATTTTACTAGACTCACTTATTTTTGTATGTATGTATGTATGTATGTATGTAAACTCTGAAAAAACTTAACACTAGGGGTCAGTTATTTCTGTTTTAGAGAGAGAAACTCTTACTTCTCTCTACAATGTTCTTTGATTTTTCATTGATTTGCTTCAAATTTCTTCCATTCATCATGATTTTTGATCAACTTGAGCGACAGATACCTCCAAAACCACCTGATATCATAAAGAATTTTGCATCACTCTTCAAGAATTCTTCGAACCCTTTGAGTTCTTTGAACTTTTATGCGATAGGTCAAGAAACTGTTGAAACTTTGGAACCTTCTGCATTTCTGCAAGGTGAAGTAAATGTTCATTCTATGCCTCCTGTACCTCCTAGTGCTCAACCCAAACTGTGTGGTCTACAACAATGGTGAACATGGAATGTATTGAACTCAAGATGAAACTTAGGAACTTTCGAAGAAATTTCATCAGACTTTGATAGGTAACTATGCTTATGGAAAGCCTTCCCTTGGTGTGATAAAGAAACTTATCACTTCTCAATGGCTTCCTAAGGGTGAATTTATAGTGGGGATTCTTGATCCCAAGCATGTCCTCATTAGGTTTAGTCTATACGAAATTTATGTTAAGACTTGGCTCAAGGATGCGACATACATCGAAGGGTATCTATTTCGATTCTTCAAATGGTTTCCTGATCTCCAGCCAGGTGTGGAACCTCCTGTGGTGCCTATTTAGATCTCTTTGCCTGGGTTTCCAATTCATTTGTTTAATCGTGATAGTCTGAGGGACATATTGAGTCCAATTGGACGTATTCTTGTTAATGATACCCCTATTCTGTAGTTGACAAGACCACGAGTTGCGAGAGCCTGCGTCGAGGTGAATTTGCTAACTGACAATCCTAAGCGGTTTTGTTTGGATATGGGCGGGTGGTCGAGTGGGAGATGGCAAAGGATTCTG
The DNA here is from genome assembly GCA_951799425.1 of Ilex aquifolium. Taxonomy (NCBI): domain Eukaryota; kingdom Viridiplantae; phylum Streptophyta; class Magnoliopsida; order Aquifoliales; family Aquifoliaceae; genus Ilex; species Ilex aquifolium. Next base: position 32,675,991 of record OX637391.1, read on the forward strand.
TATGATAAGGAATGCAAATACTGTTCAAGTTTTTTGAAATAGGGACATGATGATTAGATTTGTAGGAAGAAAAAGAAAGAAGATGTCAAGTCAAAGGATGGAAATATGGTTGTTTCTTTGGCTGAGAAAGACCAAGAGAAGGGTAGGAAAATAGACAAGGGGAAGGATAATGAGAATGATTGAAAAATTGTGAAAGGGAAAAGGGTGATGCAAAAAATAAGGAGGGGAAGCAAAAATTAGATGGTTTTCCATCTAAAGTATTGAAGAGTAATAAGCAAGGGAATATGGTGTTTGTTCAGAAAGAGAAAGGAGTAGTTATGGAGAAAGGGGATCATTCTGGTAAATACATGATGTATGGTCCAGTAGATGCTTCTGTTGTTGAATTGGTGTCAACACCTGGAAAGGCTATTCTAAGGTGAATGCCCAGATTGAGAAGGATATAGAAGTTGCTGTTTTAGAAAATACTAAGGTTGTTGGGAAGGAGTCAGAACAGGTGAGTCAATGAACTGAAGGGGTCCAAGGTGTGGTGGATGTGGTGAATACCTTAGTCACTGAAAGGATGGAGACTCCTATAGTTAGTTCTTTGAATAAACAGTGGCCTCATTCTTTGGAGTCTACCTTTTGGATTGATAACCAATTTGTTAATAGGGGTAGAAGTGGATTTTCTTTGGATGATGAAAGGGGATTGATTGCTATAAAAGTTCCTCCTGATAAAGGTTATCATTCTGATAATGAGAGTTTGAGAAACTCTGAGAGGATTGTGGCTGATACAGAGGATTCTGAAATGGAGGAGTCTTCGAATATTCCTCTTAATGCAGTGATTTCTCCACCTTCTGTAACTAGAGTTGATTATAGAGGTAGCTCAGTGCCTAATTCTCATGTTTAATTTACTTTCTTGGAATATGAGGGGGGCAGGCAAGGCTGTCCAAAGAAGGAGATTAAAGAAATTTTTGTTACAATTCAACTGCCAAAGATGAGTGCTTCTAAGCTTCCAATTTTTGCTAGAATTCTCAGACTTGGTTTATATTGCTCAAACGAGCTAGCAAAAATGCATATTTGGGTTTTGTGGGGTAAGAGAATGAGTGTGAGGGTAGTGAAGTGTCATGAGCAGGTTTTGATAGTTGAGGCATCTCTTTTGGGGTCAGAAGTGTTTTGGATCTCTATTGCGTATACTAATTGTGACCATATACTTAGAAGGCCTTTATGACAGCATTTATTGGATCTCATTATTCCAAATTCTGTACATGGGATGGTACTAGGGGATTTTAATGCTATTTTGAATTCTGCAGAAAGGTTAGGAGGTGATTCTCCTTCTTTTCTTGCCATGGGAGAGTTTAAGGATTTTATTGATGGCTTTGGTTTAATTGGTTGTAGTTTTGCTGGAAGTAGATTTACTTGGTGTAATAATCATCAAGGTAATTCAAGAATGTAACAGAGGTTGGATAGGGTTTTTGTGAATCTTGAGTGGAATGTAAAATTTGAAAGCTGTGAAGTGGTGCATTTGGATAGGGGCGGATATGATCATTGTCCTTTGTTGGTCAAGGTTTTGGATGCTCCTAGACATAATAAGATTTCTTATTTCAAATTTCAAGATATGTGGGTTGAACATCCTTCTTTCTTTGCATTTGTTTCTTCAAAATGGGGAGGTTTTTATTCAGCAAATCCTATTGAGAATGTCTTTTTGAAGTTGATATATTTGAAATGGCATTTGAATGTTTGGAATAAAGAGGTGTTTGGTAACATTTTTGACAGATTAAGAGCAAAGGATAGTGCTTTGCAGAATGCTAAGGTGTTGGTGGAGTTAGATGCTTCTTTTGAAAATCTATCAGCTTTGGAGGAGGCTAAAAAGGCTGGTGAGTGATGGTGAGAATGAGAGGTTAATTGTTGATGCTACTATGGAAGAGGTGAGGTCTATGGTTTTTTCAATGACAGTGGAAAGTGCTCCTGGGGTTGATGGCCTTTCTGGGAAGTTTTTTCAAGTAACTTGGGATATCATTAAATTAGATATTTTGTCTACTAATAATTTTTTTCGGAGGGGATGTGTAGTGCCTAGGACTGTGAATGTAACACTTCTTGTTTTAATTACCAAGATCAGATGTCCTGTTACAGTTGCTGAGTTTTAGGCCTATAAGTTTGGTCAAATTTTTTTATAAAATTTTTACAAAGCTGCTGAACAGTAGGCTAAAATCTCTGGTTCCTTCTTTAGTTTCAGAGGAGTAGCATGGTTTTGTGCAAGAGAGGAATATTGGGGAATGTATCTCTATGTCTTAATTAATGGTGGGAGAGTTAGATAGGAATGTGGAAGCTGGGAATGCAATCTTGAATCTGGATATGATGAAGGCTTACGATAGGCTGGAGTAGGACTTTTTGAAGAAAGTTCTTTCTGGATTTGGTTTCTTAGATATGTTTGTTTTCATTTATTGCAAACTACTTGAGTAATCAATATATTTCTGTGTGTTTGAATGAGCAGATGTTTGGTTTTTTCCCTACTTCTAGGGGTTGAAGACCAGGGGATCCAATTTCCCCTAGTTTTTTTATATTGGCTGAGGAGGTATTGAGTAGAGGTTTGAGAAGGATTTATGAGGATGGGTTGGTGAGGCCTTTTCACATTGGTTGAGGCTCATTGGTGGTGAGTCATTTACTTTTGGCTGATGATACTTTGATATTTTAAATAGGTAATAAGAATTCTATGGAAAATTTAATGGAGTTCATTGGTAGTTATGAGAGGTGTTCTGGTCAGAGGGTGAGAAAGCAGAAGAGTTCTTTGATATGTTCTAGTAGGATTTCCTCTGCTAGGAGGCAGGTTTTGGTTTCTGTTACAGGTATCCCTATTAAGGTCTGTCCTATTAGTTACCTAGGTTATCCTTTAATCAAAGGGAGAGTGAGACTTGTGTATTTTGAAGGTTTGTTACAGAAGTTCAGGGCCAGGATTGAGGGGTGGTATGCTAAATTGCTTTCTTACATGGGGAGAGTGGTCTTGATTCAATCTGGTCTTAATTCTTTAATGTCTTCTTTTCTTTGGTCTAGTAAGTCTGAGGTGAGAAGGAGACATTGGGTTTCTTGGAAGCATGTCTGCTTGCCTAAATCAGAAGGTGGTCTTCGTTTGAGGAGGCTGGAGGATATTCAGAATGCTCTCAGAATGAAGCAAGTTTGTGGAGTTCTGAAAGGTACTTCACTATGGGGTAAGGTGTTTTGTTCTAAATTTCTGAGCAATCATCATATGTTGAGAAGTCCATGTGGGAAAGGACTGATTTTTGGTGTGATAATTGGATTGGATCTGGTCCTATATTGTGAAGAATTGACAGTCCTCAAGTTTTTCCAAAAATCTCTAAATTGTGTCTGTGTTCAGGTTGGTAGCCTCAGAGTGTGATAGAATTTTTGGGCTCTGATTTGAGGGATGAGATTCGGGAGTCTGGTATTTCTTTGACAAATGAACCAGATAGGCTGGTTTGAATGGTTTATGTCTTTGGTTTGTTCTCTGTCAAGTTAGCATGGCATTGAAAGATAACAGGTATGTAAAACAAAATCTAGCCAAACCTTATAAGCAAGAATCTATAAATTAGCCTTGTATGAAAAGATCAAGCAGATCCAGGATAAAAGCGTGTGATTATTTTGGCATTTGTTAGCCCGTTGGTTTCACTACCGATAGACACATGGTGATTAAGAGAGAAGTTTTTCAACATCTAGGTTTTTAGGGGAGTCTGTTGTACATAAAATATCAACTGTTAGAATTAATATACACATATAAATGCACGTGTCTACTAGCAGATGAATAAATACACAAACACACGGGGAGAAAAAGATAGAGAGAAGGGGAGGGGGGGGGGAGGTTTACACTAAAGTTGGAGAGGAATTGAACATCTATTGCATGATACTTAGAGAATAGTGACACTCAAAAATTATTAAGGTCTGTTACATATTTTTGAAAAGGTATTTCAGATACTTGGTGTTCGGAATGTAATTTAGGCCAGAAATTTAGTATAAAACTTGGTTATTGCTTTTGGATGGACAAGATGCACTCAAATTTAGTGGCACTCGATTAGGGAATTGCACATGCATACACATTTGGAGAATGTGATCCTAAAACATCCAAGCATTAAATGATCAAAGTAAATGAAAAACATTGTTGCATCTTAGAGTTCTACTTCTTTGTGGGAGATTAATTATTGGAGGTTCTTATTTCAGTTTTCTTTGTAAACTTTTTCTCTCTCTTTTTTCCACTAATTTTTTTTTTCTTGTTGGGAGATTGCTAGATGTAAGGATTGTGCCATGGTCTGTTATGTTATGGGTTGAATTATTATATTCTAATGGATTATTTTAATGTTCTGAAAATAGTAGCAATGTTGTAAACGCAGGGTGAGGGTTTAATGGAGTGAGGGCTCCTCCAATACATTTTTTTTTTAATTTTTTTTCTTGATAGATCATCTGTCAAGAATTCAAGTCAAACCCAATATATATAAGTAAATCACTCACTAACGATGGATAATTTACCAAGACGGTAAATAGAGAAAAAAGTCTTAGAGGGGATCTAGATTCGTGTATAATGGGATTGTGTATAAAAAGTATTGGCAGTGAGGTGATCAATCATTATGCTAAATTAGGTGGTCAAGTAGTATCCTAATTATTCATCAGCAAATAACTATGGTGGAAAGAACTCATGTTGCCTCTGAAACATAATTCCTTCTCATCCAAAACTATATTCTTTGTTGTTTGTGCGTTAAGCAAAGTGTTTTGAAGTGAACTAACCTGCTTGAGAGATGAATGTATGAATGTTGTGTCAGGGAAAGGGCTACATTAGTTTCAAGGGTTTTCAATCATGGCTAGATTAATTTTTTTGTTGGTTATTGACACAGGAATATTTTTTTGTAGTTAACACTAAAATGGGTAAAAAAGAAATAAAATAAAAATTAAGATTTCTTTGAAATGAAATCAATATTGAAAAGTAAGACTTAATTGCCCTAATACACATTTTATAGGATTCAATTTGCTTGTTTGGAGGAAAACTAAAACTTATTAGTATTTTTCTTTCTTATTATGGAAACCCTAAAAAAATTGTCTTTTGTCCAACAAAGTCGACTAGTAGGAAATTCATGGCATGATATGTCTTTGAAGATGGATTGACTCTTTTCCCACATAACTTAATTAGTTTCGATTGAAATTCCTTTCGATACAATTTTTTTAAAAAAAAATATATATTTCCCAATAGCCTGTTGTGTAATGGTGAGAGACTCGCTCCGAGGGGAGCCAGAAATATCTATGAGGGGGGCAAAATATAATTGATTCAAAAAAATATTTAGCCGAAATTGATACAAAAAAATTTAGTTTAAGAATGATAAAAAGTAAGAATGAAGACAAAAGTATTGTGAAATAGTAAATTCAATTTTTATTTAGCCGAAACAAAATCCTAACAAAAAGACACAAAATAATTTTTTTAGTACATTTTAACCTAATTATATGAAGTGGGGGTTAGTAAAGTACCCCCTAACTAGAATTAATATGAAGTGGGGCAAGTTAAAGAAGCTGGCAGAATATGTGTAAGCCACTAAACCCCATGTAATTTAACACCTAGCCCACTATGTCTATGCATGATTAGGTGCAACTCCTATAAAAAGCGGAAGGCAATGGGCGGCAAGAAAAAAAAAAAAGGAGATCTGAAAGAAAGAGTAGTAGAAGAAGAGGCAAACGAAAAGAAGAGGCAGATCTGCAAAGAAGTGAAAACAAGGAGAAAAAAAAAGAAAGAGAAGAAAGACGAGAGAAGTTTGGAGAACAAAGTGGCCATCGGCAAAACAAAAAAATCTGAAGTTTTGAGCAGGTATAAATCTGGGTTTTTCTCCTTCTCTCTTGAATTTAACCTCTTGAGTTTTTTATTGCAGTGAATTGGCTCAATAACGCAACAATCTGAAACAATTGTGATGGCGACGAATCCTTTCGAAGTTACAAACAAATAGGAGTTTTCAACTCCTAGAATTCAGAACAGCGTAGAATTTTCAAGCGGCTTTTGACAAATCGGCAAGAGCCTTACACTCCTCTTAGCCTAATCGAAACGGCAAAGCCTGCGTTGGTGAACAAACTCACACAAAGAACATGACACTAGGTGATATGAGTTCAATCTTCACCACCGTCAAAAAAAAAAAACAATAAGAGTTTCTGAACAAGAGTCTCGGACTCTTTCAATTTACAACGCCCTTCGTCAAAGCTGCCTACGCCTACTACCCTTTCCAGTCACTGTTTTAGAGTATTAGACTCTTTCATTTCAGTCTACTCTGGCGATCCCAAACCACTGCCAAAGTCATAAATCATGGGAGTTTCCAACCCCTTAAGTACGCAGTGCAAGCAAAAATATTTTATGAGTTTCAAACTCGTTTAGGTACCATCAAGAGTCTTCGACTCTTTCATCAAGCCGTGGAGTCTTTGTTGGAATCTAGAAGACTATCACACACTCACAAAAAAATAATGGAAGAGACTATTGAAGATATGAAGAACTCTTTCTATTCACTCATATTCAAATGGATGAATAACATACGATATATATAGACACTCATATATAACACATTACATAATGCAATAATAAAGACCCCACTCCTCCATTACTTGGAGAAATAAAATACCACAATTACTTTGTCCCCCACTAATACCATATTGATGACCCACTAATACAAAAAACTAAATGCATAAAAATAACTCCTAGAACATGAAAAGTCATGTTTATTATTATTTTTTCAACACCCCCCCTTAAACATGATTTTTTTTTTTCTCAACTCCAAGCAAACTTCTCAATTTATAAAAGACATCCCCCTTAAGGGTTTTAGTGAAAATATCGGCAATTTGATCTTGAGACTTCACAAACTTGAGCTCCACCTCTTTCTTGGTCACATACTCTCTAATGAAATGGAACCTTGTGTCAATATGCTTACTACGATCATGAAATACCGGATTCTTTGCCAACGCTAGTGCCGATTTGTTGTCAATGAAGATCTCCGTCGATTCATCTTGAGGCAAATGAAGCTCCTTCAACAAATTTCTAAGCCAAATGGCTTGACAAACACATGATGTAGCCGCCACATACTCGGCTTCACAAGTCGAAAGAGTCACAATGGGTTGCTTCTTTGAACTCCAAGCAAATGCGGTATCTCCCATGAAGAAAACATACCCGGTAGTACTTTTTCTATCATCCATATCTCCGGCCCAATCACTATCACAATAACCCGCAAGCTTGGAATTGTTAGAACAAGAATATAGTAATCCATAATCAAGTGTACCTTTGATGTATCTAAGAATTCTTTTCGCCGCCTTCAAATGGGTCATGGTAGGAGCTTCCATATAGCGACTTATAAGACCAACACCAAAAAGAATATCCGGCCTTGTGCATGTTAAGTACCTCAAGCTTCCCACTAGACTCTTGAAATGGGTGGAATCCACACGTTCTCCATCTTCAAATTTTGACAATTTTACACCACATTCAACGGGTGTGCATACCGGCTTACAATCTTGCATCTTGAATTTTGCCAAAATTTCTTTAGCATAACCTTCTTGAAAGATGAAAATACCTTCCTTCATTTGCTTCACTTCAATGCTAAGGTAGTATGACATAAGTCTAATATCGGTCATCTCAAATTCTTTAGCCATCGCTCTCTTGAAATCTTCAAACATTCTTGGACAATTTCCTGTGAAGATCAAGTCATCCATATACAAACAAGCATAGAGTATATCACCATTATCATTCACCTTTGCATAAAGAGCATGTTCATGGGGATACTTGGTGAAATTATTTGCTTGAAAGTACTTGTCAAGTCTACTATTCCAAGCCCTTTGTGCTTGCTTCAAACCATACAAAACCTTTTTTAATTTCAAGACTTTATCTCCTTGCCCTTTCACAACATAACCCAAGGGTTATTCAACATATACCTCTTCATCAAGAAAACCATTCAAAAAAGCGGATTTTACATCCATTTGATGAATTTTCCAATCATTTAGAGCGGCTAAAGAAATAATCAATATAATTGTTTCCAAACGAGCAACGGGTGCAAATACCTCATCATAGTTAATACCCGGTCTTTGACTATAACCTTTTGCAACCAACCTTGCTTTATACCTCTCCACTTCACCATTGGCATTTTTCTTTGTCTTGTACACCCACTTCAATCCAATGACCTTTTTTCCTCTAGGGAGTGTGGCAAGTTCCCATGTTCCATTTCTTTCAATTGCTTCAATTTCTTCATTCATGGCACTCCTCCACTTCTTGTCTTGTGCCGCTTTCTCATAGCCTATGGGATCACAATCGGCAAATAGGCAAAATAGTGTTAGATCACTAAATCTTTGAGTTACCTCTTCGGTTTCTTCATAGATATCTCGAAGACTTCTCATGCGAGGTGGCCTCTCAGTTGAGCTTGCTTCGGATGATGATGGAGATGCTTGTACATTGGTGGGTATTGGTGGTGATGGTGGAGGAGAATAAATGGGCAGCTCCATGATCTCATTGGGCTCCTCCTCTTCTTCAAATAATGGGAAAAAAACATAGTCTTCTTGTGGAGTGTTCCAATCCCATTCATCTTCTTCATCAAACTCAACATCTCTACTAATGATTATCTTGCCATTGATTGGGTTGTAAAGCTTGTAACCTTTGCTTCTTGAATCATAGCCAATGAAGACAAACTTTTCACTCTTGTCATCTAGTTTGGTCCGTTTCTCATCCGGCACATGTGCATAGCATACACTTCCAAAGACCCGCAAATGAGAAACATTTGGTTTGATTCCTCCCCATGCTTCTTGTGGTGTTTTGTCTTGAACACTTCTAGTGGGACACCGATTTAACAAGTAGATGACACAATCAATAGCTTCGGCCCAAAACTCCTTGGGCATTTTTTTACTCTTCAACATACTCCGAACTATGTCAAGAATGGTTCGGTTCTTCCTTTCGGCAACACCATTTTGTTGTGGTGATCTTGGAACCGTTAGAGGATGGTGAATTCCATTTTCTTCACAAAAAAATTTGAATTCATTTGATGTGAATTCATCTCCTCTATCGGATCTAATTGCCTTAACTTCATACCCACTTTGTTTTTCAATCAAAGCCTTAAACATTTTGAAAACACCAAACACCTCCGATTTTTGTTTTAGAAAATAAACCCACGTTTTCCGGCTAAAATCATCAATAAAGAGAAGAAAATACCGGTTCTTACCAAATGATGGTAGGTCTATAGGGCCGCAAACATCCGAGTGAACAAGTTGAAGTGGTTTGGTTGCTCTTGAAATGGATTCTCTGGGAAAGCTCTTTCTAACTTGCTTTCCAATTAGACATCCCTCACAAAGTTGATCCGGGTGGTTGATAGAAGACAATCCTTTCACCATTTTCTTTCTAGACAACAAGGTTAGTCCTCCAAAATTCAAGTGTCCAAATCTCAAGTGTTATAACCAAGAAGAATCTTTAACACATGCTTTCAAGCATTTTGCCACATCACTTTGAATATTTAACAAAAACATTCTATTTCTTGTCATCGGCACTTTAGCAACCAAATTCCCATTTCCATCTCTTATTGAAAGATTATGATTTTTCATGCAAATATCATAACCTTTCTCTAAGAGTTGTCCCAAGCTCAAAATATTATTTTTCATGTTTGACACATAAAAAATATTAGAAATAACTTGATGTCTTCCATCCTTCAAACGAATCAAAATATTACCTCTTCCCATTACTGGAATTTGAGAAGAATCTCCAAAAGTGACTTTTCCACTTACCGATTCATCAAGCTCCACAAACATCTCTTTATTTCCACACATGTGATTACTAGCACCGGAGTCAAGGTACCACACGTTCTTGTCTCCCTTTTGCTCTTATTTGTATGCCAACAACAAGGTCAGCTCCACCTCTTCAACTTTATCTTCAACAAAGTGTGCTATTTCTTCCACAAAATCATTTCTACACTCGGAAGCAAAATGGCCATATCGATGACAATTATAACATTGAATATGAGATTTGTCATACCTCCCTCCATATGACTTTGAATGGTTGCCTCTTCCACGTCCTCTTCCACGATGTGATTTTTGACCTCTTTCTTCTTTGTTGGACGCATTTTGGCCAAAGTTTTCCCCTCTACCTCGACCACGTCCACCATGACCTCCACCTCCACCTCCACGCCTTCTACCTCTTTGACTTCCATCTTGCCTTCTATCTTTTTCTTTGAAAGAAAGCTTGGTTTGTAGCACTTGTTCCAACGAATCTTGTTTCTTCTTGCTTAGCCGTTCTTCATGGGCTAACAACGATCCCATGAGTTCGTCAATCGTCATTGTGTCTAAATCTTTAGACTCTTCAATGGCTACGGCAATGTAGTCAAACTTGGGGTCCAATGAATGGAAGATTTTTTCTATCACCCGGGTATCATCATAGTGATCATCACCATAAGTTCTCAAATTATTCACAACCACCAAGATTTTTGTGAAATAATCTGAAACTAATTCGGATTCCTTCATACGTAAAGCCTCAAATTCACCTCGTAGAGTTTGGACGCGAACTTTCTTGACTTTTTCCACTCTACTATGAGCGGTTTTCAGAACACACTACAAAAATAAGGGACTTTTGAGACAAAATTTTTACGGCGGATGTGTTCGCCGTCACAAAAGACGTATTTGTGACAATTTTTTGTGGCGGCTGTGTTTGCCGTCACAAAAAGCGTGTCTGTGTTAATATTTGTGGCAGTTATTTTTTTTGCCTTAAATAGTGTCATAAACTCAAAAAAAAAAAATTGTATTTGAGACAGCTGTTTTTCCTGCCTCAAATAATATTTATAAATTCAAAAGAATTTTTTATATTTATGGCAGCTATTTTTTCCGTCGTATATAATATTTCATAAAACATTAAAATGTTGTTTTAGATTAAAAAACAGTTTATAGTTTAAAAAAGAAAAATTCTAAAAAAAATTTGTATTGGCCACTACTATTTTTCATGTTATAAGTTATATTTTATAAAATTACGTAGTTTAACATCAAAATGCAATTTCTAGTTCAAAGAAAAAAAAAATTAAACTCTACAAAGTCAAGTTTTTATATCAAAATTAGGAGTGTCAAGATATGACACGATCCGTTAACACGATATAAAATTAGTGGGTTTGAGTCTTCCATAAACCACCTATTTAGTAAACGAATGGACCCGTCACGATACGATTATAAACGAATTAGGTATTGGTGAAACCAATTATAAGAAATGTATACGATATAACTCGTTTATATGTCATTTACATAATTTGACAAGTCGTTCAGAGAAATATTGTGTGGCCCTCTTTTGATGTATATCTTAACTTCTTTTAGTTCTTTATTGTATATATGTATATAAATATTATTTCAGTATAGTAACAATAAAATTTTTTTTTTTCAGATGTCACTGAAAGAGTAGATGGTTCGGGAAGGATGTTCAACTTTTTGCATTAATTTCTTGTACTCATAGATCATTATGTTTTATAAAAGTGCATACTTTACATTTTGTTTAACTCGTAGACTTGTTTTTTTTGGATATGAAAATATTTCTATGCTTTTGGAAATGTTGATTATATTTACTTTTGTGTTTATCTATATATTAAATTGGGTAGTTGTATGGATATCAATGGGTCTTTGGTCTAATGGTATTCCTTACATTGTGAAAGTTTTGCCTTCTTGAGGTCAAGGGTTCAAGCCCCCTTCTCCCCTCCCCCACCAAAAAAAAAAAGTTGTATGGAGTGTATATATGCATAAGGTATATAACATTGGTTACCAACGGTCTATAATAATTAATTTTTTTTTTTTTGTGGCGGCATTGTTGCCGTCATAAATATATCTTATATTTTTTACGACAGCCAAATATGGTATTTGAGGCAGCACTTTTGCCGCCGTGATAAAAACAAAAGTGTCGAATTTTTTGTGACAACTTATTTACGACAGGATTTTGCTGCCATAAATACTATTTGAGACAGACTGTTACTGCAGTAAAAACCTTTTGAGACCACACTTATTATGGCGAGGCAATGCCGCTACAAAAATTATTTGTGACGACAAATAGACTTTTTATGACATCACTTTACCGCCGTAAAAACCCATTTTTCTTGTAGTGACATCCCATGTTTGCTTGGATGTGGTTGCACTAGCAACTTTCTGTAACATAGCATCATCCAAACATTGATGGATGAGTGAAAGAGCCTTTTGATCCTTCTTCTTTGTAGCTTGCAAGACTTCCTTTTGGGCTTGACTTAAGGAAGCTTCATCTTGCGGTGTTGTAACCAATTGTTACAATCTCCCATAAGTCTTGAGATCCAAGAATTGCCTTCATGCGAATACACCAATTATCATAGTTTTCTTTGATGAATCGAGGCATTTGAAATGGAAGCATTCCATTCGCCATCTCTCTCTCACTCTCTCTTTTTCAACACTCAAGCCCAGCTCTGATACCACTTTGTTGGAATCTGGAGGACTATCACACACTCACAAAAAAATAATGGAAGAGACTATTGAAGATAGGAAGAACTCTTTCTATTCACTTATATTCAAATGGATGTATTACATATGATATATATAGACACTCATATATAACACATTACATAATGCAATAATAAAGACCCCACTCCTCCATTACTTGGAGAATTAAAATACCACAATTACTTTGTCCCCCACTAATACCATATTGATGACCCACTAATACAAAACACTAAATGCATAAAAATAACTCCTAGAACATGAAAAATCATGTTTATTATTATTTTTTCAACAGTCTTCGACTCCCTAAAAAAAATATTAACTAGAGTGGATGCACTCTTATGTGGAGTTTTTAACTCCGGAAAAAGTTTGCGATGAAAAGGAACAGAGGAATTTTTAATTCCCACAACACCAACAGAGTCTCAACTCCAGATTACTTCTGCCCGATGTTAAGTGGTCTTCTACTCTTTAAAATACAGTTGGTTTAGTTGCTCCTAAGTTACAAAATATGGGAGTTTCTAATTAAATCTTGAATCTACACAAAAAGTGCAAGAGTTTTATACTTTTGGAAATGGAAAGAAACTTGCTCTCCTCCCCATCGTGAACACTTATTACGAACGAAGAATGGCAGCAGTTTCTGGTCTTTCAAAGACCAATTTGGAAATGCATCCTTGGTTTTTCAAAGACCAATCTAAAGATGCTTCTTTGGATGCCTCTTTGGTCTTTCAAGACAACCAAAAAGGGGCAAAATGACTTCAAAATCGTTGACATTAATGTCAATATATAAGTGTCAAGACTCTTTTGGGTTTCTTCTGATTTCTAAGTTGTTGGATTTCCTAAATCCCAATTAAAAGAGTTTCTACCTCTGGAAAGAGTGTGCAGTCAAATTATAAAATAAAGGAGTTTCTAACTCCCACTGACCAAGATATAAATCAAAGGAGTTTTTAACTCTTACTAAGTCAAAGAAGTTTTTAGCTTCTCATACAACACGCAACGACCTAGAAGTCTTGTGCTCTGCCAAAAGTGCATGAAAAACGAAACAAGGAATCTTCGATTCTTTTCGGAAAATGCAACAATAATTTGACCATTTAAATCCGTCACTATTTTTGGAGTTTCAAACTACTACAAATTAAATAGTGCAGAAATTAAATTAAAGAGTTTCTAACTCTTTGCTAATTTTCAGGAGGTTTAAAATTTAACGATCTTTATGAGAAGAGTCTTGGACTCTTAATAGATTTTTGAGTTTCAAACTTACATAAAGTCAATAATCTTATATGGAATTTAATTCCATCTTAAATCATAACCTATGTGAATCCTAAAATTCATATAAGTCAAAGTTGATTTAAATATGACTCAAATCCATCCCAAAGAATAATGGGTCATTCACCCATTTAAAACAAAATCAAATTCAGCATCAAATTTTGGGTCACTCACCCATTTCAAACCAAATCAAGTCAAATTTCCAAATTAAATGAGTCATTCACTCATTTAAAGTCATGAACTAAGTCAGACTTGATTCCATTTTTTAGATACGTAGGCAGCCTGACAGCTACCTTGGGCGCAGTCACAATTCCAATTGAATCCCAATTTAAAAAATCCTTTATTCATGAACTACGTTAGACTTGATTCTATTTATTGGATACGTAGACAGTCAAACATCTACACCGGACGCAGTCACACTCCTAAATAAATTCCAAATTCTTTTCATGAACTATGACTGACTTGATTCCCTTTCGGATACGTAGACAGTCTAATTAAAATAGACGTAGTCACAAATCCCCAAATTCTTCTTGTAAACCAAACGGGTCTTACACCCATATCAAATCAAAGGGTCATTTACCCATTTCAAATATGATGGATATCTATGCATTTAAGATCAATGAGTCATTTACCCGTTGATTTTACCCCAAAAAAACAATAATTTAATATCCCCGAACTACGAGTCGGCTTGATCCCGATAACGGGTACGTAGAGCAGCCTAGACAATTAACCTAGGCCAGTCGCCATTACAAATAAAATACTCTTGTGGTGTAAATTGTAACATGTGATAATTTCTTGTTAGAATCAAATGGTGTTCTCTTGAAGAAAGAGATTATAATTAACGGATATATGCTATCTGAAATGGGTCCAACCTACATCAATAAAATTCGTATAATTCCTCATTATGACTAAAGTCGTGTTCGACAAAATATCCAAAATTTTGCCCAACAACTAGAACTATTATTAAAATTTTCAAAAATTTAGGGGCAAATATAATATATAAAATAATTTTATGGACCCTCATCTAAGGTAGTCCAAAAGTGAGGGGGGCAAGTGCCCACCCTGGTCCCCATGTGACTCCGCCCATGGACTCTCCTATATGACTTGGGTTTTTTTATACTTACTAGCAATGTACCACGTGCGTTGCATGTGAATAATTTTTCTTAAAAATAAAATGATTAAACATTTTGATGAAAAATAAAATATACATATGTAGTCATAATATTATCTTTATAAATGAGATGAATATTATTATATTGATGGAGTTTTTGAAGATTTTTTTGAAAATTTTGTTAAAATGTAAAATAATGCATATATTTTTTAAGAATAATATAATCAATCAAAAATTTCATAAAAATTGATATTTATAAATAGAGAATAGATAATTAGAAAATTAATTTGATTAAAATTCTACTTATAAATCATTGAATAAAATAAAAATAATTATCAATATACCAATCGTATTGGAATATTACTGTATTTAGGATTATGTAGGTTAATTGAAATCAAATTTAATATACAATGCTATAATATATATATTATAAAGCATATTAAATTTTTTTTTTTAAAAAATCGAGTTTTCACATAAAATATTAACAAAGTCTGAAAAGTTTATTGCGACTAAAAAATCATGTAAAACTTATCTTTATAAATAAGGTGAGTAATATTATATGATGGAATTTTTGAAGGCTTTTTTGAATATTTGTTAAAACTTATAATAACGCATATATTTTTTAAGAGTAATATAATCAATCAAAAAGTTTCATAAAAATTGACATTTATATATAGGGAATATACAACTAAAAGTGATCTTTAGATGTAATTTAGAGATTTAAATGCATAAGGATAAAATGAATTTTTTAATTATTTATGAGGGTAAAATAGTGAGTCAAAAGTTTTCATGTTAATGTACTTTTATTAGTAGTATAGATATAGATAAAACAATGTGAATTGACCTTTTTTTTTTTCTTCAATTCAATTTAAGTGGGTGCCCCACTTATAGTAGAAAACAATGTGAATCGATCTTTTTCTTTCACATGGGACATCAAATATACATCCTTTTGTAGAGGCAAACCAGCAAGTGGAGAAAGTCGGACATGTTAATTTGTTTATCATCCAAATAACATAGATAAATTTCTAATACCTTCAAATATACTTGTAGTCATCTTTTTCCTATAGTCCCATGTGTATTTGTAGAAGAACACCTGTTTTTTGTGCAGTTTCATTTGAATTTGTGAATTAGAGGAACGATTCAATTCTATAGAATGATTTCCACAACTAAAATTGATGACGATGATCTACAATTAAAAAAATATTATATTAGAAAAGATCCAAATTCACTTAGTTTGTGCATTGGCCCTATTTATTCTTCTGATATCCAATACCAACATTTCTTCGGTTTTTTTTTGGTGCTGAATACAAACATTTCCATGCACAATTTTATGTAGATTTTTTTTAATCGTAAAATTTGACTAATCTAAATCAATTGCAAAATGAAGTTCGGAAACACACATGAAAAGGACTGAATTTGCAAGAGTAATTTCTTAAGACATTAAAAAAACATAATAAATGAAAAACACAATTTTTCTAGCTTCTTGCATGCGAGAATTTGTTCACCAACTTGCCCAAATTCACCGAGGATGACCCATCTGGACCAGCAGCCTTTTCTGCCAGTTTCTTCCACTCCATAGATTTGTTCTTCATCTTCTTCCCTTGATCTCCACCAATCAATTCCCTCACCAATCTCTCCACTATGTCTCTCCTAACATCACTCTCAATCTCCATCCCAATCTCCCATTCATTGCAAGTGTACCTACAATTTGTCTGTTGGTCCGAGAAATGAGGCCAACACAGCATAGGCACTCCAGCACATATGCTCTCAATAGTGGAATTCCACCCACTGTGTGTCAAAAACCCCCCCACTGATGGGTGGTTCAAGACTTGTTCTTGTGGACACCACCTTGCTAGCATACCTCTTTCTTTCGTTTCGACGATGAACTCCTCTGGGAGAATTCCCAACCCACCAGAAACAAGATCAGGCCTAATTATCCACAGGAAGTTGCATTTACTATTAGCAAGTCCCCAGCCAAACTCTATCAGCTGCTCAGGGGTCATTACTATTATGCTCCCAAAGTTTACGTAAATCACGGAGTTGGGTTCTTTTGAATCCAGCCATTGTAGACACTCTGATTCTTCTTTCCATAGGTTGTATCCCATCGATTTTAAGTGCTCTTGCTCATTTGATGTTTGATTCAGAAGTAATTCAAGGGGCCCGATGCTATAAATGAGTGGAAACATTTTTGACATAGCATCAAGAACATCTTGCTCTAATGCATCAAAAGTATGAACAACAATTGCTGAAGCTCTGGAAGCCCCTTCGGCGGCTTCCATGCCAAAGTTGAACATCATATCATCTGGATCTGTAGTCCTTACAAAGCTTGGGAGATCCTTTAGACGCATGTCTTTCATTCCTGGAATCCAGTCTATTATTCTATCTAAGTAGCCATTTGTTAGATAGCTTTCATCTGCAAATACCGTAATATTAGTATGAACATTAATAGAGTTGCATCATATTTGAGTTGTGCCATTTTGTTTCGTGTTGTGTTTGTGTTATTAGAAAATTGTTGGATAGTTCATACAATACCAGATAAAGATTAAAGAAACAAAAATATATGTTTACTTTCTCTTTCAATACAAGCTAAAGGGTTATTTTAGTCTATCAATGACCTGAATCCTCCATTATTTAAGTTAATAAGTAGCCTCATGTACTAATTCGATGTCATGTTCATGTCAATAGATAAAATTGGCACTCCTAAACTTATCCTAGCCACATGCATTTTCATAATTTCTATTGCAATTTGAACTCAACTCTCCATATGAATCCTATTTTCTTTTACACCTACCACAATTTGGAACTGAAATTATTTGTTGAAATTAACAGACACTTACCTTTGAGTGGTGTAAGTCCTTTTTCTAACAGAGCTCGAAACTGATAGAACCCCATGAACGCACAAGCAGGACTTGGAAAGAAAATTATCCGTGGGATTCCAAGTTCTTCAGCAGCTGTAACAGTGAATGGCATGAAACAGTCCGAGACGATACAGGTAACCGGAGGAACGTTGGAAGACGCAGCGTCATTGAGTTTGGCCAGGAGGTCGCGAAATGGAGGCAATAGGTACCGTTTGGTAATGGCCTGAGCGAGAGCAGAGATGTCTTGATTGGCGTCGGATTCGGATGGAGGGAGACCATCTGGAATGGTTTTGAATCGAAAATCGGGTAGTTCATCGAGAGAATTGGATCCCATAGATTTGAATAAGCGTTTATGATTGAACTCTGTGTTGACAAAGGTTATGTTGAAGCCTTTGTGATGGAGGAGTTTTGCTAGTTTCATCATTGGTTTAATGTGGCCTTGTGCCGGGACTGGTATACAAACTGCATGAGGCTTATCAGCTACTGCTACAGAACTCATTCTCTCCCCCCCTCTCTGTTTCGCTCTCTCTCTTAATGTTTGATGTGTGCAGACTGCTAGGGCCTTTATATGCGAAGATTAATGACCTTATGACATTCTCAACCAAATATTTTCCTTGTCAAAGAGGCAAGATATCTAGTTTATAATTACCCAGGAAGTATCCGGGAACCATATCTGAGGAATTTTGTTGCTTTTAGTGAAGTGCTCCAATAACTTTTTGTCTTTTGATTATATTGAACTATTGAATTTTTCACATTACCGTCTCAATTATTTTAATTATCCGTTATCTCTTTGACAATTCTTATTAATATGTCAGATAAAGTGAAACAAAATCACATTAATTCACGAGATAAATTTTCATCAAGTTTGTAATAGATCTTGAGCGTTGGGACAATATGAAACTAATGACCATAGATGGGTGAAATGTGAAGAATATGACAGTTGAGAGAGCAATGTGAGATTGTGACCATAGTTATAGGGTCAAAGTGTAAATTGCCTTTTTCATTTTGTGATCTGTTGAAAAATCTTCCTTAAAGATGATCTTTCGTAGCAGTCACGATGGACTTATCAAAAATTCAACGAAGACCAAAAATGATGTCCTTGAAATCGTGATCACCAAGGAAGATATTTTATGTACTGATATAAAGACAAATAATTGAATAATTTAGGCTAAAAATTCAGAAGCCATACACCAATGAAAATGGTTGGATTGAATTTTCATTATATTTGATCTAAATCCGAATCTATTGTGACATCTTTCATAAATTTGTATTTAGATTTATCGATATCTTATTCGAATTGAATCAAATATTTGAATAATTTTTAATGGATTTGGATATGAACTAAAATGAAATCTATTGAATAATCGGATCGAAAAAAAGGTATTAAAATTCGAACTTAGAGAAATTTGATTTGAATTTGATTTATTGACAATCCTATTACCCTATGATTTGAGATGATCGGTTTTGTGGCAATTTACTCCTCTCTATGCCACCAAAAGATGACATATTTTTGTTTTTTTCGCTATAGGGTGTTCAAGTTTATTCCGACTACTAACGGCTTGCCACCGTGGTTTGAGCTAATCTAGAATATGTCTCCAAACCCTTAGGGGATTTGGAAAGAGATTCAACTTAAAACCTCTGAGTTTTTATTAGATGACAGACTCAATTAATGAACTATCTTTAAAAATTATCAAAATACGACACTTAACCGGCGGGCCCAGAACGTAAAATTCATGCACCCCCATACACCCAAACTTGTTCCCTGTTTCTAGCTTCTGTTGCGCTTCACTCATATAGCATGATCTCGCAACGGGATGAGAAATAAAAGAAATTTATATGCGATAATATTTTTAAGTAGAAATAAAATGATTATTTTTTGATAAAATAAATTTGAGAATGGAATGGAATGGAATATGTATTACTATTTCAATGTTTGGTAATTAATTGGGATGAAGCCTTGCAATGGAATACACAATCTATTCCAAATATTTGTATACCTAAAAATTTAATCGAAAGAATAATTAAAACCATTAACAGACAACAAATAAAAAAAAGCAGAAATGCATTCTTTCATTAGTGCCAAACTTATCATACATACATTTATATTATTCCATAGACTAAAGAAAAATACACATAGCACCATTTATTTTCCTAGAAATCATCATTTAATATTCCTCTAACAAATTTAGTCTTCTTACCTTTTACACTCTCTGTCCACTTTTTTATTTAGGCTTGCACCGAATACACCCTTGGGTAGTGGCGGATCCACAGTGGGAGCAACTGCCCCCACTGGAATTTTAAAAATTTTTGGAGAGTAAGTATAATTTTAAAAATTTTAAAATTTATTAGAAATTTGCCCCCACTGAGTTTTTTTTAAAAGATTTATATGTAGTTATGATATTTTGACAAATATATGGGTCACTTATAAATGTCAAAAAAAATCCTTTTAAAAGGCTAAATGCCTCAATTATGTGTTAGATTAAATTATATTGAATTTGCGTTTTGAATAGTTTTATTGTGATTGGTTAAGTAATTCTTATACCAAAGTTTAGTTTAATAGAATAGTTATAGTTTACGTTTATTTCGATTGATTGTTAAAATTTAACTATATATGATTGAACCAAATTTTTTGGTAGGTGATTAGGTCTTATAGATAAATTTATAGTGAATTTTGTTTGTTGACTCTTTTTGTATAGTGCTCATATATATGAGTTGTTACTTTAATTGACGTTCTATTAATGAAATTATACTTTTGTGAACATTAGTAATTTTAATATTCATATGGTTTAGGTTGTCCCCACTGGACAAAATTTCTGGCTTCGCCCCAGCTCTTGGGTTCAGCATTTGGTCACCATGGCTTGAGTTGGATTAGAGCATATCCCTAAAAGGATAAAGGTGGCTAACCCCTAGGGGGTGTAAAAAGGAATTGAACCTGAGACCATTGAATTATCAAAGGTCAGACTCAACCATTAGTCTTCTCACCTTTTACACTTTCTGTTTACTTTTTTGATTAAGCTTGCGCCGAATACACCATTGAATTCAGCAGTTGGCTACCTTGGCTTGAGTTGAGTTAGAGCATATCCCTAAAGGGATAAGGGTGGCTAACCCTTAGGAGGTGTGAAAAGGAATTGAACCTGAGACCCCTGAGTTACCAAAGGTCATGCCCAACCATTAGACCACCATGCTCTCCACTCCTTAAACATTTTATTTGCTAAATTCAATTTAAATGTTGACCACTCGTTAGATATTTTAACCATGGTAATACGGTCATCATGTACATCATTTTCTACTACGAGACCTACTGCATCTACCTCTGCCTCGACTAAGTCTATCGGTAGTTGATACCTGATATAGTTGTGAAGCATACAATATGCAATTATTATATGGATGATAATCAGCATTTGGGATATTACAAAGAAAGTCAAAAAATTCGATTTGCTAGCTAGAGGTTAAAGAAAATAAAGTTGAACAGTTTGAAATTAAAAAAATTCCAGTCACTAAATGCGAGGGAACTTTGTTTATATGGGTGATAATCAATTACCGGGAAAATAAAATCTTAACCACTAGAGGAATACTTCTATTAAATTTCAAATCATAAAAAATTCACATTTGAATTCTTTGTATGTCTTACAGTATTATTAACATTGAAATTGTAAGTGTTGTGTTCAAAAAAACATTGAAATTGTAAAATAACACTATGCAAGAAATTAGAAAGTCATTCTCCCACATCCAAATTAAATTGCTAATGTAATAAAAAAGAAAAAAAATAGGGCAAAAAGAGAAAAAATAAAACAAAATCCAGTTTGCAAGTAGTTGATAGGGGTATCAATTTTCGACACGACACGAACCGAACCCACGAAATTAAACGAGTCAATGGGTTAAAACAGGTCAACACGCTTAAACACGAAAAAAATCATGTCGGGTTCATATTAAAATCAGGTCAACCCGATTTTGAGCTGATTAACCAGTATATTTTAAACGGGTTGATATAATTCGGACACGAACTCGACCTAACTTATTGTAGACCCGTTTAACCCGTTTATGACACTATAGTTTGCCTATTATGTATGACTGGTTGTGATCTTAACATTATTACTTATTAGTTCTTACTTCTACTATGATAATTGAAAGTATAGTTCTTAACATAATTATGACAGTATACTAATATAGTTCTTGCTTTAATTTTTGGGTTAAAACTTGAATGCATTTTAGTTAATTTCATTGATGAGATGTGATATGTTATTTGTGAAAAAATTATTTAAAATTTTGGATGAATGATTGAATGGTGTATTTAATGCTAATGAACAGGTGTGAAAACATGTTATGTTTGTTAAATAAGTTTGTATTATGTGTGTTAAACAGGTTAAACATGTCATGTTATGTGTGTGAACCCGAAAACGACATGTTTATTAAACTTGTCAAACAGGTCAGGTTCGGATAATCCGTTTAATGACCAAATTAGGTTAGTGTTTACACATCTTGACACGATTACTAAACATGTCAGGTTTGGGTTTTGAAATTTTCGACACAAACTCGAAATCAAACCGACACGAAATGACCTAATCCGACACGTTTGACACCCTTAGATATAATCCATTCTCTTATAGTGATCACATAGCAACACAAAACCGAGCACTTTAGACCATTTATTCCAGCCCCTGTTACAAATACACATCCCAATTATAATTTGAAACTTTAATTTTCAGTACCTTGAATCAAAAATAATTAATTCTCTGCACCGTCTCTAAGAAAATAAAGGAAAATTAAAAGAACATTAAATCTTCACACCTAACCAAATTATATATTGCACCAACTAAACTAAAAATGTTTCGACAGATTAACTGAGGAGTTTGTTTTTATTTTTTCCCCAAAAATTTAGAACTAACCAGAGAACAAAAATTTATTTTACATAATTTTCTGGAAAGCCAAACAATAAAAGAAAGAACATCTGCACTATGTGTTCCTCACCATTGACAAACAGATTTTACAAATTCTAGCATAGATGTTTGCTCAAATATTCATATACACCATGTTACTGCGTTGGGTCATGTTACAAAGCCTCATGTTACTGTTCTGTGTTAGTAGGAAAAAAACTCAAATAAAATTGTATATGCGCTATGATAAATCCAAATATGATTTTAACATTACTAAATAGTGAAAATTGAGGGTGAGTTCCCTTAGATGGACTTATAATGACTCGAGTCCTCGGAAGAAAACTTATTTGGGGGTAAGTCCTTGTTTAAACTTATATGTAGGTACTTAAGTCCACTTATTTTTTAAATCTCAAAATTACCCCTAACGGTGTTAGTTTTGTCCAGTTATGGAAAGTCACATAGGTTAGATCATTGAGATATATATGGAAACCCTTGATTAAGTTATATATGGAAACCGTTTGTTAAATATTATGATAATTGACGAAAATTTTATATGGAAGTTATATATTCTGATAGTTATATATGAGAAACTTAATGTACAAATAAATTGTTGGTCTATTAAGCCAAAATCATATCACAAAATTTCTTTAACAACAGTAATGCATAATATAGGGAGGCTGAACAATGTCAACAAAGTCCAGCAACACGAATGTTAATATATAGTAATATTCATGTTACTATATGATTGAAGTTATAATTATGATTGTGTTACCAGTACAGTCGTGTTACTATACTGACACTAATGTTACTATAGTAAATTTTAACATACAATTGCAAACTTTGAGACGTATATTATGTAACATACATTTTAATATTCACAATAACATCAAATCTTTGTGTTCAGTAATACATATAATTTTACAAAATACAAGACAATAGTATATGCGCTATGATAAATCCAAATATGGTTTTAAAGTTACTAAATAATGATATATGTTTAAGGCATAGATGTTTGCTCAAATATTCATATACACTATGTTATTGTGTTGGGTCATATTACAAAGCCTCATGTTACTGTTTTGTGTCACTATAATAAAAGTTACTGTTTTGATACAGTCATGTTAACTGTGTGATGTTATCGACAAATGACAATTATAAAAGGAGTATCGAAAAACAAATATGAGTTCAGGTGTCGGGTGTCATTGAATGATGCACAACATGGTGATAGAGATACCATAGGTCCATCGACAAAACAACCAAATTGTTTTCATCAATTCAGGTTCAACCTGCACCCATTGATAAAGGTGATTGGGGAAATTGAACTTAAAGATAAGTACAAAGAGTAGTTGAAGAGAACACCATTTTGACTCTTATTGCAAAGTATAATGACAACTAATTTAGACTCTCTTAGTGCAAGAAGACCGACCAGTATATCATCAACATACTTTCTTCTGTTGATATTAAAACATCAAAATTCCACATTGGTGGAAAGAGCTTGAAACTGAGGAAGAGTGATGTAGCAATCATATTTGGTATACAAGATAGACCAAAACCAATCGATTCTCCTCAAAATTCAAAGAAGCTGAGACCATTTGTGAGGAGGAGATTTAGTAATATTGAAAGGCTGAATGCATCTATAATAAAGAGCATCCTGAAGGAGGCATCAACATGAGAAGAGCAGACTGATTATGAAGATGTTGCTAGGTTGTATTGTTTGTATGTTTTGGTGACATTGCTCCTTACAAATATGGGATAAACAATTGGATGGTGGTATGTGTCATAGGTAAAATATTTAGACGACATCAAGAAGTACGCATGATCGCAAGCTATAACTGATTTATTGATGAATTCCATACGGCTAAAGATAGACACACTGAGTGCAGTTACCGGTTGTGTACTCGCATTGCCAGTAAGCCTATGAAAATTAAATTTTTTTAATTTAAGGCATTGATTTTTATACTTTATACACTACATCAATTGTAACACAATTATACATGCAGTATTGGATATGTGGACACACATCTATTATTGTGTCAGACAAGTCGGATGGTTTCCCAAGATTTCTGAAATGGGATTAGGGAAACTTTGGAAGTCATTCAGACAAAAAAAATGGTCAACACTACAGGTGACAAGGTATAATTACAATTAGTATTACTATTAATTTTGTACATTATCTATATGCATCATTAAATTATTTTCTGGTTCTCAAGATGTTCAATTTGTCATGTTACTATTTTATTTTAGTAAGCATGTTACTATTTTGTACGCCTAAGCATTAGCGGCATGCTTATGTTGCTTAATATGATCATTGTTTTGCTGTTTTAAAACCCAAATTTGTTCAATTTTGCCATGCTACTTTTTCTACCCCTTAACAACACTAAGTTGTTCAATTTGCAATGTTACTATTTTATTTTTTTGATCATGTTGCCGTTTGTTAAGCCTACGCATTATCAGCATGCCCATGTTGCTTTAAATGGTCAGTGTGTTGCTATTTTGAAACCCAAATTTGTTCAATTTTGTTGTGTTACTTTTTCTACCCCTTGTTTTAATAGTACTAAGTTGTTCAATTTTCCATGTTTACTATTTTATTTTGTTGAGAATGTTACTTTTTTTTAGCATATGCATTAGTAGCATGCCCATGTTGCTTAAATAATAATGAATGTCTAAATGATTTGAACAATTTTTTTGGTTACAATGCCCATGTTACTACTGGTGTAATATTTCAAATTTCAAGTTTTCAAAAGGAAACTTAAAAAAACAAGTGTTGAGAAATGCTTAATGAAAACACATCGGTCAAAGGGGAAAAAGATCGATAATGTTCCTGACAGTGATGTCATTGCACAACAATGCACCAACGTCAGCAAACATGATTCAATCAATAAAATGGAGGAGGCAGATGAAGAACCTGTAGCTTATGCTAAAGATCATAGTGTGTGATGAGCCAAGACCCAACTGGGTCAAGCCCAATTCATGAAGTAAGCACAAATTAGCTACAAAGTAGGTCAAGCCCAACACAGGGGTTTAGCCCAATCCAAAATTCAAGAGACCCAGAGGATCAGCGCACGTGGAGAGTAAACATCGGGATAATCACTACTCTAATATCAAGACTATCTTTAATTGTACCTATCTTTAACTGTAGCTATCCTCCCCGAAGGACTAGTCACCTATCTCTTCACGCCACCACCTCAACTAAAACTCTATGCCTATACATTATAAGCCCTCTACACATGAGAGACACATTTTACAGATCTCTACATCTCTCACACACAACTATCTCTCTCATGGCTATCTCTCTCATAGCTATCTCACCACACCTAGAGCTTACTCTTGCTCTCTCTTTCTCTCCCTCCAACTATTTTATCAATACAGTCATCCGGCCAATGTTGCCGCCTTCAAAATGGAGTAGGTCACCCTGACCGAATCACTCTATATTTGTGTTGCTTGTGTTGTTCTCATCTTTATATTTACTATATTTATTACTTATAATTACTCGACAGGTGGTGCATAAATCCACTTTTGTGCATCATCAGTTTGGCACCGTCTGTGGGAAACGACTAAGTTTTTTACTACCTTGCTATTTTCTTTCAAATCTATGGCAATCATAACCAGGTCAATGAATCAACAATCCAAAGATAACGACACAGCTTGTCGAGAGGAGGCCCCGCCTCCGCCTCCGCCTCCGCCAACGGTACCATCCACTACTGTGAATCCTGTGGTCAGGCAATAACTTTGTGATACCATGCAGTTGCTAGTAAGTCAAAATCAGCAAATTCTCCAAGTGATGCTCGCCTTAAGAGGCATAACCCCCAACAAGCAGGGGGAGCCGTGCTCCCTCCAATTGGAGAAGTCCCACACCCTCTCCCCTCAGGGCGCCAAGGCGCCCCCCAGCACGACACCCAACGCTAGGGTGCCCCTATGCAACGCCCGGCCGTCCCTCGCTAGGGAGTCCCCCCTTCGCGTCCAGGCTCCTCTTCCTCACGTACCTCCGCCCCCACACACTGCCAACCACCCAGGGTAGGAGGATGAAGGGGAGATCCAGTTTGCAGATCATGAGAACTACTACGACGATCCGACTAAAGGTGTCCCAAACCAATGTGATGAAAAGATTGAGGAGGTGCAAAACCATCTTGGCGATTCCCTCAACGTCATCAGAGTATAGGCGCCAGAAACAGTGGATTACCTAGTAAGGCATACTGACACCCTGTTTGTAGCAGATGTTGTCAACTACCCCCTACTTTCGAAATTCAAGATGCCTACCATTGAGATCTTTGATGGTACCAAGGATCCCCTCAATCACACTGACACGTACAAACCTCTCATACAACTCCACAATATGCCTGACAAGATCATGTGCAGAGCCTTCCCTACCATTCTTAAGGGATTTGCACGACAGTAGTTCGCCAAGCTTAAGCCTTCTTCTATCTACTCTTTTGTTAAGTTAAGCAAATCTTTCATCTCCACTTCATAGGGGGACGCCGCCACCAAAAGCCGGTCACCCACCTGCTCACCATTAAGCTGGATCAAGATGAAAGTTTAAGGAGTTACCTCACTCATTTTAACAATTTAAATCTGCTCCTAAATCAACCAGAAAAATTGTAGTAAATTAAAAATACCTATTTATTACAATCATAATAGTAGTATACCATCTTTGACAATCAATTTTTATAATCAAACTGAGAAAAGTTTATTGTTCATTAGTAGATTCTTTTTTACTAGTTTTTTCTATTTGGGGAATATTAATTTTTGTTTGCTTTATCTATAAAGTAAAAATTTCTTGTCGAATTTGTTTAATTTTATTTGACTAATTTCTTGTTGTAAATCCTGAATTGTAGTTGGTTTGGATGGAGCTTAAAACCTTTTTAGAATTTGATGAAGATCATACCCAGAATTAGCATTGTAGCTAGTAGAATCTTTTTTTTTTTTTTTTTTGCAATTAAATCTTTAAATTTTAATAAATATTTTGCTTTTCATTTTGGATCATCAATTTGGTCAACAAATTCAAGAATAAATTTATTATCTTCAGTTAAGACATTAATATTTTTATTTCTATAATAACAAAATTCAGTATTATTTGCTTCAGGTTCAGGTGTTGAAGTTTCAGAATAATCTTCTGAATCAAGACTTTGTATATCATCCTCTTGAATTTTATTTAATTTCTCATCCGAGTCATAAGATTATTCATTATTAGATTCTGGGGTACTTGACTTTTCTAAACAATTTGAGAGTATTTCTCTTAATTCATCAACCAAATCAATTAAATTAATTACTATCTATTTTTTTGTTTAACTTTACATTGATTTTTGTAATATCCAAATTTACCATACTAATAACATTTAGGCTGTTGTTTTACATTGATTTTTGTAATGTCCTAATTTACCATACTTATAACATTTTGGCTGTTGTTTTGGCCTAATCTTAAATTTTGATGATGATGATGATGATGCTCTTGGTGTAGATTTTATCTTAGAATAATTTTTTTGATACTTTTTGGACCTTTTTGTATTATATTTGGATGAATGTATTTTAGATTTATTAGGTGTCATTAAAGTTGTATATCCAAATTGTTTAGAAAATTTCCTAATTCATTTCGGGTTGTTAAATGAAGTTTTTTTAGCTTGTGCTTGAAATCTTAATTCTGAAAATAAGGATAATTCCACCATATTGATTATATTTCCATAAGAAAGGGCATCATATGAGATTTGATTATTATTTTATACTCTTATTTTGACTTTAATTCTTTCAGCAAAAAAAAAAAAAAATAATTCATTAATAAATTTTTCTTTCCAAAAATATTGCCGACAATAAGATCTCATCATGACCTTTGTAATAAATAAATTTTTATACTATCTAAAATCTTGTAATTTGTTACATTGTAAATTTGAAAGATGCTCAGAAGACCCGTCTCTAACACTAGAAGAGTCTCCTATAAAATGTTTGGTTATTGCAAAAATCAAGGTTGGTACAACATCTTTAATATCTTGGCAAATTTACTTTGTATTATAGTTTCATCTCCTTGTATTTTGACACCAGTTTGGATTCGAAGTCTTTCTTGGTCAGCGAGAAAGTTATCCCACCTTCCTTTAATCGGACCAATAAAATCATAAATTATGACTTGTGCAGTTTGATGATCAGTACTATTATTAATAGTTTTGTAAGTGGTTTATGATCATTGTCATTTCTTGTAAATTATTTAATATTTGTTAGTCGTTCATCCATAAACATTTCATTTATAGAGCGTCATCATTATATGTGGCAGCAATATAATATGATCTTTTTAAAAAAAAAATTGTATATCAAAAGGAGTTGGTATAGGATAATTTTTTTTTTTTTTTTTTTGTAATCAGACGATTCGGATGAGGAGATTTATGTTGGTTATCATACTATGTTTTTGGTGTAGATTTCCTAATATATTTAATTGGAGCAGCTATGAATTCATTATTTTGATAGACAAATTCTAAATCTTGGAACTCAATTTCTTCTTCTTTTTTAAGGACTGAAATGTTACAGTTTGAAGTAGTACTTGTAATGGTTGTAATTTATCTAATATTTGAGTAATTTCCTCTAATAATTCAGTTGTGTTATTTTTTTTTTACTTTCCTATAGTAGAAGTTGGGTTATCATATGGTTTAAAAATGGTGTATCATCTTTTTTTGGTAAAATTATTTTTGAACTAAATTTTCTATACTAACTAATTGTTTCCCTACGGTTTGGAGATATTGATTTGTAAAATTATTTTGTTCCATTACATTTTTATCACTTTATTATTAGATAATTTTTGAATATCAATTTTTGAAACATCTTTAAAAGGAGAAACAATAATTGAGATTTGTCTAATATTTAAATTTATTTCTTTTAAAGGATGATGTATTGTTTCTACTGTTTTGCCTTTATTATTTACCCATATCTTTGTTGTTTTATAAGCTAGAAAAATATTAGATGAAAATGCATAATCTACTTGATTATTTATGCAAAACATTTCAAACCATTTGAAAAAATAAACATTATTTTTAATTTGATGTAAAAAATTATAATATTCTTCTTGTATCTTATCTCGTTGATCTTAAGAAAATTAGAAGAAAAAAAAAATCATTCTCTCTTTGTTTTATTTTCAATTTTCAAATATACCAATTTCAAAATTTTCTTTTATAACTGTAAATATTTGTGGATCTCTCATTTTATACAATATAATATAGTTGAGGAACTACTGGAGTACTCCTAACCTCTTATAGATTAATATTGGTTTCATGATAGGTAAATGTGTGGGCACAAGAAGGAATTGAAAAGCATGAATGCCTATAGTATGAATTTGGGGATGCTTATTAGTTTTAAAATCTGTAATATTTATTGTAGTATTATTATGATTTTCAAAAAACCTTAATTCTAAATTTCCATCTGGGTGTTCTATTATTTGTTCTAATTCAGAATTTTCAGTTCATTGCGATTGGACAACTTCTTGTAATTTTCATCCCATTTGATAGTTTTTGGAATAATAATTTTTGAATTAGTACTATTGATTTCAAATAATACGGATTCACCTGCAGAACATTCTTTCAAACATTTTGGAATTAAAGTATTCATTACTTTATAATATAAGCGACATATAACAATACAAGGAAAATTAGCTGATTGAAGAAAGTCATATTCATTTGTTTGAATATTAAGAGTTAATGTTTGAAGAATTCCATCATCAAATAAATATACATTATAGTTTGGATAACAATTAAAATATATTGGGTCATTACATAGACTTTTTGTTATTGATTCTAACAATAAATCACTAAACTTCCTATGTCTACAATCTCTCAGACATAATAACATGGAAACATTAATTCATACTTGAGACTTCGTTGTAATTTGTACTAAACTAAAATATAAATATTAATATTTTTGTCTATTTCTATAGTTTCAGGATTTAAAAGTTCAATTATTTCATATTGACTTCTCAGTGGAACTAATTGTTCTATTATCTTGATATGATAATCTGTAAAAAAAATTCAAAAGTTCTTTTTTGATATGTTATATTAATTGATACTTTTGGTATGTTCCAATTTACTAAATTTTTTTCAATATCATCAATATTATATTCATGTGTGTGTGTGTGTGTTTTTTTTTTTTTTTTTTCCGGTTAAAAAAAGGGTGGGGGCAAGGAAAAACGTCCAGCGACCACCCCGATAAAGACTAATTTCTTAATAAAGATTTCATCCTATCATAAATTATCTATAGACTGTCAACGGTTTATATCCACAGGGCATTCTTAAGACTATCTCACCTAGGTATTCGTGAGAGAAAAACATTTTCTGATCACCAAATAGATTGGGCAAAGAGCTTGGGTTAACTTTACTGTCAAAGACAAACTTAAAGGAGCAATCTAGTTGAGGCCATTCTCTTATAGTGAGACAACCCAAGTGGAATGTTTTAGCCCTATCCTATTCCCTCTCTCTCTCTCTCTCTATCTACTCTCTATCTCATACAAAAACTCAGCAACCAAACAAACCATGTAAATCCCTTTTTGCACTGTCTCTGTCAATGAATTCTGGCTGGCAAATGAATTGAATCTCCTACTATCAAGGGGGCATGAAGACATAGGAACAACAGAAGGCAGACAATCTTAGTATAAAACTAGTCACATGAGTAGGACTAACTACATAAAGTAACAAAGAGCAACAAACAAGTGGTGAGTGACCTATTTGCTTGTCTTCTTATAAAGATGCGACAAAATGCATTGCAACAGATTCTAAACAAAGTGACTAACCTAAATGCTTTAGCACAGAGACACAGATTATACCCAAAAAAAGAATAAAAAAGAAAAGCTAACACCGAGAAAGTCGCATTTCAGTTGGGAGTTGTGAAAAAATCTTCAGAAAAGATGTCATTCCTACAGAGCATTAGACAAAATTAAAGCGATGGACACCAGGTGTGTTTAAGGTTTACATGCTCTAATTTCTTTATGATTAGCTAAAATTTCCAAGAAATGGTCTGTTTAAATTCAGGGTCCAATTATATTTCACTGTAAAAAACAAATTTCATCTCTGAGAACCGAAACCCGCACAAGCACTTTTACCGCAAATTTACGACAGAGAATTAAAAATGTTCTTCCCATTAGTTTACATTGCTTCACCTATCAACAACAAAAAGTTGTAGTTTTCACAAAACCCAGAGAAGAAAACAAGTAGCAAAAAATGATTTCAAAATTGCCTGTAAAATTTTGTTTAATCATCTCTATTCATTTTGCTTTTAAATTTCCTTTCAATCATTCTTTCACTTAAAAAACATAAAATAAAAATGCATTGTACATTAAAATAATGAATGAATCTAGCATTCAAGATTAATTGTAACTTGCAAAATTCTATTGTAGCATTTAAGATTGAAATGAGTCTCAAACAGAGAGTAGTACATTGAAACAGAAAACATTCTACTATCATATTAGCAGCTACAAAAATCATACCAATAAGGCCATAAGACCATATATCCAAATGCATAAAAAGGAAAACAAAGAAGTAAAGAGAACACACTTGAAAGAACTCGAGAGGAATGCAATAAATTTATGAAACAACATAAGCAAAAGACTCGTCACAATTAATGCCAAGAATCAGTTTTGATGATCCCAACCTCCTCTTGGCGTCTGCAATCACTACTTTACATCAGCATTCACCGTTCAACAATAAGGAAGATAGAAGTCTTTCATTTGAATTTCCACTTCAATAGCTTCTTCTATAATACTTTCACGTCTCTGGCTTCTTTCTACCCAAGTGTTTCAGGTTTTTGGGTATCAGTTGCTGGTTTATCTTCTTCTGTCTTATATTTTTGGACCTCTGTAGCTAGTTTTTCTTCTTCTGTTTTCGTCTCTTCAGGCATTTCAGGTTTTGGGGCCTCTGTAGCTGGTTTTTCTTCTTCCGTTTTCTTCCCTTCAAGCGTTTCAGGTTTTGGGGCCTCTGTAGCTGGTGTCTCTTCTGTTTTCTTCTCAGGTATTTTGGGTTTTTGCGTCTCTGTCTCTAGTTTATCTTCTGTTTTCTTCTCCTTAGATGTTTCAGTCCCTAAAGCTGGTGCTACGTCAATTGCTTTCTCTGATTCAGCCTTCACATAAGCATCATGAACAACTGGTGCAGGGGTTTCAGATACATCAATAGCTTTAACAGACCCTGATGGCTCGTGTTTGAGCTCCAATGGAATCTTATCATTTTCACCTGAGTCTTTCCCTTCTACGCTCTGCAAAACCGCACAACGCAACCTCTGATTAATAATTCAGAGGACATAGAAGGCAAGTGGTTTCAATCATCTGATAATCTCTGACTAACAATTTCATTAAGTCCTATCATGAGCTCAAATTGTCTAATTCCAAAGGAAAATACCATTCTTTTGGTAAGCAACAACTGTTTTTTATGCCCTTATTTCATGTTTAGCAATATAACTGCCTATGTGCTGAAAAATTGGTAATTTTGAGAGCTATAATCCAGATCTTGGGCATAATAATACTTAAATATGTTGTTGTTAAAGTGGGAGACAAAAAAATCTGCTGTCCTGATGAATAAAGAAGCAAAAGAATAAGATAAAAGCGAGTGGAATTTATGAAGGTTCAATAGTTTCACACCATTGGGCAGATCTCAAATGAGAGATCTGACACCATTGATCAAACCGGTACAATTTATCGTTGAGGAAAGTTGAATGTGTTTACCTAAGCCATTTATTTATGGATTCAGTAGTATCTACCAACCGAATATCTTGATATTGCATTATTTCCAGTTCAAAATTTCTTAATCTGAGTTCAAATTACAATGAAAACGAAGTCTGTCCAGGCTGAAAGGTTGTGGAGATTACAAGTGGATAATCACACATGATGAACCTGCATCTGGAAGTTAAAACATAACATTTAAGTCGAAAAACATGTGGGTTTCAAAGCAATTAAATGAACTTTTTTTTTTCATTCTCATACTTCAGTAATCGGTAGATGTGTTTGCATTAAGATTGTTCAAGAGAATCTGCGCTTTCGTATAGAATATACATAACCGTTTTCCTCCGGCATATAATCTACCACAGCAATTAAACACGTGATAACACTAAGATCATTAGTTAACCACATGGAATACATTAGTTAACCACATGGTTTATTCCAAATCAAAAATGAATTATACTATAAAAACAGTTTTAATGCAGCACCCCAATATTTTGAAACATTTCTACCAACATGCATGAGGCCATTTTCTTTTAGTAGCATTCCCTAGAATAATAGCTGAAGTGAGACAACCCCCGTGGGAAGTTTTGTTTGCACTCTCTCTCTCTCTCTCTCTCTCTCTCTCTCACACACACACACACAAACACATACACACAAACACATAATACAATAAAATCTGGAACCAAACAAACCATGGTAAAACTCTTTTTGTACTGTCCCTATCATTCAATTCTGTTTGGCAAATGAACAGAATCTCTAGTGGGGTACCGGCCTTACTCCTCACCTTGAGGTTAGGAGTTCGAGTCTTGGAGTTCCCATTGGGGTTTGGTGGTTGGCCGCTATGCTAGCCTAGCTAGGTCTGGTCCCGAGAGGTGTTCCAGACGCGGTCAGGGGCCTTATGATCCCACTAGTGAGGGCCTATCGGGGTGGTCGCTGGGCACTCTTCCTTGCCCCCACCCCTTTTTAGTTATCAAAAAAAAAAAATAGGAAACAACTGAAGGCAGACAATCTTGGTATTAAAGCATTCATATGAATAGGACTAACCAAAGAAAGATACAAAGAGCAACAAACAAGTGGTGGGTCCCTAGCAAAGACTTATTTGTTTGTCATCATATAAAGATGCAAATGAAGTTATTGAAAGAGATTCTAACCAAAGTATTTGATCTAAATGCTTTAGCACAGACTACACCAAAACAAGGAATAAGAAACAAGTTAACAGCGAGGTTGACACACTTGAGTGACGAGTTACGAGAATCTTTAGTCCACATAGCATTAAACAAAATTAAAGTGATGGACCATCTTGAATTATGCTGCACCACACATTTTTTATCAAATATTGATTAAGATTGACATGCTCTAATTTCTTTATGATTAGCTCCAAATTTCCAAGAAATGGTCTATTGAAAATCAGGGTTTTAATAATGTCCATTTAAACAACGATTTTTCATCTCTGAATTTTGAAACCCGCAAAAGTATATTTACAGCATATTTATCATAGAGAATTAAACTTCGTTCCTCCCATGCTTCATTTATCAACAATAAAAGTTAGTTTTCACAAAACCAAGAAAAGAAAACAACAAATAATTCATAACTAATTAGGTCCTAATTAGAGATCTAATCCATTGTGGTAATTAGATTGGTATAGGAGTTCATTTAATACTTCACCCACTGTTAATTCAATAGATTAGGGGTTCGTATTAGTTCACAGATTAGGTCGCTAAATAAAAAATGATTGCTAATAAATTATGAGTTTAATTTTGTTTAATCATCTGCTCATTCTTCTTCTAAATTTCCTTTTCAAGAACTATTTCTCATTCCAATCTTTTAGTTTCAAAAACATAAAATATATATATATATATTCAAAAAATGCATTATATATTAGAATATTTTACCTAGCTTCAAGACTCATTATAACTTGCAAAATTAAATCCCCTACAAGAGTATAGTATAAACGAACATAATACATATAATCATAAATAAGTACACAAACATTTACTGATAGAGAAATTGAATTTTGTTACCTCTTTGAACAGGTGACTGAGAGATCGGCGCCTGTTTCCGTTATCGTCAACAGTATCATCAACAACAATCTCCTTGTGTTTCTCACAAGCCACAACTTTTATTACCTCCTTCGCCGCTTCGGAAACCGCGGCAACCTCTTCCTTCTCTGGGGCCGATGCCGGAGCAGTCGCGGCTGTCTCCGCCTTCAACTCCTTCGGCTTGCTCGCACATCCTCCCATTCTCTGTCTGAATATGCTAAATGTTCTCTCTCCCTCTCTGTATTATAAGTGCCGTTAGAGAGAGAAAGAAAGTTTGAAAGATTTTGCAGAGAAGTTGAAAAAGCTAGTGTGGTGGGTGTGTGTGTGTGTGTGTGTGTGAGAGAGAGAGAGAGAGAGAGAGAGAGAGAGCGGTGAGCTGTGATGTTAGAGATTTTTAAGGCGCGAATACAGAGTTCGTTG
Source organism: Ilex aquifolium (assembly GCA_951799425.1). Lineage (NCBI taxonomy): Eukaryota > Viridiplantae > Streptophyta > Magnoliopsida > Aquifoliales > Aquifoliaceae > Ilex > Ilex aquifolium. The sequence continues at coordinate 32,711,657 of OX637391.1, forward strand.
TTCCGACATTTATTCTGCGTCGTGAAGGGAGTTTACTTAAAGCATTAGACAAGATCCTCACTGTAATTTTTTTATTGTAACAATGGTCCCTAAAGTTTATTACTTATTAAACTTTGGTCTCTAAATTTTAATTCTATCAATTTAGTCCTCAAAATTGAGACATTGGACAAATTTGGTCCCTCGCACTTACTAGCATTTAATTTACTAATGGAAAACAACCACGTGCATGGCATGTGACTGTTACTAAGGATAGTCAGGCCATTATCCACCACTCCTACCTCCAAACATTCTTAATCCTCCTTTCAGGAATTTCAAACCTAGACCCAAACACACTATTTTTTCCTCCTCTCATTTTTAATTTTCTTTTCTCTCTCACACATACCACTCACATCAACAAAACACAAACCCACATAGAAGCCTGCCACACACACTATTTTTTTCTCTCATTCTCTCTCTTTCCCTGCACAACACATACACATCAAACCCAGTACCTCACACACCCACTATCCCTCACAAGATATAATCAAACATACAACAATCAGTCTCTATCTCTCTCCCTTCTCTCCAATTCTATCTCTTTCTACACACAACACAATGCAAATTTAACCCGTTCATCCCAATTCCCTAAGACTAGCACCACCAATACGCCACCTAAACCACCACCTACAATCCAATTCAACCAACTGCAGCCACCATCTCTTATAAATAACGAAGGCAAGACTACTAGAAAAGGATCCTCGATCAACACAATAACTTTACATAGAGCCACCCTCTTTTTACTTAACTTATTTTTCTAGCAAATTTGTTTTAACTTATAATTTATCACTCTGGTAATTTTTTATTTCCATTTAATATGTTAAGTACTGTAATCTTTTCATCTACTAAGTTTAGTTTCTCAGTTAGCTACTTTACATTTCAGTTGTCTTTCTACATTCTAGTCCATTCTAATACAAATTGAAAAATTATTTAAGTCTTTGATCCCTAAGGCATAGAAAAGAATTTAGAGATAATATTACGTCTCGCTACAATTGTTTAAATAGTCACGATTTAAGAATCTCACATTAATTTGAGTAGATAATGTCATACGTGTTTGGATATTAAGTCCAATTAAACTTTGGCACGCCCGTAATCTGAAAATACACCAAACACAATGATAAACCAAATTAAACTAAAAATTAAAGTTATAATTTGCAACCAAAATTAAACTTGACTTACCGATTTATTCGTTGGGGTATTCAACATTGGAATGGGAGTAGAAACAGAGAGACTGGATTTGGGTTAGTACTCAACAAGATAAGGTGAGGCAGTGGAGCAACAGATGACTCATGGTGGAGTGTGGAGGCAACATAGGAGCAATGATGGTTATGTGTTTGTGTGTTTATGAGAGAGAGAGAGAGAGATTGTTATGAACAGCGGAAGGGGTGGGGGTGGGGTGGCATTGGATGGGTGGAGGCATAGTGATCGTGAAGGATGTCGGGATGGCGCGGGGAAAAAACAGAGTAGGAGTGGGAGTAGAATTGGAGAAGCGGAGTTTTCATGGTAAAAAAGACATCAAGGTGATGGTGGGGCGTCGACTAAGAGAGAGAGAGACTTGGTCGTAGTCGTGGGCGGTCACCATGGTGAACGACATCGACATGTTGAGGCTGAGAATGAGTCCAATTTTGCCTAATATTTTATTACATTTCTTATATATATGTATTAGTTATTTCTCATGCCTGAATGTATGGAGTAATAAAAAAAAAATAGTAAAAAATAAGCATATTTGTATTCACACCCAAAATTAAATCACAAACATAAAGAAAATAGAAAAAAATTTAAGCACCGGTTGTAGTAAGAGTGAACGGTGGTAGTAGTGGTGGGCAGCAGTGGTGGTGGTAGGAAATAGTGATGATTGTGGTGCGTGGTGACGACCGTGGTGGTGGTAGTCGTGAGTCGCAATGGTGATGGTGATGGTGGGTGTGAGTGGTGGTGGGCGACAGTGATGGTGTTTGGCAGTGGTGGGGCGACGACGGTGGTGGTGGGCGGTGACGATGGTAATGGTGGGCAGTGACGATGGTGGTGGTGGGCAAAGACGGCTATTTCTGGACGATAGTGTGATGGGTGGTGGCGAATGACGATGATGGTTAGGGTGGTGGTGGTAGGTGTGGTGAGGGTGGGTGACAATGGGTGGTAGCAGTGATGGGCGATGATGGGTGGTGGTGGTTGATATGGTGGGGGTGGGTGACAGTGGCTGGCAATGATGATGGGTGACGATGGGTGGTGGTGGGTTGTGGTAGTTGATGGCGGTGGGTGGTGGTGGTGGACAACAATGGTGATAATGGGTGGTGGCGGTGGACAACAATGGTGATGATGGGTGTTGACAGTGGGCGACGATGATAGTGAGATGATGGTGGTAATGGTAATAAATATAGGAATGAGATGACGATAGTGATGGTGATGGGTACTGGCGGTGGACGTCAGTGGTAACAATCAGTGGTGGGTGACGATGGTGATGGTGGTAGGGGTGGAGGTGGGGCAGTGAGGGTGATGGTGGTGGTGGTGATGGCGGTGATGGTGGGGAGGGTGGTTATAGTGGGGATGGTGGTGTTGGCAAAGACTATGGTGGTAGTTATTGTGGCAGAGCTGATGGTGGGGTGACGGCGATGGTGGTGGTGGTGCTAGGGTGGCAATAACGCTAGTGGTGGTGCTGCTGGAGTGGTGGTGGTGGTGTTGGGGGGTGGTCGTGGGACAGTGGGTGTGGTGGTGGGGTGATGATAGTGGTGGTATACATAAAGAAATGTAACTAACGTTTATCGACAGTGGTGGTGGTGATGATGATTGTTGTGGCTGAGGTGGCGACGATGGTCATGGTGGTTGCAGTGGTGGGGTAGTGGTGGGGGTGGTGGTGGAGCGATGGGATGGTTCCAAACATTAGTTTTTTTTTTTAAAGTACTTTATAAAAAGTTATAAATCCTACAAGAACTTTTAGAAAATCACTCCAAACATATCTTTAGGGGCCTAATTTCTCTATTAAATTTGAGGTATTAATATTAACCGTCAGATTAAATTTAAAATAAAATTTAAAAAGATCTTAACAGCGAAAAGTCAAAGTTATTTTGTTTATATTTTGAAATTTGAATTGTATTGTACTTTATTATATAGATATGTATCTTATTACATTTATGTCCTTTGTTTTGCAAGCAAAAATACATAAAATGACCCTCTATTACAACATGTGCTTGACACATTCTATTTTCTGTTAGTGACTTAAACGACAATTAGAGCGAAGGACCTCATTTGCCCAATGTCCCAAGTTTGAGGATCAAATTAACAAAATTAGAACTTTAAGGACCAAATTTGAATAAATGATAAACCCTAGGGACCATTGGTACAATTTATCCTTATTTTTTTTTAGACTATTTTGATAAAACTACACTTTGACTCCCTTAATTATGGATTAGATTTCACTTCACTCCTTAAATTGTCAACTTTTTCATATTAACCCCTTAAACTATTTTGAATTAGAGCAATGCTATGTAACCTAAATTTGCAACCCAAATTTGCATCACAAATGAAGGGGGATTATTGGATCAGTGAGTCCCATTTAAAAAAATTGATGGGATCCACTCATCCAATGACCCCCTTCATTTTGAATAGAAATTTGGGTTGTAAATTTGAGATACGTAGTATTTCCCTTTAAATTATTTTACATTGCCTCAAATGCAAGTATTTGTTATATTTTTTTGACAAAAATGGTCAACGTGTTTGCACAAAGTAAAAATAATCACATAGTTCAGGGGCAAAAGAAAATAACTTTTCGTCAAATTTTAAAATACATTAATCATTGGGTGATGTAAAACTAATTACATAGTTGAAAGTGCATAGTGAAAAAAATGATAATTGAGTGAGCAATATGGAAAAAATGTCATAATTAAATAGGTTAAAGTGTAATTTACCCTACTTTTCTTTTCTTTGAAAAAATATATATGGCAACAGGTCAGTCGCAGGCTCACAACCTGTAAATTTTGAGGTGCCATCCTTAAATATGCTATTTTCTGACTTAAATAGAAACAGTTATATTCTACTCTCCTATCTATTTATTCATAATTTTTTATTTTACTTTTCTTCCAGGCTTGTGATTCATTCAAATTCTATTATATAAAGAATATATTTTCCATTTTTACACATAAAATTAAACACAAACATGGTTTTACAATTTTCTTTTATTTTTTGAATATTTAATGGATAAATACAAATTCATGTACTTCCTATGTAAATTTGTACACGTGCAAGAAGTGGCATGGGTAGCTAATTGGGTTCGGAGAGAGACTTAAATGCTGAATTGAGTAAGATTTAGATGAAGGCAATGTGTATGAAGTCATCATTTTTTTTTAGATTGTAATTACAGGAAAGCAGCAAAGGAAAAGGATGTGGCCAACCTGTATGAGTTGGCCATGTTGTATTTATTCAATCCACGTCTTAATATGTGTGGTGTGGTCCATTGACATTGGTTTTAATCATGACCATGATGATGAACGATGTCATCTTTTTTTTTTTCTTTTTTAGTTGGGAAGCATTTTGCAGTCTTGTTGGATCTATCAAAATCACTTAAGTAATGGGTTGGTTGGTTGAATCAAACATTCAAAAGAAGAAAACATCCGTTGGACCCTTTCTATATGTCATGGAATATCAAATATGATGGATTGATGATGATTTGACATAGTCTATCACTTGTTCATTCACTTGCAATCCTTTCGTAGATTTTTTTGTCTACACATTCTTAAATTTTCGATATCGTTGTTGTTCCTTGTCACTTTGGAAAATATCAGAATTTAAAAACAATGTTAACATCACCAATGCATTTCAATCCCTAGGATTTAAATGATGAACATTAAACGAATGTCTTGATTTTGAGTTAAAGATGATCACCAAGTTTTGAACCCATCATTCACGAGAGCATATCGAGACTGTTTTCACATTTTTAAATAAACATATCAACAAATAATTTCCTAGAATGCTCAATTTTTCCGTGGTTATTTTGGAATATAATGATTAGGGATGACAGTGGACTGAAACGGGAGGCAGGGGGGGGGGGGGGGGTGGTAGTCTCTATCCCCATACCCGCTTAAAAAAATTCAGTTCATCCTCAGCCCACCTTCGCTAACGGGTATAGTTTTCATCCACATCTCCGTCTGCGGGTAAATTTGTAATTCCCGCCCCTGCCCCGTTCCCTGCTTTCACCTCCGCCCCCACCCCCACCCCCACCCCCACCCCCGTCCACCTTATCCTCCCAAGCCCAAGCCCAAGCCCAAGCTAACATAATCCAAAATTCTAAATAAATATAACATTATAAAGAATCCAACATAATTATAGAATATCATAACATAATTAAAAATTTGTCATTTACAACATAATATAATTAAAACATTGTCTACAACATAATCCAACATAATATAATTAAAAGTTTGTTTCCTTTGTAAATTCAAAAAAATATCATGCAACACAACATAATGTAACATAACATAATCTAATATAAAAAAATATAAAAAACACAAAGATCTACACTTTTACAAGTCAAAACCATGAAAAAGAATCAAAAAACAAAACAATTTTTAAAAGAAAAAATCATTCAATAATATGTAGATTTGTATTCATATATATATAATAATAATAATAATAACAGGCAAAGTGGGGTAGGGAGGAGGCAGAGTGGGGGTAAGTGTCAGTCCATCCCCGCCTTCATCTCCGCATGGGTTTATACGGATATTTCCGTATACATCCACAGTCCAATACGTATGGTCCATCACCGATCCAAACGGGACGAGTTTGGACGAATACATCCCTAATAATGACCCATCTAATGGGATTTTTATGTGGTGGTGTTATTTCTTACATTTCTTTTCATAGAAAATGCCAATATTATGCCACCCTAGGCGTTTTTTAAATTTTAAAACTAAATGGGTGTGTTTCTCAAACGATGTTGTTTTGTATACAATACGATATGATTTGTTAGCAAAATGATATTATTTTGAGAAACAACACTTCTATAATAACAGAAAAAATTTACCATTGCAACATATTCAATTTTGGTAGGAAAAAATTGTCTAAGTTCGACTTTATAGTTAGAAAAGCCTTCCCCCACAAAAAATGTTTGTCATCAAAACGTGAGCTTTTAAAAGCAAGTTTTCATTAAAATTTTTGTGTCATTTATTTGACACGACAATTTTTTTTTTTTTTTGTGAGTCGATACTTAATTTACCACTTAATTGTGAAAAATTATTTAGTACAAAATATTTTGTACAGAAATATTTTTTTTTTTTGGATGACAGAAATGGCCACAAGGTAACAATTATATGGTGCAAAGAGTGGATAAGGAAACTGTCATAAATCATGCAACAATCTCATTAAATTCGGCAATTGCTATATTCCTCAAAACATAGGTTTTCAATTTTTTTTTTAAAAAATTGCTACAAAATCCTTCAATTTTCAACCAAAAAAAAAACAAACATTGAGGCACCATTGAAGACACATCTTCCTTAAGTTTTGATTCAAATTGCTGATAATGTGACATTACAATGATACATGGCAGTGTAACACATTCATTAATACTTTAATCACTGACAAAAAAGTTGTGAAATTACATTCACTGATTCATACACAATTTAAATAATATGCATCATATAATGTGAAATCCATATATGTTTCTTTTAATGAATGACAGTGTTACATTACAATGTAACACTGCAAAGTGACACTTTTGTTAGATTTGAGAACAACCAGAGCTATTTAACCTAAAAAAATAATATAAAAAAAAAAATTTCAAAATCTGGGCAAAACTATTAACGTATATTTCATGTGATATAATTTTGAATTTCAAATATATTCAATCCTTTAAAATATGAAATCATTAATATAATAAATCAAATCCCATAAAAAATGGGACTAGCAAACTAACAAGCCTTCTAATAAAAAAAAAAAGTATTTTAGTGAAGAAATATTTGAAAATCTCTCAATGAGTACCTAACTACAATACATTTCAAGTCAAAAGTATTTATCTACAAAGATTTTAGTCAAAGTATTTTCTCACAATTAAATAGTTTAAAATATACATACTTGCAAATTTCCTTTTTTTTTTTTTTAGAACAACACCAATGATTTACCCACAAAACAAACCGGGCTGGCCCATGATTCATTAACAGTCCGGACCACAGGCCAAATCCGGCCCAAATGATCGGGAGCCAAATCACATGGATGATGAAATCCTTTTAAAGGGGGGAGAATCCGGAATCTGAGTTAAATCGTTGGTTTCGGAGCGACCAAATAATGCTGACATGATACTTTGGGTCCCGGGGCTTACAATATGTTGATGGGTAGGTATTGGTGCCTGCAAATATAATTGCACAACGTGGTGGCCATGTACTTTACCTAATATATATATATCATAATTACATCATTTTTAATGTTTAATGTCACGGTCACACATCTTTTCTACCTGCTACTTAATGCACAAACCTTTCTATTTATTATAAGAACCAATAGAGATAAGTCAATGAAGTTTTATCTTATTTTTTAATAAATTGATTCTTGAACTCAAACCCAGGACTTTTATTTGGGTAAATATGAATTTTCGATTATTCTAAATCCGACATTTTACACCATTTACTCTGATGGTCCTATTATATGTTCTAGTAGTTTTATAGTTGTTAATTGTTATTATTTTGACCGTTGCGCTTAGGATTTTATTATTGGATACTTCCAATTTCTTTTTACTATTGGATCATCCGGTGTGTATTTATAAATAATTTATTAAATATAATTGGTCATATTTGGGTTCACTATAGTATTATAAAAATTGAGAACTCTTGTTTTGGAGTGGTCACGAATGCTGAGTAGTATTATTTAAGAAACTTATTACTGAAAATATGTTCCCTTGCTTTTCCAAAAAGGAAAAAAAAAAAAATTTAATACAAACTTCCTTTCAAAACTATTCTAGTATTGAGTAATACTACTTGAAACTAATTTTTTTTTCTCTAATTTCTCGCTTAATCCCTTGTTGCTATTTGATTGATGGTGAACCCTAACATTGGATGTGAATTATTATCAATCTTATGACAATATTACATCATAAGTAAATTAGTTCCAAATAACATTATTCTTGCACGCCACTACTCACAAGGGTTCTTTCCCATATGAAGGGCTAATTAGGTCATTTTGGTTGGGGGTGATGCGATGAGTGTTCCAAAAACATACCCGCTTAACACCAAGGGTAGCCCGATAGAAACAATAATGAGTTGTAAATACAGATAACATACGTTCGAGACTTGACAACTCCATTAGGGCCATACAATGAGATATTTATTCCTCATAGATGTCTTAATTCTGACATGGATGATCTGCCTTTGACTGAACTAAGGAGGAGGTTAGTCAAAGTTTGCGTAAGCTAACCCGACATCACTAAAAAAAACATAAAAAATAATACTAGTTTGGTTGCAGCCCACCATGGGGAGAGTAAACCAAAAACTCAACCATTTTTCTGATTTCACAGATTTCATGACTAATCTGACTTCTGTGTGACCATAGTAAGCCATCCCCATTAAAAATATTGAAGATCCCGTAATTAATCAGATAAAATCCCTTGAATCATGCCCATCAGAAATTAAATGTGATCGATATGTTGTTAAAGGACTTTGGAAATAAATTCTTTTTTTGTGGGTGGGTGTTTTGTGAAAAACTCATTTATTTTGAGAAGGTGAAAGGATATTTTTGGCACCAATCCCACATTAAAAGAATGAGAAAAATTTGATGGACATATAAAGAATAGTAGAGTAAGTACATTTACTTTAGCATAAAAGCTCTACTATGCAGCATGGGTCAACCCACGACTCAAAGCACAGTGTGCTCTCGCCATGACGCGAGGCTAGGGGCGATGTGGCGCTTTGATGACACACTTTGCACTTAGCCCAATGGCGCCTACATGGCGCAGGTGGGAATCGGGTTGATTGAGCTTGCTAGTGCAATGACCGAGTGCTTCCATTACAAATGGATATAATCGTTAGATTAACGGTTGAGATTTAAATCAGCAGAATTCAAATTACTTGAAATTTTAATCCACCCATTGCCCAACAGACACCAATGACTTTATAAATACAGAGTCTGCCCAGACACCAAAAACACTTAATTTCATATTTTCCTTCTTTTCAAACACAACATTATGTTCATTTTATTTTGCATATGAATTTCTAAATTGCTGCAGAATTAAAATTCTAGTACTTGGCTATTTCATTTTTTTAGAGGGTATTCAAGATTGTTTTTTGTGGCAAACAAGTTCAAGTTTCACTGTATCTTGAAGACTGATTTACAGATTTTCCATTTGTACACCTTAGTCGATTTGATGGGGGCAAATACTTCTTTTCGAGAAGTGTTTCTACACGAATTGAAGCATTATTAATTTTCAGTGAAGTTTCAGAGTTTCAGCAATGCAATTTCATTCTACACCAAGATGAAGAAAATGCAAATCACTGAAAATATGTTTCACCATATGACTATGGCTTCTCTTTTTGTAATCAATACACAAAAACAATGTAATCAGTTCATAAATAGCAAAGAAAACTATTGGGTATTACATGTATAAAAATCTCATATCAAATACAAAAAAAGAAGTGAAAATATCATAATATATTATAAATGGACTCACTACCTATAGGCTTAAACTTTAAGGTGGGTATGAGTTCTAAATATGTACATTAGGCCTTAAATCACTAGACTTTCAATCTCCCAACAAATAATATCAAAGCCGATTACTGATAATTTTGGGTGAACTCACAAAGAAAAGTGCTATATCCAGGATCTCTACTTATTCAACACTTATCAGACCATTGGGGAACCAATGAGTTGATAGGCCTCAACAATAGGAACTGTATGGACTATAACGAATCGTTTGGGCCATAGTCACTACCTATTGGGGGAACCAATGAGTTGATAGGCCCCAACAATTCTTTGAGATTGAATCCCAATTTTCACTATACAACATTTCTAACTCATTTATACAAAATAATTGATTCAACATACTATCCCGGTCTCCAAATCGATCATTGTCCATTCCCAAATTTTTGTATTTTTTTTTTCTTTACCAAGTGTACCTCCTTTTGAGGAGCAAAATGAGGCAACTTGGATTTTTTTTCATTTATTCCAGGGATATGATATAGACGGAAAAACGAATTGATTTCCATTCCCGATTTGCACCTATTAAGGATATAACCAATAACTTTTTTGTGCTTAGCTACTACATATAAGTTTAAACCTGCTCGTACAAGAAAATAAGCCGAAAGAATTAGTTAACATATTATTCCTCCTACTTCCTCTTGGTAGAAGTTTGAACAAGCCAGAAATAGAAACTGGAGTGTTTCGTGCAAAGTATGTTTTTCTAAATATAAATGGGTTAAGATTACTGTAGTTAAAAAATTAAAATATAAATAGTAATATAAACTGTCGGATCTAAACGATCTGAGCCGTTGTTCTGCTTTGTGTAATAAGAATTAAGTTTTTTTATTTATTTATTATATAGCTGTTGATACATAAGAACATTTATTCGCCTTCAAAAATGGGATATTCTCTAGGCCATTACTTGTAATTTAATTTTCTCATTTGCTAGTTATTAGGGATGTTAATTGGGCCAAGTCAGTTAAGGCTAGTCGGGCTCCGTCTTGAGTCGAGATCAATTCTTGAGCTTAGACTCTTGTTCAAGCTCTGTTTGGTAAGAATTTACAAAAAATCTAGTTGAACTAAAGTCCAAAATCGAGCTTAATTTTTCATGTAAAAATTTCTAAAAACCAAACATAGAACTTGGTGGGTCATAAAACAATCAAATTCATTAAAATTTTCAAAATCCATAGCGGGGAGAGAAGTAGATAAATGTATATGACGTGAAGTTATTTGGAAATAAATTTCAGATAAATCTATATGATGTGAAGTTATTTGGAAATAAGTTTCAGATTGATCATTTCTCGAATATGGGTTGGTTGACTCTGTTGAGAGGATGTTGGTCCAAGATGACTCTATTCAACAAAGCCTTTATCTCAACTATTTAGAGTTAACTACATGAATCTATCTTCTTCATTGTGCTCTATCAAGGGCCAAATAAAGAATTATTTTTAGATATGAATCTATACGAGCCAAGCCAAGCATATATGAACTTAATTACATGTTACTCGAATTCAGCTTGCTTCTAGACTGAGCTTAAAAATATAATCAGATCTCATTTATTTGTAATATCTAAGCAAGTCAAAATCAAGCTAAGCCCAAACCAAGCTCACATTGCTCATATTGTTTAACGATGCTATTTTCTTTGATAAAAGTATACAATTCCATCTGTTTGGAATGATTATTACTATCTAGGGTCATGAGGATATCACTTAAACACAAGAAATACATCACACATGGAATGGTGATGAACCCTGGGTTGATACTAATTTGTTGGAGATTGGACATTCTTTCTCAGCATCAATTCTTGAACAAATCCCATCATCCATCTTCTGTTCTTTACTCTTTCCCCACAATACACAGTAAAGCCCTCCCACTAACAAAATTCCTCCAACAACACTACAAGCACAAGCAAGAGACAATCATATGAAAAAAAATGATGAGAAAAAACGGAGATTCGTTTTTTTTTTTTTAGTAAATCATTGTGAATTACCTTCCTAAACTGATTATTTCTCCTAAGAGTAATGCAGATGAGATGATTGTGAAGATTAAGGTCAAGGGTGTTGACATGGCGAGGAACACCGGCCCCTTCTTCTCAACCACCCATGCTTGTAAGTAGAATGTAACACCAGTCACCACCACTCCCTGTCGAGAATCACTTAAGGCTTAGTCCTCCATTGACACAAAATAGAACACGCTGGATAGTTCAGAATATCAATCATTTTCATATCATACGTATGCCTATCGATTGGAAATAATTATGAACAGCTTATTAGTTAAAATTTCCCACCAGGCCATAATATTGTTACATATAGCATTAATCACGATTCGATAGCTCATTCATTTTCATATCATGCGTATATGCATGTCGATTAATAGTGATTATGAACAACTTTAGTGGGTATTGCAGTTTATGTTCACCGCCCGCCATATCATGTTTATAGATCGAATTAATCTACAATTTAGTAGCTCATTCATTTGCGTATCGTACATATGCGTATCAATTGAAAGTAATTAATTACTGGGTACACTAGTTAATTTTCTTCACCCAACAGTATCATTTTTATATATCGATTAAGCAATAATTCAGTAGCTCATTCATTTCCATATCATACGTATGCATATCAAGTGAAAGTGAAAAACAAATTAAACGAGTATTTTAGTCAAAATTCTCTCTCCCTCCCCCCCCCCACCCGGGCCATAGCATTTTTATATATCGCATTATTTTCACACCATAAATATGCATGTTAATTAAAAGTGATTATGAACAACTTAATTGCAGTGACACCAACTATGAGAAATCCACCGATCTACATATGATGTGTTAACAATGACAGTTTAGTATCTAGTCAATAACTAGATATGAGTAAGGGGTGTGGAATTCATATGGTGAACTACAAAAGGAAAATGCTATGCCTAACAAAAAAACTTTTACTAAAAATTTTACCGAATGATTGTGGATGATTGGATTAGTGAGTCTCATTAACAAAATTAACATGATTCATTGGTAAGCATCGCATTACTTGCTACAAAAATGGTTAAAGAGCCTTACAGTTTAATACAGTGCATTAAACAAAGAATGCTGTGTAGATGAGGGAAGAGAAGAAATTGCAGAAGGCTTGTTTTTAGCTTACACAGTAGGCTACGGAGAGGAGTCTGACATTCCATCCAAGCCTCCATTGAGAGGGGTCTCTTTCTAAAGAAATGGCGATGAGAAATGACTGAATGGTGCTTAAAAAGCACTGCAGAGTTGTGGAGAGAAGCTTCGAAGGGTAGCTTTTTAGAACTCGACCCTGTATCAATGTCGAAATCAGTTGAATTACCAACTATGGCAAAATTAAAGTTTGATAAGGTTAGTAGGTAGTCTACATCTTGATTTTTTTGGTTACCATATTTTCTTTTTTTGAGGAATTAGAAAGTACAAATTCACGAATTAAGGCATAATATGGTGAATTCATTTCCATTGAACTTCTTAGCTTATACCTGTTTGGTTCCTCAGAAAACAAGGGAAAAGAAGCAAACTTTTGGAATCTTATAAATTCTGATGTGATCTCAACAAGTCGATGACTTCAATTTTAAGAAGTTACGTATATTTTAACACAATTTCATCATATAACCCCTTAGTTTAATCATATATTCACACCCACACACAAACACATATACACATATATTCAAACACACATATATACATATATAAATATATATATGTGTGATCATATCATAATTGGATCGAATATATATGTATTCAAATCTGAATACGCAAAGAATGAAAGAACGGGTTCGAGTTTGAATTTGGATAATCAATCCAAAACCTTCATCGATATTCGAATACCCAAATTTGGATTTAGATAAAAACCTGACCCATCAACATGCCTAAGAAATATATGCTCAGATGAAGACGGTACCTGTAATACAAGCCACAAACCCCAAAAGGTATTGGAAAGGAGCATCAGGAAGACACCCTTTGCCCATGTCTTGCTAGAAGGAACATAGACAGGCTGTTGGCTGTAGTGTCCAAAGAGGTGATGATGCAACAAGAGTTTCAAGTAGGGGCCTCTATACAAGGCAATGGTGGCTGCTCCAAACAGGCAGATTACTATGCCTGCAAGCTTAACAAGCCCTGGAATTGTCCTCAATTTCACCATTTCCAACCTGAATAGGAGTAGAAATCTCAAGAGCTCGTTTATGCCGCGACATATTGGTACACCATTTTAAATCAGCAGACAAACATCAAACCAAAACAAAACAAAAAATAACGATGTCCGGTTCGTCATATGAAAAGTGAAATTATGTGTATGAATCTTACTTTCACAAACCAAGTGCAATGATGATTTTGATGAGCACTCTAAGATGAAAACTAGAAAATAATGAAGCCCTCTATCATGAATTTATAATTTCGTAGCTTCCAAAATTTTTTCTTATAAAATTTTCAAATTTCTGATCAGGTCAGATGTATTTTCGATAAACCTTAGTTTCCTACTTGGAACTCTTTCCTAAATAATCACAACTTCCTCATATAGCTCAATATTAGTTGAGTACAAAAGAAGGTTGACTTAGGATTTATGTTTTTTGTGATTCTGTACTTATTTATGTTTATCTTTTCAATTGTCCACGTAATAAGTAATGGGTTCGAGGCTGGGAAACTTTAATGGTACCCAATGAAAACAAAAATGATGTATCCTTCTGAAATAAAAGAAAAAAAAAAATAAACACCACGATGAACAACTAAACATGTTAACTACTGACCTATAAATAATAAAGTAATGCTAGCTGACTATAAAAAAAGACTAAAAGATGTGACACTACAATAATGATGATTTTGTTCTCACTTTTGATCATTTAATATTCAAAATTTACTTACAGTGTTTGTTGTCACACCATTTGTATACCTGTTTTTTATCCTATTTTCTGGTCAATCAAACATTACTCTAAATAATAATTTGACCATCAATGAAGAATTTATATTATGGATCTCGATCCTCTCAAATTTCAAAATTTCTCCCATTTTTTTCCTTTTTCAATCACGTAGGGCTAACGGTGGGCCTCAGTGGAACCCAATGTTTTAGTGGTGGGTGACTAAAATTGAATATTCCCTTTCCATTGGAAGGACTCTTAAAGTTGAGAGGAACCAAATCCATAGATTATTCCCTTTCTAGCTGTGGGTATAGATTTTTATTTCTTGGGGAGCATTTGTCCCAGCAAGGACTAGACATTACATATGCATATTGTCTCACCAGGTGGAGGTGGTTGTTTTAAATTCCTTCACCTATTAAAAGAGAGAGAACATGTTTTGAACTATATTAACCAAATAGCCATTACATTGAACAATCAAATATTACAATGACAAATACTGCCTCATATCAAAAGAGAAAACATTCAGAATTGAATGACAAATCTCCGCTTCGGCGCCCGACCGTACCTTGGAGGATTAGTCCTAGGCGAAGCTTGGAGACACCTTGGGAAACCAAAAAAAAAAAAAAGAATGAAGAAACCCGAACGAAAGGTAAGAGTAAAACCCGATCCAAAAAAGGAACATGATACATCCACCCTTGCATTGTTTGCCAAGAGTTGACCCATTGTCCTCCAAGATAGAAGAATCTCAAGAACTTTTCTAATTGGAACGCACAAGCACATTTGTTGACATTGTAGCTTGGTGATAAAGCAAGCTTTATATACGTACATAACAACACGCTAAGGGGTATCATGCATTTCCGAAGGATGACACCACTCAGTAACATCATGTTTTAGAGAGCTATACTCGTACATAAAACTCTAACCTATATTGAAGGAGGGGAGATGTATGTGTTAAATAGCCTTACCTATATTTCAGAGAGATTGATTCTCAGATACGTACTTGTGACATGTGGTCCGGACACAACAACAAATAATTTCTCTCATAAAAATTCGATAATGTCTCCTTATGTTTTTTTTATGCATTAAGTGCTTTCTTCAAAGTTTAATTAAATTTCCATTGAAATGCAAGGATTCGGAACTATCTTGCATGGGAGTTTGCGCTGAAATTCTTTTTTATGGCCACATATGTTTGGAGGAACCAAAACATAGAAAACAAAATGTCATTAGGAGAAAATCTGCCACTGTTCTATGCACAACGTATCACAAGGACATCAGAATCCTAGCATAGGGTATGACTATAGTACCTCAAAATTTTTTATTTTATTTTATGACATACGGATCATCAGTTACAATTAATTGGATCAAGTTTTAATGCAATGAGGTCAAGCTATCACAAAAAAAAAAAAGTTGAAATCCATTTTGAAATGTTGTGATCAATCCCGAAAACTCCATTTTGTAGTATCCCGAAAACTCCATTTTGTTTGATTGCGTTACATTAATCAAACCAATGTATCATTTTGAAGGACAAAAGTTTACGAAACAAGAAGGTGAAAAAAGGAAAGTAAGTGAAATTGTTACCTGAATAAAACAGCAAGGAAGAAAGTAATGACAGGAAGGCAGTTTGTAGTTGCAGCAGCCAGTGTTGCAGATGTATATATGAGAGCAATTCCATAAATATTCAATGACATAGTGATCCTGATATTAAATAATTAAAGAACAAAGTTTAAGTTCTTTGTCAACAAATTTTATAAACCACATGAAATATCGAGTGTCTTGGATTTATTATAGCAGAACATACCCACAAACAGAGAGCATAAAAATCTTCCAGAAGCAACTGAATGAGAGCGGCGGTGCAGTTTTCCTGAAAACCCCAAAATAAACAATCAATTATAAATATTCAATCATGGTCGTGAAGAAGATGAGAAATATGTAAAAGAAATCAGCAAGTTAATACCATTCGAAGAACACGGCGAGGGGAGCTAAGAAAAGAGTTGCAGCAGCCTGTCTGTAGAAGACGAAGACGAAAGTGTTCATACCAACATCAAATGCAGCCTTGGAGAGCAAGAACATGCCTGCGTATATGGACTGTATCAGAATTACAGCCAAATAAGGCTTCTTTGCATCCATTTTGGTTAGTTGCTACGAAGAGAACTTAACCCCTTTGATTTTCTCTTCGATATAATGTCCACCAAGGTTTATATATAAGCTTAGAGTAGTGATGCTCGGTCCCATGATGAAAAAGTGGGAGGGTGAAAAATATGAAGAGTGAATAAAACATTATACTTGTTTAACAATGAGAAGTGTAGGGAAAGAAAAGTGTAAGCATTAGTTTTTCGTCTAACTCATTAAAATTTATCCTCTAAAACTAGAGAGAAAAGTGAAAAGAAAGATAATATAATATGAATTATTCACCTTTAAGTCCCTTGATATGTACATATATTTTTTTTAGTCTATTAGATATTATGGATAAGTTAATTTTGTATGCGAATATAATGGTAAAATATATATGGGTATTTTTTTCTTCATTCTACTTTTCTCTCTATATTAAAAGTAAAAAAAAAAATCATTCCTCATACTTTCATCCCTATTACAAGCTAAAAAGTGTTAGAAATAACGATATATTTATTTTTTAAAAAAATCATTAAGTATTGAATCAGAAATTGTTAAAGTTTTTATAATTTTTGAGAGCAATTGAAAATGTTGCGAAAGTCTTTGTGACTTTTGAGAGCAATTGACAAGGTGTGAAGTGAATATGACACGAAAATGTATTAATTCAAAATTGGTGACTTTTGGTTAAAGACACAAATCCAAATAATTACATATTTTCATAAAGTCACAATTAACACCTTTTAGCTGAAAGACACTAAAGTCACCATTGATATCTCTTGGACTAAAAGACACCATTTCAAATGGTTGTACATTTTCATAAAATCATCATTGATACCCTTTGAACTAAAAGATACCATTACATATGGTTACACATTTTGTGAAAAGCCACTAGCGAGTTTATAAATAGGTGATTCCTTGTACTCTCAAAACATACCATTGAACAACTCAAGAATTGCTCTCTCATTCTAGTTCTCTCAATTATCCAAAATATTAAAATAAGTATTTAGTCTTTCTTCTCTCTCTCTCTCTCTCTCTCTCTCTCTTTTCTACATATTACTGCATTATTATTTCAAGTTCAGTTCAAGTATAAACATAGAATTGTGTTCGTTGGAGTCTTGAAAATTGAAGTGTTACATATTTAAGAATGAAATCCGTTCTATCTTAGGAGACAGTTGCTTATCAACTTTAAGGACTAAGAGGAAGCAAATTTGTCTTAAGGAAACTGTGATTACACAACGCTCGAATTATTATTTTTATTATTGGATTTTTGGTTTTTTGGATTTTACTATTCGTGTTGTTCTGTGTCAATGTAAGCGCATTAGTTTTGATTTCTATACATTCTGTTTAAATTAATGCATAAGTTATATTTTATACAGTTTAATATAATCTAATTATATACACATTTTTTATATAACAAAAAGAATGAAGAAAGTTTCTTTGTTAAAAGAATTGAAAGTGCACCCGAGCAACTTTTATTCTTTCTACAGAACTGTTACTATTGGGACGTGTGGTGTGTTTATAAGCTGCTATGCTTGGACCGTGAGGGACCAGCAAAAGTACTTTTTTCTTCCCATTTTTTGCATGGCAGTATCAAAAGGTAGGTAGTGGTGTCTATATTGCCTAACTAAAGCTATAGTTTGGTAATTGGTTGCTTTCATTCATCTTTCACTTTTTCGTGAGCTTTACAATTGCAGCTCGGTGGAAACAGAAGGAGACTCTACTAGGGGCCGGTCGGGATGGCACGGAGATTCGAAAATTTCTAAGAATTATGCTATTACGAGATATGAATATTCTCAAACTTTACGAGATATGAATATGAATATTTATGGGGACCCACTACCTATTCAATGGTTAGGATTATCAAGTCTAATTTTTAAGTTTAGTTTTTAAGTCCATCTAACATTACCCTAATAACAATGAAAGGTATCCAATGGTAAATACGGAACCAAGATTTTATCGAAGGTCAAATCTATGGCATGGACAAATTTTTCATTAAACGAGGTTATTCAACAGGTAATGAAAAGTTTCGTATTAAGAACCTACTAAAATTAGTTTTTATACAATGTCATGGTAAAAATTTGTTTGGGTCACAAAATCCAAAAAATTATTCCTATTATCATAAAAAATAGTTTGTGACAATATCACGTCATCTTTTTTTTCTTATTTATAAAAAAAGCTTATAGCAATAAATAATGTATCTTTACAAATAATAGTTTCATACAATACCATAGTAAAAATGACTTATGATCCATACGTTGCTTTAGATATAAGTCACATTTGTAATTCAATTTTAAAAACACTTGTTTTTCTTCCACGTATAGTCAGTAGAATTATCCAAACAAGTGTCTCTTGGTTATTAAATATCAAATCATTAATTTTCTTGATGCACTAACTGAAATACTTATACATTGGGCTTTTTGAAAACTTGGTGGGTAGTAATAGAACTTTCTAAAAACATATGGATTTTCAACCCTAGGCTTATACCTAGTTCTGTCACTGAAATACGCCTGAGATATTGTTACCACTTAATCCGGAGAAGTTATAGCCTTTAGTTTTCGTTTTTTAAAAAAAAGCATTGAAATTTACTTTAAAACTTGAATTAAGCTTAAAAGATCTTGAATAAACCACAACATGCTTCTGAAATGCTACTGATCTTGTGCATGTAAAACATGTTCAGAATCGAAAAATGGTGCTGCTTTTTTGTGTTACTTTACTGTAATTAATATGCATTCCTCTCATTTGAAGATGCTTCTTTTCCAATATTTTATTAGAAGCACTTTTATTCGACTATGCTTTACAAAATATTATATGCATTTCTAATGCTACATGATCTTGGTAAAGCAAAGATTAAAATTCTTGATTCCCCTTTTCCTACGCATTCTTCATGTTCTACTTTCATGTTGATATGGTGTAAGAGGATGTTCTCAAACTCTTTTTAAATGGGTGAGAGTTAAAAGGATTCTTATTAAGCTTTAGTGTTTAATATTGCAAGTATGGAAAACATTTTCTCATCTTTTTTTCGGCAAGTAAAATATATTGCATATGGAAAACATTTACAAAGGCTCGATCACATCTTACTCACCCCTACTACTGAGTTTCTAACATTATTCCTTTATTACTTAAATTGGTTTCATAACGCCCCAAAATTGAATGCATGTTAGGTTTCGAGCCAAAAATTTCTCGTGCTGCATTGGATTTGGTGACTAAGTAATACAAATTCGCACAGTTTGAGGGGTGAAATTGTATTATTTTCTATTCACATTGTAATTACCTCTAAAATTAATGAGACAACGTGAAAGCAAAAAATGTAATTGTTGATACAATGTAAGAAACATCACAACTGTGAAAGGACAATACTTATGGTCCGTTTGGTAGAGTGGATAAAAAAAATGAAAGATTGTAAAATAAGAGTGATACACTTTTTTTCCTTCAAGGGAGGAATCCTTCATTCCCTCTTTTGTGCTTGGTAAGAGAGATGAAAAGTAAGAACGATTGATTTTTTTTTTTTTGTGTTTGATAAGATGGAAAAATTATTTTTTTTTATTTTTTTAAAAAATATAAATACATATTTTAGGATTATATCTATATATGAAATTAATTTATACATAATATATAATTAATAAATATGATATATATACAAACTAATTATTTTTTGTGCCTGAATGTACCTAGTAATAAAAAAATAATCAACAATAAACATATTTGTATTCACACCCAAAATCAAATTACAAAGATAGAAGAAGAAAGAGAAAGGAATTTAAGCATCCGGTTGTAGTTGAGGCGAGCAGTGGTAATGGAGGTGGACGACAATTGTGGTGGTGGTGGAAGATGGTGATGGTTGTGATGGGTGTCGACAATCGGTTGTGATGGTGGCAACCGTAGGGGCAATGGTGATGGTGATGGTAGGACAGTGGGGGTGGTGGTAGTAGGGATGATGGTGAGACAATGGAGATAGCGGTAAGGTGGCAGCAGCGGTGGTGGGGTAGTGGTGGGGTGGTGATAGTGGTGGTGGCGGTGGCGATGATGGTGGTGGTGGGGCGATAAGGGATGGTGGTAAGGTGGCGGTAGCAATTGTGGGGTGGTGGGTGTGGTGGTGATGGTGGGTGTGGCGACAGTGGTAGTGGTTGTTGTGGCAGAGGTGTTAGTGGGATAGCGGCGACGACGATGGTAGTGATGGTGATGGGGCGGTGGGGGTAGTGGTGAGACAGTTTCAAACACTATTTTTTTTTTTTAAAATACTTATGAGAAATTATAATACTTATAAACACTTTTTAAAAGTTACTCAAACACACCCTTAGATGTCTATTTTCTCTATTAAATTTGAGGTGTTAATATTAGCCGTCAGATTAATTTTAAAGTAAAATTTAAAGAGATGTCAACCGCGAAAAACAAAAATCATTTTGTTTATCTTTTGAGATTTGAATTGTATTGTATTTTATTATATAGATAATATACATTTCAACACACATAATTAATTTTCAATCCACTTTTTTTTTTTCTAATTTTGGAGGGATTGATTTTAATGAGTTGAAAGGAAAGTTAATCAATCCACTTTTCCATCCTTCCTATTTTTCTTCCTTACCAAATATGATGTTTTATCTATCCCTCAAACTTTTCATCTTTCCATTT
The DNA here is from genome assembly GCA_951799425.1 of Ilex aquifolium. Lineage (NCBI taxonomy): Eukaryota > Viridiplantae > Streptophyta > Magnoliopsida > Aquifoliales > Aquifoliaceae > Ilex > Ilex aquifolium. The sequence goes on from OX637391.1 coordinate 32,732,927, forward strand.
TTCCATTATATCAAACGAAACATTAAACATAAGGCATAGTCAGTGGGATCAAAGTGTAATGTCCCTATATTGTTGTATGAATAATACTAATATCCTTTCGGTCAATTACCCTATTTTTTTGGTTAAACTTATGATATGTTTTTGTAATTCGGTCTTATTTTTATCCACTTTATATGACTCATTATTTTCGGCAAGTGTGCTAGATAATGGATTCCAATTACTGCGGATATTAATTTCAAGGTCCTAGATTCCAAGTGTTTGTACTAGTTTCCACAAATAATTGTTTATGGTTATAAATCTCAGACACATTATAAAAAAAAGGGAAAAAAAAAAAAATAGAGTACGTAGTTCACAATTCTGCTGCCTATGGTGGGTTTGGGGGACATAATTATTGGAGATCAAAGAACCCCTTTCTCGAGGGTCTTATTTCTGAACTCAAATCCGGAACCACGAGATCGATTGGTTGAACAGAGATGAAAGTCGGCCATAGTGATCTGGAAGTTCCGTGTGGAAGGGCTCTTGCTTAACGGATCAAAAATGTTAGGAGATAAAATGTCTTTTTCAGTAATGCTCAATTTATAAATGATCAACACACGATGATTGGTTAAAAACCTCAACTTTTTGACAAGTTTTCTCAGGATTGGTCACTATCACCTTCGGAACTGAAAGCCCCAAAAACCGAAAATCAAAATTAGAAGAGTCTTAATTAGTATGATATTGACTTTGTTCTCATCAACTGATAAGGTTAAGCACGCCTGATGGGGAAAGGAAGAGGTATACTTATTGATCCATGGCATGCACTATTTGAAAGCGGTAGCTAAATAAACAACTTGTTTGTAACAAAGGAAATGTTTTTTGTAACCAAGCCTACAGTCAAATGTATGGTTGCTTTTCATGATCATTTGGTGGTGAAAAGGATTTCATCCATACATGACTTTCCCCGACTTTGCCCTTCTCTCTCTCTCTCTCTCTCTCTCTCTCTCTCTCTCATAAACGCGCAGATTTGGAAGAACATGGTAGGGTTCGCTGCCTAACCCTAACTCTGGTATCTAAACTTCTTCTAGCTTCGACTTAATCACAACTTTGCTCATTTTGCAACATAAATGGATCTAGCTAGCGGAGGAGGCAATACCACTCCCCTAAAGTTTGACGATTCTCTTAATAGAATCTATAAAGTAATTCTCACAATGCAAAAGTTTGAGCCTACAAAATCTTGACCTTTTTGAAATATTCTTGGATGACTTTAATCAGTAAAGGAAAAGCCAAAGCCACTCGACATGACTTTTCAAATTTAGGGACAGTTACAGCCCTTGCATTGGAAGGAATGAAGCAATTACGTACTCTGCGATTCAAAAAGGCGGCAGTTAATCAAAGTCAATTAGGTCTTTGAGACCAAAAAGACAACAATGAAAACACAAAAAAAAAACCATTGTGATTAAGGGTGTTCACCCTACCCTACCCTCCGTGTAGAAATTATGGTTTTCCATCTTTCTATCCAATACTTTGCGGAATTTTTTTTTTTTTATCTATCCTATCCGATCAAATGTAGTATTCTGATCCGAATCCCGTCCAAAATAATCGGGTAGAAAGTCGGGTAGTAAATCGGGTGAACACGTTTTTTAGTCATTAATTTTTGGATCATTTTAACAATTCCCGTCACTAATATTCTTACATTGCAACATCAACTTTCAAAACACGAAGATTTTAACAATCAAGGACATAGTTGGGCGGGTAATATTTGTTGTCACAACTCAAAAAACCATTCACGCGACAATTTCTACACAAAATAATCTCGAAGCAAGATATGTAGAACATGAAACTTCGATTAGAATAGAGGTGTAGTAAACACAGGCGTTTCGAAACATCATAAAGCAACAAAAACATAATTCCAATTTGATACAATCTAAACAAAAGCTTTCATATAACCAGATTCAAACCAATTAGACGATTGGCTAAAGAGAGAAAGAGAGAGAGAAACTGGGACTCGAAGAGGAGGCGGCAAAAGAGGCGAGTGTCTCTGAGACTCGAAGAGGAGGAGGCACTAGGGATCGCAGCAGAGCTATTTGGGCAGTAGAGTTGTGGCTTTACTCAAAGAAGCATAGTAGATAGAGGTGAGAGAAGTAAAGCAGAAGCAGAGGCGAGAGAGGAATTTTAATTTTAGGGTTTATATATATATAATGTCTTTCCTTTTGTTAATCTTTGATTATAATTTTCTTTGTTTTAAATTCGTCAATTGTTATCACATAAAAAAAGTCCTAAAAGAAGATAATTGAACCCCACATCAAGCAATCACTTGAGATAATTTTGTAGAAGTATTGTGTTTGTCGATTGCAGGAGAAATTTTTTGTGAAGACCAACAATTTCCTATTTGAATTGTTTTTTTTTTTGATTAGTGCCTATTGAAATCTTTATCTTGAAAATAAGGAGCGAGATTCATTTGAGTGATTTGACAGCAAGACAAATATATGTTTATAACCGATTCATGCGAATAATGTTATTAATTAGTCCCTGTTAAAAAAGATATGATTTTTCTTTCATTTTTGTTAACCACGGAGAATCGCTTCATTTAGATTCATGACTGCAAACACAAACACTTGATGCATGCAATCAGGGATGGAGTCAAAATTTCTTTCCGGGGGGATCAAAAAAAGTGTAACAAAAGCAATATAATTTAATGGACGTCCATTCAATAAGATATCATTACTATGATTTTTTTAGTTGTGTATTTTTAATAAAAGTTGATGTAAAAAAACTCCAACAAATTCATCAAATAATCAACAATTTAACCTCAATTTTATCGCATAGTTGTTTGAATACAACTAAATTCCAGGATGTCTTTCTAAGGTAAGAAAATCCGAATAAAACGAGTTAGAAAGTGTCTTTAATACATATTCTGTAAAGCTTTGGACCATATATATAGAATTTGAGCAATTTACACTATATTCTGTTAAACTATGATCCCGATTTTACTTTACCTATCGACTATTAATTTAAACTCATTGCACCCTTAACAATTTAAGTTTTTGGTATTTTGTAAAAATCATATTTTTTTTTTATAAAATAATTCATGAGTCTATTTTGCATGGTTGAGTGAGAAAAGATCATTAAGTTTGCGGTATAAAATATAATTTTAAAAACTTAATAGGAATGAAACCAAAATATAATTTTTGAGGTACATAACACAATTTTGAAAACTTTAGAGATGGCCATGGCCACCCTTGGCCATACCACAGCTCCGTCACTGCATGCAATCATCCGCAATTTATGAGTATGAGTTAAACCCAAGTTTATACACCATGGAGATTCAAAAATAAAAAGACGTATATATATGTTTACATGTCACACTTTGTTATCATTGAACTATATCTTGCGGGTTGAGCCAAGATTGTTTTCAAAAGCAAAGAAAGATTAAGTTTACGTTGTCAAAAGCAAGTCCATGTGATATATAACGACATGTTTAACCTAAATAACAATGTTTGATGCATGAAACTATGACGGACTTGCCAATCAAGCCGAAAAGCAGTTCCATGCTTGTGAATTAACGTGAAAAACCTTTTTGACAAGTTGTTTTACAATCTTTATTTTTTTAAATGCGCTCCTAAAAGTCCTTTCGAAAAGAATTGACTCCATGATATCTGAAACGTGGTTCCCTCCCTATTAATAACATTAATCCCTATTGGAATCTTTACTTTCCATTAATCATTCATTTGGTAACGTAGAAAAGAACATGCTTTGTCATTTCTCAAAGAAAAAGAATTGCAACCCAAGTTGGAAGTCTTGATCGTGACCTCCAAAAACGAGTGAGATTCAATTGAGTGTTTTGTCACGATGGACCAAGGCTTTGATAGTCACCTAACATCTTTTAGAGTTATAGCAAAGCAGAGAGATGTCGATAACTAATTAAAAATACAAACATTGGGTGTATGCAATCACCCTCAAACTAAACTCACCGGCCAAACCCTTATTTTATGTGTCCATATAGACTCAAACTCAAGATGTGTGGCATTTATTGTTCGACCATTGAACCAACTTCTAGGTGGAGTTGGATTGTTTTCGAAAGCAAAGAAAGTTCAAGTTTATGTTTGTAAAATCAATTCCATTTTATCACAACTTGTTTCAGTGAAAGAACTATCAAACTCGTGTTATTATGACTACACATAGGGTGCATCTAGTTTTTATGCATCATAGAGACTCAAACTCAAAATGTATAAGTTTACATCTTAATCCATATCCGATTATTGAATCAAACCTTACGTGTTGAGATGGGATTATCTTCAAAAGCAAAGGTAGGTCATATTGATGTTTTCAAAAGAAAGTACACACGAAAACGACTTGTTTACGTAGAAGAACTATCATGTTTTATGCATGGAACTATCATGGACTCATCTATCCAGCCGGAAAGCAGTTATGCCTATTAGTTGTCGTGAGGATAGTTTCCACTTAGAAAAGTTGGGTTTGGAATATTCATCCCATGTGAAGAAGCCACGTCTTATTGATCTAAATCATTGTAAATGTGTTCGAAAAATATTAAAATTCTATTGAAGTGGGTATCTAACAAATTAGTGCGGGGAGCTAAAAATATAGGGTGCGACTATTTTCGCTCCACAAATCTCTATTATCACCCTATTTAATTTTTTATTATTAAACTACTAAGTTCACCTCTTCTATACCCACCAAATAGGTAACTAAATTTACTCCATACTACATACACCCTCTTTAATAAGTAAACACACTTTATATTTTGTCATAATTAGGGTTTCATTCTCTATCTCATCTCATGCACTTACAAAAATATTTTTTCAACATGAAATTTTTCAGTGAGATACAAGTTAGTTTTACTTTTCAATTTAATTTTATATTTGATTTCATATTTTTTATATGAATTTTCATTATTTTTGGTATGTTTTGATATCTCTGCCAAGTTTAATAATTTTTTATTTAGAATTTATATGTGTATATATATATGTATGCTTTCAGATTATTTGTTCTTTTTTATTTTGTTAAGGTTTTGCATCTATGCTTGTTATTATTTTTCTTGTTTGATTTTGTGTCTGTACTTGATGCTTTTTTTTTTTTTTTTTCCATATTCGGTTTTGCGTCTTGCAGTCTTGCTTGTTCCTTTAATCTTTGTTTGATTTTTTTTTTCCTTCTTGTTTTGGTTTACTTCTTTCTTTCTATTTTTTCCATGTTTCATTCTTTTTTTTTCTTGTTTCGGTTTGCTTCTTTCTTCTAGTTTCTGCATGCATGTTTTCTTTTACTTGTTTTTTTTTTGTTTGTTTTTTTTTTTTCTTGTTTTGTAACTATATTTATGTATTCAAACTAATTGTTTTTTTTCATTATTTTTTTTCATTATTTTTTTTCTTACGATAACTTCTTACATTAAAAGAGTGTACATAAAATAAGTGAGTTTAACTATTAATGGGGTGCATGTAGCACGAGGTGGACTTAATTACTAATGGGATGGGTATAGAAGGGGTGTGTTTAACAATTTGATAATGAGAAATTAAAAGGGGTGGAAATAGCATCACCCAAAAATATATATATGGCGATCTTTAATTTTTCTTTTTTTGGAACTTTAGGAGGTCGGTTTAGGAATATTTATACCTACAACAAGTTATAAAATGTAATTATTAAGACTGTATTTGGTAACGCTGTTAATTTTTTATTTTTTTAAAAAAAATGAAAAGAAAAATAATTTTTATTTTTATTGTGGTAAAAAGTTGAAAAAAAAAACTTGTTTGGTTGTTGTCTAAAAAAAACTTGTTTGGTTGTACTAAAAAACAGACTCATAAAACCACAACAAGTGAGCATCAAAATAGTGAACCATCTCTTATTGCGTTGTACTCATCAACCCATATGAAACATTCATATGCTCAAGTTGTGGACATCGATAGAAACATCGACCATTATTTCTTTTGGTACTCACTACCAAAACACACACCGAATCCACATGCGCATGCATGGAGGGCCAATATGTGCCACTGTACTATTCCTATTCATTAACACAAACAATAATAAATTAGACATAATAATAATTTTAATATAACACTGCAAGTAATACAACACTCGAATAGCATCCCAATAGATATTAGCATGTTAACATAAACATACTTACTTTTTTTAATAAATTCTCGACGAGGCCAGCTTTTATTCATTCTAAAAAGGAAATTACACCTAATCGAGGGGACTTGTATACCTTGCCCCTCAAATGCACTCTACTTACAATATAAAATAAATAAAACTGTAATCATGCATGTTGTTTACAACTTTTGAGCTAGAAGCCTAAAAAAAAAAACTACACTAATTTGATTTTTGCTAAAAAATAGAATTAGAGATTAGCATGAATGAAAGAATTCTTCCTCCTGAGTGCTTTAATCTGCCGTTGGTCTTGCAACATCAAGAGTCTAGCTTGAGGAGAAAGAGAATTTGAAGAAGAAACCTTTGCTGAAGCCATTTCCCTCACCCCTTTACTTGCCAAAAAAACCAGCTACCGAATTAGCATCTCTAAAGATATGTACTATATCAAAATCAAATTCCCTCAACAAACTGGATATCTTATTTGATAAATGCCAATACTTCCAATTAGATTTGAGCTTACCCTTTGTCATATCTACTAAAATTTGAGAATCAGATTCTATAACCACTTTGTAGTCTACTAAGCCATATCTGTCATGCAAGAGTAACCCATCCAGCAATGACCTACACTCAGCCTCCATATTTGAACATACTCCATAATAGTAGGAAGCTGCAAAAATTAGATGAGCTACTTGATTATGCAAAATAACTCCTCCCCCAACCTCACCTGGATTACCTTTTGAATCCCCATCATCTGGAGGACATACCCAATTCACCCAAATAGCCTTAGTTCTAACCAAGACATGCATTCGAACATTCAAGGAGAAAATCAGTTCTCTGCCTTGGACTTAGTCAGGGATCTTGGGTTTCACCACATAAACTTGAAATTTCAAGATACTCAATACCTTGAGAGCCACAGATGAAGTAGTTTAGAGCCTTCAAACATTCTCCTACACCTCTTTTTCCATAACTGTCAGAAAATAATCATAGGGATACTCCTTACACAAGCTTGACTTAAAGATAATTTTTTAATTATTCTCACAACTCTGAGCATTCCTGCCATAGGATCCTCCATTGGTATCAGTTGAAACCCAGTTAGAGAAGAGATTCTCCCCCACAGCTCCTTTGCATAATCACATTCTATAAATAGGTGCTGCGAATTTTCGGCTCTACCTTATAACATAAAGAACATCTGCTTGCCATTGAGATACCCAGACTTCGAATTCTAGAATCCATTGGTAGAGCATTCTTCAAGATTTTCCATCCCACCAATTGAGCACTTGGAGGAGGAACTTGTTTCCAGATCACTTTAGTTGTTTCATTCACCTGCCCATGATCCCTCACTAATTCCCAAGCAGTTTTAACAGAAAAATTTCCTGATTATGCTAACTGCCACACCAACTGATCCTGTTTGACAGATAAGCTGATATTTGACATAGTAATTTCATTAATCAACTGGTTATTTAGCCATGTATGAACATTATCAATTCCCATTGAGAACCCTTGATAACTTCTAAGAGTTTTGGGAAGAAAAGAGGATTTTTTTCCAATCTTAATAGCAGTGGTCCAGAGCCTAACCAATTGTCACACCAAAAATCAACATCTTCACCCGAACCAACCAACATTTTGGAATTGGATACCACTACTTCAAACCAAGGTGATAGAGTCTTAAAATTTTTTGAAGATGCGTGTCCTGGGCTTCTCAACATATGCTGATTCTTAAGATATTTATAGGAAAACATCTTTGCCTAGAGAGATGATTCAGAAAGAAGATTCCAAACCTGTTTTATTCTAAAAGCTTTCTCAACCTCTTCAAATCTTCTCAAACCCAAACCCTCGTCATCTGTTGCAAATACTTTCTCCTTCCAAGCACACCAGTGCCTTTTCTTCTGATCTAATTTATTTGGCCAAATAAAACCTTCCATAGCTGAATTCAACCTAGTTATAATATCTTCTGGCAAATTAAGGCAAGCCAGAAAATGAATAGGTATAGAGTTCATAATAGACTTCACCAATGCCATTCTATCCATGTTAGACAACATTCTGGAGTGCCATCCTTCCATCCTAGCTTTGAAATTCTGGACAACCTCCTCAAAATAATAAGCTTTGTTCTGCTTTTGATACTATGACACCCCAGATATGTAAATGGACATTTTTTTATAGGAATACTTACAGTATTATGCAGAACATTTCTCCTAGCCTAAATTATTTTAGAAAAGCAGTACATACAACTCTTCTGTCTGTTAACCTTCTGACTAGAAGAATCCTCATATTTATTTATAAAAGCCAACAGATTCACCATTGACCTCTTATTTCCTCTCATAAAGACCAATGTGTCATCTGCAAACAACATATGACTCAACAAGACTGAATGTCTACCTGTGTGAAAGCCTTTCACTAAACCTTGCTGATAAATTCTTTTTAAGCCTCTACTTAGAACCTCCTCTACCAAGATAAAGAGACTTGAGGAAATTGGATCCCCTTGTCTCAAACCTCTTGATGTTGAAAAGAATCCATATTTCTGACTATTAATAATCAACGGTATATTTTGTTTGTTCAGACAATTTCCAATAATCTTAACAAATGCTTCTGAAAAATTGTTGGAAAAATAATAATAAACATGATTTTTCATGTTCTGGGAGTTATTTTTATACATTTAGTTTTTTGTATTAGTGGGTCATCAATTTGGTATTAGTGGGGACAAAGTAATTGTGATATTTTAATTCTCCAAGTAATGAAGGAGTGAGGTCTTTATTATTTTTATTATTGCATTATGTAGTGGAGTTATTTTGCATGTCATGTGTTATATATGATAGTCTATATATATCCTATGTAATCCATCTATTTGGATATGAGTGAATAAAAAGAATTCTTCCTATCTTCAATAGTCTATTCCATTATATTTTTTAGTGAGTGTGTGATAATCCTCTAGATTCCAACAATGTGGTATCAGAGCTAGGCTTGAGTGTTGAAAAAGAGAGAGTGAGAGAGAGATGGTGAATGAAATGCTTCCATTTCAAATGTTGGGAGATTGTAACAATTGGTTACACAGCACTGTAAGATGAAGCTTCCTTAAGTTAAGCCCAAAAAGAAGTCTTGCAAGCTACAAAGAAGAAGGATCAAACGGCTCTTTCACTCATCCATCAATGCTTGGATGATGCTATGTTACAGAAGGTTGCTAGTGCAACCACATCCAAGCAAACATGAGATGTTCTTAAAACGGCTCATAGTGGAGTGAAAAAAGTCAAGAAAGTTCGCCTCTAAACTCTACAAGGTGAATTTGAGGCTTTACGTATCAAGGAATCCGAATTAGTTTCAAATTATTTCACAAGAATCTTAGTGGTTGTGAATAATTTGAGAACATATGGTGATGATCACTATGATGATACCCGGGTGATAGAAAAAATCCTCTGTTCATTGGACCCCAAGTTTGACTATATTGCTGTAGCCATTGAAGAGTCTAAAGATTTAGACACAATGATGATTGACGAACTGATGGGATCGTTGTTAGCCCATGAAGAACGGCTAGACAAGAAGAAGCAAGAGCAGTTAGAACAAGTGCTACAAACCAAGCTTCTTTCAAAGAAAAAGAAAAAAGACAAGATGGAAGTCAAAGAGGTAGAGGGCGTGGACGTGGACGTGGAGGTCGTGGTGGATGTGGTAAAGGTAGAGGAGAAAATTTTGGCCAAAATGCGTCCAACAAAGAAGAAAGAGGCCAAGAATCACATCGTGGAAGAGGATGTGGAAAAGACAACAATTCAAAGTCATATAGAGGGAGGTATGAAAAATCTCATATTCAATTTTATAATTGTCATCAATATGGTCATTTTGCTTCCGTGTGCAGAAAAGATTTTGTGGAAGAAAGATCACACTTTGTTGAAGACAAAGTTGAAGAGATAGAGCCGACCTTGTTGTTGACATACAAAGAAGAGCAAAAGGGAGACAAGAACATGTGGTTTCATGAATCCGGTGCTAGTAATCATATATTTGAAAATAAAGAGATGTTTGCGGAGCTTGATGAATCGGTGAGTGGAAAAGTCACTTTTGGAGATTTTTCTCAAATTTTGATAATGGGAAGGTAATATTTTGATTCGTTTGAATGATGGAAGACACCAAGTTGTTTCTAATATTTTCTATGTGTCAAACATGAAAAATAATATTTTGAGCTTGTGACAACTCTTAGAGAAAGGTTATGATATTTGCATGAAAAGTCATAATCTTTCAATAAGAGATGGAAATGGGAATTTGGTTGCTAAAGTGTCGATGACAAGAAATATAATGTTTTTGTTAAATATTCAAAGTGATGTGGCAAAATGCTTGAAAGCAGGCACTAGGTCACGATCTCCCTCGATGGCCCACTCGTCTCCAACAAAGAAGAATTTAGACTTCTAGCTATGACAGTTCGAAGGAAGCCTAGTGATGAACTTGCCCGACCTCGGGGCGAAACGACACCACCCTTGATGAGGAAATGGGTTATCCAGAAGCACATATGTGGCCAAAAACTCCTCGAATGGAGGAGGAACATCAACACTGTAAACCAGCCGCCATAATGAGTAGAATGCCAGTATCACCCTCCACCCGTTGGGAGCCAACCTACCGAGAACCAATGATAGATATCCCAGGACCCGACATATGGGCCCAGGTATCGGGAACCTCAAACCTGTCTCTAAGGCATCCTCACTTGAGGAGTCACTACATGCTGGTTCATCCTCCTCCGCCCGACGACACATGACAACAGGAGGGATACAGTACGAAGATACGATACGAGCAATATAATCATCGCAGTCAATGGAGCTGAATATGGAAGTCACCTTTAAGCCATTATCTCCAGTAGTCCCCTTCCTTCGCTCGATGTCTCGAGTAGCCTCCCCTCCGATAACCTTGTCAGAGTGGGTGCCTGCTAACAAACAGAACCAAGACAGAATCAAGGTCAATGTTAAGGGAATACCAGTATCTGTTGGAATTTTGAGGAGTCTAGTTATGTTTGATCCAGATGATGACCCAACCCAAAATAATGTTGCGTGAATTTTAATGGGAGATTTTCTGAGGCTTAGTCCATGGAGTAGAGGCAACGCCCCCGGAGAAATTTTTTTTGAAGAACATCTTACCCGTTTGAAGAACAAGCACGCCCAAGCCTCCACAAGCGTCCTCCTAACCACCGATGTCGCATCTATGCCCAGCGTCGCTGACTGATCGCCTCTAAACTCCCCTCTGCGCCTAGCCCGGCGTCACCTCTAGTCTCCCTGATAGCGTCCACGCGCCCGGAGCCACCAAGGGCTTCACCCTCCTCACCTCGGTCCAGTGCCCGCCTGGCGTCGCCTACCTAGATGACGTTGTCTGCCTGAATGGCGCTGCATACTGCTGCTCCTGCACAGCGCCCCAGGCGCCTCCCATATGCTCCCCCACTTCACCATCCTCCTCGAGGACACTACCCAAGACAAAGTCGCCACCGCTCGGCCTACTCCCAATGCCACCTAATGCGCTGGCGTTGCTCAGCAACTCGTTGGCGCCGCCCAGCACTTGGGCTTTGGCTTTGGCGCAACCTGGTGCTCCACTGCCGTCAGCGCCTCCTTCTCCGCGTCACCCCTCACTTGGAAAGATCCTTCAGCCTCCACCGTAGCCGCGTCTCCATGAGCCACCTTGGAGAAGGCGTTGCCCAGCGCCTGGGTTGATGCTCGGAACTGCCGGGTCTCTCCGATAGGGCCACCCACTCCTGATCTGCCTTGAGCCACCTTTCTCCTCTTCATTAAGGAATCTCCTCCTGGGACACCATTTGATTGAAGCCTTCTCCACCAAATCCTTCCTCATCTTCTATGGAAGTTTGCAGCTTTAAAAGAAAGAATGAAAAAGGGGGTTTTCAAGATTTTTATGTCTTGGGTACAGGGAAGATATTCTAAGAAGGCCTGTAAAGTCCTAAAACATGGAGCCTAGGTGAAAGGAGGTCAAACACATAAAGCGATTGACATTGCAATGGTGACACAAGATGGGGAACAAATTTTTACAGACAAAAATGGAAAGCTGAAGAAGTCACTACCGTGGAGAACAAGAAACCTGTTTTGGATGAAGAGCTCACTTATGCCCTCAAAATCTTTGACACAAGGATTTGGGGGCATGGGGGCAAATGATGAGCCCAGATCCTGCTAGGCCAGGTCCAATAAATACAGCAGGCCCAAATTAGCTAAAAGGAAGACAAAACCCAGTCCGTGAATTCGACCCATCCCAAGGCCCAAGGAATCTATGAATAATTAGATCACGTGGGGAACAATTATTGGGATACTCATTCTCGAAGATCAAGGTAACCTTTTATGACACTTACCTTTTGTGGCGACCCGGAGAATTAGTACATTTGCCCTCACATCACCGCCTTAACCAAGGCTCCGTGCCTATAAATTGTAAGCTCTCTCTACATGAGAGGGCATCTCTTTACACCTATGGAGACACCTCTTTGTATCTCTACACCTCTTGAGATCTCTCTACAACTCTCTACACACCCATACATAGCTTTTCTCTTTCCTAGCTATTGTATCCCTATCGGAGATGACCATTGTTCTCTCTCGTTCACCTTACTTTATCAATAAAGGTCCCCCGACCACCGTTGTCTTTTTCCGGAGTGGAGTAGGTCACCCGAACCAAACCATTATATATCTGTGTATTGACCCGATATTTACATTATTGTCATTGATTGCTCTATTAATTATCCATTAATTACACTTTATCACACGCTCGACTGTTAATCTTGCACGAGACTATTTTGTGCATCATCAAGAGTAACTTTGTAACAATCACAATTGAAATTATTTTAATGCACTGATAGATAGAGAGATATAGATATAGATATAGTATAGATTTTAGAACAAGATAACCAAAAGTCAAAAGAAGTATTTATTCCTTCAATAGATATATGTAATTCTCAAATATATATATATATATATATATATATATATATAAGAACCAATCAGTAAGACAACCTATTATTGTATAGAAGTCCAAAAGTTCTCATCACCATTATGATTGAATGGAAAATATGAAAAGTTTAATTTAATGATATCATTATGTGTTTTAAATATTATTATTGAAGATCACATGCTCTTATCACCTTTCAATATATGGTAAAAATGTCCTAATACTATTGTTTGGCGGTGAACAAGAAAAATAAATATTTTTCAAGTATGTTGACATTTTAAAGTAGTATATATGATAAAATATAAACAATTATTTCTCGACAATGTACAATAGCATCACAATGGCATAATTGAAAATCCTGTTTCTCCGAAGGCATTTAGCAAAAAAGATTCTCTCATTGTAGAATATAGAATAATTGTATATTACATTTTTTTTATTAAGTTAATTATATATAACATTTACAAATGAATATTTCTAATTTGTTAAATTATTTTTTTTTCATGATTTAGTTGTAAGCATTTGTTGTACAAAGAGGAGTTGGCCCCTAGGTAAATGCAGGTTTTAAGCGAGCGCCTCACTCGCCTAGAGATTGGGCTAGCCATATCTGCAAATAGATGGATCTAGCTAAGGATATGAGGCAATTGCTCTATTAACATTTATTATTAGAACGCGAAACTAATCCAATAGATATATTAGATTAGATTCCAAATTAGGTCCTAAAAAATCTTGATCTTTTTGACACATTCTTGGATAGTTTTTATTCTTTTAAATGCACTTTTTTCTGTCTAAAAGAATTGACATATGGAATCCAAATCATGGATCCATCCCTGATAATAACATTGCCTATTGGAATCTTTACTTTCCATTAATCTTTTGCTGACGTACAAAAGAACATATTTCATAAAGAAAAAGAATTGCAACCCAACTTGAAAGCCTTCATTTTTACCTTCAAAAAAGAGTGAGATTCCATTGACTGCTTTGTCATAACAGACCAAGCCTTTGATAGTCATATAACAGCATCTTCTACAACAAAAACTAGTTTAATTACCCAAAAAATAATATTTTCTATTTTAGCTACTTAAATTTTCAATACACACTCCAAAAAATTTCCTATATTTTAACTATTACTTTTAAATATTATTTCTCATATTTTGAACTTTTGTTGGGACTGTTGGAGCGAGAGATAGAGAAAGAGAGAGAGAGAGAGAGAGAGAGAGAGAGAGAAAGTGGACATGAGAGGTGAAAAAAGACAGGAGAAAAGAGAAAAAATTATAAACTATTTATATAAATTGCTACAATGATGTTCTATATTTAGAGCATCATTATAGCAAAAAACTATTTTAGAGCATCCGAACTGAAAGACCCCGTATTAAAATTAAATAAGGTTAATATTATCTTAAGAGTTCTCCTAAGATAAATAAATTGATAGTAGAAAATTAGAATCGTTATTAGAATATTGATTTTGAAGTTTGAGTTTCAAGTATATTGACTTTCGAGGTAAATTGAATTTTGGAGAAGTTTAAGTTTGAGAAAGGTGAATAAGTAATTTTATAAAATTTTTTAGGTTAAAATAAGGTTTCCATTGAATCCAGAAGGACGAAAAACATTGGAAGAGGTTATATAAGTTGTATAAGAAGTTTAAAAGTATTCTAGAATTAAAACCTAATTTGGAGAGGATTTTGGTAGAAAAGAATTTGACATAACCTTAGTATTTTGGTTATTAATTTTTACCCTAATGTTTGATTGACCTGATATTTTATAGTAGAAACTAGACTACCAGGGCTACAAAAATGTATTTCACAAAAATTTCGTAAATCAACTTCTAACTAGGTCAAAATTGAGATGGAAGTCAGTGGCAGATTGCTACCCGTGCCCACACGGGATTTCTTTATTTTTCAGCCTATAAATACCCTAGGGCCACGATCTAAAGAGTTTTTACCTATTTTTTAACCCCAAGAAAAATTTGAAGAGAAGGAAAGGAGGAAGAACGAGTTAAATCTTGAAGGATTAACGCGGGATAATTGCAACAACACATATTACGATCAAGATCTCAAGAATCAAGATAGGGGTTTCTTCCTAAATTTGTTCATTGAGGCTAGGATGCATATATATATGTATGTTTTAATTCTAAATCGTATGTATATGTTATGAAATCATTGTTTCTTGATTTTCTTGCAAATCATATCATGTCTTGAATGAGGTTATAAAAACTCTCGTTCTTGTTATCAAAACCCTAGTTTTTTAAGAAATATAGATTCCTAGCTAACTCCTCTTCCTATTGATCTTGATTAGCTCCAGCTTAGTTTTGTTAAGAGTTCTTTTTCTGGACCAAAACCATTTTTAGACCGTCTCCTGAAACACCTGCTTATCCTGCATGTGCTTTCGGGGGCCCCCACTCATTCAATTACTTGCTTGTGATTGCAGCCATTCCCCAAAAAGGGAGAGGCGAGGAATCGTCCGCTCCCGTTCAGTTCATGTGACGAACCGAACATCGTTAGGTCCCGAATTCTGCAAACCACCGGATCTAGATCAAGTTCTCCATTACGTCGTACGATATATCGACCTAGAGAACTGACTTTCAGTTGTAAGTCATCCATTTTGCTTCTATCTAAAGTGATGCTAGGCTGCTTCACACAGGTGCGCTTCACTCGGCCACATGATGAACATGTTTTAAGCTAACTGCATGTCGAGCGCTTAAGCGAAGCTTGTGGTCACTTGTTCCTCGCTTGTTCCAACCCTAGTAAAGAGCTTCAGATCTGATTCTACACTACATACGATATTCCATTCCGGCCCTCACTAGCTATTCGCTTGGTTGTACAAGGAGCATGTCCGAGGTGGCTACTACGCTCACCGCGCACTTGCATTACCGCCTGAGCTTCGCTACCGCTTCGCCCAGCTCCTACGCCTACCACGAACAACAATCATTACATTACATGGCTGCAAGCTAAGCTTCACACGGCCCTGAGGAAGCCAAAAGACCCTCTCCTCTCACGGCCGAAGGCTCCGCAACACGTTGGAGAGCTTTTAGATCCCGCCCTAAAACGCCCATTCTCCTAGAGTTCCGAAGTGGTCCTCACTCTCACCGCAACCTTCTTAAGCCTAAAGAAATCCGGGCAAGAATTTCATTTTTTGGTAGTACGAAGGGGGAGCAGAATCGTATCTGGCAGTGGTTCTTCGGATCGATCACAGATTCTCGGCCCCGTCGTTTGGCTTCCACTCCAGTTGACCTCTCTTGTTTCCATCCCCCCATGAGAAGGTAGAGAGCAAAACCAACCCAGCAAACCACTATTACTATGCCCCTATTATTAGGAAAGCATGTACTTCTTGCAAGGCTTGCTGAGCTTCTTCACGTGACAGGCATCGCAAAAGTAGTCCGTTGAACGATCACCGATAAAGGGTTAAAGTATACGAATTTCTAACCCTGATGGGTTTCGCAGTCGACCATTTGATAGCCCTGTTCCTGAATATACAGAATAGGGCTTCGATGAGCCCTAGATGTAAAGGGGTTCTTGAACCCTTCTAAGCAATTAGAAGAGCGCGGAATTTGACCTCTCTCAAATAGATGGATCTGGGATTGATTGTGAAACCGAGCAGAGAGAATCCCGGGCGGGCAGGAAGATACGCTAGGTGGAGTAGTCGCTCTAGAGCAGGTTCTTCGACTGGATCAATGCATGTATGAACCCTAAAAAAATCCCGAAGGTCTGGTCTAGAAAAAACCCGGATTTGGTTGGGTTAGCTTTTTGGTAGGAAAGGTGGTCACAGGAGGAAATGCCCTACCAATGAATAGATTAGTCTACTAAGGTCAACAATCTCTTTCTTCATATACGATTGATATCCGAAACTATAGATATAAAACAAAAATGAAATATAGAAATTCCCATGGTAGGAATAGGACAGTTGCACTAAGGAAGAGAGCTAGGGATTTGATAAAAGGGATAGGACAAGGCTCCAAACCTGCCTTAGTCTCAAATAGGGCGCAAACAAAGGTTCTGCAAAGTTACCCTACTTCAAACCAAAACAAACTTGACAACCCCCCACCTCTGCTTCCCAATCCGGGCAAGATGCTGGCTTGCCCTTTACTAGTAAGGGTCTACCAGAACTCGTGCTTTTATTCGACCAACCTCTTTCATAGCTGCTTTTGATTTAGGTATTGTTAGTCAAAGGTGCTGCTAGCTAGCTATGGGATAGGATCTCGATATAAAACAACAGAATAACCTGCTCAATCAACTGTTGCAGGAAGATATAGAACTGCTTGTGCTACTTCAACGTTTCCATCTGGCTCTTCATCTAGAACATCTAGATGGGTAAGAACAAGGTGAGAAAGGACAGAATGAGAAGTTCAATTCCTCCACGGTCAACCAAGGCCACCCCAAAAAACCTCGAATTAATCTAATGAATTATAATCGCTCGGCATGATATGATATAGGAAGGTATAGTGTCATAATAGATCAAGATGCACCTCTACTAAAGAAGACATCCCTGAAAAAAAAGATCATGAAGTGACAATGATCGGAGGACAAAAAATGAAAAAATGCTCTATACAAGCGTAAAAAACAAAAAGAGAAGAAGGTAGTTTATTAGTGAGATTCTAAAATCTCACTTTATGAGCTATATGCAAACGCAAAACCCCTTATCCCTTTTTTAATCTCCCTCCGTATTTTGATGGTTGGAGGGGATATGGGCTCAGTAGTCCATAAATCATGAAACTTTTTTTCTTTTCTTCAAACCCTTATCTAAGCCTATCTAATCCAGTTTTAAAGGAAGGTTGGTATACAAAAAAGGAGATTTCACTTTTTTCTTTAGGGGGATTACCAAGCCTTCC
This sequence comes from Ilex aquifolium, assembly GCA_951799425.1. NCBI lineage: Eukaryota > Viridiplantae > Streptophyta > Magnoliopsida > Aquifoliales > Aquifoliaceae > Ilex > Ilex aquifolium. Next base: position 32,750,727 of record OX637391.1, read on the forward strand.
CTTTCCTCCCGCCTCTACTGTTGGATGTATGGAAAGTAGGTATGGAGGAACCTCTGCATAGATTGCCTCCTGGATATCCGGATAAAGATGCCTTTGTTTTCGTTGATATGACTTGGACCCTTCTTTGAGTGGGAGAGTGTGTTGCAATTATCCTCGAAAGTCTCCCTGCCCTCGTAAGGCCAAGTGAAGACGTCAAGGCTCAACACCTGATCAATTTTTCACGTTCCTCATTCAAGCTTTCTTGACCAATTATCCATTTTCGTCGGTTGGCGGGAACAAGCTCTCTTTTGAATTCCACTAGTAGGCGGGTCCTATGAACTTTGACCCAGGAAGAGGCGTAACTCGCGCTCGTCTCGTATTTCATTCCATTTTAGGTTTTTTATGTAAAATGTAAAGCAGCGATAATGTTTAAAGAGATTCAAGACTAGAAGTTACTCGACCTGGATGGAGAGAACGGCCTGGCTGACATTGATAGAGGTCATCCTTTTTGGTCTCATGGCCCACCCTAAGTGCTTCAGGCAGAAAAAGTAGTTCAGTTTCGAGAAGAGGAATGAATAGCCCCCCATATAGCTTCTAATTTCCAAGCATGGGGTAGGGAGTCAGGGAGAAAGTTTTTTTTTCGGTTGCCTTTATGTTTATAGGGGGCTCAGAGTGAGTCATCACACCCTTGAAAAAATGTTTTAACCAAGTGCGAAAAACAAGACACTCGGTTCTCCTTCCGCTCCACTTTTGGTATTAAGAAAAGGAGTCGTCGGTATATGTAGGACTTTCCGCCTTAAAGGAAAATGGCACTAGCTGGGTCGCCCCTATCTCTAAAGGGCAGAATGGGCCCTTACTCGGCCTATTAAGCCCCTAACTCAAATAAGGGGGCGAGTGCGGTTTGATGAACCAGCAAAAAGGAAGTACATATCAGGCCACCTTGCTTAGATCCTCGGATCGTAGCATAGGCCTAGGAGATGCCACTCGCAGAGGTACGTGCATTCAATCCTTTTCCTTAGCGGAGGCTCTCACGCACTCCTATGTATGGATTTAAAGTTCGCTCTTCCCCACCCCCTTCTTATTATTAGTAAGATAGAGAAAACGGAAGTCGCTTGCCTGAACCTGCACCCCAAACTCAAAAAAGTGAAAAGAAAAAGGACTAAAGCATGGAACCTCTGCCATATATATTGGCAGGGGGCGGGGAGAACCCTCTTGAAAGAGACATGGCCCCAATACAATAAGTGTGCTGTTGACTTTCTGTATATGATTCATATATTAATACGGGAGTCTACATTTGAAGTGAGGGACAGGGACTTTTTGATAACAAGAAGGTGAACTGCTCTAATCGAAAAGTGAGTCGCCATTTTAGTTAGAGGACTGCAGTACGATATGCGGTGTGCATTGGTCCCGGTTGGAATCACCAAGTTTTCGAAGCTGATCGAAAGAGCTACAGAATTCAAAGAGGTTGTTAAAGAAAGAAGTACACCATCGACCAGCCGAAAGAAATGCTTGATTTCCAACAACCTAAGGGGTACAGAAATCAGACACCGCCTCGGGGAGGGAATAATCATAGAAAGAATAGACCTCGGAGAAGGAAGTTTTATTTGAATGTGTTTAATACAGAAAAATGGTTCGACATTATGATAGCGAATGGGACCTTAACGTGACCTGATTCTGATTATGATGTATGATGACGAAAGGAATTTATTGTCGGTCTTAGAGCCGGTAGACTTTTTGAGTATAAAAAGAATGAGCTTAGTCAATGAACCATAGAAAATTGAGAATTCTGTCATGCTTGACTCTCTTTTTCATGACCGGATTGTCAAAGGAGAATTGGTATATGAGTCTTAGAATACCCCCGCTGAAACACAGCCTTTGCTGGATCACCAAGCTTATTACTCTCCAAATCTGCCAACTGCTTCAGCCAATATTGCCACAGCTGAAACAGAGGATGATGTAGAAGAAGAAAATCTCCCGATTCAGACTTCTTCTACATCATCGGTTTCCCCTTCCCCTTCGCTACCAGCTCCTTCTCACCTTTCGAACTGACCGCTTCCCGATCTCAACCTTCCCCCGGCTCCTTCGCCGGAGCCTGCCCCTCCTACACCACTTTCGGCGGAAGAAGAACAAGACCTTCTAACGAAAAGGGAGCAGGTAAATCGTGAACTGCGGATACTCCTGAGAATTGGCTATGACCGCAGGGGTCGAAATGATAAAATGGTTGAGAAACTCCCCCTAAAATCGAGAAAGGGGGATTGGTATTGATAGTGAGGGGGATGCTACCTTCTTAGAGGAGCTCCGTGAGCACTTAGATGGTCTATGCTATGAGCATGGAGCGGGGGGGCAGAAGACAATGTTATGATTGTCTTCATCGTCTTCATAAGATTGTCTTCTTCATGCAAAGAGGAGATAACCATAAGAAAGCCTTACTCTATCTCTTATAGCAGGAATAGGAGTTAGATTTCTTCCTTAGCACAAGCGCTAAGCGATAATAATACCTTTGCTTACAAGAACAACAAGACGAGGGAAAGAGACAGAGGGGAGAGCCCTCAAAGCCCCCATTGCGTGTTATCCCACATCCAAGAACAAGAACTGCAACAGATTCTCCTCAAATTGAATTGATATGTGTTGGATGCTAATTAAGAGTCCTAGTAAGAAAGAGGACATGCAAATAAAAAGAGGGCATCTTACAAATTCACCCTTTAGGAGAATAGGTAGCAGTTCTTGCTCTCTCCTCAGCTCGTCGATAGCAGCCATCTTAGCTTCCTGGAACAACCAGCTGGTTAGATCTCATTTTTTCTTATTTTTTCTAGCTTGAGCTAACCCTAAAGTAGCAAGTTGCCTCAGGGGAAAGTCCTTTCTCCCGGAACCAACCATAGTAACATAGAGCTACCTGAAAAAAACTCTTCCTTATGCCACTACAAGCACAGGAAGGAAAGCAAGCTACATCCCTATAGACAGGAAGACCGGACTATTATGTGACATAAATAATAGAAAGAGAAAATAGGACGCTGCTACTAGAGGAAGTCAAGCTAGCTAATAGGATAGGAAAGACTAGCTACCAATTACATGACTACATGAGGGAAGCTACGTCTCAAAGCAAGAAGTAGAACTCCTATCCTGACTATCCTAACTCAGTCCTTCCATCTAGGGAGGGAGATAGCGTACTATTATGGTATACAAAAAATGAGATACAATAATAGTACGCTAGTCGGATAGGAAGTCAAAACTAGCTACATGGTTAAGGTAGGCCCTTATCTCATTACTTCCTCACGTCAGGAATGTCGGGCCGGGGGGGCACACCTGTAAATTAGATAAGAAATGGCTGCAAGAACTGCTTCGCTAGATTTCCGATAAGAAGGGAAACTGAATGGAGGGGGGGGGCTTTTTCGTTATCGTACTGGAGTTATAACATTTGAATTTCTCTTACATTCTACGTTCCCGAAACGGATCCTATCAAATATTTCACATTTTCTATGATCATCTTTATTTCAGGTATTCGGAGAATCCTTCTTAATAGACGAAATATTCTTATTATGTCAATGCCAATTGAATCAACGTTATTAGCTTTGAATTCGAACTTTTTGGTTTTTTCCGTTTCTTCGGATGATATGATGGGTCAATCATTTACTTCATTGGTTCCAACGGTGGCAGCTGCGGAATCTGCTATTGGGTTAGCCATTTTCGTTATTACTTTCCGAGTCCGAGGGACTATTGTTGTAGAATTTATTAATAGCATTCAAGGTTAAACATGACTCCTAGAGAGTTACCAAAAAATGAAGTTCTCTTCTCCTTTCGTTCTCTTCTTTCTTTTTGATTTTGACTTGGTTGGCAGGGTCAGGGCCTTTCTCGCTGGGCGAGCGCATTCGATTCTAAATTCCTTTCCTAAACCACTTCCTGTTCAGTTGCTGAAAGATAGAGATAAGGCTTTCTAAATGAGATTGAGTTCCACGAATATGCAAGCTAGAAAGATGTTATTTGCTGCTATTCCATCTATTTGTGCATCAAGTTCGAAGAAGATCTCAATCTATAATGAAAAAATGATAGTAGCTCGTTGTTTTATAGGTTTTATCATATTCAGTCGGAAGAGTTTAGGTAAGTCTTTCAAAGTGACTCTCGACGGGAGAATCCAGGCTATTTAAAAACTCTAGTGTTTTGTTTGAATAATAAAATTATATTTCTTGATAATCTTTTGCATATTTTCTTGAGTTGTTTTGTTGGAAAAATACCTGTGGAATTATGGTTCTTGGTTTACCTGTGATTTGGTGAATTGGTTTGATATTGTATCTCTTGTGTGGATGTTTTGATTAACATGGGTGACCGTTGACCAGGTATCGTAGAGTGCGTAGATACATTTCTTACTCCGAGGAGGTTTGAAGGTTCCCTACCACTCGTAGTGAGGTTGGTACCTTGCGAGGACCAAACCACTATTCACTCACGGGTATCGAGGCTAAAGGCTAGTATACTATTCCTGGGTTGGATTCATCACTCTCGATACGTCGGTATACGTCCTTCCTGAAGTTATGTATCCTTACGAGAATTGGGTGTGTGTGTGTGAGCTAGGATATTCTCAATGTGTGTATTCATGGTAAATCTTACTACATACCTGAGATATAGTGTTGGTAATGGTTTTTTATTTAAAAGTTGGTTTGATTTTACTTCTTCATTTAATTTATTGTTACTACGTAAACTTGATATCTAATGAACTGTCACTGTTTTATTTCAAAAGTTATATATGATATTTTGTAAAATGAGACCGATTTGTTTTATATGTTTTCAAAACTTTGATCGAGTTTGGGAGGATTTTTCTACAGAGCTTAGTGCTCACCCCTACAAACAACATCTTTTTCAGATTATGGTCTAGAAAAAGAACTCGGATTGGATGAGCAGGTAAATTGAGAAGCTCATATTGATGGGAACATGGATTCTGAGGTGGACGTTTAGAGTTGTTTCTTTTATGTTTTAGATTGGGAGGTTAATTTTGAAACAATGTTAAGAATAATATTTTATTTATTCCAGTGCAAGATAATATTTGATTTTTGGATGTAATTGTCATGGGTTGACGTATTTGTTTCGGATGATGCTTTAGTTATTATGGGTAATGAATGAAATTTCTTTTATTTATGGATTTTATTAGTTACTCTCATGATATGAATGATTATAGATAGTAATGTCTTCCAGGGTGGATTTTGAGGCGTTACACGAACATATTCTGTTGGAGCATGATTTGTCTTGGTTAGCTAAATTTTAGCTATTTTGGAGTTTTAAATGTTCTTTTCGAAATGTTGAGCATCTCCAAGAGAATGACTAAAACTCTAAAATAGCTAAAATTTAGCCATTCAAAGGCAAAAAATATGCTCCAACAGAAGATGTTCAGAGTAAGTAAAATACATTTTTACTTCAGTGATGCTCTATGTTTAGAGTATCATTGTAGTATTATATATAAATATTTTGTAATATATTATCTCTCCTCTTGTCATTTCCTACCTCTCTTGTCCACTCTTTGCCTTTCCCTCCCTTTTTTCTGTCTCTCCTTTTAATAGTCCCAGTAAAGGTACAAGATATGAGAAATAATATTTAAAAGAAATAGTTAAAATATAGAAAATTTGTTGGAGTATGTACTGAAAAAGTGAGTAGTTAAAATATAAAAAATATGTTGAAGTATGTATTGAAAAATTGAGTAGTTAAAATAGAAAAAGTGTGCTTTTTGGATAGCTAAAATACTAAACTTTATTGGAGATGCTCTAACGGGCCTATTTTTGGGGCTGAAAACCTTAGTTTTTTCTTTGGTCATTTGGAAGTCAGCACACCAAATTAGACTTAATTGTGAAAAAGTACACAGTAAAAAATATATTATAAAAAAGTACACTTGTGAGATAGAAAGACTTAACTGCCCATTTTCCTCAATTTATTTTTCTAAAATCGATTTTAGGAAAATATCTTCAATTTAATTAGTTGCACAGTGGTTATGTTTAACCGCTTCTTTTTCGGAATACTCAAATGCAAAATGCTTCATCTTCGAAACACCAAAGATAAACCACTTCATCTTCCTTATTCTACACACGATTAAGCCATCATTCTTCCTCTCAAAACAAGGTTTCAAAATTGAAAAAAAAAACCTACTAGTGTGCCATTTTGATCTTTGTTGCTAAACAAGATTTCTTCTTTTTCAAGTTCTTCAACATTTGGGGATTCGTTCGATCGTTGTCGGTTGTAGAATAGAAATAGTTGTTAATAGTTGATCGTGTTCCTATGTATAATACAGTGAGCGTTGATCTTGTTTGGTGGTGATTTTATGTCGCTAGTTGTTCTAAGGTCATTGGTTATACTTTGAATCCAAAAATTGATTTTGATTTGGGTAATTTTTTTTTAATTGCTTGTGCAAATCAGGTTTTTTTTTATGCCTTTTTTCTTGTACACTTTTGATTTTCGTCAAATTCCCTAAAATTATTTAATTTGTAAACCCTAGATGGTTATATCTTAATTCATTTTTTTCTTGCTGGTGTTTTTTCCTTGGATAATTGATGATTTTTCAATTGGTTGAAAATATGTTTCCAATGAATTAAGGCAGTGTTGCTTCACATTCAGTGGTTGTGTTTTGGTATTCTGGAATTTTTTGTGCGCATGTGGTAATAAATTAAAACAAAACTGGATTGTTTCAATGAATTTATATGCAAATCTATGTTTGTGAAATTGTCACATTACAGTGTTTTGTGTAAGTATACTATTACACTGTAATGATTAATTGTATTGTTACACTTTGATAGTACACTATACCTGCACCTCTAAATTATTATATGTGTTGTTTATGTGTACTATGATAATAAACTTGATCCATGTGTCTTTTTCATTGAATGTATATTGTAATTTTTTTTAATAGCATCTAGTTTTAATCTGCGTAACTTTGCCCAGTCATGGGGAGAAAAAGAAAGGGGACTATAGATAAATACGAATTTAGGCATAGAGAAAAAATGTTGGACCAACGTGTGGGGCCATCATCTGTTAAAGATGGTCGCAAACATGACAAACAACAACAACAACAAAAAAAAAAACAAATGGTTGAAGCGAAGCATGAGCCTAAATACAGATCCAACTTGCTTGCCATTGTTAGAGCATTCGATGACATTAGGATAAGTGAAGCACACAAGATTGTCTTGAGAAAAACTCCATTCTGGTTACTTTTTGAAAGTATTATTGACAAAAAATTAGACAAGACACGGTGTAGAAAGAGTGACAATAACATTCTTGATGTGATATTGTGTTTCGATGTTAATACTTCTAAGTTTCATATTGGAGGGGAGGAAATTAAATTGAGAAGAAGTAATGTGAAAATACTATTTGGGATTGAAGATAGTTGCGAGCTAGTGGATGCATCAATTCATGGGAAGGAAAACACAAAATTCGTTAAACGAATATTCAAAAAGGAAAGCAGGTTGACCTCTATATTGATAAAGAGTAAATTGATTGAAGCAGCAAATGAAACAACCCAAAACGACGTTGACGACATTGCAATGCTGCTATTCCTACTGGTTACTCTCGTTTTCACACACACTAGAACCTCTCTAGGATGGGACTATATTTCGTACATTAGGGATTTGGATGCAATGAAGAAGTATGATTGGTCCAGTGCTATCCATGAAACACTAATGTCTTCACTTATGAAAAAGAGTGGCACACCATCAAGGGTTACTGGATGTGTACTATTGTTATTGGTATTTTTTTAATAGCCACATAACATTTCCCATTTTTTTCCTTAGTTTAATAAATAAAAGTAATGATTTTGCTTATAATGAAATTGTATGTGTGTGTAGTTTTGGGTTCGTGAATGCACAACTATTATCCAAACTGAGAAGCCAAAGGGAATACGAAGGATTGTGAAATGGAATTTATTGAGTCTACACAGAGCTATGAAATAGAATAAGCTATGAAAGTTGAAGTCAAAACATGTAAGTATATAGTGTTGTCATGATTTTTGGTTAATAATTCAGTGTTAATGAAAATATAATTGTTGTATTTTAGCACTGTGATTCAACACTCACTACTAACACTGTATTGCTACATTGCTCTGTTACATAGTATTCAATAGCAATTGTGATGACAAACTTTCAAAACCAAAATCATCATTTACACTTTGTTACTTCCAGATTTATAATGCATACTTTATAGATACATTTCGGGTGCTCAAATGGAATATTTTTTAATTTTTCAAAGGTATTGAAGAATAGATTAAAAAGAACAAATGAAGAGAATACATTTATCAGATATAGAGGAAGTAAAGAACGAGAAGATGACCATTCCAAAGTGGTTAGAAAGACCAAAAGTGGTAAAGGAAAAGGAGCACAAGTAGAGGAGCATGAAGAAGGATATGAGGATAGGGGGTATGAGGATGCAGATCAGGACACACTATTTGACGAAGATGATGACATCATGGATGTAATTGGGCATGATGGTAAGGACAAGGAGCCATTTGAGTCTCTTCTTGGTGTTGCTATTAATAAAGCGACGCACCATCATGAAAAAGAAAAAGATGGTCTGGAAAAAGATTCTGCAAAATATGGCACACTGAAAGAGAGTGATGTTGTAAGAGATGATTGTGATTTAAGAAGAGAAGAAGATAGAAACAAACAAAACTGAAGGAGCTCATGGCAAAGCGATGAGTCTTGATCGTTGACCCGATCCAGATCAAATACCACTGATCTCAATCAATTCTGGATCCAAACCATTTTTCCTCTACTATTACCCGTTTCTTTGGGCCTTGGACACACGACAGTCTTCCTACTCCAAGTAATCAGTAGCCACTAGTTTTACATCAAGTAGGATGGGGTAGTAGAAATGGTGGGACAAGGGGGGTGGGAGGGTGGCAACAGTGGTTGCGGTGAATGGGTGGGTGAAAAAAGTGATGAGGTGGTAATGGAAGAAGATGGTGGCGACGATGAGGTGGTGGTTGTGGTTGTGGTGGTGGTGAGTGAACATTATGGTGGTGAGTCGACAATTGTGATGGTTGGGGGGGGGGGGGGGGGGGGGGGTTTGGTAACATTGATGAAGTGGTAGCTAGAGATGATGAAGGTAGTAGTGGAGGAGGTTGAGTCAGTGGTTATGATTGTGGGGTGATGATGGTTGCCGTGAGGAGGTGGTGATTTTGGTGGCAACGAGAGGGTGGTTTTTGCTGGCAAGATGGCGGCAATGGTGGTGGGGACAATGGAGATTGTTGGTGTTGGAAAGTTAGGGGTATAAGTTGAATTAAGATCAAAATATTTGAGGCCAAAATTTGTCCATCATCAAAGGTTTCTAAAATCCTCATTCACAAGCATATTTAACATTCGGTGATAAGTAGGAGAATTTGTTAGTTAAATTTTTATCCTATTTTTAAGAGGTACTTCAATTTTTAAGTGACGTTAGTTTTGATCATCAAACGAATTTAATTTAGAACAATTGGAATGTTTTTAGTTTGAAAGGTTGAAGTGGAATATTAAACACCACTGTAGCGTGGCGTTAGCAATGTTAATACATAATAACCTTTATTCCTATGGAAAAAATAACAGTCTTATGTTGCAAATCTCTCTAGCATCCTTTGTTTTCTAGTCCACCAATAATAATTAAATTCTCTCATTTTTTGCTAGTTATTCTCCCTTCCTTCAATAAAACTGTACAATTCCCATCTACTTGAGATTAACATCCCTATTTGGTACATGAGAATATCATTTGAACACAAGAGTTTTATATCACACAGGTAATGGTAATGGATTCTGGCTTTCTATTGACTTTTTGGGCACTGAAAATTCTTTCTCAGCCTCAATTCTTGAACAAATAGCATCATCCATCTTCTGTTCTTTACTCTTGCCCCACAGTACACAATATAGCCCTCCCACCAACAAAATTCCTCCAAAAACACTACAACCACAAGAAAGAAACAATCATAACGAAATAGCAATGAAACAAAAATTGGATGATTCGTAGGAAAAGCGGTGTGAATTACCTTCCTAAACTAATTATTTCTCCAAAGAGTAAAGCGGAAGAGATGATGGTGAAAATCAAGGTCAAGGGCATGGACATGGCTAGGAACACCGGTCCCTTCTTCTCAATCACCCATGCTTGTAAGTAGAATGTAACACCAGTCACCACGACTCCCTGTCAAGAATTGCATTGGATTAAGTACTCTATTAACATGAAGAAAACACTTTTTGACAATTCAGAGTTCATCCACTTTCATGTCATACATATGTATGCATATCAATTCAAACTATTTATGAACATTTTAATTGCGTATCTTTAGTTAAAATTTGTGCCCTAAGACCATAACATCTGTATAATAAAGTACAATACAATTCAAATATCAAAAGATAAACAAAATGACTTTTACTTTTCTTGGTTGAGATCTCTTTAAATTTTACTTTAAAATTAATGTGCCGGCTAATATTAACACCATAAATTTAATAGGAAAAATATGTCTCTAAGGGTGTATTTGAGGTAACTTTTTAAAAGTGTGCTTCTAGAACTTATAATTTCTCATAAGTACTTTTAAAAAATAAAAAAAAAACAGTGTTTGGAATTACCCCACCATCATCACCACTACCACCACCACCGTCACCCCACCACCACCGCCACTGTCGCCGCCACTGCACCACCACCTCTGCCACAACAACCATCACCACCACCACTACTATCGCCACCCCACCACCACCACCGCACCCACTATCACCATCACCACTACCAACATCCCCACCACCACCATCACCACCACTGCCACCACCCTACCACCATCACCATTCCCATTGCTCAACTGCCATCATCACCACCACCATTGTTGCCACCCCACCACCACCTCTTCCACAACAATAACCACCACCACCATCTCTACCACCACCACCGTTGCCACCACCTTACCACCACCGCTACTGTCCCACCATCACCCCTACCACCATCACTCCCACCACCAACATCACCAGTGTCACCCACGGCTGCCACCATTACAACCGATCATCATCACCCATCACAACCGTCACCGTCTTCCACCATAACTACTGTTGTCCACCACCACTACTACTGCTCGCCCCCATTATGACCAATGCTTAAATTTCTTTCTCTTTTCTCTATCGTTGTAATTTAATTTTGGGTGTGAATACAAATATATTTATTGTTGACCATTTTTTTTATTACTTCATACATTCAAGCACGGAAAATAACTATTGTCATATATTGCATCAATCAATGATTCAATTGGTCTATCATAACTATGGATATCGATTGAATGGGACTATGAACAGCTTAATTGAGTATTCCTAGTTAAAAACCTCCCTCAGGACATAAAAACTTTGTATATCACATGAATCCATGATTCTGTAGCTCATTCAGTTGCATATCATATATAGGCTTTCGATTAGAAATGGTTATGAGCAACTTAATTGATTTCTTTTAGATATAATTATCCCTCCGTGCAATCACATTTTTTGCACCGTATTATCAATGATTCATAGCTTGTTCATTTTCATGTCATACTTACGCACATCGAGTAAAAGTGATTATGAATAGCTTAATTGTGTATCTTTGGTTACACTTCGCACCCCCTCACTCCCCCGGGGGCCAGTACCATTTTATTACGTTGCATTAATCAATGATTATGTAGTTTAATGAATATTGTTATGTGCATATCAATTGAAAGTGATTATGAACAGTTTAGTTAAGGAAAACATTTTTGAATATCATAATAATCAAGGAATGTTATGTAGGTAAAAGAAGAGAAGAAATTGCAGAAGGCTTGATTTTTGCTTACACAGTAGGCTACGGAGAGGAGTCTAACGTTCCAGCCAAGTTTCCATTCATAAGGGTCTCTTTCCAATGAAATGGCAATGATAAATGACTGAATGGTGCTTAAAAAGCACTGCAGAGTTGTAAAGAGAAGTTTCGAAGGATAGCCTTTTAGAACTCGACCCTGTTTCAATAACAAAATCGATTAATTTTCTCACAATAGCATGCTAAAATAAATTGGAAGTGCACATCTTTATTTTTGTGTGCACTTCAACCCAATTCATTAAATAATCACTTAATTTCATCATATATTTATGCACATATAATTTGGCCTAGATTCATAATCGTTTATCGGTCATGTATCTAAATCCCTGAAATAGGATATAACAGATTCAAATTCATTTATTGGTCAAGAATATTTATTCATATCCAACCCATCAGATCTAGACAGATTTCGGATGAAAATCTGATCCATTAACATACCTAAAAATAAGAAACTTAAATGAACATCACCATCATACTAGAAAAAAAAAATGAAGACATTACCTGTAATACAAGCCACAAACCCCAACAGATATTGGAAAGGAGCATCAGGAAGACACCCTTTGCCCAAGTTTTGCTAGAAGGAACAAAAACTTGATGTTGTTGGGTGTAGTGTCTAAAGAGGTGATGATGCAGCATTAGTTTCAAGTAGGGACCTCTATAGAAAGCAATGGTGGCTGCTCCCAACATGCAGATTATTATGCCTGCAATCTTAACAAGCCCAGGAATTGTCCTCAATTTCACCATTTCCAACCTGTATTTACACAAACATTGCACTCGTTTAAGACATATAGGTGAAAGTATGATTAGAAGCCTCGGAGGAGAAAGCTCGATCTAGAGTTCAAGTACGCGTATGAAGATAACTTATTCAGTTGACAAACATGAAAGAAAACAAAAACAAATATACAAGAGAGATTGCGTGACCCAAACTACGTTCATGGATAGGAGGAGCCCTATAAAATGAAAATAAGAGAACGAAGGCATGCTCTATCATGAATTTACAATATTTATGGCATCCAAAAAACTCTTAATGCCGAATTCCTAAGTCCTGATTAGTGGTGGCCATGGGTGACTGAAATTGTGTAACTTGGAGGGCTCTTAAAGTTGAGAGGAAACAAATTCATATATTATTCCCCTTTCTAGATGTGGGTATACATTTTTCTTTCTTGGGGAGCATTTTTCCCATTAAGGACTAGACATTGCATATGCATATTGTCTAACCATGTGGAGGTTACTGTTTTAAATTCTTTCAAATGATTCAAAGAGGGAGGAGAACTTAACTACCCAACTGGCAGTGTCTTGCTATAGTAGTACATAAACCCTACAATTCTGAATATGATCTATAAACACGATGTTTAGACTTTATTGGGTCCGATGGTAAATGAGTGAATTTATCTCATTTGTCAAATAAATGGATTGGCATAAATCTCGCTATGTACGAGACAAACACTAGTAAACATGACTTGCATATAGCACGAACTCAATATGATATTATTATAGATGAATTTGGTATGAGTTAAACAAATTTTGATACAACGAGACTTAGGCTACTTAAAAATAAGATACAGACTATAAAATTAACAACCCAAGTAGTGCATATTCATGATGGGTTTAAAGTGTGTGGCTCTTAAACTAGAAAAGTAACTTTAGTTGAAGGTGATCGACAACATAATATTCAGTGGATCCATAGTAGCTTGGTCATAAAGCAACTTTTCCATAAAAAAATATCACCTTATGGGGAATAATATAATTTTCTAACAACTTGTCGATTACTTATTCAACCAAAAACATCGAAGTACTTTCATAGTCATTAAATATTTCTTCTGTAGTTGTCAAATATCGATTCGTATCGTGAACTGGAATCTTAAATTTAGGAATCGTGAATCGTAAGATTCGACACAAAATTTAAAAAAAAATTAAAAATAATGCTACATATTTAAAATAGACAAAATATTGAATATTAAACATTATTGCATTCTAAAAATAATCAATTGACATAATCACATCGTCTAAATGGAAAGACGTTAGTCTTTTGTTTCATTTTTATCTTTTGTTTAACTATTTTCAAATTCAACAACTTGAAAAAAAAATTATTAAAGAACCATGGCTATTCAAGAACCAAAATAGTGACATCCGATATAGATTAGGTTACAAACATGAATGGAAAAAGAACAAATAAGAAAATTGATTTGGAGAAAACATACAAGCCAACATTTTGAAACAAAAAATTAGAACCTAACAAATTACCCATGAAAGAATTGAGAGCAAAAATCAACCGATGATGCGAGAGCATTAGTCGTAACCTTTAGCTTTAAACAACGCAAGGTGAGCTTTATACGACGTCAGAAAGAGAACGAGCAAAGATGTTGAGTGTTTATTAGAGTGTGAGTTCCTCTACAAACAAAATGACGGCGTTTTACTGTTTAGCGGACAAAACGACGTCGTTTTGCAAAAAAATTGGGTTTTTAAAAAAAGTGATTGAATTGTACGATTCGTGAGATACGAATTGAATCGTGCGATTCGTGAGATACGAATTGAATCATACAATTCAGGCACGATTCAACTTTAAAACGATTCTCATGTAAGATACGAATCATTTTGTACCTGTATCGAATTAAATCGTATTAATCGAATCGCGAATCGTACGATTTTGATAACTATGATTTCTTCTAAAAGGTAAAACAATCATTATATATTCTTTATATTGAGACCGTCCTTCATTATCAAAGGATGACGCCACTCAGCAACATATGCTGAGTAGTACTCGGTACACAAAACTTCAGTTCAGCCTATAATGGAGTCTCGGGATATAAACTGTTAAAGTAGATGCGCATCTTTTGGGCACTTGATTAGATGAGCACTTGACATCTTTTGGGGTCAAGACACATCACTGATCTCGTTAAAATTTGATATTAACGTCTTTCTCATGCATTAAGTGCTTTCATTAATGGGATCAAGTTATGCCAAAAATATGTGCGGCACGACGCTAAGATGTTATGATTGTTCTTGAACAACTCAATTTTGTAATAAATTCACGAGATTGAGCCGTAACTTCAACTTTATTTTCTAGTAATTTTGATATCATACCCAAAAGAAAGTAGGGAATGTCATAATGGGACCTACTTAACAAATACTAATCATATTATGCTGAGGGACAAAAGTTTCCAAAACAAGAAGGGGAAATTTAACACTGTATATAATTTCTACCTGAACAAAACTGCAAGGAAGAAAGTAATGACAGGAAGGCAGTTTGTAGTTGCAGCAGCCAGTGTTGCAGATGTATATATAAGACCAACTCCATAAATATTCAATGACATAGTGATCCTGATATTAAATAATTAAAGAACAAAATTTAGTTCTTTGTCAACAAACTCTGCCAAGAAAATTTGATGCACCACATCAAGGATCAAGGTTTCATTTTAGGGCATAATTTTAGTTAACTCGGAAATGAAGATGTTTCGAAAATATTTCAAAAACAAAATGAAAAAAGAGGAAAAGTTTTGAATTTTGATTTAGAAAGATTACCGAAACATCCTAAAACTTCCCAAAATAATTCATAACATTCCACAATATGGGAATTTCGATTTTTCAATATCGTTTTAGTTTTCACCAAGAACGTAATGTTTTTTTTTTTTTTCGATGAAACAAAACGAAATTTCAATCCTTCCACCATATGAAATATAGTTTCTTGGATACATTATAGTAAAACATACCCACAAAGAGAGAGCATAAAAATCTTGCAGAAGGTACTGAATGAGAGCGGCGGTGCAGTTTTCCTGGAAACCCCAAAATAAACAATCAATAATCGATATTCAATCGTGGTCGTGAAGTAGATGAGAAAGATATAAGAGAATCAGCAAGTTAAATACCATTCGAAGAAGATGGCAAGGGGAGCTAAGAAAAGAGTTGCAAAAGCCTGTCTGTAGAAGACGAAGACGAAAGTGTTCATACCAACATCAAATGCAGCCTTGGAGAGCAAGAACAGACCAGCATATATGGACTGTATGAGAATTACAGCCAAATAAAGCTTCTTTGCTTCCATTTTTCTTAACTTGTTGTGAAGAGAACTTAACTTACTTTGATTTTGTCTGCAACATACTGTCTAGATAGACTTATATATAAGTTTACGAGAAATGCTACTGGAATAGAATTTATGGACTTTATGCATATTGCTCCTATTGGATTGGTAGTGGTGTCGGTATTTAATGGAGTCCACTGCGAATCTAATGATAGCATTGTATTAGGTGCATAAATTAGGCACAAATTGTATTATTGTACCCTTTGGTAACACTTTTTGAGGTACTCTCTTTTTTTCCTTTTCTTAAGCATTATTTTTAGTAGCTTTTTTTGCATTTTTTTTCCTTGTTAGAACTATATGTAATATTCGGTTAGTAATGAATTGACTCTTACTGTTGGAGACGTGTGCTGATCAGCTGCTATATTTGGACTAAGAAGGATCAGCAAAAGTAGTTTTTTTTCCTTTAAATTTGTTGTATGACAGTAACAAAAGGTAGCTAGTGGTGTCTCTATTGCCAAAAGCTATGGTTTGGTCGCTTTCATTTCATCTTTCTCTCTATAATTGCATCTTCATGGAAACAGTACTTCCCAGGACCCGCCGGGATTCCCCGGAGATTTGTGACACATTTCTCCCCCATAGAGTATTCTAAGTTATAAATATTCTCAAACTATATGTAATATTTTTCCAAAAAATTTTAAAAAAGTTAACAAGTGGCCCGTTCTATGCACTTGATCTTTTAAGGTTATACTCTTTGATTCGTTTGTAATTATATAACGAATAATGTTATTCACATGAACTTTATGTATCACCTTGTTTTTACTAACTGACGTGTTACAATCACAATCATTGAATATTTAATACATTTAGTGAAATCCATTAATCTAACGGTCCACATTAAAGTAGTGCACCAGATGTTGAGTGTCGCTTAGTCATCCTCTATTACTCAGAAGTTTGGTGGAATCTGTTGTTAGAAATAATGGTGGATGGTGGTGCACCTTTTGAGGTCACTACAGGACCATACTGTGGCATAACTATACTGAACAATGCTTAGATAGATTAGCATTATTAGAAGTTTTTTATTCATATGGTGTTTCTTTTCTTCCATTTGGGTACAGGAACAATTTGATTTTTCATAAAACTTTAACTTTATCGGGAATAATTATTGGGAAGTTGATTTATTTTATTGTTGGGAAAGGTCTACAGAAATCAGATAGACATCCTTTGTCCCACAATTTCTCTTTTAGCTAGTAGGGATAGGAAGAAACTTATAATACGATGGAGTAATAGAAAGGAAAATAGTTTCGGCATATCATGCCTAATTCCACGGACAATATGTCAAATGGACTTATATCAATATGTTATTTCTCAGTGATTGCGTGAGAAATATATAAGAAAACGATAAATATTTCATTAATATTTATTATTATCTCTCATCCTTATTCGAACTTTATAGATATTGATGGATCTCTTTGGATATTCTTATATATTTAAGAGTAGTTCTCTTTGGTGTTCGGAAAATCGTCATAATAAACATGACAATGCATGAAAGTGGCTCCTTCTTTTTGTTTAGGTTGGAAATTTTTCAGGAACTATGCTGAGAGAGCTGAACCCTGTTTATTTATTTAATTTATTTATTTTTTGTTGATTTTCACTAGTGAGCCGAAAATAAAATTTTGTTATCTGCAGTATAATGCTTGTCCAAATTCTTACAAGTAATGCTATTGAAGCTAAATCCTGTATACTAATGGTGATTAGAAAAAAAAAAAAACCATGTTCATGTACAATGGAGAAAATGTGTTTGCCACTCTTTCAGGTAAGGACTTGGAATTAGCATCGATGATAGGCTGCAGTTCTAAGATTGTAAATAGAAAAGAGGTCATTCTTATGGTACAAGGTTTTCTGTTTATGATCGAGTCTGAAAAAAGTAAGTGATAAGCAGTTTTTTAAGTCTATTTTAAAGAGACTACTTTACCAACCTGAAACCATGAAACATTACTTGGCGGATAAGTATTTGTCACTAAATTGGGATGCTATGAGCCACCCTTTGATCTAAATTAATCAAAATACAGCTATTAAAATGGAAAGTACTCCTTGGTCAATTTGTAGATCCTAAACCCATATTTAGTGATCTTGTTCGTGTAAAACATGTGTTAGATTCGAAATATTATGCTGCTTACTCGTGAAAGTTTCACAGAATATACTTTTCGAAAAAAGAAAAAGTTTTACAGAATATACTTTTCAGGAAAAAAAAAAGTTTCAAAGAATATTTTGTTTTCTTTTCCGTTGAATTTATATACTTTTTGTGTTGCTTTGCTCCAATTAATATGCATTCCTCTCATTTGAAGATGCTTTTTTATCCCCCAATTACTTAGATTCTAGGGGACTAAAATTTCATTAGAAGCACTTTTATTCGACTCTGCTTTACAAAATATTATATGCATTTCTAATGCTATATGATCTTGGTAAAGCAAAGATTAAAATTCTTGGTTCCCCTTCTACTATGTGTTTACCTCTCTTTTAGAAGCAACCCAACCACTTTCTGATCACTTCAAGGAAATATTATATTATAATTATGGACTGTTCAATTGCATTATTGATGATATACTCTCAGGTTGATACAGTTCCAGAGGCTTCAAGAACCAAAAAGATCTTTACACTAGTGGGAGATGTTCTAAAACTCTTTCTAAATGGGTCAGAGTCAAAATGATTCTTGTTAAGACCAGTAGACGTGTTGTTCATTTTGAGTTATTATTTTGATTTTATTTATAATACTACTAGTTATTCCTGGTGCCTGAAAGCACGGAGTAATAAAAAAAATGATCAACATATTTATATTCACACCCAAAATCAAATCACAAACATAGAGAAGAGATAAAAAAAATTTAAGTACCGATTGTAATGGGGGTGAATAGTGGTGGTGATGGTGGGCGACAGCAATGATGGTTGTGGTGGGTAAGACGACGACTGTGGTGGTGGTAGCAGTTGTGGGTGGCAATGGTGATGGTGGTGATGGGTTTTGAGTGACGATGATGATAATGGCAAGCGTGGGTGGCAACGGTGGTGGTGGTGGTGGTGGGTGTGGGTGGTGGTGGACGATGGTGATGGTGGGACGATGACGGTGGTGGTGGGCAGTGATGATGGTGGTAGTGGGGGACGATGGGTGTTTTTGGGCCACAGTGTGATGGGTTGTGGCGAATGATGGCGGTGGTAAGTGTGGTTGGGGTAGGTGACAGTGGGTGGCTGTAGTGGTGGACGATAACAGGTGGTGGTGGTTGGGGGTGGTAGGTGTGGTGGGGTAGGTGACAGTGGCTGGTGGCGATGGTGGACAACGATGGGTGGTGATGGGTGCTGACGGTGGTAGCGGGATGATGGTGATAATAGTAATAAATATAAGAATAAGATGACGATGGTGATGGGTGGTGGCCATGGACGATGATGGCAGCAATCGGTGGTAGGTGGCGATTGTGGTGGTGGCGGTGGGACAGTGAGGCTGGGGTGGGAGTGGAGGTGGGGTAGTGGCGATGGTGGAGGGTAGTTGTGATGTTCATGGGGGTGGTGGTGGGGCGGTGAGGGTGGTAGGTGTGATGGTGGGACAGTAGCGGTGGTCGTAAGGTGCGACAGCGGTGGTGATGATGGTAGCGTGCAGCAGCTGTGGTGGTGGGGATGGTGGAAGTGGTGGTGGTGGTGGGACGGTAGTGGTAGTGGTAGTGATGATGGTGGCGTGGTGGTGGTAATGGTGGGCGGTGGTGATAGTGGTTATGGTGGTGGTGGGACAATGGAAGTGGTGATGGTAGTGGTAAGGTGGTGGCAGTGGCAGTGGTGGTGGTGGTGGTGGTGACGGTGGTGGTGGTAGAGGTAATGGTGGTGGTGGTAGAGGTAATGGTGGAGCGATTTTAAACACTATTTTTTTTTAAAGTACTTATGAAAAATAATTTCTAGAAATATTTTTAAAAAGTCACTCCAAACACACCATTAGGGGCCTATTTTTCCTATTAAATTTGAGGTGTTAATATTAGCCGTTAGATTAACTTTAACGAAAAATTTAAAGCGATCTGAACCGCGAAAAACAAGTCATTTTATTTATATTTTGAAATTTAAATTGTAAGCTACTTTATTATATAGATTTTATATATATATACTATGTGATTTATACTGAGTCATAAATATTGAATGAAATAAAAATCGCTAGAAGAGCATACAGTACACAATGATATGTTTTAACTTCTAAATTTAGGCAAACTAAATTCCACTCTTAACACTCTAAGGGTGTGTTTGGGTCTAGTTCTTATGACTTCCCATAAGTACTTAAAAAATAAAAAATAAAATATAGTGTTTGGAATAACTTATTATAATTACTTCCTAATACGTCAAAAGTAGTTTTACCACTTAAATAAGCAAATAAAAAAAAGTAAAAATAATAATAATAACTTCTACTTCCTTGAAATCACTTTTCCACAATACACTTCACCACCCGCCGGCCACTCCACAAACCACCACCGCCCACCACCACACAGGCTGAGTACTTCCCTCTTGTACTTTTCAAACTCATAATGTGTCATAATCTTTATGATGATGTACAATATATTGCACATGTTTGTTATAGGTCAGGCTTTCTTCAATTACTTGCTCCTTAGAGTAATACATTCATTGACACAAAATTTGAACTCTAAACAAACAATAGAAATCATAAATAATGTATAAATCTCGTTATACCAAACTGAAAAAGGAGTATACGTGATTGAAGCCTAGCTAAGCACACAGACACACCTACCATGCATGCATAAGCAAAGATATTTTATTTTATCAAAATAGAAACATAAATATGAACATTCTTAAATGGATAGAACCGAGAAAATTATAGAGGTAGGATTTCAGTAGAATGAGGTTTAGAGAATTTGAAATAGAGTACAACCGCATGTCTAAATGAATCTGCAAGTTGAGTTTTCTGAATTTCTAAAACATAAAAAAATATCGGACCATGGGGCTCTATTACTCTTCATCTCAGACTGATAAAATAAATAGATGAATGCTCTAATTTTTTCCCCAAAAAATTAGGAAAAGAATGACTGACTGACGATAATAGAGAAATTGATTTAATAAAGAAAAAAATGGTGAAGAAGAAGGGAATCAGATATCAAAATTTGAGAGGCTATGTAAAGAAGAAAAGGACACTAAAGAGTTGAAGTAATAGTTGAAGAGCTTTAAATGCTATTCTTTTTGGTCAATAATGAAATCATGGTTTCTAGCATATGAAGAGGCTTCAAATATTACTTACTAAAGCTCCAAAAAATATTTGAAGTGGCATGATTGTTTCCTAACTTTTAGGGAGTTTAAGTTGCATTTTCATGTTATTAATGGAGTTTTTAAATGGTGTTTTAGATTGTAGTGATGCCCTTATATAACTTTTTAAGAATACTAGTTGGTGCACACGTGAGTTGCATGTAGGTCATTTTCAAGTTTTTACCTCTATTGTGCATAGTTATGTCAAATATCACAAATATTCTTATCTTAATAGAGAGAAAATTCAAGACCAACTAAAATCAACAAAATATTTGCTTCTTTTCTAATCGTTATCATGGCATATAACTCATGATTATAGCAATCCATACTGTATAAGTTAAAGAATGATGTCCAAGCACACAAATCTAATTTTAATCATGGAAGAACCAAATAGATCTATTAGTTAAATAAGCTAAAGAAAGCATAAGACAACTGTCACGGAACATTTCAATTGAGGGCTTCTATCCCTCCCTAATATGTTTTTTCTAGTATTCCTCTTCTGGTGGAGCAACTTCCATGTTCTTGAAATACATTTTCTTACAACACAATGATTTACTTAAGGATAATGGACAATAATTGTATACCGTAATGCTTTGTTTTCTACTTATGGAACCAGCATCAACATTCTACACAAGTAGAGGGCAGGACTCATATTTACTGTCCCTTAGGCCAACATGAAGAACTTTCAGTAGAGACAAGCAAACTTCCAATGAACTTTCATTAGAGACCAAAGCAAACTTCCAATCCAATGAAATATGCAAATTCTAGACAACCCTAGGTATGATTTGTTCCTAGATTCAACCTTGTGTCAATGTACTCCTTTATTGCTACCACCATATAAAGCATAAAATGTTTTGTTTATCAAGGGCATTAGGATTCGGTTCCTAATGAAGCCAGAATAATCTTGAGAAAATATAACTGCTTTGCCAAACCAGTAAGTCTAGTAGTCACCATGCAACAAATAATGAGACCTGAAGTTAAGATATCTCACTTGTATATGCCAAAATGAGAAAAACATGAAAATACATTAATAACTAAAACAATTCAATAATGTGGTCAACAAATCGTGAAGCCAAAGAAAAGAGCACTAAGTAAGCGGAAGAGTTATAAGCTCACACACACACACACACATTCAACAACCTAATTGTTATGATAGAGAATGGTTTTACAACATGCTAACAAAATAAGCTGAGAAATGTGAAAGGAAAGAAAAAAATTTAGGATTTGGAAGTACTTTAGTCCATCATCCTTCTACAATGGCTTTTGTCAAATTAAATGTATTGTTTTAGAAGGAGTTCATAAAATGAATACCAATTACTCATCAAGACTGCTATTTGAAATCTAAGTTGGCAAGTATTGTTGTCACTTCGTTTGATGAATATTTGTGCATGTGGGATAAAAAAGGAGGAATTAGTAGAATAATAATTGAAATAAAATTTAATAATTAAGATGAATGACTGCTCATCTTTGTAAAGCTAACCATAAATCAAAGCAGTTAAAAATTTAAAACAAAGAAACGACATTCAAGCTAGGTGTCGATCACATTAACCTATGTGTGTAGCTCTCTTTGCTTTTTATATACCAAATAATATTATTTGCTTACAACAACATAGCATCATGTTTTCTAAAAGTAACCATGCAAAATCCAATGAAAAGCCAATAAAAAAAAATTAGCTTACCTTCAAATTCAATACCTTGAGATTTTCATTCAATTTGGAGATTGCTTACTATGTTCATAATATTCTACTCAACCGAGCAGCTTACCTTGTTATGAAAATGGTGGTCGGAGATCTGTGAATGGTAAAAAACTGAATTCACTAAAGTAGGATGCACTCTTAGTTGTTATGACAAGTTTGCCAAAGCTTGTATTAGGAACAGAATTTAATGACTATGCCCATAAATAATTTTCTAAATATATTCCACACATTTTTCAATAGCATATGCAAGATCAAAGTATGAAACTTCATTAAATGAAACTGTAGCCTTGGACATAGTACAAGTATGATGAAAATTACTATGAAACATTAATCACCTATTCAGATAAACAAGAATTATATACATCATGCACCGACTACTTGTACGTTTCTAATATTTCTGCCGAAGATTGAAACTTTAAATTATGTTATCAATCTATATAATGAAAATTTCTACTATCAAAAGCAACAAGAGGAAATAAAGGAAAAAAGAAATCACATGCTTAAATGCATACATTGCAACTTGCGGATAATTAAACACATAAGGATATAGTTGGTTTTAACTTTTTTTATAGGAACATAATAATCAATCAAAAGTTTTTCACTTTTGTTGATATTTTATAGTAGTATAGATATAGATATAGATAATTCAGAGGTTTTTCCTTCCAAGCAATGTTTAAAAGTAGTATATAGATATAGATGTAGATACAGTAATTTATTTTGTTGAATTATATTGTACACCCTCAAATTGTGGTGTCAATCTCACTTTACCCCTCTACTATTGAGTTTCTCATATTATTCTTTCAATACTTAAATTGGTTTTCATATTTCTCTATAATTTGAACGGTTTTTTTATGTTTTAAACGAAAAAATACTCATTTTCATTGAATTTTGGTGTAAACTAAAATCAAATTCACCTACTTCGATAAATAAAGTGATATGCTTCCAATTTATAACAAACATCTGAAAAATGGGACAATGTAATGTCAATAATCAAAGATGAAAATACAATATTAAAAAAATGAGAGTTGAGGGGTAATATGGGATAAAGGATATAGTTTTTTTTGATCAGATGATAAAGGATATAGTTGAGGAGGTCAAAACGTACATATACTTTTATTTTACATCTAAATGATAATATTATCTTTTTTGGCCAATTACTCTATTTTTGTGGTTAAGTTTAAGATTTAGGTTTGTGATTTTATTTTTTTATAACTATAAACTTACTTTATATGAAATATTATTTCTTGCAAGTAGGCTTGGTCATGGATTCCATTATTGAAGATATTGATTTCAAGGTCTTAGATTCCAAAGGTTCATAATATTCACAAATAATTGTGTATGGTTGTAAATCTTAGTCAACTCACAAGTAAAACATCAAAAAAAAAAAAAACACAAGTTGACTCACGAATAATAAAATATATTTATATTTTATATATAAAACCATTATTAGTTCACAATGCTTTTGCATAATGTTTAAAATTGTACATAAATTGAGAATTAATTTGTAGACCAAATTAATTATAGTTGTTGGATTAAAAGTGACTTCATCTAATATTGAAACACCCCACTAATCCACAACAACTGCAATAAATAAGGCCTTGAATAAGCATAGGAAGTGTCGTTCAAGGAGTAAAACAGATAATAACTGCGAAAGAAAAACTGCTAATGATATTTGGGTTTAATTTGTTGGTTTAATTCATTACAATCATTGCATTAGTTGTGAGTTTCAACAAATATTATGGGTCATTGTCAAAAGAAAAGAGAAAATAAGAAAGGAAAAATCCATGACGTTTATTGGAGAATCAAATGGTGAATTTCGTTGTGATTAATCCTGAATTTGAGTATATTGTTCGTGATGCCTAGAATTGCAGAGCAACCGGCATAAATTGAGAGTTTGGTAAGTGGAGTTATTCATAAAATGCTCTTGACTCTCTTCGCATAGAATAATTAATTATTCTTGATTTGTATTCGAATTGATCAACTTGATATCATTCTCAAATTCCAATCGAATTCTGATGAGTCTGTTGAATAGGGTCCTAGCAGGGGAACTCAAATCTAGTATAGATTTGAACAGAGAATTTCAAATCCAAAAAGCTCAAAATGAATGCATGATTGTTGATATTATATTTGGCGTTTATGACATCTTTGATACACGTGGTATTTAATTATTTGTATTCTTGTCGTAAGTGAATTTATTCCACTTGATGGTGTATTGAACGTGAATGAGCAGAATTTAAGTACCTATGTGCAAAATGGGAGGATCTGAGCTTCTAGGATCGAGGTGATAGTACATCGATTTCTTTGCTTAGGGGATAAAAAGGGGGGTCGACACAGAGGAAGTATAGTGGTTCACCAGCTCGGGAGCTCGGCTAATCCACTCTTTAATGGAGTCTCTTGCACCTATAGTCTATATTCTTAGTGATTATTGTTTACAGAGAGTTTTTGTTACAGCTAGAGTCGCCCCACTAATGGAGGCGTTGTACAGTATTTATAGCCTAGCCCCTGACTTGATGGGATCTGTAGCAAGATCTTTGCCCTTCATACGCTGGATTTCCCTTGATTCTGGGAGAGGATCTCGGTTGGTTGAGAGTTTCATACATTGGTTATAGCCTTCTATTGCTTCGAGGGTATCTTCTATTAACCAACTGTCACCTTCGTACTTCCTCTATTGCTTCATCTTAGGGGAACTCGAGATTCAGCAGTAAGGACCTTCCCAGTTAGGACCTAACTTTCCATGAGTGGGATCTTTCCTGGCTGGGAGAAGTTTTCTAGGCACTAGATCTCTAACTTTAAAGCTTCTGTGTCTGACCTTTTTGTTGTAGTATCTTGCTACCTTCCTTTGATAATTCTTGATCTGGTCAAGAACTCTGTCTCTTTTTTCATCTAGGAAATCGAGATTCAGCAGGAGTGACTCACCATTGAGCTCGGGATCCAAGAGCTCTGTCTTGGGGGAAGGTATGACAATCTCCACGGGAGCCACCGCTTCGGTTCCAAAATCAAAGCGAATGGTGTTTCATGGGTCGCTATCCTGGCGGTTGTTCTATAAGCCCATAATACTTCTGGGATATGTTCTACCCACTTTCCCTTCAGCGATTCTAGCTTGGTTTTTAGGGCTGCCTTAATGATCCCGATGGTCACCTCTGCTTGTCCGTTAGACTGTGGATGAGCTGGAGCCGAGAAGTAATTCTTTATACTTAGCTCTGCACAGAACTTTTTAAACTTGGGATTGTCAAACTGCTTCCCGTTGTTGGAGACGATTGCTCTAGGTACCCCAAACCTGTAGACTATAGATTTCCAAGTGAAGTTTTGCACCTTCTGTTTCGTGATGGCTGCTAAGGGTTCGACATCTGCCCATTTGGTGAAGTAGTCTACCCCAATAATGGCAAACTTACATTGCCCAATGCTGGTGGGAAGAGGCCCTAGAATGTCTAGACCCCACTGCTGGAAAGGCCAAGGGTTTACCACTGACGTCAGGAATTCCGGAGGACAATGAGGGATGTTAGCGTGTATCTGGCAGACCTTGCACCTTTTGACTACATCTGTGGCATCTTTGAGCATAGTGGGCCAAAAGTATCTCTGTCTCAATACTTTTCCTGCCAGAGCTCGAGCTCCTATATGGTTGTCATATACTCCCTCGTGGACTTCCCTGAGTACATAGTTGGCATCTTCATCTCCTACGCACTTGATGAGAGGTGCTGAAAAGCCTCGTTTGTATAGGTTTCCCTGTAAAATCGTAAATCTGGATGACCTGGCTCTTAGCTTTGCAGCCTCTTTAGGATCTTCTGGCAGGTTTTCGTTCTAAAGATATTCTCTAATTGGGTTCATCCAGCTTGGCAGAGCCAATACAGGGAGCACTTCCTCATTCTCAACATTTACAGATGGTTCTGTTAGGTGCTCTATTGGTATTAGTCTATCCAGGTTTTCCTGCGAGGCTATTGTCAGCCTGGCTAGAGTGTTTGCTCTTGAGTTCTCGGTTCTAGGGACGTACCTGATCTTAACTTACACAAATTTTTTGATCAACTCCTGCACCTTTTTAAGGTAAAGGATCATTTTTACTCCCTTGGCTTCATAAGATTCCTCTATCTGCTTTACGACGAGCTGAGAATCACTGCAAATCTCGAGCTGTTCTGCCTCCATCAAGTGAGCGAGATTGATCCCAACAATCACTGCTTCATACTCTGCTTCGTTGTTTGAAGCCTTAAATCCAAACATGAGGGCGTATTCGACATCTACCCCATCAGGTGAGGTCAGAATTAACCCTGCAACACTTCCCTGAGCGTTGAAAGCTCCATCTACTGAGAGCTTCTAAGTGGGGAGGTCAGGTACCAGCTATGTTGCCTCCCTAGGTGCCTCTGTCATGAATTCTGCGATGAAATCTGCCAAAATCTGTCATTTGATGGCTATTCTCGGTTTATACTTGATATCGAACTCGCTGAGCTCTATCGCCCATTTAACCAGCCTCCGGGAAGACTCTGATTTGTGCAACACTTGCTTCATTGGCTGATCTGTCGGGACTTCGATGGTGTGCGCCTGGAAGTATGGTCTAAGTCTTCTTGCAGCTGTTACTAAGGCTAAGACAAGCTTCTCCATCCTTGGATATCTCTCATCTACCCCCCTCAGAGCTCTGCTACAGTAGTAGACTGGTTGCTGAGCTCTGTCTTGTTCCCTTACAAGTGCTGTGCTGGTTAAGAAATCCAAGACGGCGAGGTAGAGAGTAAGTACTTCTCCTTCTAAAGGACTCACCAAGACAAGGGGTGAGCTCAGATAATCCTTTAGGGCTTTGAATGCTTCTTCACATCGGCTATCCCATTGGAATGCCTTCTTTAAGACTTGAAAGAAGGGTTGACATTTGTCGCTTGACCTAGACACAAAACGGCTCAAGGCAGCTATTTTTCCTGTTAACCGTTGAATCTCCCTTATGTTGGATGGCGGCTGCATGTTAATCACTGCTCTGACCTTCTCCGGGTTCACCTCAATTCCTCTGCTGTTGACTATGAAGCCCAAGAATTTTTTCGCAGAGACCCCAAAGGCGCACTTGGCAAGGTTGAGCTTCATCTGGTATTCTTTAAGTACCTGGAATGATTCTCCCATATGCGCGACGTGGAGATCCGCCTTTAATGATTTCACCAGCATGTCATCGATGTAGACCTCTATTGATGCTCCGATCTGCTTTTGGAACATTCGGTTTACTAGGCGCTGATAACTGGCTCCAGCATTCTTCAATCCGAAAGGCATGACCTGATAACAATACGTCCCCTACTCAGTTACGAAGGAGGTCTTTTCTTGATCGATGGGGTCCATCCTGATCTGGTTATACCCTGAGAAAGCGTCCATAAAGGTAAGGAGCTCGTGTCCAGCAGTGGCATCCACAATCAGATCAATCCGAGGTAAGGGGAA
The DNA here is from genome assembly GCA_951799425.1 of Ilex aquifolium. Classification (NCBI taxonomy): domain Eukaryota; kingdom Viridiplantae; phylum Streptophyta; class Magnoliopsida; order Aquifoliales; family Aquifoliaceae; genus Ilex; species Ilex aquifolium. The sequence continues at coordinate 32,778,885 of OX637391.1, forward strand.
ACTATCCTTGGGGCAAGCTCGGTTGAGATCGGTGAAGTCGATGCAGAGACGCCATTTGCCATTGGTCTTTTTAACAAGAACCACATTTGCCAGCCAAGTAGGGTAATCTACTTCTCTGATGGCCTTAGCATGGAGGAGCTTGCTGACTTCCTCATTGATCGCCTTTTGACGCTCTGGGGCAAAGCTTCTTCGCTTCTGTTTAACGAGTTTACAGGCGGGATTCACACTGAGCTTGTGTGTGATGACCGAGGGGTCAATGCCTTTCATGTCTTCCTGCTTCCAAGCAAACACTTCTGTATTTCTTTTTAGGAACTGGATGAGGAGGTCTTTAATTTCTCGGCTTAGCTTAGACCCCACATAAACAAGGTGTTCTGGCTCTTCGTCGAGCTGAACTAGTTTCAGCTCTTCTGATGGCATTAGTCTGGTCTCCACCTCGTTTCTCATGTCGAGCTCATCTAACTGGATGTTTTCAACTTCCTTCTTTTTTACAGATGCCATGTAGCATTCTCGTGCTACCTGCTGGTCTCCTCGGACTATTCCGACTCCGTTTTCTGTAGGAAACTTCACAACGAGGTGGTAGGCAGAGGAAATGGCCTTCATGACATTAAGGGAAGGTCTCCCAAGCAAGATGTTGTAAGCAGAAGGTGCATCTATTACTAGAAATCTCACAGTAGTGGTGGCCTGGTAGGGAGGGTCTCCTAGGGTGAGCACAAGCTGAATGGATCCTAGGGGAAGTACTCTCTCCCCCGAGAACCCCAGTAAATGAGCGCTTACTGGCTTGAGTTTATCTCTGCCTATCTCCATCTTGTCGAATGCAGGCGCAAAAATGATATCTGTTGAGCTCCCGTTGTCAATCAGAACTCTATGGACAGTTCTGTTGGCAACGAAAGCTCTTACTACCAAGGGGTCATCGTGCGGATGCTGGCACCCTTCCAAGTCTACATCAGAGAAAGTAATTGCTATGTTCAGTCGTGGTAACTTGGACACAGTAAGCACTTCCAGCGGCTCGTCAGTTCTGATTCGGCGCAGATGGGCCTTTCTAGCCGAGCTGGATTCCCCACCTCCTGTGAATCCTCTTGATATCACTCTGATCTCCCCTAAAGGCTGTTGATGTTGTGCAGGGGCTAGCGACTGAGGTGCTGGAGGTGGCGGAGCTCTATTCTGGTTTTCATGGGCCACAAAATGTCGCAGCTGCCCTCATTGAATCAATAACTCGATTTCCTTCTTCAATTGGATACAGTTATCCATGAGATGACCATGGTCCCTATGGTACTCACAATATTTTGTCGCATCCCTTTTCGTCGGGTCTGTCTTCATCCGAGGTGGCCATCTGAGGAATTTCTCATTTTGGACTTCATACAGGACCTGGGATACTGTGGCCGTGAGAGGTGTGAACTGTTGAGGTGCATATCTTGGCTGGAGCTCTGGTTGCAGAGGACCTAAACAATCTCTGACGTTCCCCATTTTCTTGGGGGAACGTTCTATGTCTCTTCTTGGAGACCTATCTCTTTCTCTTTCCTTTCTAGGACTACGATCCCTCTTCTTTTCTTCCTTTCCTCTTTCCTTTTGTGATGATGAGCTCCCCACCTTTGAGATGAGAGCTTCCTCACCATTAATGTATTTTTCGGCCTTGGCTAGCACCTCTTTCATGCTGGCCTGCGGGTTTTTCGAAACGGAGAACATCAAGTCCTTCGACTGTATTCCTAGGCCAGCGATAAAAGCAGTGATGGCAAATTTCTCGTCTGGGACATCCACTTTTAAGGACCCGAATTAAACCTTTGGACATACGATCACAAGTTTTCACTGGGCCCTTGTTGTACATTCAACAGGTGATAACTCGGCTTTCTGTAAGTTCGTGCTCCGATGAAATGGGACATGAAAGATATGGATAGCTCCTTGAAGGAAGAGATCGACGTCGGAGGTAGCCTGTTGAACCATGCTAAGGCTGAACCTTTCAGTGTGATGGCAAAGGCTCGGCAACGTATGGGGTCTTGATACCTATGCAACTCCATCTGGTTCTTGTAGTTGTTAAGGTGATCCATGGGATCTTTCGTTCCATCAAAGGCATCTACTTGGGGCATTCTGAACTTCGGAGGGAGGGGAAAATGCAATACCCCAGCAGTGAATGGGGACTCAGTTTGTTGCACCAGGGCATCCATTGTTACTAGAGTCCTTCCTCTCACGACTTCCTTCATGTGGCTGAGCTCTTGCTGGATGTCTTTGAAGCGCTGCTCCCAGTACTGTTCCCTCATTTCCTATTGGAAAGGAAGAAAAATGTTTTTCTCGATCCCTTCATTTAGACTCTGCACTTCTTCGTTGTCATCATTCCTAAGAGGTGGATGGGGAACCTGCCCCATTGTCTGGCTATTCTCACCCCCCCTCTCGTTAGCTTCTCTAAGAGGGTCGAGGCGTTGACGTTCCCCTTGTAGAGGAGCTCCTGGAACCGCTCGAGCCTGTTGAGGATCTTGTAGGAGCTTAAAGAGTTCTTCGTTCTGCTGGAGTAGGCGTTGGTTGGTTAGGTGAAGAGCTTCCAATTCGTTATTCCCTGGGGGATCCACCACAAGAGGATTGTTCTCGGTGGTAGGGAGGAAATCTTGAACGTTTTCTTGTTGTCTGGCGCTAGTGGCCTCTTGTTGATTTTGCTTCCGCAAGGGGTTCATCTGACTTCTACTCATATTGCGTGTTAAGACCATCAATTACTGATAAATCAGTATATGTATAACAGGAACAGTCGTTCCCACAGACGACGCCAAACTGATGGTGTATAGAACGCGAATGAGCAGAACTTAAGTACCTACGTGCAAAATGGGAGGATCTGAGCTTTTAGGCTCGAGGTGATAGTATATCGATTTCTTTGCTTAGGGGATAAAAAAGGGGGTCGACACAGAGGAAGTATAGTGGTTCACCAGCTCGGCTAATCCACTCTTTAATGGAGTCTCTTGCTCATGTAGTCTATATTCTTAGTAATTAGTGTTTGCAAAGAGCTTTTGTTACAGCTAGAGTCGCCCCACTAATGAAGGCGTTGTACAGTATTTATAGCCTAGCCCCTGACTTGATGGGATCTGTAGCGAGATATTTGTCCTTCATACGCTGGATTTCCCTTGATTCTGAGAGAGGATCTCGGTTGGTTGAGAGTTTCATGCCTTGGTTATAGCCTTCTATTGCTTCGAGGGTATCTTCTATTAACCAGCTGTCACCTTCGTACTTCCTCTATTGCTTCATCTGAGGGGAACTCGAGATCTGGCCCGCTGAGCTCTGGGTGACACATCTGACCTCCCTGTCTGACCTCACTTCTCGAGCTCGCTCTTATTTAAAATTCACCCCAGGCATCATCACCACTTAATGGGTTCCCATCCCCCCATGATTCCCCTGTGTTGCTGGTTAAATTGGCAGATAAAATCTAGTCACAAAAATTAAAGAAATGGTTGACTATGCTAAGCATTGATCATTTGCTTTATTTTTGTATCCCCAAGAAATTGTATAAATTGTCATGTTCAATTTCTATTTAACATTTCACGCGTAATCTTCGATACTTTTTCGCGATGTCGCACAATTTGCATATTATTGGATTCAGGATAGATGTCAATACCATGACATTAAACTATTTTCGATAAGTATTCTATTTATAATTGATTACAAATACACCACGATTAACTAAAAAAAAAAAAGAATCTGAGACTTTGTCAAAAGTTTTCTCGGAATTGTCAATATCGCCTTTGGAGTTTTTTATTTGTTCGCAAAGCACCTTTGGAATCTGAAAGCCGCAAAAACCGAAGATCAAAATGATTAATACTACACCATGATATAATGTTCCAAATGTGTAGTGTTTGGATAGGGTTGCATTCAAACTACTGTAGGGAGTTTATTGAAACTATTGAATTCGAAATATGATAAAGTAACTCCTGGACGAGGAACAACTCATTTGATGGGTGTTGGTTATTTGAGATTTTTCATTGTAATATATCGAATACCCTTTAGGATTAATCACATAAGTCGCACGTGAGTTATTTCTATAAAAATATTCGACAAAATTGGATAGAAGGTGTACAATAAAGGAAATTAAGAAGCTGAAGGGCTCAATTGAAATAACTCAATTGAAATAAAATTTAGATTAAAGAGTTAATTGAAACGATTGATGTAATTTAACGGCCATTTAAATAATTTATCCTACTTTTAACTGCACTCATAAAAGTCACGTTGAAAAGAATTGATACCATAAAATTCAAATTGTGGGTCCATCCCTGACCTATTGGAATTTTTTATTTTTTTTTTATATTATTTTTGTAAAAAAGTTAGTGCCTATAGGAATCTTTACTTTCCATTAATGATTTGATAACATCGAAAATAACATGGTTTGTCATATCTAAGAGAAAAAAGAATTTGCAACCCAAAGTGAAAGCCTTGATCTTTACCTCCAAAGAAGAGTGACATTCAATTGACTGCTTTGTCAAGATGGATCAAGGCTTTGATATTCACTTTATATCTTTTACAGCTATAGCAACGAAATGAGAGGTTGATAACTGATACAATGTGAAACATATCTATTAGTTCCCTGATCCAAAAGATCAGGGGTTATTTTCTTTTTCTTTTTCTTTTTTCTTTTTTTTTTTTAACAAACAATGATCTTTGTAATCACGCGTCATTTAGATTCATGTCTACAAATACAAATATCGGAACCATACAATTACTCTCAAACTAGATGTACTGGTTAAACCTAAATTTTATGCGCCCATGAAGACTCGTACTTACGACGTGTGAGATTACGTCTCGTTTCTTGTTCTATCATTGAACCAACTCGTGGAGATTAAGATAAGATTGTTTTCAATAGCAAGCAAAATTAAAGTTTATGTTTTGAAAAAACAAGTCCATTTTATCACAACTTGTTTCCGTGAAAGAAATATCAACCATGCGCTATTCAGATTCATGACTACAGACACAAACATTGGAATATTGAATGCATGTAGCCATCCATTACTCATACTGATTGGACCATGGTTTTATGGATTGATGGGGACTCGAACTAAATATCGTATGAGTTTAGATTCTTGTTACTTGTTCGACCATTGAATCAACTCGTGCAAGTGGAGCTGGGATAATTTTCAAAAACAAAGAAAGGTCAAGTTTAAGTTTTCAAAAGCAAGTCCACTAGATCACAACCCGTTTGCGTGAAGGAACTGTCATGTTTAAAGCACGAAACTATCATGGACTCATCAATCCAGCCGAAAACCAGTTTCCATGCACGTTCAGTTAACTCGAAAAGAGTGTGCTATTTGGATATAAAATTTTGACTTTATTTGTTGACCCGATTTATTATGATCTTTGAATTGACTGCAAGTTTCACTCGAACAGTGAAGCTCCGGATATATATCTCATGTGCATGTAGGCCACATATCGGATTTCGACTTATTCAAATTTGATTTTGCCAATCTGAATCCGATCCAATAATCAAACAGATATTGTGTTCGTTGTCCATATATGAATTTGTTAACAATTTGAAATCTGATCCGATCCAAATATTTCAACTAAATTTTTTTAAATAGTCACTAATTTTTTTTAATATTTATATAAAAATATATAAATAATTCGGATCAGATCATAATCAGATTGAGAAATAGTATATTCAAATTTGAATCTGTGAAATATAAGTTATCGATAAAAAATATTAATCCATATCCGACTAATCGAATTTTAATCCATTGACAGACCTATGTGCATGGAAGATGTCTGGTCTTATTGCTACATGTGTAAGAAATTTAAGTCATTCTAAATGTGTTTTTAAAAATTAGACCTAATTTTTTGATCTAACGATATGATTTTATTATAGTCATTTGATTAATATCAACTTTCAATGTTTGATGGAATTTATAGTCAATCAAAGATTATAGTGAATTACGTCAATAAATTAGATTCAAAATAATCTTAAGACTAAAAAGGAAATTGATACTCGCCATGCATGGCAAACTTTATAGTTCAATTACAATACATCCTTGCTCTAACATTAACATCAACTTTGCTAGCTCATGTGTCACATTGGTCCACCCCAACTGTCACTTTTTTCACATTGCACATTAGTTTTAAATTGCTCCAATAACAGATGCCGTTTACAAATTGCATGAAATATTGTTCCACTTCGCCCGGGCCCCCATCTGCGGATTAGGGCTGGCCCAACAGTATGAAAAAAAAAAAGAGATAATGGGATGTGAGTACTTTTTTTAAAACTTATTTGGCTTTAAGTACCACCTCCAAACTTATCTTCATTTAAATCATCTTTTTCATGAAATAGTTGTCAATAAGTACACATTTTAAAACATTTTCAAATTCTTTCTAAATTGTATTTCATAATTACTCTTACCATAAATAGTGCATACTTAATTAAATGTGAGACTTTCAAGATTAGAATGTGAGACTTTCAAGATTCCTTTTGATATTTGTGTATCATTTGAATTTTGAAATTTCATATATATATATATATATATATATATATATATATATATATATATCGTGTCTCTCTTTGGTAACACTGTTTGCATGGCATTTTTTCGACTCCCTCTTTAGGTGCAACTCTTTGAGTGGGCAAAATATATATTGTCATCATTTAAGTACAATCTACTGTTGTCACTCTTTACTGACACTGTTTGGGCACTATGAAGGGGGCATTACATGATGCCACTGATTGGACCCCCATTGTCATTATATCGTGTCTCTATTTGGTGACACTGTTTGCATGACAATTTATATCGTGTCTCTCTTTTTCGACTCCCTATATATATATATGACATTTCAAAATTCAAATGATACATAAATATCAAAATGAATCTTGAAAGTCTCACATTCAATTAGGTATGCACTATATATGGTAGGGGTAAAAAGGCTTTTATAACTCTTTTTTAGCACATGTACTTCTATTCCAATTATTTTAAAAAGTGTACTTTTATCCTATTAAGTTTTTTGGGAGGTACCGGCCTCCCTAAGCCCCCAAAAAAAAAAGTATGGGCTTTAGATCCCAAATTTTTAAAATATACCATAATTTTAGGTGCATCACTAACCCACAAAAAAAATTAAATTCATTATAAAAGTGAAAATTGGAAGTGAGTCTCCCTAGATGTACTTGTTTGGAGATAAGTCCTGCAAGGAAACTTATAAGGGGCTAAGTTCATGTTTAAAATTATATGTAATGACTTAAGTCCACTTTTTTTTTTATCTCAAAAATACTCTTCATTGAAAGGAAGTTAAATTAATTTCCTATTTTGAAAATTGTTATCCCTTAATTCAATGTCAATTAAAATATGCCAATAAAATTTTCATCATAAATTTAAAATTCAAATTCAAAGCTCTCTCTCTCTCTCTCTCTCTCTATATATATATATATATATATATACATACTAGGGATAACTCGTGCCTGAAGGCATAGTGCAACTAAAAAAAATCGAACATTGAATTTGAACGCGAAATAATCAAGCACTGAATAAGCACAACTCGTAAGCAAAGAGGTAGGAATATAACATGAAATTGATAATTCATACTGGTCTTTGAAGAGGTCTCTGTGTTGTGAAAGGCTTGCATGTAAACCATTTTGAATGGCAGAAATAATGCCTCTATTTCTATAATGCTTCCTATAATGCTTTCACAATTCGTGCAGACAACCATTTTTAGACTTTGTTGAAATCTATCAAAATTGTGGAAACAAAAGATATTTCATAATGCAAATTACATGCAACACAAGTTTCTTGCCTAGAACATATGAGCATGACAAATCAATTAATGGGGTGGCAGCAAAAAGACAAAAGATTTGTGTTTTCAACACTAGTCTCTGGTTTTTTTTTTTGGCCAATTGAGTTTCGGACTGCTCCATAAATCAATTGGATTTTATTGAATAATCATGTGTGGAATGTTAGGTTACGTCCTTGTCACATGGTAGACTTGGTTTGAGTGAGTAATAATATGGGCCTCCACTCCTTGTTTTTTTGAGAGTAGAATTATAAAACCTTGTGGACTGCCCTTTTATCACGAACCCCTCTCTTGCAAATAAATAATCAAGTAAGCATTAATCTTGCACTTCACCCACCACACCAGAGATAATCTGAAAATAAGACCCAGAGAAAGTAAAGAAATTGAGAAAGAAAGTGAAACAAAGACACAGAATTATACCCAAGAAACAGGAAAAAAAAAAAATTAGCAGACCTTTCAAAACACCAGATTTGATGTAACTAGAAGTTGTCCATAAATAAAACACAAAAGTTTGGCAAAGTAAAATATGGATGTGACAGGAATACCTTTCGATCAGGTGGCATAGGCAGATGAAGTATCGTTGGCAGAGGGAGTATCTGTCCCAGAGCTTCTGCTCCTATTGGTAGCGAACGTTCTGAAGAGGAAAGGAGCAAAGAGAGGGGGAGTGCTTAGCGTTGTGTGTCTAAGAGACTGAGATTAAAACCTGTGTGTCGAAGATCTGCGAGCAGTTGGTCGGCTGAAGGCTGATCGCTCAGCGAGGAAGCAGTCGATCGGCTCTGAGTAGTTGCTGAGTGCAGCGATCAGCGATGGGAAGAGGTGGGCAGCTGTGAGGAGCTGTTTCACTGTGTGTGTGTGTGTGAGAGAGAGAGAGATATGTACAGAGGAAGAGGTGGGCGGCCGAAGGCAGAGTGAAGAAGAGCCGAATAAATTAGGGCTTTAAGAGTATATATATATATATAACGGGTAACGGGGACGGGGCGGGGCGGGGGCGGGACGGGGGTAAGGGTAAGTCAATCCCCGCCTCCATCCCCGCACGGGTTTATACGGGTATCCCCGTATACGTCCACCGTCCAATACGTATAGTCCATCCCCGGTCCAAACGGGGCGGGTTTGGACGACTACCCGTTTTTCCCCGGTCCACTGCCATCCCTAGGTATCGCAGAAGGGAAGAGGGGGAAAGGGGGTCTGCGTAAGAGAAGTACAACTCAGTTTGATGAACATACAAATGCAAAATTCGTCATGGAAATAAAAAAAAAACCCCAAAAACTACAAACGAAGAATGTAATTCCTTCAAAAAATAAGAAAAATCAAAGAAACAAATAAAACATTAATGTAGTTTAACACTGTCAATCAACGCATGTAGACAGGTGCAGTGTCAAAAATAGGCACTTGCATAATTGATCTTCCATGAATTCAGATTCCATTATTCCCTTAAGAATGATACACAACACAAATCAAAGCTAAACAAACCTTATAAAGAAAAACAAACAAACAAATGTCCCTTAAGAATGATGCACAACACAGATCAAAACTTTCAATCTCCATTGAAGTAGCATTAGCAAGCAAATTGGACCTCAATCACAGGCAGTCTCTAGTATTCAAAATTTAATACATAAGAAAAAAATGAAAAAAATACGAAATCATTAGAGAGAATGAGATCCAAAACAATCTGCATATAATCGATGAAGCACGGTGTAGTAAAAACAAAAAAAACAAAAAAAAAATTGAAGAACGAACAGGAACAAAGCTCTCTAAGAACTTTCATCGAACATGTGGTGAGTATGTTTGGTGGAGGAAAGGGTCCCTTTTGGGTCTGATCTTCCCATGACTGGTAGCAATAATCTAGACAGCCTCTGTTTGCCTTGATTTCCAAATATTGCTTGTGATGCATTGTGTCCACAAAAGTTGGGTCTAAAGGAAGATTTAGTTCCAAATCCTTAACATACTTAATCATGCCAGGAAATATCACATTAAACCCCATTGGAGAATACTGATTCTTCTCATTTGCAGACCAACTATTTGACCCAATGAAGTCAAGGCCTATTGATGAGACAGAAAATGAGAGTTTTCATTGATTTATGATATATATATATATATAGAGAGAGAGAGAGAGAGAGAACATACCTCGTTTTACCAGTAATTCGCCGACATTCCACTTTTGGAGGGCAACTATACATGCCAATGTTGAAGAAAGGGAGTCTTTAATTAGTAATGGATGGTTTTGGAAGAGGCACCATGACTCATCTGGGTGCTGATTTTGCAAAACCCAATCCAAGCATTCAGGAAAACACGGGCTTTGAGGACAGTCCCTAGACGGCACCATAAAGAAGTGAAATAAAACTCAATTGAGTCGAAACAGAAAGAGGGGAGGGGAGGTGATGGTGTTTGCGCAGAAGAAGAGGAAACTCTACACTGTCACACAAATAGTTAAGCACCAAAATAAATAATCAAAGAAGAAGAAACAAAATAGAAAACTCAGAGCCATGAAACAAATCTAATATGCAAATTCAGACAATAATTCTATCAAACCAAAACCACCTAAGTATCAATAATCAACAAAAGTCCAGAATAAAAAGGGGGAAACTAAAAAAAAACAACAAAATATAGATGTTTTCTTTGAAGTAAAAAAATACTTGAAACCCATTGAATGCTCGAATAAATGGACTCCAACAAAAAATATCTACAGTTTAGCCTCAGAAAAAGGATGAAACCATTGAGATATTAGAGCAGTACACTGAACAGGGAAAGAGGGACCAAGGGTCGCTAGACTGGTGTGAAAGAGAAAGAGAAAGAGAGGCGTCGGTGAGAGAGAGAAAGGAGTAGAGGAAAAGAAGGAAAAAAAAATAAAAGATATCTGACAGGGGCTGTAGGGTGGCGTGTGTCAAGCGGCTGTGTGCAGGTGAGGGGATGTGTAACGTTAAGAGGGAGGTTATGGGAGTGATAAGATGGTTTTAAGGGGGGAAATGTGTGTAGGATAAAAATTCAAACATAGTTCTGTTTTATTATATATATATATATATATCAAATTCAAAACTCTCTCTATATATATATATATACACACGCTGGGTTGTTATGGAGATAATGCAAGTATAGTGATGGCGGTGGTGTGGAGTAAAAATGAGCTATTAAAGTGGAAATTGAATGAGCTTTTGTGTGGTGGTGACCATTGTTGTGAAGGTGATGACAACGTAATGGTTGGCGTTGCTCAGGAGGTGACGATGGTGCAATGGTGGCAATGCTATGGTGAGGAAAATGGTAGCCGAATATATATATATATATATATATATATATATATATATATATATATATATATATATATATAGCCTATATATTCAAATTCATGTTACTATTTTTTTGTATTATGTTACTGTTCATATTACTGCTTTTGTTGAGTATGTTACTGTTCATGTTATTATTATTTTGAGCATGTTACTGTTTTTGTTGAGCATGTTACTACTATTATTTTACTAAATATTAATATTCAATGTTACTATTTTTTTTTTTTTTTGAATATTACTATTTTTTGTGTTTGAATGGTACTATTTTTTGCGTTTGAATTTGAGAGAAATAATTATTGTTAAGTATGTTACAGTTTTTGTTAAGCATGTTACTATTTTTGTTGAATATGTTAATATTTTTGTTGAACATGTTACTGTTGTTATTTTTTAAAAATATTAATATTGAATGTTTCAATTTTTTTTTATGTTTAAATGTTACTATTTTTTTGTGTTTAAATGTATTATTTTTTGTGTCCAAATGATAATTTTTTTTTATTTTTAAATGTTACTATTTTTTATTTTTAATGTTACTATATATATATATATGTGTGGATATAGATAGATAAGAGAGAGGGAAAAATTAAATGTTAGTCAAACTCTTAACCTATATATGGATATAGATAGATATGAGAGATAACAGATTTTAATGTTAGTCAAACTCCTAAGATTTATGAGTTTTTAATTTTTAGTTTTATTTCACTTCTAATGGGAAGGGATAGTATGGTAAACTTGACAAAAAACGGACTTCATAACAAATAAGTTTTCTTGACGGATTTAAGTCCAAACAAGTCCATATAGGGGGGACCGGCCTCCAAATTTCCCTAAATTTTAAACCCTACAAAAAAGCCCCAAAAAATTAAATCCAATCAAAATTTTTATTGCAATAATTTGGGCCTATAATCCAATCCATAACATTAAAAACTTAGAAATTAAAAAAATAAAAAAAAATACTCAAAAGTCAACTCATATTTATTCCCACCTCTCTCTCTCTCTCGTAAAAAAAATAAAAAACAAAAACAAAAGTTGAAATTAAATACTCTCTGTGATAAAAAAACAAAAACAAAAGTTGAAATCTCTTTCTCGACAATATTAACACATCCTTCTTTTGTCTCTTTCTCACATAGAAAATTAAAAATAAATTAATTTTTTTAAAAAAATAATACTAAAAATAAAAATGTCTCCATTTAATATTTTCGCTTTAACCCTTAATTTGACCTGAGCCGCCCTGCTACGGGTATTATTTCACTTTACTATGAAATTGAATGACAAGTGATGATTGTGTGCCCTAAAAACAACAGATGTTTCATTTTGGGACCATGTGAAACTACTTCAATTAGATGAGAGGCGCAATAAGAAATTAATAATGAACGGGGTGAAAATGAGACCAAGATCCGGGATGGAACTAGGATTTTAGGCTAAGAGGGGCCAAACAGTGATAGGTCAAGAATTTTATTCAATCAAATCCTTAAAGTTTTCATTACTATTATTTGTTGGTTGTACAGAATTTGTTGGGTGTACTACTCATTACACCTTCGATCACTCCGAAAGACTTGAGACCTTGACTATCTAGCCTTTTTGGACCTTCATCTAGCATGCATTTAGAACTAGACCATTATCTTTCTTGTATTATTAGGGGGCCAGGCCAATAAATTACATATTAATGAGTTGTCACATGAAATATATGTATATGTATAGGTTAGTTTTGAAAACATGATGGAGGCCTAAGAGTGGTTTCTTCTGTGTACCTTTGGGTTCCCCTAGCTCCTTTTTATAGATTTTAGGATGAGTTGTTGTTGGGGAATAGACTCTAGGCTCCTTTATCCAACGAGGGGAGCTCAGACTCTTTCTTCATGAAGGGTCTGAGGTTCCTGATCATTGATATAGGCGGGCGAGACTCTTTCTATCTAAGGAGTCTTTTGAATGTCATTGGCACTGACAAGGAGGCTGAGACTCCTCCAAAATGAGGAGTCTCAAATCCTTTCCCTCTAGATTTGAGCTATTGACCTAGTGGAGAGATTTTTTGACTTTTGAAATATGGATAACCTTATCTCCCAATTCTCTCCATCAGCTATCTAGGTGGAACAGAGCTGATTACCGGAACTAGCAAGCTTTTCCAATTCACTCTAGAGGGCGGTTGAGTTCCCAACAGTAACTTCTTGGTCAGGCGTCCCTCATCAGAGTTTTCCCAATGGTTCAATTAATTTTTCCCACATCAATGAAATAGCTGTTGTTAAAAATAGTAGTTTTGCAACATAAATTTTCCATTAAATGGCTTCATATTAGGATAACCTTATTACTTCTAAAAGGGATGGAAAAAGAAACAAAAAGAAAAGAAACAATATTTTACCACCAGAAATAATTTAACCTATTGTGGAATAGTAATTGATGTTACCTCGAATATGCCTAAGGTTGAGCTCGGTAATTCGAGTCGTGCTCTCCTAGATCGGGAGCCCAGTTCACTTTAGTTACCCATAGAGCTTGAGTCCAGACCTCGAGCTCCCTGCATCTACCTCACAAGGAGGGCAACATAGAAGACAGTTGGCTTCCACAAAACACCACCTTGATAGCAACCTCGATATCTGCTCAGCTCTACGAAGTTCATCAAGAATTTCAAGTTTACTGTCCTCAGAAACTATGTTGACAAAGAAAAATTTGTCATTCTCATTTTTATCACTAGGACCAACAATTTCAAGTTTCTTGCCTTTTGGTTTCGTAGCCTTTGCATCCATGTGATGCTCATACACATCCAATTATATTTCAACAAGAAGAAAAATCTCATTACTTCCAAAACTACATGAACATAACAAGTTTGAATATCGCTACAAACCAAGAAAATACGTGGTTCATGGAAATCAACCAAAACTTTGTTGTTTTTAATTGATATTATCATCTGTGTAATTCTTTTTAAGTTTCTTATGTTGAAAGCCTTCAAGAGGTTCCCCAATATCACCATAAGTATATTCTATCTCCTCACTAGGTTCATTAATTTCCTCTTTAATTTTTTGATTCAACAAAGTATCAAAGTAATTGAAAACTCCACTGTAACTGTATTTCGATATGAGACTTGAGTCACAGAATAATCATTATAGCTTGAAAAAGATTGTCTTACAGATTGATATGCATCATACTTGTATCCTTCATCTTCATTATAATATGAAGGTGCAAATTTTTATTTTAACAAGCGCTTCATCTTTTGCCAAGAAAGAACTTTGGATTTATGTTGACTTGCACGTGATGATTTCACATGTTCCCACCTAGGGGCGGAGCCAGAATTCTATCTGAGAGGGGGCAAGAATATGAGTGAAAAATTAATTAATTAAGATAAATTTGGATAACAAAAATTTGGATATTAATTAATAAGGAGTAAATTGGGTATTATATTTATACAAGTAGAACACAATAACATTGTATTAAATTTCAAGAATTTACTATTATTGTTTAGTTTCATGACATAGAATTCTCAATAGTTTTTTTTTTAATGTGATTGAGAAATTGATCTTTTGGAATAGCTTAAATTGATCTTTCGGGTTAGAACATTTTACTAGTTGTATTAATTCGTGTGATACTAACTTACGAGCCAACAATCTATAAAAAAAAAAAAAAAAAAAAAAGAATGATAGACAACTATACAAATGTTTTTAAAGAATAAGAGGAAGGATATTAAATAATAAAGGTGTTGTCTTTGATTAATATATGAGTTAGGGTGTTTTACATTTGATTTATTATTTAGTCTAAAAATAAAATATTTATTTCAGTATATTAGAGGTCAATGTACCACTAACTTACCAAAGAGAAAATAGACTAAGGCCATTATGCAAATTTTCAAGGACTTAAGAGGGGGCAATGTAATAAATTAAATATAATTTATTTTTCTGATACAGTAGATATGTAGTATTTCTTCAAAATTGAGTGGGGGCAACTGCCCCCACAATGACCAAGTAGCTCCGCCTTTGTTCCCACCAATGATAAGTCTTACCCTTTAATTTGTATGCCACTAAACCTACTTTTCTCTCCTTACGAATTTCATGATAATTAAAAAATTGCTCAACTTTAGAAATTCAATCAAGAAAATCCTCGATATGTAGATCCCGTTGAATTGGGGAATGTTTGCTTTCATCCTATAATAATCAAAACTTTGTTGTTGCCTCCTTGGTTGATGTAAACAATGATCTTCATCCCTTGAGTTCTCGAACTCTTCCTAGCTATTAGACTGGTAACAAGGTTGTCTTAGAACAGGTTGATTAGCAAGTCGATCCCGGCCAAAGGCCTCTACTCAGATCTTGCCAATCCCTTGATCAATAGGTTGGCCTTGGGCAAACCCCTCAGAACAAGCCCCGTCAACTATTGGTTTCTTTTTGGTGTTGTTGAGGTTCAACCCTATGAGCAGATTTCGGATTTCCTGGAACTGCCCATCAAAAAGTTGTTACTGCCTCTCCAACGATCCTCACAAAGCTTCCACCCAAGGATCTCTGTCAGTAGGGTTTATGTGACTTGCCTTATTATGTGCATTGAGCAAGGGAATTCCTTGCTCTGATACCACTTGACGTAGCAAAACACAGTAAAAGTATGACCAACGTCAATACTCAAAGAAACCTGGTGCACTAGAGTTAAGAACAATCTCTCAAAGAGAATAAAATCAATAATATTGAATAAAAGATGTTCCAATTCTAAGGCTTATAACCTTATATTCATTTTTAAGTAGATTAATTGAGTATGTGTATTAAATTTTATCGAAAAATAACACTATTTAATTTTTGGCTATTTCAGATAAAAAATATCGAGATGGGTAGGGTTTCTCAATTCCGAAACAGGCGATGTTTTTCCAACTTATTTCAAAATTATTCCATATATTATTTATGATTATTGCGCATGTTTTGAAACATATGATTGGGTGTTCGAGTGGCGGAGGATTTACATTCTAGGTTGAGGCCATAGAGGGTACTCATTGAGTTTGTAAATGTCTAGGTGGCCTAGTTGGTTTTCGGATTTGAGTATTGAATTGTTACTAGGGAGTGTATCTTCCTCGGGGTGAAAGTTCCCAAAAAGATTGGATCGTATATTCGTATGGACTATGAGTGGTCTATTAGGATGATCGCCCGCCGATGCAGAATTGTATATATGTTATGATCGTACTATTGTTTTCAACTTAAATGCTTTCGTTCAAAGTTTTCTCCTCTATTACTTATGTATGAACTGAACTGTTTTGATATTGCCCAATTATGTCAAATTATGTTATTTTCAAACTAGTTTGCTTGGAAATTGAGTTACTATACTGAGCTGTTGATGCTCACCCTATATTATTTCCCCTTTTTCATATTAGCAGCTGACAAGGAAGTCCGCAAATGTTCGATCTGTCGATTTTTTTTTTTCGTTTTCTTTAGTAAAGATTTGAAAATGTATTATGTTATAAGGGTTGAGTTGAAAGAGTTATATCTTAGACGTGTAAGTTATAACAGTCTGGAAGTTCCTGTTTGAAATGTATATGAAATTGGTATCATAGTTTATTCATTATTTGGATACTGCATCATTTAGTGATTGTGAAGGTTATTATCGCTCTGGATATTACGTGATTGAATCGAAGTTTTACAATGATCATTAACATTTGTCACATCTATTAGGTTAGGATACTAGTTTAATCAAATTGAGTTTTTTAACTCATGGACATTCATAAGCTGATGAAGTACTCTTAATTATATAAGAATAAAAGGAAGCTATTGACTTTCTGAATTTGAGGACTATTTTGTAATTGTTAAGAAATCAAATAAAATCTAAAAAACAGAGTTGACTCCAATACATGGCCTATGCACCATGGACATGACTCATGTTCAGCTATTGTTAAAAAGACTAGAAATGTCCGGCACCTAGTTAATAAGATCGAAATAACAAATTTTCAATAGTTTTTTATTGTGAGTTAACATCAAATAAGTCATGAATTTAACCATACATGTTGCTCCACGTGCTAAAAAGCCTATTCTATTTGAAATTTCTAATTTGCTGTTTTCTTTAGTAATCCTTTGCTTATTTCCATCTTATCATCATTGTCTTGTCTTGTAATGGTTTTGGCATTTGAATTAGGGAGAATTACATTTAGTATCTACGTAGTTTGTCACATAATCATTTAAACCCCTAAAATTTGAAATATTACACGCAAACTCCTGAAGTTTCTACACACATAACACTTAGACTTCTGTCATTAGTTTATCAATTAGTAAATTATACTCAAACCCCTGAAGTTTTTAAGAATGTAATATTTAGGCTACTCAAGTTTAAAATATTACTAAGACAAAAAATACTCCAATTAAAAATAGAATATCAAATATTTTAAATTTTACAGCTAAAATTCATGTTCTATTATATCCTTTATTGAAATAAAATAAAAAAAAAAAATTCAATTTAAAAAAAAAAAATTATAATTAAAGTATCTATTGGAATAAATCTAAAAAATCAATAGGTCAAACTGTAATGAATACAATATCCTCTATCTCTAATTGAGATAATCTGGTCGTTTAATATATTTCGTTAGTTCTGTAACTAATAAGTATATAAACTTCAGAGGATCTAGGTGTAATTTTTTCAGGGAATCTAGGTGTAATTTGTTCGGGAGATCTTGGTGTAATTCAGGAGATCTAGGAGATCGAGGTGTAAGTGATAAATCTCAGGAGATCTGGATATAATTCTTTCTTTAAATTATTCTGCACTCATTTATGTGTTGGAAAAAAAAAAAAAAAAGGTGATGTGTGTGTATCGGGCATAGACAAACATAACACTTAAAAATGTGTTCAATACTTTTTTGGTTGTATAATAATTAGGGTTAATTATAAAATGTCCCCTTCAAATTTGTGTCATGTTACAATTAAATCCCTTTGGTTTTAATTTGAACAAATTACCCCCTCAAAGTTTGAAAAGTTTACAATTAACTCATGCCATTATTTTCAAGAGTCACAACTAACAGAAATTAGTCACGTGCGAGTCATGTGATCTCAGATTCATTGAAAGGCCTAAAATTGCCCTTGATCAGAATTTTTTTTCCTATTGTATTACTCTCCCCATCCCTTCCGAGATGAGCTTTTGTCTTATCTCAATGCCGAACCTCTTTCCTCTTCTCCTTTTGACAAAAAAATCTACCTTATCCCTCCAATAGAAACTGTTCTTCCCTATGGCTGATACCAATTGAAACCTAGGTGTGGTGGTGACAAATCTGAGGCGCTAAGGGATGGATGGGTGGTGGTGGGTTATCTGTGGTGTAGTTACATAAGAAGTTTTGTAGAAAAAAAGATGTGTAGATATTTTGTGGTTGTAAACTAGTGATTTGTGTTGCATCTATTTCTCTTTTCATGTATCCATATCAAATGTATCTCATCCCTTGAACTTCGATTGGTTCAAACTCGAAGGGAGAGGGCTGTTGGGTATTGCATTGGTTAGGGTGGCAGTCAAGTCAAGATGTTTTATGGTGGAGTGGTGGCAACTGGATGGATTGGTGATTGGTTGTGAATGATGGAGGTGCATCGGCGTTTAGGTTAAGGGGTGGGTTTAATGATCAAGAGGGCCACTACTGGGATTTTCATCTTAAGAGAGAGAGAGAGAGAGATTTGTGAGGGGGTCTCATCGGCTAAGTGAGGGGGTCTCATCGACAGGGTTATTAGAGGGAAGATGGGTATTTGCCTAAGGAGAATTCGACATCGGTGAATGGGAAGAGAAGGGAGAGGACTGTGGGATAATCACAAGTGGGTTGGTTGATCAGAGATGAGTTTTTTTATGATTTAGGGAAAAAAATCTTCTGAAAAGTGATGGGGGATTTTAAAAATCAAAATTTTTGTATGTAGGTAAAAAATATTCTTGGGGTTATTTTTGTCATTTCAACAAATTGAGATCACTAGAATATCTGGTGACCAACTTCCTTCACTTTTAATGGCTGGAAGATGAGTTAATTGAAAACTTTTCAAACTTTGAGGGGTAATTTATTCAATTAAAACTAGAGAGAGTTAATTACAACATGACCCAAATTTGAAGGGGACAATTTATAATTAATCCATAATAATTACAAAATGAGGAGAAATTTTTTAAGTAGTTTCAAATGAAAAAAAAAAAAGGGAAAGAAAAAAGAGAAATAAATCAAACAAGTTCTTCGGTTGGACATAAGATCCTAAAAATGATTAGTCGTGGACTTGTGGTATTTTTTCTTTTTTCTTTTTTTTTTTAACAAAAGATAGGTCTTTTAAAAAAGATATCAAATGTTTTGTTGCCGACTATAGTTTTTTGTATAAAAAACACTTATGTTTGATTTTTTGGACAAGAAATTTCTTTTAGTTCTAGGGTGTGTTGATATTTCTTCAACTTCCATTTATGCGTAGAAATATGTTAATTTAAAATTTTTTGATAGAATATTATAATATACAATATTCTCGCGATTTCAATATGGGGGAAATTTTCTAATTAGTTACAAACGATAAAGGAAGGGAACAATTAAAAACACGAAATAAATCAAAACTAAGGCCAGGTAACCATGTGATACGCACGTGCGTTAGGGTTTTGAGAAGGGTTTTAGCATCTCCATTTCTCTCATTCTGCCATAATAGACTGAACTCTCACTGACCTTCAATACCACTTTCCTCCACCGTGCGATTCATCAAATGTCAGAGTACATTTTCCATTCTCACTCCGAACTTAAAACCCTAAATTTCATCTCTGAGACCACCTATAACCCTAATTCTGATCATCTCCACCATGAAACCCCTCTACCCAAAAACCCTCTTCATTTTCTATTCACACATCAACCCATTTGCCAAACCCTGCAAACAGTCCCTTTTCCAAGTCTCTCACTTTTCAGCTTCTTCTTCAAACCAATATCATTCTTCACCTAATCCTTCCTACCCGTCTCGGCGCCACGACGAGGAGAGCCGGAATGTGAGGGTTTCGGTGTGGTGGGACTTCGAGAATTGCTCATTACCGGCCTGTGCAAATGCTTTCAGAGTTGCTCAGAGCATTACGGCCGCTATTAGGGGTAGTAGGATAAGGGGTCCGATTCAAATTACGGCTTTTGGGGATGTAATGCAGCTTTCGAGGGCAAACCAGGAGGCTCTATCGTCGACTGGGATCAATCTCATTCACATTCCTCACGGTTTGTTCTGTTCTTTGGGTTTAATTAGTCTCTCTGGTCATAATTTGATGTTTAGTTGTGAATAGTGTGTGGAACCGAGTTGTTGCGGATTGCTTATGTGAATTGTTATAAAAAAAGGCTGCAAATTCTGGAGTGTTGGGTTACTAATGTACAAATATGAGGCACACTGATTCTTTGAGCTCGCTCTTCTGAAATGGGTAGTGGGTGATTTTGTGTCAAAAGGCCATTATTCACTCGGTCCCTGTTATCGGAGGCAGTCCAAGGGATGGGTTGGTGGTTCACGCTGAAGCTTTGGTAATTTTCTCAAAGTGGTGGTCCTAATATTCGAATGCACCATCTTGCATTTGTTAGCCCAACTGCCCGAGCATAATAGCACCTCTAGGCAATGCCCCCTTCGATGTTGCTAGACATGTTCACTGCATGTTGTGGCTCTAGGGTTACTAAAAGTGCAATAGATTTTGATAGTCGTAGGGAGTGTGGGTGTATTGATCATTCTCTCTCTTAGGATTCTTTTACTGGGTTGAAAATCTAAAAACACTTAGTTTGCAATAGGTTGGGTATACATCTTTCAGCTCCAATGCCAGAGGAATCTTTCGATAGTGCTTTATCGGAAGCTTTGTATTGGCTGGTGGCCGATTGTTGTTTCATTGTTTGGACTCTGAACCTTTCAAATGAATTTTCTCCCTTTTATGTGGCAGCATCCTCACTCGTAGTTGGAGCCTAACAGGTGGTGGGATTAGCTTGGAGAAGAGAAGTGAGAGGGTTTAAAAAATGCATCATAAATGATGTCGATGACTAGGGATGAATCAAAAGTTGTACAAGACATTGAATTTGTCAGTGAAAATGAAGCATATGGCCTTGTTTGTTCATCTAAGATCTCTGAAGGAAATATGGAAACTTGTTTGGCAGAAATCTTGTCAATTAATAAAAGAGCTAGAGACTAAAACAAGAGACTGTTAGAGTCAAGGAGTGTCTGTGAGTTCTCTTATCTAAAGCTAGAGACTAAAGCTAGCATGCAGAACATACTGAGCAATGTACTGAACAATAACAGCATATAACACAAACCATTATGAATCTAGTATTCATGGAATAAACTAGAAATAGTAGCTTAATTCAACAGCTAGCCCATGCTACAACTTTGTACAGTTGGTAAAGCATTTGTACGTTAGAATCTTTTAGGAGAAGCTTTGTTGAGGGACTTTGATAGATAAGGTCTTTTGTAGCATCTCTTTGGATCCCACCAAATAATCTGCTTGAGTTTCAACACGAGTTGATCTAATAGTGGTAACATACTCAGAGATCACATGGATCTGGTTCTGCATTTCAATGGCATATTGGCATCTAGGATTTGTTAAATCAAATCTGATTTTTGCTTTGTTGGAGGTTTGAGCAGGAAGGTTTTCCAGGTTTTGTATAATAGATTGATGGAGATAGACAATATGTGGCCATAAGTTGCGTAGGTCAGGTTGTTTATGTTTCATTTTAGTGGAGCCATTTTTTTTGCATGAAAGGAGAGTTTTACCTAAGGTAGTGATGGTTGAACTCATATGGATCTCAAAAATCGGTATGTGATAAGGCATATGGTCTTTCCCCAAAGCCCCCAAGGAGTCCATTTTATATGAACTAACCTAGTTTACATTTTCGTGATTTGAGAGGTTTTTGCAACACGTCGGTTGGATGTGCCCCTTTATTTGGGGTCTGGTTGTACTCTTAACAATTTTTTGTTTCCTTTTGCTTTTCATTTTCTCCCTTTATGAATAAATTATGCTCGCACTTCTTTCCCCTTAAAATAAGAGTTTTTTGTTTCTGTTCCTGCTTTGAGGAAGTGGATGTTCACAATTTGAGGCTTTCGTTGTACTTGACGCATGCATTGTGGCCCTAGTAGATCTAATCAATGGAACTGGATTTCTATTTTACCATTTTCTTGGACCTACAGTTCATTTGTTACATTGACGGTATCGTTGTGTATTCAAACACACTTTAAATATTTGTTTATTTTGAGGGTTCTTGAAGTAGAGTGGAGTACGGTCACATTACATTATATCCTCTTTGGGGCTCGTTTGGTAGACGTATTATGAGGGGATTAAATATTGGATTGCACTATTTTTTATTTAATCGGGCCTAATACTTTATTTGGTAAGCAAATTTGATACTTTATTAATTTCAAAAACGTATACTAATCGTATACTTATCGTATATTTTTTATACGTTAGACCTGTATTATGGAGGTATTTTAATACCGCCAAAAGAGGTGGTATTATAATCCAACTCAAACGTATTATTTTACACATTTACCATTATAACCCCCCAACTGATAAAATCAAATTGTCATCAATGTAACAAACACTGATTGAAGATATTTTTGTTAATTCAACATTAATACGATAAAATAATTATTTAATCAAACAACCGATTGGATGAAATAATTACTATCCAACGTTTATTTTGTGTATTACCAAACACTAGATAAAATTACGTATTATTCGAATACCCTATTTAGTCTTGTCTTTTGTCCTTTTGTATTGTATTAGATCGGATTATTTTATTTAATCCATCCATTTCTAATACGGCAACCAAACGAGCCCTTTGTGTATATACATGTCTTAGATGTGATCCATCTATTTGAACTTTTAAGACAAGCTAACGATTAATGTTTTGCACATATTTTTGATCATATCATCACCTTGTGTTCTTGATTTTTCTTAAGTACTAAGTTCTAAAACTGCTGGAGGGGTTTGTTATGTTATGTTCCAGAATTTACTATGCCAAACACAAGATCTGCGGCAGTAAATAAGCTTCTGTATCTATATATGCGCTGGTTAGTAAAGATAGACATCCAAATGTATGCGAGCTTGCTAACTATCAAACATAAAGTATGTTTTTCAAACAGACCGAGCTTACAAAGAAATTATGAATTGTGAGACCCACAACGTGCACACAAGTTAAACTAGTGGAATATGAAGATTATAAGATTTCTTTAACAGAAAAGGACCAATCTTGTCCACTAATCATTCTGAGTGGGTGTACGAGACTAAGTTTGTGCTTCACTTCCGCACCTTGCACAAAACCAATTAGGAACACCTTATTCTTTTTTATGTCAGAGTAACACTTGCTGAAGTTTTTTTCCAAAGTGTGGCCATCTATTGAAGGACTGGTGCCGAAAAACAATTGGACTGACGAGATGATGAGAAGTATACTTCTCCTTAAAATGATTGCCCCTCAAAATTTCCCACTTTGCAACATCCTCTCCACCAAGACTACTTTCCTTTGATGGCCATTTAAGCAACTCCACCTCTCCGACCTCAGACTCAAGAACTACATTCTGAAATGTAATGTTCCATAGCATGTCACTTGTTGGATTCTATAATGATTAGCCATTGAAGCATCGTTCATACCTATTAAAATGAGGTTTCTGAAAAATGCGGTAATGCCATCAGCATCTTTGATTGAACATATTTCACTACTTCTTCCTGGCTTCCTTTTTTACCATTGGGTGAATCTGTTCCACAAAGGCTATCTATCATGGCCTTTTAACCTTAAAGTAATTCTATCACGAATTCCTCTTCTTACTCACCCAAGTAATATTTTCAATTCATTCCCTTCCTGCTTTGCTGAAAGTCCCTGATAAGTATTCTGAACCTTTTTGCTGACTGCTGAAATAATAGAATTGTTATTAAACATGTTGGAAGGCTGGATAGTGTGCTTTTACTCAACCGGGGCTACCGTGTTTGGACATACTTTCTTCCTGCAGTCTTTCTATTTAACGTCTGTGCAAAGAAGTTGCAAACTAACATGGCTTGTAAGGAAATTCAGAGGACAACCGAAATACTATGGAGAAAGTGATTGCACTCTGCACCCTCTTGAAACAGCTATTAACTCTGTCACTGCACAAAACCTACAAGCACGAAGAGTAATTACAAAAGCTGTTCAGCTAATGCATTATGCCTTAGAGGCAATCCAATTTGTTTGATGGCATCTAGATTGTAATGGTTGCGTTGTATATCGAAGTGGAATTGTTTCTTCTTGTTAGGATTTTCATTTTTCATTTCCTGATACTAAAATATTTGAAAATGGCAGTGACCTTTTCATGTTCTTTGAGTATTTGTCATTTGGTCTAACTATGCTTCCATCATTTAGAAATTTCTCTTTGTTTATTGTTATCACGCCTAAATCATTCATCTCACATAATTTTTTATGAATTCAGGTGGAAAGAATGGTGCAGATAGGTCTCTTCTTGCAGATCTTATGTATTGGATTTCTCAAAATCCTCCTCCTGCACATCTTTTCTTAATTTCTGGTGACAGAGATTTCGCTAGCATTTTGCACCGCTTAAGAATGAACAATTACAATATTTTGCTTGCTAGTCCAGAAAATGCTCCTGGTGTTCTTTGCAGTGCTGCAAGTATCATGTGGCAGTGGAATGCTTTGGTCAGAGGAGAAAACCTTAATGGAAAGCATTTTAACCAACCTCCAGATGGTCCCTATGGTTCTTGGTATGGCCATTATTCAGCACCTCTTGAAGACCCTTTTGCGGTTACGAAGCACCTATCTTGTTTGCAGGCTGAGGAGTTGTCTGACTCCAGTTCAGACCCTAGGCTTCGTCAGATTCCAAAGGCAGTTTTGAAGGACATTCGCCATATATTGGATTCATATCCCAAAGGAATCTTTATTACAGACCTTCGTGCCGAGTTAGCGAAGAGTAATGTGAGTTTAGATAAAGACCTGTATGGGTATAAAAAGTTCTCTCGATTTCTTCTAGCAATTCCCCATATTTTGAAGCTTCATTCAGGCGGTGATGGCAAGTTTTTTGTACGTGGGGTGGCCCCAAAAGTCCCCGACCAAGTTGAGTCCACTCCTGGCATGCCTACAGGGCCTGTTACTGATAATGGGGAGCCAGATATCGTTGTTACTCCAAAGTTAAATGCTGAAGACACTACCTGCACTGGAGGTGTGGGGAAGACTAAATCATTGCCTCTGACCGTTGAAGATCCTCCAAAAAAATTGCAAGTACCAACAACAAAAGTACAAGAACCCAAAGCAAGAGTGCAAGAACTGCCTGAAAAAGTGCTAGAGCCACCAAAAACAGTGCAAGAAACCCCACCACTTGGTGAGGTTATAAATTATGCCAAAGCAGCTGAGGATCATTCGCATCCTGTGCAGGAACATGATTCTGTACCTAAAGTGGGATTTTTCAAAAGGATCTGGAGGATATTTTTTCGTGGTAGATACGATGTTTCTGATAAGAAAAGTGGTAGTAAACCCGAAAAATGTTCTGCTGAAAAGATGAGAAATGGAGAAAAATGTGTCAATTCTGCAAGTCAGTCCGCTGAGTCAATAGGAGCGGCTTCATTTTCTTCTGCCAGTAATGCCTCAGTTATGGATGGAAAAATTAATGTGGAAACCAGTTGTGACAAATCTATTAGGAGTCCCGGTTTTCGTAACCAGATTTGGAGCAGTTGTAAATTTTGGAAAACTACTTCGGACTCTAATCATTCAGATGAGCATTACAGAGAAAATGTGAACCAAAAAGAAATTGATTCTCAGAAGCTTGAATTATTTTCAAAGGAATCTTTTTGGAATGACTTGGAGGCATTTATGGATACACCTGAAGGATCAGACCTTTTCTTGCAATCAAAGACCAGGTGCACATTTTTTGATTTTATTCTATCTTTTTGCAGAAACTTGTTTCTATGTCCAACAATAATATACTAGTCAGTGTCTGATTTTGCAAATTCAATTACTCTATTCTGGGAATTTTACATTTTTTAAATATTGTTCTTGTGAATGATATAAGTTCGCTTAAAATACTGGACCTTTTTGTTTGAACACATAATGTTCAAATTATCAGTATCCCAGTGCAAACATCCTCTCCTTGCTTCTTTCGCTCTTCCTCTTCCTCTTCCTCTTCGTCATCCTCCTCCTCCTCTAGTCTTACAATAGACCTAAGAAGCACAAATACAACAAGGACATGACATTTCTATAGAAAAAGTAGGACAAGTACACGGACACGTGGGGGACACTTTTCAAATAATTTTGTTTTATAAGAAATTCAATATTTTATGACACATAACTCTTTTGTCTAGTTAACCAATGGGGATATTTAAACCAAAATATCACAATAGCCAATAATTATTAATTCTTTTGTAGGCAATGTGTAGAAAACATGTACAATGATCATTCTCATTTTCCCAATTCTTCTTCAGTGGCAGCATTTTAAGCATTGGTTGCTTTCATTGGTAAATTTTAAGTAACACTTTAGAATGATAAGGCTTATTAAGTTTATATTCTTTTATGGTATAACATAGCCATTTCTAAAATTTGTAAGCTTTGTAAATTACATTTTGACCATATTGATATTCTAGTAGCAGACACAACCTAAAGACACGTCACCAAAAGAGTATAGGACATATGCCCAAGGAAGTAGCAGTAATTAGTTTTATGTAAGAACTATAAATAATGCGTAAATAATCAAAAGGCAAGAATTTCGTTGTTTTCACATTCACTAAAGAGAGTGAAGTGAACCAAGGAGAGGGAGGTTGACTACTTATAAAGTTCTCCCAGGAATAGTTTTTTCTCAATAACAGCGAAGGATTTATAGGTTCTCACTACAGCTCCCTTGTTATGTATGATTCAGAGAAGGGATTTTCAGAAAATTATGAAATGCTGACATATAAAAGATTGAAAGTGCTGTGGACTTTGGGGGTCTCGGTTTGAAGAATCCAAGCTTTTATTACTATGAAAACCGAAACTGATTTTTGAAAACTGGTCCCTCTCTCTCTCTCACACACAAATGTTTATACAAAGATGAATGTTAGACGACATTTATTTCATTATAATTTCAATGTTTCTGTTTTTGGAATTGGAAACAATTTCTGGAAACTATGCCAAACAGCTCAACCAAACCAAGAGATAGGGACTGTGGACTTCAGTGACTCATCCTGGGAAAATAAAGGGAAATGAGAAGAAAATGTTATGTGAAGTAGGAGTAGGAATAGAATACTTAAACTGATGGCAACACGATATCATTCTCAGTGTCTTCAATCAATCCTTCATATGAATCGAGGTTTTAATGATCTGAGTAGGATGAATGACAAGAATGTGATTATGGGGTCTTGTGTGTTCCTCTTGCTGAATTGAAAGATATTTTTGCAAAACAACTGAGACATCAGTCATGCTTCTAAACAAGGAGTAATAGAAACTAGTCATAATGGTGACTTACTGACTTAGTGCTGCTTTGAGCAGATATAGGCCCAAATTCCATTGTGTATTGATGGTAAAGAAATAAATAATGGTAGACTAGCATATAGTGCATCTGGTTGGAGCTGTAGTAAAATTGCTGTTTCATATTGAAAAAAAGCTACTCGTCATGTTGGTGAAATTCATCTAATGTTCCTTGTCCATGGATAATATAGACAATTTCCATTCTATAATAGGGGTCTCAAACCATAAATTACTATTTAACCACAGCATGATTTTTTTTATTTTCACATTTCGTCATTTATCATTCCACCATGGCAAATTTGGCATAGAATACATGTAAATTACCATTTTACCGCAGCAAAATTTAGAATATGTATGTGCAGTGATGATAAAGTTGACTGAGTGATTTTCGAATGGAAGGAATGACCTGAGAACTAACATTGTCAATTCACAATAAAAAAGTTATTCTTGGGTAAATAACCACAATTTTGGACATGCTCAGAGTAACAGTTGAAACAGTGAATCATTCACATCTTTATTTTCGTACATAGATGCCAAAGCACATGATTTGAATGATGGAAAGTGAAAACTGGAGATATAAATGATAATGAAGTTACCAATATCCCAGTATATGGGGTTCAAGACTGTGTAAATGGCTTTTTAGTGATTTCTCTTTCTAACCAAAATGAACTTGGTGAGAAGGAGTTGGGGTTGGGCTTTTATCCTTGAGATTGTACATTTAACAGTTTATTTTGTGGCTTTTTAGGGAAATATAAGCAGGTTAAAGTTAGGACAAAAACGAAGTCTTTGTTATTGAAGGAGGAAACCAAGTCCACTTCTCATTTCCTGGGCAGTTGAAGAGGGACACTGAAAAAAAAATTTGTCTCTTGCCAAGAAATGTTTTGATTTTCTTGTTTGTGCTCTCTCTCTCTCTTGGTCCACCTCTTTCCTTCAAGAGAGAGAGAGAGAGAGAGAGAGAAGTTGTTTTCATATGTTTCAAACTTCCAATGGAAGCCGTTGCCGTGATTGGCTCCATGAGACAAGTTCTGCCTAGTAAATGTAAGTTCGCTCAGATCACGTAAATTGGAGAGATTTTCATAGTCACTTGCCACCTCAAGCGGCTATTCTTAACGGGAATTAGACAGCTGCTGGCTAACCTTGGAGATGATTCGCTCTAACAAAAGATAAGACCGATCCTAACCTTCCGTTTATGTTGTTAACAAAAAGCACCAACCTGGGATATTTTAATAGGCCCCTACGTTGACCTCGGGAAGTAGATAATGTGCGAAAGGGGAAGATGTAACTCGTTATAAGACATTCAAGATTGATATAAGCATACCAATAGGTGCTCTCTTTCATTTAGCCGAATAATTTCCAGTAGGGTATGATTCCTACAGTTCTTTCTGTTAAACCATCCAACACAAAACTGATCCCCACTTAGATAATAGGTCCACATGACTCATATACTAGTTTGGATGCGCTACTATACCGATAAGGAACAAATTTTTACACTTCACAGCATGTACAACCCCACCACTTGCGCGTGGAGAAGAAGATTGAAGAATTAGAATACACGATCAGAGATATAACAAGGTGCATTTATGACATAGGCATAGACATTGGGGGAACCGAAATGCCAAATCAATGAAAGCCAAATGAAGTCTTCCAGCGGCCTCCTGAAGTCCAACTATTATACTATGTTAAAGTAGCTCAAAATCAATTGGCAATGAATGGAGAGGTACACAATGCACATACACTATTTTGGGATGTGCCATTATACCGATGTGGGATAAGGTCAAACAAGTAACCAAATTAATTTAGCGCTTTGACTTAGTTATGTCAAGATGCGGAGGGGGAAAACTGGGCAATGTTATGTGACTGTTTTGTGGTTCAATGGAAAGTTGTTTCCTGTCCATGTAGTGTGATGAATAATCTACCTGTTTACAAATGCTGTTTTGTTGAGATATCCCGCATGAACCGAGTAAGTGCAGGTAAACTCAATTTTGCTATTTGAAACTGTTTGATAAATATCATGGATTGAGGTATGATCACAAATTGATATCATTTTTTTGTTTCAATGGTATAATGCATAAATTTTTGTATAGTGTGTACAGAAGATGCGAATTTAAAGCATCCATAATTTTGGTTAAATTTGTGTAAACTCTTCTCAGAATCACATGGGAGCTATTCTTGATTTTGATTTTTTTCAGGGTACAGATGGCACAAAATTTGCAAAAGCAAGGACCTTTGGTTCTCAAATCACTTGGTGAAAGCAATCTTCTTCACCTAGTGGAGGTATTAATCTCCGATAAGAAATGGATTGTAGAATGCTCGTCCCAAGCTTCCCCTTTTAAACTCATTCGGCCTGCTGGAAAAAGTTCTAAATTTAGTAATCCTCATTCAAATGGGTTGAGATCTCTCTTTTTGGGCACACCATTGCCGTCCAGTATGCAAGGACTAGCAGAGCATGATGTAGAGAACAGACACCAAGATCATCCTCGTACTGGAATATCTCCATCTGTTATTCACAAAAGAACTTCTGGCAAGTCCAGACGAGCGATACTTGGTGACTGTCAGAAGCTTGTGGATGACATTGTAAAGGAGTACCCAGAAGGATTTAAAATAGGCTCCTTTGGGAGATTGTTCCTCAAAAGGTATGGCTATTCTCTTGATTTACAAAAGCTTGGTTATCAAAAACTGGCATCCTTGCTACAAATAATGAATGGTGTGAAAATAGAGTCTACTTACATCATCCCATCTGGAAAAGTCACCAAGGGTTATGGTCTAGAAACTGCTGATCCTAATGTTAAAGAAAATAACGTCAATGCTACTGTGTCTATTTCAAGGATGGACGACAATCTTGACTCACCATGGGAGGAACTGGGGCCAATTGCCAATAATGGTCCCATAAGAAATGAAATAGGGTTAGGATTGAGTAGGAAAGGTGAAGAACCAGTGGGACAGATACATAATGACTATGAAACCCTATCAGGTGATGACTTTTCTGATTCAGAAGAAGAGAATCTACCCTCAGCGAAATCAAAAGGCCCAGGGAAGACTAGAATAGATGAGGAAGATAGCTCATTGCTACAGATTCTTGACTCCTGGTACAGCAGTAAGGAGGATAGCAGTAAAAAGGACGCATCAGGGACTGTTGATGGGATGGTGGATTGTACCGGAAATGGTTTTAAGCAATCTGCTTCAGCTGGAGTTGGCGGCATCAAGAGTGAAACTCCTGTGGTAAACGATGGACGGAAGCAGAGAGCTTCCAAGAACTACTCATTTGTCTCCCAGCAGGATAGTAAGGACGAGTTAATTGATGGCATATTGGGTAGTTTGAAAAAGTCAGGTGAGAAGTCGGCTGAGGCAAGGATCTAGGTTGAAAGGTGTTCAAGGATAGAATGGTGGCACAGTGTTCCTGGCTCTTTATACAGAAATTATTTCGGAAAGTTACAAGTTTGCAGAGGATTAGATAGGGGAAAAAAGGTGATAATCCTTTATACATCTTGCTCATATTTCAAGTATTTATTCTGCTGCAGATAGTTGGATGATTATTTTACTGGAGGTAAAAAAGGTTGTCCCCAGTATGCAAGGCTCTCACCTATGACCAGGTTTTTATTCATACCATATCACCAGTTACAGTCTATTATGTCATAAAGCATGTTCAAATGCAACGTAGAGTACTGTAGATGGCGTTACATCCTTGCTGAAATCTATTTATGTGCGGTATGGGTACCAAATTTTGCTTGATACGTAACTCTCTTAATTTACTAGTGGTAAATGCTCTTTCATTCTTTGGTGCTGTTGTTGGTTTGCCTCTCATAAACTCTATCTGTCTCTTTGCTTCACAAACTCCCTTTGTTCTAATAGATTGTGTGAGGACGTGATGTTTGATGGTGTAGTTGATGATTCACGATAGGGTTGAGTTTGGATGTGAGTTATATGACACATGCCATGCTTCAATATGCCTATTGTACCTAATATTTTGAGATGGAATTTCGTCAGTTGAAAATGGGTTGATAAATAAGTGAGCATTTCAATTTTTCTTTAATTGTTTGCAATCATATTAAGGTATTTTTGGATAATTCTCTGAATCTCTCATCATAATAATGGTAATGCTATGTCCTTGTCCTTACGTTGGCACATGCACTTGCGCTCACATGCTAACATCCACACACGTAGGTGTAAACTATTTTGCGTGTGAACGTTGGGACTCACTCACACACAATGTGCACATGTAGGTATAAATCTTTGTGTGTGTGGACAGTATGGATCGGCTACATGCTAAGGGATTCTTCTGCATGGATGCATTCAGTGTATTACTTATGTAGCAAGAATTTTCCTTTTTTTCTTGGTTATATGTTGTCTTCTTTGTGGAAGCTTGATGGATGATGCCTTGATTGATCCTATTGCCTAGAAACATGAATCTGGCTGCATCATTTTCTCTAGTTTTTTAGGCACTTGTGCCTTAAATAAGCTTCTTTGTCATTAAAATCTTGTTTATATTTTGGCCTCTTTGATCTCCTATTTGCAATTTCCAACTCCTAAACTGATAAAATTTACTTGCATTGAATCGTATATGTCCAAGTGTTTGTTTTTTGTTGTCTCAAATCTTTCAAGACTAAGGGAGATAGTCTAGTGGTTGGGGATACGTGCCTTCTCTGTGTGTCACAGGTTTGAATTTTATATAAAATGTATGTTTTCCCTCCTCTTTTGATGTTAAGAAAGAAAGGAAAAAGAAAATTTCAACACTTTGTGTAACATAATTGTCAAATTGAAGAGATCATATTGTAAAATTCTAAAAAAACAAAAAAGAAAAAGAGAATAGGATAGGAAGATTAGATGTTAAAAGAGATGAGAAAGCAATGTCGATTGTGCCATTTGTTAGCAAATGAGCGATGGTTATTATATGGGCAACATAGGCGAGTAAAGCATCTTAAAAAAAAATTCAAGAAATTAGGCAATTGGAGAGGATATTGATTGTAAGTTTGATTTGAATTCGACTAACTTGAATATAAATTGGTATTTTTCTCATAATATTTGAGTTCAAATCTGTATTTACAATGTCGTATTTACATATTCAAATATAGATATATCAATATTCCATCCCATTGTAATTGGTTCAAAATTATAAAAAAAATTAAATTTAATGATTATTTGATGAGTCCATTACATGTAATTTGCTAAAATATAGTCTTAACTTGATTTGTTTCAAATTGAACTAAATTTCTAAATTTTTGACAAATTTAAAAATATATTGTTATATGAAATTAGTAGATTTTTAATCGAATTTTATTGAGTTCTTAAATAGAATTCGAATAGGATAAATCGAAATCTGAATCCAATCCGACCTATTAATATGCCTATCAACATTTATTCAAAGACAACAAGCAATGCTAAGGGGAAAATTTGTTAAAATTGAGATCATATGAAAGTGAATTTTAAATATCATATTGAAATATTAGTTTTAACTATTTACTTTAATTTTAATTCTATTTATTAGTGGTAAAAATAATAAAATTAATTTTTTTTTAAGAAAATTAAAAAATCGAAACTCAAAAATAACTTTTTACCGTAAGTCTTATCCCGTGTTTGTTGAGAAAATATTGGGTATAACTGTTGCATCATATCAGCAGTATCACGCGGTAGACAAATCAACAAATGAATCTTATTAAAACTCATAACCACCTAATCATATAATACATAATCACCTCTATGATAAAAAAAAATAGGCTCGATTTTACTCTTTTTATTTTATTTTTATTAGATGGTAACTGTTGCATCCAATATTTACTTGTGTTTGTGGGTCAAACGAAGACCTTTAACTACTCAAAGCTACAAGTACAACCAGCTTTGAATCTGAAATGAATCCCTTCGGCCTCCGCTCCCAGGGTTTTGAGTAACTTGCTGAACCACATCCCCTTGCCAATAAAGAAGAGGAACCTCACCGTTTTTTTTTAGCCCTCTGCAATTATGATACCAAAAAATAAATTTTTTAACTCATATCTTTACTTTTTATTCAATAAAAATATATAAAATATAAATTATTATTATTATTATTATTTTTTATTTATTAATGATTACAACTTATCCAAAATAAAATTAACAGATACGAATCAATTTTAACATGGTCCACTTTTCGTGTGTCAATATTCGAGTTCAACTATGACACTAAAAATGCTACTTTGGATAGTATAAATCTATTTTGCAGTCAATAAGAATGTTATATGTGTACAATTTTTATATTTTACAATCTTATTTTATTATAGTTATGATCAATGGCTATAAACAAATCCCCCGAATATCTATAACAATAAATTATTTTTCGATTCACCAGCAATTTTTTTTTCTGATTCTATACACACCTAATGAAATCACTTTTAATACATTTTTTTCATTTTTTCTTTAATTAATTACACACTATGTATTAATAAGCGATTCACTTATTTACACAAAAATCCTACTTAAAATCATAGTAGATAATCTACCAAAGCGAAAACAAACTGATTTAAGTAAAACTAATATTTGGTATGAAACTATGATAAAAAAAAAAAAAAAAAATCTCAATGCAATTCGACTCGGACTTAATTGAGACTCCTAGTTGAGAACCATCAAAGAATAACCTTTTGAAGATAGACCCTTCACTCCACTCCTGCATTGAATTCATTGGAATCCTATTGTATTGTCAATAAAACTTGCATAAACCCTCCAACTAGCCCTATCATTTGACAATTTTAAATTAAGAGGAACCGAGTCAAAGGTACACATTGCCTCTCACACCACGTTCAAAATAGCTTCGTAATCACTCACAGGTCATATTCACACTTGCAATGACTAGTGAGAAATGGGAAATGAGAACCCCAAGCTCTGTTTCTCACTGAGAGCTTATATTACAGGATAATAATTCATAGTAGTATTGTATTGTTTTAAGAGGAAAAATTGTTGTTACAGGGATAGACCGCCTTGTGGCATCCCAGTAATCCGGCAGAACCACGTATTAAGTCCGTCCCATCACCGATGATTCCTCCCCGGAAAACCGCCTTTATTCTTGGCAAAGAAGGTATTCTTTGGTTTTGGTATGTCATGGATATCCATTACCTGGATCGTTCTTTGCTTTTTGGCTTCACAAATCAAAATACAACCACACAGAGAAGCTAATCAGCACAAAAACCCACAATGAGATATAAACACAGATTCTAAAATTCCATATCTAATCGGGGAATATATTCAAACCATTTTGAGCTTCTTGGTAGTTCTCATGAAGCCGCCTTCTTGCTGAATTCAACTTTTCAGCATCTATGATTGTTTCCTTCTGTGCTCTCTGCAAATTTTTAATCCCAATGAAGTAACCAGCCATATTAGTACTAAAAATCTATACTCTATTTGGCTGCTGAGAAAATTTGCAAGAATAAAAGATAGGCAAACTTAGTATGCAGAACACTGTGAACTCGATAATTGATGGAATGAAAGATTCCACACAAAATAACCCATCCCAAAAGATCCCTTTTTTTCCCTGGAAAACACAAGCAGCAGAACCCATAAGACCCACCATTTTGTTTCTTTCTACAGCTTTCTCAGCAGCCAAACAGAGTATTTGAAGGTGAACCATCCTACTGCATATGTATATATATATATATACACGATCATTACGTTTGGAGGAGGAACAGAAGCAGGTACTGGAATTGATTGAGGCCGCTTGGTAGGAGTCTCTCTTTTAGCGATGGCGTTTGGTCTCTGTTCTGGTTCTGAATTGGTCTTGTCTGAGCCAGAACTCCCGGCTAAAATTAATTGCGAAAAAAAAAAAAAAACAAATGGCCAAATGCATACAAAGAAAAGCAGAAATGAACCAAAGGAACTTAGAATCTTGGGATGTGATTCGGTACTTACTGTGTGGATTTGGAGAATAAGCAAAATCAGGAACCTGTAAATTGATATCACAACTATAGAGCTCAAAAATTGGAACTTTCCACACAAAATTCCACTGGCAGTAAGATAAGACTGTTAATTTCACCTGGTGATGACCATCTTTGGTATTCTTTGGTAGAATGTTCTGCTGTGGTGAGTCTCCATCAGCTGCCACCAACACCATCACCATTAATGAACACCTTCTTTTAGTTGAAAAAACACAACCTCTCTTCACAGGAATTACTCAGTATAGTTGTGATTGTAAATATATGGAGAGAGTACTATAGAGTCGAGACATAGAAATAATGGATTTGTTTGACGATAGATACCGATGATAGTAGAAGCATCTTGTTCAGGTTGGTTCACCCTAACCCATTCGTCCACCAATTCTTTCCAGTTTCTGCTCCATAAAAGAAAAACAAATAACCCAGTTCTTTGTAAATCAGTATAATTATACAATGGAATAGTCTTGAGTTTTCAAATTTCCAACTAACCGGACAAGTTGCTTCACCAATTTCCGCACTTGATCCGACGGATGCTTCCGGAATTGGTTTACATGTCTTCCTATATCTGTTTCCTGTTTATCAAGTCCCATGAGAGAGAATAACAGAGAGAGCGCACCAGCATAGTTCATCCAAAATAATAATTTTACCTTGAGAGCCTGGAATGTAATCTCCATATCAACTAGATTTTGAAGTATACCAACCACAGACTCTTCAGACTATATACAGAAGAACAACACAAAATCAAAACAAGCAGATGAAAACAGAATAAAAAAATATTTATAGAAAAAAACAATATATTCAGAGCAAAATTTATTGAAATAAGACCTGGAGTGGATCTTCTAACCGGTCTTTAATTCTAAGAATTTTCGTAAGCTCATCTTCGAACAATCCTCCGTACGGATCTAGCTCACCTTCTTCATCATAATGTTCATCATCATCAGTTCCCTTATTCGACTCCGGAGTAGAAGGCGAGCCTCTTGATTTGCCTTCAGGAATGCTCTCTTTCTCGACCGGACTCTTAGTATTCACGCCATCTCCGTTCGGCTTCCGATGATCGTGGCAGCTGCTGCATCGTTGACTCGAGCTCGCGTAGAGTTTTTCCACGATCGAGTCTCTCCGATCTTTCAATTCTTCACCGTAGTCCAATGAAGCTACGGCGATGGCAGTTTGGATCAAAGTCCACACATCCACATTTGAAGTCGATAAAATCACCCGAAAATCATCCAAATCCATCTACAATCGATTCCAATCAAAATTTCACCTCTCTTGAAGCTCTCTCCCTCTATTTGACCGACTTTCTAGCTTTCTCTCTCCAAAATTATTTGCTAGATTCTTCAATTACATCACCAGATCTGAAAAATCGAATCAATATGTGAGTGGCATCGGTCAGATTACAGAATCAGAAACGGCGTCGTAAAATAGTCCTTCCATTCCGAATCAACAGATAATGAATGATATGAAGTACGATCAAATGATTGCAGAGAAAGAAAACCGTTTCAAGCTCAAACAGTAACAGATCTGAGTTAGAAACTGAACAGACGAACACTCCCAAATCTCACACCGTTATCGAAGATCGTTGAATTTCATGGTTTTGCGCCTTTTGGCTTCAAAAGGCTATGAGTTTTTGGTTTATTTTCGGATTTTACCAAATGAATTTCTTCACAAGAACAGAACGGACAAAGAAGGGCATGATTTGAAATAAGGTTTCGATTCTTTTTTGTTTTACGTGTTTATTTAATTTTGACTATTCTACGTGCGTATGGTGAGCTGTGAAGCAGAAACACCTCGATGCCCCCTCTTTCCTCTCTCTTTCTGTTTCAAAAGATAGTAGATAAAACTTAAAGAAACAGATAATGACACCAATAAAATAAAACTTTTCATATTCATCTTTAATGATAATTGTGTGTGTGCACCGATTGGGTTAGTGTTGCAACTTCTAATAAGAGTAATGTTATTGGGATCTAATTTGCTGATATAATTTGTTGATTTATTCACTGTGATCTCTGAATTGACTGTAGGCCCCATTAAACATTAGAACTTGGTGTTGATCCAATAATTCCTATGAAGCTACATTATTACGTCAATAAATTAAATCAAATTTTTAAATCTAAATAACATTATTCTTCTAATAATGGAATCTAAAAGGCCTCCACTTGGAAGAGAATTGTGATATAATGGACTTGCTTCGGTCATTCTTTTCCTACGCTTCCAAATTCTAAACTTGTCCAAAGGAAACACACACATTATTTTAAGGGAGAATTACACCAAGATCCCTTGAGGTTTGTCACTTAATCACTCAGACCTCCTGACATTTGAAATATTACACACAGATCCCCTGAGGTTTGTACGCGCGTAACACTTAAACCCCTATTGTAAATATATCAATTAATAAATTACACTTAGACCCCTTGAAATTTGTAGGTATATAATACTTAGACTCCTTAAGTTTAAAATATTATACTTAGAGTAAAAATACTCTAATCAAAGATAGAATATTAAATATTTTAAATTTTACAACCAAAATTTATATTCTATTGTAACATTTATTGAAATAAAATTAAAAATAAATTTTAATTTTTTCTTAAAAAATCGTAATTAGTATACAATTATACTATCTATTGGAATAAAGCTAAAAAATCAAACAAGAGGTCTAAGTCATTCATAATAGAACATAAATTTTACATCTAAAATTCATGTTCTATTGAAATAAAATCAAAAATAAAAATCTAGTTTTTAAAAAAAAAATCATAGTTAGTATATAATTATAATATCTATTAGAATAAAACTAAAAAAATTAAATAAGAGATCAAACTGTAATGAACACAATCTTTTTTAGCTTTAATTGGGGTAGTTTGATATTTTAATTTGGTCGTTTAAACGATCAAATTAAATTTCAATAGACAATATAATTGTATATTAATTACGATTTTTTAAGAAAAAAATTGAATTTTTAGTTTTGATTTCATTTCAATAAAAGATTCAATAGAACATGAATTTTAATTGTAAACTTTAAAATAATTGATATTTTATTTTTAATTGAAATATTTTTTGTCTAAGTATAATATTTTAAACTTAAAGGGTCTAAATAATATATATTTACAAACTTTAGGGGGTCTGAGTGTAATTTATTAATTGATATATTTACAGCAGTGGTCTAAGAGTATCTCCAAGAGGCTCAATAAACCCCTCCCCTTAGCTATTTTAGATAGCTTCTCCCTTAAATTTCACTCCAACAGGCTAGCTATCTGGCTATCTATTTCTCATAGCTCTGATTTCACTCGCTACATCAAGCAAGCCCCTTCTCCCTCGCCAGACTCTCTGCCTCTCTCTGCCTCCCTCGCCTCTCTC
Source organism: Ilex aquifolium (assembly GCA_951799425.1). Classification (NCBI taxonomy): domain Eukaryota; kingdom Viridiplantae; phylum Streptophyta; class Magnoliopsida; order Aquifoliales; family Aquifoliaceae; genus Ilex; species Ilex aquifolium. The sequence continues at coordinate 32,817,467 of OX637391.1, forward strand.
GATCAAAATATGAATCTGAAGGCTCCACCGACTGAGGCTCCACCGACTGAGGCTCCACCCACCGATCAATCGATCAAAATCTAAAGGCTACACCGACTGAGGCTCCACCCACCGACTGAGGCTCCACCGTCTGATACTCGTTCACCATCCACCGACTGATACTCATTCACCATCCACCGACTGAGGCTCCACCGTCCACCGTCTGAAGGCTCCACGGTATGGTCTCTTTCTCTCTCTCTCTCTCTCAGAATGGGGAAGGCCATCCACCGACTGAGGCTCCACCGTTTGATTTGTTTGGGTATTGTGGGTTTCTGATTTGTTGGGTATTGTGGGTTTCTGATTTGTTGGGTTTATGTGTTTAATGTTGAGGCATTTGGGTTTCTGATTGTTTGGGAATTGTACATAGGCATTTGGGTTTCTGAATGTTTGGGAATTGTGGGTTTCTGATTGTTTGGGTATGGTGGGTTTCTGATTGTTTGCTGAGATGTATTTAGATGAATTCTGATTATATATGAAAAGTATAATTGTTTGCTGAGATGAATTGGTGTCTGATTGTTTGGGAATTGTTTGCTGAGATGAATTGTACATAGGCATTTGGGTCACCTGTTATGGTTTTGATTCTCATCGTAATTGGTCTATAATGAAGGTGAAATCTATTTTATTATTTTAGATTTTAGATTTTGAGTGATTAAGTTACAAACCTCAGGGAATGTGGGTGTAATTCTCCCTACTTTCCTACTTTTAAAGCTTTCCTCTTTTTCTATGTCCATGCTGACGACTTTTGCAGAGGAAGTATCTGGGTTCTCGTCACATGGTATTCATTTTCTTGTTAAGTATGGAGCAACTTGAGAATTATTTTGATGTCTTAATTTGACTTTTCAGTATTTGTCCCAAAGGCTCAAGCAGAGAAAGTGTGAGAAGAAATATAGGAGAAGATAGAAAAATTTGCCTCCCTTTCCCTCTTCTCCTTTCTATCTCTTCCAAATATAGATGACATTTAATTGATAATTTAATTGTATTATATACCAAAAAGAATGAAAAAAAGGTAATACGTGTGTCAAGCTCAATTCTCATCCATTTGTGGATTTGTCTCTATCTATTAAAAAAAGTGAAAGAACAATCCCCCCTTCATTCCTTCCATGGAACTTTGGTCAGGAAAGTACTTAAAATGAGAAACCATGAATCTTATAATTCTTTATTTTGTGTTATCCTTCTTTTTGTTAAAAAAAAAAGGAATTTGTTCGAAACAAAATCGGTGATTTGTTGACAAAATGAAGACGTGCAGAAAGACATTCTTATGTTGGTTACCCAGGGCCAAAAAAATACCACTAACAAGATATAAACAAAGAGGATATCTCTATTTCTCTCTGAAAATAAAATACAAGAATTTATACAAAAAACTCTCTCACTAGATCTCTCCCGAATCTCTCTCTCTTTGTTTATTCCTCACTAATATTGAACACATTTCTGGCCTTCACTAAGCTTCCTATTTATAGGGAGTTTCTGGCCATATAAGTCAAGAAGAAGGGAACACATTTAAAGCTTTTGGCAAGCTTTGTCAAAGCTTCAACTGTCCAGCCATTAAGCAGTCCACCGGCAAGCAGTCTGTAGGGTGGCTGCTAGGATGGGCTACTGGGTAGCCTTTGATGGAGATGGATCTTTCAAATCTTCCCCTCCTGAACCATCAGAAGAGAATGTAATTAGACATTCATTCCTGCTATGTCTCTGCACAGCTCAAGCTTATCCCGAGTAACGACCTTTGTCAACATGTCTGCTGGATTCTCCTTTGTGTGGATCTTCACTAGTTTCAATAACTGTTGCTCCATCACTTCGCGTATCCAATGATAGCGAATATCAATATGCTTCGTCCGGGAATTGTACATTGAGTTCTTGCTAAAGTCCAGAGCACTTTGACTATCACAATGAACCTTGTATTCATTCTGCTTAATACCTAGTTCTTGGAGAAATCGCTTTAACCACAACATTTCCTTACCAGCTTCCGCTGCAGCAATATACTCTGCCTCTGTCGTGGATAAAGCTATGCACTTCTGCAACCTTGACTGCCATGACACAGCTCCCCCTGCAAAAGTGTAAAGAAATCCTGATGTAGATTTTCTACCATCAAGATCTCCTGCCATATCTGAATCTGTATAGCCTTCCAAAACTGGTTCACCTCCCCCGTAACACAAGCATATCTTCGATGTACCCTTAAGATATTTGAGAATCCACTTGACTGCCTCCCAGTGTTCTTTCCCTGGATTGGAAAGAAATCTGCTCACCATGCCCACTGCATGGGCAATATCTGGCCTTGTACACACCATTGTATACATTAGAATCCCAACTGCTGAAGAGTAAGGAATCATTGCCATATCTTCTATCTCCTTCTTTGATGAGGGACATGAATTCTTGCTCAGCTTGAAATGATTAGTCAGTGGGATGCTGACTGGCTTGGCAGTATCCATGTTGAACCTCTGGATCACCCGTTCAACGTATTTCTCCTGTGATAGCCACAATTTCTTGGTTTTCCTATCACGAACAATCTGCATGCCTAGTATTTGCTGAGCTGGGCCTAAGTCCTTCATATCAAAGGACTTGGACAGTTCCTTCTTCAATTGGCTAATCTTTATTGCATCCTTTCCAACGAACAACATGTCATCAACATAAAGTAAGAGTGCAATGAAATTGCCATCCAAGAATCTTTGAACGTAAACACACTGATCTGCAGCAGTCCTCTTGTAGCCTTGACCCATCATGAATGAGTCAAATTTCTTATATCACTGTCTGGGTGCTTGCTTGAGGCCGTATAGACTCTTCTTCAACTTGCAGGCCAGATTTTCCTTTCTTGGAACCTCGAAACCTTCCGGCTGTTCCATATAGATTTCTTCATTCAGATCTCCATGAAGAAATGCAGTTTTCACGTCCATTTGTTCAAGCTCCAAGTTTAAACTGGCTACTAATCCGAGAATGACTCGAATTGAGGTCATCTTAACGACTGGTGAGAAGATCTCGTCAAAGTCAATTCATTTCTTCTGTTGGAATCCTTTAACGACCAATCGAGCCTTATACTTCACCAATTTTCCATTGCTGTCTTTCTTCAGCTTGAACACCCATTTATTCCTCAGTGCTTTCTTGCCTTTTGGAAGTTTCACAAGCTCATAGGTTTGATTTTTCTGCAGGGAATCCATCTCATCCTGTATGGCTTGTATCCACTTGTCTTTATCCATATGAGCTTGTGCCTCTTGGAAGCTCTCCAGCTCCCCCTCATCAGTAAGCAGAATATAGTCTAACTTCGGATATCTACTCGACGGAATGCGTCCTCTTTCGGATCTTCGTGATTGAGGCTCGTCAGCTATATGAGGTACACCATCCTCTAGTTGCTGTGATGGTCCTGCAACATCTGGTAGAGGGGGTTGTTGTTCCCCCTGCTCAACACCTTCATCATCATCTTGCTCTGCTTCTGTAGCTTCATCCTGTACTTCGTCATTATCTGTGGTGAACTGTAATGGTGCAGGGTCTGGAACAATGCGCACTAGAACTAGGACTACTGGGCTTTGTGGGATTTTCAAAGTCCTCATACCCTTGGTTTTCATGGAACACCACGTCCCTGCTCCTGATGATCCTTTTGGCCTTTGGGTCCCATAATCTGTATCCAAATTCTTCATCTCCGTAGCCTATAAAGATGCACGGAGTGGTCTTGACATCAAGTTTCTGCCTTTGCTCCTTGGATACATGTGCAAATGTTTTGCACCCAAATATTCTTAAGTGAGAATAGGAGGGATTCCTACCAGACCACACCTTCTCTGGAATATCAAAATTCAATGGTACTGACGGTGATCTGTTTATCAGATAACAGGCGACACGAACAGCTTCACCCCAGAATGGCTTCAGCAGCTTTGCCATACTGAGCATGCATCGGGCTCTTTCCACAATGGTTCGATTCATCCTCTCCGCTACTCCATTGTGCTGTGGGGTACGTGGAACAGTCTTCTCATGTCTGATACCATAATTTCCACAGTATGCTTCAAACTCTCTGGAAGTATATTCGCCTCCATTGTCTGTTCGGAGACACTTTAGCTTCGTTCCTGTTTCTTGCTCTACCATGGCATGAAATCTTTTTAAGCATTCGAGTACTTGGTCCTTCGTCTTTAGGAAGTACACACATACCTTCCGTGAAGCATCATCAATAAAGGTCAAAAAATATCTGTTGCCGCCTAATGATTCCACCTCCAGGGGACCGCAAACATCAGAATGTACCAGGCTTAACAACTCTGATCTCCTCTTCATAGAGGAACTGAACGAGACTCGATGTTGTTTACCAAACAAGCAATGATCACAAGGATTTAATGCAACATCCTTGACAACTATGATGATATTCTTCTTTACCAAGGTAAACAATCCCTTCTCCCCCATGTGAGCGAGTCTCTGGTGCCACAGATTTGGTGAAGCCTCATTTTCTACTGCATTGAGGCTATCTGAGCAAACTTTCACATGGGTCTTGTAAAGCGTGCCACAAATATGTCCTCAGGCGACAACCATAGCACCTTTTGTGAGCTTCCAAGTGCCATTGCTGAAGTGGTTATCGTAGCCCTGTCTGTCGAGGGCTATCTTAGACAGTAGATTTAGCCGAAGGTCGGGCACGTGTCGGACATCCTTCAATACCAATGTACAACCAACATTTATTTTTATCTGAATATCACCAATTCCCACGATTTTGGAAGAACTGGTGTTTCCCATCCTCACCGTACCAAAGTCTTCGGCTTTGTACGTCGAGAAGAAATCGCTTTGAGAAGTGGCGTGGTAAGAAGCTACAGTATCTACCACCCACTCAGTGTCATGGTTTGAAAAATGAAGACATGTCTCCTCATTGACAGAAAGAATGGCCACGTCCTCTAAGAGAGTGACTAGCGTCTCTCCATCCTGTTTCTTCGGCTGATTACTGCCTTGGCCTTGCTCTCGTAGCAACTTGCGGCAGTTTTTCTTCATGGGGCCTTGCATGCCATAATGGTAACACTTGTATGTAGGTCTTCCTCCATCATTTGATCTCCGTGGATCTTGTGACCTTCCTCTACTATTACTCCTTCCTTTTCCCCTGCCTCTGTTACCTCCTTGTTGTCTGCCTTTGCTCTTAGTGACAAGGGCATTCGACTGGTCAATGCCAACATCCTTTCTCCTGGCCTCCTCATTGAATAGGGCATCCTTAACCATTGACATGGTAAGTTTGCCTCCTGGAGCCGAATTGCTGAGAGAGACTACCAGCGTCTCCCAGCTGTCTGGTAGAGAACTGAGAAGCAAGAGAGCTTGTACTTCATCCCCTAGATTCAACTCTATCGATGATAATTGATTTACTAGACTCTGGAACTCACTAGTATGCTCGGCAATTGAAGTTCCACTTTTTAACTTCAGATTCACAAACCGCCTCATCAAAAGGGCTTTATTCCGAGCAGTCTTGGCCTGGTACATGTCTTTTAGCTTCTTCCAGAGGACATGTGCATCAGTCTCTTGTGCAACATGGTGGAATACACTGTGGTCAATCCATTGCCTGATTTGACCGATAGTTTTTCTGTTCAATTTCTTCCACTCCGTTTCTTTTGTCGGATCTGGATTTACACCTTCTGCCTCCAAGGGATCGTACAAGTCTTTACAGCTTAGGAGATCTTCCATCCGAGGTCTCCAAAGTGTATAATTAGAGGCAGTGAGTTTGATCATGGCTCCCGACGTTGATTCCTCCGTGGACATATTGAGTTTTTAGGCTCTAAATGTCTCGATCAAGAATTTTGGGCTGAATTTTACAAAACGGAGTACACCGTTGCGTCCATAACGGTTGAAATAGCTGGGAAAGAGTCCTGGTTCACAAAAAATGGAGCTAAAATGAGCTCAGAATTGACTCAGAAAGTTTTTGCTAACTTAACAAAATATTCCTTAACGGAATGGAATATTCCGTCGTCTTCAACCTTCCTCCGGTCATCGGCCGGCGAAATTTTCTGGCGAACTTCCGGCAGAATATCCAGAGAGCTCCGGCGAGCTCCGACAGCAACTCCGGCGGCCAGTGAACTTTCCGGCGAGGACCGTGAGAAAGCGTCTGATGTCGGATTGATGCGAGGCCAATGTGGTTCGACTCGTTTCGATGAGGGGAATCCAATGGTGTGCTCATAATTTGATTTCGAGTTCGTTTAGAACCCGTACGAACCAAAAACAGTGAGTTGAAAAATTTTCCGGCGACCCCAACCAAAGCTCTGATACCACTTGTTGGTTACCCAGGGCCAGAAAAATATCACTAACAAGATATAAACAAAGAGGATATCTCTATTTCTCTCTGGAAATAAAATACAAGAATTTATACAAAAAACTCTCTCACTAGATCTCTCCCGAATCTCTCTCTCTTTGTTTCTTCCTCACTAATCTTGAACACATTTCTGGCCTTCACTAAGCTTCCTATTTATAAGGAGTTTCTGGCCATATAAGTCAAGAAGAAGAGAACACATTTAAAGTTTTTGGCAAGCTTTGTCAAAGCTTCAACTGTCCAGCCATTAAGCAGTCCACCGGCAAGCAGTCTGTAGGGTGGCTGCTAGGATGGGCTACTGAGAGTAGAGTGAGCTGCTGGGTAGCCTTTGATGGAGCTGGATCTTTCATCTTAGTCTACAGGATTGACTACTTTAAATAGAAATCCTAGATGGATAAACATAACAACATGGATGCATAGTTTGTTGCACCAATTTCATCTCCTCTTTTTGAATTTTAATTTGTTGTTTATATAAATTATGTTCCAGTTGGAACTTTTTTTGGTTTGGGAGGTTATGGTTTTTACATAAAATTAATTCAATTGAAGTGGATACCCACATCAATTTGAAAGTTGTGAAAAATTCAACATTTGATTGAAATTTTAAGGTGTTTCTTTTTTTGGGTTTCCGAGACTCCAATTGTGAACAAAGGTCATGTTTTATAGAGATTCACCTACACCCACAACTTAGGTCAGTGAATGTATGAAGTTTTGTCATATATTTCTTTTATTTTTGCATAAAGTTCTTGAAATTCTTGAGCCAAGGCAGTTGAATTTTTTTAATTTTTATAAATATTTAGTCGACTAATATGGTTATGGATATTGGACAATATATAGCAACAAAATGTTACAATGTTAGCCTCTATTGCAAGTTCAAATTTTCAATTAGTACAATTTTATTATAAAACTAAGTTGTCGAGAAACACAAAAGTTGTGTTTACGTAAGAGGACGTTAAAGAAATGCACAAGATTTTCGTAGTCTGATTTAAATGTATTTTAACTTGGTTGTGGGTTGTTCAAAAACCATTACCAATGGATGTATAAAGGAGGGAAAATAGTCAATACAAAATAAGAAAGGAGAGATGAAGATGAAATAACTTCCTCGCCAAGGGCCTAGAAGTTGTCATGACCATGATTTCTCCTACCTCACTCTCACTATATTAAGCCATAAACAAAGGATGATAACTTTTATACGACCCGTAACACCAGTGAAACCCGACACGACACGAACCCTAGAATAACATAATTCACTAATATGTGTTAGAATCATATGTTATATGTATCGCTCTGAATGCGACATGAACATGATACAACTTAAAAAAATATCTATACTACTAATAAAAGTACATTAACATGAAAAAATTTTGATTATCTATTTTACCCTTATAAAAAATTGCAAAGATCACTCTATCTTTTTACAATTACTAGCAATGCAATACGTGCGTTGCACGAGAATAATTTTCGTATACAAAATATTAATAAAAAGTATTAGGTATATGTGTACCTACATTAAATATCATCTCAAATCTATCAAAACTATATTTTTATCACTTGTATTATACTGTAAAATTTGAAAATATTGTACGTTCTTGTTTTAACTATAAGAAAAAAGATAATAATAATTATGAATTACATAGATCAATAGGATAAAATATAGGGTTAATAACACTTTGAGTCTCTAAAGTATGTGTTTTTTGTCAATTTCTTCCTCAATATATGAATTTTGTCAATTTGATCTATAAACTATTCAATTTTTGTTTAAATAGTCCCTAATCAAACGGTCCATTGAGTTTTTTGATAAAAATGACCATGTTTCATTCCGTCAGATAGTATCACGTGACCATCACTTCTATAAAAAACTTAACAGATTGTCTGTGTATAGATTGTTTAAACATTAACTAGATACTTTAGAGACCAAATTGATAAAACATGCATATTTCAGGGATTAAAAGTGTTAGTAACCCTAAAATATAATATACTACTCTATAATATATATTTTAAAAGAATATTAAAATTCTAAAATTCAAGTTTTACTTAAAAATATACTATAATTTTTTTTATATAAACTCTTAATAAAACATGAAAATTTTATTATGATTGAAGAATTATGTTGATTTAACATAAATTAATTTAAAAAAACTACATAAAAGATTATTTTTTATCTTAAAAATGAAATGGTTGAAATTTTGGATAAAAAAATACACACATATAAATAAAATGTTATCTTTATATTTGAAATGAGTAATGTTAGATTGATGAAATTTTTAAATATTTTTTGAACATTTTATTGAAACCTGTAGTATGTATATATTTTTTGAAGGATAACGTAGTCAATTAAAAAATTTCATAGACACTAATACTTATATATAGTGAATAGATAATTAAAAGAGATATTATGGGTAATTTGGAGCTTTGAACACATAAATATATGATGGTAATTTAGATATTCAACTACGGAAGAATAGTGTGGTATTTAAAATTCTTTATAAGAGTAAAACAATGAATCAAAAGTTTTTCATTCTAAGGTATTTTTATTAGTAATATAAATTATTAGTAGTATAGATGAAAAAAAAACATATATATAGACATAATATTTTTTTTTTATTTGAAAAGAGTAATGATTTATTGATAGACTTTTTGAACACGTTATTGAAAACTATAATGATACATATATTTTTTTAAGGGTTGCGTAGTCAATTAAATTTTTTCATAGATATTGATATTTGATGGGCCAAGCCCAAAGGCCCAACTCATATTATAAACTCAGTCTAAACTAATGGCCCAATTCCACGAGATGCAACAAGTCCAGCCCAAATGTGGTCCAAGCCAGTCAAGCTCATCAGGGAGCTACGTCACCAAGGGAGCATCCAGGAGCCTCACCCTTGTTGCTTGGCGAGAGTCAACCTTTCTTCATCCTTTGACCAAATTCTTTGGAGAGCACCGTAACTGCCTCGCCCGTTGAGAAGAGGGCGCCATGCTATTTAAATACTATTAAATCACTCAAATCCGTTATGACTATTAAACTGCCCCAATCCGTTACGACCGCTTGATTAGCTATTTAATTACTATCCCTTATGAGACAACTATAAATTGTAAGCCCCGCCAACACTTGGGGGGCAATACACTGAATCGAGCACATCTCTCATCTCCCTCTCATAGCTTGTGACTCTCTACTCTCCAGACACACTTGAGTTAATAAAATACCCGGCGACCCTAGCCATTCAAAGTGGACGTAGGTCACTTTGACCGAACCACTATAATCCTTGTCTTGTTTTTGTCTCTATCTCCTACTTAGCAATTTTATTGTTCAATTGACAGGTGGTATACAAACCAAATTTGTGCATCATCAATATTTATACAAAGATAATAGAGAATTAAACGAGATGTTAGAGGGTAATTTAAAGATTTAAATACATAAGGTTGTGATTTTAATTTAAATATTTAACTATGAAAAGATAATGTGGTATTTAAAATTCTTTATAAGGGTAAAATAGTGAATCAAAATTTTTTCACTTAAGGTACTTTTATTAGTAGTATATATATATATATCTAAATTATCATCATATCCTTATATATTTAAATCTCCAAATTACATCTAACATCGCTTTTAATTATCTATTGCCTATGTATAAATATCAGTTTCTATGAAATTTTTTAACTGACTATATTACCTTTAAAAAATATATGCATAATTATATTTTTAATAAAGTGTTCAAAAAACCTTCAAAAATTCTATCAATCTTATATTACTCATCTCATATGCAAAGATAACATTATGCCTACATAGGTGTATTTCCTTTTTCATCGAAAGGTTTTTACCCTTTCATCTTTAAGATAAAATATAATCTCATATATAATTTTTTAAAATCAATTTATGTTACATAAATATAATTCTTCAGTCACAATAAATTTTTTAAGCTGTATTAAGATTTTATGTGAAAACAGATTGTAGTGTATTTTTAAGTAAAGCTTGATTTTTTTAGAATTTTAATATGTTTTATAATATATATTATAGAGTAGCGTATTAAATATTATCCCAATTGACTTAACTAATTCTTAATTATAGTAAATTTCTAATATGATTAGTATATTGACAAGTATTCCGGCGTGAATCGACTATTCCGGCTATTGAAGCTTCAAACCAAAAGTTCTTGAAGATGATTGTGCAAACTCCTCCATGATGTCAGATTTTTCACAGTGGCTGAAGTTAATGATTCCAGAAAAATATGGAGTTTTGAAATTAATGGGATTTTTTTTTCCAAATTCAAAGAAACGAAACTCTATCGGGCATCCGTGTTTTGAGGGAGAGTGGTCACTGTTTTGGCGTTGATCAAGGGAGTGGTGTTTCGGTTTCCTTAACTGACGTTTGAGCAATCAGATGTTGTGGTTGGAGGGTACTATCGACATTTTCATTCAAAGCGGACTTTTATCAAAATGATTTTTTAAAAAAGAGTTTCTCTCAAATAAGAGTTAATAAGAGAACCGACTTTCATTTTTTCTATTCATGTAAACACGTGTGGCCCATTACCTAAGCTCATATAGAGGTATTCAGGTAAAATATCCTTATATAGATAACTATTTATAGTACTATAAATAGGGGTCTAGAGGGGGCCAAAAAAAAACTAAGGAAGAGAAAAGATCAAGAAAACTCTACTCGAGTCCATCTTAAGAGGAGAAAGGAATACTAATAGTGAAGCTCTATCGGAGTCTCCCTCCGACTGAAATCTTGCAAGTCCATCTCAGAGGAGAATATCAAACCATTAAGGTCTTTTTTCATAAGATTTATATCATCTTCAAGTTGATCAACACAATGAACGATGAGAAGATCCACCAAATCAAAGAACAAAAATTACGCCAACTCAACCCTTGCCTTCACCAAATCTACCAAAGCATCACAAAATTTAAGATCGAGAAGCATGTTGATCAAATCATTATCTTCACCAAATCAACCAAAACACCATCAAATTGAATATTGAGAATCAGGCTGATCAAGCTCTCGTTTTCACCAAATTGAAAATCGAGAAACACGCTGATCAAGCTCTCATATTAATCAAATTCATCAAAGTCACCACCAAATCATAGATTGAGAAGTAAGGCCGATTAGAACCTTGTTATCATCAAATCCATTGAGAATTAGAGGATTGTACACGTGACAAGCATACCGAAGAGAATAAACACAACTTTTGATAAAGTTAAATAATCAAACTATTATAATTTTGACATAATTTTTAGGTTATATTACACAAAAAATTTGTTACATATTTATGGCATGCCTAGTGAGACATTCTCTCTATCTCATCTTTAAAGTTAAAGACCCAGCAAGCTTGACATCGATGGCAATCAAAGACATCATGCTTCCTCCCCACCCACAAGTCAACAAACATGGTTGAAAAGTTAATCCCAACAATTCGTGCTAGAACAAAGGCTAACAAAACTCAACTCTTGCCATTAATGGAGCATCATTCTAAACAAAACAAAAGGTGGGTTGTTTCAACAAGAAAGAAGTGACATATTCATTCTTCTATCAATCTGAAGGAAGAAATATATGATTCTCTGTTCGACACATATTCTAGCACGGGCTTGGGGAATGGATCCTACTCTGAAACTTCTCCTAAATAGAAGTTGGGTGATTACTCCTCTGTCTCCGATATGCCTATGCTTATGATGGTTATGGAAGATCCTCTTCATCTGAAGCGTCTTGAATTACCTAATTATAGACTTTCATTGTGTCATTTTACCCCAAACTTATATGATTTTATTTTACTTTGCTCCACAAATCTAAGGGCCCAAGTGGGATTGGGCGAATGACACTTTGTAGCTTGAAAGTTCTTCTCCAACTTTTACTTCACTCCCTCACTGATGGTTGCAATTTACCCTCATAAATGGACAATGTGTCAGTTTCTGTCTATTGACAACCTTAGATGTCATGCAAGTGAAGTGTGATAAACTAATCTTTTTTGGGTAAATTGCAACTTCAAAACCAACAACTATAGTAAATTCTCATCAGAGAATATTAAATAACATAAGTATTGTCCTTGTTTATTTCATATAAGTTCTGGCATTTCACCTTTTTACTAATGTTGACCTCAATCCTAATTGTTAATATTAGCACCCTCCTCCCAAAAAAAAAAAAATTTGGTTCTCTAATTGGCTTTCATAGGTCAAAAGGTTTTAAACTACTCCAAGAAAATGCTAGTTGTTTCTAATTTAGAGTTAAAACGTCGCAAATATTTTTTTACCATTTTAACTCTAAATTATTATTTTTATTTGGGGGGAGGGGGGGCTATGCGACATTTTTTATATATTTGAGACAAAAAAAAATTGTCGCAAAATATTCTCATTTTCCGCCATTTTTTGCGCTAAAAAACATTGGTGGAAAATCTCATTACGCGACGAAAATGGGAAAAGCGTAGCAAATAAATTTACCAAAATTATTTTGTGCGATAATATATTCAAAACATCGCAGAAACATTCATTTCACGATGTTTTTATAAGTCCCCAAAACGAAAATAAAGAGAAAAAAAATTAGAGGGGGTCAAACTTCTTGTTCTTGAATTGAATGAACAAAAGAAAAAGAAAAAAAATTTCATTGATAAATGGAATCGCTGGAAGAGTGGCCTTTGATCTGGAACTAGAGGTGTTCAAAATTCCATCCACCTAACCCATTCTACATTATTCTGACCCTACCCAACCTGTTCCTCACTATTCCGCAATTTTTTGGCCGGCTAATGGAACAATTTCAATTATTCCACAAAAAAAATCGAGCAGGAATACATAATACCTATAAACTTTTTGCATTCCTACTCGATCTGCATGCATCTTTAAATATTGAAAATATATATATATATATCTGTGTGTGTGTGTGTGTGTGTGTGTCATAAATGACATCATTTAAGGACACTTAGAAATGAATGCACACCACACTTAACTCACAAACCCTAAACACTTGTCGCTTCCTCTGTCTCTTTGAGCCCCTTTGTGTGTGTGTGTGTGTGTGCCTCTCTGTGTCACTATCTCTCTGTCTCAAAGATGGGTTAAAGAGTATAGAAATTTTGCTAAATCAGGAGGCTCCGATTGATCTTGTTGATGATTACACGGCGTTCCATCTAGCCGTTGAGGCTAGTCATGTGTGCAAGTTGCACTCTATCTGGAACTGCACAAATATGATCTAGGCATATAATACATATCATATATGGACATATTGTGTATCAAAAAAATAAAGATATGTTCAAATGGTAAAATTTCTATTTGCCAAGGAGAAGACGCGAGTTCGATTCTCGCTATCCACCTAAGGTGAAGTAATTTATTTACTATGAATTATGACTAAATGAGAAAGTATTCAGTATAGTTGGTCGTGATAGTGTAGTGATTCTATCCTCCCCACTTTTCATCCCACCCCAACAAAATAAAAAATGGTTATTAATTACTAGTTAACAAAGTCAAACCTACAATTGTTTGGAAAAAAAAAAGATGTTGTGATAATAGGATTTGAACCCGTGACCTCAATTCGTCGCTTAAAATGTTTTTGCTTGTAGTGATTGCCATGATGGAAAAGAAAGGTAAGTCATTATTGAGATCAAGTCTTTCTTAACAGAAGAATTTAACTTTGTTAATGTCAAACTCTACTCTGAAATGGAACTCATCTCAGAGGTCCTTCCTATTACCATGCCTAAAACCAGGCTATCACTCTCGACAAATGACGTCAAGGTTTTGAAAGAAGACCTAACATTGTCTATAATGCAATTATTAGAACTAACTATCTCTGAACCACCTCTAAATGGCTTTGTAAAAGCTTATGCTGCAGAGGAAAGAAGAGATCGTAAAGAAGGTTGTTTTGATCACCACGTTAAAAAGCTCTTTGAAAATGCAGAAAATGATAGAAGTGAACCACGTTAACTTGGGAAATTTAGTCTTGTTTTACCAAAGGAGCAAGTTGATGAGTCAACAGTAATGAAAAGAATGACAAAGGGAGAGCCTTCTGCACAACACAAATTTGGCTTAGGAGATTCTCCTTCTCTAGTTTCAATTGAGCTAAAGAAGACCTCATCAAACATCATCATGATACAAATCAATGAGTGCAAAGATGAAGACTTCACACAACCTCTTGGTTCAATTTTAAATTGATTTGGTGGTCGATGGATGGTGTTCGATCAATTGAGTAGGGAAGCTTCTCCTCTAGAGCTGCCACAAAGAGCCCTTGCGTTCACACGGTTTGGAGAACTGGTTTGCCAAAATGATCCAAATTCTCTCAAGCAATTAAAAAAATGAAGGAGGCAACATAGACATCATGCTCTAAAGTTTGTAGAAATAGTAGAGGATGATGTTGATAATCTTCAAATTGCCCTTGCCGATCAGCAGAATCCCAAGAGAAATAACAAAAGGCAAAAAAATAGTGCATAACACAGATATAGAGGAAGAAGATATTTCCATGAACCATGTCGCCGTTTGATCAGATAGTGGAAGAATTACATTCACAAGAATCATCTTCAGCAAATAAATTCAAACCAATCTCATCTACACTTAAAATGAGGGGACAACCTTGCACGCACAAGATAGTTGATAAAGATAGTCTGGGGATCGGCTCAATCAATGGTAATTTTTTGAAGCGTTTCTATGCCTGAAAGTAGCCCGCTCCTTGACACACGAGCCTAAATTGTATATTTCTCCTAATCCACATAAATTAAAACTATAAGATATTTACCAAACAAAAAAAATTCTTTTTTTTTGCTTTTGACCCGCATGAGCTAAAATAGTGTACGACAAAAAAAAAAAAAAAAAACATAACCCAAAAAAAAGAGAGCCCTTTTTACTCCTAGCTTGTATAAACTAAAATTGTGATGGGCTAAGCAAAAAGAAAAAAGAAAAAAGAGTAAGAAGAACTTCGAGTTGTAGGTGGAGCTTTACTAATCATCAAATTCCTAGACTCACTAGTTGACAAAGGTACAATAATCAGTGATAACTAGGTTACTCTTAAACTGCTGCAAGGATTGATCAAAGACTCAAGAACTTCTGTATCTTCGATTCTACAATCCACCTCATCAAATAGAGGATATCCACTGGTTATAGGAATGTGAAGTCTGTTGCTTTCAAAGTATTGTAGGACTAGTCACAAGCTCAAGAACTGTGCTTCTTCCCATCAAAGAGAGGATATTGACAAGCTATAGGAATGTGAAGTCTGATGTCGCAGGATGCTCTCAAAATGTTGCAGGGATTGATCACAGGCTCATTAACTTTTGCTTCTTTAATTCTTGAATCCACCCCTTCAAAAAAGGGATACCCATTGGTTGTAGGAATGTGAAATCCAGTGCTATAGGCTGCTCTCAAAGTGTTGCATGGATTGGTCATGAGCGCAAGCTCTATTACTTCTTTGATTCTACAATCTACCCTATAAAGAGGTGATATTCACTGGTGTAGGGATACGAAGTTCATGCGATAAGCTACAAATGGAGGGACACATCATTACGATCAGTGGAACACCAATGGATTACAACATTGGTCCTATTATATTCAACTTCTTTGATGTTGTAAGCTAAATTCAAGCTGTTGTAGCAGCTAATTATGGGCTCGAGAGCTATCGGGTTTCTCAATTTCTCAATTCATCCCGTCCCGAGGGACGCTGCCTACAAGAATGAGAAATCTGGTGTTGTAAGCTGCTACAAGGATTGGTCACGGGCTCGAGAACTGTTGGGTCCGTCAATCCTTCAATCCACCTCGTTAGAAGAACTTTTGCTTGTAGGAAATAGAAGTCCGGTGTTGTAGGCTACTTTCAAATTGCTACAAATGATGGTCATGGCCTTGATTTTTGTTAGGTCCTTTAATTCTTCGATTCACCTTGTCACTACGGTCATTGAATGCAAAAATGAAAAATCTTTCGATTTTTCAATCCATCCCATCATGAGTAGATATCCATTGGCAGCATGAATGTGACATTCCATGTCGTAAGTTGCTCATAACTGCGAGATAAGTCACACACTCAAGAACTACTGGTGATTTGGAATCTGCAATCTGTCCTTCTGGAGGTACTCTTCGCTTTGAAATCATGTGAGTACTTCTTGGTCTAGCTTTTGGAGAAGGAGCCACCTAAAAATAAATAAATGATAAGAAATAAATAAAATATAAGAAAATTTAGAGGTTGAACAATAAATAAATAAAATAAACTCTAAAAATTAAAAATAACAAGAAATAAAATTTTAAATACAAATTACATGGGATTAAATTTTAGGGAAATCACCTAAAATAAAATTCTTATCACAAAGTCAACCCAATGTCAAGTTCTTAAAACAGTTTCTTGAAATAAAATTATTTAAAAAAAAGTCAGTCAGGATAATAATGTCATCCTTGTTTACTTGTTTTATGAAAAACATAAAAAGCTTGAAAATTGTATAAACAATAGAAAAGGAAAAAAAAAACTTACCTGAGATCAAACCCTAGAAAAATAAAACCATCTAAAATCAAATTTTCAAGAAAAACTCCTAAAAAAAATCACCTGAAATTGATTCGGTTAAGATAAAATCCGTATGTCAAAAACCACATAAGAAAAAGTCAACTAAAATAAGACTTTAGGACAAAGATATCCTAATTAAGATTCTCATAATACATTTATCTTGATTAAAATCTCAAATAAATTAAACAAAACAAATTATAATCAAGAACCTAAAAAAAAAAAAATAAGAAATAAGTTATGGCCGAAAATAAGATACAAGATTTATTGAATATAGAACAAAAGTTGTTTCAATTAAAAAAAGGGGGACAAATATACAAGACATACCTTTGAGGTTAAATTGAGTTAGCGTATTTGAGAAGGAAAAAAAAAAAGAGAGAGAGAATTTGTTAAGATGCAAAGGGATTTGTGAGAGGAAAAATTAATTAATCAAGAATCTCCAAGAATGAAAAAAAAAAATTAATTAAAGGAATAATTCTAATTTTGCAACCATATAAAGGTCAAAGTAGCAAAAGAACATAGATCCAAAATTCTTCAAAAAATAAAGAATAAAAAAAACACCAAGATAACAACAAAAACTCAAGTCTCATGGATGCTTCATGCAAGAGAGGTGGTGAATCACTGGCATCTAAAGTTGTTGAAAAGAGTAAGACAACAAGGAATTAAAAACAAGAAGGAAAACAAACTGTGATAATCAAGATGACGTAAAAAGAAAAAAAGAACAATTAATAAACTTTTGATTGAGAAAACAAAACTCATCCATCCACTAGGGAATCCCATTTGAACAACCTATTGGAGAAACTTGAAGAATATTCCTTCACTAAAAACCACAATCAGAGTAAAGCAAAAGGGATCAGAAAGGAGGGAAAAAAACGCAGAATAAAAGAAGTTGACCAACCAATCAACAAGACCATGTTGTTCCTTGTTTAATGAAATCATTGAACTATAAAAAAATAAAAAGAATATTAAAAAGTTAAAAAATGGTCGGAAGATCCATCAAAGTCAACACCAAATTGAGGAACGAGAATTACGTTGATCAAGCCTTCATCTTTACTAAATTCATCAAAGCATCACCAAATTGAAGATCGAGAATTACGTTGAGGATGTGGTAATAGTCGGAGCGGGGATATCGGGGTTGGCCATGGCCGTGGCGTTGAAGAGAGTCGGTGTACAGGCCTTGGTGTTAGAGAGGTCGGAAGGGCTCAGGGCCACCGGTACTGCCATATCTCTCTTGCAAAATGCTTGGCTTGCTCTCGAGGCCCTAGGTGTTGCTCACAAGCTCTCATCCCTTTATGCTGCTGTTAACAAGTAATTTTTTTAGTTCTTTCTAATCTTCCAAAATAGGTCTTTCTTTATTGATTTTCATTTATATTGTCTAGATTTTATATATCAAAATTTGAACACAAATGCATTAGCCCAATTAGCAATCTCCAACTTCTAAACAGGGCATCAAAAGTTCAAAACTTACAAGGCACGTATATAAGGATCAAAACGAGTCGTGAGAAATGACCAATAATGGTCCAAGTTCTAAATTCGCTTCTCACTATCTGTTTAGCAACTTTACCTCTCGATTTTTCTGAGTAAACTGAGGTTGATTTTCTTTGCTAATAATGGATGAAGGGTATAAAAATGGAATTCTCAAAGAAACAATTTAGTGACAGAAAAGCAAAGAAACACAAGTGCATTAGGGGTTTGAGAGTTGTAACTTTTGTCCTACTTTAATTATTGGAATTTCTTTGGGGTTCAATAATAATGTTAATGTATATATATTTATCTTTGTCCCACATCGGTTAGATTAAGATATTTTCTTATTCTCTTGTAGTGTAAATACATCTTCTTATGTATATGGAAAGACACATCAAAGTAATATATAATTGATATTTATTTTCTATTATTTTCTTTCACATGGTATCAGAGACTAGGCATGTGAATCCTTCTAGTCAAGGATAGTATGTTATGTGGTTGCCCTACGAGTGATCCTCCAAATCAGAACTATTGAGGCTCTTCGTTCTTCTGGTTGTCCTCTGACGACATTCCAATAAGCCATCCTCTAACAACCTCTCTCAGCCATCCTCTGGCTACCTTTCGGCCTTCCTCCGGGCCACCCTCCGGCCATCCTCCAGTAACGTTCCGATTTGCCCTCCGACGACATTCTAATAAGCCCTTCGGCGACGTTCCGATCTGCCCCCGACCATCTCTCCGAGACCTTTCGGCCATCTTTTGACGATATTTTAATCACCTCTGTTCATCCTCCGGTGACATTCTGATCGCCTTTCAGCCATCATTTGAAGTCTTCCGGCGACCTTCCAGTCATTCACTGATTGTTCGAATTAACTATAGCACTATCTGATATGACCTAGTCTCACTGCTCATATTGTCACAAGACTAGTCATGCTCTACTCAACAATCCTACCCGAGTTTGCATGTTCTATCACAAAAAAGAGCCCAAGCCACTATCTAAGTAATTGTCCACAAAATTTGTACCATAATGCACCCAAGAATGTGTAACACCCCGAATTTTCTTTTATATATATTGATAGAGATATATATATATATAGTAAATAATATTTGTAAAGATGTAGATATATGTAGTGACATAAGAATAAACCGTAGGAATAAATGCTAGGGAGACAATTTGATTGGGAAGTTACGTGTCGAAGATGTTTAAACTTGGAAAGGGTGATTAGACAAGTTTCTAAAATTTTGTAGGTCAAAATAATGATTCCATTGAATCCGGAAAGTCGAAAAACATTGGGAGTGGTAATATGGATGTATTGGAAGTTAAGAAGTGTCCTGGAGTAAAAATACACTTTAGCGAGAATTTGGGGAAAAATGGGTATTGAATACTTCTTAGTACTTTGGACATAAATTCTTAGTCTTAATTCCAAATGACCTGAAATTTGGACAGTAGATAGTAGACATCTAGAGTTACAAAAGTGTATCTAATGAAAATTTTCCAATTCGACCTCTAAATGGGTCAAAAATGCATTGGAAGTGGAAGTAGAAAAAAATCTGGGTAGTGACTACCGGTAGCCAAAATCAGCTACCGGTAGCCAAATTCAGCCAACCGGTAGCCGATGGTCCAGTAAAAATCAGCTACCGGTAGCCAAAATCAGCTACCGGTAGCCACTGTAAAAATCCAAATTTTTCTGTTCGCGAACCCTCGATTTTTCCTCCACTATAAATACATTTTGTCACCTCCTTAGCCTTCCTTACACCACTCCAAACCCTAGAAAACATAAGAGAGGAAGAGAGAAAGAGAGAAACACAAGATCAAGAGAAAACAAGGGATTGAAGGGTTGATTCAAGATCAAAGCCCTAATTTTTTCAAGAACATTAAGGTAGGGGTTTCATCTCACTCTCTTACATTGAGGCTAGGGTATTTATGTATGTATGTTTTGGCTATCAATGGTAGATATATGCTAGGAAATCATCTTCTCTTGGGTTTTTTGACAAAGATTTTATGTTTACACAAAGTTAGGGTTGTATACCCATGAAATTCCTCTCTTGTTTGAAAAACCCTAGTTTTAAGAGTGATGGGTTTTCCTTTTTGAAATCTTCATTTATTCTTGATTTAAAACTTTAGAGTTTCATATTGAACAACAAAATGGTATTTATGATGATCTCTTGTATTTTCCTTCATTGTTCTATGGAAATTGCCTCATGTTGGATGTGTGGAATTTTATGTAAACGTGCTTGAGAAATTGGGGATTTATGGTATTGTTGGTAATGTGAGATGTGTGTTGATATGTTATCTCTTGCGTAGTTGTACGATACTACCATGGTTTACTATTGACCGGGTGTCATGTAGTGGGTAGACGGCTTTGTATGCCACGCGGGTATGAACTTTTCCTACCACATGGTGTGGGTAGACGTCTTTGTACGCCGTGTGGGTACGAACATTTCCTAGCACTAATGATAACGGTGTAGTAACGTGGTTTGTGTCGGACATACAGTGTGGGTTATCGTGCATTGTACCAAAAATGGTTTCGACAAGAGTTTCGGGAAGTATGGGATTCCGCGAGAACTTGTTGGAAACGGTTTATGGTAGAATGGATTATCAATGGTATATTTTGTTTATTTATTCATTTCAATTATTGTTGCTATCTAAACTTGAGATCTGTTAAATGTCCTCATTTTACTTCAAATGTTATATATGTTATTTGTGAAATGAGACCGACCGTTTTATATACTTTTCAAAACCTTGTTTGGGTTTGGGAGGATTTTTCTACAGAGCTTCGTGCTCACCCCTACCGTTGAATTTCTTTTCAGATTCTGTGCCAGAGGATGAGCTCGGTGCTCATGAGCCGGGCCATGGAGAGGCTTCACTAGAGGGATACTTGGATCCCGAGTGGGACATCTAGAGATGTCTCTTACTTTTGCTCTAGACTAGGATATTCATTGTAAACCTTGTAAAGTCTAGTTTTCTTTTGTTATTTCCGTTGTGCTACATTAGTTGATTTTTGAAATGTAAAGGCCAAAATGGGTCTATTCTTTTGGGATAATGATGTAAATTTTATGGATGATGAATGGAGAATTTTCTTATTGATGAAATTATATTAGTGCTCTCATGTTGTGAATGGTCTTAGAATGTAATGTCGTCCATGGTGTATTTTGGGGCGTTACAGATTTGGTATCAGAGTTTAGGTTTTAGGTCTTACATGGGAGCTGTAGGTTATGGATTACCACTAGAGACTTAGGTTTAGGGTGAAGGAAATTGTTATGTTAAATATTGTGTATGCCTTGTGCTTAAATCAAGACATCTGACATATCACTTTAGTTTATGTCTTGTACATCAATGAAACTAAATTGTGAATTGATGTGCCGTATGGACGGTACACGGGGACGCGGACGTGGGCGTGGCCGTGGAGGTCAAGCAAATCCACCACCACCACCACCTCCCGATGCCATGCAAGACATATATCAATGTTTGAGGGAGCTCACCACTCTGGTGCAAAACCAGAATGGAAACAACAACAACCACAACCACAACGGGGGAGCTCATCCATTAGCCCAAGTACCGGGCAATGGGGATGATAACCGGAGGATGATAGCTCTTCGGGAATTCCTACGACAATGACCACCCAACTTCCAAGGGAGCTCCAATCCTTTGGAGGCGGATACATGGATCCGTCGGGTAAAGAAGATTTGTGACGGCATGGGGGTTGCCGAAGACTTGAGGGTTGGCTTGGCTACCTATTTGCTAGAGGGGGAGGCCGACCATTGGTGGGACTCCGTGAAAAGAAGGAGGAACACCGAGGCACTTACTTGGGAGGAATTCGACCAAGTCTTCCAAGACAAGTACTTCCCTGAATCAGTCAGGGACAAGATGAAGGCCAATTTCCTTGCTCTACGACAGGGTAGCCTGACAGTGGCCGAGTACGAGAGGAGGTTTGATGAGCTATCCCGTTATGCTACGGGGTTTATATCTACTGAGGCTGACAGGGCCAAGCGCTTCGAGCAGGGACTGAGGCCGGTCATCAGGGAGAAGTTGGTGGCTCTCAAGATCAGGGAGTATGGGGATCTGGTTGATAGAGCCGCACTGGTGGAGAGAGACATGGAGGATACTCAGCGGCGACAGAGCCTTATGAGGGGAGGTCCGATCAGGACGGGTGCTAGCAGCAGTGGAGCACAGAGGCCGACACCCTACCGTCGCCCAGACCAGGCAGGGGGACTTAGACCGCCGGTAGCTCGAGGAGCAGGAGGTGTACCGGGGAGGACGACCACAGACCCCCGTCAATGCTTTGCATGTGGAGGGTTTGGGCACTACAAAAGTCAATGCCCTTCGCTTCCACCGAGGGACAACCAAGCGACAAGACAAGTGGCTGCAAATAAGCCACTACAGCAGCAGAGGCCGTTGGGAGTTCTAGCCCCAGGCGGCGCCACTCAGGGGAGGGTATTTGCTTTGACCCAAGCGGAGGAAGATGCCTCCAATGCCGTTGTGGAAGGTATCGTTCTTCTTTACAATTCTTGGGCCCGAATCTTATTTGATCCCGGTGCGACTCATTCTTTTATACGTACTGCGTATGCTACTAATTTGGGATTGAGTTTCAAGAAGCTAGAACAGGCATTGAATGTTGACTTGCCTACGGGAGAACGATTGGGTACAACTAGGGTGTGTAAAGAATGTGTGCTTCGCATTGGGGAGCAAGAGCTGATTGTAGATTTGGTTGTGTTAGACATGAAGGGGTATGACGTTATATTTGGGATGAATTTGTTGTCCGCTTTCCGTGCGGTGATGGATTGTTTTCGCAAGCGGATCTCATTCCAATTACCGGGAGGGGTAGTCTTTACTTTCATGAATGATCGTAATTCTTCCCATCCATTTCCTACTACGGGTAGTAGATTCTTGAAAGCGAAGGCGGGGAGCCAGTTGAGTTTCTTAGCCAGCTTAATGGGAGATGATCGGGATAAATCCCATGCGGACGTGGTGTTGATAGTATCGGATTTTCCGGATGTCTTCCCTGACAAATTACCTGGGTTACCTCCACAAAGGGAGATTGAGTTCAAGATTGATCTCTATCCAGGAACTGAACCCATATCCATTGCCCCTTATCGAATGACACCTTTGGAGTTGAAGGAGCTAAGGAAGCAATTGGATCATCTATTGGCCATTGGGTTTATACGTTTGAGCACCTCACCTTGGGGAGCCCCGGTCCTCTTTGTGAAGAAGACAGATGAGACACTACGGTTGTGTACGGATTACCGAAGGTTGAATCGGGTTACCGTGAAGAATAAGTATCCGTTGCCGAGAATTGACGACTTATTTGATCAGTTGAGGGGTTCGAAGTATTACTCCAAGATTGATCTTCGCACGGGGTATCATCAGCTGCGAATTAAGGAGGAGGATATTCCTAAGACTGCTTTCCGTACCCGGTATGGTCATTTCGAGTATACGGTAATGCCGTTCGGATTGACTAATGCCCCCGCAGCCTTCATGGATTTGATGCACAGAGTCTTCCGGCCTTACCTCGATCAATTTGTCATTGTGTTTATTGATGACATATTGATTTACTCACAGACTCAGGAGGAACATGCTCGTCATCTCTCCATTGTGCTACAAACATTGAGAGAACATAAGTTATATGCGAAGATGAGCAAGTGTGAGTTTTGGATGAAGGAGGTGAAGTTCCTTGGCCATGTTGTGTCCGAGCAAGGAGTAGCGGTTGATCCCGCAAAGATTGAGGCCGTGATGAAATGGGAACCACCGAAGAATGTGACCGAGATACGTAGCTTCTTGGGTTTAGCAGGTTACTATCGGAGGTTCGTAGAAGGGTTCTCAAAGCTTGCGATGCCGATGACTCGCCTTACAAAGAAGGGAGAAAAATTCGTGTGGACTCAAGCGTGTGAGCTAGCCTTTCGCACCTTGAAGGAGAAGTTGACAACGGCTCCTGTCCTCATTATTCCGAGCAGTGGGGAAGGCTATGATGTATACACCGATGCTTCACTACGAGGCCTGGGATGCGTTTTAATGCAAGGAGGGAAGGTAGTAGCTTATGGCTCGAGGCAACTCAAGGTACATGAGCAGAATTATCCCACCCACGACTTAGAGCTTGCCGCGGTGGTCTTTGTTCTTAAGTTGTGGAGGTGTTATTTGTACGGGGAGAAATTTCAAGTGTTCTCTGATCATAAGAGCCTCAAGTATATCTTCACACAAAAAGACTTGAATCTCCGGCAAAGAAGGTGGATTGAGTACCTAGAAGACTACGATTTCACACTCAACTACCATCCGGGGAAGGCGAATGTAGTTGCCGACGCACTTAGCAGGAAGTCTTGGGGTGAACTCAACGTTTCCATAGGTGAATGGAAGTTGAAAGATGCCCTTGGAGATTTTGATCTATGGGTTGGAGAAGATGGATCCCGACCATGTTTGTTCAACCTTGTGGCTCAACCTACTCTCCAACGTAGGGTTGTGGAATTGCAAGGCTTGGATCCTGAATTAACGTCGATGCGAGCTAAATTGGAGAATGGAGAAACTATGGAGGGTTGGTCTTTGAGAAATGGAGAATTGAGATATGGGGAGAAGCTATGCGTTCCCGACGATTCGTCTCTAAAAGAGGAGATACTTGGAGAGTGTCATCGCTCTAAGTTTGCTATCCACCCCGGTAGCACAAAAATGTATAGAGACATGAAGCGCCAATATTGGTGGAAGGGAATGAAGAAGGATGTGGCCAAGTATGTGGCAAAATGTGTGGTGTGCCAGCAAGTGAAGATTGAGCACCAACGACCTGGAGGATTATTACAGTCTCTGCCTATCCCGGAGTGGAAGTGGGATCACATCACCATGAACTTCGTATCTGGCTTTCCACGGACTTCACGAGGGCATAATGTCGCATGGGTCATTGTTGATAGACTCACCAAGTCCGCTCACTTCTTGAGTATGAAGACCACCGACACGTTAGAGACCCTGAGCAAGCTCTATATTCGCGAGATAGTGAGATTGCATGGAGTTCCGCTATCCATTGTGTCGGATCGTGATTCTCGTTTCGTAGCGCAATTTTGGCAAAGTCTTCAAAGGGCTATGGAGACAGAGTTACACTTCAGCACCGCCTTTCATCCCCAAACGGATGGCCAATCCGAGAGGGTAATCCAGATTCTAGAAGACATGTTGCGTGCTTGTGTGTTGGACTTCAAGGGAGGTTGGAGCGACCATTTGCCGTTGGTGGAATTTGCATACAACAACAGCTATCAGGAGAGTATTGGGATGGCACCGTATGAAGCATTGTATGGAAGACCATGCCGATCACCGACGTGTTGGTTAGAAGCCGGCGAGAGTAGTTTGTTTGGACAGGACATTGTTCGAGAAACTACGGAGAAGATTCAACTCATCCGAGAGAGGTTACGGACGGCGCAAAGTAGACAGAAGAGCTATGCGGACCACCGACGAAGACCCTTAGAATTTAAGGTGGGAGACTATGTATTTCTCAAAGTGTCGCCCAAGAAAGGAGTGTTTAGATTCGGCAAAAAGGGGAAGTTAGCGCCAAGATATACCAGACCGTTTGAGGTGATCAAAGTTCTGGGCAAAGCGGCGTATCAGTTGCGGTTACCAGCTCAGTTGTCGGGGGTGCATGACGTATTTCACGTGTCCATGCTGAGGAAGTGTCAGTCGGATACAACACCTGTCGTGGACTTGGAAGATATTGAAGTTGAAGACGGAGCAACCTATGAAGAACAACCGGTGAGAATTCTCGACACAAAGGAGAAAGAGCTTCGCAACAAAGTCATCCGGCTGGTGAAAGTTTTGTGGCAACATCATGGAATAGAGGAAGCTACTTGGGAACCGGAGTTGGAAATGCAAGAGAAGTACCCGCACTTATTCTCTACTTGAGGTAAGTTTCAAGGACGAAACTTTCTTTAAGGGGGGTGGATTGTAACACCCCGAATTTTCTTTTATATATATTGATAGAGAGAGATATATATATATATATATATAGTAAATAATATTTGTAAAGATGTAGATATATGTAGTGACATAAGAATAAACCGTAGGAATAAATGCTAGGGAGACAATTTGATTGGGAAGTTACGTGTCGAAGATGTTTAAACTTGGAAAGGGTGATTAGACAAGTTTCTAAAATTTTTTAGGTCAAAATAATGATTCCATTGAATCCGGAAAGTCGAAAAACATTGGAAGTGGTAATATGGATGTATTGGAAGTTAGGAAGTGTCCTGGAGTTAAAATACACTTTAGCGAGAATTTGGGGAAAAATGGGTATTGAATACTTCTTAGTACTTTGGACATAAATTTTTAGTCTTAATTCCAAATGACCTGAAATTTGGACAGTAGATAGTAGACATCTAGAGCTACAAAAGTGTATCTAATGAAAATTTTCCAATTCGACCTCTAAATGGGTCAAAAATGCATTGGAAGTGGAAGTAGAAAAAAATCTGGGTAGTGACTACCGGTAGCCAAAATCAGCTACCGGTAGCCAAATTCAGCCAACCGGTAGCCGATGGTCCAGTAAAAATCAGCTACCGGTAGCTAACCGGTAGCCGATGGTCCAGTAAAAATCAGCTACCGGTAGTCAACCGGTAGTCGAGGGTCCCGTGTGTCCGAGCTACCGGTAGCCAAAATCAGCTACCGGTAGCCACTGTAAAAATCCGAATTTTTCTGTTCGCGAACCCTCGATTTTTCCTCCACTATAAATACATTTTGTCACCTCCTTAGCCTTCCTTACACCACTCCAAACCCTAGAAAACATAAGAGAGGAAGAGAGAAAGAGAGAAACACAAGATCAAGAGAAAACAAGGGATTGAAGGGTTGATTCAAGATCAAAGCCCTAATTTTTCCAAGAACATTAAGGTAGGGGTTTCCTCTCACTCTCTTACATTGAGGCTAGGGTATTTATGTATGTATGTTTTGGCTATCAATGGTAGATATATGCTAGGAAATCATCTTCTCTTGGGCTTTTTGACAAAGATTTTATGTTTACACAAAGTTAGGTTTGTATACCCATGAAATTCCTCTCTTGTTTGAAAAACCCTAGTTTTAAGAGTGATGGGTTTTCCTTTTTGAACTCTTCCTTTATTCTTGATTTAAAACTTTAGAGTTTCATATTGAACAACAAAATGGTATTTATGATGATCTCTTGTATTTTCCTTCATTGTTCTATGGAAATTGTCTCATGTTGGATGTGTGGAATTTTATGAAAACGTGCTTGAGAAATTGGGGATTTATGGTATTGTTGGTAATGTGAGATGTGTGTTGATATGTTATCTCTTGCGTAGTTGTACGATACTACCATGGTTTACTATTGACCGGGTGTCATGTAGTGGGTAGACGGCTTTGTATGTCACGCGGGTATGAACTTTTCCTACCACATGGTGTGGGTAGACGTCTTTGTACGCCGTGTGGGTACGAACATTTCCTAGCACTAATGATAACGGTGTAGTAACGTGGTTTGTGTCGGACATACAGTGTGGGTTATCGTGCATTGTACCAAAAATGGTTTCGACAAGAGTTTCGGGAAGTATGGGATTCCGCGAGAACTTGTTGGAAACGGTTTATGGTAGAATGGATTATCAATGGTATATTTTGTTTATTTATTCATTTCAATTATTGTTGCTATCTAAACTTGAGATCTGTTAAATGTCCTCATTTTACTTCAAATGTTATATATGTTATTTGTGAAATGAGACCGACCGTTTTATATACTTTTCTAAACCTTGTTTGGGTTTGGGAGGATTTTTCTACAGAGCTTCGTGCTCACCCCCTACCGTTGAATATTTTTTTTCAGATTCTGTGCCAGAGGATGAGCTCGGTGCTCATGAGCCGGGCCATGGAGAGGCTTCACTAGAGGGATACTTGGATCCCGAGTGGGACATCTAGAGATGTCGCTTACTTTTGCTCTAGACTAGGATATTCATTGTAAACCTTGTAAAATCTAGTTTTCTTTTGTTATTTCCGCTGTGCTACATTAGTTGATTTTTGAAATGTAAAGGCCAAAATGGGTCTATTATTTTGGGATAATGATGTAAATTTTATGGATGATGAATGGAGAATTTTCTTATTGATGAAATTATATTAGTGCTCTCATGTTGTGAATGGTCTTAGAATGTAATGCCGTCCAGGGTGTATTTTGGGGCGTTACAGAATGGCAAACCTAACACCAACCAGCAGTACAGATCTGATAATCAGTCCAATAACAAGTCTATGCCTATTTCTCGGACTACTGCTTCTACTGTCAATAACTTTTGTCCTCTAAAGTCTCTTTCTTTGACCTTTAGTGCCAGTGATCTGCCGACCATCCTCAAACAAGTTCTTTTTGTATTAGTTAATCCATCTTCTACTGCTTTGTCTGTCACTTCAAGTAAATCATTTTGGTTCTTCGACTCTGCATGCTATAACCACATGACCCCTAATGAATTATTGTTTTCTTCCACACAATCTGTTGGTTCTGTCCCACCCATTCACACTACAAATGGGTCACATATGCATGTCAATCACGTTGGACATATTTTTACATCACATGTGTCAGTTTCTCATACTTATCCCTATCTTACTCTCAATCTCATATCTATGGGTCGATTTTGTGACATCGGACTCACTGTTTTGTTCTCTTCTACTGGTTGTATTGTCCAAAATTCACGGATAGGACAGACCCTTGGGATAGGTCGTAAGCATGGACATTTGTTTGAGCTTATCCATCTTCGTCTTCCACAACGACTATTTTCCTCAATCCTTTCTACTGTTGATGTTTCCATTCGACCAACTCTCCTTTCAATATTTGACATTCCCGTCAGGGTCATGTTTTTTCAAGTCGTTTACAATATTTAATTTCCAGTGATAAATTAGGGCATGTTCACAATGAACAACTTGATTGTTTATCTTGTAAACTTGCAAAACAACTAGCTTTACCTTTTAGTAACATTAACTCTTTGTCTTTTTCCTCTTTTGATTTGGTTCATTCTGATATTTAGGGACATGTTCCAATTGTTACTATGGGAGAGTCAAAGTAATGCCATGGAATATAGAGATACCACTTTCCTTAACTTTCTTAGTCAACATGACATTATTCCTCATCGTTCTTGTCCTAACACATCTCAACAAAATGGACAAGTTGATCGCAAACATCATCATATTCTTGATATTGTTAGTACTCTTTTCATCTCTTCTTCATGTCCTGAGTGTTTTTGGGGTGAAGCTGCTCTTACTTCCGTCTATACCATTAATCATACTCCCTCTCCTATTATTAGAAACCAATCTCCATATGAGCGATTGTATGACACTTCTCCTAATTACCACTCTCTTTGAGTCTTTGGTTGTGCATGTTTTATCTTACTCCAGCCTCATGAGCGTACCAAGTTGGAACCTTGGGCACGTCTTTGTTGTTTCTTGGGTTATGGGATTGAACATAAGGATTGTCATTGTTGGGATCCATATTCCAAGCGTCTTTGCATTTCTCGACATGTCGTTTTTCGGGAACACAAAATGTTGTCCTCCTTATCTCAGTTTCAGATTTCATCTACCCCTACTTCTCTTCTCTTTACTAATCCATTTAAGGACCTATGTCCTGATGACCCGCATCTAGAATAATTTGAGCTCCTATCTACGGGCTATCCAGCACATGCAGACTTATCTGAGCTCCCATCTATGGACCGTCCAGAGGCTTCTATCCTACCTCCTGACCTGATCCTACTTCTGCCCCCACTTCATACTAATAGTGATCATGCCTCAGCTCCTAAACCTTCTATACTACTTCCTGGTGATACTCATTCTCCTATTCATTAGCAGCGTCATTCCACTCGAGCAGGGGTGGCTCAAGATAATTTGGAGCCTAAAGCGATACTTCTAAATGAGGCCTTCTATGTTTAGTATTAATATTTTTTATTTAAAATTAAATTTTCTTGTTTTTTGAGTTGCAAAAGTATTAATTAAGTTTTTATATTCAAGTTTTGCTACCATATCTTTTTCAATTGATAGTATCGCTAATTCAGTTAATCTTTCTTGTGACATAGTCGATCTTAAGTAAGATTTTATCAATTTTAATTTTGAAAAGCTTCTTTCCGCAGAAGCAACTGTTACACGAATTGTTAATAATATTCTATAAGCAATGCATGCATTTGGAAAAGAATCTAATTTTTTTATATAATTTAGTATCTCAATTGGAGTATTTTCTTTCGTTTGTAAAATTTCTTTTAAAACATTTAGTTCTAAAAATAAATCTAAGCCATCAATATCGGAAAAAATTTCGTGTTTTAAGAAACATTCGAGATCCAAACAATATTGTTTTAAGCTATCATTGGTCAATGATTTTAATTTTTCTAAGTTAAATAAAAAACCAAAAATATTTTCGTACTTTTGTAATTGTTCAAATCTATTTTTTAGTGAAGAAATAGCTTGATCAATTATATATGTAAAATTTTCATCTAAATTTTTTGTTACATTATTTTTGTTACTAGTAACAAATTTATCAAGAGATCCTTTTTGAGATTCTATTAGTTGATCTATTTTTTTTTTTTTTTTTAATTTTTCGTATCCACTTGGTTGTCTTCTAGATGTCATATTATTAATATATTATAACTATATAACAATCAAACAAACACAATATATGAAGTCAAAATATATAACAAAAAAATTTAAAATTATGAAACAATAGAACCTGACTTGAATGATCTCAAATGTTGGCTTTTTGGTTCTAAATCATGTCCCTTATGTTGCATTGAAAACTCGAGTTGATGAATGATAATGGAGGATGGAGTGGAGGCTGAGTCACCGCCACTGAGTCAGTCACCGTGACACCGTCTTGACGGTCTGTTCACTGAGTTGAGAATTTTTTTTTTTTTGACAACACTCAGTTGAGCCAGAGAGAAGAAGAAGAGTTTGAGACTTGAGAGCACTGTGAGACCGTGAGAGACAGAGAGAAGAAGAAGAGTTTGGAGAGTTTTTTTTTGTTTCAGTTTAATGAGAGAGAAAGAAAAAGAATAATTGTTTTTGGTTGGTTTACCGAGAGAGAGAGAGTAAAAAGTGAGATGTGATTTGACTTTTTAATTTTTTTTGATTTGATTTGACCTTTCAGTTCAATTTTTTTTTTTATTGTTAAGTTTTTTTTAAATATTTAATATTTGGATTGAATTATGGGCCTAATGGTTGATTGGGCTTCTATTTTTATAAGGTTTTTTTTTATATGGGTTATTTATAATGTTTAAAAATTTGAGGCCTTCTTTGAAATGGGGCCTAAAGCCCAGACTTTTTTAAGTATGTTGTTGGGCCGGCCCTGCACTCGAGTACGGAACATTCTTGTTCATTTGCATGATTATCATTATTTCTCCATTATTCTATCTCAGCATGAGCCTCACTCTTATCGCGAGGCTAGCTCTAACCCTCATTGGCAGCAAGCAATGACAGATAAACTACAAGCACTAGTTGACATACATATTTCGGATTTGGTTAGTCTTCCTCCTAACCAAAAGGCTATTAGGTATAAATGGGTTTATAAAATCAAGACTCACTCTGATGGTTCTATTGAGCATTACAAGGATCATCTAGTGGCTAAGGGCTTTACAGAAGAGTATGGTATTGATTATGAGGAGACTTTTGCTCCTGTTGCTTGTCTCACTTCAGTTTGAAGCCTACTAGTTGTTGTTACGACCCGCTAGTAGAAATTATATCAGATGGATGTCAAAAATATCTTTCTCAATGGTGGCCTTACTGAGGAATTCTACATGCAGCCTCCTCCTTGCTAACCTCATTCACCACATCAGGTTTGTCGACTCCGTCGTGCACTATATGGCCTCAAACAAGCCCCTAGAGCCTGATTTGCAAAGTTTAGTGCTACCATTAGAAATTTTGGTTTCTCTTCCAGCCCTTATGATTCAACTCTCTTTGTTCGTAAGACTGAGTGTGGCACTATTCTATTGTTTCTCTATGTTGATGACATGATTATCACTGGGGATGATGTTTCTGGTATTTCAGATCTCAAACATTTTCGCCACACACATTTTGAGATGAAGAATCTTAGTTCTTTTAGCTACTTCTTCGGTCTTAAGATCTCGTCTGACTCCAGTGGGTATTATCTTTCTCAAGCCAAGTATGTCTTTGATCTTCTTAGTCGTGCTAGACTCACTAATTGCAAGACTGTACCTACCCCATTAGAGCAAAATGGTCGACTTACTCCCTTGGATGACACACCTCCCCGTCATGACAATCTTTATCGCCTGTTGATAGGCAGTCTTGTGTATCTAACTATTACTCGTCCGGATATATCCTTTGTTGTTCATATTGTCAGCCAATTTTTGACTACCCATCACTCTACTCATTATGCTGTTGTTCTTCGTATTCTACGATATATTAATGGTACTATGTTTCATGGTCTTCGTTACTCTACTCATGCATCTCTTGAGCTACGTGCCTATTTTGATACTGATTGGGCAAGAGATTCTACTGATCATTGTTCTATCACTGGTTAATTTTTTTTTTTGGTGATTCTCTTATCTCTTTGCGCAGCAAGAAATAGTCTGTTATCTCTCGATCTAGTACTGACGCTGAGTATCGAGCACTTGTTGATACTACTTCCGAACTTCTTTGGCTTCGTTGGCTTCTTCAGGATATGGATGTTCCTCACCAGTCTAGCACTCATCTTTATTGTGACAATCGCAGTGCTATTCAGATTACTCACAACGATATCTTTCATGAGTGCACAAAACACATTGAGATCGATTGTCATTTTGTGCGTCATCACCTACATGAGGGTACTCCTCATCTTTTTTAGGTTGTTTCGATTGATAAGCTAACTGATATCTTCACAAAGGCTCATCCACCTGGTCGCCACTGTGATTTGGTTTGCAAACTACAGTTGGCATCTTTAATCTCCCCTTAAGTTTGAGAGGGGGGATGTTAATGTATATATGTTTATCTTTGTCCCACATAGGTTAGACTAGGATACTTATTCTTTTATAGTACAAATAAACCTCCTAATGTATGTGAAAAGATACACGAAAGTAATATACAATTGATATTTACTTTTCATTCTTTTCTTTCACCAATAAAATGGCATCTTTTGTGTGGGAACACATCTGGGGACCACCACATTATGTGCAATAAAAGGGTGGTTGACATACATCAGTTTTTTATTACACAATAATCATATATCTTTTGTTTTTGGGAGAATTACATCCAGACTTCCTGAGGTTTGTCACTTAATCACTTAGACCTCCTAATATTTAAAATATTACACATAGACTCCCTGAAATTTGTACGTACGTAACACTTAGACCCCTGCTGTAAATATATCTGTTAATAAATTATACTTAGACTCCCTGAAATTTGTAAGTATATAATACTTAGACCCCTTAAGTTTAAAATATTATATTTAGATAAAAAATATTTCAATCAAAGATAAAATACCAAATATTTTAAATTTTACAACCAAAATTCAAGTTTTATTGTATCATTTATTAAAATAAAAATAAAAATAAAAATTTAATTTTTTCTTAAAAAAGTGAAAAATAAATAATGAATCAAACTGTAATGAACACAATATCTTTTAGTTTTAATTGGGGTAGTTTGGTATTTTAATTTGATCATTTATAATACCAAATTAAATTCCAATAGACAATATAATTATATACTAATTACGAGTTTTTAAGAAAAAAATTGAATTTTTATTTTTGATTTTATTTCAATAAATGATACAATAGAACATGAATTTTGGTTGTAAAATTTAAAATATTTTGTATTTTATCTTTGATTGGAATATTTTTTATCTAAATATAATATTTTAAACTTAAGGGGTCTAAGTATTATATACTTACAAATTTCAGGGAGTCTAAGTATAATTTATTAACAGATATATTTACAGCAGGGGTCTAAGTGTTACATACGTACAAATTTCAGGGAGTCTATGTGTAATATTTTAAATGTCAGGGGGTCTGAGTGATTAAGTGACAAACTTCAAGGGGTCTAGGTGTAATTATCCCTTTGCTTTTTTGTTCTTAATTTCGATTAGTAGCATCAAAGAAATTGATAAATAGGGAGAATTCTCTTAGAAGTACTTAGAAAGAATTTTTAGTTTTCTGGGTAAATTACATATTGATACCTTTGGTATTTATGTTTGTTATCCCACAATCGATTTGTAAATTATAGTGATACCCTTTTTAAAAAATTGGTTAATTTTATTAAGGATGTAGAATTTTAGCACAAATGAGATGGTTCAATGACAGGTCTCGTGCATTCAAATAGGGCAAATAATGCTTTACATCCTATAAGATTTTAAAAAATATATAAATATTTTGCATTTGTAAAGTTTAAACTTTTGACATTATACTCTCAATATATTAAAAGTATTATAATATTGCTCTTCTATTTGCTTCCTTTGTTTATTGTGTCAATGTCAATTGGTATTTTTGACAGAATGAGCAATGGAAGCCAATGGAAGAGCCACATTTTAATTTTTTTACTGTATTGAGGGTGCAATGTGAAAATTTTAATTTTTGACAGTATAGAGTGAGAATCTTACATTTTTTAGGGTGTAAAGTACGCTTCCCCCAAAGTAACTAGATATCTTGTTCAAAAATGTAATTCAAAATTAAATATTCATGACTAAAAAACTGACAAAACTTCTTTACCAGCTTATTACCACTTGTTATTTCATCAATGGCAAACTGAGGTCTAGCAATGTGAGAAAGAAAATTGAAGCATTTCACTAGGCTTATTTGTTTTATAATGGATTTTATTATATACTAGTTGGTGCACATGTGCATTGAATGTAAACCATTTCAAGTTATTGTTTTTAGCAAAATATTACTTGGCCAAATTATTCTTGAAAGACCTTACATTGAAACATAAATAATAATCAAGATTCCAACTTAAAGACACATGATCTTTAGGTTATCAAACTTGCTCATACCATAATGTCATTATCATATATATATATATATACTAATAATAAAGTACCTTAACATCAAAAAAATTTTGATTCACTATTTTACTCTTATAAAAAATTGCAAAAACCACTCTATTCTTTCATAATTAAATATCTAAATTATCATCATATCCTTATGTATTTAAATCTTCAAATTACCTCTACCATCACTTTTAGTGATCTATTCTCCAGGTATAAATGTCAACTTCTATAACAAAATTTGATTGACTATATTATCCTTAAAAAGTATATGAACCATTAAGATTTTTAATAAAGTGTTCAAAAACTCCATCAATCTAACTCATTTCATATGCAAAGATAACATTGTGCCCCCCTCCCCCACAGACACAGATATATATATAAAGATTTTGTGT
Source organism: Ilex aquifolium (assembly GCA_951799425.1). Taxonomy (NCBI): domain Eukaryota; kingdom Viridiplantae; phylum Streptophyta; class Magnoliopsida; order Aquifoliales; family Aquifoliaceae; genus Ilex; species Ilex aquifolium. The sequence continues at coordinate 32,852,921 of OX637391.1, forward strand.
GAAAATAGATTGTAATGTATTTTTAATATGCTTTATAATATATATTATAGAGTAATATATTAATTTTTTTTGAAATATACCAAATTAATTTCTAATTACAGTAAAGTTTCAAATATGATTAGTATATTGATAATTATTTTTATTTTATTAAATGAATTATAATTGGATTCCTAATTAAATGAATTTCAAAAAAAAATAAAAATTTAAAACATCACTAAAAATACTCTTAATCACAAAATTCTAAAAAAAATCAAACTCTAACTATTTTTTATTCTTTTTCTATTATAATTAGAACAACAAAACTTGGGAATTTACAATGTTTTTATAATTATATAATAAAGTATGAGCCATGAAAAAATAAGTTTGATAAATTTAAGATGATATTTAATTCAGGTACACATATACTTAACATTTTTTATTAATTTTTTGTGTACAAAAAATAATAAAACCAAAAGCAATAAGTAGGAACTTGTTAATAGCAAAGGAGTGTTTATCGTCATAGACGGACATTGGCAATTGGCAATACATTTAAATATAAATTTATGTGTAGTTTTTATAATATAAACATTCGTATAGCCAGGGTATTATGATGGTTTTTTTTTATGGTTTCCATTGAACACAGATGCTTCACAATATACGTAGAGACAAGCAAATTGTAGTTTCATTCCAAAAGAAGTTGTAGTAGTTTTCTTGGCATCCCACTATAGTCACCAAAACATGACTATTTTTAGACCATAATCCAATAATATTTTAGTTCTTTGAAATCCAAAAAAAAATAAAAAATTCTTACATGTTTCCAACGATATATGTTTTAATGATAGAAGATTTGTTTTCATCTCATAAAAAAACATGATTCAAAAATACTATCAAAATCATCATAAAATTAACAAATATAGATGCTCCATTAAATACTTTTTTTTTTTTTTTATCACAATAACTATGGAAAACGCAATAAAATCGGAATGACCATAAATGAAAATGTTAGGCCGAACCCTTTGTCAAGTTAAAGGTCTAATTAGTAGCATTTTCATACACTATTAAAGTTATTATTCTACATCCTCCTAACCACCAAAGAAAATATCCACTAAAACCCACAATCAAAATACATCAAACATGTTGACAGAAATAAGTGTCACAAGGAACACATAAAAAACTAATATTTCTCATAATCACCATAGGAATCTTATTAAGATCGACAAACTTCATATATCGAATATCATTTTTTAAAAAAAACTACTTTTTCTCACCCTCACTAATATTATTTTTAAAGATATTGCTTCTTTTCTCTTTTCTTTACAAGCAAAACATAAGTTATGCTTCAAATAGTTAATTCGAATAATCTGTAACAAAATCTACCACATATATAGGACAACTCCATCAAATTCAAAGGAATTTAAACTACAGTAATGTTTTATATTCTAAATTTGTATCCCAAATGTGTATCCCAAATGAATGAGAACCATTGGATGAGTTTGTCCTATCAACTTTTTTAATTGGACCCACTGATCTAACCATCTTTATTGATTTGAAATGCATATTTGAAATACAAATTTGGGATATATAATATTGCTCTTTAAACTACAACATTGTCACCGCTGAATCGCTATTATTTAGATTTCCATCCGTAACCGATGCAATCATTGTTGCTAGAAGCCTACAACCTTTAATTTCTAGAATCTGTTAAGAGTCACTAATACCAAGTGAAAGAGGTTGTGCAGCAAGTGAATATAGCAATAGGCTGTCATCAAATTAAATCTGTATTAGGCAATTTCTGAAGACACAGGAGAGAGAGAGAGAGACTAGGGAAGAAAATAATCCGTCATTAACTTTGTCATTAAATATGGATGACATATTTGTACTTTCAGAAGACAAATATGAAAGACTTTTTTTTTCACATATACCAGTATTTTTAAGTAATATAGATATAGATTTAAATGATATTTTCCTACTTAGATACTCTTCATTTATTTAATGCTTTTATTTTATTTATTTTGTTGATTTTAGGGGAGTCGTAACTAATATTCGAACTGGAGCAGTTCAAGAAGTGTCTATGGTTCGAAACAACAGGTGAGCAGCTGGTGAATTGATAATTACTTTTTTTTTTTTTTTCTCTTTTTTCATGATTAGAATTGTTCCTGTCACGTGTTCTTTTTAAATTTGAACTAGAAATCATGATTGTTACCCAATATCGCAATCTGTGAAGTCATTCTCAAAACCACACGCATAGAGCATTTGTTGCAATACTCGAACTTATGAAATTATGTGCTATATCCAAACTATCACTATGTCATTATATGCACTTTAGTATTTTCAACCCAAAGGGGGCATCATTCACAGGGTTTATACTTCAAAGCAATTCAGTCACATTAATATTTTGCTTTTTCTAAAATTTTGGCCACCCACAATGTAGGCAAAAAGAAAGAACAAGAATGCCACATGATGATATTGACACCGGCTCTGCTTTTTCACAAGAAAAAATGGACTATCTATATAATAAAGTAGCTAAATTTCTTTATCTTGAGCTTTCGCGGTTCAGATCGATTGAAGATTATTGATCCGACGATTCTAATTTGACTTTCATTCCTTTTAAAACTCTAAGACTTCTATTTCTAATATAACTTTTTATCTCTATCTTATACACCCAACTCTCATACGTATATTAGTATATAACACTCTCTCTCTCGCTCACAGATATTTTAAACACACTCCCATCTGTCATACTCTTTCTCTCTCTCTCTCTCTCTCTCTCTATATATATATATATATATATATATAGATGAGATAGAATGAAAATCTAATTAGGATCGTCAAGACAAACAATATTATCTCATATTTTCTCTCTTAGCATTATTTGTTCGTCTTGACGATCTTTATTGGACTTATTTACTCAAAATAATTGTATGATTTTATAGATGAGAAAATATTTAAATATTAAAAAAAAAAATCTGAGGTTGTAGATATTCAAAGCCAAGCTAATCACCAATAAAAAATAACAAGTGATACCAATTGCACCAAAAAAATAAAAAAAATCAAAGTCAAGCTAATCACTAATAAAAAATAACAAGTTATATCAATTGCACCAAAAAAACTAAAAAATTTAAAGTCAAGTTAATTACCAATAAAAAAATATCAATGACCAATAAAAAAAAAAAAGTGAAACCAATTGCACCAAAAATAACAATATTCTAAACCAACTATTAATTTTTTTTTTCCTTATTTGCATTGTTTTTTCCTTGCTAATGTTCATATTTTTTAAATATTTGAATTGTGCAAAATAAACACCGAAACTATAAAAAAATCAGTTAAATAAATTTTTTTTAAGTAGTGAAATTTTGATTTTGTTGATTTAGTTTAATTGCAGCTTGAGAATATTTTTGTAGCATCTGAGAAGTCATAGCGGCAAATAATTTAAATCAATTGTCCTTTCAGTTACAAACAGATTCGCTGGACAATGTTAGTTCAGTTGGGTTTTTTTTTTCTATTTTTTGGAAATTTGATTTATAGTTCAATATGAACTAGACAACCTATTCATTAGATTTAGCAAGAGGTTGAAAAAATGCACACTCATTAGAAAGGAGAGTCACCATGAAGAAATATATGGCAGGATAATTTTGTAATGATGTTAATTTAAGTTCACAGAGATTTTCAGATTGTATTAATGTGATATGATCTTTTAATTTCAATCCTTGCACTTCTTTTATTTAAAACATTATTGGATGTCCCATTTCCTTGGCAATTTTTGTGTGTTAAAAGTGCCTTCAGGCACGGGTAATGACTAGTATATATATATACTAGTTATTTTCCGTGTCTGAAGACACAAAATAATAAAAAAAAATGGTCAATAATAAACATATTTGTATTCGCACCTAAAATCAAATTACAAAGATAGAAAAGAAATAAAAGAATTAAAATACTGGTCATAGTGGGGGCGAGCGATGGTAGTGATTGTGGGTGGCAATGGTGGTGGTGGGAGGCGGTAATAGTTGTGATGGATGATAACAACCGGTTATAATAGTGGCAGCTATAGGTGACAATGGTGATGGTGGTTGGGGGGTAGTGAGGGTGATGTGGTAGGGGTGATAGTGGGATAGTGGCAGTGGTAGTGGGGTTACGACAGTGGAGGTGGTGGGGCGGTGGTAGTGGTTGTTGTGGAAGAGGTGATAGTGAGGTGGCAGTAGTTATGGCAATAACGGTGGTAGTGGGGCCGATGGGTGTGGTAGGGTGGCGACTGTGGTGGCGGTGGGGTGGCGGTGGTGGTAGTGGTGGGGTTGGTGGTGGTAGAGGTGTTGGTGGGGCGGTTTTTAAATACTAATTTTTTTTAAAGTACTTATGAGAAGTTACAATTATTAAAAACACTTTTAATAAGTCACCCAAAATATACTCATAGGACCTTATTTTCCATATTAAATTTGGAGTGTTAATATTAGCCGTCAGATTAACTTTAAAGTAAAATTTAAAGAGATCTCAACTGCGAATAACAAAAATCATTTTGTTTATCTTTTAAGATTTAAATTTTATTATACTTTATTATATAAATATAGAAAAATCATTCTTTTTTTCCAAGTTGAGGTACAAATGAACTTGAGCACCAATGAACTTGGTTTAGTCTTTCAATAAATGTATTTGGAATCGTAACGAGCTCTAAACATTTGGTTCAAGTTTAACTCGATAACTCTATCCAAACTAGGGCCAAAAATGACAGAGAGCCGAGCCCATGGGCCACTATGAGTCACAATCTGTAGCTCATGAGAGTAGCATCCAGATTGTCGAAAAAAAGAAAAGACAACACAATACACGAGAGTCGAGTCAGTACATGATCTTATGTCAAGCCTATGAATTACTCTTATACAATTCACTTTTGCCGCACCCTCTATATATACGTGATTAATTTTGCACAAACTCATTGCAGTGGTGGAGCTGGGCCTAAGATAGTGCACCGTAAGGCCTTGCTTGAAGCTCTGGCCCAAGAACTGCCAAACCACACAATCCTTTTCTCTTCAAAACTAACCTCTGTCGAAGTACAAAAACAAGAAGGCTCTTCCATTGCTCTTCTCCGTATGGAAGATGGAACTGTCATCAAAACAAAGGTAATTGAAATTATGGAAATTTGGAGGTCGGTTCCCCTCTATGGAATTATTTGGATTTAAGTCCGTTAAGAAAATTTATTTAGTATGAAGTTCGTTTTTTAACAATTTTACTAGAATATCCATTTCTTTTAGAAGTGAAGTAAAATTAAAAATTATAAACTCCTAAATTTTAAGAGTTTGACTAATATTAAAAATTTTGCTCTCTTATATCTATATATATATATAGGTTAGAACTATATCTCTCTCATATATAATATATATATAGTAACATTAAAAATAAAAAAATAGTAACATTCAAATACAAAAAAAAAGTTATTATTTAAACACAAAAAATAACACCATTTAAACACAAAAAATAGTAACATTTAAACATAAAAAAATAGTAACATTTAATATTAATATTTTTTTTAAAAAAATAACAATAGGAGCATATTTAACAAAAATAATAACATACTTAACAAAAGCAATAAGATGCTCAACAAAAAAAAATAGCAATATGGAACATTGAACAAAATTGAAAATAAAAATAGTAGCATTCAAACCCATAACCAGAGGAAGAAACCTCCAATTCTTCAGCATCCAAAAAAGTAACACTAAAAACGTAATAACATGCTCAATAGAGAATAGTAACATGATTCATTAGAAAAAATAGTAACATGATCAACAAAAAACGTAGTAACATGAAACATTGAAAAAATTTGAGGATTATTTATCAAAAAAAAAAAAAAAAAAATTGGGGATCAAACTAATAACACATTGAACAAGTTTTTCAACATTTTTTTTTCTGAAAACCAATGACATAAAAGTTCATGATAACGCAGTAGAAGATATGGTAGTTGTTGATGATGTTCCAAACCCTACTGATTTTGATGCTATGGAAGAAGAAATGATATCTAAGGATAAAGATTTGTTGTACTGTAGTGATAATCTTCTTCTAACGAGAGAAAGAGAGAATATACATTTGAATTTCAATTTATGAATGAATTAAGGAATAATAATTTCTAATTTAAAAAATTAATTTAAAGCTACTTTCAAGGTATTTAAAGTTTCTATAATTGAACAGAATAATACTGTTAAAAATATTTTTGAAATTTAAAAAAATAGAAGACTTAATTATTGATTAGTAAGATAAAAAAATAGACTTACCTCCAAATAAGTTTCCTTGATAGACTCAAATCATTATAAATCCATTCAAGAGGACTCAACCTCAATTTTCACTTGAAATTAGCATTAGCTTAGGCCATCTCAAGGCCCATGAATGCATAGTTGGCGGGAAGATAAGTGTGCGATGGTGAAGCGGGGATGGTATATTGTGGGGTATGGGTAGGAAGGGTGTTGACGGGAGGTTTTTTTTTTTTGGGGGGAGGGGGGGGGGGGGGGGGGGGTAAATTTTCTCCATTATATATGGGACCCACCATTTACTAGTGGATCCTCCACATAGAAACAACCAATGATCTACTAATGAGTGAAGTTGAGTGAAAGTGTAATGAAGAAAATCTCAATCTGACTGACACGGAAAATAATGGGTCCGTTTGATGTAATTCTAACAAATTGTATGTAGTATTCTGTCAAGCAAAGTTTTGTTTAAAATTTAATGGTAATTACAGATTTTGATCGGATGTGATGGGTTGCACTCAGTGGTGGGTCGATGGTTGGGGCTTGGTGCACCGGTGGATTCAGGTCGATTTGCAGTGCGTGGGTTAGCAGTGTTTCCTGAAGGCCATGAATTTAAGCAGGAATACCGACAGTTCAAAGATGGGGTTCAAGGGGTGCTTTTGTTCCTATCAATGATAAAGAGGTCTTCTGGTTCTATGTCACTATCAATTTTAATTACAAAGGTTGGTTCTCTTCTCTCCTCCAAAACATCAAAAATCATTCAAGTTTTAGCAAAATCATTCAATTAACTAGTTGGTCCGTCAAGTATATAAAACGATTTACTACCCCATAACCATACATAATTTATTTTTTAAACCAAAAATGCCCACATGTTACTCGTTTTTGGGACAAAGTGACTACTTTCCATCTATATTTGTAGCACTATGTGAAGTTCGAAAAATGTAATCTATATTTGTAACTTTTCATCCAGCCCCATTGTCAAACCTTCGGTATGATGTGGACAAAAAATATTAATGTACCATAATATATTTTTTTTTTAAAAAGGCAAATTCATATAGTTGGGAGCAAATTTGAAGGTTTAATATGAGAAATTTGATTTCAAGGGGATACTATAAGGCATAGATATAAGTGAGTGGGGTAAGAGTGAATTTTACCCAAACCAAAAAAAATATTGTAATTTGATCTATATTTCAGCTGAAGACTTGGCAGGTAACCAAGAATTCATACAAAGAGAAGTCATTGAAAACTTTGTCAAGGACTTCCCTCCAATATTCTTGGACGTTGTCAACCATTCAATCCTCTCCTCATTAACGTCGGGGCCCACTTATGTTGAGGTTTCCTTGGGATGTAATATTTGGAAATGTCCGCAAGGGGACCATTACAGTTGTTGGCGATGCAATGCACCCTATGACACCTGATCTAGGCCAAGGAGGTTGTTCAGCTCTAGAAGATGCCGTCATCCTCGGCCGGCACATCGGAGAAACGCTGATCCGAGATGGGAGGCTTGTGCCGAAGGAGGCGGCCAACGCCATAGAAAGGTATGTTAAGGAGAGGAGGTGGCATTCTGCATGGTTAATTACAGGCTCTTTTCTGGTGGGGTGGGTGCAACAAGGTGGTTCTGGGTGGTGGATGAACTTCATTAAGGATGTGATTTTCTATAGGCTTCTTTCCCACAGGGTATTCGATGTTTCAAAATATGATTGTGGAAAGTTGCCTACAATTTCGTCCAGCTATGGTGAGTATGAGTGTCCTCGTAAGGATGAGTAGGGTTTTTTCAGATTTAATTATTCCCTCTATTTCATGTTATCTCGTAAACTATCATATTTTGTGTTATTGATTTAATATTCCCGCAATTGCAGCCATTGGGCCGTTACAAATTAATTAGAGATTTGTGCTACCCTAAATTATAAAATTTTGAACGAGCAAGACTATGGGTAATATGAAACCAATCAAGTGGTTTAGGGGGCAACATAAAGTTCAATAATAGAGGAGAAAGACTATGATGAAGGTCGTAGTGTATGGATTCAAAATATAATTATCCATAAAGTTAATTTTAAATCACTTCATATCATTACTGAGACTGATCTACATGTTGCAAGCCATGCATAGACCGAGTTGTGTTTGAAGAGGTCGCGTTTATGCATACCAACAGCAACCAATCACCACCTAAATACTCTCTCTCTCTCTCTCTCTCTCTCACACACACACACACACACACACACATAAACACACCGATTGCACCTCTCGCTGGTATCTATATAAATATACACCTCAACCCTTGCCAGAAAATGTAATCTAAATACTGAGATCTAAAACTAATGTGAGCAGAACTTAAAGGTGTTATAATAAAATTGGTTTTTTGAAATGATAGAGACTCGTAAAGTTTAAATTCATTAGTGTGGATCATGTTCATAGTAATATAGCGGTTTACTGTGTACACATAAATTAATAAGAAAATATTAATTTTTCGAAGTTATCGTCAATTGAATCAGCAAAGTCTAAAATTCAGGGTTGAAAACAAGTAACAAATCCTTTAGAATTTCAATAATAGCTATGTCATGATGTACATGCTTAATTTTTGTATTTGATTGCGTGAAAATGATCCAGCCGATATTGCATCTAATCATTTTCACGTTCAAGCTTATATGATCTCACTATAGTTGATTGAGTTCCATTGATGGTATATATCAGCCGAACGTGTCATTGGCACCTATATTCCATTATACTTCAAGCTCATATCTTTTATTATAGAACTCTCATCACCTTAGATTCCGTAGGATAGGAACACCTAGATGCCATAGGTTGCATGCCTAATAATTACATGGCCAACGTGTGCTAAAGGGTCATGAGTGTTGAAAGATAGGCTAAGATTAGAGAGAAAATAGAAAGAATGTGACAGAGGCCGGTATGAGGATCCTCTGGTCAACGGTGTGGTGGAGGCTGACGGTGAATTAGGGCTTTTATGGGTGAGGTACAGGTCAAGAGAGAGAGTGAAAGAGACAAGTGCTACATATGGGTCAGTCGGACTGGGGTTCTTCTTCATCATCCTCGCCTAAATAAAAGGAAGAACACCGACAGAGATGGAGAGTAGCAAAGAAAGAGAGAGTGAGGGAGTGGGGGAAACAGAGATCGATCGAGAATGGCAGAGGCGTCTGGAGAAGAAGGAAAGAGAGGCTAGAGTCATGTTCATCGTCGTCATCCTTAGAGAAGGAGGTGAGAAGCATCTGGTTGATTTGGGAAATGAAGTGTAAGAATCTGATTTTAAACGCAGAAAATGTCATTTGCAAGAACGTGATAACTTGCCGAACCTAGTTTATTAACAATCAAAGCGTCAGTGAGACTGACGTTATTTAAAGTGTCATTTTAAATGACATTTTCTAACTTTAATTTTTGTTTAAAAACCTACACATGCATCATTTAGAACGATGTTTCTAAAAAATGACTAAATTTGATAAATAAGTTTAAAAATAAGTACTTATGGGAATTAACTTGTCCAAAGGCATGGGAATGATGAAAAGCTCTTGGGCAAACGCGTGATGGCCAAGGTATCCCAAATGAAAAAATAGTTTACCCAAAAATATCACGTTCCCATTTACAATAAGAAAATAAGAGATATAATATGAAACTGTTGTAATATTATGTAATATAATATTTTCGAGTCTCCCAGAGAAATAAGAAAATCCTATTTAGTATTTTTCTATTCTATTATATTATATATGGTGATATTTTTCAAATTGTTAGTACTATTATACAAAATACTAATGCAGTCTTACTTAAATTTTGTTTGGGATGGGCAGTCCGGTGCATTGAAAGTCTCCAAAAAAAATAAAGTAAATTTTATTGAATTAGAGCAAATGTACATGTGTACAAAGGAAGAGTTGTGTAGCTACAAGTATTGACAAGAGCAACAAAATAAACAAATTTATAGGAGGCGTTCGTTTAGGGTACCTCGGATAGATTTGGAAGTCTCATTTTGATGGAGAGCGTAAGACATTTAAAAATGGACAGGGTTGATATGGGTGATTTAATTCTTTATAGCTAGAAAATTCTGTTTTTTTTACGATTGCTTATGCAATTGTCGTATGAAAATCAAATAATAAACACTAGCTAGGTTAAAGTCGTTCAAAAGTTCACCAAAAACTCCTTAATTATAACAGTCCATCTATATCTATACTACTTATAAAAGCACTTTAAGGGGAAAAACTTTTGTTTTCCAATTTTGTCCTTAATTAATCAATTAATTATAATATTATCCTTCACTAACGGTTAACCTAATGGATTTTCATTGAGTGTATTAATTACTACTAAATTCTAAACATGAAAATGGGCAGTCAGAAAGTCACTTGGAGCGACTGAACAAGAAAGTGGACAGTTTGAGAAAACTTTTTAATTTCCTAATTAATTAATGACAGAGCCAACTTTTTAATTTCCTAATTAATTAATGATAGAACCAAATTACATACTATCCTCTTGGTTAACTCCTCCTATTCCAAAAGTAAATACTCGAATTGTAAGTTGAGTAATGGTAATCACATTTTTTGAGTTCCACTGATGGAGTTTATAGAATATTGTCACCGCCGACTCCCTTACCAAGATCTTTAAGGCGGTTTTGCAAGCAATCCTTAGATATTCCCAGAGGTTTTCTAAAAGGTGTTGCCGATAGCGAAAGATTTACTTAGGAAGATGCTCCGTAAATATTATTTCTATACATAAATTATGCATTCATATAAAGAAATTATGCATCAGTTGTACTTTTAAATGCATCCATATGTTATGTTTTTTTTTTAACTGTGGTTTTGATCAAGTTGAGAATTTCCCATCGAGGTGGAGCAGTCACAGCCAAAATTAAACCACACTTTCTCTGTCAATGAAGACATTGTTGCTGATGAACTTCTAAAGCATGTAGATGTCAATGTGAAAGTCGCAGTTGCTTCTTGCATTACACTTTCTTACTTTTCCCATTCTGTAATGTTTCTTTTTCTAGCTACACAAGATGTTTTTCCTATAACGTCTCTGTTTTTCAGACCCCAAAGAGACATTAAAACACAAATGTTGAGGTACACTGAAAAAACTTGTATTTGACATTCCTCTATAGTTGCAGGACTTTGATATATTAGTTTCCTATGATTTTAAGGTATTCTGACTTTATAAGGGTCTCTTTCTTCCACATACTATGGCTGAACTTGGGCACTCTCATCATGCCTCAATACCTTTTCAAAATAAAAAATAAAAAATTAATGTCTCAATAGAGTAAGTCTGAATCACAAACACTTCTACGAGAAAGAATGTTAAAGTCTGATTACCATTTTGAAGATAACCCAAGTGGGTGCAAAAGCTGAAGTACATGGAGATACCATAGATAGTATTTTATTATAAAAATAACCCAAGTGATTCATCATTTATTTCCAGAGATGCACACACTGCAAACACTAATGTTGCTCAATGTTATTCTCTTTTTTCATAAATGTTGCTTAATGTATTTAGCTTGCATATTGCAAAAGTACATTGTCCATACAAGATATTGGTTGGTCGTTGACTTCTACCAGAGATTACATTTGGTTGATTTTCTTAGTTGATATTGTTTTCCTTTTGAAACTAATTGGTCACTGTGGTTTTCCACTATGGGGTACTAATTATTCAAAATGAGGAAGTTCTTTTGAATTCGACTAATGTATAAACAACTAAGTGAGTGTTGATGGAATGACATATGAATTATGATTGTTTTGTTTGTTAATGAGATCTCATATGAAACAGGGGAATAGATGCGCAAGACTTAATGCCACGAGGGAAAGAGGCCAAGGAGGAGCTTGTTAATCTTATTTAGTGCATAACTTTGATCTTTGTTTTGGTTGTCTGCATATAATCAATGGAAAGTATAACATAAGTTATGGTATAGATCATTAGATGTTGTGTTCGAACGAAATGGAATAAATAGAGTGTGATATACTAATCAAACACTTAGCTCAAGTTTATTAGAATCAAAGTTTCTTTGGTGAAAACAATGCATAGTTTATCAAGTCGAATACTTGAATTTGTAGTAATTCGTGTGATGAAAATGAGAATGATAAATCATAAGTAAATTAAAGTATATAGTTGTCAAGATGATATTTAAAAAAACTTCTAAACTACTATGACACCTTAAAAAAATCTTAGCTTAATTACACATATAATTCATGTTTTTCACAATCTAATATGATTTTTTATTATTTGAATTTGTTCACGTGCAACGCCCGTAGTGCATAACTAGTTATATATAAAAACCTTAGTGGTCCAAATTTACTTAAGCATCCAACTCTGGTATGTGACATTATGAAAGAACTTGCAATTACAAATTAAATAGAAACAGTATTTAAAAAGTGGCTTAAACTTTTTTCTACTTAACAATGACAAGGATTATGACTATAGCTATGCATAGATTTTATAACAGTCAGCCAAGATCTTTTCGAAATGGCGTATTAAGCAATTTTCTGACACAATAGCTAAAATTTGTCTTGAACGGTACTGCTTCCAACGATCCTTGTATGCCCTATGGTCCTTTGTGTTTCTTATTTTTATTTATTTTCTTGTTAGCTGACCAAATTGTTGCAAGAATTCCCCAAGGTTGAATAAAAATAATAATACTAAACTCTATTGACTCATTCCCTCACCTTTTATGAACCAAGATTAACTACCATTGATTTATTTCGTTTTTTAAAACAATTCTCAGACAATTGACCCACATCCTTAAGTGCTCTTCCCACAGCAATAGTGCAAACTTGCATCACAAATCAATTGCCATTATTGGACTAATGCATTTCTTTACTAACGCATCAAATGTTTGCATTCAGTCATTCAACAAAGAGTTTCCCGAGATTAGTATATCGTGACATTAGTCTCTTCAAAACTGGAGATAAGACTGCATACAAATTATAACTTTCAAATCCGTCATAAACGAATCTTTTTCGCGGAACATTTTAAAACTAAATTCCTCTAGATATCTAAATTAGCAAAAAATTCATGATGAGTGAGATCCAGTAACCATTATTGTTGTAAATGCCTCATCATCAAAATGGGTTGATTATAGCATTAAGTTTCATCAACTCTTCATCTGACATCTTTACAATTCAGCAAGAAAACTTCCCAGCTCTTTGCTTTTCCACTTGAATTCCGTTGTCCCTTGACCTCCCTGTAATAATAACGTTCCAAAACTCCCCTCTATATAAATCAAAAACCTTGCTCAGCTCCACAATTCACATATTCCCTCTCTACTACACACAAAAACCTATGGCTTACTCTTCCAAGCTAATAATTCTCACAGCTTTGCTTGCATGTTTCATGTCATATACGGCCATGGCACGACCACTGAGCTCCGAAACAACCCTCATGGCTCGACTAAAACTCGATGGTGAAGAGAGCTCGTCGAACTGTTGGGAGTCTCTCTTCCAGCTCCAATCCTGCACAGGTGAGGTCCTCCTATTCTTCATGAATGGCGAGACCTATCTAGGCCCCGGCTGCTGCAGTGCCATCCGAACAATCGAACATGACTGTTGGCCCTCCATGCTCGGCTCTCTCGGCTTCACCTCCGAAGAGGGTGACATCCTTCGTGGCTATTGTGATGCTTCCGACTCTGGCTCTGCCACTACGCCACCATCACCACCACACACTGTCGAACCCAATGCCACCATCTCCCCCGCCGTTGTCCCGTAAATTGAGTTTCATAATAATATCCTAATAATTGACTGTAGTCTTTGATCTATATAGCAGTTTTACCAATTACCAGTGCTCTAAAAGTATTATTGTGTTTGAGAATTTGGAGTTTGTTGTTTTCAAGAGGCTTTATAACTAATGTATGGTGTTCAACACTATAGTCAAAGTATTGGATCATTTCCACCATCTAATCATCATAATCCTCCCAGTTGTTCAATTCTTGTTCCATTTTTCTTTTTTCTTTTCTTTTTTTATGCTAAGACTAAATTTGAATTCAATGGGCATTAAATAAATATATGGAATTCAAAATAACAATAAAAAATGGAGAAATTAATGATGACACGAATCATATAAGATCAAAATGAGGCATTTTAGTATATACCAAAATACCAAATGGAACATGCATCATCCCTAATTGCAACAACAATTGTTAACTGATCAACATCTTGATTTACCTATTAGAGTCACTGGTATACCCACATCTTCACCAGAAAGTGATCGGTCTGGCGAAGTCTAATTCAACTATGCTAACTAGGCTCATTGTCATTGAGGGAAATCCCGATTGAACTAAGAAAAGTTCGTGGTGGTGAGGAGTGAGAGGCTGATGAGAATGAACAAGGCAAATAATTATTATTATGTTAGCAAAGCAAAAAATAATTATTATTATGTTACAAATGATTTAAGTTAGATCAATAACATATTGCACGTTAAGTGTATAACATAAAATTTTAAAAAAGTTTATAATGCATCCAAAACAAATTTCCAAATCTATCTTTTAAATATTTAATTTTAATCTGTTCACGATGTCAATTGAGTCACTTGATCAGACCAGTGGACCACTGGTTCAACTAGCTAGGTCATCCGAGTCCTGGCTTGTTGTTGGTTGTTGTAAAAGCGATCCAAATATCAACTGAACTTGGTTTGACTGGCTTTGATAACACTTTATATATCATGAGAATTAACCAACTATAACATGCCATGTTTAAAAAAGCTGGTGAGGTAGTTTACGGCTAATTTAATATGTTTATTCACCGTCACTCGTATTGACTTATGAACTGAAAATATAAGACTAAGATCAAATTCTCTCTCAGTCAAACCCTTCATCCTTAGCCTTGCATACAATAGATTTCTACTCGATTCAAATAATAGTACGATAATACAAAAATATCTTCGCAAGTGCTATAAATAAAAATAATAATTTCTTAGACATTACTCATTAAATAAGTTTATCGTGTCTAAACTAACTTCTTAATATTTGACACTAAAAAAACTCCAATATTATTCGTGTTCGCGGATCCAATTATTTTTGAGTTCTTATCAAACCTAAATCAATGTTAACCTCTGTCAATATGGGTTTGTTTCATCATGTTATTCTCGAAAAAAAATTTCTACCTTTAATGACGAGGATTTTAATCTATATAAAGCGAGAAAAGGTGTGTGCTGCGCAATTGAACAAGTTTATAATTCTTAGGGGTCAAAGAATCACTGGATGATCCTGTCAAAGCTCCTAGGCGTTTCAAAATTGAACAAGTGTGATGAGGGATTGCAAACATGGAGTTTATAGTGGTTCACCAGCTCGGGAGCTCGGCTAATCCACTCTCAATTGAGTCTTTTGTTCTTGGGGAAGATTTTATTGATAAAGGGGAGGATTACACATAATATTTTTTAGACTAGTTGCTCATGTTCCATTGTGAGGGATATGTCTCTTATTTATAGCCTCCTAGGGCCTTGCCTGATTTTTCAGTGTGATCCTTGCCCCTTATCTTTAACGGATGCGTCTTTTATGCAGTCACCGTGGGTGGTGTCTTGGTGGTTGCGGCTCTCTTACTTGAATGTAAGACCGTTGCCTTTTATGCGTAACACTTTGGTGGGCACCAGCTGTCATATTTACTGTCCCCTTCGTGGCATTGTTGCTAGGGAAACCGACCTGAACACATCTGGCAGCTCGCCATGAGCAACTGATTCAAACTCAGATGTTCAAGTTGAACAACCGAGCTCAACCTTAGCTAGATTTTGTGTATCATCAGGGTCTATCAATCCGGTAAAAATATTTTTAAGTTGGACCAAGTATTGTGATTAACCCTAAATAGTGCGGTAATGAATTAGAATTTAGGGTTAAGGGTGTGTGTAAATTAGGATTAAAGCAATTGATTTGTGTCGTATTAGGGTTAATGTTTGATTTATTTATTTTGTAGGGTTTCAGGGATAATTAAGGAAATTCAAACGGCTAAAAATGCAAATGCTAGAAAAGACAAGGGAGGCAAGTGTAATTCACAAGTCAAAAAGTCAAAGAAAGAGGCTACCAAGCATGGAAAACTAGAGATTTAGCACCGTCCAAACGGTGGTGGTGGCGTCCGGAAGGTGGCTAAATTGCCTTTCTCCTCACTTTTCTCCCATTGGTCCATTTAAGTAACAATAGGCCTTCATTGGCCAGCTTAGGTGTCTGCCACCTCTACCCCTCTTCCGATGCCTATAAATAACCTACTTCAGCCAGTTTCAAGGGAGAGGAGTCAGAGTTCAGTCCAGTTTAGGAGGGGAGAGAAAAAGAGAGACTTCAGAGAGTTTTTTCAGTCAAAAGAAAAGAGTGAAGCCCTGCCCTAATCACGTCCCAGCCAAAATTTTATCTACTCCTACATTTTTGTTTATCCTTTCTAGTTGAAGGGTTGTACTTCTCTCACTTTTGTGCCCTAACTAGTAATAAGAGTGGTAGTGTTTCAACTATTCCTCGGGGAAGGACTTGTTGTATTTTATTTTCAGTTGTAATGAGATTATCTCATTCTTCTTGCTTGTCTAGAGCAATGAAGTGTGAGTAGTCCATTTATACTCTTTTGTGAAGGGTGAATGAATGTGTAATACTATTTCAGTTATGAAAATGCCGATGTTTTATTTATACGTTAATGTTTATACCACCCTTAATTGATGGATGGTTATTATTATAATATGCTCATGGTTATGAACACTAAGCAAAGCTTATTCCTATATACCATTCTATCTATAAGTTATTATGTACTTCATGCATGATTCAATGATGTTTGCAGTTGGGTTTTATGTAATAGTAGGGAGATTGGTTATAGACAGGTAAAATCTCTCCATAAATGATTTTGATTCAACGCATAAATCGGAACTACATCATCATTAAATCATCAGTTTGTTGATCGAATAGCTAGAGTAAACGTTTTGAATGGTTCACATTCGAGTTTACTAGAGTTATTTGGTTGTTGTATAGTACACAGACCTTTCGGCTAACCTAACCAATTGCTGTGATATAGTTTAGTAATACATCAAACCTATCGGTTAACTTTTCAGTAAAATGAGAATTAATTACTGTAAGGTGGCATTTTCATAAATCAGCAATTTAATGCATGTAGGATCCCCGAATCGAAGAGTACTTTTTATCATTGTTATTCAAAGTTTAATTAAATGTCTATTTGATAATTCAAAACTCAGCTATTCCATTGAACACAACACACACGACAACTTTACCTTTTTCTATTTTGAGTACCAACAATTAGCTCCCTGTGGGTTCGACATCGGACTTAACCGAGAAATACTACAATTTGACCACTTATACTTGGGTGTGTGATTTAAATCAGGTCTGATCAAGTTTTTTGGCGCCGTTGCTGGGGAGTTACGATGATTCAAAAATGAACAGAGAAGTTGTTTAGTTTGTATTCTATTTGTATGCTCTATTTATTTTATTTTAATTGTTTATGTCTGTTAAGTCATTAGTAGGGTCTTTAAATCAATCTAGTCCTTCATCTTCATCATCACAAGCATCATCGGACTCTTTTGAGTTAAGCATAGCTAATAATAATCAAATGGAATAAGAGATAGTTCAAAATGTCAAACCTTTAAGAGAATATTTGCATCCCACACGCACTAGTGTCCCTTCATATTTTGCTTTTCCCACTAATGCTCCAAATTTTAACATTAAAGCAAGAACAATACAGTTTTTTCTGCAATTTCATAGTCTTGAGCCTAAAAACCCATATTTGCATATGAAAGAATTTGAAGAAGTAAGTGGTGCATTGCAAGATAATTTTCCAGTTGAAAATTTTTCCTTTCTCTTTGAAGGATAAAACTAAACAGTGGCTAAATTCTTTAAAAGCTCAATCCATTCCAAGTTGGCAAGTTTTGCAAACCGAATTTTTCAAAAAGTTTTTTCCTGTGCACCACACTAATACATTGAAACGTTAAATCATGAATTTTTTTGTGACAGAAGGAGAAACTTCTTAACAATGTTGGGAGAGATTTAAGGATCTTCTCCAAGCTTGCCCACATCATGCATTTGAGAGTTGGAACTTAGTTGGTTTCTCTTATAATGCCCTCCCATCTATAATGCGTCAGTTTGTTGAAATGATGGCCCAGGTAGAATTCAACGGTAAAAGTCCCAAAGAGGCATTCGAGTTTTCTGATACAATTTCTTAGAGTTCCTAAATGTGGGACTCAACCTCACCAAATATTGTTGAAACTAAATCATCTTCATTCCGAGGGAAATACGTGTTAAAAGAGGATGATGACCTAAGGACCAAAATGACAACTTTGTCTCAAAAGCTGGATACTCTAGAGATGAAAAAATTCAAGGAAGGTTCAGTTGTGTCACCCACGGATCAGTTGTGTGGAATCTGTGCTTTATCAGGACATTTTACAGGCGAATGTCCCACCATTCCAGCATTTAAAGAGGTCTTGATGGAACAAACTAATGTCATTTCAAACTTTAACAAGTCTTATTCCGATTCCTATTCTGAAACCTATAATCCAGGGTGGCGGAATCACCCGAATTTCAGTTGGAAAAACACACAACCTTTGAGTCAGCCACCAAGTTCACCTTCACCACAACCCCAGACTTAGTAGCCATATCAGCTTTATCAACCCTCACACAAGAAAAGTTTGGAAGACACCATGAACCAGTTCAGTCAAAGTCAAATGAGTTTTAATACTTAGTTTACTCATGCATTCAATGATTTCAAGGCTCAAACTTCACAAAATATTGAGGATATCAAAAGTCATCTAACCAAGTTAACCCAATCTTTGAGCACAACTGAGAAAGGAAAATTTTCATCTCAACCTAAACCTCAACAAGGTCAAACCCAGGCTAATGTTGTGTCTTCTGAACCTTCTCCGAGTTAAGTACAAGCAATTACCAAACTGAGAAGTGGAAATGTGATTGACAAAACCATTAAGGCCAAGACCCTAGAGCCCATAGCTGAGTCAATCCCTGTAAATTAACCAATTGAGCCTGAATCGTTAATTGAAAAGGAAACAGAGTTACCAAATGAAAAAGAAAAATCAAGTATTGTTCCTTTACCTTTTCCTCACAAAGTCAAGAAATCTCAACCACTGAACAATCATGCTGCTTCGAGTTGTTTAAGCAAGTAAAGATTAACATCCCCCTGTTGGATGCAATCAAGAAAGTCCCATCTTATCCTAAGTTTTTGAAAGATCTCTACACCGTAAAGAGAATGATCAATGTACAGAAAAAAACATTTTTGACTAAATAGACTAGTGCTATCATTCAGCACAAGACCCTTCTCAAGTACAAAAACCTTGGGAGTCCTACAGTTTCATGCATAATAGGGAACTTCATAACTGAGCAAGTCTTGCTTGATCTTGGAGTCAGAGTTAATTTTCTTCCATATTCTTTCTATGAACAGTTAGGATTGGGTGAATTAAAACCCACAAATGTCACATTGCAGTTGGTGGAAAGTTCCAAAAAGAGTTGTGGAGGATGTACTTTTTTAAGTTGATAAGTTTTATTTCCCAGTGGATTTTTTTCTCTTGAATACACAACCAGTTTTGCATGTCTCTCCACTAATTCATGTCATCTTAGGGTGACCATTCCTAGCTACATCAAATGCATTGATCAATTGTAGGAATTGAATCATGAAACTTTTATTTGAAAATATGACATTGGAATTGAATGTGTTTGATATTGCTAAACATCCCAGAGAGGAAGAAGAATTGCATTGAGTCACTAACTCAAAATCTATTTGAAAATGCTTGTACAAAGAAAGAGTCACATGCATTAGAATCCGTAAATAATGTTGAGTCTGTATATATGTCTACTATTGGAACATGAATTCCAAAATTTGAAGAGTTATTGCCTTCTGGAACTAAGTCTGAAGAGTCTAGTGTTATAGTCCCCAAACCAGAGTTGAAACCACTTCCGACTGACTTGAAATATGTCTTCTTGGGGAAAGATGAAACTCATCTAGTGATAATATCTTCAAAATTTTCAGAACTCCAAGAAAAGCAATTAATATGAGTTATAAAAAATAATCAAAGTGCAATCGGTTGGACGATAGCTAATATAAAGGGAATAAGTCATCTTTTTTATACTCATTGTATATACTTGGAAGAAGGTTTTAAACTATCCCGACAGCCACAAAGAAGATTAAATTCACATTTGAAAGAGATAGTTCAGGTTGAAGTGCTTAAACTATTAGACACTGATATTATATATCATATATCTGATAGTAAATGGGTCAGCCCTACACATGTAGTACCTAAGAAATCTGGTGTTACAGTAGTGAGAAATCAAGAAAATGAATTAGTCCCTATGCGTACAATCACTGGTTGGCGTATGTGTATCGACTATCAGAAATTGAATTCTCTCACCAGAAAAGATCATTTTTCTCTACCATTCTTGGACCAAGTTTTGGAAAGAATAGCTAGAAATGCATATTATTATTTTTTGAATGGATATTCTGGCTATAACCAAATTGAAATAGCAATAGATGACCAAGAGAAAACTACATTTACATGTTCTTTTGACACTTTTGCTCATAAAAGAATTCCATTTGGATTGTGTAATGCTCTAGCCAACGTTGTATGCTAAGCATTTTTAATGATATGGTGGAGCAATTTTTGAAAGTTTTTATGAATGATTTTTCTGTATATGGAGATTCATTTCAGTTATGTTTAGAAAATCTTGAAAAAGTCCTTACTCGATGTGAGGAAACAAATATTGTTTTGAATTGAAAAAAGTGTCATTTTATGGTCACACAGTGTATTGTTTTAGGACATGTAGTTTCTGCAGAGGGAATTGAAGTTGAAAAGTCAAATATTGATTTAATAGTCAATCTCCCTCCACCTAAAACTATAAAAGATGATTGATCCTTTCTAGATCATGAAAGATTTTATAGAAAATTCATTATAGATTTTAATTTGATATCCAGACCTATGCGAAATCTTCTATGTCAGGATGTATCATTTGATTAGAATGATGCATGTCAATCAGCATTTGATAAACTCAAAAGCATGCTTATTTATGCACCAATTATGCAACCTCATAATTGGTTTTTAGGTTTTGAATTAATGTGTGATGCTAGTGATTATGCAGTAGGAGCTTTCTTAGGCCAAATGAAAGATAAAAGATCCTATGTGATTTACTATGCAAACAAAACTCTGAATGATGCAGAAATGAATTATTCTACCATAGAAAAAGAATTACTTGTTGAAGTATTTGGTTTAAATAAATTTCGATCATATTTAGTTGGATCCTCAATTATTGTGTTAAATGATCATGCAGCCTTGAAATATTTGCTTACCAAGGAGGATGCTAAACCACGTCTCCTATGATGGATACTGCTGCTTCAAGAATTTGATCTTATCAGTAAAGACAAAAAAGAAGTTGAAAATGTGGTAGCTGATCATTTATCAAGGCTGAATTATGATACAAAAATAGAGTCAATACCAATCAAAGAAACTTTTTCAGATGAGCAATTATTTGCAGTAACAAAAGTACCATGGTATGCATATATAGCCAATTATTTGGCCACATGTACTATTCCTTTTAATTATACTTGGAATGACAAGAAGAAATTTTTAAGTGAAGTACGCAATTTCTTTTGGGAAGATCCCTATGTGTTTAAGTACTGCAAAGATCAGATAATAAGGCGTTGTGTACCCAATCATAAAATAGGTCAGATCATTTCATTTTGCCATTCTGAAGCTTATGGAGGGCATTTTTCTTCAAAGAAAATCGCTGCTAATATTTTGTAGTGTGGATTTTATTGGCCCACCCTTTTAAAGATGTACATATTTTTTGCCTAAATTGTGACAAATGTCAAAGAATGAGAAATATTTCAAAAAGAAACATGATACCTTTGAATCCTATTTTGATTATTGAAATTTTTTATTGTTGGGGCATCGATTTTATGGGACCATTTCTCCCATCTTTTGGACATTTGTGCATTTTGATTGTTGTTGATTATGTTTCCAAATAAGTAAAGACAATTCCTTGTCGAAACAATGATCACCGCACAGTAATTAGATTTTTAAAAGAAAATATTTTGTCTAGATACGGAATTTCTCGAGCCATCATAAGTGATGGGGAAACACATTTTTGTAATAAAGTTTTTAAAAAATTAATGAAAAAATATTTGATTTCCCATAAAATATCTACCCCTTATCATCTCCAGACAAGTGGACAAGCTGAATTAGCCAATATGAAGATAAAATATATTTTGGAGAAAACAATCAATCTAGATCGCAAAGATTGATCTTTAAGACTGGCTGGTGCACTTTGGGCATACCAAACTACATACAAAACTATTTTGAGAATGTCTCATTATCGGCTGGTTTATGGAAAACCATGTCACTTGCCTGTGGAATTGGAATATAAAGCATATTGAGCAATCAAAATAATGAATTTTGATATTGACAAACCAAGTGTATCTTGCAAACTTTAGATTAATGAATTGGAAGAACTGAAAAATGAAACATATGAAAATGCAAAGATTGCCCAGTTCAGAATAAAAAATTTTCATATAAAAATATTGTGCGGAAGTCCTTTGTACCCTCTCAAAAAGTCTTGTTATATAACTCAAGACTCCGCCTATTTCTGGAAAGTTGAGATCAAGATGGACAGGTCTCTACATTGTTAAACAAATTTTTGAACATGGAGCAATCGAAATTACAAATCCATTAACTGGAAATGTTTTCAAAGTAAATGGTCAAATGCTTAAGCCATATCATGATGAATTTGTTCAAAATTGTGGATTCCATTCAGTTAATGGAACCAGAATATGTGTCTTGAGAAATATTTTGAATGTTTGATTGTAAATTGTAGTACTAATTGTTTGCTGTTTGTTTTACAGATTAGGGTTTTGCACTATGTATTTGTCTCGCCACCAGATCTTATTAGTAATTGTCTATAATTTTACTCCATAATTTTATACATTGAGGACAATGTTAAATTTAGGTTAGGGGGAGGGAACAATCCATATTCGTCTTTGTGACCGGGAGAAATTAAAGAACCGAATAGTGACTCTTTTCAAAAAAAAATTAAAAATTTTTCAAAAATGGATGAAAAACTTTTTGGTTTAGTTTTGGTATGTTAAGTATTTTTCTGAAAGATATACACTATTTGATCATAGTAAAAGCAAATGTTGTAAGAAAATTAGCAATTTTTGGTAATCAAGCAAAATCTTTGTGCGAGAAAAGTTCATTTGTCAAATGTCGACGAGCAAATCGACTCGGTGGTTGTGTAAAGTGCGGTGGATTAATGCATATGAGATAATTTAATCAATGTGCCGAACTAATTTCAAATCGAGCATTAGATCGTCTCGACTGGATTAAGTATGGGCATAGTAAGGATTACTCTGAGACGCCATCCTATTCTAGTCCAATGCTTTCAAATATCTGTTCACTGATGTTCTTGATTTCGAAGATTCTGATTAAATTT
This sequence comes from Ilex aquifolium, assembly GCA_951799425.1. Taxonomy (NCBI): domain Eukaryota; kingdom Viridiplantae; phylum Streptophyta; class Magnoliopsida; order Aquifoliales; family Aquifoliaceae; genus Ilex; species Ilex aquifolium. The sequence continues at coordinate 32,876,498 of OX637391.1, forward strand.
ACTAATGATAAGAGATGTATAATCTTAGGATTTATATGAATATATATAATAAGAGATGTATAATCTTAGGATTTATATGAATGTATATAAATATAGTTTGATTTAGTGTATTAATTTAGAATTTAAGTTTATTAGATAGCAAAATGTGAAAATTTTTGAATTTAAAACTGATTACCTGTAACTACAAGTTGGAAACTGAAGCTGGAAACCAAGAGAAGATCAAGGGTCAGCAACCAAGAAGCCTGAGCAAAATCCAGAAGGGACGGTGCTGATAGCGTCTGAATGGTACAGGCCAGTATAAAACCCCCTTCGCAAAACTGAACAGTCCAACAGTTCCCTCGCATCAAAAATTCAAAAAACCAGCAAATTTCTTCACATTCTCTCTTCAGATTCGCTTCACCCATAAGATTTTCTTCAATTCTACTCTGATTAAACACTTACCCATCATCTTTTACAGATTTTTACCAAACAAAAATCCTTGAAACCTTATATTGAGCAAGAAATTCATGGATCCAAGAGCAAGTGCAAGAGCCTCATCAAGCCAAGCAAGGCGAGGAGCCTCTCCACCACCTGAAGTAGTCCCGCAACAAGAGGAACAATCCCAGGTTCATAATCAATTTGACAATGTTATGTTTAAAAGCATTGATCAGCAAGTTTGGTATGATACTTACTTTTATTCTAAGCCTATTAGTACTAAGAGACATGTGATATATGAGGATTTCGAACAAATTGGAGTTAGGCAAAATCTAACAAGACGGGGTTAGCTTAATTATCTGAAATTGGTAGGTCCTGCTTATGAATGTTTAGTCCGGGAATTTTACAGTAATGCAAAGAAAATTGGGCCAAGGCAATTTCGCCCATATGTCAGGGGAGTTGTGTTTCAAGTTACACCAACTACCATTGCTAATTTCCTAAACCTGATGCCAAGACATCAGCATCCCCAATATTCCTATACCACATTGTCTGACATGATTACCATTGGGATTGAGTTGACTGGGAATTCGGAGTATGTCTGGGGTAGGCCAAACAAGTATATTAAGCAAGGAGACTTAACGGATAAATACAAAACCTTGAATTTGATCATTGTGAATAAATTGCTGCCCCAGTCTCAAAAAAATTAAATCTACACTTAGAGAGCTTATTTTCTATATGCTTTTGGAATAGGAGACACTATTGACTTGCCAACGCTGATAATGGATCAAATGGTGTTAACTGTTAAGACTAAGAAGACCTCACTCCCATTTGTTGTTCTAGTATCTGAGTTATGCAGGATGAAAGGAGTAATTGTAGATCTGATATGGCCAATAGTGGAGCATTTGGCACCATTGGATAAAACCTTGCTGAAAAGATCCATGGAGGGCAGGAAGAAGAGCAACATGAAGCACCACAAGAACCGCAAGCAGACTCATTCCCAGAAGGTGCATATTTTCAGCCACCGAAGGAGCCCCAGACACCAGAAGAGTAGCCTTATATTCCCGTTGATGATCGGACTGACCGCCAGATTCTGTTGGGATTAGAGACTCGCATCACCCAGTTAGATCAAAGGATGGCAAGTTATAAAGAAAACCAAAATGAAATCCAGAGACTACTTCGAGGGCAATACAATGGCGGCCCATCAGTCTAGCGACTTGAGTTTCTGAAATTTCTATGCTCTTTCTACTTTTATTGAACTTTTTATTATGCATTTTATTTCAGTTTTATGTCTTGAACAGTTGTTTTGACTTGGTTTTAATTAATTTGGTTAGTTGGTGATTTTGCTTAAATTTTGTTGTATTAGGACACTTATTTCATGTGATTCACGATAAGAATTATGTTATCATTCTAATGCTTTGCAGGTATAACCCTAACCAGATTACGCGGGATTTTCATACATTGTTTGTACACTTTCTTTATTTTTTCGTAGAAACTCATCATTCTAAGCACGTAAAAATTTCTTATTTTGAAAACCTTTTGAAGTACCATGATCCTTTATGAAGCTTATATATATAGTGGAGATGTAAAACCCATATGCAGATTTTGAACCAATCGTCCTTGGAGAGATTTTTCACATTTACTAAAGTAAGAATTTCTATTCAACAGTAAAATTTCTTTGAATAATCTCATTATCCTTGTTTTGGTTAGCACTCATTGAATAACATGGTTAACATTTTGCCTTAAATTGTAAAATGAAATTATGCAGGTGTATGAATTATGGAAAATGATCTTAGGCCATTTGTGATTTTATTTTGAGCTTTAGCCATTTCTTTTGTAAAACTATATATCTCTAGTAATTCGTGATTGAGCCTAAGTGAAAATTTTTTTTCTTAAACCCACGCATTAACTGAGCCGATGAAAAATATTTATCCGGCATTTGCTATCTAATTTTCTTGCACCCTTTCCTAAAAAAGGCATTATATAGGAAGAAAGAAAAATGGTGACTACGGTTCAAGAAAGAAAAGGAAAAGAAAAAAGAAAAGAATTTGTGAAAGAACGTAAAAAAATTGAGAAAGAAAAAGAAAGGAAGCAAAGAAAGAAAATAGCCAAGAAATTGCAATTATGGGATTAAAAGGAGAAATGGGAAGTATAATGTGCAAGAGTTTGGAAAAAATAAAAAAGAGAGATGTGTGACACACTAATCGAAAAGGATAGCTTTTTGAATACTTTTGATGTCGTTTCTTTAAACTCAATACCCTTTAGCCATGTTATAACCTTAATAAAGTCTTTTTTTGTTCCAGAAAGCATGCACATGTATTATTTCCATCCATTCATTAGAAAGGGAGAATGTTGATAATGTTATTTGATATAGTGTTCATATTCTTTCATGAGATTATGTCAATTCTATTCAAATAACCTTCTTTTGGGATATTACATGTGTTCTCACTTTGCTTTAATTACAATATTCTTATCACATGTAATTTCTGAGTAATAGTTACTAGAACTTAAGTGTGTTCTTTGCTGAGTGATTTCCAGGAAAGGATTGACATCGAGGCTAATTCCTGTACAAAAAAATGAAGGATTGTGATATTTCTTAAGTGTTTTTGAAATAAAGAAATCCTTGCACACACACACGAGTTTTTCTAAAAATATGAGGAATAAGTGTTACAATTAATGTGTATAACTCTTATAGAAATCAGGAGATGGAAGGTATCCTGGTAATAGAATAGAATGGTGATTTAATTTTATCTGTGAAAAATATGAATTATGTAATCCTAACCTTTGAAGTTTGTAGGTATCTTCACTAGAAACTTTCACGAGACAAAACTCGTCCACTAGGGATTACGTAGGGGTTGAACGACTTCTTGCATGAGCTAAATGCAATCGTGAAATCTATGAAAGTGATTTTGTTTTATTACTAGGGACTTGTAATGTTTGGTTGGGGGGTGTAATTAACCCTAAATAGGACAGTAATGAATTAGAATTTAGGGTTAAGGGTGTGCGTAAATTAGGGTTAAAGCAATTGATTTGTGTCGTATTAGGGTTAATGTTTGATTTGTTTATTTTGTAGGGTTTTGGGGATAATTAAGGAAATTAAAAGGGCTAAAAGTGCAAAGGCTGGAAAGAGAAAAAAGAGACTTCAGAGTGTTTTTTTAGTCAGAAAAAAAAAGAGCGAATCCCTGCCCTAATCACTTCCCATCCAGAATTTTCTCTACTTCTATATTTCTTTTTATCCTTTCAACTTAGAGGGTTGAACCTCTCTCACTTTTGTGCCCTCACTGGTAATAAGAGTGGCACTGTTTTAACTATTCCTTGAGGAAGGACTTGTTGTATTTTATTTTCCGTTGTAATGGGATTATCTCATATTTCTTGCTTTTCTATAGCAATGAAGCGTGAGTAGTCCATTTATACTATTCTATGAATGGTGAATGCATGTGTAATACCGTTTAAGTTATGAAAATGCCGATATTTTATTTATGCGTTAATGTTTATACCTCCCTTAATTGATGGATGATTAGTATTATAATATGCTCATGGTTATAAACACCGAGCAAAGTTTATTGTTATATATCATTTTATCTATAAGTTATTACGTACTTCATGCATGATTCAATGATGCATGCAGTTAGGTTTTATGTAACAATTGGGAGATTGGTTATAGAAGGGTTAAATCTCATCATAGTCAATGCTTTTGATTCAATGCATAAACCGGAACTACATCATCATTAAATCATCGACCTGCCAATCGAATAACTAGAGTAAACCTTTTGAATGGTTCACCTTCGGGTTTACTAGAGTTATTTGGTTGTTGTATGATACATAGATCTTACGGCTAACCTAACCAATTGCTGTGATATGATTCAGTTATACATCAAACCTACCGGTTAACTTTCTAGTAAAATGAGAGTTAATTGTTTTAAGGTGGCATTTTCATAAATGAGCAATTTAATGCATGTAGGATCCCCGAACTGAAGAGTACGTTTAATCATTGTTATACAAAGTTTAATTAAGTGTCTATTTGATAATTCAAAGCTCACACCACAAACTATTCCACTGCATACAACACACACGACAATTTTACCTTTTTCTGTTTTGAGTACCAACAATTAGCTCCTTGGGGGTTCGACCTCGGACTTAACCAAAAAATATTATAATTTGACCACTTATACTTTGGTGTATGATTTAAATCGGGTCTGATAATATTGGAAAGCTCAAGCTCGTGTTAGAAAGTCGTTGGTTGAGCTTGGTATTGGGTAAAGGGGTATTAAACCACTGCCCAGCTCATGGCCCACGACTGTTGCTAGCTGCTAAGGATGGGTAGCTTACTAGCTGTGTTTTCAATATAAGAAATTAGTTACACCCTAAAAGTCATATTTTTTAACTTAAAAGTCTTTATTTTATGATTTATTACTTGTAAGACTTATTAAATTTTGTAGGGTTAGTAACAAATTGCACCCCGAAAGATATCTCGAATTTTAATTTGCACCCAAAAAAATCAAAAATCTCAATTTGCACCCTCAAAGATATAGATCAATATCAATTTGCACCTGAAGCTAATAGTCGTTCAATTTGCGGTCTAAAACTAAATGGATAAATTATACCTAAACTCCCTCATGTTTGTCACTTAATCACTTAGACCCCTCATATTTGAAATATTTCACCTATACCACTTGAGAATCCAAATATGACTAAAAGTGTTCCCCTAATTGGGTATCAAATATTTCTGTTCAAGTGATGTATTGCATTGGATATAAAGAACATTATATAATTCTAATACTCTTGAACATTATATAATGCCTACATTGTATTAGGCATTCAAATGGTAAGCTTGATTTTGAACTTTAGAGTACAACGGGCCCACAAAATAAAAGGTAGTATGAAAATTATAGTTGTTTATTATGAAGACATCATGTTTTTTCACGGTTACATTAACAGATATTAATGATAGTGGGTTATGTGTTACACGCGCACAAACGTCAATGGGTGTATGTGTAATATTCTAAATGTGATGGGGCCCAGTAATTAAGTCACAAACCTGAGTGGGTCTAGGAGTAATTTACCTATTTAGTTTTAAACGACAAACTGACTGCTGTTAGCTTCAGGCGCACATTGATATAGATTTCTATCTTTGAGGGTGCAAATAGAGACTTTTGATCTTTGAGAGTAAAAATTGAGATTCAAGAGATCTTTTGGGGTGCAATTTGCGACTAACCCAATTTTGAATTATAACTTGTTACTTGTACAATAAATGACATAATTTACCAACAACATCTAAACAATGGAAATTGGGCAGGCAGGTGGGTGGGCCTAGCTTACTAGGCACATTAGCTGGATTGGAGGCAACACCATAGCCCGTGTGATAGCTACTCGGGCGTAGATCGAGTCGACCTTGGGTTGCAACTTGGACAGGTTAGGTAGGTTGAGGGATCAACCCTAGTTCAACCCTAGGTATAGAACCTTCAAAGAAAAATTTAGTGTGGGTACATTTTCTAAAACTTATGTTTGAGAAAGTTTACTGATAAGATTTTTACTCTATTAAGTTCACTAATATATAAAATTCTTGTTATTAGGTTTACAATTCAGTTTACCTTTTTCCTGTATTACTTAGTTACCCTTTCTTAAATAATGCATAACTGATTGACAGTTTATTTCTTTTCAAATATATAAAGGTTTAATTTTATTTTATCATTCGATTAAAATTTGAACATTTATTCTTATTCTTTCACTCTCTCCCTGCCCTTATTTTCTCTCACCGTTACTCTCTTTCCCTATTTTTTTTCTCTCTCTCTCCCCTATTTTCTCTCTCTACTTATTTTCTCTCACCATTACTCTCTCTCTTTCTCCTTATTTTCTCGTTGTCTCTCTCTCATTGAGAATTTATTTTCTTTAAATTTGATTTAATTTTTTCATTCGTTTGAATTTTAAACATTTATTCTTAATACAAATTCATAGTATATTCTTCAACAGTTGTCTTCAAACGTTGTTGTTTCCTATATTCTCTAGTTGTGGACTTTCTGATTCGATTCCAAACCAATTGAAGGTATTACAATACGGCTCCAACTGTGGCTTTCTGATTTGGTTCCAAAGGTTGCTTTCTTCAAAGAGATACACCTAATATGTACAAGTTGCATCAGTTATTCATTGCACACCATAATTATAAAGAGATACAACAATTATATATACTTAATAGATTCACCAAAGAGATAAACCTAATAGATACACAATGAAATCCAAGAAAGATATACCTAATTGATGCATAAAATTGATACAAGAAAGTGGTACACGAAAAAAATACATCAAACAGATACACCAAAACAGAAACACTAAAATGATACCTCTAATTGATGCACACAATTAATACAAGAAAGTGATACACTAAAGAGATACATTAAACAGATACAACAATAAGGTGTATCGCAAAAAATCAAAAAATTTATAGTTTCAAACAAAAATAATCAAATCAAATCTTTACATATTTGAAAAAAAAAAAAATTATCAATGGGAGAGAGAGTAACGGTGAGAGAAAATAGGAGGAGAGAGAGAGATTGAGAGAGAGAAAATAGGGGAGAGAGAACTAGTGAGAAAGAGAGAGAATAGGGGACAAAGAGCGTAACAGAGAGAGAGAGGGAGGGACGGAGGGACGGAGAGAAAAAATAGGGAAGAAAGAGTGAGAGAGTAATGAAGAGAGAGGGAGAGAGAATATAGGGAGGGATTGTGATATAATTGTTTCCAAAAATCAGTTGTTGCAAGAGTTACTTTTGCAAAATGTTCCATCAAAATGCACCTATGCCCAATAAGTTTTCATTAGTACTCTTTTACTCAAATAAGTGTATGTTTTCTGGCTTTCGTTTTTCCCAATCTTCAACCCTAACCCTAACCCAAGATATTCGACCCGAGTATTGTCCGAGTTAATTTCAGACAAGCTTGAGTTGAAATCAGGTTACCCAACTCGGATTGACAATTCAAGTTTAACAAACAATAATCCCAAATTAGGTGTGAGCCTTTGCGTAATGCTGGACTATTATATAGGCCTACATGACCCACTCAGATGAAAGTCATCAAGACAACTTATTAAGGGTGTAAAGGTGAGCCTTCTTTATATAGGAGAGAGGGGATAGGCCATTTGAGTTGTCTATCCGATGTTGGATGACTACTTTTTTTTCTTTTTCCTTTTTTACTTATCCCACATCAGTTGTCTAAAGTTCTTTCGTCATCTATAGTCCTTATAAATAATATTTCGCTCCCCCTTTAAATAATAATAATTACAAAATATATTTATTTATATTTTATTTTTATATTTTTTATTTATATAATATAATATATAAATTCAGATTGGGTTCGGGTTGAGCCCAATTTCATCAACCTTAACCCTAACCCTCAAAATCTCAACCCTAACACTAGTTTTTTCGAGTTGAATTTGGGTTGGCCCATTCAAGTTGCACCCCCTAGGTCGAGTAGGTAAAATATAGGTCTGAGTTGGTTAGCGGGTCTTCACGAGCCAAACCAACCCATGGATAACCTTAAAATCACTTCTTCATCGAGCTCATGTGATGTTCACATGCTTTTTCATCATAAACAAAAAAAATAATGACATCATAAATTGGACAACTGGAACTAATATGTTTCAAGTTTACCTCGTCTTTAACCGAGGTGAATTTGTCCGAGTAATTAAAGAGATATCCATTCTTCATGCACGCGTACTCAGTGCCCATCACTTGTATAGCGTCTTATTTCTCATTTTCTCTAAGGTGTAGCTAGATGAATGTTTTCATATCAACCATAGTCTTAGGAGTAGACTAGATTTATGATTAGGTATCACAAATATCAAATAAATCATAATGTTTCTTGCTAGACTCACGCTTACAACCCCGAAATAGGAATCTCTAATACCTTCCAATCCAATTTACTTGACGGGTTCATAAATTTTTTTTCTTTAAAATTATAAATGACCCTCCATCTAGCTAGTATAATAAGAGGAGATTTACATTCAAAGCATCCTAGATTTTGGCTTACTTGGAAATAAAAGACCAAAAGGTGAATAATTTATTTATTTTAGAAGAAACAAAATACTCATCCAAGAATGTTTGAAGGAGCGATGGCGGCTTTCTCCCCCACGTTTTCTCTCTTCTCCCCTTCTACTTTTCCCAAGATTTTTCTCTAATTGTACCCAACCTTGTAATCTCCTCCCTCTCTCTTCTATTCACACAATCCTCTCCCTCTCCATCAGATCCCATTTGCCCTATAAGCTGAGCCCTAATTTGAGTCCTATTTTCTTTCTTTTCCCCTAAACCTACTCCCTCTTAAATATTCTGCTCCCACTTCACATTACCCATCATTTATTGGGTATTTTTGGCTATTGGCCAAGAATCTGGTGGAGGAAGTAGTCCATCAACATCTAACTTAAATGTTGGGTTGAAATCTTGTGACATATCTCATAAATCTAACTATGGAACTAACTACGTTGAAGATGCTGGGGGTGAACACTTGCCCGAAAATGGTCAAAGCAAAGCCAAAAAGTCAGATGAGGCAGCTACCATCGTCACCTCTGAAACAGGGCAAACCCCAGTTAGGCACGATAGCATATTAGCAGAAGTGAGTAGACTTTATAAGCCTATCACAGAGAATGAAATTCTGAGGCATCTATTCACCATAAACCAGACTTCTCACCCTCCGCCTTAAGCTAGGATTGGCTGAGATAGAACCTACTCCCGTGGTGCTGGTCGTGGCAATAGAGTGGGTAACAGGCTCCAATGGTCCGAGAAAACAACAAGTGAGAAAGTGGCAGTCTCATCCGAGCTGGGAAAGGGGCAGAGCATAGATGTAGGTGATTTTACTTCTAAACCTAGCTCATAAACCCTAGATTTGGCTAAAAATGGAACTTTGGCCTTACCAAATACACCAAAATCTGGCCCTTCATGGGCATCCGTGGTAAAATATGACCCTAGATCCAAAGTGGAAATAAAATTTGTACCTCCTTGCAAGAAGGATGGTAGAATAGTAGTTAGACCCCCTAAAGAGGTTTCAAATGAAGGTTACTCAAAATGGGAGGCCTGGTTGGTTTGTTTTTTTGTGGGGAAAAAGTTACCTTTCCATCTGGTTAGGTCATCAGCTATGGGATTATGGGGTTCCAAAGGGCTGCATGAGGTCACTGCAAATCAGAATGGGTTCTATTTTTTCAATTTATCTAGTGTCACTCTCCGAAACGAGGTACTTGAAGGAGTTCCTTGGCATATTGGTGGCCAACCCATTCTGCTAAAGAAATGGAAACCTAGGCTTAAGTTAACAAAAGGGGCAATCAAGAAAATTCCTATTTGGGCTAAATTCTATAATATCCCTAACGAGTATTGGACTTCCATGGCCTTAGCTACATTGCAAGTGTTATTGGAAAACCCCTATACATGGACAAGCTAACTGAGGAAGGAAATAAAATCTTATTTGCTAGAATCTGTGTGGAAGTTGATGCGCAACATCCTCTATTGTATTCCTTTGATCTTTTAATGGAAGGGGAGGAAGAGGATGATATGGAGGAAATATAAATTTGAGTTGAGTACCAATGGATACCCCCACACTGTGAAACATGCAACACTTTTGGTCATAAGTGTACTCCAACCATACAAACAAGGGCCAAGAAGATTCACTAGCAAAACCATCCTTGCCAGTGCTTGATGCCCCAGAGTTATGCTCCATGGGAACCAAGCAAGATGAGGTCAATGGATTGACACCCCAGGCTCCTATTGACCTTATAAATCCTACTCAATCAAACAAAGAGACCCCGCTTACTAAGTGGCATGATCCAAAAAGCAAGGGGAAGGAAAAAGTGGAAGTCATAAATCCCAGAAAGAGGAAAGGACGCACCATCAGTATTGCCTTGAGCAGCAGTGGTACACAAGAAGATGGAGGTTGTGCTAGCAAACAAATTTCACCTTCCAACAGGTTCAAGGCACTGGAACTATTGCCCATAGAAGGTCATGAAGAGGAGGAACTTAGTGAGTTCGAGTCCCCAGAGCCTAGCATTATGCTAGATAAGTTGCAAGCCATAGATGAGATTGAGAAGCTCATGAGCACTTCGACAAGGAAAAAGCAGAGGAAAACAAAAGGTAAGAATAAGCATAAACTTATTTCTGAGTTAATGCCCAAGAAGGGGTTGGAACCCATTGCTTCTCCCCTCCCTCAATGATTAAATTATTCTGCTAGAATATAATAGGGCTTAATAGCCCCTTGAAGCAAGCTGAAGTTAGAAGAGAGATAAACCTATCTAGAGTACACTTATGTGGTCTTGTGGAGACAAAAATAAGGAGCGTAAATACTGAAGGATATTTAGAAGTATGTTGCCTGGGTGGAGTCTTATAAATAATAATAACTCATCCCTTAGAGGAAGAATATGAGTTTGTTGGAACCCAGTTGTTGTAGATGTGAAACTGCTTGATCAATCTGATCAAGTTGTGCACTGTAGCATTGAGATCCTGGCCAACCATAACTATTTCTTTGCCTCATTCATTTATGCTCATAATGAGGCATATCCTAGAAAGCCTCTTTGGAATAACTTGATTCAAAAACCTAATTACTATGTCATAGTCCTTGGATTGTGCTAGGGGATTTTAATGTCATCAAATCATTCTCTGAGCAAATTGGAAGTTGCAGCATCAAAGACAAAGGCTCAGGTGATCTTTGTAACTGTCTGTTTAGGACTAAACTAGAGGACCTCGAGTACTCTGCAATTCAATATACCTGGTGTAATAAGCAGTTTGATGGTGGTATAATTGCTTGCAAACTTGACAGAGTGTTAGTAAATGAGGTATGGCGGAGAACTTTTATTGCCTCGAAGGCTGAGTTGCTTACTCTTAGAGTTTCTTATCATTCTATTGTGCTGGTAAGACTGGGATCTAGACTTCCTAGGGTGAGGAGGCCCATTAAATTCTTTGATTTTTGGGCAAAGCATCAAGATTTTCTTTCGTATAGTTTCGAGAATTTGGAATGCTCCACTGAGGGGCACTCCAATGTTCAAAGTATGTCAAAAATTGAAGTTACTAAAGAAAGTGCTGAAAGAGCTAAATAAGAGGAATTATAGTGATCTTTCTGTAAGAGTTTTGGATGCCAAGCGAGCTTTTGAAGATATTCAAAAATTGAATAATAGAAATCCACATAACCAAGCACTTTGGACCATCGAGAAAGAGAAGCTCCAGTAGTACATAGAGCTTAGGGAAGCATAGGAGAGCTTCCTAAAGCAAAAAATCAAGGATCCAGTGGCTAAACCTTGGTGATCAAAATTCTAGATTTTTATTTAAATCCATTAGCAAACAGAGAATCCACATAAGGCTCACCGTAATTCAAAAAGAAGATGTAACTAGAATTGATTATTTGGAAGACATCAAGAAAGAAGTGGTCCAGTATTACAAACTGCTACTTGGTTCCCCCTCCCCTCCCCCTTTTGGCTTGAACATGCAATGGGTGAGAAGTTTCATCAGTAACAACATCACACAGGCACAAGAAGACTCTATGGTGCAGAATGTCGCAAGAGAAGAAATCAAAAAACCATGTTCTCTATGAAAGATGGCAAAGCCCCCAGTCCAGATGGCTATCCTGCTTGTTTTTTTAAGAAGGCTTGGCATATTGGTAGGAACGAAGTAACATACGCCATCCTCTCATTTTTCAATTTTGGGACATTATTGAAAGATGTGAACTCTACCATAATTGACCTTGTCCCAAAAGTTCCCAACTCCATAAAATCATCCAACTATAGACCCATATCATGCTGCTCAACTATCTACCAGTGTATCTCGATAGCTAACAGAGTTAAAGTGGTTCTTCCCGAGCTTATTGATAGATCTCAATCTGTATTCATTAAAAATAGAAACATTTAAGATTACATCTTGCTTTCCTAAGAACTCCTCAAGAACTATCACTCTAATAGAGGCAGCCCAAGATGTACTGTGAAAGTTGATATCATGAAAACCTTTGATAATATTAGATGGGATTTTATCCTAGCAATTCTATACCATATGGGATTTCCTGTGAAAGTAATTGGGTGGATTGAGGCATGCATTACATCTCCTATGTATTCAGTTAGCATCAATGGTGAACTTAATGGATATTTCGTAGGTAGAAAAGGATTTAGGAAAGGGGATCCATTGTCCCCTTACCTCTTTGTAATCCATATGGAAGCTTTCTCTAGTCTGATGAAGATGGCTACTCAACTGAGTAAGTTTACTTATCATTGGAGATTTAGTAAGGAACGAATCTCTCATCTTTGTTTTACTGATGACCTTATGATTTTTAGCAAAGGCAAAATTGAGTCAATTAGAACCATCAAGGAGGTGTTGCTGGCTTTTGAAGAGTTCTCTAGACTAAAGCCAAACCCTAATAAAAGCCACATCTTTTTTTTCTAGAGTTAATTATACTACATAAATAGACATTCTTCATGAACTTGGATATAGTGAAAGAGAATTGCCAATTAGATATCTTGGGGTGCCACTCATAACCACAAAGCTTAGGGCCATTGATTGTCAAGCTCTTGTTGAAAAAATCATTGGTAGAGTTAATTCATGGAGTTGTAAATTTCTATCATATGCTGGAAGAGTCCAATTGATTACCGCCATCCTTTTCCCTATCCGGGTTTATTGGTCTTCTATTTTCATCATTCCGTAGAAGGTAATAACCAAAGTCGAATAGATCTTGAGAAGATTTCTTTGGTCAGGAACTGAGCTCAAGCCTAGTGGGCCTAAGGTAGCTTGGCCAAATGTTTGCTTGCCTAAAAGTGAGGGAGGGCTTGGAATAAAGAACATGGAGCATTGGAACAAGGCAGCAATCCTGAGATTCCTCTGGAACATCGTCACTAATTATCCTCATTCCCTATGGGTGAAGTGGGCTGAGACTTACCTTTTGAGAGGAAGAAGCTTCTGGAGTGTCAAAATTCCACAAAACTCCTCATGGGCTTGGAGGAAAATCCTCAGACTCAAAACTAAGTTTCTCCCACTTATCAAGTTCAACATAGGAAATGGGAGACCCAACTAGCTATGGTATAACCCTTGGCACCCTTTGGGTCCTCTCCATCAATTCATTGGGGAGACAACTATTGATCATTCTAGGTTGGGAAGGAATGCTAAAGTCAGTAATGTAATTATCAATGGTGATTGGTCCTGGCCAATAATTCCTAATAGTGCTTTTCTTCAGCTGCAGAGAGGAACCCTTCCTAGCTTCAAGCCTAACTTGAGCATGGAGGATTATGTGCAATGGATTCCTTCAAACACATTACAATACAATATTAAATCTACATAGGAAACCCTTAGAGATAAAGGACAATTTCAAAAATAGTCCAAGGTGGTCTGGTACTCGGGTGCTATACCGCGTTACAGTTTTATTCTCTGGTTAGTAGTGCAGCATAGATTGGCTACCAAGGATAAGGTCTTCAATTATGGCCTTTAGCAATCAATGCAATGTGTTTTCTGTAAGAGTGCCATTGAAACCCATGAGCATCTTTTCTTCCAGTGTTCTTTTACTTAAAGAATCTAGACCTATGTGCAAATGAAAATTTAATCTTCAATGGCCTCACTTGAGTTAGCCTAGAACTGTTCAGGGGTGTGCTACAAAATTAAATGGTAAGAGGCTGCAGAAGCTTATAGGTAAATTGATACTCTCATCTTCCGTCTATATTGTGTGGAAAGAAAGGAACTGTCGATTATTTAGAAACTCCTTCAAAGATGTTGGCACTGTGTATAAAGAGGTTATCGATAACATCAAGCTCAAACTTCATCTATGCAAAGGATATCAGAGATCTCCCTCAAATTTATGGCTTCAAAGAGAATGGGATCTTCCAGAGACTATATTTGACCCCCCTTGAACTCTTTTGTGAATATTGCATCAAAATTTGGATGCCTGCTTTTTCTATATTTGCTCTACTTATGGGTTTTATTACCTTTGGGTTTGTTCTCTTCTCTTCCCTTCATTTCTTTTGGTTTTGATTGCTATGAAATGGTGTGTCCTTGTTGGGGGAAAATCCTTGGGGCTTTGTGATGCTATCATGACATACTCTGATGTTCTGATGCACGCTTGGTTATGCTGCAATCTACTGTAGGCTTTTCTGGTTAGAAGAACTGCTGATGCTTTGGGTTTTGTTGGAGTAACATGATATGTTCCCTTTGCTTCATCTAGTTTTTTTTTTACTTCTCATCATGTATACTTTTGTTCTCGGGATGGCATCTCTTCTTTTATTCTGTTAAGAAGAGTTATCATCCCTTCTGTCCTTAACCTGATATTTACTTGATATTTTCACTTCCTTTACATTGATTCTGATTTTGATAGGGGCCCATTCTGACGGAGGCGTGACAAGGAACGATACAACGGATTCCCCACGAGCCAAGGGTACCATTGACAGTGACGGTTCGAAGGTAACCTTTACCTTTAGTTCCATAAACTGTGGTGATGACATCGCCTGCATTATGTTGTCTTTCCCTATTCCTCCTGTTGTTATGTGTCGCTGAGCCAAGCAGGATGAACCGGTGTGTTATGAATCCTCCGGATAGATCGTTTTCTACAAGGATGTCCTAGAGGCAAGATTTGAGATTTCCTATATCATGGTCTATCTATCGGATCCTAGGCCACTTATCACTTTCTGTGGGGAGATTGAACCCGAATGGCTGGAGGGTAATTTTGGCGTTCTTCTAACTATGGCATTTGGTTCACAACGAGGAGGTTTCTCACACTTTCAAGGAGTTCTTGGCCTCGTATGTGCTTATGGATAATCTTTCTCCTCATCAGGGGTGGTACTGCTTTGCTCCGAGGTCCGGCAAGTTTATTAATGGACTACCTTCAAATTGCCACAGTTGGAAATCTAGGTTTTTCTTTATTGTAGGTGAGTGGGCTGTTGAGGAGGACCGTGACTTGGTAGCCTCGAGGTGGGATACTCTTCTGAAGACCAAGCTAGGTATGAGTTTTTCCCTTGATTTTATACCTGAATGTCATATCCTTCTTGCATTCACTGCATGTTGGGTTCCTTTGCAGCTTCACCTGTACTATCTGCAGAGCAGTAGAGTAGGCTCCAGGCCGTGAGGGACCACCCTATCTACCAATCCGCAGCCCTTATATCTGCGTCGAGCCATTCTAGAGTCTCCCCTAGGCACAAGAGGAAAGGTATTTGATACTTTCCATAAGTTTGATACTGTCTGTGAACTCTTCTTCTTATGTCAGTTCCATAGGTACTACTATTGATAGAGCGATGGTGGAGGTTCTCTACGCTTCCAGGCTAGGGTCAGCCCTACCATTACTTTAGGGGTTGAGACTCCTATGCGGTCCTCTGTCGGGAATGGAGCTGCACGTTGTTGTCTGGCTTCTGGCAGTGGTTTGGTGTCCATGCTGTAGGACGTGAATCTGGCCAAGGAACGGCTTTGGAGGTTTGTAACAGCCGTAGATATCAGAGAGGTCGGTTCTCGGGGTCTAGAAGGCATCACTGACACCGTAATAGAGGGGTTTGCTATGGTATACGTTCCTCCTATTTGGCTTTGATTTTTGTGAATGTCTTTTCTTTTATGTTCTGCCTTTTGAATGCTTCCAGGTGGCTTCTATTTTTCCATGCCTTTTTTCGAAGAAAATCAAGTTTGGAGAGGCCTCAAGGGCTATAGTAGAGGGGAGACAGGCACAAGAGGCTACTGAGGAGCAGTTGAGGCTAGCTCATGAGAAAGTTGCACCTCTTGAAACCGAGGTTTGGGCATCCCGCGAGAGGGCCGCCAAGCTGGAGGCTGACAGGGAGGCTACCAGAGCAAGAGCAGAGACAGAGCTACGGGTGTCCTGCAAGAGGGCCGCTGGAGCTAAGGCCGAGCTACAAATAGCTTGAGAGAGGGCTGCCGTGGCAGAGGCTGACCAGCGAGTACTCGTGAGAGAACCACAAGGCCATAGGCTCATTCTATTGGGATGGAAAGGAGGAGGGAGGCTGTTGAGAGGGCCTTTGCAGGCGCTTTTATCGAAGGTTATAAGGAATTTAGGGGAAGGCCTCAACAACTTTCCCTGCCATTGACTTTTCTAGCTTTGTCCCATATGAGGCACTAGGGACTAATGGTGATGGAGAGAGCTTTGATGAGAGTGGATCAGGGAGCAGTGAATGATGTCTGGAGTATGACGACTTTTATCTTTGTCTCTCTTTTTTTTTTAGGTCATGTTCTAACTTTTGCAAGCTGTTTGGAATGGAAGGTAGTTCTAGACAAAATAACTCTTGCAAAGTGTTATTTCATAATTTAAAGAAAATAACAAGAAGAATTGACTAAAGCGACAAAAGACAAATTAACTGATAGTCACTGACTTGTACCCCACTATTGATAATACCTCTTCATGTGTTCCATGTTCCACGGATGGGCCAGGGCTTTCCCCTCAGAGTTCTGAATTCTGTAGGTGCCTAGTCTTACAATTTTTGTCACCACGTAGGGTCCTTACCAATTAGGGCCCAACTTCCCTTCCCAAGAGTCCTTGGCAGATAGGATGAATTTTTTGAGGACTAGGTTCCCAGGCAAGAAAGAGATAGGCTTCACCCTCGAGTTGTAGTACTTGGTCATGCGACACTTGTACTCCGCATTCCTGAGCATGGGATCTCCCTCTCCTCCTCTATCAAGTCGAGGTTGATGCGGAGGCCTTCTTCGTTAGTGATAGGGTCGTGGTTTTGGACCCTAACAGATTATACCCCAATCTCAACTAGTATAACTACCTCTGTCCCATAGGCTAAGGAGAAAGGGGTCTCACCCATTGGGCTTATTAGCATTGTGCGGTAAGCTCATAGTACTCCTAGGAGCTCGTCCATCAATCGCCCCTTGGTGCTTTCCAGTCTGGTCTTCAGGTTGTGGAGGATTGTTCTGATGGTGACCTCCATCTGCCCGTTCGCCTGTGGATGGGCTGGGCTGGAGTAGGGTTGTTTGATGTATAGGTCAGCACATAAGCTATTAAGGAGTTTGTTGTCAAACTACTTAGCATTATCACTTGCTATTGCATGAGGTACTCCAAAACGGCATGCTATGCTCTTCCAGGTGAAGTCCTTCACTTTCTGATCTGTTATTCCGGCTAAGGACTCAGCTTTTGTCCACTTTGTGAAGTAGTCAATGGCTACTACCAAAAATTTGCACTGACCCCAACTCATGGGTAGGGGGCCTAAGATGTCGATCCCCCACTTAGATAAGGCCAAGGGATCATGATGGTGATGAGCTCTTCTAGTGGTTGTCTTAGCACTGTTGAAAAATGTTGGCATTTGTCTCACTTTCTTACAAATTCACAAGCGTCTTTAATCATGCTAGGCCACTAGTAGCCTTACCTCACTGCCTTGTGAGTTAGTGCACGCCCTCCTAAGTGATTTACACATATTCCCTCATGGAATAATTAGCCTCCTCGAGAGAGAGGCAGCAGAGTAGGGGCAGTGAGTAACTTCTCTTGTAAAGGGTGTTACGCAAGATAACATACCTAGACGCTCTCATTCTCAACTTCTTGGCTTCCACTAGATTCTCTAAGAGAGCGCCTTCCTCTAGATAGGTTCAGATAAGTGTCATCTAATTGACATCATCCTCTTCTGCCTTGATTCTGCTTGGCTCTAACTAGTGGCCTTTCAGTGCAGGGGCCATTAGTATGTTTACAGATATGAACTTCGTGAGCGCATCTGCCATGGCGTTCTCCTCCCTGGGCACATTTTGGATTTGTAAGTGGTTGAACTTTTTCAGCAAAGCTTGGACCACTGACAAGTATTCTTGCATATTTTCCTCCTTCGCTTCAAAGTCTCCTTTTACCTGGTTGGCTATCAGCTGGGAATCGCTATAAACTGTCAGGCAGAGGGCTTCCATCTCAATCGCGAACTTCAAGCCTGATATGAGAACCCCATATTTTGCATGGTTGTTTGATGTCGCGAAATGGAGGGAGATAGCATACTTTAGTGGAGTGCCATGGGGACTGATCAGAACCTGCCCTGCGCCACTGCCCTCGCTAGTGGAGGATCCATCTACGTACAATCTCCATCATGCTACTACGCAAGTGGGGGATACTTGCTTAGGCATGGTAGGGCACTCAAGCAAGAACGCGGCAGGCTGGGGTATGGGCAACGAGGGTGCCGAGGACTCTAGAGGAGTAGGTGCAAGGGAACTGGGCACCTCTGGCCTAGGAACCTGGACTCAAGAGGCCTGGGGGCCCCACTCCAAGGTGCCTAGGCTCACCTCATGGGGAGTTGTGACGCGGTGTGCTAGGCAGGTGAGCGTAGGGTCGTATGACACTCTTTCCTAGGAATCTTCTTCTGATGGAGTAGATTCGACCACAAAGTCCGCAATTGCTTGCACTTTTATGACTGCCCTCGTCTGGTATTACTCGTCGAACTCGCTCAACTCGACGACCCATTTGAGGAATCGGCCAAACACATCGGGTTTTTCCAAGATTCCCTTGAGTGGTTGATCTGTGATAATTATGATGGTGTGGCTTTGAAAATAGTGGCGTAGGTGCCTGGTGGAAGTGACAAGTGTGAGGGCCAACTTCTCTAATTTATAGTATCTTACCTCTGCTCCTTGATACGCCCTACTTACATAATACACTAGTATTTGAACTCCTCCATCCTCCCTAACCAGAACAGAGCTCACGGCTGAGGGTGAGGAAGAGAGGTAGAGATATAGGGTCTCTCTTGGTATGGCATGGGAGAGTAAGGGGGGCTTAATGAGATAGGCCTTTAACTTTTTGAAGGCCTCATCTGCCTCCGGTCCCCATTGGAAAGACTTGCGAAAAATTTTAAAGAAAGGTAAACACTAGTCCACTGATTTTCAAACAAACTTGCTAAGGGCTATTATCCTTCCGTTAAGGCGTTGGACCTCCTTTATAAAAGTTGGGGATCTCATCTCGAGAATAGCTCTGATCTTATCTAGATTAGCCTCAATGCCCCTTGTGTTAACTATGAAGCCAACAAATTTCCCTGAGCTAACGTCGAATGTGCACTTTTTAGGATTTAGCTTCATCCGGTAGGTTCTCAGGATATCAAAGGTCTCATGCATGTGCGCTACATGGTCTGCCGCAGCCCAACTTTTTACCAGCTTATCGTCCATATAGACCTCCATGGTCTTCCCGATCTGTGCCTCAAATATCTTGTTCACAAGGCGCTGGTATGTGGCTCTGGCATTTTTTAGTCCGAAAGGTATGACCTTATAGTAGTAGGTTCCTTTCGGGTTGATGAAGGAGATTTTTTCCTGATCTAGAAGAAACATGCTAATCTAGTTATACCCAGAATAAGCATCCAGAAAGCTCAGAAGCTCGTGTCCCACAGTGGCATCAATAAGGATGTCGATGCGTGGGAGAGGGTAGTTGTCTTTGGGACAGACTTTGTTGAGCTCAGTGAAGTCCACACAAAGGCGCCATTTCCCGCTGGCTTTTTACCATCACTATGTTTGATAGCCAAACCAGATAGTTTACCTCCCTTACCGAACCGTTTGCTAACAGCTGCCCCACCACTCCTTCCATGGCCTGGGCTCTCTTGGCACTTATGCTTCTCAACTTTTAGCGGACAAGCTTGGGCCTCAGATCTACGTTGAGCCGGTGGGTGGTCAGCCTAGGATCAATTCCCTCTAGATCTTTGTGGTACCATGCGAACACGTCCATGTTCTGCCTGAAGAAGTCAACGAGGTGAGTGACTCACTCGTGGGAAATCGAGGAGCCAATATAAATTCTTCTTCCTGAAAGGTTCTCATCCAGCTCTACTAGCTTGAGTTCTTCTGTTGGTTCTCCCCTCTCCAACGTGCTGTCATCCCGAAAGTCAAGTACTTCCACCTAGCATTGCCCTTAAGGTGTTGAGTGTAGGGCGTCCAAGGACGATGTCATAGGCAGAGGGGCAGTCCAGCACTATAAAGTTCACCATGATGGTGGAGCTTCTTGGTTCTTTCCCTGCTGTGACTAGCGGGGTGATGGAACCCAAAGGATAAGCCCTCTCACCTAAAAATTCGATAAGGGGCGTCCTAATGGGCTGCAATCTTTCCCTGTCTAGATAGAGGCTATCATAGGCTGGTGCGAATAGGATGTCGGTAGAGCAGCCGCTGTCCACCAGAATTCTCTTAACCTGGTAGTTGGCTACCATCATAGTTAAGACCAGAGGGTTATCATGGGGGAATTGGATCCCTTCGAGATCACTATCTAAGAATGAGATGACCTCTTCTTCCCCGTGTTGGGGGGTCTTCATTGGGCGAGGATCATTTGACTCCGTCTGTCTTGCTCTCCTGGCATGGGCCTTCCTAGCAGCATTGGAGTCACCTCCTCCTCCTAACCCTCCGGAGATCATCTAGATTTCTCCGAGAGGCTGCTAGCACTCTCTGTCATCCTAGTTCTTGTTAGGCGATGGGGTTTATCCTTTGCCAGTAATGTACTGCCACAACAGGTCATGCTGTATGAGCTCCTCGATCTGTCTTTTAAGCTTAAAGCAGTCATCAGTGTCGTGGTCGTGCTTGCGGTGGAAGCGACAGTACTTGTTTGGGTTCCTACAATTTGGGCTGGACTTCATCTTTCCTAGCCAACGTATCGTAGGATCGTCCTGTATTTAGAACAGGATATGCTCCACCAAAGCATTGAGCGGTGTAAAGAATTGTCACTCCCTCAAAGGTGCGGGACCAAGGCTGTCCTTGACAGAGACTCTCTATATCCTCTTTCTTTTGTTCTGTTATTCTCTCTTATCCTCGTGGGTATCCTTTATTTTCTCACCCCCGCGAGAGGACTCACCTCGCCTGAATTGGGTTGCGTCCTTGACATTCATGTACTTATGTGCCCTTGATAACAGTTCGGGCATGCTAGATGGTGGCTTTTTCAAGATAGAGAACATAAAACTCGATGGGTGTAGACCTGCGATAAATGGGGCCATGGTAACCTTGTTGTATGTCTCCTCGATTTGGAGAGCCTCATTGTTAAAATGTGTGAGGTAACTCCTTAGACTTTCATCCTGATCCTACTTGATGGTGAGCAGGTGGGTAACTGGCTTTTGGTGTCGGCGTCCCCCTATGAAGTGGGAGACGAAGGATTTTCTTAATTAAGCAAACGAATGGATAGAGGATGGTTTGAGCTTAGCAAACCACTGGCGTGTGGATCCCTTGAGGGTAGGAAAACTCTGCACATGATATCGCCAGACGCATTGTGGAATTGCATGAGAGACTTATACGTGTCAAGGTGATTGGGGGGATCCTAAGTACCATCAAAGATCCCCACAGTAGGCTTCTTGAATTTTGAGGGTAAAGGGTATTTGACAACATCTGCCACAAACGGAGTGTCAGTACACCTTACCAAATAGTCCACTGTTTTGGGCGTCTGCGCCTTGATGGCATTGAGGGGGTCGCCAAGCTGGTTTTGGACCTCCTTGATTTTCTCATCCCATTAGTTAGGGACACCCTCAGTCGGATCGTGGTAGTAGCCCTCATGATTCGCATACTGGTTCTCCCCCTCATCCTCCTACCTAGGAAGGTCGATAGCGTGTGGGGGTGGAGTAGGTACATAAGGAAGAGGAGCATGTGGGGCGCTTGGGTGCTGAGGAGGGACTCCCTAGTGGGGGCACCCGGGCGTTGCATGGGAGCACCCTGGCTCTAGGCGCCACGCTAGGGGGCACCTTGGCGCCCTGAATGGAGAGGCTGTGGGACCTCCCCTGCTAAAGGGAGTGCTGCTCCTCCTGTGAGTTAGGGGGACGATGCCTCCTGAGGCGAGCATCATTTAGAGGATTTGTTGGTTTTGACTCACCAGTAGCTGTATGGTCTCCAAGAGTTGTTGCTCGACAATAGGTTTCGTAGTAGTGGAAGGTTCAGTAGGCGGAGGTGGAACCTCTTCACGACGAGCTGGATCGTTTGAAAGAGATTAAGATAAAACAAAAAAGCAGTAAAAAACTTAGTCGTTTCCCACAGATGACATCAAACTGATGATGCACAAATTAGGTTATGCACGATCAAATCAGTCGAGTGTATGTTGCAAGGCAATTAATAGAGCAATTAATAATAAAGAGAGAGATTGGGTGGTTGGGCCGACCTAACCACTAAAGGAGGCGACGGTGGCTGGAGAATTTTATTAATAAAGTAATAGGTGGGGGAAAGAGAGGGAGAGCAAAAGTAAGCTCCAAATGTGGTGAGATAGCTGTGTGTGAGATGCCCCTTATGTGTAGAAGGCTTACAATTTATAAGTACAGAGTCTTAGTTGAAGCGGTGGCGTGAGGTTAGGTCACTAATCTCTCGGGGAGGATAGCTACAATTAGAGATAGGTACAACTAAGGATAGGTGTGAACTTCGGGCAATGGTTATCCCGATGATTACTCCCCATGTGCGTTGATCCTCCTGAGTCTCTTAGACTCTAGACTGGGCTGAGGTCGTTAGCTGAGCTTGACCTACCTTCTAATTGATTTGGGCTTACCCCATGAACTGGGTCTGGACTCAGCTAAATCTGGGCTCATCGGAAACAATTTTGGAGAATTTGAAAGCCGGTACAAAAATTTGGACTTAATTGAACTAAACTACATTAAGGAAAATTATTTGACCCTAAGTGCATTTTTTTTTAAAAAAACTAAAAGGTCATTTATTACTCTATTGCTTTCTCTCTCTCTCCATTACTCTCTCACTCTCTCTTTCCTATTTTTTCTCTATCGATCTCACATTGATAATTTAATTTTTGCATTCTCTACTGTATTTTTTTCTCTCTCTCTCACCCCCTATTTTCTCTCGACGTTACTCTATCTCTCCTTATTTTTTTCTCTTTATATCAATGTTACAACAATACAATTATACTAATCAGTTACACTAATTAGTTATAATTACTCGATAATATACCAAACAGTTACTTATATTTTGTCATAAATCAAATAGTTACCTAAACAATTACACGAAAGTAGAATACCAACTCAATTTATCATTCAGTTGTTTACATAAACCAAAGAGTTACATCATTTAATATCACGACATAGTTACATCAATTATATACATCAAATTGAGTTTATCATTATATAAAAGACTTTACTATTATACTAAATTTAGTGTATGTAATTGGTGTAATCATGTCGTGATACTAAATTGTGCAATTTTTTGATTTATGTAAACAACTGAATAACAAATTGAGTTGATGTCATAATTTTGTGAAATTGTTGGTGTAACTGTTTGCTTTATTAGAATACATAAGTAACTATTTGGTGTATTGTAGGACAATTATTACTGTGTAACTGATTAGTGTAATTTTATTGTTGTAACGTTGATATAGAGAGAGAAAATAAAGAGAGAGAGTAACGGTGACAGAAAATAGAGGAAGAGAGTGAGAAAATAAGGGAAATAGTTGAAAAAATCAAATTAAATCTTTACATATTTGAAAAGAAAATAAATTATCAATGGGGAGATAGAGAAAAAAATAGGAGATAGATAGGGAGTAACAGAGAGAGAGGCATGGAGAGAAAATAAGGGAGAGATAGTGAAAGAGTAATGGAGAGAGAGAGAGAGATTGAGAGAAAATAGGGGAGAGAGAGAAATGGAGATAATAAAAATTATGCATAATTTAAGGAAGGGTAAGTAAGTAAAAAAAAATTCAAATGTCATTTGAATTTTGTACCTAATTTTATTAAAATTGAACTTAATAGAGTAAAATACGTATTTATATACTTCCTCTCAAATAAGTCTAAAAAAATGTACCCACACCAAAAAAACCCAACAATTTTTGTCGTGTTCATGTTATTATCGTGCAATTTGACCATATGCTAGAAACTGAATGTTTAAGAAGTTTTTTCTTCAAACCTAACATGTCATACACAAGTTCATATGAATTCAAAATCTACTTCAGCGATATTCGTACAAAATCAAATCAGAAAATACTGATTTTTATGACCTTCATGTAAATACTTTATCAAAAAACTGAAAAGTTCAAACAAACATTTTTCAGGTTGAAAAACACAACTGCTTATTAATGTTTAATATTCATTTATCATTCTTGTTGATTAGTCGTGCTACTACACCGTTTAACCTCCAAATTCCAAGCCTACGTTCTCACATATCTCGCTGAGTATTCAAAGTTAAAAGGCTTTATATTCACAACATGTAAAGAGAAAGCACTTTACACATGGTATTTACACTAATTATTGTTCTAATTCAACGTTATAATTAGATTAATAGTGGGTTGAAACATTATTGGATAGGACCCACTGTTAATCTAACTATACAGGTAGTTGTCTAATTAGATCAGTAAATTAAGTGTAAAATCACTAGAACCAAAATGTCACTGTCAAACTCCAGGAGCTTTTCCCCAAACCCATTCCCCCTCAAAACATAATTCCCCAACCCAGTCGGTTTTTAACTTAATTCCCAAACCCAGTCTTTTTTTAAAAACGTCATTTGGAATGACGTCTTCTCGCCTTAAAACGTCATTCCAAATGACGATTTGAATTTCAAATTTTTTGAATGAAAACGTCATTTAAAATGACGTTTTTAAAATCGTCATTTAAAATGACGTTTTTAAACGTGAACTTTTAAACGGCAGTTAACAGAAACGTTAAAAATAAAAGGGTAGAAAACGTCATTCTAAATGACGTTTTTAAAAACGTCATTTACGATGACGATTTAAACGCCCCACTTAAATTCCTCAAATCACTCGTTAGGTCAAAAATTTTGAAAACCACTCAGCTCTCCTCCTCCTCCTCCTCGAACGATTATCTGAGCTCTCCTCCTCCTCCTCCTCCTCTTCAACCACTCTCAGCCAGGCATTACTCCGACGACCTCCAACCGAGTATTCAACAGATCCACAGCTGCTCCAGCAGCGACTGAGCAGACCAGCGATGGAGCACCGATTGAGCAGCGACTGAGCACCGACTGCCTCCACTTGTGACTGAGCTCTCCTCCTCCTCTTCGACGACTCTCTGAGCTCTCCTCCTCTTCAATCAGCCAGGTATTACTCCGACGAAGCATGAAATGTTCAACAGCTCCACAGCTGGTCCACCAACGACTGAGCAGACCATCGACTGAGCAGACCGACTAAGCACCGACTGCCTCCACTTGTGACTGAGCACCGACTGCCTCCACTTGTGACTGAGCACCGACTGCCTCCACCTGCGACTGAGCAGTGTGCACATCCTCCACCAGTGAGTATGTCCATTCTCCATTCCAGCCTTAATCGAATTTTGCCTAAATCCATTCTCCATTCCAGCCTTAATCGATTGTTGTTAAATTGATTTTTCTTTTTTCCTTTTGTGGAAAGCATTGTGCAAAATATATTTTGTAGTTAAGGAATGATTAATTGGTTGTTGTTCCTTTTGTTTTTATGTGCAGCAAATTTTGACCTCTCTATGTGTTGGGTATTTGTTCTCTTACTGTTATGAGTTTGTTTTATGTGCAGCAAATAAGCACAGATTTTGTTAATGCTTTTTTTAATGTTAATTTGGGTGTTTAATGTTAGTATGGGTGTTTTGTTAATGCTTTGACTGCACAGGCCCATCTTGAATGCTCATCACATGTTCGTTAAAATGCCTAATGATTTTTGCCAACACTATTTCTAGACCTTTCATTTTTATAATGGTAAATCATCGATTATGTACGACATGATCCGTGAATGGCCTTGCTATGTGAAAACATCTGTAATACCCGTATCAATGTTGTAAAATCAAGAAGCCGAAATGCTCACCTCACCTGCAAGAACAAGGATTGCAAGAAAAAGAGTATTAGACAACCAAAGTTCATTTTGGGCTTTAATGGTTGGAAGGTAGTTTGCATTTGCCAATGATAAAAAGTTTGGAACGTCAATTGCGGCATCCATGTGTTGTTAGTTTCAACTGTGGGATTCAATCTCTGGTGTTACCTAACTTCGTTACCCAACAGTCAAGCAATGATTACATAAGCTCCTTATGCAAGCAAAACCTTTTCAAAGAAGCTCTTGAGGCATTTGATTTGTTACGAGAGAAAACAAATCATCATGTAAATCCCAGTACTTGTGTAAGATAAGTAAATAAACTATTGCACTCAGGACTGCTTAGTGCTGTGTGAACTCTAGTGCAGGAGGTGGTACGGTAGTGAGAAATGAGTGGGTGAGACTGGTTTTAGCAGCTGCATACTTTTATGGTGATGTCCATCTTTTATTTATTTAATTTCTGTCACTACTGGTGTCACTTAGTTCGGTAAATGAAAGGGAATTTATTTATGTATTTGCTCTCACTTGTGATGTCACTTAATTTTGGCGAATTATATTATTTTGATGCCTTTGCTAGTGTTTTGAATTTGTTGGATCTGATCCTAACTGTATCTATTTCACACAGATGCAGTCTTAACATAAGATGGTTCACATGCTTACTCAGAGCAGTTGTCTTCTTGGTCGTTTTAACCATTAGTATCCTGTTCGAGGACATCATGTTTAAAGGTTAGGAAACATTCTATAAATATTCTTCGTAATTAAGTGTTGTAACAATTTGGGTCGATTTTTGGTGCTCTCATACACCTCGCATTATTTTGTGGTGAAGTTTGTATATTATTTAAGGTGTCATTTGAAGTAGATTGATTATAAATGGGTAATTACTGAACATCTGGTGATTTTTTTTATGATAAGTAGATTGATTATGATTAATTAGTTAGGGAAAATCTGGTGATTTCTATGATATCATTGTTTTATCTGGCAAACACTAGTTTTTTTTCCTTTTTGAAACAGATAAAAAAAAAAATTATGTTTCACTTTTTTCTCCTCTTCGAAATTTGCTCAGACATATTAAGGATTTGTTGAGCTGTATGAATTTTAAGATAAGGCATGTGTTTAGAGAATTTTGGTGTATGATGATAAGGGTTAAGGTTGCTGTTTTATTTGGATGTGTAGGGATGGTGGTTGTCTGTTTTTTGCTTATGGCAGAGTTGAATGGCTTCTGGAAGTTTAGCAGGATGTCATGCAAGGCTTGTCTGGAAGGCTGTCTGCTGATTTTTGCTGGAAGAATAGGAAATGGTGGAGCTTCTGCTATTGTGCTGCCAACTGTTTTTTTTGGTTACTTTGTTTCTTGTTTAGTTGTTGCTGTAATTAGGAAAACACTATGTTTTTTCCTTTTATTTGCTTCTTGTAATTACAGCTTTTGTGAATAAATAAAATTTTTCTTTTGTTAAAAAAAAAGAAAGAAAGAAAGTTGAACCATTCTTGTGAGTATGAGGGCTGATTCAATCAACGGTTTCTCTGTAGACAATGCCACCTTAAATCATTTTTTCAGTCTTCATGTGGCTGCATTGCATCAATATAGATCAAACAATCTATTGGTGTACATTCTGAGATGGATAAAATTGCTTCCAACACTGTCCATGATGGAATGAAATACTTGACACAAGCTCTTTCAAACACAACTCAAAAGCATTTTGCGATAACGTACTCCACACAAAATAATAAAAACATAACCTCTGGATCAAATCAAAATTAAGAAAAGGGTCTGCAGCCACTCATCCAACTTGCTTTATTCAAGTGTGCTAAACACTTTTCACCCAAGTTTTTCTATTGCATTTTCCTTATAGCAAACTAGGACACAACATATAGATACAAAAGACTAAATTAGTTCACTCACGAACTGTATAAATTTATTGGAAGTACTTGCAACAAACATGAACTAGAGAAAACCCTTCTCTTTGCAGCATTGAATGGCGTCATCGAACATATCCTCGAGGCCATGCTTGTACTTGAACCCAGTATCCAGGAGTTTTTTTGGTGATAGTGTAGAATACTTGGCCTGTTTGATCTCCTTTAAGCAACTGTATAATGAAAATGGGGATGATCTCCTTTAAGCAACTGTTAAGTTCCCAAATCAATAAGATATCAAAATTCCAAAAAAATGAGAGCAATGAAAAAGTATAATCCATTAAAAAAAAATTATTAATTTATATGGATCTCTTAAGCAACTTCAAACAAGAAGAAAAAGACAACTCACATTCCCTTTCATAGGAATGATGGAGAAGAAAGATATTCATTTTTCTGTAGTTAAGTGTAAGCACATAATTTTAGCCCCCATCTACACTTAAAAAGTTGCCTCCTGTTAAAATCATTTATTTTTCCTCAGTCAACTTGAAAATAACATCTTTCTATTGCCACTGTACTTCGAGAGCAGTTTAGAAGGAGAAGATGATATTTGAACCTATGACACTTCTTTATGGTTGGCGCACCTAAACCAAATGGGGGCCGGTGGTTTATGCTGAGTGCATTGCTAAATGGTTCTCAGTTCTTCTCAGTATTTTGTGCACACATTTAAACTTTGTTTGGGTAGAAGTTTCTGATGCATATAGAAATGGATGTTTGAGTGGTCCCTTAGCATTTTGGGTTTTTCTTTGCTTTTGTCAGCTATGACTTATTACACAGTCTGCCTTACTTAAGATTTATTAAAAACATGAATAAGATAATTTTATTTCCCTTCAAGGTATCTTAGGTGGAAAGGTATTACACCTAAACACCAAATTTGGAACATTGTAACAACACAAGGAGCAGAGCCTCTCCCTGTGTATTATATGAGTTGTAACATCTGCAACAAATATTTTGAGCTGTGCTGTGTCACTGCTACATTGAATTTAATATCCTCTTCCTTTATTATTGAATGCAAAAATATCATGTTTTGGGCAAAAATCGATTTTGGGCAAAAAATATTTAGGGCAAATATGGAGAATGGAGAATGGAGAATGGAGAATGGAGAATGGAGAATGGAGAATGTACTCACTGCTCAGTCGGTGGTGGAGGCTATGGTCAGTCTCTTTGTTGAAATCGCTGGTGGAATTCAATGGTTAAGCTGGTGGAGGCTTTGCTCGCTGGTGGTGGCTGTGCTCGCTGGTGGAGGCGCTGATGGAAATCGGTGGTGGAGGCTGTGCTCGCTGGTGGAGGCGCTGATGGAAGTCGGTGGTGGAGGCTGTGCTCGCTGGTGGAGCACTGTGCACGCTGGTGGAGGCTTTGCTCGATGGTTGTGGCTGTGCTCGCTGGTGGAGGCGCTGGTGGTGGCTTTGTTGAAGTGGTTGGTTGGAGCTCGTCGGGGTGGTTGAGGAGGAGGAGATGTAAGATTCGTTGGAGGCAGCTGAGTGTTTGAAAAATTTTGGCCTGTGATATGTCCAATTTAAGTGGGCTGACCTAACGTTAAAAACGTCATTCCGAATGACGTCTTCTCCCTTTAGTTCTGTTAACGCCGTTTGCTGCCGTTGATATTAATCATGTTAAAAAACGTCATTACAAATGACGACTTTAAAAACGTCATTTGTAATGACGTTTTCAGCAAAAAACTTTCAACTCCAAATCGTCAGTTCAAATGACGTTTTTTACGGTGAAGGCGTCATTCCAAATGACGTTTTTAAAAAAAGACTGGGTTTGAGAATTAAGTTGAAAACCGACTGGGTTGGGGAATTATGTTTTGAGGGGGAATGGGTTTGGGGAAAAGCTCCAAACTCCAGGGTCACAAGTTCAAATTTATCTTATATATATTTGTTTATTTTTATTTTTATTTTTTTTTTCTGTTTTTCCTGGTCCCACAAAGGGGTATCCAATATCAATCTCATTTTTTAAGAACTTTGATATCTCTCCAACGTGACTCCATGTACTTGGAATCATCATCCTGTGCATACACTCCACATTTGAAATAGTGAAAGGCTCCCCCTCGGCCGGGCGCCTTGAACTTGAGAACCCCATCAATATACACCTTCACATTTCCGGCTTCTACGTCGTGGATCACGTTCAGTCGAAACCACCGGTCATAGATGTCTGGGACGAGGACTTGACTCCTGTAGTATGACAATGTGCCATTGTATACTCTCAGCATTAGGGTTGTAGCATGAGCACTAGCTCCGAAAACTTGCATGATGCACACACCCGACGTTCCGCTTGGCACGTAACCGTATCCTTCGAATTGCCAAACACCCGAGGAATAATCGTATCCCTGAAAGTGAAAGGGCAATCATAGATATAGTGAGGCGCAATTAGTTGCAATTTCATGAAGAAATTTCTATGAAGTTTTGGGAGGTTCTACGGCTTTGAAGAGTAATATTTTGGTACTGTATCATAGTACCGGAAGTTCCAGTCAAAACATTCTAAGTTATAACTTAAACATACTAAGTTATAACTCAATCGAGTCCACGAATGGATGCCAAGTTTTTAGGATAAACCCTAATGGTATCTAACCAAATTGAAGAAGTAAGTTTGACTTTGATATGTAGCTTGACCTCAGTGATGGTAACCGTTTTGGATTTTTTTCTGATATAAGATGCACATATTCTATGAATTTACAGTTGTCCATGCCCCACAAATGCACAAACATGTAAAAAAATTGTACACATTACACAAGACTCTTGCCTATATTAGGGTTTTAAAGAGATAAGTCGTAGCTTGATTTTTTTGGGAGGTCTAAATATGTTTTATTTTTTAATTTCTTTATCTAGACACAACAGAAGCATAAATAACATCTTCCAGAATATATGTTACTACTCAAAGATATATAACGTGGATTGTTAAATTTGCGGATCTCACTAAAAATCTCACTAAAAAACAAATTAATGGAACCCATTAATCTAGCTAACCATGTTCACTCAGTAAGCAGAAGGAGATAATAGACTTGGTAAGAATAACAGTGACTTGCATGTATGCGAATCTCTGTACGAGGATTAGTCCTACTGGTAGGGGTGTGAGGCTTATCTGT
The DNA here is from genome assembly GCA_951799425.1 of Ilex aquifolium. Classification (NCBI taxonomy): domain Eukaryota; kingdom Viridiplantae; phylum Streptophyta; class Magnoliopsida; order Aquifoliales; family Aquifoliaceae; genus Ilex; species Ilex aquifolium. Next base: position 32,907,501 of record OX637391.1, read on the forward strand.
CTGGTACACCCACAGCTTGCGAACACCATCAATGAAGCTGTATCGCTGATCTTCTGTCACGTTGTAGGGCCATTGGATTAGGAAATTCGATTCATTCAGTGGGAGAGAGGTGAATCCTTCAGTTGGATCAACAAGTCCCCAAGCTTTTACTGGATATGAAATGAAGCAAATAAGGGTCAAGTACACAGGAAAGAGAAAGGCAGAAGCCATGGTAATGGGAGGGTGATGAGAACATGAGTTAGTTTATGCGAAATGGGAGGGTGATGAGGACACTAGTCTTCTGGATATGGTGATAGTGTTGGGGAAATATTCTAAGCAAAGTTGTGGTGAAAATTAAATTTGGAGATCTTTTGGATATGGTGATAGTGATGGGGATATATTCTAAGCAAAGTTGTGGCGAAAATTAAATTTGGAGATCTTCTGGATCTGTACTTATGGATAGTTTTGTAGTGATTTTTTTTTATTTGTTCTTTTGTACATCCCTAATCTATATGGATTACGCCCATAATTGGCAATTTTTTTAGTGAAAGTGTACTTAAAAGTATCATTGATTAGTTGTTTTCCGAAGGCAATGTAGATATTAGAGAATTTAAAGGTATTTAATCAGGAGATCTGTTTTTGAGTAAGATATGGGAGAAGTATGGTTGGATTTATACAGACCCGTTTCATGCAAGAGTCCACAGGTGGAGTCCTAAACTAGGAGTCGTTGTCTTTCTAGCCGCTACATTATACTGTTTTTGTTTAGTGATATCATATTCTGGTTTGAACTTGAGTTCACACCTGAAGCAAGAGTAAGTAGTCCTCGGGCTGCAAGTTGGGCTGGCAAATTTGGCTATTGGGGGTCCGGGATTTAACTCGAATTCGTGAATGTGGGTTAAACCCAAATTTTAATCCGAATTATGTAACTAGAAAATGAAACCTAAATTGAACTTGATTTCAACCTTTATTTTCACCCAAAATTTAAACTTAAGATGTGGACTTTATCGAATTTCAACCCGAAACCACAAATGTAAACATAGACAATATTCCAATTGGAGGGTTCGAGTTGAATTTAGATTTTGATTGAGCTCAAGTTAGAACTTTATTAATTTGGGTTGAGTCTGTATTGACCTTTCAGCCAACCCAACTTGCACGAGTGCAACCCATGAGTAGTTCATAAAGTTCTAGAAGTCTATCAAATCTATTTTTTTCTCAATTCTGCATACTGATAAATTACCCATCATGTATAAGGTGAGGTTCAACTTGTAAATAGTGGGTTTACCTGAAATTATGGACTTTGGTTTACTATGAAATAAAACTAAAGAAAAGTGCATTATATGAGATATCTCCCCACAGTTTAAGTGAATGGTTTATTGTGTATTCAAGGCCTTTGGGCCAATGAAAATGGAGAATCTTCTTACTCTTTTCATTAGCCACCTAGCGACTCTTTCCCTTAAAACTATTCCAAATCCATAGTTGTACATAAAATAACATCATAGAAAATGTTAAACTGCTATTGGTTTCAACATCATTTACTATTTGCATAGATAATCTTCACAAGTCTGGGATATATAGTAGGTAAATATATCATAAACAACTATGGGATTATTGTTTGAATACGAAAGAAAAATTATTTTTACAAATAATGTCAAATATTATTTTTACAATATTCAATGTTCTGTTTTTGATTCAAAATTCACGATTTTAACATTCATAATCAACTTTATCTAAATAATAACAGAATTCATAACAAATAAAATTAAAATTAAAACAATACTCCTACAAATAAACTAAGTCTGCAGATGTTGTCAAATGACCAAATATAATTATAATAAATTCAACCGACTTTCAAAAGATACGACCTGACTATTGAATTTGTATGATTCGAGTTTATAGTAGTGCTTTTAATTTTATATCATTATTCTCGGTTATTTATATTCTTAATATATTTTCTTAAACTAAACGTTATTTAGCATTGGATTATTTAGTAAAGATTGTTGCTTCGTGTTGTTCACTAAATATTAAATTTATCTTATTCGTGTTCATAGTATTACTTATAATTTTGTATCGTTTCTCTCGCTTGTAATTGTGTATCATTTTTCTCGGGTATTTAGATTTGGATTATTTAGTAAATATAGTTGCTTTGTGTTGTTCAGTAAATATTGAATTTGTATGATTCGTATTTGTATATGAATTTAATCTTGTATATTTTAAATGTTAAGCATATTTTTTTTAATATATCTCTTGATATCTGAGTTGCCTAATAACTTGCCATTTAATATTGTATATTTTACATGTTAGCATATTTTATTGATTATGGAAAAAACAAAATTGACTATTGAATTTGTATGATTCATGTTTGTAGTATTACTTGAATGAAAGAGAGAGATACAGAAGAATATTTTCGTGATATATCCTATCTATATAATATTTATTACCTAATTTTCCTTCAGAGAGAGATACAGATGAATATTTTTGTAATATACTATCTCTCTCTGTGATATATACTATATATCTATAGAGAGATATACTATTTGCTTGAATCAGGCACTATCTAATATTTTCATGAGATACAGAGAGAGATACAGATGAAAATATTGTGGAAATTTGATATTTTTTGCGTGAATTGAGCGTGACAAAGAGATACAGAGGAATGAGAGAGAGAGAGAGATTTGCTTGATTTCAGGAAAAGATTTGGGGGAATTAAATTTTGGAATATCAATTTTGGAAACTATAAATTTTGAGTAGCAAAAATATTTAAAAAGAGTTAATGTGGTACGTCGGATCAAAACAATCTGAGACGTCAATAGCTCGAGACAGTTTGGGATAACGTCGTACGTTAGATGATGCTTTTTTTTTGTCAAGAAACGATCTAGACCACTCTTTGTCTCCAAAATTCAAATTCATTCTACTTTATTATATAGATTTTCTAAGTTCATCCCTTCGTTAAACAGAATAAAAAAACTGAAAAATAGTAGAGATTGACCCCTGACCTTTTTGTTGGAAGTATCCTAAACTAATTTGGTTATAATTGACCCGTATGGCTGTGTTCAATATAATTTTTTTTTTTGGCTTCTCCACCCTTTTTAGGACACTTTTCCCATTAAAATCCAGATTTTTTCTTGTAATTAAGGGTTGGGTTCCAAATTTTGATTTAAAATGACAATTTAATGTACGAAACTTTCACTATTACATGCTCGTGACATAAAGCTATAAAACTATCGACTATCAATGGAGAAACTTTAACGAATGCAAAAAAGACAAAGATTAGTTGGAAGCGATGAAAAAAAACCATTAAAACTGCAAACAAACATTTTCAATTGCAATAGTAAGTAAGATAGATGTTATAGAACAAAAAATGTGACAAGATATAAACGACCAATTGTTGGAAAAATGGAATCCAACAAATAAAGGCAGGGTGAGGCGGAGACTAAGTCGCTCTCTTAAGACGATTTGCACCATTTTATGAAAGAAGTATCGCACAGAAGGTAACAACGCGTCGTCCCAGAATACAACACGATACCTTTCAAATTTTGATTTAAAATGACAATTTAATGTACGAAACTTTCACTATTACATGCTCGTGACATGAAGCTATAAAACTATCGACTATCAAAAAAGACAAAGATTAGTTGGAAGCGATGAAAAAAAACCATTAAAACTGCAAACTAACGTTTTCAATTGCAGTAGTAGGTAAGATAGATGCTATAGAACAAAAAATGTGACAAGATATAAACGACCAATTGTTGGAAAAATGGAATCTGACAAATAAAGTGAACGGTAGGGTGAGGTGGGAACTAAGTCGCTCTCTTAAGACGATTTGCACCCCTTTATGAAAGAAATACCGCACAGAAGGTAACAACGCGTCGTCCCAGAATACGACACGATACCTTTCAAATTTTGATTTAAAATGACAATTTAATGTACGAAACTTTCACTATTACATGCTCGGGACATGAAGCTATAAAACTATCGACTACCAAAAAAGACAAAGATTAGTTGGAAGCGATGAAAAAAAACCATTAAAACTGCAAACAAACATTTTCAATTGCAGTAGTAGATAAGATATATTCAATAGCACAAAAAATGTGACAAGATATAAACGACCAATTGTTGGAAAAATGGAATCCGACAAATAAAGGCAGGGTGAGGCGGAGACTAAGTCGCTCTCTTAAGACGATTTGCACCCCTTTATGAAAGAAATACCGCACAGAAGGTAACAACGCATCGTCCCAGAATACAACACGATACCTTTCAAATTTTGATTTAAAATGACAATTTAATGTACGAAACTTTTACTATTACATGCTCGTGACATGAAGCTATAAAACTATCGACTATCAAAAAAGACAAAGATTAGTTGGAAGCGATGAAAAAAAACCATTAAAACTGCAAACTAACGTTTTCAATTGCAGTAGTAGGTAAGATAGATGCTATAGAACAAAAAATGTGACAAGATATAAATGACCAATTGTTGGAAAAATGGAATCTGACAAATAAAGTGAACGGTAGGATGAGGCGGGGACTAAATCGCTCTCTTAAGACGATTTGCACCCCTTTATGAAAGAAATACCGCACAGAAGGTAACAACGCTTCGTCCTAGAATACGACACGATACCTTTCAAATTTTGATTTAAAATGACAATTTAATGTACGAAACTTTCACTATTACATGCTCGTGACATGAAGCTATAAAACTATCAACTATCAAAAAAGACAAAGATTAGTTGGAAGCGACGAAAAAAAACCACTAAAACTGCAAACAAACATTTTCAATTGCAGTAGTAAGTAAGATAGATGCAATAGCACAAAAAATGTGACAAGATATAAACGACCAATTGTTGGAAAAATGGAATCCAACAAATAAAGGCAGGGTGAGGCGGAGACTAAGTCGCTCTCTTAAGACGATTTGCACCATTTTATGAAAGAAGTATCGCACAGAAGGTAACAACGCGTCGTCCCAGAATACAACACGATACCTTTCAAATTTTGATTTAAAATGACAATTTAATGTACGAAACTTTCACTATTACATGCTCGTGACATGAAGCTATAAAACTATCGACTATCAAAAAAGACAAAGATTAGTTGGAAGCGATGAAAAAAAACCATTAAAACTGCAAACTAACGTTTTCAATTGCAGTAGTAGGTAAGATAGATGCTATAGAACAAAAAATGTGACAAGATATAAACGACCAATTGTTGGAAAAATGGAATCTGACAAATAAAGTGAACGGTAGGGTGAGGTGGGAACTAAGTCGCTCTCTTAAGACGATTTGCACCCCTTTATGAAAGAAATACCGCACAGAAGGTAACAACGCGTCGTCCCAGAATACGACACGATACCTTTCAAATTTTGATTTAAAATGACAATTTAATGTACGAAACTTTCACTATTACAAGCTCGGGACATGAAGCTATAAAACTATCGACTACCAAAAAAGACAAAGATTAGTTGGAAGCGATGAAAAAAAACCATTAAAACTGCAAACAAACATTTTCAATTGCAGTAGTAGATAAGATATATTCAATAGCACAAAAAATGTGACAAGATATAAACGACCAATTGTTGGAAAAATGGAATCCGACAAATAAAGGCAGGGTGAGGCGGAGACTAAGTCGCTCTCTTAAGACGATTTGCACCCCTTTATGAAAGAAATACCGCACAGAAGGTAACAACGCATCGTCCCAGAATACAACACGATACCTTTCAAATTTTGATTTAAAATGACAATTTAATGTACGAAACTTTAACTATTACATGCTCGTGACATGAAGCTATAAAACTATCGACTATCAAAAAAGACAAAGATTAGTTGGAAGCGATGAAAAAAAACCATTAAAACTGCAAACTAACGTTTTCAATTACAGTAGTAGGTAAGATAGATGCTATAGAACAAAAAATGTGACAAGATATAAATGACCAATTGTTGGAAAAATGGAATCTGACAAATAAAGTGAACGGTAGGATGAGGCGGGGACTAAATCGCTCTCTTAAGACGATTTGCACCCCTTTATGAAAGAAATACCGCACAGAAGGTAACAACGCATCGTCCCAGAATACGACACGATACCTTTCAAATTTTGATTTAAAATGACAATTTAATGTACGAAACTTTCACTATTACATGCTCGTGACATGAAGCTATAAAACTATCAACTATCAAAAAAGACAAAGATTAGTTGGAAGCGACGAAAAAAAACCACTAAAACTGCAAACAAACATTTTCAATTGCAGTAGTAAGTAAGATAGATGCAATAGCACAAAAAATGTGACAAGATATAAACGACCAATTGTTGGAAAAATGGAATCCAACAAATAAAGGCAGGGTGAGGCGGAGACTAAGTCGCTCTCTTAAGACGATTTGCACCATTTTATGAAAGAAGTATCGCACATAAGGTAACAACGCGTCGTCCCAGAATACAACACGATACCTTTCAAATTTTGATTTAAAATGACAATTTAATGTACGAAACTTTCACTATTACATGCTCGTGACATGAAGCTATAAAACTATCGACTATCAAAAAAGACAAAGATTAGTTGGAAGCGATGAAAAAAAACCATTAAAACTGCAAACTAACGTTTTCAATTGCAGTAGTAGGTAAGATAGATGCTATAGAACAAAAAATGTGACAAGATATAAACGACCAATTGTTGGAAAAATGGAATCTGACAAATAAAGTGAACGGTAGGGTGAGGTGGGAACTAAGTCGCTCTCTTAAGACGATTTGCACCCCTTTATGAAAGAAATACCGCACAGAAGGTAACAACGCGTCGTCCCAGAATACGACACGATACCTTTCAAATTTTGATTTAAAATGACAATTTAATGTACGAAACTTTCACTATTACATGCTCGGGACATGAAGCTATAAAACTATCGACTACCAAAAAAGACAAAGATTAGTTGGAAGCGATGAAAAAAAACCATTAAAACTGCAAACAAACATTTTCAATTGCAGTAGTAGATAAGATATATTCAATAGCACAAAAAATGTGACAAGATATAGACGACCAATTGTTGGAAAAATGGAATCCGACAAATAAAGGCAGGGTGAGGCGGAGACTAAGTCGCTCTCTTAAGACGATTTCCACCCCTTTATGAAAGAAATACCGCACAGAAGGTAACAACGCATCGTCCCAGAATACAACACGATACCTTTCAAATTTTGATTTAAAATGACAATTTAATGTACGAAACTTTAACTATTACATGCTCGTGACATGAAGCTATAAAACTATCGACTATCAAAAAAGACAAAGATTAGTTGGAAGCGATGAAAAAAAACCATTAAAACTGCAAACTAACGTTTTCAATTGCAGTAGTAGGTAAGATAGATGCTATAGAACAAAAAATGTGACAAGATATAAATGACCAATTGTTGGAAAAATGGAATCTGACAAATAAAGTAAACGGTAGGATGAGGCGGGGACTAAATCGCTCTCTTAAGACGATTTGCACCCCTTTATGAAAGAAATACCGCACAGAAGGTAACAACGCTTCGTCCTAGAATACGACACGATACCTTTCAAATTTTGATTTAAAATGACAATTTAATGTACGAAACTTTCACTATTACATGCTCGTGACATGAAGCTATAAAACTATCAACTATCAAAAAAGACAAAGATTAGTTGGAAGCGACGAAAAAAAACCATTAAAACTGCAAACAAACATTTTGAATTGCAATAGTAAGTAAGATAGATGCAATAGCACAAAAAATGTGACAAGATATAAACGACCAATTGTTGGAAAAATGGAATCCAACAAATAAAGGCAGGGTGAGGCGGAGACTAAGTCGCTCTCTTAAGACGATTTGCACCCTTTTATGAAAGAACTATCGCACAGAAGGTAACAACGCGTCGTCCCAGAATACAACACGATACCTTTCAAATTTTGATTTAAAATGACAATTTAATGTACGAAACTTTCACTATTACATGCTCGTGACATGAAGCTATAAAACTATCGACTATCAAAAAAGACAAAGATTAGTTGGAAGTGACGAAAAAAAACCATTAAAACTGCAAACAAACATTTTCAATTGCAGTAGTAGGGAAGATAGATGCTATAGAACAAAAAATGTGACAAGATATAAACGACCAATTGTTGGAAAAATGGAATCCGACAAATAAAGTGAACGGCAGGGTAAGACGGGGACTAAGTTGCTCTCTTAAGACGATTTGCACCCCTTTATGAAATAAATACCAAACAAAAGGTAATAACGCGTCGTCCTAGAATATAACACAATACCTTTCAAATTTTGATTTAAAATGACAATTTAATGTACGAAACTTTCGCTATTACATGCTCGTGACATGAAGCTATAAAACTATCGACTATCAAAAAAGACGAAGATTAGTTGGAAGCGATGAAAAAAAACCATTAAAACTGCAAACAAACATTTTCAATTGTAGTAGTAGGGAATATAGATGCTACAGAACAAAAAATGTGACAAGATATAAACGACCAATTGTTGGAAAATGGAATCCGACAAATAAAGTGAACGGCAGAGTGAAGCGGGGACTAAATCGTTCTCTTACGACGAATTGCACCCCTTTATGAAATAAATACAGCGCAGAAGGTAACAACGCGTCGTCCCAGATTACAACAGTCCAGCCTATTTACTGTTGTTTTACTCAAATCTGTACAATCGAATAAAGTATAAGTTTCACACGATACCTTTCAATATTTACCAGAAACTTGTACAATAGAAAAGAATATATAAGATATTCAGATTGTATATGTCTATACTTAAATATGTAAATATATATATGGAAAATATAGGTGTTTAATATTTCGTAATTACTCTCATATTTAATCAGATAATAACTTTTAAAATTAAATAAAAAATAGATGTTAGAAAACTAGCCGTTATAACTTTTGGTATTCAAAAACTGGATTTTTAATATAGGAGTTATGACATAAAATAATTAAATAAAATATTAAAAAGTGGGTTTAAGACTAGTTAATACTTTATTCTATTTAGAGAGCCAGTGGGACCCACTCCCCTATAGGTGTGGATTAAGCTGGTCAATGTGTTTCATAAATCTCATCCGCTTATCTCACCCTTATGCACGTAGCACGTGAGAATCTCAAGGTTTCACTTTAACTCAAAAACTAGATAATACTAGTATATATATATATAATCAAGTACTTTAGAAATTTAGTTAGCGTGGAATTAAATTCCCACATAAAAAAAAAATACTCTTTTGTTTATAATATTCTAAAACCAATTAAACCTAGTTGAAACTCAGATACTGAGTCAGCTTGCAGCATAAGTCCTGCTTTGTTCCTTTTGCGATCAACTTTAAGGAATAATGAATTCAAATGTTTAATGTACAGTGATATATCATCACGTACTTATATATATTTGACTTCGGTCAGTTCTTGTTATTGCTGCTAACTCTAATTCATGATTTTCGGATGCAAAATAAGATTACGTATATTTAATATTTCTTAAATCTCGGGTGGTTGACAGTGTGTAGTGATTGTTTTTTTATATATTTAGAAATGTGGCTTCTTCAAACACAAGTTCGTAGACATGGCCTGCAAAATGTAGATCATTTTCCGATGACTATTGGAAGAAACTTATGATTAAATTTTATGTCTATGGAAGATTTCATTTCAGCGCCCATTACTCATCATTGACAACTTCTAATTTTGGGAATTTAATAGGAGTGGATTGGTACGGTCATTACCGACCCTAATATTGATCCATTCAAAGTTTGTATTACATTTTTTTCGTACAACTTTATACATTGGAATGGTTTATATAATGTAAATGATATATATCTAATAATACAGTTAGGAAATTGAATTCTAACTTTATAAAAGTATAACCACTGTCAAGATTAATTCAATTTTTATCTATTTTGATTTAATAGTACAAAATTTATCCCAAACTTTTTTTTTCACGCTCAAACTTTTAAATCTGTGTAGCATTACTCCACAGCAATCTACTTCCAATGTCAAACAACCTCATTAATTCACACGTATGTCTTTTATCACTTTAATTTTAAATTGTATAATTAAAAAAATATAAATATTAAATATTATTTAAAATATAAATATTACAGAATTAATGTTAAATTTTTGGTATTGCATAGTCTGGTACAGAATTATTACTAGTTGCTCGATATTATAGCATCGAGTCATATTAACAAAGGTCATTAATACCGGGCCTTTTAAGCGTGATACAACCTTAATTTTAAATGACCAATGAACTTCTTTAATCCACTCACCAACAATCTTGAAAACGAAAGTTGGCAAATCTGATTAAAAGCCATTTGGCTCTCTACTCAAGTTGCTGATAATGAAATTAACGAATTTACGTGTGGGGTGTGATTTTGATAAGGGAGATTTGGTGAGAGCTCTACACGGAGTGATTTTTTTGACTGAATAATGTTCTATCTACTTAAAAAGTATATTTAATAATTATAACTATTGATTTCACTGTAGATTCCAGTATTTATTGGGACTCACTACTTATTCAATGATTGTGATTATTAAGCCTACTTTTTAATTCCATGTAGCATTACTATTTTTTATTTTAGGTTCAGCATCAACACTTTTAAGGCAAAAAATCTATAAAATTAATCATTGACAAAAATATACTTAATGAATGAAATTATTTAAATACCCCCACCATTATATAATTTTTATATTTATTACCATTACCATCATTATCTGAACGCCAACACCACCACTCATCGCCACCACCATCAACCCATCACCGTTGCACCCACGAACACCCACCCGCCACCCACCACCATCACCCGCTGCCAACCATCACAACCCATCACCGCCCCACCCACTAACACCCACCACCTGCCATCACTATAAATCACCACCACCTATCGCCACCACCATCACCTACCATCGTCATAAACCACCACCCACACCCCCGCCACCCTCCATTGCCACTAACCACCACCCACTAACACCTAGCACTTGCCACTACCATCACCCACCATCGCCATAAATCACCACCACCACCCACTAACACCCACCGCCGCCGCCACCACTATCAACCACCACAGTCATAAACCACCACCCACTGCCGCCACCAATATCACCCACCATAGTCATAAAACACCACCCACCGCCACTGCCACCACCACCCATCGCCACTAACTACCATCCACAACCCCCACCCACTAATATCCGCCACCATTTTCACCTCTCATTGCTATAAACCACCACTAACCATCACTACCAACCAACACCACCCACTGTCGTCGACCAACCACCACCCGCCACCCACCGTAACCCACCAACCACCACCACCCATCGCCACCACCCCTTACAAACCACCACTACCCACCGTCGCCGCCACCACCACCACCACCACCTACCATCGCCACCAATCATTATCATCAACTACCCAAAACAGTGAAAAACTAGTTCATAACTGCCAACAGCTACCACCACCACCATTGCCACCACAACCACAACTACCACCACTATCACCGTCACCGTCACTATCGCCCAACACTGCCATCACCAACCGTCAGCCACCACCTACTATTGTCCGCCAACCACCTCCCCGCCACCCACCTTCACTTGCCAACCACACCATCGCAGCCAACCACCACCACAATCGCCACCACTTATTGCCACCACCAGCACCACCCATTGCCACTAACCACCACTCCCATCCACTAAAAACCACCACCCGCCACCACTATCACCCCCAATCACTGTAAACCACCACCACCCACCATCGCCACCAACCACCACTACGTGCCAACCATTACCACCCATCACTTGTCACCATCATTCGCCACCCCACCCACACCCCCACACCCCACACCATCTGTCGCCAACCATCACCCACCATCATTACAACCCACCATCGCAGCCAACCAACACCACCCACCACCCAAAACAATAAAAAACTAGTATGTCACCTCCCATTACCCATCATCGTCACTAACCACTATTACTCAAAACTCACCACGACCCACCAACCATCGTCATCGTCAACGCGACCACTCACCATTGCCGTCTACCATCGCTATTCACCACCCAAAACAGTAAAAAACTAACTCATTATTCACCATTGCTGCCAACTGCCACCACCTAAAACAGTAAAAACTAATTCACCACCTAAAATAGTAAAAAATTAACCCACTACGCATCATCACTGCCAACCACCACCACCCAAAATAGTAAAAACTAATCCACCACCCAATATCGCCGCCAACCACCACCATAATCTACTACCACCCCCACCCCCATCCCTATCAGCCACCCACCATCCCTACCACCACTCTACATCGCCGCCAACCAGCACCACCCATCCACCCAAAACATTAAATAATCAGTCTACCACTACCTACCATCACTGCCAACCACCTTCATCCACCACCCAAAACAGTAAAGAACTAACCCACCACCCAACATTGCCGTTAACCACCACCATCAACACAAACCATCCCCACCACCATCGCCACCACCTACCATCTAAAACAGTAAAAATAGTAAAAATTTAACTTATTTTACTGTTTCGGTCATTGAAATTGAAACTTAATTTTACCTCATTTACTTGATGTAGAAATATGCAAAATTTGAACTAAAAATTAGTGAAAACAGTAGACTGAAAAATAATAAAAAATTAGCAAACTAAAAAATAGTGAAAATAGGGAACTCGAAAATAATGAAAAATTATTGAACTAAAAAATAGTGAAAATTAGTGAACACTAAAATAGTGAATTTACTAAACTAAAAAATAGTGAAAAATTGCTGATTTCAAAGCTAGTGAAAAATTATTGAACTAAAAAATAATGAAAAACAGTAAACTCAAAAATAGTAAAAAAATAGTGAACTCAAAAATAATGAAAAATTACTGAATTAAAAATGTTCACAAACAATGAATTACAATTAACAACGAAATAAAAATTCTATATTTGGATAAATGATAGTCTGATTTGGTCATGTTTGGGGGCATGTGCAGTGAAACATATCAAAGTTAACAAGATTTGATTGTTATTGTTGGAATATCAGAAACCAAAATAGAAGTAAGGGAATACTTGAAAGGTTCAAAATGTAATTTGACCAAAGAAATGAAAAACCCAAAGGTTCAAAATGTTCAAACTTAATTTCGTCTGAAGCCATATCAAAGGTTCAAAATGTTTTTTTTTAATTTTTTATTATTTATTTTTTAAAATTTTATTTTTATTTTTTTAAAAAAATATAAATATATATTATATCATTGTATTTATATATGAAATTAATGTGTGTGTGTGTATATATATATATTTATTTAAGGATATATAAATAAATATGATATATTTCAACACAAATAATTAATTTTTTATCCAATTTTTTTTAATTTTAGAGGGATTGATTTTGATAAATTGGAAGAAATACTATAACGAGGTTGATGATTTTGTCACCTTTGACCCCAAGTCGATGGAGAGAGAGAGAGAGAGAGAAGAAAAAAAAGTTGGTCATAACAGGAAATGGCTTCAGACGAAATCAACGGGAGTGAGTAAAAGGGTATGTTGGTCATTAAAAAAAAGGGTATGCTGATCATTAAAAAAAAATTAAATTAGATTGGATTTTAGAATAAAAAAAGAACAGCTCACGTCTTTAATGCCTTAAAAACATTATGCTTGGATTTAATAACTTAAAAGGCGAGTGATTGGACTTTTGGCCAATTTTTGCCTTTTATAACTTGTCAACTGATTTGAATGTTCTTGCTTTTTTTTTTTAGGAATAATCTCAACTTGAATCTTAAAAAATCGTTCAAATTTTAATTTGTATCTTTAAAGTTTAAAAATATTAATTTATACCTTGAAAAAAATAAATGTATCAATGTGCACCTGAGACTAACTGTCATCTATTTTGCCGTTAAAAAAGTTTGGGTTAATTATAAATTACACCCCTCAAAATTTAAATTTTTCACATTTATGATCCAAAAATAATTTCATTCATTAATGTTCGTTAAATAGCTCTCAATTGTATTGTATCATAACATTTTCGTATCGTTTTCGTGTCAATAAAAAAATATTTCGTACCGAGTCAATTGCGTTGTATTTTATATTTCACATTTACAACAATTCATACAATATTATTTAATATTTTTTAAAAATTTAAAAAATACCAATTTTTTGTCTATAATACTTGTTAAATAACTATTTTTGTCTATAGTTGTGTTCTTCGTATATAACTTTAATTTGATCGAACAACCACAGAGATTTGTGTCTAACTGTAGACAGAAAATAGTTATTTAACGAGTATTATAGGCAAAAAAAAATAGGTATTTTATATTTTCTTTTAATTTTAAAAAAATATTTTTTATTGACTCGAACACGACACAAATATATTATGATAAGATACAATTGAAATCTATTTAACAAGAATTAATAGATGAAATTCTTTTTGAATCATAAATATGAAATATTTAAAATTTGAGGGTATAATTTATAACTAACCCAAACTTTTTTAACAGAAAAATGGATGAAGTTAGCTTGCGCACATTAATACGAACTTATATCTTCGAGGGTATAAATTGAGATTTGAATAATTTTTTAGGATATAAGTTGAGATTGACCTCTTTTTTTTTTTTATGTACTAAGAAACCAAATTATCTTCCCCTGAACACCTTCAGCTTCACCGGCTTCTTCCTATGGTTTTTCAACCCCGAGAGAGATCCTAATAGTAGGGGCGGCCCGACACAGTTGGGTGTTTTAGGTGAAAGTGTTAAATGGGATCCTATTAATAACTATTATATTAAAATATGTCTATTTAATTTTTTGTTTATTGAGATAAAAAAAATTAATTGAATTTTTAAATTTAAAATTTATACATGCCAATAACCAAAATCAAATCCAATGATCAAATGTAATTAAACTTGTTATCTGTTGAATATAAAGAGAAAAAAAAAATCAAAATTTAGTTTGTCTAATAAAATGGAATTTTTTTGGAACAAATATAAAAGTAGTAATTTGTGAAAGTTGAATGGTTCTAGAAAAAAATAAGGCATGATTAAAAATTGAACAAAACCATAGCTATGTTTAAACAAGAAAAATTAGCAAGGCAACCATGGTTATTACAATTAGATTTGGATTCTTACTCTTTTTGTTTTACTGCAATTTGTTGTTTGCTTTAAAAAAATACTTAAGCAAAAATCTAACCTACAAAACACACAGCCTTAAATTTAACCTACAAAAATATACATTTTTTTTTAAATAGATTCTAAAAATATTTCAATAATCCAACTTGAAATTATTTTAGGGAACTAATTTGGGAAACTTGTTCAAAAAAAAAAAACTAATTTGGGAAACCTAATACACCATGATCGTTCAATTGATAGTTAATTTTGTTCCATGCTAGCACCCACCTCTCATCCAATAGTCAAAATGTATTAAATTCTCAAATTAAATCCCAAAATTCAAAATTTTATTTTATTTTTTTATAATTTCTTCCTAAAAATTTGATAAAAACAAAATAAATATCAGATGCATAGAAAGGAAAAATGGTGAGAGAGAGATTGATTTATTTTAGAGAGTTGGAACATACGAATAAAATAGGGAGCAAGGGTGTAAAAATCTTTTAACGTGTTATATAGTTAATTAAGAATATTGACTTTTGACATTTGATTGTTAGTTTTAATTAAACATTTTTCATTTCTGATGATGTTCTTAACACGATTGAGCAGTGATGTGAATATAAAGTGTATCAAATAGTTGGGTATAGCTCAGTCTGGACTCCAATGTTCTAGGGAATAGGATTTGGAGATAAGTGGTTGATTAGACAGAATATTTATAGTGGTTCACTAGCTCAGAAGCTCAGCTAATTCACTCTCAAGGGAGTCTCTTGCTCCTGAGTATATTGATTACTCTGAGAAAGTTACAAAGAATTTTTTTGTAAGGCTACAATGGCTTCTTCTTTC
The DNA here is from genome assembly GCA_951799425.1 of Ilex aquifolium. Classification (NCBI taxonomy): domain Eukaryota; kingdom Viridiplantae; phylum Streptophyta; class Magnoliopsida; order Aquifoliales; family Aquifoliaceae; genus Ilex; species Ilex aquifolium. The sequence continues at coordinate 32,923,386 of OX637391.1, forward strand.
TTTCGAGGGCTTTGCCTCCTATTTATAGTTATTCTTGGGTCTTGCTCGATCTGAGGTGAGATCCTCGCTCCTCCCTTATAACGGTCGCCCTTATTGCGCAACGAGACTTGCGTATGCTGAGTGATTGATGCTAAAAAAGAAAAGGGGACTCGGTGGGATCCAACTGTCATTTGCACAACCTTCCTTGGGATGTGGACACAGGAAGTTGAGCTCTATAAATAATATAAATGAGCTGAGCTCCCGACCTAAGTACCATGACCTGGGTTACCGAGCTCATCCTTAGGTATTTTTGTGGTATCATCAGTTGCCCCTCAGTCCCTGATCAAACAGGTTGATTTGAGCAGGGATTATGCCACAAGTAAGGTTGTCTGGGGTCGACCTTGATTCACATATGATGGGACTTCATTCTGACGGTTAAGGCGAACGTGTAATCATGTTCTCCTCATTTCTCGTGCACGTCTCTCATTTCTCGTGACTTTATACTATTTATTTTCTCGATCCCTTTTCACATTTTGTCTTCAAGCTTTACTTCTTCTCTTCCCTTCCTTTCTTGCTTTCTTTTTCCCCTATTCGCCGAGGATCTAGGGTTTTCAGGAAAAATTCCCAATTTTGCTACGAAGGTTCTGCGTGGCTGGCCTAGTCTGTTTAGAATTTCCTTTGGTTCCCGGTTTATCAATCGTTCCTAGCTAGGTACGTTCCCTACTCTATTCCTTCTTCTTATCTTTCGTTCTAGATCCCTCGAATTCGAGGTGGTTATTTAATTTTTGGACTTTTTACTTTTGTTATTGATGATGCACAAATTGGTTTGAACACCACAGAAAATAAATAGTATAAAATGCAGTAAAATAAGTAGAGAAATAGAAGACAAAGTTTATAATGGTTCGGTCAACATGACCTACGTCCACTTTGAATGGCTAGGTTCGCTGGGTATTTTATTAACTTCGATATGTAGGGAGAGCAGAGATGGTTACAAGCTTTGAGAGAGGGAGAAAGAATTATCTCCAATGAGTCTGATGCCCCCCAAGTGTTGATGGAGCTTACATTTTATAGTGGTTGCCTCATAATGGGTATTAACTTAGTAGTTGATCCAGCGGTGGCAACGGATTGGGACTACTTTAATAGTAGTTAAATGGCATGGCGACCTCTCATTTTCTCAACGGGCAAGAGAGTTAAGGTGCACTCCAAAGGGCTCGCTCAATAGATGAGGGAAAGTTGACTCTCTCCAACCGGCGAGGGTAAGGCTCCTGGATGCTTCCTTGGTGGTGTAGCTCCCTGATGGGCTCGACTGGCTTGGGCCTCATAGGGCTTGCTGGGTCTTCTATAAGTTTGGGCTCTTAAATAATTTTGGGCTTTCCACATGAATTGGGCCATTTGGGCCTGGCCCATCATTTGCCCCCCAATGCCTCATATCCAATGAAACTTGGAGAAGAGGACATTCACTTGAATTTGAATTTTGACCCGAGCAGACTCCTCTCCCGCTACGACCATGTTGCGCTACGACTTTCGGGGATCAACCTGCCTTCATTCCTGATATATATTTTATCTCTGTAGTAGTCTCCGGTTACATATAATTTTTTCCTTTTATTCCCCCTTTTGAATTCTAAAAGAGCCCTTGGTTTTGAATTGGGCCTTTTTTCTTTCCCTTGATTTCAAGAAACCCTAGGGTTTAAATAGTAGCCTTCTTCTTCCTTCTACCCAATTCCTTCTTGAAATTGTTGGAGACCCAAGGCTAGTTTGCTCTTAAGATGAGTTATCTTAAACATTGATTTTCTGGGCAAGAGAAAATGGGGAGCTCCGATGATGGAGCGGCCGGCGTGGAGGGAGGTAGCGAGGTTGTCATTGGCATGGTGGTGGCCGAAGGAGGTATCGAGGATGGGGCGTCTTGGGCGCTGCTCGACGGGTCAACCCATGCCGCAGATAAGCGGCGGCGCCATGGGTTCGATGTCCTGGGCACAGCTAAAAGGTTCTCCCCGCTGGTTGAAGAAGAAGAGGGCGAGAATCTAGGAGGCCGGTTGGGCAGCGGCTTAGGTGGGCGAGCAGGAATTCCCATGGGTGCTGCCAAGGAGTCTTTGGGCGAGCTGCGAGCAGGGGAGACGAGTGTTGTCCAGGCAGTGGAGGTGAAGCTTCAAGCTACTCGAGTGCCCACTGATGGGCGCCCAGGCATTGATGTCCGTGTGGATGGGGCGAGCAGCGGAGGGCGCTCAAGCGCTGATCCTGACCACCTGGGCGACCAGCCTGGGCGAGCAACTTTGGCGCGCGAGGAAGAGGGGCGGTCAGCTTGTGCTTTGGGCGCCCATGCCTGGGGCGGGTTCGTTGTTGTTGGGCGAGCTGTCCATGGAGCGGGAGAGCAAGGTGGGCGAACAGCCCCTGCGGCGGGCCAGCACGGTGAGGGATCTTGGACTACTGGGTGCCCACAGATGGAGCCGCCTCTCCTTGTGCCGCCGATTGGAGGTGTTGTGGGTGTTGAGGCGCCTAGGCTGGGTGCCAATGGTGGTGCAAGCGTGCGGGGCAGCTCGCTTGGTGAGCAGATGGGCGCCTTTTTGGGTGCTAATTTGAGGAATTTTGGCGAGGCTGGGGCTTTGGGCGAGCAAGGGGGCTGCCCTGGGTGCCTGTGGAGGGTCTGGCACTTGTATTGGTGATGATCCGGCCCCTCCGAATGTAATTACTGAAGATCAAACTCTTTAGGGTCTCCGTAAGAAAAAGTACAAAAACAAAAATAGCTGACGATGGGTCCAAGGTAAATACCCTCTCTAGTTTGCTCAACACTGATGATATCATGAGAATTGTTTCTACTTATCATATTCCCCCAACTGTACTATGCCGTCGAGCTGAGATGGAAGAGCCCACCTCTGATGCCTCTTCTGGGGATATTGCTATCTATGAGGAGGCGCTTGAGGCTGGGCTCAGGTTTCCCATGTCCCCCTCTATCTGTAGCATTCTCCAATATTTTTCACTCCCCCCGGGGCTATTATCACCCAATGGTTGGAGGGTTTTGTTATGCTTTTTGGTGTTGTGGAGAAAAGTGCACCATGAGGATGCCTCTCCGGAGGAGTTTCATGGAGCTTATACTCTGAGCGAGACCCCTGCTCCTAATCGGGGTTGGTATTACTTTACCACGAGAGACAGGCTGATCACTGGACTGTGGTCCAATTGTCATAGTTGGAAATGCCGTTTTTTATTTGTTGGCGGAGAGTGGGCTGCAGAGGCCGACAAGGCTTTGGTACCAAGAGGATGGGGTACCCCCAAAGAACCTGGTAAGCCTCACACTTGCTTTCTCTCTTTTGCTCTTTTCATTTTTTTTTTTTTACTCATCATTCCTTTTGTAGATCCTCCTGTGTTTCCTAAGGACCAAGAATGGAAACTACAAGCGATGAGGGATTATCCTGAAAAAGACTTTGGAGTCCTTATGTCCAGTGCTACCCCGAGGTTCGGCGGCTCCGCTTTGAAGAGGAAAGGTGAGTTGATTATTTTGTACCCTCCTCCTTTACTTGATGTTTTTCATCTGGGTAATACTTTATTTCTTTGCAGCAATAGATAGGGAGGCGATTGGGTCTCGCCTCTCTGGTAGGGGTCCTCCTCCTCCCAAGGTGGCGAGGACAAGTCGAGTCTCCCAAGTAACCTCTCCAATGGTACCGCCTGAGGGGAGCTCTCCTCAACCAACCCCTCTAGCGGTACCTAGGGCGCCCTTTGGTCCAGTGGCCCCTCCAGAGGTGCCTACTCCCTCAGTTGCATCTCCTGCTCCAGAGTTTCTCCCGTTGGCCGCACCTTCTGCCCCCCTTCATTCACTCCTGTGGGAACTTCTTCTGGGGCGCCTTCCCAGAGCATCTCTATGATGGGTAACATGCGGGTCATCAGAGATCGGTTTGGGAATTTTGTGTGTGCCAAGGATGTGAACGAGATTAGTTCCACGGGCACCGATGGAATTCTCAACTCTTTTTTGGAAAGCTAGGCTCAGATAAGGGTTTATTATCTCCCTTTTCTCCCCTCCTTTCATACATTTCTGACATCTTTTTGCCTTTTATTTTTCCTCAGGCCTCAACTGCATCTATGTGTATATTTTCAAGGACCATCCTTTATCACCAGCTGAAGCACACCCATGAAGTTGTGCAAATGATCTTCTAGCTGCTTAGGGGAGGATCACGGAGCTTGAAGTTGCTGGGAGGGCTTCTGATGAAAGGGCGACTGGTCTTGAGGCTGAGCTTTTGGCTAGCCATGAGAGGGTGGCCAAGCTCGAGGCTGAGCTTGTTGAGGTCTGTGAGAGGGCCTTGCTCAGTGAGGCTGAGCTTGCAGAGACCCGCGAGAGGGCCATGCTCAGAGAGGTTGAGTTTTCGGCGACCCATGGGAGGGTAGCCAAACTCGAGGCTGAGCTTGTAGAGACCCACGAGAGGGTCATGCTCAGAAAGGTTGAGTTTTTGGTGACCCATGGGAGGGTGGCCAAGCTTGAGGCTGACCTTGCGGAGATCCGAGAGAGGGTCAAGCTCACAGAGACTGCCGTAGAGGCAAAGGTGAAAGCTGCTCAGGAAATAGCTTCTCAGGCTGAGGTAGACCTGAGGAATGGCATTGCAGACGCTTTCATTGATGGCTATGAGGAGCTCCGGGAAAAGATTTATGCTGACTACCCCGATATTGATGTCTCAGGCTTCGTGGCAACTGAGGCGCCTGATGAGGGTGATGGATGTTCTGAGGATGCCGAGGTTGATGACGAGGAGGAGGATGACGACCATGAGAGTAGTTAGAGTGCTAGGGACTTTTTGATTTAGGGACACTTTTTTTTTTTTTTTTTGTTTAGAAAAGCATTTTGTAGCCCTACTTTTGTGAAAGTGGTTGATTTTTGCCACTGATGCTCTTTTGAAGTTGAATACAAAAATGCAAAGATCTTTTGAGTAAATCTAGAAATTTTATTTTATTTATTTCACTGCTTATATAAAGCAATATTGTAAAGCAATATAGAGTAATAGCCCCAAAAAAATACAAAAAATAAAATCAAGTCCCCAACTTTTTCAAGTTCCCAACTTTTCTACTTTGACTCTCTCAAAGTGTCACTGGTAGTACCTCTTCAAGTGCTCGGCATTCCATGGATAGGGCAAAAATTTTCCCTCAGAACTCTATATCTTGTAGGTGCCCAGTCTTACCACTTCTGTTATGAGGTAGGGTCCTTCCCAGTTCGGTCCCAACTTTCCTTCTCGTGAATCCTTTGTGGCGAGGATCACTTTCTTAAGGACCAAATCTCCTGGTTGGAAGGAACGAGGCTTCACCCTCGAGTTGTAGTATTTTGTCATGCGACACTTGTACTCCGCGTTGCGGACCACAGTCATCTCCCTTGCCTCCTCTATCAAGTCAAGGTTGATGCGGAGTCCTTCTTCATTAGTGACAGGGTCGTGGTTTTGGACCCTTAGAGAATGCACCCCGATCTCCACAGGAATAATTGCTTCAGTTCCAAAGGCGAGGGAGAAGGGGGTTTCTCTAGTTGGAGTTCTTGGTGTGGTCCGATAGGCCCATAATACGTCTGGGATCTCGTCGACCCAAAGACCTTTTGCCTTTTCGAGCCTTGTCTTGAGGTTGCGTAGCACCTTTCTTACCATGACCTCTGTCTGCCCGTTTGCCTGCGGGTGCGCCGGGCTGGAATGAGGTTGTTTTATTTGAAGGTCGGAGCAGAAGGAGTTCAGGAGCTTGTTGTCGAACTGCTTGACATTGTCGCTAACAATGGCGTGGGGTATCCCGAAGCGACAGACCAGGTTTTTCCAAATGAAATCTTTCACCTTTACGTCTATTATTTTTGCTAAGGGCTCTGCCTCCGCCCATTTAGTGAAGTAATCCACTGCTACCACCACGAACTTGCACTGTCCTTTGTTGAGAGGTAGGGGGCCTAGGATGTCGATGCCCCATTTGGAGAAGGACCATGGACTTGTGATGACCATGAGCTCTTTTGGCGGATATCTGGGCACAGTGGTGAATCGCTGACATTTGTCGCACTTCTTGGCAAATTCTTGGGCATCCCTTACCATATTAGGCCAGAAGTAGCCTTGTCTGAGCGCTTTGTAGGCGAGGGAACGCCCTCTAGAATGATTCCCACAAATCCCCTCATGGATCTTCCGCAGGGCATAGTCGGCTTCTTCAAGCGAAAGGCACCGCAATAAGGGCAGCGAGTAGCCTTTTTTGTACAGAGTATCTTGTAAAATAGTAAACTTGGAGGCTCTCATCCTGAGCTTCCTTGCTTCCAGAGGGTCATCAGGCAACGCACCTTCCTAGAGGAATGCCTTTATTGAGGTCATCCAGTTTGCCTCGACAGATGCACAGTTGACACTTGTAGCTTCCGCGTCTAATTGGCTTGGCTCGAACTGGTGACCCATGAATGTTGGTCCTGGTGGGGCTTCTGATGACGAGGCGAGCCTGGCTAGCGCATCGGCGGCCATGTTCTCCTCCCTCGGGATGTGGGTGATTTGAAATTTTTTGAGCTTGACAACCAAGGCTTTCACCATGGCGAGGTACTCTTACATTCTGGTTCTCTTTGCTTCGAACTCGCCCTTTACTTGGTTGACTATTAGCTGAGAGTCGCTGTGAGTGAGGAGGTGTTGAGCCTCCATTTCAATTGCCAACCTTAGTCCAGAGAGAAGGGCCTCGTATTCTGCCTCATTGTTGGAGCCGATGAAGTGGAGCTTCATAGCGTACTTGATGGGAGTGCCATCGGGGCTTATCAGGATTAAGCCAACTCCACCTCCCTCACTAGTTGACGACCCATCCGCATAAAGCTTCCAGAGTGGCGAAGAGGAGAGTTCGGAGAGCACTGCGGGAGTCAGGAGGCCAGGATGGGGTGGCAAGGCTCCAGACTGGGCCCCAGGAGGGGCCTGGGTGCCAGGATGGGCGCCTAAGGGTGGCTGGGCGCCTGAGGAGGAGGTCTGGGCACCAGGGGTGGAGGCCTGGGCGCCCGGGGAGGAGTTCTGGGCACCTGGGTAGGAGGTCTAGGCGCCTGTGAGTGGCTGAGTGCCTGAGCAGGAGGTCTGGGTGCCAGGGAAGGAGGTATGGGCGCTCGGGGAGGAGGTCTGGGTGCCTGGGTAGGAGGTCTGGGCGCCTGTGAGTGGTTGAGCACCTGAGGAGGAGGTCTGGGCGCTTGTGAGTGTCTTGGCACCTGGACTGGGCGCCTGGGTGTCCTCGTCAGGTATCACCTTGCTTTGGGTGTCCGGGCTCGATGTCTGAAGCGTGGAATGTTCATTGACCTCCCCTACGGGTGTAAGCTCAGCAACAAAATCTGCCAGGGCTTGTGTTTTGATAGCCGCCTTGGTTGGTACTGGATATCGAACTCGCCTAGTTCCACTGCCCATTTTAGGAGTCTTCCGGATACATCTGGTTTTCCCAAGACTCTCTTTAGAGGCTGATCTGTGATTACAACAACAGTGTTACTCTGAAAGTAATGTCGCAGGTGTCTTGCTGTTGAAATGAGGGCTAGTGCCAATTTTTCTAGCTCTGAATATCTGATTTCCAATCCCCGGTTTGCTCGGCTCACATAATAAATTAACTTTTGTACCCCGTCACTGTTTCTGACGAGGACGGAGCTCACTGCCGACGGGGAAGCAGAAAGGTATATATATAGAGTTTCGCCAGATTCAGCGTGTGAAAGGAGTTGAGGTGTAGCTAAGTAGGCTTTAAGCTTTTGGAAGGCTTCCTCCGCTTCAGGTCCCCACTTGAAGGCCTTTCAGAGAATTTTGAAGAAAGGCAGACATTTGTCCGCAGACTTGGAAACGAACCTATTGAGTGCTGCAATTCTCCCATTGAGGCGCTGAAGCTCCTTGGATGAGGACGGTGACTTCATATCTAAGATTGCCTTGATTTTTTCGGGGTTCACCTCAATTCCTCTCTAGTTGACCATAAAGCCAATGAACTTCCCTGAGCCTACACCAAAGGCGCACTTCTCAGGGTTCAACATCATGTGGTATGACCTGAGAACGTTAAAAGTTTCTTGGAGGTGGTCAATATGATCTGCTGCTGCGAGACTCTATACTAGCATGTCGTCCACATACACCTCCATTGTTTTTTCGATCTGTGACTGGAACATCTTGTTCACCAGTCGTTGATAAGTTGCTCATGCGTTCTTCAACCCGAAGGGCATGACCCTATAGTAGTAGGTACCCCTTAGAGTGATGAACGATGTCTTCTCCTGGTCTAGGGAGTGCATGCTAATCTGGTTATACCCAGAATATGCATCCAAGAAGATGAGCAATTCATGCTGCTGTCGCGTCGATGAGGAGGTCAATTCGTGGTAGTGGGTAGCTATCCTTCGGGCACGCCTTGTTGAGCTCAGTAAAGTCGACGCAGAGGCGCCACTTCCCATTAGCTTTAGTCACCATCACTACATTTGAGAGCCACTCAGGATAGGCTACTTCTCTGACCGCTCAGTTCTCTATCAACTTTCCCATCTCCTTTTCCATTACTTGGACCCTTTCAGTGGAGGCACCCCTTAGTTTTTGACGAACAGGCTTGTGGTGAGGGTCGATGTTGAGGCGGTGGGTGGCGACCTCAGGGTCGATGCCCTCTAGGTCCGCATGTGACCATGCAAAAACGTCCATGTTACATTTTAAAAAATCTACGAGCTGGCGGACCAAGTCTTCAGAAAGGGAAAAGCCAATGTACACTCTTCTGTCTGGATACTCCACATCCAAGGTCACTGGGGTGAGCTCCTCGACTGGTTCTCCTCTTTCTATAGTGGCGTCATCCATTGGGTCGACGACCTCCACTTGCAGTGCCTCCTGTGGCTTCCTTGCCTTCATAGAGGAGACGTAACACTCTCTTGCAGCTACTTGATCTCCCCGAACCTCTCCGACTCCGTTCGGTGTTGGAAAGCGGAGAATGAGGTGGTAGGTAGAGAGCACCGCTCTTAGAGTGTTGAGAGCAGGTCGCCCAAGAATGATGTTGTACGCTGAAGGACAATCTATCACTAGGAAGTTGACCATGATCGTGGAGCTTCGAGGCGCTGTGCTGGCAGTGACTGGTAAGGTGATGGACCCTAGGGGATATACCTTCTCCCCAGAGAACCCAATGAGGGGAGACCTGATAGGCTGCAGCCTCTCCCTGCCCAAGTTAAGCTTGTCATAAGCCTCTGCGAACAAGATATCTGTAGAGTTGCCGCTGTCCACGAGAATTCTCCGCACTTGGAAGTTGGCGACAGTCATGGTGAGCACCAGGGGGTCATCATGGGGGTACTGACCCCCTGGTGCTCACGTGTAAGGCGAACGTGTAATCATGTTCTCCTCATTTCTCATGCACGTCTCTTATTTCGAGGGTCCACGTACGCTTGACTTTAAATGCCATTGCAGGCCGAAAAAAAAAAAACTTCTTTTATTTTCTCGATCCCTTTTCACATTCTGTCTTCAAGCTTTACTTCTTCTCTTCCCTTCCTTTCTTGCTTTCGTTTTCCCCTATTCACCTAGGATCTAGGGTTTTCAGGAAAAATTCCCATTTTTTCTCCGAAGGTTCTGCGTGGCTGGCCTAGTCTGTTTAGACTTTCCCTTGGTTCCCGGTTTATCAATCGTTCCTAGCTAGGTACGTCCCCTGCTCTGTTCCTTCTTCTTATCTTTCGTTCTAGATCCCTCGAATTCGAGGTGGTTGTTTAATTTTTGGACTTTTTACTTTTGTTATTGATGATGCACAAATTGATTTGCACACCACAGTCAAATAAATAGTATAAAATGCAGTAAAATAAGTAGAGAAAGAGAAGACAAAGTTTATAGTGGTTCGGTCAACATGACCTACGTCCACTTTGAATAGATAGGTTCGTCGGGTATTTTATTAACTCCGATGTGTAGGGAGAGTAGAGATGGTTACAAGCTTTGAGAGAGGGAGAAAGAATTATCTCCAATGAGTCTGATGTGACGCCCCAAATTTCCGGGGGTCCTTTATTAACCGTTGACCATCCGTCAACCCGCGGAAATACTCGTGATAGTCGTATAACCCGACACCACGTCATTCACATGCTTTTTAATCGGATTTACCATCCACAAGGTCAATTATACCTTCATTTATGTCCATTTATGTCATAGAAACCAAAGAAAACAAAGCCCAAAAGCATGGCTAAGCATTTTGAAAATTTCAAGTTTTTGGAAAAACCTTCCGGAAGGTCGATATACACCTACCGGAAGGTCGCTGAAGGAACTGTTACATGAAAAGGATCAATTTCAAGAACTTCCGGAAGGTCGACATCAGTAGCAAAAACCTTCCGGAAGGTCCATTCCAGTAGCCAAAACCTTCCGGAAGGTTCATTCCAGAAAACAAACCTTCCGGAAGAACTCGGCAGTCAAAAAAAAAGAAACCCAAGGCAAAACCTTCCGGAAGGTCCACTCCAGTAGACACGTCCTTCCGGTAGGTTTTACTCCAGTAGCTAAAATCTTCCGGAAGGTTCATTCCAGTGGGCAAAACCTTCCGGAAGGTATTAGCCGTGAGCAAGGCAAGCTGGGGTTTTTAGCAAAACCTTCCGGAAGGCCGACACACACCTTCCGGTAGGTTTTCAGACTGTGAGCATAAAAATGGATTTCTTTCCCCTCCAAACCATCCTTAAAGCTACCCCATACACTCCAAACTCATTCAATACATGTTTAATGAGATTTTCCATATAATACCCAACTCATACAATCTCTATTACAATTCATTCCATAATATATATACATCAAAATGGAATTTTGTTAAAGGTTTTACAAAACTTAAACTAAGGCCACAAGCCGGCCCCCTTCATGCTTGATGCTCTCCAAATGAGCCATCCGCCGGAGCAAAACCCACACCTGAAATGTTTTTCCCATAAAGGGTGAGCCACGCTCAATAGGGTATCTCCTAGAGAGGCTACTCCCCAACCTAAATGCATATGAAATGTCACATGCTATCAATCAACAATCCACAACAAGAATATATTCCATGTTGAAACATGTAATGTCATGCTAGGAAATGAGGTGAGACTCACTCATGCACATCAACCGAGCCCTTCCCGGCTCCTCTACACATGCAAGTGCCAATGTGTACCAATCCGTCATTTATGTTCCACATCAAATGACATTTCATTCTAGGGTCTTTGTAGGGGTGGATGTTCATGGACTCACACCAAAGGTCACCCAACCTACACGGAATTCATGGACTTCCACCAACGGTTCCGCGTACACCGACACACTTTATGGGCTCTTATACCAACGGAGTGCGTATCCAATCACCGGGTCTCTCACCCGAGGGATTTTCTAGCCCTTCTTGCTACCCCAACCCTATCAACATATAAACCATTCAACACGTCTAGGTCATCGACCCATATTACCCGAGCTCACTCGTCATCCACCATGTGTGGTGAAGACAAACAACCATGCACACACACCTCCTAAAATGCGATGTTCCCGTGCATATGAAATGTGGTGCTCCATTACTACACCAATACAATGTTCGATATGATATGAGTGACATATGAACATTCTCAACACATTTCTCATATTCCATGGCAAAATCATATCAAAAGCATATAATTCCCATAATACAATTTCCAAGCATGTTATCAACATACTAAAATTTCAAGGCATATATATAAACACATAACACGCCCACAATTTCATATAACACATGAATTTACATTGGGTTCATTTCACATATCCAATTCATAGAAATCACATTTAGTAACTTCTAAATATCCATCCAAGCTAGGATTTCCTTTACCCATTTCAATACCCAATTCACCCAATTTCACAACAATAGGCAAGAGACACATAGGCTATCATCCTACCCATTCCATAAAAACATTATAGGCTTGGAATTAAACCTTAGTAGGAAGAAACCCTACCTCTTGAAGCGTGAGGAACGACCAAGGGAAGTTCCAAGACCCGATTCAAGCAAAAACCCTCACTTCCCGAAAAATCCCGTACCTTGACCTTCGGTAAAACTTGTGCTTTTTGGTATAGCCGCGTAGCCCTCGATGAGTAGAGCGACTTTAATTCTTGGCTTGCGTGGATTCGAGGTCCGTAGCGCCGTAGATCGTAGAGAGAAGGTGAGTTTTTTTCTCTCTTTTCTCCCTCTTTCTCTCTATCGGCTGAAACCGGCTGAACAATGGGGAAAAATCTAATTTTTCCCCCTATTTATATTTTAGAATACTTGGCCCACAATTCGCCACACGTCCTATTTAATTCCGGGTCCGTTTTAATCCCGAAACGATTAAATTTCGCTCCGGTTCAAGTTCGAATTATTTTTGTTTTAACTTGTGTTTAATATTTCCCCAAACCTGGAAACTTTATAAAAATTTCGTGTACAGGGTCACCCGGGGCCCGTTCGTCTCGTAAAACGCGAAAAATCCGACTATCTCGGAATTCCACGAAATTTGACGTGGTAACTAGATTTCGCGAGACGAATCCAACGGTGAGGTCCGTTTCGTCATCCGAGTTCTAGAAAAATTCAGGTTTACAACCTGTACTGTAGTGGCAATTTACCGTTTTGCCCTTTTTCACAAAGGTTGAAATTTTCTCGGGTTTTACATTCTTCCCCCCTTAAAAGAATTTCGTCCCCGAAATTCACACACTCATGCATACACAATTACACGCATATGCAACAGTCATATAATACTAAATGACTATAAGAATGTACCTCCATCCTCAAATAAGAAAGGATAGTTGGCACGTATGGTGTCCTCACGCTCCCATGTTGCCTCCTCCACTCCTCGGTGCTGCCACAACACCTTCACTAGCCTCACGGTCTTGCCTCGCAAAACCTGCTCTCGGCTATCCATGACACGCACTGGTCCCTCCTCGAAGGTCTCATCCGCATCAACTATGAGCTCGCCCCAATCCACAACATGCGACGGATCTGGAGTATACTTCCGGAGCATGGAGACATGGAATACGGCGTGAACACCCGATAAAGTTGGCGGTAACGCCAATCTGTAAGCCACAGTGCCAACTCTCTCAAGCACCTCAAAGGGCCCAATATACCTCGGCGACAGTTTTCCCCGCTTGCCGAATCTGATCACCCCTCTCTTAGGCATCACCTTTAAGAAGACGTGGTCTCCCACCTCAAATTCCAGAGGCCGCCGCCGCCTATCGGCGTAACTCTTCTGCCGGCTCTGAGCCGTGAGAAGACGCTTCCTTATCAGGTTCACCTTCTCCGAGGTGTCTCTAATCAAGTCTGGACCCGTAGAGGGTCTTTCCCCAACTTCAGTCCAACAAACCGGAGAACGACAAGGCCTCCCATAAAGCGCCTCATAGGGTGCCATCCGTATGCTCGCCTGATAACTGTTATTGTAGGCGAATTCCACTAAGGGCAAATGCTCTTCCCAGCTACCCTTGAGATCTAGGACACATGCCCGTAGCATGTCCTCTAATGTTTGGATGGTCCTCTCCGACTGACCGTCCGTTTGGGGATGGTAGGCTGTGCTCATCCTCAACTGAGTCCCCATGGCTCGCTGGAAACTCTCCCAAAAGTGAGCCGTAAACCTGGGATCCCGATCCGATACTATAGATACGGGTACCCCATGCAACCGGACTATCTCCCTTATGTACAACCTGCAGAATTCCTCCAGAGTGAAGGTCATCCGCACCGCCAAAAAGTGTGCCGACTTCGTAAGCCGGTCCACTATCACCCACACCGCATCGTGTCCCCGTGATGTCCGTGGCAAGTGGGTCACAAAGTCCATTGTGATGTGCTCCCACTTCCACTCAGCCACTTCCAAGGGCTGGAGCAACCCTGCTGGCCTCTGGTGCTCGGCTTTAATCTGCTGACATGTGAGGCATCTACTGACAAAGTCGCCAATTTGCCTCTTCATTCCGCTCCAGTAATACTGGCGACGAAGATCATGATACATCTTCGTGCCGCCTGGGTGCACCGCAAAACGAGAGCAATGGAACTCCCTGAGGATCTCCTCTCTCAGCTCCGCCGACTGGGGAACCACTACCCTTCCCCTAAACCGAAGACTGTCATCCGAGTGAATGGCCCAGCCCTCGTCACCCGTACCCGCCTGCACTCGGTCCCTGATGGATGATAACTCTGAGTCCTGTCTCTGTGACTCGATCACTCTGCTCAGTAGGGAAGGCGTAGCCACCAAACTCCCTAAAACACCCTGAGTCCGACCCCGATAATGCAGCCCAAATTGGCCCACGGCCTCAAGCATCCGCCACTCCCGGGAAGCCACACTAGCTAAGACACCCCGTGACTTCCGACTAAGTGCGTCAGCCACCACATTTGCCTTACCGGGGTGGTAATGCAAAGTGAAGTCATAGTCTTCTAGGTACTCCATCCACCTACGCTGCCTCATGTTGAGGTCCCGTTGAGTGAAGATGTACTTCAGACTTTTGTGGTCCGAAAACACTTCAAATCGTTCACCATACAAATAGTGGCGCCAAGCCTTTAAGGCAAAGACAACGGCCGCCAACTCCATGTCATGCGTGGGGTAATTCTGCTCGTGATTCTTCAACTGTCGAGAACCATAAGCCACCACTCTCCCGGATTGCATCAAGACACAACCCAGTCCGTCTTTGGAGGCATCGCAATATATCGTGTAGTTTTGTCCCCTTTCTGGAACAATCAAGATAGGAGCTGAAGCGAGTCTCCTCTTTAGTTCTTGGAATGCCTTCTCACACGAATCATTCCACTCGAACTTGACCTCCTTCCGGGTCAATCTAGTCATAGGTGCGGCTAGTCGGGAGAAGTCCTCGATGAACCTCCGGTAATACCCTGCCAATCCCAAGAAACTACGTATCTCGAAGACTGACCTTGGCCTCTCCCAGCTCATAACTGCCTCGACTTTCTCCGGATCAACTGATACCCCCGAAGCCGACACCACGTGTCCCAAAAATTTCACCTCCGTAAGCCAAAATTCACACTTGCTGAACTTGGCGTACAACTGGTGGTCCCTCAAGGTCTGGAGAACAATCCTTAAGTGACCCTCATGCTCCTCCTCTGTCTTGGAGTAGATCAGGATGTCATCAACAAACACTACGACAAACTGATCTAAATAGGGCTGGAACACCCTATGCATGAGATCCATAAATGCCGCCGGGGCATTCGTCAACCCAAATGGCATCACCGTGAACTCGAAATGCCCGTACCGCGTTCTGAACGCCGTCTTAGGGATATCTGACTCCCTAATCCTCAACTGATGGTAGCCCGTGCGGAGATCTATTTTTGAATAGACCCGCGCTCCCCTCAGCTGATCAAACAGATCATCGATCCTCGGCAAAGGGTACCTATTCTTGATGGTGACCCGATTCAACTGCCGATAGTCTATACACAATCGAAGGGTCTTATCCTTCTTCTTGGCAAACAGCACCGGAGCGCCCCAAGGTGAGGTACTCGGTCTAATAAAGCCCTTGTCCAATAATTCTTGCAATTGGACCTTGAGTTCTTGCAACTCAGCTGGCGCCATCCTATGTGGAGTCATAGAAATGGGTGAAGTACCCGGATGCAACTCAACGCTAAAGTCCACATCCCTATGGGGAGGTAATCCCGGTAACTCGTCCGGAAAAACGTCTTCATATTCACACACCACCCGAGGTAGACCCAATTCTTGTCTCGCCTCGTCCTCCAGGGTAAGGCTCGCAAGCCAACCCATCAATTGCCCATGCCATCGTGAATCATACACGACTTGAGGTAGAGCATCATGCTTTTCCCCCTGAAACTTGAAACAAACACCGTCCGGTGTATAGGCGGTGACCCTCTTCCTGTCACAATCAATAACGACCCGATACGCCGCCAACCAGTCCATCCCAAGGATGACATCGAATTCCGACATGTCCATAACCCTAAGGTCCACGGTGAGTAGAATCCCCGAGATCTCTAGCTCACAACCCCGACATATCTGATTCACACACACCCTAGCTCCTAGGGGTGAATTCACATATAACGGCTCCTCCAAGGTATCAACCTCTAAGCCCAAATCCCTCACACATGATGCAGAAATGAATGAATGTGATGCACCAGAATCAAATAACACTTTAGTCCATAGGCGAGAAAGTAGAAATGTACCCTGAATGACTGACTGGTCCACTGGCTCAGCCTGAGGTGTAATGGCGTAGACACGCCCCTGGGTCCCCGAAGTCCCGGCTTGCATGCCCTGTCCTCGGCCTCGACCCATGCCTTGGCCCATCTGGCCCGACTGCGGAGTCCCCGCTCGAAAGGTGGTAGGGGCCTGAGTAGCGCCCTGGAACTGATACTGGTTTCCCTGGCCCGTGGTGGGGTAGGGAGGAACAAGGCGTGTCTGCGACTGTCCCACTGATGACTGGGACTGAGGTGTCCCATAGCTCTGGGATCCTTGCCTCTGCGGACAATCCCGCTTCATATGCCCCGGTTGGTGGCAATGGAAACATGTCTTCTGGCCCGCCTGGTAGGTAGTCCTGAAGTTTCTCCCGCCTTGGGAAAGCTGACCTTGGCCTTGGCCTTGATAGCCGCGGCCCTGTCCTTGAGGAGCAGAGGTCCTCTGTTTCTTCCCCGAACTAGAAGAAGAGGATTGGCCCTCCTTCTTCTTATCCTTAGCACCCGCCTCACGGATGCTTCGAGCATCGTCCACCTCCCTCTCAATGGCCATAGCTGTCTCGACCATAGAGTCCAAGTCTTGCAAGCGGAGGCCCACAATCTTTCCCCGGATGGATAGCTTCAACCCATCCTCGAACCTTCTTACCTTGGCCATATCCGTGGCCACGTAATCATCAGCAAATCGGGCTAATTCGGTGAACTTAGCCACATACTCCATCACTGTCATTGACCCTTGCTTCAAATCTAGAAACTCGCGGGCCTTTGCATGTCGAACGGCCGTTGGGAAATATTTACCCATGAAGAGCTCCTTGAACTCTCCCCACGTCATGGCCTCTAGGTTCTTCGAGGCCGTCACCCAATCCCACCACAATTGGGCTTCTCCTTCTAGCTGAAATGCAGCTAGCCTTATCTTAGTAGCGTCTGAGGTGACCTCCATCGCCCCTAAGATCTTGTTGACTTGCCGGAACCAATGGTCGGCCACCATCGGGTCCGCCCCTCCCATGAAGACTGGAGGTTTGTGTGCTTTAAACTGTTGGAGGTTACTCGCGCCTCCATGTCCGGCATTTGCACTAGCTTGTGCAACAGTAGCCGCCATTAGGCCCATGGTTTCCGTAAACGCTCGTTGATCGAAGACCGGTGGTGGTTGGTTATTGTTCCGCCCACCGCCTCGACGTCCTCTTCTTCCACTTGCCATCTACACACAAGTCAAATGGCAATGGCACAACAACTTAGTATCCCTAGATAGGGATCAAAGTTAAAACGCTCAAATCTTTCTCATTGTCTCACTAGTAGAGCGTATGCCTCCAATAGTGGACCCTTTCGCTTTGAACCTTCCCGTTCATTTGCTTTCCCACTCCCAAGGTTAAGTTCTCTAACCCTAGTGTGTCCATTTCCATACACATTTTACCATGCATATAATACACATACCACATATCACATAACATGTAGCAATTTAAGCACATAACATGTAATGTACAATGAATGCAATGGTCTAAACCCATGCCCCATCAAGCCCTAGGTAAATCGCATACCTATGCTCTGATACCAAGCTGTGACGCCCCAAATTTCCGGGGGTCCTTTATTAACCGTTGACCATCCGTCAACCCGCGGAAATACTCGTGATAGTCGTATAACCCGACACCACGTCATTCACATGCTTTTTAATCGGATTTACCATCCACAAGGTCAATTATACCTTCATTTATGTCCATTTATGTCATAGAAACCAAAGAAAACAAAGCCCAAAAGCATGGCTAAGCATTTTGAAAATTTCAAGTTTTTGGAAAAACCTTCCGGAAGGTCGATATACACCTACCGGAAGGTCGCTGAAGGAACTGTTACATGAAAAGGATCAATTTCAAGAACTTCCGGAAGGTCGACATCAGTAGCAAAAACCTTCCGGAAGGTCCATTCCAGTAGCCAAAACCTTCCGGAAGGTTCATTCCAGAAAACAAACCTTCCGGAAGAACTCGGCAGTCAAAAAAAAAGAAACCCAAGGCAAAACCTTCCGGAAGGTCCACTCCAGTAGACACGTCCTTCCGGTAGGTTTTACTCCAGTAGCTAAAATCTTCCGGAAGGTTCATTCCAGTGGGCAAAACCTTCCGGAAGGTATTAGCCGTGAGCAAGGCAAGCTGGGGTTTTTAGCAAAACCTTCCGGAAGGCCGACACACACCTTCCGGTAGGTTTTCAGACTGTGAGCATAAAAATGGATTTCTTTCCCCTCCAAACCATCCTTAAAGCTACCCCATACACTCCAAACTCATTCAATACATGTTTAATGAGATTTTCCATATAATACCCAACTCATACAATCTCTATTACAATTCATTCCATAATATATATACATCAAAATGGAATTTTGTTAAAGGTTTTACAAAACTTAAACTAAGGCCACAAGCCGGCCCCCTTCATGCTTGATGCTCTCCAAATGAGCCATCCGCCGGAGCAAAACCCACACCTGAAATATTTTTCCCATAAAGGGTGAGCCACGCTCAATAGGGTATCTCCTAGAGAGGCTACTCCCCAACCTAAATGCATATGAAATGTCACATGCTATCAATCAACAATCCACAACAAGAATATATTCCATGTTGAAACATGTAATGTCATGCTAGGAAATGAGGTGAGACTCACTCATGCACATCAACCGAACCCTTCCCGGCTCCTCTACACATGCAAGTGCCAATGTGTACCAATCCGTCATTTATGTTCCACATCAAATGACATTTCATTCTAGGGTCTTTGTAGGGGTGGATGTTCATGGACTCACACCAAAGGTCACCCAACCTACACGGAATTCATGGACTTCCACCAACGGTTCCGCGTACACCGACACACTTTATGGGCTCTTATACCAACAGAGTGCGTATCCAATCACCGGGTCTCTCACCCGAGGGATTTTCTAGCCCTTCTTGCTACCCCAACCCTATCAACATATAAACCATTCGACACGTCTAGGTCATCGACCCATATTACCCGAGCTCACTCGTCATCCACCATGTGTGGTGAAGACAAACAACCATGCACACACACCTCCTAAAATGCGATGTTCCCGTCCATATGAAATGTGGTGCTCCATTACTACACCAATACAATGTTCGATATGATATGAGTGACATATGAACATTCTCAACACATTTCTCATATTCCATGGCAAAATCATATCAAAAGCATATAATTCCCATAATACAATTTCCAAGCATGTTATCAACATACTAAAATTTCAAGGCATATATATAAACACATAACACGCCCACAATTTCATATAACACATGAATTTACATTGGGTTCATTTCACATATCCAATTCATAGAAATCACATTTAGTAACTTCTAAATATCCATCCAAGCTAGGATTTCCTTTACCCATTTCAATACCCAATTCACCCAATTTCACAACAATAGGCAAGAGACACATAGGCTATCATCCTACCCATTCCATAAAAACATTATAGGCTTGGAATTAAACCTTAGTAGGAAGAAACCCTACCTCTTGAAGCGTGAGGAACGACCAAGGGAAGTTCCAAGACCCGATTCAAGCAAAAACCCTCACTTCCCGAAAAATCCCGTACCTTGACCTTCGGTAAAACTTGTGCTTTTTGGTATAGCCGCGTAGCCCTCGATGAGTAGAGCGACTTTAATTCTTGGCTTGCGTGGATTCGAGGTCCGTAGCGCCGTAGATCGTAGAGAGAAGGTGAGTTTTTTTCTCTCTTTTCTCCCTCTTTCTCTCTATCGGCTGAAACCGGCTGAACAATGGGGAAAAATCTAATTTTTCCCCCTATTTATATTTTAGAATACTTGGCCCACAATTCGCCACACGTCCTATTTAATTCCGGGTCCGTTTTAATCCCGAAACGATTAAATTTCGCTCCGGTTCAAGTTCGAATTATTTTTGTTTTAACTTGTGTTTAATATTTCCCCAAACCTGGAAACTTTATAAAAATTTCGTGTACAGGGTCACCCGGGGCCCGTTCGTCTCGTAAAACGCGAAAAATCCGACTATCTCGGAATTCCACGAAATTTGACGTGGTAACTAGATTTCGCGAGACGAATCCAACGGTGAGGTCCGTTTCGTCATCCGAGTTCTAGAAAAATTCAGGTTTACAACCTGTACTGTAGTGGCAATTTACCGTTTTGCCCTTTTTCACAAAGGTTGAAATTTTCTCGGGTTTTACATCTGATGTCCCCCAAGTGTTGGTGGGGCTTACATTTTATAGTGGTTGCCTCATAATGGGGATTAACTTAATAGCTGATCCTGCGGTCGCAACGGATTGGGACTACTTTAATAGTAGTTAAATGGTCTGGCGACCTCTCATCTTCTCAACGGGCAAGAGAGTTAAGGTGCACTCCAAAGGGCTCGGTCAATAGATGAGGGAAAGTTGACTCTCTCCAAGCGGCGAGGGTAAGGCTCCTGGATGCTTCCTTGGTGGCGTAGCTCCCTGATGGGCTCGACTGGCTTGGGCCTCATAGGGCTTGCTGGGTCTTCTATAAGTTTGGGCTCTTAAATAATTTTGGGCTTTCCACATGAATTGGGTCATTTGGGCCTGGCCCACCAGTTATTTTAGGAATCAAGGTCTTACCTTGTTTTTCTACCTCTCTTCTTGGATCCCTACTCCACAGTTATAATCTTTCTCTTCGGTTGCTGGTGTCTTGACCCTTGGGCTCTTAGGGATTGCTTTACTTGTATTCCCCCCCCCCCCTTTATAACTCTTTCAATCTTCTTTTTTTTGGCCCAGTTATGTCTATCTTTTCTGAAGCCACAGCTTCGTCTATCTCTCTCGCCATGGGTGACAGGTCCCCAGAAATAGAGGAGGACGACCTGGGAGATGTAGGTGATGAAATAGAAAACTTCCCTAGCGTTGATGCTGAAGATAGGACAGAGGTGCCTTTGTGTTTGTCAGGGTCTTCTTCAAGTTCTAAGCGATCTCGAAAAGGAAAAACTAAAAAGGGTAGAGCTGGACCTTTAGGTAGCGTTGAGGGCTCCGAACTCGTTCCTCACGCTTCAGACATAATAGGTTATAGTGAGGTTACACCTCCTTTTATGAGCGTCTTATCTGCGAGGTTTGTCTTTCCCAAGGGCATGCGCTATTGGATCCCTTCTATAGACATTAGGTATGATTCTGAGGTCCCCGAGAAGACCTGCTTCTTCGTAGCCTCTCTAGAAAATGGTCTTAGGTTCCCCATACACCCTTTCATCAAATCTATCCTCCAGCACTTCAATGTCTGCCCTGCTCAGATCTCCCCCAACTTCTAGGGTGTCCTGGTGGGCCTCCTTGTCTTTTTTAATAAAAATATGATCGGTACCCCCTCGATTCCTTTGCTCATGAAATATTTCAATGTCAAGTTCCAACCTGACGGCTTTTTGTACATCTCCAAACGGGTGAAGACCCCAGCCTTGATCACTGACCTTCCTAGCTCTCACAAGAATTGGAAGAAACTATTATTCTTTATGTCAGAGAAGGAATGAGAGTTTTACTTGAGCAATGCCAATGATACTCTTCTTGTCCCTCGCTCTTGGTCAGGTCTTGACAACCTGGGTGAGTCCTTGTTTAGAGCGGGTTCAACTTGGCTCATTTTGTTGTTGTACTTGCTGACCTTATTTCCTTGGGTTGTTTCAAGTATTCGCCCCGAGCTTGGAGCTGAGGACAAACTTGCTTTGCTAGGGCTTGAAGATTGCCGCCCGGAGAAGTATTCTGACTTAATCAAGCATTCTGTGCTTACCAAGTTAGGGTTCAACCCTCCCGATGTGAGAGTTGAGACTCCGATTCCCATCTCCTTTGTTGGTGCAGAAGACCCTACTGGTAAGATTCTTCCTCCTTGATCTCTGGTTTTTCTTTTCTTTCTTTTTGTGTTAGCTGACCTGTTTAATTTCTCAGGTTCCAGCTCAGTGGCTCTAGATGCCGAGGCTGTGAAAGCTAAGATTGCCGAGATGAAGGGCAAATCTAAGCGCAAGGGTTGAGCAGGATCTAGGCTTGAACCTCCTTCAAAGGTGCAGAGGACAGAGGTGCCTCTACCTTCTCCTCCACCTTCTCTTCCTCCTCGCGTGATCCTCTCGCCTCCGCCGACTTCACAAAAGGCAATTCTGACCTCTTCTTCTCAAGGGGTCTCTCATCTTCTCGTTGAGGGGTCCACTGGTTGTGTGGGGGCCTCCTCCTTCCCTTCGTCAGCAGAGGTCGCTGGAGCTCTGGAGTCCATTGTTCCTTTCTTACGAGGGCTTTCCTCTTCCCATTCTATTAAGAAGAGTCCTCATTTGCGAGTGGAGGGTCTATCGGCAAAAGTTGAGAAGGGCAAGGGTTCACTCATTGGGGACGTGGGCCTTGCCACTCAGGCCATTGCCTCAGTTATTCCTGAATCTGACATTGTGGAGGCCTCGACGATCCCTTTGTATACCTCTACTGCTACAGCTTTGTATGCAACAGCCTCGGTAAGTCTTGATTTCTTTAAAATTTATTTCTGCTTCAAGCAAAGGTAATTTTTGCTGACCTTGACTTTTTACTACGTCTATTTAGCTAGCCATCCACGTAAGTGCTCTGGTGAAGAGGGTCTGAGCTAGAGAGCACGGCTAAGCAGGCTCAAGGTTTTTGAGCTGGCCTTCACCAAGGACGACCTCAAGGCCCAGGTGTGAGACATGCAGGCTCGGGTTGAGGAGCTGACCTCAGCTAACAAGGGCCTAGAGGTAGAGGCTAAGAAGGCAAAGGAGGAGCTCAAAGCGAAGGCAGACAGCTTGCTTCAAGCTCGCAAGGATGCCTTAAAGGCCCTTGAATCCCTCGAGACAATGAAAAAAAAGTATGACCTGTTGGCGGAGATCAACGTTACTCTGCTGAAGGAGATTAAGGCTGACAGGGATGCAGCCCAAGAGAATGATACTCTGATCAATGAGCTTAAGGACAAGGCTGCTACCAACTAGGCCACTAGGTACCTCACTTTTCAGGGTCAAGTTGTAGAGGCGTATCCAGACCTAGACTTCGAATTCGAACTTCCTTTGGATAAGGAGAAAGAGAATTCAAGTGTCGAGAAGGAGGCAGAGGTCTTAGATCCTGCCGATGCTCCTACAGATGTCTTAGTTCCTAGCGATGTCCCTGTTGACCTTGAAGCTCAGACTCCTGGGGTGACTTTGCTACCAGTTGAAGCTCCTGGTCCTGTTCTTACTGAGGCTCATCTCCCTTTAATTGTTACTTCTGTTCTTGAGCCATCTGAGGCTTCTCTTCCTGTTGCTGAGCTGCCAGAAGCTACTTCTGATCCTGGTGCAGGGACTTAGGATTTTTAAGAAGTTTATGTTCTTTACTTCTTTTTTTTTTTTTTTTGTATTTAGAAGACCTTGTATTTTGTTTCATTTGAGGAATGAAAATATTATTTTGCAATTTCTTTGTACTTGCACTTTGTTTTTGTCCCTTCCCCTCTGCCCCTTGCTTCGAGGAGAACTCTGTTCTTCTGGAAGTGAACCTGAATTTTGCCAAGTATGATGTTTTCCCTTACGTCTGTTGAGCTTTAGTTGTTTGTTAGGTTCTTCTTCGTTGTCAAAGAAGTCATCTTAGCAGTAGCAAATATGTTTATCCTATTTTTTGCGAGCTAAGGATTCTTCGAGTGCTTAAGAGCTGAAGAGATCGTTGATAGCTTGTGAGCTAAGAGCTCATCAAATGTTTATGAGCTGAAGAGATCATCGAGTTTTCATGAGCTAACGAGCTCATCCTTGATTTATGAGCTTCTTCTGACCTTATTCTAGCTGCTGCTCTTGGGCTGCTTGAGCTGTCTAAGCTATCTGAGGTCAATGCTGAGGGCTCTTGCATCTCTCATGTTCTTGCTTTGTATCCTATCTTTTCCCCTTCTGCTATAAACAGGTCTTCAGCGATAAGGGGATTTTTTTCTGTGCCCACCTACCTTTTTAAAGCGCCATTTTCCCTAACCGTCGACATGATTATGGAAGTGTAATGGCCGCCTCTTCGTCTTCGCGTGCTATTCGATTCCTTAAATCCTGGAATTCCTTATTTTTCGCCTAAAGTTTGGGATTTCTTTATTTTTCGCAATCTTCCTTTGATTCTTACTTTCTTTTTTCCTTCTCGCTTCATGGCTTCCTCTCCTTCTCCACTGTTCAAACAACGAGCCTAGGTCATGTTGGACGTGCCCTGGTACTCCGTGTTTCTGCTCCCTTCCCTGATTATGGCTTCAGAAGTGGGAGAAGTTAGGGGGCGGTATCTTCTTCCTGACACCTTGAACATCCGCGTCCCAACCCCTAATGAGCCCTGCAACCTTCTCCTTCGGCGGGAAGTTTGTTTCTACGAAGGCGCATTTGAGATGGATCTTCGTTTGCCCATTCATCCCGCTGTTGGAAAGGTTCTGGCCTTCTATGGAATGTGCCTCTCTCGTCTTTTCCCAAAAGGGTGGGGTGCTCTGATAAGCTTTTTTATTTTTTGGCGTTCGCAAGGTAACAATGAATTTCCCACTGTCACCGAGTTCCTCTTCTGTTATGTTCTTCTTTTTGACTTCCCCCCTGCTTTAGTCGCTTCACATGGAGGCGCCACTTCGAATCTCCGCTGGTCCTCGATGCCCCTAGCTCTCCAGATGGGTGGACTCAGCATTTTTTCTTTATTTCTAGGGGCTCCTAGGAGTATGCTGAGGCGCAGTCTGAGTGTGCTTGGGTCCTTCACTCTTGGGAGCATTTTTCTGACAGAGGTAAGGATTAGGATTTTTATTTCCTTTTGCAGTTTGCAAACATTATGATGAATCTTAATTGTGATCATGTTGTACAGGTGCTCCAAGTCTGACCCCTTAAGAGCTGATGAGAGTCAGCCGAGAGGCTCGCATTGAGGTGGTCCCCTACTCGCTGTTAGTCACCCCCTCGAACCTTCACTGGTTCGGGACTAGTGCTAGCTCTGTTGTAGTCCTGGATGCTATCATACGCCCTCTTTCTTCTGTTCCTGATGTAGACTCCTTTCCCACTGAATCGGATGAGGATGTTGCTACTTCTTCAAGGAAGCGCAGAAGGGGTAGTTCATCAGCATAATCATCTGGTTCATCTTCTGGTGAGATCAGTTTTATAGTTGTAGAGCTGGAGTTTGCAAAAAACTAGTTCTCTGAGGTAGAGAAGGAACAAGACGAGCTAAAGGCTGAGAATGCTCGTCTGTAAGCTTTGAATGTGCAGTTAGAGGGGGAGATATATGAGCTGAAATGGAGACTGGGGGGGCTTAGAGCTTTTCTTTCCTTTTTTTTTTTTTTTTGTAACCATGCATTTCTTATGAATATAAAACAACTTTTTTTATTGAACGCCTTGCTTATTTCCTCGTTATTTTACTCTGTTAGTTGTAATGCTTGGGCTGAAAAGCCCAGTCGATGTAGCGAGCTGAGTCAGATGCTCCTCTGACTTCGAGGAGAATTTTGTTCCAAGTGTGAGGCCTGTCTTCAGTCGAGCGTATATGAGCTGAAAAGCTCATCGTTTGTTTATGAGCTAAAGAGCTCATCTTTTGTTTATAAGCTGAAGAGCTCATCTTTTGTTTATGAGCTAAAGAGCTCATCGTTTCCTTATGAGCTAAAGAGCTCATCGTTTCCTTATGAGCTAAAGAGCTCATCTTTTGTTTATAGGCTGAAGAGCCCATCTTTTGTTTAGGGGTTGAAGAGCCCATCTTTAGCTTATGAGCTGAAGAGCTCATCGTTCGTTTATGAGCCGAAGAGCTCATCTTTTGTTTTATGACCTGAAGAGCTCATCGTTCGTTTATGAGCTGAAGAACTCATCTTTTATTTTATGAGCTGAAGAATTCATCGTTAGTTTATGAACCGGAGAGCTCATCATGTGCTTATATTGGCAATGAAATGTTGACTGAGCTGAAACTTTGCCATTTTATTGATGATGAACTTTTACAAGTGTTTCGGTTATTGAAAGAATCTCTTCAAATGGTCAGCATTCCAGGAATGATGCAAGATCTTTCCTTCCTTTGTTTGCAGATTGTAATTCCTAGGTCTGATTATCTTGGAAACGATATATGGGCCTTCCCAGTTGGGCCCTAACTTTCCATGAGAAAGATCCTTTCCTGCAAGGAGGAGTTTTTTAAGGACCAGATCTCCTACTTTGAAGCTTTTGTGCCTAACCTTCCCGTTGTAATATTGAGTCGTCTTCCTATGATAACTCATGATGCGCTGCAATGCTCTATCCCTCTTCTCATCTAATAGGTCAAGGTTGAGCAGAAGTGACTCATCATTATGCTCTGTCCTCGGGGATGGGATGCCTATCTCCACAGGAGCTACTGCCTCGGTTCCAAATTCCAAGGCAAACGGTGTTTCTTGAGTTGCTGACCTGGTTGTATTTTTGTAAGCCCATAATACCTCTGGGACGTGTTCCACCCATCGTCCCTTTAAGGCTTCGAGTTTAGTCTTCAGAGTTGCCTTTATGGTTCGTATAGTTACTTTTGTCTACCCATTCGACTGAGGATGAGCTGGAGCTGAGAAGTAATTCTTTATGCCTAACTCGGCACATAACTTTTTGAATTTGGGTTTGTCGAACTACTTCCCATTGTCTGAGATAATTGCCCTAGGTATCCTGAATCTGCAGATTATAGATTTTCAGGTGAAGTTCTGAACCTTTTGCTCTGTAATTGACGTCAAGGGCTCCATTTCAGCCCATTTGGTGAAATAATTCATTCCAATGATGGCGAATTTGCATTGTTCAGTGCTGGTGGGAAGAAGTCCAAATATGTCCAATCCCCATTATTGGAATGGTCAGGAACTAATTACTAGGGTGAGGAGCTCTGGTGGACAATGGGCGATGTTGGCATGCAACTGACAGGTCTTGCACCTTCTGACCAGCTATGTTGCGTCTTTGAGTAGTGTGGGCCAGAAATAGCCTTACCTCAGTGTTTTACCTGCCAAAGCTCGAGCTCCAATGTGATTACCACAGATGCCTTCATGGATTTCTTTCAGAATGTAGTCAGCCTCTTCGTTTCCCATGCACCTCAGAAGAGGTGTTGAGAAGTCTCGCTTGTATAAATTCCCCTGGAGGAGGATGAACCTAGACAATCTGGCTCTTAGTTTTGCTGTTTCTTTGGTGTTTGCTATAGTAAGGCTCCGTTCTGTAGATACTCTCTGGGTTGAGCTTCATCTGATATTTCTTGAGGATCTGAAAAGATTCCCAGCGTTCTTGCCGTTTGATGCACGAAATTTGTATTCTCATCCTATTATCATCTTACCACCAAATTCTCTCTAACCCTAAATTTAAATGACAAGTGGGCTAATTTAATCAACTTGCCAACCATTCTGGAAAAGGAAAACTAGGCAAATTTGCTCAGAAGCCATTTGGCTCTACTCAGCTTGGTGTCTAGTTAAATGTATTACTTTGTACGTTGGGATTATTACTAAATCTGATTTTGAATGTTTATGTTTTCTTATATACTAATTGTTGTACACGTATGTTGTACGTGAATTATCTATATAATAAAGTACAATACAATTTAAATCTCAAAAAATAAACAAAAATGACTTTTGCTATTTGTGGTTGAGATCTCTTTAAATTTTACTTTAAAGTTAATCTTATAGCTAATATTAACATTCCAAATTTAATAAGAAAAATAAACCCCTAAGGGTGTGCTAGGGGTGAACTTTTAAAAGTATTTTTAATACTAATAATTTTTCATAAGTACTTTAAAAAAAAATAGTGTTTGGAACTACCCCACTAACACCTTTACCACCCCCCCCCCCCCCCACCGCCCCACAACCATCACCACTACCACCACCTCCACCCCACCAGCACAACTACCCCCACCACCATCGTCACCGCCACCACCACTGTCACCACCCTATCACACCCATCGCTCCACCACCACCATCACCACTACCACCATCCCCACCGCCCCACCATCACCACCACCACTGCTACCGCCACCCTACCACCCCCATCGCCCCCACTACCCCACCCCCACCACCATCACCACTACCACCATAATCGCCACCACCCCCCCCCCCCACCCTCCATCACCCACCACCACCATCCCCACAACCACCACCACCACTACCATAAATGTTGTCGCACCCTACCACCACCGCCCACGACCATTACCACTACCACCACTGTCACCACCCCACCACCACCACTACCATCGCTGCCACCCCCATCGTCACTGCCCCACCTCCACCCTAACCACCCCCACCACCACCACCATCGCCACCCATCACTGATTGCTTCCACCATCATCCACCGCCATCATCCATTATCATCGTCATCTCATTATTATATCTATTACCATTACCACCATAATTCTACTACCACCATCGCCCACCGTCAGCACCCACAACCACCATTGTTGCCCACTACCACACACTACCACCCGTCATCGCCCATCATTGCCACCAACCGCTGTCACCCATCTATACCACATCAACCACCACCGTCTGTCATCACCCACCATTGTCGCCACCTACAGTCACACATCCCCACCACACCTACCACCATCACCACCACCACCATTCACCATCACCCATCATACTATCTCCTAGAAGCACCCGTCGTCGCCCATAACCACCATCGTTACTGCCCACCACCACAACCCACCACCGCCGCCACCACCATTACCAACCACCACCGTCGTCGCCCACCACCACCAACACCCACCACTACCACCGTTGTCAACTACGACTGTCACTATCACCATCGTCACCTAAAACCCACCACCACCATTACCGTTGCCACTCACGACTGCCACCAGAACTATCACCGTCTCCCACCGCCAGTGCTGCCCACCACTACTACCACTGCTCACCCCCACTATAATCGATGCTTAAATTTATTTCTCACTCCTCTATGTTTGTGATTTAATTTTGGATGTGAATACAATTATGTTTATTATTTGACTAGTTTTTTATTCTTCTGTGCCTTCAAGCACATGTAATAACTAGTATTTAATTATAATTTAAAATTTTTATTTCTAAAGTTAAACAAACCACACAAACTCGCCACTCAAGCTATTTAGTATCAGTGACCTTAAATATCCTATGGTTTTATAGTTTGCGATGAACATAAAATTAATGTCATTCTTAACACCTTATATGAGTTTAAGAATGATCAAATGTATGTAATTTTATCTTTATATTCAGTAAGTTCATTTTCATGCCTTGAACCTACGATAATTTTGATTCATAATAGAGAATATGGTTGTAGCTAAGATGGATGCTATAGAACAAAGTTGTAACAAGAAGTAAACCACCACTATCTTCCTATGTGGGAGGTAGCATCAAGTTCAGGGGCTTCTAGTTTTGGATAAAAGAGACAATTTGGTGTACGAAACTCTCACTAGTATAAGTCTGACGAGAATAAAATGTATACATTGAGCCTATTGTCATAACTTGAACCTGATTCTATTGACTCATAATGGAGAAGTTTTACTGTTTGTGCCAACCTAGTTCTAGCCCACTAAGATAAAAAAAGACAAAGAATAGACAGAACGGACAAAAAGCCCATCAAAAATGCAAACAAAAATAATCAATTGCAGCAGTTGGTAAGATAGATGTAGTAGAACATGTGACAAGAAGTATACGACCAGTTAAGCCTAGTTTAAACTTAGATATTGAGTCAGCTTGTTGCCTCGTTAATTTTGGAATCAATTTTGAGGAATAATTAATTCATTGATATCTCATTGCATATTTAACATCTTATCTCAATTGTTATCCGAGGAAAGAACACCGTGAAAACCTAATCTTACTTTTGGATCTATTTGAAATAAAACTCTTATCTTAACTTCAATAATGATCATCTTCACTACATTTTGAAGGAAGTGCATAAGCTTGTTTTGGGTATGAACTTAAAAGCGTCCACCATGCTTAACTTATGGGGATCTCCAACCCTTGGAGGCCGTCTATGTTAGCATAGTACACGATGCTACCGACGGTCGAAGAGGGTTGGCGGCGGCAATAATTTATGTCCATCTATGTTTCTGTACAAGCACAAAGTAGGAGCTAAAGAAGGACGAGCAATAAAGCAAATAGTAATGTTATTTAGATTTAAAAATTTTGATTTATGTTGACATAATGATATGGTCTCATTGTAACTATTGGATTAATATCAAATTTTAATGTTTGATATGGTCTACAGTCAATCCAAAGAGTATAGTGAATTAGGTCAATAAATTAAGTTAATAAATTATGTCTAAATAGCAATAATCTAAAACAAAGGAAAGTGTGTTTTATTCATAAATCTTTGTACACTTTAACAGTTACAATTTGTGAATAAAATAAAACAACTATCTACGTCGACATAGGAACACCATGAACATTATACATCGGTAGCCTTTCTGATGTCATGACTATTGGAGCAAATAACTGGAGTGTGGTAAATACCACCGTCTCCGTCCCTCTCGGTCCAAGCAAAAATTGAAAAAAGAAGTATGATGAAAAATGTATCACTTTCCTCATAGCTTTTGACCCATGTCAAGCGTTTTTGAAAAAAAAGTTCTAACTAAGGGTTGGTTTGAAAATAATTCTCAAACCCAGGTTCTTTTTAAAAACGTCAAACGAACTGACGTTTTTAGCTTAAACATGCCAGACCATCTGATGTTTTTATGATAAAAACGTCAGTCCGTTTGACGTATTTTAAGCCAACGTGGATAGATTCCAGAAAT
Source organism: Ilex aquifolium (assembly GCA_951799425.1). Lineage (NCBI taxonomy): Eukaryota > Viridiplantae > Streptophyta > Magnoliopsida > Aquifoliales > Aquifoliaceae > Ilex > Ilex aquifolium. The sequence goes on from OX637391.1 coordinate 32,953,948, forward strand.
GTTAAAAACGTCAGTGCAATTGACGTTTTAATTAAAAACGTCAGTTGTACTGATGTTTTTAACTCAAAAACCCAGCATCCCATTTTTCCCTCCTGTCTCTTCTCTTCTTTCATTTCCCTATTTTTCTCTTCTTCCTCCCCATTTGAGCCCTAACACACTCAGGCGACTATAGCAGACATTGTCTATCATCTGACCATCGCAGAACCACCACAATCGCAGATCCACCATCGCTGAACCACCACCATCGTAGCACCACCCACCACCACGCAACACCTCCCAGCGCCACCACGACCACCCAGCCCCACCCACGACCACACACCACCACCCAACCATCGAAGCCCCAAATCCAAGCACCACCATCAGCCTCCATTGCACCGTTGACAACATCCATTAGTATTAGGTGAGAATTCTTAGATTATTTTTCTGAAAATTATTGAAATTATATGAAATGATTGAAATATTGAAATTGTATGAAAATATTTATTATTGAATTGAGTTGATTATTGATTGAATTATTGAGTTGGGTATTGAGTATATTATTGAGTTGATTATTGAATTGAGTTATTGAGTTGATTATTGAATTGAGTTGAGTTGATTATTGATTATTGAGTTGAGTATTGAGTATTGAGTAGATTTTAGATTTTAGATTATTGATTATTGATTATTGATTATCTCTTGATTATTGAGTTGATTATTGAGTTGGGTATTGAGTAGATTTTAGATTATTGATTATTGATTATTGATTATTGATTATTGAGTTGATTATTGAATTGGGTATTGAGTAGATTATTTAATGAAAAATATTGAAATTATATGAAATGATTGAAAACTACAAATCCTATAGTAGTATTGAAACGTTTTAGTTTCAACCCTTAACTAGTTGAAATTATTCTTTTTATGCTTAAGAAATCTGAAATGGGTTTTGAAATTGAAATTTGGATATTTTTAAATATTTTTAAGAGTTGTAAGTTGTTTTTTGTGGTTTGACCTTACCAATTTTGATTAGATTATTGATTCTCTGTTTTAATTAGATTATTGATCCCGATGAAAAAATTTCTACTGTGTAAATCCTTTATTTTTTTTTTGTTTGTTGGGTATGGGAATTGAGTTGTCGGCAGAGAGATAGAAAGGGCGAAGGTAGAATACATGTGTGTATGCTATGTTCCAGGCTATGTTCTAGGCTTAAAATTTCCTTAATTTCTTTTAGATCAACCTTTGCATTCCTTTGTTTTGTTTTGTATTCTTTGTCAACCAATGACACATACTATTAGATTTGACCATGAAGGACTATTGCAATGGGGGCTATTAGAAAATTTCAATTATACGTTTGTACTTTGTGTATATGATTTCAAACTATTGGGTTTTGCCAAGATATAAATTTAGAGTTAGGAATTTAGCATGTCGATTGCTTTCGTCAATTGACATTCTTAGAAGTTATGTAGTTTCATAAATTATAAGAATTTACATCATTGGTTTGGCAACCTAAATTTCCATATTTTCCAATGCATCATGGATTCAAGTTCAAAATTTCAATTTAAGAAACAAAATCTGAAGGAAAAAAAAAAGTGGTTACCACGTATTGATGAAGTGGCCTCAATTTTTTGGGATGGTTAATTTTTATATTGCACCAGCCTTCAGGCACGAGTTATTACTAGTTTGAAATATTATACAAAGACCTCCTAAGGTTTATACACGTCTAACACTTAGACTCTTGCCGTCAATGTCCGTTAGTATATTCGTTAGTAAATTACACTCAAATCCCTTGAAGTTTGTAGGTTCTCTACATCTTACTTGAAAACAAACAATGCATTCAAAGCGTTGATATTTGTTCTATATTCCATGTCTGTCTCTCTCAATCTTAATCGAAGTTCAGTAGTTATTTTTCTTAGGCATCAAACATCACATTTACTTCAAAATAAGCATGTTGATTTTGAATCAATCAAGTTACTCCAGTACTGTCATCGGAGACATGTAATTCAATTCATCCTTGAGTTGGATAGTCTAGATTATTATGATAGAGTTGTAAATGTAATTCAATTACTGCCTTGTTAGTTGAAAAAATCGCCTACATTATTTGTCTTCTTGATAACATGTTTCACTTCTGATTCAATACATGATAACATGTTAGGAGATACCCTTTTTTTTGGGGATTATTTTTTCAAACTTCCATATAAAGGTTGTATCTCCGTCTTTCTTAGCATCATACAAGTACACTTCATCCTTGTAGGTTTCTTGCAATACGGCGCAGATTGTACCGATTGCAACAGATTGTCATTCGATTGTTCTCAACTCGAATGCGAAACAATGTTCGCTCTAATTCTTGAAGAGTGGTAATAGGCATACCAATGGCAACTTGTCGAAGCCTTCTTATGTTGCAAGAACATAAATCTAAGCTTAGATTTTCTCTTTCCGTCAAGCGATATTGCCATTCCGCCGTCATTGTGTTTGTAGTTGTTAGTGAATAATGTAACAGATGATTTGTTGGGTAAAAGAACTTATCCTCTAAAGCCCAATGATAACCCAGAGTTTCAAACAGGGTTCTCAGACTAAAATTCATGGTTAGATATGAATTCTGTACATTGAACATTTCACATGAATTCAAATTTATAGATAATTTTGTTAATGTGAGTATGCCAGTTTACAGCCTAAATGAATGACATTACAACATTGTGTGGTCACAGTCATTGACTACACAATAATATCTACTGACACATACTGACATTTAACCAGTGTATAGTCATGTGATTCAATGCAGTGGTGTGTTGTCACATTCCACATCCTGTGACAACACAGTAGTTAACAGCCACAAGCCCTAATACTATTAAACTTATGCCAAGACGTGAATCACTATGACGCAGGATGAATCATCATCTATTTAAATCAATGTACTATATTTCTCAGTGTGCAGTCACAATCACTGCGTACCAGTGTTTGATTACGCTGACATGTAATAGTGTGTAGTTACACGTACTGCACAATGGTGTTTTTACTATTTGACCATCAACTCAAACATAAAGGTGACTACACATTACTGCACTGTTGACAAATGTATTTATTTTAGACAATGAAAATCACTATAAAAACATAATATAGGGTGATTCTTCTAACATGTATTACAGATTATGTCTACTTCAAGAGCACGAGCAATTGATATCAGCCGTAGGCATGAACCAGTATGGTTATTACAAGAGCGAGATGATGATTACAAGAGTGAGAGATTTTCTGATCCAAATGAGTATTATGTCGGACTCCGTCGAGAGTGGGCTTTTCGTGCTAATGAATCACAGTCATTATGCACATATCTGACAGAACTTGGTATACCGGTGCTACATAGAATTGCACTTACCATGCCGCGAAGAAATAGAGTCAACTATGAAGCAGCAGTTAAACGTGTACGAAAGGAGAATAATAGAATGATGTTGCGTAAGTGCTGATATTATATGCTCCAAATAGCATCTGACATGGTGGTAACTACATTTGGTAGGGAGTTAAGAGGTATTGAGCGATCTAATGTATTGTCTAATGAACAATATCTATCAGATGAGTATATGTCTGATGAAAATTAAAAATCTTAATTACTGTCCACCTTATTAATCATGTAACGTTTATGTCTATGTCCTATTTACTTTAATCAATATTGTGGTTTTATGAGTTTATTCAGTGTGTTGTCATATCTCAACTTTTTCATTGTCACATCCTGTAATTGTCAATGTATACAGTGTGTTGTCACTTTAATCAATCTATGCAGTGTATAGTCAATCTATGCAGTGTGTTGTCAATTTAATCAATCTATGCAGTGTGTTGTCATATCCAAATTTTTTCATTGTCAGTTTGCATCACTGACAAATCAGTTCCAAACTATGCAGATTGATGTCCTTCCACTGCAATTTTAAATTGTCAAACCGAGCATATATATACTACATTTCACAGTTGTGTAAATGCACCAATACCAAACAAAATGTATAGGAGCACATCACATGCAAGTTCTTGTTCACGCAATGACCAAAATAGTTCATCTTCGGATAACAAACGTGAATGCTCAACGGACAGCTCAACATCGTTGAACAAAGTTCCTTCTATCAAATCATATACCGACTCTAGTGGTGTAACGTGGTATGGACGAAAACGTGCATTCCGCAATGAGCCTATCGACCCTTATCACCCATTCGGACAAGCTGGACATGTAATTGTTGAGCCTGCAACTGATTATCCACCTCCACGTGCTCATATCGAACCCACACCAAAATGACAACAGTTATATGACAAACGTTGTGACCTTGAAGTATTTTGTCGTTGGCATGAAATTGCGATACCAAAGACACGTTCGGCTGATATTTGCAATTCACACAATTCAAACAATCATGACGAGGTCATATCAAGGCTTGAACGTGAAAATGATCAAATGCAGTGTCGTCTTGATCGTTTCCATGGACTCAATTATGCAAAAATAGAGCATTTTGATCATGAATATGCTGAAATTGAAATTTTAAAGGATCCGTTACTTGTTTTTGATCCCGAGCTTTCTGATTTCTCTGATTTGGACAATGATGCGTCTGACACTTTCATCCCATCATGTTTATGTGTACTCGATAATCCTTTATGTTATTTTGAATATTAACCACGTTGTTGACATCTTTTTTTTACATGTATACATTCTGAATAACTTATATTTTTTCACAGCTGAAAACATTAATGTCGACATGATCAACATTACAAATAAAATTTTATTTTTATTTGTTGTATGCGTTTATAATTATATGATAAATTTAAAATTAATTATATGTATACGTTTCAATTTTTAAAATTTGATATGCTAAAAAATATAAGTATTTTTAAATTATCAAACATTATTTATTGAATATAATTAAATTTTTAAATAAATAAAAAAAACTCATCATCTCAAAAAGAGAGTGAGCAAAACATTTTTAGGTATCATTGTTAGGGAGAAAAACGTCAGTAGGACAAACGAAATTTACGTATTTTTACATTATCAAAATTTATTTATTGAATATAATTAAATGTTTAAATAAATAAAAAAAACTCATACTCTCAAAAAGAAAGGAAGCAAAACAGTTTTAGGTATCATTGTTAGGGAGAATAATATCAGTAGCACAAACAAAATTTATGTATTTTTAAATTATCAACTAATTTGTTTATTAAATAAACATTTAACATTTTACACAGAAAAAAAAGGCAGAAAACCTATCACTAAAATCATTTTTAGGTATTATGATAGAGTGACTCAATTGCAATTAAAAGATCTTGTTGGAAGCGGGTTTGAACGAATACTCATTTGTATCCGGTTCACTGTCATTCTTAACGACTGGTGTTCGATATTTTAAAATATTATTGGAAGTTGAAAAAAAATTAGGATCATATTAAAATCGATTAGAAATTATATTTATTTGATGCATTTATAATATTTTAAAAAAAATATGGTAAATTTCATAGTTAGTCCTGAATTTTATCTCCAATTTAAATTTAATCCATGAACTTTCGCTTGTTTTATTTTAGTCCCTCAACTATCAATTTTGTTACAATTAAGTCTTTTTATTTATTTTTATCGTTAGATCAATGCTAAAATCAATGAAATTGATCTAATCTCCAGTTGATCTGACGATGAAAATTAATGGAATGTTTTAATTGAAATAAAATTGATAATTAATGGATTAAATTAAAAGAATTAAAATTTTAGGGACTACATTAAAACCCGAGAGAAAATTAAGGGGTCACTTATGATAATTATCCAAAAAATAGACTTTAGTTGAAAGATCACCAGGTTGGTTTGTTGGGCTTTATTCTTTTTTTTTTGGTCAAGTGTTGGGCTTTATTCCATGGAGTGATGTCTACCGTTTTTAAAAATTCAAAACTATTGAACGTGTCAGACCATCTGACGCTTACAAGTTAAAAGAATTTGACATTTTTTAACACGTCAGTTGGTCTGATGTTTCTTTTAAACACGTCAGTCCAACTAACGTTTTCTAAGAATTAAATTCGCTCAAATGGTCTGACGTGTTTAAGCTAAAAACATCAGTCCGTTTGACGATTTTAAAAAAAACCTGAGTTTGAGAATTATTTTCAAACCAACTCTTAGTTGGGACTTTTTTTTCAAAAACGCTTGACATGGGTCAAAAGCTCCGTTGCTCATCATAATAGATATCAGGAGCTGCATGGACCGAGTAAGGGAGTCCTCAATGCACCTGGGGTTTCTCCGGATCATGCAGCAGAGTGGCTCCTAGTGCCTCCAACGTAACCTTCGAGACATCCATTATAGCCCAAGGGAGGCACATGCAAAAAAGGCATCCATCCTTGAGAGGAATATGAGAAAATGTGGTAAGCCAAACTATTGATACTAAAGAAAGAAGTAGAGGGAACAAGGAAACCTAAGGCCAAAGGAAAAAAGGCTTTGGAAGAATAGCGATCATCTTCTACATCTTTTCCCTCTGGAGGAGGAGAAATAAATATTCAAACATATCTAGAAAGTATTGCAGATCTGTTGGTAGGTTTGAGGATTGCCACGATGAGGTTTATATATACCAAAGGAGGTCCAACGACATTAAAGGCCTTACATGGGAAATCGGTGGATAATTAATGTTATAGGGAGACGGTAAGACGTCATCATTCAATTCAAGATGTAAAGACTGGCTACATTCATACATGAAAAACGAATGACAGTTGCATGTATGAACGGCATTAATGGGCAGTTAAGTCAAGTTCAATCAAAGGTCACATAAAAAAAAAAAAAAAGGAAAAGGCAAAACAGACGGATTTTATTTATTTTCCAAGTGGTCGTACAAGATCAGCAAAAGTGGCCTCTAAATTTAAAAGAGAGTCATTAATGGCCTTAAGCTCTATCGTAACAATGCCGGCCTGAGCATTGACGTCATTGACACAATTCTAGCGCTATGAGTGGTAGCCTCTAGTTGCTCAAACCTAGGATCAAGGGAAGTAGCTTTAGCAAGGAGTATTGCACGGCGAGACTCAAGCACCACAATTTGACGCTCCACCAAGGAAAGCTATTCGAGGCATAAAGTTCGCCTACTGGAAAGGCCGGTGAACTAGTTCACACTATTTTTCAGGTCAAGCATTAGTTCACGACGAGCATCAAGAACGACAAGACACTTGCGGTGACGAAATAAAGTTTTAGCCTCTTGAATGAGAGCATGAAGTACATCAGCATGACAGGCCATCACCTGATGGCCTTTCGCAATTAACGATAAAGACTCAAAAAGATCTTTAGACACTTGAAGGCGGGCCGCTAGAAATTTTGGTTTATCTAGCAGTGTGTCTAGCTGGCTATCCACAATCACCTTCACCTTGGCCTGGTTTATTTTCAAGACTTGGACTGGGTTTTGGACTTTAAGTTCGAACATGATTGGGGCCAGAAAATAGTAGTGCCCTCACGAAGGACAACAAAGATGAAAGGGTGGACTCAGAAGAGGATGTCACGGCATGGGTCTGTGTAGCGGCCTGAACAAAAAGAGAGTGTGATCATTAAAAACTAAATTAGCAGGGAAGACAAAGGTTTAGAATGTTAAACCATAGGGCCAGCTGGAATGATGGGAAGTGGTGTTTCAACCTCCGAAGTAGGGGTAACAACTTCAAAATGCACTAGCTTTGTCTCCATTCTGTTGCCAAAAGGAACTAGTGAAGCCAAAGAAATAGTGGCCTGGGATAGAATCAATTTTTGGCCCTAAAGGCTCTAGACCATCAAAAATGCCTTCCTAAGAAAGATCACTAAAGATGGGGGCAGGATCGACAGAAGGGGTCTTTGTACGAGGCCGAACCTGACAGATGAGGGATCAACTTCAGTGTCGTGGTCGTCAACTAAATGATCTTCAACGTCTTGGTTAATCAGGATGTTGGTTGACCTATGATTCTTTTCTCTAGGCCTGACCCAGTCGGCGAAGGAGAGCTGGTGGAAGACATAAGGTCAACTACCACCGGAGGACTAGCTCTAGGTAATGGCGGAGCCAGAATTTTTGTTTATCTCGGGCTAAGCTAAGCATTCATACGACTAACAAAATACAAATGTAAACTCATAAACATATATTTAATAATACAAATGTAAACTCATAAACACTTACTAATAAAATTGGATTCTTCGATCCTTAGAACAAAAGGCATCTATTATTGAATCTGTATCGATTGCTTCCGTTATTTTTCTTTCAATATAGATAACTAATGAATCAGTCAAATACTCATCTTCCATCTTGTTACGAAGAGTACTTTTGACATGTTTCATGGCTGAAATAAATGTTCTTTCTGAAGTTGTCGTAGAAACGGGAAGAGTTAAAATAAGACGAATTAACCTATCAATCAAATTGTAGGACTCTACCTTATTTGTTTCTACTAAACCACGACATAATTCTGAAATTGTAGACATACTTTGAAACCTCTCATGACGAACCACATCAAATTGATAGTAATCCAGTTGACATTTCAAATGATGCATGTCTTGTCTATCAAAATCAACTGCATAAAACTTCTCAGCAAGTAAACAAATGCGATCAGGATTGAAAGATTTAAAGTTGTCCCGAGGATCTAAAGTAGAGCTGAGCATAAGCAATTTCATTGTCTCTTCATTGAATCTACTATGTAACTCTTCTAACTGATGATCAATCGTAGCATTAAATAAGTCCATGTGATAGTGATGATCAACTGTAATGTTATCATTCTGTTGACATGAACGTACGTCTTGCCCCTTTGTACTGAGTGCTCATATCAGGTATATCGACATCAAATTTCATGCAAACTGATTTCACATGGTCAAGGAGATAATCAAAACCTTCTGCTCGCAAGGTTTGAAGCAATGATTTTGTCGATGAAACTAAATTCATTGCATTCAAAATATCTAATGATTTATGCTGCAATGCCCGACAAAGCATATTTGTAATCCCCATAATCTTGTGCATAAGATGCAATATGAATATGAAATCGAAGGACTTCATTGCCATTAAAGAACCACCAGCTTCCCCACGAATTGTATTTGAAGATCCTTCATTAACCATACATTCAAACACACTAATGATAGCATCATACATATCTATCAGACCGCAAATGGATTCAAAATGTGAGCTCCAACGAGTAGTTACTAGCTCGATGCAAAGTACCCATCTGATTAGCCCCTTTACCAGTCTCTCGTTCACCACTAGCTATCCCCCTTTCAATCTCAGTAGCTTGGGCAGATCGCAGTTCTGTATGACGCTTAAGAGAAGCACTAATAAGATTGAAAATGCATGTCAATTTGGAAAAGAATTGTCATATTGAAATCTCATCTTCAGCAGTTGCAACTAATGCAAGTTGTAAACGATGAGCAAAGCAATGAACATAGTATTCATACTCACAATCATTGCAGAACAAAAGCTTGCAATCCATTAAATGCACCACGCATGTTGCTAGCACCATCATATCCCTGACCTCGTAAATCTCGAATGTGCAAATTGTGTCGAGTAAGAACTTTTGATATTTTCTTCTTAAGAGTTAAAGAAGTGGTATCTTTAACATGCACAATCTCAAAAAATCTCTCCTGCAAAAAACCCTGAACATCAACAAATCTCAGAACAATTGACATATGTTCTTTATTTGATGCATCCTTTGCTTAATCAACCAAAATACAAAACTTGGCATTTCCAACTTCTTCACGGATTTTTTCTCTTACTTTAGTAGCTAGAATATGCAAAATATCTTTTTGGATCATAGGAGACGTATACTTTGCATTTCCTGAAACTTTCTCTAAGACAACATCATTTATCTCAACATTCAACTTTGCCATCAAACTAATCATCTCAATTAGATTACCACTGTTCTTTGACATTACAGATTCATCATGACCTCTCAAGGCACATCCCTGTAAAGTACGTCATTGAACACTATCTGATGATGCACAAATTGGTTTTCGTGCACCACAGTCAAGTAAATAATATAAAAATGCAGTAAACAAACAATCAATGCGAAAAATGGTAAATAAAGGAGTAAAACAGAGATTTATAGTGGTTCGGCCTTGGCCTACGTCCACTTTCAATGGCAACGATGGCCTTTTGTCTTATTTATAGATGAACAATCGTCACCGGAGCTACAGAGCTTTGAGGGAGAGGGAGAGAGCTAGAGAGCAATAGGGGATGAGGTATTTTTTTTGGGAGGCCTTCCCTAGATGTGAAGAAGGCTTACTATTTATAGAGTTAGGGTTTGGAGGTGAGGCGGTGACTTGAGCAAGAGTTTTCCTATTTTGGTAATTTCCAAATATAGTAGGGTTTGTCCGTACTTGTGCTCCAACACCTTCGGAGGAGAGCCTCCAGCTGAATCGGGCTTGGACTTAGGCTTGATGGATCTCTACATGTCTGGGCTTCAACTGAGCTTGGGCCTTTTCACATAGATTAGACTATTTTGGGGCTTGACCCATCATTTGGCCCCCATGCCCAGAGCCTCTGACTTTTTCTTTAGGAGGAAAGGGTCGAGGGCATTTACTTTGTCTTCCTCTGAGTGAGTTGGAATTTTCTTACTTGTCGCGGTGTTTTTTATCACCGGGCTCACTAGATTTCTTGATATTAGATAAATTATATATATATGTATACATATATATATATATATATATATATATATATATATATATATATATATATATATATATATATATATATATATGTGTGTGTGTGTTTATTTGCATGGCTCACATTTGTTGACTTCTTCCATCCCATTTTTTTCTTTTCTTTTTCTTTGCTTTTTGGTCCAGCTTGGACGCCATTCCTCTCTCTTTCTTTTCTTTTCTTTTTCTTTGATTTTTGGTCTTTTTCTTTGCTTTTTGGTCCAGCCTGGACGCCATTCCCCTCTCTTTCTTTTCTTTTCTTTTTCTTTGCTTTTTTGGTCCAGCCTGGACACCATTCCCCTCTCTTTCTTTTCTTTTATTTTTCTTTGCTTTTTGGTCCAGCCTGGACGCCATGCCCCTCTCTTTCTTTTCTTTTCTTTTTCTTTGCTTTTTGGTCCAGCTTGGACGCCATTCCCCTCTCTCTTTTTTCTTTTTCTCCAACCTGTACTGGGCGCCAACCTGCACTGGACGCCTTCCTTTTCATTTCTTTTGGTCTTCAAGTTGGATTTTTAGGGGGACCCTTACTTTTCATAACTCTAGTGCATACTTCAAGCTTGTTTCATTTTTGGTTGGATTTCTTAAGAGAGCCCTTGAGTCTTGATTTGGGCCTTTCCCTCTTTGAAAACCCTAGGTAATAAATATGATGATCTTCCTTGTTTTACCTATTCCACATAGAGTCTTTTTTGGAATGAGAGAGGTGAAACTTTTTTTTTGAGATTTTGAAGACCCAAGACTAGAGATTCTTGGGTTTAAGCACTACCCACCTTCTTCAACTTATTCAAGAGTACTTCCTTGAACATCTTGAAGACTTGTGCTTTGGGTTGTGAGTTTGAGCATAAAAGAGAAGAAAACCCATACTGCCGAATCTCCTGTGTAAACAAGTTTTCCAAGCTTTCTTTGGGACTCCCATGGATCAAGGTAAAGAGGTGAGATCTAAGGAGTTGCGACCCAAGCCATAGGCGTTGAGGCACCCACTTCTGCTGGTCAAGGATCGGGCGTTGAGGCCCAGGCGCTGGGCGCTTTAGGTGCTGCCGCCATGGGTGGGCGCCAGCAGTTTGTGGAGGAGGCAATGGAGGTTGTTTTAGCCGCTGGTTTGGGCGCCTCGGGCGCTGCTGCCATGGGCGCGCTCCAGCAGCTAGTGGAAGACACAGTGGACGCCGCTTTAGGCGTTGGTTTTGGCGAGTTGGGCGCCATTTTAGGCGTCGAAAGGGTCGGCAATCTGGGCACCTCTTCTGGCGCTGAACTGGGTGGTCCAAGTGTCAGTCGCTTGATGGAGTCAAGGGGCGAGCAGAGCGGATTGGGCGCCAATTCAAGCGCTGAAGTGGGCGCCATTGCAAGCGCTGAAGCGGGCAGATTGGGCGCCATCTTAGGCGCTGGCGTTGGCATCTTGGGCGCCACCTTAGGCGCTGGTGTAGGCATCTTGGGCGCCACCTTAGGCGCTGGTCTGGGCGGTTCCAACGAGCAGGTGGGTGCCAAGAGCGTTTTCCTAGACAGCTTGGGTGCCAAGGCCAATTTGGGTGCTCCCGTAGTCACCGCTCCAGCTGATTTGAGCATAGACTCCATAGCGGATGATTTGACCCTTACAGGTGATACTCCTCGTCCTGAATTTTCTGGTAATCCTTCTCTCAGCAAAAAACCCAAGGCAGTTCTTGATGGTGACGGGCCCAAGGTAAGTACTATTTTCAGTATTTTAAAGTTAGATGCTGACCTTTCTCGGATTATTTCCACCTATCACATTCCTCCGGTTGTGCTGTGTCGTCGGGCGGAAAAGGGTGAGACTGCTACCGATGACTCCTCTGGCGACATTGTTGTTTATGAGGAGATGCTCGAGGTTGGGCTCAGGTTCCCAATGCCTCCTTCTGTTTGTAGTGTCTTGAGTTACTTTTCCTTAGCGCCTGGGTGGCTGACTCCCAATGGTTGGAGGGTTTTGCTGGCCTTTCTGGAATTGTGGAGGAAGGTGCATCATGAGGACGCCTCTCCTAGTGAATTTTATGGGGCTTATTACCCGAGTGAGACTCGTTCTGCTAATCAGGGCTGGTACTATTTTAGTCCTAGAGGAGGCCAGCTGATTAGTGGGTTGCCCTCCCACTGCCATAGTTGGAAGTCTCGTTTCTTTTTCGTTGGTGGAGAGTGGGCTTCAGATGTCGACAGGGCATTGGTGCCATCAGGATGGGTTGCTCCGAAGAAAGTTGGTAAGCTCCATACACTCATACTTCCCTTATCACACTCTTTGTAGGTTATATGCTCACCACATCCTTTGCAGGTTCTCCCATACTCTCCAATGAACAAGAGTGCAAGCTGGAGGCTGTGCGAGCTTATCCTACAAGAGACTTTAAAGCTCTCATGCTCGGAGATGGTGGGGCCACTGCTTCCCCTTCGGTTCGAGCTAAGGCCTCTACTCCCTCTTCGAGGTCCAACAACTCTGCTTCTAAGAGGAAGGGTGAGTTGATTCTTTTGCACCTTCTTATCTGATTCGGTATTTCTGGTCTGACTTTTTATACTGTTTTCAGCAATTTATAAGAGAGTGGTTGGATCTCGCCTCTCTGGTAGGAGCCCTCCTTCTTCAAAGGTGGCGAGGGTGGGAGATGCTTCTCGAAAGATTCCTCCAATGTTGTCTCCCGAGGCGAGCCCTCCTCAGGTGACCCCACCAGTTATGCCTCCTCGGTTGGTGGCTCCCTCAGTTACGTCCACTATCCCAGAGACTTCCTTGCCGGGCACGCCTCCCGTTCTTTTGTCTCCTCCTCACGCGGGAACTTCCACAGAGGCACCATTTTGGTCTCGTCCCATGCTTGGCAATCCGATAATCATTAGAGAGAGACTTGGGAGGTTCGTGTTTCCACCCGAGGTTAACCAGATTAATACTTTGAGCACCGAGAAGATTGTCAACATGCACTTAGAAGGTCTAGCTCAGGTAAGGGCTTTTTATTCCCTTTTCTCCAGTCCTTTCTTACGTCTTTCCCTGTTCCGCTCAATTCCATTTCTTTCAGGTTTCGACTACATCTCTCTGCTTGTCTTCAAGAGCCTCTGCCCACGGCAAACTTAGGGAGGATCATGTCGTCCTTCAAGAGGATTTTCTTGCTCCTCAGAGGAGAATTGCTGAGCTCGAGGCTGCTGGCAGGGCTTTCAAGGATGCTGCTCAGGGAAGGGTTGCTGAGCTCGAAGCTGCTGGCGGGGCTTCCAAGGATGAGCTTGTGTTGGCTCAAGAGACGGCGTCCAGACTTGAATCTGAGCTTTCAGCATCCCGCGAGAGGGAGGCACTCAGAGAGGCGGAGCTCGTTGTGGCCCATAAGAAGGTGTCCGGATTTGAGTCTGAGATTTTGGCGTCTCGTGAGAGGGATGCGCTCAGAGAAGGTGAGCTAGTTGAGGCCCGCGAGAGGGTAACTAGGCTTGGGACTGAGCTTCTGGCAACCCATAGGGAGGGCGTGCTCAGGAAGGTTGAGCTTTCAGTGACCCGTGGGAAAGTCATGCTCTTGGAGGCAGAGTTGAAGGCGGCTCATGAGAGAGCTTCGCAGGCTGAAGAGAAGGCTGCCATAGCTGAGAGGGACTTAGCGAATGGCCTTGCAGACGCTTTCATTGATGGTTATGATGAGCTCCGAGGGAGGATCTCTGTCGCCTTTCCTGATATCAATATCTCAGGTTTCCTGCCTACTGGGGCGTCTGATGAAGACGAAGGGGGTTCTGGGGAGGATGAAGATGATGCTGAAGGTGACGATGAGGAGGTGGATGACGACCATGAGAGCAGTTAGAGTGTTAGAGACTTTTTGATATTTTTGTTTTTAAGAAAGGCAGTCTATAGCCTTGTTTTTGTACTCCTTTGAAATTAAATGAAAGAATGTATTTTGAGTAAAATGTAGAGTTTTATTCATTCATTGCAATACTGGGTGGTAACCCCAAAAGTACACTGAATGTTGGGCAATAACCCCCAAAAAAGGTAGAAAATAAAACCAAGTCCCCACTGTCTATCACTTTTAACCCTCTCAGGGTGTCATTGGTAGTACCTCTTCAAATGTTCAGCATTCCACGGATGGAGTAAGGCCTTTCCTTCAAAGTTCTGGATCTTGTAGGTGCCCGGCCTCACTACCTCTGTTATGAGGTAAGGTCCTTCCCAATTTGGTCCCAGTTTCCCCTCGCGTGCATCCTTTGTGGCGAGAATCACTTTTTTGAGGACCAGGTCCCCTGGTTGGAAAGAGCGAGGCTTCACCCTCGAATTGTAATACTTCGCCATGCGTCTTTTGTACTCTGCGTTGCGAACTGTAGCCATCTCCCTTACCTCCTCCACTAAGTCGAGGTTGATGCGGAGTCCTTCTTCGTTGGTGGCGGGGTCGTGGTGTTGGACCCTTAGAGAATGCACCCCGATCTCCACAGGGATGACTGCCTCAGCCCCAAAGGCGAGAGAAAATGGGGTTTCCCCAGTTGGAGCCCTTGGAGTGGTTCTGTAGGCCCATAGTACACCTGGGAGCTCATCAACCCAAAGACCCTTCGCTCTTTCGAGCCTTGTCTTTAGGTTGCGTAGCACTGTTCTCACAATGACTTCCGCTTGTCCATTTGCTTGTGGATGTGCTGGGCTAGAATGGGGTTGTTTTATCTGAAGGTCGGAGTAGAAAGAGTTGAGGAGCTTATTGTCGAACTGCTTGGCGTTGTCACTAACAATGGCATGGGGTATCCCAAAGCGACAGACAAGATTCTTCCAGATAAAGTCTTTTACCTTCCCGTCTGTTATTTTTGCTAAGGGTTCGGCCTTTGCCTCTGCCCACTTGGTGAAGTAGTCAATTGCTACCACTACAAATTTGCATTGTCCTCTGCTGAGAGGTAGGGGTCCTAGGATGTCGATGCCCCATTTGGAGAAAGGCCACGGACTTGTGATGACCGTGAGTTCTTCTGGCGGCAGCCTAGACACAGTGGCAAAGCGCTGGCACTTGTCACACTTCTTAGTGAACTCCTGGGCGTCCCTCACCATGGTAGGCCAAAAGTAGCCCTGTCTGAGCGTCTTGTTGGCAAGGGAGCGTCCTCCAGAGTGATTCCCACAAATTCCTTCATGGATTTCCCTCAAGGTGTAGTCAGCTTCCTCAGGTGAAAGGCACCGTAGCAAAGGCAATTAGTTGTCTTTCTTGTATAGAACGTTTTGTAAGATAGTGAATTTGGAGGCTCTCATCCTAGTCTTTCTGGCCTCGAGGGGATTGTCTGGTAATGTTCCCTCTTGAAGGTATGCCCTTATCGGGGTCATCCAGTTTGACTCAGTGGACGCACAGTTGATGTTGGTGACCCCCACGTCCAACTTGCTTGGTTCAAACTGATGACCGATGAATGATGGTTCTGGAGGGGCTTCGGAAGATGAGGCGAGCCTGGCGAGAGCGTCTGCCGCCATGTTTTCTTCCCTTGGGACGTGGTAGATTTGGAAGTACTGGAGCTTAGCGGTCAAAGCTTTTACTATGGCGAGGTACTCTTGCATCTTGGCACCCTTTGCCTCAAATTCTCCCTTCATTTGATTGACTATCAGCTGAGAGTCACTATAAGAAAGAAGGTGTTGGGCTTCCATTTCTATTGCCAACCTTAGGCCAGAGAGAAGGGCTTCGTATTCTGCCTCATTGTTGGAGGCAAAGAAATGAAGCTTTACTGCATACTTTAAGAGGGTTCTGTCCGGACTAATTAGAATAAGGCCTGCTCCTCCTCCTCTACTGGTCGAGGAGCCATCGACGTAGAGTCTCCATAGTGGTGGAGAAGAGTGCATGGAAACTCCAACTTCAGAGGGGGTGCCAACTCCTGAGGGGGGATGGGTGCCAACTCCTGAGGGGGGATGGGCACCATCCCTCGCTCCTGAGGGGGTCTGGGCGTCATCCCTCGCTCCTGAGGGGGTATGGGCGTCATCCCTAAAGTAGTGTCGTAGGCGCCTTGCCGCTGAGATCAAGGCGAGTGCTAGTTTCTCAAGTACAGAATATCTGACTTCTGCCCCCCTGTATGCTCTGCTCACATAGTAGATAGGTTTTTGCACTCCATCACTGTTTCTGACAAGAACTGAGCTCACTGCTGATGAGGAGGCAGACAAGTATAAATGCAGGGTTTCTCCTGGAGCAGCATGTGAAAGGAGGGGTGGTGTAGCTAAGTAGGCCTTGAGCCTTTGGAAAGCTTCCTCTGCCTCTTGTCCCCACTCGAAGGCTTTTCGGAGAATCTTGAAGAATGGGAGACATTTGTCTGCAGATTTGGAGACGAACCTATTGAGTGCTGCGATTCTCCCATTGAGGCGTTGAAGCTCCTTAGTTGAGGAGGGGGACTTCATGTCGAGGATAGCCTTGATCTTATCGGGGTTTTCCTCGATTCCCCTTTGATTGACCATGAAGCCTAAAAATTTTCCTGACCCCACGCCAAAGGCGCACTTCTCAGGATTGAGCTTCATGTGGTAGGACTTCAGGACATTGAAGGTTTTTTGGAGGTGATTGATGTGGTCAATTGCTACGAGACTTTTCACCAACATATCATCCACGTATACCTCCATCGTTCGCCCAATTTGAGACTTGACCATCTTGTTCACCAACCGTTGGTAGGTTGCTCCTGCGTTTTTTAGTCCAAAGGGCATGACCCTGTAGCAGTAGGTCCCCTTTGGAGTAATGAATGATGTCTTCTCCTGGTCCGGAGGGTACATGCTAATCTGGTTATACCCAGAATATGCATCCAGGAAAGTGAGCAACTCATGCCCCGCGGTTGCGTCAATAAGGAGATCGATCCGTGGTAACGGGTAGCTGTCTTTTGGGCACGCCTTGTTAAGTTATGAGAAATCAACGCAAAGGCGCCACTTCCCATTAGTCTTAGTGACCATCACCACGTTGGAGAGCCATTCAGGGTATGCTACTTCTCTGACTGCCCCGTTGTCTACTAGCTTCCCCACCTCTTTGTCCATAGCTTGGGCCCTTTCAGTGGAGGTGCCCCTTAGCATTTGGCGAATAGGCTTGTGGCGTGGGTCAACATTGAGTCGGTGTGTGATCACTTCTGGATCGATGCCCTCAAGGTCTGCATGTGACCATGCAAAGACATCCATGTTACTTTTCAAAAAATCTATCAGCGGGCCAACCAGACCTTCAGAGAGGGAAGAGCCAACGTATACTCTTCTGTCTGGATGACCTTCATCCAGAACCACGGGGGTGAGCTCCTCCACCGGTTCTCCTCTTTCTATAGTAGAGTCATCCCTCGGGTCCAGGATTTCGACGTGCAAAGCTTCCTGCGGCTTCCTGGTCTTCATGGAGGAGACATAGCATTCCCTAGCTGCTACCTGGTCTCCTCTGACCTCTCCAACTCCGTTAGGGGTTGGAAATCGGAGGATGAGGTGGTAGGTGGAGGGCACGGCTCTTAATGTGTTGAGAGCAGGTCGCCCTAATATGATGTTATAAGCTGATGGACAGTCTATCACCAGAAAGTTGACCATGACTGAGGAGCTTCGGGGCGCTGCTCCGGCTGTGACTGGTAGGGTGATGGACCCTAGGGGGTACACCTTCTCCCCCAAGAACCCAATGAGGGGAGATCTAATGGACTGCAGTCTCTCCCTGCCCAGGTTGAGCTTGTCAAAAGCTTCTGCAAATAGGATATCGGCAGAGCTGCCGCTGTCCACTAGGATTCTGCGCACCTGGAAATTAGCAACCGTCATGGTGAGCACCAGGGGGTCGTCATGGGGGTGCTGAATCCCTTCCAGGTCTTTATCTGAGAAAGATATAACCTCGCTGGTGCCTTGCGTGGGTACTTTGGATGGGCGCCCTTCGTCAAGGTGCCTTGACTTCCTGGCGTGGGCCTTCATGGTAGAGAGGGATTCTCCCCTTCCTGCTAATCCTCCTGAGATAGTGCGAATTTCCCCGACGGGATGTTGATCCTCCTGGTTATGGGGTGGCGGTGGCGGTGGCGCCTGTCCTCTACCTCCAACATACTGGCGTAGGTGGCCACGTTGAATGAGATCCTCAATTTGTCTTTTGAGGTCATAGCAATCGTCGGTGTCGTGCCCGTGGTCGCGGTGGAAGCGGCAATACTTGTTAGGATTTCTGCGATTTGGAGGAGACTTCATCTTTCCTGGCCACTTTACTGCGGGGTCATCCTGGATCTGGAATAGGATGTGCCCGACAGCGGCATTGAGGGGCGTGAAGGCTTGTCTGTCCCTCTGAGGGGCTGGACCTAACCGGTCTTTGACGGGAACCCTCTCTATTCTGCTGTGCTTGTTGTTAGCCTCCTTCTTGTCATCCCTCTCTCTTTCCTTCCTCTTGTCCCCAGATCTGGAGGACTCACCTCGCCTGGCCCTCGTGACGTCCTCAGCGTTTATATACTTTTGGGCTTTTGCTAGCAGTTCTGGCATTGTCTTTGGTGGGCGCTTCATTACTGAGAAGAGGAAGCTTGATGAGCAGAGGCCTCCCAAGAAGGCAATCATCGTCACTTTGTCATCAGGTTCATCAACCTGAAGTACCTCCTCGTTAAAACGAGTGAGGTAGCTCCTCAGGCTCTCATCATAGTCCTGTTTTATACTGAGCAGGTGGGTGACTGGCTTCTGGTGGCGACGCCCTCCAATGAAATGCGACACGAATGACCTGCTCAGCTCAGCAAATGAGGCAATGGATGCCGGGGAGAGCTTAGCAAACCATTGTCGGGCGGATCCCTTCAATGTGGTTGGGAACGCCCTGCACATGATTTCGTCTGGGACGTTGTGCAACTGCATTAGAGTTTTGTAGGTGTCGAGATGATCTAGTGGGTCTTTCGCTTTTGTCCCATCAAAGACCTCAACAGAGGGCATTTTGAACTTTTGGGGCAGAGGGTAATTTGCCACGTCAGGCTTGAAAGGCGTGTCAGTTCGCCGCACAAGATAGTCCACTGTTTCTAGTCCTTGCGCCTTCATGGCATTGAAGACGTCACCTAGCTGATTTTGCACTTCCTTGATTTTCTCATCCCAAAGGTTGGGAGCTCCTCTGGGGTGGTCATGAAAGTGACTCCCATGCTCCACGCTTTGGTTTTCGCCCTCGTCCTCTTGGAGAGGAGGATCCTCACCATGGGAAGCAGGAGGAGGGGGTGGAGGTCCTTCATGATGAGCCTCCCTCTGTAGAGCCTCCCTGTTTATGGCGCCCAGGGGGACTCCAAAGGGGGCGCCTAGATGCGGAGCAGCAGGGCGTGGAGCTCCTTGATCCCAAGGACGTGGGACTCCTCCAAGCTGTGCTCTGCCGAGTTGTGCTCCTCGTCCGGCGAGCATAAGTTGTAGCATCTGCTGGTTTTGGGCCACCAGCTGCTGCATGGTCTCCAACATTTGTTGAGGATTTGGAGCTGGAGCATTCGGCACATGGTTGACAGGCGGAGGAACCTCCTCCTCTCGTGGAGGATTGTCTTCATGCTGGTTCATGGATCTGGTAGTGATCGCCATTGTTTCAGTAAAAATGGATTGTGTTTAGGAATGAGAATTCTGTCGATTCCCACAGACGGCGCCAAACTGATGATGCACAAATTGGTTTTCGTGCACCACAGTCAAGTAAATAATATAAAAATGCAGTAAACAAACAATCAATGCGAAAAATGGTAAATAAAGGAGTAAAACAGAGATTTATAGTGGTTCGGCCTTGGCCTACGTCCATTTTCAATGGCAACGATGGCCTTTTGTCTTATTTATAGATGAACAATCGTCACCAGAGCTACAGAGCTTTGAAGGAGAGGGAGAGAGCTAGAGAGCAATAGGGGATGAGGTATTTTTTTTGGGAGGCCTTCCCTAGATGTGAAGAAAGCTTACTATTTATAGAGTTAGGGTTTGGAGGTGAGGCGGTGACTTGAGCAAGAGTTTTCCTATTTTGGTAATTTCCAAATATAGTAGGGTTTGTCCGTACTTGTGCTCCAACACCTTCGGAGGAGAGCCTCCAGCTGAATCGGGCTTGGACTTAGGCTTGATGGATCTCTACATGTCTGGGCTTCAACTGAGCTTGGGCCTTTTCACATAGATTAGACTATTTTGGGGCTTGACCCATCACTATCAATGGTAGCCTTAAGACGCAATTGATTTCTCTTTATTTCTTCTGAACTTTGAACATTCATAACTTTATCAATGTGCACTGATATATTCTTCAACGCCTCAACATTTCTCACAGCATTATTGTGTGTGGAAGCAGGACCTCCCATATGTGACAAGAAAACACATTTGACCCCATTATTCACTCTCTTCCAGCTATTAAAACCATCAACGGTAAATGCAGGATGTAGATGTTCATGACCTTGAAAAACAAAGCACGGAAAGCAAAATGCTGCATCTTTTGAAATAGAATACTCTAGCCATGGAAATTTTTTGTACCAACTTTCCTGAAACCTTCGATTTTGAACTCCAGTTTTAGTCCTCGGATACTCAGCCAAGATAGGTTGGTTTGGTCTCCACTTTATAGAAGCACGTCTAACTTCATCTTGATTATAAGTAGGATGTTTCCATATCGGAATACGCAATGCGGGATCTCGTTCAAGTTCATTCTCATCAAAAGGAATCCTTGGAACTTTTGTTTGAGGTTGAGGACCTTGAGGTTCAACAGTCGCAGGAATCATAGGAACATCAACACTTGTTGATGTTTCTACTAGACTCAAAGGTTCAAGAATAAAATTTGATGTTTCTTCTCCACTTTTCTTTTTGAAGAACGAAAAAAATGTTTTTGCTCTTTTTCGTTCTTGATTTTCCGTCCTAATAAAGTAGAGATAGGGTTGAAAATTAGAGAAACAAATATCACCTAGACCACCGAGCGTTAGATCAGTTAGTGAGGGACTGTTCTAGCTTAACCAAGGTCTCGGGTTCGAGTCTTGGGAACGCAGCTGCGTTCGGTAGGGAGAGCTTTGCCGCCCTTGTGGTCCCACCCGGCTTGAATCCGGATTAGTCGGAGCCCAATGTGGCTTTCGGATACCGGATGGTCTGACCAAAAAAAAAAAAAATATCACCTATGAACATATCATACCCAAATTGCACATTTCACCTAACATATTCAAACATATAGATATTCCTAGGCCTCACATTTCATTACCAAATCTAATTTTATGTTCCTCTGCCCCAAAAAACACTTAGGAACATATCATACCCATATTGCACATTCAATTGATATCCAACATAATACAAAGCAAAAAAAATTCAAAGAGCCCGCAAATCAGAAAAACATGATACAAAGAAAAAAAAAACTTGTTAATTCTACATAGTAATACCAGTACAAATCCAATTGATACATAATTAATTTGCACTTAATTTGCACCCAAAAAAAATAATAAAATAAAGATAATGAACTAAATCACCTATAGCATAACTTCCTCAGTCAACACTCATAAAATTCATATGCATAAAGTTGTCAATGCTCCATTAATGTTTCAATGCAAGCTTCAAAATTTCATATTGGAGTGAAAGCTGGTGGTTCATATTATACTTTGCATTTAAAAGCTAGAACTTACAATAGAATCATATGAACTCATGATAATGCCTAAATTTTGTTGCTCAACCTTTACTTATTTCGTTATTCGCTTGTTTATAAACAAAATTTCAAAAAAAATAATGGTTAATAGCAAAATAATCCACAAGCAAAAATTAAACCATGCATTCTAACTATGTCCAAGATAATGGTTATGAATTCTATCTTGTTGAATACGATGAAGTGTTCTTGCATTATCGGATCAAATTCCGCAATCATTTTAATTAAACTTAAAAAATTGTCATTATTTTCTTGATATATCTTTTCATTTTTTCCCCGAAAAGATAAATTATTTTTACCAAGATTCTTTACAACGGCAATAATTCTTACTAATACATTTTGCCAATATTCTTTCTCTCTATTAATTTGTTCTTGGATACTTTTATCAATTTTTTTATTTAGTTGCAATCTTGTTTCTAATTCAATCCAAGTATTCATATTAGTTATATGCTCATTAGTTATTTCATGATTTTTAAGCTAAACACCAATATTTCTCCAATTTTTTGTTCCTTCATTAGCTAGTTTACTTGTAGAATAATTCATATTGAATAACTTGCAACAAAAACAAAGTACTTTATCCAAATCTTTTGAATATACTAGCCATCTTCTATCAAGTGTTTCCCCATTTGTTAATTTGCGAATATAATGTGTAGTGAAAAAATGTCTAGAGTGTTCATCCCGAGGAAAATCTAAATTATTATATCTAATTGGACCATTTTCTACTAATAAATCTCTTAATTTCGTATCAATATTTTACCATTGACTTGGATCATAAATATTTATATGACTATAATCAATTGTTTCATTAAGATTTTGGTTGTCTTGTATTTCATTATCTTTAATTTCACTATTTTCTTTTTCATAATTTTCTATTTCATTATTCTCTATTTTATTATCTTTTATTTCAATATTTTCTATTTTAATATTTTTTATTTCATTATCTTCTATTTCATTATCTTTTATTTCAATATTTTCTATTTCAATATTTTTTATTTTATTCTCTTCTATTTCATTATCTACTTGTTCATTTTCAAAATTTTCATCTAAATTTTTTGTTACATTATTTTTTTTACTAGTAACAAATTTATCAAGAGATCTTTTTTGAGATTCTATTAGTTGATCTATTTTTTTTTTTAATTTTTCGTATCCACTTAGTTGTCTTCTAGGTGTCATATTATTAATATATTATAACTATATAACAACCAAACAAACACAATATATGGTATAGTCAAAATATATAACAAAAAAATTTAAAATTATGAAACAATAGAACCTGGCTTGAATGATCTCAAATGTTGGCTTTTTGGTTCTAAACCATGTCCCTTATGTTGCAATGAAAACTTGAGTTGATGAATGATGATGGAGGATGGAGTGGAGGCCGAGTCACCGCCACTGAGTCAGTCACCGTGACACCGTCTTGGCGATCTGTTCACTGAGTTAAGACTTTTTTTTTTTTTGACAACACTGAGTTGAGAGTCTGAGACTTGAGAGCACTGTGAGAGATAGAGAGAAGAAGAAGAGTTTGAAGAGTTTTTTTTGTTTCAGTTTAATGAGAGAGAAAGAAAAAGAATAATTGTTTTTGTATTGGTTGGTTTGGTTGGTTTATGGTTTGGTTGGTTTACCGAGAGAGAGTGTGTGTTAAAAGTAAGATATGAATAATTGTTTTTGTATTGGTTTGGTTGGTTGGAGAGAGAGAGAGAGAGAGAGAGTAAGATATGATTTGACTTTTTAATTTTTTTTGATTTGATTTGACCTTTCAGTTCAACTTTTTTTTTTATTGTTAATTTTTTTTAGATATTTAATATTTGGATTGAATTATGGGCCTAATGGTTGATTGAGCTTCTATTTTTATAAGGCCTTTTTTACACGAGTTATTTACAATGTTTAAAAATTTGGAGCTTTCCATTGAAATGGGGCCAAAAGCCCAGGCTTTTTTAAGTATGTTGTTGGGCCGGCCCTGGGGCCAGAAGAAGTAATGAGGCCATAATGAAGATCTCTGAGATAGAGATAGGAATACAAGGCATTCACATGCTAAACACTTTGATCAGGAGGTGCTTCCTTAGGAGCATAAAAAAACCATTCAGGTCCTCAGTTCCTAGGAAAAGACATCTAAATGGGTCGTATTTTGGCCCTAGTAAAAAAGAAACCAAAACATTCAGAGAAGTTCTAATCTTTACATGGGGCCATGGCATAAATTCGACCATAGAAAACATTAGAGTTAGGAGAATTAGACAACTCCAGGAAAATAGGCTCGAAGCCATAACTAGAGAACCCAGAGAAGATTCGTGCCTTTGTGCATATCCAAGGTGACCATCTCGAACATTTCTCGATATAGGTTGGTAAGCATAATAAGGGCTAGGGCAAGACGAGGAACATAAGAAGAAGTGGTTGAGCCAAAAAAGTAGAAAAGATGTGTTCATCATCCGTAACCACAAAATTGACCTCGCCACGATAGGCTGTGATGAAGTGAGAATATGCCAAGATAAGTTTACTGTCATACCTCATCCCGAAAGACCAATTTGGTATCCCTAATATGGAAGTATAACTTAAAATATGGTAATACATGCACCTATAATGCAATAATGCATTTAAAACCAATAATGCCACCAACTAACACCAGAAAACAGATAAACTATAAAACAGAGCACACAATGGGGCTGTCTGTACCAAAAAAAATAGGGATTCTATCCCTTTACAACATCAGGGAAAACAAACTCTCCTATACAATATGTACATAACCAGCTTCCTTAATTTTCACCCATCTTTACCATGCTAGTGCAGTAAAGGACCCCCCTCTAGAGTTCGGCATCCTGAAACTAATTATTTTTTTGAGTGTACTGAACATCATAATCGAAATATAACAAAAATATGAATTAAATATCATTTCACCAAAAAGTTATTAATAACCCGTAAATCACAACCAAAGTGACTCAACTCACTTTGAAACTCAAGTCAATCTCATATATCAAAATAAGAAATATTCTACATGAGCAATGAGTCAAACAACAATATTTAAGTAATATCAAGCTATCTATAATATTTGCGCAATGTCAAAATCAACATGTAAGCCATGTCAAGCTGTCAATAACTCGGCATAGTGGATAATACTCAAATCACAAACTTTTCATTTGATCCATAATTTAACTAAACCCAAATCAATTCGAAAAAATTGATTTCTCACATAAAAGAAAATAAATTTGATATATCATATACTTTTATTTTCATTTATTATAAAGTAGTACACTCTCACATTTACCATCGACAAACACACCTCCTTGCTTTATAGTCGATCCCTAGGTGGAACCTATGTAGTAACCTCCGACCCTAACAATTTGCATATGCACAAATGCAAGTGAGTATCAACTCTAAAATAACTCAATTGATGCAAATAAATGCACATGAGTATACTTTATGATGTTTCGTATTCACCATAATTTAATCTTCCCAAAGAAATTTTGGAGTATTTTACAAATTATCTATTTCTCTCGATTATCATTTACACACCTCAAAGATAATTAACACAAGCATGTTAGGGTGTAGAATAACGAAAAGAACTCACAACTCTTAATAAAATAACTAGACAAATAATCGCTCATAAACGAATTAATCAATGTTGTCCTCTCAACCGACGACTAGCGGATTCGTGGATAGCTAAATGATTTGCATCAATCTTATTCAATTGTTCACTTTTTATTTCACATTACATTCAACTCAACTTTTCCCTTGTCACTTTAGTCTCATTTCCAATCGTTCCCTATGCTTAAACATTTCGTCAAACACTTAACATGTGTTAAAGTTTATACAAACCCATCGCACGAATTTAATTAGAATAGGTTTCTATCCTCACCAAATTGATACAAAAACAAGTTAATTATAAAGTAGACTTACTAATACTTACTAAGCTTTCTATTCATAGGCTATGGACTCCAAACAGGGTCACAAAGAAAGCATTGTGATCATTTTTCCATCAAGTATCAAATTTGTCATTTACAAGTCAATCCGTAATTTATTTACTTACTTTGAAACAAAAAAAAAATGGTATTCACATAGGCAGAAGTTGTGTTCCTCGTACACCATTAGAACGGACGTCAAATCTAGTTTCCAATGCTTCTAACGGTGTGTGAACCCAAATTTTCAAGAGAGAGGTATCGTCATTTTTGCCACCGACTACTAAAGTTGTCTGCCAAAACTAAAAACACTACCAGCTCTTCTATTCGTACAAAAAACCGTTTTCGAACCCATTTCAGACGCTCCCAACACTATCACACTTCTTCCCCATAATTTAAACCAAGTTTTAAATAATATTTCCAACATGAATATCCTTAATTCCAGCAGCTACACCCGTTAAGATTTTCATACTATGCTACAACTTTCAAATAGCGAAGCACAACCTTAAACATTTAAACCAATTTGCCTTGATTCAACAGATAAATTAAGTTCCAACTAGGGAACTATTTTAGGGAACTATTTTACCTTTTGATTTGCAGTGAAGAATTCACTCCCACCCCCCCCCCCCCCCCCCCCCCTTTATTTCCTAGTAATTTTTCCTCCCTTGTTTCTCACTGAGTAGCCGCCTCCTTCAGTCATGCTTCCTCCCTTTCTTTTCCTATGTTTCTACCCGTTTTTTCTTCATACAATACACACCATACAAGACTTATGCATGTAAAGCACATGCCACAACCCTATAGACTGTCACCCGTTCACCCACTTGTTTTTCCCTTATCTTGTTGACCATTAAACACACCAGCAAACACCACCTTTAGACTATGTGTTTATTATTTTAATATATTTTGTTTTCCCTTTCCTTAAACTTCATCTACCAACTTAGTTGAAATCTAATAAAAACTAGGGGTGTCAAACGTGTCGGGTTAAACGGTTACGTGTCGGATTAAACGGGTGACAGGTGAAAAACGTGTAAACCCGTATACGACACGTTTAATAAACGGGTAAAAAAACGAAACACGAACCGTTTAATAAACGGGTAACACGACACGACTCGTTTAACACGTCTAATTTTAAACGAGTCGAGTTGGGTTGGGTCGGGTTAACACGGTAAACCACTCGTTTGACCCATTTACCTGTTTACCACCCGTTTAACCCATTTACCTGTTTACCACCCGTTTGACCCAATTAACACGGTAAGCCACCCATTTAACCATTTACTTGTTTATTTAAAAATGTTATATAACTTTATAAAACTAACAAACTAATACAAATAAATGTGATATTTAGAGATATCATACCACACCATATTATAAAGTACAAACTACAATCCAAAATATCCAAATTCCACCAACAATCATATTACAAATCATAAATACAATCGGAAATAACAATCTTATTACAAACTACAATCTCAAACAACCACAAATTCCTTGATTCACAAAATCCCGTGAAAGATATCAAATCTCCACCTCCACGACAACAAGCAGATTCAACAACCAAATTCTCATTCCCTACACAAATTAAAATGAAATATTATATAACATTAATAATTAAATAGACTCATAACTAGATAAATACCAAAAGTCTTTTGTCGCTTACGATTAGATTTACCTTTTTATGTAGTTGTACCAGTTAATGTCTGTGTTGTTGGAGCTGCAACTACATTAGATTCATGCCGAATCTAATCTTCTTCATCAGAAATTATAATATTATGTTCGGAAGAATCCATCTGTTTAAGACAAAAAAATAGAGTTAAATTGATTAAGTAAAAAATATTTGCGAAGAAGACAATTAAAAAATGATTGTAATTAGGTCATTGATTTCCTAAAAACAGTCACATGCATCATTCCATTTAATCAAGTTAAGTACTTTGGAATTGTGATCATAAGAACTTGTTTCTAAAGTCTAATGGATGCTAACAAGCATTAAGATTAGGGAAGAAAGAATTGTCTATGTAGCAATTGCCCATGAATGCAACTATTAGAAATAATAATGAAGGGATGTTAAGTGTAATATTAGAAATAATAATGAAGGGATGTTAAGTAATATCATGCAAGAGCTACTTTTTCTTCACAAACTACTCCTTTCTGTGTGTAATTACTGTGTGGATCATGTAAGAGCTAATAATGAAGGGATGTAAGTGTAATAATAATGAAGGGATGTTAGTGTAATTACTGTGTGGATCCAATGCAAACTACTCATTTCTCTGTAAAGCTACAGCCCTATCTTCATCACCAAACCCAATTTCACCTCCCACACCACCATCCTGAGATTCCCCCCCCACA
The DNA here is from genome assembly GCA_951799425.1 of Ilex aquifolium. Classification (NCBI taxonomy): domain Eukaryota; kingdom Viridiplantae; phylum Streptophyta; class Magnoliopsida; order Aquifoliales; family Aquifoliaceae; genus Ilex; species Ilex aquifolium. The sequence continues at coordinate 32,982,192 of OX637391.1, forward strand.
ACAACCACACACGCACAAATTCTGCTTTCTCTCTACTCAGATCCCTAACCTCTCTCTTCCCTTTCCTTTTACTCATCATCCTCAACTCGATCTCAACAACAGAAACCCATCTTACCCAGATCCCCTTTGCCTTTTCTCTCTCTCCAAAACCCCTATCCCTCCTCTCTCTCTTTCTGTCTACCTATATTCATCCATAGAACCATCTAGATGTCTTCGTTTAAACCAGATCTGACCAACAAAATCTACATAACAAAGAAGGCTTCAATTCTTTTATTTCAGTTAAACCCATAATCTCTCAACAAATGAAATCAAGTTTTCATTTCTCACCCAACAAATAACAAAGAATATTTACAGATCTAACACAAAATAACAAAGAATATTTACAGATCTAACACAGAATAACAAAGAATATTTACAGATCTAACAAAGATTTGCTCAAAGTCTTACTCGATCTCGCAGCTCGCTCGATCTAACGCAGATCTGCTCGAAGTCTCGCTCGATCTAAATATAATACCTGCTTGATCTCGTAGCTCGCTGCTGCTGTTCGCAGCTCACTGTGAGAGAGAGATAGAGAGAGAGAGAGAGAGAGGAGCAGCAGATGAGTGGAGGGCAGGAGGCGCACAAGCGGCACAACAAAGCTTCAGTTCAGCCTGGAATGAATCATGGAATTAGATTAGGTTTAGGACAAAATAAGTTTATATATTTTTTTATGTGGCTACTGGATAGCTATCATTTAAAAAAAAAAAATTGGTTAATTTTTTAAAAATAATTATTAATATATTAATTTTATTTAAACGGGTGATAAACGGGTTGACATGTCTCACCCGAACACGACCCGTTTATTAAACGTGTTAAACGGGTCAACCCGATTAACACGTTTACCCGTTAAGGTCTCACCCAAACCCGTTTAACTCGTGTCGATTCGTGTCGGTTAATCGTGTCGTGTTGAATTTTGACAGGCTTAATAAAAACTATTAGGTCTAAATCGTGATAACCACCCATCTTAGTCACCAAATAATTTCCATGACATTTTTCCTAATAATTTCAATAATTATAATTTAACCTTCCATAGCTATTATTAAAGAACATTACACCTTAGACCCTAAACATTATATAAAATTTCATGCAATGCATGTCGAGGGTCTCACATTTACCTTGGAAGTCGTTCTGAAGCTAATAGGACTTATCCACATAAGAAATCAAGGCATTGACCTCAGAGCCAAAAGGAGGAAGGTCGAGAAGAGCAAAGATGTCATAAATGGTAAGAGCCATCATGCCACATTGAAGATGAAAAGCGTTGTTTACAATTTTCATTCCCTTTCTTTATGATAGAACAATTTTCATTCCCTTTCTATGGCGTCATATATGCCAAGGCATCGCCACAAATTGCCTTTGGAAACCGTCAAACTTGAGACCCATGAAATCCATTCAGGAGGAGGAGATTTATATACATGGATAGGGTTTCTGGAGTGCACTCCAGTTAGTCCATCGCAGCAGTTTGCCTCATTTAAATGGGTGAGGCTCAGTGGAAGTAGGGTAATATTTGTGAATGGAAGTCGAAGGAAAATCAGTAAAAGCAGGACCAAGGCACATTGTTTTAGAAGAAACATTGACATTTGGAATAAATGTGGAATAATAAATTTTCTAAGAGACTTTGGCGAGTGCCTCTTGAAGGGAAGTAGAATAAGAGTTGGACAAAGACCCCATTGTCAAAGAAAGAAGATCGGGAGTTAGCCCAAAATAGTGAGAGAATCAAGTCGTATGAGAAATATATATGCGTCAGGTGAATCGTCATAATGATGAAAAAATATGATCAAATCGTATGCCAGACATTCATTACAAACTTGAAAAGATGGAAAAAGGGTCAGGGATCACAAGTGGAGTGAGGGTCGTATGTACCTTGCAGTGTAACCAATCAAAGGGTGACAACTAGATGGTGAGATTAAAGCGACAACAACTCAAATTCAAAGAACCAAAACAACACCTCGAAAAGAAGGCTTATCAACACATTGTTTTGGGTGAGAGAGGGAAATGTTTATACCAAAATGTGAAAATGGACACGAGACACGATCCAACGACTAGGCTAGGGTCAATATAGGACTTTAGAGGTTTGATGGTCATGTAAAAGATCTCTGGAGAATGAAGAGTCATTCTAGAGTGTGACAACGTGGAATCATCGGTTCCAAGCATTTGGAAACACCTTATAGCCGTTGTAGAGAGACGCCTTAAGCACAAACTAGGTGGCTGGAAAGGATGACCTCAACGGTTAGAAATCACCACCCATAAATGCAAAAAAATATGCCAAAAGGAAAGATCCAAGATCAACACTACAACAAAAAACACACTAGACATGCTTCTGCACTGTTTAATTTCATATTCTTTCCCTCTTCTTTATTTATAATTTTGTTGCCATTTCAGTGGTTGCGTTTAGTTTCTTTCAAGTATCAACATTCAATAAAATCTTTCTGTTTGGTTATGCTCATTACGGTTTTTCAATTCCATTTCATTGCCCTTTTCAATTTATTATTGATGGGTCTGACTCAAACCAGACCCAGATCACAAATGCAAATCAGACCTAAATCACAGATACAAACTAATAAAGGCTCAGTCACAATTTCAGTTGGGTCAAGCCCACCGAAAAACACAGTCTATTACTAGCGCACGTGGTGATCTCCATTTTAGGAAAAGGAATATGTGGAACGCTGTCATTGGGGTGCACATCGCCAGCTTCACGGAATCACCTTGCCCATTACAGGAATGATGCTAGCCTCACGGAACCACCCCTACTCCCCGTTATGAGAATGATGCCTAAATCAGGGCTCCCTCGAAGTCGTTCTGAAACTTTAATTGCTTATAAATTGTAAGTCCCTCCTACACATGGGGGCATCACTCATCTCTCAACACTCTACACACCTTGAGTAACTAGTTGTTGCACACGTGTGTTGCACGTGAACTATTTTAAATTATAGGTTTCAATTTAAATATTTATTTGTATGATTTTGTTTTATTTGTTTGACATTGGAACATTTGAATACACGGTGATTATCATATTCAACTGACAAACTAAGTTACAAAACTCTTGCAGCTACATGTGAACATTGACAACAAACAAAGAAAATTTCAACTATTGTTTTCAATAAAACCACCAAAATCTAATACAAAGCTAAATCTATAAAGAAACAAAATAATTTTTAACATTAAAAATTCTCATCACTTGTGATAATGGCGTGTACAATTCAAAGAAATGAAGGCCAAAAAAATAAGGGTAAATAGCACCAATAGTCCCTGAGGTTTGTCACTTATTACACTTTAGTCCCCAAAATTCTAATTTCGTCAATTTAATCCTCAATGTTCACATATGGACCTATTGTAGTCCTTTGCCCTAACAGCCGTTAATATTAGTGACGGAAAATCATCACGTGGATCGCATGTGGCTGCTGTTAAGGATAATTTGGTCATTTTTACATGTTAAAAAAATGAAGAAATAGACGACATTCTATCTTATTCTCCGAATTTTTTCTCCCCACCATTTCTCTGTCACAACTGGCGAACAGCCATGGCGCCCACCTACACCACGTTGCCTCCACGCTTTCAACAAGACCATCTCTCCCTCTCTCTCTCTCTCTCTGTCGTCGAGTTCGCCTCTTCAAGGTGACCATGTCGAAGATCCAGAAGATTCTCCTCCAAACTCTCCCAATTATTCCACTCGCAAGGCATGGACAATCTCTCTCTCTCTCTCTCTCTCTCTCTCCCTATCGAAAGCCCACTAACACAAACCTTCTTGTGCCTCCTCCACCTTCAACCTCTGTTGCAACTCGGAATCACTCCTCCAAACCCACCAAACACCAATTAACCAATCTCATTGTTTTCTCACCAAGCAAACTCCCAATATCTCCTATACCTATCTCTATTTGTCTGTTTGTCTGTCTCTCTCTCCATTTCTCTGCTTCTCACCCTCGTGAATACACCACCACTCCACCTGCCTCCACCAAATGCTCTATCTAATTCTTTCCCCCATCGATTTCTCTCTGTATTATTTTTTACTTGTCATATCTAGGTTAGGTTTTCATTGGATTGAATTGTGGGTTTGTAATGGGTTGAAGTGAAATTCTATAGCTGGTTGACTGAAGTGGCAGAATTTCAAGTGGTGGTTCATGGTGTACGTGTGTAGCATCATGGTGGCGGCATAGAGAGGTGGTGCGTGTAAATTTGTGGCAGTGGCGGCGACATTGTGGGTTACTTTTTTGTGGTTTATTTGGGTTTTGAATTGGCTGAATTAATTGGGTTAAATCATGGGTTGGTTGTGTACTGAATTGATGATTTTGCATCTGCATCTGCTTTTGATTTTTATTTTTAGTTTGATTTTGATTCGGGTTTGGATTTTAAATTTAATTTTGATTTGTTTGAGATTGTTTTCTATTGAATGGTGATTAGGTTGAATTATGGGTTTGAATTGTTGATTGCTGTTGGATTGGTGGAAGAAGTGATGACGCAAAGTTGTTTGATTCTATGTAGTGACTCTGTTTTGTTTGCCTGTTGACAGAAACAATGTGTGTTGCTTAGAGAGAGAGAGAGAGAGCAACTGGATGTTGTGTACTGTTTAGAAGGAGAAAGTACTGGGTGTTGTGTATTTGCTTTGTGCTATGTTTTAAGTGTTTGTTGTGTGAGAGAGAGAAAAAAAATAACAAAAATTGATGAGGAAGAAGAAGTGTGTTTGGGTAGATGCATAATATTTTCTAAACTTGGAATAAAGATGTTTGGATATAGGGGTGTGTTGGATAATGACAGAATTACCCTTTATGGCAGTCATGTGCCTAACATGTGATTGTTTTTCCTTAGTAATTTAGACGGCAGTTAGGGCTAAGGACCATATTGCTTCAATGTGTTAACATGGAGGACTAAATTGACGAAATTAGAATTTTAGGGACGAAAGTGCAATAAGTGACAAATCTCAGGGACCATTGGTGCCATTTACCCAAAAAATAATTAAAGTAAGTGTCGGTGAAACTTCATATAATGTGACGAGCAGTTGAGAAAGAGAATAGATGACAACTTTCTTAATACTAATGCACTCATTAAAGTAATTGGATGATGATTTTTTTGTGTAATTTTAAGTCAGGCAAATATTTTACTAATATCTTGAAATAAATATATGTTTGAAATAAATATATAGTATAGACTTGCAATAGAGGATGGAGAATTTAGGAGATCCAATTACCCTAGTGTGCTTAACAAAGTGTCTATATCTCTATTGAGGTCTACCATTAATTATTTTAGGAGGCCTTCAGATATGTGTAAACAGTATCCCTCCATGTCCAACAAACTCAATAAAAAAAAGGTCAAACGTTTTACACATGAGACAAGCTCGAAATAAGTGAATTTGCATCTAAATTATCCTGCATGTGGAAAAATATTTTAAGGATTTAATACTTTCCATATCCATAGCCAGATAAGTGAACTTTACAATTAGTGAGAATAATAACTGTGTATTTAGCTAAGCACGCATCCAATTAGGAAATGGTTATGCTAAGAAAGTTTGGTATGTAAATTGAGTTGTAGGCCAAATTTTTTGTAGTTTTCATTATTTGTATTTATTTAATCAATAATAATAAACAACTCAACCTCCACAAAACAATTCTGTAAACTGAACCATGATAATTATTGTTTGAGAAATTCACGTGAATAATTGTAATCACATAAGACAACACAATATATTGTCTAACATCACTATATCACATGTATATCAAACAACCCTTAAGAAGAAGATAAAAAAATAAATTAATAAAAAGGGAACATCGTCACTCAAGCTTCTCCGTACCTTACGAAGCTAACTCTCAACCAAAAAATGTAACATCAAGCCAATCAATGTACACAAGAAAAAAGGATGTGCCCATGCCATCACGAAATTCCTTGATGTAAATTAACACTAAAAAAGTATAGCAGAACATCAATGTTATATTAATTTTTATTAATTTAAAAGGAGAAATTAACGACAACGAAGTCTTTGATGCAAAAACGTGATATCGTTGTTTAGTTGCAAGCTTTAAAAGCCTATCGATTCTCAGTTGGAATTTTTATATGCAAATAAAAAACAAATTACTAATAAATTATTGTGAAAAAAGGTAACTAAAAATATGATTTGCATAAAAAAAAGATAAATGGTATTGTACCTTTCTTTCTCCTACCAAAGTAGTGACACAACGAAATAAAGAAAAAAAATCAAGATTTGGGCCTTTATTCTAACAAGATGCCTATAACTTTGCATTATCATGACAATTTAGAACATTAATTTAGCAGAAAATAAAATAAATAAACCACATAATCGAAATCAAGAGCTGGAATGGAAAACCGTGCTTTTTTTTTTCTTTTTTCTGTAGAGTAAAGCTACATAATGTTTTTTTACGTGAAGTAGCTAAAAAGGTGATTTTCCTATGTGTTTTAAATATTTTGTGCCTAAAACCAGTGTCACTTCAATTAGTTCGTCTGATTAGGCCTTTACAAAAGCATCAATTATCGCGAGTCGAAGCTTAAGCATAATAATAAACAAAAGTAGTTGAAGATAAGATAAAAATAAATAAACATTACATATCTAAATATGAATAGTGATGCCAAAAAAAAAAAGGAAAGAAAATACGGGGGGGGGGGGGGTGTTATACGGAAGTTCAACTATTTCACCCATGCCATTCGGATCTCAAAAAATGAGGTTAAGTGATTAAATAGGTGAATATAACACTCAGCATTTCAAGCTACAGTTTATCATTTAGGAAGCTCAATGTATACCTAAGCTACCAACCAAATATCCCCAAACAACTTTATTTCTAATGCCAAATATGTGAATTTGAACTCAAGACATATGCTTAATCAAAAAAAAAAAAAAGAAAAGAAAAAGCAAACATAGTGGCAATACTTTTAAATGTTTGTACCTATCCAACTACATCTTAGAAATAACAACCTAGTGTCAATGTTTTCGAATTCCATCATCGAAACATAAACACTATGCACAAACTGAGAAATTGAGCACAGACCTTCATATGAAGAGTACCATATCCTCTTTCCAAGCCAATAATGCCCTACAATGAGGAAAAGAAGAAAAGGCGAGGAATAAGCAAAATCTACAAATAAACAAAACCTATTAATAGCAAGAGAGCCCAAGATCTAGATGGACAAAGACATTACATCATACACAGAGAGGCCAAATCATTCCAGCAATGATTCAAAAGGTTTAAGTGATTAAAAAGGCTATTAACTCAATCGATATACATAGAGAAGCACCTGTGTAGATTAAATAAATAGAGAATCCAAGATTGTGAATATATTATAGCTTTATATCACCTACACGATTTTCAGATCCTGAATGAACGGATTAGAGTGTTGATTCTGCATATCTTGGGTGCTAATTATACAGGGTCAGTACTTTACAAAATAAAGACTCTCTTACCAATTTCATGATTCAAACAGAGGAGATAAAATTCATAGTACTTCACTTAATTGAACAGATATATGCTTGTAGTCGTATTGTATGTGATGGAAAATGAATCTATCTTGAAAGATAGACAGTTAGACATCATACAGGATAACCGTTGCAAAATGTATTCCTCATGCCAAGGAAACAGACATTTAAGCTATTAGAAACATCTAACTGGGATTTGTTTCTCGAGCAACAATGTTTGCTATACATGGAGAATTGAATAATTTGGTTACTTATTATGAAAAAGAAAAATAACTTAAATCATCCAAAATTGTCAACAAAGTCAGATACCTGTCCTTTTCCAAAAATAACACCAGAAGTCCACATGACTTTGTTTCCGGCTTCTTGTTGATCAGGAGTCGAGGCATCCTTCTGTTTCTTCAACCAGCACTACACCAATAACAAACAAATGATTACTTGAGATGGCAATACTTATCTATTGATTTCAAGATATGGCAAACCAACGATTAGCTACAGTCAACAAACAAAATGACAAAATCAGTTGCAAAATGAGAATTGAAAGAGAGAAAACATATTGAATTACCTTGGAATAGAGAAAATATAGAATACTCACTGTTACAGGATCATGGCTATTTGTCATATGAATTGTTTGTGTCGCTTCTTTTCAAATTCCTACCTGCCCATCAACCAAACCGTAAATGGTAGTGGGAGAGACGTGGTGTCTAGGCTTGTATTGAAGGTGAGTGTCCTCTGTCTCTCTCTCTCTCTTCCCCTCTCTCGATTTTCTATGTACAACGTAAGACAACCCAATAGACTGTGCATTAAAGATAGAGTATGAGAGAGGGGAAGGTGAAAAGGAGAGTTTTTGATTGTTTTTTACCCAGTAATGAATCGCAGGGTAATGAATAGGAAAGAGAGGAAAAGACTGTTACAAGAGAGAGAGAGGAATAGACTATTACAATAGAGAGGAAGAGTTTGTGTTGGAACAGCAGTAGGATTTCCAACAGTTTAGCTAAAGATGATAAGTTGGGTTTAATATGAAATTGATTTTGAGGATAAGAATGACATAGTTATATTGTTGGAGGGTAAATATGGGAAAAAAATGTTTTTCAGATATGTTTGCTTTTTAAAGTAGTATAGATATAGATAAAAAATGCATATTTTAGAGACCCAAAGTGTTATTAACCCTATAATTTATCTCTATTGACCTAATTAATTCCTAATTATAGTAAGCATTGGTTAGAATGTTGACAATTATTATTATTTTATTCAATGAATTATAAGTTGAAATCTAATCAAATAAATTTCAAATGAATTATTTTTATTTTTTTCTTATAGATAGAACAACGAATCGCTAGAAATAGACAATATTTTTCAAATTTTATAATATAATACGAGCAATAAAAATATAATTTTGATTAACTTGAGATGATATTTGATATAAGAACACATATACTTAATATTTTTTATTAATATTTTGTATATGAAAATTATTTTGCATTGCTAGTTTAATAAAGATGTGTCAGTTCCAACAAACCCTTTGAAGGTATAAACGAGGGTTAATAATGAGAAAGAAAAAAATAAAATGAGAGTGACGGCGGTCGACAAAAGGAAGAACGCTAACGGCGTACAGTAGCCTTCCCGCCTAAAGAGGTAAAACTCTTTTAGCGAAGTGAATCAGAGGGAGAAGTAAAGGGACGGAGTCACGGAGATGAGCGTAGAGGATCTGCCGACGAAGGAGGCTAACGTGCTCAACGGGCACGAGGGCGCAGTTTTGGCCGCGAGGTTCAATGCAAACGGTGATTATTGCCTGAGCTGCGGCAAAGATAGAACCATTCGCCTCTGGAATCCCCACCGTGGGATTCACATCAAGACCTACAAATCCCACGGCCGTGAAGTTCGTGACGTCCATGTATCCCCGTAATCATCTCTCTCTCTCTCTCTCCATAAATTTACTTCACTTACATGTTTATGCGATTAATCTGTTTTATAATATTGAATTAATGGTTTACTGATTGATTTTTGTTCTTGAATTGAGTTTAGTTGCTGACAAAGTAAAGCAAAGGGAGTAGTTTACAGTAGGGCTCATGTAAGAATTCGAATCATGTAACAAATTACCAATTTGGGTTTTATACTGAAGACTGGGATTCTAGACCCATCAGTATATGGAGACCGATAACTATATTGGTCATTGCCTAGTGGTGGTCCTCTATTATTGGTGCTGAAAGGGGCAAACTAGCTGCAGACATAGCCATCGACTTTTCTTTAAGCAGAGCAAACACCATAATGCTCAAACCTGGATTCCCACCCTTGGGGTTCTAAGCTTTCCGTTTCACCAAGGCAACAGCTCTAAGTGTGCTCCTGTTTATGCATGTGTGTTATATGTGTATTCCTGTACCAAATCTGCTTGTTGTTCTTTCTGTGCTCGTGCTAACTTTTTGTTTATGTTAGGAAAATTGATTTTGTAATTGGCTAATTCCGTGAGTTCATATGTAAATATTTCAACTAAATCCATTGTCATGATGTTATGATGTTGAAGACCAAAGTAAAGGAGTGTGAAGTCCAAGCTATAAAGTCACAATTTAAGACTTTCTGGAATCCTTCAAAGCTTAGGTAAAGGTAATGACCTAATTGCCTTGTGGGCTGTTTGGTATATGGGTTTGGGTAAGATTTATAGGATGGGTTTGATCAAAATAGTCCAATGGACCAACTTATCCCATGTTTTGTTGCAGATTTCAGGCCTGAGATTTGTAGCCCAAATGAATCATGGTCCATGATAAACAGTGGAATTAAACTCATATATATGGGCTTCAGGAAACCCATGGTGGCCTGTTTGGGTGGTTTTATTCTGGGGGGATTGGATTACTTCTAGCAAACCATTTCAAACCCAACCCCAGGATTTCTACATGGGATTCAAACATAAACCCTATCTAATCATTTGTTTGGTAAGTGACATAAATACATGTGAGACCCACGGATTGATCACAAGTATCACCAAACATTTGTCATGTAATTGATTAAATTGTCCATTAGCCAATCCAATCCATACCCATATTTGTTTAATTAAACATTTTGTTTCTAATAAATTTTATATATTTTTTTTCTTCCCAACTTTTGATATCCAACCTTACTATTGATGAAAGAAAAGATTATGCATAGCCACGATAACACAATTTTCATGGTGGAATTATCATTGTCCGAAAAGCAATCGTAATATGCAATACTACAAAATCACGTTCTTTTACATTAACATTTAATATGGGGATATACACAAAAATTGGCCATCCCTAAAAAAATTATACCGGATAGACATATCTCCGTTGCACCATATAATAAAACATTATTGCAGTTACCTACACCCTCACATATAAACATGACATTAATCATCAATGATAATCACTTCCACCGGAGCCCAATGCGGATTGGATGAAGTCCAGCCAACACTCTTGATGGCATCTTGTGACAAGTGTCCGTCGTCCTCATGTGGTCCAAAAATTTCTATGAATATTTCAAAATTTGGACAATTCTTCACACAAGCCCGAGCTGCACACATGTCCTCTGACACAAGCAATCCATAATTTTATGGCAGTGTCAAACAAGTTTTGAAATTATTCACACATGTAAATAGTGATTCTTATAATGCTATATATATGTAATAAATCTGAAGCATTCATTTCCTTCATCTTAAAATGTCTTTTCTTCCAAAAAATAATGACGTCCATTAGAAAGCCCAGGGATAGTTGTTGTTCTTGTCTGTGGTCCTTCACCAGTTCCCATAAGCGAGAGCAACCTCCTTCGAGCAAATCACCGGAGTTGCCAATCAGTCTCTCCGACTTCAAGTGCATCAGAAAATCCAACAAAAACGTCTTCCTCATCTCGTGTCAGTCTCAATCGTCGCATGACTATTAACCTTGTTCCAATGACATCTATTAAAAAATAAGTGTGCAACAGACAAGTTAGTAGTGTTTCATTTACTAGTACATTTATATAGTAGTAATGATCCATACAACATAATACATAATTTCCCAAGTTATTGAACAAAATAATGGTAATCATCATTATCTTACATGACCATATGTTCAAATAATTTTCCCCAAAAAAGTATTTAAAATTTGGCAAATGATGAAACCCAACACGAAGCATACTACACTGGACATAATTCCATTTAATTGAATTGGTTCGGCAATTTGGTGTATTCCCATCATTTTGTGAGGCATGGGCATTCGTGCGTGTGCTAGTGTGGGTCTTTGTTCGACCACATTCTTATCTTTGGGTGGTGACCTAGGATTAATATCTTGTTCAATGACTGTTGCAACAATGTATTGCATTAAGGCTTTATCGGCTGCTTCATATGAAGGAAACGATCTATACAAAGACCCATGATATCCATTCACAAGGCAATGACATTTTTGTCAACTATATACAATTTTCACCCATCGACAATTGGAAACAACATACAATTTTTTCTTCACTGCCGTCGTCATGCATGTCATTACATTCACAAGTACCAGTTGTGGTGAACAATACAACAACCATCATATATGAGCACAACACAAACATTAGTTACACAATGCACCTTAATTATATTAAACAAACATTGTCAAGACATAGATCCTACACATAATAGAGTTTCATACATACCACATTCACAAAAACAAGTAATAACACCAAATATCCATTCTATACAAAAACGATATCAAAAACTTCCAAATGTGGTAAGAGTCAACATCTTAGTCACACAATACGTCCACAAACTCCCACGCTCTCAAGCTTCATGCGCTAATTCGCGTTTTGAGAGCGAATTCCCAATGAATTTGCGAATTCATTTTTTTTGAATTCGCGAATTCATTTGAATAAAACAAGAATTCTAAAAAATAACAATAACAAATTATTTTAACAAATTTTTATACTCCATTTCTTTGTTTCTAGTTGTACTTACCTCATTTAGAGGTATTTCCAGCTAAGGAAGCCACGCCACAGCTGCAAAATGGAATAAGGTGGCCTAGCCTTTTTATAAGCATCTGTAAGTTGCCATTTTCCCTCATCTGTCGATGTGGGATTGCAAGAAAGGGCATTGCCTCAATGCCTCACTGCCTCAATGTTTTCTCTTCACTTTTTTTTTAACTGATTTCTTTACCCTTTTTTTTTTTTAAATAATTTCAATACTTTTTTTTCTTTACTTATTTGTCATATATTTGTATATAAAACTTCATTTTTAATATTTTTCATATCATATAAATATATGTATATATAATTATATATGTAATAATGGCGCTCTCAAGGCGTTCCCGCTCTCAGAATTTTTTGAATTTGTTTGCTCTCTTGCTCTCGCTCTCGCCTTCGTTCCTGCACCATGTGATCTAGGTCATCATAGCTAGATCTTAATACCATAACACGTAAAAAAGAAAATCATATATTCAGTCATCCATCATTGATCCATTACCTTTGGGGATGCCTAGAAGCCAGGAGGATGTTTCAGTTTTTGGCAAGCTCATGAAGAGATCAACATTTATAAGATCGCTAGCAATGTTATACGTTGTCCTATGCCTTTGATCCAAGGTCAAATCATCGATTTTCGCTAATTCAATATTGAGTTGGCGCCCAACCTCGACAGCATTTTGCTCATAGCCCACTCTATGAACAATGTCCGAAAGTTGTTTTTCACAGTGTACCACAATCACTGAGTACTTGGATCATTTGACTGAAGCTATGTGCAATTCCTAACACGTTGGTGGTCGTTCAACCCTTCTTGTTCCTATATCTTGCTTGGTAGAGAAGGGACACTTTGGCTCTAACATGAGTGTCATCTAGGGCCCAGACACATCTCTATAATTACCCAACAATGATTTTGGGGGCTCAAATCAGCCAACCCTGGATATGGTTGTAAAAAGTCCATTTTATCCATAATTATATCTCCTATCTCTCAAGTCATACCCCAACCCCCAAATCTCCAATATGGATGTGTATGGGCCCTAGATGGAAGTGTAGGGACCCTAGATGACACTCATGTTAGAGACAAAGTGTCCCTTCTCCACCAAGCAAGATATAGGAACAGAAAAGGTTGAACGACCACCAACGTATTAGGAATTGCACAAATGATCCAAGTACTCAGTGATAATGTGGTAAACTGTGAAAAACAACTTTCGAACATTGTTCATAGGGTGGACTATGAGCAAGATGTTGTCAAAGTTAGGCATCAACTCAATTCTGAGTTAGCAAAAATCAATGGTCTGATGATGGATCAAAGGCATAGGACATTGTACAAGATTGTTAGTGTTCCTATAAAGGTCAGCGATGTTATCTAGATCGCGGGTCGCTTTGGTACGAGTACACGGGACGACACTTTCTTAGATACATAATAAGATGGGGGTATGCTTAGCTGGTATGGTGTTTTGGGTCGCAATTCGTTTAGAACTATTATCTAGATCGTTTTTACTACTATACAACATTATAAATCATTGAACATCTATAAACGCTAAGTCAGTTACCATATTTATCTTACATTTGTGCTCGAACCCAAATATAAAACTAATCCCAATTCGATTAATAAAGCTTAATAGCTGACATTATAAGAGAATAACGAACTCCTAATTGTGAGTTGACTAACTACATAATCTCTTCGATTTCTATAAAGCATGTATCTTACAATTTTAAAATCTTGAATTTCCAGGACCAATAAGAACTTTACAATGATTAGTTTTTTGTCATATCTGTGGGCGTGGTGGCTGTTTTGTGTTGAATTTATTTTGGGTTTTTTTTTTTTTTTTTTGTGATGTGGTGGTTTGGATGGTATTGTTAGGTGGTAGGTACATGGTGAAGCTAGTGGTGGGGCTTGTAAAAAAGTGTACAAAGATTTGGGTATTGATGTTTTGGAAGGGGTTTTGGTGTGGAGCACTTGGGTTTATGGTGAAGTTGGTGCTGTGAAGAGGATGGTAGTTATTTGTTCATGGGTTTTTGGTGATTTGGTTGTTCCTAAGTTGGGGTTGGGGTTGGGATTAGCATGGTGGGTGGTCATGGTGGTCTCTGATGGCCATGGTGTAGCTTAATACATAGATTGTAGTTTTGGAAAACAAATGAAGAAATAGCTTACCAAGCTACCTCGGTTCATATTACTTCTGATTCCCTTGGTTAACTCGGATGTTATTACACCCTTTTAAGTAATGATTGACTTTAGACGGGTGATTTGACTTCCTATAAAAAATTTCTATCATTTAACTTCAGGAAAAATAAAGTGGGTATTTATGAAGAGTCATTAGATGTTGTCCATGAAAGTTGTAGTGGACTGTTATGGTGGACCAAGAGAAGGGGATTCTGTTACTGAAACTAGTGCCAAAGGACTGTACTTGTAGTTTGAGAAACATGAGGGTGAACATCTGCAATTCCCAATGATATTAAGTAGTGTCACGATAATTTATGCTCATAATCTTCTTGTTTCATTGTTTAGACAATCATTATCGTCTCCCAGTGTTCCTCAGTATGTTTTATGTGAATTGCATTCATATATTATTTTTCCCCTTCCTTTTTCATTTTCTTTTCATTTATAAAGTGAAGCAAGTGGTTGAAGAGAAGGTTATTATACTTGCATATGCTTAGAATAACTTACAGTCCACCATTTGTGATGAATCAACAATATAATGCATAGCATTAGACCATTTCTATATAGAAAAAGTTCGATGGATCTTAGGGAAATATTCAGATGAAGCATAGAGATACTGTTCTGCGTCAAAAAATGAAGCACTACACACGATAATGATGTTAGCAATAAAGTTTATAATCCCATTGCAATATTCTATTCATGATTTTAATGAGTTTCTACACTTGTTTTTGCATTCAGTAATTGATTAGATGTTATTGTACTATAGGGATAACTCCAAACTATGTTCTTGTGGTGGTGATCGACAAATCTTCTATTGGGATGTAGCAACCGGTCGTGTTATTCGAAAATTTCGTGGTCATGGCAGTGAGGTTTGTGAAGTTCATTTCCTTGTCATAGTTGGTGAATTCATTAGAATTGTGCTTGAATGGTCTATTTTAAAGTGATTGCAGTAATTGAATTGTTGAAATGGGTGGGTTGTGATTTCACATATTTTAATTTATATAATCTATGTTTTGCTAATGTGGGTATGTTTCTATTGCTTTACTGAATTAATAGGCTTACATATGGTATTGACCTTGTTAGCAAGTAACGTGGTCGTCAGCACTACTGTTTTGTTTCGATATTGCAATCCCCTTCCACCAATATTATTAAATCAGGTCGCTTTAATATAAAGATCAGGGTTTGAAGGAACACATCAGAATCCATCAGATAACTTCTTTTCAAGTATGTGTTCCAGCTACACTTTTGAAGTGTTTATCAGCCATCTTTCTTTCAAATTTCCTTACTAGCATATTATGGGAATGCTTTTGATGAATGGAGAAAATTAGAAGAGGATAGAAGTTTCTAATGGCTGAGATAATCTTGCTTGTCAAAAAAAGAAGTTTTAATACCTGAGGAACAGAGCGTACCCATCCTGTTTTGTGAGAGTTCATATTGTTTTGTTCATTGTAATTTCGAGTATTAAGATCATATCTGCTGCATTACCTGTGCATTCTGATCGCTTCTAATATTTCATCTTTTTTCATCTATACCAGGTGAATGCTGTGAAGTTTAATGAGTATGCGTCTGTAGTGGTATCGGCAGGGTATGATCAGTCACTGCGAGCTTGGGACTGCAGATCTCACAGCACTGAGCCAATTCAGGTCTCTCTCTCTCTCTCTCCCCCCCCCCCCCCCCCCCCCCCCCCCCCTGTCCCAACACACGCACACAGATTTGCCCACTCACATGAAGACAAAAATATCATAGGTTGCCCCTAATCATGAATGGGAATTTCGTTTAATTTCCACTGCAACAATCGAAATATCTTGGTTTGCATGGAAACCCAAACAAATCGGTGATTGACTATCAAAACTCCTTTGTTTTTAGGTTCTTTGGAATGTTTTGATGTGTTTTGGCTAATAATTCGGATACTAAATTTCCAAATTTTTCTCTGTTTTCAAAAAGCGGTAGAAAATTTTTGTTTCCAAGCTGTCCGAAACTATACACCGAAATAAATTTCCATCCTTGCCCTTAATTGCTTGCGCTGACTTATCTTTCAAACATTTTGTTGAAGTGCAGATAATTGACACTTTTTTGGATAGTGTAATGTCCGTATGTTTAACGAAAAGTGAGATTATTGCTGGAAGTGTGGATGGAACCGTTCGCACATTTGACATTCGAATTGGTAGGTATGTACCGTTGCAGTGGCAATATAATGTACCATCTTTGGGTGCTGTGCTTGATTTGAGATGATCTTTCAAAGAGGTTGCTTATGGAGGTTTTTTTTTTTTTGAGACCCTTTTTCCTGAATGTTTTATTATTTTTGTTAGGGAAATATCTGATAACTTGGGGCAACCTGTCAATTGTATCTCTCTTTCAAATGACGGTAACTGCATACTAGCAAGTTGCCTAGATTCTACTTTAAGGCTTTTGGACAGGTAATTTTTTCTACTCATACTGTCTAAAATGCGCTTTATTTTTTATTTTCCAAACTTTGACTGGTTCATTCTCTGTGTAGGTCTAGTGGTGAACTATTACAAGAATATAAAGGCCATACTTGCAAGGTTAGCAGGGAAAACTAGTTCTGAGTCTTGTCATAGTGGCTTTTAATTCTTTCCAATAACCACGGTTATTTTATGTTTTAACATGTTATCTACTATTTTGCACCATTGTCTTATGATTGTTTTCCAGTTTCAAATCTATTCGTTCTTGTACTTTATAATTTATAATTGTGTTACTGTATCTTAAATTATGCAGCTGCCAGGTGAGGACAGAGCGAACTGTACCTTGAGTTTAATTCTAATTAAGGTTTCGATCGGCATCCTAACTCATCTACTTTTGTGCTTTTGCATCAGTCTTTCAAACTGGATTGCTGCCTTTCAAATACTGATGCCCATGTGACTGGTGGATCTGAAGATGGCTTCATTTACTTCTGGGATTTGGTAGATGCATCAGTGTTGTCCAGTTTCCGAGCTCATTCATCAGTGGTGAATCTCTTTTAACAATTTGCAAAGCTCCATAAAAAGTTATTAAAAAGTCTTGATCTAGGTGTTGCTTGTACTGATTTGTAATATCATTTGTCTCTTTTGTGGTTTTGGGTATATTAGCGTGATTACATTTTCAATAGATAGAGGGGCTTAAATCGATGATAAACTAAGTCAGATGCTTTTATTGTTAAGGGTCCACCATATTTGTTTGACTTGGGAAAAATTTTAATGCTGGTGCGAGTGGCCAATATAAGAACTTGATTTTAATTTACTGGATTTGCCAGAGCCTTGTGAATCTAGGCACGAGGCATAACTTTCCACTGAACCAATTCCCTAAGCTTGGCCATACTGAAACCTAATCTGAAAAGTTGATTTGATTAAACGTTTGATCGACAAAGGTGGTGTCCCTCTCGCTTGGGTTCTAAATGCCTGTAAGTTTAGAGGACTTGCATTGTCCCGAGTGATTAGACGGGTGGAAACAAATATAATTCGAAGTCAGGAACCTATACTATTGTCTGAGCATTTAAGGTTACAAAATGGCCCGTGTCCAAGTGAAATTCTTTTGGGCTGACTTCAAGGAAAGGATGTATGGGGCAGGGGATAAATTACATGAAAAATAAAAAGGTGGAAGGCCATGTGAGCCAATAGGACAGATACTCTACCTGTGACCATGTGGTTGTGTGGCTCTGTGCCAGTTTTCACTGCATGTCTGGCTTAGTTTAAATTTGAGAGCTTTCTTTACTTCCATCCAATGTATTAGTGCTGCGGGGCTCTTAACTTTGCAACCTGGCGACTTTGTTGGCAAGTCTGCTTCTGGAAGTGCACCTAGTCTGACATAACCTCAAAACTTTCAGGCCTGATCAAGTAGTCATAATAGGAGTTTCAAAACCCACTGTGCCCCATGCCTTGAAACTCATTCTGGAAGTGCTACTTAGTTGTGATTGTTTAGGGCGAGGAAAGGTTAAACACTTGAAAGCAACTGCTAGTTATGATCTGCCTCCTCCAATATTTTCTTTGTTTTATTCATTTATTATCATGGTTAGAGAAACTGACATTTGATTGATCATGCCAAGCTTCATGTTGCAGCTCTTTGGTTTCCATGTGGAAAAAGTTAATTGTTTTTGATTGAACTAGGGTCTCTTCTAATGTTTCTCATTCATGTTTTAGTTCCTTTTTTTTTCTGCATTGTCATAATGTTAATCAAATGAGAGTTTGTTGTATATGCTTGGCAGGTAACCAGTGTGAGTTATCACCCGAAGGACAGCTGTATAATAACTGCCTCTGTCGATGGTAGCATTCGGGTTTGGAAAAATTGACAACGGAAGCAACTAAGCTTTTTGAAATTTGGTTCGGCTATCATTTCCTGCGCATCTAATGCCCTCACCAGTATATCTTCATAGTGATGGAATTAGAGTTGGTGGTGGATGTACCATCATTTTTCTTCACTGGTGCAGGTGGAACTTCATCACAAACATGAACTCCTCTTGTTCATTACACATTACACAATCAGTAAGTCAGAAGGCTTTGTGAAAGCGGATGATCTAATATAACTTTGCAAAAGTTCAAAGCAGCATCTACAATTGTACGCTGTATGGAATCAAATAGTCTGTTGGCATTATGTTCTTCTATTATGACTCTTAAGACCTTGATACATAGTGGTTAATATGTAGCTATGTGGTTTACTGTAAAAATGCGCATGATGTTCTTTGGCTTCAGAACTGTTCTTGATTTACGACTTTTATCCTTCTCTAAAGTGAGTTCGGGTCTTGGCGCAACGGTAGAGTTGTTTCATTATGACTCGAGTGTTAAGTGATAGAGTCGTGAAAATAGGCTCTTTGCATGCGGGCAAATAATGGTGGGTATCAAATGTTCTGGCCTGTCCTTTTTTTTTCCTCTAGGTCATGCCAATTGGACTTCAACTAATCTGTTATGTAATGCCAATTGATCTCCTATTAATTCTGTTGTAGCCCAAAACAACTGATCTTTTCATATTTTCTTCTGCATAAATTGTGCATGTTTTGGAAAAACATGCTTTTTTTTATTTTTCAACTACCCAAGTTCCCAACCCTCAAGTAATGATGTTGGTCTGTTTATTTTGCGGATCAAAAAATAGGATAAAAAATAAGGACTAAATGATATGACATTATAATAATAATGGTGTTAATATCATTTTTACACATTTGAAATTTAAATTTTGGGATAATTGTAGTAGTTGTTCCCAAAGTTTGCGTTTTGTCTCATTTTGATTCCCTAACGTTATAATTATATTACATTAGTCCCTGATGTATTGTATTTGTTTGTAAGTGGTCCCATGATGATGCCGTTCAAATTTTTAACGTTTTTCCTCGTGTGTTTTTTACGTGTTTTCAAATGAAGGGTATATTAGACAAATCACTGCCTACTTGACCCAAAATTACAACAATGGTCTTTAAAGTATATTCTTTATCTCATTTTGGTCCCCTAACATTGCAAGCATCACATTAGTGCCTAACGAATTCAAAATGTTTCTAAGTGGTCTTCATGCATGATGCTATTATCTAGGTGTTTAACGGTTTCTCCCCATGTGCTTAATAATGGTTTTATGTGAAGGGAGTTTGTTAGATTATTTCCACATACTTCTTGATTTATTTATAGGCAAATACTGATAACAATCAATAAAATAAGATAAAGATGTAATCCTCTCTTCCTATCCTGATCACATAGCAAGTCCTATCCTAATCCCATAGCAAGAGGTTTATCCTTATCATCCCCCTGCAAGGTGAGTGTGGGTGGAAGCGACACTCCCAGCTTGTGTGCAAAGTGGGCGAGGAAAGAACTTGGAAGACTCTTGATGAAGATGTCGACTAGTTGATTAGCTGAAGGAATAAACTGGACTTGCAATGAACCAAAGGCAACCTTCTCACGAACGAAATGGTAGTCCAACTTGAAGTGTTTAGTTCGGGCATGGAATACCGGATTAAAAGCTATGGATATGGCACTGTTATTGTCATAAAACAAAGTAGGAACTGTTGTGAGGGAGATGTGCATATCTTGAAAAAGGTAGGTGACCCAAATCATATATGCGGCTACATGAGCAAGGGTGCGATACTTGGTTTTGGCACTTGAGTGAGCAATCGTAGGCTGTTTCTTGGAGCTCCAAGAGATACATGTATCACCTAGAAAAATTGCATCATTGGTGGTGGACCGAAGGGTATTCGGGCAATTAAGTAAAAAAAATCAATAATGCTACACTGACCAAAATTAGAGACCAAAAAGAGTGACCAAATTACATGACGGCTGACGTGGGATAAAGCTTCAACAAAAATTTCTACTCTCTGACCATTTCTTACCAGTTTCTTCACTGGTACGAACTTGATATGGGCGGGTCTACACCTCATACAGAGATGTGCAAAAGAGAGAGAAGAAACTTGGAAAGAGAGAAACAGATAGAGATGGAGAGATATGGTGTGGGAAGAGGGAGGAAAAATGAGAGGGAGAGAGAGAAATAATGGTCAAGTGATGGCCAGATGCATTGTGAGTTTTTGAAATTTGAGAGGAGATGAGAAACATGCTCACCGAAGTACTGATCAGTGTAGTCATCAAAATTTGCCCCGTTAACTTAGGAGTTAACTTCCCGTCAACAAATCCAACTCAATTGATAACATGGCTTATTTAAAATTTCCTCTGACATTTGATGAGTGGGCAAGCATTCATTGGATATGCACACCACTTGGGTCAACCATGTTGGTGTGTTATACCCATACAAAAATTTCTCGATTTTTTGATTAGACAGTGGGCAATGGCACCCAATTAGACATGAAACAATAAGGAGAGATCCAGTTCTCCATGTCATTGTATTGAAGAGGTTCACCTTAGAGAGTAGATGGCAAATTAAGAGAATTACAGTAATGACAAAGAAATGTGGTCTCGTTAAAAATGATGTGGCGAGAGATGCAGACATGTCCCGATGAAGGTTCCAAACAATGAAAGCCCTTGTGAAAGTCACTAATGCCCAAGAAAATACATGGTAAACTTTTAGGACTAAACTTGTGTGGTTGATAATCCCAAAGTACCGGATAGTTGTAGCTATTTAGCATGGGGGTAGGCAACTGATTGATAAGATACACTGCCATTGAATGCTTCGACCCACAAGTGAAGTGGGATTTTGTTGTGAAATAGAAGGGTTGATCTCGTCCTTGTGAGATGGCGGTGTTTGCGTTCAACCACCCTATTTTTTTGTGGAGTGCGAGGACACGATAATTGTTGAACAATTCCTTTACTTGCCAAAAAATGATCAAAATGACCAGAATTAAATTCACCATTGTCATTGCTTATAAAAAATTTCACACGAGCATAAAAAATGTTAGCAATCATTTTCTCAATTTTGATGAAATAAGCGAGTACGTCAAACTTGTTTTTCAGAAGATAGAACCATATATACCGAATAACATCATCCACAAATATGACATAATATCAAAAACTAGAGAACGATGTAATTAGAGCTAGGCCCCAAACATCTGAATGAATTTTATCCCACATCGATTAGACTACGATACTTTACTATTCTCTTGTAGTATAAATGCATATCTTTATGTATATGAAAAAGTACACCAAAGCAGTATATAGTTAATATTAGCTTTCTATTCTCTTTTTTCACAAATAAATGGTTTATTACATCTAGAATCACTCAAATTAAACGAGACCCTTTTCCAATCTGATAACTACCATGAGGGTGATTATTTGAAAGATGACAGGAAGCAAGTGAAATTACAGATTGCTAGCGTAATATTTTGAGCATCCGAAGAGAGAAGGTTGATGTCTGAGACGTTGATGTCACACGTCAATAGTTATTGTTATAATGGGAGAAGGTTTAATAACCGCCAAGGAGACGTTGGTAGTTGGAAAAGTATAGAGACCTTCCAATCTATGACCCGTCATTAGAATTGTCCCTGTCTTGTGATCCTTGAGAGAGAAATCAGATTGTGAGAATTCCAAAGTAAAAGAATTGTCATCTAATAGCTGACTAACAAATATTAAATTTTTGTGAATGCTCGGAACCAAGAGAACATTATTTAACTATAGATTACGTTCATTACATGAAATAATGACGGAATTTTTGTGAGTAGCCCGTAAAATAACATTGTTGCCCACAAAAACTTTCTCATTGGAATAACAACGGTGAAGAGTAATAGAAATATTTGGATTGCCAGTAATATGAGAAGTGACGCCTCTGTCAGGGTACCAATTAGAATTACCTGGATTAGCTAAAGAGCGAGCCAAAAGTGCGGAGGGAATGATCCTAGACTGGTAAGTGTGGTTGTATCGATGTCAGTAGTCAAGTGCACTCTGACCCCACTTACCATAGACTTGACAATCCGAGATACCGGTGGAGTTATTGGGTCAGTTTTGGGAATCACGTTTGGAAGAATCAAAGGGCTTGGGATGAGTGCCACTTGAAGAATTTCAGCCAGAGTTGTAATTAGAATATCGTGAGCCACCAGATTGGCCTTGACGATGGTTTGGATAATGTTTGTCTTTGTGAAAGAATGTTTGTTGGGAGGAGTTGTTGTGTGCAGCAAAAGCAACATCAAGGTCACTTTGGTTTTCGAATTGGATCTACATCTCCTAGCATATGAGATTCGGTATGAGCTCATCATATAGCAGAAAAGGGTGGCCGAGCGAGCACCGGAGTAGCAAACGTATTGATATTCGGGACCTAAATCGACAAGGACGTAATGAACCTTGTATTAGCATCCGAAAGTGGCACACCAATGGCAGTAAGAGTATCAAACATTCCTTTAAGTTGAAGAAGATAATCAGAAATTGCCGAAGTTCCCTTTTTTCTAATATTGAGCTGATGATGAATATAATGGATCCGAGCTTGGGAACGTGGTTGATATGTTTCGGTGAGAAATTTTCATGTGTCGTGAGAGGTATCTAACCCCACCACTTCAACCATAAGTTCTTCTGTTAATGTGGCATTTATCGTACTAAGGAGGGTTTGATCTATGATCAACAAAGTCTCGTATTTGGAGTTGGTAACCTTCTAGTCTTTTTCCCAAATAGTGGCTGATGGCCTTAGTATTTTCTCTTCAACAAAATTCAGCAATTTATGACTGTGAAAGACTGGAATAAACTAATTTTTCTAGAGGAGATAAGTGATGGAATTGAGGCGTAAGGTAGGTAATGGCGGACAAGGAAAGAGTAGTGTTGGAATTACTCCAATATTACTACAACAAGAAAATCGCTCTGATACCACCTTGTTGGAGTCAAGAGGACTAGAAATAAAATAGAAGGAAGTAGAGGAGGATATGAACACTCAAAGAAAAAATAATTTCATACAAGTTGATTACAATCACATACTCAACTTGGAAACTTTAATTTCTATTCAACTCTACTTACTTGAAACTCTAGGTCATGTACCCTATTTATATAGGTCATACATATAATCCATAATATTACATTAAGGTACCATTACACCCACTAACTATAGTAACCTCTACAATATTAAAACACAATTATTTGGGAATTAACACCCCAATAATACTCTTCTCTTCTACTACTTGCATATGTTTTGCCCACTAACACACAACTAATAACACACCTTAATATTATAATAAGCCCTAAAACAAGTTTATTTTTCAACACCCCCTCTTAAACTTGATTTTGCACCTCCAAGTCCTTATCTTGCAAATCTCTTCATGGTTGAGGGACTTCATGGAATTATTGGAAACTTCTTCAACTTGAGTATCACCTCCTTCAATAGCAAGAATCGTCAAAGTCATCTCCTTTGCAGTGTAGGGCTTATGATCAATTTGTTCATTGTCTTCTTCTCATTTTTTGCATTTGCATTCATTCTTCTTGAACTTCTCACATTTTTTGAATTTTCCTGGGGGTGGCTCTTTTGAATCGAAAAATTCCTCCATATTTATCCAACATGTGTCACTTAGAACATTCTCTACAAGTTGTTAGTAAGAATTAGTGAAATTTTCAAGAAATAGATAACCTTGAACATGGTTCTCAACAAGATGACATTGACTTTCATGCTTGATTGCAAAAGTATTTTTCATGGTCACTACATAAGATTCCACTTTAACATCCTTAACCACATAAGGATCCTTGATTTCTTCTCCTTGCTTTGCAAATTCTTTTTCTTCAATTTCTTGAGTTGCTTTTTCAACTTCATCATTTTCTTCATCCTCTCTTGTCTCTTGTCTCTTAAACTTTAACTTTTTTAACTTCTTTCACTTCATCAAGATGATGCTCTTCATGATTCTCCATTAGTGTATCTTCAAAATCACTTTCTTCTTTTACTTACTCATCTTCTTCAAAGTATTGTACCCAATACTCATCGGGTAAAAACCCACTTTCATGTTTGGATACTATACACTCTATCATCTTCCAAACATGATTTGGAGAACTTGAATCTCCTACAACTTTCCAAATCTCGGGATGAATCGCCATCTTAAGAACTTCGAGTGCATTTTCCTCTTTCTTTTCTCAGATTCTTCTAGGCAAGCCATTCCTTGGCTTTTCTTAAATCACATCCCATAAATCACATGCTTTGAGATAAGAAGGTAGAGTAATCTCCATCCTCTTGTAATTAGAGAACATCATCTTTTCACACAAAAAATACATATTTGGTGAATCTTCCATGATCATCAATCGCGACGATCTATCAAGACTTCAAATATTGTACTAGCTCTGAAGGTGAGCTATCTAGATTTTCAAGATTATAAACTTGGCTCTAATGGAGAGTTTTCTAGACTTCCAGAAACGAAAGCTGGCTCTGAATGAGAGGTATCTTCCAGGATTGGTATTGGTTTTGATACCAATTTGTTGAAATTACTCCAATATTACTACAACAAGAAAATCGCTCTGATACCACCTTGTTGGAGTCAAGAGGATTAGAAATAAAATAGAAAGAAGTTGATGAGGATATGAACACTCAAAGAAAAAAAAAATTCATACAAGTTGATTACAATCACATACTCAACTTGGACTCTTTAATTTCTACTCAACTCTACTTACTTGAAACTCTAGGTCATGTACCCTATTTATATATGTCATACATATAATCCATAATATTACATTAAGGCACCATTACACCCACTAACTCTAGTAACCTCTACAATATTAAAACACCATTATTTGGGAATTAGCACCTCAATAATACTCTTGTCTTCCACTACTTGCATATGTTTTGCCCACTAACACAAATCTAATAACACACCTTAATATTATAATAAGCTCTAAAACAAGTTTATTTTTCAACACCCCCTCTTAAACTTGATTTTGCATCTCCAAGTCCTTATCTTGCAAATCTCTTCATGGTTGAGGGGCTTCATGGAATTATTGAAAATTTCTTGAACTTGAGTACCACCTCCTTCAATAGCAAGAATCGTCAAACCCATCTCCTTTGCAATGTAGGGCTTATGATCAATTTGTTCATTGTCTTCTTCCCATTTTCTGCATTTGCATTCATTCTTCTTGAACTTCTCACATTTCTTGAATTTTCCTTGGGGTGGCTCTTTTGAACCGAAAAATTCCTCCATATTTACCCAACATGTGTCACTTAGAAAATTCTCTACAAGTTGTAAGTAACAATTAGTGAAATTTTTAAGAAATAGATTACCTTGAACATGGTTCTCAACAAGATGACCTTCACTTTCATGCTTGATTGCAAAGGTATTCTCCATGGTCACTACATAAGATTCCACTTTAACATCCTTAACCACATAAGGATCCTTGATTTCTTTTCCATGCTTTACAAATTCTTTTTCTTCAATTTCTTGAGTTACTTTTTCAACTTCATCATTTTCGTCATCCTCTCTAGTCTCTTGAACTTCAACTTTAACTTTTTCAACTTATTTCACTTCATCAAGATGATGCTCTTCTTGATTCTCCATTAATGTATCTTCGAAATCACTTTCTTCTTTTACATACTCATCTTCTTCAAAGCATTGTACCCAATACACCTCGGGTAAAAACGCACTTTCATGTTTGGATACTACACACTCTATCATCTTCCAAACATGATTTGGAGAACTTGAATCTCCTACAAGTTTCCAAATCCCGGGAAGAATCGCTTTCTTAAGAACTTCGAGTGCCTTTTCCTCTTTCTTTTCTCGGATTCTTCTAGGCAAGCCATTCCTTAGCTTTTCTTCAATCACATCTCATAAATCACATGCTTTGAGAAAAGAAGGTAGAGTAATCTCCACTCTCTTGTAATTAGAGAGCATCATCTTTTCACACAAAAAATACATATTTGGTGAATCTTCCATGATCATCAATCGCGATGATCTATTTAAACTTCAAATATTGTACTAGCTCTGAAGGTTAGCTATCTAGATTTCTAGGATTATAAACTTGGCACTAATGGAGAGTTTTCTAGACTTCCATAAACGAAAGCTGACTCTGAATGAGAGTTATCTTCCAGGATCGGTGTTGGCTCTTATACCAATTTGTTGAAATTACTCCAATATTACTACAACAAGAAAATTAATCTGATACCACCTTGTTGGAGTCAAGAGGACTAGAAATAAAATGGAAGGAAGTAGAGAAGGATATGAACACTCAAAGAAAAAAAAAATTTATACAAGTTGATTACAATCACATACTCAACTTGGACTCTTTAATTTTTACTCAACTCTACTTACTTGAAACTCTTGGTCATGTACCATATTTATATAGGTCATACATATAATTCATAATATTACATTAAGGTACCATTACACCCACTAACTCTAGTAACCTCTACAATATTAAAACACAATTATTTGGGAATTAACACCCCAATATTACTCTTGTCTTCCGCTACTTGCATATGTTTTGACCACTGACACACACCTAATAACACATCTTAATTTTATAATAAGCTCTAAAACAAGTTTATTTTTCAACACCCCCTCTTAAGCTTGATTTTGCACCTCCAAGTCCTTATCTTGCAAATCTCTTCATGGTTGAGGGGCTTCATGGAATTATTGGAAACTTCTTGAACTTGAGTACCACTTCCTTCAATTACAAGAATCGTCAAAGTCATCTCCTTTGCAGTGTAGGGCTTATGATCAATTTTTTCATTGTCTTCTTCTCATTTTCTGCATTTACATTCATTCTTCTTGAACTTCTCACATTTCTTGAATTTTCCTTGGGGTGGCTCTTTTGAACTGAAAAATTCCTCCATATTTACCCAACATGTGTCACTTAGAACATTCTCTACAAGTTATAAGTAACAATTAGTGAAATTTTCAAGAAATAGATTACCTTGAACATGGTTCTCAACAAGATGACTTTCACTTTCATGCTTGATTACAAATGTATTTTTCATGGTCACTACATAAGATTCCACTTTAACTTCCTTAACCACATAAGGATCCTTTATTTCTTCTTCATGCTTTACAAATTCTTTTTCTTCAATTTCTTGAGTTGTTTTTTCAACTTCATCATTTTCGTCATCCTCTCTAGTCTCTTGAACTTTAACTTTAACTTTTTCAACTTTCTTTCGCTTCATCAAGATGATGGTCTTCTTAATTATCCATTAGTGTATCTTCAAAATCACTTTCTTCTGTTACATACTCATCTTCTTCAAAGCATTGTACCCAATACTCCTCGGGTAAAAACTCACTTTCATGTTTGGATACTACACACTCTATCATCTTCAAAATATGATTTGGAGAACTTGAATCTCCTACAAGTTTCCAAATCTCGGGATGAATCACCTTCTTAAGAACTTCGAGTATCTTTCCACTTTCTTTTCTCGGATTATTCTAGGCAAGCCATTCCTTGGCATTTCTTCAATCACATCTCATAAATCACATGCTTTGAGATAAGATGGTAGAGTAATCTTCATTCTCTTGTAATTAGAGAACATCATCTTTTTACACAAAAAATACATATTTTGTGTATCTTCCATGATCATCAATCGTGACGATCTATCAAGACTTCAAACATTGTACTAGCTCTGAAGGTAAGCTATCTAGATTTCAAAGATTATAAACTCGGCTCTAATGGAGAGTTTTCTAGACTTCCAGAAACGAAAGCTAGCTTTGAATGAGAGTTATCTTTCATGATTGGTGCTGGTTCTGATAGTACAACAAGAAAATCGATATGATACCACCATGTTAGAGTCAAGAGAACTCGAAATAAAATGGAAAGAAGTAGAGGAGGATATGAACACTTAAAGAAAAAAAAATTCATACAAGTTGATTACAATCACATACTCAACTTGGATTCTTTAATTTCTACTCAGCACTACTTACTTGAAACTTTAGGTCATGTACCCTATTTATATAAGTCATACATATAATCCATAATATTACATTAAGGTACCATTACACCCACTAACTCTAGTAACCTCTACAATATTAAACCACAATTATTTGGGAATTAACACCCCAATAATATTCTTGTCTTCCACTACTTACATATGTTTTGCCCACTTACACACACCTAATAACACACCTTAATATTATAATAAGCTCTAATACAAGTTTATTTTTCAACACCCCCTCTTAAACTTGATTTTGCACCTCCAAGTTCTTATCTTGCAAATCTCTTCATGGTTGAAGGGCTTCATGGAATTATTAGAAACTTCTTGAACTTAAGTACCATCTCCTTCAATAGTAAGAATCATCAAAGTCATCTCCTTTGCAGTGTAGAGCTTATGATCAATTTGTTCATTGTCTTCTTCTCATTTTCTGCATTTGCATTCATTCTTCTTGAACTTCTCACATTTCCTGAATTTTCCTTGGGGTGGCTCTTTTGAACCGAAAAATTCCTCCATATTTACCCAATATGTGTTACTTAGAACATTCTCTACAAGTTGTAAGTAAAAATAGATTACCTTGAACATGGTTCTCAACAAGATGACCTTCACTTTCATGCTTGATTGCAAAAGTATTTTCCATGGTCACTACATAAGATTCCACTTTAACATCCTTAACCACATAAGGATCCTTGATTTCTTCTCCATGCTTTACAAATTCTTTTTCTACAATTTCTTGAGTTACTTTTTCAACTTCATCATTTTCGTCATCCTCCCTAGTCTCTTGAATTTCAACGTTAACTTTTTCAACTTCTTTCACTTCATCAAGATGATGCTCTTCTTGATTCTCCATTAGTGTATCTTCAAAATCATTTTCTTCTTTTACATACTCATCTTCTTCAAAACATTGTACCCAATACACCTCGGGTAAAAACGCACTTTCATGTTTGGATACTACACACTCTATCATCTTCCAAACATGATTTGAAGAACTTGAATCTCCTACAAGTTTCCAAATCTCGGGATGAATCGCCTTCTTAAGAACTTCGAGTGTATTTTCCTCTCTTTTTTCTCGGATTCTTCTAGGCAAGCCATTCCTTGGCTTTTCTTCAATCACATCCCATAAATCACATGCTTTGAGATAAGAAGGTAGAGTAATCTCCATTCTCTTGTAATTAGAGAACATCATCTTTTCACACAAAAAATACATATTTGGTGAATCTTTCATGATCATCAATCGCGACGATCTATCAAGACTTCAAATATTGTACTAGCTCTGAATGTGAGCTATCTAGATTGTTAAGATTATAAACTTGGCTCTAATGGAGAGTTTTCTAGACTTCCAGAAACGAAAGCTGCCTCTGAATGAGAGTTATCTTCCAGGATTGGTGTTGGCTTTGATACCAATTTGTTGAAATTACTCCAATATTACTACAACAAGAAAATCGCTCTGATACCACCTTGTTTGAGTCAAGAGGATTAGAAATAAAATAGAAAGAAGTAGAGGAGGATATGAACACTCAAAGAAAAAAAAAATCATACAAGTTGATTACAATCACATACTCAACTTGGACTCTTTAATTTCTACTCAACTCTACTTACTTGAAACTCTAGGTCATGTACACTATTTATATAGGTCATACATATAATCCATAATATTACATTAAGATACCATTACACCCACTAACTCTAGTAACCTCTACAATATTAAAACACCATTATTTGGGAATTAACACCCCAATAATACTTTTGTCTTCCACTACTTTCATATTTTTTTCCACTAATACACACATAATAACACACCTTAATATTATAATAAGCTCTAAAACAAATTTATTTTTCAACAGGTAGGTGGAGAAAAGGAGATTGAGTTGATGATGCCATTAGTGGTTGTGGTAGAAGTTTCGGTTGGCGTGCTGAAAAGGAGAGAAAAAAAAGTTTGGTCTCAAGAGACCAAAGGTTCTGATGTTGTAATAATGGTTTTATGTGAATGGAGTTTGTTAGATTATTTCCAAATACTTCTTGATTTATTTATAGGCAAATACTGATAGCAATCAATAAAATAAGATAAAGATGTAATCCTCTCTTCCTATCATGATCCCATAGCAAGTCCTATCCTAATCCCATATGTAACACCCCGCATTTTCTTTTATATATGCATATAGATATATAGATATAGCAAATAATGGTTGTAAAGATGTGGATAGGGGAATTGAAGTGGGTTTGAACTTTGTAAATTTGAAAAGTAAAGATTTAAAATGTTAATGAAAATCATAATTGAAATTTAGTTTTAGTGAGTGAAAATATAAAATGTGAGGTCCTATAACTTGTATTAGATAGGTTTGGTGTATAAATATGTGTTGGAGAGGTTTGTGATGGATTTGGTTAGTTTTGGAATGGATTGGAAATGGAAAACAAAAGAAATAGGCAAAACTGGGTAATTGGTACTGGTACTGGGTACCGGTACCCCGATTCCAGAAGGTTTCTTGTACCGGTACTGGGTACCGGTACTGAATGGTACCGGTACCGGGTACCGGTACTACGGAACCAGACTGTTAATTTTAAGTCGCGAACAAGCCGATTTTTCCTCCACTATAAATACATTTTGTCACCTCCTTAGCCTTCATTACACCACTCCAAACCCTAGAAAACATAAGAGAGGAAGAGAGAGAGAGAGAAACACAAGATCAAGAGAAAACAAGAGATTGAAGAGTTGATTCAAGATCAAAGCCCTAATTTTTTCAAGAACATTAAGGTAGGGGATTTCTTCCTATTCTCTTACATTGAGGTTAGGGTTAAATTATATGTTTTCTTTTGGTTCAAAATCATATATACTTGCTATTATTGACTTGATTCTTGATTCCCTTGCATTTATTGCCATGTTTTAAACATTGTGGTAGTTGGGTAACCATTGAAGGTCCTTTTTTCATTCTCAAACCCTAGGTTTAAGAAAAATGAATCTTTCCTCTTTACATTTTCTTTGTGCTCAACATCACAACCTTAGTGCTTGATATTGTATAACAAAATGATGTTTATGGTGATCTCTTGCTCTTTTTCTTCCATTTTGCTATGGTACAAATTGTGAAATTTGGGGATTTGTGGAGTTAGTTGTTAATTGAGAAAATTGTGGATATCGTATGTCTTGTTTGTTTGTTTGGAGGAATAAGGGTGAGAGGTTCCTTGTAAGGATGCTTGAGAAATAAGGCTCTGAGGGAGAATTGGGGACTAGTGAAATTGTTGGTTATGTGAGAGATTTATTGGTATTTCATTTCTTACGTGGTTGTACGATACGAACATGGATTACTATGGACCGGGGATCATGTAGTGGGTATACGTCTTTATATGCCACGCGGGTATGAACTTTTCCTACCACATGGAGTGGGTAGACGCCTTTGTATGCCGTGTGGGTATAAACTTTTCATATCGCTAATGATCACGGTTTAGTAACGTGGGTTGTATCGGGCACACCGTGTGGGTCATCGTGCATTGTACCAAATACGATTTCTGCAAGAGTTTTGGGGTAGTATGGGATGCCACAAGAACTTGTGGAAATGGTGTATGGTGGGATGGATTATGTTTTGGGAATTGATTCTTATTGGTATCTTGTGTTCATTTATTCTTTTAATTACCGTGGTTCCTTAAACTTGAGATCTATTTAAAATGTCCTGCTTTTCCTTCAAAATGTTATATATGTTATTCGTGAAAATGAGACCAACCGTTTTATATGCTTTCCTAAACCTTGTTTGAGTTTGGGAAGATTTTGCTACAGAGCTTCGTGCTCATCCCCTACAATTAACATTTTTCAGATTATGTTATAGAGGAGGAGCTTGGCGCTAATGAGCAGGGCCTTGGGGAAGCCTCATTAGAGGGGTACCTGGATCCCGAGTGGGACATTTAGAGATGCCCTTTTCTTTTGTACTAGACTAGGAACCAATATGTACAAACATTGTAAAGTCTAGTTTTCTTTTGTAATTCCGTTGCGCTACATTATTAAATTTTTGAGATGTAAATGCCATGGTTGGGCATATTCTTTTGGTTAATGATGTAAATATTTTATGGATGATGAATGAAGTTTAATTTATTTATGGATGATATTAGTGCT
Organism: Ilex aquifolium; assembly: GCA_951799425.1. NCBI lineage: Eukaryota > Viridiplantae > Streptophyta > Magnoliopsida > Aquifoliales > Aquifoliaceae > Ilex > Ilex aquifolium. The sequence goes on from OX637391.1 coordinate 33,015,027, forward strand.
CTCATGATGTGAATGTTTTAGAATGTAATGCCGTCCAGGGTGTGTTTTGGGGCGTTACAGATTTGGTATCAGAGCCTAGGCTTTAGGTCTTACATGGGAGCTGTAGGTTATGGATCACCATTAGAGATATAGGACTAGGGTGAAGGAAATTGTGGTCTAGATTGATATAAACTTTATGCTTTAGACTAAATCTATACTTAGAATGTCTTGTACATCAATGAAACTAAATTATGGATTGATGTGCAGGATGGACGGTACACGGGGACGCGGACGTGGGCGTGGCCGTGGAGGTCAAGCAAATCCTCCACCACCACCACCTCCCGATGCCATGCAAGGCATATATCAATGCTTGAGGGAACTCACCACTCTGGTGCAAAACCAGAATGGAAACAACAACAACCACAACCACAACGAGGGAGCTCATCCCTTAGCCCAAGTACCGGGCAATGGGGATGATAACCGGAGGATGGTAACCCTTCGGGAATTTCTGAGGCAACACCCGCCTACTTTCCAAGGGAGCTCCAATCCTTTGGATGCGGATAAATGGATCCGTCGGGTAAAGAAGATTTGTGACGGCATGGGGATTGCCGAAGACTTGAGGGTTGGCTTGGCTACCTTTTTGCTCGAGGGGGAGGCCGACTATTGGTGGGAATCCGTAAAGAGAAGGAGGAACACCGATACACTCATTTGGGAGGAGTTCGACCAAGTCTTCCAAGACAAGTATTTTCCGGAATCAGTTAGGGACCGGATGAAGACAGACTTTCTGGCTCTACGGCAGGGTAGCATGACGGTGGTTGAATACGAGAGGAGGTTTGACGAGCTATCCCGCTATGCCACCGAGTTCATATCCACTGAGGCCGGCAGGGCCAAGCGATTTGAGCAGGGCTTGAGGCCGACTATCAGGGAGAAGTTGGTGGCTCTCAAGATCCGGGAGTATGGGGATCTGGTTGATAGAGCCGCACTTGTGGAGAGAGACATGGAGGATACTCAGCGGCGACAGAGCCTTATGAGGGGAGGTCCGATCAGGACGGGTGCTAGCGGCAGTGGAACACAAAGGCCGACACCATATCGTCGCCCAGACCAGGCAGGGGGACATAGACCGCCAGTAGCTCGAGGAGCAGGAGGTGTACCGGGGAGGACGGCCACAGACCCCCGTCACTGCTTTGCATGTGGAGAGGTTGGGCACTACAAAAGTCAATGCCCATCGTTTCCACCAAGGACCAATCAAGCAACCGGACCATTACACACAAACAAGCCACCTCTACAAAGGCCAACACCGCAGCGACCGATACAAGCTCACGCCCCCGGCGGCGCCAACCAAGGGCGAGTATTCGCTTTGACTCAGCCGGAGGAGGACACTGTCAACGCCGTTGTGGAAGGTATTGTCCTTATTTATAATTCTTGGGCCCGAATATTATTTGACCCCGGTGCAACACACTCATTTGTACGCACAACATACGCACTTGATTTGGGATTGAGTTTCGCGAAGTTAGAGCCTGTTATGAATATTAGCTTGCCCACGGGAGAACGGTTAGATTCTAACCGAGTCTGCAAGGATTGCGTGCTTCGCATTGGGGAGCACGAATTGATTGTGGATTTGATTGCCTTAGAGATAAAGGGGTATGATGTGATTTTCGGGATGAACTTGTTGTCCGCCTTCAGGGCGATAATGGATTGTTTCCGCAAGCGGATTACATTTCAGTTACCGGGAGGGGTCGTTTTTAGTTTTGTGAATAACCGAGATTCTTTCCATCCATTTCTTACTACGGGTAGTAGATTCTTAAAAGCAAAAGCGGGAAGTCAATTGAGTTTCTTAGCTAGTTTGATGGGAGATGACCGGGATAAACTCCACACGGATGTGGTGTTCATTGTATCGGAGTTTTCAGATGTTTTTCCCGAGGAATTACCCGGATTACCGCCACATAGGGAAATTGAATTCAAGATCGATCTCTATCCGGGAACCGAACCCATATCTATTGCTCCCTACCGGATGGCACCTTTGGAGTTGAAGGAGCTAAGGAAGCAATTTGATCATTTGTTGGCGATTGGGTTTATCCGTCTAAGCACTTCACCCTGGGGAGCTCCGGTCCTCTTTGTGAAGAAAACGGATGAGACTCTACGGTTGTGCACGGATTACCGGAGGTTGAATCGGGTTACCGTGAAGAATAAGTATCCGTTGCCGAGAATTGATGACTTATTTGATCAGTTGAAGGGGTCGAAGTATTACTCCAAGATTGATCTTCGCACGGGGTATCATCAGCTGCGGATTAAGGAGGAGGATATTCCTAAGACTGCTTTCCGTACCCGGTATGGACACTTCGAGTATACGGTGATGCCGTTCGGATTGACTAATGCCCCCGCAGCCTTCATGGATTTGATGCACAGAGTCTTCCGGCCTTACCTCGATCAATTTGTCATTGTGTTTATTGATGACATATTGATTTACTCCCAGACTCAGGAGGAACATGCTCATCATCTCTCTATTGTGCTACAAACATTGAGAGAACATAGGTTATATGCGAAGATGAGCAAGTGTGAGTTTTGGATGAAGGAAGTGAAGTTCCTTGGCCATGTTGTGTCCGAGAAAGGAGTAGCTGTTGATCCCGCAAAGATTGAGGCGGTGATGAAATGGGAACCCCCGAAGAATGTGACCGAAATACGTAGCTTCTTGGGTTTAACAGGTTACTATCGAAGGTTCGTAGAAGGGTTCTCAAAGCTTGCGATGCCAATGACTCGCCTTACAAAGAAGGGAGAAAAATTTGTGTGGACTCAAGCGTGTGAGTTAGCATTTCGCACCTTGAAGGAGAAGTTGACTACGGCTCCTGTCCTCACTATTCCGAGCAGTGGGGAGGGATATGATGTGTACACAGATGCTTCGCTACGAGGCTTGGGATGTGTTCTAATGCAAGGAGGGAAGGTAGTTGCTTATGGATCGAGGCAACTCAAAACTCACAAACAGAACTATCCCACTCACGACTTGGAGTTAGCCGCTGTGGTGTTTGCTCTTAAGCTGTGGAGATGTTATTTGTGCGGGGAGAAATTTTAAGTGTTCTCTGATCATAAGAGCCTCAAGTATATCTTCTCACAGAAAGACTTGAATCTCCGGCAAAGAAGGTGGATTGAGTACCTAGAAGACTACGACTTCACACTCAATTACCATCCGGGGAAGGCGAATGTAGTTGCCGACGCACTTAGCAGGAAGTCTTGGGGTGAACTCAACGTTTCCATAGGTGATTGGAAGTTGAAAGATGCCCTCGGAGATTTTGATCTATGGGTTGGAGAAGATGGATCCCGACCATGTTTGTTCAACCTTGTGGCTCAACCTACTCTCCAACGTAGGGTTGTGGAATTGCAATGCGTGGATCCTGAATCAGCGTCGATGAGAGCTAAATTGGAAAATGGAGAAACTATGGAGGGTTGGTCTTTAAGAAATGGAGAATTGAGATATGGGGAGAAGCTATGCGTTCCCGACGATTCGTCCCTAAAGGAGGAAATACTTGGAGAGTGTCATCGCTCTAAGTTTGCTATCCACCCTGGTAGCACAAAGATGTATAGGGACATGAAGCGTCAATATTGGTGGAGGGGAATGAAGCGAGATGTGGCCAAGTATGTGGCAAAATGTGCGATGTGCCAGCAAGTGAAGATTGAGCATCAACGACCTGGAGGATTATTACAGTCTCTGCCTATCTCGGAGTGGAAGTGGGATCACATCACCATGGACTTCGTATCTGGCTTTCCACGGACTTCACGAGGGCATAATGCCGCATGGGTCATTGTTGATAGACTCACCAAGTCCGCTCACTTCTTGAGTATGAAGACCACCGACACGTTAGAGACCCTGAGCAAGCTCTATATTCGCGAGATAGTGAGATTGCATGGAGTTCCGCTATCCATTGTGTCGGATCGTGATTCTCGTTTCGTAGCGCAATTTTGGCAAAGTCTTCAAAGGGCTATGGGGACAGAGTTACACTTCAGCACTGCTTTTCATCCTCAAACGGATGGCCAATCCGAGAGGGTGAACCAAATTTTGGCAAACTTGTGTGTTGGATTGCAAGGGAGGTTGGAGCGACCATTTTTCGTTGGTGGAATTTGCATACAACAACAGCTATCAAGCAAGCATCAGAATGGCGCCTTATGAAGCATTGTATGGAAGACCGTGTAGATCTCCTACTTGTTGGTTGGAAGCCGGAGAAAGTAGCTTGTTCGAGCCGGACATTGTTCGAGAGACTACGGAGAAGATCCAACTAATCCGGGAGAGACTACGCACGGCGCAAAGTAGACAGAAGAGCTATGCAGACCATAGACGAAGACCTTTAGAGTTCAACGTGGGAGACTACGTATTTCTCAAGGTGTCACCCAAGAAGGGCGTGTTTCGATTCGGCAAGAAAGGGAAGTTAGCGCCAAGATATACCGGGCCATTTGAAGTGATCAAAGTTGTGGGCAAAGCGGCGTATCAGTTGCGACTACCAGCTCCGTTGTATGGGGTACATGACGTGTTCCACGTGTCGATGTTGAGGAAGTGTCAATCGGATGCAACGCCGGTCGTAGACTTGGAAGATATTGAAATTCAAGAGGGAGCAACCTATGAAGAACAACCGTTGAAGATTCTCGATGCCAAAGAGAAGGTACTCCGTAACAAAGTCATCCGACTAGTGAAGGTTTTGTGGCAACACCATGGAGTGGAAGAAGCTACTTGGGAACCGGAGCAAGAAATGCGGGAGAAGTATCCACATTTATTCGCTACTTGAGGTAAGTTTCGAGGACGAAACTTTCTTTAAGGGGGGTGGATTGTAACACCCGGCATTTTCTTTTATATATGCATATAGATATATAGATATAGCAAATAATGGTTGTAAAGATGTGGATAGGGGAATTGAAGTGGGTTTGAACTTTGTAAATTTGAAAAGTAAAGATTTAAAATGTTAATGAAAATCATAATTGAAATTTAGTTTTAGTGAGTGAAAATATAAAATGTGAGGTCCTATAACTTGTATTAGATAGGTTTGGTGTATAAATATGTGTTGGAGAGGTTTGTGATGGATTTGGTTAGTTTTGGAATGGATTGGAAATGGAAAACAAAAGAAATAGGCAAAATTGGGTAATTGGTACCGGTACTGGGTACCGGTACTAAATGGTACCAGTACTGGGTACCGGTACCCCGATTCCAGAAGGTTTCTTGTACCGGTACTGAATGGTACCGGTACCGAGTACCGGTACTACCGAACCAGACTGTTAATTTTAAGTCGCGAACAAGCCGATTTTTCCTCCACTATAAATACATTTTGTCACCTCCTTAGCCTTCATTACACCACTCCAAACCCTAGAAAACATAAGAGAAGAAGAGAGAGAGAGAGAAACACAAGATCAAGAGAAAACAAGAGATTGAAGAGTTGATTCAAGATCAAAGCCCTAATTTTTTCAAGAACATTAAGGTAGGGGATTTCTTCCTATTCTCTTACATTGAGGTTAGGGTTAAATTATATGTATTCTTTTGGTTCAAAATCATATATACTTGCTATTATTGACTTGATTCTTGATTCCCTTGCATTTATTGCCATGTTTTAAACATTGTGGTAGTTGGGTAACCATTGAAGGTCCCTTTTTCATTCTCAAACCCTAGGTTTAAGAAAAATGAATCTTTCCTCTTTACATTTTCTTTGTGCTCAACATCACAACCTTAGTGCTTGATATTGTATAACAAAATGATGTTTATGGTGATCTCTTGCTCTTTTTCTTCCATTTTGCTATGGTACAAATTGTGAAATTTGGGGATTTGTGGAGTTAGTTGTTAATTGAGGAAATTGTGGATATCGTATGTCTTGTTTGTTTGTTTGGAGGAATAAGGGTGAGAGGTTCCTTGTAAGGATGCTTGAGAAATAAGGCTCTGATGGAGAATTGGGGACTAGTGAAATTGTTGGTTATGTGAGAGATTTATTGGTATTTCATTTCTTACGTGGTTGTACGATACGAACATGGATTACTATGGACCGGGGATCATGTAGTGGGTATACGTCTTTATATGCCACGCGGGTATGAACTTTTCCTACCACATGGAGTGGGTAGACGCCTTTGTACGCCGTGTGGGTATAAACTTTTCATATCGCTAATGATCACGGTTTAGTAACGTGGGTTGTATCGGGCACACCGTGTGGGTCATCGTGCATTGTACCAAATACGATTTCTGCAAGAGTTTTGGGGTAGTATGGGATGCCACAAGAACTTGTGGAAATGGTGTATGGTGGGATTGATTATGTTTTGGGAATTGATTCTTATTGGTATCTTGTGTTCATTTATTCTTTTAATTACCGTGGTTCCTTAAACTTGAGATCTATTTAAAATGTCCTGTTTTTCCTTCAAAATGTTATATATGCTATTCGTGAAAATGAGACCAACCGTTTTATATGCTTTCCTAAACCTTGTTTGAGTTTGGGAAGATTTTGCTACAGAGCTTCGTGCTCATCCCCTACAATTAACATTTTTCAGATTATGCTATAGAGGAGAAGCTTGGCGCTAATGAGTAGGGCCTTGGGGAAGCCTCATTAGAGGGGTACCTGGATCCCGAGTGGGACATTTAGAGATGCCCTTTTTCTTTTGTACTAGACTAGGAACCAATATGTACAAACATTGTAAAGTCTAGTTTTCTTTTGTAATTCCGCTGCGCTACATTATTAAATTTTTGAGATGTAAATGCCATGGTTGGGCATATTCTTTTGGTTAATGATGTAAATATTTTATGGATGATGAATGAAGTTTAATTTATTTATGGATGATATTAGTGCTCTCATGATGTGAATGTTTTAGAATGTAATGCCGTCCAGGGTGTGTTTTGGGGCGTTACACCATAGCAGGAGATTTATCCTTATCATCCCCCCGCAAGGTGAGTGTGGGTGGAATCGACACTCCCAACTTGTGTGCAAAGTGGGCGAGGAAAGAACTTGGATGACTCTTGGTGAAGATCTCGACTAGTTGGTTAGCTGAAGGAATAAACCGGACTTGCAATGAACCAAAGGCAACCTTCTCACGAACGAAATGGTAGTCCAACTTGATGTGTTTAGTTCGGGCATAGAATACCGGATTAAAAACCATGGATATCGCACTGTTATTGTCACAAAACAAAGTAGGAATCGATATTGTTATAATGGGAGAAGGTTTAATAACCGCAAAGGAGACGTTGGTAGTTATAAAAGTATTGAGACCTCCCAATCTATAACCCGTCATTAGAATTATCCCTGTCTTGCGATCCTTGAGAGAGAAATCAGATTGTGAGAATTCCAAAGTAAAGGAATTGTCATCTAATAACTGACTAACAAATATTAAATTTTTGTGAATGCTCGGAACCAAGAGAACATTATTTAACTGTAGATTACGTTCATTACATGAAATAATGACGGAATTGTTGTGAGTAGCCCGTAAAATAGCACCGTTGCCCACAAAAACTTTCTCATCAAAATAACAATGGTGAAGAGTAATAGAAATACCTGAATTGCCAGTAATATGAGAAGTGACGCATCTGTCAGGGTACCAATTAGAATTACCCGGATTAGCTAAAGAGAGAGCCAAAAGTGCAGAGGGAATGATCCTAGACTGGTAAGTGTGGTTGTATCGATGTCAGTAGTCAAGTGCACTCTGACCCCACTTACCATAGACTTGACAATCCGAGATACCGGTAGAATTATTGGGTTGGTTTTGGGAATCACGTTTGGAAGAATCAAAGGGCTTGGGATGAGTGCCACTTGAAGAATTTTGGCCAGAGTTGTAATTAGAATATCGTGAGCCATCAGATTGGCCTTGACGGTGGTTTGGAGAATGTTTGCCTTTGTGAAAGAATGTCTGTTGGGAGGAGTTGTTGTGTGCAGCAAAAGCATAATCGAGGCCACTTTGGTTTCCAAATTGGATCTGCATCTCCTAGCTTATGAGATTCAGTATGAGTTCATCATATAGCAGAAAAGGGTGCCCGAGCGAGGACCGGAGTAGCAAACGTATTGATATTCGGGACCTAAATCAACAAGGACGTAATGAACCTTGTATTAGCATCCAAAAGTGGCACGCCAATGGCAATAAGAGTGTCGAACATTCCTTTAAATTAAAGAAGATAATAAAAAATTGCCGAAGTTTCCTTTTTTCTAATATTGAGCTGATGATGAATAAAATGGATCTGGGCTTGGGGAACGTTGTTGATATGTTTCGGCGATAAATTTCCGCGTGTCGTGAGAGTATGTGAAGGGAGTTTGTTAATGGTTTTATGTGAAGGGAGTTTGTTAAACTATTTTCGCATAATCCTTGATTTATTTATAGGCAAATACTGATAACAATTAATAAAATAAAATAAAGATGTAATCCTCTCTTCCTATCATGATCCCATAGCAAGACCATATCCTAATCCCATAGCAGGAGGTTTGTCTTTATCGGTGCTGGGCACACGGTGCTAGCCCAAGTGCCCCAAAATGAAGGGCATATCGGACAAGCCATATATTTTTTTTTTGATAGAACAGTATCATACCTCTATTTATCAAATTTGTGAATATTATTATTACTATTTTGAGTGTTTTTATTACTATTGTGGTACCGAAAAAAGTGATAAAAAAAGTTATCACAAAAGTGATAATTTTTTTATACCGAATAAAAGTGATACAAATTGTTATCACAACAGTGATAAAAACACCCACAAAAAGTGATAAATTTTTTAATTGTAAAATGACTCACAAAAATTATAAAAATACTTATTAAAATAGTAAATTTTAGAGGTACGGTACCGATTTTTTTTTTATCGACACTGCAGTCAAATCCATATTTTTATCCCAGTTGGCTAAGTTTTGTGAGATTATTTTGTCTAGAATAAATTATTAAATCAATATGAAAAAATAAAATTAAAAACTTGATTAAAACTCTAAAAATTTACCATTCAGTTATAAATAAAAATTAAGTGCATATTTTTAAAGCTAATGCATTTTTTTTTGAACAAAAAAAAGCTATGCTTGACTAACTGAAAATGGAACTTAACTTAAAAAGAGCACCGAGTGAGTGAGCCTCTTGAAACGCCCAAAGCCAAAGTCAGGCCGCTGAGCCAAACAGTCTATTAGCACGGAGGGAGAGAGAGAGAGAGAGAGAGAGAGAGAATGGAGAGATACACCCCCTCCGAATCAGATAATCCCATACTTCCTATCACCAATCCCAACACCAATTCCAACAACGACAACCTTCCTAATCCTTTGTCGTCATCGTCTGTTTCTCGACCTCAGTGGCCAACCGTTGACGGACCACTGGGACTCTCGGAGCAAGACTCGATCGTCTACGCTCGCAGGTTCTTCAAGTTCGGGTTCTTTCTCCTTCCTTGGCTTTGGGCCGTCAATTGCTTCTACTTTTGGCCTGTTCTTCGTCACTCCCGTTCTTTCCCCCAACTCCGTCGCTGTAAGTCTCGCTTCTCTGCCTATATATGAATGTGTGTGCACGCGGGTATTGTCGTATGTATGTATGCGCAGTTGTTGACGTTTTATTTTAATTCGGAGATTCGTTTCTAATTTTGGGGATATGGATTCTGTGGATTGCTATCTGTATGCCTTCGATCTAGGGTTGGATGGTTGATATGTGCGTGTTTCAGTGTTTGCGTGCTGGTGTGGACGTAGAAATATGTAGCTGTTAACTCCCCCAATTGGAAATTTGGGGAATTCAGACGTGGGCTTTGTTAACTCTTGTGTGGTTGGTTAGATGTATAGACATTTCATAAAAATTTTGGCATTTTCTGAGTTTGAATTAGTACCAATATAGTTGTTCTTCGCATTTATTATTCCGATGGTTTGATATCTGTCCAGAATTCGTAAGACCTGTGGGATTCATACAATTTAGAAATTTATAAATTTCAGTGCTTTGTGAAATTCAGAGATCAATTTCTGATTTAGGGGATATGGTTTCTATGAATTGCCACATGTATGCCTTAGTTCTAGGTTGGATCACTGATATATGTGTGCATGCGAGTGCACCTACAAATCTGTAGTTGTTCTTGAAGTTTTGGGGAAGTAAAGGACCCAATTGGAAATTTGGGGATTCCAGACGTGGATCTTGGGGTATTTTCTGATCTAGTGATAGATCATTCCCTTGTCTTAGATGTTCAGCTGTCTTTGTGAGGGATTGTTCCTTTAGTTCAGTGACTCCTTGCTACTGCAGCCATTACTCTTCAGTATGCGTTGCCTTGCCATCTTAGAATGCTTTCCAGTTTTTCCAAACTTGGTCTTGGTGCTCTCTAGAGCTTCTCATGAACGAAAAATTTATGTTCAATCTCCTCATGTATCGCTTCTTATTTACCTCACTGCAGTATCATCAACTAATTTATGCTCATGCTACGGATGTTGTTTCTTGACTCCTTTGCATTTTGTATCATTAAGGATGCCTAACCTTGATATTCTATCAACCTTATACATCAATATTCTAGATTATCCATTCTTCTTTACAGAAATGTCCTTTGTCTTGAATGGTATTTACCCCCCACAACAGCACATAATGATTATCCAATTCTATCAGCTTGCTCTAATTCTGACGTGGGGTTTAGAATATATATTCTCTCTCTCTCTCTCTCTCTCTCTCTCTCTCGTATGTCTAGAAGTCTTAAGTCTTTTTCAGTCACCCTGTGCTAAAAGTCCTTTTTGGGTCAGTTTGAAGAGAAAGGCTAATTGTGTGATTTCTGTAACCAAATAAATCGTGGACACCAAAAATTGTTTTCGGTGTTCGATTTATAACAAAGTGTAGCAGTGAAATCCAAAATTGTGACCCAGCAAATCTATATGTCATGATCTAATCTGGAAGTAACGTGCACAACTACCAAAAGATTGTAGAGCTTGGGAGGTGGGATCACTTTTCTTTGCAGTCTAAAATTGTATTAGTAATTCTGTAACTTCGTTTTGCAGTTTAAATTGTAGAAGTCATGTCCACTTCTAACAAGAGAATGTAAAACTCTAAGGAGAAGCTGTGGGATCTGTCCCAACTCAACTAGGTTGAAGATGTTGACAGAGTGGTGCTTGATGAATTCAACTTCAATTGGCATAAGGGAAAGGTCTTCATACATAAGGATTAGCAGTCTGGGTGGCTGTCAGTTTCTCCTTTCTTGTTTAGAAGCATTTCTGATGATTTTGACATCAGACTGCAATTTTTAAAAACAGTTGTGTGGGTGAATGAGCGTGGACTCCAGGTGTACTGCATCTGGACCTTGTTAGCTGCTGCGTAGGACGATAAAATAAATCTTCTAAAATAGGAGTATATAGCTTTTAGTATATCCTAGAGTTGGATTGGGAATTGTAGCTTTATGATGCGCCATAGTTGGAATGGAAATCTTTAGTTGGTTTCTGAAATCGTTGCTTGGTTCCTTTTTGGGGAATCTATTTAATCTGTCAAAATGTCATGTTCTCTTGAAACTTCTATCTATAAAAAAATTTCTGTATAATGCTTATGTAAATTGAATCTTTCTTACCTATTTATTCTACAGTTATTCAGTATTTTCAGAAGTAGTAATATTACTTTGTTCTGACAACTGCCTCTTGATTAACAAAACCTTGTCTGTGGTTAACAAATTCAACTGTATTGTTTATTTAGTTGTTTGCATCTATAAATAGCATGGAAAAATGCTTAGATAAGGCTAAGACTTCATACCTATCCAAGAAAAAGAAACACTGAAACAGAGACTTCACATGGTTGGTGAGGTAATTATCAGAAGCAATGTCAGGTTTTAAAATTGGCCTTATTGGTTGACCGAAATGAACTCGTTGTATGTATAAGGTGTGCTGTTTTCAAAATGAAATATAAGGGGAGGAAGAATAAAGCTGAGTAAGATTTGGAACCGAAAGTGTGTCCTTTTCTTTAAAGAGGGTGACTGGAATATTAGAGGGCTGGCAACAAAATAAAACTGAAATGATGAATATGTTTTGACACCGACCGTGAAACTCTTGGTGCAGGATCCATGCTGCAATACTATCATAGGAGGAAGAAGTCTGGAGTCTTCCCGAGCTAGGGTTTAGAATATTAAAAGCTGTCGTAATTATTTATCGTCATGCTTGGTGGGACTTGATGAAAGCTGTACCAATTAATCTATGCCTGAGATAAGTATCATTTAAAAATCATATGGTTATGAAAGTGCCTCGGTGAGGTAATGCCACACACAAATATGTATTTGTCTTTTCGGGTGGACATATTCAACAAGATAATGTAATGCATGATCTTCTAGGAGAAGTTTAATGGTTTCTTATCATTAGGCGACAATTTATTTGTGGAAAAGGGAAATCACTATTAAGTTTTCTGGATTCAAATTATCTGGGCCATAATTCATGAACATTTAGAAACAGCATGGAAGGAATCACATAATGCTTTTTAGAATCAGCAATTTTTTCTTTTGCTTGAAGAATTGAGTAGATATCATGTAATAATAATATAATACAAGTGAAAACTTACCAAAAAGCTGTTAGCTCTACCTTCCAAAGCTTTCTCATATTTTCACTTGGGATGATCATTGATACAGTAAAGATTATACTGGTCTCCATGAGTCATACTTAACGCCATGGAATGTTTTTGTGACCCATTTCTTTTTCTAACCTTGAATGTGAAAATTATTATGTCCAAACCAAAGTCTGAAATTTGGGTGAGGGTCCTTGTATGTTGATTGTTTCTGTACTCTAGGACTTCTTGATTTTGTCAATGAGTTCACCTGCATTTAGAAAATTCTGGACTTTTTGTGTTAACTTTTATGTGCTTTAAGTTGCTATAGGAAATTGGGTAAGATGGAATAAGAAACTAATGTATATATTCAGAGTATAGCTCAATGTATGAATGTTAGTTAAGATGCCTGTATAAAATATGGCTGGTTGGTGATAGTCATGACATGTCATATGCTTTTGAGTCTCTTTGTCATGTCATGACGTGGATTTAATTTAATCCTACTATCATAATACAGGCATTTTGAGTATCTTGTGATGTCATGGTGTTGATTGAATTTCTTGGCTCTTGGCGAACTGGGGATTCCTGCTTTATAATCTCTTTATCCATCATACTATCGGGACCTATTATTTCTGCTAAACGCTATAAGTTAACCTTGATGTACAACTGCATGATTTTCTGTGGAGCCGCATTTGAAATCGGGCTGAAAATTTTTGATGTTATTTTTCATACCATTTGAAACCGCAAGTTGTCGCTTGAATCGAAGTCAAACTTAACCAGACGGGACTTAAAAATCTCAGAAACTACATATTTCATGTTTAGTAAATAATGATATTTTGAAGATACAATGAAACTTTAGTTTTATGATCTCAAACTTAATGTAAACACTTTCCTTTCCATATAATTATATATTGATTGGTTAGTTTTCTTTTAAATTTATCAATTGTGTGGATTGTGGCTCTAAATTAAGTCATTTTAGTTTATCATCTTTTTTGTACTTCCAATCCATCTGCTATGCTTTTCTCTTTTTATGGTCTGAAGTCTTTGCAAATCTACCCATTTGCAGATGTTGTAGGATCAGCTATTGGTTTCACAGTGTTCAGTGCTCTTCTCTCTTCATGGGCGCTTACCTTTGCCATCGGAGGGGGACAGCTTTTCGGCCATGTTTGGGATGAACTAGTCTTGTACAATGTTGCTGACAGATATGGTTTGTCAGGTTGGATCTAGTCATACACCTTCTTTCCGATTCATCTGGTAACATTGAGGGCCGTTGTATATTCTTTTGCTAAAACTATGTACAATGAAATTCCAATTGGGGCCCCCTCATACTGTGTTGTTCCTTGTTATCAAAAGATTTGAAGTTACATCATTGGCTATTATTAGTCATTACTGAAACTAGCATCCCTTTAACAGAGCTCTGAGCTTGATTATATGCATTTCTACTGAAAAATGGAACACCTTCTTGGAATCTGACCACCATCTCTCGTGAACTCTGCCAAAGATGTTATCAAGCTACTCCTTTGAATCAAAGAAAAGGCTATTAATCTAGCTTTAGAAACATCATTTTAATCGAAAATCTCTTAAACTCACAGTTATTTGATTTCTTCTGAAGTTTTGGCAAGAAACAGTGAGCAGCTGCAACAGCATTGATTAATGTAAATATTCATTACAATGGTGTATTATTGGAACCCTAGTTATTGTCCTTGCCTGAAGACATAGAGTAATAAAAAAAATTGTCAATCATAAACATATTTGTATTTACACTCAATTAAATCATAAATATAGAGAAGAGAGAAAGTAATTTAAGTATCGATTGTAGGGGGTGAACGGTGATAGTGGTGGTGGTGGGAGATAGTGATGGTTTGTGGTGGGTGGCAATGATCGCGGTGGTGGTGGCAATTATGGGTGGCAACGGTGATGGTGGTTGTGGTTTTTGAGTGACGATGGTGATAGTAGTAGTCATGAGTGACAGTGGTGGTGTGGATGGTGGAGGGTGACGACGATGGTGATTGGTAGTGGTGGTGGTGGGGCGACGACAGTGATGGTGGCAATAGTGGGTTGTGGTGGTGGGCAGTGACGATGGTGGTGGTGGTGGGCGACGGCGGGTGCTTGTGGGTGACGGTGGTGGTGGTGGGTGGTGGCAAATGACAAATGGTGAATGGTGGTGGTCATGGTAGGTGTGGTGGGGGTGGGTGATAGTGGGTGGTGGCGACGATGGACAATGATAGGTGGTAGTGGGTTGAGGTAGTGGGTGATGGTGGGCGACTGTAGTGGTGGGATGATGATAGTAGTTGTAATAAATATAAGAATGAGATGATGATGGTGGTGGGTGGTGGCGATAGGCGGCGGTGGTGGATGACGACGACGATAGTGGGGGGGGGGGGGGGGGGTGGTGGTGAGGTGGCAGATAGGCCTATCAATGGATCGAATTTTGATCCGAATCCGATTAACCAGATATGAATTAATAATTTTTACCAATTATCTGAATCCGAATCCGAATACGTAATGTTATATTTAATGGATTCAGATATGGATTTATCAAATCTGATCCGTTAACAATTCGATTCGAATTGTATATATACCTTCTATTTTTATTTTTTATATCCCGTGAATTTATATCCATCGATATTTTTTCATCTTCCATATGTTTTTCCTTCTATCTTCTTCACTTTTATAACTAAAATTGAGGTTGACATATTTAATTTATGTTGCTTGTTAAGGCTTCAAATGAGTAAGCATTATAATTTTTTTGTTGTACGGAGTTGAAATTGTTATAATTTGTGAGATATTTGTAGGTTGATTTTACTTTGTATATAAATGGATCGGATCGACATTTCGGACCGGATATTCGAAAGTTCATGGATTCGGATATGGATTACAAATTTCAAATCCGTCGGATAATCAGATCGGATCGGATCACGTAAATTGTATTCAGATTCGAATATTGTAATCACGTAAATTGTAATCAGATTCAGATTTAGATCCAATCCATTCAATCTGTTGACAGTGGCAACAGCAGTGGTGGTGTTGGGGTGGCGATAGTGGTGGTGGTGTTGGGGGTGGCGGCGGCGGCGGTGGTGGTGGTGAAATATTTTGTCGAGAAATGATTTTTTTTTTTTTTACTTTTACTTACTTATTTAAGTAGTAAAATTACTTTTGACTTATTTAGAAGTAATTAAAATAAGTTGTTCTAAATACTACTTATTTTTTTTAAAGTACTTATGAGAAGTCATAAGTTTTAGAAGCACTTTTGAAAAATCACCTCAAAGGCTCAAACACACATTTAGGGGGTCTATTTTCCCTATTAAATTTGGAGAGTTAATATTAGCCGTCAGAGTAACTTTAAATTAAAATTTAAAACGATCTCAACCGCGAAAAGTAAAAATTATTCTTTTATATTATACTTTATTATATAGATAGTATCATAATCTAATAATAAACCATTGTATGAATTGGTGAACGCTCACTCGTGGTAGTTACTAAAGTATATTTTGTATGACAATTTTTGTATTATGTTGGGATTTATAATTAGACGTTGATACTATGTGTTAGTGAGACACAATGTCATCGATGTATTTAATATTTACTTGTTTTAAATCGATTCCATGATGATGCCAGTGGGAGGTTTGTTTGTTTGTTTGTTTTATGTATCTTCTCTTGTGACCCAAACTCTTGGATCAGATGCAGCTTTGCGAGCCTAGTTGTTAAAGCAAATTGCTTGTACCAAACCAAGCTTAATATGTGAGACTAATGAACTAAATCTTGAATTTGTTTGCAATGATATGACTTGATTGGGTTAAGGATTGAAGAAAAAAGATCCATGCATAGCTCTTCTTTTGCTTTTTTCTTTTAAAATGAATTTCTGTTGGTATATGGATATTCCACTAGTGCTAGTTGGGGATGGAATGATTATGCTACCAAGTTATTGCGAGTGGTCCAGTGGAGTAATGACTGAACTTTTCACTTTGAGGTTGGAGGTTTGAATTTTGGAGTTCATATTGAGGTTCGGTGGTTGACCACTATGCTAGCCTAGCTAGGTTCGTTTTCGACAGGAGTAGCGTGCACGGTCAGGAGTCTCATGATCATACAATAGGAGGTCTATCGGAGCAGTCTCTAAACACTCTTGTTTGCTCCCATCCCTTTTTCAAAATAGCAAAAAAAAAAGAGTAAGATCCAGTTATAATTCAGTTGCGGTCAAATTAAGATTCATACAAACACACATTCGTATAAAAAGTTCAATATAAAAAATTCAAATGTCATACACAACTATGAGACAAACTTTTTAATTTTTAAATATATGTTGATTATAAAGCCCTAAAATGACAATTATAGTTTATGAATTTTTTTCTAGTTTGATATGTATCTTTAAGCCTAAACCAATACATCTCAAATAATTTTTTGAGCAATAATAAGTAAGCATATAAGTAAATAAGAGCGCGAATTAGTCGAATTCACAAATTAAAAAATTGAATTCAAGAATTTTGTAAAATGAGAGCGCAAATTTGCGAGGAATTTGCTCCCAGAGTGCGAATTCGCTTGCAGAGCGCGAGAGCGTTAGAAGTTTGGAAGAATTAGAGCATCTTTAAGAGAATGATTAAAACTCCAAAATAACTAAAATTTAGTTATTCAAAGACAAAAAACATACTCCAACTGAAGATGTTCAAAGTAGATAAAATACATTTTTACTAGAGTGATGATCTATATTTAGAGTATAATTGTAGCATTATGTATAAATAGCTTATAATATATTCTCTCTCCTCTTATTATTTATCACCTCTCTTGTCCACTCTTTATCTTTCTTTCCATTTTTTCTCTCTCTCCCTTTAATAGTCCCAACAAAGGTATAAGATATAAAAAATAATATTTAAAATGAGTAATTAAAATATAAAAATCTATTAGAGTATGTATTGAAAAAGTGAGTAGCTAAAATAGAAAAAATGCACTTTTAGATAGCTAAAATAAAAAACCTTGTTGGAGATGTTCTTATGTGACTAAAGGGTAGAAGTATTAATCCCATTTTTTTTTCCTTCTTTCTTGATAAAATTAAGTTAACACCTTATTTTACTAGACATAAAAACCTGATGGGATAAATTACCATTTCGAAAGGCCATTTTCCGCTAGTGTATCAAAATTACGGTTTGACGTTAAAATTTAATCAGATTAAATTATGATTCAATCAAATCGTTAGAGATTGACCACAAACGGTTAGGATCAATTTATATTTTTTTAAATCATAAATTGGCTTAATTGAGTCTTAACCGACCTTTATGGATCATAAATTTTTTTATTGAATTGTAATTAATCCCATTGAGTCGTATTGTATTGTAGTCTTTGACATTTTTTCTGTCACAAGGTAGGTAAAATAGAAGGTATTGTATATTATATTTTCATATTTTCAATGTCTACTGCCCATTATGGTGTTATTGCTTTTCAAACCACATCCTCCACTTTCTATTTGCGAATCGTTGCGACTTGAGTTCATTACACAATTTGTTTTTATTTATTCCTTGCAGATTGGTTTTGGAGTAAATTAATTGTAAAAACAATGTCAACATAATTTTTTGACTGTCACAAAAGTTTACTATTGTTTTTTCTTAATTGACATTTCGCCTATTCATTTTTTTAACAGAGATGACCTTAGTTGTGTGGTTTGTAATTTATATTTAATTACTATTCCTAGCTTTTGTATGTAATTTTGGGGATTGAATTCCTTGATATTAGTTTTGTTTGCAAATTGTAGTGACTAAATGCGAATTTTAAAAAGGTTTTGTTATTTTGTTGGGAATTTGATGGGATGCAATATTGAGGGGAATTGAATGCGACTTGATGCCAATTGTTTGATTTTATTTGGTACATTTGTTTGCTCTTTGGTTATGTAAGGGGTGGTGCAGAGGGTTTATAGCCTTGATTGTTATGTTTGCCTAATATTTTATGAAATTGTGTTTATAGCCTTGACTGTTACACAATGGACAACGTTGCCATTTTTGGCCATGTAAGTAACTTATTCTATAGATTTCATTATAAACATCTCTTATTTGTTTATATAAAAAATGTTTCAATACTTAGTACTTTGTTTTCACCTATCTTATTACAGATGGATACAGACCTAGACCACACAGTAAGTTAATGTTTTTCTCACTTTTCTTATTGTTTATCTTACTTTTTATTAGTCAGTTTAACTCCAGAGTGTCGTTGAAATTGTAGGTTCGTTTGCTTCGACAAAATAACATATATGTTGTTGTCTGTAGTGAACGTGATCTTAATCGTCTTAACATTGAGAAGGAGGTACCACATCACACTATTTTTAGTGTATTGTTATTAATGTGTTTTGTTATTAATTATTTTTAACTTATCTACATTCTTAAAGGAAAAAGAAAAGCTTGCGATGGCGAATGCTAGCTCAAAAGGAAAAGGAAAGGTAACCTGTTCTGGCAAAAGAAAGGAAAATACAGAGATCCAAGTGATATGATTAATCAATTGCTTACACAATCATAGTCGTAATTGTTAAGAAATTATTTAGCATTCGCCAAAATACATATATATTTTTTTCCTTTTTATTTTAGGAAACCAATGGTAATGTTATATCAAAACGTCAATTGACACAATGTGCACGAAGGGAACGGGAGAGATTGGAACGCCCACCCATTCAACCTAGAAATAATATAGGCGTTGTGATCCACGATGATTGTGACGTTAATCGCCTTGGCATAGTTGAGGTAGTACCATGTCTTATCTTTTTCGTGTATTGTTATTAATTTTTTAACGAATATGATTTTTTGTTTATCCGTTTGGTATTTTGAAGGGGGGAATAAAATCTAACTCGGTGGCGAATGTGAGCTCTAAAGGAAAAGAAAAAATAAGTTGTTCTTGCAAAGGGAAGGAAAATATAGAGTGTCAAAGGGTATGATTGATCAATTGTCTATGCATTAAATAAATATATTGTTAAATTACTTATTTTTTATCGTTTACAACAATATTATTATTTTTATTTATATTTGGAGGCAATCAATGATGTTATTATGTCAAAACGTCAATTGGCACAACTTGCACGTTGGGAACGATATAGATCAGTACATTCACCCATCCAGCCTAGATTTTTTCCTTCTTTAACACCAAGTCGTCGTCATCGAGCTCAATTAGAGCTAGCTACAATTAAAAGATTGCGCATTGAATCCATGTCTACGGAACTTCTTGAGCTTTCGAGAAAATGCACTATGCAACCAAATGTATTGGGGTCATCGTCTGTTACCACTATGCTCCAAGGATTACATCCACAAAACGTTGAAGTTTGTAGCACGACGCAATCAGAACCACTCTCTGGGTGTTCCATGGAGATTTCTGCGCTTGCAGTTGAAAGAATTGTGTCAATCAATGAATTGGGGTCATCGTATGTAATTCCAATGATCAATGAAATACATCAACGAAATTGTGGCGAAGGCACCTTGACACAATCGGAAATCCATGATCTTGCAGATGAACGCACTGTACTAAAAAATGTATCGTGTTCATCGTCTACGACGATCATGCTCCAAGAAATGGCAAACCTGAATAGCGACACCACAGTGCAAGCAGAATCACCCTCTAGGTATGTGTAATAATTTAGGATATCTTACACTTATGTACTTGAACTATACAAAACAAAACATCGAGTATGTAGTTTTTAACTTAGTCGTTTAAATCTGATCTATGTAGTGCCTGTGAATTAGACGAAATTGCATCTATGAGTTTTGGAGTTGCTTCTCGAAAACATGTATCTGAAGAACGACATTCACTTGGGGGTATGACTGTAGAATGTCCTCATTGTTCAGCCTTGCATTGGAGGGATGAAAAGTTAGTTTCAAATTCATCACATATTTTATTTGGAACATGTTGTTTGCAAGGAAAGATTAGACTACCTCCACTTATTACACCTCCTTCAACAATTAAGGAGTTGTATGATGGTGATGATGATAAATCGAAATCTTTTCGGCAATATATACGAGAGTACAATGCAACTAATGCATTTACGAGTCTTGGTGCTACACTGGATTTAAGATTATTAGTTGGAAGGGGTCCTACATCATTCATTTTCCATGGAGAATTACGCCATCGAACTGGATCGCTCATACCACAACCAAATCATGAGCCAGTGTACAGTCAACTATACATTTATGATCCTATTGCAGCTTTAGATGTTCGTAGTCATAGAAATCCTCATTTGCAAAGGGATGTTCTAAAAATAGTCCAAGACTGTTTGTTGCATGTAAATCCATTCCCATATAAATTTCAGCAAGCTTATGAGATTTTAAGTCAATCAGAATTGGTTGGTCAAAATTTGTCTGCTTATCTTCGTTATAATCCAGCATCAGATCGACGACGATATAATCTCCCTATAGCAGATGAGCTTGCAGTTATATTACCCGGAGATAGAACTGAGTCAAGTGGAATGAGAGATATTGTTTTACATTTGAGAGGAAATAATATGTTGATGCAGATAAATGAGTGTCACCCAGCATATTTACCACTGCATTATGTGTTACTATTTCCTCACGGTGAGATTGGATGGGAACCTGAGTTGAAGTAGTGAGACAGTTCAGTTGGCAGACCCTCAATTAATCGATTGACTCAGTTGCAATATTATAGTTATCATTTGTTTCAACGTCCCACTGAATATTCTACAATTTTGAGGGGTGAAAAATTGTTTCAGGAGTTTTTAGTAGATGCTTGGGCTGCAATTGAACAAAATCGATTGACATACTATAAGCTTATTCAATCAAAACTTCGTGCAGAACTTAATAAAGGTCTTACAGATATTAGTGCAGATGAGCTGGGTCCTGAAAAAATTGGCAGACCCTATTCTCTTTGATACAATCAAGAGTTGTATGATACATGGACCATGTGGTGCTCGAAATCCACACGCATCATGTATGGAAAATGGTGTTTGCACTAGGAAGTATCCTCGAACATTTGTAGAATCAACATGTATGGATGAAGATGGATATCCTGTCTATCGTCGCCGTAATAATGGTCGCGTGTATATAATGAGGGGGGGACAACAAGTTGATAATAGAGATGTCGTACCATACAATCTATATCTTTCTAAAATGTTCAACTGTCATATCAATGTGGAAGTTTGTGCAAGAATAAGATGCGTGAAGTACATTCACAAGTATATTTACAAAGGTTATGATCGTACAACTATAGTACTGGGAGGAGGAAATGAGATTCAACAATATCTTGATGCACGGTATATTGCACCGCCAGAAGCTGCTTGGCGATTATTTGGTAATCATTTGCATGAAGAGATTCCAACTGTTGTACGTTTGGAACTTCATTTACCTGAGATGCATCGTGTTGTTTATAATTCGGCTGAATCACTTTGATACAATCATTTCTAAAGGTGCACAACAGGATACAACTCTGACATGTTTTTTTGAATGTTGTCGTTTAAATGAATCTGCACGTGCGTTAACCTAATAAGAGTTTCCTCAAAAATTTGTTTGGAATAAGAAAACATATAAATGGACACCTAGACAAAGGGGGTACGCAATTGGTAGAATTTATTTTGCAAGCCCAAATTCAGGTGAGCATTTTTTTCTGTGTTTGTTACTCACTGTAGTCAAAGGACCAACATCATTTGATAACTTACACACGGTAAATAATGTTATGCATGATACTTTTAAATCGGCATGCGTTGCAAGAGGACTTCTAGAAGATGATGGAGAGTGGATACAATGTATGCAAGAAGCTTCAATTATGAAAATAGGACACCAGTTGAGGAGACTATTCAGTATTATTCTCATAGAATGCTTTCCGTTGCATCTACTTGAGTTATGGAATCAATTCTCAATGTATTTATGTGATTACCTTAGCCACAAGATTCGTACAATGTTTGGCATTTCAACTCCTAATCAAGATCAAATTGAAGATTATGGTTTATATTTGTTGAATCAGATGCTCCATGAGTCAAGCAAGAGTTTATTGGACTTTTCACTCATGCCACAATCGATGGGAAATTGGAACGCAATAATTGGTAACCGACTTTTGTTTGAGCATCAACAATTTCAGAATGAAGCGCAGCAGTCGAGTGCACAAAATAATGTCGATTGCCTTAACGATGCACAGCATACTGCTTATACTGCAATCACTTTATCAGTAATTGAAAATAAAGGAGTTACTTTCTTCTTGAGTGGGGGTGCCGGAACAGGGAAAACGTTCCTATATAATACAGTTGCAACAAAAATGCGCAGTCTTGGATTGTCGTTACTGTAGCTTCATTCGGTATTGCATCTTTGTTATTAATGGGAGGTCGTACAACACATTCAACATTTTGCATTCCTTTGAGTGTGCTTGAAGATTCGATTTATGGGTTTACCAAGCAATCGAAACATGCAGAATTGTTCAGATCAACTAAACTAATAATATGTGATGAAGTTCCAATACAGAATAGATATTGTGTTGAGACAGTGGATCGTACGCTTCAGAATATTTGTAATAATCAAAAGCCATTTGGAGGTATCACGGTTGTTCTTGGTGGAGATTTTCGACAAATCTTGCCAATTATATCGAAAGGAGTTCGTAAACAATTTGTAGGTGCGTCATTGAGACGATCTGTATTATGGAGGAATATACATGTTCTAACTTTGGAGTTAAACATGCGCTTAACTAACGTAGATTCTGGAAATGCTGAATTGACCAAGTTTTTAATGGAGGTAATATTTCATTAATCATTAATTTTATGAAATGTTATTTTTGAAATTAGTATTTGTTACTCTTCTCTAATTGTACTTATAATTTTTAGGTTGGGACCAATCCACAAGAAATCGTAGAACTTCCATCAATAATACACAAGTGTCGAAGTCTGCAAGAATTGATAGATATAATTTATCCACATTTGGATATGGTTGGTGTAGTGACCTCGGACTTCCTAACTGAGCGTACAATTCTTTCTGCAAGGAATGATGATGTATGTGAAATAAATGATGTAGTATTGAATATTTCACCGGGAGAGACAATTACATATTTAGCTGCAGATAAAATGACTGATAGTGATGAAGTTAATCGCTCCATCACGAATCGATATCCTAATGAGTGTTTAAACTCTCTAAATCCTCCAGGATTACCACCGTTTAAGTTAGATTTGAAAGTGAGTTGTCCAATAATGTTGTTGAGGAATATAGCGCCGAAAGATGGGCTTTGTAATGACACACGATTGATGGTTGTCCGATGTACTACGCGTGTAATTGAAGCTCAGATTTTAAATGGAGATAAAATTGGCAATTTGGTCTTCATTCCAAGAATATCTTTGACACCAACATCTTCAGAATTGCCTTTTCAGATGACAAAGCGACAATTTCCTGTCCGATTGACATACGCTATGACAACCAATAAATCTCAAAGACAGTCTTTGAAATTCGTTGGGGTTGATTTACGTACACCAGTGTTTAGCTATGGACATTTGTATGTGGCGTTATCCAAATGCACATCTTCTGATCGTATAAGTGTCCTTCTTCCTGAAGATGGATGTAATTGCACAACAAATATCGTTTATCCTGAAGTTTTGTTATAGCGTTTCGTATTCATTGGTAAATAAATGGTACCATTTAGTTCAAAATGTACTTCTATAAAATATTCAACTAATTAACATGATTAATGCTTAACTTTATAGTACAATTCAATTTTTGTAGGATTGGTCTGAAATTTCAAGAGAGATGAAAAGAATAAATACAACTCAGCTTCTACGATGGAGATACAATAATGAAGTAACATAAATCTTATATTGTTGCAATTAAGTATACAATTTTTTTATATATTTGACTAATATTTTTTTTCTCTCTTTTTAAAAAATTAGGTGGTTGTGCAATCACCTAACTTGCAGTATCGCATACGTATTGATACACAGACATTCATGATAGTGATGCAGAATAAGTACAATCACAAATGAATCGTGCAATTACAGATTGGGTTCGATGTACTTAATTGTTCTCATACTATGATATTTTTGACTAGAATTCGGTTTATTGCTTTTTGTTTCAATTTTGTTGCCAAAGAAAATATGGGCTTGAGAGTTTTGAGGTAGGAGAGGTGAGGGGGATTGGTTTTAATTACTTTAATTACTTCAAATGCAATAGTGTTTCAATAGTTTGTTGGGTACACTTTCAATGTCTGGAACTTATTGGAATTCAAGTTACTTAAAGAACTAATGTTATTTTCGAGCAATTTTTTAGACAGCCTCTTGAATGCTTTGATGCTTCGTAATTTCTTTTATACCTATTTCTATGGTGTGCATTTGTATTTAAAAAATAATAAGTTATATGCTAGATCAAGTTGATTGAGAATGAGGATTTGCACTTTAACCATATGAAGAGAGTGGTTATTTGATATCAAAAAGCGTTCTTTTATTTGATATGGATTTTAATTAATTTTTTTTTACTACTATGGACAAATTAATGATATGTAATGAGTAATAGCTTTTTAAGGTAAGATGATAAAATATGTAAACTGTGTATATGTTTAAATTTTTTGAATTATGTTTTTGGAGGTAATTTTGTACATTTTTTATATATTCATCGGTTCTAGATATTTATTGTTATCATTATGTGCACCGTTTTTTTCTTTTGCTAATTCTCATTTTTTTTATTTGATTTTTTTTCGTCGTACAATGCCTTCAGGCACGGGTAATAACTAGTACGTCTATATTTTGCCTACTCATACCACCCATCATTTTAGTAACCTCCAACGGGAAAGGCTACGGTACTATCGGTTGTACTGTATCAAAAATTAAAATTTTTTAATGTTAAGTTACAACTTATTTGATGTATACGTTATAATCTTTAAAGGAAATGATCGATCATGGAGGGTTGAGATCGATACCGAAAGTTTATAATTGATCATGGGTGTCTATGATCGATTATAGTCTTCCCTTGATGATGCAATGTAAAATTTTTTATCTTTGATAATACAAAATAAAAATTCTTAAATTTTTTATGATACAAAGTGTATTTACCCCTAATATTAATAAATAGAAGGGTAAACTTCATTCTCATTCCCAGTAGTTATTCATATATTCAATGACATCTCTTACTTCTTCTAGAATTTCACTGCACTCCCTTGTAGATTCTACTGTTAAATCAATTACACCCCCTGCCGTTAACCACGGTCTCTGACAAGCTAAAAAGTGGAAATCATGACTTAAATTTTGTATTTTATGCTGAATATACCTTTCAGTTGCACCAGCTTATAACTTGACCACCTGCTCGAAGAAAACCAATCATGTGAAGAAAGAATGAAAGTATGAAGATGTAACGAAGCCTCATTAATTTTTTTTTCTTTATAATATATCTAGATTTTGTGGAATATTTTTTTTATATTTTGAATCTTCACTGGTATCCCCTGTCAGATTAATTGGATTAATTAGAATGCAATTTTATTAAATTGCCTATGATATATTTTAAAAATTAGAGTTAATTAAAAATAATATTTTTAACGTATTAAAATTCGAGAATTTAATTTTAATCGGCCCGAATTTTGATACATAAAAAATATAAATTTTAATCGACTCTAATTTTAATACGTAAAAAAAAATTTGAATCAAATTTTAATTGACACGAATTTTAATAAATAAAAATTTTAATCGACTTGAATTGAATTTTAATTAGCGCTAGCAGCTCAGGTTGAGCTCAAATCGGCTCGAATTTTAATAAGTTCAAATTTTAATACATAAAAAAATAAAATTTAATTAGCTTGAGTCGAATTTTAATCGGCTTAAATTTTAATCTATAGAAAAATAAATTTTAATCGACGCTAGCGGCTCAAGTTGAGCTCAAATGAATTTTAATATGTACAAAAATGAATTTTATGTAGAAAAATCATTTAGAGTTTATGTAGGGGTAATGTTGATATGTTAGATGCATTTTTTTTGATTAGAAACTGTGGTTTAACTGCAGGAGGTGTTAGTGATGTTTAGAATAATAGAGGTGATGTCCTTGAGGGGTGTTAGTGAAATTTCAAAAGAAATAGAGAGTGTCATTAAATATATGAATAACTATTGGGGGTGTAAATGAAGTTTAACCTTACAGAGAACAAAAGCCCTGATAGAAAGCGAAGTTGAAGGGAATGAATGACCAAATAAAAATTATCAAAACTCGTTGTGACTTCACAATAATATTTTGAGTGTGATATTTATTTTATTAAAGAGTTATACTTATTTTCTAAAATATAAAAATATTCACAAATTTTTACGAACTGTTTTTTTTTTTTTTTTGTGGGGGCAAATTTGAACAAATTTTAAATATTTCAAAGATTTAAAAAAAAAAAAAAAAGAATCTGGTTCAAGAAGATAAATAAATAGATGACTTTGTTCGCCTTCTTATATTTAAATCTTATAATATTTATTTATCTAAATCTCTTCTAATTCTAATAGATAGAATGTCAAAAACCCTAAACCTCAAACCTAAGGTTTAATCCTCAGGATAGCCAAATTTCTACTTCTTCCGTTTCAGGCCATTGGCATTTCAGAAGTGAGAAAGAACCCTTTTCATCCTATCCTCATAAGCCTCTCTCTCTTGTGTGTGTGGGAAGCATCACAGGCGCCTTGCTTCATGTTATGGTCGACATCCAGCTCCGGTTAGTTGCTCCTCTGTGTGTGTGTGTGTGTGTGTGGCTGTACTGACACCTGTATGTGTGTTTTTCCCTTATTTTGTGAGATAGCCAATATAAATTTCCAAGTTTTCTTCTGGTATTGATCATACGCACGAATAGATTCAATCCATTAGGTTCTTTTTGAGGGACAACCCTCCACCAGAGGATTGAGTGGGTTTGAGGCTCTGCCTGGTTTACAGGCTTCGGAAAAAAGGAAGAAAAAGAATATTGGTTTTTGTGTTCTGGTTTCATCTTTCTTCCTTGCCAAGCACGAAAATTTCACTATGGCAATGTAGTTTGATCAGGGTATTATACTTTTAGGCTTATTTTGCCTCCGGTATGTTATGTTTGGCTGTTTTTTCATATGCACATGGGCATCATTTCCCTTTCTTTTATTTCATATTTGATTGGCATTTAAGAGAGAATTAATTTATGACAGAAGCGAACTGTTTTTTCATATGCAATGATATGATTGTATCGGTAAGTGTTTGTCTACAACGTTCTTGTGCTTGTAACACTTGAGAGGGTGTCATAAGTAAGATTTGGGTGTTTTTATGCAAAAAAATTAGTTACTGATAAGCAGCTGGAATGTAATTTTGGTTGGTCTAAGGCAGGTCTGGCATATGCGCCGTAGACCAATTTTGCACTAGGAAGTAGTGATATGGTGTTGACCACGAGCACCATGACAAGGGAGTCCTAAACAGAACCAAATCATGAGACGAGGTGCAAGAGGCATTGTCTATGGAAAAAATTAGCCTTCCATAAATAAGATGAGAAAGTTGAAATTGTATAGTTATAGTGGTTTGCTTTTCTCGTCTTTCTTTTATTTTTGTTTTACTTACTTGTGTGTGCGTACTTTTGTGTGTGTAAGATTTTGTTGGATGTTAGGTAAACAGCTGAACGAAATTACATTGTTTGTAATTTAGTAGTACGTAAATAATCTTTCTTCCTTTTTAAAAAAAAAAAAATGGATTGAATGTGTTGCGATCTTGTCTTCAAGACTCTGGTGATTTGTAAACAAAAGATAGAAGAAATTAAAAAAGGAAAGTGATTACAAAACTCTACAACCCAAGAAGAATGGCACAAAATTGTTCTAATCTATATTGGTCTGGTATGATCTGTATTCTGTATTTGCTTCCTAAAACCATTAGAACATACAAAACAAAAAAGGTGCACAATAATTCCTTAAATTTCCTCCTATTCCTCAAACAATTGGTTATGAATTACTGCTTATGAACTTTTGTCAATCTGAAGACCACCTTTTTAGATACACCGTTCTCATCTTGTTGCAGAGCCTTGAATTTTCATGGTGCTTGGAGATCGAGAAGATCTCCACATTATCCTATTATTTTCCTCCCTCCAAGTCTGTCTATGTAATTTCCCACTGTGTCCTTTTAATACAATAAAAAACGTAATAAGAAAAGAGGAACTATAAGAGATATGGAAACAGGATAAAGCAGAGGAAGTGTTGGAGAGAGAAAAGAATGAGGGAGAGGAGAGCACTTCGACGAGGTTTTGTGTGAGGAAAATAAAAGAAATGAGACAAAGATGAGAAAGACAAGAGGCGGTGCGAAAGAAAGGGATCACAAGTTAGGTGTTTGATTTAATTGTGATTTTTTTTTTCCATCTCTTTGAGGCTGGTCTCATTTTGTATCTACGGAGCTATTTGTAGGCATCATACAACCCTAAAAAATCCATATGCGCCTCAT
Organism: Ilex aquifolium; assembly: GCA_951799425.1. Classification (NCBI taxonomy): domain Eukaryota; kingdom Viridiplantae; phylum Streptophyta; class Magnoliopsida; order Aquifoliales; family Aquifoliaceae; genus Ilex; species Ilex aquifolium. The sequence goes on from OX637391.1 coordinate 33,043,769, forward strand.
ACACATTTACAACTCTCTCGAATAGGAAACGAGGACTTAGTTTCCTTTCCTAAAGCCCTAGAAACTCCAAGGAAGTGAACATTAATGCATTTTTATTTGAAGCTGCTAAATAGGCTCAAGTTATCGATATCAATTTGAGCACCAATGAGTGGGTCATACATCAAAATACAAAGCCAGACTTTGGGACATAGGAAAAACTTGTTCAAAGAGAAGAAAATTTGAGGACTAGCTCCCACCAGGGTTATGACATGATATTGTTAAAATATTTGGTTCTGTCATTACTGTCAGTTAAACGTGCTTGATCTGTCACAAAGTTTTTAGGGGGATATGAACAAGCTAGAATGGATGCTAAATGAATAGGGCTACAATTCCAAAATTTTCTTGGTCTTCTATTATCTCTTCCGTAAATGTATGATTGCTGAGCATGATACTTCCCTCACCATTTTACTTCTCTTTGCCTGACCAAATAATGATTGTTCTACTTTACATCCATAAGTCATTTCTCCTGGTGGTTCTGATATGAAATATATGACAAATTTCACGAGTCTTAGACCTGATAATAATCAGCCAATACGATTTGTTACTAATTTTCGATTTATGACTTCTATACGTTCTTCAACTGATCTTTGCAACATGAAGCAGTTAGTGGTGGTGAATGTGTGGCTGGATCAAGAATTCTACCAATTTGCAGATACTCTGATAGCTATATTACAACTTATGGATATCATTGAATCTATCGTCAATATACCTGTGCAAAATCCATCCGAGGAGGAGTTCTCTTCTGCTGATTTGAATTGGACCAAATTTGGAAGTGCAGAGCGTCATGATGATGTAGCCCTTATTCCTTATGCCCGAGTTGATGCATTTATAATTGGAGAGTGTTCTAAAATAGAATGCCCAACACGGTTCCATATTGAGAGGGGAAGGAAACGATCAAAAGGCAGCTTAAAAGAATACAAGAATGATGAATATCTGGAATACAGGCTGTAAGTTTTTCGGTTTGCTTAGTCCTTCCTATCCTTCTTGCTCCTCCTTTATTTCAGGGAAATGAGGTTCCCCTGCCATGTAAATGTTACTTGAGAGTTAATTGTGTACAGCAAATAAGACTTGTCCACAAAAAAAATAAAAAAATATTTACACCAATTAGGTAGTCTAGTTTATCCAATCTTTGGATTATATTCAACCATTTAGGGAACTGTTTTGAACTTTGTTGCTCTTTTTGATTTTTGTCATTCCAACTTTTTCGAATTTTAAAAGTTCTTATCGATATGAACGTGATTTTATAAGTGGCAAAATATTCGTGATACTCTGAATAGGGTTTCACTTAAGTTACTATTGAGGTTTAAAAAGCCAATGCTTATGCTAACCATTCAAAGGGTAGACTATAAAGATTCACATGTAAAGAATACTGTGAATCATATGTAGCTTGTTATTTAGCTTGCAACAGCTTTGTTCAAGTAACTTATCAAGTTGTCACATGATTTATCCTTTCCTATTTTCCTTTCTGAAGGTACTGGTGTTCCTTTGGTCCTGAAAACTACGGAGAAGGTGGGGGTATTTTACCAAGCAGACGATATCGACTTAACACTCGAAACCGTGCTGCAAGACCTCAATCCATGAGGGGCTGTACGTGCCATTTTGTAGTGAAGCGTCTCTATGCCCGCCCATCTCTTGCACTACTTATATATAATGATAGGCGTCATGTAAACAAATCTGGTTTTGTCTGCCATGGGCCACTTGACAGAGATGCGATTGGACCTGGTGCCAAAAAAATTCCATACATATGCAGTGAGATTCAACAGCAAACTATGTCTATGATATACCTTGGTATTCCTGAGGAAAATGTATTAGAGAAACACATTGAAGGAATTCAGCGTTACTGTGGTTCTAATGCAAAAGTCAACAGCCTTGCTTCTCAGTATGTCCAAAAACTGGGGATGATTATCAAACGTTCTACCCATGAATTGGATCTGGATGATCAAGCTAGCATTCGAATGTGGGTTGAACGCAACAAGAAATCTATTTTCTTTTATCAGGATACTCCAGAAACAAAACCTTTTATTTTGGGTATTCAAACTGAATGGCAGTTACAGCAAATGATTCGTTTCGGTCATCGTAGTCTCATAGCAACTGATTCAACATTTGGCATAAAGAGACTGAAGGTATTTAATCTATGAATCCTTGTTTGCATAGGCCTTATGAAACCTACTGGAGATGATTTTTATTTCATAATCTTTTTGAATGGCAGTACCCCTTGTGCACGCTTCTTGTGTTCGACTCTAGACAACATGCTCTTCCTGTTGCTTGGATCATTACTCGTAGCATTGCCAAGCCAGATGTTTCAAATTGGATGAAAGCTCTGCTAGGCCGTGTTATTGCTGTTGACCCTGGATGGAAGGTCAATGGGTTTTTAGTTGATGATGCCGCTGCAGAGATTGATCCCATAAGGCAAGATACTTTTGCTCTAGATTTTTCTGTTTAAACTTACCCTTAGCCTTGTGACGCAGTATGGCTCATTTATATGTACTACTGCCCTTTCAGAGAGACATTTTCTTGCCCTGTCCTATTTTCTCTCTGGCGTGTTCGTCGATCATGGCTGAGGAATATTGTCAAGAAATGTTGTAACATTGAAGTCCAGCGAGAGATATTTAAGCGGCTGGGAGAAGTAGTGTACAGTATTTGGGGTGGAGTAAATTATGCGGTTGCTCTAGAAGAATTGACCCAGGATTTTGTTGATCAAACTGCCTTTGTACAGTACTTCAAGGCCACTTGGGTGCCCAAGATTGGTTAGATGTCTCTGTCGCTTTCTGTCACCCACACACACCTCACACGTGCGCGCGCACAATTTTTGTTTCTAACTTTGTTCTTGTTTTTTGTTCCTACAGAAATGTGGCTTACAACAATGAAAACACTTCCACTTGCAAGTCAGGAGGCATCTGGTGCCATAGAAGCTTATCATGTCAAGCTCAAAGTCAAACTATATGATGACTCACACCTTGGTGCACTCCAGAGAGTTGACTGGTTGGTGCACAAGTTGACTACTGAGTTGCACTCAAGCTACTGGCTTGACCGATATGCAGATGAAAGTGATTCCTTCCAAAATGTTAAGGATGAATACATTGCTTCTACGTCATGGCATAGGGCCCTGCATATTCCTGATACTGCTGTTACTTTGGATGAGAAGGACCACCTCTTTGCCAGGGTTGTAAGCCAGAATGACAGCAACCTAATACATCTTGTGTGGAATCCTGGATCGGAATTTGCTCATTGTGATTGTGAGTGGTCGATGCAAGGAAACCTCTGCAAACATATCATAAAGGTGAATATGATCTGTGAAAAACTTCAAGCCTATGAACCTTCCTTGTCATTTCGGTCATTTAGAGAGATCTTAATGAATATGTGGAAAAAACCAAGGGACGATTCAGTTTCATTGGATCTGTCAATGGCCTGGACACACCAGATGCTTGATCAAATTCAGAAGCTTGTTGAACTGAACAGTTCAAACAACGTTGGCAGTATAGTGAATAATATGCCCCTGAAGTGGGTTGCTAAGAAAAGCAGAACATCTGTTGGTAAGCCACAGTGCCATCTGGCCTTGCCCTCCTGCTCAAACGGTACAAAGAATGCTGCTGCACGTAAAAAGAACCGGAAGCGGAAGAGATTGTCACGTTTAAGGTGATTAACTCGAGTTGTGGATTTGGGATTACTCCTTGGACACAGAAGGTATCCCAAGCCCAGCTATTATTTGGATGTTTTGTTACTTAAGATGGGATCCAATGTTTCGAATTTTTGCTATGTTCATGAACTGGATCTATGTACCATCGCCCAAGAGGTAAGAGAATTACAGATACAGAAGGAACTCCCAGCACACACACAGGCAAATTGTACTGCTGATGCCTTGTCAAAGAGGTAGGGATTGGGGCTCCTCTTGATTCTTCATAATGGATAGTAAGGTATTCCAAAATAGGTCTGTATCTCTGTTTATACACTTTCTTAGAAGAAAGAACGAAAAAGAATAATACCCCAGTGCTGATCAGTGTCGAACTTGTTAACCTGGCTTTTCTATAGATGTAAGTCTTCATAGCATGTATAGACTCACCATTGAAATTCATTGTTTGAACGGAAATGTCATCTTATAGAGCAGTTATGGTCCTTAGCTTGTTGGGTGGCCAGTCGAATTAATTGGCTAATGTCTGAATCTGAGCGTAAATGTTTATTGTTTTTATTTTGATTGGTAGGCAGTATAGAAATTAAATAAAAAAATGTAAATAATTTGCTCATGCTGTTTGATTGTAGAAAAAACATTGTAAATCAGGTGGAATATTTGAATTCCTTCCATTGGTGATGTGATGATAATTTCTAGACTTCTTTTGTTGCCTATGGTTTCTCCATGAACAGGAAAGCTATCATGGTTTCCATGACACACCAGGAAGTAATGTCTACTGGGATTTTGTCAAAATTGGAATCTTGAGATTTGTCAAAAATACATTTTTATCAAAGGATAATTGGCTGAGTATCTTTTTTAGAACTTATTTGATTTTAAGTACCAACTTCAAACTTGTATTTCATAATTACCCTTACCATAAATATTGTCTATCATTGTTAGATTCAATGTTTTCAAACATAACAATTCTTAACTTAGAAATTGTGCTAACATTAAAATTATTTTTCTATTATATCTATATCTATATATATAGTAACATTAAACACCGACACACTCAACCAAAAAACAGTAACATGCTTAACAAAAAAATAGTAACATAAAATAGTAATATGCTCAATAAAAAACTTAATCATTGTGCGTGACACCATATGTGAGTACTAGTTATTGTCAGTGTTTGAAGACACAGAGTAATAAAAAATGGTAAACAATAAACATATTTGTATTCATATCCAAAATCAAATAACAAACATAGATGAGAGATAAATGACTTTAAGTATCGATTGTAGTGGGAGTGAGAGGTGATGGTGGTAGGAGACGGTGATAGTTGTGGTGGGTGGCAATGATCGTGGTGGCGGTGGCGGCGACGATGGCATCGGTGGCGGCGGCAGTGACTGCAGCGACGGTGGTGGTGGCGGTGACCGCAGCGGCGGTGGCTGCAGCGGTGGTGGTGGCGGTGACGATGGCGGCTGCAGCGGTGGCGGTGGTGTCAACGGTGGTGATGGCGGTGGTGGTGGCGATGACGGTGGTGGCGGCGACGGCGGTAGTGGTGGTGGTGGCGGCGACGGCGATGACGACGGTGGCAGTGGTGGTGGTGGCGACGACGGTGGTAGTGGTGATGGTGATGATGGTGGTGGCGACAATGGTAGTGGTGACGACAATGGTGGTGGTGGCGGTGGTGGTGGCGGCGACGACGGGGATGGCGACAGTAGTGGTGGTGGTAGTGGTAGAGGTAGTGGTGGAGTGATTTCAAACACTATTTTTTTTTTTTAAGTACTTATGAGAAATAATTTCTAGAAATAATTTTAAAAAATCACTCCAAACACACCCTTAGCGGCTTATTTTTCCTATTAAATTTAGGGTGTTAATATTAGCCGTTAGATTAACTTTAAAGTAAAATTTAAAGTGATCTGAACCGCGAAAAGCAAAAATTATTTTGTTTATCTTTTGAAATTTGAATTGTAAGCTACTTTATTATATAGATTTACTATGTTGTGGGGGTGTCACTCTATTGTAATGATTAAATTTTTATTAAATTTTTATTAAACATGTTACTGGTTGCTTTTGCCATGTTTTTTTTCCAAGTGGTTTAGTTTATATTGAAGTCTCTACAATTATATGTAGATGTAATGCATTACCGCCCTTATAAGCGACAATGACAATGAAAATTCTATCAATAAGGTCCTTGAAACAGTTATTGTCAGACCAGACAATCAAGCAATAAGAGATTTCTTGGCAAATTAGACGAATAATTTAGGGATAGATGATTAAAATGATATAATCTTGTGTTATCGTATACTTTTAGATATAAAACATTTTAAAGGTATTAACCATTTTATTGTTAATTATCTCGGGTAAGACCAGTACCCTATTGTAGTTATTACAAAATAACAACGATATTACAAGTTAATTTGTTGAGATTATAATAAAATGAGATTATTTGAAAAGATCTTAAATGTTTTATTTGTATAATATCTCTTTCGAAACTGTAATCTTATCCAATTATCTTAAGAGGAAAAGAATTGTAAAATATTAAGAGCAAATTGTACTTTGCATCTTGAAAGATTTAAAAATTCTTACTTTACACTCTTAAATATTAAAATTTTCACATTGTAACTTTAATCAGGGGCGACTCAAGCCAATTTGAGGCATAAAACGAAAACATTAATTGAAGGCCTTTTTATTTTTAGCATTATTTTAAAAAAAAAATTAATTTATATTTAATTTTCTATGTGAGAGGGAGACAAAAAAAGGATGTGTTAATATTGTCGAAAAAGAGATTTCAATTTTTGTTTTTGTTTTTTACAACAGAGAGGGAGAGAGAGTATTTAATTTCAACTTTTATTTTATTTTATTTTATTTTTTTACCAGAGCGAGAGGAAAGTGAGTGGAAGTAAATATGAGTTGATTTTTGAGTATTTTTTTATTTTTTTAATTTCTAAGTTTTTAATGTTATGGATTGAATTATATATATATATATATATATATTTTTTTTTGAAGGGAAAAGGGGAGGGGACTTGAACCCTTGACCTTAAGAAGACAAAACTTTTACAAGACAAAGAGTACTATTGGACCAAAAGCCCATTGATATTATGAATTGAATTATAGACCCAAATTATTGCAATAAAAATTTTGATTATATTTAATTTTTTGGGACTTTTTTATAGGGCTTAAAATTTAATGGATTTAATTTTTTTTGTGAGTTAGTGATGTACTTATAATTATGGGGCCTTCTTAAAATTTGGAGCCTAAAGCCCATACTTTTTTTTTTCTATATTGTTGGGTTTGCCGTGCCTTTAATGTATTAAAAGTGTTGCAATGTAACTCTTTTGTTAGTTTTCATTACTCATTCCGTCAACATTAATGGTGGTTTTTGACAGAATAAGAAACAAAAAACTAATGGAAGGATCGTATTACAATACTTTGAATACTTTGAAGATATAATATAAAATTTTTAATTTTTAAGAATATAAAATAATTTTTTTTAAACCTTTCCGGATGCAAAGTGAGATTCTTCCTAATATTAGTGAAGATATGGATAACAGGAAATATTCTTGGACAAGATACCAAACACATACTTAGATCACTACGTGGGTCCCAATGAAACTCAACTTGACCACACAAATTGGTACACAGTGGACCCAGGTGGAGAGCAAATTTGCCAATGGGAGTGAGGCAATCTCACCTTATCCACACTCCCACCATAATCTTAAGTGTAGTGGCACTTACCCCTTACACCAATCACTTCGTTATCTTCGACCTTATTCTCTACTTTGTTCTTGGTGGCATCACCAGCAATGGCAGCCATGAACTCCAGTGTGCTGACATGCAACTACGCCTTATCGGGCTGTGGATCCTCGGAGCTCACCGCTAAGCTTGCCTTGACGCCATCGGCTGCATCACCAGTCGGGCCTGGTCGGAAACTGCCGATGATCAGAGCTCAGCAGGCTAAGATTTCTGATTCAAAAGAATCCCGCGAGAACGAAAGCCGAGGAAGAAGAGGTGCACTTCTTTGCCTTGCAGCTGTCCTTTTCACAACTGCTGCTTCCACCACCTCTTCTGCCGGTGCTGGAGTCATTGAGGAATATCTTGAAAAGAGCAAAGCTAACAAGGTTTGTTTGCTTATGATATGGTTGTTTTACTTGTTTTGATTGCATCCATTCTAGGCCAAGATAGCTGGTGAACTTTATATTCTAATGCGTGTTTCTGTTAGTTATTTTTATATTCATTTTCTGTTAAAAATGACCTATGGTGACTAGGGGTGTCAATTTATAGCAAGAACCTCTGCCCGCGGGTGGAGCTTCTTGCTCCAAGATGCATTTGGAACAATGGGTTCCCGGAACTGGAAGAGCATTTTGAGATCTTGGAACATATTCAAGGGTTCAATAGTCACTTCGGCCAGCACACAAGATGAGACTTTACTACCGTCGAGTGGGTTTTTGTAAAAAAATGAGGGAAAAACTCAGTAAGATGTCGGAGAAGCGAAATATACGAGATCACATACGTAGATTGCTCGGGGCTAAATATGAATTGAGATGAAATTTTTATAAAACCTTTTGTAAAGATCCCAATCTTCTAAGTGATATGCGGGACAAACATCGTTATAAGTTGTCCAAGTTGCCAAGAAATAGTTCCTTTGTGTGAGTAAGAAACCGATGTATTTTCACGAGTCGCCCTCGTTCTGTATACGAGTTCTTTTGAATTTCTCGTATTGTTTTTCGTAGATTAGCTTCTCGAGATCCTTTAATAAACATAAACATGACACAACATTAATCGAGTGACACCCCTAATAGTGACCTATTTTGGTTCTCGTTAATTAAGGGTAGTGGAAGAGGCAAATTGGGTATAGACTTGACTCTTTGACATTGTTTCAAAAGGCAGAGGTGAATTGGGTATAGACATAACTCTGCACATTGTTTTCAGGAAGCAGACTCTCTTCATTTTCGATCCACAATGTAATGGTTGTTATCACAGTAGTTTCTTGTAAAACTGTCTAATAACATAACATGTATACCATGGTAGGAATTGAACGATAAGAAGAGGTTGGCCACAAGTGGGGCAAACTTTGCAAGAGCATACACTGTTGAATTTGGTTCTTGCAAGTTCCCTGAGAACTTTACCGGCTGCCAAGATCTTGCCAAGCAGAAGGTTAGATGCATATTCATTCTGCTATTTTGATTCAGATCCCCTCTAGTATTCCCCCCCCATTTTCGTACTTACAATTACGAAGAAAGAGGAAAATAGTATAGCAGATCTCACTTTTTATAGGTTTACTAATGATTTTTGTGTATTTAGCTTTCTTTGCTAATGGTTTGATTATTGCAGAAAGTACCATTTCTCTCTGAGGATTTGGATCTAGAATGCAAAGGCAAGGACAAATACAAGTGTGGTTCCAATGTGTTCTGGAAATGGTGAGGTGTGAAAGCTTGTATTTCTGTCTCATGTACTTCTCCAACTTGTATCATAGTTTCATCTCAGAACTTCTAATCCCTTTGTTCTGTAATCTTTTCCCTGTCTTTCTATTTTGTTGCTTTCTTTTTCCTTGTCGAATACCTAGAAAGGGTTCGACTTTGGTATCAAAAAATTATTTTTCAGTATCCTACCTTCTTATCAAATAAAAGTGTGTATCGCCAGTGAAGTATTCTTTTTCTTTTTTTTATTAGTTTTACATTATCTTATTATTATTTCCGAGATCAATAATCACAACTAAACCAAACCGAAATCTATATTAAATTTTTGGCTATGATAGCAAATTGTTACCCCTTGTAAACACCAAATGACTAAATTTAAACAATTCCAAGGGTTGACAGATATGAACACTTAAAAGTAACAAAACGAAACTTTAAATTTTGTAAACATATTTCAACCTCATTTTATGTTCAGACCCCCTCTTAGGGTTCAATGAAGTCATTTCTACATCCCTGAGTTTGAGACAGTAAGATTAGAACAAGTATACATTTGTAAATACGAAACATTATGAAAACAATCAACAGAAAGAATGGCTCTAACCCTATCTGGCAAACGCTGGAAATCATCCCATAATCTCCCACACACAAGCCAGCCCAACTGCACAAGACATTCGGTCTCTGCCAAAATTGCAGACTGACTAGCAGGCCAAGAGTGGTTTGCAGCCTCATCAATGATCTTGGTTAAATTCGTATTTCAATTCCATTCCGAAATTTTAGAGTTTGAGCTCACAAACCAACGTCAGTCATCCCGATAATGGGGTTCACATTCACACCACTTAGCTCAAACCAAAGAAGCTCCAGAATATGAACACCAAGATGAAGAGCCATTGTTCTGTAACTGGGGACATGGCACTGGGAAAACTGCATCAGTAGACCCCGAAACATATTCACAATTCCACCTCACAGTCGGGGATAGGCCGAGTATACTAACATTTCTCATGCATATGCCTTCAAACGGGGAATCATCAATACCCAATAACACCGGAGCTTTGGAGGAATTTACACTCACCACATTACTTATATAAACACCCTTTACTTTAGGTATAGCTTTGGGGTCCCATCCCTCATCAGGATGGTCATTGGCACCTCTACTAAACCTGATAGGTACCTTAACTCTCTCCATTGTAATGTTAGTTATAGTAATATTTGCAATATATCCCCCTCTCCCCTTATCTGTTTTAATTCGCACCCCGGCTGCAGAATCTCTGACATATAAATCCTCCACAAGAACATTCGAAATACCACCAGACATCTCGCTACCTATTCCTACCCCAGAACATGTAGGAGTCGTGCCTGAAACTCTCCTTATGATTATGTTTGAACTTGGACGGGCCATGGTGATACCATATTGATCCCAACCGCTCTTCACTGCTACAAGATCATCCCCACTCTCAATGTAACAGTCCTCGATGCACACATTCACACTCGAATCTGTGGATAATTTGAAAAACATCAGCAAAGATGTGTTTCCTCTAATTTCTCTTTTCAACGTGGACTTTTCTAAATAAAGATGATTCGACATGTGACATTTATTGCAATAATATTGTGAAAGGGAAGCAGGAAGGAGTAGTATACCTGGGTCTATTCCATCGGTATTTGGAGCATTGAGGGGAGCCAAGATCGTCATGTTCTTTATTACAACATTGCTGATACACAACCAGATACACACTTAGTCTCGAAGCATAGAACCTAGAGAACAAATAACTGTAGATGGAAAAACACGAGCCATTATTTCTACTATTTCCAGATGACTTTATGCCTCAAATCCAATCCAACCCATGATCCCCAATCCCTTATGAAATCTTGAGAAGTGGGACGGGCCATTTTCTCACTTAAAACTCCCAAGGATACTTAGTTGACTTGGTCCCATACAAATGTTAGGTAAACGTTTTCTGCATTGAACTAGAGATAACAATAGGATTTCTAGCCAGTTCAAAGCAAAGTATGCAATTCTGAAAGCAAGTTCATAATAGACCAATCAACGCATAATGGTCATCAAATAAACCAAAAAAAAAAACATGAAATGGTCGAGGCCCTCTCTCTTCATCTTCAAACTGGTTCATTCACCAATATTGCAAACCAGGTAAATTCTTTTATTTGATTTGATTTTTACTTTGTTCATTTTCTTTGTTTTCAAGGTGCTATTAGGTTTTCAATAGTGGCCAAACATATATATGGTACAGATAATCTGTGGCAATGACAAAATCCTATCCCAACTATTACTTAACTCTTATTTTTCTACTAGACAAATGCTACTGCAAACATATACTATATTTGATCTATTGTTGAATACCACAACTCAACTCAATAAAACCCTATGCTAACTACTTGGGTTGGTTGTCTAATTCATAGTCTAATATCAAATCAATGATCATGTCCTCCATACGGGTGCTGCTTTCTGTAACTGCATGAACTTTGATATAATTTCTTCCATTTGGTTGCTTTCTATAATAACAAGAACTTTGATAGATAGGTACTAGCATGCAGCTATATAGCTTCCAGTAAAAACATGTTGAAAAAATGAGAAATTAGAGGCAGGAAAACCAAACCTGCAATAAACAGGATGGACGGTCCAAAACGGAGAATTGAGGAGAGTGAGGTTGGAGATGAGTACATTATGTGAGTCCACTAATTCAATAAGGTGGCCTCTGGTGTGCTCCAGAGACCTGTTCCACCATAGGTCCCACCACATTTTCCCCTGACCATCAATAGTTCCATTCTGCCCTGAGATTAAGAGAGATTAACCAGAAGTACTGATTAGATGACCCTTAGCAACCAAATTGTTGCAACCTGTGGACCACTCATGATTATGTTTAGGAGGCTTGTAACAAATAAAAATTCGAACAATAGCTTAAAGCAAAAACAGAATGATAGAGTAGTTCAAATCACAATGATAACATCTCTTTTTACTTTTTAGTTTGTCTTACACTTTTGATATGCATCAATAAAAGGTAGGTGACGATATTAAAGTTGGTCGAATGACACGATCTTAATAAATATTTCTCCCAATTGCCATTTGGCAAAGGTTATAGTTCTTTCTTTTTATTTTTCCCTGAAAAGTAAAACAATCTAACTCTTTTAACCCTGAAAAATGAATACAGATCATATGCAGAGACTACTGAATGTTAAACAGCAAATTTGCTTGAATCAAAAGAAACAACCTATCCTCCTCCATTTAGCCTTCATACAGTGATGGTTCCATTGCAGCTTCAAAAAGCCACTGATTGTAAAGTCAAAATCCTAATAAGATGGCATCCGTAAAATGACACAGAACTACAGAAGTCATTATCCTCGACTGTCCAATATTAGGTCACGGTACTTTTATATTGCTCGTTTTAGATGGCATTGCATCCTTAAGAAGTGTAAAGGGTAAAACAGGAGAAAATATAAAGATTATCACCACTTGAGGTAGTTTTTTTCTTTTTATAATAGCACCCCATCTTACCTAAAACAGGGTAGAATAAGATACATGATATCACGCGTGCAAGTTTTCTTCTACATAGTAACTGAACACTTTATGGTAACATATAATATAGGTCTTCCTGTTTGTATTTCAATTCTGGCATATGAACCATATATGATGCCCCTTTGATGTAATAAATTCGATATTACGATTACCTGGTTCAATAAATACAGGTCATGCTACTTATATATTGGTGGCTTAGATATGGGATCAGTAAAATGACACAAATGTGACATTATTCTGGACTATCTAATAACAGGCCATGCCACTTATATATTGCTGGCTTGTAGATGGCACTGGCTCAATAAAAAATTTATTGGTACAACAGAAGAACCTAACATGGGATTTTAAGATGTGGGGACTTGCGAAGTATCATGAACAGTTGAAGGAACCACACGCCTTAGTGAATTTCATTATTTTATTGAGAGGCGTAACATATTGTAGGCATGATTCTCTTTATTTGGGTTATGGCTAAGATCTTCCCTCCACCACCATCCACCAATGCTTGAATATAGGCATGATTCTCTTTATTTGGGTTATAGCTAAGATCTTCCCTCCACCACCATCCACCAATGCTTGAATATTGCAAAGTCATAAAGGGGAATAATAACAAAAATATAAAGTTCAGCATCACTTCAAGTAGGCATTTTCTTTTTATAATAGCACTGAATCTTACCTAAAGCAGGGAAGAATAAGATACATGATATTATGCATATCAGATTTAATATAAATAGTAAGCAAACACTTTATGGTAGCATTTAGTATAGCTCTTGCTTTTGTTATTTCACTGCTACCCATATCCACCACAACTGTAAATTGATCAACCTGTTCTTCTACCTTACGAGAGACCCTATAAAAGAAGTACACAAAAAAGATGCAGAAATTTAATTCTAATGTAATAAAATATAACAATTACCTGTAATTACAATGTTGGTGAGAGCTTCTCCATGAATAAGGCTTATATGTCTCCCTCCCAACCTTTCTCTCCCTCTTCCATAAGAAGGCAATGGCTTAATGATAGGCCACTCCTTTGGGTCCTGTTTTTAAAATAAAATAAAAAAAACCAAGATTTAGTGTAACATTAAGGAAAGAGGTTCTCAGATATAGCATGAAATTACAACTAAGTTACTGTGTCTGGTAGTTTGAAACTTATTCCTATGTTACAAAGGTTAGCCTAGTGAATTCATTCCTTATCTTTATCTCACTGGTCTATCTGTTCAGATTTTACCCTTGATATACTTCAGTAGAGAAGTATAATTCCTAGAAATAAATCTAAGAGTAGAAGAGGGCTGCTGTTACTATAGAAACTTAGTAACACAATACATAAGTAATAACATTGACCATAATGCGAATGGGATCAGTACTACTTGATTGAGTATTTCCTTCGAAATCAACATTTCTATGCAGAGACGGGACAGGACGGGACCAAGTGTTCAAATTTTTTTTTTTTTTTGGGGGGGAACAAGGATGAATTGAATATGGCTCATCCCCAATCGGACCTGTTAATCTGAAGCATAAATATTATATTATCCAAAACATAGCTAATAACATTTATCAGTCTTCTAAATCATCATGACTTCCTTTTTCCATCTTACATTAATTTTTTTAACTATCTATAACTTGTTATAATAACCTCCAACTACTTCTACAATTTCGTTAAAACAACTTGCTTACTTTCTTAGTTTGGATTTCATACCTTATTTTTAGCAACTAAATAATAGTTTTAAATGTAAATAATTTGTTTTGAATCAAATCAGTTATTATTATTGCCTATTTCTGCCTTTTTCAAGAGCCAAAAAAAAAAAACTTCAATTGGTAAACAATTTAAGTGGAAGTTACAATCCTCACTATGGAATAGTGCATTTACACGCCTTAATTATCAACCTTTTCCTTCGACTAGAAGCCCAAAAGCTAAAAATCGAGAATTTGGAATGGTTCATGCGGGAAGTTTGGGGGGAAATTTTCTTTTGTTGGGAGGGGAAGTGCAACTATTGGGCCTCCAAGCTGCTTTTTCATTTCACCCCGACATCCCCTCCAATCCCATCAAGCTGCTTTTTCATTTCACCCCGACATCCCCTCCATTCCCATCAAGCTGCTTTTTCATTTCACTCCGACATCCCCTCCATTCCCATCAAGCTGCTTTTTCATACAGAAAGCTGTGACCCACCTAAAGACCTCTCTATATGTGACATTCATATAAAAATAATGCAATGTAACCCAAATTTATAACCCAAATTTACATTCCAAATGAAGAGAGACTAATGGATCAGTGGGTCTCATTTAAAAAAGTTGATGGGACCACTCATCCAATGACCTCATTCATTTGGGATTGGGTTACATAGTATTTCTTTTCATATAAAAGCTTTTCCCAAAAAAGTCTTTAAAATTGGCACAAAAGTAGTTTATTCTTACATACTTCTAATAATGTTCATACCAGAAGGCACCAGGCAACAAACAATGCTAAACTTGAAAAAACATCACCAGTAACAATTCCAAATACTATCAAAATCCAACAAGGCAACAAACAAATAGGCCGGCAGCATAATATAGTATTTTCCGTCTTTTCCCAAAAAATATTAGATTTAGATTTGCTAATGAATTTCATTAGCTCGTCAAATAAATAGTTCGACATAAACCATGCACGAACTCGATACGATACGAATCGAATACAAGAGGCTTACATAGAGCAACAGCCGGCCATAGTCAAACCACATGCATATATGTCCAAGAAAAGTACCTGAGAGCCCATGATAACAGCACCATCTTCAAGAAACAAAGTGAAATTACTGGTGAGATTAAAACTCCCAGTAATCCACGTTCCTCTAGGAACGTTCAACTGGGCCCCACCAGTCTCCTTAAACCTCTCCATATATTCTATCGCCTTTCCAAACGACGCCGTGTTAGACGTCTTCCCATCACCAACCCCTCCAAATTCCGTTATCGACTTCACCACCTTCCTCGGTGGCACGTCTCTGAAGAACCCAGAACAACTCCTTGGGTCACCCATACCCGATAACCCGGTTCTTTGCTCAGGGTCAGAGATGGGTCGTGTTGGAAATACTGTTTTGGTTGTGATCTGGAGGGTGGAAAGGGCTATGACTGTGAAGAGAAGCAATAGGAATGACCATGAAGGTCTTGTAAAACCGTTCTTGATTGAATTCAAAAATGGGTTTTCGCCTTCCATTGTTTTTTACACATGAACATGCATTAAAGTTGTGGGTGTGGGTGTGGAAGGACTTTAAGAGGAGAGGTATGAGGATGTGTTTTGTTATGATATCATGATGGATAAATACACATACATGCATGAGAATATTTATATACTCAAGTGTACATGTACATGTATATGTGCAAGTGTATGGTGGTGGTCGGCGGCGGTGGGTGGCGGTGATGTGTGTAGAATTGCGAGAGAAGACCGAGGAGTTTGTCTGTTGGTGATGAGATGGAACAGTGCATATGATGAGATGGAACAGCGTATTAGGGCATCATCGCTTTGTGTGAAACGGAGAAGGTACGTGCAGAATGTTTGTGCGCCATAGGGGGCGCATTTTAGTGGATTTTCGGTGGTGGAGCTCCGATTGTGTGGTAACGATGCCTATCGTAAGGGTACTCCATCAACCAATTACATTTCGCAAGTCGATGTTCGGTTACTAATTGTTTGACTTTTATTTTCGTGGCGGAAGATTATTGGTTCCAGTATTGGAGAGTGCTGAAGGGCTTTGTAGGGAATGAAATAAAAAACCGAGTAACGGTGGAAGAGTGTGGACAAGACGGTGCTTTTCCTTGGAAGAAGCCGCTCTTCACGGGACAAGTTTGAAAATATATATTATTCTCTCTCTCTCTCTCTCTCTCTCTCTCTCTCTCTCTCTCTCACACACACACACACACAGACTAGAAAATACACATTACTCTGGCATAGTACAAATTTTTTTATGGTAGCATATTTATCCCAGATTCGAATTTCGTATTAATAATAATTAAAATTTTAAAATTAATTATAAATTGTTCCCTTCAAGTTTAAGTCATATTGCAATTGACTCCCTCAAATATTTTAATTTCAATAATTTGTCCCTAACACTTTCAATATTTTCCAATCAACTCTTCCCGTCAATTTCCCATCACCATCTCCCACTCGATGCCCCCACCACCTAGAGAAAAGAGATTGAAAGGAGATGCAATTTTTTCGACAAGTAGAGAGAGGCAAAAAAATAGAATCAAAGCTTGAGGGTATGTTAGTATTTTATATCTCTCACCACTTAAGTCAATTAATTTAGTCTATTGGGAACTTGAAGGGGGTAAATTGTTAAAATTAAAACTTGAGGAATTAATTGTAATATGATTTATACTTAGAGGGTCAATTTGTAATTAACTCTTAATTTTAATTGGATCTGTTCATCTAAAGGTGTTGGATGGCATGAGACTCATCCAAGCTATTATTAATTATGTCATATTCAATTTAATAATAATACCTTCCGATCCAGATGTTAATAAAATCACGCACTTTTTTTTTTAATTTTATTCAAATTTAAATGACACTAGATCAAAAAAAAATTATATTTTCTTCATACGTACTAGTTATACAATTATATCATATTAAAATTGAGCTATTTGTATTTGAAAATCCATTTATTATTCAAATTAATTAATCATATTTTTTCATGTTTATTTTGACAACTAGTCGATTCTACTCATTCTCTCATATCGTATTTGGTGGGTTAATGTCGTGTTAGCATGTAATGTCAAAAATTATCACAATATATATATGTACTAGTTATTGCCTGTGCCTGAAGGCACAGTGTAATAAAAAATGGTAAATAATAAACATATTTTTATTCATATCCAAAATCAAATCACAAACATAAAGAAGAAATAAAAGAATTTAAGCATCGATTTGTAGTGGGGGTGAGAGGTGGTGGACGGTAGTGGTGGTGGTAGGAGAGGGTGATGGTTGTGGTAGGTGGCAATGACCGTGGTGGCGGCGAGGGTGGCAGTGATGGTGGTGGCGGCGGCGTGGCGGCGACGACGGTGGTGGCGATGGGGGCGGTGGTGGCAGCGACGGTGGTCGTGGCGGTGGTGGCGGCGACGGTGGTCGTGGTGGTTGTGGGGGTGGTCGTGGCGGTGGTGGCGGCGACGACTGCAGTGGCGGTGGCGGTGGTGGTGGCGACGGCGGCGGTGGTGGTGGTGGGACGGTTTCAAACACTGCTATTTTTTTTAAAGTACTTATGAAAAATAATTTCTAGAAATACTTTTAAAAAATCACTCCAAACACACCCTTAGGGGCCTATTTTTCCTATTAAATTTAGGGTGTTAATATTAGCCGTTAGATTAATTTTAAAGTAAAATTTAAAGCGATCTCAACCGCGAATAGCAAAAGTCATTTTGTTTATCTTTTGAGATTTGAATTGTAAGCTACTTTATTATATATAAGATATAAGATATGTATAATAAGAAGGTAAAATTATTTAACAAAAATTCTGAGCACAATGAATTAGATGATTAATGGTAACAATAACTCCCTAACGAAGAACACCTTGCTTATATACCTCAGCTACGCATGTCATATGTGGTGACTACCACACCAAACTTTTAATTTGAAAAAGCAAAATGTAGTAAAATTTATTAGTCACTCGAAATATTTCGAGAAAGATTAAAACAAAAAATAAAATTAATAAAAAAAATGAATCATGATTTTGACAATAAATATTAATATTCTCATGACACCATAACATAATTATTACTCATTCTCTCGTATTTGGTGGACGACATTATGATGCTATAGCATTGTAAGGTTAATTGATGCTAGCATATAATAAAGTAGACTTCAAGGGTCTCAAAATTGATGCCAACATATAGAGATAGATATAAATTAATATCATATTATCCTTCTATAGTTAAATATTTAAATTATTATCATATCTTTATATATTTAAATCTCTAAATTACCCCTAACATCTCTTTTAATTTTCTGTTCTCTATGTATAAATATAAATGTCTATAAAACTTTTTAATCGACTATGTTACCCTTAAAAAATAAGCATTAATTAGAATATTGACAATTATTATTATTTTATTTAATAAATTATAAGTTAAAACTTAATCAAATGAATTTTAAAATAAATTATTTTTATCTTTGTTTCTTATAGTTAGAACAACGAATCGTTGAGAATAGACAAATTTTTTTGAATTCTTTAGTATAATACGAGCGATAAAAACATAATTTTTATAAACTTGAGATGATATTTAATTTAGGTACATATATACATAAAAAAATTTATTAATATTTTATATACAAAAATTATTCACGTGCAATGTACATGATGCATTGCTAATATATATAGAAGTATAATGCATGGAAAGTTGTACATGTATGTATCATTACATGTCAAAGATCAATGGGAAAGCTAGAGTTTTTTATGGAGATGATTTCTTGGCCTTTCATGGTGCGTATGTATTTGGCGGGGTAAGCCTTTCATTTTAAGAAAACTTTCCTATGAATATGGTGAGGTTTTTGCTTTTTAGCTTTTGGCTCTCTTTGAGGGTGATAATATTGCATACATTTTCAACACAAAAGAACACATGATTGCGAATCTATTGACTTTCCATACCTCCTTCTATTGACTTTCCATACATCCTTCTTTCGAATTCATTAGGTAGGTGTTTTTCGATTTTAATAATGTTACATTCACCAAAATTTTTATCAAATTTTTTATTTCAAATTAATGTCAACCATAAGATCAATAGATCTCACAAGCTTTCACTATCTATTTAATGACTATCAATCTGCCACATCATTTGGGATCTACAATTTAATAAAAGATTTGATAAACATAATATTTTCTAATCTTTGAAAAACAGTACCTCGATGACTCTTGGAAATCGAATGTAAATCTAAAGTGGTATTTGATGACTCAATTTTAGACTTAATATAAAAAATATTTCACACTTTTTGAGTTCAATAAGCTTGATAATCATAATTAGATGGCTTAAAAATTAAAATATCTTTCGAACTTAAACTATTACTTATTCATCACAGAATGTCGAATATGTCATTGAATCAATATGTTTACACTTTTGTGATTGACCAATTTACCCCCCAATATTGTGACCCCAATTCATCTTGCATAACACCTCTCCATCGTCTACCACCACTTCACCACTGTCGCTTCACCGCCACCATGGCCCCCATCCACAACCACCACCCCACCATCTACAACCTCCGCATCACCACTCCCTTGCCACCACCAACCCTGTCATCACAACCATCGATGCTCTATCACTCTCGTTACCAACACCACCTCCATCGTCCCATACTTGTCACCGTCCTACTGCACCAATATCATTCCCCTGACATTAGCATCACTACCATCATCATTTGCTACCACCTCCTCCACACCATTACTGATACCACCATCATCATCGATGCATTTTTTAAGTACCTTTTTACAATAAAAGACGTGTGTTTGAACTACATTTTTTGTGAAAACAAGATAGTTTGAAAAGTAGATTAAAAAGTGTAGGATTGATGAAAGAAAGTTAAAAAAATTATACTGTAGATTGGTAATCAATTTGAAGAAGATGAGTGAAGAATTCAAAATTTATATTTAGCAATAAGAAAGAGTTAACAAGTTATCATTAAAAAAATTTGGGGGAACCTTCTTCCTTCTTGCAGAGTTTCTAAATCTGAAAATGTTTGGATCAAAGACAAGGGATCAGTTTGGGTTTTTTCATGTCCCAAATTTTCTTGGACAAGCAATACGTGAAAATTGGTATTTAACGGTAATATCATGTGTCAATGGTCACACGTGATATCCTCGTTGTATTAAATATTTATTCTTTTATACAGGGGAAGAGTTGTTAGGTTTCTTGCTAACTTGGGTACATCCAAGGCTGGCTCTTAGGCTAGGTCATTTTATTGTCTGCTTAGGGGCCCAATAAAAATTCTTAGGCTCGTTCAATGAAACCTGATTCTACTTTTAGGATCTCAAATTAAATTTTTAGACCCCAGTTCTATTAAATTTTGATGATGCACAAAAGTGAGAGCAATAGTAAGCTCTAGGTATGGAGAGGTAGCTATGAGAGAAATAGTTGTGTGTGAAAGATGTAGAGATCTAGAGGTGTGTCCCTCATGTGTAGAGGGCTTACAATTTATAGGCACAAAGTCTTAGTTGAGGCGGTGACATGAAGAGTAGGTTACTAGTTTCTCGGGGAGGATAGCTACAACTACGAAAAAGTACAATTAGATATACTCTTGATCTTTGAGAGTGACTATTCTGATGATTACTCTCCACGTGCGCTGACTTCTTGGGTCCCTTGAATCTTGGACTGAGCTAAATCCATAAGTTGGGTTTGACCTACTTTACAGCTAACTTGGGCTCACCCATGAATTGGGCTTGGACCCAATTGTACCTGTGCTCATCAAATTTAATTTTGTTTTTAGAGTTCTCAACAAATTTGATAAAGATCGAAGGGTTTTAGATCTAAATTCCATTACGCTCTGATGATGCACAAATTGATCTTCGTGCAAGATCAACAGTCGAGTATATGTAATGGTGCAATTAATGAGCAATAAATAGGTGATCAATGACAAAACAGTAAATATGTAGTAAACACGTAGATTTATAGTGGTTCGATCCGGGTGACTTACTCCACTCTCGGGAACGGCAGCGGTGACCGAAGATCTTTATTGATGAATCAAGTAACCAAGAGAATTACAATGCTTTAGGAGGAGAGAGAAGCAATGTGAGTAGGGAGGTGTAGTGTGTGTAGGGATCTCAAATCATAGAGGTCTCAAGGTCCTCCCCTTCATTTGGAGAGGGCTTACATTATATAGGCTTAGTAAGGCGGTGACGTGAGGGTGAGTGCTTCTACTATTTTGGTAAGTACAGTTATGGTAGGATTAGATCTCCGGTGCGTATCCCGATATTTTCTCCCTCGTGCTCCTATTCCGTCAGAGGAGTATCCTAGGCTGGTTGGACTTGGGTTGGAGTGGGCTGGACATGAATTAGAGTAGTTCCAATGGTACTGAGGAAGACTGAGGAGGAGAAAACGGAGGACGAAGGAGAGCAGGGAGCTAGCCCATGGGCGGCGCCCCTTGGGAGGCCCTATAGGCGGCGCCCTTTGGGGACCCTTGGGCGGCGCCCCCTTGGTCCTCCGGGGATTGCCTCTTGGTTTCTTCCGTGCTTTGGACTTCCTCTTGATGGGTCGACCTAGCTTCAATTGGGCTTTTCTTCAGGCTTTCTCGGTTTATTTAAATTGGGTTTGACCAAGTCAAATTCGGGTTCATCATTTGCCCCCCAAGCCCAATTGCTTATGAGATAAGGGGGTTGAGGGCATGAGTGAACTCTTAGTTTCTTGTTCTGCACAGTAGTAATCTCTTCGGCTTCTTGCTCCGTTGGCATAATTTGGTCTTACTTTTCCATGTTAGCTAAGCATCCACCGCGCTATCACCATTCTGGAGTAGACTTTATCCTTTTCATATTTAAAGGCTCCTTCCTTCAGTGTGCTATTACAGAGTTACATAGGCGACTTCACTGGCAACTGTTTGGACGACGTCTAGTATAGGGAAGATAAATGCGATGTTGAAGGAGGTAGGGACCTTGGAAGGATTGGCGAGGCAAAATGAGGCCAAGAGGCCGATGCCCATGAGATTGTTGGCGACACCATGGGAGGTCAGGAGGGCGGCGCCCATGGAAGGCCAAGAGGGCGGTGCTCATGGGGCTGCGCCCAAAGCACGAGGGATGACTATGCAGCACCTAGAGGCTTCCTAGGCGAGATAGACACAGACAGGTGGCGCCCCTAGTGCTGGGCTGGATGGCGACGTCTAAGGCATGGGGAACATTGGAGGAGCAATGAGCGATACTTGGACAATTGAGGGGGCCATGGGCGGCACCCAATGCGAGAGAGGAAGCGGCTCGGCAGGCGCGCATGTGGGAGAGAGGGCGAGATGGGCTGCGCCAGCTTTATGGGTGACGCCAGTGCAACGTTGGGTGGCACCAACTTCATGGGCAACGCCAGCTTTGCGGGTGGCTTTGGCAGGCGCTATCTTCATGAAGGGCGAGAAGAAGGGAGGCGAGGCGAGACTGCCTGGGTGTTTGGGTGCTAGCGAGGCTGCCTGGGCGAGCTAGGCGTTGGCGAGGCTGCATGGGCGAGCTAGGCGTTGGCGAGGCTGCCTGGGCGAGCTGGCCGCTGGCGAGGCTGTCTGGGCGCTGGCCTGGCGAGGCAACGCCTTGGAGCAAAAGTATCATAAAATCATAAAATGCCGGTAAAACTTTGAACGGCCATAACTTTGCGCTCAGGAGTCTGTTTGAGGCAAATATTTTTTTGAATTCGGGTATTTTTTTGAGATCTATAACATACAAACAGCCAAAGGCAGTTTGGTCAACAATTTTTTTCCAAAAAATGCTTCTATCTCTCTGAATTTGAGTTTTGAGCACAATTCAGTGAAACCGACGGTGATGGAGAGCTGCGTTTTGGCAAGTAGTTGTCAGGCATTCATGGGCGACAAATTGGCATTCTGAGTTTTTGCCATTGAGGGAGACTATGATGGATTTTGACTGGGTAAGAGGTGAACCCGCCTTCTCCAATCCTGGTGCCCTGTTGATAGGGCGATGGTGGAGACTCTCTTTGCTTTTAGAGTGGTGTCTTCCCCTCTTCTCAAGAGGGTGAGGTTTGATGCCCCCAGTGCTTCTCGGCCAGGGTTCGATTGCCAAGTTGCTTCCGGGGAGATGGGACCCGGTGGTGCCCCCACTCTTTCCCAGACTGGGACTTCTGTGTGTACCAGAGCTAGCTGTTATACTGTTGTAGGAGTTGAGACTCATGTGCGGTCTTCCACAGGGACTGTAGCTCCATATAGTTGTCCTGCTTTGACTTGACTTTGGGCAATGAGCAGCTTTGGAGGTCTGTGGCCCCCGGGAATATCAGAGAGGTAGGCATAGGGGGCTGCTGAAGAGCAGTTGGGGCTCGAGCGACAGGCACGAGAGGAAGCCACAGAACAAGTAGGGTTCGGGCGGCAGGCACGAGAGGATGCCGCGGAGCAAGTAGGGCTCGGACGGCAGGCAAGAGAGGATGTCGCGGAGCAAAGTAGGGCTCGGGCGGCAGGCACGAGAGGATGTCGCGGAGCAGTTGAGGTTGGCTCATGAGAGAGTAACACTCCTTGAGGTCGAGCTTTTAGCGAATGGTGAAAGAGGCGTTAAGCTGGAGATTGATTGCTTGGGAGCAGAGGTAGAGCCTCGTATAGCTCGAAAGAGGGCAGCTGTGGCAAAGACTCATTCCATTGAGATGGAGATGAGGAGGGTGCTGACGAGCTGGGTGCTTGATGGGCGCCTGAAGGTGGCACCTGCACCTGAGGTGATAGGTGCCTGATGAGAGGGGGCGAGACCCATCGTCTAGGCGGCATCATGGGGGGCGCCCAAGATGGAGAGGGCGAGACCCCTCGTCTGGGCGCCTTTGTCTTTTTTTCTACCTTGTTGTTGTTAGGTCGTAGGCTGTTTGAAATGAAAACAAGACGGTCAAATTTTTATTTCATAAAATAATGAATAACAAAATAAATCAACTGAAACAATAAAAGATAGATAAAATATTCAGGTGTTAGGTGTCCCATAGGTGGGCCAATGTTTCCCTGGTGAAGTTGGAGTCGACTCCTCCTCCTGGTCCTCAGGAGATCGTCTGGATTTCTCTGAGGGGTTGCTGGCGTTCTCTGTCATCCTGGTCCTGAACAGGTGGCCGGGTTTGTCCTCTACCAGCAACGTACTGCCTCAGCTGGCCACGTTGTATGAGCTCCTCGATTTGCCTCTTGAGCTCATAGCAGTCATTAGTGTCGTGACCATGGTCGCGGTGGAAGCGACAGTACCTGCTGTGATTTCTGCAGTTTGTGGCAGACTTCATTTTTTCGGGCCAACGGAGCGTGGTGTCATCCTGTACCTAGAATAGGATGTGCTCCACAGAGGCGTTGAGTGGCGTAAAAGGCTGTCGTTCTCTCGGGGGATACGGACCGAGACGGTCCTTGACAGAGACTCTTTCGGTTCTCTTTCTCTTGTTCTCCGCCTCCCACTTGTCTTCGCGGGTGTCCTTTCTCTTTTCTCCTCCTTGAGAGGACTTTCCTCTACGAGTTTTGGTGACGTCCTCGGCGTTCATGTACTTCTGGGCTCTTGAAAGCAGCTCAGGCATGCTGGAGGGCGGCTTCTTGACAACAGAGAACATAAAGTTGGAGGAGCGCAGACCGGCGATAAAGGCGGCCAGGGCTACCTTATCATCTGGCTCCTCAATCTAGAGGACCTCCTCATTGAAACGAGCGAGGTAGTCTTTAAGGCTTTCATCCCTGTCCTGTTTGATGGTGAGGAGGTGGGTCACTGGTTTCTGATGTCGGCGTCCCCCAATGAAGTGGGAGACGAAGGATCTACTCAACTCTGCGAATGAGTGAATTGAAGGGGGCTTGATCTTTGCAAACCACTGGCGTGCATATCCTTTGAGGGTGGTAGGGAAGGCTCTACACATAATCTCCTCAAGCACGTTGTGGAGTTGCATGAGGGATTTGTAGGTGTCCAGATGGTCGAGGGGGTCTTTGTTACCATCGAATACCTCAATAGCAGACATCTTGAACTTCGAGGGTAATGGGCAATCGGCAATATCGGCAACAAATGGGGTATCAGTACGCCTTATCAGGTAGTCTACAGTTTCGGGCGCCTGCACCTTGATGGCGTTGAGGGCATCACCAAGTTGATTTTGCACCTCTATGATCTTCTCGTCCCATTGGTTGGGGACATCCTCAATTGGGTGGTGGTACTGGCTTCCATGATTGCTATATTGGCTCTCTCCTTCGTCTCCGTCCTCCTGCGCAGGTATATGTGGAGGGGGAACACGTGAGCTCCCTGCTCGCTGAGGAGGGACTGTAGGGCGAGGAGCGATTGGGCGTGGTCCTGGGGCGTTCCGGCGAGGGGCCCCATGGTGAGGGGCTGCCTAGCGCCCTAAAAGGAGGGGTTGCTGCTCCTCTCCTGTTGGAGGGAGTGGGGCTCCTCCTGCAGGGTGAGGGACGACGCCTCCCTGGGCGAGCATCAACTGGATGATCTGCTAGTTCTGTTTCACCAGCAGCTGCATGGTCTTTAAGAGTTGCTGCCCGGCGACAGGAGTCGTAGCAGTGGAAGGTTCCGAGGGTACAAGGGGAGGGGGAGTCTCCTCCCGGTGGACTGGGTTGTTGGGACCTCGATCTAGTAGTGATTGCCATGGATCGAAAGAGTAGAAAAGAAGTAGAAACTTAGTCATTCCCACAGACGGCGCCAAACTGATGATGCACAAATTGGTCTTCGTGCAAGATCAGCAGTCGAGTATATATAAGGGTGCAATTAATGAACAATAAATAGGTGATCAATGACAAAACAACAAATATGTAGTAAACACGCAGATTTATAGTGGTTCGGTCCGGGTGACCTACTCCACTCTCGGGAACGGCAGCGGTGGCCGGAGATCTTTATTGATGAATCAAGTAACCAGGAGAATTACAATGCTTTAGGAGGAAAGAAAAGTAATATGTGTAGGGAGGTGTAGTGTGTGTTGGGATCTCAAATCATAGAGGTCTCAAGGTCCTCTCTTTCATATGGAGAGGGTTTACATTATATAGGCTTAGTAAGGCGGTGACGTGAGGGAGAGTGCTTCTACTATTTTAGTAAGTACAGTTATGGTAGGATTAGATCTCCGGTACATATCTCGATATTTTCTCCCTCTTGCTCCTATTCCGTCGAAGGAGTATCCTGGGCTGGTTGAACTTTGGGTTGGAGTAGGCTGGACTTGAATCAGAGTAGTTCCAATGGTGCTGAGGAAGACTGAGGAGGAGAAAACGAAGGACAAAGGAGAGCAGGGAGCCAGCCCATGGGCGGCGCCCCTTGGGAGGCCCTATGGGCGACGCCCTCTTTGGGGACCCTTGGGCGGTGCCCCCTTGGTCCTCCGGGGGTTGCCTCTTGGTTTCTTCCGTGCTTTGGACTTCCTCTTAATGGGTCGACCCAGCTTCGATTGGGCTTTTCTTCAGGCTTTCTCGGTTTATTTAAATTGGGTTTGACCCAGTCAAATTCGGGTTCATCACGCTCAATGTAAGCCTCGCCAAATAAAATTTTGGACCCATCTAAATAAGCCTAATTTTGTTGATAGGGTCCCATATAAATCTAACGGGAAGGATTTTAGACTCGTATTCCATTAAGCTCATTGTCATATTTTGGGCTCCTAGACTAATGTCACACTCGTTTCTTTCATAATATTATTTATGTTTAGAATCTACCATGAGTAAAGAAACTATATGATATTTGCTTCCAATTATTGTTTTCCACTATTATGTGCAGCTCAAAATTATTCTACTTATTTTTTATTTTTTTTCTAAAATCTTACAATTCTTTGATAAGTTATATATTTCGGTAAATTAGATTTTGAATGGATTAGATCTACCATCTATTGAAAAAAACATATATTATAGAAATTTCAATACAAAAATATGATTAATAATTTCAAACCCTATCTCTTGAACCAGCATGAAATTATAGGTGATAATCCGTTGTGCTGAATTAGACAGTTTTCTTTTGGGAAAACATATTTCTAATGGTGCTTTTACCAACTCCACATGAATGGTGTAATGACTTGGATCTGGAAGACCCTACATAAAAGCCCTCCCCGGAATGCCTTAGCACTCTGAAAATGCCTACCTCGAATGGCCTCTAAAGAGAAACTATAATGATTTGAAAGTTTTTAGTGAATAATTATCTAACTGAGTCTTTATTGACTAACCCAACCCCCGAGAAGATTTGAAAAGAGGAACACACTAACAACTCAATCTGGTGAAGTTAAACCAAAATTGTCTTTTGGGATTGATTTGACTTTTTATTTATTACATTTAGTTGTAACTTCACCAAAAGATTTATAATTTAACCTAAAATATATAATTTTCAGTATGATACATCTTTTTGTACCGTCCTTTGACTATGTAACATGTGAGACTCGATTGTTACATTATAATTATATGATAGTTCAACCATCATTGGTATTTGCATTACAAACAATATTACTATAATTTGCATTATTGTGGTGCTGATGCATGGACTTTTGCTTGACTGCAAGGCAAAGAGTAGAAATGGCATGAATCACCAACTTCATAACAAAGCTAAGATTTTTGTTGTTATCCTTAGGTTGTTTATTGTAAGAACATCAACTACAATGGTCGGGTTTGAACTTTCGACTTATAGCTTGAGGCGAGGACACGATACCACTAATGCCACGAGTCGTCGGTAATTGTTATCATGGTTGCTTTCATTTTTTTTGTTGTTGTTGTTATTGCTATATTAATTTTTTATTAAATGATTTAATGACTTAAGTTTCGTGGTTCATCAATTGATCGAATCAAATTTCAATCTATCTAATCAAAATATCCATTCATTTTTACTATTTATATTTGAATCTAGTAAAATTTAATAATTTGATTTGTTTGACCCAAAAAAAAAAAAATCTGATCTGAAAACTTATCAAATCCAATAACTCAATTATGCTGAGTTTGAGCTAATTACATCTGAATTTCAAATCTATTTCATCAAATAATTATTTACCCGCCATCAAATATACATGTGTGTAATTTCGATCAGCTCACAATCAAAATGGATATTGATATATTTTTATTTAAATTCATGAAATATGATATAATATATTTAAATTATCGATAAAAATACCAATCTATATTGTATTGATTGAGTCTGCTATGACTAAACCTAATCCCTAGAAGATTTAGAAATAGGAACAAAACTTATAAAATATCTTGTATCTTTCACTTGCCATCTTGATCAATCAAAGCTTATTCTAGACAAAGACAAGGTGGGTCTCAATCATTAAAATAAAATCATATGATAATCTATATTAATAAAACTGAACGTTCCGCTTAAGCTCCCAACATAAAAAGACACAACAACGACTCAGATCATTTAGATGTAACGACTAATTATCTTATTACTTACATTTTAATTTTTTAGCTATATTAACTCTTTCTATTTATATTTAACCTTTTAACCACCTATTTATCCAAAAAAAAAACCTTTTAACCACCCACTTATATTTTAACCACGATAAACATTTTAACCACTCACTTACGCTTTAATCCCAATAAAAAAAAAACGTGTTTTACACGGGTTCGTCGTAGTTAAACTATATATCATGACCAATTGCGTGACAAACAATCAATGTTTCTATGATTTAATTTCTTAAATTGATGATGCCATGGACTTTGGCTGATGATGAGAGGCCCAGGGCAGTAATAGGTAACTAATTAATGGTGCAAAACGCAAGAGTAACATTACATGAGGCACAAACTTCAGAACAAAGCTAATGTTGTTGTCTCACCAATTTTGTTGTTGTGGTGTTATTGTAACCTACTGTTTGGGGGTGAGGACATTGCTACCACCGATGCCACAGGGTGGTTGGTGTTGTACTTGTATTGTTGGTTTAATTATAAATCTTTGTGGGATTGTTTGAAATCTAAACTCGTGTGGTTAAGTATGTCAATGAACCGGAATAGACAAAAATTTGGTCTGTTAGAGTAACCCAATCAAACTTTATATCAAAATATAATTTTTGAATTGTAACTAGTTTAATCAATAATTATTTAATTTCATCATATACGTATATACACTAGTTATAATCCGCTCCTGAAAGAACGATGAAATATAAGATTTTATCGTTTAAAAAATTGATCTCACTATACTAAATAACAATTTTTTATTTCTTTGTTTATTTGATTACATCATTTAAAAAATAGCATCAAAATTTTCTCAAAATGCATAACCCGATAAAATTTTTTCAACACGTGTACACTATAATGTATGAATAATATATGAAACAACAATTGTGTTAAACTACAAATTAATCAAATATAAAATAATTAAACATGTGATAGAATTGGGTTATGAGATGGTTTTAGGGGGAAAATATATGTGTGGGATAAAAATTCAAACTCCTAATTGTTTTATTATATAGATATAAATAATTTAAATTAGATCACAATCAAATAAGGTATTGATATATCCAAATTCAAATGCTTCAAATATTATATACTAGATTTGAAACAAATTAATCAACAGTGTTTAGTTTATGACCACTTCTCTATGCTACAAGTGGTTGTTTCATTGAATTTGCTTCACTAATAGCTCATAGTTTCCAAGGAAGGGTGAGTGCAGCAAGTTAGAGTTTGACTTCACCCACTTGCCAAACAAGTTGTTTTATTTTAATTGCTATTTACTTGTTTAAATGCTTTTCCAAGTCTTATGAATATATACTTGTCTGATTTTCTCTATATTTTATGTTTCCACGTTCTTTCCTCACCCACAATGACAAATCAAGAAGTGAAAATTACACTTAAGAAAACCTATTTTTGATAGTTCAAACTTCAACGTCCAGCCATTTTTTTTCTCTCTCTAAAGTCCACCTCCATGTCCGTATTACCATTTTCTCTCAACCTTTCCCCTTCAATCTTTCAGACAGAGAGGGAGAGAGTCATGGACAAAGAACAAGAGGAGATTCAGTTTATTGGATTCTTTGGCATCTTCAAAGAATCCTTCAACATTATCTCCTCATGGAGAAAAATCTTTACCCATATCACACTGGCTATTGTACTGCCTCTTTCTTTCATCTTCTTAGCCCATATCATAGTCTCTGAGCTTCTCTTTGCAAAGATCATCCACAATGAAGATACATTGGACAATACCCGACCAGGAACACCTAAATATGCCAAACTCTCCGATGTTATCTCCTCTGAATGGACCGGTTTTTGGCTTTTCAAGATTGCATACTTCATCTTCTTCCTCATCCTCTCACTCCTTTCGACTTCTGCAGTTGTGTACACCATTGCCTGTATCTACACCGCGAAAGAAATAACATTCGAGAAAGTCATGAGCGTGGTTCCTAAAGTTTGGAAGAGACTTATGGTCACTTTTATATGGAATTTCATCATTGTTTTTGCCTACAATATTGTTGCACTGGTTGTGTTGATTGCTTGGAATGTCTTGATAGGACCTAGTATTATCGGTATCACGGTTTTGATCATGACTTTGATCATATACTTGATGGGTTTCGTCTATATAAGCATAATCTGGCATTTGGCTAGTGTGATTTCAGTGTTGGAAGATGTGTATGGCATTCAAGCAATGATCAAGAGCAAGGGTTTGATAAAGGGTAAGGTTGGTGTGGCCATTTCTATCTTTCTTCTAATTAATCTTTGCTTCATTGCAATTCAGCTGGCATTTGAATGGTATGTTGTGCTTGGGAATTCACTTGGGACTAGAATAGGGTATGGAATTCTTTTCTGGTTGCTGCTATCCATGTTGATTCTATTTGGCCTCATCATCCAAACAGTGGTCTACTTTGTGTGCAAGTCTTATCACCATGAGAACATTGACAAGTCCTCATTAGCTGATCATCTTGAGGTTTACCTTGGAGATTATGTTCCTTTGAAGTCCAAGGATGTACAACTAGAGCAATTTGATGTTTAATATAAATTGTTCTTAGAGTCTTATATGCTAATCTCTATGAAACAGAATCATTTTCTTTTGTCAACATTGGGATTATGTACTTGTCATAGTTAAATTGAAATCTAATTGAAAAAAATAAGAAAGGGTTTTGTTTAGAGCGATGCCCTCATGCACTTGACTTGCACCCTTTCCCCCGATTCAAAGCCCCCCCCCCCCCCCCCCCCCCGCGGGGGAACACAGCAACCCCCAGCCAGCCGACCTTTATCCTACCCTGTCTCACCCCCTCTATCCTCCATCCAAGGGGCGGCCATAGCCTCCGTCACCTAAATCCCTCAACCTTCCAATTTGTCTACTAGTATTGGAGAGAAAAGAGGAGGAAGATGATAGTTTTAAAGAGCAAAGAATGTGAGAATTAAGTTACAGAGAGAGAATTGTGGGACGAGATGGTTAAAGAC
Organism: Ilex aquifolium; assembly: GCA_951799425.1. Classification (NCBI taxonomy): domain Eukaryota; kingdom Viridiplantae; phylum Streptophyta; class Magnoliopsida; order Aquifoliales; family Aquifoliaceae; genus Ilex; species Ilex aquifolium. Next base: position 33,075,295 of record OX637391.1, read on the forward strand.
AAGAAAGGCTGAGTTAGAATTTTGATATGAAGTGGTTAGAGGTAGGACTGAGACATAATATCAAGATTTTTAATTTTTTTTAAAGAAACTTATAAATCCTAGAGTATTATATTGTAGGAAGTCATTGAGGAGGTTTTGACCCAACCCATGTAATTTTGAAAAGTTATGCACAAAAGGACCGGTTTGAAAGTATTTCTCAAACCCATGCAGTTTTAAAAACGTCAGATGGACTGACGTTTTTAAACAAAAGACGTCAGTCCATCTGACGTTTTTAAGCAAAATTGATCTTAAAAACGTCAGATGGACTGACGTTTTTAACAAGCCTTTTGTTAAAAACGTCGGTCCATCTGACGTTTTCTGTACAAGGCCTGTTAAGAAACGTCAGATGGACTGACGTTTCTATAGCTACTGCTTTGCCTTTTCCCAGCCACCAATTTCAATTACTGCTTTTCCTTTTCCCAGCCAACAAATTCAATGCCTTATGAGATAGTTCAACATACATCACTGCACCACCTAAATTATATTAGTTAATGCCTGAATATATTTATAAATTAATATTAGTTTAGGTAATTATAATAACTGCGCCCTAAATTTTCTATCGAGTTTTTATTTTGTCCCATAAATTTTTATTGTTTTAATTTAATCCATCAATTTTATTTCAATTAAATCATTTCATTAATTTTCATTGTTCGACTACAATAATATTTTCGTTTTCAATTTACAAGATTAATTTTCAATTTTCGACTTACTTTTAAAAATTTTAGACTTACAATATTATTATAAAATTTATAAATAATTAATATAAAGTAATATTAGTTTAGGTAATTATAATAACTGCCCCCTAAATTTTCTCTCGAGTTTTTATTTAGTCCCACAAATTTTTATTGTTTTAGTTTAATCCATCAATTTTATTTCAATTAAATCATTTCATTAATTTTCATTGTTCGACTACAATAATATTTTCGTTTTCAATTTACAGGATTAATTTTCATTTTTCAACTTACAATAATATTTTAAAAAAGCGAAAACCAAGCGTAAGTGCCGATATTATATGCTCCAAATAGCATCTGACATGGTTTTCGCTTTTTTAAAATATTATTGTAAGTTGAAAAATGATAATTAATCCTGTAAATTGAAAACGAAAATATTATTGTAGTCGAACAATGAAAATTAATGAAATGATTTAATTGAAATAAAATTGATGGATTAAACTAAAACAATAAAAATTTGTGGGACTAAATAAAAACTCGAGAGAAAATTTAGGGGGCAGTTATTATAATTACCTAAACTAATATTACTTTATATTAATTATTTATAAATTTTATAATATTATTGTAAGTCGAAAATTTTTAAAAGTATGTCGAAAATTGAAAATTAATCTTGTAAATTGAAAATGAAAATATTATTGTAGTCGAACAATGAAAATTAATGAAATGATTTAATTGAAATAAAATTGATGGATTAAATTAAAACAATAAAAATTTATGGGACTAAATAAAAACTCGAGATAAAATTTAGGGGGCAGTTATTATAATTACCTAAACTAATATTAATTTATATTAATTATTTATAAATTTTATAATATTATGTAAGTCGAAAATTTTTAAAAGTATGTCGAAAATTGAAAATTAATCTTGTAAATTGAAAACGAAAATATTATTGTAGTCGAACAATGAAAATTAATGAAATGATTTAATTGAAATAAAATTGATGGATTAAATTAAAACAATAAAAATTTATGGGACTAAATAAAAACTCGAGAGAAAATTTAGGGGCCAGTTATTATAATTACCTAAACTAATATTAATTTATATTAATTATTTATAAATTTTATAATAATATTGTAAGTCTAAAATTTTTAAAAGTAAGTCGAAAATTGAAAATTAATCTTGTAAATTGAAAACGAAAATATTATTGTAGTCGAACAATGGAAATTAATGAAATGATTTAATTGAAATAAAATTGATGGATTAAATTAAAACAATAAAAATTTATGGGACAAAATAAAAACTCGATAGAAAATTTAGGGCGCAGTTATTATAATTACCTAAACTAATATTAATTTATAAATATATTCAGGCATTAACTAATATAATTTAGGTGGTGCAGTGATGTATGTTGAACTATCTCATAAGGCATTGAATTTGTTGGCTGGGAAAAGGAAAAGCAGTAATTGAAATTGGTGGCTGGGAAAAGGCAAAGCAGTAGCTATAGAAACGTCAGTCCATCTGACGTTTCTTAACATGCCTCGTACAGAAAACATCAGATGGACTGACGTTTTTAACAAAAGGCTTGTTAAAAACGTCAGTCCATCTGACGTTTTTAAGATCAATTTTGCTTAAAAACGTCAGATGGACTGACGTCTTTTGTTTAAAAACGTCAGTCCATCTGACGTTTTTAAAACTGCATGGGTTTGGGAAATACTTTCAAACCGACCCCCTTTTGTGCATAACTTTTCAAAATTACATGGGTTGGGTCAAAACCTCAGTCATTGAGACCAACTATACAGTGCTTCACATAACTCGATTATGGTATATGGCTGTATAATGGGGATCTCCATTATCTGAATTTGAAGATTCCCTACTCTTGTTTATTTGAATCACTCACTTTTAGTAATAAGATCTATCTCCTAGTGGGACTTGATGATTCAATGGTAGGTGATTTAAAATCAATTATTATAACGTGCAAAAATACTTATATGTGTGCATAAATACAAATTAAGATCTGGATATATTCAAATGGGTGGGGTTATTCCCACCCTATAAATCTCCGTTTTCACCCCATTAAATTATAAATAATAAAACTACTAAGTTCACTCATTTTTATACCCACCCCCATTTTATACCCATCTCATTAATAATAAAATTTATCTCAATCTTCACCTTTAGGGTTTATTTCTATAACCATCTCACACAGTCTATATGCAAAATATATTCATCTGGATTCCACTCTGGGTTTCTTTCATACAAATTACTTCAAATGTTACTATTCGATCTCTACCTTCTCCAATCTTACTGTCGAAATAGTACTCCGATTCCTCTTTGTACTTCTCTTTTTTACTTTCTTAATCGATAGTTGAAGAAATTCACAAAGAAACATATCTTCTTCACATGTAATTTCTCAATATATAGAAAGAAATCTCTTGAAATCTTCTTTGTAGATCTCATCTGGAACTAAGTTTCTTGGAAAGGGAAACAAAAAGATCATCAAGTCTCTCTCCTTGAATTACACGTTCTCGCCAACTCATTTTTTTTTAATTAGCATTTCCTATGAAATTGTTTCCTTTATTATGCTAGAATGTGCTCGAAGGATCACGATATAAGACATAAATTAAAAATTTTAACGTAATTCATAATGAACAAATTTATTTGAAGGTGTAAAATAAAACATATCTTCAGTATTCCTGTTTAAGCTTTTAGAGATACTAGCTGGGCCATTGGGTCAAATTAATAAGAGTCAAAAAAAAAAAAATTTGTTTGTTGGTTATAGATTTGATTTGGAAAAAATAAAATAAGTACACTTTCATAATAGGGGGTGTGTGAGATCACATATAAGAAGAATTTTAGCCTTTTCATCCCAAATGGATATAATGAATCCAATGGGTTATATAAATCAGATAAAAAAAAATGTTTTTTTCATTTGACTGGGTCAAATTTATGAGGGTCAACAAAATGTTTTTTTCTATTTGTAAAATATTTGGTTTGAAAACAAATGAATACACTTTCCTAATAAATCTAGAATTTCAATTAATATGTCATTGAAATTTCCTATTTAGTAAATGACTAAATTTGGTAGATCTTGATATTTAATTTTTGATTTCTTTGATAAGTGACCGTTAGATCATGATCTAACGACTCACATAAAAAGTATCAACTTAAAGCTATGGTGTGAAGTTTCCATGATCTCGCTAATATATATATATCTATATCTATACTACTAATAAAAGGAAGCTAAGTGAAATTTTTTTGAATACCTAATTTACCCATAAACAATTCTTTAAAGTCATGTATGTCCTCTCTATCATTTATAGTAAAGCCCCTATACTCTGTCCCTCTTCATTCTCCACCAAATAAATGCAAAATCCAAACCGATGTAACCCCTCTCCCCCAAGCCCTTACTCCCACCGTTACAGCCAAATTCAACCGCCCCACCTCCACCCCCGTCGGTCAACGTCCCCAAATATAAGCCGACTCCTCAGGTATCAGCCGATGTTTTTGTTGTCTGGGGGCATCCATATCAGTGGTTTCGTAGTGGCGTTGGCGGTGGCTTCGTACTGGCGTTGGTCGTGGCTTCGTTTAGTAGAAGTTGTAAGCGCAGTCCTTCTACTGTAACTGATACATAACATCTCAATCATCAGTTACCAATCTCAATAATTGCTGCATTTACTCATTCTGCCTCTACGCATTCTGAGTCTTACTGTATGAATTTACAATGCCTATATCAGTAATCAATATGGGCAGTAGCACTTCCTACACTCCCAATTGGAATTTGATTCACTCCCTCCATTGGAAACACACATTCCGTCTGCCTTTCTATTTTTGGAACCAGCCCTAGATTTCTTGATATTGCTATTTCACGTGTATGCTTGTTGTTCTTACCTTCTGTATTGATTCTCTCCGTACGTAACAAAGATTGGAAGTTTGAGCTTGTTGAGGTTTAGTAGCTTCTTAGTTCTGGAGATCACTCAGGTTGGTCTCTCTCCTTCTCTGATCTTTTATTGTTTCATGTAACTTTTATGGTATTTGGGTTGTGGGTGTTTTACCTCCTTGTTCTTCATTCTGTTGTTGAATTGGTTTGTGTTTTAAGCTTGATGCATTGTTCTCTATGTTTTCATTCTTGCAAATTCTATTACAACTTTGAAACAATATGTCTATTAAATTGTTGTTCTCTTTGTTTGTTTTGTTTACCACAATAAAAAAGACAGTAAGAAAATGTAATTGCATACGTTAACTACTGATAAATTTAATTTTTTTTTTTTAAAAAAAGAAGAATTTTATTGAATGAATCAGAAATTTACAAGAAGCAAATAGGAAAAATCCTCAAAAAAATTACATTTTATGGCTTTAATCCTTCAAAAAAAAACCTATAAGCAACATTATTGCCATCATGGACTCCTTCCCTACCTTTCCTCCATATCAACACCTTCTACATCCTCGACTTATGCAGCAAACATTGGTCCTAAAGCAACACCAATTTCCCATCCATAGGCAAGACACCACTACCTAAGAAATCATTACTACACTCAGTCTGGACAGCATATAAGGCCAAAAAATCAGCCAATCCATTGGCTTCCTTGTACACATGAATGATTTGAACATGCATCCTGTTAAAAATACTCTAGATCTGAACTAAAATGGCCCTACATCTTCAAGGTACCTCAGCTCTTCCCAAGATCATTTGAACCAAAACCTGGGAATCAAATTCAATAACAATCTGATATACCTCCAAACTATACTGCAAAATCAAATTCAGACCATCTAACAGTGCTCTGCACTCCACCTACATGTTAAAACCTAAGCCATAGAAAGCAACAACAACAATAACCACATGCCCCTCATGATTCTTGAGAACCATGCCACTTCCAGCTAAGCCACTTAAACCCTTGGAAGCTCCATCCACATTTAATTTCAAAACACCCTCAGGAGGAAGTTCCCATTTGATCCAAATGATCTTGTTCACCACAGAAAAAGAAAAGTCAATCTTCAGATCCATGAACATCTCCCTCCCTCTAGAATTGTCTGCCTTCTTAGGCTTTATTATACAAGATTGAAATCTCAAAGCACTAATAATCTGCATATACACGACATAAGAGGTTAATCTGGCCTCTTCAAATCTCCTCATGCATCTTTCCTTCCATAAGGCCCAAAACACCAACAAGGAGACTCCTCTGACCAAGCCATGGCTCAAGGAATGGGACTTATGACCCCTAACAATTCTCATAAACTTGTTCATAGGAAGCTCTCCAAAAAGGATCTCAATTCCCATACAGATACAATTTAAAAAGCAACAGACACGTCCCTGCACCTTCAAAACAGATATATCAAAATAGCCTGAACTTAAAAGCTTTGATTCAAATGACAACATACCATTCTAACTTTGAGGCAAAATTGCATTCATTTGAAAGGACAAATGTTTGCTGCATAGGATACTGCCACTTATTTCTATTAGAAATACGGTAGCTATTAACTTGACTTAGTACTCATTCTTGGCTTTGTATTTAGAGGGATCTCTTACAGTGAGAGATAGGCCAAGGAACAAGCTGCGTGCGAAAATTTGCAGAAACAGTGGCTTCACGAACTGGACCAAATCAAAAGTGATTTTAATGTCTAAGCTACTATCACATGTAAATGTATGGAAGAATTATGTGTCTTGAATCCAATTTTTCCTATAATTTTTCAGATAAGCCACTTGAAATCACTTACAGCTACGGGGATATAGTGAGTGCAAATTGTGAATACCATGGTAAATTGACACCGATCCGGACCAAGAAGAGGTGATGACTGACATGACTAATTTTTCATGTGCACTGTTGTTTTGCACTTGTACTGAAACTAGAGACTATGCATGGCAATACCTTAATTCTTTCTTAAGTTAGAGGTACATATGTCATGTTTTGAGTTGTGGACATCTTGAAATTTTGTGTTCCTCCAGGTGGTGCATTTGGATGTTGAAATCTCCTTCTTGTCACAAGAGTACGTACCATCTAAGATTCAAGGTAGATTGTACATCTAAATCTCTGTCAATCTAATATAATCAGTTTAAAATTTTTTATTGCTTGGGGTTTGATTTTTTAGTTGTTTTGGAATTTCCAATGATTGGATTTACTATTTGAGGCTTGATTTGTTTTTTACTTTATCGTTACTGAGTCTGTTAATTTTGCATCACAGTTGTTTGTGGAGTCTTATGTTTATGTTGTTTACACATTGTGATGTGGGTTTGTTCTACACAAAACATGATGTTTATCTAAAGCTATCTAATTCAATGATGATTTTGTTCCTGCTTCCAAAAGTCAGTCTCACTCACACACCAATAAAAACACACAAAATCAGTTTAAATTGATTGTAGAAAAGTTTTGTTTTACTCATATTTTAGAATAAGGAAGTGTTCAGGTATGAACCAATTATAAGGTATCCAATTCTTGGCTGTACTTTTCGGTTGGCAGAAAAATGCATTTGGCAAAATCTATTATCTACAACACAAAACCACAAAGTGTATCTGCATTTGCTCTAAGATAATTAATCCTATAGATGCACCTGATACAATCCTTGGAGAAAGTTGGCCATAAATATGTATGTATTTGTCAATAAAATAGGTAGTAAATTGTTGCCACGAGCAACTAACACTAATGCCTATGCATATGATAGTTTAAGGGGAATTAAGGACAAAAGAGAAAGACCAAAATAGAAATTGGTTGAGATTGTGAAATGAGATCTCGCGAAGGATTATTTAATAGTCATTGTTGCTTTCAATAGAGCCTATGTGTGATGTCCTGTATTTGTTATGGCTTTGTTGAGGTGCAACATTGTGTAAGAGACTATTGTTATCAAATAGATATGTATTTCAGTAACAATTGATACTTGATTTGTATTTAGCTGAAGTTCTTGCCCATTCTGAGGAAGATTCACTAGCCTATAACATTTACATTATGCTGCTGAAATCATTATCTACCAAAAGAGTGTGGCTCGTTTGATGATTGTGCACTTTGAGCATATTAAGAGGTTACCATTTGAAGTCTTAAATGAAAGATTTGAAATCTTATACAATATTTAGGTTACCCTTAAGATCTTTTATTAAGAATAAGGTTGTGTGGATGAGAGATAGGATTGTATCTGCTGGAATGGTCTCTTATATATGCAAAGGAAAGTTTTAGTTTTAATCATAATGCAAAGGAAAGTCTTAAATGAAAGGTTGATTTAGTTTCTATTTCCTTTTTGAACCACCAATATGAAGTTCTATAAATGGTTTCAAGCTCAATTAGAAATAAATTCCTCTCATCTCATTCTTTTATCTTACAGGTGAATCGATTGCAAAAATGAAGGTTACTATGGAGGAGTGCATTTGATTATGGCAATTTGTAAAAATTTTCACAATTATTGCAAAGAAAACCAAATCAACCTTCATAATGGAAATTTTCCTTTGTCATATGATACTAACATCCCTAGGTAGGTAAATGATTAGCACAAAATAATGTATATTCTTGTGTGCTAATCATCTCACTTCATTTGCTTTTGCAGTTTAAATGATGCGAATTGTGTTAGTTGAAGTATTAACGATGCTATTTGGTGTTTGCAATTGCAATGCCCTCAATAAGGCTTCTTAAGGCCTCCCAAATGCATTGGGATGTTTGGGGGCGAAGGAAAGGTTAAAGTAAAGCTCAGAAGTTGAAAAAAATCAGAAAGAAACAGAGAAACCGTACCGGTACGGTACAGTACCGGTACTGTCTGCCGAGTCTGCCCCGAATCTCTGCATTTCAAGATCTGCTGCTCTGAGGGTCCCACCATCAGCTCTCCCTAACACGCCCACAATACTATTCACCACTTTTACACTTTTGATTGGATGTTGGAGGCTTGGGTGATCAATGAAGAGAGAGAAGGAGTTGGGTGTGCATACAAGCTCTGCACTCCCCTGTCCAGGCCATCCCTGCTGCACCCTACTGATGGGGGTCACTTCAGGGAGCTACAGGACCACTCCAGGCACGTTGGTGGGGAGGCCAAGCTCTCCAATGTTCAGGATTCTATAGCATTGAATAGATATCAACATAAGGATATAGAGAGAGAAGCTCCAGGCGTAGAAGAAGATGAATAGTAGTTTTAGAGAGAGAAAGTTATGATTTTTGCATTTCTTCTATTGCATTGTCTTGTAATCAATGGTATGAACCTTTAGAATTTCATTGAATGTCATTAATGCTATTTACCTTCATGTTCCTGGCTAGTTTAATGCTCTTCTAAAGTTTCTACCATTAATGCTTCAAGTCTTTCATTGTCTTAGCTGTAAAAAAAAATGGGATTGAAATGCTTTCACTTTTAGCTTGTGTTTTATTGCATTTAGTGACTCTAGAACTTCATATTTTTGCAATGCACTCTCTTTACATTGTCACTTTCATTTCAAGTATGAGTAGCTAAATCCTTTAGTTGGCAAGACCAAGGGGAATCTCCCTTTGGGTATACCATTTCAACTCCTTCTCCTCCCTCCCTTTAGAGTCCAATGGTTCGGGGGTGGAAACTTTGATAATGTCAGTGCAAATCCAAATGCTCAAAGGGGTGGGGGATTACCCGAACCTAAGATGCCTAACCCACAAATGCAATATCCCCCTCCCGATGCTTTTGATAATGTGGATGCTAACCCGAATATGCAAAGGGGTGGGGGATTGCAACCACCTAGGATGCCCAACCCACGAGTGCAATTTCCCCCACCTAGGAATGAAGGGAACATCCAACTTGACCCTCCGGCAAGGACAATGCGGGAGTTCCTTCAACCAACCCGTAGCACCACACCATCATGCATCCTTCTTCCCGTCCAAGCTCATCTCTTTGTAATCAAACCATGGATGTTGCAACTACTCCCTAAATTTCATGGGATCGAGAATGAAAACCCGTATAATCATATAAGGTCTTATGAGGAAATGGTTGCAACCTTTATCCCAAATTACAACATGGAAGAGATAGCGAGGATGAAATTGTTCCCTTTTTCCTTGGATGGTAAGGCAAGAATTTGGCTTGATTCCATGGGGCCTCGGACCATGTTATCTTGGGACCAAATAGTTTCATTTTTAAAAAAAAAAAAAAATTCGGTTCATAGAACCACTTCTTTGAAAAAAGAAATTCAAAATTTTTCTGAAAAACCCAATGAGCAATTCTATCAATGCTGGGATCGCTTCAAGGATTTGATTCAATCCATACCACATCATGGTTTTAAATCGTGGCAATTGGTGAGTTTCTTCTACAAAGGAATCACACCAAACCATAGACAATTCATTGACATGATGTGCAATGGTGAGTTCTTGAACAAAGACCCTGATGAGGCCCTCGACTACTTTGGTACCTTGGCTGAAAATGCAAAATCTTGGGATGTTAGGGATCCAAATGATGTACCTAGGACATTGCCAGTTAGTAGTCAATCACAAAGGGGAGGGATATATGACTTGAAAGACCGGGAGGATCTACTTTCACAAATTTCCAAATTGTCTAGGAAAGTAGATAGCCTTGAGGTGGATAGGAGACGAGAGGTGTCTCATGTGTCAAGAACCGAGGAGGCTTGTTCTATTTGTGGTGGTGTCGAGCATTCCACATCGGAGTGTCCGAGCATTCCGGCACTTAAAGAAGCATACCATGAACAAGTCAATACCTTCAACCAACCAAGGCAATCATTTCCTTCAAATTCCAACACTTATAATTCTGGGTATCGTGATCACCCTAATTTCAGTTGGAGGAATGAGAACTCCATCCCCTATGGTTCAAACACACACCTCCAAAGCAAGGTCAGTACCAATCTCAATATCAAGGCCAAGGGCAAGCTTCTAGCTCCCAATACCCACGGTTCCAAAGGTTCCACCCAAGGCACCATTGCCAATAGAAGAGTCCATCGAGGGTGAGTCCATTGAGGGTGAGGCCAAGGAACGTGTGGTTGAAAAAGGTGAAATGAGTAAAGACAAAGAAAATGAGCAAATTGAAAATGAACATGTGATTGATGATAGCTTGTGTATTCCTCCTATGCCTGCCCCTTTCCCCATCGTTTGAAGTCACCTGTCAAGGTGGCTAATTATTCTGATATTTTAGACATGTTTAAGCAGGTAAAAATCAATATCCCGCTCCTCGATGCCATCAAGCAAATACTGTCATGTGCCAAAATTTTGAAAGATCTATGCACGGTAAAGAGGAGGCTAAATGTCCGGAAGAAGGCATTCTTGACAGAACAAGTGAGCCCCATTTTGAGGACCAACACTCCTCCCAAATTCAAAGATCCCGGTTGTCCAACAATTGCCATCACTATAGGAAATTGCCGGGTTGAACAAGTATTGCTTGATCTGGGAGCAAGTGTCAATCTCCTTCCCTACTCCGTGTATCAACAGCTCAAGCTTGAGGAGTTGAAGCCTACTTCAATTACACTTTAATTGGCGGATCGTAGCATCCGCACACCAAGGGGAGTAGTGGAAGATGTGTTGGTTCAAGTTGATAAGTTTTATTTTCCAGTCGATTTTATTGTATTGGACACTCATCCTGTTGCTAATCTTAGTTCCCAAATCCCCGTGATACTTGGGCGACCTTTCCTTGCTACATCTAATGCAGTGATAAATTGCAGGAATGGTCTGATGAAATTGGCGTTCGGGAACATGACAATGGAACTTAATGTCTTCAATTTGGCAAAGCAACCAGGGGATGACGAGGAGGCAAATGAGGTCAATAGAATTGACACTTTGATTGAGGAGCACTTGGAGTTAGAAGGGATGTTGAAACTCAAGGAGGAAGAATTGGTTGAATCGGAGAAGTTGGATGATCAAGAAAAGGTTGAAGAGTTGAAGGGGATGGAAAGGTGGATCCCCACATTTGAAGAGCTACCTAAACAAGAGAAGAAAATTTTCCCTTCGGATGAGAAAAATCCAAAATTGGAATTGAAGCCATTGCCCGTACATTTGAAATATGCTTATCTTGGCAATGAGGAGACTTTCTCGGTAGTCATTAGCTCTACCCTAACCATGGAACAAGAAGAAAAGCTTTTGGGGGTATTGAGAAAACATAAGGGAGCGATCGGGTGGACTATTGCAGATATCAAGGGAATAAGCCCTATAATTTGCACCCATCGCATCTATCTTGAGGAAGATGCTAAAACCTCCCGACAACCTCAAAGGAGATTGAATCCGAACATGAAAGAGGTAGTGAAGGATGAGGTGTTAAAGCTACTTGATGTGGGCATTATCTTTCCAATTGCGGATAGCAAATGGGTAAGCCCCACACAAGTCATCCCAAAGAAATTCGGAGTCACAGTGATTGAAAATGAGGAAAATGAACTCATACCTACAAGAGTCATTACCGGATGGAGAGTTTGCATCGACTACCGGAAGCTTAATGCTTGCACACGGAAAGATCATTTCCCAATGCCGTTTCTCGATCAAGTCTTGGAAAGGGTAGCAGGGCACCTATTCTATTGTTTCCTAGACGGGTACTCTGGCTACAACCAAATTGAGATCGCATTGGAGGACCAAGAGAAGACTACCTTCACCTGCCCATATGGTACCTTTGCCTATCGTCGTATGCCATTCGGATTATGCAATGCCCCGGGGACCTTTCAACGGTGTATGATGGGGATTTTTAGCGATATGGTGGAGAAAATTTTGGAGGTTTTCATGGATGATTTTTCCGTGTTTGGTGATTCCTTTGATGGATGCTTAGAGAACTTGGAGAGAGTATTGGAGAGGTGTGAAGAAAAGGATCTTGTGCTTAATTGGGAAAAGTGTCACTTTATGGTGACGGAAGGAATCGTGTTGGGCCACATAGTATCGGCAAGGGGTATTGAAGTTGACAAATCCAAGGTGGAGGCCATCTCTAACCTCCCCACGCCGACAGCCATCAAGGGAATCCAGTCATTTTTGGGCCATGCAGGTTTTTATCGCCGATTCATTCAGAATTTTAGCGCATTGGCCCGACCCCTGACCAATTTACTGTCTAAGGAGATTCCCTTTGAGTGGTCGGATGAGTGTGAGGCATCGTTTAAAAAACTAAAAAGCATGCTTGTCACGCCTCCTATCATGCGACCACCTAATTGGGATCTACCTTTCGAGCTCATGTGCGACGCGAGTGATTACGCGGTTGGCGCAGTGCTTGGTCAGAGGAAGGACAATCGACCGCATGTTATACACTACGCTAGCAAAACACTTAATGAGGCTCAAATGAATTACACTACCACTGAGAAAGAATTGCTAGCCGTAGTGTTTGCTCTAGATAAATTTCGTTCATATATCATTGGTTCGCCTATTGTTGTCTTTACTGACCATTCTGCCTTGAAGTACTTGTTATCTAAGCAGGATGCGAAACCAAGACTCATTAGGTGGATCCTCCTCCTACAAGAATTTGACTTGACAATTAAAGACAAGAAATGAGTTGAGAATGTTGTGGCGGATCACTTATCCCAGCTGGTGGTGAAGGAGACTAATGAGCATATTCCTATTCCTGACTCTTTTCCTGATGAACATTTACTCTCAATCCATTCAGTTTGTCCTTGGTATGCTAACATTTGTAATTACCTTGCAACAGGACAAATACTACCACAATGGAGCCCGGAAGATAAAAGACGATTCATGGCAGACGTGAAGTATTTTTACTTCGACAATCCATATTTGTTCAAATATTGCCCAGACCAGGTCTTGAGGAAATGTGTGCCCGAAAATGAACAGCGGAACGTCCTTGCATTCTGCCATTCCCAAGCTTGTGGCGGACATTTCTCGGCAAAAAAAACTTCGACCAAAATTTTTCAGTCAGGTTTCTATTGGCCCTCTCTTATTAAAGACTGGGTTTCATATTGTAAGGCATGCGACAGATGCCAACGATTGGGTAGTGTGACCCGCAAAAATATGATGCCCCTTTCCCCCGTCCTTGTCATAGAAATATTTGACTGTTGGGGCATCGATTTCATGGGTCCATTCCCCATGTCTTTTGATTATCTGTACATTCTTCTGGCAATGGACTACGTGTCCAAGTGGGTAGAGGCTATCCCAACCAAGACTAATGACCACCGGGTCGTAGTCAAGTTCCTCAAAGAGAACATTTTTTCAAGATTTGGGATTCCTCGTGCAATGATCAGTGATGGTGGATCCCACTTCTGTAATAGGTCATTTGCATTATTAATGTTTAAATATGGCGTTACACACAAAGTATCCACTGCATACCACCCACAAACCAATGGCCAAGCTGAATTAGCCAATAGGGAGATTAAGAATATCTTGAAAAAAATGGTTAACCCAAACAGGAAGGATTGGTCAGTCAGATTGACCGATGCCCTATAGGCGTACCGTACTGCCTATAAGACTGTTTTGGGCATGTCTCCCTACCGGCTGGTTTATGGAAAAGCTTGCCATTTGCCGGTTGAAATGGATCACAAGGCCTACTGGGCCATAAAGACCTTGAATTTTAACTTGAGAATGGCCGGTGAGCAGAGGAAGTTGGAACTGAATGAATTGGAAGAGATCCGAAGAGATGCATATGAGAGTTCCAAAATTTCAAAAGAACAGGCTAAAGTTTTTCATGATAATACCATCACACGGAAATCATTTGAGCTCGGGCAAAAAGTGCTCTTGTATAATTCTCGTCTCTCCGTGTTCCAAGGAAAACTAAGATCCCGTTGGGATGGCCCCTATTTTGTCGAGGTGGCCTACCCCAACGGAGCGGTAGATATCACAAACCCTAAAGATGGCCAAACATTCAAGGTCAATGGCCAAAGACTCAAGCCATTCTTTGAGGGTTTTGAAGGACAGGTGGTGGAGGAGGATTTAATTGACGGAGGGTTAGCTAGCGTTTATCCCTTCTACTATACAGTTACTTTTAGTTATTTATGTCATTTTTATTTTATGTCACTCACTTGATGTGGTTGTATAGATTGGGTTCTCTTAGATCCAGATCTTGGTGTTTTTTGTCAAAAGCGCAATTGCGAGGTGTTCTCTTACCCTACTTATCTTTTTACTGTCTTCCATTGCATACTATATCTTTTTGTTGCATTGAGGACAATGCATGATTCTAGTTGGGGGGTGAGGTGCACCATTTGTATGATACACCAAGGTTGCTTGGAGATTTTTGATTTTTGCTTGCATTAGTGAAAAATAGGTGAAATTTTTGAAAATTTTTTATGAAAAAAAAATATTTAATTGTTGATCTGTATTCCTTCATGATGAGTGTGTGAGTTTGATGACATGTTGATATTTGTTGTGAACTTTGTGCACATGAGCATTCTATAGAAGTTGATCCTATGCATGAGTATCATTTATGTATTGATTTTTGAACTCAACTGTATGTGACTCTTGAATGTGTAATTTTGGCAATTTACGGATTGAATTCATGTTTTTAAGCTTGACATAAGTAGTGGAGATGAGTAAAGACCCTTGAGAGCTTTAGTGCCAAATCCTTTTTGGAGGGAATTTACAATTACTCAAACAACATTTTTTTTTTTGTCAAGTTTGTTCAATAGTCTCATTATGTTTGTGTTGGTTAGTGCATTTGGATAGTAGACTGATTTGTCTTGAACATATAATGCCCTCCCATGCGGACCTGGAAGTGATCTTAGGCCATCATTGAATATTTTGAGCCTTTAATTTTTTTCTTGTGCAAATATTATCCCTAGTGCCGTGATTGAGCTTATTTGAAATTTGTTTCTATGCCACACAGTTGACCAAGCCTGTGAAAATAAGAAAGATATACCTTACCTTGGTTGTTCCTAAAAGCAGAAATGAGTGATTGCAAAAGCAAAGGAAGTGTGTGCACACACTTTGTTTACATGTGAGCACACTTTGTTTTGAACACAAGACTCTATCTCACATGTACACATGGAGTGCATACCAGGATAACTTGAGTGTATTTCATTGCTTAAGAGTGTCCCTTGGTGAGTTTTTGCATTGAAGCTGAATTTGTCCAGCTATTCGAATGTGAATTCTGTTGTGTAACTGTTCAAATTACTTGTTTAATTCACACACACACAAGTTGAAAATGAATTTGTAGGTGCATACTTTAGATTAGTATCTAAAACTATGGTTTTGCTCACGTTAGCCTAGTTCAATCATTTGAGAAATTTGTTAAATAACTCCATGCTTGCAAGAATGAGGGAATATTGCTCAAGTTTTTGATATTTGAAAATGATTAGAACTATGTGTGTTGTTTGAATCCGTATTTGCATTTTGGATATTCATTTTGATAATTAAGAATAGAAATCCATTCCATGTATGTTGAATGCATCAAAGTTTTAAATCACTTTGCAATTTCGATAATAACTTGGGCATGATGGATCAAATTGTGGATAATAAGTGGAGTACATCTTTGGGGAGTGAGTAGAAGTCATAAATTGTGTGGTAAGATGTCTAGGAAGGTCCTAAGTTGGAATGGAGTGGAGAGGTATGCTCAGCAGGAGTATTTTGGCAGAAACAGAGAAACCGTACCGGTATGCAGTACCGGTACGCCTAAGCTACTGGTGTTCAAAGTACCGGTACGTAGTACCGGTACGGTATAGTACCGGTACTGTCTGCTGAAACAAAAAAAAAATTTAGGGCTTTTTAATTTAAATCCCTCGGTGACCCTTTCATTTCCCACCTAAATTCCAACCCTAATTCTCTCTCTCTCTCACTCGAAAACGTCCCAGGCATCCAAGACCCCTTTCTCCCCTCCTGCAATCCTAAATCCCTTCTCTTCTTCAAGCTTGGTTCTGTGCAACCCACACCCAAAACCCTAGTTGCCAAAAACCCCAAAGTCCCTCCAATTTCTCCAATCCTCCTGAACTTTCAAATTGCTCCAAGGAATCCCCAATGGCTCGTCGTTTAGAGGTATGTTCTGAAGCCTTTGACCCGATTAAGGGTCTCCTCCATTTTCTCTTTGCCTTGTTCTTGATTAGGGCAGTGGTGCTCGGCATGGCTCGCACCAAGAGAGCCAGAACCAGTCCCCCACCACATGAGGAACCCAGTTGCCGCAAGAGAAGCGGCGAAGGGTCAAGCGAGGACCCGAATGAGCAAAGGAAAAGGGCTAGGAAACAGGCACGACTCCAGTGGATTCAGGAGAAAAATGTGACCTGTGAGCGTCAACTTGATCGCATTTCACTCACCCCTATGCATCTCGTTGTGAAAATCATTGAAGGGCATGGTATGAATTTCTGGTTCAAAAAAGTTGAGGGGTATGATTTGGCATTGTATAGAGAGTTCTACCAATCACTCAAGGTGGTTGTGGAGAAAGGTGGGGAGGTTTTGAGAGCAAACGTTAGTGGCAAGGGGATCGCGGTGACCCCTGATGTCATTGCCACCCTCCTAGGGGACTATCAGAGACCACCAAACTTCCCACCTGTCTATCCTCACAACATCACTAGAGCCAAGACCAAAGCTGAGTTTGTTGATCTGATGTATGAGGATCCTTCTAAATTCAGGGGCACTGTTATGAGTGGAGGGTTGAAGCATGTCTATGGGCTTCTGAATAAGCTGCTCCATTATAATTTATTCCCAAAGGCCGCGGAAAAGAAGCCGAATATGGAGAAGTTAGCCCTTTTGGATGCTGTCGTGTCAGGCAAAACGGTTGACTTTGCCCTTTTTATATGGGAGGTGATGAAAGACTTTGCTGAGATAGAGAAGCCTATGACCAATTTGCCATATGGGAGTCTGGTAACCCGGATGTGCAACCACTTTAAGGTAAAGGGGTACGTCTCTGACAAGCTTACTCCTCCCGAGACAGGGGCTATTGGGAAGGTCAGTAGCAAGAAGAGAAAAGCAGTGAATCGGGGGAAACAAGCTCTTTTGGATTCTGATGAGGAGGACTTTGCACCGACTGCACCCACCATGCCATTCAAAGTCATACCAGCACGCTCAGTACCTCGGCGTCTTGATGCACTAGAGATAGCAGTGCATGAGACCCAAGCTACTGTGCAGGGTATGGCAGCTATGATGAAAGATTTGTATGTGCATACCTTCCCTGGGAGACCTATCCCAGAAGTTCCCGCTCCCCCAGCTGCTCCCTCTACCTCCAGAGTGAATGAGGATGATGATGATGCTGGTGATGAGGAGGAGGAGGATGAGGATGATGATGATGATGATGATAATGATGGAGAGGGTGATGATGAGTAGATTGTGCTAGTGTTGTGCTTTTGTTTAGGTTTGGAATTTATGTAGTTGGGATGGGAACGTAGGCCATTTTGTACTCCAACTTCGTGCACATGAATGGAAAACCACAGTTTGTTCAATCTAATCCATGTTTATTTTGAAATTGCATTATGATTTTCACTTTGTGATTGATTGAATGAATGGTTAATAATGGATTGTGTGCATGTTGTGCCCATTGTTTTAATTTGGAGAAATACTCTTTTGCTAAGGGACTAGCAAAACCTAAGTTGGGGGGTGTGATTAGCACAAAATAGTGTATATTCTTGTGTGCTAATCATCTCACTTCATTTGCTTTTGCAGTTTAAATGATGCGAATTGTGTTAGTTGAAGTATTAACGATGCTATTTGGTGTTTGCAGTTGCAAGACCCTAAATAAGGCTTCTTAAGGCCTTCCCAAATGCATTGGGATGTTTGGGGGCGAAGGAAAGGTTAAAGTAAAGCTCAGAAGTTGAAAAAAATCAGAAAGAAACAGAGAAACCGTACCGGTACTGCGTACCGGTACTGTACCATACCGGTACGTAGTATCGGTACGCCGAAGCTACTGGTGTTCGAAGTACCGGTACACAGTACCGGTACTGTCTGCTGAGTCTGCCCCGAATCTCTGCATTTCAAGATCTGCTGCTCTGAGGGTCCCACCATCAGCTCTCCCTGACACGCCCACAATACTATTCACCACTTTTACACTTTTGATTGGATGTTGGAGGCTTGGGTGATCAATGAAGAGAGAGAAGAGAGAAGGAGCTGGGTGTGCAGACAAGCTCTGCACTCCCCTGTCCAGGCCATCCCTGCTGCACCCTACTGATGAGGGTCATTTCAAGGAGCTACAGGACCACTCCAGGCACGTTGGTGGGGAGGCCAAGCTCTCCAATGTTCAGGATTCTATAACATTGAATAGATATCAACATAAGGATATAGAGAGAGAAAGTTGTAATTTTTGCATTTCTTCTACTGCATTGTCTTGTAATCAATGGTATGAACCTTTAGAATTTCATTGAATGTCATTAATGCTATTTACCTTCATGTTCCTGGCTAGTTTAATGCTCTTCTAAAGTTTCTACCATTAATGCTTCAAGTCTTTCATTGTCTTAGCTGTAAAAAAAATGGGATTGAAATGCTTTCACTTTTAGCTTGTGTTTTATTGCATTTAGTGACTCTAGAACTTCATATTTTTGCAATGCACTCTCTTTACATTGTCACTTTCATTTCAAGTATGAGTAGCTAAATCCTTTAGTTGGCAAGACCAAGGGGAATCTCCCTTTGGGTATACCATTTCAACTCCTTCTCCTCCCTCCCTTTAGAGTCCAATGGTTCGGTTTGACTAGATTGAAGGTGGATGATTCGGTGAGTCTTTGATAATCCGTAGGCCTAGTCACGGTTTATGCTTAAATACTCACCGACATCATTCTCGGCTTTCCATGAATCAATCGTTCATTCATGCTCAATCAGAGGAGTGATTTGAGTTGAGATGGTATACCCATTGGAGTGACCTCTTGGAATTGCCAACACTTGCTTTCTCATTTCATTTTCACCAAAACACATTTCACCAAACAACTTTCCACCACAAGAATTTTTACACTTTCTTTTCCCAAAATCACTTTCAAATTCGTTTACTTCCTTCCCCGTGGAAACGACCTTGAAATACCACCAAGTAAAACACGACCCACGAAAGTCTCCTTGCGATTGGGGAGCATTTTTGTGCATTCACATATCACATTTCCACCAACCTATTTCCTTTCCCCTTGCCCTTTTCTTTTGACACTATCCCAAGGGAGAGTGACACTCCCTTTCGTTCATACACTTTGGCTTCTAAGGGATAGTATTTAAGGGGTTAGGAATAACACCGTTTTTGCTCAATCAGTAAAGCTTTAGTTGCTATGTTAATATCCTTTTAGTTGATATAGCCCTGCACACTTTTCACTTCGAGATAAACCAACTTGTTGTGATGGAGCAATGTTAATGGCATTTTGTGTTACCTTCATGTTTTTACGTGGAATTTAGGAGTTACATGCAAAAATGCCACAGATTGATTGTTTCTGACACATACAAATTATTATTTTCAGCTTGTATAATGTCGCCTTTGAGAAGGTTGGGCCTTAGGATTGTCAGTTCTTGACCTGTGGGGCAAGTCACTATTAAAATGATTTGTTCTTAATTTTGAGAGGCTTACACATATACTTTTCTTCCAGTTTTGATATTCCCTGTAATTGGCCAACACCTCTTCCTTCCAAAAGGTTGTGGTTGGCCTTGACCCTCATTTATGTGGCGTTTTGCATATTCATTCCAAGACACCTTATTTTACCTTAGACAAAAAAGATGTTAAAGTTTGCTACATTCATTACCCTCGAAATTGCGCCCAGACATGTTCCTTTATAGGCAAAACACTAATTTGCAAAATAAGCTATCCTAAAATTGTTGTCACTAAAAGGTCATAGAAAAAAAAACATTATAGTACGAAAATGAAATTCATTCTAATGAAACAAAAAATGTGACACAGTGCTCCTTAAAAGTCATAGGGCTTGGCTACTCGCATAGTCACATTTGTCAGAAAAATAGTAACCCTTCACAATGATGATGGTTCTGCACTGTGTACAATAATGGTAGATAATTTGTACTATTACTACTGTTGTTGTTGCTGCTACTATTACTATGATATACCTAGATTGCTTTTTATGGAAATAGAGTTGAGAGTTGGCAAGCTACAGGGCCGACCCAACAGCAAGTGTAAAAAAGTCTGGGCTTTAGGCCCCATTTCAAAGGAAGGCCCCAAATTTTTAAACATTGTAAATAACCCATGTAAAAAAAAAACCTTATAAAAATATAAGTCCAATCAACTATTTTAGGCCCATAATTCAATCCAAACATTAAATATCTAAAAAAAATGAACAATATAAAAAAAAAAACTGAAAGGTCATATCAAAGCCACCAATAAAAACAAAAAGTCAAAGCTATCTTCTTTTTAACACTCAATCTCTCTCTCTCTCTCTCTCTCTCTCTCTCTCGGTAAACCAACCAAATCTCTCTCTCTCTCTCTCTCTCTCGGTAAACCAACCAAACCAACAACACAAAAATATTTTTTTTCTTTCTCTCTCTCTCATTAAACTGAAACAAAAAAATAAACTCTTCTTCTTCCCCCTCTCTCTCTCTCTCTCAAAGTGCTCTCAAGACTTGAGAACTCAACTCACAGAACTCGTTACTCACTCACAAATCAATTTTTTTTTTGTCAAGTGCTACAGCGGAGTGACTGACTCGGTGACTGACTTGGCGTCCACTCCATCCTCCATATTCAACTCGAGTTTTCATTGCAACATAAGGGACATGGTTTAGAACCAAAAAGCCAACATTTGAGATCATTCAAGTCAGGTTCTATTGTTTCATAATTTTAAATTTTGTTGTTATATATTTTTATCTATATTACATATTGTGTTTGCTTGTGTTTGTTTTGTTGTTATATAGTTACAATATATTAATAATATGACACCTAGAAGACAACCAAGTGGATACGAAAAATTTTTAAAAAAAAAAGAAAAATAGATCAACTAATAGAATCTCAAAAAGGATCTCTTGATAAATTTGTTACTAGTAACAAAAATAATGTAACAAAAAATTTAGATGAAACTTTTGAAAATAAACAAGTAGATAATGAAATAGAAGAGAATAAAATAAAAAATATTGAAATAGAAAATATTGAAATAAAAGACAATGAAATAGAATATAATGAAATAAAAAATATTGAAGTAGAAAATATTGAAATAAAAGATAATAAAATAAAGAATAATGAAAAAGAAAATATTGAAAAAGAAAATAGTGAAATAAAAGATAATGAAATAGAAGACAATCAAAATCATAATGAAACAAGTGATTATAGTCATATAAATATTTCTGATCCAAGTCAATAGAAAAATATTGATACGAAATTAAGAGATTTATTAGTAGAAAATGGTTCAATTAGATATAATAATTTAGATTTTCCTATGGATGAACACTCTAGACATTTTTCCACTACACATTATATTCGCAAATTAACAAATGGGGAAACACTTGATAGAAGATGGCTAGTATATTCAAAAGATTTGGATAAAGTATTTTGTTTTTGTTGCAAGTTATTTAATATGAATTATTGTACAAGTAAACTAGCTAATGAAGGAACAAAAGATGGGAGAAATATTGGTGTTAAGCTTAAAAATCATGAAATAACTAATGAACATATAACTAATATGAATACTTGGATTAAATTAGAAACAAGATTGCAACTAAATAAAACAATTGATAAAAGTATCCAAGAACAAATTAATAGAGAGAAAGAATATTGGCAAAATGTATTAGTAAGAATTATTGCCGTTGTAAAGAATCTTGGTAAAAATAATTTAGCTTTTCGGGAAAAAATGAAAAGATATATCAAGAAAATAATGGCAATTTTTTAAGTTTACTTAAAATGATTGCGGAATTTGATCCGATAATGCAAGAACACGTTCGTCGTATTCAACAAGATAAAATTCATAACCATTATCTTGGACATAACATACAAAATGAATTGATAAGTTTGTTAGGAAATGAAGTAAGAAACAATATTATTAAAAAAGTTGAAGAAGTAAAATATTATTCAATCATACTTGATTGTACTCCCGATGCAAGTCATCAAGAACAAATGTCTCTGATATTACGATGCGTAGATATTACAATAAGTCCAATAAAAATAGAAGAATATTTTTTAGAGTTTATTAAAATAGATGATACGAGTGGAAAATGTTTATTTGAAAAACTTATAGATGTAATAAGTAATCTTGAACTAGATATTAATGATGTACGAGGACAAGGATATGATAATGGGTCTAATATGAAAGGAAAACAGCAAGGTGTACAAAAAAGGCTACTCAATATAAATCCTAGAGCATTTTACACACCATGTGGTTGTTATAATTTAAATCTAGTACTTTGTGATATGGCTAACTCATGTCCCAAGGCTATATCATTTTTTGGAATAGTACAATGTATATATTCATTATTTTCCTCTTCCACAAAATGATGGAAAATTTTACAAGATAATATTCAAGGTTTAACTCTTAAGCCATTATCACAAACACGTTGGGAAAGTCGTGTTGAAAGTGTTAAAGCAATAAGATTTCAAGCTCCAAGAATAAGAGATGCATTATTGCAATTAGCGGAAACTAGTGAAGATCCTAAAACAAGGAGTGAAGCTAATTGTTTAGCAACATATGAGATTGAGAATTTTGAATTCTTATTGGGCATGACTATTTGGTATGATATTTTATTTTATGTCAACTTAGTTAGTAAATATTTACAATCAAAAGACATGCATATTGATATTGCTATAGATCAATTAAAAGGCCTCATTTCTTTTTTTGAAAAATATAGGGAAAGTGGATTTACAAATGCTATGATTTCATCTAAAGAGATTGCATGTGAAATGAGTATAGAACCTATATTTCGTGAAAAATGTAGAGTTCGTAGAAAAAAATAATTTGATGAAAATGTTGATGATGAGGTAACACAATCTATTGAAGAATCTTTTAGAATTGATTATTTTACATATATAATTTATCAAGCTATTTCTTCACTAAAAAATAGATTTGAACAATTACAAAAGTACGAAAATATTTTTGGTTTTTTATTTAACTTAGAAAAATTAAAATCATTGACCAATGATAGTTTAAAACAATATTGTTTGGATCTCGAATGTTTCTTAAAACATGAAAATTTTTCCGATATTGATGGCTTAGATTTATTTTCAGAACTAAATGTTTTAAAAGAAATTTTACAAACGAAAGAAAATACTCCAATTGAGATACTAAATTATATAAAAAAGTTAGATTCTTTTCCAAATGCATGCATTGCTTATAGAATATTATTAACAATTCATGTAACAGTTGCTTCTGCGGAAAAAAGTTTTTCAAAATTAAAATTGATAAAATTTTATTTTAAGATCGACTACGTCACAAGAAAGATTAACTGTATTAGCGATACTATCAATTGAAAAAGATATGGTAGCAAAACTTGAATATAAAACCTTAATTAATACTTTTGCAACTCAAAAAGCAAGAAAAATTAATTTTAAATAAAAAATATTAACACTAAACATAGAAGACCTCATTTAGAAGTATCGTTTTAGGCCCCAAATTGTCTTGAGCCACCCTTGGCAAGCTAAGCGGTATGTTGAGATCAAATTCAGGTTTTCGCTGTGGTAAAGACCAATCTTGGTTCCACCATAAAAAAAAAAAGTTCATCTCAATTTGCTAATCTCTCTGCGAGGTACAGGAGTCGTAGCCATCTGAGCTAACTTAAGGTGGTTAAAATTTGTTAATTATGTGGACATACAGTAAGAGAAATGATATTGAGTGGCTTTCTCTGTAAAAGCTAATGAAATCTGTTGGGTTAGTCAAATTGCTTTCCTTTTGATGCTTTTGACTAATTTCTCTCCTAACTTTCTAATTCTGAATCGAATTTTCCTCATTGAATGGTCTTCAAAATAAGTAAGAATTGAATTGTTGGTCGAAGACTTAACCCTCAAAACTCTTGTTTGTTGGGAAGGTACAGTGATAAGGTGCTACCAGGGCATATTGTTGTTTATCAATTATTCTATGTTTAAGAAATATTGATCATTCTATATTTAGGACAAAATTCCTATTAGGATGGTTTTCATTCATCGAATGTGTTCTTCATTGTGCTGTCTTGGGAAATAGTTGCAATAGCAATGACAGTTCATGTTTTCATTGGATGGAAATTGATTATTGATTAAAATGTACAAAAGTTTTAGTGGAATTCTTGTTATTTAATATAGATTCACTTGGTCTCATTACTATTAATTAAATTTGTATCTGAATTTTGCTTTTCTATGGATTTTACTTTTAGCATTTGAAGATATTGATAGCATAACTATATGTTTTTGAAATATAACAAAATATTGTGTTGTCATTGATGCTTCTTCAATCTATGTTCTAATAGAAGCTAATTTTGTAGGGCATTAAGGAACTACAAGGTTTGGAAGAAAAATAACAATGCAATTATATTTTGGTGTATCAGTTAGTGGTGAAGGATAGTTTGTGAAAGAGTCATGTTGTTTAACATAGTATTTACTAAGAAATAGTGAAATTCAATAAACTACCGATTTTTATTACAATTACACAAGTTTTTTTATATCCAGTTATTTACATTAATAGCCTATTTTGTTTTCCTTTCATTAGTATTAATGATACCTAAAATAAACCCTAAACACGAGCTCAGAAAATGAGCCTAGCTCGGGAGGTCAGGTAAGATATGCAGAGCGCGTCCAGCCATAGTCAGAGCTCGTCCAGCCATAGTTGGAGCTCCCCCCAAGCGAAATGATATGGGAAGTGGTGAGGGGACAGCAAGATGACAGCGAACACCTCCGAAGTAATAGCCAAGCTGAAATTAAGGCATAAAACCCTCAACCAACCAAGATCCTCACTAAAGATTAAGGAGGATCCTACGATATAAGGCAAAGATTTCGAGATAAAGTCCATTAAACCAGCCCTATGGAGATTAGGAAACTCCTCGATTGGGGAAACTAAGGGGGAATGATCCCTTCATTATAGGAGGTAAATTCGGGTTAGAGGTAAGCAAGAGGCTATAAGAGCGGGCTAAGCCTCCATAGAGAGGGATATAGGCAATAGAGCCAAGAGGAACCCTAATTTTCCTCCACACTACATTGTAACACACCCAACGCAATCAATAAGAAAATAGGAGCAAGAGTCTCCATTGAAGAGTGGACTAGCCGAGCTCCCAGGCCGGTGAACCATTGTAAAGTCATTGTGTTCATTTCCCTTTCCTCAATTTTCCTAAGCATCTACCAGCATTTTTGCATGAGCCTTGTAGCTCAGACACCACACTTGATTTCATGCACACCCATACCCTTTGCTCATCTTCGGTAGATTAACACCATCAGTTTGGCGCCGTCGGTGGGAACGACAGTTCTTGTTACAAATATACTGATTTTTCAGAGATTGATGGTCTCTACACGAAACATGAGTAAAAGTCAGATGAATCCCCCAAGGATGCAGAATCCCCAGGAGGTCACCAGTGGAAGGCAACCGAAAAACCTTCATGATTTCGCCCCCACCGCTGAAGACGACCCACCTACGGTGGATCCCCTCGCTAACAATGAACTAGACGCCCTTCACCTAGTCAATCAACGCTTACTTCAACAAAATGAGGAGCTCTTGAAGCTCTTACAAGATCCTCAGCAGACGCAACCAGCCCGGCGAGGCCCGAATGATCTTCCTCTTAGGGAACGGCAATGCCTTGATCCCCTCAGGGAAGCGAACGAAGGAGGGGAAAGCAGTCAAGCACCCCATCAACCGCCTAGGAGGGGGATTAATGAAGAAGCACAAAGCCAGAACGAAGGGCTGGAGATGAATGATTTCCTTCCTTTCTAGCAGGAGAGAATGGAGCAATATTGGGAGCACCGCTTCAAGGACATACAGCAAGAGCTCAGCCACATGAGAGAGACAATGAAGGTCAAAACTCCAGTAACAATGGATGCCCTGGTGCAACAAACTGAATCCCCATTCACTCCTGGGGTACTGCATTTCCCCCTTCCTCCGAAGTTCAGAGTACCTCAGATAGAGGTTTTGGATGGGACAAAAGACCCCGTGGATCACTTCAACACCTACAAAAACCAAATGGAGCTGCACGGGTACCAGGATCCTGTGCGGTGTAGGGCCTTCGCCATCACCCTGAAGGGATCAGCCTTAGCATGGTTCAATAGGCTCCCCCCCAGCTTCGATCTCTTCTTTCAAAGAACTCTCCATTTCCTTTGTGTCTCACTTCATCGGAGCTCGAATCTATAGGAAGCCGAGTATTATTTATTAAATATAAAGCAAAGGCCTGATGAGAACCTGCGATCTTATGTACAGAGGTTCAATTCAGAATCTCTGAAGGTAGATATCCCTGACGAAAAGTTTGTCATTACTGCTTTCATTGCAGGATTAGGAGTGCAGTCAAAGGATTTGATGTTCTCTATATCGAAGAACCCTCAAGCAAGCATGGCTGAGGTGTTAGCCAAGGCAGAAAAGTACATAAACGGTGAAGAAGCACTCCTTTCCGAGGTGGGGAGTGCATCCACACGAAAAGAGAAGGAAAAAGAAGAGAAGAAAAGGGACCGAAGTCCCAGGAAAGAAAAAGGGCGAGAAAGATCTCCAAGGAGGGATAGAGATCACTCCCCAAAGAGAAGAGGAAATGTTAGAGACCGCTTGGGCCCCGTGCAGCCTGAGCTCCAGCCTAGATACGGACCTCAGCGATTCACCCCGCTCACCGCTGCTGTGTCTCAAGTTCTGTATGAGGTCCAAAACGAAAAATTCTTAAGGTGGCCACCTCGGATGAAGGCAGATCCAGCAAAGAGAGACCCCACAAAGTATTGTGACTACCACAGGGATCATGTTCACCATACCGACGACTGCATTCAATTAAAGAAGGAGATCAAGTTCTTAATTCAACGAGGACAGTTGCGTCGCTTTGTGGCCCATGACAAGCAGAATCGAGCTCTTCCACCGCCGCCACCTCAATAGCAAGTGCCTGCACCACATCAGCAGCCTCTAGGTGAGATCAAAGTAATATCTGGAGGATTTGCAGGAGGAGGAGAATCCAGCTCAGCCAGGAAAGCACACCTCCGACGAATCAGAGCCGAAGAAGCTCTCGAAGTGCATACTGTATCCAAAGCACCACGCTTAGACACAACTATCACTTTTTCAGATTCTAATTTGGAGGGATACCAATACCCCCATGATGATCCATTGGTAGTAAGAGTCGTGGTAGCTAACAGAACCGTTCATCAGGTTCTGATTGATAACGGGAGCTCGGCAGACATCATTTTTGCGCCTGCATTCAACAAAATGAACATAGGAAGGGAAAAACTCGAACCTGTAAGTACTCACTTGCTAGGTTTCTCAGGAGAAAGGGTGCTCCCCTTGGCTCAATCCAACTTGTGCTCACCCTAGGTGATCCGCCTTGCCAAGCCACCACGACCATAAAATTTCTAGTGGTTGATGCACCTTCTGCATACAATATCCTGCTTGGAAGGCATTCCCTTAATTCTATGAGGGCAATCTCATCTGCCTATCACTTGGTCGTCAAATTTTCAACAGAAAATGAAATCGGAGTGGTTCGGGGAAACTAGCGTGTAGCAAGAGAATGCTACATGGCATCTGTGAAAATGAAAGAGGTTGAGAACATCCAATTGGATGAACTCGACATGAGAGATGAGCTGGAAACCAGACCAATCCCGTCGGAAGAGCTAGAACCTGTACAGCTAGATGGAGAGCATGAGCACCTTGTTTATGTAGGATCCAAGCTGAGCAGAGAGATTAAGGAACTTCTCATCCAGTTTTTAAGGCAAAACATGGAGGTGTTTAACTAGAAACAAGAAGACATGGAAGGTATCGAATATTCGGTTATCATGCATAAGCTCAGCGTGAACCCGAGCTGCAAGCCCATCAAACAAAAAAGGAAGAGCTTCGCCCCAGAGCGTCAAAAAGTCATTAACGAAGAGGTCAGCAAACTTCTACATGTCAGAGCCATCAGGGAGGTGGATTACCCAGTATGGCTAGCTAATGTTGTCCTCGTTAAGAAGACCAATGGCAAATGGCGCCTCTGCATTGACTTCACTGACCTCAACAGGGCCTGCCCCAAGGACAGTTTCCCCTTACCTCGAATAGACTTGATTGTGGATGCCACCGCTGGTCACGAGCTCCTCAGTTTCATGGACGCTTTCTCTGGATATAATCAGATTAGAATGGACCCCAATGACCAGGAGAAGACCTCCTTCATAATCGAGCAGGGGACGTACTGCTACTAGGTTATGCCCTTCGGTTTGAAGAATGTTGGAGCCACTTATCAACGCTTGGTGAATAAAATGTTCCAAAAGCAGATCGGAATGACCATGGAAGTATACATTGATGACATGTTGGTCAAATCGTTGAAAGCAGAGCTCCATATCAAACATTTGGCAGAATCTTTCCAAGTCTTAAAAGAATACAAAATGAAGCTCAATCCTGCCAAGTGTGCCTTTGGATTCTCTGTTGAAAAGTTTCTGGGCTTCATAGTTAATAGCAGAGGAATAGAGGCAAACCCAGAGAAAGTGAAGGCAGTACTGGATATGCAACCTCCGTCCAACAGAAGGGATGTGCAGCGTCTAACAGGAAGAATAGCTGCCTTAAGCCGCTTTGTGTCCAGATCAACCGACAAGTGTCAACCTTTCTTTCAAGTATTAAAGAAGGCCTTCCAGTGGGATGCCCAGTGTGATGAAGCGTTTAGAGCATTGAAGGATTATCTGAGCTCCCCACCTACTTTGGTGAGCCCGGTGGAAGGTGGGGTCCTTACTCTCTATCTAGCTGTGTCAGATTTCTCAACAAGCGCAGCGCTAGTGAGGGATCGCGACAGAGCTCAGCAACCAGTATATTACTGTAGCAGAGCTCTGAGGGGGGCATAGGAGAGATACCCAAAGATGGAGAAGCTCGTTTTAGCCTTAGTCACGACCGCCAGGAGGCTCAGGCCATATTTCCAAGCCCACACAATCGAGATCCCAACAGATCAACCAATTAAGCAAGTATTAAGTAAACCAGAGACTTCGGGTAGGCTGGTTAAGTGGGCCATTGAACTCAGCGAGTTCGATATCAGGTATAAATCGAGAACAGCCATCAAAGGACAAGTGCTGACTGACTTCATTGTAGAATTCACAGCGGGAACACCCATGGAGGCCACACAGCTGGTACCTGACCTCCCCACGTGGAAACTCTCTGTAGATGGAGCTGCCAACGCCCAGGGTAGCGGAGCTGGCTTAATTTTGACCTCCCCTGATGAAATAGATGTTGAATATGCATTAAGGTTTGGGTTTAAGGTCTCGAACAACGAGGCAAAATATGAGGCTGTCATAGCAGGTTTGAACCTTGCTCACTCGATGGAAACAGAACAGCTGGAGATCTACAGTGACTCTTTGCTCGTGGTGAAGCAGATAGAGGGATCCTACGAGGCCAAGGGCGAGAAAATGATCCTTTACCTCAGAAAGGTACAGGAGTTGATCAGGAAATTTGTGCAAGTCAAGGTTATACATGTCCCCAGATCAGAGAACGCTCGAGCAGATGCGCTGGCAAGGCTAGCAACTGCTTCACAGGAGAATTTAGATAGGTTGATACCAGTAGAGCAGTTGGCAGAGCCATCAGTAGGGGTTGATAAGGAGGAAGTTTTCCCAGTCCTTTCCCCACCTGTTTGGATGGACTCAATTAGGGAATATCTTCAGAACGGAACTTTGCCAGCAGACCCCAAGGAGGCTGCAAAGATAAGGGTAAGGTTAGCCAAGTTTTCTATTGTACAAGGAAACTTATACAAGCGATGATTCTCGATGCCTCTCCTCAGGTGTGTGGGAGATGAGGATGTCGATTACATTCTTAGGGAGGTCCATGAAAGAATTTGCGGTAACCATATCGGAGCTCGAACACTGGCAGGAAAAGCCTTGAGGCAGGGATATTACTGGCCCACCATGCTGAAGGATGCCACCGACCTGGTTAAGAAGTGTAAGGCGTGTCAGATACATGCCAACATCTCTCACTGCCCACCAAAATTCCTAACCTCGGTGGTAAGCCCTTGGCCCTTTCAGCAATGGGGATAGGACATTCTTGGCCCTCTCCCCACCAGCATAGGGCAGTGTAAATTCGCCATAATTGGAGTGGATTATTTCACTAAATGGGTGGAAATGGAGCCTCTGACCACAATCACGGAGTAAAAGGTTCAAAATTTCACTTGGAAGTCTATAGTCTACAGATTTGGGGTACCTAGAGCAATCGTCTCTAATAATGGGAAACAATTTGACAACCCGAAGTTCAAGAAGTTTTGTGCAGAGCTGGGGATAAAGAATTATTTCTCGGCCCCAGCCCATCCACAATCAAATGGACAAGTGACAATCAGGACAATTAAAGCAGCTTTGAAGACCAAGCTCGAGTCTTTGAAGGAAAAATGGGTTGAGTATATCCCAGAAGTGTTGTGGACATACAGAACAACCCCTAGGACAGCAACTCAGGAAACACCGTTTGCTTTGGCTTTTGGAACTGAAGCAGTGTCGCCTGTGGAGATAGGGATACCATCCCCTAGAACCGAGCTCACGGATCCAAAGCGTAATGATGAATCCCTCCTGCTGAACCTCGACCTCTTAAACGAAAGTAGAGAGAGAGCTCTGCAGCGCATTCAGAGTTATCAGAGAAAATCGCAAGATATTACGACAGGAAGGTAAGACACAAAAGTTTCAAGGTTGGAGATTTGGTGCTTAGGAGGCTTTTGCTTGCAAGAAAGGATCCCACACATGGGAAGCTGAGGCCAAACTGGGAAGGCCCCTACGTCGTTTCGAAAATAGTTAGGCCTGGGAACTATAAGTTACAAACAGAAGAAGGAAAGATCCTACCTCACTCTTGGAATGCCGAGCATCTTAAGAAGTTCTTTCAGTAAGTTTTCCTTGTAATAGTGTCATTCTCAATAAAAATAAGCACGCTCTTTGATCCATCCTCATATGGTTTCCAAAAAAAAAATATAATAAATAAATATATATGAACCAAGCTCTACAGCTCAAGATAAGCTATTCAGCTTATAAAAAAAAAATGAGTTCTACAGCTCAAGATAAGCTATTCAGCTTGTACAGAATAACATGAGCTCTACAGCTCAGGATAAGCTCTTCCGCTTATATATATATATAAAAAAAAACAATAAGCTTCTAAGCTTATAAAATTCAAGATGATCTCCTCAACTCATAAACAAACGATAAGTTTCTAAGCTTATAAAAATTCAAGATGAGCTCCTCAGCTCATAAACAAACGATAAGCTTCTAAACTTATAAAATTCAAGATGAGCCCCTCAACTCATAAACAAACGATAAGCTTCTAAGCTTATAAAATTCAAGATGAGCCCCTCAGCTCATAAATAAACGATAAGCTTCTGAAGCTTATAGAATCTAGAATGAGCTCCTTAGCTCATCTGATAAGAGATGAGCTTTTCAGCTCATAGAAAGGAAAAATGAGTTCCTCAGCTCATATATGCACATACACGTTTAAAAAGAAAGATCTGATATTCAAGGATTCACGGATACAAGCGTTCAAAAAGATGTAAAAGTGAAACGAAGTTTGGCATTAATCAGAAAGGGAAGGGAATACAAGGAGGTAGAACTCCTAATTCTTCTTAAGATATGACTTCCGCTCGGCAACTTCCTCTTTCAGGCGCGCATTCTCCTCCTTCAGCTCATCCCTTTCTTGTTCAGCCTTATAGAGCAAGTCGAGAAGCTTCTGACCTGCTAGGGTAAGAAAAACAGTGGCAAGAGAGTCAGGTGAGAAGGAGCCATCCCTCTTGCGCCTCTTTGAAGTCACGCCAGTATCCTCCTCATCAAAGTCTTCTTCCTCACCTATGTCTTTCTCGTCAGACTTAGAGGGAGAGGTCCAAGGAGAATCTGGAATGGAGGAAAACTCATATTCAATAGCCACAGCCCCAAGCAGAAAAAGGTTCTCATTCGTCATCAACTCCGAAAAAGTCTTAGGCTCTACGAGCAACAGCTCATCAATATTCATCATCTCTGGCAAATCCAGATCAGGAGGACCTGCACAACAAGAATATAATAAGAATAACTCTTCGTGGGAAAAGTTCAAGAGATCTCAGCTTGAGCATACCAATGCGAGAAAAGCTCTTCCAGGACCGTGGAATCCTAGTATCAGGACAGCGCAGCTCAGTAGACCGCCAAGACTTCCCAGAAGCAAAAAAGAAGCGTTGAGACCACCCTTCAGGATTGGAAGGAAGGTCTAAAACCAAAAGAGGTGAATCAAAATGCCTCCAACGAAAAAAACTGAAGCAGGGAACATCGTCTTCCTCGATCTCGAAGAAGTAAAGGAACTCGGCAACAGAAGGGAATCTACCATTGCCATACAGGTGCCAAAAGAGGAAAAAGCTTACCATAGCAGCCCATCCTCGAGGGGAAATGCGAGAGGGGCATAGACCATAATGGGCAAGAACTCGCCCAACAGAAGGATGAATGGGAAGGCAAAGTCCCATGTCCATTGCACCCTCAAAAAAGTAAACTTCCCCTCGAGAAAGATAGTTGCAAGGCTCGTCAGGGGTAGGAACTCGCAGAGGCAAGTCAAGATCAGGGAAGAATCGTTTTTTTATGGCTACCAAATCAGAAGGCTCTAGTGTTGAAGGAGACAAGTAGCGACAATGCCACTTCCGGTCGATTCCGAAAGAAGTGCGTTCCTTGAACAGAGAAGAAACAGAGGCAGCCATCAAGGATTACGGTGAAAACAGAAAGTAACCACGAAGATTCAAGAAGAGACTCAGAAATATTTTGGCAAAAAAGAAAGAAACAAAGGAGATATCAGGAGCCTTGAAGAAAATCGTAAGCTTTTAGGAAACCAAGAATCACACGGAAGGCAGAGTCGGTGGTCCTTTTGGTTTCCTAATTAATAAAGGTAGTTACGGTTTTGGAAAACAGTTGGGTAAATGCGGGAAGGTGAGTCGGCACAAGGTAACCCCTCCCAATACATTCAATACAATTGGAAATAAGTCTGACCCCACTTAAACAGAATTTTCCTCATACTTCTTTGAGTTGAGCTCAGCTCGGTTGGCAGCCTGGCATCTCTATAGCAAGTTTTTGAGACCTCCAGTTCCAAGAACCATGCTCACATCAGGATGATGAGTTCCTGATAAGTTCCTTAGAACCCGGCAGCTCATAAAGTCCTTAATTTTGCTTTAAGAAGGACTGAAGTACTTCTCAAAGCAATGGGGGCAAGAGGAACATAAAACAAAGGAAAACAACTATGTTTCAAAGCAAAGCCAGAAATCACATCGCAACACATCACAATTCAAAACAAAATTTCAGAAATTTTCTTTCAAAGTTTGTGTTTGTATTTCAGTGAACAAGTTCAAGGTACAGGAGAGGTGAAATAAGAGTCACATAAGGAAATCCCTAAGGATCTAGGGAAGGCGTAAGAAAAGAATTCTGCAGCTCAGCAGATGAGCCTTCAACAGTAGGCAGAAGGGAAGAGCTTCCAGGGGTACCAGCCACACGGGTCTCTACCCCCATTGATTCCAAATTTTGAGCAAGGGCTTCAGACACAAGGTCAGTTGAGAACGGTGTAGTGGCAGAGACAGTAGAAGTTGTAGCTGGGAGCTCGGGAATTGCAGCAACAGAGCCTGTCCCAGTAGAAAGAGCTCCAAAAGTCTCAGCAGGACGGATGGACATCTCAACACCCTCTGGGGTAACATCTGGAGGAGCCAAGCTGTCCCCCTCGCCATCTGTATCAGTCTCCTCTAGCTCTTCCTCGGTAGGAATAGTAAAGTTGAAGTCGAGGTCTGGATAAGTCTTTGTAGCTCGGCGTTTAAAGGTAAGCCATCCAGTGGCCCACTGGGTGGTGACATCATCCCTCAACTTAGCAATCACACCGTCCTTCTCCTGGACAAGGGCCTTCTGTGCCTCGAGCTCGGTGCAGAGTGTTGTATTTGCCACAGTCACAGCAAGATAATCCTCCTTTATACTCTGCAAAGAGCTCTGAGCTTCAAAAGCTTCTTGACTGGCTTTAGCCCAAGCCTCAGATTTAAGCTTCAACTCTTCCCTGACTTTTCTCAGCTCATCCCTGGTTTTCCTCTCTCTCTCCTCAGCAGCATCTTTGGTCGTTTGTAAGTCCTGAAGGGAAGAAGACTGTTTTTCCAACTCCTCCTTGAAGCTTGCCACCTGAGCTCGGAGGTCGTCATTGTCGAATGTGAGTTCAGCAACCTTAAACTCGTATGTTTTTAAAGCTTTGACAGAGCTCTCGGAGGATCCTATTCACCAAACCTTTGACGTGGAGAGCCAGCTGAGGACAGGAGAGAAAGCAAGAAAAGATAAGTTTAAGGTTACGACACAAAAGAAAAATGGATGTATAAGGATGCTAGAGCTTACAACAGCTGTTCCCTGAAGAGTTGAGCTGATGGTCTCCTCAAGAGGCATGGAATAAGCCTTTTGAACATCAAAATCAGTAAGGACAGAAGAAATGGCCCCAGCAGCAAGATCACTGTTCTCGAAAAAGGAGTCATCACTCTCCTCCACCTTGGGGCGCTTTGCTTCAACAGACCCAGATTTCTCCGATAAAGATTCAATGATCTTCCCTGAAAGGCTATAGGAGAAATTACCAGGTTGAAGGCCAGGGACCAACCTCAAAGCTTCCCTGACCTCGGTTAAGGAGGGAGAAGCCTCGCCTGGCTCATTAGTTCGGCTTGAGGTGGGCTGGGCCCCTAATGGCAGGCAGGCCTCTACAACTGGTGGGGTGTTCAACGTTTGGACTTGCTTCGATGAGGTCGTGGTTGGAGAAGAAGAGGGCACCCCCAATTTTTGAACCTTAGCCCGAGTAACAGGGCTACTTCCAGAGTCGACCACAGCTTTCCGTTTGCCACTTTTCCCACTTCTCGATAAGTGGTCGATCTTGGCCTGGAGTTCCTCAGAGGTGGGCTTCATTGCGGAAGAGCTTGGAAGGTCTAAGCCAAAATTACGTATATGAGAAAATAGGAAGAGAGGCAGCACAACTTATTAGAAAAATGAATTATCTGCTACTTCTTCAGGTCTGACAACAGAAATAGGAGGTGGGGCTTCTACCTCTATCCTAGGAGGACTAAATCCTCTCTCAACCAGAACATAGGGCTGGATAAGCTCATAATACCTTCGCGAGTCGCACTTGACCAACTTCAACTTTACTTCCTCGTCCTCAGCACTGAGCTCAGGTCGGGTACCTAGACACAACGCAAGCAGAGCAGAGTCAGAAACTTATGATTCTCAAAGCAAAACTCAGCCAACTCGAGCAAGGACTCACGCAAGTTCTCTGGAACAGTCCAGGCTTTAGGGATACCAAGAGTATCCGCTCTATCAGCAGGATTGTATTCCCAATTGGTACCCCCAACGAAGAAGAAACGTTCTTTCCAGTGCTTATGGGAGGATGGGATATGAGAGATGATCTGCCTAGCGTTGGTTCGCTTGGAGATATACAAGAAGCCCTCAAAAGAGGTCAGTTTGACGTTAAAAAAATCCAAAAGCAGGGAAATACTGGGAACCCCGAGCTTGTGGTCCTTAAAGAATACCAGAAGACCCACTAGAACCCCCTAGAAGTTAGGGGAAAGCTGAGAGGGACAAACATTGAAATATTGCAGAACATTCTTGATGAATGGGTGCAGAGGAAAGCGAAGGCCATTCTCGAATGCGACCTCAAAGAAGCAGACCCTCTTATGAACTTTGGCAACGTAAAGGGTGGAGCTGTCTGGACACCAGCAGGAAACCCATAGCGGGCAGTGAAAATCTTCATAAAGGAAGGGTGGACCTTGCTAGGGCCCACAAGCTCGGCATAATCTAAGGCAGCTCCTAGGTATGAGGTACTACCAGAAACCCCAACCCCACCGACTTTGCCCTTGCCTTTGTCAGGCTTGGGGGGCATAGGAGAAGACGATGAGGGAAACTCCTCGGTATTGACTCCGGACTCAACAGCATCAACACCAGGGAAATTATCGATTTCATCACCCACTTCCCCTAATTCGGTCTCTTCCTCGACAGACCTACCTTCCAGGGGAGAAACAGAGGAGCGAGTGGCTCCAGAAGAGGCATGCATGTTTGGGCAGGAAAAATGAAGATCAAAGGAACGATAGAGAGGGGGAACACCAGTCAAACACTCTCTAATAACCCTAGGGTCAGCACAATAGCTTCCAACAGCGAGTATGTGCACAATAGAACCCCAATCCACAAAATGGGGAAGAGGAGACAAGCAACAATCACAGGACCAGAAGTAAAAGAACCTATGAGCCCAGAAATGCAACAACCACCTCGAACTCAAAGGATCCAGAACGAGAAAATATGAAAAGCGAACAGGAAAAACGTACCTAGCTAGGAAAGAGAAACGAGCAACAATCCAGAGCAAAATTGAAGGAAGAAAGCACCGCAGATCCACAAGTCGAACACAAAGACTCGATTTTGGGCGAGAATCAGAAAACTTCAAGCTGGAAAATCGAAAATCGAAAGGAAAGAAGTTGAACAGTGGGAAGAGGCGGTTCAGATAGCCGTTTGGGTATTTAAAGCTTGAGAGACGTGGGCTGAAACGTGCGCGGGAATCGAGAAAAGCCATGATTGCTACAAACCGTCAAAGGGCTTCAGTCACGTGCAAGTCAGGGTCAGCCACGCGCAGATCTAGCTCGGTTTAAAAACAGCTCAGCCCTTGCCCAAGCTCGCTTGAGGCAAGGGCTGGGGGGCAACTGATGATACCTAAAATAAACCCTAAACACGAGCTCAGAAAATGAGCCCAACTCGGGAGGTCAGGTAAGATATGCAGAGCTCGTCCAGCCATAGTTGGAGCTCCCCCCAAGCGAAATGATATGAGAAGTGGTGAGGGGACAGCAAGATGACAGCGAACACCTCCGAAGTAATAGCCAAGCTGAAATTAAGGCATAAAACTCTCAACCAACCAAGATCCTCGCTAAAGATTAAGGAGGATCCTACGATATAAGGCAAAGATTTCGGGATAAAGTCCATTAAACCAGCCCTATGGAGATTAGGAAACTCCTCGATTGGGGAAACTAAGGGGGAATGATCCCTTCATTATAGGAGGTAAATTCGGGTTAGAGGTAAGCAAGAGGCTATAAGAGCGGGCTAAGCCTCCATAGAGAGGGATATAGGCAATAGAGCCAAGAGGAACCCTAATTTTCCTCCACACTACATTGTAACACACCCAACGCAATCAATAAGAAAATAGGAGCAAGAGTCTCCATTGAAGAGTGGACTAGCCGAGCTCCCAGGCCGGTGAACCATTGTAAAGTCATTGTGTTCATTTCCCTTTCCTCAATTTTCCTAAGCATCTACCAGCATTTTTGCATGAGCCTTGTAGCTTAGACACCAGACTTGATTTCATGCACACCCATACCCTTTGCTCATCTTCGGTAGATTAACACCATCAAGTATATTTCGTCAAAGATTGTATCTTGTCATCACTATGTGTCCTAATTGACAATGGGAGGTGTGTTAAAAAAATGATGATTCATTAAGGTTTGGATGCCCAGGACAACACTAAAGGCCAAAATAAAATAAGCAATGCAATGTAGAGGTTCTCAAGTTATTGTGTGAATATGTATTGAGAAATTGATCTAAAACTCTAACCTACTTTCTTTCATTCCTTCTAAATATATTGATCTAATGTCTGGTACCAAGACATGTCAGAGATAGAGTCCACAACATATATATTGATCTAACGTCTGGTACCAAGGCATGTCAGAGGTAGAGTCCACAACATATCAAATCAAAGATTTTAACTTGAAAATGGTTCACGTGTAACGCACGTGTGCACCAATTAGTACTACTAATAAAAATACTTTAACATGAAAAACTTTTGATTCTCTATTTTACCCTTATAAAAAATTTTAAAGACCTCTCTATCTTTTCACAATTAAATACCTAAATTATTTATTATCTCCTTATGTATTTAAATCTCTAAATTACCTCTAACATCTCTTTTAATTATTTATTCTCTATATAAATATCAATTTCTATGAAAATTTTTAATTAACTATATAATCTTTAAAAAATATGAATCATTATATTTTCAATAAAGTGTTCAAAAAACTTTCAAAATTTTCATCAATCTAATATTACTCATCTCATATGCAAAGATACTATTATCCACACATATGTTTATTTTCTTTTTATTTAAAAATTTTAATCATTTTATTTCTAAGATAAAAAATAATTATATATATAATTTTTTAAAATCAATTTATGCTACATCAATATAATTTTTCAGTTTATAATAAACTTTTTAAGTTGTATTAAGATTTTATGTGAAAATAATTTGTAGTGTATTCTTAAGTAAAACTTGAATTTTTTTAAATTTTGATATGTTTTAAAATATATTTATAGAGTATTATATTAAATCTTATTCTAATTGACCTAACTAATTCTTAATTACAGTAAAGTTCCAATATAATTAAGTATTATATTGACAATTATTTTTATTTTATTCAAGGAATTATAAGTGAAATTATAATCGAATGAATTTAAAAAAATTTAATTTCTCAAACATTACTAAAAAATTACTCTCAGTCACAGAATTCTAAAAAAAAAAATAGAACTTTAACTATTTTTTTTTTATATTTTTTTTTGTTAGAATAACGAATTTTAAAAATATACAAAGTTTTCATAATCTTATAATAGAATATGAATAATGAAAAATTAAGTCTGATAAATTTGAGATAATATTTAATTCAGATACACATATACTAATATATTATATCAATTTTTATGTACGAAAATTATTCATGTATAATACACGTGGTGCATTGTTCCTACTAATAAAAAGTAACAAAAACAAAAAACTTTTGATTGACTATTATGTCCCTATAAAAAAGTTTAAAGATACTTTTATTCTTATGTATTTAATTATTCAATATAAATACTTATATTTATACTTACTTCCTTGTTAACCTTTAGTCTTTCTAGTGTAATTGATTTGCAACATAATAAATTATGTGATTAAGTATTAAATAAATATATAAATGACAACTATATTCCTTTGATCAATCAAAAGTCACAATTTTTCTTTAAATGCAATAATTGTGACAAGCTAAGAACTTTGAGATGATATAACTTTTGTGCAGTGAATGCACCAATTAGCCATTAGAACTCAGAAGACTCCAAACCATATATGTCTGACCCTGCAATTAACTCTAGTTGCTTTATATGGTTTAGTTGACACTTTTAACTCCCAACTAAAACTTTCATTGACAGAAGATCATTGCGTCATATACAAACAAATTTATGTCACAAAAAGAAAGTTTTAGTTAGTGTACAAGGTTCATTTTTGTAGCAGGGTATGCGAGAGATAAGTGGTAGCTAAACTTATCTCTATTTTGGAGAATTTGATTCTCGGACTCAAGCATGTCGTGCACTTAGACGGATGACCTCTTGCCATTGCCGCGTAATCTGACCTCTATCAAGCAGATCACTCTTTATAAAAAAAATCCACTTTGTTTCATTCTATCAACTCAACACACAAGAATATTACTTTTTATGTCTACTTCTTATACACAAAGGAACTTCTATTGTGGTTTTTTTCTAGTTTAAGTTTGGGTCAAACCTCAAACATTTTTTTTTCCTTCGTCGTCGGAGTTTGAAATAATCGATCAATTAATTTCTGCATTGGTCCATCCACCCATAACACTGACTCGATAAGTATAGTTGGATAAGTTTTTATTTCTCTTGGATTTTTTGTGAACCTTTTCTAGAGTTTTTTTAAATGGGTTCTTCTAAGTCTGGGTTTTGTTTTTATAATAATCTCTGTATGTGGGTTTTTTTATTGTTAATATTTTTGTTTTACATTTTGTAAAGGTTGATGGTTATTTCTGATGATGCACAAAAATGTATTTATACATTATCTGTCGAGTAAATAATATAGGTAATAAACGCAGTAAATATAAAGATGAGATTAACATAAGTAACACAAATATAGAGTGGTTCGGTCAGAACGACCTACTTCACTTTGAAGGTGACGACGGTGGCCGGAGAACTTTATTAATGAGAGAATAAAGTAGTAGGTGAGGGAGAGCATGAGCGAGCTCAAGGTGTGGTGAGAGAGAGCAAGAGTACGCTCAAGGTGAGGTGGGTGTGATCTCTATGTGAGAGATAGTTGTTTGTGTGTGTCCCTCATGTGTAGATGACTTACAATTTATAGACATAGAGACCTAGTTGAGGCGGTGATGTAAGGGTCAAGGTACTAGTTTATCGGGGAGGATAGCTACAATTAAGGATAGGTGTTATCTTCGAGTAGTGCCTAGCCCAATGTTTACTTCTACATGTATTGGCTCTTCTTGGACTCTTGAGTTGAGGCCATGAGCTAGGTCAGATATGTTTTTTGATGGTTTGGGCTCAACCCATAAACTGGGGCACAGGCCAAGTCTAAATCTGGGCTCGTCATTTTCCCCCATGCCCCAAGCCCTAGTAGTGATAAGGGGTTGAGGGCATGAATAAGCTCCTTCATTTGGGTAGACTAGATATCTTGTTCCATATGGTGGTTTCTTCAGCTTTTTACTCCATTGCATTTTTTAAGCTTATTTCTCTATTTTGTAGTGCCATTGTTTGAGAGAGGATGAAAAGAAGCATGGACGCTTCGGCGCATGGAGATGGAGATGCTTTGGCGAGTGATGCCTTGGAAAGGGAGAGAAGCTTGGGTGGGGCCATGGATATGAACTTGAGCAACACTAGACACGAGACTGGGCGATGCCATGGGTGACACCATAGAGGACCTAGGCAAATTGATGATGTCTTCAGCTTCTGAAAATTCTCTCTTTCACAGGTGATTTTATGGTTGATAGATCAATGGTAAAGACTATCTATGTCAATAGGATGGTGACTTCCCCTTTTCCTAAGAGGGTGAGGTTTGATGCCCCTAGTTCTTTGCAGCTGAGGTCTGATGCCCCCAGTGCTTTGCAGCCAAGGTCTGATGCCATCAGTGCTTTGCATAATTGTTCCGCTTCCAGTAGCGGTCTGGTGTCCATGTTGTATGATGTGAATTTGGCTAAGGAGAGGTTTTGGAGGTTTGTGACACCCTTGGATATTAGAGAGGTCGGCTCTTAGGGTCATGAGAGTATCATCGATACCGCGATGGAGGGCTTTGCTATGGTATCCTTCTTTTCTGTGCAACCTTGTC
Source organism: Ilex aquifolium (assembly GCA_951799425.1). Taxonomy (NCBI): domain Eukaryota; kingdom Viridiplantae; phylum Streptophyta; class Magnoliopsida; order Aquifoliales; family Aquifoliaceae; genus Ilex; species Ilex aquifolium. The sequence goes on from OX637391.1 coordinate 33,116,824, forward strand.
TTCTGTATGTTTTGGTCATACTAACATTCTTGCTTTCGGATATTCGCAGATGGAGGCAGCTTTTCCGTGCTTTTGAGGACGCTCCAACTCGACGACGTGTCGAGAGCTTTGGTGGAAGAGAGATGGGTGCGCCAGGCTACTGAGGAGCAAGTGAGACTGAGAGTAGCATGTCTTAAGGCCGAGTTTCTGGAAACCGAGGTTGCTTGTGTGTAAGCAAAGGTAGAGTTAGGCCAAGCTTATGGCGACTTACGAGAGACCCATTAAACTAGAGACTGAGGCTGCTTGAGAGCAAAGGCAGGACTTAGGTCGAGTTTTTCTGGCAACTCATGAGAGAGGCGCTAAGCTGGGGATTAAGGCTAATTGAGAGCAAATGTAGGATTAGGTTGGGCTTCTGGCGACTCATGAGAGAGCCATTAAGTTGGAGATATAGGTTGCCTGCGTGAGAGTAGAGGCATGAAGAGGCCGAGCTTTTGACGACTTGCGATAGAGCCGCTAAGCTGGGGATTGAGACTATCTATGTGAGAGCAGAGACAGAGGCAGAGTTAGGCCAAGCTTCTAATGACTCGTGAGAGAGTCGTTGAGCTGGAGAATGATGTTGCTTGCGTGAGAGCAGAGGCAGAAAGAGGCCGAACTTTTGGCGACTCGCGAGAGAACCGCTGAGCTGGAGATTAAGGCTTCCTACATGAGAGTAGAGGCAAGAAGAGGCCGAACTTTTGGCGACTCGCGAGAAAATCGCTAAGTTGGAAACATAGGTTGTCTGCGTAAGAGCAGATGTAGGATTAGGCCGAGCTTCTAGCAACTTGCGAGAGAGTTATTAAGCTAGAGACATAGGTTGTCTGTGTGAGAGCAGAGACAGGAAGAGGCCAAGCTTTTGGCGACTCATGAGAAAGGCGTTAAGCTGGACACATAGGTTACTTGCATGAGAATAGAGACAGGAAGAGGTCGAGCTTTTGACGACTTGAGAAAGAGCCGCTAAGTTGGGGATTAAGGCTGCCTGCGTGAGAGTAGTGATATAGTTAGACCAAGCTTATGATGACTCATGAGAAAGCCACTGAGCTGGAGAATTAGGCTGCTTACGTGATAGCAGAGGTAGAAAGAGGCCGAGCTTTTGGTGACTCGCGAGAGAGCCGCTGAGCTGGAGATTAAGGTTGTCTGCATGAGAGCAAAGGCAGGAAGATGTCGAGCTTTTGGCAACTCACAAGAAAGGCGCTAAGCTGAAAACATAGGCTGCCTGCGTAAGAGTAGAGGCAGGATTAGGCCAAACTTCTGGCGATTCGCGTGAGAGCCATTAAGATAAAGACATAGGCTGTCTGCGTGAGAGTAGAGACAGGAAGATGTCGAGCTTTTGGCGACTCGCGAGAGAGCCGCTAAGCTTGGGATTGAAGCTGCATGCTTGAGAGTAGAGGCAGAAAAAAGCTGAGTTTTTGGCAACTCACTAGAGAGCCACTGAGCTGGAGAATGAGGCTGCTTGCGTGAAAGTAGAGCCAGAGTTAGGCCAAGCTTTTGACGACTCGTGAGAGAGCTGCTAAGCTGGAGAATAAGGTTGCTTGTGTGAGAGTAGAGGTAGAAAGTGGCCGAGTTTTTGGTGACTCTCGAGAGAGTCGTTAAGCTGGAGATTGAGGCTGCCTGCATGAGAACAGAGGCAAGAAGAGGCCGAGAGAGCTGTTAAGTTAGGGATTGAGGCTGCCTACGTGAGAGCAGAGGCAGAGTTAGGCCAAGCTTCTGATGACTTGTGAGAGAGCCGCTGAGCTAAAGAATAAGGCTGCTTGTGTGAGAGCAGAGGCAGAAATAGACAAAGCTTTTGGCGACTCGCTAGAAAGCCGCTGAGCTGAAGAATTAGGCTGTCTGCGTGAGAGTAGAGGAAGGAAAAGGCTGAGCTTTTGAAAACTCGCGAGAGAACCGCTAAGCTGGGGATTGAGGTTGTTTGTGTGAGAGTAGAGGCAGAGTTAGACCAAGCTTTTGATGACTCGTGAGAGAGCCGCTGAGCTGGAGAATGAGGCTGCTTGCATGAAAAGTAGAGGTAGAGTGAGACCGGGCACGACTAGGGAGGCTCTTTCCCAAGAGGTGGATAAGAGGAGAGAGAGGATAGTGAGGGTAGCCAGAGGGGCGCCGATAGGATAGAGCCAACAAGCATGGGCGTCGATCGCGAGAGGCGAGGCTCCCTGATACACCAAAAGGGGTGACACCGATCACAAGAGACACTACTGGACGAGATGGGCACGCGATGCGGCGTTGCGCCCAACGGGCAAGAAGGCAGGTGCCAAGGCAAGCAAGGCAAAGCAAGCGCCAAGGTGAGGGTATCATCCTTAGGGCTTCAAAGGTCAGTATATATAGATTTGACCTATCCACTTCTTATCCTCTCCATTCCACATGCCATTTAGGGAGGTTGCAGTAAAAGAGCATGAAGGCAAATGGGAGGACAACGGAATCGATTACAGACGTCACAGGCCATGACGCCATAGGGGGCTGGGTGACACCAAGAATGAGGGCCTGCAGAGCATTGGTCGTTGTGAACTGTTAGGCGACGCCGGTGGGGCTAAAGCTGGCCAGACGACGTCGGAGCAACTGGCAGGGGTTAGACGCCAAGGAGATGGGCAGCAATGCCAAGGCGGTGGGCAACGACGCCAAGGCACTGGGCAGCGACGCCTTGCAAGCACAGAGGTGGCGCCAAGTTGGGCGACGCCACACAGGCTCAGAGTCAACACTAGACTGGGCGATGGCATTGGGCGCTGGCGCTCTGGCACAGGCGCCGAGGATGTGGCGACGCCTTTGGAGCAGAACGGGCTGGGCGATGCCAAGATGGTCTAAGCGACACAGGGGCTGGCACGCGCGCAGGCTTTGCTGCTGGCGCTGAGGTGCTGGGCGCTGGCGTTAGGTGGAGTATTAGAAAAGCATAAAGAAACGACCAAACTTTGAATGGCCATACTTCGCACTCAATTGTCCGTTTGAGGCGAATGTTTTTTTGAATCTGGGTAATTTTTTTGAGATCTATCACAATCAAACTGCCTAACGGTTTGGACACCAAATTTTTTCAAAAAAAAAGCTTAATTTTCACTAAATTTGAGTTTTAAATACAAATTAGTGAAAAAGTAGAATTTTCTCGTATCTACTTTTCGTCGGTGGCGGCGGGACCTTGTCATGATGTGGCGGGTCATCTTTTGCTTGGTGGTTCATGGATTTGGTTGTGATTGCCATTGTAGGTAGGAAGATTGTAAAGTGAGAATCAAACCGTTTTTCACAGATGGTGCCAAACTGATAATGCACAAAAATGGATTTATGCACCACCTGTCAAGTAATTAATAAAAGTAATAAATGCAGTAAATATAAAGATGAAATCAACACAAGTAACACAGATATAGAGTGGTTCGGTCAGGGTGACATACTCCACTTTGAAGGCGGCGACGGTGGTCGGAGAACTTTATTAATGAGAGAATGAAGTAGTAGGTGAGGGAGAACATGAGCAAGCTCAAGGTGTGGTGAGAGAGAGAGCAAGAGTACGCTCAAGATGAGGTGCATGTGATATATGTGTAAGAGATAGCTGTCTGTGTGTGTCCCTCATGTGTAGAGGCTTACAATTTATATGCACAAAGTCCCAATTGAGGCGGTGATGTGAGGGTCAAGGTACTAGTTTATCGAAAATGATAGCTATAATTGAGGATATGTGCTATCTTCGAGTAATATCTATTCCAATGTTTACTCCCACATGTATTGACTCTTCCTGGACTCGTGAGCTGAGGCCATGAGCTAGGTCAAATATGTATTTTGATGGTTTGAGCTCAACTCATGAACTGGGCCCAGACTTGGTCTAAATCTGAGCTCGTCAATTTCCATTTTTTCTCGCCGTGAAGATTGAAATATGAGGAGAAATAAAAGTTACTTTTGATGGTTTTTTTGAATAATACACATTGCTTCTTGTTCTAAGTGCTCTATTTTAGCTTGATTTATCATTGTAATTGACGTTTCTTCCATTTGTATTGCAAGTTTTATAGTCTGCTTGTTGATCTAATGAGTCCACGTAGTTGGAATAAAGGATTTATTGAGTTGAACTTGTTGATCTAATTGTCGTATGTGGCATTAAGCTCTAGTAGTTTTATAATTTGTCAAATTGTTGGAATATATGCTCGATAATTAATAAGAGTGAACATTATCTCTTTCTACAATTGCACAATTTAAGTTTTCGAATGATGAGAGAGAGAGAGACGTGTATGTATATATGTATATTTATTATGAACAATATATGTTTTGAGTATTTTGATATGGAGATTAATGATGGCATGAATGATGAATATATTTTGCAGATTTTAGATACACCCAGCCTCTTAGCTGAGGGCTCCGATGGTGTGAAAAAGAGTGATGATGCACAAATCGATATTGCGCAAGATCAACAATCAAGTATATGAATGGGTGCAGTCAATGAGCAATAAACAGATAATTTATGGCAATATAATGAAAAACAGTGAACAATAAGATATATAGTGGTTCGGTCCGAATGACCTACTCCACTCTTTAGAACGGCAGCGGTGGCCGGAGGTGTTTTATTGATGAAAAATGTAGCTGAGAGAGTTCACTCCCGGAGATTACAACGCTTCTAGAAAGAGAGACTAGGGAGGTGTAGAGAGATGTGTAGAGGTTTCAAGGTGTTTGGACATACCCTTTATGTGGAGAGGGCTTACATTATATAGATATGGTGAGGCGGTCACCACTATTTTGGTAAGTACAATTAAGGTAGGACTCTACCACTTTGGTAAGTATAATCATGGTAGGACTAGATCTTCGTGCGTATCCCGATATTCTCTCCCTCGTGCTACTATTCCGTCGGAGGAGGATCCTGAGCTGGGTCGGACTTCGAGTTGGAGTGGCGAAGTCAAGAGGGCAAAGGAGAGGCAGAGGACCAACACTTGGGCGGCGCCCCTTTGGTATCCCCCTTGGGCAGCGCCCTCTTGGGGTATCCCTTGGGCGGCGCCCCCTTGGGGGTGTTCCCTTGGGCTCCTCCTTGATGGCTTAGGCTCCTCCTTATGCTCCTCCTTGATGACTTTGGTGACGTAGAACCCTCTTAATTCATTGGGTCTGACCCAGTTAATTTCGGGCTCATCATTTGTCCCCCATGCCCCAAGCCTCTGACTTTTACGAGAGGTTACGAAAGGAAGGGATTGAGGGCATGTGTTTCGTCTTCACTTGAGTAGGAATTTTCTTGCTCCGCATAGTAGCTTGCTTTCCATTCTTTGGAGACTGGGTGACCTTTGCTGATGGCGATGCCAGGAAAAGGAAATGGGGTGATCTTTTGTGGGCCTAGACGCATTGCCCCCTTGGGCGTTGGCTTTTTTTTTTTTGCTTTCTTGGGCGTTGGCCTCCTGCACTTTTTCTTTCTCTTTTTTTTTTTCCTTCCTTCCTTGGGCTTGGGCACTGCCTCATTGATCTTTCTTTTTTTTTTTCTTTTTTTCTCTTTCTTTCCCTTGGGCGCCGCCTCCTGCCTTCTTTTTTTTTTTTTTTTCCTTGGCCTCCCTGGGCACCGCTTCCTCTTCTCTTTTTTTTTTTTTTTTTCCTTCCTTGGCCTTGGGCGCCGCCTCCTTCATCTCTTTTTTTTTTTTTGCCTCCTTTACGCGAGAAGGAGATTTGTTGTGGGCGCCACCTGAAGGCTGGTAGGGTGCTTTGAGTGACGCCAAGAGGATGGCAGGGCGCCTTGGGTGACGCCAGAGGCCTTGAGCGTTGCTATGTTTGGGCAACGCCTTGAGTCTTGCTATGGGCGGCGCCTCTCTGGTGCTTGGTCATTAGCTGACCTCATCTCTGATTACAGGCGTCCTGTTGATAGGGCGATGATGGAGACTCTCTGTGCTTTTAGGGTGGTGTCTTCTCCTCCTCTCAAGAGGACGATGTTTGATGCCCCCACTACTTTTTGGCCGAGGTCCGACGGCTAGGACGATGTCTTCTCCTCTTCTCGGGAGTGAGATTCGGTGGTGCCCCCACTCCTTCTCTGGCTGTAACTCATGTGTGTATCAGAGCTAGCTATTGTACTGCTGTAGGAGTTGGGGCTCCAGTGCAGACGGCTTGAGTTTCAAAAGTGTACCTGGTAAAAACAATGTTATCCCAACATTAAAATATCTAACATGATTACCTAGAGGCTGTTTGCATGAGAGCAAAGTCAGAGCTGTGGGCATCTCGAGAGAGGGCCGCATGAGCTGAGGCCGAGCTACGTATAGTGTCGGTAGATGGTTGTCGTAGCAGAGGTGACTACTTGCGCGAGAGCAGAGTCATAGAGGCCGAGCTACGTATAGTCTCGGGAGAGGGCTGCCGTAGCAGAGACTGACTACTTACGCAAAAGCAGAGTCATAGAGGCTGAGCTACGTGTAGTCTCGGGAGATGGTTACCGTAGCAGAGGATGACTACTTGCGCGAAAACAGAGTCATAGAGGCCAAGCTACGTGTAGTCTCGGGAGATGGCTGCCATAGCAGAGGATGACTACTTGCACGAGAGTAGAGTCATAAAGGCCAAGCTACGTATAGTCTCGGGAGATGGCTGTCGTAGTAGAGGCTCATTCCATTGAGATGGAGATGAGGAGGGCGCTGAGGAGCTGGGCGTCTGAGCCTAGTGAGATGGGACGAGACCTATCATCTAGGCGGCATCATTGGAGGCGCCCAAGGTGGAGAGGGCAAGACCTCTTGTCTAGGCGGTATCATGGGGGGCGCCCAAGGTGGAGAGGGCGAGACCCCTCATCTAGGTGCCTGCTGTTGGGTGCCTGGTGATGGGTGCCCTTTGTCTTGTTGTGTCATGTTCTGACTTTTGTAAGTTGTTTGTAAATTTTAGGAAGACAAAACAATTCTGGACACAATAATCTCTGCGGAATTTTGATTTCATAAAATAACAAATAACAAGATAAATCAACTAATAAAGGATAGATAAAATCTTCAGGTGCTCGGTGTCCCGTAGGTGGGCCAAGACTTTCCTGGTGAAGTTGGAGTCACCTTCTCCTAGCCCTTAGACGATCGTCTGAATTTCTCCGAGGGGTTGCTGGCGTTCTCTTTCATCCTGGTCCCCAACCAGGTGGCGGGGCTTGTCCTCTGCGAGCAACGTACTGCCTCAAGTGGCCACATTGTATAAGCCCTTCGATCTGCCTTTTAAGATCAAAGCAGTCGTCAGTATCATGGTCGTGGTCGTGGTAGAAGCGGCAGTACTTGTTCGGGCTCCTCCAGTTCAGGGCGGTCTTCATCTTCTCTGGCCAACGTACTGTAGGGTCATTCTGTATTTGGAACAAGATATGCTCCACGGAAGCATTGAGCGGCGTAAAGGCTTGCCGCTCTCTCAGAGGTGGGAGACCAAGACGGTCCTTGACAGAGATTTTCTCTGTCCTATTTTTTTTGTTCTCTACCTCCCACTTGTCTTCGCGGGTGTCCTTCATTTTCTCCCCTCCTCGGGAGGACTCACCTCGACGGGCCTTGGTGACGTCCTCGGCATTCATATACTTCTGTGCCCTTGACAGCAGCTCGGACATGCTGGAGGGCGGCTTTTTTAGGATGGAGAACATAAAGATGAAGGAGCGAAGCCCAGCGATAAAGGTGGCCAGGGCTACTTTATCATCTGGTTCCTCAATTTGGAGAGTCTCCTCGTTGAAACGGGTGAGATAGTCTTTGAGGCTTTCATCACTGTCCTGCTTGATGGTGAGCAGGTGGGTTACAGGCTTCTGATGTCGGCGTCCCCCGATGAAGTGGGAGACGAAAGATCTACTTAGCTTCGCAAAGGAATGGATGGAGGAGGGCTTAATCTTGGCGAACCATTGGCGAGCAGACCCCTTCAAGGTGGTAGGGAATGCTCTACACATAATCTCCTCAGGCACGTTGTGGAGTTGCATGAGAGATTTATATGTGTCAAGGTGGTCGAGGGGGTCTTTGGTATTGTCAAAAATCTCGATGGTAGGCATCTTGAACTTCGAGGGTAGGGGATAGTTAACTATATCGGCAACAAAAGGTGTGTCGGTACGTCTTACCAGGTAGTCCACTGTCTCGGGCGCCTGTGCCTTCATAGTGTTGAGGGCGTCGCCGAGTTGGTTCTGTACCTCTCTGATCTTCTCGTCCCACTGGTTGGGGACATCCTCCGTTGGGTGGTGGTACTAGCTTACATGATCGCCATACTGACTCTCGCCTTCATCCTCTTGCGCAAGTACATGAGGAGGGACTGTTGGGCGAGGGGCACCTGGGCGTGGTCCTGGGGCGCTCTAGCGAGGGACCCCATGGCGGGGTGCTGCTTAGCGCCCTGAGTGAATAGGCTATTGCTCCTCTCCTGTTGGAGGGAGTGGGGCTCCTCCCATAGGGTGAGGGGGGACGCCTCCTTGGGCGAGCATCAACTGAATTATCTGTTGGTTTTGTTTTACCAGGAACTGCATGGTCTGTAAGAGCTGTTGTTGCCCGACGACGGGGGTCGCCGTAACAGACGGTTCCGAGGGTGCGAGGGGAGGCGGAGCCTCCTCCCGGTGGGCCGAGTTGTTGTCTCCTGGTTGTTGGCTCATTGATTTGGTCGTGATTGCCATGGATTGAATGAGAGTAGGAAATTAGTCGTTCCCACAGACGGCGCCAAACTGATGATGCACAAATCGGTATTGCACAAGATCAACAGTCAAGTATATGAATGGGTGCAGTCAATGAGCAATAAACAAATAATTAATGGCAATATAATGAATAACAGTGAACAATAAGATATATAGTGGTTCGGTCTGGATGACCTACTCCACTCTCTAGAACGGCAGCGGTGGCCGGAGGTGTTTTATTGATGAATAATGTAGCCGGGAGAGTTCACTCCCGGAGATTACAACGCTTCTAGAAAGAGAGACTAGGGAGGTGTAGAGAGATGTGTAGAGGTTTCAAGGTGTTTGGGCATATCCTCTATGTGGAGAAGGCTTACATTATATAGATATGGTGAGGCAGTGAGTTGAGGCGGTCACCACTATTTTGGTAAGTACAATTAAGGTAGAACTCTACCACTTTGGTAAGTATAATCATAGTAGGACTAGATCTCCGTGCGTATCCCGATATTCTCTCCCTCGTGCTCCTGTTCCGTCGGAGGAGGATCCTGAGCTGGGTCGGACTTCGAGTTGGAGTGGCGAAGTCAAGAGGGCGAAGAAAAGGCAAAGGACCAACACCTGGGCGGCGCCCCTTGGATGTCCCCCTTGGACGGCACCCTCTTGGGGTATCCCTTGGGCGGCGCCCTCTTGGGTGGCGCACCCTTGGGGGTGTTCCCTTGGGCTCCTCCTTGATGACTTTGGTGACATGGGCCCCTCTTAATTCATTGGGCCTGACCCAATTAATTTCGGGCTCATCAAAGAGCATTTTCAAAGAACAGCCACCACAATCTATTACATCAACTAGCAATTGTTGCTGATGTTATTCATTTAAAAGTTCAGCCCATGCATTGATGTATTGTATATCCAATGAAGGTTGACACTTTAAAGCTCATTTCCACCGCTTTATACAAGTAGGGTTGCGGCGGAAATCATAAACCACTCAAAAACCATCCGAAAAATAATGACATCTCTATTTTATTTTTAGTTGTGGGTGCAACAAACAACTAGTTAATGACTAGTCTTTAAAATTTGAACACACTGGTCAACTATTCCTTATTTCTGATCGACTAACCTTTACTTGACCACATTCAATATCGAAGTTTTTTTGTAATTAGAGATGGAATCATAATTTTATCCTAGATAATCAATTAGTGGAGAAAAAATTTAATGTAACGGTAACATCACGTTATCACTATCACGTGGTATTACCATCTAATTAAAAAATGACAACGTGTCACGTGGTATTACTATCCAATTAAAAAATGACAGCGTATCACGTGGTATTACCATTTAATTAGAAAATGACAAGTAAATAGTTGATGATTGGATGTGGTGGTTATGAATATTTTGTTCACTTATAAGTTTTTAATTAGATGATGATACTAGGTGATAGTGACGATATTGTAAGAGGCAAAAATATAATTACCTCTTAGCTGGGATAAAGGATTGATATTTGGGATATTTGAACTCGATCTCCCTGCCTCTTTCCTGCAAAACGAACGCACTGCCCAAGATCGAAGTACTTCGATCGAAGGCACTCCGATGTTTAAGTCAGTAATGGTTTTAAAAGAATTGCTAATTGACAGGGAGAGTTCAGCGTGACTTTCACCCTGGCTTCTTGTGCCTTTTATAAGTCATTCATCAATTAGGGTTTCCATGATTCCCGATTCAAGGTGGTACACCTTCTTCCAATCAGGGGGCTATAGTTGGGAAGTTGCTGATATTTCTCCAGCAATTCCTCCTGCCGTTCCTAGAATCTTGCCCATTTGTTTATCCAGAATGCCTGAGTTATAGGCGTCCCCTTAGCTCTTCATTTATCACTTCAAACAGCTCGGTCATGACGTGGAACGAGCTCTTCCATAAATTGAGCTCTTTCGATTAGATCGATCATTGTAAGAACCGAACTATTTTGCCAAAAATCGAACACCATTGACATCGGGGTTGGGCAAGTGCCGAGCTCTTTAATTGTTTAGCCGAGCATATCACTCAGTTCGGCTCGGACCATTGAACTAAGTGGCTAACGATTTCATCACGTGTCTTGTCTTGTCACCCTCATGTGGGTTCATTTAATGTCATGACACGTGCCATATTGGGAACCGCCCCCCTTCATTTGCCCCCAGAAAACGTCTAACATACGTTTTTTGTCTGTCAGCCATTTTATGTCCTTAACCTCATCATTGCTTACATCCCCCTTTGATTTTGGCGGTGATTCTAGTCATTTAAACGCCAACTTTTGGAATTCCCTCCCTTTATAAACGACTCTCCTTCAACCTTCTTCACTTTGCCTTCTGAGTTTCAAACTTCTCCATTTCCTTTTGTTCCCTCTTCATTTCATCTTCCCTAATGGCCCCTCTTACATCTTCAGACATTCCTGCCTTTAGAACGAAATATAACATCCCGGACGACGTCGAAGTAAAAGTCGCAGGAAAGGATGAACCACTAATAGGCACTCGAGAGAGTATTCCCATCCATACTCGAGCAAGCATTGAAGGTGGGATTCGCTTTCCCCTGGACCCTCTTCTTCTCTGGGTGCTTTCTGCAATGAAGCTATGCCCCATACAATGTTGCCCTAATTTCTTCAGAATAGTGATGGGAGTGGCTGCTCTAAACAGGCTTATGGGTCTGAACCTTGGCCTGTGGGAGATCTTATTCTGCTACATCATCAAGCCGATTGGGGATAACTATTCTCTGGCGGTGAGGAAGAAGGAACACTACTTGGTGACTCACCTCCCAGATTCGAACAGAGGCTACGAGAATGATGTAGTCTTTGTTTCTGGGAATTGGGAGTACTCTGCTGGAGCCACTCCCTCTTACCGTTGTCCGTACACGGAAGGCGCACCAGGTAATCGCTATTCTTTACTTATTTCCTCTAATCTGTTGTTTCCTTTGGTCTATTTCCTGACAAGCAGTCTTTGGCTTCTCAGGCGAGACTGTGAAAGGCAGAATCCCTGAGTCCTCTGCAAAATGGAGGAGCTCAGGAAAGTCTGGGACTTCAACGATTCACTATTCTGCCGAGCCGCCCATACTCTGCTTGGATACACTCCGACCTACACCTCTTTTATCGCTATACCGAACCGACCTAATGCAACGCTAGCCGCAGATCGGGAAGAGATACGAATTGCTCAGGAGCAAACTCCCTGAGGCCGCAAGAGAGCTTCAACCGCTTCTTCTGGGAGAAGGACGGTGAGGAACTTCTTGAATTTTTTATCTACTGTTGAACCGAATCCACCTTCTGAACCACCTTTGCCGATGGGCCCACCGATTTCTTTATCCCCTGCTCAAGAAGAACTAGCAACCGAGGTTCAAACTGTCCTTCCTGAAATTGACAAGGTACTGCCAACTATCACCGATCAAACGGATTCGGTTCGGGCGCTCGATCCCTCAATGCATGTGGAGTTAGATCCTCCTGACACCGTTCATTCCCCCGACCATCAAGACGACTCAATTTTTGAACTTGCTGAAGACTCCGACCCAAAGAGGCGCAGAACTGTCGATTCCGAGGCAAGCCTTTCCCCTAGGCCAGTGAATCCTCCTTTCCAGCCTATCCTTAAGGCCAAAAGGAGAGAAATCACTGTAAAGGATTCTGCCATCGAGGATTTCAATGTTGTGGTGGGGATTGCAAGAGGAGTCATTCTGCCTCGGGACCTTGCCATGAACGAGGCATTGACGGATGATGAAGTGTCCCGCCAGGCCATTCAGCATATGGTGTTGGTAAGATTCATTCTTTAGCATTCTCTTTATTCTCAATCTGAATTTTTATCAAGTCTTTTTGCTTTTGAACCCGTAGGGTCTTCAAAAAGTGCATGAGGTAGGGGCCAGAAAAAATAGAGCTATGGAAGATGCTATTCATGCCCGAGCTTCAACACTTGCCAAGAAGGAATCTGTGGATGAGGAGTACGTCAAGATATGTAATGAAGTTAAGGTTCTGCAGGCTCAAAATCAAAGCCTAACTTTGGAGAACCGACAACTCGAGACAGAAATCAGCAAGCTTAAAGACTCTAAGCATGAGGCCATTGTTGAGCTATCCCAATCCCAGATGGATTATACCACTCTCTTGGAGGAGTTTGATCAATACAAGGCCGAGACAAAAGAGAGAGAAGATGATGCTTACAATGAAGGGGTTGAGAAGGCGGAAAGTGATCTGGCCTTACAAATTCCTCCCCTGCAGGATGCATATTTCAGCAAGGGTTGGCATGCCGCACTCTCTGCTGCAGGAGTTCCATCTTCTTCCGAGCTATTTGCTTGGCACTCCCTTCCAAGTTCCTCTCAACCTCCTGAAGACACTTAGAAAAAATTTTTTGAAAATTTTTAATGTAATGATCCTTTTGCTGTAATCTTTCAAAATTCTGTATGAATGAATCTGAAGTGTTAGTGATTATGATTTATTACTTATTCTCAGAGCTTGGTTTCTTACCAGAACGCCTTAGAACACTTAAATTTTTAACTTAGAAACGATTCCGGCTCTTGGAGTAGTGGCCCTACTTCAGCGAGCTCAGTCCCATTACAGATGTCTTTTGACACTTTGAATATTCACTTAGGAATAAATTTATTCGCACTTAGAAATAATTTATTCAAACTCGAAGTTATGGCCTTACCTCGGCGCCTCTTCAAAGAGCTCGGTGCCCCATCAGAGACCTTTAAACACTTTTTAAATAATTCATTCAAACTCTTGAAGTTACGGCCTTACCTCGGTGCCTCTTCAAAGAGCTCGGTCCCCCATCAGAGACCTTTAAATAATTCATTCAAACTCTTGAAGTTACGGCCTTATCTCGGTGCCTCTTCAAAGAGCTCGGTCCCCCATCAGAGACCTTTAAACACTTTAGGAATAATTCATTCTAACTTTTTGAAGTTATGGCCTCACCTCGGCGCCTCTTCAAAGAGCTCGGTTTCTTGGTAGAGTTATTCTCAGGTCCCCCTGGGCGTCCTTGAAACAATTTCTACCTCGCACCGACCCGCCAATCTGATTGGTTTTTCCAATCCATCCCAACTCAGCTTACATCGTCATGCCTAGCTGTGGGCCTGGACAAATCGGGTGGCTGCGCTTGATTTAAGTTAGTACTTCTATCAGGATTTTTTGCCTCCCTGCCTTAGCAGTAGGATGTATATATAAAAAGTAGAACGAGAGTCGTGAGATTAATCTTCAAAAGACCTTTATTGATAACTCTGCTTTGTCAATACATTTGTCGATTTATCGATTCTTAAGGGGTACCCCTAAGTTTCCGAAGGTACTTCGGAGTTCTATTTAAAAAGGCACTTTTTAGAAATAGAACTTTCTCAAATTCATAGAATTCCAAGGGCGTAATACTGCTTTATGATCCAAGGTCTCGAGCTCGTAGTATCCACTGTCGCCTACTCGGGTTATTCTGTACAGACCCTCCCAATTTGCTCCAAGCTTTCCATGCGCTGGGTTCTTTGCTGATCCCAGCACGCGTCTGAGAACTAAGTCTCCAAGTGTGAAAGACCGAGGGTTAACTTTTTTGTTATAAGCTCGGGATATTTGATGCCGATAAGAAGCCATTCTGATAGCCGCCTGTTCTCTCTTCTCTTCTGCTAGATCAAGGTCTCGAGCGACAACGGCATCGTTACCGTTGCGTTCAACCAGGTCTGTTCTTAGGGTCGGTAAGCCGATCTCTAATGGTATTACTGCTTCCATCCCATAAGCTAGGGCAAAGGGCGTTTCTCCAGTTGAACGCCGAGGTGTGGTTCGGTACGTCCACAATACACTCTGCAGCTCCTCTACCCATCTCCCTTTAGCATCCTCTAACCTTTTCTTGATTCCATCCAAAATCGTTTTGTTGGAGATCTCTGATTGGCCATTGCTCTGAGGATAAGTTGGGGTGGATTAGTGGTTCCGTATTCCATATTGCTGACAGAAAGCTTTGAAGGGACCACTATCAAATTATGTGCCATTATCCGAAACTAGTGTGTGTGGAATTCCGAACCTGGTGATGATGTTTCTGTCCTTGTATCCGTATCTCGGATATTGGCCAAGGGCTCGGCTTCCACCCATTTTGTGAAGTAATCTGTTGCAACCAAAAGGTACTATTTGTTGCCAGGGGCCGGAGGTAGCGGTCCCACTATATCCAGTCCCCATTGCGTAAATGGCTACGGGCTTGATAAAGGAAGCAGTTCTTAAGATGGCTTTCTCGGTATTGATGAGAATTTCTGAAACTTCTCACATCGCCTAACAAACTGTTGATCATCCTTCTGCATATATGGCCACCAAAAGCCTTGGGAAATAGCTTGGTGCGCAAGAGATCTTCCACCTGTGTGAGCTCCGTAACTCCCTTCATGAATTTCGGATAACAAGTTGGCCACTGTTCTAGGGTGCACACATCTTAGGTAAGGGCCTCTGAATGATCGTCGGTAAAGCTCATTTTTGGGGGATATCCAGTATCTGGATGCTTTCAGTCGGAGCTTGTGAGCTTCCTTCTTATCCTCGGGTAGGTCGCCGCTGCTCAAGAATCCAATTATCGGGTCCATCCAGCTCAGTTCGGTTTCATTCTGCTACACCTCATCACAACTGGTCGGCGAAATGCTAGGCTCGAATTGAAACTCAACGGTCAGCACCCTTTCGGTTTCTTGGTCAAGTGCTGAGGCCAGTGAAGCTAGGGCGTCAGCATGTGAATTCTTTGCTCTTCCAACTTGCTGGATCGAGTATTCTGGGATTTTGCTTAGCTCCTTTTCTGCAACGACATGATACGCCATCATCCTTTGTCGTGTACTCCCCTATTATCTGATTCACCACTAGTAGTGAGTCAGAGAATACCTGGAGCTTCATTGCCCCCAGTTCGACTGCTAGCCTTACTCCAGCTATCAAGGCTTCATATTCAGCTTCGTTGTTTGAGGCCCGAAAGCCGAGCCTGATAGCCTTCTCCAATAGACAGCCATCTGGACTCTCCAAAGTGAGGCCAATGCCGGCACCTTTCTGATTTGAAGACCCATCAACAGATAGGACCCAAACTCCGTCGTACCCCACCTTCTGTTCGTCATCGAGTTGTCCCCTCTGCTCCGAGCTACTTTTAGATTGAAATTCTGCAATGAAGTCTGCCACTACTTGGCCTTTAATCGCCTTCCTTGGTTCAAATACGACGTCGAACTCCCCAAGATCGACTGCCCATTTAGCAACTCGTCCGGATAGGTTGGCTTTGTGAAAGAGTGACTTTAATGGCTGGTTAGTGAGCACTGTTATTTGGTGGGCCTGGAAATAGTGTCTGAGCTTCCTTGCCGAGCTGATTAGCGCGAACGCGAGTTTCTCCAATAGAGTATACCTCAATTCCGCATCCAAGTGCATCTTGCTCACATAATAAACAGGTTTCAGCTTTTCATCATTATTCCTCATCAACGCCCCACTTACCGCGTGTTCTGATACAGCTAGGTAGAGGAAAAGCTTCTCTTTGGGCGATGGCATTAAAAGGATTGGAGGGGTGGCTAAGTATGTCTTAAGATTTACAAACGCTTCCTCGCATTCCTGACTCCAAAGTGCCCCCTTCTTTCCTTTGATCGATTGGAAGAAAGGTCTGCATTTATCAGATGCTCGGGAAATGAATCTCCCGAGTGCCGCTGCCATTCCAGTTAGCCTTTGCACCTCTTTAACGGACTGGGGTTATTGCAGCTCGGTGATCGTCTTCACCTGATCGGGATTTACCTCTACTCCCCTGTGGGTTACTAGGAAGCCAAGGAATTTCCCCGACCCAACCCCAAACGCACACTTAGACGCATTTAATTTCATCTTGTATTCCCTCAGAACCTTAAATGTATTTTTCAAGTCGGAACGGTGACTTGTGGCCCGCCGACTCTTAACCACCATGTCGTCGATGTAGACCTCAATTGTACTGCCTATCATGTGTGAAAACATTTTGGTTACAAGCCTTTGATACGTCGCTCCTGCATTCTTCAACCCGAAGGGCATCACCCTGTAGCAGAACGTCCCCTCAGGTGTTATGAAGGCGGTTTTTTCCTGATCTTCCTCGACAAGCAGAATTTGGTGGTACCCTCGATAGGCAACCAGAAAGCTCATATGCTCATGTCCAGCGGTTGCGTCAACCAATTGATCAATCTTAGGTAGAGGGAAACTATCTTTCGGACATGTTTTGTTGAGGTCGGTGAAATCCACACAGACTCTCCATTTCCCGTTCTTTTTCTTCACCACCACGGTGTTTGATAACCAGGTCGGGTATTGTACTTCCCTAACTGTCTTGGATTCGAGCAATAGTGTAACTTCCTCTTTTACTGCTTCCTGATGTTGAGGAGCGGACCTCCTAAGCTTTTGCTTGACGGGCTTAAAGCTAGGATCAACGTCCAGACGATGACATGCCGCTTCGGTCGGTACGCCAGGCATATCACTGGTGCTCCATGCGAACACATCCGCATATTCTCGTAGCAAGGAGACGAGCTCTTCTTGCTGCTCGGTGCTAAGGGAAGTTCCTAACAAGAAGTACTTTTCAGGATCCCCATCCTTGTCTAAAGGTACTTTTCAGGATCCCCATCCTTGTCTAAAGGTACTTTAGTCAAGTCTTCAACTGTTCGATCTATCGCTTCTTTTTCGGTGCCTAAAGGTACTTTAGGAATTTTAGTGACAGCTTGTTTGGCAAATTCGACCGAGCTGTCAACCGTTGATTGCTCTTTAACCTTATCCGCTACCGAACTTCCTTCTCCAACCTCGTCCACATCTCTCGTTTTAACCGAGGCGAGTAAACAAGTTCTGGAACTAACCTAGTCTCCTCGGACGTTTATTATTCTTTCAGATGAGGGGAACCTCAACATCTGGTGGTACGTTGAAGGTACCGCCTTCATATCATGTAACCAAGATCGACTCATTATTGCATTATAAGCCGAGACCGTCTCCACCACCAGGAATTCGGTCATGATGCACACAGGTCCAACCTTTACATGCAGTGTGATTTTTCCTCGGGGAAGGACTATTTTTCCACTAAAGCCGATCAACGGAGTATTTGAGGGTTTCAAATTCTCCTTCTTGAGGCCGAGCTTCTGGAAGAGGTTTATGTACATGATTTCGGAGGAACTCCCTGGATCGATCAGCACTCTTTTTACGTCGAAGTTGGCAATCCTAAGTGTTATCACCAACGCATCATTATGCGGCTGATGAATCCCGATCAGATCCTGCTCAGAGAAGCAAATCATATCCGCTGAATTTTCAAACTTCGTTCTCTTGGCTCTTGCTTCTGGGGTCAACCATAGTTCGAACACCTCTCTCTCCTTTGTGGCTTTTTGGATGTAGGCCCTTGCTGCATTGTTAGTCGCCATTTGCGGGTTTGTGGCGGCATGTATTACGTCTATTACCCCTGCTGTCGTAGTCTGGTCTCCTCTAGGCTCGACTCTTTCTATGTCAGTTCCTGATTCATTTTCGACGAACTCAGACAGATGTCCGGCCTGGACCAGCTCTTCCAGGTGCTACTTCAAAGATCTGCAGTTTTCTGTCATATGCCCTATATCCCGATGATATGAGCACCTAAAATTGGGATTTCTTTTCGAGGGATCTCCCATCAATTTATTAGGCCATTTGAAGAAAGGCTTCGCCTTGATTTGGCTCAGTATCTTGTATATCGGCTCTTTGAACAACGTATTTACCCCGAGAAAAGGGGACTTCTGGGGATAAGCTTCTCTGTCATTCTTTCTTCTGTCTTCTCTGATCGGCTCGGTCTGCTTATCTCGACCGAACTGTCTCCTGCCCTGGTGTTCTTTTCCCACATCTCTGGATAAGTCGTCGTCGACTTTAGCATACTTCTCGATTCTTGCCATCAATTCCTCCAGGTAGGAGGCTGGCCTCCTGGTGAGTGATTGGTACAGAGGGTTCTCCTTTGGTAGCCCAATCTTGAAGGACGCTACCGCGATTTTGGGATTGCATCCCTTTACCTCATTCATCGTTTCCCAATAGTGATGTGCATACTCCCTCAATGTTTCGCTGTTCTTCTTCTTTTAATGTCAAAAGAGCCCCCCCCCCATATTGGGAACCGCCCCCTTCATTGGCACATGTCATGACATTAAATGAACCCACGTGAGGGTGACAAGACAAGGCACGTGATGAATTCATTAGCCACTTAGTTCAATGGTCCGAGCCGAACTGAGTGATGTGTTCAGCTAAACAATTAAAGAGCTCGGCACTTGCCCAACCCCGATGTCAATGGTGTTCGATTTTTGGAAAAATAATTCGGTTCTTACAATGACCGATCTAATCGAAAGAGCTCAATTTACGGAAGAGCTCGTTCCACGTCATGACCGAGCTGTTTGAAGCGATAAATGAAGAGCTAAGGGGACGCCTATAACTCAGGCATTCTGGATAAACAAATGGGCAAGATTCTAGGAACGACATGAGGAATTACTGGAGAAATATCAACAACTTCCCAACTATAGCCACATGATTGGAAGAAGGTGTACCACCTTGAATCGAGAATCATGGAAATCCTAACTGATGAATGACTTATAAAAGGCACAAGAAGCCAAGGTGAAAGGTACGCTGAACTCTCCCTGTCAATTAGCAATTCTTTTAAAACCATTACTGACTTACGTATCGGAGTGCCTTCGATCGAAGCGTTTTCGATCGAAGCACTTCGATCTTGGGCAGTGCGTTCGTTTTGTAGGAAAGAGGCAGGGAGATCAAGTTCAGATATCTCAAATATCAATCCTTTATCCCAGCTAAGAGGTAATTATATTTTTTCCTCTTACAGATATAATATCATAATTTAGTCAGCGTAGCATTACTGGTGATGATACCTAAAATAAACCCTAAGCACGAGCTCAGAAAATGAGCCCAGCTCGGGAGGTCAGGTAAGATATGCAGAGCTCATCCAAGCCATAGTCAGAGCTCGTCCAGCCAGTGTTAGAACTCCCCCAAGCAAGATAACAGGGGAAGAGGTGAGGAGACAGCAAGATGATAGCGAACACCTCCGAAATAATAGCCAAGCTGGAATCAAGACATAAAATCCTTAACCAACCAAGATCCTCTCCAAAGATTAAGGAGGATCCCATGGTAGAAGGCAAAGATCTCGGGATACAGTCCATTAAGTCAGTCATATGGAGTTTAGGTAACTCCGAGATTGGGGAGAGAAAGGGGGAAAGATCCTTTCATTATAGGAAGTAAAATCGGGTTAGAGGTAAGCAAGAGGCTATAAGAGCAGGGTAAGCTTCCATCAAGGGGGGATAGGCAATAGAGCCACGAGGAATCCTAATTTCCTCCACACTACGTTGTAACACACCCAACGCAATCAATAAGAAAACAGGAGCAAGAGTCTCCATTGAAAAGTGGACTAGCCGAGCTCCCAGGCCGGTGAACCACTGTAATGTCATTGTGTTCATTTCCCTTTCCTCAATTCTCCTAAGCATCTACCAGCATTTTTCGCATGAGCCTTGTAGCTCAGACACCACACTTGATTTCATGCACACCCATACCCTTTGCTCATCTTCGGTAGATTAACACCATCAGTTTGGCGCCGTCTGTGGGAATGACAGTTCTTGTTACAAATATACTGATTTTTCAATGATTGATGGTCTCTACACGAAACATGAGTAAAAGTCAGATGAATCCCCCAAGGATGCAGAATCCCCAGGAGGTCACCAGTGGGAGGCAACCGGAAAACCTTCATGATTTCGTCCCCACCGCTGAAGACGACCCACCTACGGTGGATCCCCCCGCTAACAATGAACTAGACGCCCTTCGCCTGGTCAATCAACGCATACTTCAACAAAATGAGGAGCTCTTGAAGCTCTTACAAGGTCCTCAACAGACGCAACCAGCCCGGCGGGGCCCGAATAATCTTCCTCTTAGGGAACGGCAATGCCTTGATCCCCTCAAGGAAGCGAACGAAGGAAGGGAAAGCAATCAAGCACCCCATCAGCCGCCTAGGAGGGGGATTAATGAAGAAGCACAAATCCAGAACGAAGGGCTGGAGAGGAATGATTTCCTTCCTTTCCAGCAGGAGAGAATGGAGCAATATTGGGAACACCGCTTCAAGGACATCCAGCAAGAGCTCAGCCACATGAGAGAGGCAGTGAAGGTCAAAACTCCAGTAACAATGGATGCCCTGGTGCAACAAACTGAATCCCCATTCACTCCCGGGGTACTGCATTTCCCCCTTCCTCCGAAGTTCAGAGTACCTCAGATAGAGGTTTTCGATGGGACAAAAGACCCCGTGGATCACCTCAACACCTACAAAAACCAAATGGAGCTGCACGGGTACCAGGATCCTGTGCAGTGTAGGGCCTTCGCCATCACCCTGAAGGGGTCAGCCTTAGCATGGTTCAATAGGCTCCCCCCAGCTTCGATCTCTTCTTTCAAAGAACTCTCCATTTCCTTTGTGTCTCACTTCATCAGAGCTCGGATCTATAGGAAGCCGAGCTATTATTTATTAAATATAAAGCAAAGGCCTGATGAGAACCTGCGATCTTATGTACAAAGGTTCAATTCAGAATCTCTGAAGGTAGATATCCCTGACGAAAAGTTTGTCATTACTGCTTTCATTGCAGGATTAGGAGTGCAGTCAAAGGATTTGATGTTCTCTATATCGAAGAACCCTCAAGCAAACATGGCTGAGGTGTTAGCCAAGGCAAAAAAGTATATAAACGGTGAAGAAGCACTCCTTTCCAAGGTGGGGAGTACATCCACACGGAAGGAGAAGGAAAAAGAAGAGAAGAAAAGGGATCGAAGTCCCAGGAAAGAAAAAGGGCGAGAAAGGTCTCCAAGGAGGGATAGAGATCGCTCCCCGAAGAGAAGAGGAAATGTTAGAGACCGCTTGGGCCCCATGCAGCCTGAGCTACAACCTAGATATGGACCTCAGCGATTCACCCCGCTCACCGCCGCTGTATCCCAAGTTCTGTATGAGGTCCAAAACGAGAAGTTCTTAAGGTGGCCACCTCGGATGAAGGCGGATCCAGCAAAGAGAGACCCCACAAAGTATTGTGACTACCACAGGGATCATGGTCACCATACCGACGACTGCATTCAATTAAAGAATGAGATCGAGTTCTTAATTCAACGAGGACAGTTGCGTCGCTTTGTGGCCCATGACAACCAGAATCGAGCTCTTCCACCGCCGCCACCTTAACAGCAAGCACCTGCACCACATCAGCAGCCTCTAGGTGAGATCAGAGTAATATCTGGAGGATTTGCAGGAGGTGGAGAATCCAGCTCAGCCAGGAAAGCGCACCTCCAACGAATTAGAGTCGAAGAAGCTCTCGAAGTGCATACTGTATCCAAAGCACCACGCTTAGACACAGCTATCACTTTTCAGATTCTGATTTGGAGGGATGCCAATACCCCCATGATGATCCATTGGTAGTAAGAGCCGTGGTAGCTAACAGAACCGTTCATCGGGTTCTGATTGATAACGGGAGCTCGGCAGACATCATTTTTGCGCCTGCATTCGACAAAATGGACATAGGAAGGGAAAAACTCGAACCTGTAAGTACTCACTTGCTAGGTTTCTCAGGAGAAAGGGTGCTCCCCCTAGGCTCAATCCAACTTGTGCTCACCCTAGGTGATCCGCCTTGCCAAGCCACCACGACCGTAAAATTCCTAGTGGTTGATGCACCTTCTGCATACAATATCCTACTTGGAAGGCCTTCCCTTAATTCTATGAGGGCAATCTCATATGCCTATCACTTGGTCATCAAATTTTCAACATAAAATGGAATCGGAGTGGTCCGGGGAGACCAGCGTGTAGCAAGAGAATGCTACATGGCGTCTGTGAAAATGAAAGAGGTTGAGAACATCCAATTGGATGAACTCGACATGAGAGATAAGCTGGAAACCAGACCAATCCCGTCGGAAGAGCTAGAACCTGTACAACTAGATGAAGAGCCCGAGCACCTTGTTTATGTGGGATCCAAGCTGAGCAGAGAGATTAAGGAACTTTTCATCCAGTTTTTAAGGCAAAACATGGAGGTGTTTGCCTGGAAACAAGAGGACATGGAAGGTATCGAATATTCGGTTATCATACATAAGTTCAGCGTGAACCCGAGATGCAAGCCCATCAAACAAAAAAGGAGGAGCTTCGCCCCAGAGCGTCAAAAAGCCATTAACGAAGAGGTAAGCAAACTTCTACATGCCAGAGCCATTAGGGAGGTGGATTACCCAGTATGGCTAGCTAATGTTGTCCTCGTTAAGAAGATCAATGGCAAGTGGCGCCTCTATATTGACTTCACTGACCTCAATAGGGCCTGCCCCAAGGATAGTTTCCCCTTACCTCGAATAGACTTGATTGTGGATGCCACCGCTGGTCACGAGCTCCTCAGCTTCATGGACACCTTCTCCGGATATAATCAGATTAGAATGGACCCTAATGACCAGGAGAAGACCTCCTTCATAACCGAGCAAGGAACATACTGCTACCAGGTTATGCCTTTTGGTTTGAAGAATGCAGGAGCCACTTATCAACGCTTGGTGAATAAAATGTTTCAAAAGTAGATCGGAACGATCATGGAAGTTTACATTGATGACATGTTGGTCAAATCGCTGAGAGCAGAGCTCTATATCAAACATTTGGCGGAATCTTTCCAGGTCTTAAAAGAATACAAAATGAAGCTCAATCCCGCCAAGTGTGCCTTTGGAGTCTCTGCTGAAAAGTTTCTAGGCTTCATAGTTAATAGCAGAGGAATAGAGGCGAACCCAGAGAAGGTGAAGGCGGTACTGGATATGCAACCTCCGTCTAATACAAGGGAAGTGCAGCGCCTAACAGGTAGAATAGCTGCCTTAAGCCGCTTCGTGTCCAGATCAAGCGACAAGTGTCAACCTTTCTTTCAAGTCTTAAAGAAGGCCTTCCAGTGGGATGCCCAGTGTGATGAAGTGTTCAGAGCACTGAAAAATTATCTGAGCTCCCCACCTACTCTGGTGAGCCCGGTGGAATGCGAGGTCCTTACTCTCTATCTAGCAGTGTCAGATTTCTCAACAAGCGCAGCGCTAGTAAGGGACTGCGACAAAGCTCAGCAACCAGTATATTATTGTAGCAGAGCTCTGAGGGGGGCAGATAAGAGATACCCAAAGATGGAGAAGCTCGTTTTAGCATTAGTCACGACCACCAGGAGGCTCAGACCATATTTTCAAGCCCACACTATTGAGATCTCAACAGATCAACCAATGAAGCAAGTATTAAGTAAACTAGAGACTTCGGGTAGGCTGGTTAAGTGGGCCATTGAGCTCAGCGAGTTCGATATCAGGTATAAACCAAGAACAGCCATCAAAGGGCAAGTGTTGGCTGACTTCATTGCAGAGTTCACAGCGGGAACACCCGCGGGGGCCACGTAGCTGGTACCTGACCTCCCCACGTGGAAGCTCTCTGTGGATGGAGCTGTCAATGCCCAGGGTAGCAGAGCTGGCTTAATTTTGACTTCCCCTGATGAAATAGATGTTGAATATGCGTTAAGGTTTGGGTTTAAGGCCTCGAACAACGAGGCAAAATATGAGGATGTCATAGCAGGTTTAAACCTTGCTCACTCGCAGAACAGCTGGAGATCTGCAATGACTCTCTACTCGTGATGAAGTAGATAGATGGGTCCTACGAGGCCAAGGGCGAGAAAATGGTCCTTTACCTCAGAAAGGTACAGGAGTTGATCAGGAAATTTGTGCAAGTCAAGATTATGCATGTCCCCAGATCAGAGAACGCTCGAGCAGATGTGCTAGCAAGGTTGGCAACTGCTTCACAGGAGAATTTAGATAGGTTGATACCAGTAGAGCAGTTGGCGGATCCATCAGTAGGAGTTGACAAGGAGGAAGTTTTCCCAGTCATTTCCCCACCTGTTTGGATGGACTCAATTAGGGAATATCTTCAGAACGGAACTTTGCCAACAGACCCCAAGGAGGCTGCAAAGATAAGGGTGAGGTCAGCCAGATTTTCTATTGTACAAGGAAACTTATACAAGCGAGGATTCTCGATGCCTCTCCTCAGATGTGTAGGAGATGAGGATACCGATTACATTCTTAGGGAGATTCATGAAGGAATTTGCGGTAACCATATCGGAGCTCGAACACTGGCGGGAAAAGCTTTGAGGCAGGGATATTACTGGCCTACCATGCTGAAGGATGTCACCGACCTGGTTAAAAAGTGTAAGGCGTGTCAGATACATGCCAACATCTCTCATTGCCCACCAGAATTCCTAACCTCGGTGGTAAGCCCCTGGCCCTTTCAGCAATGGGGATTGGACATTCTTGGCCCTCTACCCACCACCACAGGGCAGTGTAAATTCGCCATAATTGGAGTGGACTATTTCACTAAATGGGTTGAGGTGGAGCCTCTGGCCACAATCACGGAGCAAAAGGTTCAGAATTTCACTTGGAAGTCTATAGTCTGCAGATTTGGGGTACCTAGAGCAATCATCTCTGATAATGGGAAACAATTTGACAACCCGAAGTTCAAAAAGTTTTGTGTAGAGCTGGGGATAAAGAATTATTTCTCGGCCCCAGCCCATCCACAATCGAATGGACAAGCAGAGGTGACAATCAGGACAATCAAAGCAGCCTTAAAGACCAAGCTCGAGTCTTTGAAGGGAAAATGGGTTGAGTATATCCCAAAAGTGTTGTGGGCATACAAAACAACCCCTAGGACAGCAACTCAGGAAACACCGTTTGCTTTGGCTTTCTGAACTGAAGCAGTGTCGCCTGTAGAGATAGGGATACCATCCCCTAGAACCGAGCTCGCGGATCCAGGGCATAATGATGAATCCCTCCTGCTGAACCTCGACCTCTTAGACGAAAGAAGAGAGAGAGCTCTGCAGCACATTCAGAGTTATCAGAGGAAAATCGCAAGATACTACGATAGGAAGGTAAAACACAAAAGCTTCAAGGTTGGAGACTTGGTGCTTATGAGGCTTTTGCTTGCGAGAAAAGACCCCACGCACGGGAAGTTGGGGCCAAACTGGGAAGGCCCCTACGTCGTTTCAAGAGTGATTAGGCCGGGGAACTATGAGTTACAAACAGAAGAAGGAAAGATCCTACCTCACTCTTGGAATGCCGAGCATCTTAAGAGATTCTTTCAGTAAGTTTTCCTTGTAATAGAGTTATTTTCAATAAAAATAAGCACGCTCTTTGATCCATCCTCATATGGTTTCCAAAAAAAAAAAATATAATAAACAAATATATATGAAACGAGCTCTATAACTCAAGATAAACTATTCAGCTTATAAGGACCGAAATGAGTTCTACAGCCCGAGATAGGCTATTCAGCTTGTACAGAATAACACGAGCTCTACAGCTCAGGATAAGCTCTTCCGCTTATATATATATAAAAAAAAAAGCGATGGGCTCCTCAACATGAAGTACAGAATGAGCTCTACAACTCCAGATGAGCTCCTCAGCTCATAAACAAACGATAAGTTTCTAAGCTTATAAAACTCCAGATGAGCTCCTCAGCTCATAAACAAACGATAAGCTTCTAAGCTTATAAAATTCAAAGATGAGCTCCTCAGCTCATAAACAAATGATAAGCTTCTAAGCTTATAAAACTCCAGATGAGCTCCTCAGCTCATAAACAAACGATAAGCTTCTAAGCTTATAAAACTCCAGATGAGCTCCTCAGCTCATAAACAAACGATAAGTTTCTAAGCTTATAAAATTCAAGATAAGCTCCTCAGCTCATAAACAAACGATAAGCTTCTAAGCTTAGAAAATTCAAAGATGAGCTCCTCAGCTCATAAACAAACGATAAGTTTCTAAGCTTATAAA
The DNA here is from genome assembly GCA_951799425.1 of Ilex aquifolium. Classification (NCBI taxonomy): domain Eukaryota; kingdom Viridiplantae; phylum Streptophyta; class Magnoliopsida; order Aquifoliales; family Aquifoliaceae; genus Ilex; species Ilex aquifolium. Next base: position 33,143,043 of record OX637391.1, read on the forward strand.
ATTCAAGATGAGCCCCTCAGCTCATAAATAAACGATAAGCTTCTAAAGCTTATAGAGTCCAGAATGAGCTCCTTAGCTCATCTGATAAGAGATGAGCTCTTCAGCTCATAGAGAGGAAAAACGAGTTCCTCAGCTCATATATGCACATACACGTTCAAAAAGAAAGATATGATATTCAAGGATTCGCGGATACAAGCGTTCAAAAAGATGTAAAAGTGAAACGAAGTTTGGCATTAATCAGAAAGGGAAGGGAATACAAGGAGGTAGAACTCCTAATTCTTCTTAAGGCGTGACTTCAGCTCGGCAACTTTTTCCTTCAGGCGCACATTCTCCTCTTTCAGCTCGTCCCTTTCTTGTTCAGCCTTGTGGAGCGAGTTGAGAAGCTTCTGGCCTGCTGGGGTAAGAAAAACAGTGGCAAGAGAGTCAGGTGAGAAGGAGTCGTCCCTCTTACGCCTCTTTGAAGTCGCGCCAGTATCCTCCTCATCAGAGTCTTCTTCCTCAGCTATGTCCTTCTCGTCAGACTCAGAGGGAGAGGTCCAAGGAAAATCTGGAATGGAGGAAAACTCATATTCAGTAGCCTCAGCCCCAAGCAGATAAATGTTCTCATTCGTCATCAACTCCGAAAAAGTCTTAGGCTCTACGAGCAGCAGCTCATCAATATTCATCATCTCTGGCAAATCCAGATCAGGAGGACCTGCACAACAAGAATATAATAAGAATAACTCTTCGTGGAAAAATTTCAAGAGATCTCAGCTTGAGCATACCAGTGCGAGAAAAGCTCTTCCAGGAACGTGGAATCCTAGTATCAGGACAGCGCAGCTCAGGAGACCGCCAAGACTTCCCAGAAGCAAAAAAGAAGCATTGAGACCACCCTTCAGGATTGGAAGGGAGGTCCAAAACCAAAAGAGGTGAATCAAAATGCCTCCAACGAAAGAAACTGAAGCAAGGAACATCATCTTCCTCGATCTCGAAGAAGTAAAGGAACTCGGCAACAGAAGGGAATCTACCATTGTCATACAGGTGCCAAAAGAGGAAAAAGCTGACCATAGCAGCCCATCCTCGAGGGGAAATGCGGGAGGGGCAGAGGCCATAATGGGCAAGAACTCGCCCAATAGAAGGATGAATGGGAAGGCGAAGTCCCATGTCCATTGCACCCTCAAAAAAGCAAACTTCCCCTCGAGAAAGATAGTTGCAAGGCTCGTCAGGGGTAGGAACTCGCAGAGGCAAGTCAAGATCAGGGAAGAATCACTTTTTGATGGCTACCAAATCAGAAGGCTCTAGTGTTGAAGGAGACAAGTAGCTACAATGCCACTTCCAGTCGATTCCGAAAGAAGTGCGTTCCTTGAACAGAGAAGAAACGGAGGCAGCCATTAGGATTACGGTGATGACAGAAAGTAACCACGAAGAATCAAGAAGAGACTCAGAAGTATTTTGGAAAAAGAGGAAGAAACACAGGAGATATTAGGAGACTTGAAGAAAATCGTAAGCTTTTAGGAAACCAAGAACCACACGGAAGGCAGAGTCGGCGGTCTTTTTGGTTTCCTAATTAATAAAGGTAGTTACGGTTTTTGGAAAACAGTTGGGTAAATGTGGGAAGGTGAGTCAGCACAAGGTAACCCCTCCCAATACAATTGGAAATAAGTCTGACCCTACTTAAACAGAATATTCCTCATACTTCTTTGAGTTTAGCTCAGCTCGGTTGGCAGCCTGGTATCTCCATAGCAAGTTTTTGAGACCTCCAGTCCCAAGAACCATGCTCACATCAGGATGATGAGTTCCTGATAAGTTCCTTAGAACCCTGCAGCTCATAAAGTTCTTAATTTTGCTTTAAGAAGGACTGAAGTACTTCTCAAAACAATGGGGGCAAGAGGAACATAAAACAAAGGAAAACATAACTATATTTCAAAGCCAGAAGTCAAATCGCAACACATCGTAATTCAAAACAAAAGTTCAGAAATTTTCTTTCAAAGTTTGTATTCCAGAACACGAGTTCGAAGTACATGAAAAATGAAATTAGAATCATATGAACACAAGGAGAGCTATAAGTATCTAAGGAAGGCGTAATTGAAGGACTTTGCAACTCTGCGGATGAGCCCTCAGCAGCAGGCAAAAGAGGAGAACTTCCAGGGGTACCAGCTGCATGGGTCTCTGCTCCTATTGATTCCGAATTTTGAGCAAGGGCCTCAGTCACAAGGTCAGCTGAGAACGGTGTAGTGGCAGAAACAGTAGAAGTTACAGCTGGGAGCTCGGGAATTGCAGCAACAGAGCCTGTCCCAGTAGTAAGAGCTTCAGAAGTCTTAGCAGGAGGGATGGACATCTCAACACCTTCTGGGGTAACATCTAGAGGAGCCAAGCTGTCCCCCTCGCCATCTGTATCAGTCTCCTCCAGCTCCTCCTCGGTAGGAATAGCCAAGTTGAAATCGAGGTCTGGATAAGTCTTTGTAGCTCGACGTTTGAAGGCGAGCCATCCAGTGGCCCACTGGGTGGTGACATCATCCCTGAACTCAGCAATCACACCGCCCTTCTCCTGGACAAGGGCCTTCTGTGCCTCGAGCTCGGTGCAGAGTGTTGCATTTGCCTCAGTCACAGCAAGATAATCCTCCTTTACACTCTGCAAAGAGCTCTGAGCTTCAAAAGTTTCTTGACTGGCTTTAGCCCAAACCTTATATTTAAGCTTCAGCTCTTCCCTGGCTTTTCTCAGCTCATCTCTGGCTTTCTTTTCTCTTTCGTCAGCGACATCTTTGGCCTTTTGTAAGCCCTGAAGGGAAGAAGTCTGTCTCTCCAACTCCTCCTTCAAGCTTGTCACCTGAGCTCGGAGGTCGTCATTGTCAAAAGTGAGCTCATCAACCTTAAACTCATATGTTTTTAAAGCTTTGACAGAGCTCTCAAAGGATTAGATCCTATTCACCAAGCATTTTACGTGGAGAGCCAGCTAAGGACAAAAATAAAAAAATAAAAAAAAATAAGCTTAAGGTTACGACACAAAAGAAAAATGGATGTATAAGGATGCTAGAGCTTACAACAGTTATTCCCTGAAGAGCTGAGCTGATGGTCTCCTCAAGAGGCATGGAAGAAGCCTTTTGGATGTCAAGGTCAGTAAGGACAAAAGAAATGGCCCCAGGAGCAAGATGACTGTTCTCGAAAAAGGAGTCATCACTCTCCTCCACCTTAGGACGCTTTGCTTCATCACGCCCAGTTTTCTTCGGAAAAGATTCAATAATCTTCCCTGAAGGGCTATAGGTGAAATTACCAGGTTGGAGGTCAGGGACCAACCTCAAAGCTTCCCTGACCTCAGTCGAGGAAGGAGAAGCCTCGTCTGGCTCATTAGTTCGACTTGAAGTGGGGTTGGACCCCTGATGGCAGGCAGGCCTCCACAACTGGTGGGGTGATCAACTTTTGGACTTGCTTCGATGAGGTCGAGGTTGGAAAAGAAGAGGGCACCCCCAATTTTTGAACCTTAGCTCGAATAACAGGGCTACTTCTAGAGCTGACCACAGCTTTCCGTTTGCCACTTTTCCCACTTCTCGATAAGTGGTCGATCTTGGCCTGGAGTTTCTCAGAGGTGGGCTTCATTGCGGAAGAGCCTGGAAGGTCTAAGCCAAAATTACGTATATATGAGGAAATAGGAAGAGAGGCAGCACAACTTATTAAAAAAAGGAATTATCTGCTACTTCTTCAGGTCTGACAACAGAAATAGAAGGCGGGGCTTCTACCTCTATCCCAGGAGGACTAAATCATCTCTCAACCAGAACGTAGGGCTGGATAAGCTCAGAATACCTTCGCGGGTCGCACTTGACCAACTTCAACTTTACCTCCTCGTCCTCAGCACTGAGCTCAGGTCGGGTACCTAGACACAACGCAAGCAGATCAGAGTCAGAAACTTATGATTCTCAAAGCAAAACTCAGTCAACTCGAGCAAGGACTCACGCAAGTTCTCTGGAACAGTCCAGGCCTTAGGGATACCAAGAGTATCCGTTCTATCAGCAGGATTGTATTCCCAATTAGTACCCCCAACGAAGAAGAAACATTATTTTCAGTGCTTATGGGAGGATGGAATATGAGAGATGATCTGCCTAGCGTTGGTTCGCTTGGAGATATACAAGAAGCCCTCAGAAGAGGTCAGCTTGACGTTAAAAAAATCCAAAAGCAGGGAAATGTTGGGAACCCCGAGCTTGTGGTCCTTAAAGAAGACCAGAAGACCCACCAGAACCCCCCAGAAGTTAGGGGAAAGCTGAGAGGGACAAACATTGAAATATTGCAGAACGTTCTTGATGAATGGGTGCAGAGGAAAGTGAAGGCCATTCTCGAATGCGACCTCAAAGAAGCAGACCCTCTTATGAACTTTGGCAACGTAAAGGGTGGAGTTGTCTGGACACCAGGGCTGGACACCAGCAGGAAACCCATAGCGCGCAGTGAAAATCTTCATAAAGGAAGGGTGGACCTTGCTAGGGCCCACAAGCTCGGCATGATCCAAGGCAGCTCCTAGGTATGATGTACTACCAGAAACCCTAACCCCACTGACTTTGCCCTTGCCTTTGTCAGGCTTGGGGGGCATAGGAGAAGATGATGAGGGAAGCTCCTCGGTATTGACTCTGGACTCAACAGCATCAACACTAGGGAAATTGTCGATTTCATCACCCACTTCCCCTAATTCAGTCTCTTCCTCGGCAGACCTACCTTATAGGGGAGAAACGGAGGAGCGAGTAGCTCCAGAAGAGGCATGCATGTTTGGGCAGGAAAAAGGAAGATCAAAGGAACGATAGAGAGGAGGAACACTAGTCAAACACTCTTTAATAACCCTAGGGTCAGCGCAATAGCTTCCAACAGCGAGTATGTGCACAATAGAACTTCAATCCACAAAATGGGGAAGGGGAGACAAGCAACAATCACGGGACCAGAAGTAAAAGAACCTATGAGCCTAGAAACGCAACAACCACCTCGAACTTAAAGGATTCAGAACGAGAAAAGATGAAAAGCGAACAGGAAAAACGTACCTAGCTAGGAAAGAGAAACGAGCAACAATCCAGAGCAAAATTGAAGGAAGAAAGCACCGCAGATCCTCAAGTCGAACACAAAGACTCAAATTTTGGGCGAGAATCAGAAAACTTCAAGCTGGAAAATCGAAAATCGAAAGGAAAGAAGTTGAACAGTGGGAAGAGGCGGTTCAGATAGCCATTTGGGTATGAGAGACGTGGGCTGAAACGTGCGCGGGAATCGAGGAAAGCCATGATTGCTGCAAACCGTCAAAGGGCTTCAGTTATATGCAAGTCAGGGTCAACCACGCGCAGATCTAGCTCGGTTTAAAAACAGCTCAGCCCTTGCCCAAGCTCGCTTGAGGCAGGGGCTGGGGGGCAACTGATGATACCTAAAATAAACCCTAAGCACGAGCTCAGAAAATGAGCCCAGCTCGGGAGGTCAGGTAAGATATGCAGAGCTCATCCAAGCCATAGTCAGAGCTCGTCCAGCCAGTGTTAGAACTCCCCCAAGCAAGATAACAGGGGAAGAGGTGAGGAGACAGCAAGATGATAGCGAACACCTCCGAAATAATAGCCAAGCTGGAATCAAGGCATAAAACTTTTAACCAACCAAGATCCTCTCCAAAGATTAATGAGGATCCCATGGTAGAAGGCAAAGATCTCGGGATACAGTCTATTAAGCCAGCCATATGGAATTTAGGTAACTCCGGGATTGGGGAGAGAAAGGGGGAAATATCCCTTCATTATAGGAAGTAAAATCGGGTTAAATGTAAGCAAGAGGCTATAAGAGCAGGGTAAGCTTCCATCAAGGGGATAGGCAATAGAGCCACGAGGAACCCTAATTTCCTCCGCACTACGTTGTAACACACCCAACGCAATTAATAAAAAAACAGGAGCAAGAGTCTCCATTAAAGAGTGGACTAGCCGAGCTCCCAGGCCGGTGAACCACTATAATGTCATTGTGTTCATTTCCCTTTCCTCAATTCTCCTGAGCATTTATCAGCATTCTTCGCATGAGCCTTATAACTCAGACACCACACTTGATTTCATGCACACCCATATCCTTTCCTCATCTTCGGTAGATTAACACTATCAACTGGTATGGTATTGAATATTTCCTCCAAGGGTTTATTTTTGGGTAATTGAGAAAAGATCGTAACGAAAAGGTGAAAATAAACAAGCTCTCTGGTCTCTCTATATATCGATCTGAATTGTCGATGCTCAATACCCAAGTACTGGATCAACAGGGTTGAATTCGATTGATTGATGGATTCTCCGTCAAGTCAAGAATCAGTGGGGTTTGATTACTTGTTCAAATTGCTGTTAATCGGTGACTCAGGCGTTGGCAAGAGCAGTCTCCTTCTCAGTTTCACCTCTGACTCCTTCGAAGATCTCTCCCCCACAATCGGTATATGTGTGTGCGTTTATACATCCATCGACATTGGCACTGGCACTAAATTCCCGGTTTACATGTCTTCTTTTCACGTAGGTGTTGATTTCAAGGTAAAATATGCTGATATGGGGGGTAAAAAATTGAAGCTTGCAATTTGGGATACAGGTAATAATAGATGTGTACCTCAGTGCATGTTATTCAAATTTTGCGAAAGTTAATGATCTGAATTTTACTTGCCATGTCTTAATGTTATGTCTCATTTATCATCTAAATACTGGTAGCATTAGTATTTGCAGTATAATCATCAAATTCTGATTTTCAAACTTGTATTGTAACCATGGACTTAAGTTGAACTGATTCATTAATACCTCTTGAATCTGAGTGTAAAATTCTCAAAAGTTCTCCTAAAAGAGAGAAAAAATTATTTTGGAATAAGTTAGTTGGAAGTTGCTATGTATTATTTGTTGTACCTTGCATCAGATTCTTTACAGCTGATATATGTAGGTTTTAGCAATACCCTATCATCGGTGTTAGTCTGTTGCTCCATGGGACCCTAGATCGGATTCTGTCTTACATGGATATCTATTGCAGTGATCTAATGTCTTAAAATCATTTCTTAAACTTATGATTGTAAGACAAGTCAAGCTAGTAGAGCGACACTTATTTAGGGTTTTATACGGGATCATTGAAGATTGTCTGAGGAACCAATTAGATGATTTGCTTTAAATCGTTTGGAAATTAATAACCAAGATTAGCTTTATTCTAAACATTGTTAATCTTTTGGGCCTAGCTTAATCAGCTTACTCCTTGACTATCTTGGTTCATATAGTGCCCTAATATGAGATGCTTGCCAGTCAGGGAGAGGTAATTTTTTCATATTGAAACATATAGGGTATCGTATAAGGTTGCAAACTCTTGTAATGCTCATGAAATTCGTTACCGATATAACTTGAAACAGGCAATGGGAAAAATGAAATTTTCTAGGTCTGGTTTTAGGGCAGGACAATGTATATCGACACCTCTGTTCTTGAAGTATCTAAGATACATCTTTTGCTCCTTTGATGTGTCATGTTGTGGTTAAATTAATAGATTTTGGATTCTAGGGATGTGGATACCAGAATAGTAATAAAATGAAGACTAGATAAGGTATGCTACAGGTATGATTGCCCCTCTCTTAGATATTATGGTCATGATGTGTGGTAATTTAGGGATTTAAGAAATCTTTATTGGGAGATAGGCAGTCCATCATAAGCGGCCCAGTATACAAACACTAAGATTGTTCTACTTATTTTTTCTTCCATGTGAGATTCTCACACGTGATATCTCAACAATTTCCTCCTTACCTGTGAACTATATTGGGACTTTTAACTCCCCCCTGAGACTAATCCACCGCCTGCAACAAGCACGGGTCCAAATCACTCTTCTCAAGAGTCCACTCTCTCAAGAATCAAGTTTTTAACCGATCTGCATGAGGCTTTGAATTACGACTCTATTGAGAGCACTTGAGCCAGAGGCCCCCGTGCCCCCAGTGCTGCGTTTCCATGATTGTACCACCAAGCAATGTCGTTCTTATGAGTCGTTACTAATACAAGCACGCTACATTGCTTAATGGAGAGTTCACCTAGAATCGTTGGCCACCGCCTTGATGCAATTGTTGGGAGATAGAGGAGTCCATCATAGAAGACAAATCGTTTTAAAGCCTAAGCCTATAGATAGTGAACTCATTCATATTATTTTTCCTTCCAATGTGGGATTCCCACACATGGATTGCAACAGTTGCCAGAATTGCATACTAGCAACTTGTAAGTTGTATGATTAATTGATTAGCTCTGCTATTCAATGAAGGTTGTTAGATGGTAAATAGAGTGGGCTAGTCCTAGTATTACACTATTTTAATAGATGAATTGGTGATGGTGTTAAATAGAAGGCCCCCTGCTGTAGTCCTGAATATGATATTGTTGCTCTCTCTGTCAATATGGTTATATGATATTGTTGCTCTCTCTGTCAATATGGTTATATGATCTTTGAGCTATATGGTCCATGCTCCTCTTGTGGCTCCTCCTACTCTGGTTAAATTTTCTGCTCTCTTAGAAAGTGAAGCACAAGGAACAGAAAGTTGGAAGCAATTGGGTTCTCTTATATGGATTCACACTGAGTTGGTTGCAGGTTTGGAAAATAAGGACCAGTCTAGGAATGGGTTCCATGCTAGATTTATACATATGTGACTGGACATATGTATCATGTACTGCAATTATTGACCATAGTATATGGCCTAAGGAGATTATTGTTACAATCTAGCCAATTGTCATTTTCTGCAAGCTCAATTAGTTCATCTAGTCCACAGATTTTGAATATCAAAGTACAAGGAAATATAGGCATGCAGCACAATCTGAGCAATTATTCTGGTTCATCAGAGATAATAGACTTGATCTGGAATTGATTCTGATTGACTTTTTTTTTTTCCCCAAACTGGATTCTAATTGACTTGCCATCATAAGATATTGATAACTTGTTTGTTCTGATTGACGAGATTCTGCCTAAAGAACTTAGATTATTTTGACAATTTTCTCCATAAAGAGAAAGTCAGAAAAATTTCACTCACCAAATTAGCATGCTGCTGCTGAATGTCTTACTATGCAGCTGGACAGGAGAGATTCAGGACATTGACAAGGTCATACTACAGAGGAGCACAAGGAATCATTATGGGTATTTTTTCTACTCTAGCCTCTGATTTCTCTTTAGTGAAATGGTAGATTATTGCCTCATGATAAAGCTAAAAACTGCATTGGACTGACTTCCCTATGTTACATGTGAATCATCACTATTAAGTAATTGATAAAAGTCAAAATTCTATCCACCAAAAATATTAAGAGTCCATCTGCACACCCACTAGCCAATTTATCATTTTGCAGATAAGCAAACCCCTGCAAAATGTGACTTATCCCATGATCTCTTGCTATCAGATAGAATTTAATCTCTGGAGAGCATTTGTTATAATCAGGACCTAAGCAAAGTTAGTTACGTTAATGCCAAGCCAGCCAGGTTCATTTGCTACCTTTGTTTCAGACTTCAGTTATAAGCTGGGCAATGCTTATGGCTAGTTTCGTTTGAGGAATGAAGCTGCAGTGATTTTAAATTCATGTCTTGTGGTTTTAAAGACATCATTTGCAAATCCTGAAAGAATTGTTGAGATAAACTAAACTCTTATACCTGGCCATGAAATAAGGATATAATCTAGATCTTGGATGTTTTACTACTGACTTCCTACTTCAGCTATCTCCGTTGCATTATTGCATTTAATGATAAGCATGCACATCAGCAATTACAAAAGCCAAATACAACAAAGAATACATTTTGATGATCATAATTTACCTCCATGTTGAATTTACATTAGACAGTTATTTCATCTACCATCCAATACTTCCAATCCTTCACATTTAGTTAGACCATAAGGTCCTCACAGAGTTACCATATAAATCAAAGAGAGTCTGTCCTCAGCACTCCTTCAATCTAGATTACCAGGAAGGTACTGGATTATGATGTACATAAATCATATTAACACTAGGACAAGGAAAACACGTCAGGGTATGATGGTCATTTCATTCATTGTAGTTGGTAGGAATAATGTTATAGAGAAGTGGTGAAAGTAAGCTCATGAAAAGGATCATATGTTCATAAGTCATAACTAAAATCTGCTTTTCAATCCTACAAAAGTTGAGCAGCTGATGAAATGATTTCATGTTCCTTCATGTGGCTGACAATGTTATTAGTCTTACAAACATCAGATTTTGAGATTTCTCTGTAAAACTTTGCTTTGGGTGGTTGCAATTGTAACAGTTTATGATGTAACCCGACGAGAAACATTTACCAATCTTTCTGACATATGGGCCAAGGAGATTGATCTCTACTCAACTAATCAAGATTGTATCAAGATGCTTGTTGGAAACAAAGTTGACAAGGTACTTCTTATGGAAAGCTACAGTCTAAATGCTTTACTATTATTTGTAAAATAGACAAACATTGTAGTGAGTGGCTGGCATTTTAGAGTAGTGAATTTGGCTTAAAGAAAAAGAACCAAATATTTTTGTGTGTTGTCAAAAGTGACAAATTCTGTGGAATGATTGATGAGTGACTGCTCCCTCTCTCTCTCTCTCTCTCTCTCTCTCTCTCTCTCTCTCGCATGCGTGTGACTGAGACACACTAGGCACACATACAAAGGGATGTATGCATATACGTTTATTAGATTCTCTGTGGTTAGCCACTAGGAAGCACGGACACTTCATTTTGGGCAGAGTGTCGGTGTCGGACATGTCTGGGACACGGACACGCTTCGGACACGTTAAAATGAGTGTCCGATTTTTTTATTATTAAATTTTTTTTAGGACACGTTGGGGACACGTGACCGACACGTTCAGGACACGTTGGGACACGCTGGGGGACACGTTTTGAGATTTATTTTCAATTTTTTGAGAATTTTTCAGATAATTTTATAATTAAGAGTTGTTTTTATAATTTTAAAGGGTTATAAGTCACAATCATAATATAAAAAAAGTTATAATCATTACATTGAATAAATGACATGAATTTAATATAATTTTAGATACGAATACGAACTTATATACAAATGGAACAGTCTTTTAATATGAAAGTAATGTGAGAAAAAATGGGATTACAAAATTTGAGTTCTTGGAATTTGATGAAAATTAGTATTACGAAATGGAATATTTTTTAAAGTAAAAGTTGTAGAAGTCATTGATTATTGAATCATGGATGTTAATGTTGAATGTGTATCAGTATATCTTATATTATACTTTTTATGCAATGATATCATGACGTAAATTTTTAGAATTAGGGAAATGATGAATTAAAAGATTATTATGATAATATTTTTATTTTATCACGTGATTTTATATAAATATATATATAAAATACATATTATTTAACGTATCGCTAACGTGTCCGTGTTCTACTTTTTTGAAAAATTTCGTGTCGGCGTGTCCGTGTCGTGTCGTGTCGTATCCGTGTCCCGTATTCGTGTCCGTGCTTCTAAGGTTAGCCATATTCATACATTCTTGCTTGTTTATGACACAATGGAGGATCAGCATGGGCATGTTCTGACCCTTCAAGTTGTATCTGCCCGATTCTGGGATGAGGGGTGGGGTGGGATTGTGTCACAGTTGCTCGAATGTCCTAAGTCCTTAATATAACCAAAATGTTTTATCGCTTGCTTCATGTGGTTTAGCAGTTCAGTCAACTGTAGATGCTAAATTTTTTACACAAACCAGGGGAGAGTAGTAAAATATTTCAGATTGCCTGATATAAGATGACTTAGTGGCTATGATTCTGGTCCTTTGAGCATGCAAATTTGAGGTTTGTGCAGGAAAAGAGAAATGATCTGGGCCTGTTTGGTTTGCATCTCAGAAAATACTATTCGAAAATAGTTTTTGAGAAGAGTTTTAGAGAAGTGTGTTTTGGTGTTTTCTGAGACGAAGAACTTGTTTGGTTATATGATTCCAAAAACAGTTTTATAGAACAAAAAAAAGTAAAACCTGTTTGGATGGTAACGCAGAGAATAATGAAAATAGAAATACTGTTTGGATTGACTTGATTAAAAACTAACATAAATGATATTATAGTTAAAAAAACATTCATTTGTACCCATACAAAAGAGAAGTCCCGCATTATCTCCATGTCTTTCCTTTGATATACATCACATATTAACACCCTTTGATAACCCAAAGTGTCACTGGTTGACAAGGTAGCCTCAAATTTTTTTCATGTCTTTGTTTGGCAAAATCCAACATTGATATAAACAAATAAAATGGAAAAGGCCTGCCATTATGCCTACTGTTACTTGCACAACATTCATATAAGCAAAATCCAACATAACAAGAAAGTTTGAATAGGATCAATGCATCCCAGTGAATCAGCAACCACCCAGTAAACCCAATAATAGAGAACAACGACAGAGGATCGACAGAGGATCGATTAAGGGTTGTTGACTGCTCAACTTCATGCAGCTCCTATTTCACCAGCCGGAGTTTCTCCACAAGCCTTCGTCGAACTATGAGAAGCCAAATCCAAGGAAAAAGAAATAAAAAAAAATCCTAGATCAGGTAAGCCTCATACAAACCCCCAAAAAAAATCAAGGAAAAAATAAATAAATAAACCCAGATCTGTTATAAAAAACTCAGATTTGTTACCTGCATCTTTGGCGCTCCGCCTTCGTTTCACCGGAGTTGTGTTGCAGCAGATCTGTTATAGCATTGAAGGGATAATGGAAAAATCAAAACAAAAATAAACCCAAAAAAAATGTGCCAAAAACGAAAAAAAAACCTTAGATCTATGGCTTACTTGAGTCGCCGAAGCTACGCCTCTGATTAGCCGGAGCTGTGCCTTCACATCGTTGGATTTGGGTTTGACTCGTCCAAGATCTTCACAACAGAGAGAGAGAGAGAGAGAGAGAGAGAATGTCGGGGGGAGAGAGAGAAAAAAAAACCCTTTTATATGGTACAATAAGTGCACAGTAAAAATGCTTGGTTGTCTCCCGTGTTTTCCATAAATCCGAAAAACTGTTCTTGAAAATGGGGGGAAACAACTTTTGGGTGTTCTCTAAAATCACGTTTTTGTTTCCACAATTTTCAAAAAATTAAATACCAAAAAAGCTGACCAAACAAGTTTTTGACTGTTTTTAATGTTTTGAGAACAAAAAACAGTATTTCAAAATCAAACCAAACAGACCCTCTGTCTTCTCTCAAAAAGAACTTAATTTTTTTGCTGGGAAAAAATAGCACAAGATTTGAAGTGAAAAGTGTATACAAATGCTGACAAGATTATTATTGAGTGAACTACCATTTTGCATGTTATATTGTTTCAAAATTTTAACTTTTTGCCCCACTTGAGAAGGATACTCCTATGACGCCCCAAAATTTGGGGGCCCTTTCTCAACCCGTTGATCACCCATCAACCCACGGAATACTCGTGGATATCGTATAAGCCGATATTACGTCATTACACTCCATTCACCGGGATCATAATAAAACAGAATTCGGGCAGAGTCTCCTTTGTACGGAGCACTACCCAATACATAATCTATGTATATATTAATGTGACGCCCCAAAATTCAAGGGTCCTTTTTCAACCTGTTGATCACCCATCAACCCGCAGAATATCCGTTGATACGGTGTAACTCGATACCACGTCGTTACACCCCATTCACCTGGATCGTAACAAAACGGAATTCGGGTAGAGTCTCATTTGCACGAGAGCACTACCCAATACATAACCTATGTATTTATTAATCATACGATCATTCCAAGGTCTAAATTCCTAAGTTTAGGACTTAAAATTTAACTATTTATATCATCTAAAGAAAAGAGCTCAAGATATGAAGGTTCGGAAGTACTGAAGTTCAAAAATCAATTTTTCGGGTAGAGGTACTAGCACCTCTGAGAAGGATTACCGATACGTGGGCCTTCTGGAAGCCAGGTAGAGGTACTTGTAAGACTTGGTAGCGGTACCTAGGCCCACTTTCAGCGGGGTATCGTACATGTGAGCACCTCCGTTAAGGAGTACCGGTACCTGGGCCTCCTGGAAGCCACGTACCGGTACCTGTAAGACTTGGTACTGGTACTTCTACCGAAAAATGGATTTTTGAACTTCAGTACTTCCGAGCCTTCATATCTTGAACTCTTTTCTTTAGATGATATAAATAGTTAAATTTTAAATCCTAGACTTAGGGATTTGGACCTTGGAATGGTCATATGATTAATATATACACAGGTTATGTATTGGGTAGTGCTCTCGTGCAAAGGAGATTCTGGCCAAATTCCGTTTTGTTACGATCCCGGTGAATGGGGTGTAACGACGTGGTATCGGGTTATACGGGTATTCCGCGGGTTGATGAGTGATCAACAGATTGAGAAAGGACCTCCTGATTATGAGGTGTCACAACTCCTATTTCAGGACTCCCCCTCTCCCTTTGTTTGTTTGTCCCTTTACATAGGGCACCTTGGCATGTTGTGAGAAGCCTTAGTTTTATCACATTTTCCTCTTGTTTGGCACATTCTTCCTTGTCTTTGTTGAACATTTACACAATCACACGATGTTCAATGTAGTATATTGGAGCTTCCACTTGAGGATCTCTCATAGTCTAAGGTTTTTTTTCCTTACAGGAAAGTGAAAGGGTTGTAACGAAGAAAGAAGGGATAAATTTTGCCAGGGAATATGGATGTCTTTTTATCGAATGCAGTGCAAAAACCCGACTTAATGTTCAGCAATGCTTCGAAGAACTCGTCTTGAAGGTATAAAACAGGTTTATTTTTCTATTTCCTTTTTGATCACATATTGTGGTTGTGCATGCGAATGAACAAATGCACATGCAAGTATTGTACCGATATTACCTTTGCATGGGAATGGAACTTCATTAGTGCACATTGCTTTGAATGTAAGCTAGGGAAATTGAACCTTGTGGAGCATATGGCAGATTAGTTGGATACCTTCTGCAACTGCAGTTGTAGGTTATCAGCATGCTTTTTCACTACTACGGAATTAGCTTTATAGGTTTTAGTAGACTCGATGTAGTTCTTGTTTCAGACCCACTTTCTTAGATGAATTCCACTTTGTACGTTTTATAGAGCTGACCCATCATGCTAATCTAAACTAGGTTGTCCAACTCTGGAGTTAGAATGATATAGAATGTTCCGTAAAATAAATTTTCATGAAACTTTAAAAGCATTTATCCTCGCATTCAAAAGCTGGGACCATATGAAAACTAAAGATGACATGACGATTCAATGGTTTCTGGATTTAGTCTTTTTCATTTTCAGAAATAAAAGCAGGAAGTGGAAAATTATTTGTTTTTATAATTTAGTGATTAAAGAAAGCTTCAAGGTATCTTTTTGGCCCAAATTCTAAGCAAAGTCATGACCTACAAAACTTTTAGCGTAATATTCATCAAAGGAGGTACCACATTAATTTACAGGGGTCAGTTTTTTTGTTTTTACAGGGACTGGGGTTAGTTGACCTCATCGAATTTTGATGCATAACATTTTAAGAAATTTTGCATAGATGGTGTATTCCAAAAGTGGATATGTGTTGCATTGATGCCTCTGGCTTCATACAAAGAATTTAGAAAGTGCTAGGGAGCCCAAGCCAGATGTCCTACCTTACAGTTAACCCTTATTGCGTTGAGATCTGTGTGTAGTGCTCAAGCAGGTTTGTATCAGCCAAACAGATCACCCTTTATGTAAGAACTCGTCTCTCTCTCTTCACTCATGTACAAGTAGGTCATTCTTCCCCTCTCTCTCTCTCTCTCTCTCTCTACATATATCTATAGTATGTATATATACGTTTATTTGTATATACTAGCAATGCACCACGTGAACAAATTTAGGTAGTAAAAATTATTATTAAATCTATAAGCAAATATATGATTAAGTTAACTATAACCTCATATTAGAATGTATATTTATATCATCAATATCATGTTGCATAATTAAAAAATATCATACATTGTAAATATAGTGGAAGAAATGAAAAGAATTATTATGCTTCTCATTCTATCCTTGGGTGATTTTCTATGGATAAATAAGACTTAATATTTCTGTAGAACAAAAAAGGTTATTTGCTACATTATCCTAATTTTCTCTTTTTTTGATCACAAAAATAGTATACTAACTTGTGTGTGTGTGTGTGTGTGTGTGAGAGAGAGAGAGAGAGAGAGAGAGAGAGAGAGAGAGAGAGAGAGAGAGAGAGAGAAAGAGTGTTTCAAAGAGGATTGAGGATGCGAATTCATATGCTTTGAAGACATTTTATACTTAACGGTGCAATGAATATGAGAAGATGATAAAACTTGTTATTATGGGGAAGAAAAGTTAGTGGACTATTGAAAACTAATTAATTTATAATTAAATGAAAGGGAATAACAAAAGTGGACAGATGATTAAAAATTAATTAATTTAAAATTAAATGAAAGATAAAAAGAAGAGTAAAAGTTAATATTCAAATGAAAGATAAAATAATAATTAGTTTAAAATTAAATGAAAAATAAAAGGTTATAGATATGATTGACATTATAACATTAGTTAAGGGTAAATTTGAAAATTAAAAGTGGTTCTTATTATTGTACTTTTATTAGTAATATAGATATAGATATTTCTACCACATTGGAACTCCTCTTAAGTTTGTAACAAAAGTCAAACAAAAAATCCTCTACTTTATTGTTGGAGTTGGAATATGTCCGTCAGCTTTTTCGTTGCTCTGTCCATTTGTCTCACCATGTGTTGTAAGTGCTTCTTTGTCATTGTAATTTTTTTTTTTTGAGTTATGTTTTAACAATTCTTATTTATTATGCATATATTTCTTGATTTTGTGTTCAGTATGGTTTATTATAGCCAATTTTCATACCAAGTGTCGAAAGAGAACAGCATGACTGGCAGAGCAACTAACAGAAGTGGAAGAGAATAATATCTTAATGCTAACAGAGTTCAGATCACATGAAGCAAAATAAAAAACTGAAGTAGAGTGACTGCTCCCAATTCATCTTGACCCCCAACCCTTTTAAGTTATTGTTTATTTCTTCTACATATTTCACTACTTCGTTTTGAATGTTCTTTTTTAGTATTTCACTCCTCTTACTTCTTGGCCTAACATCAGTGTCTAGCATTAAGCATGAATTTTGTCAATTTACAGGAAATATATGTTAGATATTGATTAAGAGTGAAAATTATTTTAAGATTTTATTCACCCGACTGGAAAAGTTTCCCAAAGCCGCCACTTATTCACGTACTCACATTTTGTATATGCATTTAAGGCTTGAGTATCTTGATATGGGGAATGATGTGCACAAATGAATGATCATCTTTTGCAGATTTTAGATACACCCAGCCTCTTGGCTGAGGGATCCAAAGTTTTGAAAAAGAACATCTTCAAACAGAAGCCACCACAACCTGATACATCGACAAGCAGTTGTTGCTGACGCTCTTCAATCAGAACTTTCACACAAATTTCTTCTTGACTAATGTGGTCAGCTCCAATTTTAAATCCAGGGTCCTATAATGTATATATATTAAGGAACAGTTTGTGGAACCCTACCAGATTGTTATTTGTGTAGTTGGAATGCTATTTTAGATCATTTCAAGGTCTGGAGAGAATCAATGAAGTGTTACATTTCATTTCCTTGCTGTTTGTATAGAAGTAGGGCTGTGACTTTGGTTAGTGATACTGGTTAAGTCCTAATGCTCTCTTGCAAAGGATTCTTCAAAAAACTCTAGAATTGTTTCTTATCCTATTTAACAACACAGAGATGAGGTTAGATTTAAGACGATAACAAGCATTCATTGGATCTAGCGAAATATTACAGGTTCGAGTTCAAAAATTAGCCTCTCAAAATGGCTTGAAGATAGCAATTTATCTCTGCCAAACTGCACTATTGACAGTAGTTTTTTGTATTGAGTATGTTTTGTTTTCAATTTAAGAGCACAATGAATTAGAGAAATTTGAATATCTGACAAACATGAATAGATATTCAGAGCAACCATTTGCAACTGAACTTTAAATTTTTTGGTCAAATGAACCATCAGACCTGGGCATTTTTCAAGACTTTCCTATCGTTAAAAGTTATATTACACCTTATAAAGAAAAGGTTATAACTAATTTATAATTGATTATGAAATCAATTATTAATTATCTCAATTAATTATAATATCGCCTTTACGCAAAATAACTTGAGTTTTAATAGTAATAATTTGACTTTTAAAAATTATAGTTTTCCTGAGCAATTGTAATATTTAAAATTGGTCATAATTTTTTAGTTGCAATTTAGACAATTTAATTTGTAACTTAGATGATTTTAAGTTGTGGAGTGAATTACATAAATAGCTGCTATACTACATTTGTGTCGGTAACATTCCTGACCTAATTTTTATATCTAATTAGTTTCTCAATTATTCAATCTGACGTAATATCCTCCTTCTATTTAAAGTCACTATTAACTTTAACAAAACAACTCACGTGTACATAGGTCTGTCAAAGTCCGACACGACACGATTAATCGACACAAATCGATACGAATTAAGCGAGTTTTGGTGGTAAACGGGTTGACCTATCTAACACGTTTAATAAATAAGTCGTGTTCGAGTGAGTCCTGTCAACTTGTTTATCACCCGTTTACCCATTTAAATAAAATTAATATAATAATAAATTATTAATTATTTTAAAAAATAAGGCAGATTTTTTTTAATGATAGTCACAAAAAAAAAATATATATATATATATATATACAACAAGATGCGGAAGACATGAATAAACACAAAGATTTAAAGAAAGATATAAGGAGTGGTGATGAATTAACTCAAATTGCTTTACTGAAGTAAAATCTTTAAATTCACAAAATAAAGAAATTACAATTTACTGAAATTAACTTACAAATAGTTTACTGAAAGATAAACTGTTGGCTAAAGAAGCTCTTCATTTGCATCATGTATGAAGTCTAGACACAATATGAGAGAAATGGAGAGAGTGTGTTTGTACTGGCTTGTAATGAGCTTGAATAAGCTTGGTTTGCTCAAAATGGGTGAAACCCTTATATAGGCATAAGGATTTCTGAGAGAATCTTTGAAATGATTATCTTTTGACTACGGGTACTGCTTTTACTTGGGTGGAATGTTTTCACCTTTGCTTTTCAGTAGAAAAGTAGGGTGAATTCTTTTTACTAAAGTAACTTTTGACTTTGTGCAGGTGTGGACCCCTACTGTTGGTTGAAAGAATCTACTTTCGGTGGAAAAGCAGATTGATATGCTGACTGTCGGCTGCTTTGCTGAGGGACAGAGCCTTTTGCTATGTGATATCTTATCGATATGTGTAATAGACAACTTTTCTTTCTTTTGAGGAGAAAGTAGTGATTGAAGCTATCATACGTATAGATAAGAATCACGGGGTGGAGATATCCACCAGTTCATCATAATGCTCATAAGGATCTTGGGCATCCTGGAATGGATCCATGGATGGACTAACAGATGCTTCTGAGGATGCTGGTGATGATGAATTCTGGCTTGCTGCTTGTTGGAGAAGTTTCTGGGCCAATTCTATTAGCTCTGAAGACTTTTTTTTGGGTTGCTTACTGGAATCCTTTAAGGAGGATTTTTTCTGCTTTACTGCTGATGGTTGTGCCTTTTCTTCTGGAGAAGATACTCTGAGAGCCGGCATGACCTGTTTTACTGGAGTTGTTGGGATGCTAGTGGTTGTTCCTATAACCATTATCGGAGTAGGAACCTTTACTGAGAATTCTTTTTATACCTGTGCAATAAAACGGCTGTGCTGAAATTTGGGCCACCACTTGACATAAAATTGTCTGGCAACTTGTTGAGATATAATTTCCCATTTTCAATTACGTATCCATGGGACTTTATATTTAACAATAAATACTAATAATGCTGGAAACTGACTCTCATGTTTACTAGGTTTACAAGCAGATGAGAAATATGTCACTTGATCTTGGAGGTCAAGTGGTAAGATTTCAAGCATGGGGTCATGACAATGCCACCACTGTAAGAACCAGGACGGAATCTGACTTTTGAAATCTTAACTAAATTGAATGAACCAGGAATGAGTATATGACTCATCTTGATAAAGTAAGAGTTTAAACCATGATTCTTTGTAATCACAGTAATTAAACCTTTTGTTATGACCAGGAAGATCTCGGGATAAAGAAGGGTGAGATCCCCATTCACTAAGGGAAATAAATCTCTGTATGTACAGAGAATGATAAATGACTTTGTTAGAGTTTTTGCTATCCGGAATTGGTTTAACAAAAATGGACTGGGTAAAGAATAGTATGTCCTGGTAGAACAGGAATGTCTTTTCATAGTCAGTGGGTATGAAAGTCCATCCAGGTTCTAGATAGGCATTTACTAGGTCTTTGGCATTCTTAAGGTGAGCATGGGTTGGCTCAATATAAAAGATGTTATGGGCTGGCGTCTTCTGAACAGGTTCAATTTTTGGACCTTGGTAAGTTGACTGAGTTTGATATGGGTTAACTATTTGGCTAGGTTTGACTGAGGATATGGGTTGGGCCATATACGGGCTAGATAGGCTCGATTGCTGGGCTTGGTACTGGACCGTGCCTGGGTTTACTAAGGATGACTGGTAAGTAGGTCTGACTGGGTTACCAAGAGGTTGGTAATGATTTGCTATTTCAATGGTTGGAGCTTGGCTAGGTAATTGGCTAGGCTTTGGGTTTGGATTGGCCAATACTAACTGTTTATGTTTACTAGTACCCCTCCCAGGTTTTTGGGATGAGGTACTAGGTTTGCTAGTTTTCCTGTCGCCATGAGATTCCTGTAAAAATACATGGGTTAGGAAATCAGGAATGCAGTTATTACTGCCTTTAATATATTCGATGTCAAAATCGAAAATACTCAAAATAGATTGCAATCTGGCAAAAATTTGCTTACTAGCAATGTTTTGTACATCTTTTTCCAAAACATATTTTGCTGATTTACAATCTACTCTTACTAAAAATTTCTGATTTAATATATCATCTTGGAATTTTGAGATACACAGGACAATAGCTAAAATTTCTTTTTTAATAGTACTATAATTTGCTCGTCCTTTGTTCCAGATTCCAGAATGGAAATGAACAATTTGCTCTGGGGAGTCTGGACTGACTCTTTGGATGAGGATACCACTGTAGCCAATGTCGGAGGCATCGGTTTGGATAATCTTGAATGAATTTTCTGAGGGAATACCAACACAAGGCAAAGTCTTGATATATTTTTTTACTTGCTGAACTATGGATGTATGAACTGAAGACCAAGGAGGAGGATTTCCTTTGAGTCTGTCATACAAAGGCTTGACTGTTTTTCTGAGATCTTGGTAGAAATCAGAAACATAATTTAAAGATCCTAAGAATCTTTGTAGCTGGATTTTGTCTGTAATCTCATCAGGGAACTTATCTGCAAATTAGATAGATCTACTGATGAGAACGACTGTTGACTATTGGATGTTATATCCAAGGAAACTAACTGTGGTTTGAAACAACTTAATTTTGCTAGAAGAGATGACTAGGCCATTGTGTCTGACTATCTCTATGAAGGCATTAAGGTGTTTCCAATGTTCTTCTATAGATTTAGAGAAGATGAGGATGTCATCTATATAGACTATAGAGAAATGACTAACTGGGTTAAAAATTTCATTCATTATATTCTGAAATTCACTAGGTGCATTTTTCAATCCAAAGGGCATTACATTTCATTCATAATGTCCAAAGGGAGTGACAAATGCAGTCTTGTATCTGTCTTTTGGGGATATTTGAATCTGCCAGAAGCCACTTTTCAAATCAAATTTTGAAAATATTACTGAGTTGTTAAGTCTTTTAATTAAATCCTGTTTGTTTGGGATTGGGTACCTCATCCATTCCAATACAGAATTTAATGGTTTGTAATTAATGACTAACCTTGGAGCTCCTCTTTCTAATTCTGCATTTTTTATGACATAGAAAGCTGGGCATGACCAAGGAGATTTACTTTTCCTAATGATACAATTTTTGAGTAATTCAGAAATTTCTTTCTTGCAAATTTCCATTACTTCATGGTTCATTTGGATGGGTCTTGACTTAGTTGGAATATTTTGCTCACTGAACCCTTTAATGTAAGGTAGTTTTACTATGTGTTTTTTCCTATGCTAGAAAGCTGTAGGAAGGCTAGAACACACTTCTGCTTCTAATTTTTCTTTAAATCTCTCAATCGTTTGGATTAAGATTGGATTTGCTAACTGTTCTTGGAATCTGTTGTGATTAATTTCTTCTTTAAGAAATTTCACTTGGTTAGTTTTTTGAGTTACTAAATTAAGAGACTTAGAGATTGAACAATCTTTAAGTTGTCTTAATTCTTTTACTTGAGGTTTACTTAAAAATTTAAATGTTACTGAGTGACCAAATGGTTTGGTAGACACACATTCTATATTTGTAGTAAAAGGATACAAAAAATATATAAATGGTATAACAAGGATAATTTATCCATCATATTTTGTACTAAGACAAATGATGTTTTAAAACATACATTACCTTGACAAATATGCACATTTGGTAACTTGTATTTTACACTCATTTTACTACCGTTTGCTGAACTGAGTCTTTCAGTTGTCTTTTGATAATACTTGGTTGGTATAAGCCCTTCCTGTATGCAATTTAAATCTACACCAGTATCAATAAGAGCTACTATATTAATTTCAAAATCATTATCAACTATGATTTTTACTTTAGAATGTCATTTTTGGAGGTTTAGCTTGTTAATTAAGTTTAACCTGTTATCATCATTGGTTTATGAACATCCATCTTGCGATGGCAGCTTTGTTACACCCACGGTTTCCATATCAAAGATGGAGGTTACGGGTATCCGCTGGGAATCTGTTCCATATGAACTATGTGAACTATCTGAGTTGTTAGCGTCAGATTGTCCATCAGTCTCAGGCTGATCTTTTGTTTGGCTAAGAGCTGGGCTCTTTGATTTACTAAACCTTTTTGCTTTAAAAAGATTAAAAGCTTCTTCTATTTTCTTATCTTGAGCTTTTAGATCTTTTATTTCTTGTTTTAACTTGTTAACTTCACTTTGGAGACTTGTAAGGTTACTTCTTTCTTTTTATCCTTACTAAATCTTTCTATTGTTTTGTTAAAACTAATTAGCTATTTTTCACTAAAAGATTGCTTAATGTCTTTTTTGACAAACAAATCTTTGAGTTTTTTAATTTATTTAACTTTTAACTCTGGAT
Source organism: Ilex aquifolium (assembly GCA_951799425.1). Lineage (NCBI taxonomy): Eukaryota > Viridiplantae > Streptophyta > Magnoliopsida > Aquifoliales > Aquifoliaceae > Ilex > Ilex aquifolium. Next base: position 33,166,179 of record OX637391.1, read on the forward strand.
TTTCAATTTTGCTAATGAGATTGATGAGGGCCTGTTCTTCTTCGGTCTGTTTGGTTAAAACTCTAATCGTTTTACAACAATTATCTTTACATCCTAACTTAATATCAGGTTCACTAGAATGGCTAGACATTGACTGATAATCCGAAGAACTTTCAGGACTGCTTGAGTCATCTGAACTTTCTTCATTTTGGCTAAAGTTATTTAGCTTAAAGATGTTGAGAATTTCTTCTTCATCTTTTTTAGCTAGATTTAACCGTTTTAATTTTTTCTTAATTGGACATTCTGGGCTGATATGGCCCTTCTTGCCACAGTTATAGCATTCAATTTCTTTGCTATTTTTTCCCGACTTTTTTTTTATAAGTTTTAGGCTTATAAGATTTTTTGGGTTTTTTCTTAGATTTTTTGTAATAATCTGGTTTTGGGAAATTCTTCTTGTTACTCTTGTAGTGATTTTTACTCCTTCTATAAGGCTTATGTGATTTGGTTTTTCTGTGGGATGGTGCTACTGAAGGGAGACCATATTGTTCACAGAAATCCCCTAGTTCATATTTAGTTTTTTTCTTATCATCTTTTAGCTGTTTGCTCATTTTCATATCAATACACATTCGCATACCTTCTTTTTGAATGGTACTAATAAGATCTCCATAGGTTAATTGATCATATTCAATTATTCCTTTAGGTTTGCTAAGTGCTTCTCTAATCTTGTGGGTAAAAAGATTAGGTAAGTCATTAATAAATGTTTCTTTCCAGAAAGACTTGTCACAGTCTGGCCGGACCATTACTCTTGAGATGAATACGTCTTTGTACCATCTAAAGTCACTAAGTGTTGGACATCTTAAGTTACTTAACTGATCATGGATTCTTGATGCTATGTTACTAGGTGTTCCAACAAAATGTTTAATTATTGTATAGATGAGAGTGTTAATCTCATCTGGTTTTGCTTTTCCAATATCTTCATCAAATATTGACATATCTTCATCATCTCTTTCAACAGCATATCTGATGCTGTCTCTAGATTCTTGGTTAAGACAATTATCCCACCAGTTTTTTAACATTCCTGTGAACCCAGAAGTGATAAGGTCAACTATTTCTGATTCAGTATGATCAAGATTGTTAATATAACTGTTGATAACCATAGACATATGATGAAGTTTGTTAAGGATTTCTTGCTCACTTAATCCATCTATGTTCCATTCATAGAGTTTATTGGATTGGACTGAGAATTGGTTATTTATGTTCCTTTCTTCGAATTGAAGATCAGGAGGTATTGGTCTAGGATACCAGTTTTTTGTGGTGCTGGTTGGGTTGACTCTTGCTACTGTTAATCTGTTAAGGTTTTGACTATCAAACTGTTCTTCTAATTCTTTGATTTTTGAATCAGTAGAACTTGATATACTAATTTCTGAGGACTGATTATCTTCAGAGGTTGGTTCATCATATTGTTTGATAGCATTTACTCGAGAAGGTTCTGCTTCAGATGGTTCAGCTTTAGCTTTCATTTTTGCTTCCATCTTTACCAAAACGGTTAGAGTTTTAACCAAACAGACCGAAGAAGAACAGTCCCTCATCGATCTCATTAACAAAATTGAAAATCCAGAGTTAAAAGTTAAATACATTAAAAAACTCAAAGATTTGTTTGTCAAAAAAGACATTAAGCAATCTTTTAGTGAAAAATAGCTAATTAGTTTTAACAAAACAATGGAAAGATTTAGTAAGGATAAAAAGAAAGAAATAACCTTACAAGATCTCCAAAGTGAAGTTAACAAGTTAAAACAAGAAATAAAAGATTTAAAAGCTCAAGATAAGAAAATAGAAGAAGCTTTTAATCTTTTTAAAGCAAAAAGGTTTAGTAAATCAAAGAGCCCAGCTCTTAGCCAAACAAAAGATCAGCCTGAGACTGGTGGACAATCTGACGTTAACAACTCAGATAGCTCACATAGTTCATATGGAACAGATTCCCAGCGGATACCCGTAACATCCATCTTTGATATGGAAACCGTGGGTGTAACGAAGCTGCCATCGCAAGATGGATGTTCACAAACCAATAATGATAACATGCTAAACTTAATTAACAAGCTAAACCTCCAAAAATGGCATTCTAAAGTAAAAATCATAGTTGATAATGATTTTGAAATTAATGTAATAGCTCTTATTGATACTGGTGTAGATTTAAATTGCATACAGGAAGGGCTTATACCAACCAAGTATTATCAAAAGACAACTGAAAGACTCAGTTCAACAAACGGTAGTAAAATGAGTGTAAAATACAAGTTACCAAATGTGCATATTTGTCAAGATAATGTATATTTTAAAACATCATTTGTCTTAGTACAGAATATGACATATAAAGTTATCCTTGGTGTACCATTTATATATTTGTTGTATCCTTTTACTACAAATATAGAAGATGTATCTACCAAACCATTTGGTCACTCAGTAACATTTAAACTTTTAAATAAACCTCAAGTAAAAGAATTAAGGCAACTTAAAGATTGTTCAATCTCTAAGTCTCTTAATTTAGTAACTCAAAAAACTAACCAAGTGAAATTTCTTAAAGAAGAAATTAATCACAACAGAATCCAAGAACAGTTAGCAAATTCAATCTTAATGCAAAAGATTGAGAGATTTAAAGAAAAATTAGAAGCAGAAGTGTGTTCTAGCCTTCCTACAGCTTTTTGGCATAGTAAAACTACCTTATATTAAAGGGTTCAATGAGCAAAATATTCCAACTAAGTCAAGACCCATCCAAATGAACCATGAAGTAATGAAAATTTGCAAGAAAGAAATTTCTGAATTACTCAAAAATGATATCATTAGGAAAAGTAAATCTCTTTGGTCATGCCCAGCTTTCTATGTCATAAAAAATGCAGAATTAGAAAGAGGAGCTCCAAGGTTAGTCATTAATTACAAACCATTAAATTCTGTATTGGAATGGATGAGGTACCCAATCCCAAACAAACAGGATTTAATTAAAAGACTTAACAACTCAGTAATATTTTCAAAATTTGATTTGAAAAGTGGCTTCTGGCAGATTCAAATATCCCCAAAAGACAGATACAAGACTGCATTTGTCACTCCCTTTGGACATTATGAATGAAATGTAATGCCCTTTGGATTGAAAAATGCACCTAGTGAATTTCAGAATATAATGAATGAAATTTTTAACCCAGTTAGTCATTTCTCTATAGTCTATATAGATGACATCCTCATCTTCTCTAAATCTATAGAAGAACATTGGAAATACCTTAATGACTTCATAGAGATAGTCAGACACAATGGCCTAGTCATCTCTTCTAGCAAAATTAAGTTGTTTCAAACCACAATTAGTTTCCTTGGATATAACATCCAATAGTCAACAGTCGTTCTCATCAGTAGATCTATCCAATTTGCAGATAAGTTCCCTGATGAGATTACAGACAAAATCCAGCTACAAAGATTCTTAGGATCTTTAAATTATGTTTCTGATTTCTACCAAGATCTCAGAAAAACAGTCAAGCCTTTGTATGACAGACTCAAAGGAAATCCTCCTCCTTGGTCTTCAGTTCATACATCCATAGTTCAGCAAGTAAAAAAATATATCAAGACTTTGCCTTGTGTTGGTATTCCCTCAGAAAATTCATTCAAGATTATCCAAACTGATGCCTCCGACATTGGCTACAGTGGTATCCTCATCCAAAGAGTCAGTCCAGACTCCCCAGAGCAAATTGTTCATTTCCATTCTGGAATCTGGAACAAAGGACGAGCAAATTATAGTACTATTAAAAAAGAAATTTTAGCTATTGTCCTGTGTATCTCAAAATTCCAAGATAATATATTAAATCAGAAATTTTTAGTAAGAGTAGATTGTAAATCAGCAAAATATATTTTGGAAAAAGATGTACAAAACATTGCTAGTAAGCAAATTTTTGCCAGATTGCAATCTATTTTGAGTATTTTCGATTTTGACATCGAATATATTAAAAGCAGTAATAACTGCATTCCTGATTTCCTAACCCATGTATTTTTACAGGAACCTCATGGCGACAGGAAAACTAGCAAACCTAGTACCTCATCCCAAAAACCTGGGAGGGGTACTAGTAAACATAAACAGTTAGTATTGGCCAATCCAAACCCAAAGCCTAGCCAATTACCTAGCCAAGCTCCAACCATTGAAATAGCAAATTGTTACCAACCTCTTGGTAACCCAGTCAGACCTACTTACCAGTCATCCTTAGTAAACCCAGGCACGGTCCAGTACCAAGCCCAGCAATCGAGCCCATGTAGCCCGTATATGGCCTAGCCCATATCCTCAGTCAAACCTAGCTAAATAGTTAACCTATATCAAACTCAGTCAACTTACCAAGGTCCCAAAACTGAACCTGTTAAGAAGACGCCAGCCCATAACATCTTTTCTATTGAGCCAACTCATGCTCACCTTAGCAACGTCAAAGACCTAGTAAATGCCTATCTAGAACCTGGATGGACTTTCATACCCACTGACTATGAAAAGACATTCATGTTCTACCCGGACATACTATTCTTTATCCAGTCCATTTTTGTTAAACCAATTCCGGATAGCAAAAACCCTAACAAAGTCATTTATCATTCTCTGTACATACAAAGATTTATTTTCCTTAGTGAATGGGGATCTCACCATTCTTTATCCCGAGATCTTCCTGGTCATAACAAAGGTTTAATTACTATTATTACAAAGAATCGTGGTTTAAACTCTTACTCTATCAAGATGAGTCATATACTCATTCCTGATTCATACAATTTAGTAAATATTTCAAAAACCAGATTCCGTCCTGGTTCTTACAGTGGTGGCATTGTCATGGCCCCATGCTTGAAATCTTACCACTTGACCTCCAAGATCAAGTGACCTATTTCTCATCTACTTGTAAACCTAGCAAACATGAGAGTCAGTTTCCAGCATTATTAGTATTTATTGTTAAATATAAAGTCCCATGGATATGTAATTGGAAATGAGAAATTATATCGCAGCAAGTTGCCAGACAATTTTATGTCAAGTGGTGGCCCAAATTCCAACACAGCCGTATTATTGCACAAGTACAAAAAGAATTCCCACTAAAGGTTCCTACTCCAGTAATGGTTACAAGAACAACCACTAGCATCCCAACAACTCCAGCAAAATAGGTCATGCCCGCTCTCAGAGTATCTTCTCCAGAAGAAAAGGCACAACCATCAGCAATGAAATCGAAGAAATCCTCCTCAAAGGATTCTAGTAAGCAACCCAAAAAGAAGTCTTCAGAGCTAAAAGAATTGGCCCAGAAACTTCTCCAGCAAGCAGCCAGCCAGAATTCATCATCACCAGCATTCTCAGAAGCATCTGTTAGTCCATCCATGGATCCCTTCCAGAATGCCCAAGATCCTTATGAGGGTTATGATGATCTGGTGGATATCTCCACCCCGTGATTCTTATCTATACGTGTGATAGTTTCAATCACTACTTTCTCCTCAAAAGAAAGAAAAATTGTCTATTACGCATATCTATAAGATATCACATAGCAAAATGTTCTGTCCCTCAGCAAAACAGCCGACAGTCAGCACATCAATCTACTTTTCCATCGAAAGTAGATTCTTTCAGCCAGTAGCAGGGGTTCACACCTGCACAAAGTCAAAAATTACTTTAGTAAAAGGAATTCACCCTACTTTTCTACTGAAAAGCAAAGGTGAAAACATTCCACCCAAGTAAAAGCAGCACCAGCAGTCAAAAGATAATCATTCCAAAGATTCTCTCAGAAATCCTTACGTCTATATAAGGGTTTCACCTATTTTGAGCAAACCAAGCTTATTCAAGCTCATTACAAGCCAGCAAATACTCTCCTCTCCCTTTCTCTCATATTGTATCCGGCCTTCATACATGATGCAAATGAAGAGCTTCTTCTTTGACAAACAGTTTATCTTTCAGTAAACTATCTGTAAGTTAATTTCAGTAAATTGTAATTTCTTTATTTTGTGAATATAAAAGATTTTACTTCAGTAAAACAATTTGAGTAAATTCATTACCACTCCGTATATCTTTCTTTAGATCTTTGTGTTTATTTATGTCTTCCGCATCTTGTTGTATTTTGGTATCAGAGCCATTTGACGGCCTGTATAGTTAATCATTGAGTTACATTTGAATCATCTTACTTGTTTTAAATCTTTATTGATTCATTTAGTAAGTCTTATATATATATATATTATTTTTAGTGACAGCCACAATTTTTTTTTTAATTTAGTGATAGTCACAAAAAATATAATATAAATTAATAATAAATTAAAATTAAACGAGTCGTGTGATGTTCGTGTTGAGGTTTTTCACTCGTTTATTAAACGGGTCTTGTATGGGTTTACATGTTTTTCACCCGTCACCCGTTTAACTCAACATGTAACCGTTTAATCCGACACGTTCCTTTACGTATACATCATGAATTAGATCTTAAACACTTCTAATCATTGACTCACGTGATTTACACATGAGATATTCTGTTCAATTGATGAAAAATTTTGGACAAAAGGGGACATGAAGTGACATTACATATATAAGAGACTAAATTAATATAAAAAATTGATTTAAGAGCTTCATCAACACAAATGTCATAATTAAAGGTCATTTATATAATTTATTCTAAAAAGTAGAGTGGAAATGAATATGATAAAATATGAGAAATTGGTAAATAAAGTAGTCAAAATCATAACTTTAAATAAGATACCAATGTAATTGTCTCATTTTTTTTGAGCAATGTTACATAAATTTAAATTTTAGACTTGATAATTATAATAATTAATTTTATTGTAGGTCTCAATATTTAGTCAGACTTATTAGTTATTTAATAATTGTGATTTTAAGTTTAATTTTTAATAACATGTATCATTACTCTTTTTTTTTTTCCCCTTATACACACGTCCCAACTGAAAATCTGTTCAAATTTACCACGAAACACAAACAATAAATCTGGACAGAGAAAACCAAACCCTGCAATGCCGCCACCCACAAAAAACATGGGTGCATGTACAGCACCCATTTCCCATCTTCTTCTCCACACATCCCAAAACCATAGCAAAAACCCTAACTCCTCTAAAACCCCAAAACTTGACCTTCGAAAGACCCTTTCAAAACCCATTATCATCTCCTCTAGTGTCCCGCCAACAATATCAAGGAGGAATTTGTTGATATTCTCTCTCCCTTTTTCTCTTACGTTTCAATTCAGTTCTTGGTGTTCGGCTCTTACCATCTTCGACCCAGTGAGCCCAGCCGAGAGAGACGCCAGCGCCGCGGTCTCGCGGAAAGTCGCTGAAGCTGTGGAGTTGCTGCAGAGAGCGAGGAAACTGCAGGCTCAGGGTGACTTTAATCAGGCTCTCGAGTACTTCACTCAGGTATCCATTTGGGCTCTGTCTGGTTTTCAAGATAATTGTTAAAATGAGATATACTTGGTTAGGGAATTTCTTCATAAAATCAATGCGGCCCTAAAGATGCCATGACCACATTTATGATTTCCATTTTTTTTTTGTGAAATTACTAGCAATAACCTCATGCCTCAAGAGAGAGATTGGGGAGTGAAAAGAGAGAGGTAGGTGTGGATTAGTGGGGGTGTGTTGATTGATTTGTTCGTGAATTTTGTACCATTTGATCGGAGTGGATAAAAATTAGATCAATCTTGAACATTATTTTATTTTTATAAGTTGAGAATTCAACTTCCTATTTGTAATATTAGATAGATATTAAAGCATAATATTTCTGCAAATCAATGGAAGCTCTGCTTTCATGCTTTAAGTGTATCCTAGTTTGGTCTATGGTCTTGGACAGGTAAAATCATGGTCACATTACTAAAAATAATATTGATTCCTTCCTTGGTATCAAAATCCAAATTTTAGGGCTGTTGTGAAAGTGAAAAGGTTTTTTTTTCTTTTTTTGGGGGGGAGGGAGGGCGGCGTTGTTTAACTCCCTCATTATAAGGCTTACCTCACAAATATTAAGGAATTTTCCAACAATCACGGCTATTACACTTCTTGTACAAGTTTGTTTTGCACACGAAAGGGGAGTTGGTTTTGGTATGACATCTATTGAATCGCATAGCTAAATTTATGTGCAAGTACATTGATCAGTTTTTGCTAGTGCCGATCATGACACTCACTTTCCTTGAGAGGTACTTTCAATGATGAATGATGGTCAATGTGATATGTAACTTGGGAGCTTCAAGTAATCATGCGGCATTCTAACTTAATCATTGTATCAACCATCCCAAAATTAGTGGAAGCAGGTTCATGTTGATACCAAAAGTCAATTCTTCTAATGGCATTGAGCAGCCCGTTAGTACCCTATTATCCTATTGACTTTGAAGGAGATTTTTTCTTTGTTGTTAGAGTTCTTATTTATTGTTAGTTGTGTTGGGTAATATTGTAATTTACACATAAGAAGGTGTAGAGCAACATGAGCTTATGCACACATTATTTTCCTCAATCTCTCTTTCTTCTTTTCTCTCTCTCCTTCCTAAATCTAAACCCTAATATTTAATTATTTAAATTTTAACTATGTATCAAAGCAAATTAATTTTCAGTTTACATCCATCTTTTTTTATTTTTATTTTCTCAACCACTGTGCCATTGTGGTTGACGACGACACAATGTGGTATCAAACACACAATGAATTTTTTGCAGTGATTGGGCTTGTAGTTACTTGAATTGTTGACAGTGAAGTCGTGGATCATTGGTGTGTTGCAAGATTGTGGCGATCGCTGGTTGTTTTCACAGTGAGTGGCTGTGGTGATTGCTGGTTGTTGCACAGTGAGTGGCTAGGGTTTCGTTTTTTTTTTTTCCTGTTCGAAGCCTTTGCGAAGAAGACGACTTCTCGGGTCAGCTTTCCAACCCGTGGATTTGATTCGATTTCACATTTTTTGAGCCCAACCTTATGGTGTGCCATTCGAGCTCAGTAACTTGAAGCCCAACCCAGTCCAATAGTTTAACTGAAGGGCCAGCCCAGTCCAAATGTTTTACTGAAGGAACAACCCAGTCCATATGTTTTAATTGAGGCCCAACCTAGCAAGTGTTTAGACCGGGTCATTCAGTCTTTGTCCGGTCCACTGCAGGCCAGTTCAGGACCTATCCAGTTCGGTTCATCTCAGTTTAGGTGCTTTCTTTACCGGTTCTAGCCTCCAGCAGCCCTACTCTCCTTTGATTCATCTTCTTCTTCTTTTCCATCTTTGCTAGAACATTCCCAACCTGTTTTTCAGCCCCAGTTCAGCCAAAACCAGTCCGGTTCAGGGTCATCCAACACCAGTTCAAGCATAAACAATCCAGGGGTTTTAAGGACGAGTTTAGTCAAAACCAGTCCAGTTCAGGGCCTTCCAGCACCGGTTCAGTGGTTTGTTAGACCGGTTCAGTGTGTTCAGTGGCATTTTTGGTCCTCATTTGGCTGGTTCAGTGTATTCTAGCCTCGAATTAGTTATTCTTTGACAGTTTTGCATTGGTTCCTTAGTTCGGAAGGTCTATTTTCTCGATCTGTTGAGCGTTTGGATAATCCAAGCGATTGTTGCTTCAATTTGCAAAGAAGTGATTCAATTTAGCCTTCCTTTCTTGGTTTGACCATCCATAATTAATTGTGGGCCTCTCCATGATGACTTTGACTTGGGGTAATTGCGGTGGTCGTTCTGGTAGTGGCCATCATTATGTGTGGAAGTGTACTTATTGTGGTAGCACGGGACATACCGAATATTATTGTTGGGATAAGTATGAGAGACCAATATATGTCAATAAGGTTTATAAGAATACCTCGGGTTCTCTAGAACATTAGAATTTCCCCAATGGTCTAGTTTCATTTACTACTAGTTCACAAGATAATCTTTCTTCTCAGTTCCGTCAGCTCATCTAACAATTATCTTTACTTTTTCCACATTTTTCTGTTTCTACTACGGGCCTTGCTAATGATTGTAATTTTGCAGTTGTGGCTACTTAACCTCTTTCGTTATCTTGTTCCTAATTTTTTCTTTAACTTGTTATCTTTGAGTTAGTTGAGTAAGTCGTTAGAGTGTTTCGTAACCTTCTCTCCATTCTCTTATTTTTTCAGGACCTCAAGATAAAGAAAGTGATTGGTGTGGGGCATGAGTGCAATTGCATGTACTATTTATATTGTACTATTTATATTCTGGTGGTTTTGTTCCTACCTTGGGTGCTACTGTGTCTCCTCTTTAGTGGTATTTCTGACTAGGTCACCTCTTCTCATTGCAAACATTACGACAAGTTATTCCTAGTTTGAGTTCTTCTTCTATGTTAGAATGTGAGGTGTGTCAATTAGGCAAGCATCACCATAATTATTTTTCTCATAGTTCTTCAAGTCGTTAGTCCAGTCTGTTTCATGTTGGTCATATAGACATTTGAGGTACTACAGGAGTCAAAAGTATTTCAGAGTTTTAGTATTTCATGATAGTTGTTGATAATTTTTCTCGTGTAACTTGATTATTTCTTATGAAAGACCGATCTGAATTACCCAATGTCTTTACCACCTTTTATAATAAAATTCTAGTTCAATTTGATGTTCGTATTAAAGTTCTTTAGTCTGACAATGCCCTTGGTTATACCCAATCATTTATGAAATTTTTTTGTGTTGACCATGGTATTATCCATCAAATTACCTATCTTCACATCTCCCAACAAAATGGTGTTGTGAAACGTAAGCATCACCATTTGTTTGATATTTTTCGCACTTTGATGTTTAACATGCATTTACCAAAATCATATTGGATAGATGCTATTCTTATTGCAGTTTATCTTATTAATTGCATGTCTTCCCCCATTTTGGACAAAATAGTCTATTTTCTCATTGCTCTATCATGATCAACCATCATTCGGTCTCACTCCTCGTGTCTTTGATTGTGTTGCATTTGTTCACCTTCTTGGTTTGGGTCGGAATAAACTTTCTTCTTGCTCAGTCACGTGTATATTTTTGGGATATTCTCGTACTGAAAAAGGTTATCACTGCTATGACCCTATTTATCGTCGATGCTTTGTTAGTTCTGATGTTACTTTTTTTGAGTCATCTTCTTTCTTTTTCGTGTCATGTGATGTATTTTCTCCAGATTTATTTTTTCCCAGTCAAGAGGAGCTCTTGTTACTTATTGTACCAAATTGTGTCTCTTCTTCATCCCTAAGTCCTACTCTTCCCTTGCAGGTTTATCATCGCTCTAAGGACAGATAGGTTGTTCCGTTCCAGTTTCATAACCATCACTTGATTATCCTAAGGTGCTAACCCCTGATTCCTCAAGTAGTTCATCATCTTCTGATTTGTCCGTTGCATTGAGGAAATGTACTTGTAACTGTACAAAACATCCTATTTCTAATTTTGTTTATTTGCATCGGCTTTCACTATCTTTTTGTTGTTTTGCAATGACTTTGTCTTCAGTATTTGTTCCTAGCATAGTTGTCAAATCGTGTATCGGAAGGTGTATCGTTTTTTAAAAATAGTGTATCGTATCGTATCGTGTATCGTAAGATACGGTAAAATTTTAAATAATTGATAATAAAATATATGTTTACAAACTTTAGGGTGTCTAGATGTAATTTATTAACGGATATATTTACAGCAGGGTCCAAGTGTTACGCGTGTATAAATTTTAGGGAGTTTGTATGTAATATTTCAAATGTTAGGGGTCTAAGTAATTAAGTAATAAACCTCAAGGGGTCTAAGTGTAATTCTTCCTATTTTAAAACATAGTGACCGAGAGAGTGCCTAAAAAAAAAAAAAGACGATACAAAAAAACAAAACAGAGAGAAGAGAGAGAGGGAAAGATCGTCGTCGTCAAGAAGAGAGAGAAGAGAGAGAGGGGCTAGGGTTCTTCACAATGATGGAGACTTGGGCTGCTGTGATCGTCGTCGAAGGCTGTTATTGCTGTGATCGTCGTCGAAGGCTGCTGCTGCTGTGATCATCGTCGAAGGCTGCTACTGCTGTGATCGTCGTCGAAGGCTGCTGCTGCTGTGATCGTTGTCGAAGGCTGCTGTGATCGTCGTCGTGAAGTCTGAAGAACACCCAGGAGGCCAGGAGTCGAAGACAGCAAACAATGAAGAATGGAAAGAAAAAGAGGTATTTTAATTTTTTTGTAAACCCTAGCCCCTCTCTCTCTCTTCTCTCTGTTCAGTGGTTATAAGGATAAAAAAATCAGTCTCTAAGCACAAAACGACATCGTTCCTTAAAAAAAAAATTAAAAAAAAATAAAACAACATTTACACGTATCGTTCGTATCGTATCATAAAAACGTATCGTATATCGGACGATACAACGCAAAAACGATATAAAACTACAATCCGTATCGTTTTGCCTCTGTATCGTAACGTATCGTACGATACGTATAGTGTATCGTACGATACTAACAACTATGGTTCCTAGTTCTTTGAACCAGACATTGGCATGGATGAGGACATACAAGCCCTTAATTAGAATCAAACATGGGATCTTATTATTTTCTTTCTAGTAAACAGTTGTTCGGTCTACATAGTAAATTATCATCCCGATGGTCTAGTTGAGCATTTAAAGGCTCGTCTAGTTGCCAAAAGTTACATTCAGATATATGGTGTGGATTACTCTGACACTTTTTCTCATGTTCCGTCTTAACTCTGTTAGAGTTCTTTTTTCTGTTGCAGTGAGTTGTAATTGGCCTTTGAATCAACTGGACATCAAGAATGCTTTTTTATATGGAGACTTGTGAGAGGAGGTATTTATGGTACAACCTCTAGATTATGTTGTATCTGGTTAGGAATAGTTAGTGTGTCGTTTGAAGAAAGCACTACTTGGCCTGAAACAATCACCATGTGCTTGGTTTGATATTCAGTACTTTTTTACTTCAGTATGGTTTTTAGTGTTCTACTTCAGACCATTCGATTTTTATTCGTCGTTTTTCCATAGGTGTTATTGTTTATATTGATAACATTATCATTAGAGGTGATGACTCTGATGGTATTGTCCACTTCAAGGTCCATTTAGGAAAGTAGTTTCATACCATAGATTCAGGTATTTTTCGATAATTTCTTGGGATCAAGCTTTGCTAAGTCAAAAGAAGGTATCAGTTTGTGTCAGCGAAAATATGTATTGAATTTATTATCTGAGATTGGGACTCTTGGTGCACGTCTTGATACTTCTATGGACTTTACAATTAAGTTAGATGCTGAAAGTGGTGAAGTCTTTGATAATATAGGGCGCTATCGGAGATTGGTTGATAAGTTGATTTATCTGATAATTACACGCTCCGATTTTACCTATGTTGTTGGTGTGTTTAGTCAGTTCATGCACACTCCTCGTAAGCCTCATTGGAAAGCTGTATGTTGTATTCTTCGATATTTGAAAGGAGCACCGGAAAAAGGATAATTATATCGTCCTTCATCATCCATGATTGTTATTGGCTTCTCTGATGCTAACTAGGCAGGTAGTCGTGTTGATAGAGAATCTACCTCAGGTTACTATATGTTTGTTTGTGACAATCTTATTACTTGGTATAGCAAGAAACAAAGTGTGGTTGCCCATTCGAGTGCAAAGGTCGAATACCGGGCTATGGCATATACTACGTGTGAGATGATGTGGGTTTGTTCTCTCCTTCATGATATGGGTATCGATGTGTCTTGTCCTGTGGAGATGCATTGGGGCAACTAGACAACTATTTTCACTGCTAGTAATCCAGTATTTCGTTAGAGGACAAAACACATTGAAGTGGATTATCATCTTATTCGAAATCTCTTGATGCGTAAGGAGATTATCACACCATATATCAAGTCTAGTGATCGGCTGGGTGACATCCTTACCTAACTATTGGTTCAATCTGTCTTCAATAATCTTTGTTCTAAGCTGGGACATCTTTAATCTTTATGCTCCAATTTGAGGCGGATTGTTAGAGTTCTTATTTATTATTAGTTGTGCTGAGTCATATTGTAATTTACTCATATGTTATAAATAAGGTGTAGAGCAATATGAAATGGGGACAGGTTCCGTGGACGATACCTGTCTAACTAGGAAGCATGGATACGGATATGTGACACGGGTACAATACGATACAGATACGACGATACGACAAAACTTAAAAAAAAAAGGATAAGGGTACGACTAGGATACGTCTATAATAAAATATATTTTATATTTTATTATTATTTAATGACTTAGAAATTACAATTTTTCAATAATTTTTTAACATTAGTAAGTAAAATTAAGAATTTTTACTATGAAAGGGATGGTCTCATTATGATATGTTCATAAAATGAGCATGACCAATTGAAGGAATCATAATCACATTTTACTATTGGTTTGTTTACAAGTATTTATTTTTAAAATTATAATGTAAGTGACTCATTTTTTTATAATACATTCTTAACATGTAATAATGGATAGTACTTAAAAAACATTCGTTTCTTCAAAATCAGATAGAATTTTGTTGATATTTTATATTGTATGTGAACTCCAAAGAAATGAGTATAGCTTAAAATTGAAAATTGTATCTTGCCCCTTGTTTAGAAATATCCGCGAAGTATCCACATATTTTATTAAGTATCGGATACGGATGATGTGTATCCGATACGTATCATCAAATATTCGATAAGCGTCGACTTTGACGAAGTATCCGTGTTTCATAGTTGTCTGCCTATAAGCAGTTGGAGAAGGAGAAACAGTAGTCGGCGAGCTAGCTTAGAAAGAAGTACTAAAAAACATTAGCCCTCAAGCGAGTGAAGGTGACTATGACACTTTGAAGACTAGTAGAACTAATGCGAGCAGAGGTTCGGGATATAGAAATGCTTTCTTTTAAGCCTACGGATGGAATGACTTTAATAGACGCAATCAGTAAAACAAGAAATTCGATAGAGTTCTTTCCACTTCCTTTCCCGCCTTTGAGCTCAATCAATCAGTACACAAACGAATACCAATTCCCTTAATTCCAATATATGAATTTTAACTTTTCTTATTGGTGATCTCTCTCCTTTAATTCTTTTATCTAAAGAATGGTAGTCCTTGCTACAAAAAGTTTGTCATTCCCCTTTGTGTAATTGTGTATTTACCTTTACACCATGTTTTGGTCTATTGTACCTTAGACGCAGTCTTGTATGATAATTTGTAAGAAACAAAAGTTCAGGGATGTTCCAATTCCTTGAATAGCAATTGTGGCACTTACCTGTAGCCCCTTTTTCTTCTTTGCATAAACTTTAAATGGAGAGTCAATGCACCATTTAAAGGAACTTTGTCCATAGGAATGCCAGTGTTATGGTTCCTTGGGGAGTTGTTGAAGTAGGTAGTTGCTGGAGAGAGGGGGAAGGAGAAATCTAGAGATCGAGGTGGGGGTTAGTTGCGTTCGATGGGGGTGGTGGTGGAGCCAGCTCAAAGGGAGAGAGAGAGAGAGAATATGAGTGATTGGGCATTGTCTGGCAAATGGTTTAGGTATGTCTGGTAACTTTTTTTTTTGTCATGCAATAGGTTTAAGCATATTTCGCAATTGGGGCGGGGGAATAATATCAACAGATAAGATAATTGAAATAATGTTGATCTTGGAGGATTTGATTAGTGCAATTGGAATATCGGGGACCAAATATAAACCAGGGACATACTTAAGGATGCAAAATGTATTTTGTCCTAGGCCAATTGTTACCTTTAACTATTTTCCAGTACACTCCATACTTCCTATCTCCTGAAAGGGCAGGCTTATTCTAAGCCTTGTCTTAGCTTGAGCATGATGGCATGGACCAAACTTTCGTTTTGAAACCGCCAGAACGTTCCGTTTCCATGGGAACCAAAAATTAGCCAGTGATCAAATATTGTAATTCCCAAGTTTTGAGGTGTCTTGGAATGTTTCAATGTGTTTCGACATGTTTTAACAAATGTTTCATAATGTTGCAGAAATAGATTTTTAATTTTTTTCTGATTTATTCGGTTTCTTAAATATTTGTGAAACGTTTTCGTTTCCTAAGTGACCAAAACAATGCATCGAAATAAAATTTTGATTGTTCAATGTTGGCACCTTTTAAAATCCAAAGTTGATTGTACTTGTATCATGTTTCATTTGGCTATTTAGGATGAATTTCTCTAATTGGTTTTACTCGAAACTCTAGTATGGACTCTATGGACCTCAAGGTTGGTGGACTCTTTCCTTGGTTTTTTCATTTCATAGGAGCATGTATTTATTTTTATTTCTAATTCTGACAAATGGCTTTCCAAAATAACAAGGTCCTCCGCTGGGGAAGGCCAGAGGATCTTTTACTTCCCCGATTTTTGTCTTTGGTTCTGCCTGCAAATTTTGTACCAAGTTTATTTGAATGATCATATTCTTATTTTTCCTCAAATTCATCATCGTCAGCTGAAGGGATATGCCAGTGGATATAAATGACTATAGTGAAAATGTCGTATGGGGATGATAGACCTTCCTTGTCAGCTATATTTTTACATCAATTGTGGATGCCTGCCATTCTCTTTGCCAGGCTTATGGTTGAACTGAAAAGCCTCAACTGCTCTTACAGCTTCTGAATCGTGGTTACTTGGATTGCTTTCTCTTTTTTTTTTTTGGGTTTCCCAAAGTGTCCCCAGGCTTCGCCCAGGACTAATCCTCCAAGGTTCCTTGTCAGCTATACCTTGGATTGCTTTCTCATACTTGAAAATGACACAGCTTTTCTGCTCCAAAGGGCACTTAGGTCAGAAACTGTGATATATTCATCCATTTTCCTTAATATAAGGAGATGTGGAATAAAATCCTATAATTCTATCCACTTTGAGCTACAAATATATCCATTATCATTAATAACTCTTCCGAGTTTTCCTTTTAGCTCCTTGCTGAATTAGTATACTTTAGACTCCATGAGTATTCTACATTAAAAAACCATTGCATAATGACAATTAAAAGATGATTTCTCAATATCCATAGAACTTTGGTGGTAAGGGCATTCCTCCTTTTCTTTTCTTGTAAAGTTAGATTTCTAGACCTGCCTCTTTGTCTGTCATTGTTATGTTACCAATAAGGAACCTTCTGATCAAATGACTGAATTTCCTGCAATAACAAGTTTAATTTAACTCTTGTTAAGTGGACTTGAGTCTGTATACTTGGCATAGATGTTTGCATAAGTTTTGCATCTAATCTCCAAATTCTAGGGCTGGATCATTGATAAATTTTGGATTGTCAAATTATCCTTTATGAAGATATGTCTTATCCTGTATGACACTACAATTTTGTCATACATATTCACATTCCATCTTGAGAATCTTTGCTATGCCTAGTTTGCATCTTCAAATAATAGATAGATTCCCATCGGCATGTGATTTGAAGTGTTTCCTATGTGGGAAAGTTATATGCTTTTTACCCAAATCTATATGTTTTTATTTCTTGTAAAATCATCCAACTATCGCATAGAAGTTTAACCCAAGAAAAGAATGATGACAGTGACAGTATACAGTATAAACAGAGTACATAGCATGTGGATGACATAAAAATGCATAAGTTGTCTATTAACTTGTGGAACTACGGTTGGTTGAACATAGTATGTCAAAAATCCATGTCATGATTTCTACAGTTGACATGAACTTTTTCCTGATCTAGCAATTGTTGAAAATATGTGGAGAATACAGTTGGCATGATTTTTTTTACTATTCAGGTGGTTGTAGATTACAAAGACTTGGCACTTACAGAATATGCTAGAGTGGGAAGAGCAATAGCCTTGTATGAGGTTGGTGACAGGGGCGAGGCAATAGCGGAGATGGAGGATGTTTCAATATCTTTAAAAGGATATCCAGGTATTTTCATTATTTTACATTCCCCGATTGTGCAATGGAAGGGGACATAGTCAGGTTTAACTCTTACGTTGTACGCCAATTGGAAATCACTCCGTGATCAAAGTGAATGATCATCAGATCTCATTTTATTTTTCTCTAATTGCTCCTTTTTTTTGGAGGTTTTTCAGAAGTGCATGCAGCTCTAGCGGCAGCCTTATATATGGATAAGCATGCTCTACTGCTGGCTGAAAACCAGTTTACAATTGCAACTCTTCTTGATCCTCACTATACAGACATCTCGTACGTAAGAGAAACAAAGCATTGGCCTCCGAGTTTGGTTAGTTCTTTGCAACATTTTATCACACTTTCATAGGCTCTGTAAATTATACGCTGCTTGTCAATCAACACATGTATTGTAGCCTTGTATGTCTCTTTGGTTACTATTTCTAGCATATGAGAGAAGTTTGTTGCTAAGACAATTCTTTATGTACCAATGCAATACCTTGTACATCAAAATGATATGTAGAAGTAGAAATATATGAATTTTGTTTAATGTTCCATTTCTTTTTAAATCAAAAGTTCCACGTATTGTGGGGAGATGAAGTTTCATTCAATCCTTGATCTAGCCGATAAGAACCTTGCAACGTTTTTATATTAGCAGTTAAAGTTTTTCTAAATAATCCTTATTATAGCTAATAAAGTCATATTTTTTATCTGGTCTTTTTTTTTTATTAAATTATATTAAATCCATCACCGCATTATGGCTTGATCCTCCTTGATACTTTTTTTCCTCTGTTTTTCTTATCACTTACTTGTATATGGGTCTCACTTGAATTCAAGGTATGTGATTTACAAAGAAGGAAAACAGAGAAAAAAATATCAGATTATTACAGCTAGAATGCAATCTTGAATTATTACAGCTTCTATTATTCAAAATTGCTACTTTAATGTTGTTATACTTGCACCATTAATTCCTTTTTTTTTTTTAACTGAACTCAACATTAATTCGAACTGCCAATCTTTGTCGTGAATCTGTGTACATGCAAATTTATGTGTATCTGTGTGTGTGTGTGTGTGTGTGTGTGTAACGCACATCTTCACTTGCTAGTATATATAGATAGATGAGGAGGGAAGACTTCTCAAGCCCTTCCTTTTTGCATAATGCGATATATATATATATATATGTGAGCATCAAGTATAGAATCAAAGGAATGTCGGGTGAATGTAATCCATTGAAGACATTGAGAGCTAAGTACGAAGTAGGGTGGATTAATGCAATCAGTATCATGTGTTGTCATGTCTTAACAGAGTAGATCTTCAACACTTAAGTTGGTGAGGATATTAGCTCATTACCCTGCTGATAGGGCTGTTTACTCGAATTGGAGAGAAGGAATTTTTGGATTTCATGTTCTGAGTCAATGAGTTGTGAAAGACTATTTCTTTGGTTGACCTTATCTGATTGAGGATAATGTTCCAAGCTGAATTTCGTCCAAAAAATCAGCTAGGAAGGAAGGTTAGGTAGGAATGACGAATGCCGAAATTTTTTTCAAACTTTAAGTAATTAATTTTTGGGTTATTTTAACAATTTAATTTCCAAAATTTTTGGTATTTTTATAACTAGACTGTTAAAATATACTATAAAAATATGTAAACAAATACAATAAACTAATAAAATTAAAGAAAACACGATAAATCTAATTAATATGTTCTCTAATAGTCTAAAATACCATAAATAAAATACAATCACAAGTCATATGCTTCCTAAACGATGTCGTTGACGTCATTTTATAATACATTATTTAAAAAAAAAAAAATTAAATATACATGTAGATCGAGTAAGAATACGAAAATTTTATGGGTAATATTTACGGAATACTAAAAAACCCTTCCATTAGCTGGTCAAAAAAATGCGGAAGTCGAGTTATCGGGTAGGATATGATAGGGTAAGATCGAAATATTGTGGAAGAGGTCGGGTGGGCAGAATTTTGAACACCCTTACCTACTGATAATTCAACATTCATGTGTGTCTTCCAGTAGTCCTAAACACAAAGCAAAATGGAAGTTTAGAAGGGTATATTGGTAAGAAATAAGCTGTCATGGCTCATTGTATAATGAATGCTTAATATAATTGGGAGCTCCAATGAAAGTCTCATATGCTTCCATAAAGAGCAATGCATGATGGAAAATATGATTTCTGAAAAGAGAACAAGTATCTCTAGGCTTGGTACGTTAAAGCTAATATACTAATGAATAATATATAGGCAAGTAGGTACACAGGCTGGAACAGTACAATGAAAAGCCAAGCAATGACCTGATTTGATAATTAGTCATTAATGTAGTCAATGGTCTACATAAAATATACAAAAAAAAATGCTAGTGAAAAGGATTAAATGGACTTTATGAAATTGTTTGAGGGTACAATAGAAAAATAAAAGTTTTTCAAGTGATTATTAGTAATAAAAAAAAAAGAAAAAAAAATAGATAGATATATATAGATAAAACAAACAAATTAGAGGTGAGAAGTCTTCCCCCAACATCATACCAAGACTTCTTCCAATCACATTATACCATGTGTCTTTGGTGACCTCTTGTTCGACTCCCCCACTAACTATTCATTATTTATTTAAATTTATTTACATAAAATGGTTTTTTAGAATATTCTTTTATCTATTTTCTTAAGTGATAACGTTTATGTCCCATATCGGGACTCTTGGGTGTGTGTGTTTGTGTTTATATACCTTCAGCTCCCTTCTCCTTTTAAGGAGTTGTGTAGTTGTTTGGTTGATCAAAAAAAAGTGATAACGTTTAAAATAAAAATAAAAAAACCAATTATCACTCGATGCATGGGACTGGAACGTTAGTTTACACTATTAAATAGTTTCCTCCAATCAAATTCTTCCACCATATTCATGTTACTATTTCTCATTTGAATTTTTCTAAAAAAAAAAAAGAAAAAGGGTTTTAATCTCTTTCCCATTTCTTATCCACTTATTTGTTGTTTCCCAAAATGTAAGGTGGAGATTTAGGGTTAGTTTATATTTATACTAGGTGTAATCCGTGCTTGAAGTCACAGAACAATGTGAATGATTTTGAGAGGAATGTTGGTGGCTGTTGGATGAATTTATTTGAGACCGTCGAATAGACTTATTGAAATATGTCATATTTTATATTATAGATTAATATATTAAATAATTTATAATTTATATACAACTATTAATTAATAAAAGTCGTAGTCGGAGTCGGAGTCGGAGTTAGAGCTTTTTCGGAAAGGATTTCAAACTCCAACTCCAACTCCAACTCCAACTCCGACTCCGACTCTAATCGGAGTCTGAGTTTTTTCTCTTACTCCGATTCCAACGAAAGTAAAAGTCAACCGAAGTCAAATTTTCGGATAGTTGAACACCGGTAGAGATGACCTAGGTGGGGTGGGAACATTAGGGCCGAATGGGTGTACATCTCGTGACCCCACTGGTGTTTTCCTAAGCCCACATATCAACAAAAGGGCAGTTTTGATTGCCTGAAAATGGGGAAATTGGGGTCCCCAATTTTGACTCTACTGTCCAAAATTATGGCTACTTTTCCCCAATATTCAATTACTTCTTCATCAGTCTTTGCGTAGAGGCCAAAAAGAGTGCTATGTTGGCCTCAAAACTTGGCCGAAAATATGGACCCTCTTCACCTTTATTGTTAAAGCCAAACACTACAACTAGTTTCTTGACTCTTTTAGTGGTTTTGTAGTGGTTTTGTAATGGTTACATAGATAAAGTTGTGCTCTTTTTCTTGTTTTTTTTGTGTGCGCTAGAAATGTTTGTATGAACATGAAACAATGTGCTGTAAGTAGGCCGGTGCTACTTGTTAGGCTAAAAGCTCGATTCTCTCTGCGCGTGATAACCAATCTTGTATTGGTGAGGATCCAATTGAATATAATGGATTTCATAGGTCATAGTTGATGATCTAACATGAAAGAAATCTAGTATCGGAATGGATCTCAATTGATGATGACATAAATGAGAACTGCTCTCTCTGTCTCTCTCTCAAATTGAACTTGATCAAAATTCACAAGATTTAATGAATCAAAAAACGTTCAATCCAAGAGACAAATCAATAAGAAATGTTATTTACTTCGTAAAAATTATAATGAATTTCTGTGAAATAGAAGAGTTTTACGGAACTTTCTTCATTGAAAAATGAAATAGGAAAAAGTGTTGAGGATCTTGATCCTTCAAAGGTGGTAAAGTCTAATGAAAACTCAAATCTGCCTAGGTTGGGCTGGTCAACATAAGATAGTGAAAGTTGAAACACACCCAATTCCCACTAATTCATGCCTGTTTAATGTCATGTGCAGATCAATCAGCTTCAAAAATATTGATGCTTTGATTCAACCTATTTTGGTCAGTAACTAGGACTGGGAATCAACCATTGCAATCTGATTATTCCATAATTAGTCATTCAGGCCCTTTGAAGTTACAAACTTGCCCCTCAAATGAAACATAATTTGGCAAAATTGAGCCCAGCAACACAATTTGTACCAAAGACATGAAATCACCTCATATGTTAAGGTCTTGTAGTAATCATCATCTGCAATCATGAATCAAAAAAAAGCAAACTTCCTTTTTTGGCTTTATTTAATAATTAAATGTTTTAATTTTTTCATGATAATGATGATTAAAAAAACTCATGATTTCATGAATTTGATAAGTCAACTACTCTTGAAATCATTCGAAAGTAATATGTATTACTAACTCGACATATACAAAGCTCTTACCCCACATAACAGATTGGGAAATATGATTTTGTTCAATATAATTGTTGTTCTTACAACATCTCAAATAATTCAAAAATAAATCCATGAAATTTCTTGTCCGTGTCCGTAGAGCTTATTTCTAATCCCACCTTATCATCGAAGAAAGGGGGATTCAAAAATAATATCAATATTTTTTTTTTTCAGATAGCGATCTTGTTTTAATATCTTGATGACTTGCCCTACAATTTTATTTTTTTATTTTTTATTTTTTTAAAAAATTGGACTTCCAATAAAGAGTCCCTACCCATAAGACCCCACCTGCCCTACATAATTATTTGTCACTACATGTTTGTCATTAGATGTAATATTCTATTAAGGTAACTCTTCGTCCTTAATTAATTATATTTGGTCAACAAAATAACAACTTTTTTTTTTTTATGGGTCGACAATATACCAGTCAAGCACGATGCACATTTTAAAGCTAAATAAATAGAAAAGAAAACTGGTGTCATCCAATCAAACTTTCAAACTTATCTACCACCAAAATTTGACAGATCTATATCATCTTCATTATTTTTTCACACAATTTTACTCAATGGTAGATTACCTATCGTGTATGGGTAAAGGGTCCACATATAAATAATGGGATCCACGTGAATACATCGCGGGTGATCTACCTTTGAGTGAAATTGTGTGAAAGAATAATGGAGAGGATCTCAATCCAAATTTAGTAACTCTCCTTCACCTTTTAAACTCTTATCTAATTGAATTTAATTAATGACTAGAGAGATTAATGTGAGGTGAATGTTCTTGCATAGCACACCCATGTATTTAGCTCTTATTACATGTACTCTGAACAAAAGAACAGTCAAGTATACGAGACTTTTATTACTATGAGATCTGAGAAGAGTAAGATTTGAGATCGAGAGAGATTGCACAATGAAGAGAATCCTTCCCCTGCATCTGCCATTCGGATTCAAGCCTCACTCCATAAGTACGTTCCCCTCCTCCTTTTTTTTTGGGAGGGAAAGGGAAAGGGAAAGGGAAAGGGAAAGGGAAAGGGGGACTTGAACCCTTAACCTCAAGAAGGTAAAGTCTTTACGAGACAAGGAATATCATTGAACTAAATGCCCATTAGTAAAATAGGAAGAAGTTGGCTCCTCCTTTGATTTAATGATTCTAGGGGGAAAAAGACCTTTAGGATTTCTAATGAGTCAATTCATAATAGCATCCAAAGATTGAGGGCAGGTTTCACTGCAATGGTAAAGTTTCTCCATTATGAATTGAACTTTAAACATTTGAGTCACGGAAACAACCTCTTTGTATGTGAGGATAAAGTTTGCATACATTTAACCTTTCCCATACCCTATAACGATGATGGCCTGGCTTGGCTATAACTTCTTTTAACCAAAGATTGACAGAAATCATAAACAAGTTTATATTGATCTATACAGAATTATAGAGCAAGTCCATACACAAAGACAAAGAATGCCCACATAGACATCAACATAATTATATTTGTAGTCTACAAGGTATTTTTTGGGTCATCAGCCCACATAGATCTCAGCAACTTGAGCAACATTCTTGCCTTTGTCTTGGTCCTCCCACTGCACTGGCTCTGAAGCAACAGTAACAACTGAGTCAAAACACCAGCACAAATTGCCTTTTCCCCTGCCTGTAATGAATCAAAACATATGATCATCAGTGAATTGACAGCACTCTCACTCCCTTCATGATCTGAGACTCTGAAAACCATCTTGACAAGGACATTGACACCATTTGGTTGATTAATCAAAGCCTCTTTTCCACTCTCTAATCCTAAAAGCAGTTCAATTGTTGCCATTGCCATTGGTGCCAAGCTTCTCTCACATCTTTCTGCATTCGAAATATAGGTTACGAGTCCGTGAACAGCCCCTTCTCTTACCAAATTATCTCTATTTGATTCCAATGAACACAATGCTGATATGGCTTTGATTGCAGCTTCAGAAGCCTCAGAATTTCCATGGAGAAGATGAATCATTCCTCGCGATAGAGCTCGGGTTTTTCCGAGGATTGCACATAGGTCTTTTGTCTCCATAGATGATGAAGTTGACCCAACAAGATGACACAAACTCTTCTTGATGATGCTTGTGCCTTGCTCAAATAGAACTAGAAAGTATGCCAATTTAGCCCCTTCTTTGAGCAAGTTTAGAGACCCCAAATCACTAAATGGCAACAACTTCAATGCACAAATCAATGCTTGTTCTACGAACTTCAAGTGGTCTTGAAAATTTGTGCCTTCTACTGATCTTAATGCTAGTTCTAACAGTAATGGGAAGAAGCCCAATTCGATCAAAACGGTATTTTTCATGGGCAGTTCTGCAGATAAAACTTGGATCTTTTCAAGTGTTTGAAGCATCGTGTCAAAGGTGGATTCATGGGACTCAAGGTTGTGCTTGAGTGCAACTAAGGAATGATCAGGATCAATCATTTTGAAGCAATCCGGATCAACTTTGTTGTCAAATTGAAGCCACTGATTGATCAAATGGCGAAGAGTGTGATTGGGAACCATGGATGGGTCCTGGAGCTTCTGCATTGTGACAGGACATGTTAGATTACCGGCAGAAAGCCATTTTTCTATGCTGGAACGATCATAGGTTTGGCCTGTGCACAGAGTGACTGGATCTGTGAACAAGTCTAGACTAATTGGACACCTAAACAAGTGGGGAATGGCCATTTCAGCTTCTCTCATGGAAGAAAACCTCAAGAACAAATTCAAGGAGAGAGAAATTCAACCTGAGTAGAGGGAAAGGGTTAAGGTGTGAATCTAAGAAATGGATTGTGAAGACATTTTATGAACAATATAAAGCCAGAAGACTATGGTACAGGCTTCAATATTGTACCAAAATTTAGAGGGAAATAGGGGTTAGTTACAAGTGTAGACTAATTTTGGCACCTAAACAAGTGGGGAATGGCCATTTCAGTTTCTCTCATGGAAGAAAATCCCAGGACAAATTCCAGCTGAGAGAAACTAAATATGAGTGGAGGGAAGTGGTTGTGTGAATCTAAGAAATGGGTGATGAAGACATTTTACAACAAATATGGAGGAGTGAGAATACTGATGATAGTTCTGATGAGTGGAGCATGGAGTACATGGCCTCCAGAGAAAAGCCTCAAAATGGGTTAGATTCCAATAAATGACAGAAGCCAAAACAGGGAAGTGACTTTTCAATTCAGATTCCAGAGCTAAAGTCTAGAAATGACAAGAGATTGGGTAGTGAATTCAAGTTCTTAAGGGGGGAGAGAGAGAGAGAGAGTCGGTGATGGGAAAAGGGTTGAGGTGGAGTTGCTAGAACTTGCAGTGTACACTGGCGGAAAGGTGAGAGCTGGGAAAGGAAGTTAGTTTGTGAGCTTGTAGTTCACTCACAGACCTCATGCCAGAGAGAGAGAGTGGAGCAAAAGGGCAATCCTAGTTGGAGGAATCAGAAGAGAACACCAACATACAAACAACATACATGGTCATAATAGGCCTTATCCTACTGAGAGAGCAAGAGATTGCAACTAATAATATAGAATAATTATGAAGACGGACCCCTTCTCTCTCTCTCCCTATATTTATCATCCAGTCAAAGTGACCCACCCAAAGAATAATAATTGTTAATGTCTTTGAAGTTTGAATGCACCCAACATATGTTGAATAAAAAAATGAGTGATGAGGAGAGGGAGGGGAGAAGGGGGTAAATGATAGTCACAAGGCTCATGAGAACTGCTCTAATATGAAAACCCCCCATGTGCAATCTGTAGCAAATTATCTCTGTGTGCAGTGTACGTCACTGCACTGATTGTTTTTATGCATAAGCCTTTTCTAAACTTGGTTATAAAGATTTTTAATTCCAATTAATCCATATTTTCCAAACATTGGAAAAGCTAAACAGAATGAAATTATTCATAAAATCACAGAATAGATTTTGAAACTATGCCCAAAATCATGGAATTCAAACTTGGTATTCTTTCCCCATTAAATTTTCTGCATAATTGTTACATCATGTGTTTATTTTCACATTCACGGTTCAAACCCCGAGTTCTTTTTTTAAAGCGTTGCTCACTCAGTGCATGAATTTTGCACAAATTTTTCATCAATGTGAAGTTTGAGGAGGATCAGATCTACACAATCATGTCCCGTCACGAAGAAAGATAAGATTTTCTCCGTGACTCGAGCCCATGACAATCTCAAAATTGCAGTTGTAGTCAACAAATGTCTAAAAAGCATTCCAAAATCCCAATGAATGGCCATATTTTCCTGTAAACGTCTTTGAATATATATTCACCCACTTTTCTTAAACTTGGCTTGGTTCTTTGAACTTCTAAACAATGTTATGAACCAATTTTTACGGAGAATATTTGCAGCATCTTTGCCAATTTTGGGGAAAGAGCATAAAACTAGAATAACTTAAAAGTTGGGTGACTAACATGATGTGCATGCCTCGACGGACTAAGATCCCCGTCAATATATTTTTTCTTCATTTCCATTTTAGGTGAAACATCTATTTTGGATTTAAGAAGAAGAATTCAAGAAGATCCAGATCAATAGCAAAAGATCAAGATGGATAGCTGAGTTGGCAATTGACTGGCCTCAAGGAGATCTTAAGCGCCAGGCAATTGACTGGCCAAACATTGAGACCAAAACCTTAACCAGTCAAAATATATCAGCTGCTTCTAGAAAACACATTTCAATTTCTAGGTTTTATAGTTGATGTGAAGTAAAAGAAACCAGATTATAGTACGGGTAATTCTTTATTCACCAAATCAATTGTAACCGTTGGATCAGTGATGGGACCTACTGATCCAACGATTGTAACTAATTTAATACAAATTTTAATATACATAGCATTACTCTTAAAGTATTTCAATAAAAGAAGACTAGTACTACTACAAGTCATTCACATAAAACATGGACCTTTGAACAAAGAAGTTTCTTTTCTGAAGTTTTAAATAAATACCTTTTCTTTGGTGGTGATCACCTAAGGAAGAATATAATATTTCGATCGCCCTATTTCTATTTCATGTAAATTATTAATCTATTTTAACTCGATTATTTTAATCAATTATGTCGAGTGGCTTGATACTAAACCAACCTATTCAATAAATATGGTATAATTTGATCGTCAAACATATATGATGAATGAGAAACCCAGGACTAGAAACTTATTCTATATTAATTCGACACACCATGAATAAACCACCATAAACTAGAAAACCCGATATAGATGCTAATAAAACCAAATAAAAAATTATATTATAATTTATTCAATAGGAGATCAAGAAAATGGAAAAAAAAAAGTTAAATATTTTACATACAATCCAAATTAGACGGGTTTATATAAAAACACATGACCCTTTATTATTAATATTAATAGAGATGCCTTTTCTTTGATACTAACCACCTGCCTAACAAAGGCATAGTTACCTTCACTAAAACAATATTCTTACAGAAGATTCTTACAAAATACAAAAATCTTGTGTGGAAAAAAAAGGTTTTTCACAAGATCGGTCTTAGTTATCAAACTCAATGATGGATCATGTCTCATGTGTGGTTTGAAAAACTTCCTAGGATAATATGTTTTTTTTTTTTGTTTAATGGTTAGGGGTGTCCACGTAGGGGTGATAATCGAGCTGAATTCGAGCCTAATTCAAGCCTAATTTACACATAAACGAACTGGCTCATTTGACTATTTACACATAAACGAGCCTAAAAAAATATTCAAGTTTGACTTGTTTAACAGTCCTATCCACGCCAGTTTGTGCACGGCTCGATTAATCTCTTCTCTGATCCGGTTAAATGCAAGTCATCCATGCCTAAACTAGGGTATTTGTGAAGGATAAATCCTCTCATGGTCTGGCCCCGAAAAATTGCCAAGATTTGAACTCAAGATTTCTGAATTTACAACTTGTCTATGTTACCACTTGAACTATTCCTTAAGATTTAAGATAATATGTTATTGATCTACTTGTGCACATACAAATAAATAAATATGTATATTATTTGCTAAGTAGTCCCTACAATTATAAAAGTGTGCGTCCTGGCCTTTTTTTTTTTGAAATGTATTCTCTAGAAGATGTCCTTGTTCTCGTGTAAGGCAGATTATGAGAATCACCCCTAAACTCATTGCAATATATACTTGTAACCTCCTAACCCATCTAGAACATATTATTCATTTTGGGTTAAATTAGTGTGATTTTTAACATGTCTTAATAGTTAAGGTAATGAGATATCATTTAATACATTTTCTCTCTATTATTCTTCATAATAAATCTCTTACCGTCAATTCAAGTGGAATATGTTGTATATAAGTGAATCTCTCGCTCCGTAAAATATAAAAAAAAAATATATTAGAAAGAATCTGCATCGTCGTGTGAATATGCCAATTTTTTCTGTTGGTTGCTTAATCTCACCTCACCTCACCTCACCGAATACCTCTTAACTTTTAATCCATGAAATCTTGGCCTATTATACTTGAGAAATGCTATAAGACTAGTCGTGAGTTTTAATATTATATAGACTCTATTTTAATCTAATAAATATAATTGATAAGGTTCATAAATTAAATACAAATATTATTTTAGTCTATAGTTGTTTTTTTTTTTTTCCAACAATTGATAAAAAGAAATTGCAAAGGTTTTTCTATTGAGTATGAAAGAGAAATGAGAGGGCGTCAAACAACAAAGAGACAAAACAAAGGCAAATGGAAACTTAAAAACTAATGATTACTACTACAAAGAAATTTTGGCCTTTGAACACTATCCTGTCTGCCAATAGAAACATTTCAACTTCCACTACTAATATGTTATGCTGTTCAAACAAAACTTTGGGAAGTGCTACACAATTTGCGGGTCAATTGTTCTAACCTTAAATATCTGAAAAAAAAAATTGTTTAATAAACTAATGGGATTCCAAAAGGTAGTTTAAGTAGTAATTGACTTGTATTTGATCGGACCAAAAAAGTGATTAGTTAAGGTGTGTATAAACTGGTCCAGACATCCCTGATCGTTGAACCAAAAGAAAAAAAAAAAAACTAATGGGACACATAAAATACAAAGGATTTATATGTTTATTCTGTTTTCTTTGAATTTGATATTTGAGAAAATTATGTAAGTCTCCCCTCCAAGATTATCCATCATGGTAGCTTGAATTGTAATGATTTAATGATTTTTCAGTTGCGTGTATTTTAGTTTTCTGTTTGGTCTGATGCGTATGTTTTGTCTATGATTACATGGATCACGAGTTTATTTTGTCAACACGAGTCTAAGGAATGAATGGTTGGAGATTCTACTTTTGAAAAAAAAAATTCAAATGGGAACTTTGCAATTTGGCTATTGAGGTGATATTGTTTTGACTTTAACAAGAAGATATACGACAATAGAAAGTTAAAAAAAGAGTGAAACTTTGAAACTTGAAGGTTTGTGAATAATTATTGCTTGCTCCAAAACTTACAAATAGACATGGAATATTTCTATCATCATGATTGTTTTATTAGGAGGTAAATTGTCACTCACATAACGACGAAATAAAATGAGAGCAACCTTTAAAGATAAGGATCGCACTAAGGTACCGAAAATAAATTTCGACACCGTACTAAAAATTATTTTTTTAAATATTAAATTATAATTATTTAAAGGTAAAATTATAACTAATTGGAGTTAATTATTCATGGCTGATCATAAAATATTATGAACTATTTTGTGACTTCACCTTTAAAATGTGTAACTTAACTTTTAAAAATTGTAATTTGATGTTAAAATTTTGTAATATTTATGATTGATTATAATATTTTGGGATTAATCATGCTCTTTGCCGTTGTGAAGTTACGACCCAAAAAATTATAATTTAACCTTAAAAAACTGTAATTTTTGATACATACCAAAGGCGGTAGTTTGTTAAGATAAAAAGAAAACAGTTAACACACATGGATAGTCCAATGTTATGGAGTTAGTTTTTTATTCATTCTAAATTTTGAACATTTTACTTTCGGTTCTTAGTAATAAGTCTCGCTTAAACACCACTGACTAAGGTGGTCCAGTGGATACCGGCCGAACTTTTCACACTGAAGTTAAAGGTTCGAGTCTTGGAGTCCACATTGAGACTCGCTAGTTA
The DNA here is from genome assembly GCA_951799425.1 of Ilex aquifolium. NCBI lineage: Eukaryota > Viridiplantae > Streptophyta > Magnoliopsida > Aquifoliales > Aquifoliaceae > Ilex > Ilex aquifolium. The sequence continues at coordinate 33,196,755 of OX637391.1, forward strand.
ACCGCTATGTTAATCTAATTAGATTCGTTCCCAATAGGAATAACGAAAGTGGTCAGGACCCTCATAATCCTACTAATGAATGTTTATTGGGTGGTCTTTGAACACTCTTCTTTATCTCACTCCTTTTTTTAAACGTTAAAAAAAAAAAAAAAAGAGTCTTGCTTAAACACCTACCTTACAAATGAAAGAGAGAGAAGGATTTGGTAGGTCCATACCCAACTCAAAAATCTGAAAACTAATACGACTCTATGGAAAGATGTTGGACTCCTTATGATCAAAAGTGTCAAAATAGAATTATAATATTTCTCGCATTAATCATTCAACTGTGTTGGGTTTCTCATGTTTTTGTTGTTTAGAATATTTTGGCGGCAAGGCCGGCCGGCCTTAGGCATGGCCTACGACCCTCAATTTTAAACTTTCTTAGTCTTAGTTTTTTTAGGTAAGTAAATATTACTTAATTTTAATATAATTCAAACAATATAAATTATTTCCTCATAATTCTTTTGATGTATTTCAGTCAAAATCGTTGTTTGATAAACCACTATGACCTAATTGTTATGACTTTATTGTTCTTTATTAGTTTAAATTCAAGGTTCCTTTTTGTGGGTTGGATTTTTTACTTAATTTTTTTTTTCTGAAAGAAACGGTAGAATTTCAATTAATAAGGAGAATCCGAAAGGAGGGACATTATGAAATCCAGTGCCTCCTCCTCCCATACAGCAAAACAATCAATATAATTAGCGTATCTAGCTAGCCTATGTGCTATCTTTTTCTCTAACTGTCTAACCGTGGACACATTATGATACTCGAAATTATTCAAACAAAGCCTGATATCCTATAGAACAGTGTCCAAAGGATCAAAATCGCTAATGGTATCGAGTAGCAACTTCATCACGTTAATTGAGTCTCCTTCCAAATCATAAAATGTCTGGAAAACAAATTTGAGTAGGAGTAACTCACAGTCTAAAAGCTAATTATAATTATAGTTGTTTTACTCAAATTTCTTGTTTAAACATGAGATTTCTCTACAATCTTCAGCCCTGTTGTATTCATTCTAGGACATTCAATCTACTCAAATTCCTATATACATTCGTTATTTAAAAAATTATTTACCTACCAAAAATAAAATTTTAGTTCTCTACATCTTCAACCAATAACAAATTTAATTATATTTGACCTTCCAATTCGACTGTGATTAATAGAGATTTCGAACGTAAAACCTTAATACAAAATTTTAATTAATATTTTTGCATCTCAAAAAATAAAAAAAATTAATTTACAAATGGTTTTTATCATTTCACCAAAAGTACATATTTATGTTGGGCAGCCTCTGTTTGTCATAAAAAAAAAAAAAAAAAAAACTGCATTTTGCATTTGTTAAGAGATCAAATGAGAAACATTGTGGATGACCCTTAACCTTACAATTAGTACCCCAAGTAAATGAGAATTAGTGGGTGTTAGTGCATTAGCTTATAACCTCTTATCCATTGATATATCGCTTCTTTTAATATTGTATTTGATGGTCATTATGTATGGAGGCTTATAAAAAGAGGTCTTAAGTACACTGAAAAATACAAGTTGAGAAACTCTTTCTCTAGCATTTCTATATTATATTCTGTTGTCTTTTTACAATTCTATTCTCTATATTTTTTTAGTTTTGTAAGACGTTATCAGCACGAAAAGCTCAAGCGTTGCTCAAGAGAATTCTCGAGAAGTCCAAAGTGATTGTATGTTCTCTTTTCTCTTTATTCTTTTAGATACAAACAAAAATTTTTAATGGGCACTATATATTTTTGAAAAAAACACAAAATCAGATGGTTATCATATGGTCCTAATGAAATTTGAGTAGCCTGTGAATACAATTTCTTTGTGGCATCATTCGTTGACTCAATTTGCAATAGACTTCATTTCTAGTTTATGTTGTAAACAGTGCACCATTTATGCCATGAAAATTTGAATTATATTTTATTAAGTGTAATATACTACACTAAAGGCATGTGCCTAAAAAGTTTGTCACTATGATGTTGCTAGGAAGCTACGTATTCCTAAGTTTGAGAAAAACACGAGATCCAAGAAAATTTCCATGACCAAACCATTATTCCACTTATTTTCATTTGTTATTGATCAAGATGGTCATAAAATAATGATCTCATATATCTTAGGAAAATATCTTGTTGGATTAGAATTTGTTATTCAAGAAAATCATATATTTCAATGTTTATATATTGTAATTGCTATAAAATAATTAGGGGTCAAGAGTTTGATTGTCATCCTAAGCATATTTTATGTATCGAGTATTCAAAACTTACAACGGTAATTCCATGTGGGCTTGAGATGCCACCCAAAATGTAATATAATAGTTGTGGGCTTGTTGAAATATCTATATTTTTAGTTTATATGATTACTGAAATGAAAAATATTGGTGTTCATTTCTAGTTTGCAATATTCTGTTTTGTCCTATATTGACAATATCATTTGGTGAAAATTTGTTCAACAGAATGATTCATATATATATATGATTTCAACTTATTAGTTTATTCCAACGGTGAAAATTTATTTTTCTTAGTATTCTCATCATGTTGAGTCTCACTAAACTTGAGATTGTCGTTCTTGATAATTCGGGCAACAACTATCTTTTTTTCATCCTTCAAGTTAAAATCCACTTGACAACTATGAATTTTGGTGATACTATTAAAGAAATAAATGATGCAACCTTGTAGAATCGTATAAAGACAATGATATTCGTTCGTCATCACATTCATAAAAGATTGAAAAGTGAATAGCTTATGGAAAATGATCTACTTGTCCTTGGGGTTAAATTAAAGAAATAGTATGACCACCAAAAGACCGTTATACTCCTAAATGCTCAACATGAATGGATAGGTTGCAAGATTTTAAAAAAGATGAGCGATTATAACTCGGTACTATTCAAAATTAGCTCACAATTGACACTATGTGGAGAAGAAATTAATGATAAAAACATGTTAGAGAAAACATACACCACCTTTCATGCCTCTAATGTGTTCCTGTAGCAACAATATAGAGAGTGCAGCTTCACTAAATACTCTGACCTGATATCATGTCTTCTTGTGGTTGAAAAAAATAACGAATTTTTGATGAAAAATCATGAATCTTGCCCGACAGCTTCTACAACATTCTTTAAAGCGAATGTCACTTCATACTGTGGTCGTAGTCAAAATGATAATCGACATCGTGATCATAACACCACACCTCACCACTAGAAGTGGGCAAACAAAAATGCAAATCAACGCAAAGAGAAAGGTTTGCTGAATAAATCACCCAAAAGTTATGAAGAAGTTTGTTATAGGTGTGGCATGAAAGAATATTGGTCATGTACCTATCGTGCGTCCAAACATTTGGACTTTTAAAGGGAAAATGAAAGAAGATAGAGATAAATTTAATTGATCATCGTGAGCCAGTGGACCTTACTTGTCTTGATGTTGCCCATCTAATTGACAAAACTCACTTTGATGTTTTTTATTTCTTTGCCGACCCTAATGACAAAATTGATCATTGATGAAAACATCCACATTGATTAGTGTTATTTTCCTTATTTTCTGATGTTTTCTTTAAATTTAAGCTTATTGTGACTTTTTTTTTATGAATGGAAAGGAATTGACCTTATTTACCAACTATTCAATTCTGAAATGAATGGTGAAGATGTATGTCTAGTAGATAGTGGCTCAACCCATACAATCTTTCGACATAAAAGATTTTTTTTGAACTTAACATTAGCATAAGCTAATGTAAATATAATATCGAGTTCTGCAAACCTGATTGAAGGCTCTAGAAAAGCTATTATTATGTTACCAAATGGAACAAAAATTCATATTAACGACGCTTTATATTTAGTTAGATCTAGAAGAAATCTACTAAGTTTCAAATATATACGTTGTAATGGATTTCATATTGAGACTATGAATGATAATAATGGAGAATATCTCTGTATTACTTCAATTGTTTCTGACCTGAAGCTTATATTAGAAAATTTTCAAACTTTCTCTTCTAGGTTGTACTGTACAACCATAAGAACAATTGAATCAAACAATGTGATGAGTCAGAAACTCTCTAATCCAAAGACTTTTGTACTTTGGCATTACTGACTTGGTCATCCTGGGTCAATAATGATGCGTCAAATCATCAATAACTCACATGGACATCTTCTAAAAAATTAGAAAATTCTTTTACCGAGTGATTACCCATGTACTGCTTGTTCACAAGTTGAGAAACTCTTTCTCTAACATTTCTATATTATATTATCTTGTCTTTTTACAATTCTATTAAGTATATTGCTTTAGTTTTACAACATATATATCTATATAATAAGGGAACTAGCATTATTTGTCTTGAACTTTTTGCGGTTCAGATCGTTTGAGGATTATTGATCTGACGATCCTAATCAGATTTTCATTCCTTTTATAACTCTAAGGCTCTCATCTTTCATATAACTATCTCTCTCTCTAACTATCTTATACTCTCTCTCTCTTTCTCTCTCTCTATATATATCTCATATTATTATCTTATTTTTTTTGTTTTCCCTGTGTTATTTTTGTTATTAATTATTTACTTCATAACACTGATGAAACTACATGTTATGTAATTATTTATTCTATAAAACTAATTCAAAGTTTATATATATCTGAAGGCATTTTTTTTCGTCACTTGCTTCTTAATTTGTAGATATCACTTAATGTAAACAAAAAATAGCAAACATTTTTCACGAATTGATGACTTTTTTATCTGAATTTCGCACAGTGCCTTTGCCTAAAATTAGGTCTTAATTGATTTAGGGCCTAAATTCCTCTAAAATTTCCATTGACAATGGTTTTTATATAAATCATTTTTTTAGTTTTTGCTCTATTTGTTATATTTTATGTGTTTTCATTCTTCTCTTATGTGGATGCGAGTGTGGTGGGAGAGGGTAGTGTGGGTGTGGAATTTTGTATTTATGTTATTGGGTTATGGGTGGGTTACCATCCTTCTTGCAGATTCAACAGATAATTACGTATTAATTATATTTTATCCATTTGTAAGGTTTTGCTATACATTGGTGCAGGTGTAGTGTAGGTGTGGGTGTGAGTGGGCGATGATCGTAGTGTGGAATTTGATATTTTTATTGCCTTTTAATTATGATTGTGTGGGCGGGTTTTCATCCTTCTAGAAGTTTCACCGAACAAGAATTTTAAGGCATTTTGACGATTTTATAACATTAATTTTTAATTAGACATTAATTTATTATTATTTTACCTTAAAACCTTGAATTATTGTATTTCTAATAAAAGCAGTTATTGGTTTGGAAGATTTGTTGGTAACCAAAAAAGAAATGGGTGTAGATGTATTTATGTGTATATTTATATGTGGAGGATTTGATATTGGTGATTAAATTTATAATTATGTTGTGTCATTTGGGGTTGAATTGTGATAGTGGTGATAAATTCATGAGTTTTTAAATGAAGAAAATTTGGTTGATTTTATTTATTGGTTAAAGATTATGAATTTAATTGTGTTCTGTTAGTATTTTACTTTTTTTTTAATTGAGGTATTTATTACATGGGGGATAGGATAGATTGAAACTTTAGTGGTTGAATTTATAATTATGTTGTATTATTGGATTAAATAGTGGTAGATGTGATAAATTCGTAAGTCTTATAAATGAGCAAGATTTTATTAATTTTATTCATTGCTTAAATATTATAAATTTCAATGGGTTATGCTCATATTTATTTATTTTCGGAGACATTTGTATATATGGTGTTGTTTTGAGAAGTTTTTATATATTTTTATGACTGTTCTATTAATATGGAAGATATAATTGATGAAATATTTCGAGTTATTTTAAAAGAAAAATTGGTATGAATATTTTTAGACCATTCCTTTTGAATTTAGACAATTATTTAAGATTTTTTTGTTTGTTACAGAGTGCCTTCAGACACGAGTAATAACTAATATATATAGAGAGCCTTCTTATAGGTTATCATTATTTCACGGGATACTTTGTTAATTCAGGGATTAGACTGACATTTTTTGACAGACTTCGTGCTCTAACGACATTAACCGACATGTTTACTCAAACAAGTGAGATTAAGGGTGCAGCATATGACTAAACTAATTTAATTAAGAGTTAAGTGCAATTTACCCCATCCAATTATACTTTTTGTTGCAATCAGCTCCCTATAGTTTCAAAACTGCAATTTATCCCTTCTAAGTTTCAAACAGACTAAATTAACTGAAAATAGTGGTTGGAACATGAAAGTAATATTACACCCTCCATCTTGTCTTGTACATTGTTTCCTATATATATATATATATATTTTTGAGATATCAATTCTCTCTTTGAAAAATAAGGAAACGAAAAATCCAAGAAAAAAAATACAATTGTCCCAACAACATGTTCGCGTTCACTTTCGCCTCCATCTCCACCTCCACCTCCACCCAACACCAAAACACACACCCACACACACAAAAACACACTTTTTCTAGGGGTAATTGTGTTTTTTCAACGAAGTAACCTACATCATTTTTTTATGGTAAAAAATTAACTGTTGGAGTTAATTATAAAATATTAATTCAAACTTAAAAGGGGTATTTGTTAAAATTAAAACCTAAAAGGGTAAATGTCGAACCACCCAAAGTTGAAGGAGATATTTTATAATTAACCTAATTTAATAACTGCAATGAATTAAATCTCAAAATTAGGTCTTTATAGCATTGCTTTTGAACAAACAACTACGATGATATCAATAGATTACTTTTTGGAAGTAATGCTAGAGCACTACACAATTGAACCCCAAATTAATTGAGGTCGGGAAGAACTATATGTATTGGGTGCATACCTAATCTTTAGTATTATTTGCAAAAAGTGTTGCCATGAGGTTTGAACCACCAATAGTACCACCCTTCCACCATCTCCCACTTTCGCTCCCATCATCACCACCACCATTCTATCATAACCACAACCTACCTACCTCAGCTATTGCCTTCAGTATGCTTACATACCACTTCACTACCCCCACCAACATCACCAACTAACCAACCACCACTATACCATTGTCATCCTTCATTATCGTTCTTCACCATTGTCAATATTCCACCACCACTCCACATTCCACAACCACTGCCACCAAATTTGCCCTTACCATCATCACCATTAACCTGACTACTACTATTCTACCGCAACCATCATGGTGGTGATAATGATTGTTTCATGGAGGTGATATGTTGTAAGGATAGTAGTTGTAAGGATAGTAGCCATAGTGGTTGTGGTTAATTAAGTAATGAATGTTGTGGTAATGAGTGGTGGGGGTGGTTATGGTGTTAGTGAATGTTGGATGGTGGCGACGATGGTACCAGAGTACGTGACAACGAGTGAGGGGGCAATAATGTTAGAGGAGACAGCTACAACATTGAGGGTGGTGGTGGTGGTGGGATGGTGGAGAAGGTGATGGTGATAGTAGTAGTGGTGACAATGATGTGTGTAGAGCAATAGTGGTAATTGTGAAATAGTAGTGATGGCAATAGTAGAAATAAGGTATTGCGGTGAGATGAAAAAAGAGAATGACAAATTAGAATAATAATAGATTTCAGATTTCAGTTCCTTGCAATGGTCAAATAATTTGACTCAATTTAGATCCAAAATTTCATTGAATATCACATAAATTACGGATTAAAATTCAATATTTAAAATTTAACATTCAATTTTCAGCTGTTTTTGTAATTATAATTGCAAAAGAACATTTATTGCTTTCCGCCATTAAATCTCCCTTAGCCCAAGACCAAATATGCCTGTAGCCCAACATATTAAATCCAAATTTAGAATCCAAGTACTGGCCCACCCGCTTACGTAACCAATCTAATGTTTGTTGAAAGGTCTACCACTTGTTTCGTCTAAATGTCTCTTAAAAGTCATTTACTTTGCTTTGCACTCCATGTATTTTATGATTAAAGTACTAATTGCCCCTTTAATAAAAAAAAATTGGTATCCATTCAAAGACATACCAAATAAAAGAGTGCTGAGAACATTGAAAAATGTACTTTTCATTACACCAAAATTCACTATTTTAACGTTCAGTTATTTGTTCAACAACACTACTACTAACAACATATTACATGTAGTTATGATAACACACATTAATATCAGATCAAACTAATTAGTGTAACAAACAAAATTTCAACAGTTGAAATAAACCAATTGTTATCTTTTAAAAAAAAAATTAGACATAATTCCTTTTGAAAACATGATCCAATTAACAATATCAACCCATGTCTACAGCTCATAATCCAACCTTTATGTAAATAAAAACTACCTTGCATCAATAATTTCATCACATCACGTTAATACCGTTATTAGATTTAGCTCAAAAAAAATAACCTAATTTTGAATTTACAGAGACATTGGCAATTCAAATAAAAAAAAAATTGCACCCAATTCACAACATCTACTACCATAATAAAACCCCTAATTCAAAAGTATATTGCATTTCAAGAGCAATACCACCGCATAATCCCACTAATGTTGTTTTTCCAAAAGTAACATATTTTATAGTGTACCCTGTACCATGAGATTCAATAAAATCTAAGCTAAAAAATCTGCTAAATATGAAACTATTTAAATCCAATATATATATTATACAATAAAAAAGAAATTAAAACATTGAGAGAACAAATAACCCGCACAGAGAGAGAGAGAGAGAGAGAGTACCATGTGCTTTAAACCCATATCAAGGCCAGCATCAGCAGTAGCAGATATTGTAGGCATGATTGGGTGACCCTTTTCAAAGATTTAGAACGTCAAACTTTGAAGGAGCCCACCACCTTGAATAAAAACAGAAACACAAAATCATAAGTAGAAAAATCAAAGCCTGTCAAAGTATCAAGATAAATACATTCTATGTTCCAAGTGAAAAAGAATAAATCTTTGCCTCTCAAGGTGTCAAGATGAACAAATTCACGTGCAAGATGAACATGAAGAATGTGCATTCACCCAATTCGTCACACTTGGCATCCACTGCAAAACATAAATTAATCCAAAAATGAAAAGAAACTTTCTATATTAATTAAAATATTCATTCAATTAGAAGGTAAATTTGTGAAAAAGGAAAAGGTTGAAAACGTTATTCAATTGAAACAATATCCTTCTGGAAAATCATTCCAGGTCCCTCTCAACTGTTTCACTTCGATTGGCATCACCCACCAACGTTAGCCTCACCCCAATTGTTTGCTTAAACTATTTGTCGAACCCAATAAACTTTTTTCCGTATGTGTAGTTAGGATGAAGGAAAATGAAACACAAGTTGAGACAAAAAGGGGAAAGGGTCATTTGTAAGACCCGAACACGTATGACAAATATATAATATTTGTAATAAGTATATTCACATCTGACATGCATGGGTAGGATTGACAACCAGTATTTAATTACTAGTAACGATATGAGACTTGAATCTAAACGATGAATATTTTAATATTTAGAGATAATTTATAAACAAGAATGTTGACCTGAGATATGATTTTATTATTTTATGTTAGTAAATGTGGAATTAATGACAAGCATGTGACATCAATTTATTGTTATTAAAATAAAATGTACTAGTATATACAAAGAATGGTTATGGGTACGAAATACAAATTTAATGGGTGATAAATATTTTGGATATATATACATGTCTATGTATAAATATGCATATAAAAGAAAGTTGACATATACATATAAGTATATTTATATATACTTATATTAAAATATAAGTAATGATTAAGCCCTCCACTTAGGAAGACATGTCTTGCATGCCAAAAAAAAAAAAAAGGAACAAGGAGCCTAGTACTTGGTGATTTTCGGCAAGAACAAGAACAAAATGGGAAAGAAGAAGAAGAAAGAAAAGGAAGAAAAAAGAAAAGAGAAAAAAAAAAAAGTTTGGGTGCAAAGGTAAAAATTATAATCTATTTTATTCTTCTAAGATGTAGGGATTCAACTCTAATATATACATTTTGAGTGCTGCATGTATTTAAAGTATGATATCTTGTATGTGTTTTGGGTGTTGTATATATATAAGTATGATGTTTATGATGAGCTTTGATTAATACATGAAGGATTTACTTTAATATTTAAGTGGGTGTGTAAATTAAGCTAGTGTTGTTGCATGAAAAATAAAAGAGTAGAATTATTGCATGTAGGTTTATTGGGATGCTTGTTATGAATGTGTAGTACCTTAGGTGTTGCTTGGAAAAATTAACATAGTAGTTTGGTGGGTAGCTTAGAAATCCTATGAATTGTTCTTGAATTTTTATGAATCCATGAGCATGAGTAATTACAAGTAAACATGTCATTTTATAGTTAAATAGAAAATTATGCAAATTCAAATATACTTTTGTGATGTTTATAATTTTATGAAAAATGTTTAATTTTGGTGTAATTGGTTCGAATAAATATTTCGTAAATGGATTCAAGAAGATTAGCTTAATTTGATTCGAGTAGATAATTTTACTCGATGCGAATGGATTACTTCACTTGACTCGAGTTGATTATCAAACGATAAGTTTAATCGATTCGAATAGATAATGTTATTTAATATAAATGAATTATTTAATTCGACGCGATATAATCACTAAACTAAGGAGTAAACCATCTCGAACTTAAGCGGTATTAATGTACGAATAGAATTGTGAATATTGGTTATGCCAGGTCCGGAGACGAACACCACTAAAAATGCAGAAGGGCTCGTATACGAGATAAAACTTCACATAAGGTAGGTGCACTACCCTACATCTTTAATCGATAAACATTTAAGTTTTGTTTATATGTTTGTGATATAGTTTCTAATGATCAAATTTAGCGACTGAGTGGTGTGGTATTGTTGTGCAAAGGAATTTGACTAAATGATGAAGTTAGTCTTTGTGACTTGGGTTGATTGTGTAATAGAATGTGTGCGTGCAGTTCCAGTTGAATGTGTGAGTGGTGAACTTACTTATAAATATGATTTGTCCTTGCTATGAAATAAACATTATTGAAAATAATTGTTGGATGTGAGTCTTCTTCATGATAGGAACTAAGTGTTCGATTTTTGAGTTATCTACGGGACGGAAATTTGGTTATGTGGTCAAATCATCTAAGTGACGGGCGTCTTCGTGACGAGATCTGGGTTATCTGGTAGAGGTTTCTAAATGACGGACGTCTACGTTGTGGGAATTGGTTATGGGTTGAGCCGTCTAAGTGACGAGAATTATATTTGGGGCTTTAGTCGTCAAAGTGACAGGAATTATTTGTGTTGCCTGAATTCCTTGAGACGAGCCCAGATTTAGACCAGGCCTGAACCCAGTTCACAGGTTAAGCCCAAACCATCAAAAGGCAGACCAAGCTTAGCTTATGGCTTCTGTCCAGTCCAAAGCTCAAGAGTCCAAGAAGATTAACGCACGTGGAGAGTAAACATCGGGATAACCATTATTCGAAGATAACACATATCCTTAATATTTGAATGAGAAATTATGTCTAAAAAATTATCAATTTTATTGGTATAATAGACTGAATTTTTGGATTTAGAGTTGCATCAAAAATGGATCAGATCGGAATAGTGGACGAAGCAGCATCGGAGGCCGAAGGTGGCACCTAATGCTTAGGCGATGCCCAAGGATTTTGGTAGCCTTGCTTGGCGCCTTGCTTTGGTTACCATTGCTTGGGGCCTTGGCAAGTGGGGCCCAAGGCTTTGGCGCTTTAGCTTGGGCCGCCGCCTCATGTGGTCGCCTTGCCTCGCGGTCTGCTGACTTTCATTTCGAGTGTCTGACCCAACCGTCTTTTAAATTAATTTTTAAAATACGAATCACACGTAATTGTCGTCATCTAGAGTATGTCTCTGAACAGGTGTGATGAACAGTTGCGTCCCTTGCCTATTCAGTTTAATTGAACAGACGCCTAGAGTCTATAAAAGGGCGATCCCTACTGCCATTTGAAAATACAAAAAAATACCGAAACACTGAAATTCAGGAATAATTCTTTTGACTTTCATACTTCTCTCCCTCTGCATACATATTGTTGCATCATTGTTTTTCTTTTTCGGTTCAAATATAAGGCACAAAGTTATGTTTGTTGGAATCTTGGAGGTTGAAGTGTTGCTTCTCCAAGAACGTAGATCCGTTCTATCTTGGGAGACAATTGCTCATCAACCTTGAGCACCAAGAGGGAGCAAATTTGTCTTAAGGAGACTGTGGATACAGGGCTCGAATTTATTCTATTTTTCTAATTTTGGTCGTTCCTGATGTTTTGCATCCACGTGAGTACATTAATTTGTTTAAACAGTAGGCTTTCTGTTTTAGATTAACAACAATTTTTTAAGTTTGCTAAATCTAATTATATACACAATATTTTTGGATAACATTATATATATATAGAGAGAGAGAGAGAGAGAGAGAGAGAGAGAGAAAAGTGTATTAATTTGGAGAGAAAAATGAGCTCACCTGGTTATTACTGATGAATTCAACAAATATTGCCAACATGAGCTAAGAACATCACCACCATAAATCCTTCGGATTTACAACAACTATGGATGATTTTTTGAAGGTAATGATCGGCACAAATCTCTCAACAATACATGGTGGAAAAAAGGGATACAATAAAGAAAATAGAAGGAAGTGAGAGAAGAGATAAATAGTTGAATGAAATAGATAAAATAAAGAGAGACAAAAATATAAATAAGGTAAGAGAGATAGGGGAAGAGAGAGGAGAGATAAAGAAGAGTAAATTATACTTTATCCCTTGAACTGTTATCTTTATTTCACTTTGCACCCTTAACTATAAAATTTCTCACTTGCACCATAAACTATTAATTTTATTTCATATCACTCCAATAAATAACAACAAACTTGAAAATTTGTCATAGGAGGAAGAGAAACCCCAAAGAGCTTTGCGTCAAGTGCCTAGTACCACTTTATTTTACATCTTTTGCAACCAAATGGTTGCTTGAAAAAAAAAAAAGGAAAGTCAGTCAAAGAAAAAAAAATTGGAGCTTAGGAAAGACAAAGTCATGGATATGTATTTTTCTTGATTTTTGACTTGCACATGTGTAATAGACAGTTGTTTATTGGTAGTACATACCACTCACAAGCACATTATCATCAAAAAATTGACAGTCGTTATCTATTAGAGTGTTATGAAATAAAAGTGATACTTTATGATACTATGTGAGAAATTTTATAATTGAGTGTGTAAAGTAAAATAAAAGTAATAATTTAAAGAGATAAAGTATAATTTACCGGATAAAAAGTGATATAGAATATAAAGGAGAGAAAAAATCCAAATAAATGATATATTGGAGAGAGAGAACGGTAAAGTTAGAGTTAGAGAGAGAAATTAAAGGTATAGATAAGAGAGAGAAATTAAAGGGACTGAAAGGAGGAGAGAGAAGTAGTTGAATGGAAGATAGATGAGAAAAAAATTAAAGAATAGAGAGGAGAGAGAAATAATTAGACGAATAAATTAAAGGAGTAAAGAGAAGATATAAATTAAAGGAGTAGAGAGGAGAGAGAAATTAAAGGAAAATAGATGAATCTTGAAAAAATATGTGTGATCCACTTGAGGTCAAAATAGAAAAAAAAATAAATAAATAAAGGGACTATTGAACCTACTTACAAAAAGTACATAACATGTGTCCTTAATAACTCAAAAAAATTGTGTTTGTCCTGATTGGCAAAAGAGTTCCTCATATTATACTTAATTCCAATTTTACTTCATTATTCTGTACTTGGGTTGGATTGAGATTCAATTTCCTTGATGCTCACACAATCTTTCATGATCAAAAGTGATAAGGATGGAATTCTGGGTATGGGCCGCCATGAAGTCGGAGCCTAACACACCCTGAGAACCCAGAAGGTGGGCTCGTCAACCCAAAGGAAATATCTCCATTCAGCCCACATTCAAAGCAGAGAGGTCCAAGGGGCCAAAGCCCGAAGGGTCCGAAGAACCAGCAGTCTGGCCCCGGTCCAAATCCACACTCTTGACCTAAAGTGAACCCTGTTGCGCCATGTGTTCCAGGGACAGGGGGGACCATCTCTGATACCTCAGAGTTACACCCTGCAAAAGGCTGAAGGAGGTGGTGCTTAACAAACCAGGGAGTCGTGGGCACAGCAGCGCTGACAGATAGGAGTGCTTGCAGGGCAAGGCCGAGAGGTCCCCACAAGATCAGGGAAAAGAGGTAGAAGAAAGGGCAAGAAACCCTAGGGAGACGAACCATATAAATAGAACAGTAGAAGCAGGAAAAAAGATCCGACTCCCTGATCTTCTTCTTCCCCGTTTTAGCACTCTCCATCCATTCTCGGAGATTCGGGAGAATAAGGAATTAATACGTTGTAACGACCCAACGCCTGTAACTTACCTACTAATCATCTGAGATCAATATACTGCATAAAAGGAGCAGGAGACTCCATTACAGTGGATGTAGCCTTAGTCAATCGGCTAGGGTGAACCTCTTATACTCTTTGTAAATCATTTTCGTCACATCAGTTTCCTTAGGCCAATTCTTAAATCCCATCAGCAGGTCCCTGGTTGGGCTTGAGCTATTATTTTTGAGACCTCATCAAAAAGTAATTTAGGTTGTGCTAAGCTGCCAATTTCTTGGCTTAAATTGAGCCATTTATTTTGGGTCTAACCCAATTCAAGCGGGCTTAAATTGAGCCATCTTCATTTTGGCCCAACACAATCCAAGCCGCCAGAAAAGCGATTTTGTTGGTAGGGAGGCTCGGTGGATAAGAAAATGGGATTAGACCATCTTTATTCAAAACTTAATCCTTTACTTAAATTTGAGTTAAAAAAAAAGGTCAAAAATTTGATTTTGTATAAACATTTTCAATGAAGAAACTCAAATTTAAAAGAAGATAAACTCAAATTTAATAAGGACAAACTTAAATTTAAAGAAAGATAGAATATGACCATTAAATTTTTAAAGGAGAATGAAATCTTACCGCTGTAATTTGAATAAAAGTTTGAATCTTTCTTGATTTGGGTAAAACATTGAGGTTCCTTTGATTTGGTATGAATTTGGGTATAGCATTGAAGAAAATTTTTAAAAGTTTTCTACTCAAATTTAAATTTGAATTTAGAAAAGGATAAAAGTTGGAAATGCTATTAGATAACTAAAATAGTCCCAAAATCAGGTTTATTCTTGACCTAGTTTAAATAGTCTTTTAGCCTGCTTAGAGGATCAAATGAAGTAAAACTCAGGTTTATTTTTTAAAAACTTGTTAAAAAAAATTTCAATCTTTTATTCAAACCCACATCAAACAGACTTAAATATTTACTTAACTCTTTAATTGTTCAATTTTAATTTTTTTTTATAGATTTGGTAGAACACATGACAGTACTAAGTTCTAACGTTAGTCTCCTGGTATGGGTTTTCTCATTCCGTCTGTGAGGTGGATTAGGAAGGCAGCTGATGATAGGAATAGGATTCATTTATAAAATGTCATAAATGCCCTTTGATGTAACAGTTAACCCTACACTTCAGTTCCTCTCCATTCCAGCCTATAAAGATCTCCTCCATTTCGCAAAGAAGGCGGCCCTCTCCTCCTTCTACAGATCTACAGAGGAAGAAGCCAGGCCACTCTCCTCAAATTGCGTCAATTTGGTAAGATTGCTTTATAACACCTCAAAGCAACCGACCATTTTCACCGTTGCAAGTTGAACTTTGTCACCGAAACAACTATTAGTTGTTCTAACTTGTACTGGAAATAGACGATCTACTTATTGTTGTTGTTTGATTTAATTTTGCAGTTATTTTCTTTATGATAGTTTGGTTTTTTTTTCTTTGTGGATTTTTAAACTGCTTTGTTATAGCTTGTGAATTGAGATGTTTTTTGTATGATTGGACGTGTGCAATATATATCTATATAATAAAGTAGCTTACAATTCAAATCTCAAAAGATAAACAAAATGACTTTTGCTATTCGCGGTTGAGATCGTTTTAAATTTTACTTTAAAGTTAATCTAACGGCTAATATTAACACCATATATTTAATAGGAAAAATAGGTCCCTAAGGGTGCGTTTGGGATAACTTTTTAAAACTACTTTTAGAACTTATAATTTTTCATAAATACTTTAAAAAAAAAATAATATTTGAAACCGCCCCACCACTATCTCTACCACCACCACCACTGCCGCCGTCACCGCCACCACCGCCGTCGCCCCCCACCACTGCCGCCGTCGCCGCCACCACCTCCACCACCGCCGCCACCACTATCGCCACCGTCGTCACCGCCGCCGCTACCACTGTCATTACCACACCACCACCGTCACTGTCGCTGCCGCTGCCACCCCCACCTCTACCGCCACCGCCACCGCCACCGCTACCGCTACCGCCGCCACCACCACCGTCGCCGCCGCCGCCTTCACTACCATCATCGTCACTCAAAACCCACCACCACCATCACCATTCCCACCCTTGACTGCTACCACCACCATGGTCATCGACTTATCCACCACAACCATTACCGTCTCCCACCATCACCATTGTCGCCCACCACCGCTCACCCCCACTACAATCGATACTTAAATTTTTTTATCTCTCTTTTATGTTTGCGATTTGATTTTAGGTGTGAATACAAATATGTTGATCTTTTTTTTATTATTTCGTGCCTTCAGGCACGGGAAATAACTATATATATATATATTACCTAAATATATTTTTAGGTAATGGGATAAAGACAGTTCTTGAGCTTCATGAAGTTAATCCATGTGAACTTCCCTTATATAGGTTTTTTTTGGGGTCCCACGTGTTTGCAACCTCACCAGTCAAACAAGGGCTTGGACAGGAATGAACCAATATCCCATCCAATGTAGGTGGATGTGTGTCATTGGGTTGGGATGAAGAAGGTTAAAAATTTCTAAACCAATCCAATATTCCAACCCCAACTGGCCATCCAAACACCCCCAAAGGCAGCCAATTAGGCAATAATACATCTTAGGAGGTCTCGATTCTTTTTGGAAGTTTCAAAACGTTATATGGAAAAAGCAGTAAAGTATGAGATCATCTTTATGAGTGGGGTTTAAATTCATTGTTTTATTGACATTGAGCCCTACCCCTGGATCTATGGATTAAACAAAGGAATATTTCTATGTTTATAACACATTAGTAGGGGTGAGTCTACTATTAGGCCAATAAAGCAATGGTTTTAGGCCCCACTCACAAAGAATGTCTCATATTTTATATTTAATTTATATTCAAAAAAAAAAAAAAAAAAACAATGTAAGGCGTATAAAATCTAAACCCCTCAAAAGGCCCCATAAAAATTGAGGCAGAAACATATTCTAAACTTTAGAATTTTGGCCCATAAAAATCACATAAAGTCAAACTTAGAAGTTGCAAAAAATGCAATTGATTTAGAAGAAATTTAAAAGCAAAAATCTATACAAAAGAAAGCAGTATAATTTGAGACACTGAATTGTATAAAAATATTGAATTCTTTTTATTTTAGATATTGCGTTGCTCCAAGAGCATTATTGACATTCTCTGTAGCAATTGCTTCTGTAAAAAGAACTTTTTAAAATTTACAGTTTATAAAGTTCTACCTAAGATTGACTATGTCACACAACAAATACTGAATGCATTGGTCATATTATTAATTGAAAAACATATGATAGCAAAATTGAAATACGAAAAGTTATTTAGTAATTATGCATCTCAAAAGTGAGTAACACAAATTTAAATAGAAAATTTTACATTGTTTGATAAAATATAAAACGTCTTAACTTAGAATTATCGAGTTAGACCTTTAATTGTCTCAAGCCGACCCCGCACATTAGTTATGTTGATCATATATGTGTTATAGACACGTCTTCTTGAGTTTTTATAAGTTTTTTATTTACTATTTTACTCAATTAAAGTCTTTATGGAACATGGTTCAAAGTTGCGATATCGGTCATCGACTCGGAGGGTGCTGATACACATCCATCGCGGCGTCGCGATGCGGTATCGGCCGATACCCTCAAAACGCTAGATAGAAGCTCCAAAAAAATTTAAAAAAATTATAGAAAATTCTAAAAATATAAACATCATCATTCATACATCATATGTCTACAATACATTCAAAAACACATTAAACATAATTAAAATGAAACATAAAATTGCTACCGAAAATAATTATCATTATCAATGTTCAATGTAGGCATTTAAGAACATATTGAGCTATAATCATTGTCACACTGAATGACGATGAGGCTCAAAATCGTTGTTATTGTCTCTAGAATAATACAAATTAGGATACTGTCCATCATAAGGATAAAGAGTACAAGTGTGAATATGGGTCTGATTGGCTTGGTTGAGTTGATTGGCCAGATGATCCATAATCAGAGTAGTGTGACTGTGAAGGTTGTACTGGTTGGTTCCCATGTTGATAGTACCCAAAACCACGATATTCACGGCCACTACTCTGATTATTACATTAAAGATTTTAATAATGGATGAAAGAGTGAAAAATCCTTAATAATTAATGAAAGAGTCAAAACAGTCTGCTGGAGGAATCGAACCAGTGACCTTAAATATGGTAATATGCGTCTCTACCCAATTGACCTACTACTTTTATGTTAACTTAAAGACAAATATAAATATTTAGACACTTGGTCAAAAAAAAAAAAAAGGCAGCACAGCTTTTAAAGTGATTTTTTTTTTTGCCTATTTACCTTCAGTCTTTAGACAAAGACTTCGTTTTCTCAGTCACGAGAGAGAGAGAGAGAGAGAGAGGGGTACAAAGACAACCACCACTCCCTCACCGAGAGAGAGAGAACCAACCCCGACAAAGAGAGAGATCCACTCACGTTCACAACCACCGGCGATGAAAGAAGAGCCGAAGAAGATCGTCACCGCAAAGAACTGAAGAATATCGCAACAGAAAAACAGATGAAGAAGATACAGACCCTATTTGGTTTAATTTACAGGTATGTCGAATCCTTAGTCTTCTTGGTTTTTATAGTTGAAAAAGAGGGGTTTAGATTACAGAGTTCATGTGATTTCTGCCATATAGGGTTAATTTTCACATGGGATTTGACTGGTAGTGGGTCTTTGATTCATTCTTTATTTCCCATCCTCCTTTTTTTTTTGGATTTTTGTTCAGTTTTCGGGAATTATCGAGTGATTTTAAGCTTTTATAGAGGTGAGTCTTGGATTTTTGTTCTTTATCTTAGATTTGGGGGGATTTTTTCATTGGCTTGTTCGACTCGGAACGATTTCGATATGAATCGCCCGACTTGAACTAAGCTATTACCGAATCCTCTAAATTCGGTCGAGACATACGAGATATTGCTGAGATTAGTTCAATTCATGATTTTTGTGAGTCGCATACTGTTATCGTATCGACAGTGGCCGAGTCAAATACGATTCAGCCGAATCGTATCGGACTTGGCCGATACCTTGAACCATGATACACAGGAACACTAATTCCAGTGGGCAAGGAAATCTAGTGCACAAGGTCTAAAATTGTAAAATCGGGGAACGATTAGACGTAGGAAATATTATCACCACATGAAAATAGATTGGTTCCATAATATGGTTCAAGGTATCGGCCGAGTCTGATACGATTCGATACGACTCGGCCACTGTCGATACGATAACGGTACGCGACTCACAAAAATTACGAATTGAACAAATCTCGGCGATATCTCGGTTCAACACGGGCGATTCATATCGGAATCTTTCCGAGTTGAACAAGCCAATGGAAAAATTCCCCAAATCTGAGATAAAGAACAAAAATTCAAGACCCACCTCTGTAAAAGCTTAAAATCACTCAATCATTCCCGAAAACTTTCAAAAAAAAAAAAATAAGAGGATGGGAAATAAAATAGGAATCAAAGATCCACTACCAGTCGAAACCCATGTGAAAATTAATCCTATATGACAAAAATCACATGAACTCTGTAATCTAAACCCTTCTTTTTCAACTATAAAAACCAATAAGACTAAGGATTCGACATACCTGTAGATCGAACCAAATAGGTTCTTCATCTGTTTTTCTGTGACGATATTCTTTGATTTTTTGCGGTGACGATGTTCTTCGGTTCTTCTTTTATCGCCGGTGGTTGTGAACGTGAGTGGATCTCTCTCTTTGTCGGTGTTGATTCTCTCTGTCGGTGAGGGAGTGGTGGTTGTCTCTGTACCCCCCTCTCTCTCTCTCTCTCTCATCGTGACTGAGAAGACGAAGTTTTCGTCTGAAGGTAAGTAGGCAAAAAAATCATTTTAAAAGCTATGCAGTCTTTTTTTTTTTTTTTGACCGAGTGTTTAAATATTTATATTTGTCTTTAAATTAACATAAAAGTAGTAGGTCAATTGGGTAGAGACGCATATTACTATATTTAAGGTCACTGGTTCGATTCCTCCAGTAGGCTGTTTTGACTTTTTCATCAATTATTAAAATTTTTAATGTAATAAGTCTTCTACTAGTAGTGGTCGTGATTTTGGGTACTATCAACATAGGAACTAGTCAGTAGAACCTCCAATCACAATTAACTCAACCAACCCAATCAGACCCATATTCACACTTGTACTCTTATCCTTATGATGGACAGTATCCTAATTTGTATTATTTTAGAGACAATAACGACGATTTTGAGTTTTATCGTCATTCAATGTAGAAATGATTATGGCTCAATATGTTCTTAAATGTCTACATTGAACATTAATAATGATAATTATTTTCGATAGCGATTTTATGTTTCATTTTAGTTATGTTTAATGTGTTTTTGGATGTATTGTGAACATATGATGCATGAATGATGATGTTTATATTGTTTATAATTTTTTCAAATTTTTTTGGAGCTTCTATCTTGCGTTTTGAGCGTATCGGTCGATACCGTGCCGCGACGTCATGACCGATGTATATCAGCACCCTCCGAGTCGATGACCGATACCGCGACTTTGAATCATGCTGTGTATATAGATCTTATGAGAACAAGGGTTACATTTGCTTATTATTTAGTTTATTACTTGATTTTCTTGTGTTTTTCTAATTTTGGCATGCCAGAGGTTTCAACCTTGAAGTGATACTAATGCCATTATTGACACAAGGCTATCTTTGAATGACATATGGACCACTATTAGTTATGCTTCATACTATTCACAAATAATTATATACTTGTAGCTAATTTGGAGACCTAACTTGTAGACCTGATGCATTGTTCACATGATCAATAATGGACTCCATTGAATGTTGGGGTCGGCTGCAAATCCAATAGTCACTATGTTATTCTGTGTATTAGACTGCACAGCAGTTCCTAATAACTTTGCTCATTCAGAAAGAATTTTCTGCTCCTCTAATAGGCACTGATTTTATCCAAATCATTAGAAAGCTCTAGATGCCTAGTTGCAAATGGTTTTGTTTCACTCAAACATACATTTATGTGTGGAAGTTATGGGTAAGGCTGCAGTATGGACGTGTTAATTTTCGATGCTATGCTGAAAGTATGTGTGTTGTTAGACAAAAAGAAAAGGAGAAATGCCCTTTCTAAACATATAGCCTTAGTCAAAGTTAAGAGTATCTATATGTGTGTTGTGAGACAAAAAGAAAGACAGAGAGAGTCGAGAACAATGATTTTCACTTATACAAACCTTCACTCTTACGCTATGTTTGGTACATAGCGTCCTCTTATCTCTCTTCTCTGCTAGCATCTCTAGGTGGTCAAATTAGGTAATTTCTTGCTCAATCCGATCATTAATTCTAAGATCCAACCTTGAAATTTTAGGGTTAGCAATTTTCTTGTCTTTGCTTTAATTGTTTAAATCTGTTATTTTTTTCTATAATCCCTTTGATGTGCGAATTGTGTTCTTGATTTCCATGAAATACACGATCGTTTGGGATAGATTTCAGTGGATTTCATTGTGGAATTGATAGTTGTAATTTTCTACTGATTTTAGAATTGTGGTTATAGATTGATTGTATTTTTTTATTTTATTTTTGCTAGGACTTCAGAGATTTGTGGTAATGGACATCATATATTTGAGCCTAATCTATCATGGCAAGCCTTCTACATAGGAGGCCTAACTTCTAAAATACATTAACTGCTATTACGTTAAAAAAAAAAAACTGCAGCCTATTTTCATATGCAATGATCATTAGCCATTACATGACAAATTGCAAAGCTGGTAAGGGGAAAAACTGAAAAATCAGTTGAAATGATGCATACGAACTGTTTGTGTTAAGGCTTGACTGAAATTGTATCAAGTGAAGTTGATTTTTATGTTTGAAGAAATCAAGCTCGCTGGTTGACATACTTTCTAGGATGTCAAGAAAAAAGGGTTGATTGTCTGCTACTTTTATTTTTCCCTTTTAGCTGGCTTCAATATCACTGTAGTGCAGCTTGCAGCCGAAAACTTGACGAAGGTCATGAGGGTAGCGCCTTCAGGAAGCTGGCCAGGTTGAAAAAGGCTTCACTGTAATGCATCTAAAGAAAGCCTTTGGTGTGCAAGGAGGTGCTGGCAATTCCCAACGTAAGTCAAATTTTTGGGGGAGCCTAGAATTGTGGATAGGGCTAGGTAGGAGTGTAGAGAGCAGCAACAGAAGCTCTGGACAGGTTTTGAGTATTGCTTATGTATAGTTATGTTCTGGATTTACAATTGTGCTCTGGAAAGTGTTTAAATAAACCCTGTTTAGAGCTTATTTGCTTCGGAGTTGTAATTGTCCTATGCAATAGCTTATTTACTATTACCCATCACTTGAAAAAAAAAAAAAAAAGGAAAATAGCATATGATATCCTAGTGTGGTCTAATGTTATTTGCAGTGATATGCCTTTTACAGAGTAGTGGAAAAAAATTTCACTTTGAGATTGCAAATCTGCTTGGGTTTGGTATACTTTCCCGATTTAGCTTCAATGAATGTTGCACTGTTTTTTCTTCTTGGGTTTGCACGTGTTCAATTGAATTCACAAAGAATATAGTTGGTCATTTGAAATGAGTGATCAATTTTGGATAGTTTTTGGTTTTGTTTTTTTTTTGTTAGCGTTGATGTGTTTTTTGTTTGTGGGTGTTTGGATAGGTGTACCCTTTAGGCTATGTTTATGAAATGTACATGTAGGTTGAAGGTTTTTTGTGAATCTATTTTTGGAGGAATTTGTTTTTGTAATTTTGTAAAATTCATAGGGGTTCAATTTTTTTCAATGAATTCTCTAATTATAAATTTTCTTACATAGGCCTTTAGACACAATCACATGTCTAGGGTAAAAAAGGATTGGGCTGGGTTAATGAAGACACGAGGACTTATGTATCAAATTTAGAACGGTTCAAGTTCCAGGTGGATACGTGTTCAGTGTTCAACTGACGTGATATTAGATGGAAAAATATATTTGTACTATGTAAGATGGTGGATGGTGGATGGTGAACAATCTTATTTGTACTGTGTTTGTTTTTATTAGTTGATGTTTACCATTAAATTTTGATATATATTTTGGTGAATTTGTTGGTATGTGATTATTTATGATTGTATTGAAAAGTTTTAAAGTTATTAAGTATACTTGTTTGAGGGGAGTATGTTACTAAACTTAAGTTCCAAATTCAATATAATAATAGAGTTTTATTAATTTTTTTAGGCACTATGGATATTTGGGTCAACGTTGATTCCATTCCAATGAAAAGTTGTTTTATCCAAACATAAGAATGAAATAGACATTCTATTTTTGCATTTAATCTTAAACAGTTGTTAAACATTAGAATGGTAATGGGAATTTCATTTCATTCCATTCTATTTTTAAGTTTATTTCATTCTCAAATTCACTTCATTCCTGTTGAAAAGTTTTACCGTGTACCAAATGTAGTGTTATTAAATCAAATTTGACATAGCTAATAATAGTGGAGTTTGGATATAATGGTTAGCATGCAAGAAAAAACAAACACACAATAATGTGAACTCTTTTTCTTATTCATATGCTCTATATATGTGTTCTTTCCAAACTCTACAGTGATGATAGCCTCATGCGACTCCATAGTGGTGATAGTCTCATGCACTTGGTCACTTTTTTTTTTTTTCTTATGCAGGAAGATATCAATTAGATGGCTTTGCAGAGACAAATAGCCAAACTCTTGCAATGTCCCACAGCCGTGGGTCCATGATAATGTTTGCACAACCTATCACAATATGTCTTTCGGCATTCAATAAGAGTAGGAATGCATCGATCATCTTTGGTCCTTTGCCAGCATCATTGTAGAAATTTAAGTAACTTCACACATGAACTTTCAACTAGATAGCAAATGCCACCGTACTTTCAACTTTCAATATATACACATGAACTTTCAACTAGATAGCAAATGCCACCGTACTTTCAACTTTCAATATATAAATGATGCACCTGCATATATACTAGTATAGACCTTATTAAGGTTTGAGGATTGGAGAACATGCGGATAAGGAAAAAGTAAAAAAAGTAAAAAAGCAAAAATTGAATCAAACAATACTTAAAAATGTGCTTTAAATGGCCATGAAGCAAAAAATACATACAAATTGTTGTCAACTCGTATTCTTGATTATCAATAAAATTGTATTTCTTATTGGAAAAAATAATTGTCAAATAGTATAAATAAAATTAACAAATTTAACTTATTTTATTCAAAGGATTGTGCATGATTACCTATTGTAATGGAAAGCACGAGTAGAAGGATGGCGACAATTGACACCTTCCTCATGCTTGATTGTTTTATTTCTTTTTTAAGCCCAGAAGAAAGAGAAAGAGAGTGGGTGCATGAACTAATATATTTGCCCAAATATATAGGCTATACATGTGCCCACTTTAAAAAGTACATTAAGTATTGAATTTGCCCAAACATGATTGAAGTTATTATCGTAATTGATGTTTTTGCTTTCATAGTTGCTGGTGAATGTACAACTCAAATTACAGCAATAATATCACTACTCAGATTATTGCTTCCTGGCCTTAAAAATAAAAAAAGATTATTACTCAGATTACAACAATAATATTACTACTCTGATTATAGCAATAATGTCACTACTCAGATTACTACTCATATTACATCAATAATGTTGACCTGATTTAAATCATGCACCCAAGTATAAATGGTTAAATTGAAGTATTACTCGGTTAAGTCTGATGTCGAACCCACAGGTAACTAACTGTTGGAATTCAAAATGGAAAAAGTAAGATTGTCTGGTGTGTAGTGTGCTTCACAATAACTTGTGGTCTGAACTTAGAATTATCAAATAAATTCTTAACTTAAACTCTTGATAACAATAACTAAAAAAAACTATTATTTCGTTCGGGGATCCAACATGCATTATATTGCTTGATTATGAAAATGTCACCTTACAACAATTAATTCCCATCTGACTGGAAAGTTAACCAGTAGGTTTGATGTGTAAATGAACCATATCACAACAACTGATTAGGTTAGCCGAAAAATCTATATACCATACAACAACCAAATAGCTCTAGTAAATCTAAAGGTGAATCATTCAAAAGGTTTACTCTAGTTATTCGATCGGCAGGTCAATGATTCAATGAGGATGGAGTTCCGGTTTATGCATTGAATCAAAAACATTAGCTATGACGAGATTTAACCCGTTTATAAGCAATCTCCAGACTGTTACATACAACTCAACTACATGAATAATTGAATCATGCATGAAGTACGTAATAATTTATAGATAGAATGGTGTATAGTAGTAAGTTTTGCTCAGTGTTCATAACCATGAGCATATAATAATAATAACCATCCATCAATTAAGGGAAATATAAACATTATTGCATAAGTGAAACATCGGCATTTCCATAACACAAACAACAGTACACATGTTTTCACTAGGTAACTAATTGTTGGAATTAAAAATGGAAAATGTAAGATTGTCTTGTGTGCAGTGTGTTTCACAATAACTTGTGGTGTAAACTTAGAATTATCAAATAAATTCTTAACTTAAACTCTTGATAACAATAACAAAAAAAAAAAAACTACTCTTTAGTTCGGGGATCCAACATGCATTATATTGTTTGATTATGAAAATGTCACCTTACAACAATTAACTCCCATCTGACTGGAAAGTTAACCAGTAGGTTTGATGTGTAAATGAACCATATCACAACAACTGATTAGGTTAGCTGGAAGATCTATGTACCATACAACAACCAAATAGCTCTAGTAAATTCGAAGGTGAATCATTCAAAAGGTTTACTCTAGCTATTCGATCGGCGGGTCAATGATTCAATGAAGATGGAGTTTCGGTTTATGCATTGAATCAAAAGCATTAGCTATAATGAGATTTAACCCGTCTATAAGCAATCTCCTGACTATTACATACAACTCAACTACATGCATAATTGAATCATGCATGAAGTACGTAATAATTTATAGATAGAATGGTGTATAGTAGTAAGTTTTGCTCAGTGTTCATAACGATGAGCATATAATAGTAACAATCATCCATCAATTAAGGGAGATATAAACATTATCGCATAAGTGAAACATCGGCATTTCCATAACACAAACAACAGTACACATGTTTTCACCCTTCACTAAAGAGTATAAATGAACTACTCACACTTCATTGCTATAGACGAGCAAGAAGAATGAAATAATCTCATTACAACAGAAAACAAAATACAAGTTCTTTTCTGAGGAATAGTTGAAATACCCCACTCTTATTCCCAACTAGGGCACAAAAGTGAGAGAGGTTCAACCTTCTACGTGGAAAGGATGAAACAGAAATGTATAAGTAAAGAAGTTCTGGCTGGAAAGTGTTTAGAGCAGAGTTTATTTCTCTCTGAAGTCTCTCTGATTTTTCTTTGAATTCTTCCCTTCCTTCCTTTTTTTTTTTCCCTCCCCCCTGAATTCCAATTGAATAGGGATATTTATAGGCACCAGAAGGGGGGGTTTAAGGCAGCAGCCTCCCTAGGCATCCAATCGGGCTCTTTGTTGCATCGCCGAACCAATGGGAGAAGGAGGAGGAGAAAGTCGGCTAAGGGCACCGTCCGGACGCCGCCACCATCGTCCGGACGACAGTGATTCTATGGATTTTTGCTTTGCAAGCCCACCTTTGTTGACTTATGACTTTTGACTTTTGAATTACATTTGCCTCCCTTCTATTGTTTAGCCTATGCACTTTTATCCCTCCAAACTTCCTTAATTATCTTTGAAACTCTGCAAAATAGATAAATTAGACATTAACCCTAAAACTTCTTAAATTCATTGCTTTAAACTAACTTACGCACATACTTAACCCTAAACCCTAATTCATTACCGCACTATTCAAGGTTAATCAAATGTCACTACTCAGATTATAGCAATAATGTCACACCTCAGATTATAACAATAATATCACTACTCAAGTTACTTAAATTACTATAAAGATTATGTCAATCAGATTACAAAACAATAATGTTGCACTTCTCGATTTCGTACCAAATTTTCTTTATGCACTTATTTGGTGCAACCACAACCAGTGGATGCTAACGAGATTTGATAGGATCCACTAATCTAAATAAAAAAATATTTAAGGAAGTAAATGGAGGCACGATTGGCTTCTATCTGTAATTCACATTTTGAAAATAAACTTGAGTTGTTCTTCCTATTTCAATCAAAAATAAAATATGATCTTCTTGATAGTGCTATGAGTGAAGACCTGTCTGTAGAAGTTGAAAACATAACAAGCCTATAAATCACATGATGGTTTTTATCCCACTAATATAGCAAAAAACGGAATTCTTTTGAAGTCCTTAGTAACCGAAGCCCATAATGATGCTAGAAAATAGACACGATCTCATAAACCTTTCAAACACTCACATGTATTTTCAACTAGGAAGCACGAATACAGATACTGGATATAAGTCTGATACAATAAGGATAAGGCGCAATACGACAAAATTTGAAAAAATAAGATACATATACTACTAGGATACATTTATAATAAAATATATTGAGTAAACTACACAAATGACCCTCAAACTATGACATTTGTTTCAATTAAGTTTATGTACTTTTTTTGGTGTCAATTGTGTTGGACCAAATCAGATTTTTAAGAGGAAAACCTGAATTTTGGTCGACTTTGAGCCTAAATTAAAGTGGGACCCAATTATTATTTCGAATAAAATTTCGTGGGTTCATATTCTACTCCGTGAGGAGAATAATGTAGTATATTCACTTGCTCAAATCGAGTAAGAAATGAATGAGAAAATAGGCTCCAAAGTGACCCTCTTGAAATGTGGAAATAAAGGAAAGTGCAATGTGGGATTTGACACCAATCCCACATTGGTTGAGGAAGAGATCCAACATGGGCATAGATAGGCTAAGTTTGCTCTATGGGTTGGGCCCCAAGGGGTACCACAGTTTTATGAGCGGAGCGAGCACCTACATGCCTTCAGTTCGACCACGCGCGCGCCGCCCGCCCGCCCGCCCGACTCGGCCGGGCTGGGCTCGGGTACGGGTGTGGTTTAGACCAAGCCCTATCTTTTTGGAGAAAATTTATTTAAATAAATGGGCAACCCGAAATTAATTTTGGGTATCCGTGGATCGCCATGGTTCGGATTTATTCCGAAATTGGATTGTGTCTGTTCATGGGTGAACAGTTATTCAAGGTGTCTACTGGCTGTTGTAGTTGTCTTCCTAGGGTGCGTCTTTTACTGTGGTGACTGTCCGGAGAAAGTCACCAAAAGAGTCAATAACTACCCAGGATCATTACCATTCATTTTTTACTTAATGATTCGGTTTTTCACCATTAAGGCAGAAATTAGTGCATTACAATAAGGCAGTCTGCATTTCGGCATTAAAGAAGTGCATTTGGAGAGTACACAACACAAGTTTGGTTCGATAGACAAATAGATTGGAGTGCTACTTCTATCCGTGTAAAGATCATTGTATCCTGGGAGACAGACGCTTGATATTCCATAAGCATCGTGTGTGGGGGCGAAATCTGTCTTAAGGACATAGTGTCAAACACTAGCCTTGATCTACCTAAATGTTCAATAACAGTTCCTGTTCTGCAATCGGGTTAGTTTTTATATTGGTTATACAAATTGTTACGTGTAACTATTTACTGTAACTGTTTCGTTCAAACTATATTCTGTGCAAAGTTGAAGGATTTGGTTGCTGCTGTTTTTCTTATATATTACATGTTTCATATCAGAAGTTTCAATAAGTGATTTCACTATATTTGATATCTGGAATACCACACGAACAACAAATTGAGCCCTTGAACTCTCTAATTGTACAATTGAGCCCTTCTGTTTTCCTCTGTTAGATTTTTCTAACAGAAAGTGACGAAGTGTGCTACTCACGTGACACAAATGGTTGGAATAAACTACACATATGACCTTCAAACTATGACTCTTGTGTCAATTAAGCTCCTGAACTTTTTTTTTTATTGTGTCAATTGAGCCTCTAAACTCTTTAATTATGTCAGTTGAGCCCTTTTGTCTTTTTGTGTCATATGGTCACATGAGTGACACACTCTAACGGAGGCAGACATAAGAGCTCAATTGATGCAACTAGAGAGTTCAAGGCCTCAATTGACACAATAAAAAAATTCAGGGACTTAATTAACACAAAGATCATAGTTTGAGCGTCATATATATAGTTTATTCAAATATATTTTATATTTTACTATTTTTTAACGGTTTAAAAATTATAATTTTTTATTAATTATTTAACAATAGTAAACAAAATTAGCAGTTTTTACATTGAAAAATGTGTAATATCGTCTCATTATGATATATTCATAAAGTGAACGTGATCAGTTAAATGAATCATGATCATTTAAATAGTTAGTTTATTTACAAGTATTTGTTTCTAAGATTATAGTGTAACTAACTCATTGTTTTATACTCTTTTGACATGTAACAATATAATACTCAAAAAACACTCGTATCTTCAAAATGAAGTGGAATTTTGTTGATATTTTGAATTGTATGTGAATTTGAAAGGAGAAGGTATAAATTAAAATTAAAATTAAAAAATTATATATCTTGCATCCACATATCTTATTAATTTCCGATACGTATGATGCGTATCCAATACAGGTACATTGACCTTGACAAAATATGCATGTTTAATAAATCTTTATAAATTTGTGCATTCCTTTTATTTCATAAGACCCAAAAAAATAGTCATTATTGCACAATTCCAAAGAGAGAGTCCCTTATCAAGCCTTCCAAAATCTTTCAAATTTTCAACAAACAAGGATGTTGGTGGTTAGGAATCACCCAACTCAAGCCCGCCAAACTAAACAACTTATTCCACAAAGACAAAACACTAGGTTAATGTAAAAATAAATGATCAATCTATACTATTTATAAATGTCAGTATATGCGAAAAACTTTTGATTTCCTATTTTATCCATAATTATTATGATAAATTCAATTATACCCACTTATATACTTTCATCTAATTTTTATTTTTTTACACCTATTTAACTTTCAACTTGTTCTGAACTCTTTTAAGAGAACTTCTAAATTCTTTTGAACTCATTTATTCTTAGTATAGTTACATACAATTATCTATATTTATATGAAGAAGTAAAATCTTATATATTTTAAATTATTATGCACATGTAGTTATCAGATTGAATTCTATAATTAAATATATGTTATATTTTATTTTTTGGTATGCAATAATATAATAATATTATAAGCGATCTAATCAATCTATTCAACAAAATAAAAATTAATAATAAATTCTTAAAGAGGTCGAAAAAATACCTAAATAAATGACAGATTAGTTATTCAAAAATTTATAGAAAAAATCAATAATTAAATTTAGTAATAATTAAAATATTGATTAATTATTCATCACCTAATTTATTATTTAATTTAATTAAACATATAATTCAAGTTTTCTATAAAAATAATATTTTTTAAATTTATTTATGTGCAACGCACGTCTTGCATGAATAGTATTTTTAAAAGCACCTTTACACATCACACACCACTGGGGAAAGAGAAAAACTAGGCCTTCTCTTTTGAAACATGTCATTGGTATTTATCTTATCTTTTGTAACAGTTCATACAAAAACTTGCACTTTAGTGGACACTTTGCCCTTTCATATCATCATAGTCAGGTAAAAAATGGGATTAGAAGATTTATTGACCAAGAATAGTCGAAGACTCAAAAGCTCACTTTTTTTCATCACATGAATTTTGATCCAATAAAGAGTCATTAAGAATAGAAAGAAGTGGAACCAGTTCTCCTATGATTCTATCATCCAAATTTCTACGAAACCCAAAATCCTAATAGTACGGATGATTATATGACCGAAGCAAAGAAGAGATGGAAGCTCCTTGAAAAGAAGATAACTGATATAGGCATGAAAACAAAGATGAAAAAGATGACTTCCCCACCCAAATATCCTCCCAAAAATTGCTCTTTCTTCCCATTACCTACAACATATTTAAGATTTGGAGAAAACCTTGTCAATCCCTGAGATATAAATTTTCACAGGCTTCGAAAACTTTCCATTTCAATTGTATTAGTATCTCATGCAATGGCCTGAAAATCATATTTGCTCTTGATAACTAAATGTCATAGAGAATTTTGTTCCAATGGAAACCTCCAAAGCTATGTATTCACTAGAGCAATATTTCTTGCCTTCAAATTTTCAAGTGAAAGACCACCCTTAGCTCTAGTTCTAGAAACCACCCCCTAAACTAAATGATCCTTCCTCCCGTCACTACATCCTTCCCACAAGAAATCCCTCGGTATTTTTTCAATCTTCATTCCAGTCTTCCCTAGTAACTTAAATATCGATAAAAAGTATGTGAGAATACTAGCTAAGACTGACTGCACTAATATTAACCTCCCCCTTTTGGATATGAAAGCTCTCTTTTAACCATCAAGTCTTTTACCTACTCTTTCTACTACTAGATCCCAAAAAGATGAGGATAATGGATTCCTTTAAAGGCAAACCTAGATACTTCATTGGCCACACCCCCACTTTACACCCCAAAAGTTTTGTCATTCGATTGATCTTATAATATTGCGAATTTATACTCATAAATAGTCAAGAGAAAGCACCTGGGTCAGATGGCTTCACTATGGCTATTTTTCAGGAGTGCTGGGAGGTGATGAAATTTGATTTAATGAGAGTTTTCTCTGAATTTTTTCAAAATGTTGTGGGAGTGATATAACTAATTTAATGTTTATTTTTCTTATCCCGGAAAAGGAGAATTCTGTTAGGCTTAGGGATTTTAGGCCGATTAGTCTTGTTACAAGATCATTACTAAAGTGTTGTATATTAGGCTTAGGGTGAGCTTAAGTGATACCATTTCAGGGGGGTTTTTTTAAGGGAAGGAAAATCATGAATATTGCTTTGGTGGGTAATGAGGTGTTTGAGGATTATAGAGCTAGAGGAAATGAAGGAATTGTCTTCAAGATTGATTTTGAAAAAGCTTATGATCATGTGGATTGTAGTTTCTTGGATTTTGTGATGGAAATGAAGGGGTATGGGCAAAGATGGAGGAAGTAGATTAGTGGTTGCTTGAAATCTATGAATTTTTTGGTCATTATTAATGAAAGGTCAAGAGGAAGAGGCATCAAGGGGACTAAGACAAGGGGATCATTTGTCTCCTTTTTTGTTTACTGTGGTTGTGGATGGGTTGAGTAGGTTAATGTCGAGGGCGGAACAGTGTCATATGGTGGAAGGTTTTAGTGTTGGTAGGGAGATGGTCACAATGTCACATTTACAGTTTGCAGATAATACTATTTTTTTCTTCTCAAGAGATGAAGGGAAGTTTTTGAATATTAAAAAAATTATTGATGTCTTTGGGATGGTGTCAAGGCTTAAAGTCAACATGAACAAGAGTGTGGTTGTGGAAATTATTGTTAATCAAGACAAAATTTCTTGATTGGCTGGGGCTTTGGGATGTTCTATAGGAGGGTGGCCTCTAAAATATTTGGGTCTTCCTTTAGGTGGTAATCCTTTGTATTTGGGTTTTAGTTCAGTCAGTTTTGGCTAGTATACCCATATATTTTATGCCTGTCTTTGAAATGCCTAGTGTTGTGGCCAAAAAGATTTGAAGGAATGATGAGAGAGTTTTTATGGGGTGGTAGTGGAGAAGGTAGAAAGGACCCCCTTGATTAGCTGGGATGTGGTTTCGATGCCTAGAGTTAAAGGTAGGTTAACTTTGGGTAATTCAAAGGCTAGAAACATAGCCCTTGTTGGAAAATTGCTTTGGAGATTTCCATTGGAACAAAATTCTTTATGGCATATGGTTACTGGAAGCAAATATGGGTTATAAGCCAATAAATGAGATGCTAATGGGGTTGAAAGAGGTAGCCTTTATAGCCTTTCTTGTCATCATCATGCTCGTATTTTTTCAATGGTTAGGTTTATTCTTTCCCGATGTCATGGGATTTAGGTTTCATAGAGGGAATTGGTCTAGATGCTTTTTCTTCTTTCTGTGCTTGATCATGTTACTTTAAACCAAGAGTCTTTTGATAGAAGGAGTTGGGTCATTGACTTAACGGAACAGTTTTCGTACAGATCTTATTTTGATTCTTTGATAAGTGACACAACTCTTCCAAATTTTTATCTATAATTGAAGATTTGGAAAGCTAAGGTGTCATTGAAAGTGCAAGTTTGTGAATGATAATTGCTCATGGATGAATCAATACCAATGATATGATCCAAAGAAGGTGTCCTTATGTTAGAGGTTGTTTGATAATACCACTTGATGCTTAAAAATGAGTACTTTGTGCTTAAAAATGAGTACTTTGTGTACTTAATGAATTTAACCCGTTTGGTAACCTAAAGCTCATATCACTTAATATTTTAAGCATTTCTTAAAAATAGACTAAAATTGTAAGTAGCAAGCCACCTACTTATCACTTAATGCTGAAAAATATTAGTTAGTAAGAATTTTATAAATTCCTCATAATTGCCGAATACCCTTAATGCATTTTACACTCTTAACTTTTCAATACCCACCACCACCACCATTATTGTGTCATTGCCACCACCATTGTGTCGCTACCGCCACCACCATTGTGTCGCTGCCACCACCACCATTGTGTCATCGCCATCACCACCACCACTACGACTGCCACTGCCACCACCATTTTGTCACCGCCATAATCACCATTGTACCACCACCACCGCCATTGTGATGGTGATGGTAGGAATAAGGTAGTCGCAGTGAGATTTGTAATAATAATTTTCAAATAGTAATAATTTTCAAACTTCAACTCTTTATATTTGTCAAATAATTTGATTTAATTAAATACTTAAATTTCAGTGGATACCAAACAGTCTACGAATTAAAAAATTTAGTATTCAACACTTAAAATTCAATATTCAGTTTTAGTTTTATCAAACTGTGACGCCCCAAAATCTGGTGGTTCTTTCTTAAACGGTTGATCATCTATCAAACCACGGAAGTATACCCGTGAGTATTGCATGAATACCACATCGTTATACCCCATTCACCGGGATCATAACCAAAACAAACCTTGGGCCGAGTCTCACTTGTACAGGGGCACTACCCAATGCATAACATGTACACATATCCATCACATGACCATTCCAAGGTCCAACCTCCAGTAATTTGGGCTTTTTATTATCCATTTACATCTTCAGTAGGGGTCGTTCAAATAGTGAATGCCCCTTAGTGTTACATTTTAAAATTTCAAATTTTGGGACTAGGTACCAGTATCTCTAGTACGTGGCACCGATACCTGGGCCTTCAGTTTGCCAGGTCCCTTCCTTTTGCTAGGCATTGGTACCCTAGTGACTTGGTACCGGTACTTGAGCCCACTATTTGCTAGGTACCGATACTTATATATCGTGGTGTCGGTACCTGAGCCCACTGTCCATCGAGGTACTTGTATCTAAAATCTTGGTACCGGTACCTCAGCCCACTGGAATCTAGGTGCTGGGCCATCCGACAGTGTAGTACCGGTACATAATCACAAAGGTACCGGTACCTGGGGCCAAATTTTTCCTAAATCTTTTCATTTTCAACACTTATCCATCCAATCTCATTCCACATTTATCCAAACTCATACATTCATTTATTTACACTAAATAGTGTCCAATAGAGTTCATTACATGTCTCTTTCTAAAAAAAATTACAAGTTACATAGTTAATTACAAAATGTAACTCCAAAGCCAAAGTTCGGCTCCATCATCAACACAGGCCCAAGTGAGGGCCGTCCACTGGCGCTTGTCCGACACCTGAAATTTTGTCGGACACCTGAATTGTATATCCTAAGGAGACTACTACCCAACCTAGATGCATATGAAATGTTCTTTTGTAATTTATCAATCAATAATTCATTCAAGAATATACAATTCATAAATGAATACCACAATGTCGTGTCATGTCATGAGATAAAACTCACACATGCAATGCAACCCGAGCCCTCCACCGATTCCCATAACACATGCAATTTCATGCGTATGTATCCGGTCATTCCAAGTCACCGCCATTGATGTTGCATATCCAATGACCATTTTAAAAAATTTCAAGTCTTTCTTGGGTGGGTATTTTATGGACTTCCACCAAGGGACTACCAGCCCACACAGAATTTCGAGGACATCTCACCCCAGTCTCCACGTACACCAACACATTTTTTTGGAATTTCACCATAGGGTAAGTGCGTGAACCAAGTAACCGGAAATTGCACCCGAGGGAGGATCTATCTTTTCTTGCTACACCCAACTCTATTTTCAATGCAACATGTGTGACTTAGTCGAACCTAGGTCCAACTTTTCCGAGCCTAAGTATCAACCCACTAAGGATGATGTTTGATCAAAACATGCACACACACCCGCACTCATGTAAAATGATCACAAATGCGATGCTATACGTGCATATGCAAATGTAATGTACAATTGCAATTTCAACACCATGTTCATTATGTTATAAGCATATAACAACATTTCATAACATCAATCCCAAGCATGCTACAAGTGATATTCATCCAATTAACATACTTGTACTTCTAAACATTTTATCAAACACTTAATAGATAAAATCATGTAAACACATAGCATGCCCAAAACAACATTTCTCTCATTAAATTCCAAGCTAAGCAATTCATCAAAACCAAATCATGGAAGAATTGTTTTAAACATATTCTTATACCCATTTTCATATTATAACAATCTTAGGTATGTGTTATACATGGGATTTCATCTCTAACACCCTACCCATTTCATATTTCAACCCTAGATTAGAAATAAACCTAGTTAGGAAAGGAACCCTACCTCTTGTAGTGTAATACCACGTAGGAGAAACTCCAAAAGACTCAAATCAAGCTTTAAAGCCTTGATCCCAACAATCCCGTCTTTGATATTTTCTGCGAAACCCACGATTTTTGGTACGTACTCGTAGCTCGCGTCGCGTAGAACAACTTTTGTTCTTGGCCCGAAGGAATCCAACGGTCGGATTGTCGTAGATCGGAAGGAGAAGGTGGGAGAACCTTGGTTTTTTCTCTCTCTTTTTTCTGGAAAACCCAGCAATACAATGGGGGAAAAAATCTGATTTTTCCCCCTTTTTATACTCTCTAATGCTTGGCTCACAATGTGCCACACGTCCCGTCTTTTTCTGTTCCAATTTTATCTCGAATCAATTAAATATCGTCCCATTTTAAGTTCAGTACATTTTTATTGAACTAAATTTAAATTATTTTCTGGGTTTCAAAATTAAATCTCAATCGCGTTTATTTTAGTTGTATGATGCTCAATCGCATCATAAAACGTGAAAAATATGACTGTCTCGGAATTTGACGAAAATTAATTGGGTAACTAGATTTCGAAAGACAAGTCCAACGGTGAGGTCCGTTTCTTTATCCAAGTTCTAGAAAAATTTGGGTTTTCAACTCATACCGTAACTGCTAATTACTATTTTGCCCTTTATATAATTTTTTTTTAATTTCTCGGGTTTTACACAAACACCACCCTAGTCTTTGCCCACAATGATGTGTTATGGGTAAAAAGGATAGTAAGAATGCCAACCACTTATTTTCGCATTGTTCGGTTGCATTGAAGTTATGGAATAAGTTGTTTGAATTGGTAGGGATGTCTTAGGGTGGCTCCTAGTACTATTTCATCAATGTTTTGTGAGGATTATAATGGGCTTGGAAGAAGAGATAAAGGAGTTACTCTTTGGGAATGTGCGATTTTTGCTACTATTTTGGTGATTTGGTTGGAAAGAACTGCAAGAATCTTTGAAGATAAGTATGAGGTGACTGATGATTTATGAAACCATATCTATTTTTTAGCAACTTTTTGGGCATCGGTTTCAAAAAAGTTTGCAGATATCCCACTCTTTGGTGTTTTGACAAGCTAGAATGCTATGTGTGAATGGTTATTTTTTACTTTTGCCTACTTTTAGTTATGTTTTGCAAGTGTTTTGTTAGTTTTGGCTAATGTATGGACTACTTGTCTATACTTTCTATGTACCATTTCTCTTTTTTTTTTATTAATAACATTGTCCTTTATTATAGAGAGAGAGAGAGTCCAGAACCATACACTCCACTTTTATTCGGTCCAGGAACATAGCTATGAATATTGGAGGTTGGATATAGTCGTTAACTTGCATGACTGAATTAAAAGGGGGGCTATTGGCAGAGACAAGTCCACTGAGTAGTGCAGTGGCCTACTGCATTGGATCAATGCCTATGTTTACAAAGTTTATCACAAATCACATTTGTGCATTCAAAATTATGTTCATCGATCATCTTTGCTCCATTACCTGCAATCATTGTACAAAAGTAAGTAACTTTATGTTCGATTATTCGTACATGAATTCTCAAGTATGCTTGTCAATAAATTGGGTTTAAATCGAATTCTGATAGATTCGACTTTGAATTCAATTCAAAATATTTGATCCGAATTCAATTTGCTCATTAAATTTATAATTTTTTAATTGTATATTAATTATGATTTTTTTTTTTAAAAATTAAATTTTTATTTTTGATTTTATTTTAATAAATGATATAATAGAACATGAATTTTGGTTATAAAATTTAAAATATTTGATATCCTATATTTGATTGGATTATTTTTTATCTAAGTATAACATTTTTGACTTGAAGAGTCTAAGTATTAAACGTCTATAAACTTCAGACGGACATTGACGGTAGGAGTCTAAATATTACGAGCGTATAAACCTTTGGGGGCCTGTGTGTAACATTTCAAATGTCAGGGTTTTAAGTGATTAAGTGACGAAACTGAAGGGGTCTGAGTGTACTAAGAGGAGCGAAAATGAGATATCCAACAATGGAGAAGGTAGCCTTTGCATCAATAACTGCATCCAAAAAGCCTCGAGACACGTGATCCTAAACCAAGTTCTCTACAAAAGGGCCTCTCACTCCCATATTTAAGGTGTTTAGCCCAAGAAGAATCTGCCTACATCCTAGCAGAAATTCATGAGGGAATATGTGAGAATCACTCAGGAGGTCATTCCTTGGCACATAAGATCTTTAGACAAGGCTACTTCTGGCCCACAATGAAGAAAGATGCCCTGAGTCATGTGCGAAAGTGTGAGAAATGCCAAAAGTTTGCAGCAGTTCTGAGGCTCACTAGGATCTATGCTCCAATATACTTGCTTCCAATAAAATTATATTTCCAATAAAAGATTGAAGTTTTTCTTCCATTTTTGCGCAAGTTTAAAATTGGGATCACAAGATTGAGACTTTCAAGCCCCTCAATTTAGCTCAGATTGGGTCTACTTGACCCAACAAAAGCAAGATTGAGACTTTCAAGCCCCTTACCTTAGCTCGGATTAGGTCTACTTGACCCAACATAAGCAAGATTGAGACTTTGAAGCCCCCTAACTTAGCTTGAATTGGGTCTACTTGACCAAACAGAAGCAAGGTTGAGACTTTCAAGCTCCTCAAAAGTATCTTGGAATGAACCTACTTAGCACAACAAAAATGAGGATTGTCCAAATACAAAGTCCTTTACAAGATTAATATTCTTCCAAAAAACAAGGAGGCTGGGGAAGGAGCAAAGAAGTAATACAAAGCAATACAACTTAAAAGTCTTTGTCTCATTAGATAAGCTATGCAAATTTATAATTTTTGGCAAAAAAAAAAAGGAGTAGTGTTAAAACTCAGTTAGGCCTTCTCTGGTGCTTCCTTGTTGAAAAAGAACCTTGTTCCCAACTTCGTTTTCCCAAGGCAATAGTCATAGTCACCAGCTCTGCGACTGGCCCTACATCATCATCCTCCAAAGCTGCTGCTGGTCCGTCATCATCACAAGGGATTTTCTCTCCAATAGCCAAAAGAGGACCAAGGCCTAGGAAGGCAAGCCAATCAGGGGTAATTATACTCCTAAGAAGCCTGGGACCTCCCTTGGTAGCCGGGGCAATCCTCGCTTCTCCAGTTGGGCTCAAGTGAGGCCTCTCCTCTGCAAACACAAACATGCAGGAGTTATTAAGAGTGAAAAAGGCAAGAGTATACAACAAAAGTGGTAACAAAGCTTGTCTGCGATATTCGAAGGATACCAGAGTAGAAGAACCTGCGGACCAGCTCCTACAGCCCCTCAAACTCCCACCCATTCCCAGAGACAAGGACAAATCTCTCTTCCCAGCTATGAAGGGGGTGTAGAAGCTCAAAGACGAGCTCAGGCATAGTGGTCATCAAATGTCAGGCAGAAGAGGTTGGCAAACTCAACCATTGTAGGAGAATGGCCTAGCCTAGCCAAGCGCCAGATAGCCATTAACCCAACAATAATGCCCCACCCCTC
The DNA here is from genome assembly GCA_951799425.1 of Ilex aquifolium. Classification (NCBI taxonomy): domain Eukaryota; kingdom Viridiplantae; phylum Streptophyta; class Magnoliopsida; order Aquifoliales; family Aquifoliaceae; genus Ilex; species Ilex aquifolium. Next base: position 33,236,410 of record OX637391.1, read on the forward strand.
CATGGAGACGCGAGCAGGGTACAGGTTGAAGTAATGAAGAACGGGCCTCATGAAGGGAAAGAAAGGGAATCAAAGCCCAGCCTAAAAGGCATGCTCGAAGAAGTAAGCCCAAATAGAGGAGACTATGTTGCATGGAGAGTCAGATTCAAGTACCCGAACTTGGACCCTGGCAGGGAAATCGTAGCGTTGTCGAATGGTCAGCAAGTTAGCCACCGTCATTATGTTGGGAACCAACAAGTCAACCCAAGTAGGCTCCATAAAAAGACTAGCACACCTCCTAAAAGTGTTGATTTGATGTTGACCATCCATGAAGAAACGCAAAGTGAAAACACAATGCGAAGAGGACAATGAAGGGTGCAAAGTCCTAAAAAAGCTTAAGTAGGGGATGGGCCACTTTCCCTTAAATGGATTTAAATTTAGGGTAGCTATACTTGGGGGGCAATATGTCTGATATTCAAGGTATCGTGAAGATGAAACGACATCAGCCACACCCTTGGGCGGCTTGACTGTTAAGGCATAATGTAACTGTCACTCGCTATCGTTTCAAATGTCATTAGCAAGTCAAGGGTTCATCCTCCTTAACTTGGGTCCATTATGGCCCAATCTAAAAGGAGCCAGACCTCAAGTGTGACCTGGGATAATTAAAAGCTCATTTAGACTAAGAACAAAGTTTAGTGTAAGATGGGACAAGAAAGACAAAAATTAAAGGAAAGGTTTATATTGATAAGTTGATCTACAATCAAGAAAAATAGAAAATATCAAAGGACCCCTCAGGGGGCAGAGCAAGGATAGGGGAGGCAATATCTATGCAACTGGAAACTACTTCGCCATCATCCTAGGCAGTGTCAGAAGGATCTTGGAGTAAGTCGAAGTTGATTCCTCTCTTGCCCTCGGCTGGGGTGAGCTGCTCACCCCCTCACCTGCACCCATCTTCTGGTCATCCACAACTACAAGGGTTACGTCATCGCCAAGCTTAAAAGGAGAGAAATCCATATCAGAAAATGACTTTTGAGCTCATATCCTGAAGTCTTCAAATCCATCAACATAATACTCTAGCATCTCCTCCTTGAACTCTGCGGAATCCTGATACGCAGATAAGGCTAAGGCTTTAGCAGCCTTCAACTCAACCTCCTTTTCCTCAAAGGAAGCAGAAAACTCCAAGACTTTTGGGAAAAGAGTCTCCTTCTCGCTCTCTAGTTCCTTGCTCCTCACAGAAAGCTCAAAGTGCTCCACCATAACTCCATTCAGCCTAGTCAGTAGTTCGCTATTGTACCTGGAGACCTTGTCCCTATCCTTCTCAATGGAGGAAAGCTTATACGAAGCCTTCTCAACAGTCTCCTTGAAGTGGATAATTTCTCTGCGAGTAAAAGTTAGTTCCTCTTCCTTCACCTCTAGTTGGGAATGAAGAGACTGGATTTCTTCCTCATAAGACTTTTTCTCACTTAGAGCCGAGTAGAAGAGGCTCGTGATAAGGATCGCAAGCTAGAAGAGGGAATGAAAGACTAAAAACAAAAAAGGGATAAACAAACTCATAAAAGATCAAGGGTATACTTGTCTAACAACGAGGGCCAAATTCTTAGCTATCCATGAAAGCCCGAGGTCGAAGGTGGTTTGCAACCAATCCTTGTGGATGAATTGATGAAGACGAGTCATTGCCTACTTCGTATTATCCCATATGGATTGGGAAACAGCTGCGGGTCTCGACGAAAGGGACGGCGTAGTATGGATCTTTTCCTCTGCAAATCCCGAGGCTTTACCCTTTCTTTTCACAATTGAAAGAACAAGGAGAAATTATATGGGAGGAGACGGTTTGACCTTTCATGCTCTGACAGCAGGGGAGATGTCACCCCTAGAAGTGACATCAGCAGATGGGGAGGAAGTTGGAGAAGTACCAGAGATTGAGGACACCCCATTTCCCCGAGCAAAATACATTCTCCGCCTATGTCGAGAAAGGGGGCTTGTCTCAGATGCCTTCCTGGCTGCAACTTCCTAGAGGGACTTCTGTCAATAACCTTCAAGGCCATAGCTGAAGAATTGCAAAGGTTAGAGCAAGTCAAGAATTGTGAGCAAGAGAAGTAACACTTTATATCTTTTTGAAGAGAGGATGTTGAAGGTGAAGCCACGGGACCACTTGGAGGAGGTCCCAGAACACACTCAAAAAGAGTCTGGTCACTCACTAGCTCAGAGAAGTTCTTTGTAGGATAGTCAAGCGCCAGTTTGATCTATACCCTCGAGTTAGAGACAAGGAATTTGATTTACCTAAACAAGGAAAAAGGTAAGCACAAGAACCCAGAGAAAGTACACGAAATTATTAAAAATACAAATACTTAGAAGAGGGGTGGGATCCCCCAAATGCGGGGAACATGAAAGGAGTTGCTAGAAGAAACTTCAGAAGATCCAAATTCCCAGCCAGGGCCAGAAACAAGGAAAAACTTGTCCTTCCACTCCTTCACATTTAAGGAGTAGCCTGTCAGCAGGGTTGAACCTTCTCTTTTTGAAAAATAAAACCTCCCCAAGCCTTAACTAGAGCAAGGGGTGAGTTTGTTGCATTGCATTAGCTCGGCAAAAGTAGACTGGACACCAACATCATTTGCCCTAACCCAGATGACGACCATACCAATCAAAAAACACTAGATGTTGGGGGTTAATTGGGCAGAGGCGAGGTTCAAGAGGTAAAGTGCCTCCCTAATATATTTAAGAATTGGGAATCAGAGTCCAGCCTCAAAGGTAGACTCATAGAAGCAAAAGCCTCATCTGGAAGAAAGGAATTGACAGTCTCATTATTAGAGAGGACTCACAAACGCACCAAGTCAGGAATTGAGAATTGGGCCCCCTAAGCTCTCCAAGAGAGCTTTCGCTCAAACAGCTATGGAAATTCTTAGCCCCACTAATTCTCAGAGTTGAAGACATAATCTCTTGGATAGAATTAGAGTCCTCACTGGCCGCATTCGCCTAAACTATGCAAGCCGAGACATTCTTGGTAGGAGATTGATCAGAGTCAATTGTCATAACAGGGAAACTACGATGGTTGATGTACAAATTTGGGGGTAAAGAATGACTGAGTCTTTTAGTCACTAAGGAAAGACAAATTTCAAACACAATAGTAAGCCGAGCATGAATAGGCTCGCTCACAAAAAACCCTAAAGACTCTAAGCTGAAATTCCTACACCTCAAGAAACAGAAGCGATAGAAATGAAATTGAAATATGTAACTCCAACCTATATGCTCCAAAGCGAAGATTCGTGCCGAAATAAGAATAAAAGAGAAGATTAGGGCAAAGAGGAAGAAACATAACATAATTTTAGAGGCTCTCAATGTCTTGCCAAAAAAAAAAAAAGGAAAAGGCTCTTAATGATGCGCAGAATCGTATGGTGCGAGATCAACAGTCACAAGAGTGATTAATGAGCAATTAATGGCAATTAAATATGAAAACAAGTAATAGAGAGTCAACACAGGAGATTTATAGTGGTTCGGTCTCGGATGACCTACGTCCACTCTTCCAACGGCGACGGTGGTCTGAGGTGTTTTATTGATGAACGGTGGTACTCCGGAGAGTTTACAATGCTTTTTGAGAGAGAGAGAGAGTAGGTAGAGACTCGTGAGTGTCGTGCCCTTTATACAGTGAGGGCTTACATTATATAGGCTCATCAAGGCGGTGAGGTGGTGACGTGAGGAAGAAGTCTTCCGTGAATTTGGTAAGTACAAATATGGTAGGAGTGGACTTCTTTGGTAAGTAGAGTTATGGTAGGAGTAGATCTTCGCATCCCGTCATTCTCTCCCTCGTGTTCCTATTCATTCGGAGGAGATTCCTGACTTGGATTGAACCTTAGGCTTGGACCTTGAGTCGTAGTAGGAAGAGGAGTACTGGAGTACCAAGGCAAGGGAGCACCATGGGAGTAGGCGCCCAGTAGTCGGCGCCCAATGGTGGTCATCCCATTGGTGTCTTCTTAGGCCTTGACCTTCTAGTGTATTCTTCCTTGGGATCTCTTGGTATGAGGAGAAGGCAAGTGAGGAGTTGAGATGATGAGTGGGGAGCTCAACCAAAGGAGTCGGCGCCCATAAGGCTTCCTTGGTTGGCGCCCATAGTCGGCGCCCAATGGTCGGCGCCCATAGTTGGTGCCCATAGTCGGCGCCCACAGGGCTTCGACTGTCCCTCGACTCTTTTGCCTCTTCTTTGTTTTCCTTAGACGGGTGACCCGGCTTGATAGGTTTTGGAGACTTGGATTAATCCCAGGGCCCATTGGTATTCGGGCTTTTTCTCGACTTATCTGGGCTTAGCCCAGTTGAATTTGGACTCGTCGGCTACAACTAAGGATAAGTACAATTAGAGATAGTCTTGATCTAAGAGAGTGGTTATCCCGATAATTACTCCCCACGTGCGCTAATCTTCCTGGACTCCATAAACTTTGGACTGGGCTGAATCCATGAACTGGGCTTGACCTGTCTTTTAGCTAGTTTAGGCTTACTCCATGAATTGGACCTGGACCCAATTAAATCTGGGCTCATCATTGGGTATCCCCTTAACTTATTGCAATGAAAATGATTCTTTTTTTTTTGCTAAATATTTGTTGATGACAATATCTTACTTCTGTACCAGAATGTTTCTTATCATTTATGCAAACTAAACCTTTTATCGGTATATTACTGTCGGAGATGAACCATTCTATCATTTTACTGTTGGGGTAGCTGCCAATTTCAAAACTGCTTTGATCCAACCTAAGTTGGTAAATGTGGATAAGTTATGATTCAATGTAGTTCAGATGCCTTTGTGTCAGTTTATAGCTTGCCTTCAAGACGACACTTTAGGCCTAATGTCAACAGGAATATTATTAGCATGCATATTTTTTAGGGAACCCTCTAATTTCAGACTGTCTGATTTGGATCAACATGTCCCGGATAATATTTTTAAATGAGTCCCACTAATTCAAGAATCACTATTTATTGTGTCACATTACAAGTGTAAACTCGTGTACATGTGTGTGTGAGAGAGAGAATTGAAACTATAAACTCCACTTTTATTTAATTTATTCCAAGAGAGAATTGAGACCATCCATAAACTCCACTTTTATTTAGTCCAAGAGAGAATTGGCACCATAAACTCCACTTTTATTTAATCCAGGAACATAGCTATGAATATTGGAGGTTGGATATGGTCGTTAACTTGCATGACTGCATTAAAAAGGGGGCCATTGGCAGAGACAATTCCATTGAGTAGTACAGTGGCCTACTGCATTGGATCCATGCCTATGTTTGCAAAGTTTATCACAAAGCACATCTGTGCATTCAATGTTATGTTCATCGATCATCTTTGCTCCATTGCCTGCAATTATTGTACAAAAGTAAGTAACTTCACGTTCGATTATTCGCCCATGAATTCTAAAATATGCTTGTCAATAAATTGGGTTTAAAATCAAATTTTGGTAGATTCAACTTGAAGCCAATCCAAAATATTTTATCGGAATTCAATGCGCTTATTAAATTTATATCAGTTTTTTTAACAGGATTTATATCATTTGAATAGTCAATTTTTGGAACCGTTAAAAACGAAAATCTGGCCCGATAATCGCATCCTATATAGATGAATAACTCCCTTAAGTTGAAGTTTAACGAATTACATTCGAATTTCAACTCAATTTACAATATAATCACGTCATATCAACATATGGCTGCACATAATTCAAATCGGACATTGATACATCTAAATTCAAATTTGTGAACTATGATATAGCAAATCCAATTCGAATTATGTGTTAAAACTATCGCTCCAAATCCGATTAAAGGGATTCGAATTTAGATGGTGGTTGGATCAGAATCCGATCTATTAACATGCCTATGGCTCTTCTAATAATCCTTTGAATTATCGTGGGAATATAGCTATATTGTTTTATAGGCATAAAAAATCACCCCAAAAAAAAATGGATTTAACTCATAGTGTCACTGATTAGTCTTAAATTTTGAGTAAAAAATAAATTCAAGAAAAAACTAAGCTGGCATTTGAAAACGTTAAAATTTTTAGCTTTTAAATAAATTAAAAATGGAAACAAATTCTTTTTTTTTTTTTGAGAAACAAAATGAAAACAAAAAACCTGTTTGGTTGGTGTTCCTATTGTCAAAATAATATGAAAATATAAACAAAAAACTCGTTTGGTAACCAATTCTAATGATGGTAACCAAAAATGTGGAAATAAGATTTTAGATCTAACACAACGCTTTAAATCGTAAAAATTTAACATAAAAATTAGATCTAATAGAGAAATTCGAAGATTTAACCAATGAATCAGATGGCTTAACGATTTCATTAGGAAAAAAAATGAAACATGTTTATGAAACATGTTTTTATTTTCAGTTTTCATATATCTATATGTATGTCGATATCTCAAAAACAAAAACTTTACGAAACATACCTTTATAAAAGAAATTGGACGAGTTGAATTTTTGGTTTCATCCAAATGATCATACATGATTACCTCTAGTGATGGAAAACATAAGTAGAAGGATTCCAAGAATCAAGACGTTCCTCATGCTTGATTGCTTTTCTTTTTCTCCTTTCTAATGACAGGAAGAAACAGAATCAGTTCATAAAATAATGTGGTTGCCAAAATTTACAAGCTGTACAAAAACCCACTGGTATTTATTGCTTATAATTTCATATTCTTGAAGAGGGGTATAATCATTATTGTTCTTGCTATATGTGAATTCAAGTGCAGTCATAAAACCAGATTACAAAATCAACAATGATACGCTGACCAATTGTTTTTGGGGAAAATACCAATTAAGTCCCTAACATATTTAGCTTAAGACAATTATTTCCTACTTTTGATAATTTATTCCCAAGAAGTTCTAAACTCCATTAATAGTTTATTTTGTTCCAATTTTATCCTTTTCATGAAAATACAAATTATATTTTTGTTAAAAAAAAAACCCATTGAACTAAATCTCAGTCTCACTTCACCCCCCTATACTTTTACGGATTGCACTTAACCCTCTCCAACTTGTGAACAAACTGCAAATGTTAACAGAGGTAAGAATTTATACAAAAAGACTAAACTACCCCTAATTGTAATCTAATTTTCTTTATGATGCCTTCATTGTAGAACCTTTATCTTTAAAAAATAAAACCTGCAACTAACGCTCTCCTATCACCATAGTTGCACTCCATCACCATAACCCGCCTCCAACTCCATTACCACTACACCACAAATTACTCTGCAAGCTGTGGAGAAGGCCAGAACGAAGGGGAGAGAGAAAGAGGTTGAAGAAGGAGAAGAGAAAGAATTTAAGGTTTTTGATTTAGAGGCTTACAAAACTCAACCTGATCAAGCTTATTTTTCCATGAGGATTTCGTTGGTGTTATTAAATTTAAGTTTCATGTTGTGTATGTGCTCGAGTGTGTTTGAAGCTTAAAAAGTGGTTATGGATTTTCAAATGGGTTACATAGCAAACAACCCTTTCTTCCTCAATTGAGGCATAAGTTATGTTATGTGGTTATAGTATAGTATATTGGAGTGTTTGGAAGCCATGGTCGAGATGTGTGTGTGTGTGGTGAAGAAACCCACTAGGATTTGGAAACTTGAAAGTTAAAACTTTGAAAAACTTGTTAAAGCTTCAAAAGGGGGTTGGGTCTAGCTAATTTGGGGTCAAGGAGTTCAAAAATGACCTTAGATTTGAGAAAGTAAGTCGTTTGATGGGTCAAAAATGAATTTACAGGTCTGGAGAGAGAGAGATGTGAGAAAGAGGAAAATGAAAGGTAAAAGTGATAATTTAATTTTTTAATTTAGAAAAAAAAATATTTATTTTATAACACGTCCTTTATTAGCGCGCGTTTACAATTACTGTACCGTTACAATAAACGGATTTTGTTAAATTTGCAGTTTGTTCACAAGTTGGAGAGAATTAAGTGCAACCCGTAAAAGTATAGGGGTGAAGTGAGACTGAGGTTTAGTTAAGGGGATTTTTTATATTTTACCCTTTTATTTATAATGTTATTCAATTATATTTATTGACATACAAATTTTTTTATCTTAAATTAAAATCCAATAAACATTGCTTTAATTATCATAGTATCTACCCTATTGACATGTAGGAGTTCATATGCGAGTGAATCTTGCATAGTATAAAAGTCAATACATAAATAAATATTTTTTATTTTATCTCTAAAATATAACATTGTAGCTTTGAATGCTTTAATTTTTTTTTATGCCTTGAAACAATAATTCTTTTCTAATTAATTCAAAACATGGAAGGAGGAGTAAAAAAAAAGCACAATTAGATAAAATTTTCACAATGAATGTGTTCATAGGTTAGTTTTTACCTTGTTAATTTATGTCATTGTGTGTTTTTAATTATGGTTGAGATTTGATAGTCAAGTGAGTTAAAATTTATATGCTTAAGAAAATTAAATATAAAAAAAATAGAGTTGTATGATTTATCATTTCTATAAATCTTTATTGCTAATTATGTGTTATGCACTAATTAGAAAAAAAAAATTTGCTTTTGGTCCTAATAACAAATAATAATAGGTGTGTTGATCGGAAGGATAAAATTGGAAGAAAACATACAATTGAGGGAATATGAACTTCTTGGAAATAAATTATCAAAAGTATGACTTAATTGCCCTAAGATAAGTATGATAGGACTTAATGGTTCATTTGAAGAAAAAATAAGACTTATTGATAGTTTTCTCTTCTTCTTTTTTCCTAAAATTTCTGTTATCAACTGACGTGGTGCAATCACAATAATGGGACAACTATGGGATCTAATAGAACTCATTGATATAATTAATGGTCCACATGAATCGATGAGAAAAATGATCGTAAAAAATCTGCTCAAAAGTACCTTATTGTTAAAATAATTAAAGTAACTTTACGTATTGTTTGATAATTTTTTGGGTTAATTGCACTAGAGGTTCTCAAAGTATGAAATTTGTCTCATGTTAATCCCCAATGTTTCAATTGCATCATTTTGGTCCCTGAAGTATTGAATATGTTTCTATATGGTCCCTCAAGCAGACAATGTCTAGATTGCAAATGATTTTTTATTATAAATTTGTCACGTGATACTTAAATATGGACAAAAAAATAAATTGGATAACCCTTGACCAAATTTTTACTCAAATTTTGGTTAAATAACTACTTAAATTATATAATTTTGATCGTGAGCTATCCAAATTTTCGTCAAAAATTACCCATATTACATATTGTTTTGTTAAGAGCTACTCAAATTTTTTTTAAGAGTTATCAAAATTATTTTTTGTCCATATTTAGGTATTATGTGACAAGTTTATGATACAAAATCGTTAGCAATCTGGACGTTGTCTGCTTGAAGGACCATATAGAAACATATTCAATATTTTAGGGACCAAAATGATGCAATTGAAACATTGGGGACCAAAATAAGACAAACTCCATACTTTGGGGACCTCTAGTGCAATTAATCCTAATTTTTTTTGAGAATTTTCAAGTAACTTTACGAATTTCACTTTGTACATTGAAAGATTTTAAATTTTTTACTTTATACTCTTAAGATTAAGTTTCTCATATTGTACACTCAATGTATTAAAAGTGTTGCATTGTAGCCCTTATGTTAGTTTTCCGTTAGTTTTTCTATCAGTGTCAATGAGTTGGTTTTTGACGGAAAAAATAATGGAAACTAACAGAAGGGTCACATTGTAACACTTTTGATATATTAATGGTGCAATGTGAAAAATTAAATCTTTGAGGGTGTAAAGTGGAAAATAATAAATTTTTCAGGGTATAAAGTGAAAAAAGCCCAAAAGTAAAAGTATTTAATCACTACTTTGTAAAATATATATTTTTTTGTATACTAGTTGAGGTACACGTGCATGCGTTGCATGTGAACTATGTTGGTCTATATTGTATGTTTTTATTTGGGGCTTTTACTATATAAATTTGATAGTTTTTACAAGTTAAACCAATATAATGTTCTTTGGTGTAAAATATAACTTATTGAAACTGTGGTATTATGATGTCTAGTCAATAGTATGCGAAGTTTTATATAAAAAAATTTTAAAAAAAAGACTAACCATCAATGTTAGAATACCAACACGATAGATGGAATACATCATCAATTACGAAGATAGAATAGATCCCATTTTTCATAGATAAATTACCTTGAAAGGACCAATTGAAACTAAACAAAAAATTATGTCATCAAAATCAAGCCATCAACATGCTAATACAAAGAGGTAGAAAGAGAGTGTATAGAAGATGTGGGCTCATTTATCCTAGTTTAGAAACAAAACTATGACAAACGAAAGAGGAATCAACTGTGATTCTTCACTCTTCATTGGCAATAAATTTAGCGAACAGTTCTTTACTCTTCATCGGCAATAGCTTAATGTATACAATATAAATATCGACTGTTACAAATCAAGAAACCTAAAACAAAGCAAGTGAAACATTGAAATTAAAGTGAATAAAATAGGTCAATTATAAAGTTAATAATACGTTTTAGTTAAGTTTGACAATCGTGTCGGGTTAAACATGTTTGTGTCATGTCTTAGGTTCATGTCAAAAATCACTTAACTTATATATGACTCGTTTATTAAACGGTGAAAATTGCAAAATCGAACACAATATATTTATTAAATAGGTTACACAACACGACCTGTGTCACCTGCTAATTCTACAACAACGAAAAAACATCAATTATGCAACATAGTGGGTAATCGAGTAATAAAGGAGCAATCATGTCATAAATGGGTAACTAGGTGATATATTAATCTATTAAATTGGTATTCCGGTGATAAACGGATTAAGGTATTCTATCCAAAAAAACAACTCGTTTATTACATGAGTCTGGTAGGAGAATACAATAATTTTGAAAATATGAAAGGGGGGGGGGGGGGGGGGGGGGGGGTGTCATGGCCCCCTTGGTCTCCATGTAGTTTCGTCCCTGTATATAATTGTACACATACAAAATGCGTAAGTGAATTATTTATATTAGCATAGATATGATTCCCTTTTGTACAATAGTAATCAAACATGTTTTTATCAATTTAAAAAACGATTTTTTATTAAAAAAAACATTACCCTTACAAATGGTGTGTCCATTAAGGGCATGTTTGCTTTGAGTACAAGGGTGGTACAAGAGGGTGGTATTAGGAAAATAGTATGTGGGGCCTACTTTATATCTTGTTTGTTTGTCATTTTTCGTTCGGTATTAATTTTTGGGTCGTAATATTGACCAGGTATGAACAGTAGTCATAATGCCTTGTAGATGGTATTATTGAATACCACCTCCCCCCTGGTATTATATGCCCGATACAAATGAGATGGAGGTATAATAGAGTAAAAAGACCCAACTGTCCTTATGTACAATTGTCTTTTTAAGGTTACAAGGTTACAATTGTCTTTTTACGGGTCATAGCCGCAATTGTTGACTTTTTTAAGTAGGTATTATTTGTGACAAACAAACAAGGGGAATGATGAGATAAAAGTTTAAGACCGGGTATAGTATATCATTGGATAGGAGTGGAATGGAAATGATGTCTAATACCACCCAAATCTAATACTCGAAACAAACATGCCATAAATGTCACTTAATTCCTGTTCTAGCGATATTTGATAACCACCACTGAATTAAACTAAATTCAAGAGCTCTCCTCTTAACATTTGAATATTTGCCCAAGTAAATACCTTATTTTTTGCTTCAGCAATTTGCCAAGCAAATACCTCATTTTTTGCTTCGGCTCTCTCATGCCGAAGCAAATATTTTTATTTTTTGCTTCAAAGCTATTTTCTGAAGTTAATACATTTTTACTTTGACAGTAGACCAAAGTTAACCTTTTTGCATCGGAGCTTTTTTACTACGCCCTTTTTGTTGAAGCAAAAACCATTTTTTCTTATACTGTCTTTTCTTGAGTTTTTATAAGTTTTTGCATTTACTATTTTACTAAATTAAATTTTATGTGGAACCAATCTCTTTTAATGCAGTGATAAGACTGCTTACGTCTTAGCATTCCCAAATTTTATAATTTTGGACCTTGTGCACCAACACTGCAGTCCATGTGAGGTCAGATCTTCAAAGAGGATCATCTCTGGATAGCACCTCAATCTTAAGATCGATTAAATGGACAATTTCCTGTAAAAAAAAATAAGACATTTTGAGTTTCGAGCAGATCATGTAAACTCTTTGCCCACTGAAATTTTTATATATAAATCTTATGAGAACAACAGTTACTTTTGTTTATTATTTAATTGATTACATATTTTCTTCAGCCCTTCTAATTTTGGCATACTCGAGGTTTCAATCTTGATTTGATACTGCTGCCATTATTCTTTTGACTAGTAATAGTGGTGCCATTATTAACACCGCAGGGCTATCTTTGAATGACAAATGAACCACTGTTAGCTCTGCTTTAGACTATTCACAAAAAATAATTGACTTGTAGTTAATTTAGAGACTTAATTTGTAGATGCGATAAATTGTTGACATACTATTTGATGAGCCCGAATTTGACTGGGCTAAGCCCGATAAAAATAAGTCGAGAAAGGCCCAAATGCCAAAGGACCCCGGAAATAGCCCAAGTCGCCAAAGCCTGTCAAGCCGGGTCATCCCATCTAAGGAGAACGGAGAAGAAGTGAAGGCATCAAGAGAGGTCACCCAAGCCATATGGGCGCCGCCCACTAGGTACTCATCACTTGGAGCTCATCACTTGGACCTCATCACTTGGACCTCATCACTTGGGCGCCTACTTCTCTCCACTCCTCTTGACTCCGGTACTCCTACTCCAACTCAAGGTCCAGCCTAAAGTCCAATCCAACCAGGACTCTCCTCCGACTAAATAGGAGCACGAGGGAGGGAATGACGGGATACGGAGATCAACTCCTACCTTAATTGTGTTTGCCAAAGAGGTCCACTCTTACCATGATTGTACTTACCTAAATAGTGGAAGACCTCTTCCTCACGGCACCGCCTCAACATAGCTATATAATGTAAGCCCTCTCAAGGGTAAAGAAACACTGAATACACCTTGATACACCCAGAGATAGGCCTCACTACACACTTGTCTCTCTCTCCCTATATCTCTCTCTCTCAAAGCTTTGTAACACTCCGGTGACCCTTATTCATCAATAAAGAACACCGGCCATCGCTGCCATTCCAGAGAGTGGACGTAGGTCATCTGCGACCGAACCACTATAAATCCCTGTGTTAATTCTCTGTTTATGGTTTTGATTCATTGATTGCCGTTGATTGCTCATTAATTACTCGTTAATTGCATCATTATTCATACTTCACTGTTGATCTTGGCAAAGACGATTTTATGCATCATCAGTTTGGCGCCGTCTGTGGGAACGACTAAGTGTTCTACCACCTTGCTATTCCATGGCCATTACGACCAGGTCAATGAGTCAACAACCCGGAGACAACAACCCGGCTCCCCGGGATGAGGCTCCGCCTCCCCTCGCACCATCGGAACCATCTGCTACGGCGACTCCCATCGTCGGACAACAGCTCCTCCAAACCATGGAGCTGCTGGTGAACCAAAACCAGCAGATCATCCAGCTGATGCTCGCCCAAGGGGGCATCGCCCTTCACCCAGTGGGAGGAGTCCCACTCCCTCCAACTGGAGAAGAGCAACAGCCTATCCCTTCTGGGCGCCAAGCAGTACCCCGCCATGGGGTCCCTCGCCAGGGCGCCCCAGGACCACGCCCGGGTGTCCCTCGCCCAGCAGTCCCTCCTCATGTACCTGCACAGGAAGACGAGGGCGAGAGCCAGTATGGCGATCATGGAAGCCAGTACCACCACCCGACGGAGGATGTCCCCAACCAGTGGGACGAAAAGATCAGGGAGGTACAGAACCAACTAGGCGACGCCCTCAACGCCATGAAGGCACAGGCGCCCGAGACAGTGGACTACCTGGTAAGACGTACCGACACACCTTTTGTTGCTGATATAGTTAACTATCCCCTACCCTCGAAGTTCAAGATGCCTACCATCGAGATCTTCGACGGTACCAAAGACCCCCTCGACCACCTGGACACCTACAAATCCCTCATGCAACTCCACAACGTGCCTGAGGAGATTATGTGCAGAGCTTTCCCTACCACCTTGAAGGGGTCTGCTCGCCAGTGGTTCTCCAAGATCAAGCCTTCCTCCATCCACTCTTTTGCAGAGCTGAGTAGGTCCTTCGTCTCCCACTTCATTGGGGGACGTCGTCATCAGAAACCAGTAACCCACCTGCTCACTATCAAGCAGGACAGGGATGAAAGTCTCAGGGGCTACCTTGCCCGCTTCAACGAGGAGGTCCTCCAGATTGAGGAGCCGGATGATAAGGTGGCCTTAGCCGCTTTTATTGCTGGACTTCGCTCATCCAATTTCATGTTCTCCGTACTCAAAAAACTGCCCTCCAGTATGCCCGAGCTACTGTCAAGGGCACAGAAGTACGTAAACGCCGAGGATGTCACCAAGGCCAGACGAGGTGAGTCCTCTTACGGGGGTGAGAAAAGAAAGGATACACGCGAAGACATGAGAGAAGCAGAGAACAAGAGGAATAGGACAGAGAGAATCTCTATCAAGGACCGCCTTGGTCCCCCACCTCTGAGAGAGCGACAAGCTCTCACACCACTCAATGCCTCGGTGGAGCACATCCTATTCCAGATACAGGATGACCCCACGCTCCGCTGGCCCGAAAAAATGAAGTCCGCCCCAAACCGCAGAAATCCCAGCAGGTACTGTCGTTTCCACCGCGACCATGGTCACGACACTGACGACTGCTTTGATCTTAAAAGGCAGATCGAGGAGCTCATACAGCGTGGTCACTTGAGGCAGTACATTGTTGGCAGAGGACAAGTCCCGCCACCTAATCGGGACCAGGATGGTAGAGAACGCCAGCAACCCCTCGGAGAAATCTAGACGATCGCCTAAGGGCTAGGAGGAGGTGACTCCAATTTTACCAGGGAAGTCTTGGCCCACCTACGGGACACCAAGCACCCAAAGATTTTATCTATCCTTTATTAGTTAATTTATTTTGTTATTTGTTATTTGATGAAATAAAATCCTGCCAAGGTTCTTGTGTCCAGAATTATTTTGTTTTCCTAAAATTTACAAACAGCTCCCAGCAGAGCTGTCGCCCAGACGAGGGGTCTCGCCCTCTCCACCTTGGACACCTCCAATGATGCCGCCTAGACGATGAGTCTCGTCCCATCTCACCAGGCTCCCAGCTCCTCAGCGGCCTCCTCATCTCCATCTCAATGGAATGAGCCTCTGCTACGGCAGCCATCTCCCGAGACTATACGTAGCTCGGCCTCTATGACTCTGTTCTCGCGCAAGTAGTCACCTCTGCTACGGCAGCCATCTCCCGAGACTATACGTAGCTCGGCCTCTATGACTCTGCTCTCGCGCAAGTAGTCACCTCTGCTACGGCAGCCATCCCCGAGACTATACGTAGCTCGGCCTCCATGACTCTGCTCTCGCGCAAGTAGTCACCTCTGCTACGGCAGCCATCTACCGACACTATACGTAGTTCGGCCTCAGCTCAGGCGGCCCTCTCTCAAGACGCCCACAGCTCTTACCTTGCTCTCATGCAAGCAGCCTACAGGTAATCATGTTAGATATTTTAATGTTGGGATAACATTGTTTTTGTCAGGTACATATTTGAAACTCAAGCCGTCTGCACTGAAGCCCCAACTCCTACAACAATACAACAGCTAGCTCTGATACACACATGAGTCACAGTCAGAGAAAGAGTGGGGGCACCACGGGGTCCATTTCCCAGGAAGCAATCTAGTCATCGGACCTAGAACGAGAAGCACTGGGGGCATCAAATCTCGCCCTCTTAAGAGGAAGAGAAGACACCACCCTAACTCGCCCTATCAACAGGACGCCTGTAATCAGAGACAAGGTCAGCTAATGACCAAGCACCAGAGAGGCATCGCCCATAGCAAGACTCAAGGCGTTGCTCGAACATAGCAGCGCCCAAGGCCTCTGGCGTTGCCCAAGGCACCCTGCCAACCCCTTGGCGTCACTCAAAGCACCTTACCAGCCTCCAAGTGGCGCCCACAGCAGCTCTCCCTCTTGCCCGAAGGAGGCCCCCAGCTCTCCCTCTCGCCCAAAAGAGGCACCCAAGTCTCCTCGCCCACCAAAAAAAAAAAAAGAGGAGTCCAGGAGGTGGCGCCCAAGCCAGGGAGACAAAAAAAAAAAAGGTGAAGGGGTCAGCGCCCATGTGGTGCCAAAAATAAAAAATAAAAAATAAAAAAATAATTTTGAAGAGGCCAGCGCCCATGTGTCGCCAAGGAGAAAAAAAAAAAAAAAAAAAAATTTTGAAGAGGCCAGCGCCCATGTGGCGCCAAGGAGAAAAAAAAAATTTTTTTTTTGAAGGAGTCTGCGCCCATGTGGCGCCAAGAGAAAGAAAAAAAAAAAATTGTTGAAGGAGTCTGCGCCCATGTGGCGCCAAGAGAAAAAAAAAAAAAAAAAAATTTTTGTTGAAGGGGTCTGCGCCCATGTGGCGCCAAGAGAAAGAAAAAAAAAAAAAAAAAAAGAGAAGGAAAAGTCAACAATGGTGGGCTAAGCCACCAAAATGCATATATGTATATATATATATGTATATGTATATGTATGTATAATTTATCTAATATCAAAAAATTCAGTGAGTTCCCGAGAATAAAAAAATACCGGGGGAAGCAAGAAAATTCAGACTCACTCCGATGAAGACAAAACACATGCCCACGACCCCTTTCTCTCGCAAAAAGTCAGAGGCTCGGGGCATGGGGGGCAAATGATGAGCCCGAATTTGACTGGGCTAAGCCCGATAAAAATAAGTCGAGAAAGGCCCAAATGCCAAAGGACCCCGGAAATAGCCCAAGTCGCCAAAGCCTGTCAAGCCGGGTCATCCCATCTAAGGAGAACGGAGAAGAAGTGAAGGCATCAAGAGAGGTCACCCAAGCCATATGGGCGCCGCCCACTAGGTACTCATCACTTGGAGCTCATCACTTGGACCTCATCACTTGGACCTGGTCACTTGGGCGCCTACTTCTCTCCACTCCTCTTGACTCCGGTACTCCTACTCCAATTCAAGGTCCAGCCTAAAGTCCAATCCAACCAGGACTCTCCTCCGACTAAATAGGAGCACGAGGGAGAGAATGACGGGATACGGAGATCAACTCCTACCTTAATTGTGTTTGCCAAAGAGGTCCACTCTTACCATGATTGTACTTACCTAAATAGTGGAAGACCTCTTCCTCACGGCATCGCCTCAACATAGCTATATAATGTAAGCCCTCTCAAGGCTAAAGACACACTGAATACACCTTGATACACCCAGAGATAGGCCTCACTACACACTTGTCTCTCTCTCCCTATCTCTCTCTCTCTCAAAGCTTTGTAACACTCCGGTGACCCTTATTCATCAATAAAGAACACCGGCCATCGCTGCCATTCCAGAGAGTGGACGTAGGTCATCTGCGACTGAACCACTATAAATCTCTGTGTTAATTTTCTGTTTATGGTTTTGATTCATTGATTGCCGTTGATTGCTCATTAATTACTCGTTAATTGCATCATTATTCATACTTGACTGTTGATCTTGCCAAAGACGATTTTGTGCATACTCGAGGTTTCAATCTTGATTTGATACTGCTGCCATTATTCTTTTGACTAGTAATAGTGGTGCCATTATTAACACCGCAGGGCTATCTTTGAATGACAAATGAACCACTGTTAGCTCTGCTTTAGACTATTCACAAAAAATAATTGACTTGTAGTTAATTTAGAGACTTAATTTGTAGATGCGATAAATTGTTGACATACTATTAATAATAGATTTCATTAAACGTTGGGGTCTGCTGTTAATCCAATAATGACTTTGTACTAGATCCTCACATCAAATCCCAATAACTTTGCTTATTCAGCAAGGATTTTCTTCTTCTCTAAAAGGCACAATTTTATCCAAATAATTAGAAAACCTTGGATGTTTAGTTACCACTGTCTTTGTTTCACTCAAGAATTCATTTATGCCTCGAAGTTATGGGTAAGACTGCAGTACCAATGTGTTACTTTTCAATGCTATGCTAAAAGTACTCCAAGGCAAATCCTTCTTTAATCATAAAGGGAGAAATGCCCTCTCTAAACATATACCCTTAGTCAAAATTAAGCGTGTGTCTGTATGTGTGTTGTGAGACAGAAAGAAAGAAAGAGAGAGTCAAGAACAATGATCTGCACTTATACAAACCTTCACTCTTATTAAAGGCTTATAGTGGAGCTTGGATATAATAGTTAGCATGCTAGAAAAAACAAACACACAATATATGAACCCTTTTTATTATCCACATGCTCGACATGCGCCTTCCCCAAACTCCACACTGACAATAACCTCTTGCACTTGGCTGTCTTTTTTTTATTTTTATGCAGGAAGACATCAATAAGGTGGCCATTTGCAGTGACAAATACCCAGACTCTTGCAATCTCCCACAGCCTCCTGTCCAAAATAATATTTGCACGTCGCATCACAAGAATTGGTATTTTCGCATCGATAAAGAGGAAGATCTAACTCACGTGCATGGATCATCTTTGGTCCATTGCCTGCATCATTGTAGAAATTTAAGTAACTTCACTCATGAACTTTCAACTAGATAGCAAATGCCACCGTACAAGCACTATTTCTTTTTCTTACTATTTTGGTGTGGTCATTTAATTGAGCTACTGCATAAATGTCCTAAGGGTTGAGGGCATACATTGGTGTCGGTATAAACATGTTTAGTTACTGTTTTATACTTCGTATGAACTTCAGTATATAAATGATACACCTGCATATATACTAGTACTAGTTATTGCATGTGTCTAAAGGCACAGAATAATAAAAAATGTAAACAATAAACTTATTTGTATTCTTATCCAAAATTAAATCACAAATATAGAGGAGAGATAAATGAATTTAAGCATCGGTTGTAGTGGGGGTGAGAGGTGGTGGTGGTAGGAGACGGTGATGGTTGTGGTGGGTGGCAATGACCGTGGTGGCGGTGGTGGTGGCGGCAGTGGCGGTGGCGATGGTGATGGTGGCGACTGCAGTGGCGGCGGCGGTGGTGGTGGTGGTGGAGATGGCGACGACGGTGGTGGTGGTGGCGATGGTGGTGGTGATGGTGGCGGCGAAAGCAGCAATGTTGGTGGTGGTGGCGGCGACGGTGGCGGCAATGGTGGTGGTGGTGACGGTGGTGGTGGTCGAGGTAGTAGTGGTGGGGGTGGTGGGGGGTAGAGGTAATGGTGAGGCGGTTTCAAATACTATTTTTTTTTTTTAAAGTACTTAAGAGAAATAATTTCTAGAAGTACTTTTAAAAAGTCACTTCAAACACACATTTATGAGCCTATTTTTCCTATTAAATTTAAAGTGTTAATATTAGCCGTTAGATTAACTTTAAAGTAAAATTTAAAGCGATCTGAACCGCGAAAAAAAAGTCATTTTGTTTATCTTTTGAAATTTGAATTGTAAGCTACTTTATTATATAAATAGATTTTATTAAGGTTTGAGGATTGGAGAACATGGGGATAAGGAAAAAGTAAAAAAGCAAAAATTGAATCAAACAATACTTAAAAATGTGCTTGAAATGGCCATGAAGCAAAAAATACATACAAATTGTTGTCAACCCATATTCTTGATTATCAATAAAATTGTGTTTCTTATCACAAAAAATTATTTTCAAATAGTATAAATAAAATTAACATATTTAACTTATTTTATTCAAAGGATTGCGCATGATTACCTATTGTAATGGAAAGCACGAGTAGAAGGATGGCGAGAATTGACAACTTCCTCATGCTTGATTGTTTTTTTTTTTCTTTCTTAAGCCCAGAGGAAGAGAAAGAGAATGGGTGCATGAACTAATATATTTGCCCAAATATATAGGCTATACATTTGCCCACTTTAAAAAGTGCATGAAGTATTGAATTTGCCCGAATATGATAATCAGATTATTACTTCCTGACCCTAAAAAAAGAAGATTACTAATCAGATTACATCAATAATGTTACTACTCATATTATAGCAATAATGTCACTACTCAGATTACAACAATAATGTCTCTATTCAGATTACTACTCATATTACAACAATAATGTTACTACTCAGATTATAGCAATAATGTCACTACTCAGATTATAGCAATAATGTCACTACTCAGATTACTCAAATTACTACAAGAAATAGGGAAGTAAATGGCGGCACGATTGGCTTCTATCTTTAATTCACTTTTTGAATATAAATTTAAGTTAGTTCTTCCTATTTCAATCAAAAATAAAATATGATCTTCTTGATAGTGCTCTGAGTGAAGCCCTGTCTATTTTTATTTTTTATTTTTTATTTTTAATAGGAAACAAAACACATATTTCACCAGAAATAAAATGAAAAGTAAATCAAGAATGGTTGGTTAAGAAAACCATAACAAAGTGAAAAAATAAGAAGTAGAATAAATAACTGGCCTATAAATCACATGATGGTCTCCATCTTGCTAATATAGCAAAAAATGGAATTCTTTTGAAGTCCTTATTAACCAAAGCCCAGAATGATACTAGAAAATAGACATGATCTCATAAGCCTTCCAAACACTCATATCTACCTTCAACTAGGAAGCACGGATATAGATACGAGATATAGGTCCGATACAATAAGGATAAGGTGGTACAACAAAATTTGAAAAAATAAGATACGGATACGACTATGATACGTTTATAATAAAGTATATTGAGTAAACTACACATATGACCCTCAAACTATGACTCTTGTCGCAATTAAGTTCCTGAACTTTTTTTGTGTCAATTGAGCCCCTGAACTCTTTAATTGTTCCTGAACTTCTTCTAATAAAAAGTAATGAAGTGTGATACTCACCTGACACAAATGGTTGAAATAAACTACACATATCGCCTTCAAACTATGATTCTTGTGTCAATTAAGCCGCTAAACTTTTTTTTTTGTCAATTGAGCCCCTAAACTCTTTAATTGTGTCAATTGAGCATTTGTCTTTTTGTGTATATGGTCACATGGGTGGCACACTCTGTCGATGGCAGACATAGGGGCTTAATTGACACAATTAAAAAGTTTAGGACCTCAATTGACACAATAAAAAATTCAGGGATTTAATTAACACAAAGATTATAGTTTGAGGATCATATATATAGTTTACTCAAATATATTTTATATTTTACTATTATTTAACGGTTTAAAAATTATAATTTTTAATAATTATTTAACAATAGTAAAAAAAATTAACAATTTTTACATTGAAAAAGATATAATATCATTTCATTATGATATATTCATAAAGTGAACGTGACCAATTAAATGAATCAAAACCATTTAACTTGTTGGTTTATTTACAAGTGTTGTTTCTAAGATTATAATGTAACTAACTCATTTTTTTTATATTCTTTTGACATGTAACAGTAGATAATACTTAAAAAACACTAGTATCTTCAAAATAAAGTGGAATTTTGTTGATGTCTTGTATTGTATGTGAACTCAAAAGGGGAAGGTATAAATTAAAATTAAAAATTGTACATTTTGCTTCGTGTGTAGAAATATCTGTGAAGTATCCACATATTTAATTAATTTACGATTTCCAATACATGTACGTCGACCTTGAGGAAATATGCATGTTTAGTAAATCTTTAAAAATTCAAGCATTCATTTCTTTTCATAAGACCCAAAAAATAGTCATTATTGCACAATTCTAAAGAGTGAGTCCCTTATCAAGCCTTCCAAAACCTTTCAAATCTTCAACAAACAAGGATGTTGGTGGCTTAGGAATCACCGAACTCAAGCCCACCAAACTAAACAACTTATTCCACAAGGACAAAGCACTAGGGCAATGTAAAAATAAATGATCAATATTTTTAAAAGCACCTTTACACATCACACACTGCTGGGGGAAAGCGAAAAATTGGGCCTTCTCTTTTGAAACATGTCATTGGTATTTATCTTACCATGTGTAATTGTCCATGCAAAAACTTGCAATTTAGTTGGCACTTTGGCCTTTCATATGATCATAGTCTGGTGAAAAATGGGATTAGAAGATTTATTGACCAAGAATAGTTGAAGACTCAAAAGCCCACTTTTTTTTCATCACA
This sequence comes from Ilex aquifolium, assembly GCA_951799425.1. NCBI lineage: Eukaryota > Viridiplantae > Streptophyta > Magnoliopsida > Aquifoliales > Aquifoliaceae > Ilex > Ilex aquifolium. The sequence continues at coordinate 33,258,484 of OX637391.1, forward strand.
TGAAATTTGATCCAATAAAGAGTCATTAAGAATAGAAAGAAGTGAAATCAGTTCTCTTATGACTCTATCATCCAAATTTCTACGAAACCCAAATTCCCAATAGTACGGATGATTATATGACCGAAGCAAAGAAGCGATGGAAGCTCCCTGAAAAGAAGATAACTGATATAGGCATGAAAACAAAGATGAAAAATATGACTTCTCCACCCAAATATCCTCCCAAAAATGCTCTTTCTCCCCATTACCCACATCATACTTAAGATTTTCAGAAAATCTTGTCAACCCCTGAGATATAAATTTCCACCATTTTCAAAAACTTTCCCTTTCAATTGTATTAGTATCTCATCCATTGGCTTGTAAACCATATTTGCTCTTGATAACTAAATGTCATAGAGAATTTGTTCCAACAAAAACCTCCAAAGCTACGTACTCACTAGAGCAATATTTTTGGCCTTCAAATTTCAAGTGAAAGACCACCCTTATCTTTAGTTCTAGAAACCACCCCCTAAACTAAATGATCCTTCCTCCCATCACTATATCCTTCCCACAAGAAATCCCTCGTCATTTTTTCAATCTTCATTCCACTCTTCCCTAGTAACTTAAATATCGATAAAAAGTATGTGAGAATACTAGCTAAGACTGACTACACTAATATCAACCTCCCTTTTTTGGATATGAAAGCTCTCTTTCAACCATCAAGTCTTTTACCTGCTCTTTCTATTACTAGATCCCAAAAAGATGAGGATAATGGATTCCCTTAAAGGCAACCCTAAATACTTCATTGGCCACTCCTCCACTTCACACCCCAAAAGTTTTGTCATTCGTTTGATCTTATCATATTGCGAATTTATACTTATAAGTAGTTGACAGAAAGCACCTAGGCCAGATGGCTTCACTATGGCTATTTTTCAAGAATGTTGGGTGGTGATGAAAGTTGATTTAATGAGTTTTCTCTGAATTTTTTCAGAGTGGTGTGGTGACTGATATAACTAATGCAATGTTTATTGGTCTTATCTCGAAGAAGGAGAATTCCATTGGACTTAGGGATTTTAGGCCGATTAGTCTTGTTACAAGTCTTTACAAGATCATTGCTAAAGTATTGTATATTAGGCTTAGGGTGAGCTTAAGTGATACCATTTCGGGGGGTTTTTTTAAGGGAATGAAAATCATGAATATTGCTTTGGTGGGTAATGAGGTGGTTGAGGATTATAGAGCTAGAGGAAATGAAGGAATTGTCTTCAAGATTGATCTTGAAAAAACATATCATCATGTGGATTGTAGTTTCTTGGATTTTGGGATGGAAATGAAGGGGTATGGGCAAAGATGGAGGAAGTAGATTAGTGGTTGCTTGAAATCTATGAATTTTTCGGTCATTATTAATGAAAGGTCAAGAGGAAGATTTAAGGAATCAAGGGGACTTAGACAAGGGGATCATTTGTCTCCTTTTTTGTTTACTATGGTTGTGGATGGGTTGAGTAGGTTAATGTTGAGGGCGGAACAGTTTCATATGGTGGAAGGTTTTAGTGTTGTTAGGGAGATGGTTACAATGTCACATTTACAGTTTACGGATAATACTATTTTTTTTCTTCTGTAGAGATGAGGGGAAGTTTTTGAATTTTAAAGAAATAGTTGATGTCTTTGGGATGGTGTCAAGGCTTAAGGTCAACATGAACAAGAGTGTGGTTATGGGAGATGCTAATGGGGTTGAAAGATGTAGTTTTTGAAACTCATGAAAATTTATTTCTCAAGGATTTTCATCTTTTTCTCAAAAAGGTTAAATTTCTTGTGGGGAAGGGGGGGAGTGAGATTTTGGGAGAATTTGTGGATTGAGAATGCTTCTTTTGCTTGTTGTTTCCTCAACTCTATAGCCTTTCTTGTCATCATCATGCTCATACTATTTCAATGGTTAGACTTATTCTTTCCCGGTGTCATGGGATTTAGGGTTTTGTAGAGGGAATTGGTCTAGATGGTTTCTCTTCTTTCTTTGCTTGATCATGTTACTTTAAACCAAGAGTCTTTTGATAGAAGGAGTTAGGTCATTGACTTAACGGAACAGTTTTCGTGCAAATCTTATTTTGATTCTTTGATAAATGACACAGCTCTTCCAAAATTTTATCTATAATTGAAGATTTGGAAGGCTAAGGAAAGTGAAAGTTTGTGAATGAGTAATTGCTTGTAGATAAATCAATACCAATGATATGATCCAAAGAAGGCATCCTTATGTTAGAGGTTATTTTATAATACCACTTGATGCTTAAAAATGAATACTTTGAGTACTTAATAAATTAAACCTGTTTGGTAACCTAAAACTCATACCACTTAATATTTTAAGCATTTCTTAAAAATAGGCTAAAATTTTAAGTAGCAAGCCACCTACTTATCACTTAATACTGAAAAATGTTAGTCAGTAAGAATTTTATAAATTCTTCATAATAGACAAATATACCCTCAATGCATTTTATACTCTTAACTTTTTAATACCCACCACCACCATTGTGCCGCTGCCACCACCACCACCACTATTGTGATGGTGGTTGTAGGAATAACGTTGTTGCGGTAAGATTAGTAATAATATTTGTCAAGCAGTAATAATTTAGAATAGTAATAATTTTCAGACTTTAACTATTTATATTTGTTAAACAGTTTGATGCAATTCAATACTTGAATTTCAATGGATACCAAACAGTCTGCGAATTAAAAAATTTAGCATTCAACACTTAAAATTCAGCATACAGTTTTTAGTATTCAGTTTTTAATTTTATCAAATACCACCTTAGTCTCTGCCCACAATGGTGTGTTATGGGTAAAAAGGATAGTGAGAATGTCAACCATCTATGTTTTGTGAAGGTTATAATGGGCTTGGAAGAAGAGGTAAAGGAGTTACTCTTTGAGAATGTGCAATTTTTGCTACTATTTTGGTGATTTTGTTAGAAAGAACTGCAAGAATCTTTGAAGACAAATATGAGGTGGTTGATGATTTATGGAACCATATCTATTTTTTAGCAACTTTTTAGGCATCGGTTTCAAAGAAGTTTGCAGATATCCTGCTCTTTGACATTTTGACAAGTTAGAATGTTGTGTGAATGATTATTTTTTGTTTTTGCCTTTCTTCAGTTATGTCGTGTAAGTGTTTTGTTAGTTTTGGCTAATGTATGAACTACTTGCCTGTACTTTTTATGTACCATTTCTCTCTTTTTTATTAATAAAATTGTCCTTTATTATCGAGAGAGAGAGAGAGAGTCCAGAACCATACACTCCACTTTTATTCGGTCCAGGAACATAGCTATGAATATTGGAGGTTGGATATAGTCATTAACTTGCATGACTGAATTAAAAAGGGGGCCATTGGCAAAGACAATTCCACTGAGTAGTACAGTGGCCTACTGCATTGGATCCATGCCTATGTTTGCAAAGTTTATCACAAAGCACATATGTGCATTCAATATTATGTTCATCGATCATCTTTGCTCCATTCCCTGCAATCATTGTACAAAAGTAAGTAACTTCACGTTGAATAGTCAATTTTTGGAACCGTTAAAATGAATTTAGAAAAGTGACATTTTCATATTTCTATGCCACAAGTTAAGATTCAAACCAAAAGGTAAAAATTGTAATGGTATACATAAATTTTGTGTATAGCAGGAGCTAGAAGAATTAACTGATAAACAGCCTTGAACCCAATTTTAAAAGGTTGATTTTGGGATTTTGTAACGTGCCTCATAGTGTGTGTTTTGATGAGTAATTGTCATTGCTCCAAGTCCGACACAAAACTATGGCTCGTTTGATGATGCTTTGATTTATCGTAGGAATATAGATATATTCTTTTTTGGCATAAAAATCATGAAGAACAACATGGATTCAACTCATATTGTCACTGGTTAGTCTTAATGTTTGAGTAAAAAAAAATTAATGAAAAAGCTAAGGTGGTGATTGGAAACGTTTACAATTTTTAGTTTTTTTAAAAATTAAAAACGGAAACATTTAACAAAAAACCTATTTGGTTGGTGTCCTATTGTAAAAATGATATGAAAACAAAAACAGAAAACTCGTTTGGTAACCAATTCTAATTAGGATAACCTAAAATGTGGAAACAAATCTGATTCCAACAAAGAAGATTTGAGATCTAACACAACACTTTAATTCGTAAAAATTTAACATAAAAATCAAATCTAACAAAGGAATTCGAAGATCTAACCAACGACTCAGATGGTTTAACAATTTCATTAGTAAAAAAAAATGAAAATGTTTATGGAATTGTTTTTATTTTTCACAAAAATTAAAAACACAAACGTTACCAAACGGACCCTAAATAAAAGAAATTGTACAAGTTTAATTACCTGTAGTGATGGAAACCATAACTATAAGGATTGCAAGAATCAAGAGCTTCCTCATGCTTGATTGCTTTTCTTTTTCTTTTCCTTTCTAATGACAGGAAGAAACAGACTCTCAGTGGATGAATTTGCCAGAATTTATAAGTTGTACAAAACCCACTAGTATTTATTGCTTATAATTTCATGTTCTTGAAGAAGGGTATCATCATTATTGTTTTTGCTATATACGAACTCAAGTGCAGTTATAAACAAGATTACTAAAATGAGATTACAAAAATAACAATGATACACTGACCATTTTTTTTAATAAAATATTTGTTATCAACAAACGTGGTGCAATCACAATAATAAGACAACTATGGGATCCAATAGAACTCACTAATATAATGTTGCATATGAATCGATGAGTAAAATGATTCTCAAAAATTTACTCAAAACAATCTTATTGTTAAAATAATTAAAGCAACTTTATGCATTGTTTGATGATTTTTTTTAAGAATTTTCAAGCATAATAGTACCTCTTCATTATTTTTCTCGCTCTATAATAACTCAAGTACAATGATATACAAGATTACTAAAATCAGATTACAAAAACAACAATGATACACTGACTATTTTTTGCATAAAATTTTTATTATCAATTGACGTGGTGTAATTAGAATAATGAGACAAATAGAACTCACTGATATACTGGTCCACATAAATTTATGAGGACAATGATTGTCAAAAATCTGCTCAATACTATCTTTGTTAAAATAATTAAAATAACTTTAGGTATTGTTTGATAATTTTTTTGAGAATTTTCAAGTAAAAGAGTAATTTTCAACTATAATAGCATCGTCATTATTGTTCTTGCTATATATGAACTCAAGTGCAGTTATAAACAATATTACTAAAGTCATATTACAAACAACAGTGATACACTTGACAAGCCCAAATCCAAATCCAGACTAGGCCTGGGCAGCCTATAGGTTAAGCCCAAATCATCAAAAGGCAGGTCAGGCTTTGCTCATGGCCTTAGTCCAATTCAAAATTCAAGAGTCCAGGGAAAGTCAACGCACGTGAGAGAGCAATCATTACTCCAAGATAGTGTCAATCCCCAAGGGCCTCCTACTACCCCGCTTCGCGGGCCTGTTCCCTCCTCCCATGTTGGTGACCCTCCTTCCCAAGAGAACGAGGGAAAAAATCGGCATGGGGACCACGAAAGCTACACGAACAACCCCACTTGTGATATCCCCATCCACTGGGACAAGAAAATCAAAGAGGTACAAAACCAACTTACTGACGTTTACAACTCCATGAAGGCGAGAGGGCCTGAAATGGTCGACTACCTTGTAAGGCGTACCAACACGCGCCTTCGTGCCTGATGTGGCTAACTATCCTCTTTTCGCAAAGTTCAAGATGTCAACCGTTGAAACTTTTGATGGCTCTAAAGATCCGTTGGACCACCTTGACACCTATAAATCTCTGATGCAGCTGTACAACATGCCAGACAAGATCATGTGCAAGACTTTTCTTACCACCCTCAAGGGATCTGCTCGCCAGTGGTTCGCCAAGCTTACCCCTACTTCCATTGACTCTTTTGATGAACTAAGCAAGTCCTTTGTCTCACACTTCATTGGGGGACGCCGACACCAGAAGCTTACCATCTACCTGCTCAGCATCAAGCAGGACTGGGACAAAAGCCTAAGGAGTTACCTCACTCGTTTTAATGAGGAAGTCCGCCAGATTGAAGAACCAGATGAAAAAATCATTATGATAGCCTTCACAAAAGGCATGCGCTCATCCAGTTTTATGTTTTCAGTCTTGAAGCGCTCGTCAAAGAACACGCTAAAATTACTATCAGAAGCTCAGAAATACATGAATGCTGAGAATATCGTCAAAGCAAGGTGAGCTAATTCCTCACATAGAGAAGAATACGAAAAGTAGACACGTGCAAATTCTACTTCTTCACTAATTTGTGGTTAAAATTCAAATTCAATGAAAAACAAGCATTTTGGGGGGGAAATTTGGAGTCTCAACCGTTTGTAGGTAGTGCCAGTGCGCGACAGAGCCCAATGCCTAGCACCCGCGCCAGAGCCCAGCGCCAACGCCTGTGCTAGGGCCCATCCCCACGGCGTCTGCGCGCCCTTGCCTTGGCAACTACCTCCTCACCCGTCTGGGCACACCATCCATATCACATGCCTCGCCCGTCCAACAGTGCCCTTGGTGCCCGGTGTCACCCCTTCTAGCACATCAAGCGACCTCGCCTCTCGCGCTCGACGCCCATGCACCGCCAACTCTCTATCCTTTCGGCACCTTTTGGCTACCCTCACTATCTTTTCCGTCTCTTGGGAGAGAGTCTCCCGAGTCACCAAAAACTCAGTCTCACTCTGTCTCTGCTCTCACGCAAGCAGCTTCAGTCCCCATTTTAGCGGCTCTCTCATGGGTCGCCAAAAGCTCGACCTCACTCTATCTCTACTCTCACGCAAGCAACTTCAGTCTCTAGTTTAGCGGCTCTCTAATGAGTCGCTAAAAACTCGGCCTCACTCTACCTCTACTCTCACGCAAGCAGCCTCAATCCCGAGCTTAGCGACTCTCTCGCGATTCACCAAAAGCTCGGCTCACTCTGCATCTACTCTCACCGAAGCAATCTCAGTCACCAGCTTAGTGGCTCTCTCACAAGTCACCAAAAGCTCGACCTAACTCTGTCTCTGCTCTCACGCAAGCAGCTTTAGTCCCCAGCTTAGCGGCTCTCTTATGAGTCACCAGAAGATCAGCCTAACTCTACCTCTGTTTTCAAGCAAACATCCTCAATCTCCCGAAAGCTCGGTCTCAAAAGGTGTTACTTTCTCATGAGCCAATCTCAACTGCTCCTCAATAGCCTGGTGTGCCCGTCTCTCTTATGTCAAAGCTCTCGACACCTCATCGAGTTTGAGCGTCCTTGAAAAAAGACACGGAAAAGCCGCAACCATCTGTGAATATCCAAAAACAAGAATTTCAATATGACCAAAACATACAGAAGACAAGGTTGCACATAAAAAAAAGGGTACCATACCAAAATCCTCCATCATGGTATCGATAATACCCTCAGGACCTCAAGAGCAGACCTCTATAATATATGAGGGTGTCACAAACCTTCAAAGCCACTCCTTGGCCAAATTCACGTCCTGCAGAATGAACACCGAGCCATTACTGGAAGCAGGACAATTATGCGGAGCTTCGGTCTTAATGAAGTCTACACATGAGTCCCAATCTCTAAAGTAGTCCTAGGACTAACCCTAGGACTCAAAGGGGTCACATACTAAGAAGAAGTGGAGACACCATTAGTCCCAACCTTCCGAGAAATAGTAGGACCATCAGCCTCAGCTGAGAATCACTGGGGGCATCAGATCTCGCCCTCATAGGAGGAAGTGAAGTCGCCATCCTGGTGACATACAGAGCCTCCACTATTGATCTATCAACCACGGGATCACCTGTGAAGCCTGAATGAAAGAGAGAATTTCAAAAACCGAAGACATCATTAGTTTGCCTAGGTCCTACAGGGTGTCGCCCATGGCACTGCCTAGCTCGTGCCTCCCTTGGCATCACCCAGCTCTCCGGCGTCGCCCATGGTGTGCTGCCCAACCTTGCTCCAGCGTTCCACTCCCTAGCCCGTAGCCCAAGCTCGCACCTCCCCTAGCATTGCCCAGGTTCATCTCAGTGCCACCCAAGCCTCTCTCCCTTTCCAAGGCATTACTCGCCAAAGCATCTTCATCTCCTCAAGCAGAAGCATTCGTACCTCTTTTCATCATCTCTCTGCTACTTATGGAAGGAAGAAAGAGAATGGCACTGCCCTTGTTCTAATCAGGAAAAAGGGGGTTTGAGAGACCCAACAGAGAAATTTGTTTGTTAGCACAAGTGGGTCTCCAACAATGGTGCTACCAAATGGAGAAATAAGCTTCGAAAATGCAATGGAGTAGAAAACTAAAGAAGCCACCATGTGGAACAAGATACCTTGGTCTACCCAAATGAAGGAGCTCACTCATGCCCTCAACCCCTATCACTACTAGGGCTTGGGGCATAGGGGACAAATGACGAGCCCAGATCCAAATCTAGACCAGGCTTGGGCCCAATCCATAGTTTAAGCCCAGATCATCAAAAGGCAGGCTAGGCTTAGCTCATGGCCTCAATCCAATTCAAAGCTCAAAAGTCTATGGAAAGTCAATGTACATGAGAGAGCAATCATCGGAATAACCATTTATTCCAAGATAGTGTCTATCCTCAATTGTAGCTATCCTCCCCGATAAATTAGTAGCTTGACCTTCACGTCACTACCACAACTAGGGCTCTATGCTTATAAACTGTAAACCTCCTACACATGGGGGCAGAACATACACACCTCACCTTGAGCATACTCTTGTTCTCTCTCTCTCCTACTACCTTGTACTCTCTTATTAATAGAGTTCTTCGGCCACCGTTGCCATCTTTAGTGGTTAGGTCACCCAGACCCAACCATCCAATCTTTGTATCTTATTATTAATTGCTTCATTAATTGTTTTACACCACACATTCGACTGATTTGATTGTGCATAGTCAACTTTATGCATCATCAACATTGACCAGTTTTTTGTAATAGTTGACGCACACGTGCATTGCATGTGGATAATTTTGAGTTATAATTTTTATTTTCTTATTATTTGCTAGATGAGTTTACACATTTGTTTGTTTAACAGTCTTTAGACGTTTTTAAAGTGTATATTATTTAAAAGACTTCAAAAATATTAAGTGAATGTGATGCAAATTGTATAGCAACATAATACTTGAATCGATGGGATCGATATCGGTTGGTTCGGACCGATCAAACGAGTTGACTTTTTCAGAGCTACTTTCACATACATGAGTTTCTAAACACTCATGTTCAGTCAACAACGATGAGGCAAAATGACCTCATTGCAACCCTAATATGGGATGCGATAGCCCATGGTGGATTCGAGGCAAATTTCTTTGTTTAGGCCCTTAAAAGCACGTTTTTGCCCTTTTTGGTAATATTTTATAGTTAAATAATTTCATCGTCTAAAGTCAGAATTGATCGCCCTCAGTTTTTCCTTAATCCGGGTGATTAGTACTTTTTAAGAGTATAATTAATTTGATAATTTTTTTTGGAAAAATCTATATTAATGACCTAATTATGTAATTAACAATAATTAAATCACGTTTAGTTATTTCCTAATTAGTTTTAAGGTTTCAGAACTATTTATATTCATGTAAGACTTAGGGCTAAGTAGTTTTTGATTGATTAATACAAATTGAGAGAACCTCTTTTTTATTCCTAATCTTTCTGATATACTTAGGAATCAACAAATTCATTGAAACCTCTAGAACTGCGAAATCAACAGGTCTAATGTAGTATTCTCAAATTGGTATTTTTGCTCAAATCGGTATTTGTGAGCAAATCAATGATTTAGTTCCATTATCCCTTTTCATTCAGTATACCCATATTTGTACCCGCTTCCCTGCATCAAACTGTAATAAATATAACTCATAAAACTAGTAAATCGAACCTCATCACCCATTTTAAGCCTTTGGCACTGACAAGTATAGTTGTGAAAAAAAAAAAAAGAAGGTGTTTGAGTACAACTGTAAAGAGAATCCAACAAACTATAAAGAATACTATACACAATTTGAAAACGGAGTAAAAAAAAGTGTGCTTAGACTATCATGGGTCTAGCCTTTGACAATATTTATACAAAGGGATTGCGCTTTGTTTGAGACCACAACTTCGAAGTTAAATGCCTGATTTTAATCACTGAATCAGTGACCCCCAATAAACATAAATCTTAAAAATGATTATAGAGTGCACGAAAATGGCATCTGGCAATCCTAAGCCAGTATTATTGTTCGGATGAAAAATTCAAGGGATAAACTGTTCTGTTGTTTATTTGGATAGTCCTCTTAAAATTGAAGTGTCAACGTAAATGTACCTGGAAGTAAACAAAATACATTGTTACATCATAACCCTAAAACACAACAGATGAGGATTGAAAAACACATAGATTGGCAGAAAATAATCCATATCCTTGCACTAAGTTATAAGGTTTTCTACTGAAAATAACTATAAAAACAGAATACATGTCAGTGGCTCAAAGATAGTGTGTCATTCTTCTTGTCAACATATCACAATTTAATGTCAAGGGTGTTATATAGGAATAGGAGTAACTTAGCAACAATTTTAGTCAGTGACGATCATGAAGAAAAGAAAATCACCTAACTATTAGTGCTACAATATTAGGAAGCCATATGTTTTAAATCAGAGGTCCTTAATATTGGTAAACTCCTTACTACCTAACCAAGTTGGCTGCCCCAAAAGGACCAAAACCCAATAATTGAAAAAAAAAAGTTCCTTGATTCTAATTTGGCCCTTGCTTAAAATCATATTTTCTTCAAGTACTAACTTCTTGGTGTTTAATCAAACATATTCACTATAACACCATTTTGAGAATGACTTTTAAATCTTTATTGAACAATTCAAAGTTCCTCCCAAACTTACTAAAATATTGGGCCAAAGTATACCAAACTGTTCGCCTCTATATTTTTATAGAAACTATAAATACAACGCTCAACATGGCATGTTTAATTATATTCCTTAACTTCTTATGGATAAGAAATACAATATTTAACAACAAACCCTAGATTTTGGATAAGAAAATGTTTCAAGTCAAATAAAAATTGAAAGAATCAAAGTCAAATAAAAATTACTATTACTATGAAATAAGATGAAATAAACTCATTAAGTAGGTGTATAAGGTCCATAATGAAAAAAGACAAATAAAAGGAAACGACCCTACTTAAAGAAAAAGTTACATGTAATGGATCTTTTGGATAAAATCGATATATCTATGCGTACTTCTTGTTTATATCACAAACAATTCCTATATGTAAAGAAATCCTATTTGAAAACAAGAAATCTCAATAAACAATGCTAATCAATCGAGTGGTTGACTACATCAACTATTGGGCAAAATGTATGTACTGAATTGAGACAGATATAAATAAAAATTATAACAAAAGGAACTTGCAATTAGAAGCATTCATGTAATATAGATATTATAACAAAAGCATTCATGTAATTTGAAGTAGTTATGCCATTTTAAAAATATCTAATAGCATACAAAAAATATTACATGAATTGCTTCTAATTGCAAAAATATGTAATAGCATACAAAAAATATTTGAAGTAGTTACGCCATTTTAAATCAGTCTAGGCCCAAAAAAAATCGATAGAGTTTACTTTAAAAACAAGATACAAAAAATATCAACTTGTGTATATAATTTATCGAATGACTAAAGAAATACTTGAATTTAAAGAAAACACGATTTAACTTAGTATCAGATTCAATATTACGCCCCAATTCTTCCGTAATTAAATCATTTAGCAACAACATAGTAATATCAACCATAGAATGAAGTTCAACTTTATACATACAAATTTACATATATCAAATTCAACTTGCAATTCCAAATGTACGCATTTAATGATATCATTTAATCGACCCATTCTTTTGAAATTAGTCATTAAATAAGATTTCATCAAATTAATACTTCATTTTCGCGAAATGTCGCACAATGGGTGGGCCAAGCTAATTAGCTTATAGGATGCTACTTAGGGCTGTCAAAATTCGACACGACACGATTAACCGACACAAATCGACACGGATTAAACGGGTTTGGGTGACATCTTAACGGGTTTGGGTGATAAACGGGTTGACACGTCAAACACGTTTAATAAACGGGTCGTGTTCGGGTGAGACCTGTCAAACCGTTTATCACACGTTTACCCGTTTAAATAAAATTAATATAATAATAAATTAATAATTATCTTAAAAAATTAGCAAGAAAACAAGAAGTAAATAAATTAATACAAAAAAAAGAAGTAAAATAGTAGTTCAAAGACAAAGGAGGGGAGATGGGGAGCACTTCAAAGACAAAGGCAAACTAATGCCTTTTATTTTTGTCCCACATTGAAAAATGAGAGGAGATGGGGAGGATTGAGTTGCTTATAAAAGACAATTGCCTCTTTCATTTTTTTTTAAGCCTTCAAGTATGATCTTTATGAGATTTGGCTAAAAATTCCTCTTTTTTGAGGTAAGTATAATTGACAATAAAAAAAAGTGGATTATTAAATTTTGTTAATATAATTTTTTTAAAATTAAACGGGTTAAACGAGTCGTGTCGTGTTACCCGTTTATTAAACGGGTCGTGTTTGGGTTGAGATTTTTCACCCGTTTATTAAACGTGTCGGGTACGGGTTTACGTATTTTTCACCCGTCACCCGTTTAACCCGACACGTAACCGTTTAACACGACACGTTTGACACCCCTAAATTGCTACTCTTTCATGTGACTTCCCATATTCACGTTAAATTTGGTGGGCCAGTCCCCATAGACTAATTAGCTTAGCCTGGCACAAAGAGAGAGAGGCAAGCGGTTACAAAGAGAGAATGCTAGAGTCCTGTCACGCGTCCCACGCAAAGTTGTGTAGGAATGAGATGTAATATTTTGGAGGGGAAAACAAAAATTAACAATGATTTTTAACCATTAGATTAAAATAAACATAATTTTAAGACGATCTCAATCATGAAAAGTTAACGTCATTCTCTTTATCTTTTGATATTTGAATTATCTTGTACTTTATTATATGGATAGACTAGTTATTGTCTGTGCCTGAAGGCACAGAGTAATAAAAAAAATGGTCAACAATAAATATATTTGTATTTACATCTAAAATTAAATCACAAATATAAAGGAGAGAGAAAGAAATTTAAGCACCGGTTATAGTGGGATTAAGCGATGGTAGTGGCGGTGGGTGGTAGTGGCGGTGGTGGGGTGGCGACGGTGGCGGTGGTAGTGGTGATGGTTGTGAGGGGTAATGGTGAGGCGATAAGGGTAGTGGTGGTAGGGGTGATGGTTGAACAGTGGCGGTGGTAGAGGTAGTGGGGATGGTGGTGGTCGGGCGATAGGGGTGGTGGTGGTCGGGTGGCGGCAATAGTAATGGCGACGATGGTGATAATAGGGGATAATGGTGGTTGTTGTGGCAGAGGTGGTGGTGGGGTGACAACGGCGATGGTAGGATTGTGGCAGTGGTTGTAGGGTGGTGGTGGGGTAGAGATGATGGTGGTGAGTGTAATGGGGATGGTGGTGGTCGGGCGGTGGTGGTGGTGGGGTGGCAACGGTGGTGATGGTAGGGGGTGGTATGGTGATGACAACGATGGTGGTGGTAAGGGGCGAGGGTGGTGGTGGTGGTGGGTGGGGTGGCGACAGTGGAGGTAGTAGTGGTAGTGGTGATGATGGTGGAGGTGTAGTTTGGCGGTGGGGTGGGGGTGGCGGTGGTGGTGGTAATGGTAATGGTGGTGGGGGTGGTGATGGTGATGGTAGTGGTGATAGTGGTGGGGCGATGGGGGTGATGGTGGTGGGGTGGTTCCAAACACTACTTTTTTTTTCAAGTATTTATGAGATATTATAAGTATTAAAAACACTTTTAAAAAGTCACCACAAACACACCCTTAGAGGCTTATTTTTCTTATTAAATTTGGAGTGTTAATATTTGCCGTCAGATTAACTTTAAAGTAAAATTAAAAGAGATTTCAACCTTGAATAGCAAAAGTCATTTTATTTATCTTTTGAAATTTGAATTGTATTATACTTTATTATATATGATGATGCACAAATTGGTTTGCACACCACAGTCAAGTAATAGTATAAAATGCAGTAAAATAAGTAGAGAAAGAGAAGACAAGGTTTATAGTGGTTCGGTCAACATGACCTATGTCCACTTTCAATGGCTAAGTTCGCCGGTATTTTATTAACTCCGGTGTGTTGGGAGAGTAGAGAATTACAATAAGAAAGAGATATGAGCTTGATCTTTGTGAGATGCCCCCAAGTGTTGGGGGCGCTCACTATTTATAGTCGCCTACATAATAATTGAATAGACGGTCATAACGGATTGGGGGCAACTTAATAGTATTAAATAGCTTGACGACCTCTCATCTCCTTAGCGACATCTCCCCTCCTTGGTGACCTCTCCTCTCCTCTCCTCAACCGGCAAGGGAGTTATGGTGCTCTCCAAAGGTCTTGGTGGCACAGACCGGCTTGGACCTCGTTGGGCTTGCCAGGTCTTCTATGAGCTTGCGCTCTCGATTTAAGTTTGGGTTTTACACCTGCCTGGCCATCAATATAAATAGATAGATAGATTTTAGATTAAGGAAAGAAATAATCCTCTCTAATAAAAATATATCAGAGCTAGCTTCGAGTTTTTGGATTTGGATTAACATGACAACAAAACTAAAGATTTAAGTTCAAGGTTTATAAAAAACTATTGGGCTAGTCAAAATGTAGTTGACACTTGATGATCATAAATCTAATGACCCAAGTTGCTCAATAAGACTACAAGTTACAAATACCAAGCTGTCAGTGATTTGTAAAAGATCCCACTAATAAAACCAAACTCTGATTATCCATTAGATCTTTGATCAAGAGATGCCCAAAAAAAAAAAAAAACAAGTGACTCCCTTTCCAACAAAGTAAACAATCATTTGATTGTCTTTTCTAAGAAATGAAAAGTATAAATTCATTTTCCCACTCACAAGTGAATCTAAACCAATAAATACCTCAAACCATTATTGTAGTTCACAACCAATGATATCCAAGTAACATTCATACGACGTATTTGTATAAAAACAAAAACAAAAACAAAAAAAAGGAGAAAAGAAGACTATCTGGATAGTAAAATAATCAAGTAGTAACATCAATGGCTTTGACAACCCCAGACCAAAAAATTTCAAAACCAATAAGAATTAAATAAATGGTCATCAAATATCTGAAATCAAGCGGCACTAGACAAAGAAAATAAGTTGTGTATAAAAATGTTTATCAAAGAGAGGAGATCGAGTCACTGACAACTTGTCTCCATAATTACTTGTCCACTATGATAGCTTACTGAAGAGAATTGTTAACAACAGTGAAAACTTATAATACAAAATGCAGAAAAATGAAACATAAAGATTGATCATATATATATATATACTAGTTATTGCATGTACCTGAAGGCACAGAGTAATAAAAAATGGTAAACAATAAACATATTTGTATTCATATTCAAAATCAAATCACAAACATAGATGAAATATAAATGAATTTAAGCATCGGTTGTAATGGAGGTGGTGGTGGTAGGAGACGACGATGGTTGTGGTGGGTGGCAATGACCGTGGTGGTGGCGACGACGGCGACGATGATGGTGGTGGTGGCGGCGGTGGGGGCGACGACGGCGACAGTGGTGGTGGCGACGGCGACAGTGGTGGTGGTGATGGCGACAGTGGTGGTGGCAACGACGACGGTGACGGTGGTGGCGGCGATGGTGGTGGTGGTGGTAGCGGTGGCGGTGGCGGCGACGACGGCGGCGGTGGTGGTGGCGACGACGATGGCGGTAGTGGCGGTGGCGGCGACGGTAGGGGCAACGGCGGTGGCGGTGGTGGCGGTGGCGACGACGGTGGTGGTAGCAGTGGTGGTGGTGGTGGTCGTCGTAAAGGTAGTGGTGGTCGTAAAGGTAGTGGTGGCAGAGGTAGTAGTGGGGCAGGTTCAAACACTATTTTTTTTTTTTTAAATACTTATGAGAAATAATTTCTAGAAGTATTTTTGAAAATTCACTCCAAACACAACCTTAGGGGCCTATTTTTTCTATTAAATTTAGGGTGTTAATATTAACCGTTAGATTAACTTTAAAGTAAAATTTAAAGCGATTTGAACCGCGAAAAGCAAAAGTTATTTTGTTTATCTTTTGAAATTTGAATTGTAAGCTACTTTATTATATATATATAATAAAGTAGTACTATTATGTGTATCATTTAATCACTATGCAACTATGCTTGCCATTAAGTTTGGGGCAAAGCAATAAACCCGAAAACTCGAAAAAATAATAACATTTTTTGTTCCTAAAGTATGTATTTTTTGTTAGTTTAATCCTTATTGTATTAATTTTGTTAATTTGGTCTCTAAAGTATTCAATTCGTGTTATTTTGATCTCTACATAGATCGACCGTTAAGTTTTTGACGAAATGTTCATGTACTAGACACGTAATACCATCTAAAAAAATGACACGTGATCACTTTCGCTAAAAAGTTTGACGGAATGTTTAATTAGAGACCAAAATGACACGAACTAAACACTTTATGGACAAAATTGATACAATGAACACACTTTAGTGATCACAAATTCTATTAACCCTTCTTAAAAAGTAAAAAATGTCAAAAATAATACCAAACAATATTAGTGAGTTTTGTTCGACAATTATGAATGTTTGTCTAATAATTCACTCATGACATCACAAAAATAACCTATTGTTAATTCCTCTTAGTAAGCATTTTAGACATGCTTGTAAACTTGGGAAGTTTCCATACAAGGCAAAGTGATAAAAGAAATGATGTTTTGATTTTACCAAGCTTTTATTCAAGAAATATATCTCGTTAAAATCTATGTGTCTCTAGTAGAAAAACACTCACATTGAACCTGAATTTTGGTAATATGATTTCCTTTGCATTGGTTAAACATTGCCCAAGCTGTAGTGAAGGTTTAAAATAAGTTGCAATTCCCTTGGTTTGAGAGAACAAATTATGAAAAACACAACCAGTAATAATATGTATATTAAGTAATTTATCAAATTTTACTTATCAAATAAATATGGATGACTAGATCAATGGGTCCCACTAGAAAAAAAAATGCAACCCATTGATCCAAATATTTACGATGATTTTTAATAAATAAATTTGATAAACTGTTCAATAACTGGATCAATGTCTAAAAATAAATTTAGGGAGATTATGACAATGTTCAAAATCATAAATAGAACATAAAATGATGGTACGGTGAATGACAAGTGAGAGCATTCCATCAAAAAGCTTTTATGGCAACTGCATTTCCTATCGCAGACATCATGTGTCCTTTGTGCCAACAAAGCCTTGAAACGTAGGTGCACAGTTTTTGTGATTTGGTTCAATTAATATTGTAGTTGAATTGTGTTTTTTTTCCTCATCCGACTATTTAGAAGTGGATACCAAGCATTCTTAAAACTCAATTTCAGCATTTGAAAACTAATTCACGTAGCGTACTTGTTCTCCGTATTTGAATTCCTATTTCCCACCTTCAAATACATCTCACACACACATACACATATGACTTCACTCACACATGCTATTAATTGTGTCATTTAGACTAAGAATGTCAGTGGACCGGGTAAAAATGAGTATTCGTCCAAACCCGTCCCGTTTGAATCGGGGATGGACCATACGTATTGGACGGTGGACGTATACGAGAATACCCGTATAAACCCGTGCAGGGATGAAAGCGGGGATGAACTGACACTTACCCTCGCCCCTCCCCGCCCTTCTTTACCCGTTATTATTATTATTATTATTCTCTCTCTCTCTCTATATATATATATATATGTTGTTTTGAATACAAATCTACATATTATTGAATGATTTTTTCTTTTGAAAAAATTGTTTTGTTTTTTGATTTTTTTTCATGGTTTTGGCTTGTAAAAATGTAGATTTTTGTGTTTTTAGATTTTTTTTTATGTTGGATTATGTTATGTTATATTATGTTGTATTGTATGATATTGTGTTTGATTTATAAGGGAGACAAAATTTTAATTATATTATGTTGGATTATGTTGTAGATAATGTTTTAATTATATTATGTTATAAATGACAAACTTTTCATTATATTATGATATTCTAAAATTATGTTGGATTATTTAGAATGTTAGATTTATTTATAATTTTGGATTATGTTTGACTTGGGCTTGGGTGGGTAAGGTGGACAAGGGTGGGGGCGGAGGTGAAGGCAGGGGACGGGGCGGGGGTGGGGATTACAAATTTATCCGCGGACGGGAATGAGGATGAAAACTATACCCGTTAACGGGAATGGACCGGAGATGAACGGAGTTTTTTTAAGCGGGTACAAGGATGGATGAAGTTTTTTTAAGCGGGTACGGGGATGGAGACTACACCCCCCGCCCCCGCTTTGGTCCACTGCCATCCCTAATTTAGGCTGATCAATTTCAACTTAGCTCGGGATCAATTTCAAGTATTCAGTATTTCTACAAAAAGAATTTTAATATTTTAAGATTAATTTAACAAAAAATCTGAACTTAATCTTAATTTAAACAATAATCAAGAATAATCGAGTATCAGTTATTTGGAATTCAATTCGAACTCAATTAAAATTTCAGTCTAAATTGAGACCCGAATTTAACGTGAATTTAATTTCACTTTAAACCCATTGTACAAACAAAGTATCAAATCCAAATTCTGACCCAAAATTTTAACCCGTATTGAATAACTAGAGCAAGATTTAAAAATTTAAACATACACAGTACTTGAAGGGCAAAATTCGAATCTGACCGGGTTAAAAACTCTTGACCCGCCCCAACTAAACCCCACCCTCCATGAAACCCTCCGTAAAATTGGCGGGAATCGAATTAACCCCCTTTATTCTCTTTCCTCAGAACTTTTCACACACACACTCTCCCCACCACTCCATTGTTCACAGCCATGAACAACGGGAAGAGCAGAAAGCGACCACCACCACCTACGCCGCAAGCACCATCGCCGCAACAACCACAGCACAAGCAGCATGCCGCCATGGAAGAGGAAGAGATGGACGAGGACGTCTTCCTCGACGAAACCCTTCTCTACGAGGAAGAGGCAGAGGTACTCCGCGACCTAGAGGACCGCCAAACTCTCTCTTTGCGTCTCCGGAAGTGGAAACGACCCGAGCTTTCTCGAGCTTACCTGTCTCAGTCCCAGAGCATCAGTAATTTAATGTTTTTGCTTGTTTTTTTGGGGGCTTTTTGATGGGTTTGATTTCTAAGGTTTTGAAGTTAATGGGTTTTTTTTTTTTTCAAATTGGGTGTATTAGTTTTTCAGCAGTTGGAGATTGATTATGTGATCGGGGAGAGTCATAAGGAATTGATGCCTAATTCTTCTGGTGCTGCAGCTATTATCCGGATCTTTGGGGTTACCAGGGAAGGTTGGCTCTCTCCCCTCCCCTATCTCTCTCTTATATATGCGTACATATAGTGGTATGCATACACGAATGTGTGTTATAAAGTTTATGGTGGTGTTCTTTTGCCTCTTAACAATTCATTCATGTCGAGTTCAACATCTGAATGGGGTTTCTTTTTGCCCGAATTCAAAAGATTAAGCCTTTTATGAAAAGCTCAATTTGCAACTATATTTGGAAGCTCAAATGTTTTACTTGAATTATTTTTTTTTTCCAAATTCTCGTTATTGGACTAAAAAATATCAATAATTTTGCTGGAATTTTTAATGGAAAAACAAGTAATGGATGCATTTCCTTTGTTTTAATAGTTTTTATGTTACATTTCTTTCTAGCCCAAAATGATGCATCAATGTATTTTTTAATATATGTCCACCCGAAAGCTTTAATATGTGCAAGTGTTATTCTCAAACATTATGCTGAATCTGCAAGTCTAGTCCCTGACTGGAATAAGGGATTGCCTACATATTGCTTTAATAGAGGTAAAATTATAAGTAATGCATCAAAAGTTTCTAACCAGTAATACAGTTGTGCATGTTCATCAGTCTTTTTTGGTGGTATACAGAGATAGCATTTATAATGACATTTATTTAAGGACAAGTTCTTTAATTGTTCTCTTATTGTCCTATATTTGCATCTTGCAACTCTGACAAATGGTTATATTGGGTGTTGGTTAGGCCATAGCGTTTGCTGCCATGTCCATGGATTTGAACCATATTTCTATATAAGCTGCCCTCCAGGAATGGGCCCCGATGATATCTCCTGTTTTCATCAAGTTCTTGAGGTATATGATTTACATGTTTTTGTTTTTCAGATGGCATAATGCACATTTCCATCCTTGAATATGGCGAAAAAACTCAGTTGTCTCACTGCAAAATATTAATACGCATTGCACTTGGTGTTTACTATAGGCGAGAATGAGAGAAACAAATAGGAACAGTAAGGTTCCCAAATTTGTTCGCCGCATAGAAATGGTTCAAAAAAGAAGCATTATGTATTATCAGGAACAGAGGTCTCAGCCATTTCTTAAAATTGTTGTTGCACTGCCGACAATGGTTACTAGCTGCCGTGGTAAGATTCCGATTCTTTATGCTCACCGTTGGGTAGAATGAAGTAATATTTCACAATGAAAGTTCTTTGCTTCCTTGAAATGCTTATCTCTCTCATCTTGGAGATGGTCAATCAATATGTAGGAAACCTCTGGTGGTTTCCTATCTGCTTAATAACTGGATATATTGCTTCATATATTGGCCCATAGGTTAAAGATATGCTTGCAGCATTAGTGATTCTACTTGCATACTCAGGTTATAGTTAGATAGCCTTGAACTACTCTGTTTTCTGCTGCATCTGCTCCTTACGTTGAGATTACAGGAAGTAACTAACGTGCAAGGATGGAGTGGATATAATGAAGGCATACTCTTTTGTCTCGTGGAATTTGTTTACATTATCAGTTTGTTTGCTTCTTATTGCTTTCAATCTATCTAATGCAAATTTGGCAGGTATACTTGATAGAGGCATACAGATAGATGGTCTTGGAATGAAGAGCTTTATGACATATGAAAGTAATGTTCTTTTTGCTCTTCGATTCATGATTGACTGCAACGTTGTTGGTGGCAATTGGATTGAAGTTCCGGCTGGAAAATATAAGAAGACGGCAAAGAATCTGTCGTATTCCCAATTAGAGTTCGATTGCCTGTATCCTCATTGATAAGAGCAAATTGCAATCTGTTTATAGAAGCTCCTACTATACCTTGTGTTATGAAGTCCTTTTCTTTTGGAATTAATTCTTACCTTAACAATTGTTCATAGTTATTCCCAATTGATCAGCCATGTCCCAGAAGGAGAATTCTCAAAGATGGCTCCATTTCGCATATTGAGTTTTGACATTGAGTGTGCTGGTCGAAAAGGCCTTTTTCCTGAACCTACCCACGATCCTGTTATCCAGGTTTACTTTCTGTTTCTATACTTAATCTAATTTAATTAATTAAGCTATTTATTGGTGTACTTTAATGTTAATTTTAGCAGCTTACATAAAATTCTCACTTCAATCTTCTAGGTGGCAAATCTAGTTACCTTGCAGGGAGAAGATCAGCCATTTGTTCGTAATGTGATGACCCTTAAGTCATGCTCTCCAATAGTTGGTGTTGATGTGATGTCATTTGACACAGAAAGAGAAGTCTTGTTAGCTTGGAGGGTAATGATTGTGGCCTATTCTATTATGCTTAAAGATAACTTGCCAGCATAAGCGCCGAATTACCTAGCATAAAACTTTTACTATTATTGATCAATTCATCCTTAGATCATTCATTTACTTGCCTAAACTTTCTTTTAATCAATAATATTTTGAAGTGTGGGAGAAATAAAAATTTTAATTTGCGTAGCTGTTCCCAGCTTTCAGTTACTGGTAAATAAAATTGGGTATAGTTGGAGAAGGACATGGTTAGAGAAGATGCAATAATATAGACTGTACTTGTCCGTCTTTCAAATCCTATAATTTGGGGGACCTTTCACATAGGAGTTATTTAACTGGACTTGCCAACGTACAGTCATGTATGATGGAGTCTAGCAATTCATTCTCCACAATGCTTATTTTGTTTATGATATTTATTCCCCAGCCTTCATGAGGATCATATTTTAGTGTACGGATTCATATGGTTGGAATGAGGAAAGGGTGGGACTGTTACACATTTCTATTTTGAAGAAGTGGCAAAATCTTGTTTTAGTGTCTTTTATTTGCAGTTCATGCATGGAGACTTAACAAAACAGTGAATGCTCTCTTTTCGTAGACCATGCAATATAAGTTGCATGTGTATCCTTTTGGCATTAAAAAATATCCTTCATGTTTCTGCAAAGTTTGGTTTCACTGTCAAACCATTTTTTCAGGATTTGATGCGTGAAGTGGACCCTGATATTATAATTGGATATAACATCTGCAAATTTGATTTGCCATATCTTATTCAGGTTCGTGAATGATTTCTTTGTTTTCCATCTGCTCCATTACTTATATGCTTGTTTATTTCCAAAAACTTTATATTCATATCTCATCAAGATTCTTCTTTGTACGAAAAAAAATAAAGAACTTCATGCTTTATTTCTGACCTTTAAGCAATTAAGGCATGTTTCTACCTTATGAAAAAAAAATGAAGGCATGTTTCTCTGTGTCACAGAGAGCTGAGGTCTTAGGAATATCAGAATTTCCAATACTGGGCCGCATCAGAAACAGCAGGGTTCGTGTCAAGGACACAACGTTTTCTTCAAGGTTATATGTCTTATTATTCTTCTGATGGCCTAATTCTATAATGAGCACATAATAATTCTGATGCTGCCACTGTCGGTAACTTCTTGTGACTCTGCTGCTTTCATTTCCAATGGTATTTTTGGCTCATCCAATAGCTTAAATTCCATTGATGGTTGGATTTGTGTCATATGCAAGAGATTAATGTGACATTGTTACTGAATTTTAATCATTGGCAAGATTTCCAATTTGACATTGAGAGAACTAATTTTTTTTTAATTTTTAGGTGTCTTGTAGTTGGTATTGTTTTATACAACAAAAACGAGGCACCTTTATAATTTTGATATTATATTTTTAATTTAATTATCCGTTCTCCTTCATTTTTAAGAAAATTAAGAGTGGAGCTACCCCATGAAGAGCCACCCACTAACTTGTTTGTGCGAAATCTTGAAGACATTGTAGTGCTTCTTATGTAGGAGGGAAAGTCATAAGAAAAATGGCGAAGGGTATGGTGGCATTTTCCATTTTGACAGAAAGGATAGGGGAAGGGAAGAAGCAGAAGGGCAAGCGGATTACATCCCTCTATGCACTGAAATCTATCCCCAAGGGGTGAAAGACAATAAAAAATAAGGGGTCTCTATGTACGTTTAATGTGTGGGGGAGCGGCTGTCTTTTCGTGTGTTTTCCTTGAAACAACTTGCTTGTCTCCATATGCAAATGTATAGTGGTAAAATGGGCATGTTATCAATCTATCCTTCCTTATTCTCAACCAAACAAATGGACGGAAAACTAAGGGGTCTTTTGGTTCGCGTTTTTATTTCGTGTTTCGTATTTTTGTTTTCATTTTTTGGGTAAAACAAAAACAAAAACGTATTTGGGTTTGTGTTTCTGTTTTATATAAAATAAGTTGTTTCAGAAATAAGGCCCAAAAACAAGGAACAAAAAAAAAAAGTTCTCGGAAACAAAGATAACCGAAAACACGCGCGCGTGCACAACCTCAGTTAATGAGATTCCCCATTTGAATTCCATTAGCAACAAAAAGAGGATTTTTTTGTGCTTACTATAAAAACCCCTTTTCCTCTTTTTTTTTTTCTTTTTTTCGTCACTTTCTCATTTCCCCCCTCTCTCTCAAAAACCCAGACAAAAATGAAGAACGAATCCATGAAACCTAGGTGAAGAATCTCAGACGAAACCCAATTTTTTCGTCACTTTGAAACCTTGTTTTTTCGTTACTTTCTGTGATTTCTGTGTGATTTTTGGGTCTATGTGTGAATTTTGTGCGCGTGCGCGTGATTTCTGTGCTTGCATGCGCGTGATTTTTGTGCGTGTGTGTGATTTCTGTGTGTGTGTGTGTGCGTGTGCGTGTGCGTGATTTCTGTACGTTTGGGAGAGAGAATGAGAGATTTCTGAGTCTGTGTGTGTCTTTGATTTTTGTGTGTGTGAGAGTGAATGGGTTATCTCGGCACCCTAAAGACTCCCAAACATATTTTTTGTTTTTAGTGTTTACCACAAAATAAAACAAAAATTGTCTCTGTTTTCTTGTCTTTTGAAAATACGAAAACAACCCTAAGTTTCCTTTTGATTATTTCTCCCAAAGGGAGCACAAGTTGTGCTTATTGTTTCTAGCTCACTTCTTGGCTTGCTTTTATATCAGTTAAGTCTTCTAAGCTTCCTGTTTATGAAGCTTCAATAAGTGCGAACTTAAGATTTCAATGCATTGAGTTCAACCTAGTTCAATTCATCGAAAGATGCCTTCATTTTTCTTTTGTTAAGATTTCCTTTTTTCCTTGAGCTTGGGCTCTTTAGTGTGTTTGATGTAATCATGAAAAGGCCATTTCCGGTGTATTTTGTGATAGACGCATATTCCTTAAGTTAAAAGAAAAGTTCTATAGAACAACCATGATACCTCCTATGCTTTATGGTATTGAGTGTTGGACAACTAAAAAACATGTTTAAAAATTGAGTATGACGAAAATGAGAATGTTAAAATAGATGTGCTGTAAAATTGGGAAAGATAGAATTAGGAATGCTTATATTTGTGACACATATAGCAGATAAACTAAGAGAAAATCGACTTAGGTGGTTTGGACATATTCGTAGACGGTGTACTATAGCACTAGTAAGAAAGAGTGATGTGGTAGTTATTGACGGCTAGCAGAGGGATAGAGAAAGACCAAACTTAATTTTAAATGAAACAATAAAGAAAGATATTATAACTTATGGTTTGATAGAAAGTATATGACCATTAATAGAGTTCAATAACGAAACATGATTCATGTACTCGATCCTAAAAATATTGGAACAAGCTTTGTTGAGTTGAGTTGAATAACACACTCCATTTTAGTATTGCTTGTTTTTTTTTCACCCAAAGTCTCAGTTGGTAGTGTTGAAATTCTCATCCAGTGTTGTCAAACTTGTGAACTATGGTTGTTAAGGCCTTTAGTCGCTCATATGCTATTTCGTTGATATGGGTTTGTCAACCACATTTTTTGCTTCAAAACTATGAATGCCCTTTTTTTTTAAGGTAATGAAAAAAGTATTGAACTGGTAGGAACCTTGAATGAGTTTAGATATAATTCTGAAGTTACATATGAAAACTGAAATAAAGACTTTTGATATTGAAGATTGAGTGAGAAGAGTTATCCCACAGACTGTTGATTTGATATAGTTGCAGGACAATTGTGACAAAAAATTCAAAGTAGGGAACAACGTAGGACGAAATGACTTGAGATAGTGGTGACACATTAATTCACTTCAATTGATCAAGAAATTTTTTGGAACTGTTTCTGTGTTGTCTTAGTATTCATCGGTTTCTAAAAAATAATCTGGATTCTTGATTCATCAAGGACCTTCTTGTAAAATTTTCTTTCAATCGTCGATTGATAACCCATGTTCATCAATTTTTGGACCCTCTTTGATGATTTGGAATGCTAAAATGCCTATTAAGTTGTAGGTTTTTACATTGTTTGTTGCTCATGGGAGAACTAATGCCCTAGGATTTGATGCAAACGAGGAGGCCAGATGCATGTTTTCCTCCCTAATGGTGCATTATGTGTAGGAATTCTGGTGAGAATAGTGATAATTGGTTTCTTCATTTTCCTATTGTATTACAGTTGTGGAATAAGCTATTTAGGGAATTGAGAATGATTGGATGAGTCCACGAGATTGTCTCCTTGTTTATGGAGAATTGGGGTGACTTTGGAAAGAAAGGAAGGCTTCTGTAATTTGGAATTGTGCAATTGTTGCTATTTGTTGTGTATTTTGGATGGAAATAAATGTTAGGATTTTTCATGACAAATCTGAGAATGAGGAATTTCTATGGAAAGGACTAAAGAGTAAAATTCTTGTTGAATTCTATGTGGGCAGTGGTTCGTAAAAAATTCACGGACCTTCCTTTCTTTATTCTTCAAGAGTGGACTATGACTTGGGGCTAATGTTTGTGTATTTTGTCTAGCTCTCTTTTTATTGAAATTCTATCATTTTTTTTGTGTTCCTTTCTTTCTCTCCTAGTAATAAAAGTTATTTTATACAAAGATCAAAATTTTGTTTCGGTGTATTGTTTTGGTCACCTAAGAAACGGAAACGTTTCGGCGTGTTTCAGAAATGTTTCGACCCATTTCGAAAATATAATGAAAAAAATAAAAAATTTAAGAATTATTTTTTCAAAATATTGATCGAAATATATCAAAATATCTTGATACACCTTAAAACATTCCGAAACAATTGTGCAAATGCATTGAGATATTACAAAATATCTCGAAACATTATGGAATACCTCAAAATATTAGAATTTTGAATTCATCACTGATTCGTTTCGGTCTCCTTGGAAACGGAAACGTTTCAGATGTTTCGACTGTTTTGAAATGAAATTTTGATCATTGACTTTATGTTTAATCGGCCAAATAGATTTTGCACTTGAATGTGTTTGATGGCCAACCCTAGCTTTGCTAATTTAACCCTTTTGTAAGTTTGGTGGTGTCATAGTGATTTGGGGTATAGGCGGGCATATTAAGAAGGTTTGGGTGAGGGTAATTCAAATGTCTGTAGCAAATATATTAAAATGAACGTTCTAGGGCTTCTAGAGCTGTTTATTTAGCAATTTTTTGGCCAATTTATCTTCTTAAGAAAGCTTCATTATTAAGAGTGTGGTTGTCTTGTGATTTGGAGTATATTTGAAGCAATTGATCTGTTTATCTTAGAGCCAAGGGTGACAAGAATTTTGTACAATGTTTCTGATGTCAGAATCATTGAATAATTTCGCAGATTGAGTCTGCAAGGAGTCAAGAGTATTAATGTGGTATTAGTATTTATAAAAAAATGGGAAATGGAATGCACTTTAATTGTTCCTTCTGAGAATGAGTGAAGAATTTTCTTTCTTGTAATTTTATGTGGACTTTAAAGTATCTTGTGCACTAATTCACTGACTTATACTTATGGCCTTACAGACAATATGGGACAAGGGAAAGTAAAGAAGTTACAGTTGAAGGGAGAGTGCAATTTGATTTGCTTCAGGTTTTGTTTATTGGACTTATTTCTCTTGATTTCTTGATATTGGTTTATGAGATGGGATAAACACTGACCGAAGCACTTAACTGTGACGAATGACACTGGTAGATCACAGGCCATATGGGAGGGAAGGTACTACCCTACGTAAATTTCAAAATGCCAATGTGGTAGCTTTATTGTGCATACAAAATAGTCCATTTATGTAAGTCAATACAACTTATTTATGCACATCGACGCAGCTAATTTGTACTTCTAGTGGCGCCCGTTTTGACTTGCACATCTTGGTTAGTTTTGATGTGCTAAAAATGGGGCTGTATTGGCTTGCACAATTGGGCTATTTTTGACTTGTGCAGTGAAAATTTACTGAGCTGCGTTTTCGAAAAGAAAAGTTGGTTATTGCCCCTCCAAAATTCTCCATAATGCATTGCTTTGTCGAGTGATTATCCCCATGAAAAATTGGAATATCAAAGAATTGTTCTCGATTAAGTTGTCATATAAATAAAAAATATTGATTAAGTCATTCTATTCCCTCTTATCTGTGCAGGCCATGCAACGAGATTATAAACTGAGTTCTTATTCATTGAATTCCGTTTCAGCACATTTTCTTAATGAGCAAGTAAGACTTATGGCTTTTGTTTTGCATAACTGTGTCTGTAAACGCATCTACTCCATTATTTGTTTCTGTTTATAATCATCATTTACATCTATTAAAATTTATGGAATATATAATATATTTTGGTGGAAATTGCTTTACATTCTTCTCATTAATTGGGGTGTGATAGTGACATAATTTGTTTAACTTTTGGATTTTTTTTTGTGAGATGGATCTCAATGCCTGTTCATCTTTGCTTACTTTTCCTGCGGCAATTCCATTTCTTAGTTATTGTTTTATTCGGCATGCCCAAATAAAATATCTCATGGGTACTTTGTGGCTATTTAAAATACTATCATGGGTACTTTGTGGCTATTTAAAATACTAAGTGTGTGGTCCCAAACCTGAATTTTAGTGGGGTTTTATTCCAGGAGAGCGGACCTTACCTGTACAACATGCACTCAAATATCCCAACGACTCGTACTCATTATCAATCATTGACATGGATATAGAAATCTAAATTATTCACAACTTTGTGTAAAAAAGTTAGGTTTATACATCTCAATTATTAAAGAGTGAACTCTCCATTGTGCATATTAGCAATAATTTCCTATTGCTTGTGAATTGTGATCACCTCTAAGCAAACACTGCTAGTCCTTTGCGATGGATAGGGGTGTTAATTGAGCCGAGCCGGGGTATGCTTAGGCTCGGCTCAGGTCTATTTTGAGGTGTTTGGATTCGGCTCGAGCTTGATGAATGAGCGTTATTTTTTTCTCAGATAAAATACAAGACGTTTGAACTTGGCTTGGTTTGGCTTGTTTTGTGCCGAGCTCAAGATCGTATTAAATAGCAAAATATCAATCTCAAACACTGAAGAATCAACCCAAAAATTCTTAGTTCTCAACAAAGAATCTATCCAGATGACAAAAAACAACAACACAAGCATGTATGTATGATAGACCCACATCATTTAAGCGGTAAAAGAAGATGAATCAATAACCGTGTAGAGTGGATAGCGACTGTTGATTAGGAATCCCTTTTCACCCCGATATATACAAAACCAAAAATCAAGTGAACTACAAAAATGCCCAACAACTAAATCCACAGAATCCTACAACTTTTCACAGAAAACAAAGAAATCTAATTACTTGAAGAACAAAAGAAGGGGGGACAGCGATTCTGTGAAGAAACTAAGCGTCTGCTTAGAGGCGTTGTCTTTGTCTTTATAGAGATCCAGTTGAGTGTTATCAATTTGGACTCGTGGATTTGATTTGTATTGTGACATTGTGGATGTGCACGGGTTGGTGGCTAGAAGGTTGAAACGACAACATAATGAATTGCCGGAGAAGTGTTAGGGGTGGAGAGAGGAAAGAGTAGCTGCTGGGGAGAGATGAAGGGTTTGGGTGATGAGTGAAGGAGAGAGAGATGAGTTAGATCTAGTTTTTTATTTTTATTTTAAAGAGAGAGGGTGACGATATAGATTAGAGAGACTGATGGAAAGAGAGGTAGGAATTGTTTTCTAGAATGATATTTGGTCAAATTACCAACGTAACCTTGTCAAGAATCATCAAACAACTACATTGTTTAAGAGAGTGGGTGGTTGTAGGCAATTGCATATATAAAACAAGCCCTCACGAGCTACTCGGGCTTAGCTTGAACCTATAAAATTGTTTAGATTCTGCTCTTATTACAAAATGAGCAAGCTTGAGGGAGCCCAAAACAAACTGAGTTTGTGCCGAACTCGAGTAGCTCGATTTGTTTTACAGCCCCAGCAATGGATCCTCCCAAGCTATGAAACTGAAAAAATATTAATGGATGGGTGAGCAACGCTCAGTGAATGTACATAACCCTTTTTACATAGAAACAAATAGAAAAGCTATTGTAGGTCTACCATTTTTACTCAAAAATACCATCAGCAGAAGAGAATTCATCAAAGAAATCTCCCATAATTCTCAGTTTTTCACATAACCAATTGATTATTTATTCGCGTGGAATATTTTGAAATCAACTACTCTTTGCATGAAAACTCTATTCAATAATTCATATGACGTAGTAACCGTTTATGATTGAACCACCCCAACATAGCTATAGGGACACTTTTCTCGCATTTCGGAGTTACAACTATACCGTTATTCCATACTACTAATTATGGTTCAAAGCGTAGCCACTACAACTCGGCCAAGTCATATCGGGCATGACACCAACCATTCGGAGAACAATATATGTTCTATGTAAATATGAGTCTCACTTGATTGACAATTAACTTGGAGATGTCTCAGAGGAGTCGTTCGAGTCATTGTCGTTGAATCACAGACAAATACTTCCACGGCGTTAGAAAATTACTTGAATCTCTCACCCTGTTCAACTTAATATTCTATGTAGCATTTCTTGTGTATCTCCCAATACCATTTTGTAATGCCGCAATCAATGTATTTTAGTCCTCTTTGAACCAATGGCCAATGTCGTGATCTTGAACCATGATACTAATTGGGGCACAATAAGATGGGGCATTCCATGCCTTGAACTGTTAGAGTATACAACCATCTCATACTTATACAGCCTCCATAGCACTGACAACCTACACCCATATCATATTTAATATGCTGCTTAGAGTGCCTGCGGCCTGCAGCTGAATGAAAAACAGAGATTTAAATATATCAGTAAGGGAAGAGGAAGACCTATTTATTAGTTGATTGAATGTGCTGCTTTGCATTTATTATTATTTCCCAATAATTTGTTTATTTGTGAATCAACTTGATAGTTAATATCATGGAAAGATTTGCACCCAGTCATAAACATTTTAACCGTTGTCACTAGTACAGGAAAATTTGAACATTTCAAATGTTAAAAATTACAAGATTTACAATTGAGTTTTGGGTCCTTATGAAATTGTGCATTCACCTCAAAAAGTTAAAAAAACATCCGGTGCACAAGTTCATGCCCTAGGTGAAGCAGAGATGGTCTCCTCAGGGTCTAACATGAGAAATAAAGAACTATGCAAGGTCCGTTGATGATCATGTGATGACCTAAAGTTAATGAGAAATCAAGAAGGTTGAGCCAAATGACATAAATTAAGTGTCAAGCATGAACTAGTTGACAAATGGCCACCAAGGCACTTTTAAACAGTCCTCAAGGTTCTTCCAACAGGCTTGATGTGTTAAGGATGCAATTGGGCAATAAAGATGGATGCTAGCTTAAACAAATTGGTAATCAGGTCAAATGGAAAACATGACAAAAGGTTTGAATGAAGCACAGAATTCTGGTTTAACTCTGAAAATTTTTGGAACCAGTAGGGTTCGGACGATGCATTGGACAATAGGTTCAAGGTTTCAGCCAGCTGGGCTCGAGTCTCTAGAAAAGTGGATACGCATTGGGTTTCTGCGGAAATGGTAGTAAATTTCTAAACACCTGGACTTGGGGCAAAGCCCTAGATGTAACAATGGAGGAATCAAAGTTGGCTTTTATAGATTGTTGAAGAATCGGACAATCAGATGTAGTACTGGACGAAGCACTGTCGACTGGAATGTGCGAAACCAATAAATGATGATGTATTTCGAACTATAACTTCACCCAAATCACTGAACATTCTATAATTCAGCAGACAGATAATTTCAAAACACAATAGTATCCTACTAAACCCTCCTGATATATTAAATGGGAGCAACTGATGACTAAATATGGTTATTGTCCGTAATCATGACTAATTATGGTATTTCCGCCCTTATACTCAAATATAACCCCAAAGGTTTGGAAAGTTTTCTCAACAGTTAGAAGTTGTTTTTTCTACCCTAAGCAACACCCATGTGGAATTTCTTACAAAGATTAAGTTTCAACATGCAGAAGCAGGATCTTGTGCTTAGCGAATTGGTTTGATTTTGTGAGGAAAAGAAAGAACATGAGGTACAAGAAGCGAAAATGAGAAAGAGAAACATGAAGATGCGGCAGTTGGTCTGTATTGGATGTTTTGCTTATCTGTCTTATTCAATTGAGAGTGACCTCCCACAGGTTCAATACATGTGTATTACACTTCATGTATCTAGTACCACCGTCTCTGTATTCAGGAAAATATCAACGCTCACTTTGAACATGAATTGTGATGTAGAATATAGGGAGGAAGGTTTCATGGTGCCAATTGTGTAATACAATAGGAATATTGTAACAATGGCAAATAGTATGCTTGCCATGATATTATAGTTGTGCTGTTAATATTGGACTCTTGTCTCTTTGATTCAAATTGAAAAGAGCCTAAAGTAAAAGCCATGTTACCTTGAGGCATATGCCACCAGCAATTTGAAAACCAGTAGTCCTATTCTCATATCCAGTAACCTATTGAAGGGGATTTAGATGACTAGCTTCTCCGCTGCAACTTAGCTGGCGCTACCCAGATCTGATCTCAAAGATGAATAAACAATCAGAAAACAAAATATGGCATGTATATGGGAGGGCATTTAATCTGATAAAGTTTGAGTATTGTTTCAGTAATGTGCTTGTGGCTTTTTGTAGTTGGAGTTCCGCTGGCTGGTTCTGTTGTATATGGTTTTACTAAGAGTCCTTTGGAGCAGATAGATCCCTGTGATGTAGCTAACTCGAAGTTATTGAAGCCAAGGCATGTTTACTGGAGTTGAGTTGTATTTGGCTGCATATTGGTTCAAATGAGGTCCCTCTAATCTGTTCTAGCAGGCTGATATGTGAAGCTGATGATCATGGATTAGAGTTTTAAGAGAGAACTATGTGCATAATGAAGTGTTGCATACTGGACATGGATTGTAAGAAGTGAATAGTTTTCTTAGTCCAATGATTGTTATTATTTGGCCTTAGTGGTGCAGCCAGTTTGTTTGCTTTTTTATATTTTTGCACGACCTTGCTTCTATTTGCTTACTTCTATTTGCTTATCAAGCAAATAGAAAAATAGAAGTACGGGGAACACTTTTTATGTGCTGTTGGAATAATGCATTTCACCTTTGTTGATTCATTTGGTTCTTTGTCAGACTCATCAATTTTACCTCATTGAGCAGACATTTGTTGCAACTCTATTTACCGTGTGTGCAGAAAGAGGATGTTCATCATTCAATTATCTCTGACCTTCAAAACGGCAACTCGGAAACTAGGAGGCGGCTGGCTGTGTATTGTTTGAAGGTGCATAAAATATTTGTATTTTGAATGACAATTTGGATTTACTGATTTGCATAACTTTTTGCTCTGTCTCTTTCTTGCTTCTTTTTCATGGAGATGTTCATTGGCTTGATCTGCTCCAGGTACTCATTAGTTGCACTAAAACAATGTTATGATGTTACATATGATAAGCGTGCTGATGAACATCATCATGCTGGTTGTTATCTTTTATTTTTTATTCCCAGTTTATGCACCCTTTTCAAAACAAATGGGTTCACACTGCTGTTAGACTAGCCCATTTCGGTTCTACTTTGCAATGCCTTTCTTAGTTATGTGAATGTCCTCTTCCAAAAATACTGTTCTATACATGAGAACACATGGACCTTTTCATTTGCTTTAACTATTTTTCCATTTTCATTATTATAATAGGCGCACTTTGTCAAGGCTTAATGAGTTTCACCATCTTTTTCCACCTATCCACGGTTTTGCATTAAATGAGACCATTGAATATTTGAGAATGGACTGGGAGTTTGTCCTACATTAAATCAGGAACTGTTGTACATATTGATTTGGTTCAGAAGTAAAAGCTACAACATTTTATTATGAGAAAGAGAGAAGAAGATAAAGAAAAGAAGATAAAGAGAGGAAGAAAATAAGAGAAGATGAGAATAATCTGTGTAGACTAATGTTGTCCTACACCTTCTTATTTATAATAAACTGATATTATAGATAATTATAATATATCACTCCTAATAATATAAAATAAAAACTCTTAACATTCCCCTTAAGCTGGAGCATAAAGAGAAAAAATATTTAGTTTGGAGCAAAAATTATTGAATACAAATCGAGCCAATAGCTTGGTAAGGATGTCATCCAGTTGCATGTATCGAAATATCTTTTCAGTGTATCGTTTCGGTCAGCTCGAAAACGGAAATGTAATGAAAACCGAGGAAAAATATGAAATTACGTGGAAACACAAATATGATACATATATTTATAAACATAAGCTTAATAATTGATTAATTGAACATGTTTATTGGGTTAACATCCATTTATACATGATAACATCAAGTTAGAGGAAAAAAAAAAGTTTGACACGAGGCGAAAATCACTTTAATTAGTTTTAAACACTTAATTTTCATCAAACAAATACATTTTTACATAATATTCATGTCTCAAAATACAAATAAAGTGCTAATGAGTATGTAATTATATAGCTACATTCATTCCACTCTAGAGTGTCGAGTAGATTGAGGCTCTGGGTAGTCGCTTAGAGGAACTCCATATGTAGTCAGGGCCGACCCTACCTCGTATTTAATAAAGCTTGGGCTTTAGGCCCCATAATTTGAGAAGACCCCATAATTTTAGTTATATAGTTGGCTTACATCAAAAAATTTAAATCGATAAACATTTTAAGTTCTATTAAAAGGTCCCAAAAAAAATTAATTCCAATCAAAAATTTTAATTTCAATAATTTGGGTTCATGATCCAACTCATAACATTAGAAACCCAAAAAATCAAAAGTTAAAAAAATAACTAAAAGTATAAAAAAAGAGTAATGTCATTTGGACCTTGAAATTTGACTTAATTTGTTGTCCTAATGATGTGGTTTCATTGGAACTATTGGATCAACACTAAGTTCTAATATTTGATGGGGTTCACAGTCAATTCAAAGACTATAGTGAATTAGGTCAGTAAATTAGGTTAGTAAATTAGATCTCTATAGTATTGCTCTAAAAAAAAATATACTCAAAAGTGAAGTCGTATTTATCCCACACATTTACTCTCCCTCTCTAGTAAAAAAATAAAAACAAAAGTTAAAACATTTCTCTCCGCAACATTGACTCACTCTCCCTTTATCACACATAAAAAATTAAAAATAAATTAATTTTAAATAAAATTTTAATATTAAAAATAAAAGGCCTCATTTGATATTATGGCTTTAGGCCTCAAAATACTTTGGGCCGTACCTGTTGTCCGCAACATTGACTTACTCTCTCTCAATCACATAAAAAATTAAAAATAAATTAATCTTAAATAAAATTTTAATATTAAAAATAAAAGGCCTCATTCGATATTATCGCTTTAGACCTCAAAATACTTTGGGCTACCCCTGTATGTGGTATAAACATGACAACAATAGTTGGTCTAACTTATATAATTATGATAATATGAATCATACTCTGTCTTGAACTTTTGATAGTCCGCAGCACTACATCCAATTTGTTGGAAAACGATTGCGCCGGTCCCTGTTCAACCTTCGTCTTGTCTATATCAGGAGGATGTCTAGGAGTCATGGTTAGATCCATAACCATATGTTGAAGATCCATATTCATATACTCGTGAGTCATATTCCGAGCCATAATTATAGGAGGGAATGCCATATCCAGAACCATAATCATATGAAGTCGAAGAACCATAATTATGGTGCTCACCTCCACTTCTACTTACACTGATACTAGAAAAATCAGCATTAATTATATCAACTCCATGCATAATAGTGTTCATATCAGGAGTGATTTTGAGTACGTTCACGTTGACGATCTTGACTTGAATGTCGTTCATATTGAAGCATTCGTTGAGAGTCATGATCCTCATTTTGTGTAACATATGTAAATCCTCTCTGTAGTGAATACAACTCCGTGTGAACTTTGGCTTCTCGTACCTCGACACAATGAACTAGTAATGTGCTCACCACCACCTCCATCGCCACCATGTCAAGACTATCACCATCTCCATTGTCACCATCTCCACCACTACCATCGTCATCGTCTTGACCTCTATTATCATTGCTACCCTCACCATTATGATCATCATTAGTATTACTAGTGAGCGTGACAAGTTGCTTACATTTTGGTGGACCTCTAATTAGT
Organism: Ilex aquifolium; assembly: GCA_951799425.1. Classification (NCBI taxonomy): domain Eukaryota; kingdom Viridiplantae; phylum Streptophyta; class Magnoliopsida; order Aquifoliales; family Aquifoliaceae; genus Ilex; species Ilex aquifolium. The sequence continues at coordinate 33,294,205 of OX637391.1, forward strand.
CTCTCAAACTCTTCATCATCTATGTGAAGTATTTTCTTACTTTATTTGATATTTCTTCACTTATTTCGGATCTTAATTTTCATGGTGGCACAACACTTTGACTTTGGCTGCCTATTCCATCATCATCGGAAAAATGATTTGTCCATGTTGTCAGGAAAGTGTTTGGTCTTGTTGGTTGTCCATCATCATCAAGTTCATCAAAAAATACTTCACCAGGATCATCTAATCACTCTGAAATATCTTTATCTTCATTAAAAACGGTGGTTAAGTATATAGATTTGACTTTGTACCCATTTTCTCTTTCAGAAGGTGCGTTAACTTCAACCTCATGTTATACTATGCAAACACCTGCCTTTCCAACTTTTGATAATTGAGTCGATTCCGCACTTTAGTATGAATGAGAGAAAATATGCTCTAGTTTCTCTCACAACCATTAGATGAGACTGTTTGCGACAATATTCTCATAGCAATCTTTCTCAAATTAGGAGGATCAGTGCCATACATAAACCACCATGTAGTTGCATAATAATAAGAAATATTTTAAAACCTTAAAAAAAAAACATAAACAAAAAATTATGAGGACAAAATATTATGTTTAAATAATCTACTTAATTACCTGGACTAGTTTTGGTTCTTCCCTAATTACAACTTGGTTAGCAAAACAATACATGGTCTCTCGAAATATTTTGACCTAAATATCATGGATATATTGATGTTGTATATTAAAATAGTACACTCTTAAAATGAGATTGAAATACAAAAGTATTACTTCTACAAGTGCTTAAGCAATTTTGTTTGGATTTGTTTCTAATCTTGACACAACGATCCAAAGCGAATCTAACAAACTTTCTAATATTAACATTTTCTTCATAATGGTATGTAGAATTCAAGTAATAGACTACACAATATACTGGAATGAGTTAACTTGTGTCACATCCAAAATGATAACACTTATAAATAAGAAAAATAAATATTGTTAAACAATAAATTTACGTATCATATGAATATGTTGAATGATTTGTTTCTTCTATGGAGCATCAATGATGTCAAGATATTTCTTACAAGATTTAAGAGCCACGTCTTTGACAACTTATCTTGCTTGTTTTATTGCTTCATATACATATGACATTGTAGTTTTTTTCTTTTCATTTACCATTCTTAGAACTCTTGCAATATGTGTATGCATATTCACCACCTTTTGGGGTTCTCCAAAAACTTAGGATTTCGAATTGTCCTTGCTACTCTCTTTTCAATTGGATTCTTCACTGCCACAGTCCTGCACTAATCTTATAAGTAAACATCATTTGCAAGCCATTTTTTTATTTCAAAATACTTTGTAGAACAATGTAATTAGTGACAAATTTTATTTGCCTTGGCCGAATCAATTCTCCTAAACAAAATGTTATCATTATATCTAAGTCCTACAATGATTATAGATAAAATTGGTCACTCTTTTAGCTTGCTCCAGCACATTTTGAACCGTTTTAATCTTGGTAAAATCAATTAGAAAATTAAATTTAGAGAGTGCACAACAAAAGGAGTCCAATATAAGTATGATCTTCTTTCCATCAACATTTCACCATCCTTTTTGTACGCACTGCCATTGTCTGTAGTAATTCGAACTACATTTTTCTCCAATCTCCTCAACCACAACATGTATCAACCCTAAAAAATAATTAGCATCCTTGTCATGGCCAGAACTATCAATTGATTTGTGGAAGACAACTTTTCCATCACAATATATCAAGAAGTTAATGATAGATAATCTTGTGGTTGATATCCATCCATCACACATGATTGTAACTCTGTAAATCTCACTTATTTTTAAACTGGTCAATGTATTCTTTAAGTTCATTTATCTCATTATATAGTAATGGCCTGTCAATTTTATATGGGGTTAGGTATTGCACACCCACTCTAGTTAAAGCAATTTCATTCATCATCAATTGGTAAAAATGACCTTGAGCTTTGCTTGGTGGAATATTCTCATAAATAAAATGCTTTGCAATAGCATGTTTTGTCTACTTTTTGGGATTCTACATGTGAGTTAGTTTGGGTTGCTTGACTTCCCTATTTCGATTTATTGAAGGATCCATGTCTTCTGTCGTGAGATCTTTTCCTTTGTCCATCAATTCTTGTAATTTTCTTGAGAATTTATCCCAAGCTTCCTTCACGCTATTTGAGCATGTTAAACCCCTAGATGTACTACCTTTTTGGGTAGATGGTCTAGATCTCCCTCCTCCAAACTCCTACTCGGCCATATGTATATCACGAAGAGATTGTTTTGCATACTCAGTAATAACCCTTTCTTCTATATCGATACCATCATCCTATTATTTATTAGAAGAATAAATTTCGATACCACTTTTTCGCCTTGATCCACCAATTAATTTGTCTCATTTTTCTCTGGTCATTAGTTACTTTTGCACTTTCTTTATTGTTACGATTCAGGTAATCCCGCATAGCTCTCGAAATTTCAAAGGACACTTCTCACATTGTTCCATATTATTATAACCACATGGTTAGTGTTGCTTCAAACATGACACACCACCACTTTTCATTATTTTATAACAAAAATTGCACATCACATGTTAGTTATTCCTACTTCGCTTACCATAATTCCATCAAATATCACGTTCTTTTTTTTATTTTATGAATACATCTCGTCAAGAGAGTCTCAAATTTTCTTGGCAGTATCAAGAAGTTGAACATTAGAAGCCATTGATGATTCCATACTAAGCCACAACCAAGTCATCACCAAGGAATTCTTATTCCACAGTCTTCTTCACCAGTTGATTTCTCTAGAGGAGGGCTTTCAGTCAAATTCTTGGCTTTCTTTTTAGCCTGCAAAAACACCTTAATAGCATGGGACCAAGAGTGATAATTGGTTCCGTTTAATTTCACAGAAGTAATCTGCCTAACCTGGTCATCCCCCGAATAGACTATCGAACTGAGCCATCCACAGAAGTATCTGTTTTATCCTCAAAATTTGTCATTAATTACAACCAGTTAGATATCAACCATAGGAGTCCGAAAAAGAAAAGGACAATTTGCAACCAGATTTAAACAAGAAGGCAACCAACACAACAAAGAATTGAATCAACACCCAATCAACACAACACAGAGTAGCCAAACAGTAGTTCCTTTTGCAGAAAAAAGAAACACAGCAGGAGGAGAAGAGAACCAAGAAGATCTCAAACAGCCACCAAAACACACAAAAACAACCAATAATAGAGTTAAGAGAAGGGCCCAAGATACACTGTCCAATGTTGGATCAAGGTGACCAACTGCCCAGTGAAGCCAAATACTCCAAAATGCCTCAAATGTCCCCCAGAAGCAAAACAAATCGGAAACACAAAGTTTGAAACAGTTTGGTCATTGTTCAGGTCTTACAACTTCAAGGCGGAGGTCCCGGGAGCCAAAAAACACATCCAAATATGCCCAAGAGGTCTGGGAAACACAGAAGACCAATCCTAGGTCCAAATCAGTACCCTAGGGTACAACAAAACAGTCGGAAAGGGCCCCAATCTTCAGATATGAGAAATAGCTTGAATTTTTTGAAAACTCATTCAAAAATAGGAAACATACCTCAGATGGCTTCAAAAAAATTGGCAAAAATTACCACAATTATCTCCATGTAAACTTAAACCAATAGGTAGGTCTGATGGTCAACGGCTACTAACATCACGCTGAAGTCATGTTGACGTCAGTCATTAACAGGTGATGTTAGCAGCAGAAAAATGTTCGAAAATCTTCTACAATTTTTTCAATGTTATGTAGTCTCGGATTGATGCTCTAATACGAAGTTGAAGTAGTAAAACTGATATTAAGGTTAGAAGAAGAGAGAAGAAAAGAACAAGAAGAAGAGACGGAAGAAGGAGAATAATCAGTTGTGTGTAGAGGCTCAGTTGCCCTACACCTTATTTATAACTAACTAATGTTTGAGGTAATTACAATATTACACTAACTAACTTATGACTTAATGTTGAAAATAAGAACTCTAACAACATCCAATTTGGATGTTCAACCATATAAAAATTGTGGTGGATAGGAAATTCTTGGTTGGGACCTAAACAATTTGGTGTGGTCCATTTGCCCTAAATAATTGAACTCCAGGTCACTGCTGCATCAGTTTCATCTAGTGAGATTCTCAAATTCCGTCGCTTGTGCTTCTTAAGATAAGCTATATTATTGTACCCTTCTGTAAAAGTATACTGGAAATACCCATATATTTTCCCATCTCATTTAACATGCTATCTTTTATTTTCCACTATTCAGGTAATTAATTGCACTCTGTTTACGAAAAGTGAATGTAGTAACTATTGTTGCAGGATGCTTATCTCCCACAGCGGCTTTTGGACAAGTTGATGTATGTTTACAATTATGTGGAGATGGCTCGAGTCACAGGTGTGCCTATCTCATTTCTTCTTTCCAGAGGGCAGAGCATCAAGGTTATTGAACATAACTTTTCAGCCTTTTTCTATTGTTGATAGTTGCAGTGGAAGGATTATGTATTAAGAAGTTGGGTGATTTCCATTTTCTTCAGGTACTTTCTCAACTTCTTAGGAAGGCAAAACAGAAGAATCTTGTCATTCCAAATGTCAAACACGCAGGATCTGAACAAGGGACTTATGAAGGTGCAACTGTAAGTTAATCATTACTCTTCCTCCACAAAAAATTGAATCGATGAAAGATCCCATGATATACATTTTAGATAGATATTCCTGCAGTCCAAGTTGCCAAAAACCAGCCGCTCCACAATTAAAAAGACCCAGTGGGATGAAAACCCGATATTATGCAACTGTGGGCGGCTAAGAAGTATGGACACTCTTTAAGAAAGTGATGTACTAGTGTTGCATACAAGTTGGACTCCGATGCTCTTTGGACACACTCAGACACGTGTTTGATACTCCTTTATCCATACCCATAATTAAATGATAAAATTTTGATTTCTGACACGTGTCAACACTTGTTTAGGCCATGTCTATTAGTAAACAGAGAAAAAATAGTTGTTTAGACTAATCACGTTAAAGTTGTACTTCAAATTCACTATGATTTACTTGCCATAAAGTATTGAATATCAATATATCTATACTTGTGATAAATCATATTATTTGGATATAAATTGTAATTATTTGTAACGTGTCCCCAACGTGTCTGAGCTCTATTTTTTGAGAAATGCCGTGTCCACGAGATTGTGTCCTATTGTATTAGTGTCCCGTATTTGTATTCATGCTTCTTAGGCTGGATGTTGAGTGAATCAACACCTTTAAAAGGGAATTTAAATCTACCAGTCTCAGCTCTATGCTTGATTGAAAAGTGGAATTAATCACCCAAGAACACCATACTGTTCATGTAACACCACAATCCAAGTCTATTCTTTTGCATATCTAGAATTCGGTATTTGTAGTTCAGTGGGCAAAGTGATAAACTGAAGCAATATGGATTAATCCCCAGGCGATTGATGTTACTTCATTTGAAGATAGAGAAAAGGAATGCTCCTAAAAGATTACATAATACTTAATTTGCTCATCGTTAATCCCAAATTTAAACATGTCAAGGTTTTCAACTAGCTTACTCCAATAGCACTAGTTTCTCTAGAAAATAATGCACACTTTCCAGGTCAAGGATAATAAGAAACAGCTTATAACCCCAACATGAAAGGAGGAGGAGGAGGGGGGAGGGGGAGAAAGCAGGTTCAGGTGTTTCTGAGGAGTACCATAGGGAAAAAAAAAAGGGGGGGGGGGGGGGGGTTTAAACCTTAAGGAGATGGCTTGGATTGCTGAAGTTTTCCTTTTGATCCATGGAAGACAAGCCTTATAAGATTAGTGAAGCTGTTTTAGTGCTTTAGTTTGATTACTGGGCAAATGGATCTTGCCTTATAATTATCATTACCACGGAGACAATTTCTTGTTGACTCCCGCAATGATTATAGAGGCAGGCTTGAAGAAGTGAGTGTGCATATGCTGGGTTGAAGAAGTGTGTGCCTCACTGTTGGGTTGCAAGCACCTAGTCCTGTCAAAATGAAAATCTGCAAGCTCTGCTAAAGAAGCGAAGTTGGTGAGAGAGGAGCCAGGCCAGAGGCTTGTTTAGTGTATCGTCTTTCCCCATGTGGAAATGAAAAATTAACAGTTTCTTGTTTCCACCTTCCATAGTGGGAGCTAACAAAAAGCGAGTTCATATAGGTGAAAGTTGGGACAAGATTGATTTTTTTTCTCAGATTTAGAGTGTTGGACTAGTATTATGATATATTTTATGAATGTCCTGTATAATTGTATCTTAGGGGCATAATGGTCAGTTTTCTGGAAGTCTAGGTGAACAAAGTATGATGAACAGTTTAACATCACCTTATTTTCTCATGTGTTTATGTTTTAGATTCTTTCTTCTGTTCTCTTTTCTTCTCTATCTTCTCCATTCCAACTTTTTTGTTCGTTCTGTTCTTCTAACATCCTTAATATACATTATCTTTACTTGGATAAATCTTGATAAAATATACGGTCAGAAGATGTGTAGTTATAAGAAGAAAGGCAACACTCTCATGTGAACTGATATCAGCATGCTTTTCAAATTTTCTTTGTTATCTCCATGTAGGTTTGATGTCCTGTTATTATGTGTGCAGTCTTTTGGATATGCCTCGACTGCTTACAGTTTACTTAATCTCGTATCAGTAGAAGTGCTTCTATATCCTAATGGCAATTTTAGTGTTCTTCAATTAAAGATGGCTACATTACCTAATTTGTATATATACTTTGACATCTTCAATTTCTACAATCCAGGTTTTGGAGGCCAGGGCAGGATTCTACGAGAAGCCAATTGCAACATTAGATTTTGCATCTTTATATCCTTCAATAATGATGGCATATAATTTATGTTACTGTACTTTGGTGAGATATACTTCCATTGACTTTAATTAGTAAACTCCTTGAAATATCAGTTCTCTCAAAGGGAAAACTGAATGCAATTGATCAGCATAAATGTTTGAATTTGGATGCATGTAGGTAACTCCTGAAGATGTCCGCAAACTCAACCTCCCACCAGAATGTGTCAACAAAACTCCATCTGGTGAAACTTTTGTCAAATCAACTTTACAAAAGGTTATCTCATTTCACTGGTACAGTAATACATATTATTTTCTGTATACACAGAGGGATGGTCAGTATTTTTGATTATGTATTAAATATTGTTTTCAGGGAATACTTCCAGAAATTCTTGAAGAATTGTTGGCAGCTCGTAAGAGAGCTAAAGCAGATTTGAAGGTGTTTACTAATCCTTCTTTTTTTCCTCTGGCTTTCAGTTTAGTTTTTGAAGTGCTTTCTCATAAGAATAGGGTACTCTATTGGGGAATAGTCTTATATAGTTCTGTACTCTATTACTATGCCATCATTCATTGCTATGCATTGATTCTAAACTTGCTTGTTACTTGCGGATGCAATTTGGTTGGGGTTCATCCAGTTTAGTGACAAACATGTCACCTTATTTTGAACCAACCTAAGTGCACAAGGAAAGATCTGAACAAAATCAGAAGCTCCAAGAAACCAGGCAAAGCCAAGCTAACCAGATTGGTTAGGGCTGATTGTCAACTTTTATTTAGTCGAGATCGAATAAAATACTTGGAATTCTGGCTTTGGGTCCTCATTTCCGGTGAATCATGTGGGTTTTTGATTTAGTCATGATCTACTATATATTTTTTCTTGACCAATAGTCATGATCTACAATAAGTAGACGGTTTCTAGAGATTTGGACATAAAAGTCTTATTGCCAGTCAAGAATTGAAACACAAGCCACTTACTATTGACACATTGTAGCACAATCTAATCCAAAATAAAGAACTAGGAAGCACGGAAACTGATGAGAATGTCGTATCCGATACGATACGGACACGGAGATATGACAAAGTTCGAAAATATAGGACACGATTATGGCTAGGATACGACTAATTAAAATAATATTATGTATCTTTTAGATAATAATAAAAATGTAATATATTAAAAACAAAGAATATTTTATAAAAATATTAATAACAAGACCTAACAAATATTAATTTTTTGATTAAATCTGAAATAAATCAAAATAAACATCCACCGATAACATTCATATATTCCATAAGTTACATAACAAAAAACACAAAAACAAAATAAGAAATCCTACACTCCTTTTAATAGTTAACAATCGTGAGATTAAAAAAAAAAACTATGGCCGTATCCTACCCGTGTAGTACCCGTGTTCGATTGAATTCACCATTTAGGATATTTTTAGCCTTGTCAAACGTGTGTTTGGCCGCGTTTAACATTGCCACGGCAGCCCTCCGACAAGTATTCGTGCTTCTTAGATAAAGAACAAATTGTTAGAGTATCCAGCTAAAAACTAATTAGCAATGGATGGAGTGACTCCTCAAGTATGTAAACCAAACTTGGGTGATCCAAGATCCTAATCATTCGATTGGGGGTATGACATCTCTTTGCACCGTTCTTCACGTGGGTTTGGGTTCATTCATGGGGGTAACAAATAAACAAATAACTATGCATGACAGAAAATTCAAATAGGTAAGAAATTTGACTCAATGACCAACCAAGTCTGAATTTTGATACTACATCCAACTCAAAACCACTTGGCAATGAGTGGAGTAGCTCCTCAAGTATGTAAACCAACCTTGGGTGGTCCTAAATGCTAATCGTTTAATATGGGGTACAAGCTCTCTTTACAAAATTGAACCTAGAAAGGTGAAATGAGGACTTTTTAACTCTAATGGGCTTGTTTGTGGATGGCCCCAAAAAACAAAGAAATAAAAATCTAGAAAAAAGGATAATATGGGTGGGCCTAGTTGCAAGGTAACCCTTTTTATTCAACGTGCCAATTCCCTTCTTTTTTTGGCAAAGAACAAGTTTGCCCCTTCATCTTTTAAGAATTTTTTTGGGGTTTGGTTTGGGTTTTTATTTTTGTTGGGCCTTGGTTTTGCTAATATTTCGCGGGATGAGACAGTTGATATTGAACTCTAATGGGCTTGTTTTTGTTGGGTCTTGGTTAAGTGTCCTTCAGACCTTTGACAGTTTTTGAAAGAGGGTTGGAGAGAGTGTCTATTTATCCATCTCTTTGACTCGAAATGAGAGTAGGTTTGGAAAATGAGTCTAGCTTTAGTCTTGTCTCAGTCGGTTGACAAGTTAAGTGCAAGTGGCTTGTAGATGAATCAGTCAGTTCAGTGCAAGTGGCTCGTAGATGAAACCTTCCTTCTAGGGTTGGTTAAGTATCATTCCTTCGGTGCTGGGAAGGAATTCTTAAACATGTACAAAAGAACCTATTCATATTATGTGCCCCAACGAAGAGCCAGTTTTTCCACTGAAGGGACTCTATGCATCCAAGCAGATAAAATTAATCCTATGCATTCCTACCCAGTATCTAAGAAAACCAACCAGAGGTGGTTGCATTATTTGGTTCTCAGGTTGACCTGTCCTAAGTTGCATTCCAATTACTGAGATGGATTTTATGCTTGCAAATAACAATGTAATTTGACTTCAGGAAGCAAAGGATCCCCTTGAAAAGGCTGTGTTAGATGGTCGCCAACTGGCTTTAAAGGTAAGGCATCTCAAGTTGTCATCCAATTTCTTAGTAATTATTCTTTGTTCCTTTCTCTGATAGACAAGTTTTTGTTTTGAATTTTTAAGGATTTGACATTGATATGAGTCCTTGGATGTCTGTTGGTTTTTCAGATAAGTGCGAATTCCGTATATGGGTTTACAGGAGCTACTGTCGGCCAATTACCTTGTATAGAGATATCTTCAAGTGTCACAAGCTATGGTAATATATATTTGCTTATATATTTTCTTGATATAACAATGCAAAAAATACTTTCTAGACTTTTGCTTTATTTTATGAGTCTGCCATCCTTTTGAAGGTCGGCAGATGATTGAACATACAAAAAAAATTGTGGAAGATAAATTCACAATGCTTGGGGGCTTCGAACACAATGCTGAGGTACATTATTTTCAATGCTCCCATGTGGTGTTGCATGTGCTTGTCAGTGGAGAGCGACATTGCCGAAGTGATCTGTGATTGACAACTTACGACTAGGAATTTGGTTTTAGTTTCATTCTAGCACACAAAAGTTAGCAATTAATAGAACTCAAAATTATGATCTGCCTAGTTTCAAGCACAATATGGATATCAATGCTGATGAACATAGTCCTCATTGAATACATTGTTTTGGGGAAACACAATATATAGTGGCTGGGTTTCACATCTGAAGGGACCGACATAAAGAGGAAGCTACTTGTTTTCTGCTATTGTTGTTTTTTAATTTTTGAAAGGCGCCTGCTAGTGGTTTAAAACCCTGTTTCTTTTCAAGATAGTGCTTCATTAATCTCCTTTTGTTGCATAAATGAAAATCAGCATAGAAGGTAAAGGAATTTATGAAAAATCAGCTCGAAACCAAGCCATCAAAATACCTTATTACATTCCCCCTCCAAGCACTATTTTTTAAAGTATTCAGCATATAGCGTGTGTTTTCTTTAGTGTGCACCCTACCGTTGAGCCTGGCCTTCCAAGAATATGACTTTCATAAGGAATGCCAAAATGCAAAATAAACCAAACAAGGTTATATAACCTTGCCATCAGATGTGGAAATCTTCATTGTGGTTTGGGTGACAATACCAAGGATACTTGCAAGATAGTTTTGCTAGTTCTGTGTCCTTGATCTTGGAAGAAAATAACAAAAAAGGAGTGGGACGATACTTATGATTTATTGCTTGGGAAAACTTCTTGAGTCACTCTTAGGAATACAAATCCAAGGTTGTCTCGGGAAATGAGGTGATTGTGAGGCTCATTCATTGCACCTAGAGAATTCATTTGGCACTTTTCTGATCATTCAGGATGTCTGGTGCTCCTACTATCCCAGGTGTTCTCTTTTTTCTTTGGCTATAGTGCAAGTTGCAAATATATAGTGCATCACATCCGATATTGGGCAAACAAAATTAGTAGGGCTAGTGGAACAACAAAAGCATCTAAATGAGACAAAAACCTTTGTTGTAGAGAGTGGTTTCGAGACAGTTTTTAAAAAGGGGTTCTGCTTACAAGTTACATCATTTAGTTTAGTAGATAAATTTATTTTGCTAAAAACTAGTTTTATGATATAAGTTTTTAAAAAAGGGTTCTGCCAATGTAATACTGATGTAGGGAACATGGTGTGAAATGAAATTGAAATAAGATGAAACCTTAGACTTGTTGATTATCCTAGATAATACTAGGCTAAGGTTCTTTAGTAAGTTTGTTGATTCCTAATAATACCAAAGTAATTGGGTAGAATGGAAAACCTTTGATGTGGTATTATTTCAAATCATCAAAAGCTCCTAACTACGCTGGGAAGCAAAAAAACCCTAATCAAATTAGGAAATAACATAACAATAAAATCTCTTAAATTTTCTTAATTGAACATCATTGACCACGATAAAATAAAAAGTCTAAATTCTCGGCACCTGTGTTGGAAAGCACTTGCCTTCGAATTCGCTTCATAATTAAACCTTCGCTTGAATTTAGGCTTCTGATCTACCCGAAGTTGAAGCTATCAAATAACCATCCATGCCTTTTACCAAGAGGTTGAACCAAATGACCCATGTGTCCTTGGGTACCTCTGCAATGACAATCTCATCAACTATTTTTTTGGCGAATGAAAGATTAGCATTACAAACATGGTCTATTGTTGGAACCAGTTTGCTAAAAACATACTCATGTTTGTTGACGACACTTGAAAAGCTCTCCATTGATGATTGCACTTAGCAACCTGTCCATTGCAACTTCCTTGTTATGTGTTATGTATAACCCCATTGTCTCATCATAGGCAAGACATAATTTACCAACGAGTGAAAAATGCATACCCCAATTGTTATTTTTAAATTTTTTTTTTTACTTCCTTAATTTGTTTTAGTGTGGTTAATTTATTTTATTTTTCAATAATAAAAAATATCAGTATTTTTTAATAATAAAAAACATCAGTATTTTCTAAATCTAATGTAATAATTAGATATATCTGTATTTTAATTTCAATAAGTTGAATACTGATAATGATAATTATTTTTGGTAGCGCTCTTATGTTTCATTTTAATTATGTTTAATGTGTTTTTTGATGTATTGTGGACATATGATACATGGATGATGATTTTTTTAATTTTTAGATTTTTTCATGATTTTTTCGGATCTTCTATCTAGTATTTTGAATGTATGAGTCGATACTTCACTGTGATGCCGCGAATCGATGGTCAATACTGCAACTTTGAACTATGTCAAGAAGTATGAGTTGGGTGGAAATAACTGTCTCAACACCAGCTAGACATTTGTGTCATTGACTGTAAGGGCTAATATTGATGGAGGAGAGACTATAGATGCAAATAAAAAAAAAAAAATCACTGGTCATGTGATGTGTGACACCAGAGTCAAAGACCTAGGCAGTTTGAGATATACTTGAAGGATCTGAAATGAATGAGTTTACATAGGGAAAAATTGTGAGAGCACCTGATTGATGGAGAGAAAAAGCTTCTGTAATTTATCAACAATCATAGTCACGCTGGGAGCTGGTGGTGATGACTCATCCCTCGGTGGTGCACCAAAGGTTGTGTGATGAGCTCTAGGTTAAATAGTTGGTTTGGGGATCCCTTAACATTCTTATTCACCAATTTCGGTCACTGGGCCTTCCAATGGCCCTTCTCACGACAGAAGTTACACTCATTTGTAGCTGGACCTCGATACTTGCTTTGTGAATTGGAATGTACCTTTGGAGGTATTACCACTACAGTCCGATTTGGTAGTGAAAGAAGACCCTTTCCGGGGGTGACGATGAAGAATAAAGCCATAGAGCCCCTCAAAATCATCTTTGAGTGCCATTAAGAATTGCACTAATTGTTGCTCCTCTCTAAAAGTGGTATGCCATATTAGTGCTCAGTTCATCAAGTTCAGCGAGTGCCAACCGGTCCCAATATTCAGTCATAAGTGAGTAAAACTCTTGTATGTTCCTAACACCTTGATGTATAGCTCTAATTTCATGTTCAAGTTGGTATCTTTTTGTAAAATTAGATTGAACAAACAAAGTAGCTAAATAATCCTAAATTTCTTTGGCTGTAGTAAACTTTGCCAAATAAACACCAATGGTTTAATCAACAGAGTTGTTGATCTAGACATTATTGATGTCCCACTGGTTCTTCAAATTAGTATGCATTTCTTAGTGTTTGTAGGAGCACCATTAACATAGCTCCACATATCTTTGCCAAACAAAATTTTTTCATAACATAAACCCAATAAGTTTAATTTTCACTTGAAGAGAATCGGAACTCTCACTTGCCATGACCAGATCACAATAAATCAAATCAAAAGATCAAAGCTCACAAACAAAATTATGCCTAATGAACAGCAAAACAAGCGGCAAGCCACACTCAACAGTGAAGCCAACTAATGGCAATCTTCGAGCCAAAACTTCTACCAACAGTACACAATAAAGAAACTCAGAACAGAGGAGTCCAACAAACCAGAGAAGAAGGGCAACAAAGTCTTCCAGCATGCCAGGAGAGAAGAAGAGAAACCATAAGAACCAAAACCAGAACCAGAAGAAGAGGAGAACAAAACCAGCAACTCCTCACAGTGCAGTGAACTAGAGAACAAGAGAAGGACAGTCAGATTTTTGCCCCAAACTTCTTCAAAATCCTTCGAATCTCTTGCCCAAACACAAAGAAGCCTGATTCGCACCTTGTACCAGGGATTTGAACCAGAAAAATTCACAAAATCAAACCTAGATTTTGGATCTAAAAAATCGCTGAAAATTACCCCAAAAATATTCAAAAAATCAGAAACCCAACAATCTGACCTCAAAATCAAAAATCAGTTGTACCATGTTGTTACCCATGAAGAATCGAGCAAGGACGTGTGTTTCGGTTTGCTGAACTCATCTGTCATAGTGATGAAGTCAGCCCTAGCTCCAAATCTCAGCCCTAACTTTGATGAATACCATTGTTGTGTAATTTGTATTTAGAATTGGAACATGCTTTAATACCGTGTTAATATTGATCAATTAAAGAGAAAAAAAGAGAAGGAAAAGATAAGAAGAAAGGATGAATATAGTACAACTCAATTAAACTGTCATAATTCTTACTCTAGGCCCTTAAATAGTAGGCCAACATAAAACAAAAGATAAATTACTAAACTGCCCCTAATACTAATACTTGTACTAAAATACTCTTAACACAAGCAATACCAAGATCTTTAGGGATTTCCACGACGTTATCCTTCATACAATCGACTACAACGTCATCTTGGGTATGTTCAACATCTTTAGCCCTCATTTGACAATCTTCGTCCGGATATTCATCATATGTCGGGGAATCATAATCATCAATTAAGGTGATTAGATAATGATCCTCTGAATATTCATTGAATTTCGGGGGGTAAATCCTAGTCAACGTGTGATTGTATAAAAGATGAATCACTAGAAAAGACCTCTTTCGAATTTGTGTCGAGAACTCGAAGCTTCTATGGGACCACAATTGCAACAACTTTATTGTTATACTGATCTCTCCTCCGTCTTATTTAATGTGTATCAATAACTTGCGATACAACATAGTAACTTAACATGATTGATTTTGCCTTGAGATGTGGAACCAATTGAGGAAACCCGTTTGCACCAGGTATGTTGTCGTTCGCAAAATGGGACGGGATACGGTTTACATGTTGATAGCCATCCATCAATTTATGGATTAGAATAGTTAACCCGTTAATGACTTGTGCTAATTTGGTTACATCACCATATACAGTCAGTCACATTGTCAAGGAAAAAGTTCCAACTTCTGACACTTCTTTTAACCGACATGGTGCAGTAAATATCGCAAGCTTTGATACCAATTGATGCAGGGAGTGTGATGGAATACAACTAGAATAACAAGAAACCTTATACTCATTGATTCCCCTCGATAATACTAGGTTTAAGTTCTTTAATAACTTTGTTGATTCATAAGAATACCAAAGTAATTGGGACGAAGAGAAAATCTCTTATGCCATATTATTTCAAATCATCAAAAGCTCATTTAACAGTTACATAGTTGACTGCTTATAATAGCTGAGTCCTAATTAAACTAGGAAACAAAATAGCTAAGAATCTTAATTGCATTGAGAATTAAAAATAAAGAAGATTCTTAATCAGATTAAGAAATTAAATAACAATAAAATTTCCTAAAGTTTTTTATTTGAGCAGTGTTGACCATGATCAAATAAAATGTCAAAATTGTCAGCAAATATACTGTATCAAATACTTAATGTACAATAAATAATTACTTTGCTAAATGCTAATATATATGGTAACATGTTTGTTAGATAATTAAATTCAAAACTTTTCCAAGATTTTGAGTTCGGATAAGTAGTTTTTAGTGGCTGCTGATCAAGATTTTAGAATATTCAACTCAAAACCAATTGATAATGAGGGGAGAAGACTTTGGGTGGTTTTAACCATTTGACGTGGAAAATAAGCTTTCTTTACACCCTCCTCATGTGGGACTCGGGCTCGTGGGGCTGCCTAACAAATAAACATGCATACTCGGAAGTTCAAAAATTTGTTAGAGGCTTGACCCACTAGCCATCCAAGGCCCAACTCTGATACCATGTTAGAGTATCTAACTCAAAATCAATTAACAATGAGTGGGAAGGCCTTTAAGCATATAAACTAACCTTGGGTGGTCCTAGTCATTTGGTGTGAGATACATACTCTCTTTACACAAGCGATTTAAAATTATTTATCTGATTTTCTTATATTTCACTAATTTTGGAGACTTACTGCGCTTGAGTTTCAAGTTCAAACATTTGGTGAGACCCAATTTCATCAGCATAAACATGAATAGGAATGCTAACATTCCTGTTCACTTAATTTGCTTCCTTTACTAGGCTAGTTCATCATTTTCTGTCAATAATTATGGAAATGTACATTTGTTTGGTGGTCCATACATTTTCTTGTCCACTGGATCGTGCACATCTCACTCTAGTCAATAATAGATACCTAGTTATGCTTAGATACTTTTTGGCTACCCTTCGGAAGTGATCATTTTGAATCAGGTCATATATGGAGATACAGATTCAGTGATGGTGCAATTTGGTGTGCCCACTGTGGAAGTAGCTATGACCTTGGGTAGGGAAGCTGCTGACTTCATTAGCGGGACGTTTACTAAAGTAAGTCTTGTCTTTGAGCTTTGTTTTATATTTGTTTTGGCCATCTTGTATGGATTCCATACTCATACGTGTTAGATCCCTCTCTATGTGTTTTCAAATTCATTAGTTCTAGACTTGATTCTTGAAATATTTACTAATAGATTCTTTGGTGGATTGGGTGTTTTAGTACAAAATCCTTTGGAGATTAGGCACTAGTAATGCAATTACCAGTTTGTAAAGTTGAATCAGCCAATCCTTTTGTACATTAGTTTGTAGTGGTCAATTTTTTAAACTTGTACATCGGAATGTTCCATGCAGTGAGTTAAGCTCAACTTCTTTTTTACTGAACTCAACAGCTTTTGAAGTTAACCAGTCAAGGTCAGCTTCACAAATCCGTGTTACTGATCAACTTTGAAAGTCATACCCGTTTGTTGGACTATAAGCCATTATGTATTTCATGGAAAGGCGAATTACCTTTCTTTCTTGTCATTGGTGAACTTTTAATGTCTAGTATCTACCTCCTGGAAGATATGGTCAAATAATTTTCAAATGACTGCATGCATTTTTCATCAATTACTACTGCTTTTAGCTTTTTGCTAATGATTATTATCCCATGATGTATGCGCCTTGTTGATGATGTGGTCTTACCTAGGGAGGCTGGAGCTTGGGAACAAGTGCTTAGAATCAAAGGGGTTTTTGTATGAGTAGAACTAAGACTACAAATTTTGATTTTGTTACATTTCCTTAAGCTTGATAAAATTGTATCTTATTGGAAGGTTTGCTTGCTAATAGTTTTGTCCGCTGTATTTGCAGCTTAAAAAAACTTTCACCTTTCTTTGTGTTGCGACATTGGTTTTGTTATGTTTTTAACTTCATGCTGATGTGCTCTTTTCTTGTTCATTTGGTTTTTTTTTTTTTTAAATTTTGAAGCCCATAAAACTAGAGTTTGAGAAGGTCTATTATCCATATTTGCTTATTAGCAAGAAGAGATATGCTGGTCTTCTATGGACAAATCCAAACAAGTTTGATAAAATGGACACTAAAGGTGAGCAAGACTTTTTCTCAACATCCCAGCTTCTATATACTCTATTGATTTTCCGTCTTTTAATATATTCATATATTTTGGCTGTGTTCTGTATATCCTGTTGACTTATTGTTGGGATTTCTAATTTTCATTTGCAGGGATTGAAACAGTTCGAAGAGATAATTGTCTGTTGGTTAAAAACCTGGTAACTGAATGCCTTCATAAAATACTGATAGACAGGAACATTCCTGGTGCTGTTCAGTATGTCAAGAATACAATCTCTGATCTTCTTATGAATCGCATGGATTTGTCTCTTTTGGTTATCACCAAGGTAAGAATAAGTTCTTGGCTGAATGGTGCAGTCCTGGTCTGCTCGCCATTAATCTGAATAATTGAAGATTTGTCGTTGTGATGCTTATAGAAAAGTTATTTCACCTGGACTAACTTTTTGAGTTCAATAGGGTCTGACAAAGACGGGAGATGATTATGAAGTAAAGACAGCACATGTTGAACTTGCAGAGCGGATGCGTAAGGTTGGTTGTACTTCATTCAATTAATCATTACCTTTGAATTGCCTTCTGTCATTTGAGTAGTTACCCTCTCACAAATATATGATACACTTCTCTCTAACCAAAAATGTTTGGGGTACCTTTTGTTGTAATACAATAGTTGAAGATTCAATACTATGTTGCTAACCTTGAACTGAAATGACGTTATAATGTAGCGGAAGTACTAGACTTTTATGTTGTGCTCTAAATTATATGTATATTAGGGGTAATCCGTGAAGTGATAGCTTTTTTTTTTTTTTTTTTGGGGAGGGGGGGGGGGGGGAGAGGGGTTGGAGGGGGATTCAATGTGTATGGTTTTGAGAGGGATGTTGGTGGCCGTTAGATGAATCTATTTAAGACCGTCAGATGAGCTTATTGAAGTCTGCCCTGTTTTATATTATAGATATAAAAGTCAACGTGTCTGGTTTCATGAACTCTTGAGCAAAGATATCTATGTTTCCGATGATAGGTTTGGTTCCTTGGATTTTTCTTTTTATGTATGTGCATATTGTATCTTTTGTTTCTACTTTCCTGAAATCAGAAGACTTTCGTTTGACTTTAAATGCTTTGTGTAACCACCTCCCATATACATGCTTGCCGTCATGATGTCGTAAGTGTTTTTCTCTTCCATTTGAACATCTCTACAGAAATAGTACATATGTTTCTATAGGTTCTTAAAAACTTTGATGGTGGTGTCTTAATGGAATATTGATTGTTCCTGTTAGAGTATTTTAGTCTATTAGTGTTAGGGCTAGTGTAGTCATTTATTTTATTTTGTGTTGCCCTACTATATAAGGACCTCTATTGTGTATCTTGGTTTAAGCTGTAACAAACTTATGCAGCCGCAATAATAGTTTCTCTTGTTTCCTTTTCGTTCTCTCTTTTGTTATTGATATCTTCTTTGTTTTCAGTTCCGACCCAAAAAAGAAAAGGAAAATTTGAAATAGATAATTATGGTGTTGATGTTGTGATGACAGAGAGATGCTGCCACTGCTCCAAATGTCGGGGACCGAGTACCTTATGTCATTATTAAAGCTGCAAAAGGTGCCAAGGTAATCTGTTTGGTGATGTTACTATTGGACTACTGCATAGCATTGCCTATGCGAGTGAGAATTAAATTGGGTGGTTAATGACAACAGGCTTATGAAAAGTCAGAGGATCCAATATATGTGCTAGAAAATAACATACCCATAGACCCTCAGTACTACCTTGAAAATCAAATAAGCAAGGTCAGTTTAGCATGAGATTTTCTGCTTTTAGTTTGTTCTCTGTCCTACCTGTTCTTGATAATCTGCTAATTTGCAGCCACTCTTAAGAATCTTTGAGCCAATTCTGAAGAATGCTAGTAAAGAACTTCTTCAAGGAAGTCACACAAGATCCATTTCTATCTCTACTCCTTCAAACAGTGGCATAATGAAATTTGCTAAGAAGCAGCTAAGTTGCATTGGGTGCAAAGCTCTAATCAGGTATAAAATAAATGCTATGTTCTCTTTTTTCCCTACTATTTTGACTTCTTGTTCGGGGGTGGTGGGCAGGTGTGGTTGCTGGATATCTCTTTTATCCTTAGTTTGCTTGTGAAATGCTCCAATCCTTTTTTTTCTTTGGAAGATTTTGATTCTCACAGGTTAAATGTCATTTCACAGTGGTTATATATCAACCTTGAAACTTTGCCACTTCTTTTTATTATGGGGCAGGGGGTGGAGGCATCTGAAATTGTTGGGCTAGAAAAGACAAAAGACTATCAAATAAAGTTTCCCAATTGCCTATTATTTAGCTCTACTTGAGAAGGTCCATGTGTCATTTTATATATGTAGCTCGTCAAGCCTAAGATCTACATTGCAATGACTTCAGTGTTTTTCTGTTCACTCATTCTCCTGTTTTTGATTTTTTTTTTTTACTGAAAGAGCATAAAATTAAAACCACTTCACAGCTTGTAAGTGACACCAATTGTGTTCTCTATCTTGAAAAATCTAATCAATATCTTGCTGTCTCATTTCAAACAATTTATGGAGGTTGAATTAAGTTGTTCACCAGCTTTTTTGATTTTCCTATTTCATCCATGCTCTATTAATTCATTCTTGCAGTGAGAAGTCATCCTCAATAGCTATTAGAAAGCAAATGGGTTTGTGAAATTTTCTTCCTCTAGTAAGATCACTGATAATTCATTTTTGTAGGATAGTTTAACAATCAGTGTTTTTGCATGTTCCAGTAATTCCGATCACACTCTCTGCTCCCACTGCAAGGGAAGAGAAGCTGAACTTTATTGCAAAACTGTAGCTAATGGTATGCCATAACTGCTTGTATTCTAATTTTAAATATCTCACTTAAGTCTGTTGAATTTTTTGTTGTTTCTAATGACCACCGTCTCTGAGACAATAAATTATTAATGCAGTGTCGGAGTTGGAGAAGCTTTTTGGTAGGCTGTGGACACAGTGCCAAGAGTGCCAAGGCTCTCTTCATCAAGATGTGCTTTGCACTAGGTTTGTCTATTGTATCTATCTTATAGTTTTGTACCCTGCATAATTGTGTATCCTGTTATGTACTGTATCTGTTTAAAAAAATCTGGCATGAAAGTCAGGTGTCCTGTCAAGGAATGAGCTCCAAATGATGCTATGCCTTTTGTGATAAAGTTCTCATTGCCCCTTTCATATCACATTATAACAATTTCTTTTGTATACAACTCGTGGTTGTGAGCTTGCGGTCTGGAATGATGACCAAGACATCACCGGTTGTGGCATTTGCGCTTGTGCCTTTCATCTCATATGCTATATTATGCTGTGGTTTTAACTGCTGTTGTTCTTTCTTTCGCTTAGTCGGGATTGTCCAATATTCTATCGACGGAAGAAGGCACAGAAAGACATGGCTGAAGCCAAGCTCCAATTGGATCGGTGGAACTTTTAATGTGGATGATTTTTGTGTTCCCAAATTCAATCTGCTTAGTCAAGAAAAGTTATGAATACACTTGGCATCATTTTTGGAAAGGCCATGGGCTGAAAGTGAAGTGAACTAAGACATCTTATGCAAACTGTTGGGGCCAGTTACTCGTGTGAAGACTGTTGTTAAGCCCTGACTTCTGGATTCAGACTTCTGGATTCAGGTGCAGTCACTCGTCATGCAGATTATGCAGTGTGAGACAGCAAGTTTCATATTTGCCAGAAACAGGGGAGATTTCTATGATGATGACCCCGGCTTCCGGGTTGCGGTGGTTGAAAACGAGGCTGGTTGGCACAGACGTTCATGACTATTTCTGGTGGCATTGTAGGGCTAGGAGTTACACCAGTCTATGCAAGTCAAGAACTTAAAAACTGACGAGGTTAGGTTTTCCTGTACAGTTTATCTTAAGGGTTTGGGTTCTGAAGTTTATGGGGCCATGTATGCTGACTATGGAAATCATCGAAATCTTTTGGTACAAGGGGAAGGAATGTATGCAAATAGTGTAATTTCAGTATTTATACTTCAAAACGTCTTTTTACGTGCAAGCTAGATTTTGCATGTAACTTGAGTTTTTAGAGTAGACATGGGTTCAAGATGGTATTAGAGTTAAGAAATCGTGAGTTCAAATCATTCCATTCCTCTCCCTTTACTATACAAAAGAAACAGAGTGATGGATCACTCAAGAGAGGCCACACGTGAAGGGCAATAGTAGATAAATACATATGTAACACGTTTCTCTAATAACTTAAAACTTTTTTTCCACTTATCGAATGAGATGGTTGTTTAAAAAATATAAGTATTTTTAATTTTTTTCAGCAAGTTGCATGGGGCTTTTACCCTTAGAAAATCAGAAAAATCATCTCCCCCATATAACGCATACTCTAAGATGGTGAAATTAGCAACATTTGGGATCAAGCGTAGTTGTTAAAACCATTAAAGATGGGGTGTATTCTTGCTATACTTTGAAGGGTATTACTGCAATTTACTATTAATGTTTTAAGCCCTCCAATGATTTGTATTTGCTTGTGTAGACGTCTGTGGGGATATTTTATTGACATCTATAGCAGAATCAATATTTTTTGCTTGTCAAAGGAAGAAAGTTTGTGAATGTTGAAGTCAAAATCAGAAAGGAGAAGAATTTAAGTGATACTGGGAGTTTCAGTTTTCTTGTTTGCTTGTGTTGGAAAACTAGATGGAAAGATTATATCAAAGAAAAATAATGGAAACTTTTATAACTTAGAAGAAACTTGAATTCACCTTCCAAAATGGTGAACAAAACTTGAAAAAAAATGAAATCACAATCTTTCTTTGACCAAGTAATTTAATTTTCCCTCTCTTTTCTTTTTCTTCTTTGTGTTTGGCCCTTTGTCTTTCCTTATCCTTTTACTTTCCCTCTGTTTCCATATCAAGGAGCACAGTGCAACTGCAAAAGGCATATTGGATTTTAGTTTTCAAGGATATGGGCGAAATTTCAAGGAAATGCTTTCTTGTTCCAAACTCTGTTTACATCATCATACAGAGATTGGTAGGTTTAAAATTTTATGTACGGTATGGTTACATAGGGTTAAACATATTTCAATTCAAAGTTTTCGTAAAATTGATAAAGTACACTCAACAATAAGATGAATTGCAGTGACCCTCTCTTGATTGGTGTTAATGAAGCATCAGAATAGGATGACCATTACTGAAGCATCAGAATAGGATGACCATTACTAAGTAATATTCATTCTAATTTTTGGTTTGTAGTAATAAAAATTTATTCTCACTATCATCGACTGCCTAATTTCATCAGTACAGGATTAGTCGTTCCTTAATATAATATTGTATATTCGTTACCCATCCTCACTCACCTCCATCTTCACTCGCAACCGCCATCACCTCCACCATCTCAACCCGAATACTAGGTCCAGGGGATCTAGACTAGGTGAGGGGTGGGTCTAGATTCTGTGTTCGAGTCTAGTTTTATGTTTTAGTTTGGTGATTTAGTTTAGGTCTGAGTTCAAGGTTTGGGGTCGTGTTTGAATACGGGGTGCGGTTGAGTCCAAGTTTGAGTTTGAGCTAGGTTTTGGATCGGATTTGGGTTTTGGGGCCAAGATTGGGGTCAAATCATGGTCCCGGTCGGGGTTTGGGCAAGGTTCAGGGTATGTGTTCAATATCTAGGGTTGGGTTTGGGTTCAGGGAGGGGGTTTAAGGTCAAGTCCGAAGTTGGGGTCTAGGTTTAGGTTGGGAGTCCCATTCGTGTTTAGGTCGAGGATTCGGGGTCTAGGTGCAGGTTCGGGTCCGTGTTGGTGTCTAGATCATGGTCTAGGTACAAGTTGGTTGTTAATAAAGGTGCAACTCAGGCGAGTTGTGGGATCAACTCAAGCTCAACCCAAGATAGAAAACCTTCTACTCGAGCCCAACCTATATTAAAATTTTTGAACTCAAGTTGAGTTTGGGTTACACAATTCGTGTTAAACTCAGGTTGAAATTAAGCTTTTCGTTAATCAAAACCTAATTGAACAAAAAATAAGGTTCAATTTTATGTTCAACACTGAAATTGAACTTAAATTCTATCTCTCATGAATCAAAGCTAATTAAAAAATAGAAAAAATAAAATTCCCATCTTTAATAGGTTTAAAATATCAATAAGAATGGATAGGTAGTACGACTCAGATGCCATAATATTTTTTATATATGTTTGCGAGTTATTTATTTTTGAACTAGGGTTGAACCCGTCAGCCCGAAATCCCAATCCGAGTATTGCACGAATTTGATTTGAGTTAAAAAAATTTGCCCGAGTTCAACCCAAGTATTAAGAACTTGAATCCAAGTACTGAAAAAATCAAGTTGACTTGAGCTGAGTTTGGGTTAGCCATCCCAAGTTGCACCCCTAGGGCTTGGTTGGATAGATTTTTGGGGAGGGTTTGGATCGACTTCTCCAAACGCTTCCAAACCCAAACCCCTCTTTACAAAGATGAGATTCAACATTGAATCCGATCCATATCCATATTTGGTATGCAATATATACACACGTAGGACTCGCGGATATATCATAATTATTAACAATTATTTGTCCCATAAATGACTATTTTACCCTTAATCAATCCAATTCATACTCATGTTAAGGACTACAATTGTCTTTTGCATCCTTAACCCCTTAACCCATCTTCCCAAACCCACCCCCTTAGGGTTGACGAAACTAATGATCATGAGTTTAATATTCAGGACAGCTGCGAGTCGTGTTTGGGAACCTAGGATTGAATTTTTAATCCAAACATAGGGTTTGGGGGTCCTTTGGAATATTTTTCCTAAACCCACCTTGACAAGTCCCCCCATCCCCCCCAAATACTCCTTTACCAAATAGCCCCCTAGGGGTTAGGATACAAGATTGGGGTTTGGGGTCTGAGATCAAGGTTCGGGTTTGGGTTTGTGTTTATCAAGGTCAAGGTGCAGGTTTGAGGTCTAGGTTTGGGATTCGGATTTGGGGTCTAGTGGTCGAGGTTTAAGTTTGTGTTCAATATTGAGGGTTTGGGTTGAGGTTCAAGTCAGGGTTTGGGGTCGGATCAGAATTTGAGATTTGGGTCAGAGACTAGGTCTGAGTTTGGGTTTGAGTCTGTGGTCTAAGGTTGGGATTCCAAGTCCGAAGTTCAAGGTTGAGGTCAAGATCCAAGGCTCGGTCCGTTCGAGGTTTATGCTCTAAGGTTTGGTCTAAGGCTCGAGGTCAGGGTCTAGGTTGGAATTTAGAAATTTAATTTAGTAAAATGGTTGAATTATCATAAAAATAAAATAAATATACAATTTTCTTCCAACACTGAATTATAATTGTCGGCAAACAACAGAATAGTTGTGCGCGTTCAATTTCATTTTCAAGTTCATTCGCTTCCACGTTCCTTCTATTTTTATATAAGGAATGAATAAATTACATCCACCTTTGTTGAGGTTTTGTCTAAATAACAAGTAGACCCCCTCCCCCCCCCCCAAGGGGCGGAGCCAGAAATTTATATGTGGGGGGCATTAACTATAAATTTAAAAATTTGCCTTCTTAAGGATTAAATTTAAAGATAAATAATTTTTTTAAATCATATATAATACCTAAAATTTTATTGATAAAAGAGCCAAAAACCGATATACATGGGGTATAGAAACAAAAAAAATTTGCAAAACAACGTTCTAATTAGACCATTTTACAAAAAATGAGACTAACTATAGTTTTTTACAATTAACCATGACGTGATTTCATATTTTGAAAGCGTTGCATGATAACATCATTATCAATGCAATCGAAAATGTCATTCTTTATGTATACAATCAAGTTATCTGTCATCCATTGATCGCTCATTCGATTACGCAATCGATTGTTCACAATTTTCATAGCCGAGAATGCTCTCTCTACTATGGGAGTCGCAACTGGCAAGATCAATGTCAATGTCACAAATAAGTAGACCAATGGATATACTACATGTTTTTTCGTCTCAACCATTTTCTAAACAAGATCTCCAATCCCTAGTAGATTTGAAAACTCAATACTATAGCGCATATCAATAATATAACTATCTGATCAGAAAGTATCATGAGCTCTAGTGAAGAAAATTCTTTCAGATAAAATTGGGCAAGAGGAACTAGTTTCTCCTTGTCAAAAGCTAAGAAGGAATCAGAAGGACTCAAACATGCCACAAAAAGAAGCAAATTAGTGTTTGACTCAGTAAAACGACTATCTAGCTCTTGAAGTTGCATATCTATGACGGTATAAAATAACTCAACTTGCTAATGATGCAAATTTGTCTTTTCTTAAGTACGTCTTGACCTCCCTCGAGCTTTAAATATATCGTCTATCTCTGGAACAACTATCTCATGTGACATCATCAAGAAAACAATTTCAACCAATTTTCCTAATCATTTGAAGTCGTTGTTTGAATACTTGAACTAATGTCATGGCATTCACGATATCTTGATCTTTCCTTTGTAATGTCTGTGACAACTCATTTGTGATTCCTAATATGCTTCTCATCAAATGAAGATTGAATACAAACTCAAAAGATTGTAGCAAGTCCAAAAGAACATTTGCCTCCTCTCTTTGTTTTGCATTTATACCATCTTCTGAAACCATATCAAACACATCAATCACTGATGAGAACATATCACTCAAGTTGATCAAAGAATAATAATGTGAACCCCAACGTGTATCACAAGCATGTGTAACATTAGTTTCTTGATTTAGGCCTCGCCCACTTGAAAGCTCCTCATTATCGAGTAATTCAATAACTCTAGTCGCTTGTTTCTTCCTAAGAATATCTCGCCGTTCACATGAGGCTCCCACAACATTCACAATATTAGCAACCAAGTTAAAAAGAGTCGCAATTTGAATATGATTCTTTGCAACGACCACAAGAGCTAATTGTAATTGATGAGAAAAACAATGGACATAATATACATATGCATTCTCCTTCATTATAAGTGTCTTGAGACTATTGAACTCACATCGCATATTACTAGCCCCATCGTAACCTTGCCCGCTCAATCTTAACAAGCTCAATCCATGTCTAGCAAATAAATCTTCTACAGTTGCCTTAAGTGAGAGAGCAGTAGCATTAGTAACATGTTCAAAACCTAAAAAGTGTTCAACTATATGTCTCTTCTTGTCCACAAATCCCAACACAACAATCATTTGCTCATTTGTTGATACGTCATGCAATTCATCAATAAGACCAGAAAAAAGTGCATCACCAAGATGGGTCACAATAGCATTACATGTTTCAATAGAAGCTGCATTTACAATGTCTTTTTGAATTTCAGGCGAAGTCAACTTGAGATTCTCAGGAGCATTTTTCAACACAACAGCTTTAATATCCTCATTGTGATCAGCAAGAATCTAAGAAGCTCAAGGAAATTTCCTTGATTACTTCAATTCTCAGATTTATTGTGACCACGAAATGCAAGCCCTTGACTTAGAAGAAATCGAATACAATCAATGGATGCATTCAACCGGGTTCTGTATTCACTTCGAGCTTGATCTGACTGTTTGAAGAAAATAACTTCAATACTTTGCTTTGGATTTAATAAATCTTGACAGTTTCTCCAAGCTTGGTTATGAGAACTATTAACGTCTCCAACATGCATTTGAGACTATTCTATTCTCTTCTAATTTGAAAAGCTCGAGCTAACAAAGGTTTCGCCACCCGATTGTTCTCCCACATTTGATTTAAAAAGATAACAACACAGGAAAAATGCTGCATCTTTCGCTACACTATACTCAAGCCAGTTACCAAAATGAGAAAACCAAGCTTTGTTAAACCGTCGTAGTTTAACACCAAATCATTTTTGTGGAAAATTATGGTCGCGGGGTTGACAAGGATCCTTTTGTAGATAAGCTATACGAATTTGGTCTTGATCATTAAGATTATAATCCATAATCCGAGGCCGTAGTCCGAGATCTGATAGAAGATTTGCCAAATTAATATCTGCATGACTTTTCTTTGAAGAATCACCACCTCTGTTTGGAGGAGGTGATAACTCTGATTAAGACTTTCTCTTGAAGTACTTATCTATGACTGTTTCAAAAAATTATTCAAGAAAATGGGTTTATACATCCACTTATTAATTAAACAAACCATTTTGTCAATTTTATCGCTAGCATTTTGAAGAAGATATTGTATTAGGAAGTAAATACAAGTACAAATGCATAAAAATATCAAATTCATAATTTTAAAAAATACAAGTAATATCATTCAAAGTATTAAAAATAGGTTCAGGTTGAGAGTTATCGAAAAATACTTTTTACTGTCGACTCAATAACCGCAACTTAAGGTCTTCAAGACATTCTCAATTACTAATTCGGGTTATAACAAATCAAGAAAATAATTAGGGCAAAATGCACAAAAAAAAAAAACAAATTAGGGAAAAATGCATAAAAATTCAAATAAGGGCAAAATGCACAAAAATATAAATTAGGGTTAAAATTTAAAATGTACAAAAAATAAGAAAATTACCAAGACTAATTAATTCAGAATTTTAAAAATAAAAAACTAATTTATTTTTTGTGTGTGTTGTGTGCAGTGTGCGCATGTGTCGATCAAGAGAGAGAGAGAGAGAGAGAGAGAGAGAATTTATTTGTTGTGTTGTCAGTGGTAGCCTTGGTGGGCGCAAGCAACGACAACAAACTCAAGGGAGGGCTGTTTTACTCTTTGTGTTTTTGGCTGGGCGTGAGTGAGAGAGAGAGACAGAGAGAGAAAAAAAAGGGGAAATATATGATAGGTGATGTCTGTTGTAGCTACTGGTGGACCAAAAGTTTTGTTTTTTAATAGGTTTGGGTGGATTGTGATGAGTCAAATATTTTATTTCTTAATAGGTTTGGGTAGATAGTGGTGGACTCAAATTTTTTTTTTTTTTGTTTTAAATGGGCTTAGGTTTTTAATTCTTTTGGATAGATAATGTGGGCCTAACATTTTTATCTTTGGTTTTGGGTGGGTACAAATAATATATTATACAAATATATAATATATATACCTAAGTAATAATTTTTTTTTGATTTTAGAGGGGGGGGGGGGGGGGGGGGGACTTGCCCACCCTGGACCATGCTTCCCTCCACCTGTGGACCCCCTCATGTATAGATAATAAAATTAACCTCCCTTGTGTTTTGGCTGTCGATAGCAAAATCTCCCTGTCTTTTGCATATAATTGGAAAACTATTAAGGGTTTGATGACGTAAGCAATTTATATTTCAATCATACTTTTTTTTTTTTTGGTCTAAAAACAAACTTGCATTAATATAAAAAATTCTGCTACAAAACATAGAGCAACTCAGCCTACCCCATCTCTTTCCTTATTCCTAATTATAGTCCTTATACATACGGGGCATCATTAAGCCAACTAGGAGAGAGGCTGCATCTTCTAGCTAAAGATGCGTGTATGGGCAATCACATTTTGATTCCCCCTTATTGCCTGGAAGGTAACCTGGGGTATTTGCCTTGCATAAGCCCATATATCTTGCACTATTGTAGCAATATCCCTTAATGCATCTTAATTACCTTTGTCCAACGTGTCCATAAGAGCCTTAAAATCTGACTCTATGATAACTTGTTGGTATCCATGTTCCAATGCCAAACTGCAAGCTTTCCTTATTGCACATGCTTCAACACCAATTACAGATTTAGCTGTGAAGGCACGAGCATCCCAATAACAAAGGAGCCCTCCTCATCTCTGATAGCTACGCCATATGTCGCTTGCTCTGTCTTCCCCAGCGAAGCTCCATCACAATTGATTTTCATCCACTCCTTAGGAGGACATTGCCAGGGGGAAACCACCTCTACTCTCTTCTCCTTGAGTATTTTCTTATCTTTGCTTTGCAGAAACTCCTCAGTAGCCATAAGGGATCTATGAATTACAGTGTTATGTTGAGGTACATGATGATTATAAATCCATTCATTTCTTGATTTCCAAACAAACCAGCACAAATGCTATCATTGGTTGATTCCCCTTAACTTGGAATTGGATCATGAGCCACTCCTTTATCTTTCTTTATTCATATCTATCAACTTTAATATTGAGAGGGGAGTCCTTCCATATCCTGTTGACCCAGGGACAAAGCAAAAACAGATGCTCTACTGTCTCTTCCTCCTCTCCACATGTAGGGTAGGTAGGAGCTTTGGTGAGCCTACTCTTTCACAACTCCCACCTAGTTGCTAACGCCCCATTTAACATTTCGACATAAAGGACTGGACTTTAGGAGGTACTTGAATTCTTCAAATGATCTTCCACATATTTTCAAGTACTTGATAGGATGAGGAAGCCCCAGTTCTTGCTTGGGGGGCTTTGAATCTTTGCACTAGAAGGTGATATCCACTCCTTACTGAGTAAACGCCTGAATTTGTATGATTCCATCTAATTCTATCTTGTTGTGGTGTTTCACTCAGGACTATACCCAGTATGTCCTTAGTAGCTTCAGGGGGAAATTTTCAGTAATCAGCTCCATATTCCACCTCTTCTCAGGCCATTCAAGTAGATCATACACTATTTGAACATTGTTTTTCTGGTGATTTTGAATACTTTCAAACCCAGGTATCTTCCCAACACCTAACTTGGCTCCCATCCCCAATTTGCTAATAAGACCTGCTCTAACAAGTTCCCTTGCCTCCATAATACTTCTCCACCCCCAAGAGCTATTAGGCTTGATTTTAGCTTGCGACAAAGTAGTTGTAGGAAAGTACTTTGCCTCGAGGAGCTTAGCCCACAGTGAATCTTGATTTTGGATAAGTCTCCATACTTGTTTAGCAAGCATTGTAGTATTAAATTGCTCCAAATGTCTAAAACCCAAACCCCCATCATAGTTTCTCCTAGAAATGTGTTCCCAGTTCTTCCATTGAATTCCTCTCTCCCCAGATGCCTTTCTCCAACAAAATCTTTTGACATTAGACGTTATCTTTTTGTAGAAGGCTTTGGAAAACTTAAAAATTGACATTGCATATGATGGTATTGCTTGAATAACCGCTTTAATAAGTACCTCCTTGCTAGCATGGTTAAGAAGTCTCTCCATCCACCCAGCTATTTTAGCCATAATTCTCTCTTTTAACCACCCAAGAGTCTGCTTCTTAGATCTCTCCCATTGCGTTGGCAGACTAAGATAATTCCCAGCTGATTGAATTAAGGGAATCCTGTGGTACCATACCAACTCTTGTTGAATGTGTAGTGGTGTATTTCTACTAAATATCACCCCAAATTTGCTCAAATTTACCAATTGCTCTGAAGTGTAGCAATATCTATTTAAGACATCCATTAGTATCTGGCATTGGGGCCTGCTTGCTGTAGAGAAAAAAATAGTCATCAGCAAATAACAAATGAGTGATGTTAGGAGCAGTCCTATTGACCTTAATTCCTTGTAACCTTCCATTCTGCATTTCTCTGCTCATCATGTTGGATAAATTTTCAGTTATCAAAATGAACAAATAGGGAGAGATAGGATCACCTTGTCTAATCCCCCTAGAAGGATTCACCTAAGAGGATTTCTCCCCATTAACAACAATATTATACATGACATTTGTCACACACTGCATTATCAAGGCCACCCACCTAGGATCAAACCCCATTTGCAACAAGAGGTCCTTCAAAAAGTCCCACTCCACACAGTCATAGGCTTTAGCCATATCGAGCTTCAAGGCCATTTGATATTTCCTGGTCCTTTTTGTTTGTCTCATTGAGTGCATAAACTCTTGAGCAATAATAATATTGTCTTGAATTAACCTCCCTCTCACAAAGACACTTTGGTGTTGAGAAACCAATTAATTCATGAAGGGTTTCAACCTTAGTGCTAGCATCTTAGCAATGACCTTGTAGATAAAATTAAAACAACTGATAGGCCTATACTCCCCCACTGTTTCAGGATTAGCAACTTTAGGTATTAAAACCACATTAGTTTCTTTCAGTTCTCTTAACAGAAAGCCAAAATGGAAAAAACCTTGTATAGGACTCTTAAAGCTCCAAGGCTGAACACAACTCTTCTTACTTCTTTCACTGTTGGAGCCCTCATCAAATTTTGATTCATAATGCCTTTGACCCTCTGAGTTAAATAGCCTCTCATAGTACTCCTGTATAATCTGTCTGATTTTTTGCATGTGAGTCTCCCATTGTTCCCCCATCTTAAAACAATCATTCTCCTCGCACTCTAATACATATAATCCGGGTTGGAGTAATCACCCAAACTTTAGTTGGAAGAATGAGAATCCAATTCCTCATGGGTCTAGTTCTTATTCACCTCCCATGCCACCTAAGCAAAACCAGTACCATGGTCAAGGACCTCATCAAGCTCTCAATACCCCTCGTCCAATCCACAAGGGTTTTCACAAAACCTGCCTCCACAAAATTTTGGTCAACAAGGACTATCCAACCCACCCATCGACCAACCGCCTCATAAAATAAATTTGGAGGATGTCGTGCACCAATTCATCCAAAGCTAAACCACCATCAACAATCAAACCGCCGCCGTTTTTAGTGACATTCGGACTCAAATCACAAAATTTACCAATGCCATAGGGTCGTCACAACAAGAGAAGGAAAAATTTACCGCTCAACCCCAAGAGAACTCTAGAAGTCAACACGTGATAGAGTCATCTGAATCCATCAAAGAGAGTTATGAGCAACTCAAGGCGGTCACCACCTTTAGAAGTGACAAACAAGTTGACAAGACCATTTTGCCAAAAGTCCCACCAAAAGCCACATTGGCAAAAGAGAAAGAGACTAAGGGCGAATCCAAGAGGGGTGAGACAAGTGAGAAAAAAACAATTATTGATTTGAATGTGCATGCATGTCCTATTCTGGCCTCTTTTTCCTAACGTTTGAAGCTATCGGTGAAGGTGGCTAATTATTCTGACATAATTGAGATGTTTAAACAGGTAAAGATCAACATCCTCCTCCTTGATGCCATCAAGCAAATACCTTCATGTGCCAAGATTTTGAAAGATTTGTGTACCGTAAAGAGAAATTTGAATGTGCACAAGAAGGTATTCCTCACCGAGCAAGTGAGCTCCATTTTGAGGACCAACACTCCACCAAAGTTCAAAGACCCCGGCTGCCTAACCATTGCCATCACAATAGGAAATTGTCGGGTGGAGCAAACACTTCTTGATTTAAGGGCAAGTGTCAACCTCCTACCCTACTCGGTGTACCAACAACTACAACTTGAAAAGTTGAAGCCAACTCCAATCACTCTTCAATTGGCGGATCGAAGCGTTAGAACACCGAGGAGAGTAGTTGAGGATGTCTTAGTTCAAGTCGATAATTTCTATTTTTCTGTTGATTTTATTGTACTTGATACCCATCTAGTTGTCAACCCTAGCTCACAAATTCCTGTCATATTAGGTAGGTCGTTCCTTAATACATCTAATGGTGTGATTAATTATAGGAACATTCTAATGAAGCTTGCTTTTGCGAATATGACAATGGACCTCAACGTGTTCAACTTGTGCAAACAACCAGGTGATGACGAAGAAGTACATGAGATCAATCAGATTGACACTTTGTTGGAGGATCACTTGGAGCTACTTAGCACTTTGAAGCTGGGGGAGGAGGAGATTATTGATCAAGATGAGCCGAAAAGTTTACAAGGGGTAGAAAAATGGACCCCAACATTTGAGATACTTCCATTGCAAGAGAAAAAGATATTTCCATCAACTGTACAAACTTCGATCTTGGAGTTGAAGCCGTTACCATAAAACCTCAAATATGCATTCTTAGGGGAGCACAATACATTCCCAGTGGTAATAAGCTCAACATTGGAGACGAAACAAGAGGAGGAGTTGTTATGTGTATTGAGGAGGCACAAAGGAGACATTGGGTGGAACATAGTCGACATCAAGGGGATTAGTCCCCTCATTGCACTCATAGGATTTACTTGGAGGAAGACACAAAACCATCCCGACAACCACAACGGAGACTCAACCCCATTATGAAAGATGTGGTGAGGGATGAGGTAATTAAGCTACTTGACCTGGGCATCATATTTTTGATTGCTGATAGTAAATTGGTTAGTCCCACGCAAGTGGTACCAAAGAAATCGGGAGTCACGGTAGTTGCAAATGAGGAGAATGAGTTAACTCCAACAAGGGTGGTCATTGGATGGAGGGTGTGTATTGATTATCGAAAACTAAATTCGTGCACAAGAAAAGACCACTTTCCCTTACCGTTCCTCAACCAAGTGTTGGAAAAGGTAGTCGGACATCTTTTTTACTGTTTCTTGGATGGCTACTCCGGGTACAATCAAATAGAGATAGCATTGGAGGATAAAAAAAAAACCACCTTCACTTGTCCCTTCGGTACCTTTGCCTACCGACGTATGCCATTTGAGTTGTGCAATGCCCCAGGGACCTTTCAAAATGCATAATGGGGATCTTTAGTGACATGGTGGAGAAGATTGTGGAAGTTTTTATGGATGATTTCTCAGTGTTTGGGGATTCCTTCAATGGTTGTTTGGAGAACTTGGAGAGAGTACTTGAGAGATGTGAGGAGAAAATTTTGGTTCTCAACTGGGAGAAGTGTCACTTTATGGTGACACAAGGGATAGTGTTTGGGCACATTGTTTCGGAGAAAGGGATCAAAGTTGACAAATCCAAGATGGAAGCAATTTCCAACCTCCTTACTCCGCAAGTCATCAAGGACATCAGGTCGTTTCTTGGCCATGCCGGCTTCTATCGTCATTTTATAAAAGATTTTAGTGCTTTGGCAAGACCCTTAACCAATTTTCTTTCAAAAGATGTCACATTTGTGTGGTCAGATGATTGTGAGGCATCATTTAAAAAACTCAAAAGCATGCTCACTTCACCTCCAATTATGCGACCACCCAAGTGGGACTTACCATTTGAGCTCATGTACGACGGGAGTGATTACGCGATCGGTGCAGTGCTCGGTCAAAGGAAAGATAAGAGACCTTATGTAATATACTATGCTAGTAAAACTCTTAATGAATCACAAATGAACTACACTATCACTGAAAAAGAGTTACTAGCGGTAGTGTTTGTATTGGATAAATTTTGGTCCTACATGATTGGTTCGTCTATTGTAGTCTATACTGATCACTCTGCTTTGAAGTATCTTTTGTCTAAGTAGGAAGCAAAGCCGAGACTCATTAGGTGGATCCTTCTCCTTCAAGAATTCAATTTGATCATTAAAGACAAGAAGGAAGTTGAGAACGTAGTGGTGGACCATCTATCGCGACTTGTGGTTCAAGATGTCGAAGAGCATATTCCTATCCCTGACTCTTTTTATGAAGAGAATTTATTTTTCATTCATTCTATTTGTCATTGGTATGCTGACATTTGCAATTATCTTACTATAGGACAAATTCCACCGCATTGGAGCCCGGAGGATAGACGAAAATTTATGGCGAATGTGAAGTATTTTTACTTCGACAACTCATACTTGTTCAAATACTGTCCTGACCAAGTCATGAGGAGGTGCGTTCTTGAAAATGAACAACGGGACGTCCTTGCAATCTGTCATTCTGAAGCGTGCGGTGGACACTTCCCTTCCAAAAAGACTTCGGCTAAGGTTTTGTAATCCGGTTTTTATTGGCCTTCGTTAATTAAAGATTGTGTTTCTTTTCGCAAAGAATGTGATTGGTGCTAACAGTTGGGTAGTGTGACTCGTAGGAATATAATGTCCTTGTCCCCCGTGTTAGTAATTGAGATATTCGATTGTTGAGGCATTGACTTCATGGGTCTATTTCCTATGTCTTTTGGCTACCTCTATATTTTATTGGCAGTAGACTATGTTTCTAAGTGGGTAGAGGCTATCCCAACCAAGATCAATGACCACCGGGTCGTGGTCAAGTTTCTAAAAGAAAACATATTTTCAAGGTTCGGGATGCCTCGAGCAATGATAAGTGACGGTCATTCTCATTTTTGAAATTGGTCATTTGCATCCTTAATGTATAAGTATGACGTCACACACAAGGTGTCCACCGCTTATCACCCATAGAACAATGGTCAAGCCGAGTTGGCCAATAGGGAGATCAAGAACATCCTAGAGAAAACGGTGAACCTTAATAAAAAGGATTGATCACTTAGGTTGACCGATGCCCTATGGGCTTACCGCACTGTGTACAAGACCATTCTAGGTATGTCACCCTATAGACTAGTTTATGACAAGGCTTGTCATTTGCCGGTAGAAATAGAGCACAAAGCCTATTGGGCCATCAAGACCTTAAACTTCAACTTGAGAATAGCCGTAGAGAAAAGGAAATTGGAGTTGAATGAGTCGGAGGAGATCCGTAGAGATGCATACGAGAGCTCAAGAATTTCCAAAGAAAGGGCTAAGATTTTTCATGATAAATCCATTTTAAGGAAAACATTTGAGCTCGGAGAAAAAATGCTCTTGTATAATTGTCGACTATCCATCTTCCAAGGAAAACTCCGATCTCGTTGGAATGACCCCTATCTTGTCAAGGTGGCTTACCCCAATGTAGCCGTGGAAATTACAAACCCCGAGGATGGCAAGACATTCAAGGTCAATGGCCAAAGACTTAAGCTATTTTTCGAGGGTTTTGAGTTTCAAGTGGTGGAGGAAGAGCTGTTGGATCCGGTTTACCTGGACCTTTTGGAGGAATAACTGTTCATATAGATTTTAGTATACAATCGCTTTCTTTTATCATTTACTTTCCAAGTTATTTTTCTTAACTACGTTCATCTTTGTGTAGTTTTCTTTTTTTAAATGTGCAGATTATGATTTTTTTTTTGGTCAAAACTCCATGCGAGGTGTTCTCTAACCTTACTTATCTTTTTAAGTCCATCACTGCATAGTATATCTTTTTTGTTGCATTGAGGACAATGCATGAATCAAGTTGGGGTGTGAGGTGCACTATTTGTAGGATACACCAAATTTTTGTGGAAAATTTTTGTTGATAATACCATTTTGTGGTGATATTCACCATTCACATGCTCTACAGATTTTTGTTTATAGTAGTTGAGAAATATGTGAAAAATTTGAAAATTTTTGTGAAAAATATCTAAAGGTTGACCTATATTCCCCTATTTAGAGTGTTGTGGGTTTAGTGATTTGTTGATCTTTGCTTTGAATTGTGAACACATGAGCACATTATAGAAGTTTATCCTATGCTAAGAGTATCAAATACTTGTTTGTTTTTGAACTCAACCATAAGTGCACCATGAACATGTAGTTTTAGCAATTTACGGATTGAATTCACATTTTAGTGCTTGACATGAATAGTGGAGATGAGTAAGGACCCATGAGAGCTTTAGTGCCAATTCTTGTTGGAGGGAACTTACGTTTACTCAAAAGAACAATTTTTTAAATTCAAATCTGTTCAATAATCTCATTATGCTTGTTTTGGTTGGAATGTAATTGGGTAGTTGATTGACTTTGTCTTGAAATACAATATGCTCTCCCATGCTTATCTAGAAATGATCTTAGACCATCTTTGACTTACTTTGAGCCTTAGCCTTTTTCTTGTGAAAATATTATCCCTAGTGCCGTGATTGAGCCTTGTTAAAAATTCGTTTCCATGTCACACAATTGACCAAGCCAATGCAAAATGATAAAAATTTACCACACCTTGGTTGTTCCTAGACCGACCATGAAAGATCGATCATAAGGAGAAGGAGTAGTGGTACGAAAACCCAACAAAAAGGGATGAACGATGTCAAATTCAAATGTTGAATGGAAAAGAATGAAAAATCCAAGAAAAATGAGAAAAAAGGGTGAAAGAAGAAAAAAATGAGAACAGAAAAAGGAAAAGGAAAATGTTAAGGAAAAGAAAGAAAAATAAACAAAGAGTGAAGTGATGGTGTTAGACTAAAAATTCCATAAAAAATGAGATCTTTTTGAAATAAAGGTCATTCACTCGGAACAACCCTCTTTATTATCCTCTATCCTTCGTTTTACTTGCCTCCATATCACCCCAAGGCCTTATTACAACCCTTGAAGTCCTAAATGATCTAGAGAAAGCATGGGAAAACATACCTTTAAAGAACAGAGAAGTTGATTTTGCTATCTAGTGCCCTAACATTCCTTTCATGAGATTATGTCAAGGTTGTTTCATTGTTATGCATGTACCTCATTTTTGGATTATATGTGAGCATACTTCGCTTTGTGCACAATGTTCTATCTCACATATACACATGGAGCGCATGCCAGGATAATCATAGTGTTATTCATTTTTTGAGAGAAACCCTTGGTGAGGTTGCATCAAAGCTAAAATTTGGGTAGCTAAGTGAATGTGAAGTCCGTTTGGTAAATGTTTAAATTACATGTTCATTCCACATACACACGAGTTTGAAAATGAATGTGTTGGTGCATACCCTAGAATAGCATTTGAAGCCATGGTGATACTTATGTGTGCTTAGTTCGGATATTTGAACTATGTCATCATGTAGCCCTATGCTTGTGAAGTGGGGGAATATTGCTCAAATTTTGTATATTTGATCTGAAGTAGGAATGCCTTTACTTTATGAATATGTGCTTTACATTTTGGGTATTCATTTAGGTAGTTAAATGTAGAAATCCATGTCTTGTGTGTTGAAAGCATCGAAATTTTAAATCATATTGCAATTTCGGAAATGACTTGGGGCATGGTCACTCAATTGTGGTTCACAAGCATAACTCATGTTTTTGGTAGAATAAAGGGCATAAATAGGGTGTTAGAATGTGTAGGGTTTGATATAGATTGGAGTGGATGAGAGAATGGGAGTACATAGGTTTTTTGCAAACAAGTTAAATCCTACCGGTAGTTTTGGGTCAAAACCTTCCAGTAGGTATTTTTCCAGTGCACAAAACCTACCAGTAGGTTTGGCCCAGAAAGCTGAAAACGAGGGTTTTAAGTTCGTTTTTCCGATGAGACTGTTCATTCCCTCCATTGTTATCGGCCTCCCAAGCATTTCTCTCTCTCTAAAAATTTCCCCAAGCCTAAAAAATCCTCACCCAATCCAACAAATCTTCCATTTCTCTTAACTAGGGTTGTTTATTACTTGGATTTGACTGAAATTTGCTTGATTTTCTCACAAAACCATAAGGTTCTCATTTTTCCCCAAAAATCCATTTCACCTAAACTTCTCCAAAAGTTTTGATTCCGTTGCAATGGCTCACATAAGTAATTCATCTCTCGACTCTTTTGATCCCATTGAGCGATTGTGGGGGTGCTTGTTGGTTTTTGTGGCATTTGGGACACTGTTGATCCTCATGGCCCACACAAAATGACCGGGGCCGGCTCCTACACCACCCGCGAGCACTAGTTCCCGCAAGATAACAGAATAGGGTCCTAGTGGGGATAGGGGGAGAGGAGAAAGAAGGTACGAAATGATGCTCGCAACAAGAGTATTGAGGAGAAAAATGTTACCTGTGAGCATCATGTGGACATGATCACTCTCGGGTCAAATCACGAGGTGGTGAAAGTGATTGAGGGGCACGTGATTGGGATTTGGTTCGAGCCAGTTAGTGGGTATCACCTGGCAATGTGTAGGGAATTTTATAAGAGATTGGATGTGGTGGACGAGTATAGTTATATTCTCAGGACGAATGTGAGGGGGAAGGTTTTTGATGTGAGCCCGGATTTGATTGCTAGCTTGATGAAGTACAAGAGACCTCCCGCCAATATCTCGGTGTATCCACACAACATTCAAGGGGTAAAATCAATCCCTGAGTATGTGCAGCCGACCTATGAGCACCCGACCCAATTCAAAGGGACAATTCAAGTCGGGGGCCTTAAGCACTCATACGGGATAATGAACAAGGTCCTGCATTTCAATTTGATCCCCCGGGGTGCAGAGAAGAACCCGAATGTGGAGAAGCTCGCCCTTCTTTGCGCATTTATGACTGGGAAGAGGATGGACATGGCTTTATTGATCTGGGAGTTCATGAAGGAGTTCGCTCGTGCTAGAAAGTCGAAGGCAAATCTCCCATTTGCCAATCTAGTCACGAGGATGTTTTATTATAGTAAGGTGAAGACCTATCTCTTGGTCACAATCTCAGATCTTGTAGGGGGCCCAGTTGATTAGCACAAAATATTGCACATCATGTTTATATTTGCATCCCTTTTGTACTTACTTTTGTGGTAAAAATGGGAGGAAATGCAATTAATCTAACATTTAACAAATTTTCTGTGTGATTGTAGGTAAAGAGTAGAAAATAGCTTGAGTTAAGCCCCCATCATAGTGCTTAAATACAATGGAGATGAAGGGGAGGCTTAACGGGTGGTTTGGAAGGTGAAGAGATCAAGAAAATAGCAAATCAAGTGAAAACCTTCCGGTATGTTTGGTCATAAACCTACCAGAAGGTTTTGCACACTGGAATTAACCTACTGGATCATCTACCAAACCTATCGGAAGGTTTTGCTCACTGGAAGAAAACCTATCGGTATATTTTTTCATCGACCTACCGGTAGGTTTTGCTGACACACTCCAGAACCTGCAACTCAGACTTTACCTGTTTGGGGGGCCCACCTCTACTTCTCCCGCACATCCCCTGACTTATTCTACATACAAGCATGCCTCCCTACACCTAGGATTGGACTTTAAAAGAAAAAGCATGGAAGAGGAAGAGAGTGAAAGAGGGAGGCATGATGGGTTGCAAGCTAGGCTTGTCCTAGCCTGTGCAAGTGTCAAATCACTTCCTATGGATGGGAAGTCAGCTCACACAGACCATAGGGGGGCTGATGGACGAAAATGGATGGGCCCTACACCATTTTGTTAGTTAGAGAAGCTTTTAGAGAGAGAAGGTCCCAAGGAAGAAGACATAGTTTTAGAGAGAGAAGTTGAATTTTTGCATTTTCTCACCCATTTTACTTGTAGTAAGTTGTAATACTCTTGTAATCTTCATTTCTTGCACTTTAATCTCATTTATTTCAAGTGTATTTCTAGTTTAGTTATATATTCTTGAATCTACCATGTTTACATTTGAGTTTTTCATTTCAAGCTTTTTAGTTGGGTATGAAATGAACTTATCTTTGTAGTTTAACTTTTCTTTGCATTAATACAAGGTTTAATCTTCATTTCTTTACCATGTCTCTTTACATTGTGTATGTCTTTGCATCCTTTATGAGTAGCTAAGTTTTTAGTTGGCTAATCCAAGGGAGATTTTCTCTTGGGTGTGCTAAATCAACTCTCCTCCATTCTTTCTCGTATTGTAAAGTGCTTGGTTTGACTAGGTTGAGTGTGGACGTGGTTGTGAGCTCTTAATACACCGTAAACTTGTCACGGGGTATGCTTGGGCCTACATCTCCACATTAGTCTCTCACTTCCTACGAATCAATCAAGCACCGAGACACCATTGGAAGAATGTTTTGAGTTGATTTGGCATTCCCATTGGAATGACCTCTTCGGATTAGCCAACCTTGTTTTTATTGCATTTTTATCAAAAACTCCACTCACCAAAACACACAACTACAAGATTTTACACTTTTTCATTTCTTTACAAAATCACCTTCACCTAATTTAACCTTCCTTCCATGAGGAGACGACCTTGGAATACCCATTCCAAGTAAAACACGACACATGAAAGTCTCTCTT
This sequence comes from Ilex aquifolium, assembly GCA_951799425.1. Lineage (NCBI taxonomy): Eukaryota > Viridiplantae > Streptophyta > Magnoliopsida > Aquifoliales > Aquifoliaceae > Ilex > Ilex aquifolium. Next base: position 33,334,857 of record OX637391.1, read on the forward strand.
CGCTTGGGGAGCACTTTTGCACACACACGTTTTCCTCATATCTTGCATCGAATCTCAGTGAGAGTGACACTAACCTACACACATAAGCCATATACACATTTGAGGGTTCGTGTTCGGAGATTAGGGTGAACACAAGCGAGCATTTTTGGTGTCGTTGCCGAGGAAGGCAAAGCGTTGAATTCGAAGGTGATTTCGGACAACGGAGGTAAGTCCCGTGATTCTCATCATGGGCCAAGGTACGTTGCTCCTTGTATATAATTGTGTTTACTTTTTCTTTTCAATTGTAGTTAGTATTTTTTCATGTGGGGACAGGACGACCAAAATAGATTAGTGAGACGAGCCCAAGAACGAAACATGAACCTAGACCAAGATCCACTCGAGGATGCCGTTGACAACTTCGAGGATGATGATGCTAATGTTCCAAGGAGTGGGGGAATGCAAAACCCTAGAATGTCAAACCCCCCCGAATGCATTTTCCCCCTCCCAGAAACGAGGGAAACAATATCCCGATTGATTCTCCGACGAGGTCAATGCGGGATTATCTCTAACCCACTCGTAGCACCACCCCTTCTTGCATACTTCTCCCGGTCCAAGCTCATGTCTTCCTTCTTAAATAGGGAATGTTACAACTACTTCCTCAATTCCATGGAATTGAAAGAGAAAATCCTTATTTGCACATTAAGGAATTTGAGGAAATAGTTGCAACATTCCTTATGAATCATGCCATGGAAGACATAGCTCGCATGAAATTGTTCCCTTTCTCCCTAAAAGATAAGGCTAAAACATGGTTGAATTCTTTGAAGCCTCGATCAATAAGCTCTTGGACACAAATGTTTTTTGAGTTTTTGAAAAAATTCTTTCTGGTGCCCAAGACCACTGCTCTTAAGAAACAAATTCAAAATTTTTCGAAAAAACCTAATGAGCAGTTTTATCAATGTTGGGATTGATACAAGGAATTGCTACAATCCATTCTACATCATGGATTTGAACCATGGCAATTGGTGAGTTTCTTCTATGAAGGGATTACACCTGGCCATCGACAGTTCATAGACATGATGTGCAATTGAGGGTTTTTAAACAAGGATCCCAATGAGGCCCTAGAGTACTTCAATACATTGGCACAAAATGCCCAATCATGGGATATTACGGATCCCGCCGATGTACCGAGGTCCTCTCCGGGTAGTAATCAACCAAGTGAAAGAGGGATGTATGATTTACGGGATCGAAAGGACTTGCTTTCCAAAATCCCCAAATTATCTCGGAAAGTGGAGAGTCTAAAGGTCAATAGGAGACATGATGTGTCTAACATAACCAAGATCGAGGAGTTTTGTTATATTTGTGAGAATGTTGAGTGCGGACGTAGTTGTGAGCTCTTAATACACCGTAGACTGGTTACGGGATATGCTTGAGCCTACATCTCCACAATAGTTTCTCACTTACAAATTAATCAAGCACCGAGACACCATTGAAAGAATGTTTTGAATTGATCTGGAATTCCCATTGGAATGACCTCTTCGGATTAGCCAACCTTGTTTTTATTGCATTTTTATCAAAAACTCCACTCACCAAAACACACAACTACAAGATTATACACTTTTCATTTCTTTACAAAATCACCTTCACCACAATTCAACATTCCTTCCTTGAGGAGACGACCTTGGAATACCCATTCCAAGTAAAACACGACACATGAAAGTCTCTCTTCGTTGGAGAGCACTTTTGCGCACACACATTTTCATTCACACACACGTTTTCCTCATTTCTAGCATCGAACAAGAGTGAGAGTGACACTCACCTACACACATAAGCCATATACACATTCGAGGGTTCGTGTTCGGAGATTAGGGTGAACGCAAGCGAGCACCAGTACATCCAAATTCTAGATTGTTTAAAAAGCACTAAGAAGCGGATCCTAGCCTAAGTGGAGATCAGTCAAGTACAGCTAATAAACATCCAAGAAGTGCATCCCAACCAAATCCAGTGATCCCAGCTTGTGCATTTCACCTTATTGGTGACAAACATGCATCTTCATCACAGATACATGATTCCAACTCATGCATTTCCCCATGCAATAACCAATTGTATTTTGAATCTTAATTTATGTGCAACCATCTCATGGACCAAGTGGGATACATTGGGTTGATCCAACATCTCCACGAAGAATGAAGGTACTCCCAAGAAGAGGTAGAGGAAGGGGAATTGTTTCAGCAGGAAGAGGGTTGTTTCTGTTGGAGCAGTGGCTGGGAGAGGGGATGGTTCTAACATGGGGATTCCTAGGAGATGTGATTCTACTGGCAGGGGGGTTGGTTTTGCGATAGATACATTGGGAGGCTAGAGTATGTCACTACTGCAAAAATTAGAAAGAGAGGGAGAGAAATTCTTCTGGGCAGTGGAAAGAAACATGTAAATGGTAGCCTAAAAGTGAAGGAAAAGGTTTAGAACTAAAGAAGGGAAAACCAGTTTCATCTTTTGTTAATTTTTTGTAACTTGTTGCTATGGCCCTATATTGCAACTTGTTTCTGGATGCTTCTTGTAACTCAAAGGTTATGTGAATGCTTTTTGTAACTCCATGGTTATGTGATTGTTTTTTTTTAATGAACTATTTTGGTTGTAATATGGAATTATTATTTAAGGATCTCTATCATTCATTCATGCATGAAATGAAACTAGTTGAAACAACAACAAACTTCATAATTCATATCAGTCATAATTTCATAGAATTACTTGTTCATATTATGAACAAAGTTCATGTACAACATTAACAACCCAAATGCCAACAGCTTCCAAACAGCGTACATCAATACAATCTAAGTCTTGTGACTAATTTTTTATAATCCATTTTGAGCCTCCCAATTTTATTCGTCATCTTGGGTACCAGGTCTCTACTTCTTTGGCACATCGAAGGGTCAATCCACTCGAAGAATCCACAAGGGGGCCTAACTTGAATGAGACAAATTTCCAATGACTAATAGTAATTTTATACAATTATTAAACTAAATTTCAACACTGAATTGATACCCCATAGGGTACACATCCATAAAACCTCATACCCATATTGTCTTGTGTCCATAATGTTTTCATAGGAGACTTCATTCCACTGTAACATTCTTTAACATCAACATTATGTCCCCAACTGGATGAGTTTGAAAATTGAGAATTTTGAGATGATGCCATGATGTAGATCTAGGGTACAAAAATCAGAATATCAAAATCAACTCAAGAAAAAAAAATTAATGAACAAATACATAACTAACATAACTAATAAATAAATACATAATTAACATACCAAATCTAGGGTTCTTGTGAATAATGGTAGGAGCTCCTCCACTTTCTTCCGAAAACTATGTGGGTGGGAGAGGCAATAGAGTATGTTATGCAATACCCTAAGGGCAAATATGTCCTGTAATCATTTTCTATAGGCGGGAAAACATTCTACAAAAGTCCCACTCGTTAGCTTTGGCATGTGTAATACACACGCCGTCAAACTTGACGGAATCTGTTAGATTTGTAATTTTTTTTTGAAGTTGGAAGGGGTGAAGTAAAACCCGTAAAAATAAAGGGGAGTAAAGTGAGACCGAGACTTAAGATTATCTCCAACCCTTACTCAAATTTAGACTCAAATTTAAATTTAAGTAAAAAACCCCAAAAAATTTGCTCCATCCATTGACTCAAACTTATACCAAATCAAGAGAAAACTTTTTTTGGACTCAAATTGAGAGAGACCCAAATTGTATATCAAAATCCAACAGATATTTTTTCTCTCCACAAAAGCCATCTTTGCCAAGACGTTCTTTGCCACTTTAACACCGCTACAAGCCCAGAGGAACGACGGTCTCAAAGTAATCTGCTACCTTCTTCATCTTCTATTTTCTTCCCTTTTCATCGACTATACCAATTTTTTTTTTTTTTTTTGTATAAACCCTAACCCTAACCATCGTTGTTGCGTGAATTATGTCCACCAGTTTGTATTGAAAATTTTGGAGAAACTGATTTAAAAAATTTGTATAGAAACTTAATTTTGTTGGGAAACTTCAAGTATACAAAAAGTTTGTTGAGAAATACTTAATTTCTTAATTTTGTTGAGAAATACTTTTTGTATAAACAATTTGTATAGAAACTGGTGACCAATTTGCTGCGTGAATTACCTCAGTTGAAGAGAGTAGAAACAATTTGTTCTTGTTGATCAATGTGACAACGAATTCATACATAGAAAATAGATTTAACGTTCAAGAGGCTCTCGTGAGGAACATTGAAAATTACACTGTTCTCCTTGCATAGCTTCCTCAAAAATGCATATACATAATCAACCACTGTTTTCTTACAAATATTTGAATCCCTTCTTGCCATTATCACTGTGTTCCCAAGTATGTGCACTACCCCCACCATCTCTACTTGCAATTGGTAGAAGGAAATCTATTTTCTTCTTATTTTCCCTTTACAGTACACAAGTTTTATATGTGAACCCTCTGTAGATAATGAAGACTTGAAAATTTTGTATAGAATTTTGGAAAATCTACTTGCAACTGGTATAAAGAAATCTATTTTCTTCTTATTTTCCCTTTACAGTACACAAGTTTCATATTGGGTTGTTCTGACTCTTCTCTCAACATTTCTACCATTGTGGCATTATTTGTCTCATAAAGAGCCACCATTGAAGCTACTTCATTATCATCATCACCCGAAGAAGATGAAGATGAAGATGAAAACGAATTTAGCAAAAGATATTTTGAAGGATTCATTCCTATGAGAATGTTGAAAAAGAGTATGAAGGATGTAACTTATTTATAGAAAATTTCGGATGATTTGGTGGCAAAAGTTAAAATGGGTGTAAAATAAAGAGGGATAAATTTTGGAGGGAATGAAACATTGAGAGGCAAAAATAAGGAGGGATATTAATGGCTGCCATCCTAAATCCATGTTATTGCAAAATCCATGTTATCACAAATTTTCCAGTCGGATGAATACATGGCGGGTAATATGTTTTTGTGGGAAATATTAAACAAATTAGTTTTTGAGACAATATGAGAATTTTTTAAAAGATTTAAATATTTGAGTTTCTCCATTGGAGTGGTCTGTACCAAATTAAGCTTTTTACTCAAATTTGAGTAAAAATTTGAGTCTCCATTGGAGATGCTCTAATACAAAATTTTTTTTGTTTTTATTTTTTATCTTAATCTACTGCTACTACCACCACAACTAATGGTCCATGTGAAGAGGAGCTGCACAACATGGACATCGTCCTCCTCTCATGCCTAAAAATCCTTAATCATGCAATAAATTGATTTAAAGTCCTTTGCTGTTATCTGAATCTATTATTGCGAAGTTACAATTCTTTTTCCGACTTGGTTTCCTATGTCTTGTTATCTCTAACTTATTTCTCAATTTATCATTTTTTATATGAAAATATTGAAAACGAGTTTTTAAACGCATTGCATACTAAAAAACACATGAGTTTGAACTATACTTTCATATAAATAACTGTAAATTGGGAAATAAGTTAGAAAACATGGAACACATACAAGAATATTTGTAGGTCCCATAAGTGGAAATTCAATACTGAAGTATATTTGGAAGTATACAATATAACCTCACAGCCAGCCAATTATAATTATAGGAACTTCAACACCCAGCTAGCAGTGCTCCCCATTAGAGTGTTGTTTGGAAAGCAGAAGACAAGCTGTTTGCAAAAAACAAAGAACACAACTTGCAACCATGGACATACATATAGTTTACAAACTGTTTGGGCTTAGTTGAGCACCACGCCTCATGTTTCTTCATCCTTCTTTGTATTTTCTCATTTGAAAAACTACTCTCCTACGCCCCCACCCCAACCAACCAAAAAAAAAAACCCTCTATAGTATCAGTTTCATAATAATGTTTGAGAACATATATAAATAATTTGATGATTAAAACAAAAATTAAATCGAAAGTCTAATCGACACGTTTGTGAGAGGAAGAAGTAAAAGGAAGATAATATATAGATATAGGGTGGAAAAACTTTATGATGTCATATATGATGCACTTGCTTTGAACTAACATCGGGAGGGCCTGACCCTCGTTTATTGAATGTATTATCATTGTATTGGTTCCCATACTCTAGTTCTTTTCTTATGGTGGAAGGGGGTTAACGAGAGGAATGAAAGTGATTGATACGAGAATTCCACTAAGTTTTGGTTGGGGAGCAACTCTCGGGCGAATTTTTGAAGTGTTTGGAGAACCTATTGATAATTTAGGTCTTGTAGATACTTGCACAACATCTCCTATTCATAGATTGATGCCCGCATTTATACAGTTAGATACAAAATTATTGATTTTTGAAATCTGAATTAAAGTAGTAGATCTTGTAGCCCCTTATCGCCGTGGAGGAAAAATCAGAATCGCACAGAATTTACAATCTATGGTATCATTTTTCATTTTTTGCCCTATTTCACCAATCATTTGAAAAAATTATTGGGTGGTAAAAGCTAATTTTCCTCTTACATTGAAATATAGGGTTGTTGGTTAGTGAACACGTAGAGGGGTGGTCATAAGAGACACATGGTAGAACTAATTAGAAAAAATCTTTTATACCAATTTAATAAATAAAAAATTTAAGAATCTAGGAAATAAAGAGGAAAAAATTGTCAAGCCATCACCCAATTAGGATTCTTTTGTTGTAATTACTTGCAGATTTTATATAGAACATAAATTTACAGTGAAGATTCATGATATGAAGTATGGACAGTTCTGGAACATTGATAATTTAAGATCTACATTAAAGATTCATGATATCAAGTATGGACAGTTCTAGAACATTGATCATTTAATGGTGAAGCACATAAGAAACTTCTGCTGTATCACCCCCCCCCCCCCCCCCATTATACTGAAAATCACAAACAACCTCTCGGGTTCCCTCCACTCCAAACAGCATGACTGTCACAGGTCCATCAATTCCCTGCCATTATCTTGACAATTGTCTCACTAAGATTCAAGTAGAGTTCCGTGTGCTGGGAAGCTAGCCTAACTTGGCCCGGGGATCGAGCATTGTTACGGTGAAGGATAAAGCTATGGTAGCTCTAATTCTCAGCCATTGATCATATAGAGATAATAAAACATAAAATTATAGAACTTTCTACGTGTAATCTCATGATTGAACTTTCCACAAGTTTCATCTTTGTGTGGGGATTTAGGCACAACAGCTGAGCTTGTGGGAGCCATGACAAGCTGAGGTTTGACACCTTTCCATAGTGCAAGCTTCAAGCTGCCAAACTGGGAAGGTATAAGATCAACCAGCAGCCCATGTGGATCTATTTCTGTGTTTTGTTATGTGTTTCCAATGGACAAGATAACATATATATATCAGAAGAAATGTAAATGGAGTTGCACTCGCTATTGATGTTGGACAAAGGAGAGTTTCCTTTTCTGTATTTGTCTTTTTATGAGGTTTTTTGGACACTATGGCCCATTTGTCTAACAAACACACCCTATCATTGATATTTGCTCAACTTGTTATATGTTCAATCTGTAATTTGAGAAAATTCAGTTGCTATTATGATGTATGCAGCTTTGGATATTTTGTGCTTATCAAATGTCGGATTTTATGTACTTTAACGAAATACTTATCTTTATAAATGGTAAACAAATTTTATTTAGCATTTTTTGTTTTATGGATGTGGATATATTTATTGGATATGTATGCATGCAGAAGGAAAAAACATTGTTAAATATATATATATATATATTTTTTTGTGACGGTGCATTCTGTTGTCATAAATAAGTTGAACTATCTATACGAGCCGCAAAAATACTACTTATGCTGGTATTTTGCCATCGCATGACCAATGTAACTCTTACTTGTGTCGATTTCTTTCAAAGCCTCATTTATTGATGCAAAAAACCTTTTCTTCTAAAGAAGATGAGAAATACGTTTCAAGCGACAACCAAGTAATGACATTCATACTAAGCTGCAATTTCTAAGAGCTAAATAACCTGTTTTTATACTCTATGCCACTTCCAATCTCAATTATCAATCCAATATCTTCTTTCCACTCATGCTAAAATAGAGTATAAGTTTTAAAGTTTATGTAAGAGAGAGTTAAAAATATAATTGACTAAATTGCAACTTCATGTCTAGCTTACTTCTAAGGGGAATAGGGAGGGATTTGCAAAGCAACTTGTGTGGATTGAATCTAGAAAATTCTTTGCAATGGTTATACCACATCAACTCACATGTGATGAAACTTGAACTTCAAATCTTCTAGTTGAGAGATGAGCAAAATACAAACTAGCCTCTTGTTGTTTTTCTGTGTAATTAAACCAAAAGTAGTATAGAGAATTGACGTTGATGTAGGACGAGTATTAACAATTTTCTTTATTTTTAGTTTTTATTACTTCTTGTTTTGGTAGGATCAAGACTTTAGCTAAGAGCAAGCTCTATTAGTATAATAAGTAATTCAATAATATCATCTTTTACAGTGGTTCTCTTATTTTCCATGTGAATTCATATTTGTGTGTGTTCAATACATGTAGAAACGATGAATTTTTCATATCCCCACTACTGCTTACGCCAACATAGTCCAACATATAAGATCAAATCAACTGCCGGTTTATAATAGACAAGAAATTACAGGACAAAAACTATGAGGAGGTTGCCGGAGAAACCAGAGATTAGCATTGTTATGATGGGTTGAATATTTGACATTTGCTATTTTGCATTTTAGTATGCAATTATTTAAATAACTGTAACATGAACCTTAACTTTCCTTCTTCCCCCCTAACACAAAAACTGAAAAGTAAAACAAAAATCTTGTTCATCAAGTACGCCAAGGCCCTTTATTTTTATTTTTTTTAATTCTGGACTCCTGTCAATGTACTAAACTAATAACTTGTGTCACATTATGATTTATACCATATGGAGTCATTTGGATGTCAGTATTAAGAAAAGAAGGACTTTATTAGAGAATATACGACAATTCTCAATAGATGGATAAAATTTAAAATTAGACAAGTGATAAAGATAATACCAATTTTAGTCAAGCGTTTGTTGAGTACGGTATTAAGAGTAGGATAATAAGTATCAAGTCTAATATAATGTTTGGTTAGGTAATTTATTCAAAAGTATTACAATGAGTGAACTAAAATGCCCTCAATCATCTCCAAATGAGGTGCATCTTTTACGGGCTGTCCATATGATGGGGATGTTGGGTCATTGTAAAAAAGTTAAGGGTCTGTTTATTATGAAGTCAGGATGTCTATTTAATTTGTATTAAAATAAATAAGAAGGAATAATCACATGAAATTTTATTAGATTGATAATAAAATTGTAAAATAATGATATAATATACTTAGACTGTATTATAATATCACCTTTCTTGGTGGTATTAAAATTAACTCAATAGTACAGATAAATTGTATTAGACTTATCCGTAGGAGGAGATACTTATCTAGTTAATCTCATATATAATACAAAGTGATTTTTTACATCCAAATGTAATATAAACTCGTATTAAAGTGTTTTTATCAAATATGACTCTTTAATACTCCTTATAATACAACAACCAAACGACTCCTATGGGTATGTTAAAATTTTGTCGTAATCTTATATCCTTGGTGCAACTAATTGTTCTGAATTTCATCCCCCATGAACTCATAAAGAAAAAGAGTAATGCCACTGTGACCTAATTTATTGATCTAATCATTCATAATTTACTAACAACCAGTATTTGTTGGAACTCGCAACTAATCTAGTGGTTATGAAAGATTAGGTCAATAAATTATGTTCAAACAACATTATTGAAAGAAGAATACTAAGTGTTTCCCTTGAAATGGAATAGGAAAAGAAATTAAGAACTAATATACCGTTTGGTAACACTTTTTTACGTAACTTATTTTTTGACAAAGAATAAAATTTTGTCCAAAATAAATAAATAAAAGTATGCTTCATTACTACTTTGTAAATGGTGATGTATATGGATCTTAATTTATAAATGACATATTTATTTGTGTGCATATCCATACTATCACATGAGTGACTAAGTTTGAACAGAGAGAGCTCGGACAAAAAAAGAAAAACAAATGCCACCTAAAAACATAAAAAATAAAAAAAATTATCAAAAGCCTTTCAAATGCAACTCCAGGCAGAATCTGGCAAGCTCAAGGAGGTTGACCAAGGGATCTCTTGTTCCTTTTCAGCTTTGAACCTAATATAAAACTGGGTGCTCTTTTACAATGTTTTCTATTTGACCAACTCATACATGCTGATATTTCTTTATTGATATCTAAAAAACTGTTATATTTTTCTTCGAAGTATTTAAACGAGAACTATTGTTAGAGAGGAGGAGAAAAGACATAGTTATGGATGGTTAAAAGCAGGTTTCTTTACTTCTCTCCCCCCCCCCCCCAAAAAAAAATATAAAATAAAATAAAACAATTTGGGGTTTTTGCTTGTGAAAAAGGCAAACTTAATTCGTGATTATATTAAGGAAAATGAGAGGCACCCTGCAGCTAGCCTTAGAATAGTTCTCCCTTTTGGGAGAAAGAACAAAAAAATTAAACATTAAGGGGAGCTCAAATGATAATAGAGACAAACTTTAAATTCAGACGTCCTGAGTTCGAATCTTAGCAATTAAGACGTCATGAATACTCTAATTCCAGTGTGGTTGACCAGACCGGAGAGGAGATTTGTCGAGATGCGCATAAACTGATCTAAACATCCCTGACCGTTAAAAAAAAAAAACTAAGAGACAATAGGCTAATTATATGGAAGGAGTTGGGGTCACATGCCATGTTGATTTTGTGTATGCACAAGACAAACTTGTGTTGGAATCTGGAATTATGATTCTCAACTAGATTTGGCAACCCTTTTGTCTTGCTGACCTTGGAAACACACAGAATTTGTCCGGTTCCTTTCATTGCATTTGTAAGGGCATAAAATGTTAAGTTCCTAAATTATGAGAGAGAATACTATTTTTTTTTTGGGGTCTTGGATGCAAACAGCCAAACAATAACTCATAGCATGAAAGCACAACGTGGGTATGTCTGCACATGGTTTTGTGTTGAGGGAAGGAAGGGGAAGAGGGGGTGGTTTGGAGCTTTTGGTTTGGCAATAACGGATTGATATTGGTGTGATCTAATCCATTATTAGATATCAGTCCAACTCCCGATGGACCATTCCGCCTTTGACCACGTATAGATCTTTTAATTATATTTCGAAGAAAATTCGATTGTTTTGAATAGCATATCAAGGGTACTTCGCCTATTTCGTAAGCATTATTAGTATCTATGATATTACGGTTGGCGATTAAAGCCTTATTTTTCCATTTGGTATGCTTCATTTAATAATCAGGACCACCATGTATGATATAATTCTCACCTAGTGCTATGTGTTTTGCTTGATGTAATTTTTTTGGTTAATTTTTTTTTTCTTTTTTTTTTTGGGTATCAATTAAATCTAAAGATTATAGTTAGATTAATGTTTTGCCAAGTAATGGTGAGTTAAAAACTCCTTAAGGGTGGTCAAATGATCAAGTTTGTTATCTTGTAAGTAAAATGTTTCAGGTTCGATACTTCTCACACCCTTTAAAGGTCAGCCACCCTAATCCTCAAATGACATATTCTTAAATTAGCTCGAGTTATGGTAACTGATCTCATAACTTGAGGAAGTAGGAAAAAAAAAACCAATGGTGGGTTAGTGCTGGTTCGGGTCATATCCAAACCCACCTATTCCACAATACTATGTATAAATGCTCTTGGCGAACCCGTGGTGGAGTGGTGGCAACATCTTGAACTAGATTTTTCGGCCAACATCCAACTAATTTCACAACCCAATGCTACATAAGAAAGTATAAATTACCGTCATTCTTAATATTTATCATCTGTTTCAAGTTTCAACCAATAATTTAAATAAATAATTTTTTTTAATTTTGACATACCTTAACTTGAAACACGAATGTCGCACTCGTATGAAAATATTTATAATGCACCATTCTGTCATGACAGGGTGACACCTTCGTGCGATGGTGACACTATGGGTGTAAGTATTCTTTTTACTACCAAATTAGTTTGTTGAATATCCCTTGGATGTGTACAATGAGTTCCATTATGTCTAGTATAACCCGAGTGACTGAACAAGATAATTTACCAATATGTTTAATTTAGTACGGGGTCTAGGGGTGCAACTTAGGCAGAGTAATCCGAATTCAATCCAAACCCAATTCAAGAAAAACAGGATTTGAGTTGAAGTTTTTAATATTTCGGTTGAGCCTGGACAAAAAAACACCAACTCGAATTAAATTCGGGCAATACCCGGGTTGAAACCTCGAGTTACTGGATTCAATCCGAATATATAAATCCGGTTCAACCCGAATTATAAATCGGGCTCAACCCAAATTCCAAATCGGGTTCAACCCGAACATCTTTAAAAATAAATATATAAATCAATATAGTAATATAACTTAAAAATTAAAACACTAGAGATAAGTTTTCTGGTTCAGTCTTATGTTAAACATTTGGCTATTATGTCTTTATGTTAAACATTGATTTTTATGCTTTAAATATTATGGTCTTTATGTTAAACATTTGATTGAAATTGTTGGTTGTTATTTTAGGAAAATACTATGTAGTGTGTATTAGGTTTAGAACAACATGCTGATTTCGGGCTTAAATGAACCCAACTCGATTTCTCACCCGAAATTAGTTCGAATTACGTAACCCAAACCCAATCTAAATTCTAATTCGAAATTTGTCCGAATTACGTAACCCGAATTTAACCCAAGCCACCCGAATTAAACTTAGACAATACTCGAGTTGAGTACCTCGAGTTGATGTCAGGTTAGGATTATGATTAGGGTTGAGAATTATATACCTAAAATTAAGTTAGAGTTGACATTTCAACCCGTCCGAGTTACACCTCTAATGGGGTCAAGTAATAAAAGTATATTTAGTTACTCTAGTAAAAACTATTTACATGAATGTTCATACGAATAACGAAGTTATACATGCTACTACTCTCTTTCTTTTAGTGAGAGATTAAATCGAAAAACAACTTCCGCCCAATAGTGTTTTCAGCAAAAGTTGGTCAACAGTGGCGTCAAATTCTTCCTCACAAAACCAATTCTTATTTGATCGCAGCTCAAAGAAAATTAAAATCTACATTCATGGTCGAGAATTTTAAAAGCATTTGGGTGGAAATGTGAGTATTTAATAATTAACATCATTCCATAACATTAATTATTGGCCCTTTTTTTTCCCTAAAGAAGCCAACTAAACGGTGGATTTTATCATTGATTATAACACGTCATGTGACAACAAAGTTCCATGACTACATTAGTCACAACCAGCAAAAAATAGGATCCCTTTTCTCTTTCCTCCATCCAAAAAAATTGAACTGATGACTGTGATGGATTTTGTATTTCTAAGAGAGAATCTAGGAAAAGATTTACGAGTATAACAGTTTGTCATGTACCTTAAAAGGATAAGCAACACGGGTGGGCAAAATATAATTAAGTATTCGTCACAATAATGATATCACGTCATCATCATATATCACATCGTCAACAATATTATCATGTCATATATAAGATATCACCATTTAATAATAAATAATAACATAGAACAATGAATCTCTCACATATCTCCGAGTGTATCATAGTAATTAATTATGTCACATGTCGTAGTAATTGGTGAGTTGCATGTTAAAGAAATTGGATTACATAAGGTTTAAAATATCAATGTGATCATCAATTATTGGGTAATCTAGATTATTATGTGGTATCACCATTGTGAAGAATATTTACTCGAAACGTGTTGCTAGTAAAAAGAATGATGTATTACAAGAGATTTTACTTACCGTGTTGTCTAGTAATGATTAAATAGAGGAGGATATTTATGCGATGGTAGATGGCTAGTGTAGCTCGGAAATGAACCCAATACTAATACAAGAGTATGATATTATGCACAATGAAGTAGGAACTAAATAGTGGCATTCTTTTGTGGCAAGGTTGTTACAAGTTAAAAACATCTGCTTAGAGAGAGAGAGAGAGGATAATGAAACTGACCTAACAACAAATAATACATTGGACTCGAGCTAAATGAGAATTTTATATGATTTCATACAACACACATACATACATGAGTGTGTGTGTGTACAATATATATAATTATATAATTGGCGGAAGGGACAACAAAAGGGAGAAAGAAAAGATTGAGATACTGCTGCGTGGTTTTTCATTGGTAGTCTATAGAGAACTTAGAAAGTGACCTAAGGGTTAAAGGGCGTCGCTCGTCCTAGTTGTTGGCTCTGAAATAACCTTCCAACCTCTTCACTGGACGGCCTTGGCATTTCTCTTCTCACTCCTCTCTCTATCCTCTCTCTCTATTTTTATTTTCACATTTACCATTCTACCCTTCTCACACCCACTTCTTACCTTTAAGTTCTCTCTCTTGTTCTTTAGCTCCAAGTCCTTTTTTTCACTTTGATCTTCTATAAGTAGCTCCTTTTGATTCCAATCCCCTTCAAATGTGCTTGTCCTAATGGATTCAAGGGCCGCAACTCTTCTTCTCTCTCATCCATTGGAGATCAAGCATGAGAGAGAAAATGGGGTTCCCTTCCACCCACTGGAGCTCAAGGATGTGAGAGAAAATGGGGTTCTCTGCCATCCATTGGAGCTCAAGGATGAGAAAGAAAATGGAATTCTCTGCCATCCATTGGAGCCTAAGGATGAGAGAGAAAATGGGGTTGTTTTTGACACAGTTAAGCTTCAAAAACAAGCTAGCTTGCCAACAGAGTTCATTTGGCCACATGGGGAGTTGGTTCACACTCAAGAAGAAGAGCTCAAAGAGCCCCTAATAGACCTAAAAGGGGTTTTCAGAGATGATAAGAGAGAAATTATAAGGGCAGCTGAGCTAGTTAGGGCAGCTTGCACGAACCATGGCTTCTTCCAAGTCACCAATCATGGTGTGGATGCAGAACTCATAAGTGCTGCCCATGATCAGTTGGATGCTTTCTTCAAGCTTCCCATTAGCAAAAAGCTTGCTGCCCGTAGAAATCCGGGTAGCGTGTGCGGTTATTCTGGTGCCCATGCTGATCGGTTTTCGTCGAAATTACCGTGGAAGGAGACACTTTCATTTGGATATAACCATGGGAGTGATACTGAGCTCTCTGTGGTTGAGTATTTCAAGTCCACAGTTGGGGAAGAATTTCAAGAGACAGGGTGAGACTAGAACTTGCTTATTTGCATTTCATTATTTATAATTAGACTAAATTCACAGGTCAATTATATTTTCGAAAAAAAAATTAACAAAGATATTACAAGGAATCTGCTCAATGACATCACCTAGTCTAAGAAACACTATGATGGTAGGATAATCATATTTTTCCCAAAAATCATGTTTGATCCACTGCTAGTGTGCTGCATAAACTGCCTTGAGAATCTGTCACGTAATGCATTTAACACTTCTTTGTCTTTTAAGGTGTCTATGCTTTTTCCTTTTTTGGTGGGGTAGTGGTGTCTGTGCATTTGGTTTCTAATTTCTAATCATGACCTCTACTTGCTATTACATTAAAAAGCATTTTAGGACAAGTCAGTGCACGAGACTTTGGGATAGATAAAATTATATGTATGAATCTTTCTTCTCCAAGTGGAGAGGTTTCTTAGGCAACTCAAACTCGTGACACTTATACGGAGCCGCGCTAAAAAAGAGTACTCTACTACTACACAATTTTGGACTCTTTGTGCTATTAACAAATTGAAGTATCCACTGTGTGTTTACTTCATTTCCTACCTCTCCTTCACTCTATTTGTGATTAGACATATTCCTTGCTTCTTGTAGGTTGGTTTACCAAAGATATTGTGAATCAATGAAGGAATTATCTCTTGTAATAATGGAACTCCTGGCAATTAGCTTGGGAGTTGAACGTTTACACTATAAGAAATTCTTTGAAGATGGGAGTTCAATAATGAGGTGCAATTACTATCCACCATGCAAAGAACCTGACCTCACGCTCGGCACTGGTCCTCATTGTGATCCAACCTCCTTAACAATCCTGCATCAAGATCAAGTTGGGGGACTGCAAGTTTTTGCAGCTAACAAATGGCAATCCGTTCAACCTCGCCCCGACGCCCTCGTCGTCAACATTGGTGATACGTTCATGGTAGGTACTGATTATTTTGAGTCCAATTAAACTTGGACTGTCTAAACTATGTTCCTCATTTTACATTGTCCTCTAAACCACCCAATTTCCTAAGTTGTACTTTAAACTATTGGTTTGGCTTTCACATTGTCTCAATCATTAACTTTTCTCCAATTTTTCACCGCTAACCAGAGGAAAATGGAATTCTACAATGATAGGAGACATGGTCTTTCCCTCTTCAGCTGGAAGAAACTCCATTTTTGCTCTAATTTCTATTGAAAATTGAAGAGGAGTTAAAGATTTGTGGCAACATGATACTCAAACTTATAGTTTAAAGTGTAATATAAGAAAGTGGATGCCTTAGCTGCAATGTGAAACGAGGGACATAGTTCAAGGATCTAAGTGTAATTTTCTCTTATTTTTACTAGGGAAAATTTCAACCACACCCCCTCTAGTTTACCATATCTTCAAGGACACCCCCTCTAGTTTCTAAATCTTCAGTGACACCCCCTGTCAGATTAAAAATATTAATTATAATGCAATTTTACTAAATTGCCCGTGATATATTTGAAGACAAACTTCATTCACACCCCCTCTAGATAAGTATATCTTCAATGAGACCCCCTCTAGATAAGCATATCTTCAATGAGACCCCCTCTATTTTCTAATTTTTTTTACGTATTAAAATTCGAGTGAATTAAAATTCGATTCAAGCTAATTAAAATTTATTTTTTTACACATTAAAATTTGAGCCAAAAAAAATTATATTTTTTACGTATTAAAATTTGGGCTAATTAAAATTCTATTTGAGCCAATTAAAAATTATTTTTAATAGACTCAAATCAAATTTTAATCAACTCGTATTGAATTTTAATCAGCCCAAATTTTAATACATAAAAAATATAAATTTTAATTGACTTCAATTTTAATAAATCGAATTTTAATTGACACAAATTTTAATAAGTAAAAAAATATAAATTTTGATCAACTCGAAAGCGAATTTTAATCGGCGCTAACAACTCAGGTAGAGTTCAAATCGACTCAAATTTTAATATGTAAAAAATAAATTTTAATAGACTCGAATTTTAATAAGTTAAAAAAAATAAAATTTATTCAACTTCAATCGAATTTTAATTGGTTCAAATTTTAATATGTAGAAAAATAAATTTTAATCGGCTCGAATTTTAATAAAATTTTATGTAGAAAAATTACTTGAGGTTTATGTAGGGGCATTTTTGGTATTTGAGATTATTTTTTTTGTTAGAAATGATAGTTTAATAGTAAGGGGTGTTAGTGATGTTTAAATATAAACTAGAAGGGGTGTTACTGAAGATTTAGAAACTAGAGGGGGTGTCCTTGAAGATATGGTAAACTAGAGGGAGTATGGTTGAAATTTTCCCTTTTTACTACCATTTTCTTTTGGTTTACTTTACTTTTTTAAAAATGCTATTCTTTTAGTCCCAGAAATGACTTCATCAGTAACACTGAGGTTTTACAAGACCAGTTCACTGGAAAAAACAAAGAAGGGACAACTGGGTCGTCCAATGTATGTTCAATTCTTTGGACTATGATCTAAAAATGAATTTGAAAGAACCAAAAAAAAAAACCTTCCGAGTGTTGGATTGTAGCTGTTTTTGACATATTATTCGGTTGCTTTTGAGTTCAACATGCTATTGGGTCCACAACTACGTCCAACTGTCCTGAAAGTGGTTCTCTCAACAATATTTGATGGACCGGCTTCTGCAAATTCAGTTCCCTTTGAAATTTTAGATTTTTCTGATTGAAGTTATCATAGGTACATGATTGTCCCCCCCCCCTCTTTTACTTTTTTGGTAAGAATATCAATATAAAGATTCCTGCCCAGAAAATAATACTAAGACCCATGTCAACCTAGGCAGGAGTTAGGTAAGAAATATAAATCCATAAGGAGCCAATCCCCATTTCACATTTTACATGTAGATATGCACACAAGCAAAATACATATGTAACACTCGGACTCGTATTGTATAATATCATTCATTCTGAAGTAGAGTTAGAAGGCTTTAAAATATGTCGTATAACGATGATTCAAAGCTCACAATTTATGTACCACTCCCACTACAGTAGCTGCTAGTTGTAAGCCATTGCATCGCCAAACTGAGATGCACCAAGCGATGCACGTCATTTGATGGCCTCCACACCTCTCATACCAATTGTAATGGCAGGCCCCACATTGTACAATAAAATTGTCCGATTTGTATTGGGCCAACACAACTTTAAAATGTATTGTATAATGACGGTACAAAGCTCACATTTATTCACCATTCCATATACACACGTCACATGAAGGATCCGGTCGTTGCAACACATATAGTCATGGAGGCACCTATGCATTCTACATGTAGTATTCTTTGTATGTAAGCATGTACTCATTGTTTGTAGTGCAGGATAGGTGTAGGTTTGGGTGGCATAGTTATGACACAAGTATTTGTTTGATATATAGGCATTATCCAATGGGAGATACAAGAGTTGCCTACATAGGGCAGTGGTGAACAAGGAGAGAGAGAGGAGATCATTGGCTTTTTTTGTGTGCCCAAAAGAAGATAAGGTGGTGAGACCCCCTCAGGATCTTGTTGACAGAGAAGGGCCAAGGAAGTACCCTGATTTCACATGGTCAGATTTGTTAGAATTCACACAAAAACACTACAGAGCTGATATCACAACACTCCACAGCTTCACCCATTGGCTTCTATCCAATAAGCCCCCAACCTAGTAGTTTCTTGGATGCTTTTGATTATTGTTTGGCTTCATGTATTATATTCTCTCTCTCTCTCTCTCCCCCTATGTATAATTGCTTATATATCCATGACTATGTGAATTGAGTAGGCTCTTCAACAGTTTGTAAATACATGAGTTTTTAATGTTCATCTACCTAAGGGGGCTGAGGGCTCTATTTTATGTGTGTGCATGCATGAAACTTTAAAGAACATTTGTCTTATGGACAGCTATGTAGTCACCAGTGAAAAGATTGGTTTTCTCAATAATATATCAAAAGGTTCTATCAGTGAAAAGAAAAAAGAAAACAAAGAAACTGTTCCTAAAAATTCTTTTCATTTTCAACAGCTAGAAGTCGATTAATTAGCACCATTTTTTTTATAATTGCCATTGTTGTGTGGATAATCCAAACTGGTAAAATGTATGGCCTATATTTTTAAGAAAGCAGAAGTAATTTAAATTAATGAAATCTAATTATTGATGATTTAATCAGTAAATGTTTGATTCTCTCTTGATTTGGGTACAAAATTGAGTCTCTCTTTATTTGGGTATAAGATTGGAGAAGAGTTTTAAGAGTTTTTTACCCAAAAATATATTTTAGTTTAAAAAAGGGTAAGGGTTAGAGATGTTCTCAAATTATGTACAAATAGCATATAGAGTAATCCTTTTTCTTTTTCTTTTTTTGAAAAAAGAGAAATTTATTGATTTAACAAAAAAGTTTTACAAGAAGTAAAAAGAATAAGCCACATGTTGGCTTTAATCCTTCAAGACAACAAAACCATTCTATATTTGTAAATCAAGAAAAAATGCAATCTCTCAAAATCCAAGTAAACCAGCAAGCATGGCAGCGCCCTATATCTTCCCATATCTCACCATCAAAATTGCAGTCCAGCAGCACACTCAACACAGTATAGAAGCTGACCAGAAAAACGCACAGTACAGCAGCCTACCTCCTTCCAATGACTCATCAGCACAGCAGCACAGCAGAACCATGCAGTACAGCACAGCAGTACATTAGAGACTGCTACAGCTTAGAAAAAATTAACCACCATCATCAGAAACCAAACCAGTCTTGCACATCACAGTTTTCCTTCTCACAGTAAACAATGATCTCTGATCTTGGAAGAGCACCATTCTCCCAGCCACAGGCAGCAAATCAGCAGCAGAAAATTCAGCACAGCTTGCTATCTAGACAGCATAAGATGCTAAGAAATCTGCAAGAGCATTAGCCTCTCTATATACATGACAAATCATGGCATTCAGCTTATTGAAACAATCTCAAATCTGCTAAAATGTACTGGCACCTCCAAGGTACAACAACCTTCCCCAAAATCATCTGCACTAAGATCTGAGAGTTAGATTCAATATAATGCTATTGATACCTAATTTGAGGACTAAAGTATCGTGACTTTTGAATTAATAGTGAATTCAACATTGAATGACGTCCACTATCAATTTGACGGCTACGGTGTAAATTAAATCCTAAATTAAGTACAAATAACATCATTGTTACATAAAATATCTTTTTCAACTTCATTTGCAAAAAACAAATACTGAAATTGGTGAGACCCATCCAACCATATAATTTCTATTTCAATTGCAAAAGGAAAAAGAATATGGTGTCCAATCTCTGGAAATTAACAATTCCAAGAACAAATCCAATTCCCTAAAATGATAGTTTATGAAGAAATAGTGCGAAAAGATAACTTGGAATTGCACCCTCTACATGGTATTACAACCATAGCTTTAAAAGAAAGCACGAGAAGTAAGAAGAAGAATGCCTTGTTGTGGTCTATTCTGGTGGGGTAAGTGGGGAGAGACTGACAAGGTCCAGTTCATCGAGATTGGCCAAAACTTGGCCAATTTGCAGTGTAATGGGGTTATCATGTCTTGTGCACACCTTAATTTTGAATATCATAGAATGTATTCGAACAGAGAATTGTTCCGAGTACATTAGCATTGGCTTATGAGTTTGCTACCCAAAGCCATGACAGTGGATATTGTAGCAGTCAGACTCAATAACTAGTTAGTTCAGTACCTTGCATGTGAGGGTTTTTTGTAATGCAGTTGTTGTGATGCTTAGACATGACTAACTGGGACCAAATTTGTAGGTTAGCACTTTAATTGTAACCCTAAATATTGGCCAAGCACAAGACTTGACTGTTCTTCTTTTGGATCTTAACAATTGTAATCAAGTTGCTCAGGGGCCTGTACTTGGTGAAGGTGACATGTGGTTCTCCTACATGATTCAACAAATCGATCAATTACCAAAATAGGGTTATTTTTAGACTCTGAATTCTTGTATAGTGATTTCTAACTTATTTCACAATCTATGGTTGTTTACGCGGAGGCATAGTTTAAGCTTATACCTTTTAATGCGAAACTTAATTCCGCATCACGCATGTTAAAATTTTCTGTACAAAACAAATAAAGTCTGAAAATAATCATATTTTGGTCAAAAACTCATTATTCAACAGTATTTAGATTCGAATTCTGATGACCAATCCATAGTTGAAATGTGGCAATCTTCTTCCCACATTGAACTAAATTGGGGCTGGTACCATGCATAACATTCCAAAGGACATTAAAAGAAAGATGGTTGGCTAATTACCATTCTTGCTACTCCAACTAGTTGTTTCTAGATCTTATTCTGGGTTACAAGACAAAAGACTTCAGAATTATTGATCTTGGTTTCACTGTCCTTGTTCTTTAGCTAGTCACATAAAATAAAGTGAATATCAGCTTTTCTTTGTATGTTTAGCCAGACCAAGAACACCATATCTTACAAGGATCTTGGAAGCTGAGCAAGGAATAATTGAAGTGAGACTTATTAGTTCTTCATAGGAGGGGTAGTTGGGCTCTTGTGTGTTCCACAAAACTGTCTCAGTGTTAATCATTTTATGATATTGTTGGAGATAGTTGATGACTCATTTACGCGGTCCATGTTTGCAATGACCCGTGAGCGGAGCAAAGTAGAGAACAACGCTTTGTAACCCTATTAGTTTCTTAATATAGTGGAAACAGTCATTTCTGTGTACCTCTATCCTTTTTTAGTACTTTCGTTTATTGCTAATTGTGCATTGCATTGGAGGTTCATATTAGTTATGGAGTCCAATAAACAATTACCCTCAACAAAGTCAATATATGTTAGCACAGATGAACTCTATTTTGTTCAACGTTAGGTCCTCTGATACTTCTGTTGTTAGAGAATCACTGGGATCATATTTTCATTTTAGGTGAGAGAAAAACAATCACTTGGGAGGTAGCTTGATTTATGCTAATTTGTATGTAAATACTGCTAAAAAATTTAATCCAATTATTAGATGGATTTCATTTCGATAGTCCAATTCCAAATTTGTCGAGTTTAGCAAATTACACTTGAATTTCAACTCAACTTTATCAAATAAAAACTAAACTACAAAGTATATTTATATATATTTGTATGACATTGGGATTGGGATTGGACTATAGTCGAAGTACTTATTGATACATTCAAATCCAAATCCAAATTATTGAAGTATGATATAATGTCTTTGGATTCATATATATTTAAATAATCGATCAAAAAAATTAATCCATTACTGACTAATTGGATTCAAATTCGGCTTACAATTCAATCATACGTTTATATTCTATTATACATTGAGTAACAATGAATTAATTATCCAACTTCCGGCATTTTGAAACTTATTTACCCACGTACTATAGTATTAAAATTATTTACCAAATTACTGATTTTCTTTTCAATGCAAAAGCATATTTTTCATTGAGTGTGTTTTCAAAATATATATTGGAAAGTCTGTTTTCAAAATACACATTTTCATAAGCAACAAAACTTTAAGCGAAGCATTACGATTCCCGAAAAAAAAATTCGGTATCGGTACCGTTGATTACTATTTTATATGGTAAAATTATAATTTTGAAAAAAGAAATTACAACTACTCGAGAGAGGTCATGATAGATCACAGACACTCATAATCGACCATAAAAAATTCCAATATTTTAT
The DNA here is from genome assembly GCA_951799425.1 of Ilex aquifolium. Lineage (NCBI taxonomy): Eukaryota > Viridiplantae > Streptophyta > Magnoliopsida > Aquifoliales > Aquifoliaceae > Ilex > Ilex aquifolium. The sequence goes on from OX637391.1 coordinate 33,357,725, forward strand.
TATCGATCATATCTTTTAAAATTGTAATTCACACCTCAAAAAAATAGTAATAAAGACTTAAAAATTTATAATTTTCAATAAATATTTAAGTAAAGCAACTTTAAAACATAAGTACCTCAATAATAGCAGTGTCTATAAATGTCTACTTTGAATCTGCTCTATCTCCCCCTTGATTAGGAAAGATTTGGATAGGGGTCTACATCTATTTTATGGCCGCTGCTACGTACGGTTGAACCATACCCTTGTGCACTTTCGAACCCTGCTCATTGTTTTCACGTGATTGGACATCTGCTAAGATGAAAAAGATATTATATACTATGGTCTATGGTACTAAAAATTATTTTGGTATTATATTAAAAACTTAAGTACTATTAAATAACGTGTATTTTATAATAACGTTTGTTTATATATATATATATTTTTTTTTTTTCAAACATATCAGATTTTCCATGTTTAATTAATTGCATGTATAATGCTCAAATATGTTTTTACTTTCATGACAAAAGTAACTTATTCCTTAAAAAAAATTATAACTAATTTTTTAAATCAATTGCTAAACTTGATCGTGCAAATAAAAAAAAAATATTAAAATATCTTACACATCAATTTAGTACACGGCATTTTCGTCATTACTGAATTTGGAGATGGTCAAAATGTATACAAAATTGTCCCTACATAATACAAATGCAAAGATGTGATATAAAATTTTTCAAGTGTCACACTTAAAATTAGATTAAACGAACAGATATGGTACTGAAATTTCATTTCTAGTATTCATAGTTCAAACCCTCTAGCCTATGCCTATGATTCTTCATGATTATGCATGTGTGTGTGCTTGCTTTTGCAGACAAATTGTTCATCAGTGGCTTATCTTATCTAGGGTTTAAATACACCGGTCACTTTCTTCACTTTTTACGTAGTTGAAGGAAAGAGGTAGGGGTCCAATAGTCAATTCATAAAATGGTAGGTGCCCATATATTATTGAGGAGAAAATACATTTCTAATCCCCAAATTATGATTTTTGTGTTAGTTTGGTTCCTAGTCTTTTAATTATGTTAATTTGGTCTCTCAACCTTTTAATTTATATCACTTTGGTCTAATCGAAAACTTCAATTATAATTTACTAATGGAGTCGGTCCTGTGTATCTCATATGATCACGCTTGAGGCGCATTCTTTGAAAATTTGAGGACTAAAAGCAACACAAATGTAAACTTGAATGATAAAAAAAAAAATTAATAAGTTATAAATTTAAGGAACCAAAATGACCCATCAACTGTGGTCACTTGGACATCTACATTAGTCAAGTCAAACTGTCATTTTCAATTAGACCAAAGTGACACAAATTAAAAAGTTGAGAGACTAAAATGACACAATTCAAAGATTGAAGACCAAATTGACACAAAAAGCATATTTGAGGGACTATTAATGTATTTTACCTTGTATATTATTAACCCATTTAACTATTTCCTGCCTTTTTTTTTCAAAGAAAAAAATATATATATGGATTGCCTTTCAAATTTTGCTTCAATCATTATTTTTGGATAAACTTCATTTACGCCCTTGTGGTTTGGCCTTTATGCACATCACCTCTCTGACCTTCAAAAGAAGCACATAACATAACCCCCATATGGCATGTGGATTAAAATGCAGTGTTACATTTTCCGTCAAATTTAACTGCCAGTGTACATCACGCGCTATTTGGGAGAATGGAGGTGAAAAAAATAATTTTAGAGGACAAAAATACCCTCAAATCATTCAAATATCTCCTCTGCAACAATCAACCATTCAAATCACTCCACCGCCCCCAATCGACACCATCCTCTTATGCCTAATGCGCCATTAAAGGTGGCTCATGCTTAATACCATTTTAACATTTTTGAATCATCCTGCTTCTGATACGCCATTTATCCCCCCCCCCCCCCCCCCCCCCCTCTCTCTCTAGATCAGTTACAAGACATTAATTTTATCTTTGTAAGTAAAACCTTGGCGACGACGTCCACCGCTTTGTGAAAACAAGTGATCCTCTGTATGTCTATTTTTTAACCATTATTTAGGCTATGTTTACATGTAATTAGACAAGAACACAAAAAATTGCAGAGCTTGGTCGGTGATTTGAATTGTTTTGTATTTTTGAATTGATCTAGTTTACTTAATTTTGTATCCACTGACTTCTTAACTGGGCCTTATTTGGTATTTTGTGGTGAAGGTGTAGTGATTGTGGTATGTGGTGTGTGGTGATTGGAGGCCTTCAAAGTGGGTTTCCGTTTGGTTGATTATGGTGAAGTTCATTTTATTGTTTGATTAGTGTAATTAGTTCACCGGTGAAGGAGAAAGACGACGAAAAAAAGAAGAGGGGAAGGAGAAGAATTAAAAGGGCATTAAAGTCATTTTATTACGTCTATTAACAGAGTTATCGGTGCACTTTAAACCACAGATCATTTTTTTTTTTTTGGGGGGGGGGGGGCTTCTTTTAAATGTCAGCGAGGTGATATGCTTAAAGTGAAGCTTTCCCATTATTTTCACCGGCACCTCTATGTAACCGTAATAACAATCATTTCTGATGTGGTCTGGTTTTGTTTGAGGCCACCAATGATGGCTGTAAATTTGTACAGTTATTGATAGAAATACCAAATTAAAAAGCTTTGTCAAATCACACACTTCCAGTGACTTGTGTGGGGGATAAATCCACGCAAACGGTCAATACCTCGTACGGATAGAGATGAAGTCTTAGTGAATTTATAAGACAAGAGAAAACTTAGATGAATTGATGACCAGAAGCGATTAAAAGAATTTTAATACTTAAGTCAGTAAGTGAGTCAAAAAAAAAGTATAAAATAAATGAGCTGGGATCGAATCTAATGAGCTCAGATTCAGTTGGGTATAAGCCCAATTAATGAGATAGGTCCGAATTAGCTAAAAGGAATGTCAAGCCCAACTCATGGAGTTCAGCCTAGTCCAAAGATCAAGGAATTCAGGAATATTAGAGCACATGGGAAGCAATCATCGGGATAGCAACTCTCAAAGATGAAGATTATCTATAATTGTACCTATCCTTAACTGTAGCTATCATTCCCGAAAGACTTGTAACTTATCCCTCATGTCACCGCCTCAACTAAGGCTATGTGTCTATAAATTGTAAGTCCTTTCCACATGAGGGATATCTCTCTACACACATATCTCTCTCATAGCTACCAAGAGCATACTTTTCCTCTCTTTCTCTCTCTCACATACTACTTCATCAATAAAAACCACCGCCCACCGTTGCCGTCTTTAAAGTGGAGTAGGTCACCCTGACCGAACTACTGTATATCTGTATTGCTTATGTGAATCTCACATAAATCTACTTTTATGCATCATCAGAATCCATAGTAGAGATCGAATCCATGCCTTCCTCTTAGCTTTCCAAAAGTTCTTACATGTATATGTATATAGTGTATATACTGTACTTCATTTATTGTATTTAAAAGCTAAGTGCCACCAAATAGGCAATAATTTAATCTTATAGATGAGTATTGATGATGATACATGCTTGAATAAGTTTAATTATCAAATGGAGAAAAAAGTGAAGTTTTTGAAAGGTGGTGCTACGAACCTATTTTATATCACCAACAATGTAATAACTCATGACTCACAATAAATATTTATCTTCTAGTAAATTTTTCATATTCATTGTATTCATGTCACAAACGAGAGAATACAATGAATTATCCCATTAAATAACATTTCTAATTGTACCATAATTTGGTCCCCTCATCTTAAAATCTTAGTTCCGTCTCTGCACACGATAGTTATGTCATGGTGTCACCCCTTTTTAAAAGACGAGGTTTGCTCACATAAAACACCCTACAAAAAAAAAAAGGAGCAAATAAAACAAAGAAAGATAAATAAATGTTACCCTCTCACATAGAAAAATACAAATAGAAAACTCGATTCATAACCTCAACTCGATTCTTTGCCATGTTGAAGTTCTACTATAGAGCACACAAGATAAGATCGCAAAGAATCAAAATCACTTTACACAAAAAGTTAAAAAATGTACGAGAAAAATATCTTCTCATAGTTGAAGAAAATTAATCATTGTCGCACTGTAACGTCAAATAATCAAAATATTTAAGGAAAGCAATCAAATTCCATGTCCATCTATCTCCTATAGGAACAAAAACTATGTATTTTTATGAGAATGAAAAGAAATTTAAGAAAAGTCAAGGGACGACGAATGTTATACGTCTATCAAATGAATTTGGAATAGTGCACAAAAACTCTCGTTCAAATACTATTATGAACCAATAAACTTATGCGACACAACTAATTAGAGATTTGCGGGTTCCACCAAATGTCAATGGGACCCATTAAATTGAACGGAAGATTTCATTTGCCAAGGTTGATGTATAAAATCTGAAATTGAGGGGATTCAAATCAAAAAATTGTCATGGATGGATACCTACCACCTCTCCAAATATGAAATCTCCAAATCCCAAATATGATCATCATTATATACGTGAAAAGATGGTGGGGGAGATTTATTCAAGGACAATTATCTGAAAAGACATTGAAAGAAAGCATTAGACATCGGTGGACCCTTCTTAAGTACACGTTGCAAGAGTTACTTCAAGTCTTTTTCTTTTTTAATTAGTTTAGCGGTTAGTACATTTTAAATAATTTTCTCTTCAATTCAGTTAAATGTAAGATATTCACGTCAGGATCAGGGTATTTATAAGAGATAAATCTTTAATAATCTGACCCTAAGGAGTTGTCAAGATTTCGAACTCAGAACGTCTATATTTAGAATTCGTCTCTGTTTCTACTTAAAATATCTTTAAGATTGTGAGCTATTTCAAGTCCAATAGTTCACAAAATAGGATTTGGATAATTCTTGCATTAAGATTTTAAGCTCTAATCTTACGAGAGACTTCCTAATTACTTTGATACATGTAATTTGAAGGAGTATTATGAATCTCAAATATTTTTATAATAGTCACGAGTCTAAAAGAATTATAGTTAATATACATCTCGGATACCAAGAAAATATGGGATGCGTTTGGACCTTGGATTTGGAATTTGAAAAGTATGAGTGAAAACTTTTACACCAATTTTACTTGAATTCCAATTTCACAAGCCCAAATCCTGATTGTGAAATGCAATATTAAGTCCATTTCCACAGTTATGCTCAAAGGATCATATCTTTTCGTCCTCAACAAATGTGATATGTTGTTATTTAAACATCGCATTTTCCTTTTTTCAAACTAGATTTTGCATTTTACATCGATTTTTATTCTCCTTTTGATGGTGAACAACTTATCAATACACATGAACATGGATGAGAATGATTATTTTTAAGCCCAAATTAGTAAGTTTATATTACTATATTTTGAAAGGAGAAATATTATATAACTCAAATTTACAACTCAAATTTGTATTCCAAATGAAGGAGAACCATTGGATGAGTAGGTCCCATCAACTTTTTTAAATGGGACCCACTGATCCAATGGTCTACCTTCATTTGGGATGCAAATTTGGATTGCAGATTTGAGTTATATAGCATTGTTCTTTTGAAAGATATCCTCTTTTCAACTATTTTTTAATAACTTCCATGTCCTTTTTCAGATTACACAAAGACCAATGGAGGAATTTCAGCATCCATGGGGAGAAAGATGCAAATGTGCATTTCAATCCCTTGTGGATTTTACAATAAACTTTTGCTTCTAACCTACTATGGTTTTGGCTGAACCAATTGTGTCATTTCGTCTCCACATTGATCAAATACAAACTTGGAGGGCTCATGTTTGAGTCCTAACAGGTTGTATTTGATGAGCTCAGATTTAACTGGTCAAGCCCAATTAATGAAGTAAGTCCAAATCTATTAATAGGCATGTCAAGTTCAGCTCATAGATTCAGCCCAATCCAGAATTCAAGAGACACAGAAGATCAGTGCGTGTAGGGAGTAAACATCGGAATATTTTAAACATCGCATTCATCGGTAGCAAAAAAAAAAAACTTGAAAATTTTAAACATCGCATTTTCCTTTTTCAAACTAGATTTTTCATTTTACATCAATCTTTATTCTACTTTCGATGGAGAACAACTTATCACTATATATGAACATGGAAGATAATTATTATATTTAAACCCAAATTAGTAAGTTCTATGACTATATTTAGAAAGATATTATCCTTTTTCCAGCCTTCCTTCTAGCTCGGTGGTTGTGGATCTCAAAATTCAACCGTTAGGTTGTGGGTTCAAGGGCTGGTAGAGAGAGAAAGATACCCTCTTTTCAACTTTTTTTTTTTTTTTTAACTTCAGTGTCCTTTTTCAGATTACACAAAAACCAATGGAGGAATTTGAGCATCCTAAGGAGAAAGTTGCAAATGTGCATTTCAATCAACTAGGAAAAGTATGTTGGACTGCATTAAAGTGATCAAATTGCGTGGATTTTTAGAAAGTTGCAAGTGTGCATTTCAATTCACTTTAGAATAAACTTTTGCTTTTAACATACTATAGTTTAGAATGAATCAATCGTGTAATATCGTGTCCACATTGATCAAATACAAATTTGGTGGGCTCGTGTTTGAGTCTTAACAAGTTGTATTAATTGGTGAATTTTTTTTCACCCTTGCCGAATCTTTATTGGTCTGAGCCCAATTTTTGATTGGATTCTCGTCATAAAAATAAAAAATAAAAAAAAAATCCGTAATATGTATCTAAGACTTTGGAAGAGGAATCATGAAGAGTGAAGCAATAATTTGTCGAAAACTAATGTGTAATTTCCAAGAAAGATAGATGAAGTTTTGAAGAGAGGTTTGGGAATGGCTCCTTGTAAAACAGCCATAATCTCATTGACAGTGAGTCTATTCATATCTCAATGAGCAATACAGATAGAAATTCAGACCTCTGGTACTCGGGCATTCTACTATGAATTGAAGTCACTTATCATAAAATAAAATACAGAATTTTTTTTTTACGAATAGTGTATCATTATCTCTATATTTATGATAATATATAATCTAATATGTAAAACACATTTTCTGAAACATGTCTCTAACGTGTTTGTGTCCTACATTTTTTTTGAAATATCATGTTTGCGTGTCCGTAGTTCTTAAGTTGCAACAAACTATTTAATTTTTCCACGGAAAACAGAAACAAAAGGGTTCGAGTAATCTCAGACAAAATTCACCGAGTAGAATTATATATTTGAGAGTGAGCTTGTCGGATTTCAAGAATGAGTTCACCTTCCATCAATAACTAAATATACAACATTACAAGTAAATACCCGGACACCACCTCTAAATGAAGAATTCAAAACAAACACAAAAAATCGAAGAAGATGAAGCACTGATGGGGTAAGACATAGATACATAGACCGAGGAAAAATACAGTTATTATGATCTGAAATTAGATACCAAAAACATATACCTACTCTCCATGGCATGGACGCCTCTATTATCCAAGGCATAGTGACCCATATAGCATGTTTAAGCAATGGCATAGGTGACTGTCTCTACCTCTTTTGGGCGCCACATGGTCTTCTGCACACACAGCAATCCTTCCTTGTCCCTAGAGTAAGTCAAGCGGATCTCCCATTGCATAGACCTCAGCATGTTCTCCACTTCATTAACAGTCTCAACTTTGTCACGGACAATGAGCTTTCCCTCTGGTCTTAAAATGCGATCAACCTCCGCAACCAAAGCCGTTAGATTACACCTGTGTGATGTGCAAAACCATGACAACATTATAGAAAAGCATAAAAATAATTTACGAATATTTTCAGAAAGGAACATAATAGTGGATACGCACTTCTTTTTAATCTTGGAGAAAAGATGATCTGCATGGAGAAGATCATAAGATCTAGGGTAAGTGCTAAATGACTCACACCAATCGTGATACATTCCAAATAGACCTCGTTCATAAATTAATGGTAGTGTATCGGGAGAGTCAACTGAGACCACATTCATGACCCATACGTTCTTCAAGTCTCTTAGAGCAGCAGCAAATCTGCAATCACATCCATGAAACAGATATTACAGAGTGCAGAAAATGAATGGATGATGAACAGCCACGGTAGTAGTAATAACAAGTGATACAAAATCTGATGCTCGAGGCCAATGATGAACTCATAATGTTTAAGAAACCCCCTCCAAACAAGTCAAGAGAATTCATTAACGATAACTGCATTTTGGCTTTTGTTTAAAAGAATAATGACAATGTGATCGTCTTTTTGTTCTCTGATATAATATGCTCATTATATAGAAAGAATGATTTGTGGAAGATATAGAAGAAAGTTTCTTGTCTTTTTGATAATGATTTATGTTCAATAGACAAGGTAAACCCTCAAGGAAATTGAGAGAGGGAGAAAGAGAGATACAGACAGATCTCGTAAAGCACCCAAGATACACTTAAGAGCCTTAAAGAATATTGCTTACCCTCCATAGATAGATCTCATATCCATAGCGTTTCTCACAGTAGACCAGTTTATTCCCATTCCACTTATATATGACTTGCTCACCACACGTTTCCAGTGTGCATAATCTTCGGTGAAATCCTCAGGGGCTGGTTTCCCATAAACACCAACCTCGGAACTTAGCAACCAGTAAGGTGGTTTCTCCAATCTTGCAGGCCATTGTTCAGGCCATTGTGACCCTCGTTCTGATGATTCTACAGGTACTTTGTGCATGCAAGATTGCAATGGCACATTCCTGAGCACATGCATATTAGACTACAGTTAGAACAGCCAAGGATTCAAATATTAGGTCAACAAACAAAGTTTTTTGTTTTAACTTTTTCATGATTTTAATTCATAACCTTTGCTTTTAATAGCAGACTTATAAGAAAATCTATCCTTTTTTGCATTAAGAAACTAAGAAAAAATTCTCATCTCCGATAAAGAAGTACCAGGCTGCATCTGGATCATCAGATTGTTGGCAGAGTGGAGGCTCATTCTGTAATCTTTTCTCATAGCACTCATTAGAATTAGGCTTCTGAAATACAGCCACACCCACTTTGTTCAGCCTATCCTTATTGATTGCTACCATTTCCCAGCACATTGACTTTGTTAGTTGCTTCATAGCTGCCAACATTCGGTTCGTTAAAATCAATGAGTCAACTCACATTAGGAGAAAATATACTGGGAAAGCAGACAATATACCTTCCCAAATTTCAACATCTTCAGGTAGTTTCTGGTAGACGGGAGTAGCAGACCACACAAAAAACCCACCAGGTCGTAACAGACGATTCAGCTCCAAGAGAAGTTTACCACCTGCATGTTGTACAAATCAACAGATTTCCAACAAAAAGTTAAAATGTCACAAATTATACAGGAAAAAGCAAACCAAGATTGAGCAGAAGAGCACACATATGTTTACTAAATGGGAAGACACGTGAGACAAAATAGGGACAGTGTAAACAACCAAATGAGACTTTTTTCAACACCACTTTTTAAACAAGGTCATCAGACGTATATGATATGAAATACCTTCAATATGCCACGGAACTCTACACCGTGCACAGTGGACTATATCAAAGACTCTCCCTGGGAAAGGAAGCCTCTTTGTGCCCATCACAGCAGATATAGCAGGGATTCCCCTTTCAAGTGCAAATTGAACCTGAGCTTCATGTTCATCTTTTGGAGCAAAAGACATGGTTAAGACATCTCTTTCAAAGAGATAGCCTCCAAAGCTAGCCACCCCACATCCAACATCTAGTATCACACGTGTGCGTTTTCCCCAGGCAATATCAGGCAGAGACTACAATAACAATACATGCACCCATGTTAAAATAAATATGTTGCAAGATGCTAAGCAGGAGTTCAACAAGAAAATCCTCTAATCCAGTGATGGACATCCAAAGCATTTGACTCACCCTATGGATGTGACCATGTAATGATATAAAAAAGGAAGTAACCAAAGAATTGCAGCATTGTTGTTTCACATATCAAGCATGTTGTCGTTAAACAAATTGAGCACAAAATGTGGTATGCTCATCACATTGCAAACACATTTCACATTACACAAACTCATAAAAATTACTCATAAATCATAATATCCCGTTGGTAAGAAAATTGAGCTTCTCTTTCAAATTCATTTCTGTTCCAACGGTGACAAGCCTTGTAGAAGAATTGCAAAATTTATACCTAGTAGGATTGGATAGTGAAATGTTCATTGCACTAAATAGATAGTATGTTCATATACATAAATCATATATGCATAGACATCCACAAAGATAAGTGCAAAAGTATGTATAGATATGTCTATTTGTACAATTTAAAAAGGAGTCATTTCTTGGTCCTAAACCATCACATTTTATCTTTAAAGAAGAAGAAAGAGACGGAGGTGGAGAGAAACCAATCAAGGAACCTACAGGCAAACGACGTGAAGGACGGTACTAATTACTTAAGATATAAAGCGAACATGATATATAATTCATGTTGGTGTGAATTAGAGTGTGTGTGTGTGTGTGTGTGTGTTAGAGAGAGAGAGAGAGAGGGTAAACCTGCAGTATGAAATCAATGTAATGAAGAGCACCATGCTGAAACTGGGTTCCACCACCGGGGAAGGTAAGGAATTCACCAGTAACTTTAACCCAATTTTGATGTCCTTTAATTTCTGCAAGCTTGGTATGTGGAACATTGTGGTACCAAATCTGCAGGAACAATCATTAGGTGTCCAAAGAGAAGAAGACACAACAAACGGAAGAGAGCATCATTTGAGTCAAAAATAGTATACCTTTTCCCTGCTCGTAGGCCACTCAATTGGGTGTTGATATCCTTCAGGAAGAGGAACGAGGCAAGTCGGGGGATCTTCTGGACAGTGCCTCTCCCTATGTTCATAATGCTTTGTAGTTCGAAGCTTCCTAATTGCTTGCAGATTATCAAGGCATGGAATATAATCTGGACCAGCAGTAACATTGCAAAGTTTCCATCTGTACCCAGTTTGTTGTTCAGGTTCTGAGGATTTTTGTGCACCCTTTTCCTTTTGTGACTCTGCTGCCTGAGTTGAAAATGCCCCATTTTGAGTGGTAGTTTCATTCAGAAGCTCTGATTGAGCCCCAGAAGGAAACACCTCAGTTGAAGCCTGATCTTTGGTCTTATCACCGTCCTTTCTCTCACTGAAATTTGAATCTGACTCCTTATCTTCCTTTTGCTCCACATTCTCCTCTATCTGACCATTTTCTTTATAAACATCTTTTCTTTCACCTGATTTCTCCGAACCTTCATCCGAATTTGATTTATCCCCGATTAGGCCCTCCTCAGCATCTCCTTGTTTACCAGAATTACTTTCACCGCCAGCTTCAGAATCCTTCTCCTCAGGATTTGATCCTCCATTTTCCTTTTTTCCTTCTAAATTTTCTGATGCATCTTCTGACTTATTCTTTTCTTCGTTCTGCTTTTCAGGCTTCTCTTCGGATTTCTCATCTTGAATCTCCTCTGTTGTTTTTTCAGGGGTTTTCTCTGGAACATCTGAGTTCTCCTGAGAATTAGAATTTTTTTCTTCTGGAGAAGTTAAATTCACATTGCTGTCCCCTTTTGTTGCATCCTCAGGTAAATCACCCGGGTTATCCTCAAACTGCTTGGTGTTGCTCTCGTTGTTAGTATTAATCTCACCACTGGCATTATTTTCATTGTTCTCACTCAATTCTGTCTTCACCTCATTCTTGTTCTCCTGAGAAGACACGTCAGCATTCTGAACAGGGACTACGGAAGATGATGTCATCATCCATACCCCAACTAAGCAAAGGGCAACAAATACAACCAAAGTCACCGTCGAGCAATAACTCGATGATGATTTTTTGCCATCAACTCTAGAGTATTTTCCTAATGCCATTCTTATTAATCTTGACTCTTACTTGAAAGTTTATACCTGCAAATTAACCACAGAATCAAATACATTTTCCTGTACCATTTGAATTGCATTGCTACAACGCGTCCAACACAATCAAATTACATGACTGACTTTGAATTACTAAATTCTATCAAACTCAACTCAACAAAGCAAGTCCCAATTGTTTAAGGTCAGCTAGATGAATTATTTTAGAATCTTAATTGGATCATGCAAAAGCATTAAATATGGCTACAGGATAAACATAAATTTCTCAAGCTATTCGCCATACCCATATAAGCAATATAAAGAACTCTAAAAGGGTATCTGAGATCCAATCAATATAAAGTAAATTACATCCATAGTTAAATTAACTCCTACATTATGACGGATCTGCAATAAATCACCGCAATAACACACAATAATCTAAACAGATTTATTTTTTTTCAAAAAAAAAATTACATTTTCAAATGCTAAAAAAAACAGACATTTGCCAGAGTAGAAAATAACTAGTCATAATGCGTTAGATCTGCATCACAGCACCATACCATCGAGACATGGCATACATATATCTAATTATATCAAACTATACGCAAATACACACACACACATATACACATATATGAATGAAGCTGATATGATGATAGATCCAGAGAGCAATCAGCTCGGTAATGTGAGAGAATTTTTCACATACCTTAAAGCGGCAGATCTGAAAGAAGAAGGCAGAAGGGTCATTCGCTCATTGTGAACCGCGAGAGCGAGAGAGAGAGAGAGAGAGAGAGAGAGATTTGAAGGGGTGGAATAGATTGTAGTTCCTTGAAAGAAAGAAAGCGAGTAGGAAAGAATATATAATAGCAGTAGAAGAATTAAGGTCTCCTACTTCTTTACGAATATGTTACCTTTATATTATACTGAATTCCGATTATGCATACTTTTTTATTTATTTATTTACAGTAATTCTTTCTAGAGAGAGAGAGAACAGAGAGAGAGGTGACCACTCCAGGTCCGTGAAATCGGTGATGAGAGAGAGAGAGAGATTAGTGCATTTGATTGGCATTTGGCAGCTGCTAAACTGATTCGGGCCCACCCTCTACATAGGTCCAAATTTACTCAAATGACAACTTTGCCCCTAATACATGTTCATTCCCTTTTCTTTTTTTTTTAACAGGAATGTTCAATATTTCATATAAACCAATAAAATTATGAGTAATATTATATTGATCAAAATATGAGATTAAAATTAGGAATTAAATAATACGGTGCTATAATAATGATACTCTTGGTGTCGCTTTTATTCATTTAATATTCAATATTTACTTACAATATCAATTATTATATTATTTGAATTCTATTTTTAACCAGTATAAGATCATTGTAAATTTATATAGATGATTGAACTTGACTAAAGTTGTTAGATTTTGTATTATATAGGGGATTCTGTTAGGTAAAAGCCAGAAATCTTTTTTTTTTTTTTTATATAAATCTTCTCATTTTTTTGCACTTTTGTGGCCAAAGCAAGGCCTTCTATTGTGGAGTATATATTTGAGACTTTTTATGAGGACATGAAGTTCTCAAGGTGGTATTCAATAAACCACTAGAAATGTCGTTAGAATCTACAAAGTTCATGAGAAAAATGTCCCTAATACCACCATTTTTACTTGGTTTGTTTTTATTGGATTTTTTCTTGATTAATGGAACTATATTGCTTACACTTGCTATTGTGGGCAACCAAAAATTTCAATAGTTGTATGTTGAACAAATTATTCACCAATTTTGTTAATGTTGTTGAATTGATAATAAAATTTATCTAATATTCAACAAATTCTATTCAAGCGGAATTACTCCTATCAATGAGCGGTTGGTCCAACGGGTAAGAATTCGGATTTCATTTCTCAATGTTTGGGTTTAAGTCTTCATAGTTACGATAGCTTGTTAGGGCTAAATCTACTCTTCAGATACCAAAGCACGCGGTAGAACCTTAACTTGGGCTCGACGTAGGTGCGATGAAGTCCCTTGCAGATAATTGTGTGGTATTGAAAGACAATGTTTCCTAATGGATATATGGAGTGGTCTATCTATATATCTATTTTTTGTATCCCCAAAAAAAATAAAAATTGAAGATAACTAAAGGCTAGTTCATATGGGTTTTCATTTTTTATTTTTTTGCTGTAAAAAGTGAGTTACAAGGAAGGACGGAGCTAGAAATTATGTCTAGGGTGGACACTTTACTAAAAAAATTTATTTTTTTTCTTCTAATCAATAAAAATAAAATAATATATTCAAATTTACTATATTGTATTCGATAATTAAAAATTAGGGTCAAACTTTGATAAATATAGCATACATAAATAAATAAAAAAAAAGGCTAATTATAACCCTTCATAACAAATGAAGCAAACTGCATAAAAGCTACTATAGTATTTCTCCATATATATGATCAAATTATTAGTCATTGATCACTCATTTAATTAAGTAACCTAGTTGCCATAATCTCTATAGTTTTTTTTTTTTTTTAATTGGAATCTCTATAGCTTAAAAAAAATGAGTTTAACATGTCAAAAATTTATATAGATGTATTCTTAAAGTGTTCAAAATGTGTCCAAAAATTTATAATTATTTAGGTACGGAGACTATACTAATTGATAGAACAAAAAATGTTAGAGTGAACACACTTAAATATACTTGAAATTATTTAAAATATACATAAGTTATATTTTTTAAAAAAAATTGAGGGTGAGCATGTGCCCCTGGTCCTCAAGTAGCTCCGCCCTCGGTTACAAGTGAAGAGAGTATTGTAAATTTGTAATCTATCAAGTAACGAAACCTTTGGGTGTGTGTGGGGGATATAAGTTTCCCACTCACTGCTGCTTTTAAGTAGCAGTGTTTGAATGTCTTCTAGTCAAAAAAGTAACGAAACCATGCATGTAATGCATGCAACACGACCAACCTAGCCCCCACCTTGACTTTGTGGGCAGACATAAAGCAACGTTAGGTTTCTGAAATTTGACCCCAAAAAGATAAGGTTAGGTTTCTGAAACAATTATATATTGTGCCGGATGTATGCCTTTTTTTTTTTTTTTAATGAATGTTACTTTTTACCCTCAAAGATTTTTAAATTCTCAATTCACATCTAAAAGATTAAAATTTTTACATTTACTCTCAATTAGACAAAAAGGTAGCAATGTAGTCGAAAATCAAAAGTTTGTTGCCTTTCCAACAAAATATTTTTATTGCATTTGTTATAATATCTTATTTATATACCTAATTATTAATCTAATACCCCCAATTTTAAGTGTTTTCAATGAAAAGTTTATGTTTAGTTTTCTTAAAACGGAGCACATTGTTACTTTTTCATTTTATTGATAGTACAATATGATAATTTTAATCTTTTATGGGATAAATTGAGAGGTATAAAGAGTCATTTGCCCTTTTTTTTTGTTAAATATAAATTTATCTGTAATATTAGCATAAGTCTGCCAAGTAAAACAAACTTAAGACTATAGTAAAAATCAATGACACCCATTACTATTTGCCAAAATTTTATGAGCTCTTCAATAATGGCATGAATACCCTTACTTTCAATAAGATTTACAGTCAGGCCCCTTATCTCATCAAAAAATGGCATCACCAATATTTATATTTAAAATAACCAATTTATTCGTCATTTCTCATAAGGAAATAATCAATGATATATACAAAATTATTCCTAACTCAGATATAAATAATATTTTTTCTAATATTGTTACCCCTTACTTACTCCTCTTCTCTCTCCCACACACATACATGCACCATTCACGACCACCACCTACACCAACTACGAATCATTATGTATATATATCATATATTTGTATATATGTATGTGTGTGTCATAAGATACTTTGTGGTATTTAAAGCCCATTTCTATCACTTCATTTCTCTCCCCAAAATATGTACATACAAAATTTGAGTTATTTTCAAGATTGCGAGGTTTCAAATATAAGAACTACAATATGGTGCAGAGAGAGAGAGAGAGAGAGATCTAATGAATTTCGGTAATAACTATGAATAGAAGCAAATTTTCATGGGGGTGAAATTCCCATAGAATAAAGCAAGTAAAGAAAGCGAAAAAAAGAACAGGGGGGAATGAGATATTAGGGGGAAAAAATGGTAACTAGTCTCTGATGGGTTACTTTTCTTCCTTGGTTCGGATTTCTTTTATCTCTTATTTTGGCTAATTTTCACAAAGTTTCACTAGTCGATAAGGATAAAAAAGTCATTTTTTGACTAAAAAGTCATTGGGATGTTCATGTTATATTTGAAATGTCAAGGGGGCGGTAATGCTAGTTTCAAAAATATTAGGAAATGGATTAGTCTTACTTCAAATAATAAACAAAAATTACTATGTATCCAAAGAAAAATATCGAGAGTTGAGCTCTAGATGACATTGTAACAATTCTGAATTTAATAATAATCTTGCCTTAGGTAATAAACCACAATCACACTTCAATAGTTTTGCAGTTTAACAAATGTAGAGTCAAATACCGTGACTAAGATATTCAAAAGTGAGAATACCCCTACCCACCCTCTACCTATTACCTAATGTCAAATGCTACCCTACTATTTCTCTTTGTTTAAATTTATAGCTTGAAAGTTTTCTATCCTATGAACCAACCCCTAAATCGAAATAGGCATAAGGAAAGAGCAATAGATTGGACCACTCTACAAAAATTGAAACAATTCCTTCCTAACCAGCCATATTCATAATATCAAATAAAACAATTTTCATAAAGTTACTAAGGGTTGTAGTCATAATGATCCTCCTATTTAACTACTTTCACCATTTTTGAGGTTTTAACATTATGAGGATTAAACATTCAATTCAAAATCAATTGTAAATGAATATAATATACAGAGCAATGTTAGTGACACTAAAATAAATTGAATCGAAATAGGCAGATAAACAGACTGAAAAATTCAAATGAGTTAAACCAAACTTAGAGATTCCTAAAATAAATTGAATTCAACTCTAATACTAAGTTAAAACATCTAACTCAACATTTATTTGGGAGAGTAACCCCTCATGTATATAAAACAAGAATGGAATACATTCTTTATATAAAGTGAAAGATTTTGAATGCACAATTATAAATGAAAAAGAAGGTAAGTTTTAGTTTATCATTAAGGATTCGAATAATAAAAATAATTACTTTGTATGAAAGAATAATATTTTATATATTAACCTCCCTAGATCTTACAATAGCGGGAGACTCTCATGCACTGTACCATCTTTTTTAATTAAAAAATAAAAAAGTGTTTTTCGGAGTACATCTCTCGAGCTCTAAAATCAATTTTTAATTGTTCCCCATCAAAATAATTTTGTGGGTCTACTCCAAAAACATTTATAAAAAAATAAATTTTTTTCAAAGGCATTTCAGTCAATGTGAACTCCAATTAAGTAGACAAAGTAGAGTGGTGGTCCCTGTAAGTAAGAACGACGAAGCAAAAATACATGGATGGGTGCCGCACGACGCGGCCATGTGATTGAAATCCAAAGAAACACCGACTAGAACGAGCCTCTCTAGAAAAAAAATACTTAAAAATTAAAGTTTGACTATTAAAATATATTATTTTTTGGATTAATTGTACTAGAGATCTTCAAAATATAGAGTTTGTCTCATTTTAGTTTTTAATATTTTAATTATATTATTTTAATCTTTGAAATATTGAATATGTTTGTATCTGGTCTCTCAAGCAGACAATATCTAAATTACTAACGGTTTTTAATTATAAACTTGTAACGTGATACTTAAATATAGGCAAAAAATAATTTGGGTAACTCTTGACCAAAATGTGAGTAGCACTTGGCCAAAAATGTGTAATATGAGTATCTCTCGACCAAAATTTGGATAGTTTATGATCAAAATTATGTAATTTGGATAGCTTTTTGACCAAAATTTGAGTAAAAATTTGGTTAAGAGTTATCTACATTATATTTTTACTCATATTTATATATTACGTGACAAGTTTAAAATAAAAAATTGTTAGCAATCTGGACACTATTTATTTGAGGGACCACATACAAATATATTTAATACTTCAGAAACCAAAATAATATAATTAAAATATTAGGTACTAAAATAAGACAAACCTCATACTTTGAAGACCTCCAATATAATTAATCCTTATTTTTTTGTTTTCATATTATAACTGAGTCTACATATCATAATTATATGATATGAATTTAATACAGATTAGTGATTTTCAATTTAATTTTAACAAGTTAAAGTGATAAACAAATAAACCAATCAAATAAATAAATCAACACGAATTTATGAAAAATAACACATACACGAAACAAATTTGACACGATAAGATTATAAATGAATCGTGTACTTGTAAATTTTATAAATTTTGACACGATACAAATTTGATACTACCATTATTAATGCTAAGTGGGCCCATGGAACTCTCCCCCGCATCCAGCATCTAATGCCTAGAGTTCCTTGTTTAATTGGTAAGTTCATAATTCATTGGTCAGAGTTCTCTATACCCAACGATAAGTCAACCATCACACCAACGTGCCGGCCATACACGGCTTTCTATATATGAGAGTTTCAGATCTGAACGTTGCGTGCACCAAAAATGAAAATAAAAGCATGAGAATATTTAACAGCGAGGAAACTAGCCTATGCACGTTAAGGACCATAATAGTACGTACGTGTACATCCGTTCTTTTCAATACACTTGGGGCATGTTTGTGTGGGGATTAAATATAGGTGGTATTAGAAATGTATTCCTTATATTTTCATTACTAATGAAAATTAATACCGGTAATAGAAAGTATTCTAATCTCCTCTCATATTTGTTTGTTCAATAGGTACTATGGTGGATCCCACAAGCAACCATCTATTCTATCACATCTTATATAACAAATATTTTATTTTACCCTTAACATCATCTATTATATTACTCCGTTTATGTAACGTTTTTGCACAATGTTTGATATATTTCATAATATAACAATCCATATCCAAATTTTTTTGAATAATATAAAAAATTCACATGAAAAATAAAGAATCTGATGCTATGAATCGGTGATACCGTAAAAAAAAATTAAAAAAAAAATGGTGACATCTTACGCTTAAACATAATACAAGGAAAAAATTTAAAATAATTTTTTAAAATAAAATTAAAAAAAAAACCAATAACATCGTACGCTTAAACAAAATACAAGGAAAAAAATTTTAAAAAAAAATAAAAAAAATTCGGTAACACCATACGCTTAAACATAATACAAGAAAAAAAATTAAAATAATTTTTTTTTAAAAAAAAACGGTAACACCGAACAGTTAAACATAATACAAGGAAAAAATTTAAAATAATTTTTTCTAAAAAAATTAAAAAAAAAACTGGTAACATTGTATGCTTAAATATAATACAAGGAAAAAAATTCAAAATAATGTTTTAAAAAAAATTAAAAAAAAAACCGGTGACACCGTACACTTAAACATAATATAAGGAAAAAATTCAAAATAAATTTTTTATATGTGAACTCTTAAAGAAGAGGACATTTTACTCTAATATACCGTCCTTTCATTTGTACCGGGAAGATAATATCACCGGGTAGATGATATTCATTAATACCATGTACAAAGTATTTATGACACTGTTCAAATCGAGTCGGTATTACGATTCGAAAAATAGTACTGGGTGTAAAATGTCAAACAAACAAGGCATAAGGTGGGCCTCACGTACTATGTCCTTCTATTCCACCCGATAATACCATCTAATCTTTGAAACAAACATGTCCTTGGAATGATACATTTGTTGTCTAATAAATGCAACTAATCATTGATTGATTGGTACAAGGGGTAAAATTTTAGATTTTTTCATTCAATAATTAAATTTGAGTATTTAGAATTATGATAGTTAGGTGTGATTAAACTTACTTTTCAATACTTAGAGCATGTTGTGGAGCGTTAGATTCATCCGCAAAATAACTGCAGTAGAGTTTCCTGCAGATAATTGTGTAGTGTTAAGGACAATGCTTTCCCACATATATTTAGAGCGACATATTTGCATATTCATTTACCTAATCCCGTCAATAAATGTACTCAAAAACTCCATTTTTGTGTTTTTCTTGAGAGAAAATAATCAGCTGGCCCTCCAATTATTTATTTCTCATTTATTAAATTAAGAACTAGGATAATGGGGTATGTAAATTCAATGTTATATATATATTTTTTAAATCCAATTGTACAACTAGTTACCAAGAAAGCCAAAAAAATATATATATATATGTGAAGAAACACAATATCTTAATTTAAATCCGCAACTATTAATTTCTTGTCAATAAAGTCACATCCTCTATTTTACCTGATGATGTACAAATCGGTATTGTGCAAGATCAACAGTCAAGTATATGAACAGGTGTAATTAATGAGCAATAAATAGGCAATTAATGACAGATCAGTGGCAAAATAGTAAATATAGAGTCAACACAAATATTTATAGTAGTTCGGTCCAAGTGACCTACTTCACTCTCGGGAACGGCTGCGGTGGCCGGAGATCTTTATTGATGAACAATGTTACCAGGAGAGTAACTCCGGGAGTATTACAGTGCTTTGGGAGAGAGAAACAATGTGTGTAGGAATGTGTAGTGTGTGTAGGGATCTCAAATTGTAGAGGTCTTAAGGTCCTTGGACCTACCCTCTATGTGGAGAGGGCTTACATTATATAGGTATGGTGGGGTGGTGAGTTGAGGCGGTCACTACTATTTTGGTAAGTACAATTAAGGTAGGACTCTACCAATTTGGTAAGTATAATCATGGTAGACTAGATCTCCGTGCGTATCCCGATATTCTCTCCCTCGTGCTCCTATTCCGTCGGAGGAGGATCCTGAGCTGGGTCAGACTTCGATTTGGAGTGGCGAAGTCAAGAGGGCGAAGGAGAGGCAGTGGACGGCGACGCCCCTTGGGTGTTCCCCTTGGGCGGCGCCCTCTTGGGGTGATCTCTTGGGCGGCGCCCCCTTGGGGGTGTTCCATTGGGCTCCTCCTTGATGACTTAGGCTCCTTCTTATGCTCCTCCTTGATGACTTTGGTGACGTGGGCCCTCTTAATTCATTGGGTCTGACCCCAGTTAATTTCGGGCTCATCATTTGCCCCCCATGCCCCAAGTCTCTGACTTTTACAAGAGGTTACGAAAGGAAAGGGTTAAGGCATGTGCTTCGTCTTCACTTGAGTAGGAATTTTCTTGCTCCGCATAGTAGCTTGCTTTCCATTCTTTGGAGATTGGGTGACCTCTGCTGATGGCGACGTCAGAAAAAGAAAATGGGGTGTTTTTTGTGGGCCTAGACGCATTGCCCCCTTGGGCATTGCCTTTTTTTTTTTTCTTCCTTCGGCGTTGGCCTCCCTGGGCGCCACCTTCACCTTTATTTTTTTTTCCTTCCTTTCTTGGGTTTGGCCTCCTTGGGCGCCGCCTCCTTCATGTCTTTCTTTTTTGTTTTTTTTTTCTTTCCCTTGGGCTTGGGCACCGCCTCCTTCATGTCTTTCTTTCCCTTAGGCTGGGCGCCGCCTCTTCCTTTCTTTTTTTTAATTTTTTGGCTTGGCCTCCTTTGGGCCCCGCCTCCCTTCTCCTTTTTTTTTTCTTTCTTCTTTCTTCCTTTGCTTGGGCGCTGCCTCTTCATCACTTTTTTTTTTCTTTCTTTTCTTCGGCGCTGGCCCTCCTCTTCTTTTTTTTTTCCTTTCTTCTTGGCCTCCCTGGGCGCCGCCTCCTCTTCTGTCTTTTTTTTTTGCTTGGCCTCCTTTGGGCAAGGAGACTTGGGCGCCTCCTTTGGGCTAGAGGGAGAGCTGCTGTGGGCGCCACCTGGAGGTTGGTAGGGTGCTTTGAGTGATGCCAAGAGGTTGGCAGGGCGTCTTAGGCGACGCCAAAGGCCTTGAGCGCTACTATGTTTGGGCAAAGCCTTGAGTCTTGCTATGGGCGGCGCATCTCTGGTGCTTGGTCATTAGCTGACCTTGTCTCTGATTACATGCGTCCTGTTGATGGGGCGATGATGAAGACTCTCTTTGCTTTTAGAGTGGTGTCTTCCCCTCCTCTCAAGAGGGTGAGGTTTGATGCCCCCAGTGCTTCTCGGTCAAGGTCCGATGGCTAGATTACTTCCTGGGAGATGGGACCCCGTGGTGCCCCCACTCCTGCTCTGATTGTGACTCATGTGTGCATCAAAACTAGCTGCTGTACTGTTTGTAGGAGTTGGGACTCCAGTGCAGACGACCTGCGTTTCAAAAGTTTACCTGGCAAAAATAATATTATCCCAACATTAAAATATCTAACATGATTACCTGGAAAGAGAGGCAGACTGTTTGCGTGAGAGCAAAGTCAGAGCTATGGACGTCTCGTGAGAGGGCTGCATGAGCTGAGGCCGAGTTACTCAGAGTCTCGGAGGATGGCTGCCGTGGCAGACTACATCGGCCGAGCTGCCGTGGTAGAGGCTTACAAGGTGACTACTTGCGCGAGAGCAAAGTCATAGTGGCCGAGCTACGTATAGTCTCGGGAGATGGCTGCCGTAGCAGAGGCTGACTACTTACGCGAGAGCAGAGTCATAGACTGAGCTACGTATAGTCTCGGGAGATGGCTGTCGTGGCAGAGGCTTACTAGGTGACTAATTGCGCGAGAGTAGAGTCATAGGCCGAGCTACGTGTAGTCTTCGGAGAGGGCTGTCGTAGTAGAGGCTTACTAGGTGACTACTTGCCCGAGAGCAGAGTCATAGGCCGAGCTACGTATAGTCTCGGGAGATGGCTGCCGTGCCAGAAACTTGAGGTGTTGGGCACCTGGTGAGAGGGGGCGAGACCCATCGTCTGGGCAGCATCATGGGTTGTGCCCAAGCTGGAGAGGGCGAGACCCCTCATCTAGGCGGCATCATGGGAGGTGCCCAAGGTGGAGAGGGCGATACCCCTAATCTAGGCGGCATCATGGGAGGTGCCCAAGGTGGAGAGGGCGAGACCCCTCATCTAGGCAGCATCATGGGGGCGTTCAAGGTGGAGAGAGTGAGACCCCTTTTCTGGGCAACATCATGGGAGGCGCCTAAGGTTGAGAGGGCGAGACCCCTCGTCTAGGCGGCATTATGGGAGACGCCTAAGGTGAAAAGGGCGAGACCCCTCGTCTGAGTGCCTGCGCTGCTGGGAGCTGTTTGTAAATTTTAGGAAAACAAGACATTTTGGAAACAATAATCTTTGCAGAGTTTTATTTCATAAAATAATAAATAACAAAATAAATTGACTGAAACAATAAAGGATAGATAAAATCTTTAGATGTTGGTGTCCCATATGACTTTCCTGTCGGAGTCGGAGTCGCCTCCTCCTCCTAACCTTCAGGAGATTTTCTAGATTTCTCCGAGGGGTTGCTGGCGTTCTCTGTCATCCTGGTCCCGACCAAGTGGCGGGGCCTGTCCTCTACCAGCAATGTATTGCCTCAATTGGCCACGCTGTATGAGTTCCTCAATTTGCCTTTTAAGATCAAAACAGTCGTCAGTGTCGTGGCCATGGTCGCGGTGGAAGCGACAGTACCTGCTGGGATTTCTGTGGTTTGGGGCGGACTTCATTTTTTCGAGCCAGCGGAGCGCGAGGTCATCCTGTATCTGGAATAGGATGTGCTCCACCGAGGCATTGAGTGGCGTGAGAGCTTGTCGCTCTCTCAGAGGTGGGGGACCAAGACGGTCCTTGACAGAGATTCTCTCTGTCCTATTTCTTTTGTTCTCTACCTCCCACTTGTCTCCTCGGGTGTCCTTCCTTTTCTCCCTTCCTCGGGAGGACTCACCTCGATGGGCCTTGGTGACGTCCTCAGCATTCATATACTTCTAGGCCCTTGACAGCAGCTCGGGCATGCTGGAGGGCGGCTTCTTGAGGACAGAAAACATGAAACTAGAGGTGCGAAGGCCGGCGATGAAGGCGGTCAGGGCTACCTTGTCATCTGGCTCCTCAATCTGAAGGGCCTCCTCGTTAAAACGAGCGAGGTAATCTCTGAGGCTTTCATCCCTGTCTTACTTGATGGCGAGCAGGTGGGTCACAGGCTTCTGATGCCGGCGTCTCCCAATGAAGTGGGAGACGAATGATCTACTTAGTTTCTACGAAAGAGTGAAAGGAGGAGGGCTTGATCTTTGCGAACCATTGGCGTGCAGACCCCTTCAGGGTGGTAGGGAAGGCTCTACACATAATCTCCTTAGGCACGTTATGAAGTTGCATGAGAGATTTATATGTGTCAAGGTGGTCGAGGGGGTCTTTGGTACCGTCGAAGATCTTGATTGTTGGCATCTTGAACTTCGAGGGCAAGGGATAATTGACTATATCAGCAACAAATGGTGTATCAGTGAGTCTTACCAGGTAATCTACGGTCTCGGGTGCCTGGGCCTTGATGGCGTTGAGGGCATCATCGAGTTGATTTTGCACCTCTCTAATCTTCTCGTCCCACTAGTTGGGGATATCCTCCGTTGGGTGGTGGTACTGACTTCCATGATTGCCATACTGGCTCTCTCCTTCGTCCTCCTGCGCAAGTACATGAGGAGGGGGAATACGTGAGCTCCCTGTGCGCTAAGGAGGGACTGTTGGGCGAGGGGCGCCCAGATGTGGCCTTAGGGCATTCTGGCGAGGGCCCCCATGGTGAGGGGCTGCCTGACGCTCAGAAGGGGGAGGTTGCTGCTCCTCTCTTGTTGGAGGGAATGGTGCTCTTCCTACAGGGTGAGGGGCGACACCTCATTGGGTGAGCATTAGCTGAATGATCTGCTAATTCTGTTTTATCAGTAGCTGCATGGTCTGTAAGAGTTGTTGCCCGGCAACAGGAGTCGCAGAGGCAGATAGTTTCGAGGGTGCGAGGGGAGGCGGTACCTCCTCTCGGGGGGCCGAGTTGTTGTCTCCCGGTTGTTGGCTCATTGACCTGGTAGTGATCGTCATTGATTAGAAGAGAACAGAAAACCTAGTCATTTCCCACAGATGGCGGCAAACTGATGATGCACAAATCGGTATTGCGCAAGATCAACAGTCAAATATATGAACAGGTGTAATTAATGAGCAATAAATAGGCAATCAATGACAGATCAGTGGCAAAATAGTAAATATAGAGTCAACACAAAGATTTATAGTGGTTCGGTCCGGGTGACCTACTCCACTCTCGGGAACAGCTACAGTGGCCGGAGATCTTTATTGATGAACAATGTTATCGGTAGAGTAACTCCAGGAGTATTACAGTGCTTTGTGAGAGAGAAACAATGTATGTAGGAAGGTGTAGTGTGTGTAGGGATCTCAAATTGTAGAGGTCTCAAGGTCCTTGGACCTGCCCTCTATGTGGAGAGGGTTTACATTATATAGGTATGGTGGGGCGGTGAGTTAAGGCGGTCACTACTATTTTGGTAAGTACAATTAAGGTAGGACTCTACCACTTTGGTAAGTATAATCATGGTAGACTAGATCTCCGTGCGTATCCCGATATTCTCTCCCTCGTGTTCCTATTCTGTCGGAGGAGGATCTTGAGTTAGGTCAGACTTCGATTTGGAGTGGCGAAGTAAAGAGGGCGAAGAAGAGGCAGTGGACGGCGGCGCCCCTTGGGTGTCCCCCTTGGGCGGCGCCCTCTTGGGGTGACCTCTTGGGCGGCGCCCCCTTAGGGGTGTTCCCTTGGGCTCCTCCTTGATGACCTAGGCTCCTCCTTATGCTCCTCCTTGATGACTTTGGTGACGTGGACCCCTCTTAATTCCTTGGGTCTGACCTAGTTAATTTCGGGCTCATCATTACCCGTAAAAACAAAAATTGCACACGACCTGAGGGGCCACATGATAAACATATGGACTTGTCTCCATTTGTTCTAACCGGTGAAATAGAATGAAGGACTTTATTGACACGAAATTAATAGTTGAAAGACTAAATTAAAGCAATTGAAAGTTCATGAATCATTTTAAAACAAGATGTAAAATTTAAAGACTAATTGTGATATTTATCCTAATAAAAAAAAAATACACGCTCTTTTGAGTTTTTATTTTGTTGGTGCAAAGGTATTGGTTGCATGCGTTGTTCATAGAACTTGTGCAGGGAAAAATCCACGCAAATGGCCACCACCTCGTACGAACAGAGATGATGGCGATCATGCCTTGGAGAACCTACAAAATAAGAGAAAATTTAGGTGAACCGATGGCCGAAGAAGGCCAAAAGGACTCTGATGCTTAAGTTAGTAAGCGAATCGAAGAAAAGTATAGAGTAAATGAGCTAAGATCGAATCCCCTTACCTGGTACCTAATACCTTTAGTTACTTTTTACCCTGAAAGATTCTTAAATTCTCAATTCACATCTAAAAGATTAAAATTTTTACATTTACTCTCAATTAGACAAAAAGGTAGCAACGTAGTCGAAAATCAAAAGTTTGTTGCCTTCTCCAACAAAATATTTTTATTGCATTTGTTATAATATCTTATTTATACACCTGATTATTTATCTAATACCCCCAATTTTAAGTGTTATCTAATACCCCCAATTTTAAGTGTTTTCAATGAAAATTTTATGTTTAATTTTCTTAAAACGGAGCACATTGTTACTTTTTCATTTGATTGATAGTGCAATATGAGAATTTTAATCTTTTATGGGATAAATTGAGATGTATAAAGAGTCATTTGCTCCTTTTTTTTTTTGTTAAATATAAATTTATCTGCAATATTAGCATAAGTCTGCCAGGTAAAACAAACTTAAGACTATAATAAAAATCAATGACACCCCTTACTATTGTCCAAAATAGTATGAGCTCTTCAATAATGGCATGAAGACCCTTACTTTCAGTAAGATTTACAGTCAGGCCCCTTATCTCATCAAAAAATGGCATCACCAATATTTATATTTAAAATAACTAATTTATTCGTCATTTCTCATAAGGAAATAATCAATGATATATACAAGATTATTCCTAACTCAGATATAAATAACATTTTTGCTAATACTGTTACCCCATACTTACTCCTCTTCTCTCTCCCACACACACATGCACCATTCACGACCACCACTTACACCAACTATAAATCATTATGTATATCATATATTTGTATATATGTATGTGTGTGTCATAAGATACTTTGTGGTATTTAAAGCCCATTTCTATCACTTCATTTCTCCCCCCAAAATATGTACATACAAAATTTGAGTTATTTTCAAGATTGCGAGGTTTCAAATATAAGAACTACAATAGGGCGGGGAGAGAGAGAGAGAGAGATCTAATGAATTTCGGTAATAACTATGAATAGAAGCAAATTTCCATGGGGGGGGGGGGGTGCGAAATTCCCATAGAATAAAGCAAGTAAAGAAAGCAAAAAAAAAGAACGGGGGAAGGAGATATTAGGGGGAAAAAAATGGTAACTAGTCTGTGATGGGTTACTTTTCTTCCTTTGTTCGGATTTCTTTTATTTCTTATTTTGGCTAATTTTCACAAAGTTTCACTAGTCGATAAGGATAAGTAAGTCATTTTTTGACTAAAAAGTCATTGGGATGTTCATGTTATATTTGAAATGTCAAGGGGCAGTAATGCTATTTTCAAAAATATTAGGAAATGGATTAGTTTTACTTCAAATAATAAACAAAAATTACTATGTATCCAAAGAAAAATATGGAGAGTTGAGCTCTAGATGACATTGTAACAATTCTGAATTTAATAATAATAATCTTGCCTTAGGTAATAAACCACAATCACTCTTCAATAGTTTTGCAGTTTAACATATGTAGAGTCAAATACCGTGACTAAAATATTCAAAAGTGAGAATACCCCGACCCACCCTCTACCTATTACCTAATGTCAAATGCTACCCTACTATTTCTCTTTGTTGAAATTTATAGCTTGAAAGTTTTCTATCCTATGAACCAACCCCTAAATCGAAACAGGCATAAGGAAAGAGCAATATATTGGACCAATCTACAAAAAATGAAACAATTCCATCCTAACCAGCCATATTCATAATATCAAATAAAACAATTTTCATAAAGTTACCAAGGGTTGTAGTCATAGTAATCCTCCTATTTAACTACTTTCACCATTTTTGAGGTTTTAACATTGATGATGTTAACCTACCGAGGATGAGTAAAGGATATGGGTGTGCATGAAATCAAGTGTGGTGTCTGAGCTGCAAAGCTCATGCCAAAAATGCTGGTAGATGCTCAGGAAAATTGAGGAAAGGGATTTGAACACAACGACATTACAGTGGTTCACCGGCCTGGGAGCTTGGCTAGTCCACTCTTGAATGGAGACTCTTGCTCCGATTTTATTATTGATTGCGTTGGGTATGTTACAATGTAGTGTGGAGGAAATTAGGGTTCCTCTTGGCTCTATTGTCTGTCTCTCTCTCTCAATGGAGGCTTGCCCTGCTTTTATAGCCTCTTGCTTACCTCTAATCTGATTTTACTTCCTATAATGAAGGGATTTTTTCCTCCTTACTCTCCCCCATCGTGGAGTTACCTAAACTCCACACGGCTGGTTTAACGGACTTTATCCCGAGATCTTTGCCTTCTATCATGGGATCCTCCTTAATCTTTAGCGAGGATTCTGGTTGGTTAAGGGTTTTAGGCCTTAATTTCAGCTTGGCTATTATTTCGGAGGTGTTCGCTGTCATCTCGCTGTCCCCTCACCGCTTCCTATATCATTTCGTTTGGGGGGAGCTTCAACTATGGCTGGACGAGCTCTGATTGTGGCTGGACGAGCTCTGCATATCTTCCCTGACCTCCCGAGCTGGGCTCATTTTCTAAGCTCGTGCTTAAGGTTTATTTTAGGTATCATTAGTTGCCCCCCAGCCCCTGCCTCAAGCGAGCTTGGGCAAGGGCTGAGCTGTTTTTAAACCGAGCTAGATCTGCGCGTGGCTGTCCCTGACTTGCACGTGACTGAAGTCCTTTGACGGTTCGCAGCAATCATGGCTTTCCCCGATTCCCGCGCATGTTTCAGCCCACGTCTCTCAGGCTTTAAATACCCAAACGGCTATCTGAACCGCCTCTTCCCACTGTTCACCTTCTTTCCTTTCGATTTTTGATTTTCCAGCTTGAAGTTTTCTGATTCTCGCCCAAAACCGAGTCTTTGTGTTCAACTTGAGGATCTGCGGTGCTTTCTTCCTTCAATTTCGCTCTGGATTGTTGCTCGTTTCTCTTTCCTAGCTAGGTACGTTTTCCCTGTTTGCTTTTTCATCTTTTTTCTTTCTGGATCCTTTGAGTTCGAGGTGGTTGTTGCGTTTCTGGGCTCATAGGTTCTTTTACTTCTGGTCCTGTGATTGTTGATTGTCTCATCTTCCCCATTTTGTGGATTGGAGTTCTATCGTGCACATACTCGCTGTTGGAAGCTATTGTGCTGATCCTAGGGTTATTAGAGAGTGTTTGACTGGTGTTCCTCCTCTCTATCGTTCTTTTGATCTTCCTTTTTCCTACCCAAACATGCACGCCTCTTCCGGAGCTACTCGCTCCTCTAGAAGGTAGGTCTGCCGAAGAAGAGACCGAATTAGGGGAAGTGGGTGATGAAATCGATAATTTCCCTGGTGTTGATGCTGTTGAGTCCGGAGTCAATACCGAGGTGCTTCCCTCATCGTCTTCTCCTTTGCCCCCCCAAGCCTGACAAAGGCAAGGGAAAAGTCAGTGAGGTTGGGGTTTCTGGTAGTACATCATACCTAGGAGCTGCCTTCGATTATGCCGAGCTTGTGGGCCCTAGCAAGGTCCACCCTTCCTTTATGAAGATTTTCACTGCCCGCTATGGGTTTCCTGCTAGTGTCCAGCCCTGGTGCCCAGACAGCTCCACCCTTTACGTTGCCAAAGTTCATAAGAGGGTCTGCTTCTTTGAGGTCGTATTCGAGAATGGCCTTCGCTTTCCTCTGCACCCATTCATCAAGAACGTTCTGCAATATTTCAATGTTTGTCCCTCTCAGCTTTCCCCTAACTTCTGGGGGGTTCTGGTGGGTCTTTTGGTCTTCTTTAAGGACCACAAGCTCGGGGTTCCCAGCATTTCCCTGCTTGTGGATTTTTTTAACGTCAAGCTGACCTCTTCTGAGGGCTTCTTGTATATCTCCAAGCGAACCAACGCTAGGCAGATCATCTCTCATATTCAATCCTCCCATAAGCACTGGAAAGAACGTTTCTTCTTCGTTGGGGGTACCAATTGGGAATACAATCCTGCTGATAGAACGGATACTCTTGGTATCCCTAAGGCCTGGACTGTTCCAGAGAACTTGCGTGAGTCCTTGCTCGAGTTGACTGAGTTTTTGCTTTGAGAATCATAAGTTTCTGACTCTGCTCTGCTTAAGTTGTGCCTAGGTACCCGACCTGAGCTCAGTGCTGAGGATGAGGAAGTAAAGTTGAAGTTGGTCAAGTGCGACCCGCGAAGGTATTATGAGCTTATCCAGCCCTATATTCTGGTTGAGAGAGGATTTAGTCCTCCTGGGATAGAGGTAGAAGCCCCACCTCCTATTTTTGTTGTCAGACCTGAAGAAGTAGCAGGTAATTCCTTTTTCTAATAAGTTGTGCTGCCTATTTTCCTATTTCCCCATATATACGTAATTTTCGCTTAGACCTTCCAGGTTCTCCCGCAATGAAGCCCACCTCTGAGGAACTCCAGGCTAAGATCGACCACTTATCGAGAAGTGGGAAAAGTGGCAAACAGAAAGCTGTGGTCGGCTCTGGAAGTAGCCTTGTTACTCGGGCTAAGGTTCAAAAATTAGGGGTGCCCTCTTCTTCTCCGACCTCAACCTCATCGAAGCAAGTCCAAACGTTGAACACCCCACCAATTGTAGAGGCCTGCCTGCCATCAGGGGTCCAGCCCACTTCAAGTTGAACGAATGAGCCAAGCGAGGCTTCTCCTTCCTCGACTGAGGTCAGGGAAGCTTTGAGGTTGGTTCCTGACCTCCAACCTGGTAATTTCACCTATAGCCCTTCAGGGAAGGTTATTGAATCTTTTCCGAAGAGAACTGGGCGTGATGAGGCAAAGCGTCCTAAGGTGGAGGAGAGTGAGGACTCCATTTTCGAGAACAGTGATCTTGCAGCTGGGGCTATTTCTTCTGTCCTTTCTAACTTTGATGTCCAAAAGGCTTCTTCCATGCCTCTTGAGGAGACCATCAGCTCAGCTCTTCAGGGAACAGCTGTTGTAAGATTTAGCATCCTTATACATCCATTTATCCTTTATGTCGTAACCTTAAACTTATCTTTTCTTGCTTTCTCTCCTGCCCTCAGCTGGCTCTCCACGTCAAGGGTTTGGTGAATAGGATCCAATCCTCCGAGAGCTCTGTCAAAGCTTTAAAAGCGTACGAGTTTAAGGTTGCTGAACTCACCTTTGACAATGACGACCTCCGAGCTCAGGTGGCAAGCTTCAAAGAGGAGTTGGAAAAATAGTCTTATTCCCTTCAGGACTTACAAAAAGCCAAAGATGCCGCTGACGGAAGAGAAAAGAGAGCCAGGGATGAGCTGAGAAAATTCAGGGAAGAGCTGAAGCTTAAATCTGAGGCTTGGGCTAAAGCCAGTCAAGAAGCCTTTGAAGCTCAGAGCTCTTTGCAGAGTATAAATGAGGATTATCTTGCTGTGACTGAGGCAAATGCTGTGCTCTGCACCGAGCTCGAGGCACAGAAGGCCCTTGTCCAGGAGAAGGACGGTGTGATTGCTGAGTTGAGGGATGATGTCACCACCCAGTGGGCCACTGGATGGCTTACCTTCAAACGCCGAGCTACAAAGACTTATCCAGACCTCGACTTCAACTTTTCTATTCCTACCGAGGAAGAGCTAGAGGAGACTGATACAGATGGCGAGGGGGACAGCTTGGTTCCTCCAGATGTTACCCCAGAGGGTGTTGAGATGTTCATCCCTCCTGTTGAGACTTCTGGAGCTCTTTCTACCGGGACAGGCTCTGTTGCTGCAATTCCCGAGCTCCCAGCTACAACTTCTACTGTCTCTGCCACTACACCGTTCTCAACTGACCTTGTGTCTGAAGCCCTTGCTCAAAATTTGGAATCAATGGGGGTAGAGACCCAT
The DNA here is from genome assembly GCA_951799425.1 of Ilex aquifolium. Classification (NCBI taxonomy): domain Eukaryota; kingdom Viridiplantae; phylum Streptophyta; class Magnoliopsida; order Aquifoliales; family Aquifoliaceae; genus Ilex; species Ilex aquifolium. The sequence continues at coordinate 33,389,512 of OX637391.1, forward strand.
GTGGCTGGTACCCCTGGAAGCTCTTCCCTTCTGCCTACTGTTGAAGGCTCATCTGCTGAGCTACATAATCCTTTTCTTACGCCTTCTCTAGATCCTTAGGGCTTTCCTTATGTGACTCTTATTTCACCTTTCCTGTACCTTGAACTTGATACAAACACAAACTTTGAAAGAAAATTTCTGAATTTTTGTTTTGAATTGTGATGTGTTGCGATGTGATTTCTGGCTTTGCTTTGAAACATAGTTGTTTTCCTTTGTTTTATGTTCCTCTTGCCCCCCTTGCTTTGAGAAGTACTTCAGTCCTTCTTAAAGCAAAATTAAGGACTTTATAAGCTGCCGGGTTCTAAGGAACTTATCAGGAACTCATCATCCTGATGTGAGCATGGTTCTTGGAACTGGAGGTCTCAAAAACTTGCTATGGAGAAGCCAGGCTGCCAACCGAGCTGAGCTCAACTCAAAGAAGTATGAGGAAAATTCTGTTTAAGTAGGGTCAGACTTATTTCCAATTGTATTGAATGTATTGGGAGGGGTTACCTTGTGCTGACTCACCTTCCCACATTTACCCAACTGTTTTCCAAAACCGTAACCAACTTTATTAATTAGGAAACCAAAAGGACCGCCGACTCTGCCTTTCGTGTGGTTCTTGGTTTCCTAAAAGCTTACGATTTTCCTCAAGGCTCCTGATATCTCCTTTGTTTCTTTCTTTCTTGCCAAAATATTTATGAGTCTCTTCTTGAATCTTCGTGGTTACTTTCTGTTTTCACCGTAATCCTTGATGGCTGCCTCCGTTTCTTCTCTGTTCAAGGAACACACTTCTTTCGGAATCGACTGAAAGTGACATTGTCGCTACTTGTCTCCTTCAACACTAGAGCCTTCTGATTTTGTAGCCATCAAAAAGCGATTCTTCCCTGATCTTGACTTGCCTCTGCGAGTTCATACCCCTGACGAGCCTTGCAACTATCTTTCTCGAGGGGAAGTTTGCTTTTTTGAGGGTGTAATGGATATGGGACTTCGCCTTCCCATTCATCCTTATATTGGGCGAGTTCTTGCCCATTATGGTATATGCCCCTCTCGCATTTCCCCTCGAGGATGGGCTGCTATGGTTAGTTTTTTCCTCTTTTGGTGTCTGTATGGCAATGGTAGATTCCCTTCTGTTGTCGAGTTCCTTTACTTTTTCGAGATCGAGGAAGACGACGTCCCCTACTTCAGTTTCTTTCGTTGGAGGCATTTCAATTTACCCCTTTTGGTTTTGGACCTTCCTTCCAACCCTGAAGGGTGGTCTCATCACTTCTTTTTTGCTTCTGGGAAGTCTTGGCAGTCTCCCGAGTTGCGCTGTCCTTGTACTAGGATTCCACGATCCTAGAAGAGCTTTTCTCGTATTGGTATGCTCAGGCTGAGATCTTCTTGACCTCTTTTCCGCGAGGATTTATTCTTATTATATTCTTGTTGTGTAGGTCCTCCTGATCTGGATTTGCCAGAGATGATGAATATTGATGAGCTGCTGCTCGTAGAGCCCAGGACTTTTTCGGAGTTGATGACGAATGAGAACCTTTATCTGCTTGGGGCTGAGGCTACTGAATATGAGTTTTCCTCCATTCTAGATTTTCCTTGGACCTCTCCCTCTGAGTCTGACGAGAAGGACATAGGTGAGGAAGAAGACTCTGATGAGGAGGATGCTGGCGCGACTTCAAAGAGGCATAAGAGGGATGAATCCTTCTCACCTGACTCCCTTGCCACTGTTTTTCTTACCCCAGCAGGCCAGAAGCTTCTTGACTCGCTCTACAAGGCTGAACAAGAAAGGGATGAGCTGAAAGAGGAGAATGCGCGCCTGAAGGAGGAAGTTGTCGAGCTGAAGTCACATCTTAAGAAGAATTAGGAGTTCTACCTCCTTGTATTCCCTTTCCCCTCTAATTAATGAAAATGCCCAACTTCGTTTTACTTTTACATCTTTTTGAACGCTTGTATCCGTGAATCCTTGAATATCAGATCTTTCTTTTTGAAGGTGTATGTGCATATATGAGCTGAGGAACTCGTTTTCCCTCTCTATGAGCTGAAGAGCTCATCTCTTATCAGATGAGCTAAGGAGCTCATTCTGGATTCTATAAGCTTTAGAAGCTTATCGTTTCTTTATGAGCTGAGGAGCTCATCTTGAATTTTATAAGCTTAGAAGCTTATAGTGTGTTTATGAGCTGAGGAGCTCATCTTGAATTTTATAAGCTTAGAAGCTTATAGTGTGTTTATGAGCTGAGGAGCTCATCTTGAATTTTATAAGCTTAGAAGCTTATCGTGTGTTTATGAGCTGAGGAGCTCATCTGGAATTTTATAAGCCTAGAAGCTTATCTTTTTTCCATGAGCTGAAGAGCTCATCTTGAATTTTATAAGTTTAGGAGTTTATCGTTTGTTTATGAGCTGAGAAGCTCATCTGGAGCTGTAGAGCTCGTTCTGTACTTCATGAGCTGAGGAGCCCATCGCCCCCCCCCCCTTTTTTTTTTCTTATATACATAAGCTGAAGAGCTTATCCTGAGCTGTAGAGCTCGTGTCATTCTGTATAAGCTGAATAGCTTATCTTGAGCTGTAGAGCTCGTCTCATTTATTTTTTGCTTTTCTTTTTTTTTTTGGAAACCATATGAGGATGAATCAAAAACTTGTTTATTTTTATTGAAAATAACTCTATTACAAGGAAAACTTACTGAAAGAACTTCTTAAGATGCTCGACATTCCAAGAGTGAGGTAGGATCTTTCCTTCTTCTGTTTGTAACTCATAGTTCCCCGGCCTAATCACTCTTAAAACGACGTAGGGGCCTTCCCAGTTTGGCCCCAACTTCCCGTGCGTGGGGTCTTTTCTCGCAAGCAAAAGCCTCATAAGCACCAAGTCTCCAACCTTGAAGCTTCTGTGCTTTACTTTCCTGTCGTAGTATCTTGCGGTTTTTCTTTGATAACTCTGAATGTGCTGCAGAACTCTCTCTCTTCTTTCGTCTAAGAGGTCGAGGTTCAGCAGGAGGGATTCATCATTATGCTCTGGATCCGCGAGCTCGGTTCTAGGGGATGGTATCCCTATTTCTACAGGCGACACTGCTTCAGTTCCGAACGCCAAAGCAAACGGTGTTTCCTGAGTTGCTATCCTAGGGGTTGTTCTGTATGCCCACAACACTTCTGGGATATACTCAACCCACTTTCCCTTCAAAGACTCGAGCTTGGTCTTCAAGGCTGCTTTGATTGTCCTGATTGTAACCTCTGCTTGTCCATTTGATTGTGGATGGGCTGGGGCCGAGAAATAATTCTTTATCCCCAGCTCTGCACAAAACTTCTTGAACTTCGGGTTGTCAAATTGTTTCCCATTATCAGAGACGATTGCTCTAGGTACCCCAAATCTGCAGACTATAGACTTCCAAGTGAAATTCTGAACCTTTTGCTCCGTGATTGTGGCCAGAGGCTCCACCTCAGCCCATTTAGTGAAATAGTCCACTCCAATTATGGCGAATTTACACTGCCCTATGCTGGTGGGGGAGAGGGCCAAGAATGTCCAATCCCCATTTCTGAAAGGGCCAAGGGCTTACTACCGAGGTTAGGAATTCTGGTGGGCAATGAGAGATGTTGGCATGTATCTGACACGCCTTACACTTCTTAACCAGGTCGATGGCATCCTTCAGCATGGTGGGCCAGTAATATCCCTGCCTCAAGGCTTTTCCCGCCAGTGTTCGAGCTCCGATATGGTTACCGCAAATTCCTTCATGAGTCTCCCTAAGAATGTAATCAGCATCCTCATCTCCTACACATCTGAGGAGAGGCATCGAGAATCCTCGCTTGTATAAGTTTCCTTGTAAAATAGAAAACCTGGCTGACCTCACCCTCATCTTTTCCGCCTCCTTGGAGTCTGTTGGCAAAGTTCCGTTCTGAAGATACTCTCTGATTGAGTCCATCCAAACAGGTAGGGAAAGGACTGGGAAAACTCTCTCCTTATCAACTCCTACTGATGGCTCCGCCAACTGCTCTACTGGTATCAACCTATCTAAATTCTCCTGTGAAGCAGTTGCTAACCTTGCTAGCGCATCTGCTCGAGCGTTCTCTGATCTGGGGACATGTATAATCTTGACTTGCACGAATTTCCTGATCAACTCTTGTACCTTTCTAAGGTAAATGATCATTTTCTCACCCTTGGCCTCGTAGGACCCCTCTATCTGCTTCACCACGAGCAGAGAGTCACTGCAGATCTCCAGCTGTTCCGCTTCCATCGAGTAAGCAAGGTTTAAACCTGCTATGATAGCCTCATATTCTGCCTCGTTGTTCGAGACCTTGAACCCAAACCTTAATGCATATTCAACATCTATTTCATCAGTGGAGGTCAAAATTAAGCCAGCTCCGCTGCCCTGGGCGTTGGTAGCTCCATCTATAGAGAGCTTCCATGTGGGGAGGTCAGGTACCAACTACGTGGCCCCCGTGGGTGTTCCCGCTGTGAATTCTGCAATGAAGTCAGCCAGCACTTGTCCTTTGATGGTTGTTCTCGGTTTATACCTGATATCGAACTCGCTGAGCTCAATGACCCACTTAACCAGCCTAGCCGAAGTCTCTGGCTTACTTAATACTTGCTTTATTGGTTGATCTGTTGGGATCTCGATAGTGTGGGCTTGGAAATATGGCCTGAGCCTCCTGGCGGTCGTGACTAAGGCTAAAACGAGCTTCTCCATCGTTGGGTATCTCTCCTCTGCTCCCCTCAGAGCTCTGCTACAATAATATACTAGTTGCTGAGCTCTGTCATGGTCCCTTACTAGCGCTGCGCTTGTTGAGAAATCTGACACTGCTAGATAGAGAGTAAGGACCTCACCTTCCACCGGGCTCACCAGAGTAGGTGGGGAGCTCAGATAATTTTTTAGTGCTCTGAACGCTTCATCACATTGGGCATCCCACTGGAAGGCCTTCTTTAAGACTTGAAAGAAAGGTTGACACTTGTCGCTTGACCTGGACACAAAGCGGCTTAAAGCAATTATTCTACCTGTTAGGCGCTGCACCTCCCTTGTAGTGGACGGAGGTTGCATATCCAGTACCGCCTTCACTTTCTCTGGGTTCGCCTCTATTCCTCTGCTATTAACTATGAAGCCTAGAAACTTTCCACTAGAGACTCCAAAGGCACACTTGGCGGGATTGAGCTTCATTTTGTATTCTTTTAAGACCTGGAAAGATTCCGCCAAATGTTTGATATGGAGCTCTGCTTTCAGTGATTTAACCAACATGTCATCAATGTAGACTTCCATGGTTGTTCCGATCTGCTTCTGGAACATTTTATTCACCAAGCGCTGATAAGTGGCTCCCGCATTCTTCAACCCGAAAGGCATAACTTGGTAACAATACGTCCCTTGCTCGGTTATGAAAGAGGTCTTCTCCTGGTCATTAGGGTCCATTCTGATATGATTATATCAGGAGAAAGCATCCATGAAGCTGAGGAGCTCGTGACCAGCGGTGGCGTCTACAATCAAGTCTATTCGAGGTAAGGGGAAACTGTCCTTGGGGCAGGCCTTGTTGAGGTCAGTGAAGTCAATGTAGAGGCGCCACTTGCCATTGGTCTTCTTAACAAGGAAAACATTAGCTAGCCACATTGGGTAATCCACCTCCCTAATGGCTCTGGCATGTAGAAGTTTGCTGACCTCTACGTTAATGGCTTTTTGACGCTCTGGTGCGAAACTCCTCCTTTTTTGTTTGATGGGTTTCCAGCTCGGGTTCATGCTGAGCTTATGCATGATAACCGGGGATTCAATACCTTCTATGTCTTCTTGTTTCCAGGCAAACACCTCCATGTTTTGCCTTAAAAACTGGATGAGAAGCTCCTTAATCTCTATGCTCAGCTTGGATCCCACATAAACAAGGTGCTCGGGCTCTTCATCTAGCTGTACAGGTTCTAGCTCTTCCGACGGGATTGGTTTGGTTTCAAGCTCATCTCTCATGTCGAGTTCATCCAATTGGATGTTCTCAACCTCTTTCATTTTTACAGACGCCATGTAGCATTCTCTTGCTACACGCTGGTCTCCCCGGACCACTCCGATTCCATTTTCTGTTAAAAATTTGACGACAAAGTGATAGACAGATGGGATTGCCCTCATAGAATTAAGGGAAGGTCTTCCAAGCAGGATGTTGTATGCAGAAGGTGCATCTACCACTAGGAATTTTACGGTCGTGGTGGCTTGGCAAGGAGGGTCACCTAGGGTGAGCACAAGTTGGATTGAGCCCAGGGGGAACACCCTTTCTCCTGAGAAACCTAGTAAGTGAGTACTTACAGGTTCGAGTTTTTCCCTTCTTATGTCCATTTTGTCGAATGCAGGCGCAAAAATGATGTCTGCCGAGCTCCCGTTATCAATCAGAACTCGATGAACGGTTTTGTTAGCTACCACGGCCCTTACCACCAATGGATCATCATGGAGGTATTGGCATCCCTCCAAATCAGAATCTGAAAAAGTGATAGCTGTGTCTAAGCGTGGTGCTTTGGATACAACATTCACTTTGAGAGCTTCTTCGGCTCTGATTCGTCGGAGGTGCGCTTTCCTGGCTGAGCTAGATTCTCCGCCTCCCGCAAATCCTCCAGATATCACTCTGATTTCACCTAGAGGCTGCTGATGTGGTGCAGGTGCTTGCTGTTGAGGTGGTGGCGGTGGAAGAGCTCGATTCTGGTTGTCATGGACCACAAAACGACGCAACTGTCCTCGTTGAATTAAGAACTCGATCTCCTTCTTTAATTGAATGCAGTCATCGGTATGGTGACCATGATCCCTGTGGTAGTCACAATACTTTGTGGGGTCTTTCTTTGCTGGATCTGCCTTCATCCGAGGTGGCCACCTTATGAAATTTTCGTTTTGGACCTCATACAGAACTTGGGATACCGCGGCGGTGAGCGGGGTGAATCGCTGAGGTCCGTATCTAGGCTGTAGCTCAGGTTGCATGGGGCCCAAGCGGTCTCTAACATTTTCTCTTCTCTTCGGGGAGCGGTCTCTATCCCTTCTTGGAGACCTTTCTCGCCCCTTTTCTTTCCTGGGACTTCGGTCCCTTTTCTTCTCTTCTTTTTCCTTCTTCTTTCGTGAGGATGCACTCCCCACCTTGGAAATGAGTGCTTCTTCACCGTTTATGTACTTTTCTGCCTTTGCTAACACCTCAACCATGCTTGCTTAAGGGTTCTTCGATATAGGGAACATCAAATCCTTTGACTGCACTCCTAATCCTGCAATGAAAGCAGTAATGGCAAACTTTTCGTCCGGGATATCTACCTTCAGAGATTCTGAATTGAACCTCTGTACATAAGATCGCAGGTTCTCATCAGGACTTTGCTTTATATTTAATAAATAATAGCTCGGCTTCCTGTAGATCCGAGCTCCGATGAAGTGAGACACAAAGGAAATGGAGAGTTCTTTGAAAGAAGAAATCGAAGCTGGGGGGAGCCTATTGAACCATGCTAAGGCTGACCCCTTCAGGGTGATGGTGAAGGCCCTACACCCACAGGATCCTGGTACCCGTGCAGCTCCATTTGGTTTTTGTAGGTGTTGAGGTGATCCACGAGGTCTTTTGTCCCATCGAAAACCTCTATCTGAGGTACTCTGAATTTCGGAGGAAGGGGGAAATGCAGTACCCCGGGGGTGAATGGGGATTCGGTTTGTTGCACCAAGGCATCCATTGTTACTGGAGTTTTGACCTTCACTGCTTCCCTCATGTGGCTGAGCTCTTGCTGGATGTCCTTGAAGCGGTGCTCCCAATATTGCTTCATTCTCTCCTGTTGGAAAGGAAGAAAATCATTCCTCTCCAGCCCTTCGTTTTGGCTTTGTGCTTCTTCATTAATCCCCCTCCTAGGCGGCTGATGGGGTGCTTGACTGCCTTCCCCTCCTTCGTTCGCTTCCCTGAGGGGATCAAGACATTGCCGTTCCCTAAGAGGAAGGTCATTCGGGCCTCACCGGGCTGACTGCATCTGCTGAGGACCTTGTAAGAGCATCAAGAACTCCTCATTTTGTTGAAGTAAGCGTTGATTGACCAGGCGAAGGGCGTCTAGTTCATTGTTAGCGGGGGGATCCACCGTAGGTGGATCGTCTTCCGCGGTGGGGACGAAATCATGAAGGTTTTCCGGTTGCTTCCCACTGGTGACCTCCTGGGGATTCTGCATTCTTGGGGGATTCATCTGACTTTTACTCATGTTTCGTGTAGAGACCATCAATTACTGAAAGATCAGTATACTTGTAATAAGAACTATCGTTCACACAGACGGCGCCAAACTGATGATGTTAACCTACCGAGGATGAGTAAAGGATATGGGTGTGCATGAAATCAAGTGTGGTGTCTGAGCTGCAAAGCTCATGCCAAAAATGCTGGTAGATGCTCAGGAAAATTGAGGAAAGGGATTTGAACACAACGACATTACAGTGGTTCACCGGCCTGGGAGCTCGGCTAGTCCACTCTTGAATGGAGACTCTTGCTCCTATTTTCTTATTGATTGCGTTGGGTATGTTACAATGTAGTGTGGAGGAAATTAGGATCCCTCTTGGCTCTATTGCCTGTCTCTCTCTCAATGGAGGCTTGCCATGCTTTTATAGCCTCTTACTTACCTCTAATCCGATTTTACTTCCTATAATGAAGGGATTTTTTCCTCCTTACTCTCCCCCATCGTGGAGTTACCTAAACTCCACACGGCTGGTTTAATGGACTTTATCCCGAGATCTTTGCCTTCTATCGTGGGATCCTCCTTAATGTTTAGCGAGGATCCTGGTTGGTTAAGGGTTTTATGCCTTAATTTCAGCTTGACTATTATTTCGGAGGTGTTCGCTGTCATCTCGTTGTCTCCTCACCGCTTCCCATATCATTTCGTTTGGGGGGAGCTTCAACTATGGCTGCACGAGCTCTGATTGTGGATGGACGAGTTCTGCATATCTTCCCTGACCTCCTGAGCTGGGCTCATTTTCTGAGCTCGTGCTTATGGTTTATTTTAGGTATCATCAAACATTATGAGAATTAAACATTCAGTTCAAATCAATTGTAAATGAATATAATATACAGAGCAATGTCAGTGACACTAAAATAAACTGAATCGAAATAGGCAAATAAACAGATTGAAAAATTCTTATGAGTTAAATCAAATTTAGAGATTCCTAAAATAAATTGAATTCAACTCTAATACCAAGTTAAAACATCTAACTCAACATTTATTTGGGAGAGTAATCCCTCGTGTATATAAAACAACAATGGAATAGATTCTTTATATAAAGCGAAAGATTTTGAATGCACAATTATAAAAGAAAAAAAGGGTAAGTTTTAGTTCATCATTAAGGATTCGAATAACAAAAATAATTACTTTGTATGCAAGAATAATATTTTGTACATTGACCTCCCTAGATCTCACAATATCGGGAGCCTCTCATGCACTGTACCATCATTTTTAATTAAAAAATAAAAAAGTGTTTTTCAGGGTACATCTCTCGAGCTCTAAAATTAATTTTTAATTGTTCCCCATCAAAATAATTTTGTGGGTCTACTCCAAAAACATTTATAAAAAATATTTTTTTTTCAAAGGCATTTCAGTCAATGTGAACTCCAATTAAGTAGACAAAGTAGAGTGGTGGTCCCTGTAAGTAAGAACGACGAAGCAAAACTACGTGTAGGGTGACCGCACGACGCGGCCATGTGATTGAAATCCAAAGAAACACCGACTAGAACGAGCCTCTCTAGTAAAAATTAACGTTTGACTATTAAAATATATTATTTTTTGGATTAATTGTACTAGAGATCTTCAAAATATAAAGTTTGTCTCATTTTGATTTTTAATATTTCAATTATATTATTTTAATATCTGAAATATTGAATATGTTTGTATATAGTCTCTCATGCAGATAATATCTAAATTGCTAACGGTTTTTTATTATAAACTTGTCACGTGATACCAAAATATACACAAAAAATAATTTGGGTAACTCTTGATCAAAATTTGGGTAGCACTTGGCCAAAAATGTGTAATATGAGTATCTCTCGACCAAAATGTGGATAGCTTATGATCAAAACTATATGATTTGGATAGCTTTTTGACGACCAAAATTTGAGTAAAAATTTGGTTAAGAGTTATCTAAATTATTTTTTTACTCATATTTAGGTATTACGTGACAAGTTTAAAATAAAAAATCGTTAGTAATCTGGACACTATTTATTTGAGGGACCACATATAAATATATTCAATACTTCAGAAACTAAAATGATATAATTAAAATATTAGGTGCTAAAATGAGACAAACCTCATACTTTGAAAACCTCCAATATAATTAATCCTTATTTTTTTTGTTTTCATATTATAACTGAGTCTACATATAATAATTATCAGATCAAGTATTATAATATTAGACAAGATACGAGAATACGATATGAATTTAATATAGATTAGTGATTTTCAATTTAATTTTAACAAGTTAAAGTGATAAACAAATAAACCAATCAAATAAATAAATCAACACGAATTTATTAAAAATAACACATACACGAAACAAATTTGACACGATAAGATTATAAATGAATCGTGTACTTGTAAATTTTATAAATTTTGACACGATACAAATTCGATACTACCATTATTAATCCTAAGTGGGCCCATGGAACTCCCCCCCGCATCCAGCATCTAATGCCTAGAGTTCCTTGTTTAATTGGTAAGTTCATAATTCATTGGTCAGAGGTCTCTATACGCAACGATAAGTCAACTATCACACCAACGTGCCGGCCATACACGGCTTTCTATACATGAGATTCAGATCTGAACGTTGCGTGCACCAAAAATGTAAATAAAAGCATGAGAATATTTAACAGCGAGGAAACTAGCCTATGCACGTTGAGGACCATAATAGTACGTACGTGTACATCCGTTCTTTTCAATACACTTGGGGCATGTTTGTTTGGGGATTAAATATGGGTGGTATGAAAAATGTATTCAATATATTTTTAATATTAATGAAAATTAATACCGGTAATAAAAAAAAAACGGTGACACTTTACGCTTAAACATAATATAAGGAAAAAATTTAAAATAATTTTTTAAAAAAAAATTATAAAAAAAAACCAGTAACACTGTACGCTTAAACATAATATAAGGAAAAAAATTTAAAAAAATTTAAAAAAAAAAAAAAAAATCGGTAACACCGTATGCTTAAAAATAATACAAGGAAAAAATTTAAAATAATTTTTTGTATTGGGAAGATAATACCACCGGGTAGGTGGTATTCATTAATATCATGTACAAAACATTTAGGACACTGTTCAAATCGAGAAAGTATTACGATCCGAAAAATAGTATTGGGTGTAAAATTATGATAGTTAGGTGTGATTAAACTTACTTTTCAATACTTAGAGCATGTTGTGGAGCGTTAGATTCATCCCCAAAATAACTGCAGTAGAGTTTCCCGCAGATAATTATGTAGTGTTAAGGACAATGCTTTCCCACATATATTTAGAGCGACATATTTGCATATTCATTTACCTAATCCCATCAATAAATGTACTCAAAAACTCCATTTTTGTGTTTTTCTTGAGAGAAAATAATCAGATGGGCCTCCAATTATATATTTCTAATTTATTAAATTAAGAACTAGGACAATGGGGCATGTAAATTCAATGTTATATATATATATTTAAAATCCAATTGTACAACTAGTTACCGAGAAAGCCAAAAAAAAAAAATATGTGAAGAAACACAATATCTTCATTTAAATCTGCAACTATTAATTTCTTGTCAATAAAGTCACTTCCTCTATTTTACCCGTAAAAACAAAAAAATTGCACACGACCTGAGGGGCCACATGATAAACATATGGACTTGTCTCCATTTGTTCTAACCGGTGAAATAGAAGGAAAGACTTTATTGACACAAAATTAATAGTTGAAAGACTAAATTAAAACAATTGAAAGTTCATGAATCATTTTAAAACAAGATGTAATATTTAAAGACTAATTGTGATATTTACCCTAATAAAAAAAAAATACACGCTCTTTTGAGTTTTTGTTTTGTTTGTGCAAAGGTATTGGTTGCATGTGTTGTTCATAGAACTTGTGCAAGAAAAAATCCACGCAAATGGTCACCATCTCGTATGGACAGAGATGATGGCGATCAAGCCTTAGAGAACCTGCAAAATAAGAGAAAATTTAGGTGAACCGATGGCCGGAGGAGGCCAAAGGGACACTATTTATTTGAGGGATCACATACAAATATATTTAATACTTCAGAAACCAAAATGATATAATTAAAATATTAGGTACTAAAACGAGACAAATCTCATACTTTGGAGACCTCCAATATAATTAATCCTTATTTTTTTGTTTTCATATTATAACTGAGTCTACATATCATAATTATCAGATCAAGTATTATAATATTAGACAATATACGAGAATACAATATGAATTTAATACATATTAGTGATTTTCAACTTAATTTTAACAAGTTAAAGTGATAAACAAATAAACCTATCAAATAAATAAATCAACACGAATTTATTAAAAATAACACATACACGAAATAAATTTGACACGATAAGATTATAAATGAATCATATACTTATAAATTAAATAAATTTTGACACGGTACAAATTCGATACTACCATTATTAATCCTAAGTGGGCCCATGGAACTCTCCCCCTCATCCAGCATCTAATGTCTAGAGTTCCTTGTTTAATTGGTAAGTTCATAATTCATTGGTGAGAGTTCTCTATACGCAACGATAAGTCAATCATCACACCAACGTGCCGACCGTACACGGCTTTCTATATAGGAGAGTTCAGATCTGAACGTTGCGTGCACCAAAAATGAAAAAAAATAAGAGCATGAGAATATTTAACAGCGAGGAAACAAGCCTATGCACGTTGAGGACCATAATAGTACGTACGTGTACGTCCGTCCTTTTCAATACACTTGGGATGATACCTTTGTTGTCCAATAAATGCAACTAACCATCCATTGATTGGTACAATGGGAAAATTTTTAGATTTTTTCGTTCAATATTTAAATTTGAGTATCTGTAATTATGATGGTTAGGTGAGATTAAACTCATTCTTCAATACTTAGAACATGTTATGGAGCGTTAGATTTGTCCGCAAAATAACTGATATAGAGTTTCCAGCAGATATTTGTGTAGTGTTGAGGGTAATGCTTTCCCACATATATTTGGAGATACATATTTGCATATTCATTTACTTAATCCCGTCGATAAATGTACTCAAAAACTCCATTTTTGTGTTTTTCTTGAGAGAAAATAATCAGCTGGCCCTCCAATTATTTATTTCTCATTTATTAAATTAAGAATTAGTACAATGGGGTATGTAAATTCAATGTTATATATATTTTTTTAAATCCAACTGAACAACTATTTACCGAGAAAGCCAAAAAAAAAAAATATATATATGTGAAGAAATGCAATATCTTAATTTAAATCCACAACTACTAATTTCTTGTCAATAAAGTCACTTCCTCTATTTTACCCGTTAAAACAAACAAATGCACATGACCTGAGGGGCCACATGATAAACATATAGACTTGTTTCCATTTGTTCTAACCGGTGAAATAGAAGGAAAGATTTTATTGACACGAAATTAATAGTTGGATGACTAAATTAAAACAATTGAACCATTTTAAAACAAGATGTAAAATTTAAAGACTAATTGTAATATTTACCCTAATTAAAAAAAAAAATGCATGCTCTTTTGAGTTTTTGTTTTGTTTGTGCAAAGGTATTGGTTGCATGTGTTGTTCATAGAACTTGTGGGGGACAAATCCACGCAAAAGGGTCACCACTTCGTACCGACAATGATGATGGCGATCAAGCCTTGGCGAACCTGCAAGACAAGAGAAAACTTAGGTGAACTGATGGCCGGAGGCGGTCAAATTGACTCCGATGCTTAAGTTAGTAAGTGAATCGAAGAAAAGTATAGAGTAAATGAGCTAAGATCGAATCTCCTTACCTGGTACTTGATACCTTTATTTATAGTGATTTAAGAAGCGATGTTCCACATAAACTCGAACTCTAGGTTGTGATAGGATATACCTCATCACCAATCACCTAGATGCTCGAGGTAGAATCATATTAGGATGCTGAGCCTTAGATTGTAAGAAGAGAAGTGCTCGCTGGGAGGCTTTGTTTATCAATAATCCCTTGACACTTGGAGTACAATTTTGCTAGGACTTTAGGTCTCGGGTTAATCCTTAGCCGAATAGGATCTGCTCGATAGAAGCGGGTAAAAATCCTAAGCCTTCGTAGAGTCTTCTTTGGTGGCTTGTACTTGCAGGTCGGCTCTGTCTTGGTGACTTGGGCACTAGATGTCTCTCGTTGACACTCTTGATGACTCCAATGATAACAGTTTGGCGCATGTCCCTCACAGCAAAACGACTAAGAGGTGGGTACTCAGAGAAAGTCTCCACCACCATGGGCTTGATGGGAATCACCTAGCACCCTTCATAGCTGCGACCATGGTGACTTGCTACTACCAGTCCGGCGGCCATGCCGGTTGGCACTAGCAAAACGAATGGAGCCTTCTGCCTTGGTGTGACCAACCTTGGTGGCTTCGGTTGGAGCTAAAGAGAGAGGCGGGTAGTCTGCTACTACCGGTCGACACCCATGACTGTCTGCAGTAGCAAAGATCAATTGGGTTCCTCTCAAGTGGCCTGCTACTGCCGGTCGGCAGTAGCAAGGCTGGTCTAGGTTCCCACAATTGTCCCCCATGCTTCTTTTAATTGAGCAAATTGAATGATGCATGGTCTTGGACGAGTAAGTGTCTGTCGGATACAACTTATTGATAACAAGCTCTTTTTTCCTAGAGGACTAGGCCTTTAACTTCCTTTCCCATTATTTCAATCCTCATTTCACTTTGGAAGTTGATTGAGAGAGAGAAAGAGTGAGTAAGAAATTTTGGAGCATAAGGAGCCGTCTATCCCGCTGCCGCCATTGAAACTTCCGCCAGCTAGAAATTACCTTTTTAAGGTAAATTTTTAAAAAAAAAATTCAAGTTCCAAGCATGAACCTTTGAATGTTCTTCATCCTTTGCTTGAATTTTTGAATGTTCTTCATTCTTTTGGTTAAAGTTTTGAATGCCATTCATATGTTCTTCATGCATTATTCGTAGTTTCTTGCATGTTCCCCTCCTTAATTTAAGGTTTTGTGGGAACCTGTAGGTTGGGGGGGTTTGATCTTCATTCTAGGTTAGGTTTGGACAAGATTTAGTTTTTGGGTTTGGTTGTCAGGTAAGAGCTCTTATTTTGGTCGAACCGTTGGGGTTGCATAAGGAGGGTGACTTTGGGTAGTTTGCTAGTTGGTAGAGTGTTGCCCAAGGGAGCTTAATCTTGGTCCTCTGAGTCCCTCTTGATTGATCTTCTTTAGGTAGAGACTTTCAAGTGCTTTGCCATGGGTGTTTTTTAAGAGATAGTGGCTACCTTACAATCTTTATCTCAATTTAAGAGGGACTATGGTACACCTGAGAGTATTGAAGTAAGAGAGGCGATTAGGAACAATAACGACTTTGAAGATAGTTGGTATAAATGGCCTATAGTTGCTATAGCTAGGGGGAATCAGATTCCCAATCCCTAGCTTAGTGAGGGAGTTTCTTCATGCCACTAGCCTCCACGCGTCTCAACTTAGTACCAATGCTTTCAGAATCCTAGGAGGGATGATATGACTAGCTGAGCTCAATGATTCACCCATTGGGATGTGCTCGATTGCTACTACCTTAAGGTCGTGCCTAGTTTGAATACCAAGTACTACCTCTTAAGTAGAAAGAACCCCTCGGTCCACTGTTTAGCCTCTTTGGCCAAAGGCTATGAGGATGAGTTTATTATAGTGAGGGGCGACTGGGGTTTCGGCCCTGATGCGAATGATGACTGTTCTTGCCCCCACACCATTGGAGAGCTAGGTTGGCAACTTATACCTTCTTGTTGCTTCAATACCTTGCCCGAGCTCCTGCTTCTAACTTATACCTTCTTGTTGCTTCAATACCTTGTCCGCGCTATTGCTTCTAGACTTTGTCCCAGGATATTCCTCCTTTATTTCCTTGCCCCCTGGCATCACAGCTTGCCAAGCGAACAAGTACTTTAAATCGGGGCTCTTTCATAGATCGTGCAACTGTGTCAAAAAGAGACTTAGGAGAAAGAGGCTTGGACTTGACATTAATATTGAGGAGGCATTGGAGTCACAAGAGATGAATAGTGAGCGCATGAGTGGGCCTGTAGAAAGAGCAAGGGAGGGGACTCATCCTTCGGCGGGCAAGCTTAGGCCTCCCCGTTTCTTTAATGCTTCTACTTTGCACTTTATTATTTTCCTTTTTCTAACACTTCTTGTATTTTAGGTATGTAAGATGATTTTCCCACGTTGCCTAGGTTTGATGACCTAGATGCGGAAGAACCCGTGGTTGTTAGGAGGAGAGGCAAACAATTGCCCACCCTTGTTGCTGGGGAGCAGTCTGCAAGAGGGGTGGGATTTGCTACCAAGAGGGCTCGAGGATCTCACTTGGCTAGTGTTGAGGAGATCTCTCTTAATCTTCCTAAAGGTGTCCACTCCATGTTGCTGAATGTCGAGGTGGCCAGAACGACAGGTGATCGAAGCATTCTGCCAAGAGATAAGGAACAAATATTAGAGATGTCATCGACTGGCTTGGTTGATTCTGTCTATTAAGGGTCCTTGTAGGTAAGTTTTTTTTTTTTGCTTGTCTTAAGTCATTGAATTGCAGCCCCTCCACGATCTAGCTAACACATAATTGCTTGTGCAAAGCTCCTATGTTTTGGCTGAGCTAGGCCATCGTTATGAGCGGCTGGAGTGTACGACCGCTATGATTGAAACGAAGAACACCCGATTAAAGGAGGAGCTCACAGGGGTGAGGGCTTAAGCTACTTTGCTTGAGGAGGAGCTTGCTGAGAGAGAGAGATGGGTTAAGAATGCCGCTAGTAAGCTATTGGGAATGGCTGGGGAAGAGTGCTCAAGACAATTGGAATTGACTGTACTTCTTCAGCCTGGGAGGATGTTCCTTTTCCTGAAGTTGACCAACCATTTCCAAATATTAGAGGGTTGTACCTTAATGGCTGTGGTTCTTTTGATGGAGTTGAAACCTAGCTTTTACTCTTGCTTTCTTAGTGAATGAACTATCTTCAGATATTTTGAATATGTATGAATTAAGTCTGAATGCTTTCCTATGTGTATGAACTATCTCTGGATGTTGTGGATCCTTTAACTAGTAATATAGTAACTATTCCCTTGTGCTTGTATGTGTTTACATTCTTAAGTTGTACTGCTTGAGAATTTGTTGCTGCCCACCAAGCTGCCTTATTGTATAAATGCCTTAGCGGACATGAGGAGACTTGCCTTGGAGGTGAGTTATCTTTAAGAAAGGCTGAGTGACCAGGTTCATCAGGCCACAAAGAGAAGGCTAGGTTACTTTTAGGTGTAAACGTCAAGGTATCTCTTGAGTCATGCAATCATGTAGATTGGATGAAGGGTCGTGCCACCAAGGCGATCAGCTTAAGAGGGGGAACCAAGGAAGTTGGTTTAAGGGGTGCCATCGTGGAGGTTGGCTTTAGGAGGTGCAACCAGGGAGGTTGGCTTTAAGAGGTGCAACCAAGGAGGTTGGCTTTAAGAAGGTGCAACCAGGGAGGTTGGCTTTAGGGATGCAACTGCGGAGGTTGGCTTTAGGGGTGCAACTGCGGAGGTTGGCTTTAAGAGGTGTAACCAAGGAGACTGGCTTCAATGAGAATCTGCATGGGTAAAATATTTGTATTATATTAAATATATGATATGCATATGTGTCTTTTATTTTATATTGTAGATAATTTGCTGTGTAGAGTTCGGCTTATACATAGAAGATCATATTATCAAATCCTTGTATGATATAAGTAAAGATCATATTTTTGATTATGATGAAATTATAATGTTTTGTTGAGTTAGCCAGCATTTGGCTAATTACTTTGGGATTGATTGGTACATGTACGAAGTGCACTTAGCACATAGTTTGTAGATGTGGTTAAGGCCCTATGGGGTGTGATTGATCAGTGCGAGTTTTGATTTATGCTCAATTATTGCTTATAATGTTACCAAGTATGAGGTGATGTATGTTGTGATATGTCGTATTTGATTCATGATTCGCAATTGCCTACCGATTGAGTTATTTGGTATTCGATCATTCATACTTTTATCGCTAAGCATATTGTTTCTTATCGTATTGTACACTTCCCCTCTTAATTAATTTTTTAGGATGATTCTGGAGCAGAATTTGTGATTAGAATATTTGAGGAACTAGAGATGACATAAATTTTGTATTCTATAAATTGGAGATGTACTTGTAATTGGAGATTTGATTATCAATTATAATTTTTTATTGACGTAATTATAGCTCTGGTCGTGTATTTGGAGATATATTTTTGGAATTTTATCAATTAATGCATCCAAAAATTGGGTCGTTACACTTACTGTCTTCTAATACAACATATATAACTCATCTTTTAATCATTAGATATGTATATGCACACCACATTATTATAAATATATGGAGTTTATAATCCACCCCCTTAAAAAGAAAGTTTCATTTTCGAAACTTACATCAAGTAGGGAGTAAATGAGGGTACTTCTCCCGCATCTCCAAGTGAGTTCCCCCAAGCGAGCTTACAGGCGTAAACTGGTGCAAACAAATGCTAAAATACCTTCACCAGTAATGTGACCTTATTGCCAAGCACCTTTTCCTTAGTGTCAAGAACTCTAACCAGTTGCTCTTCATAAGTTACTCCATCCTGAATTTTAATTCCTTCCAAATCCACTATATGCGATATATGGGGTTCACACTTTCTTAGCATTATAGGTGAAACATATCGTGTACTCCTGACAGCTGAGCCGATAACGCTCCTTTCATAGGTGACTCTTTGAGAAACACATAGTCGCCCAATTAAAATGATCCACAATGATTCCAATCTTCTAAGAAGCTTGAGTACAAGAGGGGGAGTTCAGGAAGATATCGAAAAACAATTGGAGTTAAGCATGGTGATGAAAGAGTGCCTTACCACCAAAATGTTTTGAATCGGTCGATGAAGAATGTCATTGTCAGATCGGCCCTAGTGAATGGCCATGTCGGCATCAAAGTGGAGGGCTATACTAATGGCAAAGGCATTCTTGGCCATATTCAAAATGGAATATGAGTTCAAGATAGCCTTGCCATCACGGTTGAAAGCTTGAGGAACCCACTCATCTCCTGAAGTTGGAGGGGGCACAATGAGTAGTGTAATGGTGTTGGGGGAATTTTTGTTTGGATTTGGGGAGTGATTTATGTCTGGGGGGCATGGGGAGCCTCGTGGAAACTTTTGAAAAATTGCTCGGTCTGAAGCCTCACTCCTTCATCCCCCTCTCAGCAGTGATTGGGGAGAACTCTCTCAGTTTGAACTAATGGGGAATGTCGTTTGCACAGATGGTCAACATTATTGGCCGCCTAGGAGGATCCATCGGGTCCAGATTGGTAGCTCAAGTTGAGGCAGCCAAGGTATTAAGACTCTCTGTGGAAATTTTGAGTGTGCAAGCCATCTCAAAGTTAGAAGAGCTATCTAAAGAACAAGAAGTGGATGCATGCTCAACTTTGGTGTCATCACAGTCTCGATCACTATCCTTTTCTAAGTTTGCCTCGTCGGAAGAATCCTCGATCCACGTTGTGTGATCAAAGGGGACAGGGAGTTGAGAAAAAATCCTATAGCCGGGAGTGTAGTTCAACAGTATGTGAGCCACCCGAGCAAGATTGTCCGGATTTTGGTACCTCCACACGGTAACCAAATCTTCAAATCGGACTGAAGAGTGTAGGGGCTAGGAGGCATCTTCCTTTATGCCTTCCTCTACAAAAAAAAAAAGGTAATTCAATAATTTTAACGATGTTGAACGAGAACTAAAACTCAAGAAGGTGTGAAGGCAACCACACACCTGACTCCCGTATCACTTTGGGGCAGTAGAGTCCAAGGTACTTAGGTCCTTTGCTCCTCTTCCATTGGTCGTTGACTATAATGAAGTCTTGTTTGTGCCTTTTATCAGAGTCAAGTAAATGGGTGACAAGGTAAACAGCAGGGTCCAGAGCTTTAAGGAAATACTTTTTCTCAGGGTTAGTCCACATGATATCATAGAAAAATAGGATTATATCTACCCTAGGTTAACACTGATTCAGGCATTCAGATCAACCACTCTCATGACTATCCTAAAGAGGTTCCCACAGCATTGCCCGAGAAAGAGCTAGAAGTGCATGAGGAACCTAAGAAGAAGGGGAGGTAGGGGAAACCTAATTCCCCCTTCCATGATTAGCGTAGTGTGGAAGGGCATCAAGTAAGAGGAGTCTTTAGTGGTACTGTGAAGGACGACCTCAAATTTAATCACCTGTACAGAGGTTGGGATGCGGTATTTTGCTCTAAAATTTGCAATCCGCTGGTTCTTATCTACTTGGGTTTTCATAGGCTCAACTTCTGAGGTGCTAGTCCTACCATCACCACTTGGAACATTTATCCTAAGAGTTCTTGCCATTATAGAGTGGGAAAAGAGTAAATACGGAAGGAAATGTATTGAACTTACAGAGGGGGAATGCTTGGGACATCTTCAAAAGCAAGAACAGCTCTGGCAGAGGAGAAGCAATGCAAGCTAATTAGCCTTAGATATTGTGTTATTTTTATATTAATTACTTGCTAATTACATTTGGCAAGACTTAAATTTTTTAAATTGATTAAGTTTGGATATCATCTTCTTTTTGTAGTGTTTGTCCAATTTTGCAGGTAAATAGGTTAAATTAATGATTTGAAGGACAAAGCATACAAGGAGAAGGGATCCAAAGCATTATGGAGCAAAAATGAAGACTCTGCCTCTTGCATCCAGACAGTGGATCAAGAGCGTCCGGACGTGACTTCTAGTAGCTGCTCAAGGAAAAGTTGAAGACACGCGTCTGGACAAAAGAATGAGTGCATCTGGATGGAACTTCTATAGAAATCAAGGAAAAGTCACTGCCAAGTACGTCTGGAAGGTCCAAAACACGTGTTCGGATGCGATGGACAAAGAGGCCCAAAAAAAAGGTGCGTCAAGACAGTAGGAAACACGCGTCTGGACATAATGAAAATTTTCACCTATTCTCCTTAGAGTCCTATGTGAATTAGGTTTTGGTTTCCTAGAACCTATTTAAGGAGGGATAGGCTCTACTTTGTATTTGTTCTTGACCCTGCCTTTTTCTTTCTAGTTCTATTGTAATCTTTTTATGGATTGCTAAATCCCCAACTAAAGCTTGGGGAGAAGCTTTGAAGGATACACGGTATTATTTTTGATCCGATGTTATTTTAATGCATGATTTATTTCTTTTAATTTAATTCTTATCTTTTAGTAAAATTTTTGCTACATATAATTTTTTGATTTGATGTGCTATGTATATCAAATGCTTGAGATTCCCTACGAGTCAAATAACTAGTTATTCCATGCTTGAATTAATTAGATAGAGTTGTTCATAAAAATAGTTAATTTCTTATTTGTTATAAAATTAGGGTTTCTTTGTTAGAAAGATCTATAGGGCACAGTGAATGCTTGTGATCTACAAATAAATTTCTAAATTTATTCAACTGATTTATTAATTATACTTTTGATATTTTCATATTATGACCGCTAAATTTTCAGATTCGGGTTACTCCTCAGTTGATTCTCAATTGAGTTCGAAAACTGGATCATTAATAATTGTTGTGTGGAATTGAAAGGGTATCTCCAATGCTTTAGTATTTTGAATTTTTGATTTTAAATCAAAACAATTTTTGTTCTTTTGAACAAACAAATTCCTACAACAACTACAAACGGATTTTTCTTTTATTTTTCCTTGTGTTCTAAGTTTTCCCAATTCCCTATGGTACTACCTCAGACGTCCAAGTTTATATTTTACTTCGCAACAGCCTATGCTTGAATTTTCATATTTTAAGTTGTAGCAAATTTTTGGCACAATTGCTGGGAACTTGTTGGAAGAAAATGAACGCACCACCATATCTATTGAGGTTTGCTTGATTTGCGATTCTTTAGAGATCCGGTAACTTCATTCTATTTTATTTTTTTGTTATTTAATTTATTTTTTTCTGCTTCTACCCCCTTTTTTTAATTTTTGTATAAGTTCTTGACATCGTGGTTCAAATAGACGTTTAATTAGGGAGGATTTAGAAGTATTTTTTGGTGATTTATTTAATTCTCTTGTATAATCTCACACACCGAACATAATGGCTGATGATGAGGTTAATAATGGGTGAATATTTGCAACTTGCACGATAAACTGCACTATCATGGATCATCTTTCCTCTATAGGCTACAAATTTTATTCTTAAACCAGGGATGATTGCATTACTCCATAAATTCCATAACCTAGAATCATAAAATCTGTATCCCCATATCCGAGACTTTGAAGGTGCCATTTTTCATGATCAAGCTGTGACTAAAAGCATAGTCAGGTTGGAGCTTTCTCCCTTCTCATTGAAGGAAAAAGCTAAGACTTGGCTAAATTATTTAAGACCTAGATCTATTGGCACATCGAAAAAGATGCACAAATTTTTTTTGAAATTTTTTTTCCACACGCCACACAAATTCTTTGAAAAGACAAATTATGAATTTTTCACAAAAATGAGAATGAGACCTTTTATTAGTGTTGTGAACATTTTAAGGACCTATTTGCATCTTGCCCACAACATTGCTATGAAAGTTGGCGCATCATACATTTTTTCTATAAAAGTTTATCACCTCAGATGTGCCAATTTGTTGAGATGATGTGTAATTGTGAGTTTATGGCCAAGAAACTGATTTGATCTTAATCGTACACTCAATTATAAGTGGTCAAGTTGTAGTATTACTCGATGAAGTCCGAGGTCGAATCCACAGGGAGTTATCTATAGGAACTCAAAGGAGAAATGGTGAAATTGTCGTGCGCGTAGTGTGCATTACAACAACTTGTGATGTGAGCTTAAAACTGATAAATAAACACTTAAAGTGAACTTTGATTACAACAATTGAAAGAGGGCTACTCTTTTGTTCGGGGACCTAACATGAATTCTATTGCTTGAGATTATGAAAATGCCACCTTATAGCAATTAACTTCCATGTTACTGGAAAGTTAACTGGTAGGTTTGATGTATAAGTTGAACCGTATTACAACAACTGTTAAGTTATACGATACCAAAACCAAATAACCATAGTAAACCCGAAGGTGAACCATTCAAAAGGTAGCTAATTGATCAGTAGTTCTATGATTCAATGAAGACAAAATTCCGGTTTATGCATTGAATCAAAAGCATTAGCTATGTGAAGACTTAATCCGTCTATAACCAATCTCTTGATTATTACATAAATCCCAATTACGTGCATCATATATCATGTATGAAGTACATAATAACGTATAGATGAAATGGTATACAACAATAAGTTTAGCTTGGTACTCGTAACCATGAGCATATAGTAATACGATACCAAATAGAAATGAAAAAATCCATCACTTAAGGGAGGTATAAACATTAAGATATAAATAAAACATCAACATTTCTATTACTCAAACAATATCACAAATGTTTTCACCCTTTACTAAAGAGTATAAAAACTCGCTCTCCATTGCTATAGACAAGAAAGAAGGGTAAGTGAATCTCGTTGCAATATTTCGCAAATACAAAACAAAATACAAAAAATCCTTCCTCAAGGAATAGTTGAAACCCCCCCACTCTTATTACCAACTGGGGTGAAAAAAATGAGAGAGGCTCAACTGTCAAAGTAAGAAGGAATAGAAAGATGAGTGTTTAGGGTAGGGTATTTTTCTCTAAAGCTTTGGCTTTCCAAAAGGTGGAAGATCCTCCTCCAAAATGGCTTGAACATGCCTATTTATAGGCTCCAATGAAGGCTTAAGGTGGCAGACACCCATGACAACCAATAGGAGAGAAGTGTTGCACCAATGGATTAATGGAAGAGAATGAGAAGGTAAGGCGGTTAAGGCCACTGTCCAGATGCCACCACCACTGTCCGAATGGTGCTCATCCTCTAGACTTTGCTTTTTTGGCTTCCTTTGCTGATTTCCAGTGACTTGCCACTGTCGGGATGGTGGTTGGACCATCTGGATGGTACATAGTTGTTAATTTTTCCTTTTCGCCTCCCTCATTTGTTCTTCTTTCGCGCTTTAACCTTCTAAGTTTTTGTAATTACATATAAAAAACTAAAAAACATATAATTAAAACATTAATCATAATATAATCTCATTAACCACTTTAAATCAATTAACATACATAGTTAACCCTAAATCCTAATTCATTTACGCACTTTTTAGGGTTAATCAGCCTTTGATTATTTTGATCATTTGACTGAAAGTGCACAATCATGGGTTACTTCACCCCTGATTCTTCTAAAACTAAAACTTCAAGTGCTCCATCAGGTGGTGGTAAATACCAATTGAAAGAATATGATAACCTAGGTGCCTATTGTCTAGAAAGATCAAGGCCATGGAACTTAGGAAGGTCAATGAGATATAGGTTATCCCTCAAGAATAAATTTGTAGTATTTGCGAGGTCCAGGGCTATTCCACAAATAAGTGCCCCACTATCCCTGCATTTAAAGAATTTTTAAATGACCAAGCAAATGCTATGAATAACTTTGGTAAGCATTATAATAATCCATATTCAAATACTTACAATCCAGGATGGAAGGGTCATCCCAATTTTAGTTGGAGGAATGAAAATGTTGCACAACAACCACTTCCTTAATGTTCTTCCAATTTTGTGTCTATACACTCCACCTCCTAAGAGGAACCTTGAGGAGGCTGTGCTATCTTTGAAACAATTTGTGTGGAGTCAAACCACATTCAATAATCAAACAACTTAGACTCTAAATGACATTAGAAACACCTGCACGAAGTTGACCACTGCCCAGTGCCATCAAGAAAAAGGTAAGTTTCTAGCACAATCACATCCTAATCCAAATGTTCAATTTAATATGGGTGAGTCTACATCAAATTTTAATGCACATGAGCTGGTCAAGTTTGTTACTACACTCCATATTGGAAAGGTTATTAACAAAACATTCCAATTAAGGCCCAATAGCTTGAGGAATCTTCAAAACCTACGGAGGAGAGTGATAAACTTGACCAACCTGATTCTATAGAGCCTTTAAGATGTCCAATTCCTGCTTCCTTCATGTAGAGGTTACTACCCCCATCTAAGCCCAACAAAAATAATGAGATTTTAGAGATCTTTAAGCAAGTCAAAATTAACATTCATTTGTTGTATGCAATAAAACAAATACCTTCTTATGCAAAAGTTTTGAAAGATTTGTGCAGCATTAAGCATAGGCTAAATATGCAAAATAAGATATTCTTAACTGAGCAATTATCTTCCATCATTCAACACAATACTCCACCAAAGTATAAGGATCCTATTTTCCCTACTATTTCTTGTGTTATAGATAAATTAAGGTGACGTGCATTCATTAGCCTTCTATCCCTATATGCCACATGGCCTACGCGTGCAGAATTGGAGGTTGGGGCAGTTAACGGGATACGAAGCGACGTTTGTATCAGAACTTGACATGCGAACCCAAATTGTAAAGCACTGAGAAGGAGAATCAACCCCGAGGTCATGATTTGAGGAACAAGGCAGTGTCATGAAAGGTTGGTTGAAGGAGGTTCATGGGAATGCACCACAATCCCAAAGACCCGGAGAAAGGCGTGGCCCTGACTGACAATAATTTCTAGGGGGAGGGTGTATTTAATGATCGGGGGCAAGTAATAGGTACTCGGCACAGCTCAATAAAGGAATTATACAGATCATTAAATTCTAAGGGGACGTTCATTGAATACTCGACATCTTGAGTTAGTATAATCATTACAAAAGCAGAGCCCGAGTAGATGCCGACCTCTCACAGGTCTAGAAATTGTGCGACTTGTGTGGAGTATAGCCCATTGATGATTACGCCTATCAACACTCTCTTAGCCAGCTTCATGGGATGCCTACATTGCCTCATCACCCTATTAGAAGGTATAAATACCCCCAAGAATGGGGGTCTCAGGTATTCATTGACAAGAAATTTGCAAAGTAAAAAGTCGTATCCTCCCTTTGAGCTCCTTCTGACTTAGGCATCGGAGGGGATAAGCCAGACACGTCTCTGGCCCCTTTATGACACTGTTTCTATTGCAGGAACAAGGCACATAACATTCACTTTGGTCTAGCTATCTGAATCCATTTCAAGAATTCTCCCATGCAGTAATGTCATTGTGTGAATACTTGGTATTTCAGATTGGAAAGTGGTTCACAAGTTTAAATTTTCTCAGTGACGTGCTACACTAATTCGGCTCATTTTCTCGTGATTTTTTTCTCTCTGGCTCAAATATTATGGGAGTTGCTTACTTTTAGTCATGAGTTTGACCCTAGTTTCACTAATTAGATTTTGCTTCTTTTTTTTTTTAGAGTAGGCTACATCAATTGTTGTTCATTAAAAAAAATAATAAATGTAAATCAACCTTTAATTAGCTGTGTTATGCCTTTTCTCTTTCTTGCTGGCTTTGTCAAATTTATTATTTAGGTTGATTTATGATTTTTTTTGGGTGATTTGGTTTGATTGGTATGTTCTTAAGTTTTTCTAAGCTTGATTGTCTCATGATACTTCATGAACTCAATTCAATGTCTAACCTATTCCTTTGTGGAGGACGTTTAAGGTCTATATTTAGCTAGCCATCATGGTTTTTATACTTTTTGCATAGATGATCACTGGTATTTCTTTTAGCCATAGGACTTAATCTTTTGGTATACCATGCGTTTAGGATGGCTGATTCTTTTTTTTTTTAATGCGAAAACTCTCTATTTTGCAGGTTCTAAAGTGCCAAATTCAGGAAATGGAGCGTTTTTGTTAGTTTGTAAGATGGTCTAAAGCCCTGTCAATATTGTTTAATCACAACTTTTGCTTTGGTTATTTTTGTTGAATAATAACAAAAACATTGTTAGTGAAAGATATTTAGGCTGAAGTGAATGTATTTTTATTCTAAAATCATTGTTTGTATGTTGACAAAAAGTTTGTAGCTTTGCCTCAATAAAAAAGAACCCAAATTTTAATTGCTCCAACCTTAAATTTCTTTTTAATTTTATGTATGATAAAGTACATGAAAATGACTTAGGATGATGAGTTTGTTGTTTTATTTAGCACGCTCTCTATATGAAACCCTGTTTTGTAGTTTGAATAATTTTGTTTGGAGTAACAATGGGGGAAAGAAAAACAGAGTAATTAGATACTATATAACATTAGTTGCATTTGTCACAATGTTTAGTCCGATGGCCAATAAATCTCACCCGAAATAATTTTTCCCACCTAAATTTTTCCAAACCCAAACCCCTCACTCATGCGGCATTTGTGTGTCAAGCCCCTTTGTCACACCTAAAATCTCCCTTTCCTTCCAATTTGGTGCCCGAATATCTCCCCCCTCGTCCATGAGATCCCCAGATCTCTTCATGTTCTCTTTTCTCCCATCTCTCCTTTCTATTTGAACTCCCCTCAGCCACCGCCACTCACCATATCAAATGATAGGTATGTCTCCTCCCTTTTCTTACTCCATTTCTCTCTCTCTCTCTCTCTCTCTCTCTCTCTCTTGCACAAACACACAAAACAAGACATACAACACACCACATACATCACTCACAAATAGAGAGGAGTTGCTCCTCCACCAAGACCCACTGCCATAGTTCAACACCGTCACCATCCACTGCCCAGTAGAAACCCCTCTTTACCCATTGCCATAATCTCATAAAGTGTCCCTTTCCTTCACCAACCATACCCACCACATGTTTGATGAAATTTCTCGGAGAGCTATGGTGCATCTGATCTTTCAATGATCTATTCTCTTATCCCTAAAACCCTAAAACTCCTTTTCCCCAACCACACCTTCTAGAGATGCACAACTAGCCCACCCCACCAGTGAACCAACCTAACCAGTGACACTAATGTCTCTCTCTCTTTGGCCCTTCTGCTTCTAAAGTCTATCCATTCGATTCTCTTTGGTTTCTAGAAAATCACATAGATACCAATATTGGTATATCTCGGCCACTCCCATGCACACACACACACACACATAAATTCATTTCCTTTACATTGTAATTTTTTTGTGAGGCGGGTCATGGGCATTGCTAGTTGAGAGAACTCTTCTAGGAACCTCCTATAATATCCTGTCAAGCCCAGGAAACTCCGGACTTCTATGACATTCTGAGATTGTTCCCATTCCATCACTGCCTCTACCTTTGTAGGGTCTACCGTTACTCCCTGTTCTAACATCACATGCCTAAAAAACTTCACTTCCTTCATCCAAAACTCATATTTGCTCATCTTTACATATAGTTGATGCTCTCGTAACACTTGCAACACCATTCGAATATGTTGTGCATGCCCATGACAAATTGATCTAAATAACGATTGAACACCCTATGCATTAAATCCATGAAAGCTGATGGAGCATTCATTAACCCAAAGGGCATTACGGTATACTCAAAATGGCCATACTTTGTGCAAAAAGTAGTCTTAGGGATATCTTCTTCCTTTATCCTCAGCTGATTGTACTCAGTACGACGATCAGTCTTAGAGTAGTACTTGGAACCCCTCAACTAATTGAACAAGTCATCAGTATGAGTTAGAGGATACCTATTTTTCATAGTTACCCAATTCAATATTCAGTAATCAGTACATAATCTGAGCATATCATCGTGTTTCTTCACAAAGAGGATATGTGCTCCCCAAGGTAAAGTACTCAGACAAATGAACCCCATCGCCAGCAATTGATCCAACTACTTCCTTAGCTCCTTCTACTCCAAATGTGCCATTCTATAGGGAGCCATGAATATGGGTTCAGTTCCCAGATAAAGATCAATGGTAAACTCAATCTTTCTCTGCGAGGATAATCCGAGTAGTTCATCCTGGAAAATATCTGGGAAGTCTGACACCACCATCCTGGAAAATATTTGTAATGCCATAAGAATCATGTCAATCTGAGTTTGGAGTAAAAAATTATGACAGTACCTGGCTTGGAACGTATAGGAGATCTATTAGTATGCCACAGGCTCAACGATGCATAATAGGTAGTTTTTAACCCCAATACACCTCCATTCACCTATCCCAATATTTTTCAAGGCTCTGAATCCATTTTTGATGTTACTTTCATCTAAATAAGTTTAGAACTTAACTAAATTTCTCCTAAAAGTGAACACCCCAAAACCTTAATTTTCTCAACTTATCTAAACTATTTGTACAATCACCATTTACATAGTCTGTTCATCCTTAATTTACAAATCAACACAATACATAATAATCTAATATAAATTAAAATCAATACATGGGGACTTGCAATCTACCCCCCTAAAAGAAAGTTTCATCCTTGAAACTAACCCTAAGTAGTGAATAAGTGAAGATGTTGTGCTGGCATCTCCAATTCTAGTTCCCATTTAATCTCCTTCACTCCTTGGTGTTGCCAAAGTACCTTCACCATTAAGACAACTTTATTGCGAAGCACCTTTTCCTTGGTATCTAGAATTCTCACTGGTTGCTCTTCGTAAGTCACCCCATCTTGGATTTTAATCCATTTCAAGTCCACCACATATGAGGTGTTAGGTTCACAATTGCGTAGCATCAACACATGGAACACATCATGCACTCCCGACAACTGGGCTGGTAGCTGAAGTTTATATGACCTTACCAACATCTCTAATTACTTCGAAGGATCACATACACCTTGGAGCTTGCTTCCTCTTCTTGACAAAATGCATTACACCTTTCTGAGGTGACACCTTCAAAAACACATAGTCACTCACCTTGAACTCCAAAAGCCTCCTTTTCCTATCTACATAACTCTTTTACCAGCTTTGTGCTATCTACAACCTCTCCCGAATTAATTGAATCTTCTCCATGGTCTCCCTTATTATCTCTGGTCCAAATAAACCACTTTCTCTAGCTTCCACCCAACAGGTCGATAATCTACATGGTTTCCTATACAATGCTTCATAAGGAGCCATTCCAATGCTAGCTTGATAGCTATTATTGTAAGCAAACTCCACTAATGGCAAATGTTCACTCCAACTACCTTTGGTATCTAAAGCATGCACCCTTATCATTTCTTCCACAATCTGTATCACTCTCTCGGATTGACTATCCATTTTGAGGATGAAAAACAACGCTAAATTGTAATTATGTTCCCTACGCCTTCTATAAGCTTTGCCAAAATTTGGTTACAAATCTGTTATTTTGATCTGACATAATAGACAAAGGTACCCAACGAAGTTTTACTATCTTCCGAATATATAATTGACTTAATGTCACCAATGTATCCGTCGTCTTCACACGTAAGAAATGGACAATCTTGGTGAGCCTATCCACAATTACCCAAATTGTATTATACCCTTTGGTGGTCCTAGAGAGCCCCGATACAAAGTACATTGTAATGTGATCTCACTTTCACTCAGGAATAGGCAAGGATTGCAATATTTCTCCCATTTTTTGATGTTCTATCTTCACTTGTTGACAAAATGGCACACTTTTTTTACTATATCTCTCTTTCTTCCCTTCCACCAATATTATCATTCATATCTTTACACATCTTGGTACTACCCAGATGCATAATAAATTTAGAACACTGAATATCTTCCTTTAATTGAGCATCATCTGATATACAAAACCTACCTCGAAAACGTAATCACCATCATGTAAGGACCAATCCTGTACGGTTTCCCCATTCTCCAAACGACTATGAATTGCCTCCAATTGTTGATCAAATCATTGTAACTCTACAATACGCATGGTTGATCCTCATTCCTTCCTACAAGAAGGTCAAATTCCTCTAAAACCTCAATTAGCTCCTACTAATTTATGGCCATGAAATTAATTGCACCACGAGACTTCCTACTAAGAACATCTACTACAAAATTAGCCTTTCCTGGATGATAATTCAAGGTAAAATAATAGTCCTCCAAATACTTAATCTAATGCCTTTGCCAGAGATTTAGGTCCTTTTGAATGAAGATATACTTAAGGCTCTTATAGTCTGAATAAACCTAAATTTTCTCTCCATATAGGTAACTTCTCCACAATTTGCGAGCAAACACCACAATTGCAAGCTCTAAGTCATGGGTGAGATAATTTTGCCTGTGGATCTTCAATTGTCTTGAACCATAGGCAACTACCTTCCCTTTCTGCATCAATACACAACCCAAACCCCATAAAGAGGCATTCGTATACACATCATAGCCCTCACCAATATCCGGAATAATGAGTACCGGTGTTGTGGCCAACTTCTCCTTAAAAATGGTAAAATCTTGTTCAAAGTCCTTATCCCACAATAACTTCTCCCCCTTCTTCATGAGGTGGGTCTTAGGCATAGCTAGGCAAGAAAACCCTTACACAAACTTTTGGTAGTAACTTTTCAAACTCAAGAAACTACGAATTTTTGTCACGTTCTAAGGTTATTACCACTTCATCACTGCTACAATCTTCGTAGGGTCCACAAACACTCCATACTTCGACACCACATGCCATATAAATTTTACATCTTTCATCCAGAACTCACATTTGCTCATTTTCGCATACAGCTTATGCTCCCTTAGGGTTTGCAGCACCAACTGAATATGTTGTGCATGCTCCTCATGTACCTTTAAATAGATCAAAATTTCATCAATAAAGACAATAACAAATTGATCTAGATAATATCTAAACACCCGAGGCATTAAATCCATGAAAGTTGTAGGAGCATTGGTTAATCTAAAAGAGATTATTGTATATTCAAAATGACCATACCTTGTTCAAAAAATTGTCTTAGGAGTATTCTCTTCCTTGATTCTTAGTTGATAGTACCCAATAAGAAGATCAATCTTAGAGTACTATTTTGAACCCCTCAACTAATCAAAAAAAATTCATCATTACGAGGTAAGGGAGACCTATTCTTCACCATCAACCGATTTAGCTTCCTACACGTACATAACTGAGTGTCTCATCATATTTCTTCACAAAGAAGAGCAGTGAACAGATAAATCCAATTGCTAGTAAGATATCCAATTGCTTCCTTAGTTCCTTCAACTCTAAAGTTGTCATGCAATAAGGAGCAATGGATGTGGGCTTTGTACCTAGATACAAGTTAATGGTAAACTTTATCTCTCTTTGTGGGGGTAATCTAGGTAGTTCCTCCAGAGACACATTCACCAATATGAACTCAGGTTGGGGTTTAACTTGGTCGTCTCCCATTAAGCTAGCTAGGAAGCTTAAACTACTCCCTGTCTTAGCTTTCACAAATCGGTTACCCATAATGCAACATAGGTGGACAAAATTTCACTCATTTGTGAAGCTAAATACTACCCCTCCTAAATACTACCTCTCCCAATAATTGGAATAAAACCTATTTCCAAAAAACATCCATCACGACATGATAAGCAACTAACAAATCATCTCAAATATCACATCATATCCCTTCATTTTCAGTACCACTAAATCTACACTCAACTCTTGTTTCCCAATCTAGAGGACAAAACCTTTACATACTCTCCTTGTATCCACACATTATCCCATTGGTAAGTCAACACTAAAGGGGTTTTCTAAATCATCAAATTTCAAATCTAGTGTAATTACATATGAAGTGCGGATAAAAGAGTATGTGTTTTGGTGTATTAGTATGTGTTTATATTTAGAGTTTGAATTATTTTTGTGGGTTAATGGATTTAACCTAACACATTAAGATCCAACGCATTATAACTCATTTATTAAGCGAGTTGAAAATTGATTGGATTTGTTTTGCACCCAACACAATTTGAACCAACCCAACCCTCCCATTTGCCACCTCTAACATCTACCACTACTATTTCTTAATTAACCGGGAGGAACCATAAGCCTTCCGGTTCAACCTACCAAAACCCCACCTTAAAACTCTTTCTATCTCTCTCTCTCTCTCAACTAGTGGACACCGAGCTGAGAAAGGTCGACAAGTTTGTAATTGCTTCATAAACTAATCAAGAGATATGTTCACTTGTGTATATATATGATCATTCTCTTTTTATTTTGTCACTTAGGGTTCCAATTCACTTATTTTTGTTTTCTCGACAACCAAACAGACCCATTTGGCGAGAGAATGTTGGAAACCAAAAGAAAATCAAGATTCTACAACCTCTCTATTATTATTCTTTAGGAGTTGAAGAAAGAAACTCCATCACTGAAATGTCGAATGCAAATAACGAAAAACTCTTATTGCTTTCCCCAATTTTGTGGGAAGCAAAACAAAGGGTTTAGGAAAAAAATGTCATTGTCCATGAAATAAGCGCGATACTTGTTACATTATTTTTACGTGAAAATTTTGAATTTCTTTACAAAATTGGTTGTTTCAACGAACTTTCATTGAAAGAAATCAATTTTTTTACGAAGTTGGTTGTTTTAGCAAAATTTCATTCTGTTTATTGGCAATAAAAAATGGTTTAATAAAAAAAAATATTTTGAACAATACAAAGTGCAAAACTTATTAAATATGTTTTGATAAGAAAAAATTGTTGTTTTAGAAATCTCGAGAATTTGTAGAAAACTACTCTAGAATGAATTGCTTGTTTCATATGTGTTCACCTATTGTATTTTTAAGGAGTTTCATTGTAAAGAGTTCATTTTTTAGCTTCTTAAATGCCACATGGAGAACCAGATTTGATCATGGTGGTATTAGAACCAAAAATTTGCAGTTTTGGGTAACAAAGTTTCGTGTTCGGTGCTACTCATCCCAAAGGGCCAGTGGAAGTTAGTCTCGTTTGCGAAAGTTAGATCCCCAACCTATCATGAAAGAAGAGTATGACGCGTTCTTTGTCGTTCAGAACGGGGCTATAGTCGAGGTTTACAAGAATTTGAGAGATTGTCAGGCTCAAATTGGATCTTCAGCAATAATTTGTTGCTCCATATTTTGCTGCCATCTATTAATTTCTACCAATATGACATTTTGGCGAATATCTTTTGTCATTGTTGCTTTCGATTGAATTTCATCAGTGAGGAACTATTGTCCTAGGACATTTGCATCAACTTTTTTATGGTGATATTTGACTGTTCTTAGATCCCAATATACTTACAACTGTTGGCTTGATGATATTAACCCTTTTTATGGTGACCTCCTTCAATACTACAAGGAATCGCAATGGTAAATTGAAGTAGCAAAGGATTATGTGAAACTCTTAAAGTATGGTGACTTACAGTATCGGTGCAAGGCTTTGAAGGCCGCTGCTCTTGGTCGCATGTGTACTATGATGAAGCGCATGTAATCTAATATATAATCAAAATTGAATAATAATTATTGTAGCAAATCTATCTCTATGTATACTGTTTTATGCAAACTAATTAAATAAAATAGAATGTATAAACAAAACAAAAAATGACTCACTTACTTGATTGCAGAACAACAGTAAGAAATAAAAGAAAAAAGAAATAATACGAGCCCTGTGAAACACAATTTTCTTAAGGTAGATTTGCTCTCTCTCAATGCTTAAGGTTGATAAGCAACTGTCTCCCAATAAAGAATGGATTTGCGTTAGTGAATTAGAGTTTAGGGTTGATTGTGTGCGTTAACTAATCTAAATTTTTTGATTTAAACTGTATTATTCCTAATGTGTGAAAACTTTAATTTGTAGGGTTTTGTATGCAATTATGGAGAATGGAAGGGTTAGTGCAAAAAGGAAAACAAATGAGGAAAACCAACAACTTGCTGGCGTTTGGATGGTACAACCACCATCCCCTTCCCAATGGTGCCCAAAGTCAACAAAGTCAGGCTTTAAGGAGGATTTCCAAAGAAATAGCACCTTTCCAGGATTTCCAGAGGATTTCAAAAAACTTGATCTTACATCTAAGTATAAGTGGTTAAGTTGTAATATTACTCGGTGAAGTTCAAGGTCGAATCTTCAAGGAATTATCTGTTGGAAACTTGATATAGAAAAGAATGAAATTGTAATGTGCGTAGTGTGCATTACAACAGCTTGTGGTGTGACCTTAAAACTAATAAATAAACTTTGGTTACAACAATCAAAAAAGGTTACTCTTTAGTTTAGGGATCCAACATGCATTCCAATACTCGAGACTATGAAAATCCCACCTTACCATAATTAACTCCCATGTTAATAGAAGTTAATCGGTAGGTCCGATGTTTATGTTAAACTATATCACAGCAACTGTTTAGGTTAGCTGGAAGGTCTATGCGCCATACATCAACAAAATAAGCCTAGT
This sequence comes from Ilex aquifolium, assembly GCA_951799425.1. NCBI lineage: Eukaryota > Viridiplantae > Streptophyta > Magnoliopsida > Aquifoliales > Aquifoliaceae > Ilex > Ilex aquifolium. Next base: position 33,424,720 of record OX637391.1, read on the forward strand.
AAATCCGAATGTGAACCATTCAAAATGTTTACTACAACTATTCAACTGGCCGGTCTATGATTTAATGAAGACGAAGTTCCAGTTTATGCATTGAATCAAAAGAATTGGTTATGGCAAGACTTAACTCGTCTATAACCTATCTCCTGACTGTTACATAAATCCCAACTATGTCCATCATTATATCATGCATGAAGTGCATAACAAAGTATAGATGGAAAGGAACTAAACAATAAGTCTAGCTGAGTACTCGTAACCATGAGCATAACCTAAGTTGTAGTAATACAATATACCGAACATAAATGTAAATCATCAATCATTTAAGGGATGTATAAACATTAAAGCATAATTAAAACATCGGCACTTTCATTACTCAAACAATGTTACACATGTCTTCACCCTTCACTAAAGAGTAAAAGAAAGACTACTCACTCTTCATTGCTATAGACGAGCAAGAAGAGAAGAAAATCTCGTCCCTCTTCCTGAGGTATATGTCTTCAAAATACAAAATAAAAATTAACCAATCCTTCCCTGAAGAATAGTTGAAACACCCCTACTCTTAACTACTCAACTAGGGTGGAAGAATGAGAGAGATTCAACCCTCCAAGTAGAAAGGAAATAAAAGAAATGTAGAAGAGAGACTAGGCTAGGGAAGCCTCTAACTAGAAACTGGAAAAATGAAGAAGAGAGAAAGAATGTAGAACTATATTAGAATTGTTTTGAAAATCTGGCGGGATGAGGGTATTTATAGAATGAGATTGGGCAGTAGCTGCTGGAATGGTCCAATCAGATTTTAGTGTTGCACAAACTGACCAATATGAGAGAACTCTTTAAGACGGTTAAGGCAACCGTCCGGATCCCGCCACCACCGTCCGAACGACGCTATTTCTCTAGAAATCCTCCTTGAAAATTGACTTTGTTGACTTTTTGACTTTGGGCACCATTGGGATGGTGGTTGTACTATCTACATGCCAACAAGTTGTTGGTTTTCCTCCTTTGTTTTCCTTTTTGCACTTTAACCCTCCCATTCTCCATAATTTCATACAAAATCCTGCAAAATAAAGTTTTCATACATTAGGCATAATACTATTTAAATCAAACATTTTAGACCTGTTAACACACACAATCAGCCCTAAACCCTAATTAACTAACACACTTTCTAGGGTTAATCACACTTTCTAGGGTTACTCACACTCCCCAACCAAACATTACTAGTCCCTAGTAATACAAACAAATAAACACAAAATCACTTTCGTAGATTTCACGATTGCATTTAGCTTATACAACAAGCCTTTAAACTCCTAGGTGATTCCTGGTGGACGAGTTGTGTCTCGTGAAGGTTTATAGTGAAAGTGCCTACAAACTTCAACAATTAAGATAAAATAATTCAAACTTTTCACACATAAGATTAAATCATTATTCTATCCTTCTTTCAGAATATTCTCCCTTCCCTTATCACTGTAAAAGTAACACACACCATTTGTTATACTATTTATTATATTTTCATAAAAAATTTTGTGTGTGGATTTTCTCCAGTTCAAAAATACTTTAAGAAATATCACAGCCCTCCGCTAAGTTGTACAAAATTTAACTTTGAACTCAATTCTTTCCTGGAAATCATTAAGCAAAGAACACACTCAAGTTCTAGTGACTATAACTCAAAAATTAAATGTGATAAGAATATTGTAACAACGCAAAGTAATGACACATGTAATATTCCAAAAGAAGGTTATGCGAATAAAAATTGGACTTTTGGCATAATTCATGAAAGAATATTAACACTATTTCAAATAACATTATCAACACTCTCCCTTATGATGAATGATTGAGAACAATACATATGCATGCTTTCTGGAATCAAAAAGGATTTTATTAAGGTTATAACATTGCAAAGGGTGTTAGGTTTAAGGAACAACGTCTAAGGGATTCAAAAGCTATCCTTTTCATTTTTGTAAGCACCCATCTCCCACTAACTTCCAAACTTTACAAAAGCAATAGCATTTTTTTCCATTTTTATTTTTCTCAATCTCGGGCCTTCAATTACTTGTTTTTCCCTTATTTTCGTTGCAAAAACTTTCTTTTGAATTCTTTCCCATTTATTTTTTTTTCTTTTCTTCAATATCCAATTTCTTTTCACCTCATACTTCTCCACTTTTCTTTCTCCAATAATGCTTCTTTAAGAGAGGGTGCAAGAAAATAAGATAGCTAGGGTTGGATAAATATTTATTCTTGGCTCAGTCAACATATGGGTTAAATAAAAGAAATGTTTTAGGCTCAATCACGGCTTACTACGGATATATTTTTTCAAAAAAAATGAACACGGCTCAAAATAAAATTACAAATGCCCTAAGATCATTTTCCAAAATACATACACATGCACAATTCTTATAAGAATTCTAAAGAATAATGCTAACATGCCACCCAATTAGTGTTAATCAAAACAAGGTTAATGGGATTATTCAAAGAAATATTATGCTAAACTGAAATCCTTACTCGAGTAAGTGTTTAAAACTCTCCAAAGAAGATAGGCTAAAAAACTGCATCCGGGTTTGACATCTCCATTATGCATGTAAGCCTTACAAAGGATCATGTTATTTCAAAAAATTTCCGAAATAGGAAATCATTGCATGCATAAAATAGTAAGTTTTCCGTGAAAATATAAAAACAATTCAAAAATAGAGTATGAAATTCTCCTATGATTTGGTTAGGGTTATACCTACAAGTAGACAGAATGACAGTATAATCCTACCGTGAATCATATGAGTTATTCATCTTAACATATCAAGTAACAAAACAGTACTAAGCCAACATAAACTAATTAAACTAACATAAAGAACATTAAAACAATTCAAAAAATCAACATCCAAAGTATTTAACACAGTGCATAAAAATAAATAGTTTGAGAAAGGAAGAGAGAGTGTAGTAGAAGTAGATCCAAGGGAACTCTGGTTGGCTATGCTAAAGATGATGGGCCACCACCATATCCTTTCCTAAGTCGTCTTTTGATCTCTCTCTAATTCTCTTCGTACTAGGTCATTCTCTGGTCAAACTAGATTATCCTCGTCTTAAGACCCAACAAAATCTGACTGTCAGTCCAATCATCTACCGGGATATAGGGTTGCTACTGCTGTTGCTAATCTTTTGGTTGCTGGAAATCCGCTCATTCTTGGAATGGGTCTGCTGCTGGCACAGGTGGTACATCCTGCTTCACTTCTGCTTGGATTCCATGGTTCTTTTTTAATGAGGTATTGTCTAGAGGTGCCAGACTCTCCACAGTAGGCCATGATGGATTTGATATCACTCATTTGTGTCTACATTATTCAGAAACTAAAACAGCAAAAGATAGTGAGGGATTCTTATTTTCCACTATCAAGACCAACTAATCCATTATTATGGTAGGCAAGTCAATGGTGTGTCCCATTCCCAATGAGTACAAAAAATATGTTTTGTTAGTATAAATTTGGTTTTTCTGAAACTGGGGCAGCAAATTGTTAACAGTGAACAAATTCGGCATTCAATACTTATCAGTCATGTCACCCTGCTTAATGTACTTATTTGACCAACTCCAGACATAATCAAGATTTCCAGTTAATTCAATTCTAACAACAAACATACGAGACAAAGGATTAAGAGGGTATTCGGCATCAAGTTGTCTCCTAATAGGTTTCAATTGATCAACAATAGTAGACAGTGTAACTTGAAATTTAATGCCTCTAACATATGCAAATAAACTCCTTGTCCCTGTAACTTCAGCATTACTATAAACTTCTCGCACTAAACATTCATATGTGATACCCATAGTTTTCATGTAATCTAACCAACCCCGAGCCTATAAATTTTTCCTAACCCCAATATGCTCAAAATCTTCATAAATAATTGATCTTTCGGCAATGATAATTTTAGATGAAAAGTGTTGATCATACAAAATTTTTTTATCAATATTTTCAAACATATCATTGTCAAATTGGTTATGAACCTAGGGCTGCTTTGGTTCTTGCGGCATCACTGGGGGCAGTGGAGAAGCTTCTCGCCTCAGATCGCTTGAAGATGCGTCATCCTTGTGTGCTATTGTCTTCTTCTTGGACCTATGATGAACTTTTTGATTTTCTTAACAAAAAGTGAGTTTCACAAGATTTCAAATGGTAAAAGTATGTATAATGCAATGGGTAAGTGTTTAATCAGAGCAGAATCGAAGAAAAAATAATAGATAGGGCAGATCTGAGGAGAGAAAGGAGTTTGGGTTTGCTGGTTTTTGAAAAATCTATTGCGGGGTACAGCAAACTGTTCTGATTCGCAAATAGACTTCTTTTAAAAGGCAATACCGTCTGGATACCACCACCACCGTCTGGACGATGGTCATCCACTGGTTTTAATGCAGGCTCCTCCTTGGTTGCAGTCTTCTGATTTCCTTCTTCCCAGCTATTAGTTATAATTCCCATAGTCATAAAATTCCATATTAATTCAAAATTCCTCAATCAACTTTCTAATTATAACATATCAACATTAAAACAATAATTTAACCAAAAAATGCAACTTTCTAAAATGTAAAATTACACACACCAAAAAACATAAAATAACATACCAAAATACCCTAACTTTCTAACTATTTACAGAAAAGGCTTGATTCTTATTCCGAATCTTCCAATTCCGATAAATTAGTAAACTGATCAATCTCATTCTGCACATATCTTGTAAGCATTTGACTGGAATAGTATGACGTATCAGAAAAATCCTTACTCTACCCATACTTAATCCAATCGAGACAATCAAGTGCACGACCTGAGATCATTTGAGAACACTGATTGAATTCCTTCATACGCACGAATCAACCACCTCATTCACATCCACCAAGACGTCTTGCTCGCCGACGCTTAGCGTATGAACTTTTTCCGCACAAGGATTTTGGTTGATTTTTAATTAACTCTTTCTTTCTAACTCATCTTGCCTTTATCATTATCAAATGGCGCACATCCCTTGAGAATGTGTGTAACACACCAAGGCTAAACCGAAAGAGTTTTCATCCATTTTGAAAAATTTTGGAAATTTGAAAAAAAAACAAAGACTCACTATCCGATTCTTTAACGTATGTCAGTCACAAAGGCAGTTATGGATTGTTCCCTCCCCCAACCTAAATTTTACATTGTCCTCAATGTATATCAATATAAAGTGAAGGGTAAAGACAAATGATAAATAGGTCTGGAAACAAAACACATCCATAGTGCAAAACCCTAATCTGCAAAACAAACAAACAACAATCAGTACTATTATTTATAAACAAGTCCACCAAATAGATTTTCAAGACAAATAATTTTTCCACTTGATAGATTTTCAATTTCCACTGCCCCATGTTCAAAATACTTGTTTAACAATGTATGGACCCATCCACCTAGACCTCAACTTGCCAGCAAATAGATGGATCCTCGAGTTGTATAACAGAACTTTCTGAGATGGAACAAAGGACTTTTGCAAAAAAAATTTATCACGAAAAATCTTCATTCTAACTTTGGCAATTTTTTCATTTTTCATACGTTTCATTTCTTAGCTCTTCCAATTCACTAATTTAAAGCTTGCGGGATGTACTTAATTTGGCTAGATCAAAATTCATCATTTTAATTGCCCAATATGCTCGATGTTCCAATTCTACAAGCAAGTGACATGGTTTGTCATAAATCAGCTGATAAGGAGACATTCCAAAAATAATTTTATGAGCAGTGTGTTATGTCCAAAGCGCATTAGTCAGCCTCAAGGACCAATCTTTGCAGTCTGGGTTAACTGTTTTTTCTAAAATATATTTTATCTCCCGATTGGCTAATTCAGTTTATTCACTTGTCTAAGGAAGATAAGGGACATATACTTTATGTGAAATTAAATATTTTCTCATTAGATTTTCAAAAGATTTGTTGCAAAAATATGTATTCACATCACTTATAATAGCTCGAGAAATTCCAAATCGGAACAAAATATTTTCTTTTAAAAATTTGACCATAGTGTGGTGATCATTATTTCGACATGGAATTGCCTCAACCCATTTGAAAACATAATCAATAGCAACTAAAATGTATAGATATCCAAAGAAGGAAGGGAATGGTCCCATAAAATCAATGCCCCCAATAATAAAAATTTTCAAATCAAACTAGGGTTTATGGACATCATGTTTCTTTTTGAAACACTCCCCAAACTTTGACATCGGTCACAGTTTAGATAGAAAATATTTACATCTTTAAAAATAGTGGGCCTGTAAAATCCATACTACAAAATTTAGCAGCGGTTTTCGTTGATGAAACAAGCCCACCATACGCATCAGAATGGAAAAATAAAAAAATAACCTGACCAATTTCATGAGGTACACAACGTCTTATAATCTAATCCTTGCAGTATTTGAACACATAAGGATCTTTCCAAAAAAATTGTGTAAGTTTCTTAAAAAAATTTGTTTGTCGATCAAGGTATAGTAAAAAAGAATGGTATCTGTGGCCAAGTAATTGGTAATATCTGCATACCATGGTATCTCGTTTATTGTGAACAGTTGTTCATCTAAAAAATTTTCTTTGATCAATACTTGCTCCTCTTTTGTATCATAATTCAACCTTGACAAATGATCTGCTATCACATTTTCCACTCCCTTCTTATCTTTGATAATGAGATCAAACAGCTGAAGTAAAAGTATCCAACAGATGAGATGTGGCTTAGCGTCTTTCTTCGTGAGTAGGTACTTCAAAGATGCATGATCAGTAAACACAACAATTGTGGATCCAACTAAATATGATCTAAATTTATCTAAAGCAAATATTACATCAATCAATTCTTTTTCTGTTGTGGAATAAATCATATGTGCATCATTCAACGTTTTACTTGCATAGTAGATCACATAAGGTCTCTTATCTTTCCTTTGTCCTAACACAACTCCTACAACATAATTACTAGCATCACACATAAGTTTAAACAACAAAGATCAATCAGGAAGTTGCACAATCGAAGCAGAAATAAGTATGTCTTTAAGTGTATCAAAAGCTTTCTGACATGCATCATTCTAATCAAATAATATATCCTGACACAAAAGAGTACACATAGGTCTGGATATTTAATTGAAATACTTTATGAATCTTCTATAGAATCCTGCATGACCTAAGAATGATCGAATATTTTTTACAGTCTTTGGTGGAGAGAGATTTCCTATCAAATCAATTTTTTACTTATCAACTTCAATTCCCTCAGAAGAAACAACATGACCTAAGACAATAACTTTTGTAACCATGAAATGACATTTTTTCTAATTCAAAACAAGATTTATCTCCTCACATCGAGTGAATTTTTTTTCAAGATTTTCTAGATACAATTCAAATGAATCACCATTTACAAAATATCATCCATGAAAACTTCTAAAAATCGCTCCACCTTGTCACTGAATATACTCAACATACAATGCTGAAACGTAGCTACACAATTCAAATGACATTCTTTTATAAGAAAAGTGTCAAAAGGATATGTAAAAGTAATCTTTTACATGTTCATCAATTGCTATTTAAATTTGGTTGTAACCAGAGTACCCATCCAAAAAATAATAAAATGCATGTCCAGATATCCTCTCAAGAACTTGGTCTAGAAAGGGTAGAGAAAAATGATCTTTTATGATAAGAGAATTTAACTTCTGATATTCGATACACATATGCCAACCGGTGAATATACGCACAAGGACCAATTTATTTTCTTGATTTTTTACTACTGTGACACCAGATTTTTTAAGTACTATTTGTGTAGGACTGACCCATTTTCTATCAGAGATGGGATATATGATTACTACATCTAACAATTAAGTACTTCAGTCTTGACCACTTCTTTAAGATGTGGATTTAATCTACGTTGTGTTGTCGGAATGGTTTAGAGTCTCCCTCCAAATATATACAATGAGTACGGAGAAGAGGACTTATTCCCTTAATATCGGCTACCGTCCAACCAATTGCACTTTGATGATTTTTTATAACCCTTATCAATTTACTTTCTTGAGACTCTAACAATTTTGAAGATATCACCACTGGGTAAGTTTCATCTGCCCCCAAAAAGACATATTTTAAGTCAGTCGGAAGAGGTTTCAACATTGGCTCAGGAGCTATGATACTAAACTCAACAGACTTTGCTCCACTGGGTGATAATTCTTTAAATTTTAGAACCCATGTTTCGAAAATAGACATATTTACAACAGACTCAATATTATTTATAGACTCTAACAATGCATGTGACTCTCTTTTACAACAAGCATTTGCAAACGGACTCTAAGTCAATGACTCAATGCAATTTACTTCTTGCAAATCTTCCTCCTTCCTAGGATGCTTAGCAATATCAGACACGTTTAATTCCAATGTCATGTTACCAAATTAAAGTTTCATGATTTCATTCCTACAATTAATCAAAGCATTAGATGTAAAAAGGAACGAACCACCCAAAATGATAGGAATTTGTGTAATGACCTGCAAAACTAGCTGTGTATCCAAAATAATAAAATCCACAAAAAAAAAAAATAGAATTTATCAACTTGAACAAGAACATCCTCAAAAACTCCTCGTTGAATTTTCACAAATCGGTCAGTCAACTGCAATGTGACATTTATAGGTTTCAACTCACCCAACCCTAACTACTCATAGACTACATATGAGAGTAAATTAATACTGGCTCCGAGATCAAGCAAAGTTTGCTCAATTATGAAGTTTTCAATTATGCATGAAAATGTGGGACTCCTAGGATCTTTGTACTTTAGTGGGGCCTTGTGCTGAACGATAGCACTGGCTTATTCAGTCAAAAATGTTCTTTTCTGTACATTGATCATTCTTTTCACTATGCAAAGGTCTGTCAAAAATTTAGCATATGATGGGATTTGTTTGATTGTATCTAGTAGGGGGATGTTAATATTTACTTGCTTAAACAACTTAAAAATTTCAGCATGATTGTTCAATGGTTGGGGTTTCTTGATTCGTTGGGGAAAAGACAAAGGAACATGATTTGATTTGTTTTTTCGTCAAGCAATTCTGTTTCCTTTTGAACAATTGGTTCAGACTCAACCAGTTCATTGATAGGGATCGAATCAACTACTAGTTCAAGAGTTTTGGCTTTAATGATTTTGTCAATCACTTTACCGCTCCTCAATATGGCAATTGGTTGGACTTGGCTTGGAGAAGGTTCAAAAGATATGACGTTAGCATGAGTTTGACCTTGTGGAGGTTTAGGTTGAGATGAGAATTTGTTCTTCTTCGATGTACTCAGAGACTGGGTCAACTTGGTTAAATGACTCTTAATATCCTCAATGTTTTGTGATGTTTGATCTTTGAAATCATTAAATGCATGAGTGGACTGTGTATTGAAGCTCATTTGACTTTGAATAAACTGATTCATGGTATCTTCCAGACTTCTTTTGTGTGGAGGTTGGTAAGGCTGATATGGCTGCTGAGCCTGAGGTTGTGGTGGAGGTGGATCTGGTTGTTGACTCATAAGTTGTGTGTTTCTCTAGCTGAAATTCAGGTGATTTCGCTACCCTAAGTTATAGGTCTCAGAATATAGATTGGAATAAGGTTTGTTAAAGTTGGAAATGACATTGGATTGTTCTATCAAGATTTTCTTAAATGCTGGGATGGTGGCACATTCCCCTGTGGAACGTCCTAACAAAGCACAAATTTCACAAAACTGGTCAGTAGGAGACACAATAGAAACTTTATTGACCTTTTTCATTTCTAGAGCCTCTAGCTTTCGAGACAAAGTAGTCATTCCAGACCTCAAGTTATCATCCTCTTTTAATACATATTTCCCTCCCTGGGATGTCGATGGTCTGTTTTCAATAATGTTTGGTGAGGTCGAGTCCCATATTTGGAAACTCTCATAAATAGTATCAAAAAAATTGAATGCCTCATCAAGATTCTTTCCTATGAATTCTCCCTGGACCATCATTTCTACAAACTGACGTAATGCATAGGGAAAGGAATCATAAAAGAGACCAACTAGGGTCCAACTCTCGAATGCATGATGTGGGCAAGCTTGGAGAATATCCTTTAATCTCTCCCAACATTGGTAAAAAGTTTCTCCCTCTTGAATAGAAAAATTCATGATTTGGCGTCTCAATGCATTGGTTCGGTGTACAGGGAAGAATTTCTTGAAAATTTCAGTTTGTAAGACTTGCCAACTTGGAATGGATTGAGCTTTTAAAGAATTTAGTCATTTTTTAGCTTTATACTTCAAAGAAAAAGGAAAAAGTTTCAACTGAGCCATTTCAGAATTATCTTGTAATGCACCACATACTTCCTCAAAAACTTTCATATGCAAATACGAATTTTCAATCTCAAGACCATGAAACTGTGGTAAAAGTTGTATTGTCTTTGATTTGATATTAAAATTTAGAGCATTTGTGAGAAAAACAAAATATGAGGGGACACTAGTGCGTGTAGGATGCAAATATTCTCTCAAAGTCTAGTATTCTGAATCACCTCTTGATCTCTTTGATTATTATTAGTCATGTTTAATTCAAAAGAGTCTGAAGATGCTTGTGATGATGATGAAGAAGAAAATAACGGACTAGACTGATTTACAGACCCTACTGACGACTTATCAGACATAAACAACAAAATAATATAAAAAGTATATATACATATAACACAATCTAGGCAACTTCCCTTTTCTTTTTCAAACTACCATATCTCACTGGCAATAGCCCCAAAAACTTGACTTGATCTTAATCGTACACCCAAGTATAAGTGGTCAAGTTGTAATATTACTCAGTGAAGTCCGAGGTTGAATCCTCAGGGAGTTATCTTTTGGAAACTTGATATAGAAAATAGTGAAATTGCCTTGTGCGTAGTGTGCATTACAACAACTTGTGGTATGAGCTTAAAACAAATAAATAAACACATAAAATAAACTTTGGTTACAATAACCAAAAAAGGTTACTTGTTCGTGGATCCAACATGCATTCCAATGCTTGAGATTATGAAAATGCCATCTTGCCACAATTAACTTCCACGTTAACGGAAAGTTAATTTGTAGGTCCAATGTTACACATGTCTTCACCCTTCACTAAAGAGTAAATGAAAGACTACTCACTCTTCATTGTTGTAGATGAGCAAGAAGAGCAAGAAAATCTCATCCCTCCTCGTAAGGTATATGTCTTCAAAATACAAAAGAAAAAGTAATCAATCCTTTCCTGAGGAATAGTTGAAACACCCCCACTCTTCACTACCGAACTAGGGTGAAAAAGTGAGAGAGATTCAACCCTCCAAGTAGAAAGGAAATAAAAAAAATGTAGAAGAGAGACTAGGCTAGGGAAGCCTCTAATTAGAAACTAGAAAATGAAGAAGAGAGAAAGGATGCATAATTGTATTATAATTGTTTTGAAAATCTGGCAGGAGGGGTATTTATAGAAGGGAATTGGGTGGCAGTTGCTTGAATGGTCCAACCAGATTTTAGTGTTGCACAAACTGATCAATAGGAGGCAGTTAAGGCCACCATTCGGACGCTCCACCACCGTCCGAATGGTTCTATCTCTCTGGAAATTCTCCTTGAAGCCTGACTTTATTGACTTTTTGACTTTGGGCACCATTGGGATAGTGATTGTACCATCCGGACGCCAGCTAGTTATTGGTTTTCCTTTTTGCATTTTAACCCTCCCATTCTCCATAATTCCATACAAAACCCTAAAAAATAAAGTTTTCACACATTAGACATAATACTATTTAAATCAAACATTTTAGACCAGTTAACACACAATCAACCCTAAATCCTAATTCACTGACGCACTTTCTAAGGTAAATCAAAGTTTATTTTTGAAAAAACAACACTTTAATATCAAAAAATTTAACGAACAAATCTTTGTTTTTTGTACTTGAAACAAATAGATATGTAATGAAGAAAAAGGGAGAACAAATGCATCAGTGTGCAGGAAAATTCTGTCTGTTTTTTCGTATTTGAAAATGGCTTCAAAAGAGTCATTTTATATACTCTTGTGTCTGTTCAGATTGCCTAAAGAGGTACAAGATACCACTATTCATTGTATCTCTTCAGATTGAGGAGACACAATGTTAATTGAACCGTAATGAAAGGTGTTTCTGGGCGTGAATAGACACTTCTCCAATGGTGCCAAATTCAAAATTATAACGGACAGAATTTTGAATTTCAGTTGGAAGACTAAGTGTGATCCACATTCGGATCCATTTGGTCTTACACATAACCAACACCTTGACAAATAAAATTTCAGTAAAAAAATATGATCTTGTTGACCCAATACCCAAGCCCGACTGGGCTGGGTCATGGCAAGGGTAAGCGAAGCGAGTGGCTCGCACATGTGTGTGATAACCAAGGTTATGTATGTGCTCGCTCCGCTCACAAAAGTGTGCTACCCCTTAGGGTCTAACCCAACAAACCAATTAGGAGTATATTAACCATAGTTATTAGAATTAGACTGGACATCGAACCGGCAAAAGAACTGGATTAATGGTTTATTGGTTCAACCACTGGGTCAACTGGTTGGACCGATTGTCTAATACAAAATATATTAATACGAATTAATACATTAAAAAGTTGTAGTAGTTATAAAAATAACATGCTTTATGCAATAGTAGGTCAAATAAAAGCATAAAAATATGCATGATTTACAACATTTTAGATAATTCATAGAATCTAATAGAGCAAAAGAAAATAGAATAAATTTTTTTGAGACAATTTCTATATCTAAGAGGTATATTTTGGAAGAGAAAAGACTACATAACCTTAGAAGAGAGAAAACATGAGAAGTGAAAGCTTATTACTGTGGCATAAACTTATCCCACATCGGAAATTCTAAGAAGGCCAAAACTATTTGTGGCCTATATTTGGCTAACCACAAGGTAAGCCTAGGGAAATTGAGACAGTCACTGGGTTGAGTACAAATATTTTATTTCAAAGTTTAAAAAGTCACTGTTCTCTTTACAAAATTGATCAGACTGGAACTATATTGATCTGGATGGTTCATCCAAATTTTGAAAAATCCAGCCGGTTAAACCAGTTTAAAATGAGTGAATTGCTTGGATAGTCCAATTCAATGACCGGACCGACTTAGGTACTTGTTCACCAAGTTTCTAGTTGGACCGGTTGGTCGGATCGGATCCGATTTTAATAATAGTGATATTAACTCACCAAGTTTTTGATTTCTTTCCACTGTTGGATAAGCATTTTACATTATACTACATTATTCTTAGTTTCTTTGAATGGTAGGTTATTTTGAGATATAATTTTTTATTCAATACTTAATATTTTTGAATAAATAAATATATCATATTAATCTCCTTACAAAGGAGAACACATTTAAACATGGTCCCACTAATTTCAAGGTGTATGTCCAATTTTTATTTAAGTCCAAAGTTGCTCCAATAACTTGTTCAAAAAAAAACATTTTTTTTCCAACAACGCATTGCCCCTAGTTTGGCTTATCTTGAACAGATTAGGCAACGCATGAAAAGCGTACCTTCAATTGACAGAAACACCCGAACAATCTTGATTTGTGGATACCCAAATATTGGCAAAAGCTCATTCATTAACAAAATCACCAGGGCATACATGGATGTTCACCCCTATGCTTTCACCACGAAGTCCCTGTTTGTTGGACATAAAGTACCTAAGGTATCAAGTCATTGATTCTCTGGGGATTCTGGATAGGCTATTTGAAGATCGTGACATCATTGAAATGTGCAGTATCATAGCTCTGGCACATCTAGGAGTTTTTATGTTGTTCTTCTTAGACATTCAAGATCATGTGGGTACAATATCACCTAATAGGCTGCTCTCTTTCACAGGATTAAGTCACTATTCAATCTGCATCCACTGGAAGGGATATCCGAGGAAGACATGAAGTTAGTATGGAGATGAAAACAGAAGATATGAAGAATGTGATAGGCCAAGGGGTAATCCTACAAGTGATAAGGGTGTACTTTTGACTATGAGCACTTTGATTGAGGAGGGCGTAAGCACTGTAAAGAATGTAGCTTGTGAGAGGCTATTGGATGAGAGCGTGGAATTGAAAATGAAGTCTACAAAAGATAAATGGCTGTCTGAATCACTTTCATGTCACAATGCCAAAGACATGTGACCGGGAAAAAAAAAAAGGCTGCCATGTATACCTCGGGAAGTCTTGGAAGCTAGAGCTAAGAAAGCTGAGTAAGCTGCAAAGAATGAGAAGAGAAAGCTTGAAAGGGATTTAGACAATGAGTATGAAGGTGCAGGTGTATACTCCACTGATCTGAAGAAGTCTTATATTTTAGCAAATGATGAATGGAAACAAGATATCATGCCAGAAATTCTTGATGGGCACGATGTATATGACTTCATTGACCTTGATATCTTATAAAGGATTGAGGAGTTGGAGCAAGAAGAACGTCTTCGGCAAGAGCAGGGGGCCGATGATGATCTTGAGATGGATGGAGAAGAAATGACCCTAGAAGAGCAAGAAGCGATGGCTTAGGAAAAAGAAAAGCTTGCTTATTAAACAGCATAGGATCAAGAAGAGCACTGCAGAGAGCCAACCAACTGTACCTCGCAAGTTTGACAAAGACAGGAAGTTCACATCTAAGAGAATAGGAAAACAAATCTTAGATTTGGGACTTAATCCAACTTTTGTAATTAATCAAGCTCGTAGTATGTCTAGGGGTCATAAGAGGAAGAACCCGTAGCATGCCATGAGGTCTCATATTGTCATGTTGTTTGGAAAATTATCCCCCAAACAAGGAGATGAGAAGAACTGGTACAGCCTTAGCCTTGAAGTTGTTGCATCATTAGGTCCCAAAATGTGCCAAAGACCTCTCTTGGTAGGCCTATAAACACTCAAAAATGATAAGACAACCCATTTGTCTAAGTGATAAATGTTCACAGTTCACACTTCCCAGAGCAAGGCATAGGCTTTAAAATGTGAGCTACTAACAATAGAAAATTAGACAGAAAAATAAGAATTCGGGTGATCGCACCTTGGGGGTTGTATTTTTCTGAATATGGTCAAGCCTTATATGTCGCATAGCGATTCTCTTTCCCGTTATCCATCATTGTACATTAAAAACTCAAGCAAAAAGGAGAAATTCATACAATTAATTCAAGCAAAGCATTCACATACTAAAGGGTGCATGAATTGTTTTTATTTTCCAATAAATCGGCAATGAAATACAGATTATGATGGGGTAAAAAATAAGAAACGTGAGGTGAAAGAGCAGATGAGCTCTAAGTGAGGTATTTTGAGTGTGTGTGTGTGTGCGCGCGCTAAAACAGGTAAAAAAATACACCAAAAAGTAAAGTGGTTTGCCCGACTAAAAATCTGAGTGAGTCCACTGTAATGGAGGCTCTTGCTTCTTGGTTGTGTATTGCTTGGGGAAGAAGAATGAGAGTATAGTAGGGTTTTCTCTTGCTTCAGGTAGCATATTGGCCTCTCCTTTTACATAGTGATCATTATCTTTTATAACATAATTGTCAAAGAATATTTGCGAAATATTTGGCCTTCTAGAAAGGATGACATGGCCTTTTAAAGACGGTCTCTTCTTGCCCAAGATAAGGTTTGATGGTAAAAGTCTTTTCTAGAAGGGATGACCTAGCTAACCTAACTTGGCTAAGCTCACCTGGACTGACCTTTCTAGCCCGACCTAGCTGATCAGATGTCATATCAAGTTTATGGGCAATATATATAAATTTATTTTCCATGGGCTGAATTGGGTTCCAAAGTTCAAATGAAATCCATGTCAGAGTGTTCAAGGCCCAATTACTCATGTCAAAATCAGAACGAACTTTTACTAATTTTAACTTTTCAACTTTTTAACTTTCCATGGTCATGATGTTATCAAGTTCAAGATCCAAAATCATCATTGAAGGAAGGAGATCAAGCATCAAAACAACATCATTCAACCTCCGTATCCACCTTCATGCTTAGGAAAAGGTAATGACCTAGACACCTAAGATAACCCTTAGTTATTATTTTTTTTAAAAAGTTGATTAGGATGAAAATAGAATTAGAAGCAATCCGACTATGATTCCTAAAAGAAAAGATTTTCTAAACTATTTATAAGTTGTCAAAATATAGTTTTAGCTATAATCGGACCCCTCTTTGAGCAACACCCTTTAATGCTCAAGAAGACAAGTTTTTGCATGGTTTTATACTTAAAAACTTGTAGGGACCGATCTATGTTTATCAGTCTTCGCTAGAGTGGTCTCCTTATGACTTAGAGAAAGAAATAAGAAAAGGCCACAAAAGGCAGCATAAGGTTCCCTCAATGAGCTAGCTCGAGCGGTCCTTCATGACTGCGTGAGTAGTGCTCATGGTTGCTTAAGCGATACTTGCCTTAGTCAAGATTGAAATGTGATTTTCATTCTAGAGAATCACCCTATAACTGTCTTTCCACCGATCGAACGGTCGTTCGCGAAGCTAAGTTTTCTTATTTATTAAAACTACCCTTATTTTGGACCTATAAATAAGGAGAATCATTCCCACATCTAGGCCAAGCCTCTTGTGAGATTTCTACGAGAAAAAAAATCATCTTTCTACCTTGAGAGCTTCCACCATAACCTAGATCCCTAAGACCCAAAAAGCTACCACTAGAGATTCTACCCAACCTCACAACTTGGAGAATAAGATCTTGTTGGTTTGATAAATCCATTGGTGTGTGCATAATGAGGATCAGTGGCATGCCCATGATTGCTCGAGGCATAGACAAATCGTGCAACTGGGAAGTCCAAGTGAAGTTACACTAAACGTCGAATGAGGACCTTTTGCGGACAGACAATAAGGAAAAGAGCATCTAACCGTGGTTTTGGTTGAGGTATAAGACTCGAGTACTTATATCTTGACTTAGAGAGTTGTGGATTAGGCTTTTCTTGATTTCCTGCAGTTCTTCCAGATGAGGGTTTCCACGTCAACAAATTACTTGTGTTATTTATTGTCTATTGAACAACTTGTGATTGCTAGCACACATACACACTATGTGTTTGTTAGAATGATTGTTTGAATATTCATCCATACATAGTTGTACAGATGGATTTGGGATTTGGGATCGATGTGAGATTGATTTTGAGCGAATTAATTGAATATTAATTTAACCAATCGTCATGGTGAAAGTGGGTTGTGGTGACTAAAGGAGTTCTCACATTAATTGCTAAATCTTCGTGGCAAGAGGTAATTGTGGTGGGTTAGATTTTAATTGGTAATCAATTGGGCTAATATTGAAAAATCGATTCACCCCCTCTAGGTAAATGTATATTGCTGCACAAGTATAATCGTGAGGGAAGATCCACATCGGTTTTCCTTCCCAAAGCAATAATTGATAGCAGAGTGTGTTTGTCCTGAGATCATAGACACTTGTAAGCATTTTTATGTACTACTTGCATGTCTATTTGAAAATGGCTACACAATTGAGTCATGAGTTGTGTTTTGTAGTTCACACTGCCTTGAAAACCCAAGTGGGTAATAAATGGTAATTCAACAGTGGTTGTTCTAGGCACATGACTAGAAATAAGTCCCATTTCTTCATTTTAGAGAAGTGTAGAGGACCTTGTGCGTGAAAAAGAGAAGGATGAGGGAGTGGCTGAGCCAATAGAAGACAAAGGTGAACCGAAACCTACTCCTATTGATGAGAATATAATATTGCATATTTTAGGTCTCATATCATTCATCTTAGATGTGTTAGTTACTTATTTCTTTTGTTTTAGTTTAATTTTGTATTTTATAGAGAATATTTGTGTTTGCAAGTGAATTAATGTAAAAGCAAGGTTTTACGTGCATTTTAATGCTATGTAGGACTTGGAGGTTGAGTTAGGAGATCCAAGAGTCAAGCCAATGGCATTACAAGCATAATTGAGAAAAAGGCTAGTGCTACCAGTAGGTCTTCTTCCGATTCAGCAGCAAGCAAAATTCCATTCCACGAGTAGAAGTGAAACAAAGACTGTTGCTACTAGTAAGTTGATATTGTTCTACCCATAGGTCTTAAACAGAAGGTTGTTCTATTAGTAGCTGTGAGAGTAATTCTACTGATAGGTCATTTTGTGCTTTCTACTGGTAGGTTAGTCCATTTCTGCTATGCTTCTGGTGGTGCCAGACTAGGTTTCTCTTCCTGGATTGCCTATTTGTTTGTTTAATAGGGAGAGTTTTCGAGATATTCTCAGTCCAATTGGGAGAATTCTAGTGATTGATACACCTACATTGCAGTTAACTCGTCCTAGGGTGGCGAGGGTATGTGTTGAGATGAATTTACTGGCTAAAAATCCTTCAATATTCTGTTTAGATTTTGGAGGATTGAGTGGGTGATGGCAGAAGATAATCTAAGAAAAGAATGTAAAGTACTGTACTAGTTGCATGAAGCATGGTCATGGGTTTTTTGAGTGTCGAAAGGGTAAAAAAGAGGGGGAGAAAAAGGATGATTCTCATGAGAACACTGTGGAGGATGGTGGGAAGCAAAATTCTATGATAAGTGAAGAAAATATGGAGGAAACATGCAAGACGAATATGGAAGGAGCACGTAATAGTAATCTTGAATAGAAAGTGGTAAAAGGGAAAGGTCCCTAGAAAGGAATTCTTAGGGAATTCAAATAGAGAACAAGAGGAGGCTGGATTGGAGAATGGATTCCAACTATTGAATGGATGATCCTTTTTCTGAGAATGTGCTGCAAGTAGAAGGAACAAGAAAGGAAAGGAATCCAGAGGTGCTTAATGAAAAGGTGGTTATTCCTATGATTGGTGAGATCCTGAAGGATCCAGTATTGAAGGTAAACTTGGATGAGGGGAATATTCCAAGTGAATTGGTGGGAAACTCTCCTGAAGCCCTTGAGAAAGTGATGAATAATGAGACTGTGGAAGTGATTCGGTCTGAGAATCCCATTGAGAAAAGTGTTGATGTGCAGAATGTTGTGGTAATTAAATCTGAATCAGATCTTAATAGTGGGGGAGGGAATAAAATGGGGAAAGTGAATGAGGTAGACTCTGAGAATTTTGATAGGGGAAAGATGGGGGTTGTGTTACCTCTTTGCACCCTTAATAAACAGCTTTCTCTAAGTTATAGCTCTTCCTTGTATGTGGATCGTCAGTTTGAGGGTAGAAGAATGAGTAGCTTTTCATTGGATGATGATTGTGGATTAGTGAAACATAGAGAACCTCCAGATAAAGGCTTTTATTTAGATCAGAAAAGTTCTAAGTCTTGGACAAATGGTTTAGAGGAGATGAGGGTAAATGGAGATCCATTGAGTGCACAAGTGGCAGCAAATTCCACTGATTCTAGTCCTTGGCAGAGTCCTAGAGGTAATTCTCAATCCCTTGCTTTATGATGAATTTTTTTTCGTGGAATGTTAGGGGAGGCAAGTAGAGATGTATTGAGAAATAGGTTGAAAAAGATGGTAACTATTGATAAAATTTGCTTGGTAGCTGTTTTAGAGCAAAAATGTTTTTTGTTAAATTGGGGATGTTTGCTTCTAGTATTGGGATGAGTTCTTGTGGCTAATTCACTAGCCGAGAAGAATATATGGGTCTTGTGGGATCAAAGAGTGGAGGTTAAGGTGGTGATGGAGCATGAGCAGGCCATAACAATGTCTGTGTCATTTTTGGGATTGGTGTCCTTTATGGTTACTGTTGTCTATGCATGTTGTGAATATATGCTGAGGAGACCCTTGTGGCAACACTTACAGGAACTAGCTTTTTCCTTTGATATGCCCTACTTGTTGATAGGTGATTTTAACGCTATTTTACTTTCAGAAGAGAGGTTAGGGGGTGTTTTTCCCTCTTTTGTGTCTATAAAGGAGTTTGCAGATTTGATTCACTCTGAGGGATTGGGTGATTGTGGATTTGAATGGAGCTCTTTCACTTGGTGTAATAATCACCATGGTGGTTCAAGGATGTGGCAGAGATTGGATAGAGAGTTGGTGGATTCAAGTTGGAATGTTAAGTTTGAAAAAACTGAAGTGGTTCACTTGGCTAGAGGAGATTCAGATCACTACCCTCTGTTGATTAAGGTGGTGGAATCTGAATTTACTTCTAGAGTTTCTTACTTTAAGTTTTTGGATATATGGACTGAGGATGCTTCGTTTCTGCCTCTGGTAGCATCTAAGTGGATTGGGGTGTATTATAGTAATCCAATTGAAAACTTTTTCCTGAAAATGAAATTTTTAAAGTTTCATTTAAGGCAATGGAATAAAGATGTTTTTGGAAATTTTTTTGAGAAGATTAATGCACAGGAGTTGGCTTTGAGGAATGCTGAATTGTGCTTAGAGACTGATTATTCAGTGGCAAATATGGTGAGTTTGGAGGATGCCAAGAAGGATTTGGACTATACATTAAAGTTGGAAGAGCTATTTTGGAGGCAAAAGGCAAATATTAGGTGGGATTTAGAAGGGGAAAAGAACAAGTTCTATCATGCAAAAGCAAAGGAAAAGGTTGTTAGGAATAGAATTAAAAGAATTAAGAATGAGGATGGGGTCTGGCTTCAGTCTGAAAGGGATATTGCACAGAATGTTGTTCAATTCTTTGGTATTTTGTATAAGTCAGAGCCTCATGTGTTAAAAGAGGAGTTATTTGAGGTTATACCTAAGCTGGTGAGAGAAGAAGACAATGCATCTTTGACTGGTGTGGCTTCTATAGAGGAGTTGAAAAGGGTTGTGTTATATTTGGCTATGGAGAGTGCCCCTGGGCCTAATGGCTTTTCTGGAAAGTTTTTCCAGGTTTCTTAGGAAGTTATTAAAGATGATTTGTTGATGGCTATGATTTTTTTCTTGGTAGGTGGAGTTGTGCCTAGATCTGTGAATGCTACTTTGTTGACATTGATTCCCAAGAAGACCAATCCATTATTTTTTACAAAATTCAGGCCTATTAGTTTGTGTAATTTCCTGTATAAGGTCTTTACCAAACTTCTCTCTAATAGGCTTGGTGGTATGCTTCTTAGGTTGATTTCTTGTGAACAGCATGGTTTTGTGAAGGGTAGGAGTATTGCAGAATGTATTTCCCTAGCTCAATTTATAGTGGGGGAACTTGACAGGAAAGTTGAAGCTAGGAACATCATATTGAAGCTAGACGTGATGAATGTTTATGATGGAATTGAATGGGATTTTTTGAAGCATACATTGGTATGTTTTGGATTTTTTGAGCTTTTTGTTTCAATTATTGGGAATTGTTTGAGTAATCAATATATTTCAGCTTGTTTAAATGGGTTGAGGCATGAGTTCTTTTCTACCTCTAAAGGTTTGAGGCAAGGAGATCCAATCTCTCATGTTCTCTTCATCTTAGCTAAGGAAGTTTTGAGTAAAGGTGTGGTGAAGCTCTTTACTTCTGGCTTGGTTAGAAACTTTCATACTGGAGGGGTGTTGTGTTGCTATCTCATTTGCTATTTGCAGATGACACATTGTTTTCCTTAAGAGGTAATAAGAGGGCATTGGTGAATTCAATGAGTTTTTTGAATGAGTATGAGGGAAGTTTTGCGTAAAGAGTGAGCAAGTTAAAGAGCCACTTGTTTTGTTCCTCAAGGATATCTCAAGTGAGAAGAGTTGTACTGTCAAATGTGGAACAGATTCCTATTAAAATGTGCCCATTTACTTATTTGGGTTGTCGTCTTATTAAGGGAAGGGGTAGGTTGAGGGATTTTGAGAATGTTATACAGAAATTTAAAAGTAAATTGGAGGCTTGGTATGCAAAAATGCTATCTAATATGGGAAGGGTATAGTTGGTGCAAATTGTTTTAAATGCAATACCTGGGCATCTTTTTTCCTACTTAAATTTGCCTAAGGGCATTATTGCAAAATTAAATTCCTTAATGGCTTCTTTCATCTGGTCTGGTAAGCTAGGAATGAAGAAGAGACACTGGGTGTCTTGGCAAGAGATCACAAAGCCAAAGAAGGAAGGGGTTTGGGTTTGAGAAAGTTTGAGAATGTACAAGCTGCATTTAGAATGAAGCAGGTTTGGGGAATTTTGCAGGGTTCTTCTTAGTGGGCAAGAGTTTTTCAACTAAGTTCCTAAGAAATAAGCATACGTTGAGGTGTTGTAGACTTTGTAAATCCAAAATTTTTAGATCTTTGCAGCCATGGTTTGAACTTGTGGTCCAAAATTCTCAGAGTATAGTTGGGAATAGATAGTATATTGATTTTTGGTGTTCTAATTGGTTGGGTTCAGGCTCCTTGTTGAATATGATGGTGGAGATGCCTGCTGTCCTCTCCAAGGTATCTGAAGTTTATTTGGAGAATACTTGCCAATTGCAAATTTTGGGATTAGAGTTGCCTTCTCAGTTGAGGAATGAGGTTCTGAATTCTGGCATTTGTTTGACTGAGGAGTAGTTCAGGACTTTTTCAGTTAAATCTACTTGGCATATAGTTAGAGGTATAGGGGTGGAAAATGTTGTTGATATGGCTATTTGGAAGCAATTTGTGCCTCCTAGTGCACACTTGTTGGGTTAGAATATTCTTAAAGAAGGAGTTCCTTTGGAGGATAGGTTTCAGAAGGTGGGGGTGGCTTTGGCAAGTAGGTGTCCTCTGTGTCGTAAAGAAGTAAAGAATGGGGATCATTTGTTTGTACAGTGTGAGTTTGCTGATTTGGTTTGGAGTAAGTTGTCTGGGCTCCGTGTTTGCAGTTGTTGCCACATGAAACTCCTTTGGTAAGATTGATGAGGTTGATTAGAGTTTATAAGAAACAATCATTGTGTCAAGCTTTGTTTAGAGGTTTGGCTTCGATTGTTTATTGGCAACTATGATGTCGAAAGATCTTTGATGAAGGGAAGCAATCTGCTTATTCTGTGTTCTTAAAAGTGTGTTTTGTGCTCAGAATGCAAGCTTACTATGTTAAGCGCAGAGCTTCTAATTGTGCAACTAAGAAGGGAGTACTTGATAGCTTTAAGGGTGGAGAAATGCTGTGAGGTAAAGGTAAGGGCTATTTGGGTGAGTTGGTCCTTTCCTTCTAATGGTCTTCTGAAACTGAATGTGGATGGAGCATCCAAGGGGAATCCAGGATTGGAAATGGGAGGTATTGTACTAAGGAACCAATGGGGTCAAATGGTTCTAGCTGCATCTTTTTTTAAGGGGAATGTACAAACATGGAGGCAGAGCTAAGGTCTTTACTAGTTGTCTTGTGTTTGGTGGAGAAGTATGATTTGTCAGGATATAAGCTTCAAATTGAAGCTGATTCTGAGGTCATGGTGCAGATGCTGAAAGGGCACTTCAGAGCATGGAAGTTTTGGGGGATAGTGACGCAGATCCAAGAGGATTTGAGAAGACTGGACTACAGTCTATCTCATGTGTTTAGATAAACCAACTACATGGCAGATTTTTTTGAAAACCAGGTAGTTAAGGACAGAGCTTCCACAGATTTTTCTAATGCTATGAGGCTTCCCCTTTAGGCAAGGATGCGGCTGCTGCATGATCAACAAAGAGTTAGAGCGTTGAGGAAAAAAATGGTTGTATGTTGATTTTAATTCTTTGTTTTGAATTTCTCTTTAAAAGATCGAATTTTTAGCGGATACTCTCCTATAAATACCTAAGCGTAGCCAGAGAGAAGGGATTAGAATTTCATCATTCAATTCACCATTCTTTAGACGTTCTTTCTCCTAGGGTTAGAACTAGGGTTTTTTCCTTTCAAGAGTTCTTCCATTGTTTTCAATTTCAAGCTTTGTTCTACATTTAGTCTTTAAATTCTTGCAAGGCGAGTACTTTCAATTCTATATTGTGAACAATTTACATTCTTTGCAATTTAATTAAAGGGAATTTCTTTTATGTGCAATTTTAATTTCAAGTTTTATCTTCTTTCAATTACAATCATGTTTTCTTCAATTACTTTTGTTTTCAATTTAATTATGTGTGAGTAGTCGTTTTTCGATCTTATTGGATGTGGGAATCTCATCCGCGAATGGGGATTTTGACCTAATTAGGGTTTTTCAAAGAATGAGTTATTTGGTTATTTGAATGATTAAAGTTGAAAACACTTTCGATATGTATATCTTCTTGCTTACCCATAGATAGTTAATTATGGCACGGGGGTAATTTTTGGAATCACTGCAATCGAAGTGAATGTAATTCTTTCAATATTAGGTCAATCAACTTAAATACGCATTTGTTGTTTTCATTTGGGTGTTAATTGAATATTTTTTGCTTGAGTGAGTTTGGGTACGATCACAAGTGAGTTATCAAATTGGGTCAAAATATCTATTCACGGTGAGATAAATTTTACCGATTAACCAATCTTTTCTTTAATTGTTATTTCTTAGTGGATAATTCTACAACCAATCTTCTAACCATCCATAGTTTTTACTTTTCTTTGTCTATCACAATTTGAACCATTCGTTTTTCTTGAGGAGACAATCTCGGTAATCGACCAAGTTACAAACATGATACATTCCTATGCTTGGGAAACCTTTGTTATTTAATCCACCTATTGCTAATCCTACCGCACAAATTCCCATAATCTTAGGATACCTATTCCTTGCCACATCAAATGCATTGATAAATTGTAAGAGTGATGTCATGAAATATTCTTTTGGGAATATGACTACTGACTTTAATAGTTTTCATGTAGTAAAGCAACTAGGTGGTGAGGGAGAGTTTTGTGAGGTGGAAGTAGTTGATGAGTGTGTAGAGGAAAAGTTTAATAATTCTATCTTTTCTGACCCCTTGCAAACTTGTCTGATTAATTCTGTAGTTGATGAAGAAAATCTGAGGCTGTCTTTTATATTGATTTGCTTAATAATTCACAGGATTTATGTGGAGTTGAGAGAAAGACAAACAAAATATGTTATGTGGTGAAGTGAAATCTCGAGTGAAGTCGGGTGTTGGGCTATAGGAACCCGGATGATCTAATCTTTATCGTACAACCTTTGTGTATAGTAGATTAAGAGATAGTTTCTTTCTTTTCTTTATATAATTTTTACTTATTTTTTATATGCTAATTTTTCTTTTGTTTATTTTGCAATTAGTTTTATTTAGGAGCTTCGTTTCAGGTGTTCTCTTTCCCTTTCTTTTCATTTTTCCCATTGCATTATCATTGCTGTTTTGTTTTTTTAGTAGTTTTTAGTGGAAATTTGAAATTTTGTGAAAAATATGTCTATTTAGATGATAATTGTTATTTCTTAAGAGCTGTGAAAGTGAGATTTGTTATGTGATACTCAAATTGTTTGCATCGCATTACTGGCCTAATCTGCAATATAATGCTGCTACTACATGCAGACACAACAAATTCTAAATTGGGCTTGTCAGTTGCACAATCCTTGAATGATTTTACTACTCAAAGAGCCAATTCAAGAGCTTTCTGAGGATTATCACCCGACGAAACCAAGTCCCTTGTTTGTTTATGTAAATATGGTCCAAGGTCCTCAATCCCATTCTGCAACTTCACCCCTCCTAAAGGGGAATTCTTCTCATTCTTCATGGAGGAAATCGAATTTAGTTTTCTTGGAGTCTTAACGTTTCGCTTACCAATAGGAGGTCTCTCATGGAAAGGTTTGCTTCTTGGACTTGGTTTTGGGGATGATTCAGAGTCCAATTGCAAGTGAGAAAGCCTTTTTGCTTGTGCAGGAGAAATAGACTTAACACTTGCAGAGTGGGTCTTAATTATCTTTCCAAACTTTTCATTCAAAGACCCAATTTCTTTATAAAAAAGACTATCTCCTGCTTCTTTGTTCTCCATGGCTATCATGATTATGTTGTATTTGGAACTCAAATTTTGTTCACTATGAGCATGTATTTATGTTAAGGTTTAGGGGATCAGATTTATGTTTTGAAAAAACTTGACATTTATAGTAGAGATGAATGTATATATCTTGTGAGTCTGTGATTATCCTTCTTGGAGGGTTATAATACATTTACTCAGATGATATTCATTTTCAAATCTATTGTTTTTTAATAATCTCATTATTTTAGCTTTGGTTAGGAGCATAAGAGCAATTAGTTGATTATATCCCAATAATAAGCAACATTTTGTCATGCTTTCTGAGATATGATTTTAGACTATTTCTAACTTTATTTGAGTATTAACTCTGTTCTTTCGTTTCAGTGTATTTAGAATTCGTGATTGAGCCATGAAAATTTATTGTTTCTTTACCTCAAATGTTAGCCAAGCCGAGCAGAAAAATATATACCTTACCTTGGTCATCCCCAGATTTGTATCCACTTGATATATGATTGGAATTGTGGTGAAATGTTCAATCATGAATGAATGAAAAATAAGGATGATGAAAAATAAGGATAATGAAAAAGAGAAAGAAAAAGAAGAAATAGAAAATGTTGGAAAATTGTACGAAAATATGAAAAATGTTGAATGTTGAATGTGAAAGCCAAAGATTGTGTGAAGAAAAAATGAAGGATATGAGTTTTTATGTTGTATCAAAAGAAGAGTGCAAGTGTTGAATATTGAAAATTGTCTATGGGATAACGTCTTTTGAATCCTTAAATTCCTTCGTTTCTTAAACCTTCACCCAAAGCCTCATTATAACCAAATAAAGTCATATTTGATTTTAGAGATATGGTTGAGTGTGTATGCTTTAATGCCTAAGAGATATACCAACTTCATTGTTTTTATGTCTTTTAACATTCCTTCATGAGATTATGTCAAGGTCGGTTCGTCGACTTATGCTTTTTATTTTTGAGACATATGTGAGTATAAATTGCTTTGACTACATAAATTCAATCTTCACATATACTTAGGGGTGTCCATGGGCCTAGCCGGGCTAGGCTCGCGAAATTATTTTCGGCTGGACCTAGGTAGTGTAGGCTCAAGCCTTTACCCAAGTGAGTTATCGGGCGGGTCGAGCCAGGCTTCGGGTAGGGGTAGGCGACCCACGAGCCTATTAGTCGGGCCTTCTGGGTGGGCCTGCTCACACGCTTTTTTATATACAACTTCATTTAAAAATAATAAATATTTTTATAACTTAATATTTTGTGTAAATTATATTTTTGAATCAAAAGTAGAATCAAAATGAATAAAAATAAAATAATGAATAATTTTATTTTTGATTAGGGGATGAACTACATCCAATAGAATGAATACATCCCAACTAGATTGACACCTACTCACTTATTTATCATTTGCATTACTTTACCATTTAAAACTTGTATGCTTAATACATGGAAAAGAAAATAATACATTATTTATAATATCTAAATTTTTAAAACTTCAAATTCCGACATTGGGAGACTTATTTCAAAGTTTCAAATTTAATGGTCTAAAAGTATAACTTTTTTTCACAGGTTGGGTGGGCGAGCGGGCTCTTGGGCCGGGTTTTAACGAATTTTTTTGGATGGGCTATTGGGTTGGGCTTCGGGCCGGATAATGGGTTTGCGGGTAACCCAAGCCCTCTTTTTAAAGATATTGGGCTCAGGCTCAAGCTGGCCAACTATCGAGCCTATCGGGTTTCGAACCTATTTTTTTTTGGCCGGGTAACAAAACCCGTGGGTAACCCAGCCCATGGACACCCCTACATATACTTAGGAGTGGAACATTCACTATAGTCAGAGAATTCCTTTCTAAGTGTGAAACCTTGGTGAGTTTGGCATTGAAACTAGTCTTGGATAGTTAATAGAAATATGAATTCTATTTGATAAATCCCTTGAATTTCATGATCATATCACACACATAACTTTTGGACGTTAACATGATTATGAATATTTTTTCATAGCCTTTAAGTCTTTAGTAGAGCCGTGTGTGGATTAATTTGAGTAGAGATAGTGTGTTTTTAGTTTCATGGTGATTAGGAGATGATAACTTAAATTCTAGATAGATAAATTGAAGTTTGTAGGTATTTTCTCTAGAAACATTCACGAGACAACGCTCGTCCACTAGGGGTAACCTAGGGATTTAATGGCTTAGTGCATAGGTTAAATGCATTCGCGTTGCCTACGAAAGTGGTTTTATAGTTTCAATTTTTCATTTAATTTTTGTATTTATTAGATTTTTTATTATGCCTTAAATTCCTTTGCATTGGATATGTTCTTTTGTATCATAAATTGAATTGAATATACTTTAAAATTTTTGGGACTATGGAATGTGATTAAAGACTTAATTGGTACATTCTTCTTTTATTTTTAGGATTTAGATTTTTAGCTAGTTTTGATTCAATTTTGAAAAGGAAAAAAAATTGAATTTTTTTGCAAATGACCTATCTCCCTGCTTTTTGTGCTTTCTTTTGATTTTTCTTTTCTAGTTAGTATATAGGTTTTAGAAGAATGTTAGGAAGTTTCTTTTGGGTATTAATAGCCTAGTAGAAGAACATTAGGTAGTAGGCTATTACATTTTGTTCTTTTTGTACCTAAAAGCAGAACACGGATATATGTGAAGTCTTTTTTATTCCAGAGGTATGCCATAATTTCTTTTGAGCATATGCATTATGGATTATGCTTTGGAATTTCTACGGCAATTTTAGGATTCTTTTGTTTTTTTCACTTTAGTTTGCTAAGGGACTAGTAAAGCCTAAGTTGGGGGGTGTGATGAGAACATAATATCACACACTTTAGGTCTCAAATCATTTATCTTAGTTGTGTTAGTTACTTATTTCTCTTGTTTTAGTTTAGTTTTGTATTTTATAGAGAATATTCATGTTTGCAGGTGAATTAGTGTAAAAGCAAGGTTTTACGCACATTTTAATGCTATGGAAGACTTGGAGGTTGAGTAAGGAGGTCTAGGAGTCAAGCCAATGGCATTGCAAGCATAATTGAGAAAAAGGTCAGTGTTACCGGTAGGTCTTTTACCTATTCAACAGCAAGCAGAATTACATTCTACCAGTACAATTTCATTCCAACCGACAGAAGTGAAACAAAGACATTTGTTACCAGTAGACTAATACTGTTCTATCGGTAGGTCTTAAATAGAAGGTTGTTCTATTAGTAGCTGTGAAGAGCTACTAGATCATCTAAAATAGAAAGTAGTTCTACCGGTAGGTCATTTTGTGTTTTCTATCGGTAGGTTAGTGTATTTATGTAGCGAGGACTGTTTTGGAAATTTGATATGCTGGGATTTAAAAGGGTCGTAATTGGTGGATTAAAAGAGGGGATTTTCAGCAGATACTCTCCTATAAATACCCACGCGTAGCCAAATAGAAGTGATCATAATTTAATCATTCAATTCACCATTCTTTAGATGTTATTTCTCCTAGGGTTAGAACTAGGGTTTTCTCCTTTCAAGAGTTCTTCCATTGTTTTCAATTCCAAGTTTTGTTCTACATTTAGTCTTTGAATTCTTGAAAGGCGAGTACTTTCAATTCTCTATTGTAAACGATTTACATTTTTGGTAATTTAATTCAAGGTAATTTCTTTTACATGCAATTTTAATTTCAAGTTTTATCTTCTTTCACTTACAATCATGTTTTCTTCAATTACTTTTGTTTTCAATTTCATTATGTGTGAGAAGTCATTTTCCGGTTTTATCGGATGATGGAATCTCATCCGTGAATGGGGATTTTGACCTAATTAGGGTTTTTCAAAGAATGAGTTATTTAGTTGTTTGAATGATTAAAGTTGAAAACATTTTCGATATGTATATCTTTTTGCTTACCCATAGATAGTTAAGTATGGCACACGTAATTCTTGGAATCACTGCAATCAAAGATAATGTAACTCTTTCAAAATTAGGTCAATCAAATTAAATACGCATTTGTTATTTTCATTTGGGTGTTAATTGAATATTTTTCGCTTGAGTGAGTTTGAGTACGATCACAAGTGAGTTATCAAATTGGGTCAAAATATATGTTCACGGTGAGATGAACTTTACCGATTAACCCATCTTTTCTTTAATTGCTATTTCTTAGTTGATAATTCTACAACCAATCTTCCAACCATTCAAAGTTTTTACTTTTTTTTGCCTATCACCCTTTGAATCATTCATTTTTCCTAAGGAGATGACCTCGATAATCGACCGAGTTACAAACATGATATATTCTCATGCTTGGAAAACCTTTATTATTTAATCCACCTTTGAGACACAAGCGCCTACCCCTCAAAGAGAAAGTCACCTTCTCACCAAACCAACACCTTTTTAGGTTTGGGCTAAACACACACCGAGTGATATTCTAGGAAATCCAAATAAAAGGGTTAGAACTAGGCGACAACTTGAAATTGAGCTAGACCAAAACTGCTATATTTCCTTGGTTGGTATGAAAGGTTTTCTACCTATCTATTGAAAAAAGGGTCCTGTAGAGGTAGTATAGACAAGACTTTATTTGTGAACAGTGTAAATGGTACACTTTTAATTGCCCGGGTGTATGTTGATGATATTTTCTTTGGTTTCACAAGTGACTCTCTCGCTCATGATTTTAGTGAATTGACGAAATCTGAATTTGAAATGAGTATGATGGGTTAACTAACTTACTTTCTAGGCTTGTAGGTGAAACAAATGGATAATGGGATTTTTGTGTCACAATGTAAGTATGCAAAGGACCTAGTTAGGAAGTTTTGGATTAAAGTCAGCCAAGCACTTATGTACTCCGTTGAGTACCGACACTAAATTGAGTAATGACATTTCAGGCAAAAATGTAGATCACACACTGTAACTAACTTACTTTCTAGGCTTGTAGGTGAAACAAATGGATAATGGAATTTTTGTCTCACAATATAAGTATGCAAAGGACCTAGTTAAGAAGTTTTGGATTAAAGTCAGCCAAGCACTTATGTACTCCGATGAGTACCGGCACTAAATTAAGTAAAGACACTTCAGGCAAAAATGTAGATCACTCACTGTACCGTAGTATGATAGGTTGTCTACTTTATCTCACTACAAGTTGACCTGACATTGCCCTTAGTGTTTGGTGTACGTCCATG
This sequence comes from Ilex aquifolium, assembly GCA_951799425.1. Classification (NCBI taxonomy): domain Eukaryota; kingdom Viridiplantae; phylum Streptophyta; class Magnoliopsida; order Aquifoliales; family Aquifoliaceae; genus Ilex; species Ilex aquifolium. Next base: position 33,455,452 of record OX637391.1, read on the forward strand.
GTATCAATCTTACCCTAAAGAGTCACACTTACTTGCGATTAAGCGCATCATTCGTTATATGAGTGGGACTTCAGGATATAGTATTTGATATACCTTCGAGACTAATGCCAAGATTGTTGGCTATTCTGATGCCAATTGGGCAGGGAATATAGATGATCGTAAAAGTACTTCCAGTGGATGTTTTTACATTGGGAATAACTTAGACTCTTGGCAAAATAAGAATCAAAATTTTATTTCTTTGTCTATTATCGAGGCTTAGTACATTGCAGCGGGGAGTTGTTACATGCAGCTATTTTGGCTAAAGCAAATGCTGTTGGATTATGGAATTTCTCATGATACGTTATATGTGTATTGTGACGATTTGAGTGCTATCATCATCTCGAAGAATCCCGTACAACACTCTAGGATAAAGCATATAGATATACACCACCATTTCATCCGTGAGCTTGTTGAAAACAAGGTGATACCTTTAGAGTTGTCCAAACTCAAGATCAACTTGTCGATCTTCTCACAAAACCCTTGCATGCCCATACATTCGAGAATTTAGGAAATCCCTAGGTATTTGTGTACTTGAGTAAGTGTATGTTGAACTTAGTCCTATAAGCTTAATGAATCATCTTGCATTAGGGACTAAGTCTTGACTGTATATATATTTTGCTTTGTTGTTTTTGTCATTTGTTTTTCTATATCAAGAATACAAAAACATTTGAAATTTAAAAAACAAAAAACAAAAGAAATAGAAACATTCAACAAGAGTTTTGCTGTCAAGTTTGACATTCATTTTTAGGATTTATGGTAATAACTTTATTTTGCTTTTCCTTGTTTTGATGCATCTCCATGCATATTTTTTCTTGTATTTGTTTATCTTGAAAAATTCAAAAAATTTCAAAAAAAAATTCTTTTGTTAGTTTGTCTTTGTTTCATGATATGGTAATTCACATTTTGGTTTACATTGTATTGATCACATCCTAAATCAAAGTTGAAATATGCATTGCTAGGATCAGTCATATTAGGGGATAGAGAAGTTAGTGGCATAAATCTTATTGCATGATTTATTAGTCAAAGTCTCTTTTATCCTAGCGTGCTTGGATAGTTTTTACCTTTGAAAGATTCAAAACCAAGTACACGCATTCTATTCACCTTCACACCTAGGAGTTTGATTAGTTTAAACTATTAATGATCTTAAATGACTCTATGTATTGGTTATAGGTGAACACGTGGTTGAGGTTAGTTAAACCACAATCCCTTAAAAGATGCCGAAGACCAATTGTGAAAAAATAGCCCAATGTGGCCAACTCTAAAAAGGTGAGCCATAAATAAATAGTTAAAAATAATTGCACTTGAATTGTTGAGAATACTTATTGCTTGTCACTTTTTTCAAATGATGTGTAATGTCGAAGTACTTCTCAAGCGTAGGAAAATGTGTTGTGTAGTAACTCAAAAAATGCAAGATAGTCTCCTCAGGGAACATGGCAAATTTGAACGATGATATGTCACAAAATAAAATGAAAATGTTGGATTTTGGAAAGTTGTTGATAAAAGTAACTAGTGTAATGAAATCTAATGGAGAAATAATCCGCTAATCCTCGGAATTCATCTTACTATAATCAAACTCATTGATTCTCATTTATAACTCATCTAAACTTGTAATCAAACTTGCTTAGACAGAAAATATTCAAAAAACATAGGATTTTGGAAGATAAGTGTCTTTGACGATTGAAAATAATAGCTAGGTATGTAAATACCCTTGTTGATGGTAGAGACTCCAAGCATTACCCGTGCCAGAAAATCCAACAATGAGAAATCAAGATGTTAACACTTCAAACAAGTTTTCAAAAATGATTTTTTTTTCATCTACAAAGACACTACATGGTTAGATTACATTTGAGAATCAATATTGCTCGATCACAAGTGAGAATTCTTCCTTGGAGTACGTAAAAGCTTGGCCATAAACAAAATCCATCATATCGAAATTAACAACAATAGGCATGGAAATCAAAGGAAAGTAAACAATGATATTGAAAGGATTAACTCTACTAAGATGTACTTCAAAATAGCTAGTTCAAATGCAAGAACAAATCAAACTAACTAAGCTTTCAAAATGGAATGAAGATGATATGTTTTCCCTTCGTCTTCAGCTAAGTTCTAAAACTTCCTAAAACATGTAAAATCTTTAAGACTCTAAGATTCCCCCTCAAATGTGTGTAAGCAAGGTATATTTAGTAAGCCTTTCTCCTTATTGGCCCAAGTGTGAGGTGGGTGGTGATGGATGCCAGAGAAGCTTCCCTCCACCAATATTGTCGCCCAATCAGAGTTTGCCATGTGTAGATTTGGAAGAACAAAGACCAATTAAGAGATGGTTGCCTAGGTAAGGGTAGCCTACTCTTGAGTGTGTGAATGAATAAAGGCATCCCCACGCCAACTAATGGAAGCTCGAGGCTTGTGCGCTGTATTTGCGGTCCGAAGAACCGGTATAAGGTTGAGGAAGAATTGATTGGAAGCTTTCTATTGGGGTTGTAGTGGTACAAAGAGAAGGATGAATCAATACAAAGCTTTCTATCCTTCGATGACCGGTACAAGTATGTTGTACCGATACAAACTATTTCTGTCACCCGATGAACTGGTAGAGGTTATACCAGTTCAACAACCTTTTCCTCTGTTTTTTGTTGTTGTTGCTCCTAGCTCATTTCCTCTTCTTTCCAAAGCTTTCTCATGACATTAACTTGAGTCCAAATCATCCCTTCTTCGCCTTTTTTACCTACAAACACAATTTACACACCTAATCATAAATTCAACATAATTTGGGAGAATAATCAACAAGCAAATGCAAAAGCGGTAGGGATAAGTTATAGAATATGCAAAATTATATACTCAACACTTATACTTAGTTGTAAAATGCTCATTTGTAAAGCTCATGTTAACCATGATTAGAAGCATACATTTAGGGCTCGTTTGGTTGTCGTATAAAAAATGGATAGCTTGAATAAAGTAATACAGTATAATATTATACAGATGAATAAAAAATAAGATTAAATAGGGTATTAAAATAATACGTAATTTTATCTAGTGTTTGGTAATACACAATATAAGCGTTGGATAGTAGTTATTTAATACAATCGGTTGTTTAGTTAGGACATTATTTCATGGTATTAATGTTGAATTAAAAAAAATACTCTCAATCAGTATTTGTTACATTGATGAAAGTTTGGTTTTATCAGTTGTGGGGTTATAATAACAAATGTGTACAATAATACATTTGAGATAGATTATAATACCACCTCTTCTGGTGGTATTAAAATACCTCCATCATACAGGTCTATTGTGACGCCCCAAAAACCGGGGGTCCTTTGTCAACCCGTTGATCACCCATCAACCCGCGGAATATCCGTGGATACCGTGTAACTCGATATCACGCTGTTATGCCCCATTTACCGGGATCCATAATTTAACAAAATTCAGACAGAGTCTCCTTTGTACGGGGAGCTCTACCCAAAACACAACATGTGCAATCATACAACATTGACCACACCGGGTCCATTTATTCATACTTGTGACGCCCCTAAAATCGGGGGTCATATGTCAATGTATGCAGTGTGACATTGACTTATAGTAGTGTGACATTGGTTTATTGCAGTGTAAATTTGATTTGTAGCAGTGTGGTATTGGCTGGTATCAGTGTGACATTGGCGTATATCAATGTGACATTGGCGTATATCAATGTGACATTATCTTGTAGCACTGTAACATTGTCATGTACCACTGTGCCAATGTGACATGTACCGCTGTGAGAATGTGACATGTACCGCTATGCCAATGCAACATGTACCACAACTACTTATAAACACATCGAATTTATGCATCAAACATAGTTAATACAAGTTCGATTAAAATTCTTTTACATATATTACATGCCCAAAAACTAACTTAGGTAATGTTTTACAAAAGATGGTTGAAAAGTCACAAGTCGGCTTTTCTTCATCCTTGAGGCCCCGAATACGAGCCATCCACCGGTGTATAACTCGCACCTGAAATGTTTCCTCATAAAGGCTAAGCCACGTTCAATAGGGTATCTCCTAAAGAGGCTACTCCCCAACCTAAGTGCATATGAAATGTCACATGCAATTTCACCAAGCCACAAGCATTCCAATCAAGAATATGAAACTCAATGTTGGAATTCACTATTTCTTGCCACGAAATGAGATGAGACCCACTCATGCAACTCATCCCAAGCCCTCTCCAGCTCCCACAACACAATGCAATGCCAATGTGTATAAATCCGTCATTGATAATATACGTCCAACGATATTTTTTAAAATAATTCATGTGTCTTTGTTATAAAACAAAATCATGTGTCTTTGTTGGATGTTACACATCGAATGACTATTTTATAAAACAAAATCATGTGTCTTTGTTGGGTATCGGATTTTGGAATCACACTGCCGGTTTCGTACACCGTTACACTTTTTTGAAATTACACCGTCGGAAAGTGTATGAACCAAGTAATCGGGACTTGCACCCGAGGGAGAATCTAGCCCTGTTTGCTATACCCGACACAAGTTTTTCATGCAACCATGCAACTCAGCTGGATCTTCGATCCAACTTTCCCCGAGCCCAAGTATCATCCACCAAGAATGGTGTTTGATCAAACCATGCACGCACACCCACCAATTGCGACTTCTCTGTGCATATGCAATGTAATGAACCATTGCAATATCAATATCATGTCCAATATGTAATGAATGTCATATGAACTATTTCAACCACATTTCAACACATTTAATGGGCAATTATATTCAAAGCATATAATTTCCATAAATCATCACCATGCCAATACATCACCAAGCATATATCAACATTTTTATCCAACAACAATTCCCAAGCATGTTTTCACATAATCTCATGCAATTAACACACTTTATTTCACATAGGCATTTAATTTAATCAAACACCTTCAAGGCACCAAATCATGTATTCACATAGACTACCTAAATTCATCACATAATTCAAGAAATCACATTAATTGATTTCTACATACCCAATTATCCAAACTTCCAAGAAATCACAAGCTAGCAATTTCTAATTACCAATTCATACAAGCATTGAATTTACCCATTTTCATTTAAATCAACTACAATAGGCAAGTGTTAAAAGACATATAATAGCCACCCATTTCATATAGTCATCATCGGTTGGAAATAAACCTAGTTAGAATGAAAATTCTACCTCTTGAAGCGTAAGACAATGCTAGGAAGCTCTAAGAACCCAAATCTCGCCCAAAACCAAGCTTTCCCCAAAATCTCGCCTTTGAACTTCGGTGAAACCCGTCCTTTTTGATACGTAGACGTAGCCCTTGTCTCGTAGATGAACTTTAATACTTTGCCCGAAAGATTCCGACCGATGGAACTTCGTAGATCGTAGAGAGAAGTTTGAAATTCTCTCTTTTTCCTCTCTTCCTCTTCCAACGTTAAAACCCAGCAAACCCAGCAGAGATTTTTGTGTATAAAATCAGATTTTTGTCTCTTATTTATACCCTTTAACGCTTGGTCCACATCGCGACATGCGTTCCCTATTCCCGGATCCATTTTTACCCCGAAACGATTAAATTTCGTCCCGGTTTAAGTTCAAAATATTTTTATATGAACTTCCTTTAAATTATAATAAAATTTTCAAAATTTTATTTTTAGGGTCGTTTTTTAGGTCACCCGACACCCCGTCGCCTCGAAAAATGCGAAAAACCCGACTATCTCGAAATTCGACAAAAATTATTTGGGTAACTAGATTTCGCGAGAGGAATTCAACTATGAGTTCTGTTTCGTCATACGAGCTCTAGAGAAATATGGTTTTTCAACCCGCACTGTAGTGACAAATTACCATTTTGCTCTTTTTCATAAAAAGTTCAAATTTTCCCGAGTTTTACATCCACAGTACTAAAAATATACGATAAGTGTATGATTAGTATTGATTTTTTGAAATTAATAAAGAATCAAACTTATCTACCAAACAAAGTATTATGCCCGATTAAATAAATAATAGTAAAATACAATATTTAATCCACCTATAATACATCTATCAAACGAGCCTTAAAATTACAGAATTCACAATCGTATTGATTGAAGTCATAGAGTAGAAGGGATAAAGAAAAGGGAAATTGTCAAAAAGAGGATATCTATTGTAAATCTCAGCCTATTTCATGAACATGATTTTCTTAAGTCAAGCTCTGAAAGCGTCATTGAAGGGAGAAGATCAAGTAATAACCTAGCTCCGAAAGCGTCATTGAAGGGAGGAGATCAAGTCATTGAAGCGTCATTGAAGCGTCATTCAACATCATTCAACCTCTGAATGCACCTTCATGAATAGGATAAGGTAATAACCTAGACATCTAAGATGAAGCGTTAGTTATTTTTCACTTAAGTTGATTAAGATGAAAATGAAATTGGAAGCAATATGACTTTGACTTCTAGGTGATTTTAAAAGAAAATATTTTTGAAACCATTTATAAGTTTTGAAAATATAGTTTTGAGTCATGATTTTCAAAAACATAGTTTGAGCAATACCCTTTAGTGCTCAAGAAGACAAGTTTTTACATGGTTTTATGCTTAAAAACTTGTAGGGGCCGATCTATGCTCACTAACCTTCACTAGAGTAGTCTCTTTATGACTTAGGGAAGGAAATGGGAAAAGGCCATAGAAGGCAGCATAGGGCTCTCTCTATGAGCTCGAGTGGTGTTCATGGGCTCTCGAGTGGTGCTTGCCTTAGTTAGGATTGAAACATGGTTTTTATTCTAGTGACAACCGCCCTCCCACCGATTGAGCGGTTGTATCTGAGTTTTCTTATTTACTAAGACTACCCTTATTCTAGACCTAAAAATAGAGAGAGCCTTTCTCACATCTAGGTCAAGCCCCTTGTGAGATTTCTAAGAGAGAAAATCATCTTTCTACCTTGAGAACTTCCACCATAACCTAGATCCCTATGACCCAAAAGGCTACCACTAGAGATTCTACTCAACCTCACAACTTGAAGAAAAAGATCTTGTTGGTTTGATAAGCCTATTGGTGAGTGCATACTGAGGATCGTTGGCGTGCCCATGATTACTCGAGACCTAAACAAACCGTGCGGCGGGGAGGTCCAAGTGAAGCTACACTAGACGTCAAATGAGGGCCTTTGGTAAAGAGACAACAAGGAAAATAGAATCTAACCATTGTATTAGTGGAGGTATAAGACTCGAGTACTTGCACGTTGACTTAGAGAGTAGTGGATTAGGCTTTGCTGAACCGAGAAGATTCCTCGCGGTTATTCCCAAGTAAGTTTTCACGTCAACAAATCACTTGCGTTATTAATTATTTATTATACACACTTGTGACAGTTAGCCCACACACACACTATGTATTTGTTGGAATGATTGTTTGAATATTCATTCATACACAGTTGTGCAATTGGGTTTGGAATTTGGGATCGACGTGAGATTGATTTCGAGCGAATTAATTGAATATTAATTTAATCAATTGTCATAGTGAAAGTGGGTTGTGGTGATTAAATGAGTTCTCACATTAATTGCTAAATTTTTTGTGACAAGAGATAATTGTGGTAAGTTAAGTTTTAATTGATAATCAATTGAGCTAAAATTGAATAAGTAATTCACCCTCTTTAAGTAAAGTATTTATTGCTCCAAGTTTATAATTATGAGGGAAGATCCACATTGAATTCCCCTTCCTGTAATATCATTTTCCAACCCCAAATCCAATACCCACTTGGGCCCATGAAACCGCCCATTTTGCAAAGCACCATCAAAATCCAACATACCTTAAAATTTAGCACCTTTCATAGACCAAATTATGCCCTGGCAACATTTCTCTCTCATCTCAAATCACCTTTGGTAAAAGATAAAATTAAGTACTAAAAATTTAATGTTGAAATTTAAGTTCTGAGTCATCAATTTTTTAAGGACAAATAAAGGTTCAATTTTATGTGTAGAAAATGAAAAATAATACAAAATATTGTGTTGGGAATACAGATTATGTTTCTTTATTATTTTTGGATAAATAATTAGAGCAATGACAGTGTTCGTCTATTTAATTAGTATGTTACTTGTTCAAACTCAAAAACTAACTCTCCAAAATTTGAATAAGATTGTATATTATTTATTTCTCTGGAATTTTATTATAAAATGTCGTCTACTATAGAGCATGTTTTGATTTTTCGATTTTTTTTTTCCCGTGATACTAAATAGTCTTTAGGTGAACAAAATTGAAAACAACTTTCAAAACACAAAAACAAATAAATGTCCATGGAAAAATAATAATATTAGTAAAACGGATGAAACAAATCATATTATTTCCATGTGCGTGCAATACTATAAGGGGCTATTTGGTAGGGAGAATGGGGGGGCTTGGTAAGATGGGTTTAGGAAAAATAGTCCAAAACTCTCCCAAATTCCATGTTTGTATGAAAAATTCAGTTCCGGGTTTCCAAACCCGGCCCGTAGCTGGCCCGAAGATTAAACTCATGATCATGGGTTTCGTCAAACCTAGGGGGTAGATGGGTTTGGGAAGATGGGTAAGGGGTTAAGGATTCAAAAAATAATTGTACCCCTTAACTTAAGTATGAATTGGATTGATCAAGGGTAAAATACTCATTTACATGACAAATAGTTATTAATAATTATGATATATCAGTAGGTTCTACATGTGTATATGTTGCATACTAAATATGGGTATGAACCGGATTGAATGTTGAATCCCATTTTTGCAAAGAAGGCTTTGGGTTTGGAAGGGTTTGGAGAAGTCAATCCAAACCCCTCCCCAAAATTCATCCAAACAAGCCCTACAAGTCTACAACTACTATTTCTTACTGAACCGGTAGGAACCAATTTAGGCCTCACAAAAAAGCCCAAAACCCAATGGGGCGCCCATGGCATGGAAGCCCAACGGCTTAACGGGCTACCCGGCTCATACACATGGCAGGCTTGGGTAACCCGTTAGCCCGATAGGTAGGGTCTGGGTCGTGTTTTTTAGGGTTGGGGGCCCAACGGGCTGACCCGTTAAGAAGCTCGTTAACCCGCCCGTTAATCCAATAAAATATAACCGTTGCTTTCAGACAATTATGTGTCTGACATCCTTTTTTTATTTTGAAAATTTATAGATTCTTCAACTTTTAAAGATTTTCTTTGTACTTAAAATAAATACAGTTTTTCCCCTCCCAATCGCAACGGCTAATTGCTTTAGTCTAACGGTTATTTTTATTTTTTAAATAAAATTATAGATTCTCCCCCCTCTCAAGTCACCAACAATTAATTCTTTATTTAAAAAATTACACCAACCTCCCTCACCCAAAAAGTTTATAAATATGTTCAAGGCTTCCATTATTTCTTCACTACAATTCAATCTCTCTTTCTAACTCTCCCTAAAACTTCTCTCAAGTCTCAATATCATTGAAGCTTTTATTATTATTATTATTATTATTATTATTATTATTATTATTATCTAACTCTTTTAATTATAGCTTGATAGTTGAAGAAGTTGGAGTTGAAGCATAGGATAGAAGTTATTGGAGACTTGGAGTACTCACACTCAAATCGAAATTTTAACTTCTACAACAATTTTTCATTATGTTGTGATTGGGTAATATCTTCTTTTTCTATATATCATAGTTATATTTACTTGTGAATTTAATTGTTAAATATATATTATTTTCTAGATTAAAAATGGCAAGTAGTGATTTTAATGTCACCATTGATGAAAATGAAGAATTACAATTTTGGGAGTCTACCGGTTCCCCCCAAGCACATCTTGACACATCCATCCATGCACAAACACAAACATAACAAATTTCAGTGTCTACTAGTTCTACTTCTAAAAAATTACATTATGATATTTGGAATGATTTTGATAAAGTTAAAATCAAGTTAGATAATGGTAAAATAATATAAAAAAATATATGTAAAACATGTTAAAAAAGAAATGGAAGGTGATTCTAATGCTGGCACTAGCCATTTAAAACATCATCGAGATGCACACTTGGCTAAGGGCAATATAGATATTAACCAATATTATCAATTAGGAAAAAATAAACAAGGTAATTTAAATACATTTAAGTTTGACGATGTGCGAGCACGTAAAGAATTTGTTCAAAAGAATGATTTTACTGGAATGATTCAAAGAGGATTTAATCCTCAATATAACGGGTTTTCTTCAAAAACAGTCAAAAGAGATATTATGAATAACTTTAATTTGCAAGTAACAAATTTGAAATCATTTTTTTAAACTTATGATGGTAGAATTAGTTTAACTTTTGATATTTGGACATCTAGAAGTAAAATTAGATTTCTTTGTTTGACTGCACATTACATTGATAGTGATTGGAATTTAAATAAAAGAATATTATGTTTCAAAATGTTGGAAACCCCACATACTGGGTACTATATAGGAAATATTATTATGGAGGAAACTGAATTGTGGGGAATTAAAGATAAAAAAAATTTCGATAACACTTGATAATGCTTCAAATAATGATGTAGCCGATGAATTTTTGAGGTCAAGATTTACTGTTTTGCCTCTAGATGGAATTTTATTTCTTGTTCGTTGTTGTGCACGCATTTAAATTTAGTTGTATAAGATGGTTTAGCTTATATAGCTCCTTCAATTGAAAAAAATAAGAAATATAGTGTGTTATATAAATAGTTCTCAATCGAGATCTGAACTATATAAAAAATGTTCTAAGAGTTTGAAAGTAAGAAGACGAAATATTAGTCTTGATGTTCCTTATCGGTAGAATTCCACGCATCGACTTCTAACTGTAGCTATTGAATATAAAAATGTTTTAAATTTATATTATGATAATTTAATTCAAACTTCTCGTTCTTGTCCCCTTGAGCAAATATATGATCATGATTGGTCCAAAGCTGAATGTATAAGAGACATATTAACAGTTTTTGATGTCGCAACAAAAACTTTGTGTGGTGTATATTACGCAACACCTTCTAATGTTCTATATCACTTAACTAATATTTGTCTCGCATTTAATTAATATATTTAAAAACCTGATTTTGAACATATTATTTAATTAATGAGAATAAAGTTTGATAAATATTTTTTTAATATACCATTATGTTTTGGTGTTGTAGTTGCAATTGATCCAAGATTTAAAATAGAATGTCTAAGCGTGTGGTTAGAGATTATTAACCCAAACGATTATGAAAAAATCTCATCAACCAAAAGCATAATTAATACTTGTTTAAATGAGTTATTTAATTATTACAGACAAAAATATGGAAATATAGATTTTATTACCACATCACACCATGCCACAATCTCCTCATCTGCTTTTTCTTGGGTTTTAGGAGCAATGCACCTTATGAAAGAAAAAAGAAAAAACAAATACATGCATATGGTCATAATGAATTGAAATGTTATATTGAGCAACCTTTTATTGAGCATGATAATGGATCACCCTTTGATTTATTGGGCTGGTGGAAAACACACCAAAAATTGTATCTTGTGCTTTCCATTATGGATCGTGATCTACTAACTGTTCCAGTTTCGACTGTATTGTCAGAACTAGTTTTTTCTACAAGTGGCTGAATATTATCCGAGACTCGATGCAGTTTGAATCCATCAACAATTGAAGATTTAGTGTGCCTCAAAGATTGGAGTTTTGCTGACGCAAAGATGCATGAGGAATCAAGAATTGACTCAAGTATTAATGAAAATGAACTTACAAAGAGAAGATTGGGCACCTGATAGTTTGCCTGAATAAGATAATTAGATTATATTTCATAATTGTATTATTTATTTGATATTTGATTTGTTTATTTTATAAGGTTGAGACTTGCAAATAATTGGCAATTGTGTAGATGTCAACCTAGTTGTGATGTATTCAATTTGTAGTGATGTAAAATAGTCTCACACGTCAATCAATTTGTAATGTAACATTATAAATCTATTGAATATTTGTTAAATTCAATCAATATGAATAATTTTTTTGTTAATTTATTTTTGGGAGAATTACACTGAAACCCCCTGAGGTTTGTCACTTAATCACTCAGACCCCTTCATATTTGAAATATTACACACAGACCCCCTAAAATTTGTACGCGTATAACATTTAGACCTATGTCGTCAATATCTGTTAATAAATTACACCCAGACCCCCTGACGTTTATAGACGTATAGTATTTAGACCACTCAAGTTTAAAATATTGTACTTAGACCAAAAATACTTCAATGAAAGTTAGAATATCAAATATTTTAAATTTTACAACCAAAATTCATGTTCTATTATGACATTTATTGAAATAAAATTAAAAATAAAAATCTATTTTTTTCTTAAAAAATCATAATTAGTATACAATTATATTATCTATTAGAACTTAATTTGGTCGTTTAAACGACCAAATTAAACTATCAAATTGTCTCAATTAAAGTTAGAAGATATTGTGTCAATTACAGTTTGACCTCTTGTTTGATTTTTAGTTTTATTTCAATAGATAGCATAATTGTATATTAATTATGATTTTTAAGAAAAAATTAGATATTTATTTTTCAATTTTATTTTAATAAACGACATAATAGACACATGAATTTTGGTTGTAAAATTCATGTTCTATTATGAGTGATTTAGATCCGTTGTTTAATTTTTTTAGTTTTATTCCAATAGATAGTATAATTGTATACTAATTATAATTTTTTAAGAAAAAAATAGATTTTTATTTTAGATTTTATTTCAATAAATGATACAATAAAATATAAATTTTGATTATAAAATTTTAAAATATTTGATGTTCTATCTTTGATTGGAGTATTTTTGGTTTAAGTATAACATTTTAAACTTAATGGGTTTAAGTATTATACGCCTACAAATTTCAGGGGGTCTGGATGTAATTATTAACGGATATACTAATGGACATTGATGGTAGGGGTCTAAGCGCTACGCGCGTACAAACCTCAAGAGGTTTATGTGTAATATTTTAAATGTCAGGGAGTCTGAGTGATTAAGTGACAAACCTCATAGGGTCTGGGTGTAATTCTCCCTTTATTTTTTTCATATCAATTTCATGTAATTGATGTCTTTTTGTAATTTTTATATAAAAAATAAAATTTTCGATGTCTTTTTCTTTTCTTTTTTTTACATAAAAAATTTGTGTCAGGCCCAATGGGTGGCCCATAAGATCCGGCCCGTATTTAGCCCATTTTTGGCCCAATAAGTCAGCCCATGGTATGGGCCATGGGCCTTAAAAATTTCTAACGGGCAGGCCCAACTCAGCCCATTGGCTAGTCAAAGCCCAGAAACTCGGCCATGGGGGGCTATGGGCTGAACAATTCCGGGCTGGCCCAGCCCAGTCCATTGACTAGTCAAAGTCCAGAAGCCCGGCCCATGGCGGGATATGGGCTGAACGATTCCGGGCCGGGTCGGCCCGAGGCGGAGCAACCATAAGCCTTCCGGTTAAACCAGCCAAAACCCCACCTTAAAACTCTCTCTCTGTCTCTCTCTCACACCCCCAGTGGACACCGAGCCGAGAAAGCTCTACAGTTTCGTCGCTGCTTCATCAACTAATCAAGAGGTATGTTCACTTGTCTATATATATATGATCATTCGCTTTTTATTTTGTTGATTAGGGTTTCAATATCACTTATTTTTGTTTTCTCGGAAACCAAACAGACACATTTTTATCCACAGCCAGAGACCCTATTCCGTAAACCTTCCATTTGGTGAGAGAATGTTGGAAACCAAAAGAAAATCAAAATTCTACAACCTCTCTGTTATTATTCTTTAGAAGTTGAAGAAAAAAAACTCCATCCGTGAAATGCCCAATGCAAATAACAAAAGACTATTATTGCTTCCCCCAATTTTGTGGGAAGCAAAACAAAGGGTTTAAGAAAAAAGTATCATTGTCCATGAAATAAGCACGATTCTTGTTAGATTATGTTTACTTGAAAAAAAATTAATTTCTTTACGAAATTGGTTTTGCTGTAAATTGGTTGTTTCAGCAAACTTTCATTGAAAAAATTCAATTTCTGTTTCGAAATTTGTTGTTTCAGCAAAATTTCATTCTGTTTATTGGCAATCGAAAAAATGGTTTAAGAAAAAAAAAAAAACTATATTTTGAACAAGACAAAGTGCAAAACTTGTTAAATATGTTTTGATAAGACAAAATTGTTGTTACAGAAATCTCGACAATTTGGGGAAAACTACTCTGTAATGAACTGCTTGTTTCATGCGTGTTCGCCTGCTGTATTTTCAAGGAGTGGCTGTTTCATTGTAAAGAGTTCATTTTGTAGTTTCTCAAATGCCACATGGAGAAGCAGCTTTGAGCATGGTGGTATTAGAACCGTAAATTTGCAGTTCTGGTTAACGAAGTTCCGTGTTCAGTGCTACTCATCCCGAAGGGCCAGTGGAAGTAAGTCTCGTTCGCGAAAGTTAGATCCCGAACCTGTCATGAAAGAAGAGAAGGATGCGTTCTTTGTCGTTCGGAAAGGGGATATAGTCGGGGTTTACAAGAATTTAAGAGATTGTCAAGCTCAAGTTGGATCTTCGGTAATAATTCTGTTGCTCCATTATTTTGCTATCATCTATTAATTTCTACCAATATGACTTTCTGGCCAATATATTTTGTCATTTCTGTTTATTAGGCTTTTGATTGAATTTCATCATTGAGGAACTATAGTCCTGGGACATTTCAATCAGCTTTTGTGTGGTGATATTTGTCTGTTCTTAGATCCCAGTATGCTTATAATTGTCGGCTGGTAATGTTGGATGTACATTGCTTGCTTCATTGTCGAAGCAATTCTCCATAGCCATTCGAGAAAGTTCAGAGGCATAGATGTATTAACTTTTTAACACATAATTGTATGACTTGCTGTGGACTAAACAGCTTTTTTGCTTTCTTTCTTTTCCTGATAGATATGCGATCCTCCTGTCAGCGTGTACAAAGGGCACTCTATGCCTGAGGACACAGAGGAATATCTTCTCTCTTGTGGGCTTAAGAATGCTCTTTATTCGATCAGAGCTGCAGATTTAACCCAGGAACTTTTTGGCACACTTATTCCTTGCCCTTTTCAGGTGAGATGATTGATCACAATATTTGTAAAATTTTCTAATCAGATTTTTCTACTGCACTTTCCAACAAGTAATTATTTTTACCCATTTCAACCAAATTTTTGTCACAATTGATCTCAGTGTGGAGTTGAAGAAGAGTCTCTGTGAATGAGATGATTTTCTGTAGCAATTGTGGAGTTTGGACCTCTCTCAATACAGCTGTGAGATTGTACTTGGATTTCACCTTACCATCTAAAAAATTGCAAAAAGAAAGCCACTAGGAACTGTACAAAATGATCTCTCTTCTATCAATTGTCTTTGAACTCCATAAGGACACTTACATTCATACACCTTGCTTTGCTGATTTTCTATCTTGTGACCGTTGTAGCATCCAATCCAAAATCAATTAGCTATGGGTGGAGTGACCCCTCAAGTATATAAATCAATCTTGGTCTTAGTGGTCTTAATTATTCGATGTGAGATACAAATTCTCTTGACACCCTCCCTCACGTGGGACCAGTGCTCGCCCATGGGGTCAACAAACAAAAAAAAACCAACAATGTTTACCCGAAAATTGAAATGGGTAAAAGCCTTAGCTCACTGACCAACTAAGGCCCAACTTTGTTGCCACGTTAGAGCATCCAATCCAAAATCAATTGTGACAAATGTTTTAGTTGTAGCAAATCACTTCAATGGATATATAAACCAACCTTGTTGGTCCCAATTTTTAGATGCGGGATACAAATTCTCTTAACATTGACCTTGTATAGGAGTATCATGCTCATAGAATTTAGTGGTAGCAAATAACTTCAGTGAATTTGTAGTGTTCTATTGTGACCATTGAAGTGATGATCCGGCAAAACCACTGGCACCTGCTGGCTGCGAAGATTTGTTAGTGCGCCATTGAGGTAAAGCCGAGCACTTTATGAACCAAGATTGACCAACTCAGATGACGTGGTCCAAATATCTTGTCTGGTTATTACTTGAAATGCTAAATGGTGCATTTTGTTTAAAGCATTATTGAGGAGCCATCTAAAAACGTTGTCATGAAGTTCATCCACTAACTCCTAAGACAATAACATATGTAGTAGTATACATTAACAGGTACAATATAATTTTTTACATTTTTCTTTTTCGTTTTGTGTGTTTTGTCATGTGTGTGTAGGGGTTTGGAAAGAAGAGGGGGTTTGAAAATTTGTTTTGATATATGCTTAACGAGTGCAACCATCATATTACCGACTTTGGTGAATTATGTATTTCTTTACAGCTATTTGGTTGTGTATGTTGAGAATGTCTGCAAAGCATCTTTTCAGGATGTCTACCAAATCTCTGGTTAATACAATTTCTTGTCCATTAAGACGTAAATCTCTCTCTCTCTCTCTCTCTCTCTCTCTCTCTCTCATGGGTTTCAGATTGCTGTCTAAAGATAGAACTCTGCGATATAGTGGAGTTGAGCAGATTAGTATCATGATTGGCTTTATATTATGAAGGACTATTCTATGTTCTTTTTTCGTTTTGAAATGGCGATGCAATTTCAAGTCAATATCTTATTTTTCTTACAGCAACCATCTTCTTCGAAAGTTGAAGTATCTAGTGAGCATCTCACAAAGAAGAGATCATTTGAAGTGCTGGGATCTGAAAGTAGGGTAAGATGCGATTCATATCACTTTTGAAGTGGAAAACACATTTCTCAAAAAAAAAAAAAAAAAAAAATCCATGTGAGATACTCGGAAAATTTTAGTACTTGATTATAGGCAGCAGAAACCATTAGCATTAATTTTATTTTCGATGTTATTCAAGAAATGGTTATCATTTATGATCTTCTTCTTTGCATCTCTATATGCGTGTAGGGCTCTGTCCCTGTGTGTGTTCCTACTTGTGCACACGTGCATGTACAGACACTTCCACCCTTTTTGGGGCTGACTATATTGTATGAAATTTGTTTCTGATGGAGCCATGACTAATTACTAAAGTTAATAATGGCTGCTTGAATATTTATTCCTATATTTGATTGTGGGTGGTTATAGCTTATTCCACTGAAATATTTGGAGGACAATGTTCAATTGAAATAAATCGTAGTTGTGGTTGGAAGTTAGGAACCTTTTACATATTTCTTTCTTATTCACCATAGGAGGCACTGGTACAGCATCACCCTGTGTGAATATATGGATGGCGTGATCATTAAGAAATCAGATGGTCATGTGGATCAATGGGAGTGATGTCTTAACACCCGTATTACATATGGGTATCCGTACTTAAATGTAAGGTTTGATGAACAAACAATTCTTGGGTTTCTCCTGTAATGGTGTTGTATGCTTGAAATTTATGATGTTTGAAAACCATGATCCAATTATTTGACTAGGTGGCACTAACAAGTTCAAGGCATCTTTTGCTTATTTGACATTACTGAGGCTGGGATATTAGATGTCTGTTCTCCTTATTGTGTAGTATATGGTTATTGTCCTGGTCGGTAATTACTAATCTGTAAGGCTGGCCCAGCCTGCAAACGGAATGTACTTGGCAGATTCAAGTGTTCAGACAGAATCTGCCTAATTTACCAGATTCAGTGAAGTCAAACCGTGAATTTGATTGGTTTGACCCCAAATTTGAATTATGTACCATATTCACAGCTTATGCCTTGTCGGGTGGAAACTCTTGGGGCCAACAAATTTTTTTTTCCTCAATAAGAAGGGCCCAACAAAATTTTGATGACTTTTTTAGGTGCCAACATATCCTGGTTCAACTTGTTTTGCAAATTAAATAATTTACTGGAAGAAGATTCAATCCTGGACAAAAGAACCTCTCAAGTTAGAAGCACCACCCACTAGTTGAAGCTTGTTTTTGGTTGAGAAGTTGCAAATATTAACTTTCATAACATGCAAGACCTTGAGAAAGGATATGTAACTTGATATATGTTTGTCACTAGTCCTGTTATGGATCCTCAAAACACAATTCTGTCGTCATTTGACTTTTACAAGTGTAGTAGTTTTAGAATGAAATGTGAGTCTATTAGATATGATAGCAATGATTATTATAGCAATCCAATTTGACCTTCCCAGCACTGGAATGGCAAATGTTTGCAAACTGTCATTCAGAAACTCTGCTTATCAACCATAGTCTAATAGTCTATGCGATTTGGAGAGAGACACACAATATGATTTTCAAAATGAATTCAAGGATCCCATTAGTGGCCGGACTTATATTCTCAACACAGTACGTGACAAGTTGGCATCCCTTAAGGTCAAGCACTCTATAGAAACCAGGCACATTGTTCAGACCTGGGACCTGCCAAGCTGCTGCATCCAAAGTTAACAACCAACAGAGCTGGTTCAACAAATCTGCATGGGGTACCTGCTAAGCTTGGCCCCCTTTACAGATTTGTAGTTATCATTAGTCTTGTGTTTTGGTTCATATGTATTTGCGCACTTGTTAGTGCTCAGCAGATTGAATTCTGCAAGCTAGTGCTTCCCAGCACATGTGACCATACACATTATCTTGTAGCAACACTGTTAGGAGTATGAGAACATTCTACTTCTTATAGATCTGCATTCCTTTGTAAACATTATTAGTCTAGTAGATAGCTGCCAGCAAATTAACCTGACTGGGTTTTTTTGGTAATATGTTAGGGGTGATCTCCTTGGCTTATACATTATTTACATCATATCAATGCAAAGTTTTATTTACCGAGAAAAAGCAAACTCCAATTTTCTGTTACACCTTCTTGTTTATTTGATGGGAATGTAACATGCTCCTTGAGGACAACCACTTGCACAAAATCAGCTATAATCAATAGATGTTAGTTGGTCTTCTTCTCAAAAGTTTCATCATATAAATGATCAATTGTTGGATTCCAAAAAAAAAAAATATCAGTTCTTCAGGAGTTGGTCTGATATTGGGGATATATGTGTGGCTTGTTATGCAACTGCAGGTCAGTTTATCCTTTGATGTTGTACAGGAGGGAAAGGATTGATTACATCTGCTCCTATTCTGCTCAAACTTGTGTCAATGAGCATGATCATATGCTAGGGAGACAGAGAAATGGATGATAGACCATGATAGTATCATAATGTGTGGATAGTCTTTTAGTGTACAAGGAATTAGTAAGTCAATAGACCGAGTTAAAGCATGCTGATAGTCATATTATCAGAAGAAATGATATGTACTCAACTACTTATTGTATGCACTAGGAAGTATCTTAACTGTTCCGTCTTGTTTGCCTTCCTCTAATGCCCCTTTTTCCCTTCTTTTTCATCTATACAACATTCTTATGTGCACACCATACCGAATGTATTCCAATCTCTAAACCCGGCCAACAGATGGAGACAATGCCTGCATGCAATCATATCCTTTCCAGACTTGTTGGTGTCATGGTTACTTGATAGGCCAGTATTGTTAGTATGGCTTCTGCTTCATGGGTTATGTGAAGTTCTCTTTTCATTTCTTTTTATCATCTTTGTCAATATTCTTTCTTAGAGTATTGCACCTTAATTCTAGTAGTGATGACTGTTCTCAGCATGTTTAACTGCAATAGTTAGTCACCCAAAAAAGGAGAATCTGACTGAAAGCATCATCTGCAGTTGTGAGTAGTCTGTTTGTTTTGGATCCAATAGTAGTTCACCTACATTCTTGACGGTATATTCTTAGTCAGGTTTGAGTCTGCATTTAAGGTTCCACACTAACGATGAAAGGATATTTGTTTAGTTTATCTACAAAAAAATTGCTTGTAAACAAAAAAATAAACAAGGAGTTTCTGTTGTATACCTCTCCCTTAGTCTAAGGACAACATTAAAAAAACACAGTAAAAACTTTTAATAAATTACAGCCAATTATATCCTTTGAATGACAAGTTAATAATTACTGAAGATAAGTCAAGTTGTGTAGTTGCAGAATGTTGTATTCTAGTGGAGTATATTGTTTGACTCTTCTGTAGCCTTTCATGTGGGGGTTTTGCAGACATGGGTTTAAACTTGCTATATTTTTTAGATTATCTGCCATGGAGAATGTTTTGCTTGACTTTGTTTTGGATACTATCTTTTGATGTGCACTTCACATTGCAGGAAGCCATCAGGTCCCCATTTATTTCGAGCGATCCCTCAGGGAAGCATGTCAAATTAGGTCATCATGTGGAGGTCCAAGCTCTATTTTCTGGTGTGAGTAGTTTGTTATGGAGATTGTTAAAGTGTCTGTTTTATGGCTTTTAGAGGGCTTGCCACAGTGAAAATTTCAAAATTTTTATTGAAAGTAATGAAAGCAAACTCTTAGCTTCGTATCCAATCAGGTTCAGCTGATGAATATAGTTATACTGTGATGTTTTTTGTGAAGTAGTCCTACAAAACCTGATCTTTTTAATTCTGTGCAGCCCTCTTGTATTCTTGAATTTGATGGTGCTTCAAAAGGAAATCCTGGACAGGCAGGTGCAGGAGCCGTGCTGCGGGCTAATGATGGAAGTTTGGTACTTTTTTTGGTTTTGTTTGTTTGTTTTTTTTTTTTTTTTTTGGGGAGAGAAGGGGGGGGGGGGGGGGGGGTGTTGCAGCCATTTGTTCGATTTTTCGTTTTTTATATTTCTTATTGTCATGATTTGTAGATTTGCTGGGTCCGTGAAGGATTGGGCATAGCTACCAACAATGTTGCTGAATACCGAGGCATGATTTTGGGGTTGAGAATTGCTCTTCAAA
This sequence comes from Ilex aquifolium, assembly GCA_951799425.1. Classification (NCBI taxonomy): domain Eukaryota; kingdom Viridiplantae; phylum Streptophyta; class Magnoliopsida; order Aquifoliales; family Aquifoliaceae; genus Ilex; species Ilex aquifolium. The sequence goes on from OX637391.1 coordinate 33,476,157, forward strand.
AAGGTTTTACAAGTATTCGCGTGCGGGGTGACTCCAAACTTGTCTGTATGCAGGTCCGTCTTTATTTTCATGTATTTGGTTTCTCACTAAAGCGATATATCTTTCTCGATTGAATAGATATCAGTTCAGATAATTTTAAGAGCTTTTGAAGCCTCTTTGTGTTTGTAAGATCCAGCCCCAACCCAAGGTGTGATTCCTGTGGGCCACTAGGTCTGCTAGTTTCTTATTCTTTTTTGCTTCTTCTTACTTGTTTTTTTCTGCATTTAAAGTCTAAAACACATGCACCAAGATTTGATTACAGATTAACCGGCTGCCCAAAGTCAAATTTGATGCCATAACTTGCAGGGGAATGTTGACCCCACACTTAGACCTACATCAGCTTCAAAATTGGATTTTGTTCTGAATTATGTTTCTTATGTAGGACATAATCTGTATCTTCTTGATTACCTCACTTGTGATGTCTTGGTCAATGTTACTGTCCCATCTTAATTATTCTAAAGGAAGATTTAATATGATAAAATATCTTTTATTGTAGCCTTGTAGCTGGGAACAATACCTTATTACCCATGAGGCCATGACTTTGGTGATGCTGCTCTTTATTTTTTGTCTGTCTTTAGATGCCCTTTCATAAAGTCATCTAGTTCATATCCGTTCTATTGCCGTAGTAACTTGTTTTCTTAACCCATTATTGCCTTTTGTGTTGCTATTTGTCAAATTGTTATCTTTATGTTCAACTTAGTAAAATAAGGTCACTCTGAACAGATTCAGGGTCTATGGAAGGTGAAAAACCAGAACATCTCCAGCTTGTATGAGGAGGCGAAAAAACTGAAGGATAAGTTCCTTTCTTTCCAGATCACCCATGTTCCGAGGGTGAGATCAGTAAATGTTTTTGTCTTGCACTATTCAGCATATATTATATAGTGTGTTAGTGGCACAAAAGTACTTTGCCAGCCCTATTGTGTTTCTTAAATTACCTGTGCTTGTTTTAGAAGCAATCTGATTCTTTGAACATTCAAATATTTTTCATATATCTTTCAAAAGGACTCAAACTCCGACGCTGATGCTCAAGCAAACCTGGCTGTTGATCTTGCGGGTGAGAATTTTTGGCTTTACAAAGCAAATCTGCCTATAATATTCCTGAATTAATAACTTAATGTTTTGGGGGTATCTTTGTTGGTGCAGATGGTCAAGTTCAAGAGGAACTTGCAAGATAGCTCTACAAAAGTAGGCAGATGGAAGTTGGGTCTGTTGTAGGAAATATATTGCAATACAATCATGGATTTGCATTGCTTTGTGGAATTTTGTTTCCAGGGAGGCAACCTGATTCTGCTGTGTCGAAGCTTTAGATAACAACATACTTTACAAGTGAAGCGCATATACCTCGAAGATGAGCACTGTGAAGTTGGCAATTACACTTCTACTGGTTGCAGAAATCAGGAACATCCAAATCTTCTGGTTTCATTGATATCATTGCAAATTTGAAGATGTTAAGTTTCGTCAACCTGAGCACTTGACTGACATCAGGGCGGTAATTACTTGGTTTTGGCTTTCAGTTCTGAGAGATGAAGTTTTCAGTATATCCCCATTAACCGGGATTGCATGCACAAGAGGGGAAGTTAATTAAAGAAATTTCTATTCATCTGTATTTTGTCAATTCTGGTTTAGAGTAAAGACTTATGATTTCTCATCATGGATTTTTTGTTAGGACACTGGGTCTGTAAGTTTGGAAACAAGGAAAAATGTTGAGTTTGAGCCATGTCAGAACTAATTGCCCCCTACTCAAAGCTTTTATGTTGAGTTAGTGTTAGTACTACTCAATAAAGTTTGCTGCCAGGCTTTTACTAGTGGGTAATTGATACCTTGTTGAAAGCTAATATTTTTTAATGTAAAATTACACTTGGTAAAAGTGAAGTTCCAATTATTTAGAGTAGTTCATGATCGTAACTTTCATCGAGTCTATTACCAATCTACGGCATATTTAAAACATAAATATCAAAGTACTGCAGTTTTGAACTTAATTACCATTCTACAGTACTTTTTAAAAGCGGATTTAACAACTCCGTTTTTGTTAAAAAGCGGATTCAACAACCCCGCTTTTGTTAAAAAACGGATTCAACAACCCCGCTTTTAGGGGAAAAAAATTTTGGGCAACTAGAAAAACGTGTTTTTTAAACACGTTTTTTACGATTTTTTTGTGAAAAACGTGTTTATTAAACACGCTTTTCACACTCAGATTAACAGTCTGAACACATGAACTGAGTCAGTTTCTTCGCTTCCTCAATGGTCATTCCCATACAAGAAGGATGAAACCTGCAAAGTATTGGTATCTGAATTAAGGGATACCCACTTACAGAAGGCGATAAAGGCATTTATACATCACTTGAAGAAGAAGATATAAAAGCCAAATGCCCTGATATGTGAACACATCTACAATTACAGGGAATGAATTCACACTCTTTCACCTGACATATTCAAAGAAAGAAGAGGCAAAAGGTTTTCTGGGTAAACCCATTTGTGAGGGGTGTTGATCGATCAATCATGGTTGGTTTTGAAATTTTTTGAGGGTTTTTAGAGATGGGTTTTGGTAAAGAATGAGGAAAGATGGAGATGATTTTTTAGATATGGGTTTTGGTAAATAATGAGGAAAGATGAAGATGGTTTTTTAGAGATGGGTCTTCTGACCAGTTTTTTTTTTGAACATCAGTCTTTAGACCAGTTGAACACGGTTTTTAGAGATGGGTCTTCAGACCAGTTGAAAAACGTGAAAAGCGTGGTTACTAGCCACGCCTTTTAAAAAGCGTGGTTAGTAACCACGCCTTTAACGCGTATCACTCATTATTTTGGACCACGTTTTTTATTTAAAAGCGGAATCATTGATTCCGTTTTTTAATGAAAGCGGGGTTGTTGAATCCGCTTTCAAAGAAAAGCGGAATTATTGACTCCGCTTTTAAAAAGTGCCGTAAAATGGTAATTAAGTTTAAAACTGCAGTATTTTGGTATTTATGTTTTAAATATGCCGTAAATGGGAAATAGACTCAACTTTCATTATCGATCCATTGCCTCTCTCATGGGTGGTCACCCCTTGGTCCATGGGCTTGGATTTTGTGCTCCGTATCCATTGGCAACCGTACTTTTGGTTTCCCTTTATGCCCTCTGTGACTTGGGCTATTCAACTCCGGGATTTTCTTTGGGCTTTCTTGGTCCGTTCAAGTTGGGCTTGGCCCAGTCAATTTCGGGCTCGTCACATAACATTGGAAGCTCATAACTCTTTCATTAAAAAGCATCATTTTGAAAGAATTTTTCACTTCTTTTAAAATAAGAATACGTGTCTGCAAGAATTACAAATCCAAATGAGATTGATTGATAGTATTGTAAATAATCGAAATTTGTTCTAAATATGATCCTTTTAATTGATTGTCATATTTTGAATTTGAATCATTACATATTTTACAGATTACAATTTGGATATATTAATATTTGAGTTTGTTGTAATCTAATCTGAATTATGTGAATGTGTATGTGTTATATGAAAAAACAAATTAAGAAATTGTTTAATGAAATTGAGTTGAAATTTATGTATAAAAATTTCCAAATTGACTTTGTTTTCAAATAAAAATAAATTCCAATCTAGTGTGATCCCTTAAAACATGATTACCCATTGGGGGTATTTGGATGGCCGATTAGGATTAGATAAGATTTTATTTTTATATTCTACCTCATCCAATCCAAACTCACTCAGTCACTTATATTGGATGTGATATATTTTAGATCTTGTCCAACCCATTGTTTGGTTAGAACTTTTGTAATTCCATGAACCCATGGATTAAACCATTACTTTATATAATTTTACCATTCTATCCATAAACATTCATTCTAAGCCTATGTTTTGATTTCAAAGTTGGCCTACAAAAATTAACTAATCTCCTCATCAAATTTACTACATAAAATACATCTATTTAATAAAGTACAATACAATTCAAATCCCAAAAGATAAACAAAATGACTTTTATTTTTCGCGGTTGAGATCTCTTTAAATTTTACTTTAAGATTAATCCGACAACTAATATTAACACTCCAAATTTAATAAGAAAAATAAGCCTCTAAGAATATGTTTGGGATGACTTTTTAAAAGTATTTCTAGAATTTATAAATTCTCATAAGCACTTTTTTTTAAAAAAAAAGTAGTGTTTGGAACCGCCGCACCACCACCACCACTATCACCACCATCCCCCCACCACCCTCAACCCTACCGCCCCACCACCAACTCTACCACAACAACCACCACCACCACCACTATCGCCACCGCTACCCTACCATCATCTCTGTCACAACAACCATCGCCACCACAACCATCGTCGTCGCCACCGCCACTGCCGCCACCCTACCACCACTATCACCGTTACTACCACCCCCACCACCATCATCACAAACCACCACCGCCGCCACCCCACCATCACCACCGCCACAACAACACTGCCCCACCGTCACCACCGTCGCAGCCACCATCACTGCCGCCACCCCACCATTACCACCATCCCTACCACCCTACTACCACTACAACCATCACCACTGCTACAGCCACCTTACCACCCCTCCTACTGCCCACCACCACCCCCTCGATCATCATCACCACTGCCAATGCCGCCACCCTATCACCACCACCACCGTCGTCGCTGCCATCCCACCACCATCGCCACTACCTCACCACCATACCCACCGCTGCCACTGCCCCACCTCCACCCCCACCACCACTATCGCCACCCATCATCGATTACTACTATCATCTTCCACCATCACTATCTACCATCATTGTCATCTCATTCTTATATTTATTACCACTGCCACCATCATCCCACTACCACCGTTGCCCACCGTCAGCACCCATCACCACCACCCACTACCACAACCCACCATCACCTGTCGTAGCCCACCATCGTCACCAGCCACTGTCACCCACCCCACCACACCTACCACCACCACACGTTATCACCCACCACTGTTGCCACCTATTTTCACCCACCTCACCACACCTACCACCACCACCGTTGTCACCCATGATTGCCACTACCATCATCGTTACCCAAAAACTACCGCCACCATCACCATTGTCACCTATGATTGCCGCCACCACCACGGTCGTCGCTACCAACCACAACCATCACCATCACCATCTTCCACCACTACCACTTCCGACCACCACCACTACCACCGCTCACCCCACTTAAATTTTTTTCTCTATCCATTATAGTTGTGATTTGATTTTGGATGTGATTACAAATATGTTTATTGTTGACCATATTTTTTATTACTCCATGTCTTCAGACACGGACAATAACTAGTATTAATATATGTTATTATCTTGCCAACAACTTTATACAGAGTAATAAACAAAACATGAGCTTTTTTCTGTCACAAATCCCAAAATTAAACACTCTTAAAAACCATACTGAAATGAAAGTTAATTTTTTTATCACTATTCATACAGTGGAGGAGGACTTAGTGAGACTTGAACCTTTCGCCGTGACCAGCATGTTCTAGTTTGGCCAAATCTAGGAAAGGATGTACTTGAACCAAACAAAACTTCATAACAGCAGAGAATTAAATCCTTCCCTTAGTTATAAAGAAATGTTACCATTAGGTGGTAATTTTCTCTCATCTCAGTGCTATCAAAGGATCGCTTTCTAGTTTCAATTTTCTTCATTTTTTTATTGGGTTCAATTTTTTAATCAATATTTTGTTTATATTACAAAGTGTCTTCAGACACAGGTCTATCGCTATACTTCGATCTGTAGAGATTATTATTATACATGAAATAAACTTGGAGAGAGAAAAAGGCGAAGTAAAAAAAGGCAGATATGAAAAATTAAAAAGCAAAAGTGGTTTAAAATAAAGAAATTCTATTTGAAAAAATATTTAAAATATATTATAATGGGTATCCTAGATTCATATACTTTTTTGTAAGGAGAGGATATAGATTGGTTTATGTGGCTTACACTTACACCACCTCCTATGGGACAAAATGGGTGTTGAAAAATAAACTTGTTTTAGAGTTTATTATAATATTAAGGTGTGTTAATTAGGTGTGTGTTAGTGGGCAAGGAATATGCAAGTAGTGGAAGACAAGAGTATTAGTGGGGTGTTAATTCCCAAATAATGGTGTTTTAATATTGTAGAGGTTACTAGAGTTAGTGGGTGTAATGGTACCTTAATGTAATAGTAGGGATTATATGTATGACCTATATAAATAGGGTACATGACCTAGAGTTTTAAGTAAGTAGAGTTGAGTAGATATTGAAGAGTCCAAGTTGAGTGTGTGATTGTAATCAACTTGTATGAAATTATTTTTTTTCTTTGAGTGTTCATATCCTCCTCTACTTCCTTCCATTTTATTTCTAGTCTTCTTGACTCCAACAAGGTGGTATCAGAGCGATTTTCTTGTTATAGTAATATTGGAGTAATTCCAACAATGGGGACCAACTTGATGCTTGAGGGAAGGGCAAAACAATTTTGAAGCGTTATTTTTTGTTTGAGAGTCCTTTATGAAATGAAAGTCTGGGAGATGGGGTAGAGATGGAAGTATAAGAGTCCTACAAGAATGGGTTCTACTGAAATTCTTGGGCGGAAAAAATATTTTGGGTAATAAAGTAAGATCGTTGGATCAATAATTTTAAAACGATCTGAGATGCGGAAAGTTTGACATAAGTGTAGAATTCAAATGAAGTCCTACTTTATTATATAAATACACTAGTTTTAAAATCTCTTTCCATCTCCATCCCTACCTCGACCCCAACCCCATTTGTGTCGTAAGGTACTAACAATACCCCCGTGCATTGCACAGACAAATCTATCTATATAACAAACAATTTAGAGATGATAGAGCTTTGGAAGTCTTCACTCTTTATTTCCTAAATTCTTAAAATTTAGACGATGTCATGTGATATTTGGAACCACCCTCAACTCCCGAATAACCAACTACTATTTTTTTTTAAATTGATTCAACAAAATTACTTTTTACCACCCAAAAACTTTTTATAATTATTTATCTAAATTCTCAAGTCATAACATAAAAAAAGGATAAATAAAAAATAGAAAAAATAACATGAATTATAATTTCATAAATCACACGGGACGGACAGCTAGTTAGGATAATACCTATGTCATATTTGCACTCGCATATTTCAAAATCAAGTGAAAAACAATGAACATTCAATTGCCAAATCACTTAAAAATAATTGGTGATGCCAAACAACCTATACTAGAGAAATATTTTGCGAAATATTAAACTTTTAAACGAATTGAGAAAATGATACAAAACATGTACGGGGCTGTAAGAAATTGTTAGGAACACTTAGTAGTTCGAATATGTGTGTAGTCTCAACGTACAAACGTGTTGCCCCAAAGATGTGTTGCCATCAGATTCATCTGAACATATTCGAACATGTTATTGTGCAAGTGTCATCTAATGTGTTGGATAAAACTTACAATTTCGTCATCTAAAAGGTGGTTTCCTTGTTATGGCTGGATTCTGACTGGGACTCTGCCCATGGTGTCTTAAGTTTGTAAAGTCAACACAAAGTAAACATACAATCATCAAATGTATACATAGAAGGTCAGATTAGAGATAGTTAATAGCATAATAACTGAAGTTTTTTCAAGACATCGAAGCAAACTAATCAACAACTTATTGATAAAAAAAAAAATCAAAAAACTTGACTCGAGTATAAAAGTTAGTTCTATTTAATAAGCTAGTGTTGTAGTGTATTCTCTATATATAGCAAGAGTATTTACATGTGAGCACAACATTCAAAAGGGAGCAAATCATGCTGGGCAATTGATGCTTGATTCACTGCTTGATTCATGGCTTGATTCTCCAATATCCCCCCTCAAGTTGAGTGGGAGTGCTCGAACGCTCAATTTGTCCCTAAGGGTGAGAAATCTCGAACTTGATAAAGGCTTGGTTAGGACATCCACAAGCTATTCTTCACTAGGCAAGAATCGGACCTCCAAGTCACGACGCTGGACTTGTTCGTGCACAAAATGGTAATCTATTTCGACATGTTTCATTCTTGCGTGAAGGACAGGATTGGCAGATAGATAGGTGGCACCAAGGTTGTCGCACCAAAAGACAGGACATGTTGGGGAAAAATTCCTAACTCTTATAGAAGAGATTGAAGCCATAAAATTGTTGGAATCTAGAGGACTATCACACACTCACAAAAAATAATGGAAGAGACTATTGAAGATAGGAAGAACTCTTTCTATTCACTCATATTCAAATGGATGTATTACATATGATATATATAGACACTCATATATAACACATGACATACAAAATAACCCCACTACATAATGCAATAATAAAGACCCCACTCCTCCATTACTTGGAGAATTAAAATACCACAATTACTTTGTCCCCCACTAATACCATATTGATGACCCACTAATACAAAAAACTAAATGCATAAAAATAACTCCTAGAACATGAAAAGTCATATTTATTATTTTCTTTCAACACCCCCCCTTAAACATGATTTTTCTTCTTAACTCCAAGCAAACTTCTCAATTTGCAAAAGACATCCTCCTTGAGGGGCTTAGTGAAAATATCGGCAATTTGATCTTGAGACTTCACAAACTTGAGCTCCACCTCTTTCTTGGTCACATATTCTCTAATGAAATGGAACCTTGTGTCAATATGCTTACTACGATCATGAAACACCGGATTCTTTGCCAATGCTAGTGCCGATTTGTTGTCAATGAAGATCTCCGTCGATTCATCTTGAGGCAAATGAAGCTCCTTCAACAAATTTCTAAGCCAAATGGCTTGACAAACACATGATGTAGCCGCCACATACTCGGCTTCACAAGTCGAAAGAGTCACAATGGGTTGCTTCTTTGAACTCCAAGCAAATGCGGTATCTCCCATGAAAAAAACATACCCGGTAGTACTTTTTCTATCATCCATATCTCCGGCCCAATCACTATCACAATAACCCGCAAGCTTGGAATTGTTAGAACAAAAATATAGTAATCCATAATCAAGTGTACCTTTGATGTATCTAAGAATTCTTTTCGCCGCCTTCAAATGGGTCATGGTAGGAGCTTCCATATAGCGACTTACAAGACCAACACCAAAAAGAATATCCGGCCTTGTGCATGTTAAATACCTCAAGCTTCCCACTAGGCTCTTGAAATGGGTGGAATCCACATGCTCTCCATCTTCATATTTTGACAATTTTACACCACATTCAACGGGTGTGCATACCGGCTTACAATCTTGCATCTCGAATTTTGCCAAAATTTCTTTAGCATAACCTTCTTGAGAGATGAAAATACCTTCCTTCATTTGCTTCACTTCAATGCCAAGGTAGTATGACATAAGTCCAATATCGGTCATCTCAAATTCTTTAGCCATCGCTCTCTTGAAATCTTCAAACATTCTTGGACAATTTCCTGTGAAGATCAAGTCATCCACATACAAACAAGCATAGAGTATATCACCATTATCATTCACCTTGGCATAAAGAGCATGTTCATGGGGACACTTGGTGAAATTATTTGCTTGAAAGTACTTGTCAAGTCTACTATTCCAAGCCCTTGGTGCTTGCTTCAAACCATACAAAGCCTTTTTTAATTTCAAGACTTTCTCTCCTTGCCCTTTCACAACATAACCCAAGGGTTGTTCAACATACACCTCTTCATCAAGAAAACCATTCAAAAAAATGGACTTTACATCCATTTGATGAATTTTCCAATCATTTAGAGCGGCTAAAGAAATAATCAATCTAATTGTTTCCAAACGAGCAACGGGTGCAAATACCTCATCATAGTCAATACCCGGTATTTGACTATAGCCTTTTGCAACCAATCTTGTTTTGTACCTCTCCACTTCACCATTGGCATTTTTCTTTGTCTTGTACACCCACTTCACTCCAATGGCCTTTTGTCCTCTAGGGAGTGTGGCAAGTTCCCATGTTCCATTTCTTTCAATTGCTTCAATTTCTTCATTCATGGCACTCCTCCACTTCTTGTCTTGTGCCGCTTTTTCATAGCCTATGGGATCACAATCGGCAAATAGGCAAAATAGTGTTAGATCACTAAATCTTTGAGTTACATCTTCGGTTTCTTCATAGATATCTCGAAGACTCCTCATGCGAGGTGGCCTCTCACTTGAGCTTGCTTCGGATGATGATGGAGATGCTTGCACATTGGTGGGTATTGGTGGTGATGGTGGAGGAGAATAAATGGGCAGCTCCATGATCTCATTGGGCTCCTCCTCTTCTTCAAAGAATGGGAAAAAATCATAGTCTTCTTGTGGAGTGTTCCAATCCCATTCATCTTCTTCATCAAACTCAACATCTCTACTAATGATTATCTTGTCATTGATTGGGTTGTAAAGCTTATAACCTTTGCTTCTTGAATCATAACCAATGAAGATAAACTTTTCACTCTTGTCATCTAGTTTGGTCCGTTTCTCATCCGGCACATGTGCATAGCATACACTTCCAAAGACCCGCAAATGAGAAACATTTGGTTTGATTCCTCCCCATGCTTCTTGTGGTGTTTTGTCTTGAACACTTCTAGTGGGACACCGATTTAACAAGTAGATGGCACAATCAATAGCTTCCGCCCAAAACTCCTTGGGCATTTTTTTACTCTTCAACATACTCCGAGCCATGTCAAGAATGGTTCGGTTCTTCCTTTCGGCAACACCATTTTGTTGTGGTGATCTTGGAACCGTTAGAGGATGGTGAATTCCATTTTCTTCACAAAAAATTTTGAATTCATTTGATGTGAATTCACCTCCTCTATCGGATCTAATTGCCTTAACTTCATACCCACTTTGTTTTTCAATCAAAGCCTTAAACCTTTTGAAAACACCAAACACCTCCGATTTTTGTTTTAGAAAATAAACTCATGTTTTCCGGCTAAAATCATCAATAAAGAGAAGAAAATACCGGTTCTTACCAAATGATGGTGGGTCTATAGGGCCGCAAACATCCGAGTGAACAAGTTGAAGTGGTTTGGTTGCTCTTGAAATGGATTCTTTGGGAAAGCTCTTTCTAGCTTGCTTTCCAATTAGACATCCCTCACAAAGTTGATCCGGGTGGTTGATAGAAGGCAATCCTTTCACCATCTTCTTTCTAGACAACAAGGTTAGTCCTCCAAAATTCAAGTGTCCAAATCTCAAGTGCCATAACCAAGAAGAATCTTTAACACATGCTTTCAAGCATTTTGCCACATCACTTTGAATATTTAACAAAAACATTCTATTTCTTGTCATCGGCACTTTAGCAATCAAATTCCCGTTTCCATCTCTTATTGAAAGATTATGATTTTTCATGCAAATATCATAACCTTTCTCTAAGAGTTGTCCCAAGCTCAAAATATTATTTTTCATGTTTAGCACATAAAAAATATTAGAAATAACTTGATGCCTTCCATCCTTCAAACGAATCAAAATATTACCTCTTCCCATTACTGGAATTTGAGAAGAATCTCCAAAAGTGACTTTTCCACTTACCGATTCATCAAGCTCCACAAACATCTCTTTGTTTCAACACATGTGATTACTAGCACCGGAGTCAAGGTACCACAAATTCTTGTCTCCCTTTTGCTCTTCTTTGTATGCCAACAACAAGGTCGGCTCCACCTCTTCGACTTTGTCTTCAACAAAGTGTGCTCTTTCTTCCACAAAATCATTTCTACACTCGGAAGCAAAATGGCCATATCGATGACAATTATAACATTGAATATGAGATTTTTCATACCTCCCTCCATATGACTTTGAATGGTTGCCTCTTCCACGTCCTCTTCCACGATGTGATTCTTGACCTCTTTCTTCTTTGTTGGATGCATTTTGGCCAAAGTTTTCCCCTCTACCTCGACCACGTCCACCACGACCTCCACCTCCACGTCCACGCCCTCTACCTCTTTGACTTCCATCTTGCCTTCTTTCTTTTTCTTTGAAAGAAAGCTTGGTTTGTAGCACTTGTTCCAACGAATCTTGCTTCTTCTTGCCTAGCCGTTCTTCATGGGCTAACAACGATCCCATGAGTTCGTCAATCGTCATTGTGTCTAAATCTTTAGACTCTTCAATGGCTACGACAATGTAGTCAAACTTGGGGTCCAATGAACGGAAGATTTTTTCTATCACCCGGGTATCATCATAGTGATCATCACCATAAGTTCTCAAATTATTCACAACCACCAAGATTCTTGTGAAATAATCTGAAATTAATTCGGATTCCTTCATACGTAAAGCCTCAAATTCACCTCGTAGAGTTTGGAGGCGAACTTTCTTGACTTTTTCCACTCCACTATGAGCGGTTTTCAGAACATCCCATGTTTGCTTGGATGTGGTTGCACTAGCAACCTTTTGTAACATTGAATCATCCAAACATTGATGGATGAGTGAAAGAGCCTTTTGATCCTTCTTCTTTGTAGCTTGCAAGACTTCCTTTTGGGCTTGACTTAAGGAATCTTCATCTTGCGGTGCTGTGTAACCAATTGTTACAATCTCCCATAAGTCTTGAGATCCAAGAATTGCCTTCATGCGGATACACCAATTATCATAGTTATCTTTGATGAATCGAGGCATTTGAAATGGAAGCATTCCATTCGCCATCTCTCTCTCACTTTCTCTTTTTCAACACTCAAGCCTAGCTCTGATACCACTTTGTTGGAATCTAGAGGACTATCACACACTCACAAAAAATAATGGAAGAGACTATTGAAGATAGGAAGAACTCTTTCTATTCACTCATATTCAAATGGATGTATTACATATGATATATATAGACACTCATATATAACACATGACATACAAAATAACCCCACTACATAATGCAATAATAAAGACCCCACTCCTCCATTACTTGGAGAATTAAAATACCACAATTACTTTGTCCCCCACTAATACCATATTGATGACCCACTAATACAAAAAACTAAATGCATAAAAATAACTCCTAGAACATGAAAAGTCATGTTTATTATTTTCTTTCAACAAAAATTTTGGAAGTAGCATTAGCCACAGCCTTATATTCGGCTTCAGTACTCGATCGAGCCACAGTAGAGGGTATGATCTGCTCCAACGACACTGCGATAGAGGGTATGATTTGAAAAAGAGGCCCCATCAAATAAAGAAAATTGAGTGTTAGAAGCCATAGGGGAACGAACAGCTTTGGCGTTGGACATGTTGGTTCGAGCAAGGAGGTCTAGGATATACTGTTTCTGGCAGAGCAGTAAGCCTTCAGGAGTTGAGACAGCCTCAACGCCTAAAAAATATTGGAGAGAGCCGAGGTCCTTTATGGCAAAATCCACACTGAGAGACTGAAGGAGTGAGGAAATTGCTAAGTCTGAAGAGCTAGTGATAAGGATGTCATCCACGTAGACAAGGACAAATAACCAAACACCCTTAGAGTTGTAGAGAAATAGGGAAGCATCGGACTCGGAATTGTGAAAGCCAAACTCAATTAATTTCTCGCTTAGGTGAGCATACCAAGTACGCGTAGCTTGCTTGAGTCCATAGAGAGCCTTGTTTAGCCGATATACACGATGAGGAAATTTCAGATTAACGTACCCAGTAGGCTGAGACATGTTTTTCAGACAAGAAACCATGCAAGAAGGTATTTTGAATATCAATTTGCCTTATGAACCAATTTTGAGAAGTAGTAGCAAAGGCTAAGATCAGTCTGATAGTGGTAGGTTTTATAACGGGGCTGAAAGTGTCTCCATAATCAATCTCAGGTTGTTGATGATAGCCTTTGGCAACCAACCATGCTTTATGACAGATAGGCTTGCCATTGGAATCTCGTTTGATTTGATACACCCATTTATTTCCAACAAGATTCATGCCTTCCTTGTAAGGAACCAGTGTCCATGTGCTATTTTGCATTAAAGCTGAATACTCCTCATCCGTTGCCCTTTTCCAAGGCTCATGTTTAACTGCACGAGAGTGGCAGCTGGGATCTTTAGGGACCTGAGTAAGGTTAGCCATAAAAACATGCGGTTGGGGATAAGCAACAGTGTCATTAGTACAAATCTTTTGTTTAAAAATTTTATTCTGTGCCTGGGTACACATGGGATGAACACGTGATGGAGAGACATGGTTTGTGGGAGGGGAATTAGGAGGATTGTTCAAAGATATTAAAGTGACCAGATTATTTGAATTGGAAGGTATAACAGATTCGACTATTGTAATGGGTGAAGCTGAAAATTGAGGAGACAATGGAGGTGATAAGGATGGCAATAAGTTTGGAGATACAACATGATGGGTATTAGGCTGTAACCGAATGAGAGGGAGAAAAATTAAGGGATGAAGTTCTGGCAGGAGGAGTTAGAGATAAAGATGGAAGTTGTAGTACAGCTAAGGAAAGTAGAGAAAGTGTAGGAACAACAGATTGGAGATTGAGAGGCAATTGATACGCGGAAGAGGTTGAGATTGAAGAGGTACCTGAATTGGAAGTAGCTGAGAAAGGAAAATTAGTCTCATCAAACACGACATGGCGTGAGACCTTTAGATAAGTCCAAGCATTTACATCCACAATGATTATTGCTAAAACCAATAAAGTCGCATTGTTTGGAACAAAAATCAATCTTATAATTGTTGAAAGGGCATAAGTATGGCCAGCAAGCACAACCAAAGACACGTAGAATGGAATTATCGGGTTCCTATTGAATAATTTTTCAAAAGGAGAGAGGGAATGCAACGAAGAAGTAGGCAAACGGTTTATAAGGAAAAACAGTCATAGTGAAAGCATTATTCCAATGAGATTTTGGAACGGAAGAGTGAGAGAAGAGGGAGAGCCCACTTTCAACTAAGTGACAGTGTTTACGTTCAACAAAACCGTTTTGTTCAAAAGTATGTGGGCAAGTGATATGATGGGTTACACTTCGTTGGCCAAAAAATGTATGAAGAGTCCAATACTCACCCCCCCTAAATCTGTTTGAACACTTTTGATTTTACGATTTAAGAGTCTTTCAACGTGTCTTTGGAAAGAACAAAAAATAGAAAAAGCCGAAGATTTAGTAGGAACAGGATAAATCCATGTAAATTTGCTGAAATGATCAACAAAAGAAACGTAGTATTTATTTCCATTCTTAGACATTACAGGAGAAGGACCCCACACATCAGAGAATACTAAATCTAACGGGCCTTCTAAAATATAATCCAAAGACACAAATGGAAGCCTAAGGCTTTTGCCTTGCTGACAAGCATTGCACACAGTAGGTATTTTATTTGATGATACTGGAAATGAAGCAGTAGAGGCTAGATGTTTGACAGTCTTTTATGATGCATGGCCAAGGTGAGAGTGCCAAACATCCAGAGGAACAAGTTGAGAGGAGAAAGCTTGGAGGGGTGAATGCGTAGGACTGAAGGGGTAGAGTCCACCTTTAGTTCTGAAAATAATCTGAGATTGATAGATTGCCTTTCTTGAGAGTTGATAATTCAAGTTGGATGCCCAGTACAAGGGCTCGGGCATGGTTAGAAAACATGCGCTCGAGGGGACACCACACTTCTCTGTAGTTTTCAAGACCGACCATGTGAGTGATGATGGATTCATAGAGGGATGACATTAAAGCCCCAAGAATTACTTGATCCTGATTGTACCATTACAAATATGCAGGATTGATTGTTGGGTTTTGATCCCTATCTGTAGAGGCATGAATTGCACGAGGAGAACAAGTTATAGTCCCATCCATGTAACCAAAGAGTTGCTGCCACAGAAATACGACAGAATTTGGGCACACCAGAGAAGGTGATTATCCTTCGTCAGTTTCATTGTCACTAGGCTCTACAGGTTGAGAGGTGCTGTGAGGGTGGAGGTTTGGGAGGTTGCAGAGGAGGAGGACGAGATTGAGGAGGCAACAGGTGTGGTTGAGGCCATTGGAAAATTTTTGGACGT
The DNA here is from genome assembly GCA_951799425.1 of Ilex aquifolium. Classification (NCBI taxonomy): domain Eukaryota; kingdom Viridiplantae; phylum Streptophyta; class Magnoliopsida; order Aquifoliales; family Aquifoliaceae; genus Ilex; species Ilex aquifolium. The sequence continues at coordinate 33,492,065 of OX637391.1, forward strand.
TTTCCTTGAGAGGCTCTGAAACCATAAAAGAGAAAGACAAGACAAAGGATTTTGGTAATCTCACTCAATAAGCAAGTGTTGTAGTGTATTCTATATATATAGCAAGAGTATTTACATGTGAACAGAATATTCAAAAGGGAACAAATGATACTTGGTAATTGATGCTTGATTCATGGTTTGATTCTCCAATAGTAACACAATTTTGTGTCGAGAATCAGTCAATCATAACCCACTAAACCAAATATGACATTCTAATATGAATAATAAAGAAGTCACATTAGTGAAAAACATGAATAACCGAAACTTAACGTGAAAAAGACGTTTAACTAGTATGTTGTTTGAATAAAATGTATTTATAATTTTTATCATGTATTGAATAAACCATTGTAAAATGAGAGGTTCTTTTATTAGTTTTTGCCATTACATGGATTTAGTGGTTTTCCCGTCTATGAAAAACTATAATTGATGTCTTTATTTGGGAAATAATAGGATCGTAGTCTTGGATTTTTTATTCTTGATTTATAATTGTCAATTTAAACTTTAAACAATAATAAATAGATCCGGTTAATGTCAGAATAAGAATTATTACATTTGATTGCCCCCCATACATATGCATACACATATACATTATCATATACGCACATATTCCTTCTTATGTTGGGGTTGGCAATGAGAAAAATATGTGGCAGACGTGGTCTAGATGGTGGATGATATGGTCCGGTTGTGGTAGAGGTAATATGACGGTGCGTACAGGTGTTTGTATGGGGGTGGGGGATAGAGAGAGATGTTAACCAAATTATGTATATAATTAGAATTAATCCCTAATAGGAAACTCTAAATCTATTAAGATTACTGTTATATGCTAACTATTTAATTAAAATAGAATGTTAATAAACAGAAACTGAAACAATGCACTTACAGTGACGCAGAACAACAAGATTATAAATTATAATCCAAAAAATCAGAAATTCAAAGATAATCTGAGCCTTATGTTATCACAGTTTCCTTAAGACAAATTTGCTCCCTCTCGATACTTAAGGTTGATAAGCAACTGTTTCCCAAGATAGAACGAATTTCGTTCTTGAAAATGTATCACTTCAATCTTCAAGGCTTCAGCGAACACAATTATGTGTTTATACTTGAACCGAACAAGAAGGAACAATGCAACAATATGCAAAGAAAAAAGAATATTTTGAATACAGAATTCAGAATTTGGAATGATTGAAAATAGCTTGAAGACAGTCTATTTATAGATTCTTTGTGGCTATTCAGATTGTCTGAAGAGACATGAGATGTCACTGTTCGGATTGAAGAGACACACTCTTTTAAACTAAACAGGCAAAAGGCACATTTGGAATGAACAAACCCAATTTCGGCACCAAATTCAAACTAATGGGCAGAAAAAATTAAAAATCCGATTGACTTTTAAATTTTAGTTGAGAGTTTAATTGCGATCCGTGTTCAAAACCGTTTGGTTTGACCCATAACCCGCTCTGCACCAAATAAATTTTTTTTCAAAAAGATTATATATTTTTGACCCAACGCCAAGCCCGGCCCAGCTGGTTCGTTGCAGGGCGGTGACGCATGTGTGTGGTAACCTAAGTAATACAAATGCTCGCTCTGCTCATAAAAATGTGGTGTCCCTTGGGGCCTCACCTATGAAATCAATTACGAGTATATTAACTCACCAAAGTTTTGGTCTTTCTTCCAATGTAAAAAAAGTCTTATTTTACTACATCAATCTTAGTTTATTTCATCCATTTAAATGGGTCACTTTGAGACATAATTTTTCATTCAATACTTAATGATTTTTAAACAAATAAATATACAACGTTCATCTCCTCGCGAAGAAGAACATGTTTAAACTCGGTCCCACTAATTTCAAAGGTGGGTCCTACTTTTATTTGAACCTTAAGTTGCTCAAATAAACTTGTTTAAAATCATTTTTTAGAGATTGATTGCGATAGGTTTGGGGTGGTGGCCAACGGGTTACAAGTTTAGGATGTTGTGTGAGAGGGGGGAGGGGGTTTGGGTGTGGTTTACCTGTGTTTTTGTATTAGATTGAGGAGAGAGAAACCTTCAGGGGAGAGAATATTTATTTAGGGGAAATAATTATAATTGAAGTTTAAATAAAAAGTTAAAAAATTATGATGTTTTTAAGGAATTTTATATGAAATGAAGAAAGGTCAATTTGGAAATTTTATATAAAAATATATATTAATGTCATCAAGTTTAAAATTTTTCATACCCGAGAAGGTATATGTTATTTAGTGACAAACTTTAGCGAGTTTAGATGTAATTTTTCCAATTGTTTAATATGATGCTTTTGAATTTGTCCAATTTTGACTATTGTTTTAATTTAGGGTTAATTGTATTTTCTACCATTAAAGATTTAAAATTTTTTACTTTGTAACTTAAAAGATTAATTTTTTATATTATTATCTCTAATATATTAAAGATATTATAACATGACTTTTTTATTAGTTTTCATTATTCATTATGTTAAAGTTAATAAAGTGATTTTTGACAGGAATAAGAAATAAAGTTAAAAGAAAGACTATAAAAAAATCTCAAATTTTGTAAAATACAAAGTGAGATTCTTCCATTTATTTAATACTCATTTTTAAAGTAGAAGCCCTTAATCATTCGAGGCTCCGCATATTTTCAAATTCCAACTCGCCACGTCAACATGTAGTAAAATGACTACCAAATTACAACAGCATCCATTATCTTTTCCGTTATTACGACCGACTCCTCGATTTTTGAAGGCGTTTCACATCTTGGTTGGTAGTTGTGTCAGCTCCACAGAATCTTATCGTGAAGTCCCTTGTACTCCTGTTTTAAAAAAAAAAAAAAAAAAAGCCTCCATACTCCACCATAAACACCAGATAATTCGCCTTCCCATTCCTCGCCCCGAAGGTTTCATCTCTCTCTCTCTCTCTCTCTCTCAGCGATTGCAACGAACAAGGACAGTAAAGGTCCAGCAGATCCACCTGCATTGAAGAAGCTCGGGTATTTTTTTTCTTTTTTTTTTTTGTTGTTGTTGTCATTCATTCGATAATGTTTGATTCTCATATACGTCAATAGTTTATTTGTTTCTGTTTCTCTGAAGCTTATAATGTAGCCTATCTCTTTGTAGTTACATATATATATATATATCTAGATATTTTTGTGGCATTACAGTCACCATTGTTTCATAATTCAATTGGGTTTGTGCACTGTTTTATGAATCTCACACGGGTTATATGAATTTCTGAATTTCACAATGTGGCATCTCATGCCTTTTCGGCATTTCAATTTTTGTTTGGGATTATTAGAGATGAGAACTGAATCCTTTAACTTCACCCCCACCTCCCCATGATGAGGTTCGAATTGCATTTTGAGTTCGTCAATCTCATTTGCTTTGTTTCTTCTAGGAGCTTCGTCATTGTGGTAATCATGGTGTAATCGGGTAAGTGAGAACCTGGCACATGTGATATTTTGCACCAGGCCCCAAGCCAAAATAGTTTAATATATCTTTCGTTAACTATTTAATTTATCAACAATGCTGCTCTGACAAAAAAATACTGGCCAGTTTGGTCACTTGGATTTTGCTATATCATTTGGGTGACAGAATTTGGTCCCAAATTTGGTCAGTTTAGATATTTATAATAATCATTCTTGAAGTTTTATAGCCAAGTTTTTTCTTCTTACCGAAAATCTTCAGGCCTAAATTTAACTTCATTAAATTTGTTTTGGCTTTGGATATACTTTATTTAGAGAATTTTAGATTGATTTTTTTTTCTTTTTTGCCTTTTTCTCAATTTCTACAGTGGGAGCTCTTTGCAATTGCAACCAAAAGCATGATTCAAATTTTTCTGCACATCTGTCCAGTTGGTATATGTTGAAGTCTCCATCGCCACTATAGCCGAAAGATGTTTCTAAATTCTGACTAAGAAGGGATTCTATTTCCTTTTGGAGTACCTTGCCAGAGATGAAGGGAGGAAATTTTGGTAGATCTTGGGGGAGGCATTCAATCACTCTGGTTGCCCTTATTTTGACTACTATTTTCCTTTGGTCATGGGAGAAAAACCCTCTTGTCAGCAGTTTACTCTCAGCCCAAGATCAGTTCATATTGCCTTCTTCAGGTTAGTGTTTGATTCATGCATGTAAGTGCACATGTGAAAGTGTGTGGTGTTTGTTTGTTAGTGTCAGATTTTCAACTAAAAGTAATATCTAAGAAACACTGACTCTTCTCAAAAGGTGACGTGTCTTCGTTGGACATCTACATTTCTTGGCCATGCTTAGGACACATATACAATACTCTTTTGGACATATACATAAGCAAAAAATAAAATCTTAATTTGGACACATGTTTGATACTCCTTTGGCGACGAGTTTGGCATTTTTTGGTCAGCTATGTGTAAGGGATAAACATGTGGTTGGCACTTCATGGACACTTGCTAGTATAATATTTACAAAGCTTGGAAATTCGACCTATGATTTTGTTAATGAATTTCATGTTTGTTGATATATGAAGGTTATATTTTTTTGGGCTTACGCAGAAGATTAGAGAAGAATAGGAAGAGAGGAATTTTGTGAAAGGAGTGGAATGAATTAATTTCAGCTAATTGTTCTTACAAAAAAAAAAATCTGCTAATTCATTCCTAGACTCCTCTCTATTTATATAGTTATGTATATTAGACGAATTACATTGATGCTCATCATTAAGTTTTTTAGATATTCTAACACTTCCCTTCAAGCTGATGAAAAGACATTACACATGCCCAACTTGCCTAAAATGCTATGAGACACCTTAATCGGCACCATTTTAGTTAAGACGTTAGCTTATTCCCTACTCTTTTCAAAAAGAGTGCAAATATGACCCAACCTTAGCTTCTATTTTGCAAAATGTATGTCAACGTCAATATGCTTGGCTCGATCGTGTTGATTGTGCAATATTAATTGCTGATTTGTTGTCAAAGAATAAAGTTTCATTGGGCTACGTGAATCAACACCAGGCTCCATCATCACAATCTGTAGCCCCAAAAACTCACAAACCCTATGTACCATAGCTCTAAACTCGATCTGGACACTGAATCTTGTGGCAACCAGCTGTTTTTTACTATGCCAAAATTACCAAGTTGCCTCCAGCAAAGATACAATGCCCAAAAATAGATTGTCTATCCATGACTGATCCAACTCCATCTGCATCCTTGTAAGACTTTAGCCTCACATGATTATGCCTAAAAAACATAAGACCTTTCTTAGGTGTCGAATTCAGATATCGAAGTAAGTGGGACGATCGTGGAGAATGCATCAACTAATTCACCACGATTACAATGTAGGCAATATTAGATCGGTAGTAACTACCTGTGTCAACTTTTATATTGTTGTTATTCTCACCAAGCCCATTATGTGGCTCAATCGAAGTATCACAAGGTTGCAATAAAATATTTCCGTCTCCTTTAGCAAGTCTAAAGCTGGCTTCTACTAATAAATAAAAATTCCATTTTTTTGATTTTACAACTTTTATCCCAAGGAAAATTTTCAAGTCATTTAAGTCCTTTATCAGGAATTTCTTGGCTAAAGATAATTTCAACACTTACACTTCTTCAATATCATCACCAGTTAGGACAATATCATCTACATAGACTAGAAACACAATAACCTCCCTTTGCTTACTTCTGATGACTAGAGTGTGATTAGTTTGACTTTGCTTATATAGATACTTCAGTATAAACCTACTAAATCTCTCAAACCAAGCTTTAGGAGATTTTTGTAAGTCATAAAAAAATTCTTCAACTTACTAACCTTCCGTGCAGGGGATGGAAAAATCGAAGAAGTACCAATATACATTTACATTGAATTGTTGAAGAGACAATCCCAAATTTACTGCCAAGGAGAGCAACACCCTAATGGAATTCATCTTAGTCACTGGTGCAAAGGTTATACTTGATGCCATAGGTTCGAGTGAAACCCTTGGCCACCAATCCAGTTTTATAACTGTCCATTAATCCAGCTACCTTATACATTACTATGAATACCCATTTACACTTGGCTTCTATCTCTTCTAGCATAGTTACCTTCCACTTAGAATCTGCCAAGTCATCTTTCTAATCTCTGGAATAGTCATAGAAGACATAGAACAAATAAAAGTATGATAGAAAGATGAGAATGACTGATAGCACACAAAGTTTGAAATCGGATGTTAATTGTACGATTAAACACCCTTCCAAATTGAAATGGGAATGTCAATATCATCTAAAATAGAAAGGATAGAAGAGTCCAATTAACTGGATCCGAGAAACAAAAAGAGAAACATTACCTGGATCTGAAGAGTCCAATTGGAAATTAGCATGAGAGGGATCAATGGTTTTACCCTCTTTTTCTCCTCGAGTATGTCAACGTTTCTTTTATCTCCGCATCCGGTTTATCCTTTTCCAACTCACATAGCGGAGTCTCAAACTGAGGTAAAGGTTGAGGAATCGAGTAAGTAGTAGGAGAAGGAGATTATAAAGACAACAACTCTTCACTCCTAGGCTCTCTGCAAAGAGTAGACTTCGAACCAGAAAAATAGGGAGTGGACTTGAAAAAAGCTTGAGTGGATTGTACTCCATTATTTATCAAAATATCAAAGATTATATGACAGAGGAAGTTAAACAATGAAAATTTTAAGAACTTATGAGAAGTTAATACACCAAAAAATCATGTTTAATCTAAATTTGCAACTGTAACAAACTTTTTCTCATGTTTTAATTTTTCATTTTAGTAAATTAGTTTATAAGCATTTATTACCAGTTGAGTAAAACAACTTTCCATTTTCTTAGTTTACTAGGGGCTATCTTGTGCTAACTTATCCTACCGACTCCCTACATTAGTTAAACATCACATTATATAATGGCATATATTGTTCTTTTTTGCACTTTTGATTTTGAAACTCCAGTGCTGATCATAAAATCCAATGTTTCTTGATTCATCTAATTCAGCATGATTAGTAAGATCAACATATTTAGGCTTGTATGCGATTAATGGGTCACTGATCCAACTATCCATTTAGGCTTTGATTGTTTGGAAACCCCCAATTGTGTGGATGGTCATATTTTATTTTCAATGGTAGGTATCCCGAGAAGCTAGGTCAAATTGTTCTCAGTCCCAAGAGAGGTCATTAAGAGCACGGTTTTCTTTTCTCAAAACTTGTTGATTATGCTTTGTCATAAAGGCAGAAGTTTTGGCCTTCCCAGAAGCCTCATGGCAACATTCTCCCCGGGCTTTTGCCATTGTTTAATTTATGGTAACTTTGGGGTTGTGATCTATTGAGATCGATCTTGGTCCTTGGGCCCTTGTGCATCTATACCTCTCTTTATTGTGATAGTATATGTCGTTTCTCATAAAAGGTTTCTTAAGAATCAAACCACAAGTGTAATTGAGTAAGGAAATTGATTTTATGGCAAATTTGTTTGTTAGTATTTGCGTCTTCCTCTCATCATAATGTCATACCATCATCATAAAAGATGCATATTTTGGTTAGAAAATTTTCTTCGCTCAATGATATGTTGCTCCATTAAACAAATGAAAATTTTCACCAATATATATTTCAAATGGGCAATTGGAGTTTTGAACCCATTTTGTAATCCCCATTTTCTTTGTATTCACTTTTTCCAAAGAATCCTGGCTCAATTTCTTGGTGCTCTATTGGTTGGATAACTTAATTCTTATATGTTTTCTTTTTCAGGAGCTAAGTCTGTATCCCTAGGACCAGGGGTAGAGGCATTTTCTCTTTTTTTTTTTCACCTTCACACTATATTGGCCATTCAGATTTCCAGATAATTTTGTGATTTCTTTAATCTATCTTATAAGATAGTTAACACTTTGAATTTTATCCCCATATATTTTTCTCGTCTATTTCTATCACATCACTCATTTCAATCACAATTTGAATCATTAATTTTTGATTAATTTGTGGCTCAATACAATTTTTATTTTAGATATTATTCATATACGATAGTTTACAAACGTTGACATTTTTTTGAAATCATGTATTTTGAAAAAAAATTGACCATTTTTTTATAAAATAATTGTTATTTGATATAGTGGGATCGATTTTTTGGACGTTTGGATTTTATGTTGCATCGTACCAACACGGCTTATGGCTAGTATATCATATATCACCTTCTACCTGTTTTACTCATTGCCTCCGATCTATTATGGTATGAGCTTTAACACCATTCAAGGATTCTGTTTTCAGTCTTAGGTTTAGTTGCAGTTTGGAAATTTTGAGTTTGAGCATACTCTTTCTATGTACTTGTAATTGTTTTTAAAATATACGCCAAGAACATCAAAGCCTTATGTTCAAAATATCCAAAGTCAACTCTGTGTAGCTGTTTTTCCATTCAGCCATATTATATTCATGTACTTTATGGCACCTTATTGTCCTTATTGGTGCTTCCAGTTGATTCATCGCTCCTTGGACCTTAAAGGTGATTTTATTAGTCTTCGTTTCTTACGACCAAAACATATGAAACAAATTTCTCTTCTGATTCTAAATTCGTGTTAATTCTACTTCGTTACAGACTTACAGTCACAATAGTTTCTTTAGTGACTTCATGTAGTTGTTGCTGATTATATTCAGCTATACTTAGGATTTTTTGGTGCAATAGTCAATTATTTAATTATCTTTCTAGTGGATATGTTTTTTGAATTAGATTCTTTTTCGGCCTTTTTTAAATCGGACAGAAAATTTTGCCTTGCTACTTAAGCTACACAAATTGATTATATGTTTTCCTTATTCTGAGTTTTGCTCCTGAAATTCACTTTATCGTCTCAGATATTATCATTGAGTATCCCTCAGTATCTTTGAACCCAAACGAGCATATTGTGGAAGAATATTCACATTCACGAGTGGCAGAAGGCACAAAAGATGAAAAAACAGTTCAAGGTTTTGATGGTGCTGTGATGAATATTACAGACTCACATTCTCCTGAAAGAAAAGATGAAAACGATTTTCTTTCCTCCTCTTTCGAGAAGAAAGGTAAATTTTATACTCAAATTATGGTAAGAATTGCTTTGTGCATATTTGTTTAGGCTTCAATTTTTTTGTCATCATTTTCTGAGAACTAGTTTCAGCTGAAGTTTTTAGTGGACCTGTCACAATAATCAACTTGAACTGTAAGTATCTAATAGAGCTCACATCTAAGAAACTGTTCATAGAATTTAAGTACCCACCCCAGCCCTGGATACAGTAGACAAGGGTAACATATCAAAGTAAGAAGCAACTGTGCTTTACCATATTCCATGATACCAAGTTTGTTGCCTGTTTTAATAAACTTTCATCAGACTTATGCTGTTAGTTGTGCTTATGCTATCCAGTTTACTATTAAGAAATAGACAAAATATTGTACCTTATAGCTACTGGCCGTTGCTTCTCAACACCAGGTTCGAAACAGGAATGTATTGTCAAACTGTTTCTTTTTAAGAACCAAAAAGATTTGTGCCAAAATAACAGATGCCAAGAAGAACAAAAGGCCTTGGACACGTAATGGATCTTGGAGTACTATTTCTGCATTGCTTGTGTGCCTAACATTTGTTATTTAACATGATAAAGCTCCAATTATCTGCAAGAAATTTTGTAGAACTCAGTTTTGAACCTCCTAACTCTTAGACATAAGTGCCACCATCGTTTATCAACCTTTGTAGCAAATTCGACAATTGAACCATCACCTACAAATTATTTTTGAAGTATAAATTAATGAAATTAAATGTTACCAAATTAAAATTGTATTTTATTAAATTGGCACCAAATTTTTTTTTGGTAAAATTTAATTTCAATTTTTTAAATAAAATTTTAATTTTAATTTTAATGTGGTAACATTTAATTTCATCAATTTATACTTCAAAAATAATAAAATATCGAATGTTAATTATTTATTACACACTCGACTGTTGATCTTGCATAAGTCTATTTTGCGTATCATCAATTCATCATGTACAATTCATCATGTACAATTCACTAGTACTATTCATGGGTACTGTTTATATAATACTATTTAAGGAATAATAATCATCTGCACCAGTTTCTTAGAGCTCACCAGATCAAGTTTTGAAGTCATGGCGGCAAAAATTTCAAAGATCTCGAATGCTAAGTTCGAGGTTGAGAAATTTGACGGAAGAAACAATTTTGGACTTTGACAAGTCCAAGTTAAAGATGTCTTACAATTGCCAAAATTCACTAAATCATTTACAAACCACGACCTGGGTATATCGATCTGAAACAGAGTGGGTTCACGATTCAGATCACCAAAATGTACGACCCAAATTCTAATAATAACCCTAAATCGATTTGTTTTTGGAATATATAGCACAAATATAAAATACGTATTAATTGACTACATGCATATAAATTTGTAATTATATATTATATTAGATAATAAAAAATCCAGCACAAATATAAGATAAATGGTAACCGACTTAGTTTTTGTGGATGTTCTCTAATCTATAATGTTGTATAGTAGTAAAAATAATCTTGATAAGAGTCCCAAAACGAATTTTGACCTAAAATACCTTACCAGTTAAATCAACCCCCATCGTACTGCGTACCTAAGAAAGTATCGTACTGCATACTCGTATTTGGATCACGTACCAAAGCGATCCACGATCCAAGTAACATTGGACTCCTAATCCAACAGACTACACAACACATTAGAGGGTAAACCTAAAGATGTGGATGACAACAAATGAAAGAATTTCGATCTCCAGGCATCTAGTGCCATTCGGTTGTGTCTGGCAAAAAATATTATGTACCGTATGTTTGAGAAATCGGTCGTAATGATCTGGTCAAAATTGGAAAGCTTCTGCGTGACGAAGTCTCTTGCCAACCAATTGTACCTTAAGAAACAATTATATACACGCTTCATATGAAGGAAGGTACGTCCATGCATGAGCATCTTAACGATAGTAGAGTCATCTCTGAACTACCAAATTTGGATGTTAAGTTGAAAAATGAAGACAAATCTCTGATACTATTGTCCTCGCTACCTGATTTGTACGAGCATCTTGTCACCACATTGCTCTTCTGGAAGAATACCATTGAGTACGATGATGTTACTTCATCACTTCTGGCAAATGAGTTCAGAAAGAAAACTGTTGGAACTGACTCTCAAGCAAATGATCTATTTGTCAGAGGAATGACGGAGAACATAAATCTTGGAAATAACAAATCTCGGTCTAAATCTAAAGTCAAAGATTGAAAGAATTGTCAATGATATTGTCATAACAAGGGGCATTGGAAAGCGAATTGTCCAAAGCGTAAAGCTAAGGATCAGAACAACAAAGATAAGGTGTCTGACTCTGTTAGTGTTGCTAAAGACAATTCGGATAATGTCGAAAATATTCTATCTATCTTGCCTCACAAGATAAATGCGTTAGACGGATGGATTCTTGATTCTGGTTGTTCATGCCATATGTGTCCCAACAGGGACTGATTTTCTTTCTATAAGGAAGTTAACGATGACACTGTTTTGATGGGAAACAACATGGTCTGTAAAATAGTTGAGGTAGGAACTGTCAGAATCAAGATGCATGATGAAATTGTGAGAACTTTAACAGAAGTCAGACATGGTCCAGTATTAAAGAAGAACCTTATCTCATTTAGTGCACTAGACTCCAATGGGTGCAAGATTGTAGCCCAAGGTGGAGTTAGGAAAGTTGTTCGGGGTGCTCTGGTCGTGATGAAAGGAAGTAAGATAGGAAATCTATATTTTTTATCAAGCAATACAATGATAGATGATGCAACGGTGTCTACATCAAGAGATAGTGATTTGATCTCTACTCATCCATGACATATGTGGTTGGGCCATATGAGTAAGAGGGGATTGGAAGTATTAAGTAAACGAGGCATGCTTAGTGGCGTCAAGACGACCAAGCTGGATTTTTGCGAGTATTGTGTCTTTGGCAATCAATGCAACATGAAGTTTAACACAGCTATCTGGCGCACAAAAGGCACTCTTGACTATATCTATTTAGATGTTTGGGGTCCCTCAAAAATAGTCTCAAAAAGGGGATCAAGATATTTTGTTACCTTTATGGACGACTTCTCCAGCAAAGTATGAGTATATTTTCTAAAGACAAAGGATGAAGTCTTTGAAATGTTCAAGTGGAAGATCATGGCCAAGAAACAAACCAACAAAAAGATCAAGCGGTTGAGAATCGACAATGCTGGTTACGGACAACCATTCTTGAAGTTATGTGAAGATGAAGGTATTGCAAGGCACTTCTCAGTCAAGGGAACGCCACAACAAAAGGAGTCGTGAAGTGAATGAACCAGACTCTATTAGAGACATCATGGTGTATGCTATCCAATGCCAGATTTGGTAGAGAATTCTGGGCTGAGGCTATCAACACAGTGTTCTTTCTCGTCAACTGATCACCATCAACAACTATAGAGTGTAAAACTACTCATGAGTATGGCAAGCCAACTGATTATAGTTCCCTTAAAGTCTTTGGGTGTCCAGCTTATTTTCATGTCAAAGAAAGTAAGATTCACCCAAGGGCTAAGAAAGGAATCTTCCAGCAAGCAAAATGATATTCAGATGGAGGAGGAAAAGGGTGATCCTGTAGAAGTGGAGCTTAGTACTCCAAAAGATATTGTTCTAGACGAAGGGATATCAAAAGAACAACCACAACAACCATTTTTAGCAGCTGGGAGGACCAGAAGGACAATCAAAGCACCAGTTCGTTATGGTTTTAAATATATATTATCTTATGTACCTACCATGGTGGGTGATGAGCCATCGACATTACTGGAGGCAATAAACAACAATAATTGTACGGAATGGAAAACTGCTATGAATGAGGAGATCAATTCTCTTCACAAGAACCATATTTGGGGGCTTATCAAATTGTCGAAGGGAAAGCGAGCTATTGGGTGCAAATGGGTGTACGCATAGAAGGAGGGTTCTCCAGGAACATATGACATCAGATACAAAACACGATTGGTAGCAAAGGGCTATACGCAAAAAAAAGGGGTGGAGTACAATGAGGTATTTTCACTAGTAGTGAAACACATTTCAATCCATGTGTTATTGGCCATCGTAGCTCAGTTTGATCTTGAGCTAGAACAGTTAGATGTCAAAACTGCATTTCTCCATGGGGATTTGGAGAAGGAAATCTCTATGTCTCAGCCTGAAGGTTTTAAGGTTGCTAGTAAAAAATCTCATGTGTGCAAACTGTGGAAATCATTGTACGAATTGAAGCAATCGCCAAGACAGTGGTATAAAAGGTTTGACACATTCATGTTGAAGTAAAGCTACACCAGAAGTGAGTATAACCATTGTGTGTACTTTAAGAAGCTACCAGATGGTTCTTTTGTCTACTTGTTTTTATATATTGATGACATGCTCATTGCTGATAAGAGCATAGTGAAAATCAACAAGTTGAAGTTTCAACTCAGCAAAGAGTTTTAGATGAAGGACTTGGGATCAGCTAAGAAAATTTTTGACATGAAAATTCTAAGAGACGGGAAGAAGGATAGATTGTGCTTATCATAGCGAAAGTACTTGGAGAAGGTACTCTCTCGACTTGGTATGGAGAACTCAAAGCCTATGAGTGTACTCCTTTAGCTAGCCACTTCAGATATCCAGCAGCTATGTCCCCGAGTAGTAGGGAGGAGCGTAAGTATATGTCTCATGTTTCATATGCCAGTGCAGTTGGAAACTTGATGTATGCTATGATATGTACTCGTCTAGATATTTCACATGCAATCAGTGTGGTAAGTAGGTACATGGCAGATCCTGTTAAGGAACATTGGCAGGCTGGTTACCATGGTATCTCCGTGGTACTTTGGATGTAGAATTAGTTTATCAATGGGACAGAAGTTTAGAGTCTCATATCAGCAATTATGTGGATTCCGATTATGTTGACCTAGACAAGCGAAGGTATGCAACAAGCTATGTTTTCACGCTAACTCGGGATCTAGTCAATTGGAGGTGTATGATACAACAAACAATAGCTTTGTCAACAACTCAGGCAGAGTATATAGCAGCGACCGAGGCCGTCAAGGAGGCTTTATGGCTCCAGGGTTTGATTGGTGATTTGGGAATATCACAAAAACATGTTACCATCTTTTGTGACACTTGGACTTGATCAACATGTTACAAGTTTGGGCGCCCTGCTAGGCGCATTTAAGATGATGATCAAAAAAGAGTTTCAAATTGCTCGAGTGGCTTCAGGCCAAGGTGGAGAATTGTTGACTTATGTGGCCTGCAACATTTACTGGTTTTGGACAAAAGACAAAAGTTGGCCTCAAATTTCAAAGGAAAGGTGGCTGAAAGTCAAGAGGAGTGGGTTGCGCGTGAATGGCTAATTCATGCACAGTTCGGGTCAGATTTGCACAAATCTGAAGTGTTATCTATTTCCTCACATATTTGCCTATATAAAGAGAGCCTCGGGTAATGTCCGAAGCATCAGAAGCTTGTGTGAGTTCAAGCATCAGAACTTGACGTGTTCAAGCAATAAGAGGTCTTCTCTAAGTGGTATTTTGGTATTAATCTGAGTGTTATTAGATTTGTGAATGATATCAGTGAGATATCAGAGTGATTCTCTTTTGTTGGAGTGAGTACTTGTGAAGATTGGATCAATTGTTTTTGTACTATTGTTTTATTCCAAATAGTAAAAAATTCAATTGTTGTTGTTGTAGACGTAAGCAATAGCCGAACGACGTAGATTGTTTTGTCTTATGTGATTATTCTTTTATTTTTCACTTGAATGTAAGTGTCAATATCGATTCGAATTCGATTTCTGAAGTATTTTCTGCAACACTTTTGCTAGGGAAACTGTAAACACATAATAAGGGTTGTTTCAAACTGTATTCAATGCACTTTTGTGCATTATTATATCCTAATTTCACTTGTGACAGTAGCTATCTCTTTCTCCCTTCTCTTGGGATCAAGGTGGTGTGTGTTCTGGCCCTTTAGATTAATGTAGCTCTCTGATTCTCCTTCTTATAGATTTCTTCCTTCTTTTCATAAGTTGGTTGCATTAGTGAGGGTCAGGACATATGCATCTTATTTGTTTTCAAACTAGTCACTTAGTCTACGCAAGTAATGAGTCCTTGTAAGGATGGAAAGTCCAATTAGATAAATACGAGTAAAATCAATGAAGCGTGTGCTAAAATAAATGAAATCTTGAATCTCAACCTAGGAAGCATAGATACGGATACGAGATACGGGTACGATACGATACGGAAACGACGATATGACAAAACCCAAAAAGTAGGATACGGTTACAGCTAGGATACATCTATAAAAACGTATGTATTATATTTGTATTATTATGTAATGATTTGATAGTTATAATTTTAGTGATTCTTTAACAATAATAAATAACATCAACAATTTTGATTTTCAAAAAACCATCTATTGTCGCACTATAGTACATCTACAAAGCGAACATGATTAATTATAGGAATAAATTGTTTGCTTAGAAGTATTTGTTTCTAGGATTATAATGTAATCAACTCATTTATACTCTTTGGACTTGTGATATTGAATAATACTTGGAAAACATTCATGTGTCTTCAAAGTCATATGGATTGTTGTTGATGTATTACATTGTATGTGAAATTAAAAGGAAGGGGAAAGATTAAATCTAAAAATTACACATACTTATGCATATAAAAGTATCTGCAAAGTATTCATATATTTTATTTATTTTTAAATATGTTTGGTGTGTATTGTTGAGTATCCGACGAGTATCGTATCCAATGCAGATAAGTCGACCTCAACGAAGTATCCGTGTTTTATAGATCTCAACATATTGTTTATTTGGAGTAAATAAATTTCCCCTTTTGTGGTATTCCATTATGGCATATAATAATTTCCACCTATGTTGGTTATTTTAATACTAGCTTTAAGACTGCAATTTTTTTGACTGCATCAAAATGCTTCTAGTCTCATCAAACTTTCCATAGTTTGATTGTATTTAGGGCAAGTTGATATTGCAAAAAAAATCAATGATGCATCTTTCGGTGTAAAAAATGTTTGTCATCCAAATATTTTTGAGTCTTAAGGAGGTTGAGATGAAGTTGCCTAGTTCTCGTGTGGATCAATACTTACTTTAATGGCATATTTAAGGTTGCTACTTGCTAGCACCTTCTTAGTCTCTTGTTTACTGAACATACCAACTTCTAAAGGGATTATGAGGTTATTATTTATTTATTTATTAATTCTTTTTTTGCTTATATATTCATATAACCCCCCTCTCTCTCTCTATACACACATGCACACATAAGTTTGTATAAGTTTGTATATATTTGTATGGTTTAAGATACTGGGAGGACCTTTTTGCATATTGAATAGCAATTGACTATTTTATCATTTGGATGGTTTGAGAATCAAATGTCAAATTCATATCGACTAGTATTAAAACTAAAAATGACAAAAAACATAATAAAAGTGTTGATTAGTATCAAACATCGTCATCTGTTATAGTTGTTTGGAAGGATCAAAATATCGTTTCGAAACGGTCGAAACATTTGAAACGTTTCCGTTTTTGTTTTCAAGGAGATTAAAACGAATCAGTGATGGAATCGAAATTCTAATATTTCGAGGTGTTCTAAAATGTTTCAAAATATTTTGTTATATTTCAATGCATTTGCACAATTATTTCGAACTGTTTCAAGATATTTTGGTATATTTCGACCAACGTTTTAAAAAAATAATTCTTAAATTTTTTTTTTTTTCCGAAACGGGTTGAAACGTTTCCGAAACACGTTGAAACTTTTCTGTTTCCAAGGTAACCGAAACAATACACTAAAACGAAATTTTGATCCTTGGTTTGGACATTTTATTGGCTGTTTAATTTGGATCAGTCAAGCCAATTACAGTATTGATGGACTTCTTTAAGTTTTCCTCATTTGTTACCCACATAAGTCTCCAAAAAGATCTTTTTTTTTTTTGGATTCTTTGTTCAGTAGCTGATGTTAACATTTCCATTTAGATGCGTTCTATCATTGCTGAATAGCTTTAGCCTTTAGGAAACCAAACATGCTAATCTCATACCTTTCCCAGGGCAAGTTGCCCCTTTGAACAATGCTTCATGAAATCCGTGTGTGTCTTAAATTGAAAGGGTATGTTTGTATGGGATATGCTTATGAGAAAAGTTTTGGACCTGGAAGCTAAAATTCACTTAATAGATTAGTTAAATGAAGCTTTGAATTCGTTGAAGTTTCAAATACACGAGGGACCGGCTCTGGTGGTGCATCTGGAATTTTATCACCCTTCCGAACCAGAGACGGCAGCACCGCAGCAGTAGGGGAAATCCTTTCCTGCACCTCAGCCATTATGAATTTACTCTCCTTGTCCTTTTATGACCAGGGTAGGGTATCCAGTTTGCTCAACCTGTTTCTTCCCTGATGATAGGTCACCTATGGGCTTTGAAGCATAGATACTTCGTTAAAGTCGACATATCCGTATTGGATACTATATCGATTACGATACTCGTCAGATACTCGAGAATACGTATCGGATACACACTAAATGGTAACTAAAAATTATACATATTTCTCTACATGTAGAAAGAAGTATCCGCGAAGACATACAAATGCAATACATAAACAAAAATTCATATGACCTAAAAGACACATGGATGTTTTCTAAATATTGGGTCTGTTTAGAGTTGGCTTAAAACCTCAACTTTTTTTGGTTTCAGAGGAAAAGAAGCCTAGTCCGTTTGGACTCAGGCTTATTGGGCACTTTTCCATCAGCTTTTTGGACAAAAATAACTTTTTAAGCACTAGGAAAAAGCTAAAAAATGGAGCTTATCCAAGGGCTTCTAAGGAAGCCGGCTTTTTCGGAAACATTCCAAACAGTTCCAATAGTTTTTTTAACTTTAACTTTTTCATTTTACTTTTCAAATCTTTGTTTTGCACCACCCAAAAAAGCCAACTTCAAACGGACCTATTATCCATTTATCACATATCCAAAGAGTTTAAATGAGTTGATTACTCTATAATTTTAGCAACAAATATATCTAAGTAAACATATAGTTAAATGTAGGTTCTTATTACTTTAATTAATTTCGTTCACTGTGTAAATGTACCATAGTGAGATGGTAGGTAATTTTTTTAAAATAAAAAATTATTAATGTTGTTTATTATTGTTAAAAAATCTCTAAAAATTCTAGCTATCAAGTCATTACATAATAGTAAAAGTATAAAATAGTTATTTATAGACGTATTCCGGCCGTACCCATATCCTATTTTTTGGGATATCTGTATCGTATCATTCCCGTATCTTGTATCCGTATCCGTGCTTCCTAACCTATGGGACACTATTCGTTATTGTCATTTTTATATTGATACTTTGTTCTTATTACATGGTTAATTATGTAAATCTTCCCTTAGGGTAGCACCACATCTGCCAATCAGAAAGGTAAAAGTGACCTTGTAGGTTGTGTCTTAGTTGTGTGTTTGATTAGCTGAGTGCACCATTGTTTCATTATAACCAAGCATGAATGTGATAACTAACTCTAGTTGAAGGCCTTTAGACTCATATGCTATGAAAGCCTTGACCTTGTAAATGTGCAGGGTTTGAGACTGGAGCAGGCGGAGAGATAGAGCAGCTTTCAAGAGGAGCGTGGGAGTAGTTTTTCTTTTGCTTTTCCTTTTCCTTCTGTTCCCTTTATGTGATCATAGTAATAGCCAACAATCTGAATGTAGTTGTGTTTTTCTTTTTTGGTTAAATTGATGGATTATCAATTTAAGAATAGAGGTGAAAATTGACTTTAGGGTAGTAAGAATCGAGTGCAATGTAGCGTATGTGCAAAACTGTTCCTCTGTTAGTCATTGGGTTTACTTGGGTGTTTCTTTTAGTTGTCATTGTATATCTGATCAAGGTTTCATTGTAAACTAGAACTTATCCTCTCAATGAAACTTGAATCACTGGGGAATAGGATCTAATTCATGCTACTTTCTGTTACTTTTGACCTTTTAAATTAGTCATCGGTACTTTAAAAAGGAGTTAATTCCTGCAATCTTATGGTTGTTTTCAGGCTAATTATTCTAATACATAATTGACTGGTATAGTTTTCTTAGACTTTGGTACATGATTCAGTTCTTTCACACTTCCACTCTTTCATATCTCCCAAACTTTTTTTTTGGTCGGCATCCGAAACTTATTTAATGACTGAATTATGACAACTACGGAAGTATGTGCTCATTATAAAATTTCAGTGATGTGAATTATGTCCAACTATCACCAACTTTTTACTTCCACAGCTTGTAATTATGCCAAGGGTAGATGGGTTGCAGACCAAAGGCGGCCCTTGTATTCCGGGTTGGGATGTAAGCAGTGGTTATCGGACATGTGGGCGTGCAGACTTACCCAACGCACTGATTTTTCTTATGAGGGATATCGTTGGCATCCGGAAAACTGTGAGATGCCAGAGTTTGAAGGTTCAGAATTCTTGAGAAGGTCTTGCCCCTTTTATCCCCTGAAGATATTTTACATTTCTAATATCCAAGCCTTGCTGTTACATTATATGTTTGCAAATCATGACAAGGTCCCAGAACTATCAGGAAAGTCTAATAAAGTATTAAATTTTCTTCAAACTCATATTCCGAAGTTTCATCCCGTATTTTCCCCACTCTAATAATCATCTTAGTTTTTTCATCTTATTTATGATTTATTGAAACCAATCGCTAAATGCATATTTATTTCGATCCCTGAATTCATGTATTTGAAATTTGTCCATATGATTCTGAGAAAACTATCTCAAATCTCATTGCCCTAAATGCGACTATGTTCCAGAATGCAGGACAAAACTATTGCTTTCGTAGGTGATTCATTAGGCAGGCAGCAATTTCAATCTCTCATGTGTATGGTCACTGGTGGTGAGGAGAAACCAGAAGTTGAAAATGTGGGCCGGAAGTATGGTCTTGTCAAAGCTCGTGGAGCCATTCGTCCTGATGGATGGGCATATCGGTTTCCACATACCAACACAATCATCTTATATTACTGGTCAGCAAGTCTTTGTAACATAGAACCCATAAACATAACAGACCCAGCTACAGAATTTGCCATGCATTTGGACAGCCCACCTGCTTTTCTTAACCGATTTCTCAATCAGTTTGATGTTTTGGTTCTTAATACTGGACACCATTGGAACAGAGGGAAGCTTAGAGCTAACCGGTGGGTGATGTATGCAAATGGAAAGCCGGTTGAAGATAAGAAGCTTGCAGAAATAGGGAATGCCAAAAATTTAACAGTTCATAGTATTGTTAGGTGGCTTGATTTACAACGTTCCATGCATCCACACCTAAAAGCTTTCTTCCGAACAATTTCTCCAAGACATTTTTTTAATGGGGATTGGAACACAGGAGGTAGCTGCAATAATACCACTCCATTGGCTGGAGGGAGTGAAGTTTGGCAAGATGAATCAAGTGATCCTGTTGTTGAGGGAGCTGTTAAGGGTACTGGGGTTAAGATTTTGGACATAACTGCTATTTCTCAACTGAGGGATGAGGGTCACATATCTCGCTACAGTATAAAAGCATCAGATGGGATACAGGATTGCTTGCATTGGTGCCTACCCGGCATTCCTGATATGTGGAACGAACTCCTTTACGCACAATTATAGGGTATCTCATGTCGTTGAAGAAGGCTTTAAGTGAAGGCGCAAGGACCATCATGCTATTATTTATGTTCGAAATTGGCCTACTGCTGTTTTCGATATATTCTTTATGTAAGTAGATTTTCTTTTGAATGATAAATAGAAGCAGCAGCCGATATTTCCATTTCTTACAATTACGACCAGATGGGAACGAGATAGTGGTTAAAGCTGCACATTAGGTTGATGAGGTTGTTGCTGGAAGTGGTGGGGTTTGGCAGAGGTTCTGCTCTGCTTTCATGGCTGTTGTACGTAGGATCACATCCCCATTAATGTAAGAAATTGAATCCTTATTGTTCCAAATTTTAATAGCTGAGGATTATTTGATGCAAGTATACACATCTCCTGCACTTATTCAAACATACTAACATTTTCTTTAAAGCTGATTTTTTGAATACATACTTTCTGGTTATCAATACAATGCATTGATTTAGCATTCTTACCTTTTATTTGACTAGCATGTGTACACGTGCGTTCTATGTGAATCATTTTGAGTTCTAGTTAAGTCAGGACAACCTTGAGATATTTAGAGGCCTAAAGCGACAAATCTAGATGAGGCTTACTATATTTTTTTAAGGGACTTTTTTTTTTTTAACTTTTTGAAGTACATAATTACTAATTAAATGTTTATATTAATTTTTTGGTAACATAATTTATTTAATTAATCTTTTTTGTAATACAATCAATTTGAGGCAGAATTTTATCTATTTTAATCTTTGGAAACTTTTTTTTGTAGAAGTAATTCTTAAAGGTAATATATATAATATATTCTAAGCAAAACATTAAAGTAAAAAAGAATCTACCTTTAATATATAATTTACTACCTCAATTAGAAAATTTATTACTTTGAATGCTTGAAACATAGAGAGAAAGTAATGAGTTAGTGATTATTTTTGGTGTTTAGGTGATGTTATTGGGGCATAAAAATATGATATAATACTTTAATCTAATGATGTAATAAGTATTACTATCCCAAAAAAAATTCTAATAATGATAACAAAAATATTATTAAGTTATGTTAATTGTCACATGTGATCATATTATTAGAACAAAATTTTAAGTTTCAATATTATTCCTCTTTGAAAAAATGGAATTCAATGATGATGGCTTAATTTTGTTAGATCAAATGTGCCAATTAATTGACCATTTGATCTTAGTATTATATTTTTTTTCTCTCAACTTGGACTTTCATAAAGCTATTTTTATTAAACGTTAGACTCTTATCGAGTATACAATATTAACATAAATTATAGGGAGAATTACACCTAGATCTTTGAGGTTTGTCACTTAATCACTTAAACCCCTGATATTTGAAATATTACATACAAACCCCATGAGGTTTGTACGGGTGTAACACTTAGACCCTTGCCATTAATGTTCGTTAGAATATCCGTTAGTAAATTACACTCAGATCCCTTGAAATTTATATGCATATAATATTTAGACCCCTCAAGTTTAAAATATTATACTTAGACAAAAAATACTTCAATCAAATATAAAATATAAAATATTTTAAATTTTACATCGAAAATTTATGTTCTATTATGTCATTTATTGATATAAAATTAAAAATAAAAATCTATCTTTTTCTTTAAAAAATTATAATTAGTATACAATTATACAAAAAAAAATTAAAGAAATAAACAAGGAGTCAAATTGTAATGAACACAATATTTTCTATCTTTAATTGGGGTAGTTTGGTAGTTTAATAAATATATTTAGACCCTTCAAGTTTAAAATGTTATATTTAGACAAAAAATACTCCAATCAAAGATAGAATATCAAATATTTTAAATGTTACAATAAAAAATCATGTTCTATTATATCATTTATTGATATAAAATCAAAAATAAAAAACTAATCTTTTGTTAAAAATATCATAATTAGTATACAATTATACTATCTATTAAAATAAAACTAAAAAAATAAACAAGGGATCAAACTGTAATGGACACAATGTCTTCTATCTTTAATTGGAGTAGTTTGGTCGTTTAATAGATAATATAATTTTATATAAATTATGATTTTTTAAAGAAAAAATTAAATTTTTATTTTTGATTTTATATTAATAAATGATATAATAGAACATGAATTTTGGTTATAAAATTTAAAATATTTAATATTCTATCTTTGATTGAATTATTTTTTGTCTAAATATAACATTTTAAACTTGAGGGGTCTAAGTATTACACACCTATAAATTTCAGGGGGTCTGATCCTAATTTATTAACGGATATTTCAACGGACATTGACGGCAGTGGGCTAAATGTTGTGCGCGTATAAATTTTAGGGGTTTTTGTGTAATATTTAAATATCAGGGAGTCTAAATGATTAAGTAACAAACTTAAAGGGTCTAAGTGTTATTCTCCCTAAACTGTACTACTTAAAAAAATTGGACCTTATTTTTACTTTCCAAAAAAATTGGGGCCATGTTTTTTCGTGGGGCCTACAGCCACTGTTTTGATGTCCTTAGACTCCGGCTGGCCTCTTTGAATTGAAATATGACAACCTAAAGACATTAACATATTTTTGAATGAATGCACTTCCTTTGGTTTGAATATGTCATTTATGAATGAATGAAGTTAACCATAAATCAATTTCTTAATCAAATGAAAAACTAAAACAAAAAATGAAGGTAGATAATAGAATCTCTCCATTTTTTTCTCACTCGACGGCATTGTCCATTGTTGAACCTAATTTCTTCTTTCTCTGAATAAATCAACCTACAACTGAAATCAGGTCTAAGAAAACTATATTAGTTTTCATGTTATCCAACGCATGGGTGAAAAAAGTGCTAATTTTGTATTGGAAATCATAAGCAATCATTTTGTTTTGGTCATGGAACATTTGATAACATATATAGAATTCCAAAAATTGAGAAAAAATAAAAATATTTTTATCAATTCAATATGGCTTGTGTTACATTACCCCTAATTATTATTATTTGAACAGAATTACCCCTTAGTTTAATGCTAACATCTAAGCACCAATTTTACAACACTCCTATTGTGGCCTTGATGATGCACAAAACAGTTTATGCACAATCAAATCAGTCGAGTGTATAATGCAAGGTAATTAATGGATCAATAAATAGTAAAAGACAAAGGTTGGGTAGTTGGGCCTAGGTGACCTAACCACTGAAGGCGGCAACAGTGGCCGAAGAACTTTATTAATGAAAGAATAAAATAGTAGGTGAGGAAGAGAGAGAGAACAAGAATGAGCTTAATGTGAGATGTGTGAGAGATATCTCCCCCCATGTGTAGAGGGCTTAAATTTATAGGCCTGGAGCCCTATTTTAAGGCGGTGACGTGAGGGTCAGACTACTAGTCTTTCGGGGAGGATAGGTACAATTAAGAATAGCTACAAATTAAGAATATGTGTTATCTTTGAGTAGTGGCTATCCTGATGACTACTCCCTCACGTGCGTTGACATCCCTGATCTCTTGAACTTTTGGACTAGGCTGAGGTCATGAGCTGAGCTTGACTTGCCTTTTCAGCTAATTGGGGTTAACCCACGAATTGGGCCTGAGCCAACTAGATCTAGGCTCATCATTTTCCCCTCATGCCCCAAGCTCTTGAGATGACAAGAGGTTGAGGGCATGAGTGAACTTTTCATTTAAACAGACCAGGTATCTTGTTTCCCATAGTAGTTTCTTCAACTTCCCATCCCCATGTTCTACGAAATTTCTTTCCTTATTTGGTAACAATATGGTTGGATAACTATTGTTCTAGCACCCAATCTCATCTGTTGGGTCTTCCATGAGGTCTAAAGATACTTTATCCTTTTACAACAAAAGCCCTTTTTTCCATTTATGGCTTGTTTGGATGAATTTTGGGGAGGGATTTGGATTGGCTTCTCCAAACCCTTTCAAACTCAAACTCCTCTTTACAAAGATGGGATTCAACATTCAATCTGGTCCATACCCATGTTTTGTATGCAACACATACACATGTTGGACCCACAAATATATCATAATTATTAACAACTTTTTGTCTTATAAATGACTATTTTACCCTTGATCAATCTAATTCATACTCATGTTAAGGGGTATAATTGTCTTTTGCATCCTTAACCCCTTAACCCATCTTCCCAAACCCACCCCCTCCCTAGGTTTGACGAAACTCATGAACATGGATTTAATCTTTGAGCTAGCTACGGGCTGAGTTTGGAAACTTGGAATTGAATTTCAATCCAAACATGGAATTTGAGGGTCATTTAAACTATTTTTCTCAAACTCATCTTGTCAAGCCCCCCATACCCCCTTTACCAAACAACCCTTTAGGGCACCATTCTTAGAGCTTCAAAGGTTAGTATATATAAACCCCTAGTCACCTCCATTTCATGTCCCTTACTCGAAGCTTTCCTTTGAGACAAGAGCCTAAAATCTTCCATCCCTTAAGCAATTGAGAGATCAAAGGGCAATATCATGGAGGCCGGCGGGAGGACATCAAAGAGGGGCTCCAGGGGTGGCTCCGCGGGGAAGAGCACAACTGGGCTTTAAGCGAAACCAGACGAAGACGAAGGCCATGCCTTGGTGAAGCCACAGACGGTGCCAAACGAAGCCGTGGCGGCACTAGAGGTGAGGCTGAGGTTGACGCCAGTGGGCCAGGCGATATGGGTGGCGCCAGTGGAGGCGGAGACTCGCTGGGTGGCGTTAGTGAAGGCACAGGAAACGACCTAGGCGCTGGCGGAGGGGACCTAGGTGGCGTTGGTAGGCTGGGTAGAAGAGTCGTTGTCGGAGGACTGGGCAGCGACGCCCTAGGCACTGGAGACACTGGTGCCGGCAACACCTTGTTTGGAGGCACTAGCAATGCCTCGGGTGCTGGCGTATGGACCCTAAGGGAGTGTACCTCAATCTCGACTAGTATAACCGCCTTTGTCTCATAGGCTAAGAGAATGTGGTCTCACCTGTAGGGCTCCTTGGGGTTGTCTGGTAAGCCCATAGTCTCCTGGGAGCTCGTCCACCCAACGCTTTTTAGTGCTTTCTAGTCTGGTCTTTATGTTACGGAGGATTGTTCTGATGGTGACCTTCGTCTGCCCGTTCGCGTGTGGATGGGCTGGGCTGGAGTGGGGTTCTTTGATCTATAGGTCTGCACAAAAACCAGTAAGGAGTTTGTTGTCAAACTTCTTAGCATAATCACTTACTAATGCATGAAGTACTCCGAAACGACATACTATGCTCTTCCAAATGAAGTCCTTCACTTTCTGGTCTGTTATTCTGACTAAGGACTCAGCTTCTGCCCACTTTGTGAAGTAGTCAATGGCTACTATCACAAATTTTCACTGGCCCTAAATCATAGGTAGGGGGCCTAAGATGTCAATTCCCCACTTAGAGAAGGTCCAAGGACTCATGGTGATGAATTCTTCTGGTGGTTGCCTTGGCACTGTCACGCAACGTTGACACTTTTCGCACTTCTCTATGAATTCACGGGAGTCTTTAATCAGGCTAGGCCAGTAGTAACCTTGTCTCACTGCCTTGTGGCCCAATGTACGCCCTCTTGAGTGGTTTTCACATATTCCTTTGTGGATTTCTCTCATGGCATAACTGGATTTCTCTTGAGAGAGGCAGCGAAGTAAGGGCAGTGAGTAGCTTTTCTCGTAAAGGGTGTCACGCAAGACGATGTACCTAGACATTCTCAGTCTCAACGTTTTGGTTTCCACTGGATTCTCTGGGAGAACGCCTCCCTCTAGATAGGCTCGGATATGTGTCATCCAATTAGCCTCGGAGGATGCACAATTGACGTTGTCCTCCTCTACTTTGAGTCTGCTTAGCTCGAACTGGTGACCTGTGAGTGTGGGGGCCCATTAGTATGTTTGCAGATATAGACTTGGCTAGCGCGTCTGCCATGGTGTTCTCCAACCTGGGCACATGCTGAATTTGGAAGTGATTGAACTTTTTCTGCAAAGTTTGGACCATTGACAGATAATCTTGCATTTTTTCCTCCTTTGTTTCAATGTCTCCCTTTACCTGGTTGACTATCAGCTGGGAATCACTAAAAACTATGATATAGAGGGCCTCCATCTCAATTACGAGCTTCAGTCCTGATATGAGGGCCTCGTATGCCGCCTAATTGTTTGATGCCGCAAAATAGAGGGATATGACATATTTGAGTGGAGTGCCCTAGAGACTGATAAGTACCAACCCTGATCCACCGCCCTCGCTAGTAGAGGATCCGTCCATGTATAGCTTCCAGCATGCTACTACGCTAGTAGGGATGCCCGCTTGGGCGTGGTAGTGCACTCAGGCAGGAGTACGGTAAGTCAGGGCATGATCGACGAGGGTGTTGAGGATACTGGAGGAATAAATGCCAGGGAACTGGGCACTTTTGGCCTAGAAGCCTGGGAGGATGGCTCCAAGGCACCAGGTTCTCTTGCGGTGGCACCTAGGCTTGCTTCATAGGTAGTCGAGTCGCTGTGCAATGGGCAGGTGGGCGCATGGGTGCCCGACACTTCTTCTTGGGAATCTCCCTCCTCTAGTGATGTAGATTCGGCCACACAATCCACAGTTGCTTGTGTTTTTATGCTGCCCTCGGGTGGTACTTCACGTCGAACTCGCTCAACTCAACGGCCCATTTGAGGAGTCGCCCATACACATTTGGCTTTCCTAGGATCCCTCTGAGTGGTTGATCTGTGATAACCCTGATGGTGTGGCTCTGAAAAGAATGGCGTAGTCGCCTGACAGCGGTGACTAGTGTGAGGGCCAACTTCTCCAATTCAGAGTATCTTACCTCTGCCCCTCGGTATGCCCTACTTACATAATTAACAGGCCTTTGAACTCCTCCTTCCTCCCTAACCAGGATTGGAGCTCATGATGGAGGATGAGGAGGAGAGGTAGAGATACAAGGTTTCTCCTAGTATGACACGAGAGAGTAAGGGGGTGTAATGAGATAGGCCTTTAACTTTTGGAAGGCTTCCTTTGCATCCGGTCCCCATTGAAAAGATTTACAAAAGATTTTAAAGAAAGGTAAACACTTATCTGCTGATTTTGAGACAAACCTACTAAGGGCTGCTATCCTCCCGTTAAGGCATTGGACCTCTTTCACAGAAATCGGGGATCTCTTCTCCAAGATAGCTTTGATCTTGTCTGGATTAGCCTCAATGCCCTTTTTGTTAACTATGATGCCTAGGAACTCCCCCTGAGCTAATACCAAAGGCGTACTTTTCAGAATTTAGTTTCATCCGGTAGGTTCTCAGGACGTCAAAAGTCTCTTGCAAGTGTGCTACATGGTCGACCGTAGCCAAGATCTTTACCAGCATATCATCCACATAGACCTTAATGGTGTTCCCAATCTGTGCCTCGAACATCTTGTTCACGAGGCACTGGTACGTGGCTCTGGCATTCTTAAGCCTGAAAGGCATGACTCTATAGCAATAGGTTCCCTTCGGGGTGATAAAAGAAGTTTTCTCTTGATTAGGTGGAAACATACTAATCTCCTTGTACCCAGAATAAGCATCCAGAAAGTTGAGCAACTCATGTCCAGCAATAGCATCAATGAGGACGTCGATGCGTGGCAAGGGATAACTTTCCTTGGGATAGACCTTGATAAGTTCAGTGAAATCCATGCAAAGGCACTACTTTTTGCTGGCTTTTGTTACCATCACAATATTTGATAGCCAAACCGGATAGGCTACCTCCCTTACCGACCTGTTTGTTAGCAGTTTTCCCACCTCTTTTTCCATAGCCTGAGATTTCTTAGCACTTATATTTCTCAACTTTTGGTGGATAGGCTTATACCTGGGATCCACGTTGAGCCGGTGGGTGGCCACCTCAGGATCAATGCCCTCCAGATCTTTGTGGAACCAGGCAAACATGTTCATGTTCCGCCTGAGGAAGTCAACGATGTGGGCGGCTCACTCCTGGGAAAGCGAGGAGCCAATCTAAATTCTTCTTCCTGGAAGGTTATCGTCCAGCTCTACTGGCTCGAGTTCTTCTGCTGGCTCTCCCCTCTCCAACGTGTTGTTATCCCTAGGTTGAGCATCCCTACTTGGAGGGTTTCCTGAGGCTTCCTCATAGAGGCCACATAACATTCTCTGGAGGTGACTTGGTCTCCTCTGATTTCTCCAATCCCACAGGAGGTTGGGAAATTGAGAAGAAGATGGTAGGTGGAAGGCATTGCCCTTAAGGTATTGAGTGCAGGGCGCCCAAGGATAAAGTTATAGGTAGAAGGGCAATCCAATACTATGAAGTTTACCATGATAGTAGAGCTTCTACTGTGTCCCTACTGTGATGATGGAACCCAAGGGATACGCCTTTTTCCTTGAAAATCTAATGAGGGACATCCTAATGGGTTACAATCTCTCCCTGTCTAGATAGAGGCTGTCATAGGATGGTGTAAACAGGATGTCGACAAAGTTGTCGTTGTCCATCAGAATTCTCTTAATCTGGTAGTTGGCTACCATCATGGTTAACACCAGATGGTCATTATGGGGGTGTTAGATCCCCTCTAGGCCCCTGCTTGAGAACAAGATAACCTCCCCTTCCCCGTGCCGGTGCGTCTTCATTGGGCGAGGATCATCTGGCTCCGCCTGTTTGGCTCTCCTGGCATGCGCCTTACTGGCGGAATTGGAGTCACCTCCTCCTCCTAACCCTCTAGATATCATCTAGATTTCTCCAAGAGGCTGCTGGCGCTCTCTGTCATCCTAGTTTCGGCCAAGTGGCGGGACTTATCCTCTACCAGCAACGTATTACTGCAAGTGGCTACGCTATATGAGTTCCTCAATATGCCTTTTGAGTTCAAAGCAGTCATTAGTGTCATGGCCATGATTGCAGTGGAAACGACAGTACTTTCTTGGGTTTCTACTGTTCGGGGCAGACTTCATCTTCCTCTGCTAACGTATCGTAGGATCATCTTGTATTTGGAGTAGGATATGCTCCACTTAAGCAGTGAGCGGCGTAAAGGCTTGCCGCTCTCTGAAAGGTGTGGGACCAAGGTGGTCCTTGACGGAGACTCTCTCCATCCTCTTTCTCTTATTCTCTACTTCTCTTTTGTCTTTGCATTTGTCTTTTCTCTTCTCACCCCCGCGAAAGGACTCACCTCGCCTTGCCTTGGTGACATCCTCAGCATTCATGTACTTTTGTGTCCTAGAAAACAGCTCGGGCATGCTGGATGGTGGCTTTTTCAAGACGGAGAACATAAAACTCGATGGGAAAAGGCCTGCAATGAAGGTGGCCATGGTAACCTTGTCGTCTAGATCCTCAATCTGTAAAGCCTCCTTGTTAAAATGAGTGAGGTAGCTCCTTAGACTTTCATCCCGGTCTTACTTGATGGTGAGCAGGTGGGTGACCGATTTTTTATGTCGGCGTCCCCCTGTAAAATGGGAGACAAAAGATTTGCTTAATTCAGCAAATGAACTGATAGAAGATGGATTAAGCTTGGCAAGCCATTGTCATGCAGATCCCTTAAGGGTGGTAGGAAAGGCTCTGCACATGATCTCGTCTGGTATGTTATGGAGCTACATGAGGGACTTGTACGTGTCAAAGTGATCAAGGGGATCTTTAGTACCATCGAAGATCTCTACGATAGACATTTTGAATTTCGAAGGTAAAGGGTAGTTGACCACATCTGCCACAAACGGAGTGTCAATGCACCTTACCAGATAGTCCACTGTTTCTAGCGCCTATGCCTTGATGGTGTTGAGGGCGTCGCCAAGTTGGTTTTGCACCTCCTTAATTTTCTCATCCCATTGGTTAGGGACACCCTCAGTCAGGTCATGGTAATAGTTTTCATGGTTTTCATATTGATTCTCTCCCTCATCCTCCTGTGTAGAGGGGTCGACAGTGTGTGAGGGTGGGGCAGGGACATGAGAAAAAGGAGCATGTGGGGTGCCTGGGCGATGACGAGGGAATCCCTGACACTGGGGGCACCCAGGCGTTGGGGTGCGCCTTGGCGCCCTGAGTGGAGAGGCTATGAGACTTCCCTTATTGGAGGGGGCGCGACTCCTCCTATGAGTTGGGGGGCCACGCCTCCTGCCGCAAGTATCAACTGGATAATCTGTTGGTTTTGGTTCACCAGCGGCTACATTGTCTCCAGTAGTAATTGTTGCCCAACCACAGGATTTGCCGTAATAGGTTCTGCAGGTAGGGGTGCAACTCGGGCGGGTTAGACAGTCAACCCTAGCCCAACCCTAGGTATATAATCTTCAACCCTAACCCTAACCCTAACCCTACCTCGGGTTGAGGAACTCAACCCGAGCCCAGTCCGAGTTTAATTCGGGCGGGCTCGAGTTGAATTCGGGTTCACTGCAAGAGAGACAGAGAGAGGGGAGAATAATTACAAATTCATAAAACAATCCATATATTTCATTCATAACAGTGCACGATTATTGATTATCTACTTCACACCAAAAAACTAGTGATCTCAAAGCACAATCCCAGAAAACATAGAAATTAGACCCATAAAAACATTAAACTTAAAACATCACACTATCACCACTAATCACGCATAACGCATAACAGAATATCAAACAACAAGAAACAGAGGACGATGGAGTAAAAATGAAAAAAAAGTGCTAATGCTTTATATATATATAATTATTTTTTAATTTGTCAGGTTCGGGTTGAAATCGGGTTGCCGATACCTCAACCCGAGCCTGGCCCAAATTGAATTCGGGTTGGGATTTTTTGACCCAAGCCCAACCCAAGTATTAAAAATCCTAACCCAAGCCCTAATTTTTTCGGGTTGGGCTCGGGTTGCCCAACCCAAGTTGCACCCCTATCTGCAGGTGGAGGCGGAACCTCCTCCCGATGAGCTGGGTTGTTATTCTCCGATTCTTGATTCATTGATCTAGTAGTAATTTCCATGTCAGCCCCAAAACACATTCTTTGGCAAAATTCCATAATTAATGGTAGAACACATTTAGAACAATGACTAATTTAATTAATAATTCATTGACATACATAATAGTACATATGGTTGCTAAAAAAATACTTACATATGACATTAGATTACCTAATTCAATCGAACTAATTCAATCACCAACATTTCGAACCTCTTTCTGAATGTATAGGTTCTTTTCCTTCAATAACTTTTCAAGTTCCTCTTCTAGGTTTAGCCACAAAGATAATTATCGATTCTAGCGTAAAAAAATTGAGGTAAAATAAAAAAGTAATGAAGAAAGAATCGAGTACATCCACACAGTTGTTTATCACAATACTAACCTAGTCCTCCATTAAATCAGGTTTTCATTACCTTTTCCTGATGACACAAATTTGGATTTTTTAGGTTATTGGCCGGCCATTTCATTACCATACATGCTATCCTTCAAGTAAATAAGAGAAATCAATACATAATTCACATAACTACGAAGTGGCCGGTTTAAACAAAGCAACTGTAAAGGCTTTGAGAAATCAATCATCACATATAAGCTGAGCAAATTCCATTGTCACTCGATCTCAAGCTAGTTGAAAATTGTTGTTCATAATTTCAAAAAAACTGTGCACTACCTTTTGAAATCTTCACTTTGAGACATGTTTTAACCAATTGATTACTTCTACAAACACAACATTACAATTCATTATTACTCTAATTCAGAAGCAAATTCAAACTTAACACCTTTAATGCCATTGCATGATGTCTATCGAGATCCACACGACACATGATTTTTCCAAATCGTCATTTTGAACATCTGTAAGCAAAAAAACTTGGCCAACACTATTCTACCCATTGTTAATGACACAGTTTTGATCAACAAAGGTCGATGTTCTAGACTTGTTTTTGATGTGGTGGCAACGACCCGTTTCAAATAGTATATGCGACATTAAATAAACTTTTTATTATAGTACTACCGCCACAAAAAAAAAAATCTCCAAAACACGCTTTTTTGTGATGGTGGACACCGCCGCCGCAAAAACTTCTCAAACGACTCTAATTCTTGTAGTGTTCTTTCTTTTATTTTTTTTCTTCTTCTTTTCTTCTTCCATTCTTGAAACTCAATTCCAGCAACTCAAAGAAGTTTGATTGCAAATTTAGTAAATTTTGTTAAATCCACCAACGGTTTCAATTTTGAGTATCATATTCAATCTACTCCTCTTTACCAAAACAAATATAAACACTCTAGTATCAAAATTGTGCCTACATATGACCAATTTAAATGTATGTATATCATTTTTTCCCCAAAATTAGTCTCATATTAGTGAATTCTAATAACCAATTAGTCAAAAAAAATCCAATAGAAAATTATTTGAATGAGTAAAACTTAATTATTGACCGGACAATTGTGTCAATATTTTAACTCACGTATGAAAAAATAGTATATATGGTAGAAAATTCTTCAACAATAACGCCTCTTTTGTTTTTTTTTTAATATACTGCAAGATATAATTCTATCCAAGTATGGACTTAATTTAATTGGATCATTTTTATTATTTGTTTTCTGATAAGACATTGAATTTGTTGCAAATCAATGATTCCTTTTCATCCTCTAAATTCCTTCAATATCTAATCAGAAGTCCTAACTACATTAATAGAGGTCGCAGTTAGAAAGAGTTAGCTAAACGTCTACGCAAGTGAAAAATTAGATTCATCAGTAACCGAGGACTCACTGTTTCTGTGTAGCCATGTCAACATGAACATTTGAAGGAAGAATTCTGTCGATTCTACAAAATAAAGGTTGGAGTCCCTAATATCAACAAAGTAATCATTAATTTTTCAGTATAGTTGTCATAGAGTTTGTAATTAAAAAACAAACAATTATCAGGATAATTTATTATTACCCAACAAGCTTCCAGCCATGGTAACAGAAAGTCTCATAGACTTCTTTTGCCCACTGCAACGGTTGGCCAACCGAAACAATCTGGAAAACTCTATTTAGAGGCAGTGAGGAAGTTTTTCAATACCTATCTTTTATCAACAACAATTTAGAAGATATTTGTTTGAAAAGAAACAATTGGTAGCCATGGAGCACTCTAGAGAGACATGGAGAAGAAAGGGGAATAATCTGGAGAGAAGGAACTCGAGAGTTGGTGTTGATAAGAGATGACATCGAACAAGATTTCACATTGGGCAAGAGACAATGAAGAGGCAAAATGAAACAGTTAGAGAAAGTGAAAGAGCAAAATTTATGAGGAAGATAAATAGATTAGTTAATGAGAAAAATAAACGGACCAACCAAATGAATTATCTATACAGATTTTATTAAGGGTAAATTTTAAATTAAAATTTTTTCATCTTAATATACTTTTATAAATAGTACTAATTGTTGCACATGTGCGTGAACACTATTTTGAGGTTGTGTAAAATTACAAATTCAAATCTTTACAAGGACCTATGCTAAAATTAGAAAATACTAATGATGAAGTCGATGAATAATGGTCATTATCTTTTGTCTATCATCTTTAACTAATATTAAGAGAAGACAATTCATTACTATATTCGCTCTTCCGCCTTTTTGAGAAATGAGAGTATTTTACTCGGAAGATACCCAACACAAAAAAAAATCTTAACCTGCAAGACTTTAAAAATCTCAAACACGCATAAAATGCAAAATGAATACAAATTCATCATAAATTGATTATCATGGCTAATATAATATAAGACTTTAATATGGAGAGAGAAGAAATAAAAGGTTTAGTCATCAAGATAATTAATTATTGAACCAATAACAAATATGAAGAGAAAATAAAGAAGCATTTCAATCATCAACACAATTAATAATTAAATAGGTGAATAGGCAAAAACATTAGCACCAAGACAATTATGGTAAATCTATACTACTTTAAAAAGTGGGGATGTAACGCCCCAAATACCACCCTGGACGGCAATACATTCTACAACCATTTATAACATGAGAGCACAAATAAAAATTCATAAATAACCGGGGGTCCTTAATTTTCACGAAATTTGGGCAGAGCCTCCTTTGTTCGGAGAGCTCTACCCAAAACACAACATGTGCATTTATAATACATCGACCACACCGGGTCCATTTATCCCTCAAATCTCTACAACGTTGCCCCAAAAGATTTTCCATTCACCACATGTAATATTCACAATAACATTCTCCAAAATAATAAGCCAAGCCATGACCACAATATCAAAAGAATATGTCCAACAATGGCCTTTACATTTCCAAATGAATTGAACTAAGATAACGCAGCGGAATACAAAATACTAGACTTTACATGACTTCCAAAATAATTTATCAAGTCTAGTACAAAAATAAATGACATCTCTATATGTCCCACTCGGGATCCACGTATCCCTCTAAGGAAGCTTCTCCTTGGCCCGGCTCATGAGCATCGAGCTCCTCCTCTAAAGTAAAATCTGAAAATATTCAACGGTAGGGGGTGAGCACGAAACTCTGTAGAAAAATCCTCCCAATCCCAAACAAGGTTTAGAAAAATATATAAAACGGTCGGTCTCATTTTACAAATAACATATATAGCATTTCAAGTAAAACATGACATTTTAAGTAGATCTCCAGTTTAAGCTATAATCATGATCTAGTGAAAAGTTAATGTAAATTGCATAACATTATACCATTTATGAAGGGCGTCTTCCGATGCATTGTCCCATACCAATGCACCGGCCAAGACAATCCAACCATCATTCTCTATATATATATTTTGGTTCATCCCCGTACCATGTATGTTGATTGATTCTCATGAATCTACCCAACCATTATACCTAGTCCACCTATTTACATCATAATCACAAGCACTATAGGAAAGGGCGTCTACCATCCCAATGGCAGTGACGAGTCCCTTCCTAGGAAAAGTATACAATCCCTTGTTCGAACTCCAGTGAACGATAGTGGTCGCATTACCAAATGATAAACCACTACAAGTGTTAGGAAACCATCTCACCCCTCACTGGGATAGACTAACCTCTAACACTCTACGGCATCTCTCGATGGCAATCCAAGTCCCTCACAACAACCATACAATGAGGAAACCAAGATATTCTCCATTCATAAACAATTTCCAATATATACAAAATCCACAATTCCTCATTTATAATTCAAGAGTCACAAGTGTACCATTCTCAATATACTACAATACTAAGGAATTTAAAATATGCAAGAGATCATATCAATAAACCTTCACAACCTTGATATCAAAATTCTAGGGTTTTTCCAAACCAAACATAATTTCTTGGAATAATAACAATGATTAGATTAAAACATGATTTAGTCAACAATAGGCATTTAGAAATCATGAATTCATGTATTTTTCATAACCCAAACATGTATTTAACAAAACTAAGATTTTGGAAACTCAAGAACAATGTCTCTTGAACCCAATCATGCATTTTGTTCAAAATCTATGTTTCAATAACAAAGAATCCAAGAACTCATATCTATTTATCATATACTCTCAAGAATATTGAAAACATACATATATAATACCCTAATCCTCAATGAAAGAGTTTGAGAAGAATCCCCTACCTTGAAATCAAACCAAAGTCCAAACAAAAGCCCAAGCTTTAGAGACTCTTTTTGCCCCTTTTCTTCTTCCCTTTCTCTTCCCCTAGGGTTCTAACAAGTTGGAGGTGAGAGTGGAGTGAAAGGATGGGAGAAAATGGACTGAAAAATGGTGTTTTAAACATAGCAGCCCCGATTTTTACTGTTCACTGGGCTGCAATTTGAGTTTCGATTTTGCCACTAAGAATCTCCAATTTGATTCATATGACTACCCTAAGGTTTTTCGACGTTCCGGATTCATTTCTAATGTTATTTTAACCTAAAAAAAATTTATTTTTATGATTTATTTTAAAACTAAAATAAATTTACACTCGAATATTAAAATTACAACCTAAGTGCAGATTTTTGGTCAACTTCGGAGAATAAACTGATTTGACTCAGGTATTTCTAGTATGTGTGACATATATGGTTGGAAAGATATACGAGTTAGGGTTCTAACAAAAATAACGGTGCGCAATTTGGACTTTCCAACAAAGAGTTATGATCAAATTGGTGAAAGGTAGTCGGCCGGACTGTTTCGACATTGTTTCGTTATCTGGGCATAACTCTCTCATCCGAGCTCCGATTGAGATGATTCAAGATGCTATGGAACGCTACGAAAGATCTCTACAACTTTCATGTTTTGAGTTTTGAGAGATATTGACTGCATCAAGGTCGAAATCGCACTTGAAGTTGCAGCCAGTGCACTGTTCACGTGCACTGTTCACAGCCTATTTCATCCATTTTTACAACAATTATTTACTATATATCTATATGCATATATAAAATAAAATGCGGGGTGTTACAGGGGATACTTGAAAAACATTTATATTCTACTTTTACCCTTAACTATTGATATAAAGTCAATCATATCCCCAATGTCTTTTGGTCTTCCTTTAGTATGAAACTAATTATATTTAATTTTGTTAATTACCTCTAAAATGTTTATAATTCATTGTCTCCCACAATAAATAAATCTCTCTGCTGATTAAAAAACACCTCTACCTTGATCATCTTCACTGTCTTTCATTTTGTCTTTCCTCTGCTTTGTTATATGTTATCTATACTACACTGTACTCCTCTAAAATCTATACTACTTCTAAATGTCAAGAAAAGTGAAAAAAAAAATGTTTGACCAAAATAGCTAATGTCTATTTTTTTTTTTTTTGTGTA
Source organism: Ilex aquifolium (assembly GCA_951799425.1). NCBI lineage: Eukaryota > Viridiplantae > Streptophyta > Magnoliopsida > Aquifoliales > Aquifoliaceae > Ilex > Ilex aquifolium. Next base: position 33,529,275 of record OX637391.1, read on the forward strand.
GTTGATAACATTATTAAATTATATATAATTGACACACTTATGTGGACCTTTGAGTTGCTGGTTATTGGTTGTTATTTATTCTAAATAAATTCTGGTGACTGTTGGACTGCAATTTTAATTTGTTTATATCTATGCTACTATTAAAATCTATGTATACCTCCAACTGTTTATTAACCTCCCTATTTATTTTCCTCGTTAAGTAAACGTTTCATCTTTCCCTAATAAATTATTCTTTTACTCTTACTGACTGGTTCATTTTTGTTGAGATTTATTATCTTGCCGATGTAAATGTTAGGGACTCGAACCCGCAATCCATGTGATCGGCTACTGGAGAATTCAATTGATCGACTTCTACACGATGCAGAAGCTATCATATAGTGGATTGAATGGAGATTTTGTGTTTGGGTTATGTATACTAATTCGAATTCAGTCAATGATTATGGTCGAACTGCTCTTTCTGTTGCGGCAATTTGTGGGCATGTTGAAATGCTTAGATTTCTTATTGGGTTGAGAAGTGCTCTTGATGTTGTAGGCGATAAAGGATGGAGTTGCACCTGATAGCCATGTTGAAGCAGTTGAATTATTGTTGAATAATTCAACGTATCTATTAGTTATATATTCTTGTTGAGAACCTTCTGCTATGCACATTTGTATTGGTTATATATAAGCACAATTTTGGTACTATGGGAATTATTTTTTTCAGTTAAAGAAGAATAGATATAATAAGGTATTCAAAGTTGAAAATTCTGGGAATTCTAATCTAATGTATTTTTCTCAATATTTGTCTTTTCGTTGTAATTCTTATTGTACAGTTATCTATGGTTAGGTTTTGACATGATGAGATAGAGAACCAAAAGGGATGGTTGCAATCAATATAGTCCAACAAAGCCTTTAAAGGAATGGTGACGCAGTCATAGTAGAAATTGATGTGCTTGAAGTTAGACATGGCAAATGAACTAAAAGCTACTTTGCATTGGTGGTTCAACTAGCCTATCTTTTATAGTTGTGTTTAATTACAAAACTGGTTTGACTATTGTAGTGATATTTGTGTTCAATTACGAGAGCTTGTTTAGATTGGTATCATCTCACGCTTAGGTTGTATTCCACATAAAAATTGTTTTAGCTACATCCATACTTTACAATTCACTCTGCATGTATTATCATGTTTTTTTCTCTAGCTCCATTCATCACAGTTGAGAGGGATGTTCCTAGTAGATAAAGGCTTGTTAGATTTTCTCCCTTGCAGGTGCTGCAGAACAACTGGCCATGGTTAGCTAATGAAGGATTCTTGGAGACAATGAAGAAGAAAAAAATCAATACACCACACTAGCCAAAGCGCAACTTGAATTTTCTTGGGTTTGTGACACTCCATGCAATGAGGGAATTGCTCGGATATTGAGTTATAAATTGCTCTGCTATCAGATATGGACTTATCTTGCTTTTGTTTGTTTTTTTATAATTCATTTTGCTTGCTAAGTTTCTATAGTTTTGATTAGTTATGCGTACTTGTTGAGAAATTTTCTCTCATTAGACCATGATTAAAAGCCTAAGTTTGCATTATATTCCTTGTATTATTCAGTTGATTTACATTAGATGTTATCTCTTGTTAGTATTGTTTTTTTTTTAAAGAACTCAATGACATTTTAGGACATCTTCAGTACCTATCTCAAGAGAATTATATGTATTCTGTCACTGGTTTGCACAGGTCCTAATGAATTGAAATTTAAAAATAAGTACAAAAATGTAAATTGGTGAATGACAAGCTAATTGAGTTATCAGACAAACTCAAATGCTTAACTTGAGTCCCATTATTTTTGTGTCAATATCTGTTGATTGCACTTGGTTATTATTGGGGGATTTGTATTACTTTTAACTTTGATTTAATGTGAATTGAAAAGGTTCAAAAGCACTTTAAGATACATTTTGTCTAATGTATTTGTATTACAATCATGTGATTTGGGTAAACATACGTGCATATATAGTTATTGGGTTTTGGTCTTAATACGAGTATCTACATAATGATTGTCACGGCCCATCCCGGTCTCCCAAGGATAAGACGCGACTAGGTTTTTTATACACCTGTTTACGTATATATAATCTAGATTAATAAATTACAAATTAATCTCACAGGTGCAACAACACCACCCATCACCTTAGTCAATAAGCATGATGGTAATACCTGTTTTATAACATGTACCATATATAACACATATACCATTTTCGTTTTCCAGGTTATAAACATGTACAAAATCCCACACCCACATAGCATACATCACAGAGTATGCTTGCTAAGTCTATTTACAAATATATACACCATTAACCTGTTATAACAATCTCTCACCCAATATAATATACAACCCAACAAATAATTATACAGTCCCTCAACCTGTATCATTTACTCATTTAAAATTAAATACATAACGAACAGAATATCATACTAATGTTGTACAAAACTCAACCGATTTGACAGTGGATTGATCTGTGTTTCCTTCTCTTGTACCTGAAAATGTGAAGCTATAGGGGTGTGAGCTAAACCACACGCTCAGTGAGTATACATGCCATATATGAAATGGAAATGATAATAATACACAGAAGTAGGTAAATACTACGTAAATACACGTATCAAACAACAACATCAATCCAATTCCAAAGAATTCACAAGCCACAACACATCCATACTACCCCTCATCAGGTAAACAATCCCACATGGATCCGTGTCTCCGTTTCCCAGGAACACCACAGTGCTAGCACACCACTGCACGCCTAGTGATCAGGCATCGACGCTCCTATCTCAAACAGTGCGCCACATTCTACAATACACAATACACAATACACAATACAACGCATCATCCAATCACATAAGCACATAGCACATAATCCTAGAGAAATGCTATTAAATTCTATCATCTAACATCATCTTATAATAGCATTTTCAAAACATATAAAGATATACACCCACCTCAAATATACCGATCTACGACTCTTCGGTTCTATCGGTGGATCTTTCCGGTGAACACCGACTGTCTCACTCGTTGCACCTAACACATTTGTAATTACAATATCAATATGTTTATCTCATTTAATAGTTAATCATGCACTAATGCATGCAAAATGATGCACCCAAAGTGCCCCGGTAACACCCGGTTACCGCACTGTTCACTCACATACTGGTACATTAGATTTAGGGATCATATTTCCTCCCCAAATCTCCAAAATCACTCACATTAATCACAATTAGGATTAAGTAGGTCAAACACATTGACCAGGGGTCCATTTTCACACATTTCGACCCTAAATCCTAAAATCGCACTTCCGACATTTCGTACATTTCGCATCAGATATTATATTCATTTGCATTCAAAATTTACATTATCACATCAAGCATCATTTAAAAATGCAGCATTGAAAATTTTAGGTCATTTGGATTAAAATTCACACATGTGATAATAATATTTAGAAATCAGGGTTTCGGCATTACCGGCACCAATTTCCAATTTCTATCCTACTTTTCTTTTAAACTAATCACAATTAAACTCACTCACTCATTAAAATCATGCAAAATAGCCCCTTAATTGAACCTTAAACCCCCAATTTCACTCCCATAATTTTGGTTCCATCCTAGCCCTTACAACATACCGAACATCTCAAATGACCATTTTCACATTTTTCTCACCTTCGGTTTAATACCCATTTGCAACCTTTACTTAGCAGCCCATTAATTACGTTTAATACACTTAAATTGAACTCACAAAACTATGTTTTGAAATTAAACTAAAACAGCCCATACATAAAATTAACTAAAACAAATCATCAATTTAAATTAAAATAGTCACTAATTCCAAATAAAACAACCCACATAATTACGTACATACTAAAATTAATCTCATAAACATACTTAAAATTAATCCCATATACCTTCTTCTTGCCTTCTTTCTCCTTTTCCCCCACCTTCTCTTGCCTTCCCTCACTCTCGGCCTGGCATGGAGTTCTCCCAAGTTTCTCCTTGTTTTTTTTTTTTTTCTACCTCTCGATTTTGAGCTAGAAACCCACTAATTCTCCCCTTCCTTGCTTTCGGCTTAACACCCACACACACATATTTTTTTTTCTTTTCTCTTTTACTCTTCCTCACTCTCTCGGTTTCCACCAAGCAAGAACACGCACACACACTGTTATGACTTAAACACACACACTTCTACACCATGAAGTACACACACATAGTCCACACTTTAAAGTACACACACACATGTAAAATGACCCACCCTTCTCATATGCTAACACATGTAAAGGTGTTTCAATAATTATGTTTGCCTCCCACCAATTTCTCAAGTGATTCCAAAATCAACCCTATATTATTTTCATACACAAAATTCTATTTAATAATTAATTCCACATAATTGCAATTAATCCACATAATTATGTTAATATGTATGCAATGCATGATCGGGTCTCACAACTCTCCCCTACTAATAAAAATTTTGTCCTCGAAATTACTTGCCTGGATTAAACAAGTGAGGATATCGAGCCTGCATACTTTCCTCAGTCTCCCAAGTTGCTTCCTCTACTGAGTGACTTCGCCACAGAACCTTTACCAACGGTATTGTCTTCGTGCGTAATACTTTCTCTGTCCTGTCCAGAATCTGGACCGGTTGCTCCACATAAGTCAAATCCTCGGCTAACTCCATCGGTTCTGAAGTCAACACATGTGATGGGTCAGACAAGTATTTCCGTAGCATTGAAACATGGAATACATCATGCAACCTGGACAACTCCATTGGTAACTTCAACCGATATACAACAGCTCCAATTCGCTCTACGATGTTGTACGGACCAATATACCTGGGAGCTAACTTCCCTTTCCTGCCAAAACGAATGACCTCTTTCCAAGGTGATACCCGTAAGAATACTCGATCACCCTTCTGAAATTCCAAGTCATGACGCCGATTATCTGCATAACTTTTCTGCCTGCTCTGTGCCCTCCGTAAGTTCTCTTGTATGACTTTAATCTGATCAGTGGTCATCTGCACAATCTCTAGACCCAATAACTTCCTCTCACCCACTTCACTCCAGCACACTGGGGTTCTACACTTTCTCCCATACAAAGCTTCATATGGTGCCATCTCAATTGAACTCTGATAGCTATTATTATAAGCAAATTCAACTAAAGGCAAATATTCATCCCAGTTACCTCTAAGGTCCATGACACAAGCGCTCAGCATGTCCTCCAATGTCTGAATAGTACGTTCTGTATGTCCGTCTGTTTGTGGGTGGAATGTTGTACTAAACTTCAAAGTAGTGCTCAACGCAGTTTGTAAACTAGGCCAAAACCTCGAAGTAAAACGTGGATCCCTGTCAGAGACAATAGATATAGGTACACCATGCAGTCTCACAATCTCATCAATGTACAATCTAGCCAGCCTGTCAAGAGAGTAGGACTTCCTAATAGCTAGAAAATGAGCAGACTTCGTCAACCTATCCATTATCACCCAAATAGCCTCATGTCCTTTCTGCGTACGGGGCAAATTACTCACAAAATCTATAGTGATATGCTCCCACTTCCATTCGGGAATCGGTAGAGGATGCAATAACCCGGTTGGTCTCTGATGCTCAGTCTTCACCTGCTAACATACCAAACATCGAGCCACAAACTCAGCTATCTCTCGTTTCATCCCAGACCACCAATAATACTCTCTCAAGTCACGATACAATTTTGTACTACTTGGATGCATAGCATATGCTGAACTGCTTCCTCCAAAATCTCTCTTTTTAACCCTGCATCGTTAGGTACACATAACCAAGAACCAAATAACAAAACATCAGCACTGTCAACAATAAAATCAATCTTCACTCCAGCCTTCACCTCTTTCTTCAATTTCTCAATTTGGGGATCATGTTGTTGTGCCTCTCTGATCCTATCCACCAACACTGGTCTCAAAGTCAGCGTAGCAAGTAAAGTTGTAATCTCTCCTATCCCCAACTGTACTCTCAAAGATTTTAAATCCACAAATAAACCCCTCCGAATCACTTGTAAACTAGCCAATCTCTCTGTTGATTTTTGACTTAAAGCATCTGCCACAACATTTGCTTTCCCTGGCTGGTAATGAATAGTGCAGTCATAATCCTTAATAAGCTCAATCCAGCGCCGCTGCCTCAGGTTCAACTGTTTCTGGGTGAACAGATATTCAAACTTTGGTAATCTGTATAAATCTCACATGTAACCCCATATAGAAAGTGTCTCCACAATCTCAGTACAAATACAATAGCTGCAAGCTCCAAATCGTGGGTATGATAATTACAATCATGTGGTTTCAGCTGTCTGGAGGCATAAGCTACCACTCTACCATGCTGCAACAACACACAACCTAAACCTTGATGTGAGGCATCACTATAAACCACGAACCCATCACTGCCTGACGGAATGGTCAATACTGGTGCAGTCGTCAATCGGACCTTTAGCTCCCGAAAACTCTGCTCACATCTATCAGACCACTCAAACTTCACACTTTTCCGAGTTAATCGGGTCAGAGGCATAGCTATAATGGATAAATTTTGTACAAACCTCCGATAGTAGCTTGCCAAACCCAGAAAACTTCAAATTTCTGTCACTATCCTCGGTCTCTCCCAGTTAACTATAGTATCAATCTTAGTTGGATCAACACATACACCATCACCAGAAACTACATGTCCTAAGAACACAACCATGTCCAACCAAAACTCACATTTACTGAATTTAGCAAATAATTGTCTATCTCTCAATATTTGCAGTACCACCCTCAAATGTTGCATATGATCCTCTTCACTACGGGAGTATATCAATATATCATCAATAAACACTATCACAAATGAATCAAGATAAGGCTGGAATATTCGGTTCATCATATCCATAAATACAGCAGGAGCATTAGTCACACCAAAAGGCATCACCAAAAATTCTTAGTGTCCATACCTGGTCCGAAAAGCAGTCTTTGATATATCACTATCCCTTACTTTCAACTGATGATAGCCCGACCAAAGATCAATCTTGGAAAACACCTGAGCACCATGTAGCTGGTCCAGCAAATCATCTATACGCGGCAATGGATACTTGTTCCAGATGGTCACCCTATTCAGCCGTCTGTAATCAATGCATAACCTCATAGTGCCATCCTTCTTCTTTACAAATAATACTAGTGCACCCCAAGGAGATACACTAGGCCGTATAAATCCCCGATCCAACAAATCCTGCAACTGCACTTTAAGTTCCTTCAATTCAGCTGGAGCCATCGGTGGTGTTTGTTTGACAGGATTGAAGGGGACTAAAAGTGGGATTGGATTAAAATAGTGAAATGGCCCACATATCGTTGGTTTGGATGGAAAAATTAGAATGGACTCATCGTGGGATTCAAAAACTCGGCGTCCAGATCGCAGAAGACATAATCCAGCCCACATAGGATTATCTCAACCCATGTGAATGGAGGGATTAAAAAATAGTGAAGAGGATTCATGGTTAAATTACATAAACACCCTTAAACAGTTATTTTTACTAGGGTTATGTATCCAGCTCCATCACTTACCAACACACTACATCCCCCACTAACGGCGCCGAAGAACTTTTCAATATTTCCAGGTTTCTCTCTCTCTCTCTCTCTCTCTCTCTCTCTCTCTCTCTCTCTTGGCGTATGTTGGTTACCGTGATTGGTCTATGTAGAATTTTATAATAAGCTTGGTTTGGGTTGCAGATAGTGTGGACCATTGTACACTCTCTCCCAGATTACATCTCTCTCTCTGAGCTTCTATATAATAAGCTTGGTTTGGGTTGCAGATAGGTTGTTTGTAATGTGGAAGTCACTGCTCAGATCAACAATAAAATTTGTAGTTTGTGTCCGTGTATATTCGATATAGATCAGACTGACTTACCTCCCTTTTTCTAGTTTTTCCTCGATCTCTCTGTCTCTTTATCTCCTTTATTCATTTGCTCGATCTTGCTTCTTCACATCGAATGTGATTATTCCATGGAAGAGACAAATCGGGTAAAGCTCCACTGCTCAGATCTGGCCACTGTTGACCAGATCTGTCTATGGAAGTAGCAGATCTGGCAAGCAAGTGCTCGATCTGGTGATGGTCGAATCTGGTGTTTGGATGACCATGTATATCTCCTTCAAATACAGACCCATATCTCTGTATATTGCTCTCTGTCTCTCCACCGCTAACACAAAGATATGGGTATAGAGAAATGGTTGCTAATGGTTAAAATAATTAGGTGTGGGCTATTAATTAAATAGAGGAATTGGGCTATAAAAACCTGATTTGGGCTTGTTTATAACAAATTAGTTAAAAAAGGATTTGGACTATTAATTAATGAGTGGGTTGGTAATTGTTTAATTAACAAGTTATGGGTTATGAATTAAAGAGATGATTTGGGGTATAAAAATATGATTTGGGCTTATTGTAACATATTTGTTAAATAAAGATTTGGGGTATTAATTAATGATAGGGTTGGTTATTGTTTAAATAACAAGTTCAGTGAATGTCTTAATTAATGAGATGAAATGGTCTATAAACATCCGATTTATACCCTGTTTTGAACCGATTAGGTAGAAAACATGTTTGGGATTATTTTTAATGACAGACTATGGGTTGTAAAAAAAAAATTTTGGGCTTTACACAACAGATCTGTTAAATAAATTATTTCAATTTGATAAGATTTGGGCTATTAATTGAGGTTGGAAAATAATCACCTTGCCCTAAATTTAATTTCGTAGAAAATAAATTGCATTTGTTTATGAAACACATAAAATACCACACATAAATTACAATGACCTATATGGGTCACTGAAAATATTTAATATGGTTCGGATTAATTTGACAACTTATTAAACAAAATAATGCTATGTTTTATATGTTGGTGTCACAACATAGGTTTTTCTAAAAATACCTATTTTAGACTGAGGCATGAGTTGTATTGATTTGTGATTTTTTTTTTTTTATAGTGTCCTAGTTACAATACAACAGTGAATGGTCATATATGTTACAATTGAACCAATTTCATGCATTTTAATAATCGTACATGTGCATAATTGTACCATATTGTGTTGAAATAATTTATGCATTTTTGGTTACATAAATTTGCAAAATTTAATATGTCCCAACCATAGTTTACAACCGAGAATAACAATTGTAAATATCAATAAGTTGTCGCCTAATATCCTGTGTTATTTTTTTTCTCTACAGTGTATCGTGATCGTATCTGGAAGTAAGGTAATACAACGAATTCACTTATATTATCTAGCTCATCATCTTATCAGTTTATCACATTTATATTTGTCATTGTCAATTATATCTTAATAACATGTAAAATAATATAATGCATGTATATCAAAAAACAATAAGGATTGTAAATTGAGTTATCAGTTATGGTAAATATTACATATAATTGAAATTTATGACCTTTGCAGTGAACATGGAAAACCCTAATGATGAAGTCTGTATATTGCTTACCATTATGAATAGGAGTATTCGGGAAATGGTAATTTTGTTTCACCTTTTAATATGTATAATGGTTGAGATATGGGACATTGAAAACAATGTCAAAAATAAAATTGTGTCACGACCATTGCATAGAATTCGCCTCCAACGTGAACACTTACATCGTCTAATTGGCGAGAGTGATACAAATTGCATAAACCAACTCAGGATGGATAGACACACGTTTGGGGTATTATGCAATTTGGTGCGTGATTTAGGAGGCTTACATCCAAGTAGGAATGTTAGTGTGGAGGAAATGGTTGCTATGTTTTTAAGTATCTTAGGTCATGACGACAAAAATAGGCCGGTTAAGTTCAACTTTCTTCGATCGGGTGAAACGGTTAGTCGACATTTCAATAATGTCTTGACTGCTGTGATGAGGTTGAGAAGGGTGTTGCTAAAGTCAGCTGAGCCAATTCTGGAGAGCAATATTGACCCGAAATGGAGGTGGTTCAAGGTAAATATTGTGGCACTATATTAACCTCTTCTCCAATTCCCCATTTTTTTTACCCTTATATGGTGGTATAATCCTAATTAAACTTTTTATTTGTGCTGTAGAATTGTGTGGGTGTCTTAGATGGCACTTATGTTGCAGCCCGAGTACCTCTTGTCAATCAAGCTAGGTATATAACACGTAAAGGAGGAATAGCAACAAATGTGTTGGGTGTTTGTGACCCAGACATGAACATAATTTACGTGCTTCCCGGCTGGGAGGGGTCTATTGCCGACTCTAGAATATTACGTGATGTCGTGACTAGACCTAACGGCTTGAAGGTCGCACGTGGTAAGTCGAGTCATAATTTTGTGACATTAAGTACAAAATTATAATTTTATACACAACGTTTTAGATTAATCAACATTTAATACAACACAGGGACTTATTACCTAGTTGATGTTGGGTACACTAATGGGGAGGGATTTTTAGCACCATTCTGAGGTCAAAGATATCATATACAAGAGTTTGGGGCGGGTGCCGCAGCTCCCCGTAATCCTGAGGAATTGTTCAATCTCCGACATTCAGCCGCAAGGACATGCATTGGGAGATGTTTTGCCTTGTTGAAAAATAGATGGGCGATCCTTAGGGCACCGTGCTACTATCCGGTTCGCACGCATAATCGCATTATAGCTGCGTGTTTTTTGTTGCATAACTTGATCAAAAATGAAATGAGTGTGGATCCAATAGAGGAAGAGTTGCCCGAAGTCATTGACGATGAAGATGGTGCTGATAATGATGTGATAGACACTGTGGAGACATCGACTGAATGGTCATTATTTCGAAATCAGTTAGCGTTGGAAATGTACAACGAGTGGAGAATGTCTCGTGGACAACCTACTATTTAAGTGTGTTTGATTTTGTGATTCTGCATGTAATGTGGGATATTGGTTTTATTATAGTTTTGGAAAAAAAAAAAACCTTGTTTTTAAACTTAGATTACTTTCCATGTCTTAAATTTTTATATGGTTGTAGTTCGGTTGTAAGTATACAATGTTGCTGATCAAATTATTGTGTTTACCATTATATTTGTACGGCGTAGTATGTCTGAGCCAGGTGGAAGTCCCCAGAAAGAGAAGGGTATAAGACAGACATGGACGCATGCAGAAGAAACTCAGCTAATCGCGTCCCTGAGGGATCTATGTGTTAATGGTTGGAAGTGCCAAAACGGCACTTTCAAACCAGGGTACCTGTAAGCCTTGGAACAGAGTTTGCAAACTGCAATTCCTGGGTGTGAATTGCGGGTTTCCCCACACATTGAGTCAAAGATGAAAATTTGGAAAAAAAATTATAACTCATTGTTCACCATGATGGCGACTTTCGGGTTCGGTTTTAATTCTGAAGAGAATAAGATTATAGTTGATGGGGATGACATCTGGAGAGAGTACTTGAAGGTGACATAATTCATTTAATTTATTGTATTTAGAAACATAATTACATCTTTCTTGGAATTTACATTAGCAATTGTGTTTGTGTGTAGAAGGACAGAAACGCTAAGGGCATGCGTGAGAAGTCATGGTCTTACTTCAATGATTGGGGAGTGATATTTGGTAAGGACCGTGCCACTGGAGAGTATGCGATGGATTTGGAAGACATGGTGGGTGATGCTGAGGTGGAAGCATCTATGCGTGAAACCGACCACATGAATGGACCGGTGGATTTAGGCGAGGATGACCCTACATCACATAGCGCGAATAATCCGATGGGACAAGATGTTGGTGTTGAGACCAGTGTTGGGACTCCATCGACAAGTAAGAAAAGAAAAGCAAAGATGACTGGTAATGTGGCTAAGTCAGTAGCAAAGAGTTTGTCAGACATCTCTAAAGTGTTTGGTGACTACGTGTATGATTGTCAAATCAATTAGACATGATAGCACAACGTGTTGGGTATAATCATGATATTGCTGATGCACGTAGAAAAGTGAATGCCGAACTAGAAAAGATAAATGGGCTCTCCATGGTGGATCGACATGCTGCACTAAAGATCATTTGTTCAGACCCTATTAACGTAGATATCTTCTTCAGCCTGCCTGAGTATGAACGTCCTACTTGGGTTGGCGGACTTCTATGGAACACACCTCGTAGTTGATGGAGATGGTCGTGTATTTGTTTACGGACCATACAAAAAAAAGTCTTAACTTTTTTTTGTTGAACTTTTTTGTTGCTTGTACTTTTATGTATGTATGGACATATTTATGTAGCAAACATATTATTTTGGTTGTGATGATGAATATGCGAAGTAACTTTTAATGGTACCATGGTAACAGTTTTACTTGGTCAATTTTATGAAAGGCTATGCATCATATACACTATTTTATAGCTTTTGGTTATTAACAATCAATTGTTTTGGTGTAAATAGCAATGCACAGGCGAGACCGATGCTATGTCGTATTTGTTGGGCGACAGGTTGGCATTTACCATTCATGGCAAGAGTGTCATGTACATATGCATAAATTTCCTGGTGCACTTTTCAAGTCCTATGATTCCTACAATGAGGCTGAGAATGCGTTACGCATTCACCTAAGAAGGTTAGAAACGGAAACAGGTGGTGCACATGTTGATGATACTGTAGGGGAGGAGAATGCAACGTTGGATAATATTACTGAACATGTTGCAATGGAAGATGTTGTAGCACCACCTATCATTGTGCAAAGATGTGCATTTAAACGAGATATTATGTGGTGCATTATTAGTGTTATGATGTTTTTTTTGGGTGTAATACTAACCCATGTTTTGTACTTTGTTTTGGGTAGATTTGGGTGAGTATTTGGATTTGTTTAAAGGCCTTTTTTAGTATGTATGGGGAATTGTACCGAGGTATAACGTAAACTATATAAATTTGTGAAAACTGTGATGTAACTTGGTTAGTAAGGGCAATGTAATTTTGGAATAGTTGATTATCCACCTCTTTTAAAAAGAATTCACTTGTTTGTGTTCTTTTAACATTTTGAGCATTTCGTCTAATTGTAGCAATTGTTTCTCATTGATGCATCTAATGTGAAGTTGCAAATGTGTTACGTAGGGATGAAGATTCCAAATATGAGTGCAGATGAAACTCAAGTGATGATTGATACATTAATTGAATATAAACATTGGAACCTATTACCTTCTCACAGAAGATTGGACAAGAAAAACTTGGAACGATTGTTAGAGGTCCTACACAGGCGTCTGCCAGGCTTTAGCCTAACATTGAGCGAGGTATTACGGATGATATTTTTTTGGGAGCGAATTTATTTCACAATTTCAGAAATGTTGGAGACGGGTAAATTTTCTTGGGACAATTGCAATAAGTGTGTCATCAAAGGAGATGTGGAGGGCTCGAATGAATTCTTAGACTTAAGTGTGCATCATTACTAGGTGATGATTTACATCCTTTTGTTGTTGGTACAAAATTAAAGCTAAACTATTTGTTGTTTACATCATGCAAGACGAACCATTTGATGTGGAATACTATCTAGACCCATAGCCTGACTATCAATATTTTGAAGTCATTTTCAAAAATGATGTTCCACCATCAGGCGGACAAAGTTCAGATAGTGTAGGATCCTCTCCATCGGTGAATTCTGCCCCAACCGTCGATGTTATAGTCATTGACGATTGAGTTTTTCCAATAACCCCAAGGTCGATACGGAATTAACATCTACTAGTCCTGTGGGTTATTTAAGATTCTATGTAACATCAATTGTTGGACTACTACATGTTATAATGTACTTGTGTTACCCATATTGCCATTTTGTTGTGGTGGAGGGTATTCAAATAAGGCAAAGTGTGTGCTTTATTTTGTTGCTTAGGGTATCATATTGGCAATTTGTACGTTGTGTTATGCACGACTTAAAAATAGCGACCTTTTGTAAGACATTGTCGTTTTTAATGTACAAGCATAATATTATGCTTATAATTATGCGTTTGCATGGGAAATTTTTATATTTTTTGTTTGCATGATTCATATGACTGGATATGGAACAAGAATGGCACGCGAATCACACAACCACTGCACATGTTGATGCTGCCGAAAACCTCCGGCATCCTTGTGGAAATGCAAGGAGGGGATGTGATAAAAAGGTACCAATCAGGTGTTTGACTTGGAGGACGTAAACTTTCATATTTTGGTTAGGTTATTTTAACAATCTTAGGCAGTTTGCTTATGTTTTTTTTTTTAGGCTGCTAGTGAGTACAAGTGTAGGGTATATTTTGGAAAATGGAGAAATGACCTATTTACCTTTGCTTGAACCAAAATAATAAATTGTTTAGTGCGTTGCTTTCATCACCAAACACTTAATATGGTTTGACATAGGTTTGGATGAAAAAGCTATGATGGATTTAGACGATTTATGAATTTTAATCAATAGGAGGGTCACGTGCTGAAGAAGTTGATAGGTCTCATTACACCTTAAATTTTTAAGATCATAAAAATTTTATGGTCAACCATTTATTTCCTTATAAATGAACATTTCAAAAAATTAACATTTTAATTAAAGCAACAAATCTTAAATTGACCTAATTTATGATATTAATTTAGGCAATAATATTACAATGAAAAAAATTCTTGGAAAATAAATTCTATTTGGGTCATTGAAAAAATTGAATATGGTTTAGATTATCATACAATTTTTATTATTTTTTTTTTCATATGATGCATATGATTTTTTTGATTAAAAGTGTATTGTACAAATTAAATTAAATAAATGAACAAAATATTTATTGTAATATTTTATAAAAATGCGTTATTTATTTATTCATATTTTTTTTCCCAAAATAAGATAATACTAATGGATTGGATTTTTTTTCATTCCATTCTAAACATGGTATAGGATTGGATAATATTTTTTTACACAAGGGTGCAATTGTCATTTTACCATGTTTTATCTTCACATGTGAATGGGGCCCACAAACCAAATGAAACCTATCCAAATATGGGATAGGATTTGAATCCCAACTTTATAATCCTCCAATCCGGACCACTTTGCATTGGGTTGGATTGGGTTCGGATTCAAATCCAATCCTTCCATGGTCATCCAAACACCACCATCCTGTATGGAGTCATGGATATGAGACTAGTCCCTGGCACAAGCTCAATCGCAAATTCCACCTCTCGATCAACTGGTAACCCTGGTAACTCTTCCGAAAATACATCAGCGAATTCATTAACCACAGGAATATTCTTCAATTTAGGAGTGCTTCTCTGAGTATCTTTCACATAAGCCAAATATCCGTAGCATCCTTTCCTGAGTAATTTCCTGGCTTTGATTGCTGATATCAAATTCCTTGGCTCAGGGCGTCGCTCTCCAAAGAATCGAAACAAAGGAACATATGGGATTCTAAATACTACTTCTTTACGAAAACAGTCAATAGTGGCATGATATGCAGACAACCAATCCATTCCTAAAATCAAATCAAAGTCTTGAAATTCAAAAGGTATCAGATCTGCAGGTAATTCTCTATCACCCACCTGTACTAGGCACTCCCTATATACTACCCTAGCAGTCACACAATCACCCATGGGAGTAGCTATAGTCAATCCACAGTCTAACGGAGTAAGGGGTCTATTAGCATGCATGGAGAATGACAGTGATATAAATAAATGTGTGGCACCTGAATCTATAAGTATTCGCGCCTGTTGACAAAAAATAGATATCATACATGTAACCACATCCGGGGTCGCCTGAGCGTCTCGCTGGATAAGTACAAAAACACGACCTCCAGCCTCCGGTCCGCTAGGTCCACTGCCATCAACATTGCTACCTCTAGTGCCACGTCCAGTACTGCCTCCTCGTCCTCGACCTCTACCACTCGCTGCTCCTCGGGACACTGTAGATACACTGCCCATTGATGAACTCTGGGTAGAGTACTGCGGACAATCTCTCTGTATATGTCCCTCCTGACCACATAAAAAGCAACGTCGTGACATAGCAGGTCCTGATCCTCCCATAGGACAGTTCCGTACAATGTGCCCAACTTGCCCGCAATGGTAACAAGTAATCGTACTTCCCCAAGTCTGTCCCATCTCTCGACCTGGTGCAAATGAGGATGATCCACTCACTTCCTGTCCTCGACTCTGGGATGAGACTCCTGATTTCTTCTTACTTGCACCCTTTGGAAACATTCCCTTCCAGGCTCTGCTAAAGAAGCTTCCCTTGGAACCCTGTCTACTTGGCTCACATCTTCCCTTTTTTGTCTGTTCATTTGCACTTTCCATCTCCTTCAGGTCAGCTTCCACAATCAGGGCTTTGTTGTATAATTCTGAAAATGTTGTTAACTCAAGCATTGAAATACGGGATCTAATATTGTAATTTAGCCCCATCTGGAATCTTCTGCATCTCTTCCCTCTCATCTACGACAACAGAAAGCATAAATCTGGATAAAGTATTAAATTTGCCCTTGTATTCCATCACTGACTAATTCTCTTGCTGCAGATGTAAGAATTCATTTTGTTTCTGGTATCGATAACTCGGGGAAAATATTTCTTATCAAAAGCATCTGTAAACTGTCGCCATGTGGGAATTCTAGGAACTAAATCGGCCTCCCCTTCAGTGCACACTGGCAGCAACGCTCTATCCATAGCCTCCCACCAATACTGGGCCTCCTCTGCTAGCATAAAAGTGGCCAACAACAATTTATCCTCCTCGCCGACTCCCATTACCCTGAATATCTTTTCGATGCGTCGTAACCAATTCTCTGTTTCTAACAGACCCGGAGTTCCCGTAAATATTGGTGGATCAAGCTTTTTAAACTGTTCGTATAATGTACCCCTGGGTCTTACTGGTTCCACTCGCGTTGTATGTTGCTCAAAGTACCTAGCTGCTTCCCACAATTGTCTAACTTCCTGATCACCTGATTCCTCCTCTACCTGGGGTCTTTTTCCCCTATCTCCAGCACGAGCGGAGGACCCTTCTCCCTCCATGTATCACTGTAAAGCATGTGAATATTGCATATGGGTAATGATAGCATGCAATATATATATTTCACACACTCATACGGACCTCTAACACCCCACCTAAACAGACCAATCCTTAAGTCCACTGTCACACTAGACTCTACTCGACTACAGAATTATAAACTCTAGCTCTGATACCAACTTAATTGTCACGCCCCATCCCGGTCTCCCAAGGATAAGACGCGACTAGATTTTTGATACTCCTGTTTACGTATATATAATCTAGATTACTAAATTACAAATTAATCTCACAGGTGCAACAACACCACCCATCACCTTAGTCGATAAGCATGATGGTAATACCTGTTTTATAACCTATACCATATATAACACATATACCATTTTCGTTTTCCAAGTTATAAACATGTACAAAATCCCACACCCACATAGCATACACCACAGAGTATGCTTGCTAAGTCTATTTACAAATATATACACCATTAACCTTTATAACAATCTCTCACCCAATATAATATACAACCCAACAAATAATTATACAGTCCCTCAACCTGTATCATTTACTCATTTAAAACTAAATACATAACAAATAGAATATCATACTAACGTTGTACAAAACTCAACCGATTTGACAATGGACTGATCTGTGTTTCCCTCTCTTGTACCTGAAAAGGTGAAGCTATAGGGGTGTGAGCTAAACCACGCGCTCAGTGAGTATACATGTCATATATGAAATGGAAATGATAATAATACACAGAAGTAGGTAAATACTACGTAAATACACGTATCAAACAACAACATCAATCCAATTCCAAGGAATTCACATGCCACAACACATCCATACTACCCCTCATCGGGTAAACGATCCCACATGGATCCGTGTCTCCCGAATCTCCCAGAAACACTACAGTGCTAGCACACCACTACACGCCCAGTGATCAGCCATCGACGCTCCTGTCTCAAACAAAGCGCCACATTCCACAATACACAATACACAATACAACGCATCATCCAATCACATAAGCACATAGCACATAATCCTAGAGAAATACTACTAAATTCTATCATCTAACATCATCTTATAATAGCATTTTCAAAACATATAAATATATACACCCACCTCAAATATACTGATCTACGGCTCTTCGGTTCTATCGGTGGATCTTTCCGGTGTTATCGTATCAGTTCCCACACCGACTGTCTCACCCGTTGCACCTAACACATTTGTAATTACAATATCAATATGTTTATCTCATTTAATAGTTAATCATGCACTAATGCATGCAAAATGATGCACCCAAAGTGCTCCGGTAACACCCGGTTACCGCACTGTTCACTCACATACTGGTACATTAGATTTAGGGATCATATTTCCTCCCCAAATCTCCAAAATCACTCACATTAATCACAATTAGGATTAAGTAGGTCAAACACATTGACCAGGGGTCCATTTTCACACATTTCGACCCTAAATCCTAAAACCGCACTTCCGACATTTCATACATTTCGCATCAGATATTATATTCATTTGCATTCAAAATTTACATTATCACGTCAAACATCATTTAAAATGCAGCATGCAAAATTTTAGGTCATTTGGATTAAAATTCACACATGTGATAATAATATTTAGAAATCAGGGTTTCGGCATTACCGGCACCCATTTCCAATTTCTATCGTACTTTTCTTTTAAACTAATCACAATTAAACTCACTCACTCATTAAAATCATGCAAAATAGCCCCTTAATTGAACCTTAAACCCCCAATTTCACTCCCATAATTTTGGTTCCATCCTAGTCCTTACAACATACCGAACATCTCAAATGACCATTTTCACATTTTTCTCACCTTCGGTTTAATACCCATTTGGAACCTTTACTTAGCAGCCCATTAATTACGGTTAATACACTTAAATTGAACTCACAAAAATATGTTTTGAAATTAAACTAAAACAGCCCATACATAAAATTAACTAAAACAATTCATGAATTTAAATTAAAACAGTCACTAATTCCAAATAAAACAACTCACATAATTACGTACATACTAAAATTAATCTCATAAACATACTTAAAATTAATCCCATATACCTTCTTCTTGCCTTCTTCCTCTTTTTTCCCCCACCTTCTCTTGCCTTCCCTCACTCTCGGCCTGGCATGGAGTTCTCCCAAGTTTCTCCTTGTTTTTTTTTTTCCTACCTCTTGGTTTTGAGCTAGAAACCCACTAATTCTCCCCTTCCTTGCTTTCGGCTTAACACCCACACACACATATTTTCTTTTCTTTTCTCTTTTACTCTCCCTCACTCTCTCGGTTTCCACCAAGCAAGAACACACACACACTGTTATGACTTAAACACACACACACTTCTACACCATGAAGTACACACACACTCGGCATGCACACACACACATATAAAATGACCCACCCTTCTCATATGCTAACACATGTAAAGGTGTTTCAATAATTATGTTTGCCTCCCACCAATTTCTCAAGTGATTCCAAAATCAACCCTATATTATTTGCATACATAAAATTCTATCTAATAATTAATTCCACATAATTGCAATTAATCCACATAATTATGTTAATATGTATGCAATGCATGATCGGATCTCACAATGATAATCACAACAAGTCGTTAAGCACCTACACAAACATATAGAACTCAATTCCTAATCATAGTGAACATAGTTTTGCAGATAATTACTTGTTATCATTTAAAATTTGTATTATATTATACATGTGAATGTTTTAATAGAAATTCAGCCTCAATCAAATAAACTTACGAATCCTATAATTTAAAATAGTGTACGTGCAACGCACGTGTGCACCAACTAGTAGTAAATAAAAAGGAAATCAAAAGTTTTGAACTATATCTTATAATTTATAGTAGTAAAGGTAGGCATATAGATATAAAAATAGATGTGAAAATGGAAGTATGTGAAGGGTCATTTGCATATTTAATTAATATTGAATAATTAAATATATAAGGATGTAGGTGTCTTTTATCTTTTTGATAGGGATATAATAGTCAATCAAAAAAATTTCACTTAGTTGCCTTTTATTAGTAGTATAGATATATGAAGGGTTGTTTGCATATTTAATTGGTAGTTGTCTTTAATCATTTTTATAAGGGCATTATGGTCAAATAATTTTTTTTTACTTTTGTTGATATTTTATAGTAGTATAGATTATCGAGTTATATTGACTTGTTCAGACCTTCTAAGTTTTCTTTAATTGTGATTTTTTTTTCTACCTATTAAGTGTATGAATTATGAACCTGCAAGTTTTAGTCAAATTGATTTAAGTGTTGTGAGGTCATATAAAAGGCTATCATTCAAGTGGGGGTAATTCATACTTCTAGGGGATATTAGGTTTGCATTTGTTATGCCTTTTGTTTACTCATGGTACGTTTTTATGCTAAAAGTATTTAGTTTTCTAGAGAATCATGTATTTATATCCATTTTATGGCTTCTTTGCCTAGGTCGGACTTGTACGGTGATGATGAATCCTATCCATTTAAGAGCTATGTCGTGAGTTTGAATCAAAAAATCAGTGGATGTGATCCTATGTATGAGATATCACTCTGTTTGCAATGATGTTAAATCTTCTTTACGGCTCAGGTTTGTTTGAGATATCTCAGAATGAACCTTTAGTCATTCGAGTCATCTTCATCGAATTGATTGGTACCATTCTGCGATATTGTGATACAATCCTAAATCTCGCTTAATATTCGTCTTTTTTTATATAGCATTCAGTGTGTATCATCTTGATACAATCCTAAATCTCTCTTCATGTTCATATTCTTTTATATTACATTTTGTGCGTATTGTCGGATATCCTGTTGCGATGCAATGATTGATGCATCTCAGTTCTCTTTGATTGAGTGCTCGATAAGAACCATGCTCTTTATGCATTGTTGGTACCAGAAACTGTAATATTTATATGAAATGTCATGCCAAGGCTGAGAAGCTTAGCATTAGAGCAAGATTTTGCAGTTCGAATTTTCAACTATCCTAGAAACTGAGGATGTTGTAAAATCCATGACTATAAACTAAGGATGCTAAGTTAGTTTTAACAATGAACAATATTAATATGTTATTTCATATTATTTAATCTATGTTGGATTCTATAAGAATCAATTTCAGAGAGAGAGTGTTTCGGAAGCTTTTCTTCCTCAAATCCTATTTTTTCTTACTTTCGAATTATTTAATACAAGTGTATTGGCCTCTTCCAATTAAATTTCAACATGGAGCCTATGTAACCATTTCCAACGTGTTAATAACTACTACACATTCGATTATTAGTTACTTCAAATATAATTTATTTCAAAATATCAATTAACGCTCATAATTTGAAGTAAAACTAGGGTAATTAATGAGATCTCAATTTGACAATATCAACAGTAAAGTTCATAAAGAAGAAGGAATAATTTTCAAAACAATAATTGATAACCACAAATATATCTCAAGTACACAAATAGACTACCATGAATACACACATCGAGAACATCCTGACCTACACATAAACACACAATTTTCCAACCAATCATCGCAAGGATACACCGTTTTAGAAATGGCGTATACTAATGCATCGGTAGTGATGAATCCTTCCCAAAAATAGTATACTAACCCCCAGCCTCGATCCCCGTGAACGAATAGTGTGAATTCTTAAACCTCGCAAGGAACCAAACAATTCCACTATGAGTGATAGGAAATTTTAAAACCCCTAAAGGTAAGAAACACATCTATGCATTCTACAATATTCAATCGAATGTAACCTATGTTTATCACACCAACCAATACAATAGATAATTTTCATCATATCTACAAAAAAATCATGAATCACGGTTCCACAATTGTCACAATAGAATAATTTCAAGAAAACATGCTAGAGATCCCCAAGAAATATCTTTGAATTAATAATAATAAAGAGCTAGGCTTTCTGACATCAAGAACATTGGATTTGTGATGTAAAACATGTAATTCTTCCAAGAAAACGATCATATTATCAAAAAGAGTATAAAAACATTGTATATCTATCATATATAATTGACTAGAAGACAAAACATACGTACAAGTAATCCTAATCCTCAATAACTAAACTAGAGAAAGAACCCTACCTTTTCCTCTACGATCTAGTTTTTCCTCCTCCCTTTAACCCTATGTTGGCTTTTTAGGGTTTAAAGTTGTTGAAATTTGACCTAAAGAATGTCTTTAGGGTATTTATACGGTCAAAATCTGAACAGTCGGCTTGTCCCTGGTTGCTGTAAAAATCACATTCACGTTTGAATGTGGTTAAGGGAACCTAAAATTCATTCCCCAAGGGAAACTAATCTTTGAACTATAAAAGAAGATTAGGGGGACACAAGAAAGGTACACAACTCTTATTCCAAAAGTCACTCTCTACCTTCTTCAATAGAATATTGACTTAAGCATCATAGGGTCGACCCCTGGAGCTCCCCCCTCTAGTCTTTGACTTCTTTTCAGGTTTTCAAAACTCTGTCAACTAACGTGGACCCCTGAAGAGCTGTCATGGAAGTCAACAGAGTTCACAAATTTGCACCTACATAACTCAATTATGCTCACACATAAAAAAACTTTGCTCTTTTACAACTTGGCTTAACTCTCAAAGCTCATCAACTCATATAGCTCACGTAGCTCTACTCATCTTGTTTGTTCCTCGAGCCAACTGACCTCGGGAAGACTAGGTCACCAAAAGGTGCACATCCATCATAGGGTTGAGAATCGCGGACATCCAAAATCATGTTGCCTAGCTCAAAAATGAGCAGAAGAGACCTGGGATCTCTAGCTCACTAGTGCAAGACCTAGCATCACCTAGGCTCATTGGGGATTAGTTTGATTAATCCCTGAAGAGTTGAACGCTAAACCAAGGAAAAACCCCATTCATGAAAATAGAGCTAATTAGGTTAAGTGCCTAACACCTTAATCTGAGGTCGAGCTTTACATGCAAAAAATAGATATCTATCAGCTCGCCAATAATATAAATCTTAATAGAAAATATTAAATACCTAATAACCTAACTCCAAAAATGAGCTTTACAGGCAAAAATAGATATCTAAAAGCTCGTCAATAAATATGAGCTTTACAAATAGAGTTAAGTGTCTAGCAGTTTAGAGCCGAGCTCTAGAGGTAACAATTAATGTCTAATAACATGTTGAAAAGAAAGATGCCAAACAAACAAAAAAACTATGGTTCATGTGCCGCACATGCTAGGTTAGATTGAGGGGGCCACTGATGATGAAAAAATTAGCTGACATAAAGATAGGCTCTATTGGGTTACCATCCCAACTTAGTTTGTTAAGAGTCCTAACTTGATTAGAAGAGGGACTATGGTATAAATTCAAAAGACGTGAATAATGCACATTCAAATTGATAACAACCTAATCCTGACTAAAGTGAGAATGAGGAGGCCAAAGTCCAATCCTAGTGCAACTTTATCTCTGAAGCTCCTATAAATACACCTCCAACTAATGTCCTAGGTATGCCACTTCCAACTTCTTAAATCATTCAATACCTTTGAGTCTCTTATTGACTTAGGTTGAGGGTCAATTCTCAGAGTTTTCCCTCCAATCTTTGATTTTTTTTTAGGGTGAGCGAGGTCTAATGAGCTGATGTGGAAGTCAGCTCCAATTTTGCATCAACAAAACAACTGGGTTATTGAGTAAGGTGGAAAATAGGGTAGATGGAAAAGAGAAGATAAACAATAGGATGGAAACCGCAGTGTGAGAATCATATTGCGACTATTTTATGGCATCGAGAGCGCAATGTCGACAAAATTGGCCCTGTTTGTTTGATGGGTTTACCCGTCTACAATGGTGGGGTTTAATAAAAACAATCCAATGAACCATTCTATCCCATGTTTGGTTATAGATCTGAGGCTCAAAATTAGAATCCTGACCCGTAATGGCCTTTTAGGTATGTATATGGCTTTCAACAAACCTATGGGGGTTGGGTGGGTTTAATCAATTTCATGGCAAATATTTGTAATCAATCGATGAGCCCCATATGTATTTGTGTCACTCGTCAAACATGAGATCAGATATGATACATTGTTCAATCCCATAAACAAAACTCAACTAAATGGTTGAGTTTAGAAATGTTTCACAAATGCAATTCAATTTCTCTTATAAAAATCATTCAAACAGGGCTTTTATGTTTCCAATAGATCCACCTTAAGTAACAAATTAAAAAATACAAGATATAACCAATATTCTGTTCAATTTAGGTTAATTAGGATCCTTTCTAATAATACATTAGCCCACTTTATGGAATTCATTGAAATGCAATGTGGTGACCCAGTGGTAATTGTAGAGGTAATGCAATGTGCAAGTTGTGAAGTGGTGGAGATGAAATGAGGTTTAAGGGGTAGAAAGGTATTATTCTCATCCAAACCGGTTAGGCTCCTTCGAAACCCATCCCCTTGGGTGTGTTTGGATGCTCGGAAAGGATTGGACAGAATATCAAATTTATATCCATTCATATCCATGCTTAACCCACCTCTCACTTGCATTGGTTTGGATATAATGACATATCATGTCCTAGTCGGTGTTTGGTAAGTAATTTTTCATTTTTGTAGGCCCCATAGATATGAGTAATGTCAAAAATATTATTTAAATTATTTTGACCATTCTATCCCTTAGACCCCATTTTCTCTCCTCTCTGAATCCAAAAACAGGTGGTCTTCTTCGTCCAAAAGCAGGCGGTCTTCTTCAACTTCCTCTCTATGCTCTTAGACACTTTTCGCTCCTTTCTTCAATTCTCAGGTGAGCAAAAAGCAACTCCTTTATCTCCTACCTTTCTCTCGGCTGTGTCTCACTCTCACCTCCTCTCTCTCTCTTATCTTGCATGGCTATTGAAGAACAATCAAAGGAAAAAAAACAAATTGCACTTAGGTGTTGTTTATTTTTAAATTTTTTTGCAAATTAGGGATGAATTCAAAAATAAATTGCACTGATTTTTTTTACCACCAACGCTCAACCCCACCCCACTGTCGTAATAGTACTCCAGTCAAGCAAAGAGAGAGAGAGACCCAGATGCTTACCTCCCATCGTCTTCTTCGTCACCTTCACAGAGCTCTCAACCTAGATGCCGAAGAATGCCTTCACAGAGCTCTCAACCCAAATGCCAAAGAAAAAGAGTGGAACATTACACGAGAAGAGAAAAAGGGTAAATATGTCATTAGCCATAGAAAACCTGTCGGCTGGGATTGAATCCCAGGGTGGGTGTGTGTTAATTTTAACCCATGTAAGAAGGTTAAATTTTACTGTAGCAGCCGGGTCAAGGTTTGACCCGTAATTTATATCATTTCTTAATTTTGGCTTCCCAAACAAAAGATATGTGGGACCCATTACATTATTAACCTATCCTTATAGGAGTTAACCCACCTTATCCCACTACCCAAACATATCCCTTGGGTTTGCTGAAACCCACGTTCAAGGGGTTAAACTGCGGGGCCAGGTTGGGGCTGAGAATGCAATCCAACGATCAATTTGTACATCTAGAGAAGGGTATTCAAAAGTGGATTGGATTATTGTTTCCTAACCCCCCTTATATACTTGTCCAAACCCTCTAAACAAACAGGCCATGGAAGTTGTGAAGTGATGGGTTGGTGTCGCTGTGATGGCGGTGGTATTGTGGTTGAATGGTTGAATGGTGATGGGTTTTAATTATGGGCGAATTGCATTTTGTACCCTAAATTTTTTTAAGATTCTCACTTTATATTTTTAAAGCTTAAATTTCTCACATTGTACTTTTAATGTATCAAAAGTATTGCAACATGATAAATTTAATTTTTAAAGATGCAAAGTGAAAATATTAAAATATTTCAGAGTGTAAAGTGCGAAAAATCCTTTAATTATTTATTTACGGGTTAACGGATAGTGAATATATTTTTTTTAACGGAATGGAATTGAATCACTAAATTAGTAGATATAAAATGGGACGGGTGTAAATAAGATAAACTTAATCATTAATTGAATAATATTAAGGTGAAAATAGATAAAAATAGATTTAGTAGTTTAATATTAAAAAACTAGTTATTGTATGTACCTAAAGACACATAGTAGTAAAAAAAATGGTCAACAATAAATATATTTATATTCACACCTAAAATCAAATCACAAATATAGAGGAGAAAGAAATGAATTTAAGCACCAGTTATAGTAAGAGTAAGTGGTGGGCGGTAGTGGCGACGATGGCGGCGATGGTGGTAGTGGTAATGGTCGTGGGGATGGTGGTGGCGCAGTATGGGTAGTTGTGGTAGGGGTGATGGTAGAACAGTGACGGTGGTGGTGGGGTAGAGGTGACGGTGGTGGTGGTGAGGGATAATGAGGATGGTGGTGGTGCGGTGGTAGGGGTGGTGGTGGGGTGGCGACAGTGGTGGTGGCGACGGTGGTAATGGGGGGTGGCGACAGTGGTGGTGGGGTAGAGGTGAGGTGGTGGTGATGAGGGGTAGTGGGGATCGTGGTGGTGCGGTGGTAGGGCGGTAGTGGTGGTGGCGACAACGGTGATGGTAGGGGGTAGTGGCGGTGGTTGTTGTGGCAGAGGTGGTAGTGGTAGTGGTGAAGTGATTTCAAATATTAATTTTTGTTTTTTTTGTTAAAGTACTTATTAGAAGTTATAAGTATTAATAAAAATATTTTTAAAAAGTCACCTCAAACACATTCTTAGGGGACTTATTTTTCTTATTATATTTGAAGTGTTAATATTAGTCGTCTGATTAATTTTAAAAATAAAATTTAAATAGATCTAACAAAAATTATTTTATTTATCATTTAATATTTAAATTATATTATATTTTATTAAATAGATTTAATGGGATCGAGCCAAAAATTTGTTAGTCTCTGCCATTTTTATTCGGCAAGCTTCTGGAAAGTTTTCTCTTCGTCCAAAATAGTATTGGGAAAGCTTCATTTCAAACTTCCATATATATATATATA
Source organism: Ilex aquifolium (assembly GCA_951799425.1). Lineage (NCBI taxonomy): Eukaryota > Viridiplantae > Streptophyta > Magnoliopsida > Aquifoliales > Aquifoliaceae > Ilex > Ilex aquifolium. Next base: position 33,556,122 of record OX637391.1, read on the forward strand.
TATATATATATTCCGTTGTTTCAAACTCCATCTCTTCCTTCTCTGCTTCACTGTTTTCTCTCTAAATCCTAATAGTCTCTCACTCATATTATTGCTATTTTGCTATTTTTCACTGAGATATTTGGAAAACCAAAACATTATCAACTCCGAATGGGGTTCGAAGACTTGGAACCCATTTTTGGCCAACCCAAGGCAGAGTGGTCAGCTCCAAACTCAACCCAAGTGCGCCCATTATTGTTTCATGTTCATGCTCTGGACCCTTCTCGCCTCAGAGTCCTTGTCACTGATTTTCATTCTAACACTTATGAGGCCGTTCGCTCAGTTCAACAGCTCGAGGACTTGGTGAGCTTTTTCTTTTTAACCTAATTTTAACTTTACATGTATTTTGGATTTTTTTTTTCTTCATGTATGAGCGTGTGTTAGATTTTTCACAATTCATTCAGTCCTGATGTCGCCTCATTCTGTAATTTGATTAGCAAGTTAACCGCTGTAGTCCATAATCAGATTGTTTTTGTTCCTTTATAGTCAGTTCGCAGTTCTACTAATTGAGAAAGAACTAGTTTTGTCGAACAATGATCAGCTTAAAACCAGCTGGTGTGGTATTGAGCGTTGCCAACGAAGAATCCTAATATAAAAAATGAGAAAATGAAGAACACGCCCAAATAAACCCACATAAGCTGTGACGATGTATTTGGCAGATTTTGAAATTGTTTTTCAAGTTTTGAGTGATTTTGTAAATAGCAGTTGTTTTTCATTATAATAGTAGCTAGACACAAATGTAAGAATGTAGATCAATTTTGAAGAATAATAATCCCATATTGCTTTTTTTTTTTTATGAATATTTTTTTGTTGCTTAAAAAGTACTTCAAAAAGGCGTTACATAATGGTAAATTAGTGTATGCACATAATGAGTTTGATTGGGTACTACAACATCCTGAGGCCGTATGTTGAACAGACAAATTTTTTAATTTTTTGGATTTCAGGATGATATATCATATATTCTTTCTGTGAAATGGAAACTGTTTGGCGAAATGCCAAATATAGTCGGTATCTTGAATCACTGATAGAAGCAAATCTCACAAACGAATGATCTTGGAAACATTCCTTTAAGACTTAGTTATGATTCTTTGGTGATTGTAAATTACTAAATTGTTTTATAAAAGGTATCTCAATCTTAGTCTTGTGTGCAGCGGGATAACATTGGGATCGGGGGCTCGTGGGCTGAGTTTATAGACTACGTCACAAGTTCCTTAAAATCTGGAGATGTCAAGCTTGTTCTGGAGGGGCAGTCAAAATCAGGAGGTGATTGACATTATTGAACTCTTTCCTTTTGTGATCAATCTGAGTTGAGCTTTTCTGTTCTGCTGACCTTTAGTTTTTATTTGTACTTTGTTTATCTGTTTTTTTATCTGCTTGCAGTGATTTGTCCATGTCTTCAATGGCACATTAGTTATGTATTTTTTTCGAGGTAGGCATTATGAATTTAGACGCATTGGCTTTTAATATCTGAATAGTCCATGGAATAGATGCTTCGTTGTATCTCTAAAAAGTAATGCCTTACTCTTCTTTCTTTTCTTTTGTTCTTCTTTGGCTGGGTCTAGGTTTTTATAGTGGATTATGGACCATAGACAACCTTAGTCATGTTTTTGTTCTTGCCAAGGTGCCTAAAGCTCCTGGAGGTTGAATTCCTTTTGAAGCATTGGATTTGAAGCCAACTTGAAATTTTATACTCTTATGCTTTATTCGACATATGTTTGGGGTTGAAAATGGTGATCATGTTGTTTTTTAGTTTATAGGAAATCGCAATCTTGGGTTTGAGAATTGTTGCATTTTATCATTTGCATGATTCATCATAAGCCAAAGTTGTTAGGAACATAGAATTGACTGTCCGAGGAAGAATGAGTTTCTAATTACTCTAGTTTGTTATGTGTGATTTCTCAATAAATTGGTTATTTGACTCTTGAAGTTGTGATTGCTGTGATTGGTTGGTAGTGGTAGTGTTGAAATATCAGAGGTGGTTGAAAAACTAGTAGTTGTTGTTCCATGACAAAGAATTAGAGGTGGCTGAGGTCAAATGCTAATAGGGTCACCAATTGGGAGGCTTTACGACTTTGGCTTGATATTAATGCTGCAAGTGGTGTTGTGGTTATAGTGGTTGTGTTGGAGGCGACAGTGGCTGGCTCTGCTGGTTGTGTCTGATTACTTAGGGTGATTGAGTGGTCATGATGACTGGTTCAAACAGTTATCAAATTTCTTGGTGGTGGAGGTCAGATTTTATGTGGTATGATAGTTGGGTGGGAATTTGGATTGGGTACTGGCCTTTTGATTGAGGTAACCATGATGATGGTTGGCTAACAATGAAAACTAAGAAGCATGGATACAGATACGACACAACATAGACATGTTGATATAACATTTCTAAAAAAAATAGGACACGAACACGTTGGGAGACACGCTATAGGGAATTGTGTTTTATATATAAAATTGTGTAACTTATCACAAACATAGTGATAATGATATATTATTCATAAAAAAATCAGTATTTTATGTTAAGTAACTGTTATGTCTAGTCATCTACTATGAATTTTTAGACTAACATCATAATAGATAGTCAATAACTAGATCACCTAGAGCGGGAGTGAGAGCGAAAAAATTCAAAACAAGTTGAGAGCAAGAGCGTCAAATTTATATATATGGAATTGTAATACATACTGGAAAAGAGGACATCAACGTGTCAAAGTGCCAAGGATAATGAACTTTTAGAGCAAATTGTCCATCCCACATCCATTACGTATCAGTAAAATGAATAGGAAGGCACCGGTAAGTAGCACAGGTGTAAGCTTTGGTGGCTAGTAATGGGGGCCAAATACTTTCGAATATTAGAAGACTTTGCTTGGGCCAAGGTCCAACTCATTAATTAGTTAAATTTTTTTTTTTGGCCTTAAAAGGGCCCAATATGTGGATTGCAAATATTGAGTTCGAGGAATCTGCGGATTTGTGCCAAATGCACTCTAAATTCACGGATTTGCGTTCGGAGCGCAAGTTTGCCGAGGTGTATGGGCGAATTATGTGATCCAAGTCAATTATCATCAATTTTTACTTAAATGTGTTCTAAAAATATATAATTTAAATGATTTCTCTCATTTTTTTAATTACTCTTTTCTAAATCTTTTGTGTTTTTTACTTTTGTTATTATATTTTGAGCAGACTTGGTAATTATATGTTCCCCCATAGTATAAGATATTTAGTAGTCAAATTTTTAAGCTTTGTTCATCATCACATATTAATAAATGTTTATTGTTTATTAGTAGACACGGTCTAAAGAAATGTTGGACAAGTCACCAAAAAAGTGTAGGACGTATGTCTGAAATTAAAATTTTATCATTTAATTATGAACATGGATAAAAGAGTATTGGACACGTGTCAGAGAGCTTCCGAGGAGTGTTGGTGTTTGACATGTGTTCAACATATATACATCACTTTCTTGATAGTGTCCGTGTTTCATAGAGTGAAAGTAATTGTTGCCTCGGTGGTAGCATGACAATGACAATGAAGTGGGAATGTTCACTACTTAATATGTTGGTGGCTTGTGGTATCAGAGCTTGTGATGTCAGTGATTGTAGATCTGTTGGTGATCGTGATTCATACATTGTTTACCTAGTGGTGCTGTGGGGGTTACAGAATTTCCGAAGTGGAGTGAGATGTCTGGTGATGCCATGGTGGTTACAGCAATCTATTTGGTGGTTCCTCTTATGGAAGCTGGTGGCACACTGGGTTAATAACAGCTTTTTTGAGGCTGTTATGGTACTAATTAAATACTGAGGTGGTGAAAAGTTGGCTGAGCAGTAGCAGGTGCTTTCAATTGTGTTAGAGACTTGATAAGGTGGATAGTATTTGGAGGTAGTGGCAGTCGTAGTGTGACGACCATGTATTTTGAATCTCTTAAACTGTTGGTTAGAACTGTTAGAATAGTTATTATATTTAGACTTAGGGGTAGTTTAGTCATTTATTTTCTTTTATATTGCCGTAGCTTAGTCTGTTTGTTTTCCTTTTGCCCTACTATATAAAGACCTCTTATATGTAGTTTTTCTTTAAGTTTTGTTCTGACAAGTTATGCCTCAATAATATTTCTTTCTTCTAGTTTCTTTCTTTGATCTAAATTAACATGGTATCAGAGCATGGTTTCGATCCAAAATATATTGTAGCACCACAGTAATTTAGTTGGAGAAATAATATATTTTTGGATTAGGGTTGCTAATTTTTTTTGTGGTTCTAAGGGTTGTGAACAGTGTCGAAAATACTGTTCACGCGCTGTGAACAGTACCGAATTCGACTGTTATGGGTATTTGATTTGCAAAGTTGTTGAGTTGATTTGTGACGAACTTTGGATTGTTTGGTGTTGGCTGCCTCTTCTCTTCTGCCGGTGCTTCTCGTTGTTGGGTCTTCCTCACTGAACTAGCGTTGCAAGTTAAGAAGTCCTAATTACTAGGGTTTGTTGATTTTGGCTTTTCTTCTTCTCTTTGTTGGACTTTGTTTTGTTGGGCATTATTGCTGGTGGTTTTTGTTGGACAACCCCAATCCTTTGGGCTGGTGCCGATTTGGGCTTCTCTCTGTTGGGCTATTGGTTTGACTTTTCTTCTTCTCTTTGTCTGATTCGGGCTTCTTTCTGTTGGGCTGTTGGTTTGACTTTTCTTCTTTTCTTTGTTGGGCTTTGTTTTGTTGGTTTGTTGGTTTTGTACATTGGGGAGTTGTCACGTTGTTGGTTTGTTTGATTTGTTTGTTTGGGCTTACTATTTGACATAGCATTGCATTGTTTGGGTTTGTTTGGGTTTGGTATTTGACATAGCGTTGCATTGTTTAGGTTTGTTTGCATTGTTTCGCACTGAATAAGCAGGAAACTTTTGTTTCCTTTCTTATTGATTGGTGGGTTTGAGCCTTTGGGGCTGATTTTGTGAACGGACGGTTGGGTTGCTGGATTTTGCTAGGTTGTTGGGTTGCTAAATTTTGTTTGCTCTGGATTGCTTGATTTGGGTATTATGGCTAGTGGAAATTCTGATTCTCTTCAGGCTATCAGTGTCAGATTAAAAGCTCCAACTGATCCTAAGGTCGAGAAATATGTTGATTTAAAGAATACTTGAAAAATCAACAAGCTGATTGGGACAGGCCGTAGAAAGGGAGGACTGTATGTGTTGGAGGAGCTCTATGTTCCAGAAGTTGTTGCCTCTACTGTTGAGTTCTTCACAAAGTCGCATCCTATCACTTGCTTTCGTTTTCATCTTGACAAACTCTTGATGTTTTCTGCTACCACATCATGAGTTTGAGGGAGGGTGTTAGAATAGTTATTATATTTAGACTTAGGGGTAGTTTAGTCATTTATTTTCTTTTATGTTGCCCTAGCTTAGTCTGTTTGTTTTCTTTTTGCCCTACTATATAAAGACCTCTTATATGTAGTTTTTCTTTAAGTTTTGTTCTAGCAAGTTATGCCTCAATAATATTTCTTTCTTCTAGTTTCTTTCTTTGATCTAAATTAACAAGAACATCGAAGTAAAAAGCCAAAATCTAAATTCCACCTCCAAATGCACCTTTTATTCAGTGTGGATATGCTGGTGTTTTTTATCTTGTCCATCCTTCTTTGCTGCATGATCTTTGCTATGTCCTTTATTGGTTCTCATCGAGTTATCTAGGTTCAGAACTTTTGAATTTTATCTGATGCATGTGCCATATATGCTTTTGTATTTCAGGTGCTGCAAATGCAAAATTAATTGCTCAGAAATCGAAAGGAATGCCACTGATCTCTATTTCTCTTGCTAAACTTCTGGATGCTACTTCTAGTGAGGCCATGGCCAATTTTTCACTGGAGCTCTATAAAGCATTCAAAAGCATCCATAGTTCACTAGTAAATGGTTGTATTCTCGTCTAGGCCTTTTGTCCTTGTCTTTCTTGAGTTACAGGATGATTGTATGCTGAGCTTTTGACTATGGTACTTTATTTTGGGCTGCTGTTATTGTCAGACCATGATATTGATCTCAAAACTATGACACATATATAAAAAAAAAAAATACAATTTAAGTTTAATGGTCTTCGTGACAGTTATCTTCCCGGGCATATAATTTTTGTCATAATTTGTTAGTCTATGGAGACTGTTTTAGTGATGGTGGTTAGCATGATAATCTTTCTCCCTACTGACAACTTTCCTCAAACATCCGATGGGGACTGTTGTTGATGGTAGTTTACTTCATTTGTTTTCCACTTAAACATCTTATCATCCTTCTACTTCTATTTTATTTAATTTTTCTGGGATTTCGTATTATTATATCCTAATATTATTAATTGATGGGAGGTTTTTTGTTTATATGGGGTGCAACATGACTTGTGTATGTCAATAGATGGGCTACTAATAAAAGAATGCAATTCTTCTGAGTATCTTAGTTGTTGAAACATCTCTTATTACTCTCAATGCAAAGTAATGTCTCTCATTCTGAGAATCTAATGGATTGTACAATTAATGCTCTCGCACATGCTTAAGTTTGGGGGGTGTGTGTGTATGGTTGTGAATTACCATCGGGCATCGGGTCTCATGTCATCACATTCATTTATGCAGTGCCTGAACTATCATGCAAGTGAAGCATTATATGGCATGTTTGCTCGAGTTTTAAACGTTTGGGTTTTGAGCTCTTTCCCATAATTTTTATGAATTAATATATTTTCATGGTGGCAGAATTTTCATTGGAAGTCATATTTCACCCCTTGCTTAGATTTTACCTAATTTTTAACATGCTATGCAGATTTTATATCGTAGTCGGCTCACTATTGTCATAATTTTAGTAGTCTAATCTTTTGACAGATGTGCATTATCATTTTTTAATGGGATAAGGGAATATGTCACAGAAAAGCAGCATAAAAAGATTGTAGTGGGCACTCAAGCCAATTTGCAACAAATATCCTTTCTCTTGTTAGGGCATTCTTACTTCCCAGAAACGTTTTTTGTGTAAATATGTGTATTTGCACCTCTTTTTTCTGGAATATTTGCTTATGACTTACAGTTTTCTTGGGGATGCACATTAATGGGTATACTTTCTTGCATGGAAATTTGCTCACACACCAATATAATCTGGATTTAATAGAAGTGTTTCCTTCTGAGAAGAACACCTTAAGAAAGTGCCTTGTCTGTCTGTGTTGTATATCTCCCACATCAAAAAGTGTAATTTTGATCAAGTAGTAGATACTCCTTTCATCATGTATCTGACATTCTTTTGAATGTGTATCTGTCACAAAAATTATTAACTAGAACTTAAAGGTCGGATATCTAAATTACATCTGCTTCATATGAGCTAACTTGTGGTCCACAAAAATTGTCTTGTTGGGTATAACTATCTTATAGCACAAAAGTATAAGTAATTGTTTAGAGTAATCATAAAAGATCTCTCTTTGGGTTTATTTTAAGGGGAAAACCGAAAAGTAAGAAAAGTGAAGGTTTCATCAAATTCGGAAGCATGGGAAGATGAGAGGAATTATTCATAATTAGCTTTGTTTGCTAAGCTTTTCTATAATTGATAAGGCATGTGCAATCACTGAACCTTATGAATACAAGTTGGAAATTCTTGGCAGAGGTAGAAGATTTCCTGCCGTAAAATAATGTCATCAATCGTCATATGTTGTATTAGCATGTGTGTGTGTATATATCGATAAACTACACTGGTTAATGGATAAAGCATACATTTATTTTGCATCATTTCCTGCAGTGTCTGCCTATGCATCTGAGGTTTCCTCACAGTGATGAAGGTTGGAATACTCCCAATGTTGCTATTGAGTGCTTTTTTTACCATATTGTGTTGTGGTGGTTTTCACCTCTCAAGTGCCCTCCCCATGATGCTCCATGATTTACAAGAATCCTTCTTTACGTACTCTTTGAAAGTTCCTTAAATTTCTGCATCCTAGATGACATCAGATAGATCAAATTATGATGACTTGGAAATTAACTACTTCTTTTTTATTGTCTTCAGAGCAAGAGCGCTGCTATGAGTTGACGAAGGTTATATCAGCAGAACAGGTAATCCTACTTGTTACTGATTTGGACATTGAGCAAAGTACTGTTGCTGGTGCTATTTGTTTTTCAAAATGTGCTGATGGATAGTTTTTGGAGATTGGTCACTGTTCTATCCACAAAGTCATTGCATTGAGCTGTTGCTGACATTATACATGCTGTATATGATACTCTCAATTGTAGACTAGTGACCTTTGATGAAAAGAAATGCATATCTTATGATCATAGTAATAGCCTAAGGTTTTCTTCATTCAGTAATTTAGGCTGCAATTTTGGTGCGGGATCCATAAAAACTACCAGCCTGCAAACAATGGTTCATGTGTAGTTTTAGATAAAACCCCAGATACATATCTTTATGGTCATAGTAATAGCCCAATGTTTTCTTCATTCAGGAATTTAGTGTGGGATCCATTAAAAACTTCCAGCCTGCAAATAAAATGATTCTTTTACAGTTTTAAATAAAACCCGAGATATATATCCCTGTAATATCTCCAGTATATAACCTTATAAAGCAGAATATGCTGCAATTTGTATAGACCTAGAAAGCATTATGTGCATCTGTGATAGATGTGCTAATTTTAGGGGGCTAAAAGTGTTTAATTGATCCCTAAGGGAATTTGTTGTGGAATTTAAGTAGTGTTGCTGGTCAAGTGGTTCCCTGATTCTCCTTGAGCACTAGTGTGGTTTGTTAAAACAGGTGGCCCTTACTTACCAAAAAAAATAATAATTTGGGTTGCCCCCAGTGAACCCTGAATTGGCTCAGAATTTACTTAATCACTTCATTTTGATGAAGGTAGTTGTTTGAGAAGTTTATGCACATGTTTTTAAAATTTATTTTGAGCAACTGTTAGCTTTAAATTAAGCTGTCGTGACATATTTGCTGCATTTTGTTGAACTTTAGCTGAAAGTAGCTTAAATGAGCCATAATAAGCTAAATTTGGAAAGCTGGTCGGCAAATGCTTTTGGAAAGCTGATTTTGGGATCTGCTTATTATTACAGTCACATGTTTTACGGTTGAATGATACAATCGTTTTTTTTAAAGAAATTGAGCATCATGTCTTCTTGTATGAAATTAACAAAGTATCTAGGAGGTGTAATTTAATTGGCTACCACCTTCTTTGGAGGCCTGACTAGATGATCAATTAGTGAGCAGTTTGGTTATGAATTCCTTTATCAATTGTTTTTCGATTTGAACATAGTTTTAAAATGGTGTTGAGATTTCTTTAATATTTGCAAATTTCTTTTTGTGTGGATATTGAGAAAACAGATTTTCAATTGGGCTATTGAGGTTATGAAGTGTGTTATTGAAATCTGTGGAACTTAGTATCTCCATTGCAGACTTAACTGGATTAGTTATTATCTTCAGTAAGTCCAGCCTTGCTGTTTTATGTTGGTTGGATTTTGGAAGGATAGTCAGGAATTCATTTGAATAGAATTAAGGAAATTGCGTGCTATATTGAATTCATCCCTGTTTCATCTTATTCTGTTCCATAATGAATTTGTGTCACTACTTCCCTACAGTAACAGCTATGCATTCTATGTGACAGTTTAATAGAACTGAAAAGGTCAGCCAGATAATTCTTTCAGAGAATTAGGAAATTATGCCTCTGTATAGTTCATGCTGTCTTACCACCTCATCCCGTCTCTTAGGTTTGGGAAGCTCGACCAACCCTTTCTTGACCCGTGTGCTCCCCATATCTGAAATCAATGACGTTGACGTGGATTCATGTCACTCCCTCTGGTGGGGTCATCTTGTGTCAATTAAATTGTTCCACCCCTACAGCATTTACTATGGGTAATGCTTAATTTTTTGCTCAGTTGAGAAAAATCCTTAAAGTTCTAGTTAAAAATCAAATCTCATACCCTATCGATGGTCTTCTTTTTGGGCTTATTTTGTTCAGTGGGAAACTATTAATTACTATGTAGCCTCGGTAGAGACTTTTACATTGAAGATATATTGGGCTTATGTTGGTTAGTCAAGCCTTGTCCTCCCACCACCTTTTATCCTTTTTTTAAAAACAAAGGAAAAGGGAAACGAAAAGAATGAAATGGAAAGGTTTTGGAAATTATGCTGTCTTATAGCCAACTATATGAATTGATATGTACACTCATCTTTGAAATCCATATATCACCAATTTACGCATTTGTTTATGAGTTGTTTGCACCTTTAATTTGTCAGGAAAAGAACGGAAGTATCCAGAGGCAACTGGACACAGTTCTGTATTCAAAAAGGCAGAAGTCATTTAGGATTAATGACACAGCAACTTCTGATTCTTTGTCAGTTACATCCTTGCAAGATTCTCCTGGTATGCATCGTATGCTGTTTTTACATGGAGTGTTAATTCTGTTGGTTAGAATGAGTAGTCTTTGTTTTTGGCTAAAAGTTAGAATGTGTTGTCAATTTGAACATTTTTGATCTAGTGTTGAAACGGTTAAAATAAATTCCTTTTACGTAATTAGATGGGATCCATCTGGAATGAAGAAACTTTTGTTGATTTTATAGTCAAAGTTTGGTACTGAATGAGATAACTCATGCAAGACATAGATCGTGAGTTTAGAGCAGTATTCTGATTTGGTTAATGTGTCATTAACCCAGCACTTTGGATGCTCAGGTCAATTTAGCCATTAAGAGGGATTCATACTGGACTGCCAAAGAAGAGTGAAAGAATGACTTTCATAGAGCTATTTTGTAGTTGTTTATTGCATTTGCTCACATGCATGAATTAAGACCCAAATCCCACTTCTCCCCCAAGCTTAGGCGCATTTTTCAAGTTTAGCACCAAGCCAGATTACAGTTCATGTTTGTTTATTACCCCGGTTTGTTTCTTTGCCCACCCGGGGTAATAGACTTGGTGCTCTTTCTGTAGTAGCAAGAAATCAATATATTGCAGGAGATAAACTTTGGCATCTCTCTCTCCATTACACCCCTAGTGAGACATGTGGAATTCCAATTATTAAAGTCACAGATAGGCTTGATTTTACTTCTTTGATGTCATTCTGTATTTAAGATATATCTCATTCTCATCTCACAAAGATCTATTACTTGGATTATTAAGCGCATGTAGGTTATGCTATATATTCATAAGATTGAGGCAAGTTCGGGATTGAGTTATTAGATCCTAGTCAAGTTTGCATTGTGATTAGCCTAAACTGTGGGGGTTGCATTAAGGGTAACCTGTTTTACTGTCACCCCTACAATGTTAGCTCCCTTTGGTTTGTCTGTTAGCTTCGTACCAAATAACGGTATTGCATTTTCCTCAGTAGTGTACCGTAATAAGATTCTCTCTTCTTTTCCTTTCTCTTTTCTTTCATCTTTCTTGTTGCTTTGATGATAATTAACAGGGGGCAATTGCATTAAAATATTTATTTGTGTTTTGCTTCCAATTGCAGATAAGCAAGCAGCTCAAAGTCCGGGCTCAGCAAAAGTAACTCGCCGTGTTGTACCAGCATATCGCAGGTTACCCCTGTATTTAGAATACATATATCACCATACCAGTATACACCTCACCTCACTGGTCGAGGAAAATTATATCTGTATATATATCATTTTAATAATTGAGGATCTGTTTGGCAGGGCAAAAGTCAGGGGAGTTCTTTTGCAGGATACCGAAAATGATGCAGAAAATTAGAAAGGATATGACACCTTGGTTGCAAGTTTGGCCAGGAAAGATTTCTTAAATAGTAAAGTTATCTCGTCTGTTACGCTGTTACAACAGATATCACACCAAAAGGAAAGTGAAAAAGTTCATGTAGTACTTAGGGCAGTTTCTCAAATAGTTTTTTTGTCAATCCTATGAAATCATTTCATTGAGGATACAAATGTATGTTTGGTCATATTTCCACTGAAAAAAAAAAGAGAATTTGTACATCAGGATGTTGTGATGCATTTACTAAATTGTTGCTGCTTGTATAGTATATCTTTTGATGTGTTGGTTAGTTACTCATTTATGAATGCAAATTAGAAGTCGATGCAGATTTGTCTTGTGGTTCAGTTGGATTATGTTGTCAAAGTTGGAAAACATAAAATGTTTTTGGCTCAGGAACATATTTCAATTATGTTGTCATTCTCGTTCGTTCTCTCTCTCTCTCTCTCTGTGGGTTGTAGAGACAAGTAGTACATGGAATTGTTTCTATTAATCAATCATCTGGAAGACCAGTGTACTTTGACAATCAGAACTAGATATTATTGACTTGAAGTTACAATTTAACTTTTGATCTTCAACTATCCTTTTGCTCCAGTTATAGTTTCAGCAGGGTTACCAGTAATTGCATGCTTGTATCAGCATCAAAACAAACTGCACTGTCCCGTATTAGCAAATGAAGAATCTCCAAGATTTGAGAATGTAGGTAATGCCAGCAGGCCCAGCACTTATAACAGAAATATGCCGTACTTACATGATTTTATTTTGCATGATTCAACTAGGAAATCTGGCTCCATTAAAAACTTGTTCTTAAGCTGCTAAAATTTAGAAGCACCACCCCTTGTGTCTTCTTGATTTGCAGTTCTTGCCACGAAAGGACCAGCAACCCAGTGTCAAGCTAATTTCACCATACCTACATGAGATAAGGAGACAAATGTTGAGTTCGTGAGTACAAGAGGTAGGTATATCAAAGTCAGCCTACGATTGCTCTATTCCATCATGTAAGATCCATTTAGGTACAGCATTAACATGAATGAGTGCTTACATGTATTATGCCCATTGATTCATCTGAACCGGTAAGTTGCAGTTCTTTATTTACTCTTTAAGTGCCAGAATTCTGATTAGTATTTCTCTAAGATTTATTCATGGGAGATTTTTGTTTGTGGGTAATTAATATTTATTCTGTTATCCTCTCCCTAAAATCTGAGATTTATCCACCCTGTCTGTTCCATAATATGAATGGTTGCATTTCATTTCTGTGTTGGAATTATCAATTGAAAAAATTGGTGTAGTGGATTTGAATGCTTTCAAAATGATCTCATTTCATCCAATTAAGATCATCATTTGAAAGCATTCAAGTGTAAAAATGGGAAATGAGTCATTACAAACTCACAGCTCCCAACTGTTTTTCTGAAATAACTTCATCTACCAAAGCACTATGTCGAGGATTGTGTACCACTTACCTCTCTTAAATCCTGATATAAGCAGGAGCCTTGTGCACCGAGCATGACCTTTTTATCTTAATTTTAACTCCCCTTCCAATTAATAATCTTCGCAATTGATCGATTGAAACATACCTGTGTTCGCTGCTGTTGATGCTACTGGAGCTTCTGCTGATACTAGTACTATTCTCCTTCGGCCCTGTGACTAGAAATCTCTTTTTCCACCATTCCGTATCGACTGGCTTCTCAGATCCTCCTAATGTTGGCCTTGGAGAAACCTTAGAACATTTTCCTGTGGTTGATTTCTTCTTTGAACATAGAGGAATTGGGAGGAACATCTTGAGCAGGAAAACTCCACTATCCATGCTTTCACTTCTAGATATTTGTCTCCTCTTGGACGTTTTTGTTTTCTTTTGCTTGATTCTGGGTTCGGTCTTCAACTTCAAACTCCTCTCTTCATTTACTAAACCCTGTTGGCCACCTTGCATGTTTTGCTGCTCATCCACTATATCTTTGAGAGAGAGTTCATACGAAAACTCGGGGATGTTCTCAACCATCTCCAGACGTTCTCTTTTCCCATCTACAATTGCCTGCAACCGTGAGGTGGGGGATGGATAACTGTTATGGTGGCCAGACTCGGGGATGTTCTCAACCATCTCCATGAGTTCCCTTTGACCATCTTCAATTGCCTGCAATCGTGATGTGGGGGATGGATAACTGTATGTTTGCTTGTATGGAAGCAAAGGAGAAGCAGCTTCATATTCAATGTTTTTTGATGCCTTTCTCGTCCAGAAAGGTGGGGAATACACAATATAGTCATCTGCAATCTGTGTTTGAGTTTGGAACTCTATTTCACTGCCCCCTGAATTATCAGAACTCCCACCAGAGCTCTTGGAATTTTCGGTTCTTGGCGAGTTTCGAAAATCAAAATCTGTTGTTCTTTTGCTGAGATAACTGCTATTTGATTTATAAACTGGATTGAAAGAAAAGTGTTGGTTTCTGACAGGTTTTTGCTGGAGATCAAACATGGTCTAAGGAGAGGTGAGAGAATGGAGATGCAGATAGTGATTGTGGGGGATGATAAATGTTGCAATGGCCATATATACCATGGGAAGACTGAGTGAATGTCATTTTCCACAGATGATTCAGAGTGGGTACTTGGAAGTCATTGCCGTCTTTGATGGGAGGTCTTAGAAAATGGGTCCAACCTTCTTCATGTTCTTCCACCTTTGTGCCGGAAAGTTGTGTTTGCATATGATTGCCCTTTCTCATTTGTCTTGGAGGATTGGAATGGTAGAGTAGGACACAGGTTAATGATTCCTATTGGGTGATGATTCCTATTTGGCATCATCAACTGATGATGACCTAGTTGAATAGGAAGCTAGAGCTTGAGTAATTAGTACTTTTAGGTTCCAAATTCGAATCTCTCTTGTGATGCTGTAACCATGAATTTAAAAACCAGCCAAAAAAAATAAAAAATACCATGAATTTAAAAAAAAGACGTGGTTGGTATAATTTTTATTGATAAGAAATAAGATTTTTTACGCCATCTGATTTTATCTTCTAAGATCATTTTCAATAGTATTCTCTCTTTTATAGAGCAATTTTTTTTTTTTTTTAGATTTAATGAAAATTTAGAAATTGAGAATGAAGTTTTTTAGATAACTCGAATGAGCTTTTGTTTTTTCAGGATTTTATCCAACGAAGTTCTCCATAACTTACTTATCGGTGAAAGGAAGGATTTTTTGAAGGGATAGTCAAACCTATTGAATATTTGGCTGTTATTAACGGCCTTGAAAGAAAGTTAGGCTAGGTTTTCTTCCCTGAACTTAGAAATGAGTTGTTCGTCTCGAAATTGTACTATTCTTTGTAGAAAAATAACTCTATAGTCAATAGCATTTAATAACCAACGGTGTCTTGGTCTAGTGGTGCCAGGGGCTAGACTTTGGTAGGGAGGACTACGGTTCGATCCCCCGCAAGCCCGTTGGGAGGAGTTTAAAACCTTAACCCCAGGACCCGCTCCGAAACCGGATTAGTCGGCCCAATGGGTTCGGATACCGGTTGGCTGGACCAAAAAAAAAAATAGCATTTAATCAAGAATGTAGGTGTTATTTTCTCATTCATGAAACATATAATAGAGAGTGGACTAAACTTTTCAAATGTGGAGAGATAAATTAAGTTTTCTATCTTAGAGCATCTCTAATAGTGCTATCTATTTTAGTGAGTGAAATTTTTAACTCCAATAGAATTTAGTGATAATTGGGGTCGGTCTTTTTTAGAAAACTTATAATGCTTTAAGTCTTAAAAAATGGACAAGTCGTTAAATTTCCCTAGAATTTAATTCTAGTAGAATAATAACTTTTATAGTCAAATCATTTAATAAAAAAGTGTGTGTTATTTTTACATTCAAAATGATAAAATAGAGAGTGAGTTTCATTCTTCAAATGTCGAGATTTAAATTTGGCTCTCTATTTTAGTTAGTTAATAGAGAGTCTATTGGAAATGATTTTTTATGGGTTGGTTATCTAAAATAGAGAATTGAGACAGAATAGAAAGTCTATTGGAACTAGTAGTGTTAATCGAGCCGAGCTTTGCAAGCATGAGTCCAGAGTCTATCGAACTCGTTTTTCTAAATAAGTCTAAAAAATTGTTTAAACTCGATTTGTTTAAAAAATGAGTCGAGCTCAAGTAACTCGACTATTTTACATATAAATGAGCCAAACTTTGTGAGCTTGAACCGAGCGTGTTTAGGCTCGTTTTTTTTAAACGAGCCTAAAAAATTGTATAAGTTCAGATGGTTTAGAACACGAGTCGAGTTCTATCCAAGTCAAGCCCGAGTAGCTCGTCTTGATTAACACCCTTAATTGGAGCTTAAATTTTCTTGACCTTTTGGCAAAAAATCTCAAATTCGAGCATTCAAAATCATAGAATGATACATATTTTCTTGTGGATTTTCAAATATTGATGATCTTGGTCAATTTTTCTCTGGTGACAAAATCCTCCATCTTCTTCACTGCTTTGCATGAAAGGCATAAAGTCGAGCCATAGGTCAAGTTAAAGCTTAAGACATGGCAGGGACAGCTTTGGAAGGTCCATATAATAGGGCATATTATGGGCGGCACAATTCGTACGTAAGTAGCTACTAATTTGCTCCTCTCCCTTTGGGGGGAGGCTATGGTACCGAATGGTCAAAATGCGATAAGGTACCGAAAACCTCTTGGGAGCCCTTGATGTTCTGCTCATTAGTGCAGAATCATTGATCTGATGATTTAATTTTCTTTTTTTTTTTTGATCAGCATGTGTTGTAAACCTAAAACTTGCTCAGCCGGTGAATAAAAAGATAATTAAGATCGATCGTACATTCACATGATCGATATAATTATTTTTTTCTTTGTACTTATGTTACAACCTTACTGGGGGGAGCGTCCTGCCTATGGGGGGAATGGGGAATTGGGATCGATCATACAAAATAAAGATCGATCCTAAATGGATATACAGTGCAATGTTGAGATCAAAATAATGAATAGTATGATCGATCTTAATTATTTACGATCGATCTTAGGTCTGTGTTCTATTGAAATTATGTAAGATCGATCTTAAGATTTAATATTATGGACATTAAAAGTAAGGTTACAATTTTGTAGGAAAGATTACAACTTTTATTAGTAGAATAACTCCATATTAATGTCTGTATTCGTATATTGGTTGTAAAGATAATAAATCTTGGTGCATACATTACTATCCAAGGGAGGAAGACGAATCCGTTAAATCTGAAGAGTAGATGCTTTCTGCCCACATACTTTTCGGTAATGCATCCAACCCTTGTCAACGGCATTATCATGATTTTCAATGCATCAACCATAAATTGAGTGATGTTAGGACTAATATTTGTGAATATATTCAGCAACAAGCAATTGGAAGAGTATCGTCCAATCCAGGTGTACAATGCACAAATGATTCATTTCTTAACCTGTCTGATTACATAAAAAAATTTGAAGATTGTGACAAGGTTCTTCATATATATCTTACTTTCATATATATATATATATATAATTTGCTTGAATTGCATCTATTGTTTTAATTTACTGTCATTGGGTCATTGAATTTTTAATGCAGATTTTTATTCCCATGAACGACAACAATCTACATTGGTACTTATGCATGATCGATGTAGTTGAGCGTGAAGTTGTATTGCTTGACCCTATGCCATTAATGGACAGCGACCGTCGACTAATCGACATGAAGAAGGTGGTTGCGTATCTTGATTCTTTACTTCAGTGTATTGATTGTTTGTACAAGCCAATTCTCCACACATTCTTTTTGATAGAAGCTGGATGGGCTCCAAGACAAGAGAATGGACACGACTGTGGTATGTTTGGTATTAAATTCATGGAGGAACCTTTGTTAGGTCCTGGCTGGATTGTAAATGTAATACAACAGATGGACACCTACGTTGCACTAAGTTCACCAATTTTCGTATTTCATACACTAACAATATTATTGGTGTCAGGATGATTTGAATGATATGCGCATGAAGCTAGCTGTTCAATTGGTCACCCACAGTGAAAACAGATTGAGAAACCAAGTTGTTTCCAAGGCACGTATGTGATTGGCTGACGGTGGAAAAATGATGTCATATGCTTGATTTAGTCATTTAGATTAAGCATTTGGCTGTTATTTTGTTTTTTGGATTTTGTAATTGCAGCATCTGTTATATATATATATATATATCCAATATAAACACCTGCAGTGTATACATATATATGTACATACAGCAATATATTTATATGAATATGGATTTTGCTATATTACACTCACATTTTTAGTCTAAGATTCTCATAGGGTTAGACATATGAAGTACATGAACAAAAAGTGCATTTCCATTCCAGCTGTGCCAACACACATCAAAACCCAACACAGAAATATGACTTTTCGGTATTCACAACACCCCCACACAATCTATTCCACCATCTTCACCCACTGCTATGCAACATTCGCAAGCCAGTATGCAATAAAAAATATCCATGATAAAAAAAGTGCAAACTTTAACTTTCTGGCCAGCTTTGTAGCTCTTTCTTCTTGTGTCTGATGCCTTTTCAATGATCGCAATAGTCCGGGAATTACATGTTTCGATCTGTCGCACATTGGAGAATCATACCATTGGAAATAATTGCACCCACCTGCCTCCTGCATGTCGTTATGTTGGTTAACATTATGATGTATTTGCAAAAAATCAAAAATTAAAAAAAATATTAAGGAATAATTATTTTTGAAGAATATTAGTATCTTACCCCATATCTCTCATAGCCAATAAACCTCCTACCTGGGTTTGAATCTTTCCATGAGGTCCTCAATATTCCTATTCTCCTACAGTTGCATTCTTGAAAGTCCATAGTCCTATAAGCTTATACCAGAGGGGTGTAAAGTGATTTTTTTGACCTTTTCAGATTAGTGTTACTCTCTCCCTGTGCATTCACATATATAAGAAGCTTCTTGCTATTGGCGGGAACATTTCCCTCCACTTTTGTGGACTGCATAGGCAGGTGAATTGTCCAAAATCTCCCTGTCTCCTTTTTTATGCTGGTTAGTCTCCAAAAATCTCCCTTGAGATTTGACAAGCAACCAATCCATCAACATGGACATGGTCTGCTTCAAATGTACATATTACAAAATGTGTGGTTATTAATTTTTGGTCATTAAATATTACTCATAAAATTTGATAATTTTGCAAGGTAACCTTTATGTTGTAAAAATATTTTTTTGTAATCAGTAAATTTAATTTATTTATTTTATTAAAGAGTGGATTGTAAGAACTATAAATATGACCTAATTTATTAATTGACGAGTGGCCCTTTCCAACTTCCTTTACTTGGCTGAGAGAGAGAGAGCCTAACTTAGGGAAAAAAAAAAAACTATATTACCATGGCCGGAAAACAAAATTAGTAATTAGAATCAACATCACAAATTTTTATTTTTATTTTTAACAAAGAGAAATTTTACTGATCTCATGCAAAAGTTACACAAGTTTGAGAAGCAAAGAACCTCCTAACCATACCAAATCTATACATAAATAAGGTATCGAAAAAGCAAAAAATTTGTCTTTGTCAAATCTGGAAGACCTTGCTGATTTTGCATCAACATAAGCTTTGCATAATTGGTAAGATGAAAAAGGCATACGAAAAATCTGTTGAAATTCTGCTTTGAACCACATTTTTTGTTAAAAAATCAGCTACACCATTTACTTCCTTGTACACATGATCAATCTGGAAATCAAGTCTGCTCAAAATCCTGTGTATATATTTTAGAACAGTCCAAAATTTGCAAGAGCATATCACTTTACCCAACACCATATTTACCAAAACATGAGAGCCTCACTTAATCAAAATTCTATATACCTCCAACCCATACCACTATTTTTTTATTTTTTTTTATTTAAAGAAAGAAAATTTTATTTCCAAAAAGAATGAATTACAAGTAGCAAGGAACAAAAAGTTCTAAAAAATATGACAAATGGCTTTAATCCTTCAAGATTGATTAAACCATGTCTAATTACAATCAACAAATATCTCAAATTGAGAACTACTGCCCGCATACTCCACTCCATGCTCCAGTCAGCAACAAAGCAAAGCATACCAACATAGCAGAGCAGCCCAACAATCAGACCCTCAAACAATCCAGCAAAGTAGAAGCTGATCAGACAGCACCCCTGATCAGTGCAGACAGACCGTCCATCACAAAGAAGCCCAAAGCAGTCCAGTGCAGAGAAGAATGAGCCAAGGCAAATAGCTCCAGACTGCCTGCCAAGACTCCAAAAAAAAACCCCTTCACCTGGCACCACCCTCCAAATCACAGCATACATAAACAGACCATTGCCCAAGCAGTCTGGCATAGCAGATTGAACCAGTAACAGCTAAGAAACACATCAACCAACCCAAACCACTATAATTGTTAGTCCATCCAGTAAAACCATACCTCTCGAAAAAATTGTTAACAACTTAATTTACCAATAAACAAATGATCATCCACTTTTATCCCCCCAAAAAAAGAGATTACAATGTACATATATTTTTTTTAAGAACATACCCTCAGATCATTTTGTTTCCATATTGCACTCAACACATGGACTTCGCTCCATACATGTTTACACATAACACAGAGCATAAACAAGAGAATTCAGAGAGAAAAGGTCAAATGGACAACTACAGTGATTGTCTTGCAGTTGGCTGAGTTGGTTTCTCCTAATTGGTGTTAAGTAGCAGGTGTTCATGCCATCTTGGAGTCGGTATACACATTGTCTGAAAAATATAAAGATGCATCCAGCTTTATGGTAAGTTTATGTTCAGGAGCTTCAATGACTTGCCAATTATTTCATCTCGCTTTGTATTTTGTGGATGGGTAACCAGCTTTAATGCTAGATCCTTTCTAACATTTGACGACGATGCCTGCATACAATTTGAAGTGTTATAACATGTGCAAAACTGAGCTATCGAGGAAGAAAAATTAACACTATTTATCCATTCACCTTCATTATAGGTTGGCCCAGACGAGGTTGATGGATCATATTGACAACGTGAATTTCATAATCATATCCATTCACCTGTTTGGGTGTCCAACTTGGTTCAATCACGGGCCATGTACTGATTACTCTTTCAAAATGTTTGTTAATCTGGCAAATAAGTTCACTCAATGCTGCAACCTACTCAGGCATACAATGCAATAAGTTACACTTGGTAAATCCACCCTCGAATGTGTTGGATGGATCATATTTTGCATTCTAAAGTAGATCACGCATACCAGATCATCCACTTGTTTACGTCGTGCATGCTTCATTGTTGGACTTGGAAGAGTATCCAGTAGGAGGACTTCTTCCTGTTGTATGTCCACAACGCATAAGAACCAATGTTTGTTGCCGTCGTTTATGGGGACATATATCTATATAAGGCAATTGTAGATTATGATTTCATAGATTATCATTTTGTACATAATTTCATAGATTATCATTTTGTAATGTAGAATCTGTTGTCAGTTTTTATCCAGTCAAACCTTGTCACACATGGTGATGTCGTGGATGTATTGTCCACACAATCTCATGAGTTTTCGTTGCATTTGAACACCAGTTCTCCCTTCAGATGTATAGTGAATGACTGTTTGCTACAATTTAAGGATTTTGTGAAATTATAAATACGTAAGTTCATATTGAATATTAAAACACAATATGACCATATTGAATGAAGAAAATCACATAAAACCAAAAATATATTGTGGAGTATTACCGAAAACCAAGTCGGAATATACCACCTGGCCTTCTGTGTGTCGTTTTTCCCCATATCTGTTGGTGGCATAATGCATGCAACGACATTGATTAACTGTGTACAAAATTATACATATTTATAATTGCATACATTTAATCCATTGCCAATTAAGTCAAAAGTGGGTATAAAAAAATGGGAATATTATATAACTCACCTCGCTCGGCAACCATTGTCTAGGTCTCAATGACTTCATTGTCATTCTTGTCGCATGAAATTTTTCAAACTGAACAATCGTCTCACTGTCAAATTACAACATGTAAGGTATGATTTGCATAAGAACTGCAAATAATAAACACGTACACATGGTAGTAATTGTGACATACTCTGCATCAAGTCCCTCATGAAAAATGAAGTTCAATATTGCATTTCGTACGTCATCACCAACATCAGTAATATGGGGAACCAACCCATCAACAACCTGAAAGTGTCGTGTCTGCCATTTTAGGTCCATTTGCACTAAAAAATTTAATTGGTTTAAAGTTGTGGGTAAAATAACCTCATTGTTGTTGTCATCCCGGACCTCGATTTCATTGTCATCGAATAATCCCTGGTTCACATTCTACACCACATAAAATATACAAAGCAGCACACACAAGTACTATGGTAAAGGATAACACAGTAATATAGTGTACTCACGTGAACCTACTCCTTTGTAGGGGGTTCTCTCTCAATTTTACACACTTTTTCAGAAAGCATATCCAGCATCTTTTTAATTTCAGTTACTTCAACTGTGAACTTTGCAGACAATGTTTCATGGTCCGTACGAAATTCAGCCAATGCAACCTCAACCTTAGACAATCTCGTGTCAAAATCCTACATAACACATTGAAGTGGTAGTCATGGAAAATATTAATAATAATGATTTGTATTGTTCTACCTCCATATATATCCTACATAAAGGTAACATGCATGATATGAGCGTAAGAGACGTCTGTTGTCCTCACATTACTCCTCACATCAGTGACAAGAACACTTACTGAATGTTCAAATGTTGTCCTCTCGTTGTGGACATCATATTGGTCAGGAACTGTCAGTGACTCTTCAACTGTAACCATTAGCTATGATAATCCAAATATTAGTTAATACCATACGATATATAAAGAATATCTTCCATAATGAAATAATTAACAATAAAAAACAAATTAAAGAGTATAATATATTTCATAATTTACTCCTTTTTTTTTGTATCCACCCAATTTTTTCAAAGCAGTCACGCGCTAACCTATTTCTTTGTCCCCCTAAACTGCCATCCGAGGGAATGGCCGTGATAGAAATGAAATGTATGATTCTCCCCATGGTGTCACGCGCTCAAAATAGAAAATCTACAAATGGATAACGTTCATTTAATGAATACAACTGGCATGAATAAGAAAGCAGTACAATGATTTAGCAAATAAGTAAATAACGCAATACATGTAGCACAATGATACAACCACAAATATTACGCCTTGATTTTGCCTTGAAATTTCGTATGCCTTCAATAATACTATCATAAACAAATTTGCTCTAGTTTATAGAAGATAATGCATTTACATCCACAAAGGGTTTGGCGTACGAACTATTAATTGTCATTTTCATGGTTGGGGAAAGAAACCGGCCTATTATGAATAGAGCAAATAGTCGCCTAAACGTAAATGAATCGTCCTTCAATTCTTTCAGTTTCCCAACCAAAGTAGTCAATGACAGCTCCCTCTGTCCATTAAAAATTGATTTTTGAAGTTCCTCCATTTGGTCCGAAGAACCTGCAGTATCCAACTCAATGCCTGTGTTTGACAACCCTAGTATGTAATAAACATCCTCCGAGGAGAACTTAATTGATTTACCATGTACATGTAACAGAGACGTAGTTGGATCAATTTTTTTCACCAACCACTCGCATAAGCTCCTCCTAACCACAGTGCATTTCATGCACATCAACCCTTCTAAACCCATGGACTTCACTGCACGTTTCTGATCATCACTGAACCCATTTACAACTTGTATGATACTTGATGGCAAACAACGCGTACCCATTAGTATCTAAATATAGATGTAATGCATCAAACAAATATTTCAAAACATATAAGTTATGTTATAACGCAGTGTTGGTCCATGTAATATATGTGTTCATAGTACATACCCTTCGCTTCTTCTTCCCAATAACACCCGAAGTGTCACCATGTGAAGCTGCAACGGCTGCCATCTTCTCAGTCATTCTTTTTCCAACTTCAACTGTAGTCTTCCTCTTCATGGTAAACAAATTCGCATATATATATATATATATATATATTTTTCATAGATATAAAAGAAAACTAGTATTAACTCGTGCTGGAAGGATTTTTTTTTTAAAAAAAAATCAAGCACCCTAAATAAGTGAGACACTATAAATTTAACAACAACTAACAGACATGCATTCAAATTAATGCCCTCAAACCATCAAATTAATAGCAATAATTTTATCCAAAAAAATCAAGTCTATTAATAAAATCAATTTTGTCAAATTACAAGCCCTATTTCTAAAATTTTGTGTGTTGCACCGATGTGTGTGTGCGCTTAGGGGATGGGGGAATGCGAAGTGTTTTTTGGGAAGTGTCACTGTGTATGTTCTCTGTTGCGTCTGTGTTCCATTTGTGTTTGCGTGTTCCGTTTATGTGTGTGTGTGGGTGTGTGTCACAGAGAGAGAGAGAGAGAGGAATCAATGATCCCTGGGAGAAGAAGAATGATGTGGCGCACTGGCGCTAGTGATGTCGCCGAGGCTGAATAGAGAGAGAGAGAGAAAAAAAAGAGATACAGAGATGGAGAGAAATAGAAGTGCAGGTATAATACAAAGAAAATTGAGCATTAGTTGTATAAAGATTTAAAATCAATGTAAGGGCACTATTTGTTTAAAAAAAAAATTTGGCAAAATTCCCTATAAAAATAGTACAAAAAAAATAAATAAACCCTACGCAATTTAATTATTTTGTACTCGTATCAAAAAACCTGTAAGTAACTTCAACTCCGAAATGTGAATAAAATTGAAAGTTTTTATTTATACAATCAACAAACTTGTGTTTTTGATAGATATAACAAAGTGAGATTCATTTATACAATCAATCTAATGATAGAGATAACACATAAAAACTTAACTACAATGAGAGACCACATCTTAGTCACATTCTTCACATACATACAACTGGAATACTCAGAAAGATGTTGGTACCAATATTATAAGCTTGTTGAAGTGGGTTTCAAGCTACTAAAAAAATATAGCAACACAACCACTAGTCATTTCTATCAATCATTTAAAACTAAAGTGCATCAAAATTCTATCAATCATTCAAAGATTTAAAATACCTTGACAGAATTGTTGTAAATAAATGCATCTCATTCCCATGTTTTCATGGTTGAAAGTGCAATGTATGTGCAAAACCCATCCATCAAAATGACCTTCAAAAAATTTAAATGGGTAATTAATTGTATCCCATGACCATACACCAGTAACACCACCCTCGCCAACATAGCTTGTTCCTCAATTAAGTCAGAAGTCATTGGACAAACTCAATCTTTTTTGCTCTGCTAAAAGCCCTTTTGTACTATCTCAAAGAGGAAAGCATCGCATATCACTCCTACTTGCTTAGTTGTTATGTGTAGAAATTTTCGAAGTCAAGTTGGTGATGTTAAGATCAGTAAATTTTTAAATGTACTCACTTAAGCAAGTAGCAATCGCAAGTACTCGTATCATTTGTAATTTCAGTTAACTAAGAAATATGTCACTTGGAAAGATATAGTTGAATACAAATATTAAATCAGAGAAATATAAGCTAAAAAGAGCGTAGTAACAACAATAAACTTGTGCCATGCATATCTATGAGGAGTAGAACATGCAAAAGATTCCCACAGTAATAATTAAACCAATGAAACAACACATTAAACTTGTCAAATGCCAAACAGAAAATTACTGAACAAAATTGGACAAAACTCGATAAACTCGGTGCATATACTGTCAATATTGCATTCAATTGTTGATCAAAGAGAAACAGCATGACCAAAATCTTGATCAATTAAAAGCATTCTACCCAAATAATCTAACTTGCTCCGTAAAACCACATGAATTATGGTAATAAAAGGTTTCCGCAAACTATTTCCACATAATAGGACAATTAAGAAATCAAAATTATTAAAAAATTAGCAAACTCCCCATTAGCAATCTCAATCCCATATCATAGAAAGCTGACATTCAACGAAAGGCCATCCACATATACACACATGCTGCTTGTAAATTTACTATAATCGTAGGTCAATAATATAGTTAAAAATATGTTCATATCTAAAACAAGCTCACATCCAACAGTGTTAGAGTAAACATTTGACCTCCTCATAGTCCTATAAAATTTGTCAATTTTTTAGAGAGTGCACAAAGATAACAGAGCAAGCACCAAAATCCTTCAACCATAAGCCTATACAATGACTTAATTCCACATATAAAGTAGTTAATTAGATATGAACACAAACCCATTACAAATAGATCAAGTTAAGGCACCAATAATTAGTTAGATAAGATTGTTAGACCAAATGATCACAAAAAGAAAGCATACCCATTTCACATTAACACAACTTCAACGGAATATGTAATATCAGCGAGCAGAATACCCGAAATATCGACGAAGGGCATGGACAATGCTCGTGTGCAAATTGATTTAGGAATAATTGTTTTCTAAGAAATTTTGCATCTCGCAAACTTGATCGTCAAATGTCAACTCAACATGGACACTTTTCATTTGATCAATCAAATTAAGGAATGTAACTAACACAAAAAATAAGGTACAATAAGTTCGTCTTATGTGATATTATTAAAATCATAGAATCAGTGAGAATATCATGACTCATACACAAAGCTATAGTATAACCCAGCCACGTTTGTTTTTCTTTGATCGATCATGAATGACAAAGCTATAGTATTCCCCATACAAACCACAAATAGTTCAAATCCTTACCATATTGACCCCCAAGTATTGCAGCAAGCAAATCTCACCAATTACTGAACTAAAACACATCTAAACATGGTAAATTTTATCAAAATCCAAATTCATCTCGAAATTCCACAAATCAACCTAAATTCAACATGCCGAATTCAAATTGACTTCCAAAAATTAATGTATAAACAAACCAACACAAATTAATCAAAAAACCTATTTTATCCTCAAGGAAAACGAACCCAAAACAGCCAGTTGCAAACATATTTGAAAACCCAGTTGCAATTATCTAAAGTATTTTGTAACACACCTAAAATACCTGAGAAGCCCTGGTCGAGATCAAAATTTACAAATCTGGGTTTAGGTCCAACTGACACCAGACCCTAAAGGGTGGGGTTTGCATGGTGGTGGGGGGAGAGGATGGAGGGGTGATGACTGTGATAGTGGTGTGGGCCTGTGGTGATGGCATATTGTGGAGAGAGGGAGAGCGAGAGAGATATACCTATGAAAGACTCCTGGCGTTTCCGAAGTGGGTTTGTCAATGGGTATCTGGAGTGGGTTGGCGTGGTGGTGAGGGGAGAGGATGAAGGGGTGGTGGTTGTGATAGTGGTGTGGGGCTGTCGTGATGGCAAATCATCGTTGCTGGAGTTGGTTGCATGGTGGTGGGGGAGAGAGACCTGGGAGGGGCCGGTGGTGTAGAGAGAGAGAAGGGTTAACAAAAAGATAGAGAGAATACAGAAAGGCGGGGGGGGGGGGGGGGGAGTGAAAAAAATGGGAAATTTGCAGCGGGAGTGGGTGGGCAGGAGTTCCGTTTTAATGGAGTCGATTTACAAGAAAAATTCAAAATTAATTTTGAACCCGTATGTGTTAACCCGCATATGGAGGATCCTAATTTTATGACCCGCCCAACCCAACATATGCATCTTAATTGCCATTAACTTACTTCATTCAATTAAGAAGTACATATCCCAACTACCAAATACTCTATTTATCATTTTTTGTAAACTACATCCAAAAATTTCTTAAAGAACTCAACACAGCCATGTTCTTTAAAACACTAGAAGTGCAGGAAAGATGTGTCATGCAGTCAATTGATCTCCCTACAACTATACATCGTTTAACTCAGGTATCAAACATTTTGTAATAATGTGCGTACTATGATTTGTGGTATATATGCAATAGTTTGTTTATTAATAAATTATAGAAGTACAAAATTGCTTATAAATATATGCAATTTTGTATTGAGTCAATAAACATGTATTCTGCATTATCGAATAAAAATTGTGTCAAAATTTAGCAAACATATTATAACTCCACCTATTTTTGTAATTCCATAGGTGGAGTAATGGCGGGTACGATTGGTGACAAAGGTAAATGTGTACTACTAGATCTTAAGGTTAAGGACAGAATCGTCTTACCTCCTCCGTGTCCTCGCTCGCCGTCGCCCGCGTTACCGACGCCGCCTGGCCTGCTTCGGCCGTCACCCAGCACGAAATTTTACCCCAACCCAAGGGGTTTTAAAAAAATATTCACAAAAGATGACTAGTTTGAAAGTATTTTTCAAACCCAGACTGTTTTAAAAACGTCAGATGGAATGACATTTTTAAGCCAAAAGACGTTAATTGGACTGACTTTTTTGTACAACACTGTGGCTAGTATACAACTTAAAAACGTCAGTTGGACTGGACTAACGTTTTTAGTAAAAACGTCAGTTTAACTAACACCTTCTAAAAACGTCAGTCCAAATGACGTTTTTAGTGAAAGTTTTTCTCCCTCTTTTTTTATGAGTAAAATGTTTAATGTTTATTTATTAAAAAATTTAATTATATTCAATAATTTTTTTTTGATAATTTAAAAATACATAAATTTTCGTTTGTCTTATTGACGTTTTGCTGTTTTGCTCCCTAACAATGATACCTAAAACTGTTTTGCTCCCTCTCTTTTTTAGAGGATGAGTTCTTTTTTATTTATCTAAAAATTTAATTATATTCAATAAATAAATTTTGATCATTTAAAAATACTTATATTTTGAGCATATCAAACTTTAAAAACTGAAAATGTATACATATAATTAATTTTAATTTTATCATATAATTTTAAACACATACATAAAATAAAAATAAAATTTTATTTTTAATGTTGATCATGTCGACATTAATGTTTATTAAGCTGTGTAAAAATATAAGTTATTCAAAATGTATACATGTAAAAAAATGATGTCAATAACGTGGTTGATATTCAAAACAACATAAAGGATTATCGAGTACACATAAACATGATGGGATAAAAGTGTTACACGCATCATCGTCCAAATCAGAGAAATCAGAAAATTCAGGATCATAAATAAGTAACGGATCCTCTAAAATTTCAATTTCGGCATATTCAGGATCAAAATGCTCTATTTTTGCATAATCGAGTGCATGAAAACGATCAAGACGACACTGCATTTGATCATTTTCACGTTTAAGCCTTGATATGACATCGTCATGATTGTTTGAATTCTGTGAATTATAAATATCAGCCAAACGTGCCTTTGGTACCGCAATGTCAACGACAAAATACTTCAAGGTCACAACGTTTGTCATATAATTGTCGCCATCTTGGTGTGGGTTCGATATGAGCACCTGGAGGTGGATAATCAGTTGCAGGCCCAACAATTACATGTCCAGCTTGTCCGAATGTGTGATAAGGGTCAATGGGCTCGTTGCGGAATGCACGCTTTCGTTCATACCACGTTACACCACTGGAATCAATATATGATTCGATAGAATGAACTTTGTTCAGTGATGTTGAGCTGTCCGTTTAGCGTTCACGTTTGTTACCTGAAGATGAACTATTTTGGTCATTGCGTGAAGAAGAACTTGCATGTGATGTGCTCCTATACATTTTGTTTGGTGATTGTGTATTTACACAATTGTGAATGGTAGTATATATATATGTTCGGTTTGACAATTTAAAATTGCAGTGAAATGACATCAAACTGCAAAGTGTGGAATTGATTTGACTGTGATGCAAAATGACAATAAAAAAGTTGGGATATGACAACACACTGCATAGACTGATAAAACCACGAGATAGATTAAAGTAAATAGGACATCACACTACAAAGTTGAGAACTGATTTGACAATGATAAGATATGATAATGAAAAAGTTGAGATATGACAACACACTGATAAACTGATAAAGTCACAATATTGATTAAAGTAAATAAGACGTAGACATAAGCGTTATATGTTTAATAAGGTGGACACTAATTATATATGTTAATTTTCATCAGACATATACTCATCTGATAGGTATTGTTCATTAGACAATACATTAAATCGTTCAGTAGCTGTTAACTCACTACCAAATGTAGTTGCCACCATGTCAGATGCTATTTGGAGCATATAATATCAGCACTTACACAACATCATCCTATTATTCTTCTTTCGTACATGTTTAATTGATGCTTCATAGTTCACTCTATTCCTTCGTGGCATGGTAAGTGAAAGTCTATGTGGCACCAGTATACCAAGTTCTCTCAGATCTGTGAATAATGACTGTGATTCATTAGCACGAAAAGCCCACTCTCGACAGAGTCAGACATAATACTCATTTGGATCAGAAAATCTCTCACTCTTGTAATCATCATCTCACTCTTGTAATAACCATACTGGTTCATGCCTACGACTGTTATCACCTACTCGTGCTCTTGAAGTAGACATAATGTGCAATACATGTGATATGAACCACCCAATATTATATTTTTATAGTGATTTTTATGGTCTAAAATAAGTACATTTGTCAACATTGCAGTAATGTGTAGTCACCTTTATGTTTGAGTTGATTGTCAAACATTCAAAAAAAAATTGTGCAGTAAGTATGACTACACACTATTACCTGTCAGCGTAACCAGACATTGGTACGCAGTGACTGTAACTGCACACTGAGACATGGACTACATTGATTTTAATAGACCCTGATTCATCCTGCGTCATAGTGATTCACGTCCGTGATACGTTTAACAATATTAGAGTTTGTGGCTGTTAACTACTGTGTTGTCACAGGATGTTGATTATGACTAAATATCAGTGCATTGAAGTGCAATGCAGGGTCTTCATTAACGTGTGCTGCTGAATAAGAAATAGTTACAATGACTGACAATTGTATCATTGTTAGTCGTTGTGACAACACACTGGGTTACTGTGACTAAACACTGGTTAAATGTCAATCTGTGTGACAACACATTGGTTCAATGTCAGTAAGTGTGACTAAATATTATTGTGCAGTCAGTGAGTGTGACTACACAATGTTGTAATGTCATTCAATTAGGTTGCAAACTGGTATACTCACATAAATAAATTACCTATAAGTTTGAACTCATGTGAAATGTTCAATGTACATAATTCATCTCTAACCATGAATTTTAGTCCGAGAACCCTGTTTGAAACTCTAGGTTATCATTGGGCTTTAGATGATGAGTTTTTTTACCCAATGAATCCTCGCTTACGTTATTCACTAACAGCTACAAACACAATGATGGCGGAATGACAATATCGCTTGACGAAAAGAGAAAATCTAAGCTTAGATTTACGTTCTTGCAATACAAGAAGGCCTCGACAAGTTGTCATTGCTATGCCTATTTCCACTCCTCAAGAATTAGAGTGAGCATTGTTTCGCATTCGAGTTGAGAACAATCGAATGGCAATCCGTTGCAATCGGTACAACCTGTGCCGTATTGCAAGCGACCGTGCTGCAGAAGGGAGGATGTAGGAAGCAATTTTAAGCTACCAATTGAATGGTGAAGATGGATGTATTTCTGATCATTACCTGTCTGACGAAGATGAAGACCCATGAAGAAGTGTCATGAAAATCCTGTGTTGTAACATTTACACTTTGGTCGTCTTACTTGTGTTTGCAATATGTTTATGTATTATGTTTATGTATTTTATTTTTATGAAATATGGTGTACTACTCCTGTAACACCCCGCATTTTCTTTTATATATGCATATAGATATATAGATATAGCAAATAATGGTTGTAAAGATGTGGATAGGGGTATTGAAGTGTGTTTGAACTTTGTAAATTTGAAAAGTAAAGATTTAAAATGTTAATGAAAATCATAGTTGAAATTTAGTTTTAGTGAGTGAAAATATAAAATGTTAGGTCCAATAACTTGTATTAGATAGGTTTGGTGTATAAATATGTGTTGGAGAGGTTTGTGATGGATTTGGTTAATTTTGGAATGGATTGGAAATGGAAAACAAAAGAAATAGGCAAAACTGGGTAAATGGTACCGGTACTGGGTACCGGTACTGAATGGTACCAGTACTGAGTACCGGTACCCCGATTCCAGAAGGTTTCTTGTACCGGTACTGGGTACCGGTACTGAATGGTACCGGTACCGAGTACCGGTACTACCGAAACCAGACTGTTTATTTTAAGTCGCGAACAAGCCGATTTTTCCTCCACTATAAATACATTTTTGTCACCTCCTTAGCCTTTATTACACCACTCCAAACCCTAGAAAACATAAGAGAGGAAGAGAGAAAGAGAGAAACACAAGATCAAGAGAAAACAAGAGATTGAAGGGTTGATTCAAGATCAAAGCCCTAATTTTTCCAAGAACATTAAGGTAGGGGATTTCTTCCTATTCTCTTACATTGAGGCTAGGATTAAATTATATGTATTCTTTTGGTTCAAAATCATATATACTTGCTATTATTTACTTGATTCTTGATCCTCTTGCATTTATTGCCATGTTTTAAACATTGTGGTAGTTGGGTAACCATTAAAGGTCCCTTTTTCATTCTCAAACCCTAGTTTTAAGAAAAATGGATTTTCTTCTTTACATTTCCTTTGTTCTCACCATCAAAACCTTAGTGCTTGATATTGTACAACCAAATGATGTTTATGGTGATCTCTTGCTCTTTTTCTTCAATTATGCTATGGTACAAAGGGTGAAAATTGGGGATTTCTTGTGAATTGAGAAATGTTTGTAATGATCTCTCTTGTATGATTGTTGTGATGGACTTGGATTGCCTTCGAGCATTGCCGTAGAGTGTTAGAGATTAGTCTATCCCGGTGGGGGTGAGATGGTTGCCTAACACTTGTAGTGGGTGGTTATTTGGTAATAACCACCACTATTGTTCACTGGAGTTCGAACGAGGGGTGGTATACCTTTCCTGGGAAGGGACTCGTCACTGCCATTGGGATGGTAGACGCCTCTTCCTAAAGTACTTGTGATTGTGATGGTGATTGGTGAACTAGGTATAAGTCGTTGGGTAGATTCATGGGAAGCAATCAATATACATGAGAACATGAGATTATTATTATTGTTACGGAATGGTTTCCAACAAGTGCTTGTGGAGGTATGGGACTCCACAAGGACCTGTTGGAAATGGTTATGGTGATAATTGTGACTGAGCTTTACGGTTCATTTAAATTATTGCGAACATTTAAACTTGAGATCTATTTAAAATATCCTGCTTTTCCTTCAAAATGGTATATATGCTATTTGTGAAAATGAGACCAACCGTTTTATATGCTTTTCTAAACCTTGTTTGAGTTTGGGAAGATTTTGCTACAGAGCTTCGTGCTCATCCCCTACAATTAATATTTTTCAGATTTGGCTTTAGAGGAGGAGCTCGGTGTGAATGAGCCGGGCCTTGGGGAAGCTTCCTTGGAGGGATACCTAGATCCCGAATGGGACATCTAGAGATATAGCTTATTTTGTTCTAGACTAGGAGATTTATTTCTGAACAATGTAAAGTCTAGATTCTTTTGAAACTCCGCTGCGATATATTCATGTAATTCTTTTGGGGAATGTAAATGTCATATCTGGCCTATTCTTTTGTGATAATGTTAAGGATAGTATAGATGGTAAATAGAAATTCTATTGTTATTGGATGGTTAAATGGACCCTGTGTGGTCAAGTTAATAGAATTGCACAGGTTGTGATTTTTGGGTGGAGCTTCCTGTACAAAGGAGACTCTGCCCAAATTTTGTTAAAATTAAGAATGTTTCTTATTCGATGGATATATATTTAGTTGCTCTCATGACATGAATGGTTTCATAGTGTAATGTCGTCCAGGGTGGTATTTGGGGTGTTACAACTCCAGTTAGTATTGTTCACCTAAATTTCAATAATTTATGTTATGTTATTCAACAAACGTTGGTTAGAGTATTAGATAACTAATCTAAAAGGCAGTAATGAAATAACATTATATGAAACTATGAACCCAAAGAGATTTTATATACAACAACAATAGTCACAAATTTTATACAAAAAAAACGTAAAAAATGGACCACGTCCCACAAGGGGTGGTCTCCTCTGTCGCTTGGGCCGCTGACCATCAGGCGGAGCCGGTATATCTTGAGTGACTCCACTATCTACTGGATCATGTTTATGGTGTGTATGACGATCGACTCTATGCCCACCTCTGCCTTGATCTCTGTGTGACAGTGATGGCTCATGTGTAACTCCCTCAGCATCATCGGAACAGTCCTGGTATGGTATGGGAGAAATAGGTCGTGCGGGCATCAGTGGAACAATATGTGGAATACATGCCCCTGCATGTGGAAGTGATGTATCTGTCTGGTCTAGTGCAGGTGACATATCGGTTGTACCAACTAGCACTGGTGAAGGTGTAAATGGAGTCGCCGATGCATCAACACGTGATGAGGTTAGTGGTGGCCCACATGATATAACTGTAGGAAGATCAAGCAGTGATGTAGCGGCATGGTGAACGACCGGTGTAGGAATGTAGTAATCAACAGCTGGGACATATGGCGTAGATGAATAATCTGGGGAACATATGCAGTCGATGGGCCTACCTCTAATAATGTCGCAGTAGTATCCACGACCGATGGGGATGTCTGCCCATGTGCGCGTGCAACTAGCCGTCGAGGAATGCGTATACCACGCTGTCGTTCATGCACTGGGGCTGCAACAACTGGCAGTTGAATGTCTGCCGGAGGTTGCACAAGTCTTTGGTGCTCAGAAAGAGCTGTCAAACACCTGTAGCTTAGATCCCCCATTTGGCTGATGGCCGCCAAACATGTCTGCAAATTAGGCTCACCACTAATAGTATCACGTGCTGTGTGATATACATCTGTCAGTGTTTTGTTCCTGCAGTACCATAAAATAAGGATTTAAAACAAGATTACGTAATTTTTGTACCAGATTTAATTTATCTACCAAGTAAACAACACATACCAACAACTCGATGATACTGCCGACTGGCTGAAAACCAACGTCAGGGTGCGGCATCGATGATTCGATAAGTAGACGAGTAATGCGCTGATACCACTCCATGTAGGGATCAGTGGCATCCATCATGTCGAGCATAGGCTCGCCGTGAACAATAGAATTTCGTCGTTGATCCCACATGTTGATGTACCGCTGATGTGTGATCGTCCAGTCATAATCATGTCTGTCACGCCTATTTGTGGCATCATCTCCCGACTGGAATCACATGGCACTGGTATGGGCTGCCTGCATCCAAACTGTCGCAGAACACGATCTGGAAAATGTCATTCCACGACATCAAAGCATATGAGCGAGGCCCGGGTAGTCCATAATTCCTGACCACGCAAGCAATAATCAGGTAGGTTGGTCAGCACATCAGCAGTGAAAGGCTGTCATATCACCTGCAGTATAAGAATAATGATTTTTGTTAGATGTACAGAAAAATTAAAAATTTCGGCAAAGTTTCCCTTATATGTATGACCCCAAATTTTTTTTCAAAAATACCTGTTGCATATTATATTACATACATACACTAACAACAACCTAAATAAATGTCACTACTATTCAACAATCATACAAGCAACTACCAATCATACAACACATCCAACAACCCACCAATGAATAATGACCAATCATTTGTTGTGCATCAAACATCAAACCAACAATAACATCCACAATTAAATTCAACAGTTAACAAACAATAATAAGACCACCGATCATTTGTATATCTGCTCATCGCGCATCTGATCAAGCTGATCTCTATAATGTTTGAGTACATGGGTAGGCGTGTGTTGCTCAGAAAATGCAACATCCCAACTACATAGCACAAAAAAAAAATTAGTAGGATGTACTATATAATACTAATGAATAATGAAATGTAAGATATTAATATTGTTTTACCTACACCCACGAGGCCCTGTTGGTAGGTCATCATGTGAGGGTACATCTAGTGCAGGATCATGTGCCGGTGCAGGTGCTACACCATCTGCTGGGCCAGCCTCTGGATATACATCTACTCCATCCGCCACGACATCAGACAATGTGCCACGTGTGAGTAATCGTTGTGGACGTATATGTGATAAACGCTCCCATGCCCATAACTATATAAAAAATCAAAACAATTGTAATGTAACACATATATTTGACATTACATTAAAGCTTATAAAAAAAAACAAACAATTGGATGAACATGAAACATAAGTTTGCATGTACCTATAATAGAACAAGCAGTCCGTCGATGTCCTTAGCATTGCGTCTACTGATGATGCATATCTCACGGTAAAACCATGTCAATGCCGCGCTACCCCAGCTGTACTAACTGATTGATTGGAAAATGTTGTCGTTTCCTAACCTCTAAACATCACCCTCACCCTCAATGTGTGTATGGCTTATAGGAATGGGGGAGTGTCACTCTCCCTCCGGATGATGCACTCTCCCTCGGAATGATGCAAAAGATTAGGCAACAACGGAATGGTGGTGGATGGTATTGTGGAATGAACAAAATATGATGAAAATGAAATGCGGTGTATGCACAAAAATGCTCCCCAATCGCAAGGAGTCTTTCATGTGTCGGTGTTTTACTTGGTGGTATTCCAAGGTCGTCTCCTCAGGGAAGGAAAGAGAGTTGTGTGAAAGTGATTTTGGTGAACAAAAGAGAAAATGTAAAATCTTTTGTTTGAGTTTTGTGTTTGGTTTGTAAATGAAAATGCAAATAAAGCAAGTGTTGACTAATCCAAAGGGTTCATTCCAATGGGAATACCAAATCAACTCAAAGCCTTCCTCCGATTGAGCATGAATGAACGATTGATTCGGGGGAAGCTAGGGACGAGATTGGTGAGTATCTAAGCATAAACCGTGACTAGGCCTACGGAATATCAAAGGCTCACCAACTCATCCACTCTCAACCCCGTCAAACCGAACCATTTGACTCTAAAGGGAGGAATGAAGAAGAGTTGAAAATGGTATTCCCAAGAGGAATTTTCCCTTGGATTAACCAACTTAAATCCTAGCTACTCATATTAAAAATGCATAAAGGAAAGACAAGCATAATGTAAATGAAAGACATTGTATAGAAATGAAGCTTTAAAGCATGAAACTAAACTTGAAGCAAGAAATCTAAAGCTATGAACAAAAACATTCAATACCCATTTTAAGCTAAAAATGAAGAACTTGAAAGCATAAATGGTGAAATGAAGAACATGTAATTAACTTGCAATATACTTGAAATAAAGGAGATTACAATGTAAGAAATGAAGATTACAAGAGGAATGTAGCTTACAGCAATGACATGGATGAAGAAAATGCAAAAATGAAATTACTATTTATCATCTTCAACCTTGGAGCTTTCTACATCTACTCCTAAGCTTAGGTAGCCAACTAACTAATACAATGTGTGTGTAATGCTGAATATAATGGTGTGTGGGAGACTTCCAATTTCGTGCATGAGGCTCCCCCTTAGCTGTGTGCAGACCTCCCATCATAGGGGGCTGAGTTGAAAGCATTGGCAGGCTAGCCTGCAACTCCCCTGGCAGCCCACTTCCCTCTCTCTTTCATTCAATGCCAAGCCTCCAAAGTCTTCAAAATGTGTAAGAGATGCCTGTAAATGTGTAAGGAAATGTTGGGCTAGGCGTGGGAGAAGTGTAGGTGGGACCCCCAAGCAAGTGGAGCAAGAAAGAAGTCGTTCTGGGCACTTATGGACGACCTACCGGTAGTGACTTCCGGTAGTTATTGGCTACTGGAGTGATAACTACCGGTAGTCATTTGCTACTGGAGTGCTAACTACCGGTAGGTCTTTCCGGTAGTTGTCTGCTCTGGACCAGTTGTCGTAGAATTGGTATAACTTTTGATTTAACCATCCGATTGAGCTGAAATTTGGACACAATATAGAAGACATCCAGATCTACAACTTTCATGTTTTAAAATTTTCCTGATTCTGAGTAGATCATGGCCAAAATGGAGGAAAACCAAGGTAGTGCTTCCAAATGATGTGGCTGCTGATGCCCTTGTTCCCAAGCACCAATGCCTTATTGATTTCTTCACTTTTAAGCCTCCAATTCTTCATGTATTATGTCTATGCCTTCACCACACATCCATCATAGTTGCAAGGTTATAAAATACATGATTTAAGGTATAAAGACATGCAACATCAAAATATCAACATTATTGATAATTTTGGCTAACACTAAGTATTTAAATGCAAAAGTTGAGTTATAATGCATGTAATGAGCCCTTCAAATATGCAATATTATGCGCTCATCACTAACCGGTAGTGGTAAGATCAGTAAGCAAATGAAGGTACATCAACTTGACCTTGATAGAAGACTTGTCTATGAAAAGATATAAATCGATCAGTAGCATGATGTAGGCTCTGGTATAAGATGGAATAAAATCATCATCAGCATCTACGGGGACACCTCCATCCAAATGCCCCACAATGCAGAAAGCCTGAGAAAAGACCCGTCGATAGACCCCTCGGCAGGTGTAAACCCGAGCAACTGCTGGCATAATGCTGGTCATGTCGTATCAGACAGACAACTGTCTCTCCCAGACACTACCATACCATCAATCAGTAGGACTATATGAAGAGCGACATCCTGAAGAGTGATAGTAGCCTCTCCCACAGGAAGATGAAATGTATGCGTCTCGACACGCCATCTCTCGACTAGTGTTGTGATGAGGGCATGGTCCAACCGCTTGGACGCAATCTTGTGCGTCCCATAAAATTCGACTATAACCAAATGATGGAGCACACACTCATCTGTGACATGTAACTATCGTGCGGTGCGATCACTACGCCTGCAGTGCAAAGGAGGCGGATCTATGCCCTGCCAGATGTACTCTGATATATAGTCAGATTGTAACGCAAAAACAGAGTGGTCCTATAGACCAGGATGTACTAACCGCCGTCCATTAGTGTCCATAACGAAGAACTAAATGAATCTGCAAAAAAAAAATACAATTGAAAATACGATGAAAACATCCACCATCATTAATTGATAAATGTAACATTTCCAATATCCAACATCAAATATATCATAATGATATCATTTCAACAAACATGTAAATACAAGCCAGTGTACTAACAAAATATTACAATATAAGTACATCGTAAGGTCCAATACACAAATGATTATACATACGACAACTTATTAAGCTCACAAAATAACAAAATACAATCTACTGAAGGGATGCTGGA
Organism: Ilex aquifolium; assembly: GCA_951799425.1. Classification (NCBI taxonomy): domain Eukaryota; kingdom Viridiplantae; phylum Streptophyta; class Magnoliopsida; order Aquifoliales; family Aquifoliaceae; genus Ilex; species Ilex aquifolium. The sequence continues at coordinate 33,594,925 of OX637391.1, forward strand.
GCCCGCGTATTTATGGATGAAAATTTTAGATGATTGTGACCAAGTTCCCCGCATAGCCCACAATGTATCTGATTACGACCCTCTGGTGGGAAGTCCATTTCATTCCATATGCGCAACTGTAACGCCCCAAATACCACCCTGGACGGCATTACATTCTAAAACATTCACATCATGAGAGCACTAATTTCATCCATAAATAAATTAAACTTCATTCATCATCCATAAAATATTTACATCATTATCCAAAAGAATATGCCCAACCATGGCATTTACATCCCAAAAATCTAATAATGTAGCGCAGCGGAATTACAAAAGGAAACTAGACTTTACAATGTTTGTACATATTTGTTCCTAGTCTAGTACAAAATAAAAGGGGCATCTCTAAGTGTCCCACTCGGGATCCAGGTACCCCTCCAAAGAAGCTTCCCCAAGGCCCGGCTCATTCACACCGAGCTCCTCCTCTAAAGTCAAATCTGAAAAATATTAAGTGTAGGGGATGAGCACGAAGCTCTGTAGCAAAATCTTCCCAAACTCAAACAAGGTTTAGAAAAGCACATAAAACGGTTGGTCTCATTTTCACAAGTAGCATATATAACATTTTGAACGAAAAGCAGGATATTTTTAAATAGATCTCAAGTTTAAATGTTCGTAATAATTTAAATGAACCGTAAAACTCAGTCACAATTATCACCATAACCATTTCCAACAGGTTCTTGTGGAGTCCCATACCTCCACAAGCACTTGTTGGAAACCATTCCGTAACAATAATAATAATCTCATGTTCTCATGTATATTGGTTCATCCCCGTACCATGTATGTTGATTGCTTCTCATGAATCTACCCAACGATTGTACCTAGTCCACCAATCACAATCACAGTCACAAGCTTTTTAGGAAAGGGCGTCTACCATCCCAATGGCAGTGACGAGTCCCTCCCCAGGAAAAGTATACTATCCCTTGTTCGAACTCCAGTGAACGATAGTGGTTTCATTACCAAATGACAACCCACTACAAGTGCTAGGAAACCATCTCACCCCCACGGGGGTAGACTAACCTCTAACACTCTACGGCATCTCTCGAAGGCAATCCAAGTCCCTCACAACAACCATACAATTGAGGAAACCAAAATATTCTCAATTCATCAACATTTCAAGGAATTACCAAATTCCACAATTTCTAATATAATGTTTCATAATATGAGGGAAGAAAATGAGCAAGAGACCCTCATAAGTAACATTTTGGTGTGCTATATCAAACACTAAAGTTTTGAAAGCAATACTAAGGAAAAATAGAGGGAAAAGTCCATTTCTCTTTAAAACCAAGGTTTGAAGATGAAAAAGAGAAATTTAAGAGTTACCCAACCATCACAATGTTCAAAACATGGCATTTATTTCAAGAGGAACAAGAGTCATGTATTTCTTATCATGTATATAAGGATGAGAGTGAAAAAGATAGCTTTAATAGTTACCCAACTACCAAAATGTAAAAAGAAAGGAAATCAATGCAAGGAGACAAAGAATCAAGTATTGAATAGCAAGTACATATGATTTTAAACCAAAAGAATACATATAATTTAGCCCTAGCCTCAATGTAAGAACATAGGAAGAAATCCCCTACCTTATGCTCTTGAAGAAACCTAGGGTTTGAGTCTTGAATCACTTGTGAACCCTTCGTCTTTCCTTTTGATCTTGAGTTTTATCTTTCTCTCTTTCTCTCTAAGGGTTTCTAGGAGGGTTAGGGTAAGAGGAAGATGAAGAAATGGGGCAAATGGGATGTGGGATAGGTTCTTATAACACAAAATCCCGACTTTTAACTGTTTAGAGGCGTCAGAAGGATGGTACCGGTACCCAGTACCGGTACCCAGAACTTTCTGGAGTCGCAGTACCGGTACTCAGTACCGGTACTGAATGGTACCGGTACCCGGTACCGGTACCCGGTACCGGTACCCGTTGTCTGCTGAAACTTCCAGGGCAGTTTTGACCCATTTAGAGGTCGAATTGGAAAATTTCCAAGAGATATACTTTTGTAGCCCTAGATGTCTACTATCTACTGTCAAAATTTCAGATCAATTGGATGTAAGGATAAAAAGTTATGGCTAAAATACTAGAAGGTGTCCAAGATACTTTTTACCCAATTTCACTCTAAAGTGGGTTTTAACTCCAAAATACTTCCTAACTTCCAATACACCTCATATTACCTCTCCCAAGGTTGTTCGACCTTCCGGATTCAATGGAAGCATTATTTTGACCTAAAAACCTTTAGAAACTTGTCTATTCACCCTTTCCAAGTTTAAACATCTTTGAAACTCAAACCTCCCAATCCATATGCATCTCTAGCATTTCTCCTATTATTACAACCCATATAGCTCATTCTTACATCATTACACATGTCCACATTTTTACATTAATTATTTACTATATATATCTATATACATATCTATAAAAGAAAAATACGGGGTGTTACAGCAACGTTCGTGGCCGACCAACCAAGTCTCGACGTTGGTTACGATTAGGGATTAATTTGGGACGTGGGGGATCATCTCAGTAATGCTCATCCTCCAGAGAAAACATTTCAGGCGTCCAAATTTTCTCCAAAGTGTCGATATTGTATATGTGATCTATGTATGACTGAAAATACAACTGATAATAAGAGCATACAACCAATACATGAGAACAAAGAATTATGTAAATTACCCATTTTTTACATATGCATGAACGATCTTCAAGACACATAACTTGCTTATGACCACTGCCAGTTGTCACTTCAGTAAGACCACGCTCCCTATGAAATGGCGTCACGTCATGGACACGACTCATTTGCTGTGCATGTTGTAATCGTTCAACAACAGTCTTAGGAAACTCCATCCCATTTTCTTTTGCCACTTTGTCTCAATGTTTAAAATGATACTTAGTGACCCGATAAAATATCGACTGCACACAAGTAGTTATGGGCAAATACCTAGCACATTGGAGAACACTATTAAAAACCTCTGAAATGTTGGTTGTCATGATGTCATATCTTCGTCCACCATCATGGGCTAATGTCTACTTCTCCAATGGTATATCAGTCAAATATTTATATACATCCTCTTTGACGTTGCATATCTGGGTCATCAACTCATCGAACTTGCGAACCTGTCTTGCCTTGTCAGCCCTCCACATAAGATCGTACAAATGCCCATCCTTATAATGCATATTAAAATTACTACGAACATGCCGAAGACAAAATCGATGATAAGCATGTGGTGGATGCCACCCAGAATCTCCCATGTTCACAGCAAAAAGGATCCCCGCGTGCCTATAAAAAATTAAACATATCCCTTCTCGATGTCTAAGAACTATCCGCCGAATGTAACGTAGGAAAAAGCCCAACTTGACTTATTCTCCTCTTCCATAATAGCAAATGCAATGGGAAACAACTGTTTATTAGAATCAAAACATGTCGCCACTAACAACTTTCCCTTGTACTTTCCACGCAGAAATGTCTCATCGATACTAACAACAGGTCGACAATATTTAAACCATTTAATGCTGGTCTTGAATGCCCAAAATACTGGAAAAAAATATTATATTCAGGGGATTCATAGTTGTACTGCCACTGCACAATCGAGCCAGAGTTCTACTTCTTAATGACACCCAAAAACTTTGGCAACATGTCATATGACAAGTCCCAATCACCGAAAATCTTAGCAATAGCCTTGTTCCTCGCAATCCATGTTTTCTTGTATGAAATATCTTACTTAAACTTCTCCTTTATATTCTTCTGAATTGTCTACATTTTTATTTGTGGTGTATCACCCACGAGTCCCAAAATATTATGACATATGAAGTCAAAGTCTAACTGCCGATGGTCATGACTCATTCTAGGGTAGAAGTAGGTATGAGTAGGGGTGACAATTTTTGACACGACACGATAACTCGATACGAACATGACACGAAATAAATGGGTTTGAGTTGACTATTTTTTGGTACAAACCCGTGTATGACATGACCCGTCAACACGAAGTGTTAATGGGTCGTGTTTGGGTTCAACCTGCTTAACCCGAATTGACCCGTCAACACGAAGTTTTTAACTCGAAAGAGATTGACCTGGCCTTTTTGTTGCATGTCTGAGTTTTCATGTTCTGATGACTTGTTTTTTCCATTACTTCTGATGTTTAATTTGGTTGCGCGATGGACGATTCGCATATTTAATTAGTATTATAGAAATAAAATATTAATTATTTGTAACTGTTTATCAAGCACTGACATAATTATTGTATAAAAAAAAATATTATTACTCATTATTATTATTAAGTTAATTTTTAGTTTGTAAAAAAAGTATGAGGAGAAATTCAATTAAGTGAAAATAAAATCTTAGCGTTAAATTTTTTATTCAAAGTTTATGTGGGTCAACACGAATACCAACACGAACACGACACGAAAATAAACAGGTCAACTCGACACGACACGATAGTTAAATGGGTTGGGTTATGGTTGACTAATGTTCGACACGACTAATGTTCGACACGACACGAACCCGACACAACACGACTCGATTGCCACCCCTAGGTATGAGGTCCATCATATTTCGTGATCTGAAATATTTTTAATTTTTTCCTAAAACAAGCACGTAGTCTCCACGTGCAGTTAGACTACAAGTATAAGATGTACTGTACAGCCCACACCATTGTGTTCGTCTCAACCACAATATAATCCTGATTCAGCTTGATGGAATACCATTTAACAGGCCTAATCAATGAAGCTTTATACTGAAAAACCATGCCCTTCGCCAACTCTATCTTCACCGAATCCCACAAATTCATTTCAGATGATGGTACTAAGCTATCTGCTTCACAATGCTGACCAAATTCAGTGCTTGTGAATGAGGTGGAGTAAGGCTTATGCATCCGAACCTCTTGGGCAGCCTCAATGTCTTCACCATTCCCATCTTCGTCATCCGGCTCAGCAATCATTGCTTCCTCAAACTATTCTTCTTCGTTGTCATCGTCGAAGATATCTGTACGATCATTGGCACAAATTTCTTCATATTCTCGGATTGGACTTTGTTGTATTATTGGTTGATGGACATCATCTTGTTCACCCAACTCAATTCTTGCCTCACCCATTTAAAAATTCTAACTCAGTGAATTGTTGGCTGAGTACCCAACGTATGTTCCGGAGCTAGTTCTTTGTTGGGTGTAAAAGTACTGCCCAGACTCATCCATTACCTGCATCCCCACGGGAGTTGAACATTCACCCGTCACCCCAGAAGTTGGAAATGTCAAGGTACCCATATTTCGCCTAAGCAACTCAGTGTAAGACATGACAGTGGTTGTTATGCACCCTCCGGTCTGACTACTGCCTATGCCAGCATTGATGTCATCCGTCTCCACGTACAAAGCAACACTAGCAATGCTGAGATTGTCAAGTACCACATTAACCACATAAGTCACTAGTTCATCATTGACAATTTCTAGACCGACATATGTATTCATGTTTGGTCATGTTCCAAGTGTAAAAGGATATCTACAAGTCAACTTCAACTTGTTATGCGCCCTGTCCAACCCCATTACAGTGTAAATTTTACTCAACAACTTCGGTAGTTGTGTACCACTATTGATAACAATTCCACCTTTGGGAGGACAACTGTATGATAAATTCTCTAATCCATATTCCATTCGTCCACTCCAATATAGCAAAATGGTAACATGTTTTCCCGCCATTTCAATTAGTTTTCGTTGTGGAATAAGTTCTGAATTTAGAAGAACCTGAGAATAGATAGAAACGATTAATACTTGAGGAATAATAGATCAACAGTTAATCAAAGTCCCATGTGAATCTACCGCATGCGACCTAGAAGAATTTATCAATTAAGAAACCTACGAGGATGAAGTGTACTTGTATGATACTAAGAAAGATGGAGATCTAACCTTTATATGGAAGTTTGAAAAAATAATCCCCAAAAGAGGGGTATCTCCTAACATGTTATCATGTATTGAATCAGAAGTGAAACATGTTATTAAGAAGGCAAACAATGTAGCCGATTTTTTTGGCTAAAAATGCAGTAATTGAATTAAATTTACAACTCTATCGTAATTATCAAGACTATCCAACTCAAGGATGACAATACTAGAGTAACTTGATTGATTCAAATCAACTTGCTTATTTTGAAGTAAATGTGGTGTTTGATGCCTAAGAGAAATAAGTATTGAACTTCGATTAAGATTGAGAGAGACAGACATGGAATATAGTTAATATGATTTTTTTTATTCTTTTAAATTAAAATTTTAGCTTCGTATAGATGTTGAATTAGAAAGAACTTACTTGAAATCCAGAAACAAATATCAAAGCTTTGAATGCATTGTTGGTGTCCAAGTAACTTGCAAAGAACCTACAAACTTCGGGGGATTTGAGTGTAACTTACTAACGAGTATACTAATGAATATTGACGGCAGTAGTCTAAGTGTTAGGCGTGTACAAACCTTAGGAGTTATGTGTATAATATTTCAAATGTCAGGAGGTCTGAATGATTAAGTGACAAACCTCAAAGGGTTTGAGTGTAATTCTCCCTAAAAAATAATAATGTTTATAGTTGAGACCCAATCAATTAAATAAACTTCTAATTGAGAGTGGTGAAGCTTTATCTAATGCCTTAATAGTTGAAAACGCATAATTGAGAGTGGTGAAGCTTGTTGTTGGTCTGCATGTATACTCCCTTTCTCTCCCTCTTCCCCCCAACCCTCCATCTTCCCTCAGGGTTGAGTGTATATGTGCAGACGCATGTACATCTTTGTTCATGTGTCTGTAATGCATTCATCTTATTGTCTCCTTTTCCCTTTAAAACTAACTATTCGCGAAGTAATAAATTTTGCAGTTGTTTAGGAAGCCATAGTTTGATTATGTGTTAGTTCTTAAGTCTCTTTTTTCGTGTAAAATAATGTTAATATAGTTCTTAAGTCTCTTTTTAATGTTTGATTATGCGTTAGTTCTTGAGTCCAGTTACTGTTCTTAAATTTAATTTAATGTTAATATAATTTTTCTGTATAAATTTGACTGCTCTATCTGATAAAGATATTTCACCAAATGAATACCTGGGGGCTTAATTCAGGGAATGCACTATGTAGCAAGATCTCAAAAAATTATAACACCACCAAACAGTGCATAAGTAGCTCCATTACTATCACAATATCTATACGGAAATATCACAATATCACCTCCACCACCAGAAAATTTCACAATATCACAATATCGCCAATATCACAATATCACCACCACCACTAAAAAATTTATCACAATATCACCACCACCACATAAATATCACAATATCACCACCACCACCACTAGAAAATTTATATTAAATTAAATTAAATTAAAATTATTATTTAACAGATAATTACAACAAATAAAATTAACTTATTTGGGCACAAATTAACAAATATTTACAACAAATATAATGGTAATGGAGGACACTTACCTACTGTCAATGGTGGAAGAGCAGCAGCAAAGGTGATGCTGATTTGGGCGTTGGGTGGTGGTGGTCGCTGGTGGTTCGCTTGAAGGAGGTGTAGATGGGTTTTGGTGGCGATAAGATGGGGCTTGGGGTGCTCGTTGGTTGTAATTTCGGTGGTGGTCATCGTTGGTGTAGATGGGTTGCAACTTAGGTGTAGATGGGTTTGTACCTTGTAGTGGAGAAAGGGGCTGGTGGTGGTCGCTGGTGGTTCGCTTGAAGGAGGTTAGTGGTGGTGGTCGCAGCTGGTTCGCCTAGGGCTCAAGTAATTTGGGGGAAGAAGGAAATAAGGGAGAATGAAAGAAGAGGGAAAACAAATGGATTTTGGACTAGCTAAAAACGTCAGTCCAATTGACGTTTTCCATTAAAACGTCAATTGGACTGACGTTTTTAACTTTATGAATGACCTACAGTGTTTATAGAACACGTCAGTTTGTCTGACGTCAGTTGGAATGACGTTTTTAAAACAGTCTGGGTTTGGAAAATACTTTCAAACCAACCTTATTTTGTGAATTTTTTTTTCAAAACCCCTTAGGTTAGGGTAAAACCTCCACCCAACACCATCCAACAGTCACCCAACGCCCAACCCACGCTCGCGGCGCCGCTTGGCCTGCTTCGACCGTTACCCAGCACCTAACCTACGCTCTCAGCGCCGCCTGGCCTGTCTTGGTCGTCGCCCAACGCAGTTCGCCCGTCGCTGGAGCCCTATGCACCGCCCAATCTACGCCCGGCATCGCCCAACACGATGGCGCCGCCGAGCACCTCGCTGGCATAGCCCAACGCCTGGGGCAGACGCAGTGGCGCCGCTTGGCTTGCTCCCACTGTCGCCCAGCACGGTGGCATCGCCCAACGCCTCACTGGTGTCGCCCAATGCCTGGGCCGACGCATTGATGTCGCCCATCTTTCTCCCGTCGCCTTCGAGCTACCGCACCTCCTCGCGGCCTGCTCCCTTGACTCCATCCTCTCTTGTGCTGCCTTGGGTAACCCTTCTCTTCTCCCTTGATGGGTTTTCTCCCGGAACACCGTCCATGGAATTCCTCTTCTTCAACCTCCCACAACCTTCAATGGAAGTTTCCAACTTTCAAGGAAAAAATTTACAAGGAAAGATGAGTAAATGGTGCTCTATAAATGCTGACCTCTTGAAACCCTAAGAATAGTGCCCTAGGTGGAGAAAGTGGGTTTTTTTTAATATAAAGGGATGACGTCTCCTCTAGAGTGGTGATGGCACAGTGGGTGTCCAACAAGAGAACGAAAAAAAATGAAAAAGTGAGCTCTCGAGGTGAAAACAGAGCAAGAAGCTGAGGAAGCTACCACTGTGTAGAACAAGAAACCTTTGTCTATCCAGATGAAGGGGCTCACTCATACCCTTAACCCCCTTTGTCACAACCGGGGCTTGGGGCATAGGGGGAAAATGACAAACCCAGTTCCAGTTGGGTCTAGGCCCAGTTCATAGGGTAAGCCCAAATCCATTAGAAGGTAGGTCAAGCTCAATTCATGGCCTCAATCCAGTCCAACTTGCAGGAGTCTCAAGGAGGTCAATGCACGTGGGGAGTAAACATCGAGATAGCCTCTGCTTGAAGATCACGCCTATCCTTAATTGTACCTAACCTTAGTTGTGGCTATTCTCCCCGAGAGGCTAGTAACCTGACCTTCACGTCACCGCTTCAACTAAGGTTCTACGTCTATAAATTGTAAGCCCTCTACATATGAGGGACATCTCACACACAACTATCTCTCATATATTACATTCAGAGCTTACTCTTGCTCTCTTTATCTTTCACCTATTACTTTATTAATAAATTTTTTCGACCACCGTCGCCATCTTCAGTGGTTTGGTCACCTAGATCCAACCACCCAATCTTTACCTTCTGTTATTAATTGCCTCATTAATTACCTTGTCTTCATGCACTCGACTGTTTGATTGTGCATAATCTATTTTCTTCATCATCAATGCATACTCACAACAAGCTGGCTGACATGATAACAGAAGATGACAGATGAGAATTGTTTCGTGTGAAAAGCGTGTTTAGTAAACACGTTTTTCAAAAAAAACCTAAAATCCGTGTTTGCTAAACACATTTTTATTACTGCCCAATTTTTTTTAATTTAAAAACATGGTTGTTAATTTCGCTTTTTAACAAAAGCAGATGTATTAAATTTATTTTTTTAACAAAAGTAGAATTGTTGAATCTATTTTTAAAAAGTGTCATAATTTGGTAAATAAATTTAAAAATACAATAATTTAACATATTTGTTTAAAAAGTACCGTTAGTTGATAAATAATTGGTATTAAAAGAGAGAGAATAGATTAGTCACGTAACCTAAAAAGATAAATGGGGCGTTTGGATAGTGGGTTAAATGTGGTTATCCACTAGTAGGACGGGATAAAATAGGAGTGGGACCCATAAAACCTTTGTTTGGGAAGTCATTTTTGGGATAGGATATCAATCCCGGGTCAAGGCTTAACCCGGTTGCTACAATTCCATTTAACCCCCATTCACCGATCACACTAAACCCACCCCCGTCCTGGGTTTCAAACCCAGGCAATGGGTTACCCCCACAAAGACATATTTGCCCATTTCTCCACCCACTCACAGCCAGCGACGAATCCCTCTCTCTTTGTGTGTGTGTTCTGTCGCTACCGTGACTTCAGATTGCACCATCACCGCCCCCATAAAACCCATCACCGCCACCATAAAACCCATCACCAAATCGTGATGACTACAACCAGAGACATCAGCTGCACAATCAGTGGCCTATCTATGGCGATGATGATAAATATGTAGCAAGAAGAGAGAAAGAGAGAGAGAGAGAAAAAAAGTGGGTTTGTTTTTTCCCTTCTCAGTCAACTCTCTGTTTTGCCGTTGCTGGTGAAGAAAGGGAGAAGATATATTACTCAATTGTTTTGAATTAAATTAGAGAGAATTACATTAAGACCCCTGAGGTTTGTCACTTAATTACTCAGACCCCCTAATATTTGAAGTATTATATATAGATCCCTTAAAGTTTATACGAGTGTAACACTTAGACCCCGTAAATATATCCGTTAATAAATTATATCCAGACCTCCTGACATTTGTTTGTTGATTGTCCTTTTGCTTTCCTAACAAATAAAAATTATTATTATTTTTTTATATGCTTTTATGTATATATGGAAAATGTATAATTTTATTAGGATAATCCACAAATCCAAACATAGGATAAGATTGGTTTGTATTTGAATGAATAGAGTCATGGGTAGAATGGTAAACTACTATAAAATTATTTGTGTAATTTATGGAGCCATGAATTACACATTTGTTTCCCAAACAAATGTTAGGATTGGATATATTCCAAGGTTAGAGTTTTAAAGTGGATGAATGGTTTGACTTGGATGGGTTAGAATATAAAAAAAAGAAATCCTACCCTATCCAACCCCATTACCCAAACACACCCAAAAGAGATGAGATCAGATTGGATTAGTGACGTACTAGGGTTTGCGTCTCTCCCTCGCCTCTCTCTCTCTCTGGTATTGCGTCTTCCCTTCGTGTGTGTGTGTGTCTCATTAAGAGAGGTGGTGAGTTGGAATCGTTGAAGCAATGGATGTTACTAAAGAACTAGCTTACAAACCTCCGCCAGAATTTCAGGAGGATACAAAGGAGTCACTAGTTGATCTTAATCTAACCGACTCGACTGAACTTTGGCTTATCCAATGGCCGATTAATCATGTAATATTTTTTTTTGTTTTGCTTTACCCTTAATCTATACCTTTTACCTCATTCTTCGTGAACTTTTGTTTCGGTTGTTCTGGCTCTCAGTTTACTTATTCTTGAGTGTGGCAGCCTCCTGATTTTGATGAGCAAGAAGTTTCACTGAATCTTCATCAAAATGGACTATTGGGCACTTTTGCTGGTTCATCTGGCAAGTAGAGTATATCTCTTAGCAATTATGAATAGGGGCTAAGTTCAATTTTTACCCTCCCCAAACCCCAACCCCCCCCCCCCCACCCCCCCCCCCAAAAAAAAAAAAAAAAAAAAACCTTTTGCTGTTTTAAGCAACTTTAATTTTATCTCCTGATGAATAGGTCGATATTAACAAATTACAGGAAAGTCATATGACGTGGTCAGTTTCACAGCCCAAACTCCAGACGCAACAGTGTTCTTACCTTCTGCCTCGGACTCAAAAATTGGTATGCATTTTCCTGCGCAACTTTCTTTTTTTTTTTATTATTATTATTTGGATCTTGTAAAATTCAGTTTTATCTTTATGGCTGTCATGATTGTATTGTGAAACAGCTTACTTGTAATTCTATTTAGACACACATACCTGCTCACAATTATCTAATGGTTTGACAATGTACAGGCAATGCCCTATAGGTTTTTTGTGTTTTTTTTTTGGGTACCTCCCTTACAAAAGCTACACTAATCAAGTCTGCCCTGAGGGCTTGTAACTGTTGGTGAGATGGAACTAAAAAGTTCCACTAGTCCCTCCTCTTGCTTCTCCCCCATATTGGCGAGAATGTCTTTGCATTGGTTTCATTCTTGCAATGTCTGGACTATTGGAAAATGCCCTATAGGTTTTAGCAGGTTTAGATATGCCTTTGGCAGCATCCGAGTTGTAATTTTTTATTTTGGCTTGAATACAAACTTTAGTGCTGCGGGCAATGCTATGGTTAAACCTAAGAACTGAGTTACTTGAACAAACCTTACTGACATCATATGTCATTATAATCAACTATAAAGCTAAAGCTAATCTATTAGATAGGAATTTACATTACAATTATGTTTTAGGGCTTTATCTGCTGGTATTGCTGTGGCTATTCATAGTCATAAACTTATAAATGTTGCATAAATACCATTGCATCTCTATGTTAAGAGTATTATTTTATTTTGTACATGTAATTGATGTGCTCATACATTGTTTTCTAAGTGAATTCTGCATCATATTTTAATTTGTGTTTGTGTATGAAAATAGATGCAAGGTTTTTAGAATCAAGTTCTAGATGGAGCTGACGGATTTAATTAAGTTTAACTTTTACCAAGAGAAAAACAAATTAGTTGATTCTAAATCATCCCTACTTTTTCTACTTTTTTTTTTTTTTTTGAAATCTTGTCTCATCTCGAGCAACTTTTGAACTCAAAACCCTTTTCAACCCAATGCAGTAGTCATATACAAACCTTCTGAGTTTTATTTCTCATGGACAGGTTTCAGGTTTATGTGTATAAAATAGGATATCTAGATCTAAATTTTCAAATGGTGGATTTGTCACCCTTTTGAAAAAAGTGTACTAATTATTTGGGGTGACTATAGAAGTCATGTTTCACCATTATTCCCAATCAAAGATCATATTTTCTGCTAATCTACAGACTATCATATCCTTTTTACAATGTTATTTAAAATTCATTTTGATCTTCTTTATCCCTATTACCTAGCATTACTCTCAGTAGCAATATCATCACTCTTCATCATTGGTGTATTATTGGGTCTTTTATAACATATCCAAATGATTTAGGTCGATTTTCTTTTAGCTTATGTCTTATACGCATTTCTATATTTATTTTTCAAAAATCACCTTACATCCATCCGAACATTCTCATTTTTTGTCACACTTAGTTTTCTTATCATGTTTTTTAATTGTCCAACATTCAATATCATAAATCATGGTTAATCTTATGGTTCTCTTATAGAATCGACTTTCCGAGTTAAAAGATATATGTAGATCACATATTGCCCTAGATGCATTAGTTCCCTTTGTCATTCGCGCTTTAATTTTTGAGTAACATCTTTTCTTCTATCTCACTTTTCCTATGCAAGATTTCTTCCAAAAATCAATATTGTTCACTGTTTGGTATCTCTTGATATTCGTTCTATGCTACACCTAATTTTTTTTTTTGGTCAATTATGCTACACCTAATTAGACTTCTATTTTTACTCAACTTGCATTCTATTGATTCATTTTTAATTTTTTTGTTTGGAAAATATCTTATATCTTTTTAACTCTAATACTCCTCTCCAAAATTCCTAATCAAAACAAAAACCTGAAGTAAGTCTACTATGATTTGGGAATTCACTAGTCTATCATTTTGTTATTCTCTCTAAAATCACTGCACTCGAAATGATCAGAATGCTATCATATGTCTTCTCTAAGTTTAAAAATCATATGGAAGTCTTTTTTATTTTTTTTTATTTTTCTGGTTTTCCTTTTTATCAGTTCCCTAAGTAAGTGTATAGTATTCATTGTTGACCTCCCTTTGGAAAGGTATTACATCAAACTTTTATGCAATCAAATAGTCAAGTTGCATACATATATTTTGGTTTGTTCATCTGGTCTGGAGTGGAATGGTCATATGCTCTACTTTTCCTTTTTATACAGGGGATTTGAGTGAGTACCCATTGTCTCAATATTTTAGTATTTGCACTCATATGATATTGTTCTCTCATTCACAGTTGGAAAGATTTCACGACGTGTTTCGCTTGTCCATTACCCCGAGCCTACCGAACTCCAAAAAGACAATACCAAGAATCTGAAACAGCTGTATCAGAGGTCTTCTGGAACTTTTGCAACTCCTACTCAAAATCTTAGACTGAGAAACTCACAATCAGCAGGTGGTACTGCAGCCTTCTCACATAGTAGTAGGCCTAGGAGTTCTATGTCTGGAGCAGGGGAGCTATCAAATCCTTCAAAAAGAAGACATGTTGATGGGCCCACTAGATCCATTGACCATTCTGCTCAAGATTCAGGACGAGGTCTTAGTGCAGTTACTTCTTCGGGGTCCTTAGAGCATTCCCAAGAAAAGAAATCAAAGAAGAAAAATAAAAAGTAGGGCTAAGGTAATTTATACTGCAATTTACCATTTATCTTTTGTACACCCATACTGCGAGGACTGAGGATGAAGCATCGGTCTCTTAGCACTGAATATTGATGCTGTCTTTGGTGCATGATTCTGAAATTGTTTTTCATATCCCTATTAGGTATGCGTGATAAATGTTAGGCAAGATGTAATCGTGGAGATATTGCCATTTGATTTGTGTTTTCAGGTCATTGTTGCTTTTGTATTGTGTCGCTGTGATTCTTAATTTCATGTGCACTTGTTTTTTCAAGAGTCTAATTTGCTTGTCCTGATCTGTTTTAATGTTTTGCAGTTATCTTCATACAGTTCTAAAAGCAGCTAGGGTGCATCTTAGTTTATAGTTGGACGTTGAAGTTGACTGTTTTTACCATTTATTAAGTCCTGGACATAGTTGATTAATGCTTACTTGAGTTCATTTCAATGGTAACTGTAGATATGAGAGCATCAAAAAGTTATTATAGGAAGGGAATGGAAAAAAATGTGAGTTTTGCGCATCTTGAAGTTGCATGTGTGGTCACTTGACTTGCATGTATATGGAATGCAACATGTGTTCTGTTCTTCCATCGTAGATAATGATCATGGAGAATGCACACCAACTTTTGGAGCAATCTACCAATGACCGCCACCACTATGATGATGTAACTGTTCTATTTATTGTTGTTTCCCTTGTTTGCCTGGCGTTGGTAAAAGGAAGAATTGCACTACTTTTTTGGGTCATTTTTCCAATAGCCTAGCACTATATGAAGCGAAAACTACTTTGTTTCTTATGGCTGGTTTGTATTATTCACTCCTTGTTACGGTGGATGATTTTTTTGCGTGCTAAAATTTTGGTGGTGGCAGGCATGGATGTCTTTGGGGAACCATTTGCCTATCTGAAGAAAAAGGCTATATGGAACCATTTGCTGAGAAATTTTGAGTTGGAACTGGTCTCACCTTTTCCAGAAATTGACGGGAATGCCATGGTCGTGGGGGTAAAAGGGGAGGTCATGGTTCGGTACAAGCACGAGAGCTCTCTGTTGCTAACTGGAACACAATGGTTGTCGTATCATTGCGAATGTTTTTGCAATTTAAATTAAGCACTTGGCCTCTAGGTTACCATGACCCCAATTTTGAGGTGCTGATTTAAACATCGATATCTTTTCCTCAGTATGTGTGTCTTCAAATGACTTGTTTCCATTCAATACTGGCGATTTCATTTTGTCTTAAAATTAGGAAACCTGGTTGTTTTGTTTTTATAATGCTAGTAATACACAGATCATTGGTGTTCTAAGTTTGATTCTACTCGATCTCATGCAATAACAATCTGATAATCCAAGCGTTGTCAATTTAATTAAATCTGGCGCCACAGGCATGTACAGAGTCATATGCAATATAGCACCACCTTGGAAAAGGTGGTAGATTCACCTCAATTGACAAGCCTTTAAGGATTGTGCAGCTGCCATTTTTAGCCTTTGAGCCCCTGCCCGTTGTATGCACATAATGTTTCGAGAAGGGGAAAAGGAACTCTTTGTTGGTGGCTGTTGTGCAACTTCTGACCTACTGGCTTTGCTGAGAAACTGATAAAAAGCAACTCGTGAAATCAAAGTGACAAAAAGCAAAAAATTATGAAACCAACACTAATACTTATGGGCCTATAGAACTCTTGCCAAACAGTAGGCATCACTCCACCTAGCAATCCACCAAAAGGCATTTTGTAATGTGAAACATGTACCTGCCAGTCTGTTTAAAATCCAAGACTTTTTGGCCAAAGATTTTCTATGGCAAATAAGCAAAAATTACACACTTTAGAATCAAACAGTATCATAGGCATCACATTATTAATACAAATTTCAATAAGAAAGTTAAAAAGGCTGAAGTATAATAAATATATATGTGCCTCTGCAACAGTAATGTGCTTGTACATTACACCACACACTACTAGAGGTGTTCAAATTTTCGATTGGCCGCAATTTTCTACCCTACCCGATCTTACCCTACCCTACTGAACGGCTAGCCGCAAAAATTGGGTAAGAATGCGGAAGAGTTTTTGGTCTTCTGATTAAATCGGATAGAAATGCAGAATACCCATTAATTTCTGCATTCCTACCCTACCCTACCCCCATTAATTAATTAATTTATATATATATATAAACTAAAAAAAACCCTAATTGCTAGCCAACCTTATCGTCTACTGACTAAGCGAGCGCCTCACTCCACTCCTCTCCTCTTGCCTCCATCGACTTTCATCGCTCAAGCCTCTGCCTCCATAGCTCAGGCCTTCATCGTTCAGTCCCGACCTCCCTAGGTACTCTCTCTCTCTGTCTATCTCTCTGTTTGGGCGCAATCTGGTGACCTTCATTGTTCAGGTCTTCATCTACAGGTCTGATTTTTTTTTTTAAGCATCAAGTTAATGAACCTCAAAACCCTAGCTTTCAAACATCGTTCAGGCCTTCTCTATTTTTTTTAAGCATCGTTCAGACCTTCTCTGTTTTTTTTAAGCTTTCAAAACTTATCCAGTTAACATCAAACATGAAAAACTCCAAATTTCAAGTCTTAAATCGGAATCCAAAACAACTGGAGCTAGTGCCTGCGCTTTGCATTGTACCTGATGGTGTTGTCAGTCCTCATACGAATCTAGTGAGGAATGGGCCTATTCTGCCTCTACTTCTTCGCCAACTTCTTCTTGATCATGAAGGTTTTGTATGATAGCATTTTCGCGATCGGAGGAGCTGGGCGACGATTGGGGCTTGTACAGATTTGATTAGAGCTTGGGTTGCATCCTTGAATTCAAAGAAAAAACTTTTGTTTAAGAATTCTTAAACAAAACTTTTGTTTGTTTAAAAACTTTTTTCTATTTAAAAACTTTTGTTTAAGAAATTATGAATTTGTTCCATTTTGTTTGTTCTGAATTTATTCCATTTTGTTTGTTCTGAATTTGTTCCATTTTGTTTGTTCTGAATCTGAGTTTGTTCTAAATTACATACTTGTGTGTGTAATTTTGTGTTTTATTGTAATTGTTGTTTGTAGTTGTTTTATGTTTTAGTGTTGTTGATTATTGTGTTGTTAAATTGGTGCATGTGATTTAATTGAATTGTTAAAATGATCCAAAAATCAATAACTACAAAAGTGTTTACCCGACGTCCTACCCGATTAATCGGGTAGGAATCCCACACCTGATCGGGTAGGGTAGGTCAAGAAAAAATTCTTCCACAAAGTATTAGATAGGAAGATGAAAGACTATATTTTCTACCCGTAGGGTAGGGTGAACACCCCTACACACCACCATCTACACATCCTTCTCCACTGCATTAACCAAAACCAACGAAAAAATGAATCTTCCATACCCAAAATTTGTCACCACCACCTTGGATCTGAACCATCACCACCCCTCCATCCTCCCACCACCTCATATCTGTCACCACCACCAAACCACCAATATGTTGATATATAGGGGAAGAGAGAAATGTAGATCTGTGAGAGAAGAGACCAATTTGAGGCAGAAGGTTTTCTGCAATGAAGGTATTTGTTTGGTGGGTAGATGGATGTCAATGCAGTCATTTCGTTGGGGTGAATGGAGTGATGCATGTATGAGTGTGTGTGTGTGAGAGAGAGAGAGAGGGGGGTTCACCGGTATGAGTTGGTGCAGAAATTGGATATTGCAAGAGGGAAGAGGGGTTCTCGTCCAATATGGAGATCTGGCGTCGGTCATAGGCAGATGTAGTTCTTGGAGGGGAAGGAAAAAAATTCAGATTAGGGGTAATTTTGTCTTTTCAATGTATCTAAGATCCCATGCAATACAAGTGCCTTATTTTCCGTCACTTTTGACTGTCAAACTTAAAGGTGGGAGTAAATTGTAACATATTCAAACTTTAAGGGGTGATTTAAGGCTGACTAATCATATGCAACAGGCTCGAAGACTCCCGGTTTTGGAAGGCAAATGAACCCGAACACTATATTGAATGAAACAACTATTAAACTTGGAATATAACATAACATTGGGTGTGTTTGTTAACTCAAATTCAACACTTAAAATGAATGTATTCGGCACTTATTAATTAAGCTCGTTTGATAATTAAAATTTAAATATCTTAATATATTAAGTACTCCTTAAAAATAGGTTATAATATTAAGTAAGAGATCTCTTACTTAATTCTGAAAATTGAAAGCGCTCAACAAAAGTATCTTTAATAATATTTATAATATTACAATTATACCCCGAAATATGTCACAATTCTATTAAAACTCTAATTAGTATTCTCTCCAAAATCCCTAATCTATCTATCCTCTTCGTCGTCTTTTTCCCATTGTCTTCTTCAACGGCACAGGTAAGTCTTCTTACCTTTTTTTTTTGGCTGGTAGTAAGTCTTCTTTGCTTGTCTTCCACTGTCTTCTGCAACACACACACACACACACATAACTGCACACACCTAGACTCTGCACACACATACACATTTAATGACACACAAACACACGTTGCACACACATACACACACTACACACACACACTCTGTGCACACATTGCACACACATACACGCACTACACACACATTAAAATTTAAGGGGGTGTTTATTTTATGTTTTTGTTTTCATTTTTTAAGTAAAAAAACAAAAATATGTTTGGGTTAGTGTTTCTGTTTTATATAAAATAAATTGTTTTGAAAACAAGGCCCAAAAACAAGAAACAAAAAAAAAGATGTTTTCGGAAAAAAAAGGCAAAACAAAAACATGCACTAAGAGAGTTAATGAGATCCGAGTTTCGTACTTCCTTAGCAGCAAAAATAGTCTTTTTTCTTGGAACTATTTAAACCCACTTCATTTCTCTCTCATCTCCATTGCTGCCTCACTCTCTCTATTGTCTCTCTCATTGTCATCAATGGGGAGCAGCCATCTCCTTTCCTCTCCTCTCTCTCACCGACGGGGAGGTAAGCCCCTTCTATTTCTCTCTCTTTCTCCCTCTATCATCTCATCTCATCTCTCTCTCTCTCTATATATATATATATACACACACACATGCACAATGTAAAAATTGGATAAATTTGAATTTTTATAAAAAGGGGCAAAAGGGTAATTTGTCACTATGGTACGGGTTGAAAACTTGAATTCTTCTAGAACTCGGATGAAAAAATGGACCTCACCTTTGGATTCGTATCGCGAAATCTAGTTACCCACTTTCGTTGAATTCCGAAACAGTCGAATTTTTTTATGTTTTACGAGGCGATCGGGTGTCGCCTGACCTAAAAACGAGATATGGAATAAAATTTTGAAATTTAGAAAATAATTTAAAGTTAATTCAAATAAAAATATTTTAAATTTGAATCGGGATGAAATTTAATCGATTCGGGTCAAAACCGGACCCGGGAAAGGAGAATGTGTGGCTAAATGAGGACCAAACATTTAAAGGGTATAAATAGGGGAGAAAAATCATATTTCTCCCCATATCCATCAGATTTTCCGAAAAATCAAAAGAAGAGAGGGAAGCTCCAGCTTCTCTCTGCGATCTATGGAGTTTCGTTGGTCGAATCGACTCAAGCCAAGAACAAAAGTTGTTCTTCTCATCGAGGGCTACGCAACCATACCAAAAAACACTGATTTGGGTGAAGTTTCAAAAACGAGGCTTGGAGAAATCAAGGGTTTGGGCTTGATTGAGATTCTTGAAGGTTCCTACAAGGTGATTTAAGCTTCAAGAGGTAGAGTTTTCTTCCTAATTAGGTTTATTTCCAACCTAGGAGGATTATATGGAATGGATAGGGTGTTAGAGGTATATAACACTTACCTATTGTTGTTAATTTGATGAAATGAGCATTGAAAATGGGTAAAATCAATTCTAACTTGAATTGGTATTTAGAAATTGCTAACTTGTAATTTCTTAGCAAATTATGATATGTGGGCATACTATGTGTTTATATTATGCCTTAAAAAATTAAGTGTGTTATTTGCATGAGATTAGGTGATAACATGCTTGAAAATTGTTGTTGGGTATAATGTTGATATATGTTTGGTGATGTATTGACATTAAGATAATTTATGATAATTATATACTTATGATATAATTGGTCATGGTATATGTTGAAATGTGGTGGATATGGTTCATAAGGCACTCATAACATATTGGACATGATTATAGTGTTGCAATTGTACACTACATTGCATATGCACGGAGACATCGCATTCATGGGCATTAGACATGAGTGGGGGTGTGTGTGCATGGTTGTCATCAAACACCACTCTTGGTGAATGATGTGTGGGCTCAGGAAAGTTGGGCCAAGGTCCGGCTGAGTCGCACGGTTTGCATTGAAAATTAGGTCGGGGTTAGTAAGAAGGATTAGACAATCCCTCGGGTGCAAGACCTAGTTACTTCAGATATGCATTCCGTTGGTATCGAGTCCATAAAAGTGTGTCGGCGTATGCGGAACTGTTGGTGGAAGTCCATAAATGTCGTGTCGGTTGGGTGACCGTTGGTGAAAGTTCATAAATACCCACCCCAAGAAATACCCCGGGAATTTAATGGTCATTGGATGTGTAACATCAATGGCGGGGGTTTGAAATGTCTGGAGTTCACACGCATGGCATTTGCATGTGTTGAGGGAGCCAGTGAAGGCTCGGTTTGAAGTGCATGAGTGAGTCTCATCTCATTTAATGGCATGGTATGGTGATTTTTAACATTGAATTGCACATTCTTGATTAGAATGGTTGTTGCGGGGGAGAGAGAGAGAGAGAGATTAAGGGCTAGAAAAATTATAGAGAGGGAGAAGTAGAGAGACGGGTGAGAAGATTGGGTAAATTGTAGGGGAGAGAGAGGCAGAGAGCTGAGAGACGGGTGAGAATCGTGAAGGCGCATGAGTGAGAGAGAGAGAGAGAGAAAGAAAGAAAGAAAGAGAGAGAAATGATTGAAAAGGGAGAAAGAGAGGAGATGGCTGGGATTAGGGAAAAAGTGGAGTGGCAATTAGGTTTCTATGTTATTAAATGTAAAGGATATAGATGACATAGTTAGGTTTTTAATGGGCAAAGAAGGAAAAAAAATTTCATGTATTATGATATTTTAAAGTAGTATAGTGTTACCCCATTAGCTTTTGGCTCGGCATTGACATGGGGCTGCCTCGCCCAAAGGCGCCCATGCCTTAGCCAAATTGGGTTTTGCTTGGTGAAGCAAACTCTTAGTGTAAAAGATGGCCTCCTAAAGACTTGGACTTGTGTTTTGTTGGGTTACAAAGTGGTTCAACAAATGCTCAAGTGGCATGCAACGATTATACCCTAGGCTTAGGTTATTATGATCCCTTGGCTCAGAGCATGTCTGTTGCTGTCAATGGGTATTTTGTCACTAACACTATAACAACAAATGCTTGCTATGGGTGGAGGCAAGCCATTCTAAAGTCCAAGACCCGAGATGCTGGGCTGATGATCGGTGGGATCCGTTGTTCGAGGAAGCCCAATGCATGGTTGAGGGAAGCAGCGCTCCATGCACGTTGGGCATGACCAGTGGGTTGATTGAAGTCCCACGCATGGCTGAGGGAAGAAGCTCATGCATGGGCACATTGGGTACAAGCAAGTATGCAAGCAAGGCTAGTCGGTGGGCTTGAATTGTGGGGTAAGGCTAGATTGGAAGACTAAGCCATGGGATAGGCATGGCTTGGCACGAAGGCAAGACAAATTAGATGTTGTGGGCTCGCAAGGAAGGCATGTGCACAACATATGAGGCAGTTCCGAACAGTTGAGGCATGTGCACAATAGATAAAGGCGGTTCTAGACGGTTGTTGACATGTGCATGGCATGTAGGGGGTTCTGTGTAGTTGTTGGCATGTGCACAACATGAGGGAAATGCTGGCATGTGCACACAACATGCACAGTAGTTGTGGGCAGTTGCTGGCTGGGTCAGCCAACAATTGCAACTACCCTTTACCATGATCAACATATGTGGGAGTGGCAAAGGACTCAGCCATAGTCAGCAGGTTGTGGTTAGCTTTGTGGGCGAATCTGAATGTTGTTTTGCATTGCCTAGGCGGTTGGGCTTGTAACTACCACTTTCTATGTTATATATAGGCATGTTAGGGTCTGTAGTGCAACCAAGAGAATTGAGCACTTTTTGTAAGCAAACCTATAGCAAGGTTTCCTTTAGGCTTGCTAAGAAGTAAAAATGTTTGGTCATTTGGCCTATAATTCGTGTGCCTATTGTAAGTTGTGTGCTTGCCCATATTCTGTTCACTATGGGCATTCTTGTGAACGATTGTGTGTATTGGCTGAGATTGAGTGTGGGATCTTAATCCCATCACGAGGCAGAAAATTCAAGTGAGATTTTACCCCCGTGACAGTTGGTATTAGAGCTATAGTTTTCGATCATGGTTGGCGGAAACACTGTTGAATTACATGAACGTGTGATCCGTCTAGAGGATTTTCTGGGCGCCCATGCTAGTGATGCTGAAACCAGTGTGTCTGTGCAGATGGAGTAACATGTTGTTCAGATCGCAGGCTTGAGAATGACTTTCGACAGTTATGTGAAAGACACCGACGCAAGGATTGCGACGATGATGGAGGAGGTTTTATTCCTCACTGATGCTGCCAAGACCAATCTCAAAGTTCTTGAAGACGAGATGTCCCTAGTTAAGAGAGCCATGCATTCTCGACCTGGTGTGGGCGAGACGTCTTCAAAGATCAAGGTCTCTGAACCTAACGCCTTCGAAGGTACCCAGAGTGCCAAGGAGTTGGAAAAATTTCTATGGGACATGGAGCAATACTTCAAAGTTGCCCATGTGCCTGCGGATGAGAAAATGACCATAACCAGCATGTACCTCTTTGGTGACGCCAAGTTTTAGTGGCGGACCCGAAGTGAGGATGATGCTACTGCGGGGCGAGCCAAAATCGAGACTTGGGATGCGTTAAAGAAGGAGTTAAAGGATCAATTCCTTCCTAGCAACACGATGTGGATTGCTAGGGAGTCGCTGAAGAAACTTAAGCACACGAGAACCGTTCAGGACTATGTGATAGAGTTCAGTCCTTTGATGTTAGATATCAAGAACATGTCCGAGGAGGACAAGCTCTTCAATTTCATGTCCGGTTTGCAATGCTGGGCACAAGCTGAGTTGCATAGGCAGGGGGTGTGTGATTTTCACATTGTCATCACTGTTGCGGATGGCCCGGTTGATTTCAAAATGGCCAACAACCAAGGCCCTTTCGAAAAGAAAAAGAGGGAAAGTGGTGGCAAGAAAGACTAGATTGACACTTCCAAAGACGTAGAGGAGGCAGATTAGAAGAAAAAGATGAACGAATGTGATTCTAAAAACCCAGACAACAACCAAAAGAAGAAGAGTTTCGATTCTAATTGCTTAATTTGCAGCGGCCCTCATCGTGCCAAAGATAGCCCCAAGCAGGAGAAGTTGACTGCCCTTGTCATTGAAAGCGGAGATAACAACAATGATGAATACCCCACTCGGGTTAATCCTCTGTAATTGTTGAATGCAATATCTATGGGAAAGGTTCAGCAACCCCGTAAAGGCCTTATGTTTGTGCAGACCTGGGTGAACGATAAAGAAGTTCTAGCCATGGTGGACATGGGTGCCACCCATAACTTCATTGCGCAGAGGGAAGTGGGAACATTTGGCCTGCAGTTGGAAGAGAACTCTAGCAAGCTAAAGGCTGTCAATTTGGGAGCAATTCCAGTGCGTGGCAACGCAGAGACAAGCCTGAAAGTGAGTCTATGGGAAGTTCGGGTGAGCATGACGACTATACCCTTGGACGACTTTGATATCATCCTCTGGAACAAGTTCTTTGTAAAGGCCAAGGTGGAACTGATGCCACATTTAAATGGGATGTTGATCTCAGATGAGAAAGCAACATGCTTTATGCCTACAGAGGTGGCAAACCAAAGTAAAAGAGATGGCACATAGAAAGTGGAGATGCCGTTATGCAGGTGGATTCTGGGTTGCAAGAAGGTGAGATGACATATCTCTCGACCTTAGTGGGAAACAAACCTGGTATTAAGGTTGAAATGCCCGGTTTGGTGACAGAAATTTCAGAGATTTATGTCAGGACTATGCCTCCAAAATTCCCTAAGACCCTTCTACCCGGATGTAAAGTTGACCACAAAACAAGTTGGAGCATAGTGCAAAGCTTCCAGCTCGTGTCCTTTATTAGATGTTGGTCTTGGGACAACAACAATAACTTGCTTATGGAGGGGTGAGACAGAGGACCGGATATTCTGCTGCATATGGGGTTTCTCGTTCTAAGCAAGGTTTGCTTGACAAGGCAAATGACATCTTGGGAAAAGTTGCCTATTGAAAGAAGAAGAACATTGATCCTGATTAGATCAAGGGGAATTGGGACAACCTCTCGACGAGGACGTCGAGCTCTTCTGGTGGGGGTGGTTTGTTACCCCTTAGCTTTTGGCTCGGCATTGGCATGGGGCTGTCTCGCCTAAAAGCGCCCATGCCTTAGCTAAATTGGGTTTTGCTTGGTGAAGCAAACCCTTAATGCAAAAGATGGCTTCCTAAGGATTTGGACTTGTGTTTTGTTGGGTTACAAAGTGGTTCAGCAAAGGCTCAAGTGGCATGCAATGATTATGCCCCAAGCTCAAGTTATTATGACTCATTGGCTTAGAGTATGTCAGTTGTTATCAATGGGTTTTTACTCACTAACGGTATTATAAGGGTGTACTCTGCAAAGGGATGCCAGACCAGCTTCCCCAGAGATCCCTATGCCCCTAAGCCTTGGCACACAAAAGAAAGGCACGACTTCAACAAATGTTTGCCATGGGTAGAGGCAAGGCATTCCAAAATTTGAGACCCGAGATACGGGGCTGATGATCAGTGGGACCCGTCGTTGGCGGAAACCCCATACATAATTGAGGGAGGCAGCGCATGCATGGACACGTTGAGCGTAACCAGTGAGTTGATTGAAGCCCCATGCATGGTTGAGGGAAGCAGCTCATGTATGGGCACATTGGGCACAAGCAATGCTAGCCGGTGGGCTTGAATTATGGGGCAAGGCTAGCTTGGAAGACCAAGTCATGGGCTGGACATGACTTGATATGAAGGCAAGGAAAATCAGGTGTTGTGGCTTGCAAGGAAGGCATGTGCACAACATGTGAGGCGGTTCCAAACAGTTGAGACATGTGCACTGCAGATGGTGGCGATTCCAGACGGTTGTTGGCATGTGCATAGCATGCAGGGGGTTCTGTGTAGTTGTTGGCATGTGCACAATATGAGGGAGATGCTAGCATGTGCACATAGCATGCACAGCAGTTGTGGGTAGTTTGCTAGCTGGGTCAGCCAACAGTTGCAACTGACATTGCCATGATCAGCATACGTGGGAGTGAAAGAGGACTCAACCATGGTCAGCAAGCTATGGATAGCTTTGTGGGCAAATCTAAAAAGTTGTTTTGTGTTGCCTAGGCAGTTGGGCTTGTAACCGCCACTTTTTATGATATATATAGGCATGCTAGGGTCTGCAGTGCAACCAAGAGAGTTGGACACGTTTTGTAAGCATACTCATAGCTAGGTTTCCTTTAGGCTTATTGAGAAGTAAAGAGGTTTAGCCATTTGGCCTATAATTCGTGTGTGCCTACTCTGAGTTGTGTACTTGCCCATATTCTATTCATTGTGTGCATTCTTGTGAGCGATTGTGTGTATTGGCTGAGACTGAGTGTGGAATCTCAATGCCATCACGAGGCAGAAAATTCGAGTAAGATTTTACCCCCGTGACATATAGATATATGGAGGGTTTAACTTTTTGTCCAATGAATTTCTAATTTTTGCTAATTGTTGTTTTGTTTTTGGTTACTCAGCGCCTTTACGCACAAGCACAAGATCAATTGAACCAATCATCTTGATTTGTTTCAGTTTTGCTTGGATTTTGAGCTTATTGTTGTAGCAATTTTATACAGGAGCTGCTATGAATATTATTAAATACATACTTTAGAATTGAAGGTTGGATTTGATATATGTAAATTTATATGGATAAAGTTAAGCTTTATTCTATTGTTGATATTACTATGTTGTTGCGGTAGTTGATGAATGGTTTTGTTAAGGCAGGATTGAGGCGTGATCCGATAAATGAATTGGATCGTATTTTCTTTAAATTCATAGTTTCTTTATAATAAGTAGATATGTTCCAATTATTAATCATTCAATAAATTATGAACACATGTTGATATTTTGTTGTGTTATGTTTTTAAAGTAAACTCTGTCAATTTTTTTTAATGGAGATTGATTTAAAATGGCGTAACTAAATAAAAAATAAAAATAAATTGCTACTTAAAATATTTGTATACTAGTGAAAATTTTTGTATTACATGTTTTGTGATCGATTTTATGTTGCACAATATCTTCATGTATGGATTTTGTCCATTTTTTAAAAAAAAGAGGTTGTCGTGATTTAATATAGTGGACTCGATTCTTTGGGTGCTTGATTTTTGTGTTGCACCATGCCTTTAGGTACAAGTTATTAGTAGTATTAAATATGACACATACATTTTTTCTTTTGATCTTAAACATGTCTAATATTATAGTCATTTGACTCGTTTTCACATAAAGGACCTTTATTTGAGGTCCATTTAATTATTTAAAATTTTTAAAAATAACCCTTGATGATGTAGAAAAATAATTAGCACTCTAATTAATATGTTAGCGATTAATTTCTATACGGGTCGTCACATTTAATACGAGTTCGATAACTCTATTAAAGGTATAGTGCAATTAACACAATTTATGGGGCTATTCAACTAAAACCGTGTTATCTTTCTATTTACATCTAAAATAGTAAAATCTAAAGGTGATACGTGGAGGTGATCTAACAGTCAAGAAGAATCAATCAGAGTCCAATCCTAACAAGATGGTTAAGAAAATGGGACTCCAAGAATCCTAAGAAATGAGGAAACATGACATTACGAGTCACTAGTTAAAGACACTTCAATGTACGTCTGCATATCTTAGGAGAAGAGGCCATGATTACATTCATGGTCGAAAAAGATGACTTCGATAGTTAGGAGTCATCTTCCATAAATATCGAATGCAAGACTACAGATAAGAGATCTCTCGATCAACACAACAACTTTAAACAAAGTCAACTTCTCTTTTACTTAGTTTATTTCATCGCAAATTTAGTTTAAATTGTAATCCATCACTCTGGTGTATAGTAATCTTTTCATCTACAAATTTCAGTCCTTCTATTACTTTAAATTCAAGTTGTCTTTCTACATT
Source organism: Ilex aquifolium (assembly GCA_951799425.1). Classification (NCBI taxonomy): domain Eukaryota; kingdom Viridiplantae; phylum Streptophyta; class Magnoliopsida; order Aquifoliales; family Aquifoliaceae; genus Ilex; species Ilex aquifolium. The sequence goes on from OX637391.1 coordinate 33,622,408, forward strand.
TAGTCCATTCCGTTACTAGTTAGAAATTATTTAAGTCTTTGATCTCCAAGTCATAAAAAAGAATTCAGAGGTAACATTACATCTCGCTACAATCATCTGAACAATCACGATTTAAGAAATCTCATGTCAGTTCGAATAGATATGGTCATACGTGTTTGGATCTTAAACCCAATCGAACTTTGGTACGCTTGCAATCCAAAAATATGCCAAACACTTTCATAATACGATGCAAGAAGATACAAATAATTTGAAACTAGTTTTAAACTTTAAATAACACAAATTTAAATTTTGATTTAATATTCATTTTAAATTGTAATTTTAAGATTTTACTTAATGAGGGACACCCCACCTTTTGTTGGTGTGGCGCCACCTTGAGCCCATATTAATATGACCAGTCGAGCATTAGGACTTCTCTCTCCCTCTCTCGGCCAGAGCAACCAACGGTCATGCTGTCAAGTGAAATTACACCCACCATTGATCCTTCCCAGCATTATGCACCCCTTATTTCAAACATCATCAAAACCAGAAACCTCAAGCTAGGGAGAGTCCTCCACTCACACTTCCTCAAAACAGCACTCACCCTTAATATCTTCTTAACCAACCGTCTCATAGACATGTACTCCAAATGCAATTCTATAAATTGTGCCCAAAAAGCCTTGGATGATCTTCCAGTAAAAAACACACATTCATGGAACACAATCATCACGGCATACTGTCGAATTGGCCGTTTCGATAAAGCTTACCATATGTTTGATCAAATGCCTGAACCAAACATTGTTAGCTATAATTCTTTGCTTTCTAGTCTAACCTATCGTGGATTCTACAGCGAATCCATGGAAATCTTCAAAAGAATTCAAAATAAGTATGATTATGTGTTTGTCAATGAGTTCACGCTCGTTAGTTTAGTGGCTACTTGTGCTTGCTTGGGTGCATTGGAGTTGTTACGTCAAGTACATGGAGTTGCAATTTTGATAGGTTTGAAGTTTAATTTGGTAGTTTGCAATGCTTTAATTCATGCTTATGGGAAATGTGGCAAACCTGATAGCTCGTATTTGATTTTCAATCAAATGCACGAAAGGGATGTTGTGTCATGGACTTCAATGGTTGTTGCTTATTCCCAAGCAAACCGACTGCTGGATGCAAATTGTGTTTTCAATCAAATGCCTGCAAAGAATACGGTTTCTTGGACTTCTTTGATTGCAGGGTTTGCACAAAACAGGCAGGGCAATAAAGCTCTAGAACTTTTTAAGAAAATGCAGGGAGAAGGTATCCCCCCTAATGATTTTACATATGTTAGTATTTTAAGTGCTTGTGCAGATCTAGCTCTTATACATAGAGGGAAACTAATCCATGGGCGTATTACTATAAGTGGCAGCATGAGTAATCCGTTTAATGTGTTTTTATCAAATGCTTTAATTGACATGTACTGCAAGTGTGGAGACATGAAATCGGGGATGATGTTGTTTGAAACTGTCCTGGGAAAGGATATTATTAGTTGGAACTCAGTAATAACAGGGTTTGCTCAGAATGGGCATGGGGAGGAATCACTTGCGATATTTAAGAGGATGACCGATGAAAACGTAAAACCAAATAGTGTCACAATTCTGGGAGTTTTATCTGCTTGTAGCCACACAGGTCTAGTGTCTGAGGGACTCCGAATTCTTGAGTCAATGGAGAAGGATTTTGGTGTAATCCCAAAAGCAGAACATTATGCAGTCTTGGTTGATTTGCTTGGAAGAAAAAATAGACTCAAAGAAGCATTGAAGTTGATTGAAGAAGCTCCTAATGGACCGAACCACGTTGGGATGTGGGGGTCACTTTTGGCTGCTTGTCGGGTCCATGGGAATTTGGGTCTTGCTACAAGGGCAGCAGAAGCCTTGTTTAAGCTGGAACCTGAAAATACTGCTAGATTTGTTATGCTGTCCAACATTTATGCTGCAGCTGGAAAATGGGATGATGCCCATCAAGTGAGGTGGTTCATGGAAGAGAGGCGGTTGAGGAAAGAAGCAGGTTCTAGTTGGATTGAGGTGAGGAATGCCAGACATGAGTTTGTAGCTAAAGGCAGAGTCCATTATCAGATAGAAGAAATATATGAGTTGCTTCACAAACTTGTAGATCAGATGAAAGATGATGGATATATACCCCTTATTGAAAACTCATTTTTTCCCAGAAGATGATGGAGTGCTTTGATCTGATTCACTGGATCTTGATTAAAACTTCATGGTAAGTTATCCACCCAGCTCGAGGTCAGTAGCAATCAGTAGAGCTCTGCTCAACATATTTAAAAGAGAAGGAAAACGTTTTCAAAGCAAGATCATTATAGGTATAATGGTCGAGTTACTTTTAAAGAGGTCAAGTTTCTGACATGTATTGTTGAGGAGCAAGATTGGAATTGTTATAGTGGTTGGAAGATTTTGTGGCACATCTTTCAGACTCATGATTACTCTGCCGGACCAACTTGAATAGAACTTTTCTCCTAGCCAACAATGGAAGTGTATATATGTAAATACGTATCATTCTTGTCCCCGTCCTATCTTTTGGGATGTGTGGCGCATTGCCAGAAACTATTTTAGTAGCTGCAGAATCCACCTTCCAATTCTTCAGGCTACAAACAATGACCACTTCTAAATTGGGTTTTGTGCATTCTAATTGTACTATCCATGCTTGAGGGGCCGTCGCAGCTGTTAATTTCTGATTTTTGTGCACTCCACTTTTTGTCTGGATTTGATATAAGGAAATCCATTCCCTTTAGTTCTTTGATACTGGTGGAGAATATGAATGAGAATGATTATTAAAGGAAGGAGTGATACAGAGGAAGGTGGTACCAGGTTTGAGTTCCTCAATGGTTATGTGCTAGTGGTCTGAGAGTGATTTGAGCAATTAAATAAATTTATCATGTGGAAAGAATGCAAGGCATGACAAATCATTGATTCCTTGAATTATACAACTAGTTATTTGGTCTCATATTTATATAATTGGTGTTACTATATAACCAAATAATGGTCTTATATGAGCTGCAGGCAATTCCATAATAAAACGCCACGCCCATTTTTATATCATCTTCAGATATCTTGTTTTCTTGTTCAATATTGTTCTTGCCAAACTTTTTCTCCAGAATTTCTTTCTTTTCCATTCCAGCAGAATAGTTCTGTTAAGCACTTCAACTTACTGTTATTTGTGTGTATGTGAAATTTAATTTTCTACCAACACTTCATCTGTTTCACGTCAGGGTTCCTAAACCCTAAACCAAACTAGATTGTACTCGACCACTATGAAATATAATTAGTTTTGCGTGCACATCTTATTTCGAAAGCTCTGAATGTTTTACTTACCTCAGGTAGATAAACATCTGCAGACATGATAAGTCTGACTTATGAAACCAGACAGAACTTGTCATAGTTTTATTAGGGCTTGTGTGTATGAAACTCGTGGCAATCTATTTGTTTAGTTCTGATTAGCTCTATTTGATATTCTGCATTTAATTGAGGATTCAATATATGAAAGTTGTTTCGATGATTGAGGTTGATGTTCTTCGACCATTAATTTTGCTCTCAAAGGTTGTTGGATTTGAGAAGATCATGGAAGATGAATAAAGCAAGATGAACTAAAAGTGAGTTAGAAAAACTGTGAATTTCAATGGGGAGAGTCATACATCTATATATTATATCCTGAAACTGATTATGGTGAGAGAGGATTGAAGAGACACCCTGTCTATCTCCCTACTATACTTGTTGGATTTGAAAGTAATGTGAAATGAATTAGTTAGCTGAGAGATAATGTGAAAAACTCGAGTAAAGGGCGAATCGAACTTTGTTCACTCGTGCAATTTTTTAAGGTTACACACGTGTGATTTGCCCTTTGTGTCTATCTAAAATATATATCCTCAATGCACTGGTAAAACATACCGCCAATGTACTTGACATTGCTCATATGAAACCTAATTGATGTGTAACTGCAGAACCTTTATGCAAACAATGGGAAACATCACTACCATTGAGAGCATATCCAAAGGTATGAATATAATTGAAAACTGTATAACAGTTAAGTGTATCAACAATACTAGTACCTAGCATATATGGGTATTTCGACAAAAAAAAAAAAAAGAAGGGTATTAGGGTACTTTGTGCAAAGCATTATTTTTTTTTTTATAGTGGTAAAAATATGTGCGAGTAGTTAAAAGATTTACTATGATAAAGTTAGATGTAAATAGGGGAATTGTGGTTAAAACATTAAGGTGTTAGTTGTAAGATAAGTTGTCGAATCTAAGGCGTCAGTCTCGTGAGATTACCTCGCCCATTATGAGATAGGGCGAGTTTTATTGAATCACCCCGCTCCTTATTACGAGGATGATGCCTCAATCAGAGCCCTTCGGAACCAACTTCACTCACCAATAAATTGTAAACCCCGCCTACACATAAGAGACATCACACAAATCTCAACACTCTACACACTTGAGTAATAAGACTCTCCAGCCATTGTTGTCATTTCCAATGGAGTAGGCCACCCAGACCGAACCACCTAATCTTTGTGTTTACTTGTGTTGAGCCCTCATTATTTTATCATTGATTGATTTTGCATAAACCCATTTTTATGCATTATCATAAATGAGGCGTATTATATTTCAAAAATAATTTGATTTGAAATTTAAAATTTATCTTTCTCTCTTTTTGAGATGCAAATTTCTAATTATGATTTTGTATACAAGTTTTATTAACATCATAAAAACTTCATTGTTATTGTTGTCTTGTATAGTTTTATTATTTTCTTATTCATTGAAATGTTTATTACTTAATCATTTGGAGGCCTTCACCTAAAGTTTGGTAGTTATGTTTGTTACAAGTATTTAATTTATTGACAGATCTTTTTTGAAATTAAATTAGTTCTTTAAATTTTTCATATTCAAATGATTGCTTTCTAGTTAACACATTTTACGATAGGATATTTACAAATCAATTTGACATTATTTACAACGAGAACTTAAAAATTATAAAATTTGTAAATTATAATAAAATTATAAATATAATATTTTAGTTTTCCCTTAGTAGCACCTGTTAAATTTTTTTTTGAAATAAAGATCAAATCATTAATATACTAAGTTTTATGAGGTCATTAACATTAGGTTTATATAGTGTATCTATCAAAAAAAAAAATATATATATAGTTGAATTTGTATTGCAATAACTATTAAAAAGATCTATTCGATCAATTCAATCACATCAAAATCTGTTGAGACCAAACCTATGTTTCACGTTGTTCAGTATGTCAGAAAAAGAACCTTATGGAAAGGCTACGGTACCACCTTCGCTACCGTACTAAAATTTACATCTATTTAAGGTTAAGTTATAATTTTTTTGAGGTGTAAGTTACGATTTTTAAAAATCATGATCGATCATGATAAATTGGGATTGACAACGAAATTACAATTTTTAAAAGTTAAGTTACAACTCATAAGAGAGAAGGTACAACTGCTCAGAGGAAGTGCATGATTGATCATATGTATCTGTGATCGATCATGGTCCTCTTGATCGATCATGAACTTTCCTTGAACAGTTATAATTTCTCTTTTTTGAATTATAATTTTACCATAAAAATAGTAAGTGGCGGTACGGTACCGAAACCGGTACTGTAGACTTTCCTAGAACCTTATTACAAAGAAGTTTTATTTTTTTAACGAAGAGCAAATTGTATGTCTAAATTGGATATCTATTTTTCATTTTTTGTCCAATAAAAATGTGACATATATAGAGTTTTTTTATTGATTATTTTATTTAATTTTATTATTTTTACAATCAATAATTAAAAATATATCAAATTAAGACTTATGTCTGTTAATCAATTTTAGTACGATATAAAATTTTTTTTTTTTGAATTATTCCTTATTATAATCTTATTCATATATTAGAATCTACAAATATTTGGGGAAGCAAAGCAAATGAATATAAAAATGGTACGGGAAATGACCGAATGGGTGGCAGATTTTTGTCTGTGTCTTTCTTCGTTTTTTATCCTCAACTATATGTACGGACACAGACAAATTACAAAAAAAAAAAAAAAATTGCATATGGAAGGAGTCCGTGACTACAGTTTGCAACTGCTTACAAAAATCTGTTGCAGATTGAAAAATTATCATAGGTACTTGCAAGTTGCTACTTGCAAGTCTTGGGTAGTCCCGTGATCAAGTTATCTTAAGTTATATATGTCTCACACCTCTTAAGAGTTAACCATCCTTATTTTTCAAAGGATATGTTCTTAAATTAACTTAAACTACGGTGACTAATTTCAGAGCTTGAGAGAATAGTCAGCAGAAACCTATATACCCTATAACAAAAAAAAAAATAAAGGGTTAATTACACTGGAGGTTATCAAAATATGGGATTTGTCTTATTTTGGTCCATAATATTTCAATTGCATCATTTTGATTCTTGAAATATTGAATACAAGTTATTGTCTATACCTGAAGGTACAGAGTAATAAAAAATGGTAAAGAATAAACATATTTGTATTCAAATCACAAACATAAAAGAGAAATAAATAAATTTAAATATTGGTTGTAGTGGAGGTAAGAGGTGGTGGTGGTGGTGGCGACGGCGATGGCATCGGTGGCGGCGGCGACGACGATGGTGGTGGCGGCAGTGGTGATGGTGGTGGTGGTGGCGGCGATGGCGGCGACAGTGGTGGTGGTGGCGGCGATGGTGATTGTGGTGGTGGCGCCGACAGTGGTGGTGGCGGTGGTGGTGACGGTGGCAATGACAACGACGGCGGCGATGACGGCGATGGTGGTGGTGGCAACGGCGGCAGTGGTGGTGGTGGCGACAGCGGCGGCGGTGATGGTGGTGGTGGCGGCGAGGGTGGTGGCGGTGGCGACGATGGTTGTAGAGGTAGTGGTGGAGCGGTTTCAAACACTATTTTTTTTTTTAAAGTACTTATGAGAAATAATTTCTAGAAGTACTTTTAAAAAGTAACTCCAAACACACCCTTAGAGACTTATTTTTCCTATTAAATTTAAGGTGTTAATATTAGCCGTTAGATTAACTTTAAAGTAAAATTTAAAGAGATCTGAACCGCGAAAAGCAAAAGTCATTTTGTTTATCTTTTAAAATTTGAATTGTAAGCTACTTTATTATATAGATGTTTCTATATGGTCCTTCAAACATACAACGTTTAGATTACTAATGATTTTTTATCATAAACTTGTCACGTAATACCTAAATATGGACAAAAAATAATTTTGATAGCTCTTAAACAAAATTTGGGTAGCTCTTGACAAAAAAAGTGTAATATGTATATGTGTAGCTTTTGACCAAAATTTGGATAATTCATGATTAAAACTGTGTAATTTAGGTAGTTATTTAACTAAAATTTGAGTATAAATTTAGTTAAGAATTATTCAAATTATTTTTTTGTTTATATTTAAGTATCACGTTACAAATTTATAACAAAAAATCATTAGCAAGTTGAACGTTGTCTGCTTGAGAAACCATATAGAAACATATTCAATACTGCAGGGACTAAAATGATGCAATTGAAACATTGAAAATTAAAATAAGACAAATTTTATACTTTGGGAACCTCCAATGCAATTAACCCTAAAACAAAATAATCATATGTAGTTGAAGCGTCATGCAATTGGGAATTGCCCTTTTCTCTCTCTCTCTCTCTCTCTCTCTCTCTCTCTCTCTCTCTCTCTCTCTCTCTCTCAATCAGGACCTCCAAGCATTCCTGATTAAAACGTTGTACGTAGCTCCGGAGGGACTCGTTGGGTCCCTGTTTAACACTCAAAAGGTGGTAGGAGGGTTTCTTGTACTTTCTGGCCCCGATGAAGTGCGACACGAACTGTATAGACAGTTCTCTGAAGGAAGAGATTGACGCCGGCTGCAACCTGTTGAACCAAGCAATTGCTGACCCTTTGAGGGTTATGGAAAAAGCTCGACATCGAATAGGATCTAGATACCCATGTAATTCCATTTGGTTCTTATATGAGTTCAAATGGTCCATCGGGTCTTTGGTTCCGTCAAATGCCTCAATCAACGACATTCAAAATTTCTGCGGCAAAGGAAAATGAAGGACCTCAGGGGTGAGAGGCGACTTAGTCTGTTGGACTAGAGCATCCATGGTGTCGGGAGCTTTCCCCTTAACCACCCCTTTCACGTTCCCCAGCTCTTGCTAGATTTCGCGAAGTCTTTGCTCCAGAAAATGATCCATGAGGTATGGCGAGGGAAAGGGCCTGTTATCTCAATGAATGGGATGAGCCCGGCTGCAGACTTCGTCATCTGTGCGTTCGTCCAGATGTCTCCTCTGGTGATTCTCCCCGGAATGGCTGTGCTCGTGGAGCTCTGTGATTCCGTTAGGCGACGCCTGACGGTCCTAAGGAGGAACGCCATGCTGTACTGGTGGTGGGGGTGGAGAAGGTTCGTGATGCATCGGTGGAACCTACGGGAGGTGGTGAGATTGAATCCATGCTAACATACCTGATTTTGCTTTATAAGCTGCATGGTGGTCTGTTGGTAAGTTTCCAACTCATTAAGTGGAGGTGGATCTACCGTCGGAGGATGAATTTCAACGTCGGCCGCTGGGGCGGGGAAGTTCTCTGGTAGGTTCTGATGGACTTGTGGGTTGGTGTGAGATTTACTCATATTCCAGGTAGAAACCATCAAACTAACAGAGATGTGAGAGGAAAATTTCAAGGAAACAATGTAAACCGTTTCCCACAGACAGCGCCAAACTGATGGTGCTCGGAAATATTAGCCCAAGTCCAGAACCGAGATCTTAGCCTAAGGACTGAGGCTACGTCCACTATAAGGGAGTCTCTTGCTCGTGGGGGTTGTATGTTGCACAGGATGATTTCTGCAATGAATAGAGATAGTGATCCTTTCGATGATGAACCTGAAACAAATAGAAGGTCAGGAAAATGGGGCCGGGTGAACACCCGGCTTATCCCCTCCGAAGCTTAAGTCAGTAAGAGTTAGAGGCTTTAGCACAGTGTTTTTTTTCTCGATTTTTGTTTGCGTACCTTTGTTCAACTTTATGAGAAATATTTATACCTGGACTAGCAATGAGTGCAAGGGGTTGGAGTCTCATCCCAACATTTACTGGCTTGCACTCTTATCCATGCGCAATGAATGTTCTCCACTCAGATTTTCATGATTGGTTCACTAGGGCAATATGATGACTGCTCGGTGCATGCCGAGCACTTATGACCCTATCCCCGATCATTTGAGTCCATCTGATTGGCACTTGACACCTACTCCCGAATGTTTAATGCTCGGGGAACAATACCTTGGGGTTTCCCGAGGACATATGGTCAGCGCAATGACCATTAATGCTTTGCAATTATGACTGTCAGTTTGAGTCTCGATGATGCAGAGGTTCATTAATAGCCCTGTCACAGTCACTCAACTTCTCATTAATGAGCTGTCATATCTCCTTAAATGCTGGTCCCAACTTGTGTGCTCGGCTCTCCCTAGCCATTACTTCTCGGCGCTATCTCCCGGCGTCTTTTGAGCTCCATAACGACTATAGTTATCCACGTGTCGGTTTGGGGGCTGTTGAGCCGAGCTTACTTACCCCGAGCTGACTTTCAGCTAAGCTGGATTATGGCTGGACTGGACTTTAAGCCTTTTGGTATTTATTGGGCTCCCCCCTTCGGGTGCGGCCTATCCTACTCTTGTCATGGGCAAGCTGCTGTGATCCATTTGGGCCATTGTGCACGTAGGGGCCTCCTGGACTTATTAGGCTTTTGATTATGACGGCACATACCCAAAATCTCATCATTATCAATAGTAGATCATTAATCGTGTATGGATGAATGACTCATATATAAATAATGAGTTTCACGTGAGTACAATCTGGGTAAACTAACATTAGGAATTGTAGGAAAAAATAATAGAAATTGTCTCAATCCATGATTCTAATTCAGAGTGTGGTGAAACAGTTGTGCAGTTAAGGGATGTAGCGAAGATAGTAGATTGTATCTACAACTAGGAGGGTATATCAAAGCACATGAGTTGTAAAATGTAGTAAATCACCTCGGGTCATCTGTTTTTTTTTTTTTAATATCTTTCATTCAACTAGTAAAAGATTGATTACAATCAGATAAAATCAAATCTCTAAGCTCAAGTGGTGGATTCGTCACCCAGTCCTAAAATAAGGGGTGATAAAGTTTAGATTTGATCACCTAGTGAGCTACAATATTAATAACTCGAGGCCCGTTTTTGAGAGTTAGATCTAAAGCTGCCATAGAAGCCTTGATGTCTTCTATGAAGGCAGCGATTTCCAAGGAGAACGTCTTCTCTTGTGCACAGCAGAATGAGTGATTGGTTGTCGCTTTCGATTGTGACTCGATGAAATTGTCAAGAGACAAGCTTCGCGAACTACAGCTGCTCCAGAGTAAAGGCTGGCTCGACACTGCACATTTGGTTGATTGCAAGGGCGGAGCCAGGATTTTCGTTTATCCCGGGCTAAGCTAAACATTCATACGACTAACAAAATACAAATTAAAAACTAGAGAAACAAATCAACAAGATTGAAGGACCCATCTCGATACCATTTTGAATAACATAGTTGTACAGTTAAACAGAACGAGAAAAGTCATTCAACTTTCATGGAACAAATGAACGCAACCAAACAGTAATCAACAAGATAAATAGAATAACACAAATTTATCCACACCATAGCAACAAAACAACATTGAAAAATAAAACAATTTATTAAGAACAATGAAAGACTTGTACCAGTAATGCTTCAACAAGAAAACCCAAGTCGCAAGAAAATACTCTTTTTGTACTAAAAGGTAAGAGAACTTCCAGGGCACAACTAGTTATGAAAATATTAAGTAGACCATTTAAGCATAAAATTTCAAAGAAACACAAAAGGTTATGAAAATTCCCCAGGAATAACTAGTAATCAAGGTCACATGAAAAAGGCAATCAAACACCCAAGAAACCCACAATCGAACAGAGCACGCAAATCCCATAACCATAGGCTAATCAAACACCAAAACAATACATGTATACAAATATACACACAGATAAGAGAAAACCCATCAACATCACATCTACGGTAAGAAATTGGAAAACGTGGAACAAGAAAACCCAAATCAGATTTCAAATTTATATGGAGAATACTTCAATAAACCTGTACATATATATACCTCGAAATGGGGAGCTCTGAAACCAAGGGAGACTCTTTTTGACTCAGTTCTTGCGGCTTGGATTACAAATTTTCTTGCGAGTAGGTGGTGCTGTTGCACCATCGGTGACCGGTGGTGTTGGGGATCTAAGTCAGGGACTGAAGAGAGAGAAGATGGTGGAAAACGTTTCTTGATCCTCATAGCTATGTGATATATCTGTAGAGACTAGACTCTAGAGAGAGAGATTTGATGGAAGGATTTGGGGAAGTGACTCGTCGTCTCGCCGCCTGTGTTAGAGAGAGGCGGGGATTTGGGGAAGTGACTCGCCGTCTCGCCGCCTGTGTGTTGCAGTCGTTGCTTGTCCGAAGATTTGGGGAAGTGACCGACTGATTTTGGGGAAGGTTTGCAGGTGGGCTGGGTTGGGTTGGGTTGGGTTGGATGGGATTTTTTTTTGGGGGGTGGGCTGGTACTTAGTGGTAAATTTTTTTTTTTTTTTTTACTCTGGGCTTCAGCCCACCTTAGCCCACTAATAGATCCGTCATTGGTTGATTGTCTGGACATAAAATGTACACATATAATTAAATTTATGGTGCTTTGCTTTTTTTTTTTTTTACGCCACTCATGGTATTAACAAACTTTTATTGTAGAATAACAAAAGAGCAATGCTACTTTAAAAAAAAGAGCAATAAAAGAGCATTTTCTATTCCCATGGCATCATTGGTACATAAGTCTCCATACGATTAACTTACAAAGTTGGAGAGCGGGCCAGTGACACATTAAGTACTTATTGCACATTAATAAAAATTCAAAAAATCCTTTAAATCTTGGTGGCACCTTTTACAGCTTTGAGCTTTTGGCTTATTACCTATTGTCTTAGTAAAGAATCTTTTAAAGAAAGGGTCACACCTATTGAGAAAATATTAAATATAATGGTGATATCATATTATTATTATGATATTATATTATCATTTAATAACAAATCATCATGTAAATTACCGAATCTTACTTAATTTAGTAATTATCATGTTCATGTATAAAAATAATTATCAAATATGGTTTGTGTTGTCTAATTTTATATTTATTATTGAATAGTAATAATACATGATAATAATGACATAACTGCATCGTGGTTAGGGTTGTCAAAATCTGACACGACACAATTAATCGACACGAATTAAGCGGGTTTGGGTGATAAACGAGTTGACACACCAAACACGTTTAATAAACGGGTCATGTTCAGGTGAGACCTGTCAAACCGTTTATCACACATTTACCCGTTTAAATAAAATTAATATAATAATAAATTAATAATTATTTTAAAAAATTTAGCAAGAAAAAAGAGAGTAAAAAAATCAATACAAAAAAAGAAAAGAAAGTAAAGTAGTAATTCAAAGACAAAGGAGGGGAGATGGAGAGCACTTCAAAGACAAAGGCAAACCAATGTCTTTTGTTTTTGTCCCACATTGGCAAATGAGGGGAGATGGAAAGGGTAGAGTTGTCTATAAAAGATAATGGCCTCTTGCATTTTTTTTAAGCCTTCAAGTCTGATTTGTATGAGATTTGGCTAAAAATTCCTCTTTTTTGAGGTAAATACAATTAGTCGTAAAAAAAAGTGAAGTATTAAAATTGTTGATATAATTTTTTTAAAATTAAACGGGTTAAACGAGTCGTGTTGTGTTACCCGTTTATTAAATGGGTCATATTAAATTTTTTTATCCATGTCTGTGTGTGTGTGTGTGAGAGAGAGAGAGAGAGAGATTCACACTCCTTGTTAGTGAACTTTATGCTAAGCATTAAACAGAACTTGTTATTTCATATTCTTCTTTAGTCTCTATCTTTGGGCAAATTCAGAAACATTGAGGCAAACATGTGAACAAATTTTTTACACAGAGAGAGAGAGAGAGAGAGTTCTCTTCTTCAAACTAAAACTGCCTTGAGTCCCTTCTGAGAGCATCTACACCTCAGAATGACATAAGAAATGAACCTGTAAACCAAAATAAAACAGACCATGATGACCACATTCCTCCATCTACTTTCCTCTCCATACCCTACTTCTTTAAGTACATCTTCACCCCTCACCACACATGCTCCCAACATGTACTCGAAGCACTTCCCAGAACCAGAAAACTCATTAATCAAAAACCCTTCAAATGGATACTTAAACAGAGAAATGTAGTGCATGAAAACCCAATAACTTGGCATCCCATGCTTGGATATGAAGTAGCCGGAGAACAGAAAGAATGAACCCATCACGCCGGAGATCACGGAGTTTCCGACGATGAAATTAGGCACTAAAGCACTGAAACACACCACCACCGAGTTTGCTGTGTAGAGAATTAACCAAATTAACAGCAAGAAGTGAAGGAAAGCCGAAAAACTCCGATTTAGTCCCACCAGCCAATACAATGGCACTGTGAATAACACTGCAAGGATGAGTAGAAATGGCAAGTAAACAAGACCATTGGCTATGGCATATGATGAAATCCTATAGCTTCCACAAGAGGTTTCTTTCATTAGTATTTCTCTCTCCTGCAGGAATATTGGTAGAGCCTCCAATGTGCTTGATAGCAAAAAAGTCAAAATGAATGCAAATAGACCTACCCTCTCTCCTGCACCAACTAAATCATCTTTCAGATGGTAAAAGATTGAGCCTAAAACAAGCCCGGCCACGAACATTTGAAGTGTCCTACATGCAAATAGCTCCTTAGTCCGATATATGTTTTTCCAGAACCTATGAGTGAGAATCATTGTTTCCCTCATCCTAGAATTTGCAAACCCACTTGAAAAATCAAGTTCAATATCAATAGACTCCTCATCAATCACCTTAGATTGTTGAAAAAGTTGCTGTAAAGTGAAGTTACCATTTCTATTCTCACCTTCATCACCCACCCTTTTAAGTTCTGTTGTTGATGGCAATTGTGGCACCATCTCTGGGTGAATTTGCTTTGTAAATTGGTGCTGCTGAATTGTTTCGATTGATTCAATTGCGAATTCAACAAGATTAGTATGAAGAGGAAGCTGCAAACCCATCAGCCTCAAATGGGTACCAAGCTGATCAACAGTTCCATGGTGCAAAACTGACCCGTTAGCCATCAAAAGAATGGAATTGAACAGCTTCACAATTCTGAATCCTGGCTGGTGGATACTGAGAATTATGGTTTGTCCCTTGGTCTCAGCCATTGTTTTTAGCATATCTATGATCTGAAGAGCTGAAGAACTATCAAGACCCGAAGTGGGTTCATCGAGAATCAGCACTTTTGGGTCATGCACCACCTCAACTCCGATTGAAACTCGCCGTCTCTCTCCGCCGGAGATTCCCCGGACTCTATCGTCACCGACCCGAGCTTGAGCGACATGAGATAATCCAAGTTCTTGGATCAATAACTTCACCTTTGAGCTCAGTTGTGATTCAGGGAGTCTTAGTCGGAGCTTTGCACTGAACATTAAGGTTTCTTGGACAGTGAGTAGTGGAAATAGTGTGTCTTTTTGAGTAACATAACCTGATATCTTCTTGAACTGAGCTTTGTCGACTGGTTTGTGATCGACAAAAATGGAGGCTCTTTGGGGTGTAAGTTTTCCAGCGATGATTTCAAGCAGCGACGACTTTCCGGCGCCGCTTGGGCCGACAATGGCGAGGATTTCCCATGGTTTTGCTCGGCAATTCACGTCCTTTAGAACATGGCGACGACCGGTGGGTGGTTGTTCTATATCTTGAACACCACCTTGTTGGTGATCTTTGGTGAAGATTTTCAAAGGGTGTTCTCTTTTGTGTGGGTGAATTGTGTAGTTAATTCCTATTGCTTCAATCTCACAGCCTTGGTTATTCATTGAAGCAGCTCTCAATATGTCTAACTGTCTCTCTTTTGTGCATATCAAGCAAAAGCTAACAAAAGAGTGCGGGCTGAGAAATATGATTCCACTAATTTTATGCTTATATAGACACCAACAATCTTATTTTTATTTAATTTATTGATATAATTTATTAATTTAATCGGTCATAACTAATAGATTAATTGTGGGTCTCAACAAATACTGAGATTTTCTGTCAATTTAATGATTATAAATAATTAAATTAATAAATTAAATCAAGAAATTAGATCTTAAGTATTATAAGGCTCCATAGACACAAGTAATAAAAAATTTTTTTAAATAAATATCATTTTATACTCTTAGAGTTTTCACATAATTTCAATTTGAATCCTTAACTATCAGATAAGTCCATGAGGGAAAAACAAAAGTTAACAAAAGAGTATGCGATGAGGAGTGTGAAGGGTTTAATTTTAAGCCACGAGAAGTAATTAAAATTTTATGTAATTTTTGTCAGTTTAGTCTTCATTGTATTAGTTTTATCAATTTAATCTTTAAAATATTCAATCTATATCACTTTGGTTCCTAATCATGTAACCCGTCAAGTTTTTCAAGTTTTTGCTCAAGTGTTTTAGCTTGTCTCTTTAAATTGCATCCATTGATTTATCTAGTGTAGATTAGAGTTCTTTAATTGCATATGGTGGTTCAACTTTTGTGTATTTAGATTCAAATGCACAAAAGTGTGATGATTTTTTTTTTTTTAGTTTAATGGTTACGAGTGTTTGGGTTTGTTTACACACACCTCGACTAATCTTTTCTTTAATCTGGTCAAAGGTAAGTCATCCCCGTCGGGATTAGGGATAACTCCTTCATGGCCTGATCCCAAAAAATTGTCAAGATTTGAACTCAAGACGTTTGAATTTATAATTCGTCTCTGCTATCGCTTGAGTTACCCCCTTGAAATTATAGAGCGATGTTTTTGTGTCCTACCTAATGTTGATTTTGACGATAAGACTCGGGCAAAACACATCTTAAATTTAATTTAGTGATTTTATCTGATGACATGATGAAGTATAATTATTAAATTAATGATGAATCATAATTAATAATAAAATTTATCATCAATCTAAACATAAAGAATGACAAGACCATTAAACAAGGTTTATATAACATTACCTTTTTTGTATGACAAGAGAGCGGCCATAGAGTGAAGCAAATATGTGGAGGAGAGGATGAGAGAAGATTTTATTATAGTGGCTGAGTTTTAGTACGGATAAGTGAATGTCCACAAGGAAAATGATGGGTTTGAATTTAATTCCATTCAAATTTCATTTTGTCCAAATTTTCGTGGCTGAGCTTTTTTTTCCCTTCTTTTTTATTTTTTGGAAATTTTCTTTTGTCCATATGTGATAGGTAACACCCGTGACAAATGTTCTTGTCAATGAGAGGGTGGGGCCCACTAGGGACCCTCTTCCCCAAGTATTGAAGAGCTCAATGCCACCCATTTCTTTGCACCTTTTTCTACAGAAGTCGCCCGTGAACTTCTTTTTTCCTCATTTCTTTCTCACACCTTCATTCATGAATTAGGATATGAATCATTGTCAATCTTACCTACCCCTTGTTGATTGAAAAGATAGTTTTTATTCTTTGTTATTATGATTAAAATATTAAAATTTAAATGAATTATCGTAATTAAAATAATTAAATCATAATATAAACCGTTAAATTTTAAACGATCGAAATTGTTTTTTTATTTTTTTTAAATGAGGAGTTTAAACAGTTCATACAGGATGTCATGTTTTATTATTTAATCTCTTATGCCAAAAAAGTGCCAGTGGACTACAGAAAGGAAAGATCAAAATACAAATATAAGACATTGGGATGAATCATTTTTGCTTCTCTAAATAGACATAACAACCAAACAGATACGGAGTTGTCTACGCTACCCAAAACAAAATGGAAAATGCTATATTTACTCAAAAAATTTATCAAATTTTTCATACCAAATGATGTGACACAGTCTTTTTCATTAAATATTAATGGGATCCACTTATCTGATGATAAAAAATTGTGCCACATCATTTGGAATGGAGATTTGGTAAAAAAAATTGGTAAGTATAGCATTACCCAAAACAAAATTAGTACCGTACTGATATGTAATATACATTTATGAATATTTTTATTATTATTAGAAGTATTTTTACTATTGTTGTAGTATTAAAGAAAAGTAAACACCCACAACGGTGGTAAATTCACTCACAAATGTAATAAATCACTCATAAAAGTGATAATTTTTTTGTACTACCTAAAAATGGTAAAATTAGATACTACAACAGTGATTAAAATACTCACAACAGTAATAAAAACACCGACAAATGTGATAAATTATCCACAAAAATGATAAAAAAATTTAATTATTAAATGACCAACAAAAATTATAAAAAAAAACGCATTGAAGTAGCAAGTTTTCGAAGTATGATACTGAATTTTTTTTCTAGTACCGTAGTCGAGTCCAACAGATATATATATATATATATATATAATATACGTAAATTGCCAAACATAATGTGAAGACAATGGTTAGATTGTTTGGACACCTAATTTTGGGGTTGGTTCAGAGTTGGAGGCAAATCCTAAAACCACATCCACTCAATTTTTTAATCAACTAGCTAGCAATGCAATTACGTGGTTACACATAAAAATTTAGTTAATAAAAAATTTTGTGATAAAAAAAGAAAAAATAAATAAGTCGACACTTTAATTTTAAACAAAAAGTAAATGCGATGTACTTAGGTTATAGAAGATTAGTATTATCTTAATTTATTTTTCAATCGTAATATAATTGAGTGATTCAAAAGTTTTTTACACATCCTGAAATTTGGAAGTTTTATTTATTCTATGCCTAACACGATATCGAGATTTACTAAGTATTTAGCCATGATTGATTTAATTATTCAAGCGTTCGAGTTCGCTGACATGTTCAATATATTAGTGTTCAGTGAATTATCATATTAATTCTTGTGTCGTCTATTATTTATCGGATAATTGATTAATTATCGTTTCGCTCTTTGACATCGTACGTAGGGGTGATAATCGAGCTGAATTCGAGTCTAATTCAAGCTTAATTTACACATAAACGAACAGACTCATTTGACTATTTACACATAAACGAACTTAAAAAAATGTTTCAACTTGGCTTGATTAACAGCCCTAATCGTACGTTATGATTTAAATTACTTAGTGAACTTTTTCCAGCTCACCCGCATTTGCCATCTCGGTTGTAGGTGGAACTTGGAATTAAATTTGGTGGCTGATCGAGACATTCATGCCTTTTAAGTTTTAAAATGGTAGTGGTGTTATTGAGTGATAATCATATTACAAATAATAAAATGATCGATCAAAGTTTTCATGTTAAAATATTTTTATTAAAATACAAAAGGACAGAATGAGAATTTCAAACTTAAATCTAAAAGAACATTGACAAGCCCAGATTCAAATCAGGTTTGGGCTCAGTATGTGGGTTGAGCCCAAATCATTAAAAGGCAGGTCAGACTTAGCTCATAACTTCAGCCCAGTCTAAAGTTTAAGAGTTCAAGAAGAGTCAATGCATATGAGAGAGCAATTATCTTGTTAGCTATGACTTTCAAGATAGTGTCTATCCCTAATTGTAACTATCCTTCCCGATAGATTAGTAGTTTGACTTTCACGTCACCGTTTTAGTTAGAGCTCTATGAGTCTATAAATTATAAACTCTTTACACATTGGGGCAGAACACACACACCCCTCACCTTTAGTGTACTTTTTACTCTCTCCCTCTCTCTCTCTCCCCCTACTATCTTTACTCTCTCATTAATAGAGTTCTCTCGCCACCGTTGCCGCCTTCGTGGTTTAGTCACACCAACTCAACCACCTATTATTTGTCTCTTGTTATTAATTGTTTCATTAATTGTTTTATACCACACGCTCGACTGATTTGATCTTGCATAAATCCACTTTTGTGCATCATCAAACATGATGACCTTTCTAATATTGTTAAGAACAAAATGAATAATAAAAAAATTTTCATGTTAAAATACTTTTTTTTTCTTAAGTGTGTTAAGATACCTTTAGTAGAAGTATACATGTAAAATTTTTAATTCCTCTGATTTTCAAACTTACTCCTTTGTGTCAAAATCTTTGACTTATTTTACAATCTAGTGTTATTTATTTGAAGGATGAATTTCATTTTACACCCTCTAAAATTTAATTTTCTCATTTTGTATTTTCAAAGATTAAATTTTTTATATTATACCCTCAATATATAAAAAGTGTTACAATATGACCCTTCTGTTAATTTTTTCATCAGTGTCAATGAGTTGATTTTTGACAAAAAAAAAATAACAAAACCTAATAAAAGGGTCATATTATAACATTTTTGATACATTGATGGTGTAATATAAAAAATTTAATCTTTAAAAATATAAAATAAAAAAATTAAAATCTTTCAAAATACAAAATATAACAAACTCTGATTTGAAAGCGTATTGAAAACTTATGTAAGTTTTCAATAACGTCATTGGTGAATTTAAACCAACCCTTGAAAAAGTAAAGAGTAAATTAGTAATTTATTATAGAAAAGCAATGTTTTAAAACCCGGCTCGGACGACAACCTAGCAAAGAGATCGGATCACTGAGTCAATGGTTCAACTATTGGGTCACTGGTCGAACCGGTAATATAATAAAGAAAATAATAAATATGCAAAAAAATTATAATAAACCCAACAAAATCTCATTTTACAGCAACAAAGACACCATCATATATCTAAATTCAAGCTTCAAAAGCATCAACAACATCCCAACAAATCACAGATTCAATGTATAAAAAATCCATGCATGAAAATAATCACAAATAAAAAATCAAATTCAATGTATAAAAATAAAAAATCACATATTCACTAAAAATAGTAGAGAGGCATAGTATGATTGCTCTTAATTACAGATTCAATGTATAAAAATCAAAAATCTAATATAGCAGGAGAGAGAAATTGAGAAAGATAACGAGAGAGAGGCAGAGTAGTACCTGCTCTGTCAATGGGAGTTTGTCGTTGGCTGCCACAATGGAGATCTGAAGCTTGAAGCAGCCTTTTCTTCGAAGCAAGAGTCCCTGAAACAATGAAGCAGGAGCCCGTGAAGCAATATTCCTTCACCCTTGAGCTTTTATTGCTCGCTCGTAGTCGCAGCAGAGAGAGAGAGAGAGAGAGAGAGAGAGAAGCGAAGGGAGCGTTTGAGAGTCTCAGAGCAGAGGGGTTGGGAACGATTTAGATTTTAGGGCAAAATGCCCCAAAAAGGCAAAACCCAACGTTTTATAGGGAAGTAAATGATCCGGCCGATTTTTTAAAATTCGTCCGGATTCAGCGGGTTCACCGGTTTTAATTAGTGAATCGGCCCGGTTTTGTGACACAAACAATCTAATTACTGAACCGGCCCAGTTTACCTGGTCAACCCGCCGGGCCGGGTTTTAAAACACTGTAGAATAATAATAACATTACGGATTGAGCGGATTGAGAGGTCAACTCTAACCTAATTCTAGATATATAATTTTCAACTTTAACTCTAATCTTAACCCGACCTCAACCCGAGTGTTGCTCAAGTTTAATTCGGGCGGGTTCGGGTTAAATTCAAATTACTTAATTCGGGCTGATTTTTGGTTAAAAATCGGGCTGGACTCGGGTTACTTAATTCGGGTTGATAAAAGAGAGGAGAGTGACGAGTGAGAGAGGGAGACTAAGAGTTTGAGATCAGATGAGAAACGAGTGACGAGTTAGAGAGGGATCTGAGAGTGATGCAGGCGTAAGGGTGAATATTTAAAGTGAAGTGAAAGTCTGAATTCTGAAGAGTGAATATAAATACTAACCTTAATTAAATATATTTATGTATATTCAGGTTGAACCCGATAACTTGAGGCCTCAACCCGAGGCATACCCGAATTCAATTCGAGTTTGATTTTTTTTGCCCAAACCCAATCCAAATATTAAAAAATTCTAACCAAAACCCTATTTTTTTTGAGTTGGACTCGAGTTGAATTCAAGTTAGTCCACCCAAATTAGACGCCTAAATAACATTACTCACCAACGGGCCTTTGCACATCACATGGGGGAGGTTCTCTGCCCCCCTTTCTCTCTCTCTCAGGTCTGTTCCATGGGGCAGCAATAAGACAAATGAAGTTCATAAGATCTGCTGAAGCCTGGAAAGTACTCCTTGTGATCTTTTTACTGTCATTAACTGTTTTGTATACAGTATATGCTATATATCCCAAATTTGTATCTCAAATGTGCATCCCAAATTAATAAGGATGGTTGGATCAGTGGGTCCCAATTAAAAAAATTAGTGGGACTCACTCATCCAATGTTCCCATTCATTTGGGATACACATTTGGGATACAAAACATTCCTCTTTCAAATATGCTCGGTAGCTAATGCTGATCCTGTTTTGCAAAACGAAGAAAAAATTTGCAGCTTCCCAAGATATGGACTCATCAATAACGTCTTCGTCTATTTTTTCACGTGGGTTTCAACTGGGCATGCATATAGAGCAATGATACATAAATTTAAAAATTAAATTTAAAAGCTAGATTCCATAATTACAGTTATTGATTTCATTGTAGGTCTTAATATTTATTGGGACTTTTATCTATTCAATGGTTATGATCATCAAATCTAATTTTTAAATTCATGTAACATTTCTATGCATATAATAAGGACACGTACCAAAAAAAAATCCATATATATAAGGAAAATTTTAAAATAACTATTTCTTAAACTTAAAACAATTCAAGTTTTTGAACAATTAAACTTTCATGGTACTGTTAATTAGGCCGAGCTGTGTACCTGACCTAATCCAGGTCGGCTAGTATCTAAATCAGCTAAAAGAAAATATTGTGTGACAAAAAGAAAATATCATTGAATGCAAACTTTTAGGGATGATGTCATTACGAAAGAAAAAAAAAAGTAAACATTAACCAATGAGTTGAGTGATGAATTTTTTGGTTGCAATTTATTTTTAGTGATGAAAATTATATTTTTGACATAAAATAATTTCTTGTAGTTATATCACACAACGATATTTATGCAACGATGGAGGTAGGAGAAAAGAGAGTGAGGTATGCGTAATCTGAGTTGGACACTCCTGACTATTATATTGAAAAAAGAAAAAGAAAAGAAAAGAGGCGTCATCACCTCTGAAGGTTTGAAAAACTAACCTCAATGTATATATGAACTAACAATAATCACGTATCTGAAGATATTCTATAATACAAAAAATCAATCATTGATCGCTTAATATTTGAAGACACTTTAGATAAATACTTACGTTGTACTCTT